>FR997800.1:6773494-11573494 GCA_905475355.2 Clostera curtula | reverse complement strand
AATTTATTGAAGCTCAGTTAATTTGAGTAAAATGATACAAAATATTATACGATAAGAATATTCTCCATCGTATGAAGACAAATAGAAAGTATTTTATAATAATCATAATAAAAGCTCATTCCATAATTTTACGCTGTTGTAGAAAGTATTCAGGGAACAAGTGCTTTGCGTGTGTTCCCGACTTTTACGATTCCCTCTGCATTCCTTAAAGCGGAAAATGGATCTCTTATCAGATATATATTTATTCTGCTTTTCAGCCCCACTGCTGAGTCGGGCCTCCTCCAACTACATGGAAGGTAATGAATGAGCCTACTGTGCCGCGCTGGCCAGACGGGTTGGTCTAAGGTTTCGTATCAAGTTTTCCTTCATTTGCTACCGAGTTGTCGGTCCTACTATTGCCTTTTAACGGCTCTTATAACCCCTTCAGGATGGTATAGGGTACTTAACACGATAAGGAATAAGCCCCCTAGTCCACTATCATATAATATAATTGATTTCATGTTGTCCCAATAAAATATTTTTTTATTATTTGTGCGTCACTAGTAGTCCGTCTATAAAAAAATTATATGCTTGCATTTCTTTAATGACTATCTTTTAGTCTTTTAGTAGTTTTAGGTTTTGTTCAAATCTGCGAGGCATGAGCTTGCTGGTTTATACCAGTTTTAAGTGTTATTCCTGTTTTAGCAATTATAACGATGTTTCTCACAGCAATTGATATATATTCGTTCGTCTTTTCGGCCTCGAGATATAATGGACCATCACTGTGACACTATTGACACTCGATTGACAGAGTTCACTTCACTTCGACATTCGTATCCGCGTAGGTATCTGTCCAAATGTGGATGGAACATCTTAAAAAAAAGTTTTCAATTTTTCTAAAAAAGTACAAACTCCCTGCTCTCCCAATTCATTGTCTATAGAAATGTATTTTATACCCGTGGTGTGGTGACGGATTTAGAATACATGGTGCCACCACCGCATTCCATCCTGAGGGTGTAGTAAGAGCTGACATTAGAAAATTATAAGGCCGATGACCTAGCCGCAAAAGAAAGAATATTTGCCCTGTGCCAACCCGTCTGGCCAGCGTGTCACAGTAGGATAATTAACCTCTATGTAGTTGGAGAGGCCCGACTCAGCAGTGGGTGCCTAATTTATGGTCTGAGAATTAGTAATATATTTAATATTGCCAATTTCATTTTAAACATCGTCAGTAGGTAATTTTAACAATATAATAAGGAATTTTAATAATAAATAAATATATTTGAGAGCTGGTAACACTGTGGCTTTGTCTGCACTGTAATCTTGTTCCGATAACGGATCAATCGCGAGCCTTTTCCGCGTATACAACCCTCTCGTAGACTGTCGGATAATTCCTAGGGCAGATCTACAATTATGTGAAGGAACCGTGCTTGGTCTATGCCGGGAATTCACTTATCAATTTATTCCGAGTGCCGTTGCGATAACAGTTTTTTTTATAAAATTAGCTTACCCTGTGCGCGTTGCTACGCCACTAACTAAGATAAATTTGAAGGAAAGACATTAGACAATTTTTTTTCAGAGCCCTTTCTGGCCATATGCACAACAGTTTGCTAACATGATCAAATACATAGTTTACGATTCTTTAAAAGACATACAGACAAACATTCATTTTTATTTATATAGATGTTCCTTTGCGAGGCAGGTTTCAAATATTTCACGAACACCATAATGACACCTAGACAGACACTATCAAAATATTAGGTAGGTATATCTGCCATAAAAAGATACTATTTATATATGCCGCCTTTGGCTCGACGGGTCCTGGTTTCGATTCCGGGGTCAGGCTTGTGTTTTTGTCTAAACCAGAGGCACTTGCTCGGAATCTGGGTGTCATTTGTGTTCGTGAATTACATGTTTGTAAACTGCCCCCGCGATATAGGTATTGTAATTTAATTATACATACAAGTATTGTAATTCAATTCAAGAAAGTAGATGAGATAAACGATGGCGACACGGTTGGCGCAGTGGTTGAGCGATCGACTGCTGCGCAGCATGTCGCGGGTTCGATCCTCGCACGGAAGAAATATTTGTACGAGCTACAAGTATTTGTTCCGGGTCTGGGTGTTTTCTATCTATAATATGTATGTATTTACAAAAAAAATATGTATATAAGTAGTTTATCATCCATCTCGTTACCATAACACAAGCATTAAGTGCTTACCTTGGGATATTTATATTATTAAAAAAAAACGCCTGGTTCACTCTCGTACTTTTAAATAAACAAATAAATTGATGTACAGTATTTTAATTTACATCAATTGGAACTCTCTTTGGAAGGTGTTATGAGTATTCCGCCCTGTATAAACTAAAATATCTATACAAATAAATAAAATTGGAGTGTCTGTTTGTAATAATAAATAACCACTTTTTACTAAATGCGTAAGTATGTATACACAGTACGTAGACCAAAACAACATTTAAATTTTTTTTTGTCTGTCTGTCTGTCTATCTGTCTGTCTGTTTGTTCCGGCTAATCTCTGGAACGACTGGACCGATTTTGACGGGACTTTCACTGATAGGTAGCTAATTATATAAGGAGTATTAGTTGTATTTAGTAATTTAGTATTAAATGGGAATAAAACAAAATGTATAAGATTTTCTTTACCTAATGTTAAACATAGTAAGTGTGATGTGATATTGAATAATGATAAATTGGATTTAGTAGAGGACACTGTTTTCTTAGGGATAACGCTTGATTCTAGATTACAATGGGGTCCCCAAATAACATCTCTTTCTAAGCGGCTAAGTTCCGCAGCGTATGCTGTTCGGAAAGTCCGCCAATTAACAGACATAGACACTGCACGACTGGTGTACTTTAGTTACTTCCACAGTATCATGTCTTATGGTATTCTGCTATGGGGACGTGCTACAGACATTGAATCAATCTTCATTCTGCAGAAAAGAGCTATTAGAGCTATTTACAATCTACGCAGTCGCGATTCCCTTAGGGATCTGTTCAAAGAAATTAGCATCCTAACAGTGCCTTGTCAGTACATATATGAAAACATCATGTATGTTAGGAAAAATTTGCATTTATTTAGTAAACAGTGCGAACGACATCATTATACTACTAGAGATGGAAATAAACTAGTTCAACCAAAATTTAGATTATCAAAAGTGCAAACTTCATTTATGGGGAACTGCATTAAATTTTACAATAAAATACCTTCCAACATCCTTCAATTAAACGAGAAGAAGTTTAAAATATGTGTAAAACGCACACTATGTAGGCAGGCTTATTATAAATTAGATGAATATGTAGATGATAAAAATGCTTGGCGAAATGCTGGTCCAGCTCCGCAGCCACACTGAAATAGTCTTATGTGGTCTTCATATTTTGCTACTCCTTCTTTTGTAATAATTAATTAATTCCGGACTTTCACTAGGTCTTTTATTGACATGTACCTATCTCATACTATTATTTATGACATCATGGATTTATTAAATATTCATGTTCCTTGTTTTTTTTACCACTGAGTAGGACTAATTTGTCTTGGTTTTTTTTTTTATATCGAGTATACAGGACCTTCGTATTATACAGGACCTTTATCATTTTATTTTGTATAATTGTTTAGAAGTTTGGAATTGTAAATGTGAGCACTATGTAGTCACCGTATTTATATAACTTGTCAGATAAACAAGCAGTTGAGAGTATGTCATGCTCGCTTAAAGGTCATGCTGGTGGTGTCGTGTGTGTCGGGTCCTTCGGTTCCCTAAAATATGGTTGAGCTGGGGGATGGCTGACACATGCGTCAGGCTCGTGATCGGGTGCCGCCAGTTGGGGCCGGTCATCCCTTAACTGCTATTGACATACCTACATAGCTTTATATTGATCTCCTGGACACTTCTGTTGTGCAATATGTTACATTGTCCTCACATCTTAGCTTACTATAAATAAACACGAAACCAATGTAACCCAATCAGATGCTTGTAACAGAAAATATGATAAAAAGAGTGTCCATAGAGTTTCTTGCCTGTTCTTCTCCATAGGATCTACTTTTTGGAACATGCAACTAGCTTCACTTTTTTCCTAACTTCACTTTTGACTTTTCTAAAACACCAGTAAATAGGTTCAATTGAAATAAATGATTTGAGTTTGAGTAACTTAGGCTACTTTTTTTAGACTAGCTTTGCCCCGCGGCGTCACCCGCTGTACGGCAATAAGTAAGCGCGGGTGAAACCGCGGGGCGCAGCTAGTTACAAATATATTTCAAAATATCCTAACACTTCCATGTTGTAACGGATTTAGAATACATAGTGTCACCACCTCATTCCATCCTGAGGGATTTCGTTAGAGTCGACTACAGGAAATTACAAGACCGGAAACCTAGCCGCAAGAGAGGAAAATTTGATACGAACCCCTGTGCCAATCCGATTGGCCAGCGTTGCACGGTAGAGTAATTACCCTCCATGTAACTGGGAGAGGCCCGACTCAGCAGTGGGTCATCTATGGACTGAGCTGAGTAGTAGTAGAAGTAACGATTTTGTAATCCGAATAGCAAATTTCCGCTCTGTGTTTTGCTGAGGACATGTCCATATTAAGGTGGATGCTCCAGGGTAACCCGCGAAATTCAAATTTTCTTACGTTTTTTTGCAATTTGCAGGTCAGTGCTAGGTTGTATGTTGATTAAAATGTTATTCGCGGCTGCAAGACTTATGTAGTTATAGAATTATAATCATCAAAATCATCAATACAACCCTCCAAGCTCATAAAGGTGCAAGAAAAACTTTTTCAACGTCAAAGTCATTCTTGCACCTTTATGAGCTTGGAGTTTTCTATTGATGAGTTTGATGATTATAACTCTGTAACTACATACGTCTTACAGCCGCTAATCAAATGTTCATCATCATACAACCTAGCACTACCCTGCAAATTGCAAAAAACGTAAGAAAATTTGAATTTCGCGGGCTACCCTGGAGCATCCACCTTAATTTAAAAATCTGGCAATAAAATGAAAGCCTGATTCAGATTGCCACGAAGTTTATGGCCAGTTTTTTTTTTATTATTATTATTATTTGCTGTAGTCAGCTTTCCACTGTACAGACTTTCCACTTAGAAGTCGATGCTGAACATTATTTAATTCAAAACAGCAAAACAAAACATCTCCGACCGTAATTCTGCGGAAACAAGTCTGTATTTACATACTTTTCATTTCAAGGAAAATTATTTAATCTTGAGCGCCAAACAAAAACCAGAACACGGCTGTTTGTAAACTGTAACACAGGGAAGCCTTGGAGAGCCGATTATATGAAATCCAAACGAAATTCGCTCTTAAAACCGTACAAATAAGGAATGATATTCGCAACCGAAAATAAGATTCATGCCCGTTTTACCAACTAAATACGCGTACTTTAGTATAGATTCTAAAATATAGAACATAAGATCGAAATTGGCATTGGTGGTAACAGGAATCTTCGAGTGTAAGCGGCGTACTGTTTATTCTTACACCACGCTCCCTGTTTGCCTAAACTTCTATTTCGATGCTTTACTGTGAAGCAGCTTTCGATATTCGCACTAACAACATTTCTGAGTACTTCAATGCGAAATGAAAGTTAAACACGTAATTTACGACAGAAAAACATAAACACGAGTAAAAATATACACATCAATTAACTCTCGCGGTCCTTCAGTCTCCTGTTACGACACCCACAGTATGGTATAAATAAATAAATAAAAATAAATATCCTTGGACATTTCACACAACGCCATCTCGTCCCAAGCTAAGCAACTTAATGCTTGTGTTATGGTAACGAGATGGATGATAAACTACTTATATACATTATTTTTTTTGTAAGTACATACATATTATAGATAGAAATGACACCCAGACTCCGAGCCAGTGCCTCTGGTTTAAACAAAGACACTTGCCCGACACCGGAATCGAACCCGGGACCCGTCGATCCAAAGGCGGTCGTTGTGTATTTTAAATCCGTCACTACACGGAATTGGGACAGTAGTCGTATTTTCTGTTTATTGACTAATAATACTACTCAGCCCATATATGACCCACTGCTGAGTCGGGACTCCTCCACTTACATGGAGCGTAAATAGCTTAGTGTGCCACGCTGGCCAGGCGGGTTGGCACAGGGCCTCGTATAAAATTTTCCTTCTCTTACGGCTAGGTTATCAGCCTTGTCATTTCAGTATGTCGACTCTTACGACACCATCAGGATGGAATGGGATGGTGACACTATGTGTTCTAAATCGATCACCACGCGGAGTTGTTTATTAATTTAATATCAACTAGCGACCCGTCCCGGCACGGGTGCAATTATGCATGTATTATACATATAAACCTTCTTCTTGAATCACTCTATCTAATAAAAGAAACCGCTTCAAAATCCGCTGCGTAGTCTTAAAGATTGAAGCATACATAGGGACGGACAGACGACAGCGACTTTGTTTTATACTATGTAGTGATGATACCAAAAATATTAACAAAATAACATTATTTTCTTCACAAAACATTTATTAACAATTACCACTAATTAGTATCTACATGAATACACGAACTTATCAATATGTTTCCTCAATAAGGAATTCTCTGACGGATTTGTTGTATTTTTCAGGCAGCAAATCCTGCAGTTCATTGCGCGTAAGCCAGTTAGCTTTAGACTTGTTTGTGGCGTTCCCTCCTTTGTAGTTTGCATAGTAGAAAAATACCTGAACAAGAAGCTGTAGTTAATAACGTCACATCATTATAATAACGCGCCGATTGCCGTCTGGTAGCTGACGTGGTCTAGATTCGTGTGACCGAGTTTGTGATGTAGGTCGCATTTATAATGCAGGTTCCTAATTTTATTTACATTTGTCGAAATGGGAATAAAAATGCCTGTTTTCAGATTCACCACAAAGCATAGAGACAGGAGTTTTATTGTATATTTAACAATAATGTTGAACATGGTCCATAGATTAATGGTCAATTAGATTGACTGCCTCGTTGGTCTAGTGGTTAGATGTGCCGCCTTAGGATCAACGGGTCCCGGGTTCGATTCCGGGGTCGGGCAAGTGTCTTTGTCTAAACCAGAGGCACTGGCTCGGAGTCTGGGTGTCATTTCTATCTATAATATGTATGTATTTACAAAAAAAAATGTATATAAGTAGTTTATCATCCGTCTCGTTACCATACCACAAGCATTAAGTTGCTTAGCTTGGGACGAGATGGCGTTGTGTGAAATGTCCAAGAATATTTATAGACTAAATTAGACTCTATGAAGGTACATTCACACAATCAATTTGCAGCACCTGTTTTGTGTATAGATATGATGACGAATCTTTTAATACTCAGCCCATACATACATGACGCACTGCTGAGTCGGACCTCCTCTCATTACATGGAGGGTAATTAGCCTACTGAGGCACGCTGGCCAGGCGGGTTGGCACAGAATTCGTATCAAGTTTTCCTTAGATTGGAGCAAGGTTTTTGGGCCTTGACATTTCCTTTTGTCGGCTCTTACGACACCCTTAGGATGGAATGCGATTGCAGACCAGACGTTGCTTAACCTGCAGATCTTAGCCATTTTATGTGCGAAATTGTAATAACGGTTAGCTGAAAATAATACCAAGCTAACATCCTGTTGCACATGTTAATAAAAGCCTTATTTTAATTCGCATAATTAGGTAAAAACCATGTATGGAAAATAAATGGTTGTATACATTTAACTGTATACTACTCTGTATACATATATATCTTTAGGCGCAAAAGGATAATCATCCAGCCAGACGAGATGGTATGTCTGGCTAGGGGTCGCAGCGCCTATCCCCCAAAACTCTACCGTGCGAATTGCTATACAAACTTCACTACCGCGGTGTAGGACATTTTAGCATTTATAGGCGACATTTCTGGATGTTATTATTTCAGATTTTTTTGGATAAATTGTTAAAGTAAATTGTGTAAATCATGTAGCATGCTGGTCGCTACATATCTAAAGCAGTATTACCTTTGCTCCTACTTTCCCATTGACTTCAGAGGGATATTTGTATTTGTAGAAACCACATGGGGCATTTGATAAGAACTGCACTTGAAGATCAGGTCCACACTGTTCTTTTACAATCCTTTCAGCGGTCTGAAAATATTATCATATCATATTAAAAAATGTGTAATTAATTTCTCTGTGTTTGTTATTATATCTCATAACTTATAATAATTATAGATTAAATCTAAATTCCATTGGAGACCTAAATTTGGCATACTTGTCCGTATGGTGACAGACTTAGAATACATAGTGTCACAAGACCATTCTGTGGTGGGGGTCTCTTAAGAGCCGACTAAAGGTAATGACAAAACCTAGCCACCAGAGAAGTATAACTTAGTACCAAACCTTGTGCCACGCTGTCCAGATGGGTTGGCATAGGGTTACGAGTCAAGTGATCTCCTCTTGTAGCTAGGTTTTCGGCGTTGTCGTTTCCTTTTGTCAGCTCTTACAACACCCTCAGGATGGAATTGGGTGACACTATGTATTCTAAAGCCGTCACCACATGGGTACACTTATCACATATATTTTAAAATTTTACTAATTTCTTTAGACAATGCTCACTGAATTACTTCTTAATACACATTGAAACAAAAAACCTTTCTGTAGTGTTATATTTGTGTAATCTGCGCGACTAGGGGTTGGATTAACCTAGTGAAGGGGTGTCTCGACCTGTGCCGCCTGGGTGACCGAGAGACGGGCCCTGGCGGTACAGGTCGGAGCAGACCTCTCGCTGTCGAGCCTAATCGGACGGATGCTCGACAGCGAGGAGGCATGGGAGGCGGTGGCCTCCTTCTGCGAGGACGTCATGTCGCAGAAGGAGGCCGCGGAGTGGGTCAGGGAGGAAGACGTCCTGGCCGACCCGCGCCGCAGACGGAGGCCGGGGAGGAGGAGGCGACTATACGCCCACCTCCTTCCCCCGCCATAGACGCCAGTGGTGGGTCGGGGGACCCGCCACCGACGAAAGCCTCGATGACTGAGGGCGTCCCAGTATACCGGGACGCCCTCTGTGATAGTCGCTTGCCCGCCTAGCGGGCACCTCGTCGGGGCGTCAACGTTGACTGCGCTTACGCGAACCGTTGGCGCCCCAAGCGTGCCGTGTGAGTACCCTCACACGGCACGCTTGGGACCGCTGGGGTTTTAGTGGGTATACGGGTTCTGTCCCGGGAGTCCCACATAATAACCGACCTCTCCCCCGGGGGGCGGTGGTATGCTTAAAGCAGTACCCAGCGACAACAAAAAAAAAGGGGTGTCTCGACCTCCCCCTCGACTGTGCTGCCGCCTAGTCGTGGTGAGGTGGCTTGAGTGCCTTAATGATCCGTGGGGCCATACCGACCAGGGCCTCCAAAGCCGGGCGGGCTCACGGAGAGAGGTGAGACGAAGAGCGGCACCCAGCGCCGCAGTGGATTCGGGCTCCAGGGACTCCTCTGTCCTCAGAGTTGCCCTGAGAGTCCTGGACCACTTCGGTGCACCAACGTCTTCGGGTTGACGCTAACCTGAGGGCTGACGGGCCTCCTTCTGCGAGGCCGTTATGTTGCAGAAGGGGGCTGCGGGGCGGGTCGCGAAGGGGGCGGCGGGGCGGCTCGCAAAGGGAGCTCCGGCTGACACACGCCGCGCCGCGGCTGACTCCGCGGACGGAGGCAGGGGTGGAGGGGGGGCGTGACGATACAATCCCCTTCTGCCCTCGCCTAAGAGGCCGGTGCTAGGTCGGGGGAACCGCCGCCGACAAAAGCCTCGTTTACTGAGAGGGCGTCCCAGTTGCCGGGTTGCCCTCTGACAGTCGCTTGCCACGGCCACGGCGTGGACATTGCAGTGGAGGGCGGCCAGGCGTTGACGCAACCGCGTGGGACGGGCGCCACTTCATACGGCGCCTGACGGGGGCACGTGCAATGTCCCGCACGTGCTTCTTGGTGAGTGGAGGAACGTTCAAAGCTCCCCAAGCGTACGTCGCTTGTACAAGCGGCTCCCAAAGCGTACAAGCGGGCCAAGGCCCTATCAGGGTCATGGAGCATGCTCCCCATGGCGGGAGTGAAACCCGTGGCCTTGTTTCGGGCAATTGAGGGACATCGTTGGTTTTAGAGGGTAGTGGTGTTGTTTAAAAAAATATATATTAATGAAATTTTGTGGACTTAATACTTATACTTACTTATCCTTGTACATTTCACACAACGCCATCTCGTCCCAAGCTAAGCAACTTAATGCTTGTATACAGTTTTTTTTTGTAAATACATACATATTATAGATAGAAAACACCCAGACCCGGAACAAATACTTGTAGGTCGTACAAATATTTCTTCCGTGCGGGGATCGAACCCGCGACATGCTGCGCAGTAGTCGATCGCTCAACCACTGCGCCAACCGTGTCGTCGTCTTAATGGACACATACCTGTCTTAATGCTTCGCCCTCATTCCATAATGCTTGAGGTAACATAGTCTTAACATCATTGCCCAATTTTATTGGTTTCACAAGTATGACATGTCTTTGTAGGCATCTTTCAGGCGAAGTTTTGTCACCATTCTTATCTGCTTCTAAAACATGATTTTTTAATTGTTTATTTTTCAAATAATACATAACTTATTCAATATATATCATTAAGGTTGGTGATGGAGAATGCATCCAATTATAAATTAAAAAGCCGCTGTCATTATTGCAATTGAATAACTATTTATAGAAATTAATTAGTTAGTACATATTATATTTTCATTAATTTAATTGGCATACGAAATTATTCATGACTAAAATAAATATAATGTAATACACCATATAATTTATTATTTGCTAAATTATTTAATTCATCATCATCATCATCATCATTTCAGCCAAAAGACGTCCACTGCTGGACATAGGCCTCCCCTAAGGATCTCCACAAAGCCCGGTCCTGTGCCGACCGCATCCACTGCTTTCCGGCGACCTCCACCAGGTCGTCGGTCTACCGTGTGGGAGGCCTACCAGCACTGCGCCTTACGGAACGCGGTCGCCACTCGAGGACTTTTCTGACCCATCGGGTGTCGTTCCTGCGAGCTATGTGCCCTGCCCACTACCACTTAAGTTTGGCAATCCAGTGGGCTATGTCGGTGACCCTGGTTTTCCTGCGTATCTCCTCATTTCTGATTCGTTCTCGCAGGGAAACTCCGAGCATAGCCCTGTCCATTGCATTTAATTAAAGAGGTACAAACTGAATTGCTACATTTAATTAATTATTGCATACACCTAAAATTACAGTTTTAATCTTTCCTACTGCAGACCCAAGGCCCTGCAGTGGGCAGAAGGCCCGACTCAGCAGTGGGTCATTTATGGGCTGAGTAGTAGTAGTTTAAGTAGTCTTCACAACGTACGAAAATTTGAATTTCGCGGGCTACCCTGGAACATTCACCTTAAGTATAAATGCTTTTTTAATGTAGCTCTATCACTATCCAAGCAAACATGCAAATAATATTGTCTATACTATTACTACACAGCCCAAAGATGGCCCACTGCTGAGTTGGGCCACCTCCAGTTAGATGGAGGGTAATTAGCCTACTGTAGATGGGTTGGTACAGGTTTTTGTATCAAGCTTTTCTTCTCTTGCAGCTCAGTTATCAGCATTGTCATTTCCTTTTGTTGGTTCTTATTACACCCTCAGGATGAAATGAGGTGGTGATACTATGTATTTTAAATCTGTCGCCACATGGATGTACACTATCAACAATAATGTAAATTGAGTTTTCAACAAAATCTTTAATCAAAAATAATTATAACTGTTCTTGATGATTTTCTGAAAAGTATAATTGCTAACTGATAGCTTGTTCTGTAATGTTTTGTATAATTTAGTAATTGTAATCTGATGTGACCGACTAGTCTGATAAACTTACATATAAGAGACTTACTACTAGCAGTCTATCTATCTATCTACCAGCCACAGAAGTCCACTGCTGAACATAGGCCTCCCCCATAGATTTCCACAATGCACGATCTCGTGCAGACCGCATCCACCGACTCCCAGCGACCTTCACAAGGTCGTCCGTCCACCTAGTCGGGGGTCTTCCCACGCTTCTCCTTCCCGTACGTGGACGCCACTCCAAGACTTTTATGCCCCAGCGGCCATCTGTTCTTCGGGCCACGTGGCCTGCCCATTGCCACTTCAACTGTGCAATCCTTTTAGCTATGTCGGTCACTTTGGTTCTTCTACGGATTTCCTCATTTCTGATTCTATCGCGTAGAGTAACTCCGAGCATAGCTCTTTCCATCGCACGTTGAGTGACTCTCAGCCGCCTAATAAGCCCCATTGTGAACGCCCACGTCTCGGATCCGTATGTCATCGCTGGCAACACGCACTGTTCGAAGACTTTTGTCTTCAGGCACTGAGGAATACTGGATGAGAAGATATGACGTAGTTTCCCGAACGCTGCCCAGCCGAGTTGGATTCGACGAGTGGCCTCTTTCTCGAAGTTGGACTTACCTAATCGGACCAATTGTCCCAGGTATACATACTCGTCAACAACTTCGAGAAGTGAATTCCCAACGGCAATCGGGTACGGTGCAACATGGACATTTGACATGATTTTGGTCTTTTCCATGTTCATTTGTAGACCCACTTGTTGGGAAACTCTATTGAGGCCTCCGAGCATTGTACTTAATTCCTGCAGCGACTCCGCTATCACCACGATATCATCTGCAAATCTTAGATGAGTGAGGTATTCGCCGTTGATGTTGATGCCAAGTCCGTCCCAGTCCAGCAGCTTGAACACATCTTCCAAGGCAGCGGTAAACAGTTTTGGAGAGATCACATCTCCCTGTCTCACTCCTCGCTGCAATTGGATAGGCTCAGTGCTCTGGTTCTGGATTCGAACTGACATAGAGGCGTTTCTATACAGACACTTCAAGACTTCGACGTACCGCTGGTCAATGCGGCATCGCTGCAGGAAATGAAGCACGGCCCAAGTCTCGATCGAATCGAAGGCTTTCTCATAGTCCACAAACGCTAAGCATAGTGGCTGGTTATACTCCTCGGCCTTCTGTATAACCTGCCGCAGCGTATGTATGTGGTCCATGGTGCTAAAGCCTTTTCGGAATCCAGCTTGTTCGGGAGGCTGGAAGTCGTCAAACCTGCGTGCAAGACGATTCGTAATGACCCTCGAAAACAGCTTATAAACATGGCTCAGGAGCGAGATGGGTCTATAGTTCTTCAGCAGGGTTTTATCCCCTTTCTTAAAGAACAATATCACGACGCTCCTGTTCCATGCTTCAGGCGTTGTTCCTTCAAGTATGACGGAATTGAAGAGCCTCTGGAGGACTACAAGTACTGGTTTTCCACCCGCTCTCAGAAGCTCTGTCGTAATTCCGTCATCCCCCGAGGCCTTATTGTTCTTGAGCTGTTTTAGGGCCATTACAATCTCGTACAAGCTGACGTCCGGGATATCTTCGGTATAATGACGGGTTAGTCTGGATCTTGGGTCTGAGTCCAGACGAACAACTGGTTTGTGGGCCGAGGTGTATAGATGTCCATAGAACCTCTCGACCTCTCTCAAAATCTCGGGTTTGGACGAGACAATGTTGCCACAGTTGGTCTTCAGCTTAGTCAACTGGCTTTGCCCAATAGACAGATCTCTAGCAAACACTTTGGAGCCCTTGTTTCGCTCAATGGCCTTTTCAATGCATGTAGCATTGAAATGCCTAGTGTCGCGTCTAAGAGATTTGGAGATCTGCCTATTCAGCTGCCTGTAAACTGACATATCAGCTGAAGACTGCAACCTCATGTCGCGTCTTTTATCCAAGAGTTTGAGAGTTTCGTCGGAGATCTTTTTAGGTCTTCCCTTACGTCGGGCCTTATAGAACTGAGCTCCGACGGTATGGACAACTTCCACTAACCTGTTGTTCATATCATCCACCGTAACACAGTCCCCTAGGCAATCGAAATGGTTCTGTAGCTGCAGTTGAAAGGCTTCGGGATTTGGACATCAGCCGGGGTGGGACGGAGCGTAGACCTCATCAATTTCGACCGTTCAAGTGCAGTGTTCAGATTCAGCGTGCCTCTTACCATTCGGTGATCACTACCGGTTTTCACCCTGTTGATCACAGAGACATCGCTGAATATCTGCCTTTTAGTCGAAAAGATGAAGTCAATCTCATTTTTTACGGAACCATCGGGGCTTATCCAGGTCCACTTCCTGTGGGGTTTCTTCTTGAAAAAAGAGTTCATCGCGTAGAGTCCCTCCTTTTCCATGAAGTCAACCAGCTGTTGCCCCCTCGGGTTCCGTTGCCCATATCCAAAATGCCCCACTCTTTTCTCTGCTCCATTTCGCTTACCTAGTTTCGCGTTAAAGTCCCCCATCAACACCGTGTAGTGGGCTTCGGACGTATGTATGGCTCTAGATATATCCTCATACATAGTCTCCACTTCTGTATCGGGGTGTGCCGTCGTTGGTGCGTAAACCTGTATCACCTTCAAACAGTACCGCTTGGTGATTCTGACTACAAGGCACGCGACCCTCGGCGACACACTCTCGACGCAGATCACGTTGTCGATGAGGTCCTTGTGGACGATAAACCCGACACCACCCTGAGACAGTTGATCGCCCTCCCGGTAGTAGAAAAGGTTGCCGGACTGTAGGATTATCGTGCCCTCCCCCTCTCTTCGGACTTCTGATAATCCGATAACGTCCCAGCGCACCTTCTCTAGGGCTTCTTCCAGCTCGTCGATCTTCTCATCGGTCCTCAAAGTGCGTGCGTTATAAGTTGCCAGGGCCAGTTGTCGTTGGTGGTAGCCAACACGCCTCCGGGGATTCTTAGCACCCCCTGCTCCGACGCTTGCCTGACCGCTACCGTAATCAGGGGCGTTGGAGCTACCGGAGACTGGGGGCCGTTTTTTGGTTAATTTTTCCATGGGGGGAATTTGCCCTAATCGCCACGCTGGGCAGGCGGGTTGGCGATCGCAGTATTAAGATGACTTTGTATCAGAGCGTTGCTGCTGCCCAACGTCTGTTATCCCTTAGTCGCCTTTTACGACACCCACGGGAAGATATGGGGTGGTGATATTCTTACTCCGTCACCACACGGACTACTAGCAGTATTATTTACATAATATATTGTTGTAATTATTATATGATGGCTCATGATTAATAAATTTAAAAAACAATGCTTTAGGATTCAATAATGGCTTAAATGTTGTAGTCTATGCATTCTGAATTAAAAATTAAACATATTAATGGGAAGTGTTAAAATGATTACCTGTCTCATCATCATCATCATCATCATTTCAGCCAAAGGACGTCCACTGCTGGACATAGGCCTCCCCCAAGGATTTCCACAAAGGCCGGTCCTGGGCCGCCCGCATCCACTGCTTTCCGGCGATCTTAACCAGGTCGTCGGTCCACCGTGTGGGAGGCCTACCAGCACTGCGCCTTCCGGAACGCGGTCGCCACTCGAGGACTTTTCTGCCCCATCGGGCGTCGGTCCTGCGAGCTATGTGCCCTGCCCACTGCCACTTAAGTTTGGCAATCCGGTGGGCTATGTCGGTGACCCTGGTTTTCCTGCGTATCTCCTCATTTCTGATTCGATCACGCAGGGAAACTCCGAGCATAGCCCTCTCCATTGCCCTTTGGGTGACTTTGAGCCTTCTGATGGAGCCCATAGTGAGCGACCACGTCTCTGTTCCATATGTCATCACTGGCAACACACATTGGTTGAAGACTTTTGTCTTTACCTGTCTCAATACTGGCAAATTTGAATTGTGAATATTCTTCGTTAGAGGCATCCTCAAAATCTTGTGCTGTAATTTTACTCATTGTATCAAGGTCAACATCTATTGATTCATTCTTCAAAAGCTCCGCTTGAGCCCTGGAAATATAAGTCACATTAAATTATGAATGATAGACTAAAATACTAAGATTCTATATAGATATGTAAGCATATGTAGATACATAGATAATAAAAAATACTGACTTATCATTTTCATGTCTTATTTCATGATTGGATTTGAAGCTTTTCTCAATTTCTAGAGTATTAAGTAGATCTTTATACTTTCTCTGCATCTCATTCAGTGGTGGTGTCACTACAGGCACTCTTTCTATGCATACTCCGGTTACAATGTCCCATGATGTTTGCGTACACAGGCCTGTGGAGGAACTTTCTAAATAAAAATATTAAGTATAATTTACACATAAAACAACATAACCTACAAACATACCTCTTACAAATACTCTGTGGTAAAGGTTGACTTCTGCTTGTAATAATGCTCTAATCATTATTTTAGAACAAATGACGTAACTCGCCTCTAAATTATGAACAAAATATTGCACAAATACATAAATTAAGAACACTGCTATGAACGGTGTGTGTATCTTTATTGATATTTCATTCTTGCCTGCTTTGAGCTAGGGATGATCGATATACATCGATGTTAATTAAACATCGATGTTTATCTGAAAAAAATCGATGTTTTGACATCGATCGATGTCTTGTATTCGATAACATTGGCACATCGATGTCACAGGATTAAAATATCGAAACCTCATTAATTATTTTGAGGACCATCTAGTATGCCTTAGATGTAACAGGAAAACTCATCGCAACGCTAATTAACTTACAGTGTGTGCCCAAAATCTACTAAAAAAAAAAAATTTTTTCTTGAAACTTTTAATTTATAAAAAATTAAGACATTTTCTTTATTAAAATGTAAAGTTTTATTTCTTACCTAAAAAACATCGATGTTTTTGGACATCGATTTTTTTCAATCGATATTTATTGTACTTCGATACTTATGTATATTTGGAAAACTTCGTCGAGTCTTCTCAGTCTCTCTCGTCGCCCATCCCGCAGAGCTTGAAAACGAAAGTTTTCGATCAGTGCGTCCTACCCGTCATGACCTACGGCGCCGAGACGTGGACACTCACGGTGAGACTAGTCCACCAGTTTAAAGTCGCTCAGCGTGCTATGGAGCGAGCTATGTTGGGAGTTTCTCTGAAAGATAGGCTCCGTAACGAGATTATCCGACAGAGAACCAAAGTCACCGACATAGCTCAGCGAATTAGCAGACTGAAGTGGCAGTGGGCTGGTCATATCTGTAGAAGAACCGACAACCGCTGGGGTAGACGAGTTCTTGGGTGGAGACCGCGAATAGGCAAGCGTAGTGTAGGACGACCCTCTGCTAGATGGAGCGACGATCTGCGAAAGGCTGCGGGCAGCGGCTGGATGCGTCAAGCCGAGGACAGGGCGCTATGGCGCTCTTTAGGGGAGGCCTATGTCCAGCAGTGGACTAATGTGGGCTGAAGATGATGATGATGATGATGATACTTATGGTTCGATGTTAACATCGATCTCAACATCGATGTTTTTCAAATATCGATCATCCCTACTATGAGCTTTCATTCAACTATCTACGTCAGATTTTGACAATCAGCTGGTACGTCAAGCGTTCTTCTTCTTCTTTTGATTCACAATTCCGCCAAAAGCGTTCGTTTTTAATATTCAGTCGCAGTAGTATTATCTACTGATAATCAAACATGTTTGTGACATACGTCTTAAAAAAACAAACAATTCTATTCGTAAATTGAAACAAAATCATGAATTACACGACCATTAAACGTTGATCATTAATCATTAAATTGTAGCATCACCGTCACAATATTCCCCAAATCTAACGAAGGTGATAATTAATCGTCCCGCTACCGCGGTCACTGCAGTGTCTGAAACGTTGGGATTTAAATAAAAGAACACGATCAGAACCGTCATGAAATTATTTCCTACCATGCACAAAGATAAGACCTAAGACATGCTTAAGAGTGACTTTTATTCAAAAATCAATTGGGAATTATAAGTAAAATAAATAACGATATTCCATGCTAAAACGAATATTGTCCAATACGGGATTGACGCAGACAACATTTAACTTTATATATTCTGTATGCTAGCAACTAGCAACATATTTTTGACGTTTCGTTCTGTCTTTTTCCGGTTTAAGTGTCAACGAAAGTAGGTGATTTTATAAATCTAACAATAATCTTAAATAATCGTAATAATTACTGTTTAAAATGGGCTATATGTGATTGAATGCATTTAACTTAATTATTATATACATATTCCATACCATATTTCATATACCAAAGTGGATATTTACGTGCCTTAGTTGTCAAGTTTCTCGTGAAGAGGTTATTTTCAGTTGTGCGTTAATTTGTTTTAGGCTTGACTATGAAGCAGATAGTTGCGAACCAAAAGGTGAAGGTCCCTGAAGGGCTCACCGTCCACGTAAAGTCGCGCTTGGTTACGGTAAAAGGACCCCGCGGCACTCTGAAGAGGAACTTCAAGCATTTAGCTGTTGACATTCGCATGGTAAACCCTCGCTTGCTGAAGGTGGAGAAATGGTTCGGCTCCAAAAAAGAGCTTGCTGCTGTCAGGACAGTCTGCTCGCACGTTGAAAACATGATCAAAGGTACGTTGTTTACTTTCAAATTATTTTCCCGAAGTTTTGTTTATCTGATATATGGTTCAATAAATAGTTCAGAACTGTGGTTCAGAATAACTTTAGTGTGTATGGAAACCTTATTTTCTAATTAATTTGAAATTTAATTTAAGCAGATGGCACTGTTTGAGCATTTCTTGTAGATTCTTGACATTCCCATGGGTTTGTCTCTAATGAATATATGTATAATTGACAAATTCTCTACTATCTTAAATATTCTATGCTTTGAGTAATTTTAGTCTAGTCTCCAGCCAGTTTAGCACAGCATCCTATTTTTTCTCCATGAAACTGGACTATGGAGTGTCTGTGGGTTGTTTACAGCCTAAGGTGACGAATGTGTAAATCTCAACCGAAGAACTACTAATCTCACTTTACCAATCTTTATCACACACAGGGTATCCTAGTTTAGGCTCCAATCTCCACTACATTCTAAGATACTTTAAATTATGATGTATATTTTGACTGTTCCGAAGAATAAAAAACCTATCTGCAATACTGCTTTGAAACCATTTTGAACTCTATTCTATATATCACTATCACTACATATTCTAAAACAAATTCACTGTCCTGTGTGCCCATGTGAAGCTGGAGCAGGTTGCTAGTATAATATAATATGAAGTTCAAAATGGTCTCAAAGCATTATTGCAGATAGGTCTTAATTATTTGGAAAAGTCTATTTCATCATATTGATTATTGTATTAATCTTAGGCAGATTATTGTTAAACAAATGTTATTCACAAAGCTTTATTTCATTTTTAAATTATTTTCAGGTGTTACGCAGGGTTTCCAATACAAGATGCGTGCAGTGTACGCTCACTTCCCAATCAATTGTGTCACCACTGAGGGTAACTCCATAATTGAGATCCGTAACTTCCTTGGTGAGAAATACATCAGGAGGGTAAAGATGGCACCTGGTGTCACAGTAATCAACTCGCCCAAACAGAAAGATGAACTGATCATTGAAGGCAACTCCCTGGAGGATGTTTCCAGCTCAGCTGCACTCATTCAGCAATCAACTACAGTTAAAAATAAGGATATCAGAAAGTTCTTAGACGGTCTCTATGTATCTGAGAAGACTACCGTGATACAAGATGAGGTATAAGGACATTAAACTATAAATTTGACAATTGCTTTTTATTCATTGAATCCACACAATAGGTTGAGAGTGAGTGGTATTTAGTAGATGAATTAATTTAAGCATATAATCAAATCCACTACTCGACATGGGCCTCCCCAAAAGATTACCACAAAGGGCTGTCCTTCACGTTCCTGCAACTGTAACCAGTTCATTGGTCCACTACATTGGAGGCCTACTAATACAGAGGTTTCCAGTATGCGTTTCCACTGGTTGACATTCACATTTTATCGGCTGCCAGTTCTACAAGGTATGTACCCAGCCCACTGCCATTTAAGTTTTGCAATCCAGTTGGCATTTTGCTAAATAGTTTACCTGTATCTTCTCACCTCCGATTTGATCTTGCACGGAAACAGCATAGCCCTCCATTGCCTTTTGATGATTCATACTAAACAACTTATTGTTTGATCTATTCAGTCCAACATTAAATTTAAGAGAAATCTGTAAATTAAATTGTAGTCAAGGTTGAAATACATGTGAACTGTGTACCTAGTATAGATGCACAATACTTGAGTCGTTCAGAGCATTGATATGCCCTGTGTGATGGGATATACATGACCATAATATGGTATTGTCACCACCCCATTCTATCCCGAGGGTGTTGTAAGAGTCGACAAAAAGAAATTACAAGGCAGATCACCTAGCCGCAAGAGACTGAAAGCAATTTTATTGATACAAACCCTGTGCTAACCCATCTGGCCATTGTGGTACAGTAGGCTAGTTACCCTCCATGTAACTGGAGGAGGCCCGACCTAGCAGTGGGTCATGTATGGGCTGTGTAGTACTAGTATATTCTAATATAGGTACTGTAATTTTGCCCAAAAATGTTAAGCTGGAAGAAATTGCTGAAATATATAAAAGCTTGCAGCGACAACCGTCATTCAGTCGTTCACACAAACGCGGTTACAGAAAACACCTCGCTGCCGAGGTCGGTTACGTAGTGCCCGCCTTTCAGCCAGTAGGCGTCCAATACGCGCCGGGCTCAACTGATTCCTTCCCACGCACTGTGGCCCGTACCGAAGTCCGTACCTCCCGTGATATGCCCTCGAACAAAACCATGCTCTCCTTTCACCCTTTCCAGCTCGAGCATAAGTTGTTGCGGTGCTCGCCCTCTCACCCGGTTACGCTGATCATAACCATCTGCGGTTATCAGCATTGTTCCAGACAAAAAAAAACAGTTTCATCCAGTCGTACCTCGACCACGGACACCGCAGTGTCTGAAACATTGGGGTTTAAACAAAACGGGCGTCCGAATCATATTCACGCAGATATCTACCAACAGTTCTAGATTGAAAGGCTGTTCTTGAAACCCATCAACCACCGAGGCGCTACAATGGTGACATGAACAAATGGTGAATTAGCCATGAACATAAATAAATATCGGGTGAACATGAATCGTTCTAAACACACATAGCATAGGCAGCAACTTAATACTGACTTGTTGTAATAGATCTATTTATTTTTGAGAGTTGTCGTGTAAATTTCGGTAGCGCGATTTAGGTTGTCTTATCATGTGATGATCTTCATCAAAGTTGAAGATCACGGCCCAGGAAAAATTTAGACCAAAGATTAAATATGGGTTGTGTTTCCTTCAAATATATTTTAGTTAGTGGCGTAGCAACGCTTGCAGGGTAGGTACAACTAGTACATCATAAGACTAGGTTTTTATGCTTAACTAGACACACAGAACAAGGAGTCACTGAGGTACTCGTTTCGTTACAGTTCAGCACATAAACTACCCACTACTGAGTCGGGCGTCCTCCAAATTCATGGAGGGAAATTAGCCTACTGTAAGACTGATTAGCAGAGGGTTTGTATCAAGTTTTCCTTCCATACGGCTAGGTGATCTGCCTCTTACGACACCCTCCGGATAGTGTGGGCTGGTGACATTGTGAATTGACCAGTCACCACTCTGTACAAACATACCATATTCCATAGTATTTTCTCTTTATTAGTCAGGTTTTGATACCCTTATTTACCATATTAAACGGCCTACCATCCATTACCCTATTCTTCTAATCCTTACCATATTTGATATTCAGCGAAATTGGGTTACTCGCAAGTTTTTGCGTTAAATGAAACAACAATAGATTTTCAACGTAAATAATTTTATTCAAACTATTCTATTGAACATCACTAACTCATAAACATTGTACATCTGCAAATATGGATGTCAATTAAAACTACAGGTTAAAAAGACATTATACACTTAATTAATTTGCACAAACTCATTTAAATAAAATACCTACTTATAGTGATAAAATAAATAACTTTTAAAATAAATCGTTTGAGTGACTATAATGTTAATACACTGATACAGCAACTTACAAATAAATTAAAATATGTACATTACACAATAAAAATCGTAAAAGGAATTACGACAAAGGATTATTATAATTTGTTTAAGTAGCTATGAAATATACAAAGAAGTTATTAATGATACATTTAACAATAATAAAAGATAATATAGCACTCGTATAAGTTTGTCGTAATTTCTTTGTATCATATGAAATTTTCAACTATTATCTGGAGCATACTATTTTGTCATGTGTGATTTATTAACTAATACTTGTAACATTACAATTGAAACATCAATAACATTAAGTACCATTTGATATTATTATTATTAAAAATATTGTAACCGTTTATACTAAGACAATTATTAATACTCAAGGGGTAAGTCATTATTTCATTAAAGTCATTTAATTAATTAGCAATAACAAACAAGAATATTGCAACTTAGGTGACACACTCGCATCTAGTGCCATATTTGCAGATGAGCATTCAATGACTCCGTAAGAAAATAAAATTCTCAATAAATAAAATGTCAAACACTATTCAATCGGTGAGACATTTCACACCATATAACACAATCGCTTACTATAAAAATGATCAACAAACAACTCGCACCTCGCCTATGTGTCAAGGAGTATAGCGGAGTGCACAAATGTCATGAGATTCAATGGTTACATTAAGATATAGATTGCCGCTTGAGCAAATAATCCTGATTATGTATGTCTTAGCCTAGCAATGCGTGAGGTGGGAGCTACACAGCGGATTTTAAAACTAGGGGTATACATCTTGTAGCGTTATCGCCCGTGCGTCGCGTTGTATATCCGCTTGCTCAACTCTTAACTGGCAAAAATTTACAATGTATCTAGCAACCCACATAAAACGTAACGTGTAATACCATTTTAAAACGTCATTAAATATACGGTAAATTTACACGAAATATAAGCACAATCAATGGGCCTTGTCATACTATAAAAATTATATAAAGTTTGTTACGGGTGGACGCGCAGTCGTCTACGAATCGCGCTAACACAAGCTGTAGGACATTATTTTGAACGCAACTGCGTTCGGTCAACAATTATAGTGAAAATTTATAATTCATAATATCTCCTTAACGCTAACGTAACTCCGATATGGTCGATCTATAAAGCGGTGAATAAGGTTCGATCGTAACTCTAGAAGAAAGTCCGTTTCTCTTACCAACGGTTTACGGGATCAGTCGCCTATCACTCTACATGGGTTATTGCTTCGCGAGACAATACACTTGGGTCCGAGGAGACTATTTCGGCACCACAAGCGACGAGGCGTGAACGAATTCGCGTCGTGTTGCAGAACTATCGATAGTCAAACTCGATATTACTGAACAGGCTATCAACAGTTTCACAAGCCGCAGATAGCCATCGTTACTAACAAGTTTTCAATTAAACGTTCCGATACTATTGGTAAATTATCGATATTTCTAACGGTATCCGATATCGTAACTAGCTTCCTAAGTTGAGACTATCGACTACGAGCATGCAACACTAGTCCAACAGTGTGAGTTTGTTTCGATAACGCTTTAGTGTCATGTGTAGGCTCACCACAAATCTGTCTATTGAATTCGAAAATAGGTAACCAATTAATCTATTCGTTATGGAATTTGCACTAAAATGCAAAATTTTCTAGATGTAGCGGTATAAATATGACCAAATATAGATTTCTCTGCCTTTGTAATACAAACACATTAAGGCAATAAGTTTGAATGGAACGTTATCGAACAAGCTCACGTGGCACGCGTCTCGTCGCGCTGTGTGCGTGAGCGTGCACGCACACATGCGAACACCGTCGCGTGCGGTGTGTTGAGGCACTATGTAGACAGCGGGTGGGCCACGCAAGCGCACTAGAGAGGCTCGCGGCGCGGCACCCACACGCTGGGCCCACTCTCCGCCGTTATCACCGCCTTCACCTTCGCGTATATCTCCTCTGGCGTATCCCCCGTTACCACAGCTAATAAAGAAAAATCATTTTAAGAAAACTGGCACACAAACACATATGATGTGAAAAAATATCACATCAGTTTTTCATTGTTTAGGAGTCATAAACACGCGTCAAACTTGACAAAATAAATAATGATGATCTTTAAATGGAATATAAACATAAAAAACATCTATCAGAGAAATCCAGTATCCTATAGCTGGGACAATATCGTTGCGAACAGTTAATTGGCGAAATAAATAATCTTAGGACAATATACAACATTTTATGTACTTCGATTCCCGACGTTTCTAAATAGACTATGGAACCCAAAATGCACAATTTTTGATTGAAATATTTATATGTAGCAAGGAGGTTCTTACCAGTGAAATACTCAGCGAATTCCTGCTCCATTTTCAACGCTCGTTCATAAGTTTTCTTCGCTTGCTCCTCAGTCATTCGCTTATTCATCTCCCTGTCGAAACATAATCGGCGTTCAAGTTTAAGAACCAATAACACCAAAGACCTGGGTTAAAGAAGAATTAAAAAGCAAATCTGTTTGCTTTGTTTTTGTGATTCGTAAAGCATTTGGGTGGTGCTCAAGCTTCGAGTCCGCGTGATGGTAAGCGACTAACGTTGCCTATGAACGTGTCACGTGAAAGAGGATTTCGTATCAAATTTTCCTTCTCTTGCGGCTAGGTTTTCAGCCAGATTTTTTTTTTGTCGGCTCTAACGAATCCCTCCGGATGAAACATGAAACGAGTGGTGATATTATACATTCTAAATCTTTAATATCACGTATATTTTCGTGAATTACATGTTAGTAACTGCCCCCGCGATACAGGCTGTAAAAAGGGCAGGGAATCGTTTTAAAAAATAGCTCTTCCTCCAAGGCCGTGTCTAGTTTCGGCTACATAAGGTATTTCGGTAACAAATATTAAGTATTCTAAATTTTAAAAAAATATTGAAACAGAATATATAATGAGTACTCACATAATAGACTCTACACTCTTTGGTTTTATAAATATGGCAATAGGGTAAAGTTGCGCGACTTGTAATCTCTTGATGGCGTTGCCGCTTACGTCCAAAATGCAATGTTTACCCTGAGAAATAAAAAAACAACCATTTGATGACATCTTTTTTTAGGTTATAAAAAGTTACTTGTACCAAATGTACGGTGTACCAAACGGTATGTCAGCAGGGCATTTTCCTGGATTTTACGTTTTCCAAACTGATGAAACTTACAACCCCGCTGGAGAAAATAGGTATAGTCCGCGCGCGAACTCCCAGGAAGTGGGGGAGGGGTATACGCCACGGTTACAATCACATTCTAAATCCGTCACGTGAAAGTATTGCATAATAACTAAAAACATATACGTTCCTAGGCATTAAGCTGCGATATGATAAAGATGTGGACTGAATTAATTCTTATTACACATTGAAACACAAAACATTTCTATAGTGCTATATTTATGTAATCTGCAGGACTGCCTTGTTAGTCTAGGGGTTGGTTCGATTCCGGACACTTGCTGTGAGTCTGGGTGTAATTTCTATTCGTGAATTTCATGTTCGTAAATATACCCCGCGATATATGTTATACCAAAACTGTTAAATAAAAATTAAGTCCGATCAATACCTTTTCGGCGACCTCTCGCACTGAAGCAACGGACGTTCCGTAAAGGTTCTCGTTGTACTGGCCGGCCTCGATGAACAGATGGTTCTGAATATCGCGCTCCATTTGCTCGCGGCTCGCCACGAAGTGGTAGTCGCGCCCGTCCACTTCGTAGTCCCGTCTGGGACGGGTCGTGTCTGAATAGAATTTAGATTTTTCTTGCTATCTCGTTATCAATCATCATCATCTATCTCGCCTTTTCTGATATAATTGGGGTCGGCACTTTTTTTTTTACGTCGGAGATCCTTATGGCTACCCGGCCGTTGGGAAATGGCCGGGGTATGTGGGACTCCGAGGCGCGTAGAGATGGTAATTTACTCCCCGACCAACCCACTAAAACCGACGGCGCTCCAAGCCAGGGCCACGGGATTCACTCCCATTGCAGAGAGCATGCTCCGTGACTCTGGGGGCCTTGGCCCGCCTCTTAGTGGAAATTGGGGTCGGCACTAGTCTAACCTGATTTGGCTACTACTACTCGGCCCACAAATGACCCACTGCCGAGTCGGGCCTCGTCCCATTTCAGTGAGGGTCATTAGCCTACTGTGCCACGCTGGTCAGACGATTTGGCACAGGGTTTCGTATCAAGTTTTCCTTCTCTTGCGGCTAGGTTTTCGGCCTTGTCATATCCTATTATCAACTCTTACGACACCCTCAGGATGGAATGGGGTGGCGACACTATCACTACATAGTATAAAACAAAGTCGCTTTCGTCTATCCGTCCCTATGTATGCTTAAATCTTTGAAACAACGCAACGGATTTTGAAGCGGTTTTTTTAATAGATACGAGTAGTTCAAGAGGAAGGTTTATATGTATGATACATGCATATTTGCACCCGGGCGAAGCCGGGCCGGGTCGCTAGTGTATTCTAAATCACTCAACACACGGTTCACTAACAGTATTTACACGCGCGAGCGATTGGCTCTGAGAACTCTGAGACCCCATCTAGTAGAACGAGAACGACTGGTAAATATTTCGTTGCATCAGCTGTCGACTTGCAACAACACTGACTTCGATATCGATAGCCATAGATGCTACAATGACATACAGGAATTCTGGTATTCATTCCTCAGCCCATACATGACCCACTATTGAGTCCGGCCTCCTCAAACTACATGGAGGATAATTATCCTACTGTGTACAGGGTTTCGTATCAAGTTTTCCTTCTCTTGCGGCTAGGTGATTTACTTCTTGCGTTTCCTTGGTCGTCTGTATTTTCTGAATCCGACACGGAACTTTATACGTCACTACAAAAGATACTCACGCGGCACGCAGCTGCCGAACTTTTCGGGGAACTCCGATATCAAATCGTCATTTATCCTGTCCTTGAGCGGGCCCAGGATAATGACGGGCCGCGTGTAATTTATCGTCAACTGTTGGACGGTCTCGTATGATAGCACCGTTTCGTCTTGACCTGGAAATGCATAACCAACATCCAAATTAATCCTCACATTCTTTCCCTATAATCCTTCTTGGTTCCCGATTTGGATGCACTCCCAAAATAACAAGACTGTCCAATTACGTACAACATCGTCCGTGCGAAGTGCGGATATCGAAATAAAGTTTTGAGTGCAATAGTTGTGCTGCAAATTAACCTCGGTTCACATCAATTTAAAGTGCAACACCTGAACAACCAATACTTCTTCCCGTGACGTAATTCACAGAACGTGAACTGACTGTATCAATAAATTTTAATAAATAAACTTCTTTTATCAGGCTTTATTGCAACATTTGTATTTTCACCAGAATGGCTAATTGAGAATACCTTAAATACCAGTCGGCTACCTAAAAATATGGTTAAAATATATATACGATCCGGCACAAATAAAATTATATACAGGGTGGTCATAAAGTCGTGGATCAAACGAAACCAGCGGTTAGATGGGGCCATCAGCAGCAAAAAATTGTTCTACGGGAGGGCCTTAGGGTCAACCCCTGCAGAGTTACAATTGATTTTGTGTTTTTATGAGAAATTGTCTTTTTTTTACTAAAACTTGATAAAATTCGAAAAAATCCACACCCTGTATCTTTTTTATAATTTTCACTAGATTGGTACTGATGCGTCCTTTCGTTAGACATGCTATTTATGGTAGTTTATTAGGTGTGTTGAAGATAATATTAAGTTTTACGAACGCAATAATTCTTAAATCAAAACTTGTTACTTACTTCGGACCCCACTGTGAAAAAAAAATACTCTACAGAAAAGTGCCACTGTATCACAATTTTTGGCGCATTTAATAGGGACTCTAAAAAGGTATTACACATGGCTATGCGTGGCTTCGATATCTTTCGAGGACGATCATTCGTAGCAAGGCCAGAGTTAATTCATACATAAAACTCGGTTAGGCCTACTAACCTAACCTTACCTAAGCGTGATCGTTTTCCGGACTACAGGGTCTTTATCCCATAAATGACCCACTACTGAGTCGGGCCTCCTCTAAGTTCATGTTGGGAAATTTGCCTACTGTGCCACGCAGCCAAGACGGGTTGACACAGGGTTTGCATCAAGTTTTCCTTCTGTTGCGGCTAGGTGATCTGCCTAATGCGTTCTTTTAGTCGCTTCTTACGACACCCTCAATATGGTATGGGTTGGTGACATTGTTTATTCTTTATCGTCTTCGTTTCAGCCCATAAATGACCCACTACTGTGTCGGGCCTACTCACAATTCATGGAAGGACATTAGCCTACTGTGCCACGCTGGCAAGACGGGTTGGCACAGGGTTTGCTGACCCGGTAAGACTTCCTCCATGTACGAATTATGTACGCGCATAAAGAATACAAATCTAATAAAATGTCCCTGTGGTGACGGATTTAGAATACAGAATGTCACCAACCCATACCATATTGAGAGTGTCGTAAGAAGCGACTAAAAGAACGCATTAGGCAGATCACCTAGCCGCAACAGAAGGAAAACTTGATGCAAACCCTGTGTCAACCCGTCTTGGCTGCGTAGCACAGTAGACAAATTTCCCAACATGAACTTAGAGGAGGCCCGCCTCAGTAGTGAGTCATTTATGGGCTGAAACGACGATAAAGACCCTGTAGTCCGGAAAACGATCACGCTTAGGTAAGGTTAGGTTAGTAGGCCTAACCGAGTTTTATGTATGAATTAACTCTGGCCTTGCTACGAATGATCGTCCTCGAAAGATATCGAAGCCACGCATAGCCATGTGTAATACCTTTTTAGAGTCCCTATTAAATGCGCCAAAAATTGTGATACAGTGGCACTTTTCTGTAGAGTATTTTTTTTTCACAGTGGGGTCCGAAGTAAGTAACAAGTTTTGATTTAAGAATTATTGCGTTCGTAAAACTTAATATTATCTTCAACACACCTAATAAACTACCATAAATAGCATGTCTAACGAAAGGACGCATCAGTACCAATCTAGTGAAAATTATAAAAAAGATACAGGGTGTGGATTTTTTCGAATTTTATCAAGTTTTAGTAAAAAAAAGACAATTTCTCATAAAAACACAAAATCAATTGTAACTCTGCAGGGGTTGACCCTAAGGACCTCCCGTAGAACAATTTTTTGCTGCTGATGGCCCCATCTAACCACTGGTTTCGTTTGATCCACGACTTTATGACCACCCTGTATAGATATGATTGTAACTGGTATGTTTATGAACTAGTAATGATATATAAATATGCATATATTATACTGTGTCGAATTGTATGCTGCTCTAAACAAACTAATCTATTAACATGAATCGAATCAACTACTAGCCAAAATTAAATAGCCCTTATGTCTCGCGAGCATGTTGCAAGGAGCAGTATTTAATCCTGGCTGTCCATCAACATCATCTTCAATTAAATTGAATAATAAGCAAATGTACACATTATAAGAAAACAATATGAGAGCGAGAGCTAGGCTAACAAATAATTACAGCATCCCTAACGTCTAAAGCGACAAAAACTAACTCTAAAAATAAACCAGCACAGCATAATTTTGAAAACTGAAAACAAGCTCAAATGAGAATGTCGTGAGATCAGTTCAGAACGCCTGAGACATGCCAGTGACGTGTAACAGTGTGGACTAGTGCTGCCGATTAACGGTCCGATAGTCACATAATGGAGAGCGTAACATTTGAATCGATAGCGTGGATTATATTTACAGTTATCGATACACATTTGCATAAACATTACAACATTACACAAGCAGCTCTACACTCTAGCTAGTGTATAGATAATCAGACACGGTTCCTGATCTCTTCAGATATAAAATAATCCGTACTATCGATACAACGCGGTTTGGTACTCCCGAGTAGCGCGATTAATAGCATACTGACTAAAGTGAATAATTCCGAATATTGGTATAGTGCCAAAAACATTTACCAATATTTTTGGCCCTTTCACATTAAATGGAATCATCAAGTTATATTAAAAAAATGAATGGCCGATTTTGGCAATGGCGATTGGCTTAATCAGTGTGTTACTAATCGCGGGGAGCGTTATCGATGTGGTCGGCAACACTAGCGTCGACTAGTCAAAGCGCGCGACTGTGCGAGCATGCTCGGCGCCGGTGTGCTTGTGCCGGAGGCGGCTCTCGTGTCCTCGTGTGCTTCCAGTAGCCCCACACCCCACTACTACCGAGGCTGTGTAGCGCCGTGCCGGTGCGAGTAGCCCGGCCTTACACAATTTTGAATTATGAACACACTTTCGTGAGCTCGATGTAATATTCGAGTGCTGAGAGGCTATTAGAGTAATCGCGTTGTATGAATTAGGAAAAAAACTGAACATAAAGAAAATATGACAAATCATAAAAACTGGAGTGTTATTTAAATGAAAACTACGTTTCTAATTGATGATCATAACCAGAATGCGGGAGGTAAGGTATCGGCTACGGCACTCGCAAGCTACGCCTCACTCCCAACACTTACTCTCGTCCTCGAGATAAATGAGCGTTATCTCCTCCATCATGGGAAGTTCCACTCGATACAAGATTTCCCCTACACGTAGAAACATTAACGTTACATACATTATAACATACTCGGCAAGATGGCAAGAACTCGGGGGACGGCACGGAATTGGGAAGGGGCCTATTACGGTCAAATTTAATACCGGCGAAAAATTCGTTCAGTTAAATTATAGGCTTGGGTTTCTCCGCTGGTATTGAGAAATATGTGGAATTATGAAAAAACTGTATAGGTATCCTATCACTGACAAGATACGCATGTCTGTGTCTGTTCCGGAATTAAACGTTTATTTATCCTCTAATAACGGCCTACGTCACATAATATTGGGGAACCAGGGCCATATTGGGTATTTTCAACGACACTTACGCTGGAGCTTAGCCCAAGCCTACTCAGTTTTCCTAATTAGCGGCACTCTACTCGTTCGTGAATAGCGCTCAGGAAAATAAATGGCAAACAAAAATACGTCATCGATCGAGATGGTTCGGCTTCGGTTAGGCAACTAGAAGCACGGGACGGGGCCGGACGTGTCTCGATACCCGTGTGCTCGCTGCGACCACTTTCCGTATACATTAACTACATGTGGAACAACAAATCGTATCGCTAAGCTCGCGCCACGCATCGATGTTTTCGAAACAAAGTAAATTAAATCGAACAAAACTCCGAGACATTCGACACCAAAGTTTTTGTTTTGAAATTAAAGTATCCGATTCAAATTACATATTCGATTTGCGAGTCATGTCAATCCGCACAGGTAACGGCAATCGATTCAAGAACATAGCTGTGTGGCGTGCTGAGCTGTATGATAAAAATAAAACTATCTAACACACAGAGGTAAAGTACAGAGCTTGTCACCGGGTCGCCCACAACATTATTCGACAAGCGATAGTATGCCTTTACTGGGAACGTGTAGCTACGCCTTTATTTCTTAGGCACCATCATGCGTCTCCATACACACTACAAGCGGTAATTTACTCACATCGATCCGGCACATTTTGTATTAGATATAAGTAGTAAAACAACAATTCACTACGCGATGATAATGTTCACGCATTACAGAGTCCTGGATATTCCTTTGTGTTTGCTCAATTATTGTGAACTCCACATATTTATTGGACTTTTACATATAATAAATATCATTATCAAAATACAATACAGTTTACCTATGTTCTGAGTATCGTTTATGCTTTATATTCTTACATACAATAAATATATTACATTCAATATACATGTAACGAAATCATAATGTATATTGAAAAGTAAAAGTTTGCTAAGGACTACCAAATAAAATTGGTTTATCGTTCGATTTGTCAAAATTTCGTTTATTACGGTATTTGGATTGCCCTTAGCAACTTAAAGTGTACAGTTGCTTTTTGCCCTAAACATCAACTCGAGGACCCTAAGAGCTTGTTTCACTTGATAAATGTTAAACGTGATTCGTTTTGTTGTTAGATAAGCGAACAGCTCCGATGTAAAAACGCCTTAAATCGAAAAATAGTAGTTATTAGCAGCCGCATGAAAAGAAAAACTGCGAAATGACCTAAATACGATTACAGCACATAGCGAGAATAGAAGGCGAATGAACGAGACTCGCGCGAATACGAATGTGGCATGTAATGAGCATCTTTATGACGTCACTGACGTATTTATTTTTATTCTTACCGATAACTGATGCCATTTTGTTAAATCATAAAAATACATCTATTTTTTACATATAGGCATTTAAAAAAAACAAGACTGTTATTTAAATTTCTTACACAACATTTTTAAATACATCAACCGTTTTAAAATTTATGTTATTTACCGGTTTTTATGAGATGCAAATTTCGGTTAATTTTTTTAAACATATTCGTACGAGACCCTCCTCATTTGGCCAAGTCCTAAGAAAGACAGGACCGTTTAGGGTGCACTTACCGTCCGCGTTAGCGTCCTCCTGCGTGTAACAAAGCATGAAAGCTGTAACAAAATCGGTCCATTAGTCGTCTGTGCGCCGAAGCTTTGTTGTATCCCCGTGATGTTACCCACCGTCCTAGATAGGCGGCGGGGCCGACGGATCGCGATGAATTTTAGATCATGGAGTTAATATACTGAGTGAAGATTAGATTCGGATAAAAGTGATGGCGAGAAATATGTCTGATATAATATCATATTGGAAACCAGGAATTTTTCTCAGGTCTAGAGCTAACAACTTTAGATCCAGAATATACCCATATAAATTAAATATTTGAAACTTAACGGCTCATAGACTACATAACCAAAGGACATGCCAATTTTCACAATGACGTCACATTAAAATTTTATTGCGTTGTTAATGAACTTCAAATCCAGAATATACCCATATACATTAAATATTTGAAACTTAACGGCTCATAGCCTGCATAAGCAAAGGCCATGCCAATTTTGACAATGACGTCATAATAAATTTTTATTGCGGTATTATTATTTATTAATTTTAACCATACGAATTTAGGATGTATCCAATGGGTGTTTTAAATCACGCTTGATTAGAACATAGACATATTTATATTAACTTTGAGAGACATCTGTAAGTATTCCACGCTGTTCAAATAAAATCAATTAAACCCAAATACCACTGCACATTATAATACAATATGTATAATAATTACAATTGCTGGTTAATTGTTCATGTGAATGATGTGCGAAGTGCTGTGACCAAGTTATAGATGTGACTGTTATGTCGGCTGTACACACTCGTCGAGAACATCTCGCCGAGAGTCTCGGCCGATATAGCCCTGGTAGAGAGCATCCCTGTACAGACTCATTTTTCATGTGTACTGAAGAATGAAGATCCTTTGACTTAATTGACTCGGGCGCAAAAAACTGACAAGCGACCGAGGATAAGCGAGGCGAGACGCGAGAAAGCGAGACAAGACGAGAGCACCATGTCCACACTCGCTTTCAGTTTGTCTCGGGGTGTCTCAACGAGTGTGTACAGCCGGCATTATAGTTAATTTACAACACCATACAAAGCTTCGGTACTTACGTTCTTGATCTGAACCGTCCTCGGATTTACCGTCCTCTCGACTCTTCATGAACGGGAACTTTCTGCTGAAAGACAGCGTCTTCTTTTTTCGTTCCAATGTCGATTGGCTCTAAGTAACGTTATTATAAAAATATTAATTAATTTGCAGATGTAGGACTGATTAGAATTCTGGTATTTAGGACAGAGAAATTCAACAAATGAATTAAATCAAAGAAATGGGGTCTTAAATTTGATCCGTAGAGATTATGTGCCGCTATTTGCGGTTTTTTGCATAAAGCATTTCCCCACAACAAAAAAAAAGGAAGGTATCTGAACAAAAAATAAATAAATATGTCTTTCCTTCAAATTTATTTTAGGTTGTGGCGTAGCAACTCGCGCATGTTATTTTTATGTATAAATCTCAAAGAATAAAATATTGATTATGTTAAAGAAATAAATAATCCCTACAGCTAAAAGTTTCAAACAAAACATGTTAAGACGATGTGTTTTTATGATATTTGAACATGGAACTAATTTCAGAGGTTATTCTCGATATTATTGGTCTACTTACAGTACTGACAGGGGTGCCTTGTCCTTGAAATTTGACTTGACGGTCCCGCGCTCTCTGCTTACGCTCCCACCGACGCTTCGACGGGATGATACCGATGGCATCCGAGTCTGTCTTGTCTAGTCGTCTGCAACAATTTGAACACACGGGAAATTCTATATTGTGTCAATGTTTGAGCTCAATCGATAGTGACCAACGCAACAGTCCTGGCGGAACCTACATAACTCAGACACACCAAAGTTTCATTGAACGAAACACCTGCGCTAGGTATAATCTGTATCGCGGGGACAGTTAACAAATATGTAATACACGAACACAAATGACACCCAGACTCAGAGCAAGTGCCTCTGTTTTAGACAAAGACACTTGCCCGATCCCGAAATCGAACCCGGGGCCCGTTGATCCAAAGGCGGCCCTTAGACCAATGAGGCAGTCAATATTGTTATTTCGAATGGGCTCTACAAGCTCTGGCAACGAATATATCATCAGTATTAGGATGTTTCGGTGATGCGTATTCCGGACTGCATTGTTGCAAATAAATTCCTTTTTAGTTCTTACCTAGCTTGCCACCATTCATCGTCAGATGCATTGGTAACATGAAGAATATCTCCATATCTGAACGGCAGCCCTCTTGAAGGCAATCCGTCGTCTCGCACCGGGTCGTAATCAAAGAGGGCTCTGAAAACAAAAACGAATGATTAGAGCTATATAGATTAGCCAACATGGCGATGGCTTTGGGATAAAATATCAGACTTTTCAGCATCATACTCTCTCAAATAGTCAGGCTGGTAAAATAAATCGCAGCTGGCAACAATCTCTGTGGTTGCTATTTTTATTTTTTTTTGCTTGTAACATATATGGTGAAAACACACATACGCCGGTGGCGGTGGCGTGGCGGAGGTGGTGTTTTTTTGTAATGATCAAATTAGTATGAGATTGAAATTAAACACTTTTTAACGGATTTATTGCGCGTTTATTACATTATTTAATTCCCAACGTTTCGAATGCGTTGCAGTCGTGGTCGCGGGAGAGACTAGATGACAGTTGTCTTCAAAAGTACAAAGAAACAGTTAAAATCTACCGCCTATAATTTTGTTTTATTGATAACGTTCCGTGTGCACGCAGAAATCGCTCACGGTGTCCAGAGGTCTTGCAGATGAGTGTTTTGCTTGAGATTTGATCAATTTAATGACTGGATCCCAAGCAGGTGGTACATGCCAAACAAACACTCTATTGAAATGTTGATGTTTTTTTGAGATTACTACAAATAATTTGTAGCATATCTCATACTGATTTGAACTGATGACTGTGTGTCATCACCTTTATATATTTTTTATAGATTTACAAAAGAGGAAAATAATTCGACAGGCATTATCTACGTTTAGCAATAAAACTGTCCGTGAATCTTACCTAACATATAAGGAGCGCTTCTGGGAAGTCCTTAGCAACGTGTGGTGTTGCTTCAATTCATTTATACGGGCTTCGAATTTATTGTACTCTTGCGGCCTGTACACCACTGTCAACTTTACTTGCTGTCCCGTGCTCTGTAATGGAATGAATTTTCACTGACCACATGAAGCGTGCGTGGATTGTGCACATTGTACCCGTTAAAATACATCGAATCTTATGCTCTATTGAAAAAAAAATCCCGATACGAAAACCGAAAGAAAATCGTTTAAATACAATTCAAAATATCATCACAAACTACGCATTTACCTTCAAAGCTTTGGCGGCCATTTCGTGAGTCGCTTGCGTGATATCGGTGTCATTGACGGCCAGAAGTCTGTCGCCTCTTCTCAGTTGGCCCGACCTCTCAGCGGGTCCGCCAGCCAGCAAGAAAGACACGTAGATCCCGTGACCATCTTCACCGCCAACGATATTGAACCCGAGACCCTGCTGCCCCTTCTCCAGTTCAACTACGCGAGGTTCCTCGGAGCTGTCCGTAACGTCTTCCCGGCGCAAGGAGTTTGCTGTGCTCGACGCTATAATAAAATTGAGTTCGTGTCGGTTAATCGTAATTTCTGATATCTTTTTAACCCCCGACGCAAAACGAGGGGTGTTATAAGTTTGACGTGTCTGTCTGTCTGTCTGTCTGTGGCACCGTAGCTCGCGAACGGATGAAGCGATTTCAATACAGTTTTTTTTGTATGACAGGTGAGTTACGGGCGAGTGTTCTTAGACATGTTTGATGAAAATCGGTTGAGTCGTTTAAAAGTTATGGGGGGTGAAAGTGGGGAAGAATAACCAAAAGTCTGCAAATATAATCGAGTGGGGTCTCAAATGAAAGCGCATCACGTGCACATTACAAACATCATAATAAGCGTGTACCTATAAAAAGCAGAAAATAAAAATTAAATTAAAAATTTAAATAAACCCCCGAGTGCCCCCGACACAATGACCTAAGTAACCTATAAAAAGTAAAAAATAAAAAAATTCATCGCGTTGGGGGACCAGGGTTTCAGGTAATAAATAAATAGGAGCGGTCCCCCAACGCGATGTATTTTTTTATTTTTTACTTTTTATAGGTTACTCAGGTCATTGTGTCGGCGGTTTATTTAAATTATTAATTAAATTTTTTCTAAGTAGTTTGCTTAGTCTTGTTAAATTACCGTTTTGAATGTAGCCGTGGGTACGAACTTGCGCATCGTACATTTCATAATCAATAAGAACGTAGCTCACTCACACTAACACGCGGGTGGCGAGGACGCTCGCGGGGGCGTGCTCTGCCTCCCCGCCTCGCGTACGTTCCCCTGATACCTGATTTTGTGTTGTGCGCAGCGTAATGCGGCTACATTCAGAGCGGCCATATAGATTGGCGAGGACTGTACACAACGTACTATTTTGTTGGATAGGTCTAACTAGTCTCGACCGTCGACGTCGGTGGTCTTCTTCAGGGTGAGTGCGGTATACTCGCCGTCGCTTACGACTTATTGTACAATTTTGTAAAATACTAGTGACCCGCCCCGGCTTCGCACGGGTGCAATTATGCATGCATTATACATATAAACCTTCCTCTTGAATCACTCTATCTTATTACAAAAAACTACTTCAAAATCGGTTGCGTAGTTTTAAAGATTTAAGCATACATAGGGACGGACAGATGACAGCGACTTTGTTTTATACTATGTAGTGATGAATAGTGTTTTTTTTGTGATTTACATAAGTGACTTGAATGCCCTAGGCTTGCGTGATGGACGCAACAACAGGGTCTAAGATGGAGCAGGCAATTTAAGTAATTAAGTAAGTAATTCACACCACGAATCACAGTAAAACTGCTTAGCACCGGACTTAGATATGAGGGTGGTAGCTAGCCGGGCGGACCATTAGATCCTACCACTAAACGTGCCGGGTTTTGTTGACTTATATACCAGCGTGCGGTGGGGAAGTTTTATATTCTGCCCCGTCCCCACACGGGAAATTTAAATTTTATGTTAGGTATAATAGCAGTATGCGTTGAATACAAATTAGACTAGTACTTTTTCCAAATAGATATCTCTGCTGACATGTTTAACGCTACATAAGTATTTCAATCTGCATAAAACAGAACGAATGGTGGTTCAGATACATTCAGAATTTCAATATAAGTAGAATGAATGCGGAAACATAAAGCAGATAAGTGTCATCTGATTGGCAACCCCCGCTGTAAAAGGATTCCGCCCCAGTAGAGCTGTGTATTCAATGTGGTCATATGTCAGGTTACCAGTTATCCTTTAATACATATAAATCCAGGCTTATATCTATCTCTACATGACATCACCTTTCTTTTATCAGTAAACGTCAACAGTATCCATTTGTCTGAGAGCTTTACAAATTGATGACGTCACCAAAGCGTAGATGTAGCAGAATTTGTGTTTATCATCATAGTGGGTTTAATGGGAATACTTGAAATGTTTGCACTATTAATTGTGTATGACATTGGAAGCCATAGAGAACAGTGTGTTTTACAAAGTGCCTTTATTAACCGACTTCAAACAGGACGCGTAACGCACCAAATTTAAAACTATTTTATTTAACCATTTTATTTATTAATATTTATAGTCTAGTCAACAAAAACGTGAAAACTGAAGAAGAAAGGTCCTAAAAATATGAGCCATAGCTTATTGGAGTGGGTTATTTATGGGCTGAATCGACGACGACTTACGTGTATTAGCGCGCGACGTCCTCGGCGAAGGCTGGCCGTGCCTCGGCCCTGGCACTAACACGAGTACCACACGCTCGCCGGTCGCCTTCAGCGCCGCCACCGCGTCCTCATGCGTGACATTGTCCAGATCGACGTCACCTTGCTGTAATAACCAGTTACACAATAACGAGGCAAATATCTTGATTAAAAAAAAAACATTGTGGGGGGGAAAGTTCGCGAATTTCATCAACCAGTCGGGTACTTTTGTCAGCCTTCTCCGAACCAATCCAATCCAATCGAACACAAAAATATACAATTACGTAGTCAGGGCCATAAGGTATATGACGGCTAATATAAGAATAATCTGTGTGGGGTTGGATTTAGAATATATAGTGTCACCACCCCATTCCATCCTGTGGGTGTCGTAAGATGTGACAAAAGGAAATGACAACGCCGAAAACATGAAACGAAATCCTGAACCAACCCGTCTGGCCAGCGTGGCGCAGTAGGCTAAGTATCCGCGCTGTGACAGGAGGGGGCCCGATTCAGAAGTGGGTTATTTATTTGACGACACGGTTGGCGCAGTGGTTGAGCGATCGACTGCTGCGCAGCATGTCGCGGGTTCGATTCCCCGCACGTAAGAAATATTTGTACGACCTACAAGTATTTGTTCCGGGTCTGGGTGTTTTCTATCTATAATATGTATGTATTTACCAAAAAAACTGTGTAATTAGTAGTTTATCATCCATCTCGTTTTTACCATAACACAAGCATTAAGTTGCTTATCTTGGGACGAGATGGCGTTGTGTGAAATGTCCAAGGATATTTATTATTAATGCGCTGAGTAGTATATGAATAAGTTATACTTCATTCGTATTTCAATAAGACGGCACGCACATCGTGCCAATTGGTAAAACTGTGTCACGTGACGTCCAATAGAATCGCAGATACAAGAAAAAACCATAGGATACCTGATTTTTAAAATCATTTGTCTACGTCAGGCGTAAGTCCGCACTAGGTAGCTATGTTTAAGGGAACTTAATTTCGAATAATATCAAAGAGCTATGCTGCCATCATAAGATGAGGGGGAAGAGGGACTGACTATATGTGAGTTATGACCTTTCTTCCTGGACATGATTTTCAATATACGTCTGTTTTATCAAAAATATAGAGCTATTTTTTCAATAACATCTAGTTAGGTACAATAGCCCTTCTTCTAATGACAAAATCAACGCACAGTACAGTTCAAAATCAACACCACATAAGCCGCGAGCGAACGCTAATGATTGAAAAAAAAAATATTACCCATGTTCTATACAAATCAATCAATCATCAGAATATGCTTAACGGCTTAACGAACTCAAGTGGTAGACAACCTAACCTGCAGTGAAGGAGAACTTGATACAAACCCTGTGCCAGTGCAGTATGCTAATATCCCTCCTTTATGGAGGAGGCCCGACTCAGCAGTGGGTAATTTATCATCATTTCAGCCAAAAGACGTCCACTGCTGGACATAGGCCTCCCCCAAGAATCTCCGGTCCTGGGCCGCCCGCATCCACTGCTTTCCGGCGACCTTAACCAGGTCGTCGGTCCACCGTGTGGGAGGCCTACCAGCACTGCGCCTTCCTGAACGCGGTCGCCACTCAGGGACTTTTCTGCCCCATCGTCGGGCGTCGGTCCTGCGAGCTATGTGCCCTGCCCACTGCCACTTAAGTTTGGCAATCCGGTGACCCTGGTTTTCCTGCGTATCTCCTCATTTCTGATTCGATCTCGCAGGGAAACTCCGAGCATAGCCCTCTCCATTGCCCTTTGGGTGACTTTGAGCCTTCTGATGGAGCCCATAGTGAGCGACCACGTCTCTGTTCCATATGTCATCACTGGCAACACACATTGGTTGAAGACTTTTGTCTTAACAATAATTTATGGGCTGTGAAAAAGAAGACTCATTACTACCTGCTGCAAATATTTTATCAAACATTACCCATATCAGTAATGTGTTACATAACCTACTGATAACACACTTTTTACGATTATCGCCTGTAACATATATTATATTGATAATGTTAAAGTTTTTAAATAATCTGTTGCTTTCCTTTTCCTTTTTAATTCATTGAAGCGAGATATGTAGTATTTTATAGTGCATGCTTTACTTATCTTAATTATATTAGTCACTGTATAGACTTGTAAGGGTAAATTCTTCATGTTATTTCTACTACTCAGCCAATACATTACCAACTGGGGAGTCAGGCCTCCTCTCATTACATAGAGGGTAATAAGCCTACTGTGGCACCCTGGCCAGACAGGTTGGCACAGGTTTTTAACCTTATCATATCTTTTAGTGGGCTCTTAGGACACGCTCAGGATGAAATAGGATGGTGACTCTTCCGTCACCACACATATCATGTTATTTTGATTTTTTAATCTCAGCCCATAGATGCCTCATGGCTTAATTGTTCCTCCTCAAATTTTTTGCCTACTGTGCCACGCTGATGACAAAGTGAAGTAACAGAATGAAAATTATAGTACACATATATTTTCTCATTTTCATTTCAACCCATAAACGAACCACTACTGAGTCGGACCCCCCCCCACGTTCGTGGGGGGAAATTAGTCTACTGTGCCACGGCGGCCAAGACAGGTTAGCACTGGGTTTGTATCGAGGTATCCTTCTCTTGCGGCTAGGTGATCTCCCCTTGCATTCTTTTAGTCACGACACCCCCAGCTGGTATGGGTTGATGACATTGTGGATTCTATATCCATCATCACAAGGATATTACTTATATTGGAACTTGGATATTGTGAAGAGAAATTTAGGGTGAATAAAACTTATCAGATAATATTATATCTAATCATATAATGGCTAAAACAATAATTGGGTCAAATGTGTCCGAAATAGTTATTCTGATAACGAGCTAGCTCACTATACTACTATTACTATTTAGCCCATAAATGACCCACTGCTGAGTCGGACCACCACCTCTAATTACATGGAGGGTAATCAGCCTACTGTGTCACGCTGTACAGACGGGTTGGCACAAGGTGTCCTATCAAGTTTTCCTTCTCTTGTGGCTAGGTTAAAGGCCTTGTAATTTCCTTTTGTCAGCTATTACGAAACCCTCAGAATGGAATGGGGTGGCGACACTATGTATTCTAAATCCTTCACCACACACAGCATAGCCGACTTTGCAAAGTTAATATTTAATTAAATAAAGCAATATGGAACACAAAACCCTCGGAGACGTCTATTACACAAAATTCCGTCTAGCTCTATTTATTGACATTGCAATTGTTCTCAATTTTGCAACCAAGAGCTTCATAGCGATCCGACGCAACCACAAGTTTAAAACTGTATAATTTAAATTTGCGATTGAACACACTCAACACTTTCGACTTCACTGTGAATCAACATCATCTTCTTCTTATCATTTTATTAACGAGTGCCTTAAAACATAAATTAGCTTATGTCAATACTAAAAGCAATAGTGTATGCCAGTTTAAGTATTTCTAAATTAAAATTGTCTAATATTAACACTGGAATATTTACTACTACTCAGCCCCCACATGACCCACTGCTGAATCGACCTTCCTCCAAGCACATGGAGGGTAATTAGCCTACTGTGGTACGCTGGCCAGACGAGAGAGAAAGAAAAAGTTTTCTTTCTCTTATGGCTAGGTTTTCGGCCTTGTCTTTTACTTTTGTCGGCTCTTACGACACCCTCAAGAATGTGGTGGTTACATTGTGTATTCTAAATCCGTCACCCCACGGACGATCTGCAAAAAGCCTACAACGTTTTAGGTAACGGGCACCAGTCCCAACCCAGGATTGAAACAAGTATCTCTGGCTTACAAATCTCTAAACCTAGCGTTGATAAGGTTTAGATTCGAAGGTATTAATTTGTTGTTCTTAGTTTAAGATTGTTCAAGAACGCCTGTGATACTAACATTAAGATGGGCTACAACACACACACACACACATGCCCACAACAACAAATTGCAGTTCTATCACTACATAGTTTATAACAAAGTCGCTGTCGTCTGTCCGTCCCTATGTATGCTTAAATCTTTAAAACCACGCAACGGATTTGGAAGCGGTTTCTTTTAAGAGATAGAATGATTCAAGAGGAAGGTTTATATGTATAATACATGCATAAAATTGTAGAGAAACACTGATAAATTTAGAGATTCATCATTGCACCCGTGCGAAGCCAAGCGGGTCGCTAGTTAAGTATAAAAAGTAACCTTAGATGGACGTCTTAAAATCACAGCGCGGCCATTCAAAAATGCGACTCAATATTCTAGTGCAATAAGGTTCACATTACAAGGGACTCACCGAAGTATTTTTCACCATTAGCAATTTGTCGCCTACTCGAAGCCTGCCGTCCCTATGCGCCGCACCGCCCGCCATGATCTTCGTCACGTATATGCCATTGTCTCCGGGAATATGCTGATTGCCTAGGCCGCCTGCTATGCTGAAGCCGAGGCCGGCGCCTCCTTTCACCAGTTCAATCTCCACGGATTCTTCCTTGTTGGTTACTTGGGAGACGTTTAGAGTGTCTGTCGCTGTGGCGCGGCGTCGTATTTTCTGTAAAGAAATAAATATATAGGGTAGGGTTTCCAGGCCCCAAACTTGGTATTCCTATCAACTTCCTCCGATGTGTCCGAGACGTTGCACTCGCTAGCATTAATCTGCTAAATTCAAAAATTCTTGCTAAGTGCTTGTGTCAAAAGCTTGTGGCATTCGTCCCAAAATTACACTATCTACAGTATTAGTAAGAGATCTGAATAAAAGGCTATATTATTGTTCATTAGTAAGTCACCAAAACTCTCAAAATCGACAACCAATAGCACTATGATTGTCGATTATGAGTCTCAAGAATTAATAAGTTTGGCCTCAAAATGACTTCAAGTACACTGTGAGACGTATAACTAAAAAAAATTAATAAGGGTAATATGCAATTAAAGCGAATGTTTGCTCAAATAAAACCTGAGGTAATCGCTCAGTCCCGTTTACATTAAAATTTCAGTTAAGTTTTGATATCATAAAAAGAATCGATACTTGTGAGTGTGCGAATACCTATCAATGATCGAAATTATACCTTCTTAGCAACCAAATCAAATGTTTTAACGCTCAGCTGTTTCGAAGAACCAAGACACAGTATGACATTAACGTATCGTGTTCATGTCTCGTTAAACACTATGAATCAGAAACTCTGAATCTTGTGTTGCTGCTACGTAATGTGGTTAGTCAAAAAATCTACATACAGTGGGTGACAAGATAAGCCAATGGTGAGTCACAGGCCACTACGTATTGTACTGTCGGTCCTTGAATGAAGGTCACGTACTGGATTGTGCCGTTTAGGGTGTTCCCACCTGACCATCTGCGGTTTGAGCTGGTATGCAGCCATTTCGGTACAAGTGTCCCACTTCTGGGTGTATGAATTATAATTTTAGAAGTGAGAACAGGAAATACTGTAACCTTGATTGACGATGTTTATACGGAAACGGTAAAAGGTGTAAAAAAAACTATATTTATAAAAAGAAATAGGTACATCATTGAATAATGGTTTACAACTGTTCATTTTGTAGAAAGAAAAATGGGCAGTAGCATCGATGATCAGTAAATCAATAAGTAATGATCTATCTAAGAGCGCTGTTCTCTTGTCGATGGAATAATTTCTAACTCTATTTTTTTGGTAAAAACTAGACATGTGACAATATTAAGGTTTGTTGCACACATTAACTAATTAAGACGTAAGTTTAATTACATTAATTACAATACGTAAGTATGTGTACGTAATAACGTAAGTGATTGAAGTTTTTAATTTTCGCGAATAACACACAGATAAATTTTCACGTTCACATATTTCGTATGAGCAGTGATATTTGAGTCACAATAGACAAAAGTAGGTTTTATTACGTATTCGAAATATATACCAAAACTCTACTGACACGTAGTATTACAATATTTTATGCAAATATCACGTGGCTCATTCATTGTTTGCCCTAAAAATCACTACGTGTCTCGTAACAGAAACCTTCGTCAAACAATTGAATTGGCCGTGTAAACAATCAACAAGCATAGGAGACGGAAATCAGTTTCCTTGAGCGTAAATGTTTCAGCAATGGCTTATGGGATACTCTATATATGCTAGTAGATTATATCATTATGCTGAAACTAATATGCAAAGTATTATATTTTGATTGATGAATTTACGAAACTAACCTGTTCAGTGTAGTGATTTGCCTCACGTTCAAAAATGATCACAAACATATTCAAGTATACCAGTATAGTATAACTCGTTTCGAAATTGCATCCTTAATATTTAAAGTAGATCAGTTTGAATTTGGAATCTTTATGACAAAAATACACATATTTGTGTATGATTGGCAACATATAAAATTTTTTTTAAATACTGGCAAGCCTGTACGCTGTACAGTCAGATTGAAATGCAAGTATGAGATTGGTTTGAGACGAGGAGGGAACGAAAAATTTAAGCGCCTGAAAGAAGATACTATCATAATGACAAGAAACGCACAGTCTACATTTAAATATTATTTTGAACTTTGGTGAATGGTTTGCTTAAATATATTTATTTTGGGTTAGAATTAGGTCTTTTATTGACAACAGTACGGAATACTTACCAATCTTACTGTACTGCCGGCCTTCTTCAGCGCATCCACTGCTTCGGCGTGCGTTACATTTTCCACGTTTGTATCGTTTACCTGCGTAACAAATATTTAATATTATATTATGCTAAAACAAATTCACACTCTACTTCAAATACCTTTATACTCAGATTGGCGAAAAAATTAAGCTAAAATCGACTTCAGCCAGAGTATTCTACTAGTATTATAAAGCTAAATGTTGCATACGTGAATGCCCACCAATTTTTATGTGTGTATGTTTTAGGAAATCATAGCAGCGAGTGTCAAAATTGCTAAGTAGCATCCGCCATTTTACGGAAACGAGAGACTGGTTTATAGTTTAAAAGTGTCTAGACAGACATAAGACGCAATTTAATAGATACAATCTAACAACGGTACAATGGCAGTTGTATTTAAGAAAAAAGAAGGCTTGTACCTTATTACACCCATATTCAAATCACTAAAAGCAAAGCGAGTACGTCACTTACGATTTCTTCAGCATTTTTTTTGTTAAGTTCTTACGTAATTGGTTACAAAACATAATATTTGCGTTTGACTCATTGTTCCGAAAATAAGAGGTTAACGATCTTTTCAGAGGAGTATTGCACCAAACATTGTTTGTGTTAATTGACGGTAACTATTTATACAATTAGAGCTGCATCAGTGATAAATAAGTGATTTGCTTTCAGAACCACTCTATCATGGGGCAAACTCGAAAGAATGCACGGAATGTAACAGACCTGTAATGTGTGAACGTAATTAATTCCCCATTTAGAACTAAACACTTAGTGACAAACCACTTAAATTACTTAAGCTAAAATAAAAATGATATCTATCATTGCTGTACACAAAAGTGCTAGATAGATATATAGATAGGAAATTTTGCCTGCGGTGCGGTGGCGTACTAGGCAATAAAGCCCGGGAGAGAGAGATCGTCCGGATGCTGACGAAAACCAGAAGACAATGTCACTACCCTATTCCATCCTGAGGATGTCGTAAGAGCCGACAAAAAGAAATGTCAAGATCGATAACCTAGCCGCAAGAGTCGGGCCTACTCCCATCAGAGGAAGGCCTTTTTTTTTTATTTTGTCGATGGGTAAAATCCTTTATGGACTATCCCCGTCGGTCTCAGGGAAGACCGACGAGGGGAGTGTGGGACTCTCCTCCGCCCCCGTGAAGAGTTGGAGGCATACCCACTAAACATCCCCCCGGTGTACTATCCCGCGCAGGATCTGTCTCGTGGGCCCATCACAGGGCAGCCTACTCTGCAACGCTGGCTAGACAGGTTGGCACACAGTTTGACATTATGTTTTCCTTCTCTAACGGCTAGGTTTATCGGCATTGTTGGTTGGTCTAGTGGTTAGATATGCCGCCTTTGGATCAACGGGTCCCGGGTTCGATTCCCGGGTCGGGCAAGTGTCTTTGTCTAAACCAGAGGCACTGGCTCGGAGTCTGGGTGTCATTTCTATCTATAATATGTATGTATTTACAAAAAAAAAATGTATATAAGTAGTTTATCATCCATCTCGTTACCATAACACAAGCATTAAGTTGCTTAGCTTGGGACGAGATGGCGTTGTGTGAAATGTCCAAGGATATTTATATTTATTGTCATTTTCTTTTGTCGGCTCTTACGACACCAGATTTTATTTACTATGGCCTTGGAATTCCGTAATCATATTGTGTTCACCTGTAATATGGCATCATTGATTTGCAACTGACTCGCCGCAGCCGCTCCCCCGGGTATGAGCTTCGTGACGTAGATATGAGGGTCTTCAGCGACATGCGGGTTGTCCGAACCGCCTGCGATGCTGAAACCCAGCCCGGCTCCGCCCGCGCGGGATAAGGCCACACTTATGTAGATATAGCCGTCTTCCCCCTGTGTGCGTTCTGTGCCACCACCTTCTATACCATTAACCTGCAAAGGCTGTTACGATCGTTAAATAACTTAAACACTACAAAGAATAAATGTATGCTTAAAATTAATACATCATGGTCCATAATTTATCCATACAAAGTCCACTGATGGACATACAGTCCTCAAAGGGTTTCCACAAAAACCGATCCTGAACCACACTCCTACAATTCAATGTACTGTTTTAATTTTAATTTATTTAATTATATTAAGTTCATCATGTTTTACAAATAAAGAATCTTTGCCAGTCCAAATTGCCCGATGAAAGCTGGTATATGGCTAGATATTTCTTGAAAATGGTGTCTGTTTGTTCAGGGAAATTTGTATTTTAACTACTTCTAACAGATGTATTTTGATTAGCTTTCATTTGGATATAGCAATAGACTGAATCCAGTCTGTCATCCATACTGATTGCTTCCTACTCTTAGACTAATAAGGTGTCATAGTGATTTCATTAACTTTTTACCAATATATGTATACATAAATGATCTTAACTAATTATCTGAACAAAACATACACTACAATGCAATTATACAAATATTATATATAGGCTACAATGTGATACAGATTCTAATAATGATAAATTAAAGCAATTACCTGCTTCATTTCGAGTGATGTGACGTGAGCCTGCAAATAAAATTCATGGCTTTATCACATTTTTTTTTATCCCGTAAATACTTGAGCTACTAATATTTATTATGCAATCATTCAATGTTAGTAAAATATTTACATCATACTCTGCATGTGAAAAATATGTGTCAAATAAATAATATCATTTTCTAATAACTGCATCTCAAAACACATATTATTCACATTTTTATTGGTCTTCCTATTAAAACTTTTTATTATAATGATGTTGAAGAAGTGAATATTGATACAATTATATGTAAAATACCTTTAATCAGTTAGTTAGTCAGTTACTTAGTAAACATATTTTGTTCAATTGTTGAACAAATTTAACTGCAAGCATTATGAGTGATACTATACACTGTTTTATTTTTATTATTTCAGAATTTTGAATTAAATCTTCTTTTTCTTTTTTGTATTATAATTCATAATAAATATGTACAACTGTTGCAATATTGTGAATGTTTGAAAATATTATAATAGTTTAGTTTCTTAATAAATATATTTTATTTTGAAAGAAAGAAACAAAACTATAACATAAACATAAGAATCAGGTCTATTGTCGGGAAGTGTCAGATATTGAGCTTAGTCATGTACATACATACAAATATAAATAGATACAGATGTTTACATACTTGTTGGCAATTGTTGTGATCCAGAAATATTGTCATGTGACAGTGGTGAAAATCCATTAAAAAGTTATTGTCTGTTACAAATTGTAGTCAACATGTCACCTACTCACCGTGTCAAGATTAAACAAGGAGGACACTTTCCGAAGGAATCCATTATGTGACTTTTTCTTCCGTCTCTCAGTCATTTTCGGGGCCAAGTGTGCATAGCCCTCAGATATTAGAGGTTCTGTCCGTGCTACACTATGTACACTGCATGCATTGTTAGTTACACACTTGTGTCCACTTTCAGCTTACTTGGCGATGTTCAGCATGCACCATTTTCTACCTAGAACCCACAACTAACTTGCACCAAAACATATCAATGTATGTGTGTGACCTTTTCAAGATATGCCACCTCTTTTGATGTTTCCAGAGACCCATAACATTTAAAGCCTTTTAATATGTTAGCTTGGTTTTAAATTGCAGCAGATCTTATCTAAAGAACGTTCGGCATTTAGCCGAGCCCTTTTCTGATAGCGATTTTAGTAGGTATAAGAATGGCTAGGTAATTAATAGTCATGTCACCGATTTGTGTTCAATGATACGATGGTATGAATGTCAAAGCGATGAACCATATTTAAAATGTCCGTGTTACGTTATTAGTGTGCAATATATGGGCACTTTACAATAATATCGTAGTAAAATGTAGTAACATGGGCGAGTAACAGCGAAATGTTACAAGCAAAACTAGCTCTGAACTCGTATTAGTCTCACCAAGAATTGAAACGTTCCCAGAGCGTAAAGAAATTACTAAACGTTTAAAAATAGATTAGTGTTTATTAAATGGCCTTACTTGCAACGAATACGAAATCTCAGCAGTGTGAATGTCAAATTTTTGTGTGCAATATCATTTCACTGATTATCAATTACGAGCAGTATACTTTCAGTCGATGTAGCGTTCGTACGTCATTGGCACAATTGTGAAATTTAACGGCACCAATCCACACAACGAGCAAACGTTAGCGCACATATCGCCGAAAACTTGTACTATATTTTAGGTTATAAATAGTACTACGAGACGCGATACACCATCCGCCATTACCGTCCATTCCACTTGTTTTATCTAGCGCTGTTCACATCACATTCAGCTAGCCACTTGGGTAAACGTCACGTCATCAATTTTATAAAAAAAAAGGAATCATCGCATCGATTCGTTGTCAGATCCACAACTACAATTCTTTGTGGTTGTTTATACTTACACTAGATGGCGCTATATCAACTACAAAATGTCAATTTGTATATTTATTATGTTATAGTAATTATGTATGTACTTTAATTTTAATGAATTTTCACCATTTGCATTTTAAAATCCAATGCAATAAAACGTTAGTGCACATCCTTCTAACATTTGATTCACTTACCTCTTTCTTCTCATTTTCTCCACTGGCGGGGAAGATAGAGTGGATCTGTTAGGAATACCAAAATGATGATTGCACATTCATTTCAATATGGCACGAAATTATCACCAATTGTGTAGTCAAAGACAAATAAACAAACCTTCGTCGAGTCAGGCGTTTCATTTCGTGATTCAGATTTCCTATTGTTGTCCTGGAGGAAAGCATTTGACACACTTCTATATTCAGAGTCTTCTGTGTGAATCTGAAAAAAGGGAAAAGTTAATCTTAGTTTTTTTATAAACGAGGGAGGCAAACGAGCAAGATTGTCATCCGATATGAGCTGATAACCACCACCTATGTATACCGGCACCCGCTGCTTCCTCTGAAGGGGCACTGTCGACCTTATTCAATATCAGCCAAGGATGGTGTTATTTTGCTGCGGTTTTCGGTTTTTAGGTGAAGGTACTTCTCCAGTGAGACAGCTCCTGTTCGAGCGGTTATCCGCTATGCCATACCTCCTAGTTTATAGGCTATTGATTGAAGTTATCTTAATCTTAAACCAGCAATCTATTAGGTCCTTCCTTACATATGAAATTGGCGTTTTGTAGAGGAGGAATATAACGTCACTTTTTTTGTAAATACATTTATTTAAAAAAAGTTTATACCGTTGTTAACTATCTATGCGCTTTTGCCATCTCATAGATAGTTCATTGATCGCTTTACTAAAAAAACCATGGGGGCGAGAATCAATAAACTTTTTGAAGGTGGTTATTGGAATGCCACATCGGAGTTGAAGTTGAATTGACTTAGAAGAAGTTGTCCAAATTCCGGAAGAAATGGTAATCTGTTGGAGCTAGGTCCGGGGAGTTGCGGTGGATCTCGCAGACATTCCAATTGTAGCTCATCTAATTTAGTGGTTGTTTGTTGTGCAGTGTGGGGCCTTGCGTTGTCGTGAAGCAGCAGTGGCCTAGAGCACATTCTTGAAAACATTTATCTTGTGAAGTTAGTAGAGTACGTAATCTAAACTGTACTTAAACTTGATTAGGTACAGTTTAAGGTAACAAAAACGCTCAAATCAAGGGCGCTTCATTTCACGCAGTCATATGAGTCACACATATAGACATTAGAAGAATTTTCACTTTTTCTAGAATACTATTTCAATACTGATGAAAATATAATTTTAAACTAACAAGACCACGTCACTTCAATAAAATGCTGTGTTAGTTCATTTACATGTACCCTAGCACGCATGCAATATTGTAGTCCTACAAACCGCAAAAGGTTGACCTACACAGGGCGCACAGCCCAGTTACTACTAAGCCGTCCTACTTTTTCCTTTCCGTAGTCTAGTAATACACCTGCCATGTGTAAATATTCACACAAAAGCGGAGGAGTTAGAAGGTTGTGTTCTAGTTTCGGTGTCAGATTGTTACGTTTGCATTTGAACAATACCTTCTGGCTGTATGACGAGATGTGGCGTGAAAAGCCGTGAGATAAATGAAGGCGGTGACGACAATGTTTTAAATGAAATGGCAGATATACACATTTCTCCTAACTCGAGTAGATCTTTTCCCAATCTTTTTCAGCCTTCGGCGCCCCTACCTTACCTAGCTATTGGAATTATATACAATTGTAGCAACCAACATGCTACATACATAACACAATTTACCCGAAAAATCTGAACTGAATTGCATCAAGAAATATCGCCTACAAATGCGAGAATAACCAAAAGGTCCTACACCGCGATAGCGAAATTGCAGGAGGAATATTAGTTAAGATTTCTCCGACTACAAATTATAAGGGGATAGGCGCTGCGACCACTAGCCAGACATACCACCTCGTCTAGCTGGACGATCATCCCTGTGCGCCTAAACAATAAAAAAATAAGGTACATACCTACAATAATAGGGCAATGGAGAGGGTTATGATCGGAGTTTCCCTGCGGGGTCTCGAAATGAGGAGATACGCAGATATTTTTTACATTTTACCGACATAGCGCACAGTACTGCCAAACTTAAGTGGCAATGGGCAGGGCATATAGCTCTGAGGACTGATGCCCGAAGGGAGGGGAAAATTCCTCGAGTTGCGATCGCGTTTCGGAAAGCGCATTGCTGGTAGGCCTCCCACTCGATGGACCGACGACCTGACGAATGTTATTCATAGAGTTGAATAAGTATACCTACTTTATTTCTTGTAAAAAAAGTTGGCAACCCTAGGCCTATGTCCAGCAGTGGACGTATTTGGCTGAAATGATAATGAATCGTAGTTACCTATTAAAGGTGGCACAAAAATCAAAACAGCCGTAGTAAAACACGTTATTTGTTATACTCGTAATTATAATAATTCTGAATTGAAAAATAATTAACCCTTTTGGTTAATGTTAAAAGACCGATTCGCGTGGTGCACACTTTGGGAACCCCACTTTGGAATACTAATGAATCTTCTAATATAAAATTCTCGTGTCACGGTGTTTCGTCCTCCGAAATGGCTCGACCGATTTTGATGAAATATTAAATTCGCATTTGGTAGGTATGCGAATCAGACATTTTTTTCTTTATTGAATATAAAAAATTGTTTCCATTTTTTATGATACCGGATACAAAAATACATGCAATCTCTTAATTTTCACTCCTGTACGGTCAACCCCTATTTTTTTAATAGCGATATTTATATGGCAAAACAACGTTTGCGGGGTCAGCTAGTAACCTATAAAAATAGATTTATAATTTACTAAACAGTTTTTGAGTTTTAGTAAATATATTTTGGTTTGTTTCCTCCGCGTTATCTGCGGCACCATTCTAAAGGGGCATTCATTGGTAAATCGTATTTCATCTAAATAAAAAAATGCGATACGTAGAACATCTCAAGTTTTATGTGAATAGGCAAGATTATCACGAGTTTCAACTCCAGGCGGGAAAGACCACGGGCGCGAGGTAATAGTTTGTAATAGTTTGGTTTATCCTTTGCAAGTGTTATAATCAAACTCAAAAGAACTTTATTTTTAATACAGTTGCTCAAAAAGTGGCATATTGCAGGGACGTATAGCGTTCGGAAAGTGGGCTATTATATTACACACTCCTGCTTTTTTTTACCATTCCCGCACTATGCGTTTTCTTTCCCAACTGTCAAAATAATGTCTAATATAAGGAAAAAACAACCATGAAGTTTTTACTAAAAAAATCATAGAAGTTTTTATGATTCATGCAAATACGTATATTTCTAAAAAGAAACTACTTACTAATTTGTTTCAATATCAGATTTAATGATTTGATTGAATGAGTAAGGTTAGGTTTCATTTCATTTTCATTTCATATAAATAAAAAAAGTCTACTGAAGACTTGGCTGTATGGGCTTTTGCCTACTAAAATGGGTGAAGAAAAAAAAAATCTCTGCTTATATTCTACGGTTGGCGCCATTTTTTTTTATAAGTCATAAATGATTAGTTAGTTGAGTTTTTGTTATTTTATTAAATTGCTACATTTTTTCGCAACTGTATTAAAAATAGTCGTTCAGTACACGTGCGGAATCGTCATTGCAACTTTTTCCGACTGTCAACCCTCGCCTTCGGCTGCGCCTCGGCTCGGGTAGACATTTATCGGAACTCTTTGCAATGACAGCCTTTCCGCACTTGTAATGAAATATACTATTCCGTATTCCGTAGGTTATATCATAACATTTCTTATCATAACATAACATTTTCTTAATTACACATTCCATCCGTCTATTTTAGTCTCCCACAACCCTTGCGTCCACCCACATTCATACTGAAACTACCATCGGTTCGGAATGCTATTATACAGAGAAGAGCCGGTAAGAAACACTATTAATGATTCTTTTTCGGCTTCAAAGGTGCCAAGCTTAAAAAGTTCACAAGATAATACATAGCCCTAACCATTTAAAATGCAGCCATTCAAAATATTCAAATTGGATTCCAATTAACAGTTTACTTTGTCGATCGATTCAATTTTACCCGTCGCCGCGGTCATACAGTTGTTTTTATAAGTCAGATCTGTCGATTTAATGATTTGCCTTTCAATATAAACAGATGAGCGAAAACGTAGGCGTTCTGCAATCAAATAGAGAATGACCTAGTTAAAATAGCTTCGTAACTCGAACTGAAACTTTGCAGATACCCACAAACAATGAACCCGTTATCGTTAGTTAGCCATTCCAACTATTTTCATTTGCATTCATATTTCGCGATGTTTTAAAGGGAACTTTATGATACATTCCCATTAAGAAATACTGACAGATAGTATTTATTAAGCTTTTTAGTAAGCTTTTTTATACGTCCATGTTATAGACAAAATATTTATAAAACCTATCTCTAAAGTTCAAAACACTCAAGAGTGATTGGTTCTATAAGGTGGATGCTCCGGGGTTGCCCGCGTAATTCAAATTTTCTTACGTTTTTTGCAATTTGCAGGACAGTGCTAGGTTGTATGTTGATTAAAATGTTATTCGCGGCTGTAAGACGTATGTAGTTATAGAATTATAATCATCAAAATCATCAATACAACCCCTCCAAGCTCATAAAGGTGCAAGAAAAACTTTTTCAACGTCAAAGTCATTCTTGCACCTTTATGAGCTTGGAGGGTTGTATTGATGAGTTTGATGATTATAACTCTGTAACTACATACGTCTTACAGCCGCGAATCAAATGTTCATCATCATACAACCTAGCACTGCCCTGCAAATTGCAAAAAACGTAAGAAAATTTGAATTTCGCGGGCTGCCCTGGAGCTTCCACCAATGTTCTCAAAGATGATGCCAAAAGCAAACAGTTTAGGAGTTACCGCCAACAGTTTCAAGATACGTTAGATTAAATAGGTACGTATGTATCCTATTAGCAATGAACAAAAATACATATATGAATGCAATATCGCGTTACTCAGTGGCGTATTTCCACATTTGCAGCCATTCAGCCAGCCAATTGATTAATCAATTTCTGCCGCCCTAACTGACCGCTACACTTCGATAGCTTAATCTACTCAATCATATTAATTTATTTTATGGCTAATGTCTTTTAATACTATTTGTAATAAAAGGTCTAGGTGTTTAGTCCTATAATAACAATGTTTTTATTTCACAAGTCACTCACAGTTTTGGATTTGCAAATTTGCTGCATGCAAATTTGCAAAATATTCAGTAATGTTCCGTAGGCGGTAGAAAATATTCAGCCTAGTCAGCCTGCTAGTAAAGCCAGCACTGCATAGACTTCTACGATTACTAAAGACCAAATTACATGATAAGGCTTTAAAAGTGTACCTAATTAAAATAGCTTCTTCGGTTGAATCATATAGTCCATTAGTTTGGTTTTCATTTGATCCAATTAATAAAAGATCCACTTACTTCACGCCGTGTGTTGTCTGCCTCCCACTTGTTTGCAATTCGTATTGTCTCGGCGGTCTTTTGTTGAATAGACTTGTTGTCGTCGAGAAGAGTGAGCTCGTAGAATTCTTGAATATCTGAAAAAAGAACAATTTGCCTGCTTATAACAAAATAAATATTCCATATTCAAACGGTAATTGTGTACCGATTTTCCGGAATTTCTGCCAAATTGGCGCCTGGCCTACCGGCTCGCGAACTATTTTCCAATTTTAATCGGAATTTAAAAATAGATGTTTATTTTCAGGTAGTTTTTTTTAAGGTTATTTTTTGGTATTATCCAACATCCAGCAGACCCAAACGTTGATTAACCTGCGGGTCGATTGCGTTTCGCACTATCCGCTAGAATACGAGCATTTACGACAGGAAAAAGTATCTACCTAATTGCAATTCTAAGAAATAAATGAAAAAATTAATTAAATTTGTAAAAAGAAACTGTTTTAATTCCATTTGCCCCTTTTTGGCCAAGTGAACCAAACATACCAATTAAGTTTGGGAGCCCTACCGATATTGAATTTTACTTTCGAGACCACTAGACTACATGCAGGTTATGAGCTAAGGCTAACGAAATGTGACCTCCCTTAATGTACTGGCCACTACACTTCGATAGCTTAGGAAGTGTAGTGATCCGCAAGGGCGGTATACAGTCATATTACCTACTCTAAATTAACTTTTTTGGCAAGGATGTTTTTTTTATTATTTTTACATATCTCCTTTTAATAAAAAAACGTGTAGATAGATTTTATTATTTTGTAACACAATAAACAACAGTTTACGTTCAAATTTGCCGCTCCCTAAAATCTGCCGCCCTAGGCTTTAGGTACCTGCTGGATAAACCAGCACTGTTAATTCTGATAGGCATTCATGTTTAATACAATTTCGACCGATGTTGCCAGTAAAACAACAAACTTGTTATTGCATTATATTGTTATATATTTTATACTAAATGTAAACAACATTTAAACATAAATGAGTAGGTGCCTACTCACAATCATACTGTGTTATTTTTCATAATAGCTATTAAACGCCAGCCCCTAGTGTTATCTAGAAGGTCCAATCTGTAATAATTGTGTTATGGCGACGGGAACTATCGCGTGAGTCGCGTCAATCGATCGATATCGAGCTGCGGGCGGCGACCCCGCCACTGTTGTCGAGTAGATGAACTAAATGCATAATTATTATGTTATGACATGAAACAGGTACAAAGCATCGGTGAATTCAAGTGTAGCAGACGCTTTGGATTTTACAGTCTGGTGCACAGGGATCAGCGCAATCATACAGATCGTGTGCATGTTTGTGAACTCGCATTTTTGTCACCACACAATTACTGTCCAAAAAACTTAATACAGTCACACATTACGTTTTTCAAAAAATATGCCCAGATAATAGTTTAAAAAAAAACGCTTTTATAGAAAATCCAACTAAAAAATAGAAAATAAATTTTAATAAATTTGAATTAAAAATAGTGTAAGAAAAAATGACTATTGTAAAAAGCGTGGGGTGCTTTTCAGCATATTATAAAAATAACCCTTCTAGTCATATCTGTTCATAAAGCGGTTAAAATATTTAGCACTATTGCATGCACCCCACGCTTTTTACAATAAAATCATATTTTCTGAAACTTATTTTTAATTCAAATTTATTAAAATTTATTTTCTATTTTTTAGTTGGATTTTCTATAAAGGCGTATTTTTTTAGTTTTTTAAACGATTATTTATTTTACTTAGTATAAAAGTTTCGCAATAGGGAACGACGTATTGGCAGCGCAGGGAGTTACTAGTTTTAACCAATTACCTACCCCGTTCGAAAACCTCGTCTCTACGTACGAGTATGTGTCTTTTCTACGGGTGCATAAATAGGCGTACACGCTAGTACGGTACGGATAACAAACAACTCTCACATGCTCACATCTCACACGAGCTCTCACAGCTCAACTCTAGTACAAATAGGTACCATAAAATTGATATTAAATAGCATACGCAACTCTACGTCACAAACTCTCCCATGCTCACATCTCACACGAGCTCTCACAGCTCAACTCTAGTACAAATAGGTAGGTACCATAAAACGCAACTCTACGTCACAAGATGACAACTAAATAAAGCCAATACTACTATTATAACTGAGCCCATAAATGCCCATTGCGTAGTCGGGCCTCCTCCAACTACTTGGAGGGCAAATTTTTCGTATCACGTTTTCCTACTGTTGCGGCTAGGTTTTTGGCCTTATCATTCCCCCTCAGCATGAAAGGGAGTGGTGACACTATGAATTTAAAATCCGTAACCAGACTGAAGGAATCATCATCATCAGCCCACATTAGTCCACTGCTGGACATAGGCCTCCCCTAAAGAGCGCCATAGCGCCCTGTCTTCAGCTTGACGCATCCAGCTGCTGCCCGCAACCTTTCGCAGATCGTCGCTCCATCTAGCAGAGGGCCGTCCCACACTACGCTTGCCGATTCGCGGTCTCCACTCAAGAATTCGTCTACCCCAGCGGTTGTCGGTTCTTCTACAGATATGACCAGCCCACTGCCACTTCAGTCTGCTAATTCTCTGAAGGAATAAACCTACATAATTTATATTAGGTACCATAACAAAATTGCGGGATTTAAAAATAGATATTCCAATTTTAGAGCAAAATGTTGTGGTTCATGAAACTTGGGACCAAAAGTCCGGGTTCCATGTTAGGTTGGTTTCATTTTGGTAACTGGGTCTTGTATCGTCGGCCGCAATTTTACAGTTGACCTATTTAACCGATATTTTTCTCCGAGTTAGGTAGTTACATGAAAATATTACAGCCTTTTTAACCAAACTGTACAGTTTGTTCTAAATGTGCGCATATATTTCTATTTCTCTAGAATAGCCGTAGTTTACTATTTCTGTAATTGAGCAAAATTTTTCATTTTATACATTTTACAAGATCTACCAATTTCTTAATAAAATAAGAACGCCTTCAGAACACTAGTAGGGCATACATTTTTCCATTTCATTAAAAAAATTAATACACAATGTCACCAACCCATAGGTACCATCCTGAGGGTGTCGTTAGAGGCAACTAAATTAACGCAAGAGGCAGATCACCTAGCCGCAAGAGCTGGAAATCTCGATACAAAACTTGTGCCAACCCTTCTTGCCAGCGTGGCACAATAGGCTAATTTTCCTCCATGAATTTGCAGAAGGCCCGACTCAGTACCATGACTTGGTGGTCGGCTAGTACCAGTATTACTCAGCTTTCCTCAGCCAATAGATTCGGTGCTTGTGTATCTAATAACTATTTTGAATCTTGTTTTTTCATACATATAGCGCTTTTTTGTCCTGATGTGTCTGCGTGCAGAGCAAACTCTTTTTAACAACCGACGCAAAAAGAGGGGTGTTATAAGTTTGACGTGTCTGTCTATCTGTCTGTCTGTCTGTCTGTGGCTCCGTAGCTCGCGAACGGATGAAGCGATTTCAATACAGTTTATAATATGATAGGTGAGTTACGGGCGAGTGTTCTTAGACATGCTGATGAAAATCGGTTGAGTCGTTTAAAAGTTACCCCGACACAATGACCTAAGTTCCCTATAAAAAGTAAAAAATAATAAAAATACATCGCGTATAAAACTAAATAAACTTGTTTATTCATTTACATTTTAATATGACGTTTCATCTTCATATCATAATGTTTATTCAATAACAAATTAATAATAGGGCATCAAGCGGAGAAACACGTTTGATGGACTACGAGTACTACGACAGATGTATTATATTGCGTGTTTGATCACGTTTTGATCGCCTATGCATACATACTAGGTCTTATAATTGTAAGTAAACTCAATAATAAGACAAAAGGACATGAAATTATAATTATCTTATGAAACTTGATCGTGTACACCCTAGTGGTAGATAATTTTGAGAACCTCAAAAGATGTACGAACACCTGTCATTGTCCCCAAAAATCACACGAATATATGATTTATGATCTAGTTAACCTACGCTATTGGTCTGTTTTTGCTTTATAAATGGATCTGCTTGTATCTAAACAGGAACCTTTGTGGCTTGTTGAACCATTTAGACATGATATATCGAGGTCAGTTCATTGTAAGATAACAAAATAAAAATACTAAACAGGGTGTCAGGAAATAGGATAAGTGCTTATGTTTCCTCTTTGCAGCTACTAAGTCTTACATAGGTCTAAGAAAATATCATTTTTCTGATATTCTTATCAGAGAGAGTCAGTGATTTTTTTATTCAGCTTGTTGCCGTTTTCCTTAGGGTAATTGCTGCCGCAGCAAGGACGGCCGGCTTGCAGCATAGATTGACACATTATGTATCATAATATATAAAAAAACTCTTTTTGCCATATCATAAAAACTAGCGTACGATCTATTCTTAGACCAACTAACACAAAAAAAAAACGCTTGAGCCATCTCATGTTCTTAGTTACTACCTTAGACAGTTTTTCTTGTGGTAGATCCGGCCGTTGGGGCCTATCCGGTTTAGGTAGGACTCATTCGTCATTCACCCCGTTCAGCCACTAAAACCCACACCGTTCCACAGATATAACCTAAGATGGGTTGGTGTCACAATATACTCTAAACCTGTCACCACACGGGACCGTGTTTAAACCGGATAATCAGGTAAAAATAAGCGTATATGTAAATATTGCGTGACGGGTTTATCAAATTTTTTTCAGCCATACTTGAGTTATAAATGTAACTATATTAAATGTATACTATAAATATTATGTATATTGTCTAAGTGTGGCGTAGCGAAGCCAATGCACACCCAACCCATAACGAATACGGTCAGGTGCAATCAAGTACGCATGAATTGCAGGGCAAGGCAACGCAGTGGAAAGCCTTGTCAACCATATTCTTTTACCGTTAAGAAACACAATGGAACCAATAACGTTTCCGCAATAACTATGTAAAGATTACACGCTTACCTACGTTTATCTACCTACTCTTTGTAATTGCCGTTAGTAGTGTTTTTTTAATACTCCATAGTTTCGATTGCTAACTACGTATTCGACATCTATTTGATTCATGCGTACAGGGCGCTAGTGTTTTTGTCGGGCCTCTCTAATTGCTTGTCAATCTAAATAAGAAAAAATAAAAGATAGATCATCCTTCATATTTGTTAATAAATGGTGTTCGAATTTCAACTGATTGAAAAATAATGGATTATGTAAATGTCGGATCTTTTCTACCTGTCTTGTGTTTAAGTATTTCGGTTGCTAAAAAATTATATTTTGTATGAAATTATCTGTGTTATCATTTCCATAGTCGTCTATTAATAACCCAGCTCTCTATAACCACGTAAAAGAATTTAACCACCTTGGTGGATTCCACTACGTAAATAGTGTTTCGTATACTCAGATACAAAACTTCAGTAAGAATATCATTAAGTAAGTATGTATTAACGTTCCGTGTGGTGACGGATTTAGAATATAAATAATAAATAAAATAAGTGTCACCACTTCATTCCATCCTGAGGGCGTAAGGCAAGAAGAAGCTTTACCGTAGCGTAAAGTGGGGAATGCAGTTGATCTTCAGGTTAATGGGTGTCCTTACTGTTGGTATCTGACCTCTTCCGTGTTTCGGATAGGGCACGTAAAGCCGGTTCCGGCTATCATTTGACCATTTATGTCAATGACTGCCATATAATGTTCAAATGCACGAAGTCGGCGTGAAAACTAATAGCTTGTCCAACCAAAATAATTACCTGTTGTCCCACTAGATGGGGCTGTTGATGAAGGTGGCAATCGTTAGGTGTAAATATTGGAGCTAAATCAGGTTAAACTGGTGCAGACCCAAAAAAAAATATATGGAAAAGGCAAGGAAGAAAGAAATGGCCGAAATACGTTCAAAGATTTACAGCTTCCTTCTACTATACCCACGATAGTTTATGGTACTGACAAAGCCATTTTCCTTGTGCGCCACAATATTGACTCAATTCCCTAAAGAAACGGCTATACATAGATATTGGAACTGTTACAAATATTATTTACTTACGAGGACATTGAAAGAAAAAATATTTTTCAAATTAGAAAGTAAACGTCGTCGCCTAAAATCTGGAAAGTAATTTGTCGGCTCTCACGACACCCTCAGGTTGAAATAAGGTGGCGACACTATGTACTCTTTAGCGTGGCACAGTAGACTATTTTACCTCCATGACTTTGGAGGAGGCCCGACTTGGTAGTGGGTCATTTATGGGCTGAAACGATATTATTTATACATAAACAGATTTGAAAAAGAAAACAATTGGTAGTTATTGGTTCTAAATTGGTTCCATAGAAATTTGATCGAAATCGGTTTTGTAATTATGTACAAAACTGGAAACGAACAGAGATTTACGTAATTCAACGATTTTGTTTTAAATATACTCTTCTACAAATTATTTTTGTGCAAATAAGCACTTTGTTCACTTAGCTTATTTTAGTAACCGTTTTGTTAAAACTTTCTCTCAGTACATTTTTCTGTTAAAACCTTTTATTTTTAGGTAGTAGGCACTAATTAGGATTCGAACTCTTTACTGGAATCTAATCACTCATTTATATGAGTACTTAGGAGTATTTAAGTTACAATCCGACTAATAATTATGCCTGGTGCACTCTTGTTCCTTTTAACTATGATTGTTTTTATTATCATCCGACACACCGTCAAAATCGACAATCAACGTGCTATTTTTTGCCGATTTTGACAGTATTGGTAATTTACAATACTAATACTAGTGTCAGTATGCCACACGTTTTTGACACAAGCATTTGGCAGGAACTTTAAAATTTAGCAGATTAGGGTCGGTTCACATCTGACGGAAAATGCGTCGCGTATTGTCGGTCGCGTAACGCCAAAACAGTCAAAATGTATGCTATAATATTCAACCTTTCACACCTAACCGATGATGCGTTAGTGCGTCGAGCGTACAGCGTCTGTTCTGTTTCAACGCATTGTCCGTCGACATAAGAGCGGCAATTTTCGTATCATTTTTAGTTATGTAATATTTCATAGTCGTTTCCGGAAGGCGCAGTGCTGGTAGGCCTCCGACACGGTGGACCGACGACCTGGTTAAGGTCGCTGGAAAGCAGTGGAAGCGGGCGGCCCAGGACCGGCCTTTGTGGAGATCCTTGGGGGAGGCCTATGTCCAGCAGTGGACGTCTTTTGGAGGTCGATAGGAAATAACATGTTCGTTCGTTCGCGTTCGTATCAAGATCTGTGTCGCCTCTTAGTACTCTCTCAAGAAGGAATGGGTTGATGAAATTATGTATTCCCAATTATGGAAAGAATATAGTGAGACATTGAAAGAGGGATTCCTTTTAATATCAGACATAAAGTCTCTCTTAGATAACATTGAAACTAAATCACGTTTCATACATCAGTCTTCTTTTAAAACGTGCTACGGTTGGTTTTTGAATTTGATCCACAATAGCTAGTATTTGGATAATTGAATTTGATGTGGTAATTACGACAAGTTTATGTGGAAAAGATTTATTTGATAAGGTGCTTGATTCCGAAACTTGACCTTGAAACTAGGGCTTTCCAAGGTTTGTTTGTTCTCAGGACACGCAAGTTCTGAAGTTCTGCCTGTAAGCCAGAGGAATAAGAAAGAATCATTACAAAAATGTCACTTAGCTAGATCAACGATCTTGAAGCAAGTTCTGGATACGGGAGATTTGCTCATTCTAGAAATGTCGGTAGGTTTTTTTTGAAGTGAACGATAAGGCTGAGTAAGCAACAAAGATCTATGATATTAAGTAAAATGTAATGTTTATTATGCTTTCACATTGTTGCCGTATGGCTTTTTTCGCTTGTGGGTAGTTGAAACAATAAAACTAAAAATTTTTGTCTGCTAATTTAATCTAATTTAAATATATTAAACTTACATTATTTGGTGATTTTATGCATAATAAGTAATCACTATTCAACCACCTGCCAGTTCAGTGTTAATTATCTGAATCACTACACTTTATATAAACAGCTGTCTTCACTTTTAACCAATGGCAGTAACAGTACAAGAGTCTGTCACTAGTCTTCGCGAGGAGTTCTTCAAGAAGTGTGCCAGTGTGGAGGCAGAGCTGAAGAGGGCATCAGTTACCGGGACACCAGATATTTCTGCTTTGGCTGCTGACTTTGCTAACTACAAAGCCAACTTTGTCAACACCATTACCATACTTCAAAAACAGGTTGACATACTGGCGCGCAACATAGACCGGCTGGAGATGAGAAGCCGTAGAAAGATCCTTCTGGTTCATGGAATCAGCGAGACAGAGAAAGAAGATGTGGCACAGGTAGTTGCTAGGGTTGTTCGCTCCCAGCTTGGCATTGCAGAATTCACGAATAAGGACATCAGGCGCTGCCATCGGATGGGACGTCAGAGTGGCACAGTGAAGTCTCGACCAATCCTCTGCAAGTTTGAGTCGGCCGGAGTCAGGGATAAGGTCTGGTCCGCTAAGAAAAAACTGAAGGGTTCGGGAGTTACTATTTCCGAATTCCTCACTAAAACTCGTCATGCCGCCTTCATGGTGGCACGGCAGAAGTTTTCAATAACCCAGTCTTGGACTCAGGGTGGTCAGGTATATGTTTTGGACCATTTTGGCAAGCGTCACCGGGTTGAGACCATCGACGATATTAACCAGATTCCAACTGGTTCCTCCCATAAACCGGACGAGAGCGATTCAGTTGCGCTGCATACGAGACCAAGGAGGAATGTTACTGCCAAGAAATAACCGATCCAGTGACTCAATGTTTACTTGTTTACCGCCCGGTTACTGGTTATCTCTATACCCGACAATTATTTTCGAGTTCACTGTCGATATTTAATCTATTGTTATTATTTCTCCATGTATTTTTACTTTATATCCTTGTTTAGTTCTGAATTATCACTGTATTGTCCGCTTATTGTTCTCAATGTTTTGTTTACACGTGCGATTAATTGCAACAAATGTCATTATGTTCTTCTTCTTCATTTAATTATCGCGGACCATAATGTTACATGATGAAAAAATGTCGATTGGTTGCGTTCCGTATCGCAGTTACCATATTATTTTGAGCTCGAGATTGAGTAAGCGCAATCTTGTCAATTATTTTGTGTTTTCTTTTTATTTCTAAGGTCTTATATGAACTGGCGGGTGGATAGCAGTTAGTAACGCAAGTTATTAACAGTTTACAATTTAGTTATATTAATTATTACTGGATATATTTTATATACGTAGTTTATATATATTATTATTATTTATTTTTATGTCATATTGTTCTGATGATAGTGATAACGAGAGTTTCGTAACTGCAAGTGATTCTAGCTTTACAAACGTTCCATCCCTGAATGAGGTGTTAAGTTCTCATTTTGCTGATGTTCCTAGGGATTTCAATGTTGTCCACATTAATGCCCAAAGTATTCCGGCACATTTCCCAGATATGCTGGCCAACTTCGACTGTGAGCACATACATGCTATTCTCATCTCGGAGTCATGGCTTAAACCTTGCCTCCCGTCTACCTCTTATTGTTTACCAGGTTTTAATCTTATACGCAACGATCGTGTGCATGGCGGTGGTGGTGGAGTTGCCATTTATCTTCGCGATTATATCAAATTTTGTACTATTGATACATCGCCACAGCCGCCGTCCACAAACGCTGGTGAGCACCTCTTCATTGAAGTGGAGTTGTGTAATACAAAAGTTTTATTAGGAGTATATTACTGTCCCTCTCTTCGTATTAATTTCTTTTCTTCTTTTGAAAGACTTCTTGAAAACATTATTCCCTCTTACAGTCATACAATTATAATGGGTGACTTTAATACCTGCCTCCTAAAAAATGATTCTCGTTCTATTTCTCTCTTATCGATTGTTGAATCGACTAATCTTTTCGTTCTGCCGTTAAACTCAACACACCACTTTCCTAATACTACACCATCACTTCTTGATCTGATTTTCATTTCTTCTCGTGATCATGTCGCCAAGTATGGACAATGCTCGGCAGACATGTTCTCATATCATGACCTTATCTTCCTTTCTTATAAGATTCGTCCACCTAAGTCGAAGTCAAAAATTCTTCTGCAGCGCAATTTTAGTGGTATGAACCTTGACGAGCTCCGAGAAGCAGCTAGTGGTATCGATTGGAGCAGTATCTTAGATTCTGCTTCCATCGATAATAAGGTTGACATGTTTGCGTCCAGATTAATTGAGTTGTATGACATTCATGCTCCTGTTCGGGCCATAAAATTGAAACACCTTCCGGCACCGTGGCTAAATGCTGATATAAAAAAGTTAATTCATCAGAAGGCAGTAGCTAAGACCAAATTCAAGTGTCGGCCAACTGACTACAATCGAGAGAAATACATATGCATACGAAATCGCTGCAATAAGATGTGTAGAAACGCCCAACGCCACAGTATCCATAAATCCGTCGAAAATGACGATCCGGCTAAGGTCTGGAAATTTCTTAGATCTCTGGGAGTTGGAAAAAGTCAACATAAACCTCCTACGAAAATAGATATCAATTTGCTTAATCAGCACTTTTCTTCTTCCTCGAGCTATGCGTCAGCAAAAGCTCATACTTTAGCGCATCTTTCTTCTCTTCCAACTCCTAATCATCAACCACTTGTTTTTAATCAATTTACCAGATGTGATGTTAAGAAATGCATACTGTCGATATCGTCCAACGCGGTCGGTAGCGACAATGTCAGCCGTAAAATGATAATCCCAATCCTAGATGAACTCCTACCAATTATTTGTCACATCCTCAATTATTCATTATCCAGTAGTTCTTTCCCGTCTGCGTGGAAAGAAGCTCAAGTTATTCCTTTGCCCAAGAATAAAAATCCCACTTCCTTCTCAGACTACCGCCCCATATCCATCCTTCCCTTCCTGTCGAAAGTCCTGGAACGTCTTATCCATATCCAACTCAATTCCTTTGTCTGTACAAATAATCTTTTAAATCCCATGCAGTCTGGGTTCCGGCCCGGGCATAGTACCGTTACTGCCTTAGTCAAAATTACGGATGACATCAGGGGTGCCATGGAGTGTGGCAAACTCACAGTTCTTTTATTACTTGATTTCAGCAATGCCTTCAATACTGTAGATTTTGACATTCTCCTGGCAGTCCTGGGTGCTCTTAACATATCTCCAATGGCGATTGATTGGTTTCAGTCTTACCTGTCTGGCCGTCGGCAAAGAGTCCGCATTGATAACTCATATTCAACATGGGAAAATTTAATTGCTGGCGTGCCGCAGGGTGGCGTTTTATCCCCGTTACTTTTTGCAATTTTTATAAATACCATTTCAAATAATCTTTCTTCTTCTTACCATCTTTATGCAGACGATCTTCAAATTTACTCTCAGGGTCCACTTGCTAATTTGCCAGATATTGTGGAGACGTTAAATGATGACTTAGCCAGAATAGGAGACTGGAGTCATGCTTATGGCCTCAAAATTAACCCAACTAAGTCGCAGGCCATCATAATCGGCAGCCCTCGAATGTTTGCTAGGATAGATTGGATACAACTTCCCCAAGTGTGCTACGATGGCACCATTATACCATTTTCAAGTAATGTCAAGAATCTAGGTGTCATACTTGACAATACATTATCGTGGGCACCTCAGCTCAGTACTCTAAGTCGCAAACTATTCGCGTCAGCGGGATCCCTAAGGCGTCTTCGTAACTTCCTCCCAATTACCACTAAAATTGTGCTTGCAGAAACGCTCCTTTTACCAGTACTCGACTATGCTGATGTCAGCTATCTTGACCTAACTGAAGAGCAACTAAATAAACTTGAGCGACTCCAAAATTTTTGCATAAGGTTTATATTTGGACTCCGAAAATATGACCACGTTTCCTCCTTTCGCGTAAAGCTCAAGTGGTTGCCAATTCGTCATCGCCGGAATGCTCATATTGTCTCGTTGTTGTATAACATTTTATTTAATCCAATTTCACCCAATTATCTTAAAGAACGTTTTGAGTTCCTTTGTGACACACATTTGAGGTCCTTAAGATCATCAGAAAACCTTAAGCTGCATTTCCCTGAACACAGATCTATTTTTATGGACAAGTCATTCACTATTACTGCAATACGTTTGTGGAATGCGTTACCCATCACAATAAGATGTGCACAGTCCATAGAAACGTTCAATAAGCTTGTTAAGGAACATTACTTGCAGTTATAATGTTATCTTATCCTTATTTGTATATTTGGTATATATGTATACTTGGTATATATGTATAGTATCATATTATTTTTATAGGATTTATAGTATTTAAAGTTACATATGTATTAGAATAGGGCTTTAAAATGTATTAATAATTCATTTACTCATCTATATGTATTTGTCGTACTACTTTAGTTTATTGGACACCCCTACCTGCCGTTGTAACATTCACAACTCCTATCCATCCAAAGGTTGTCTGGAAGAAATCGCCTAGTGCGATAAGACCGCCCATTGTACATTTCTTTGTTGCATTTCTCTGTTGCCATGTTAAATTTAATACTTTTGGTGTACAATAAAGAGTATTCTATTCTATTCTATTCTATTCTTCATTACGAAACTCAACAGTATGTCTCTATGCTTTTATACGAGTTTAATTTTATACGCGCTACTTAGGCAACAGTCTCTGCCATCTATAAAACAGCTTCCAAACCCGGAGACATGATGAACATCAGACATATTTATAATAGCGTATTGTCTATTACTACCGTCTAAATATAATACTATTACAATAGCACAGTCGTGGTCAAGGGAGATTCAAGATCGCGAGTGACGTGAGTGCAGGTCACGCGCATGCGTCGATATTTATAGCGTTCTGATGTGAGACGATCGATCCCTTCCGATGTGTTTCACCATGATCCTTGGCCAGAGTCAGTCGCCAAGGGAAATAGTTCTCAGAAAGGGATCTAAGTACTACTAAGAGCCTATTCGGCTGTGCTCGTGTTAATGGGTAATAACCACGTCAGAAGTGCTTCAATTATAGAAGATGAAACGTAAATCACTATATTTTAGAAAGAGGGGATGAATTGCTTTATCCGATAAAGTAGGAAATCAATTCAATTTCTTATTAAAATCTTAATTACCAAATTTTTTAGGAAATCCATTATCTACTTGAGATATTTTCTCAGAAAATAACCACAGACTAGATGTGAATTTCTTATACTTAAGCAGTTTATTGGTAAATCTTCTTCGTCGACTTTTTCTAAATTTTATTTTAAGGTATAGTTCAGGAAATATAAATTGAACGTTTATAAAGATCGCAAAGTAGATAAAAAGTGACCAATTTATATTTCCGGAACCATAACTACTAGTGTTTATGCGGACTGATTGCCATACTGACAAGACTGATAATAATCAATATAACTTGCTAAAGTTTAACCACAACTTTTAGGGTACATTTTTAGGAGGATTTTTACTCTATCTTCCGTTTCAAGAGTGTAGAACTAATCTATGTCGTGGCGTGATTAAAATGTGGACGATGCAAGTGTTTTGTTTAGAACTTTGTTATTGTAAACATAGGTCACGATACGGTCTAAGTCTGTTTTGATTTCGGAATAGTGAGTGAGTTTTGTAGTGATTGTTTTAAATTTCTAAATGACTTTATTGTACCGCCAAATGACAGAATGTGCATCGCTAAAGACCGCATTGCCCGCTTGGAAGATAGTATTTACAATATTATTTAGGTGTTATTTTTACGTGAATATAATGTAGCTTCATGCGTCCCTCGCCATGTTTTATGTATACGTCCCCTACTCCACGTATATGTAGTAAGTTATGTGGGACTCCGGGGCGCGGAAAGATGGTAGTTGCGCCCCAACCTACCTACCAAAACCAACGGTGTCCCTCAGCTGCCCGAAACAGGGCCTTGGGTTTCACTCCTCCCGATGCGGGAGCATGCTGTGCGGCCCTGATGGGGTCTTGGCCCGCTTGTACAAGCGAGCCCCACCATCTGATGGGGAGCTCTGGACGCTCCTTTGACATTGCACGTGCCCCCGTCAGGCGCCGGATGAACTGGCGCCTGACCCACGCGGTTGTGGCGGCAGCCGTGGCACGCCTGCCTGGCCGCCCCGCCACTGCTCGTGGTGGCAGCCCTGGCCTCAACGCCTGGCCGCCCTTCACTGCAACACCGCGCCTTGTGTCTCAGCAGGTTAAGGCTTCTGAGGCAACTCTGAGGACAGAGGAGTCCCCAGTGCCAAAACCCACATCGACTCCGTGTGCCGATCTTCGTCTGGCCTCTCCCCGTGGTCCCGCCCGGCATGGGTGACCCTGAGCCAGTATGGCCCCAACGGATCCTAAAGGCACGCAAGCCCCCTCACCACAACAAGGTGGCAGCCCTGGCCTCAACGCCTGGCCACCCTCCACTGCAACACCGCGCCTTGTGTTGCGGCAGATTAAGGCTTCTGAGGCAACTCTGAGGACAGAGGAGTCCCCAGAGCCAAAACCCACCTCGACTCCGTGTGCCCCTCTTCGTCTAGCCTCTCCCCATGGGCCCACCCGGCCTGGGTGACCCTGAGCCGGTATGGCCCCAACGGATCCTATAGGCACGCAAACAAGGTGGCAGCACGGTCGAGGGGGAGGCTCAAAACGTCTGCACAACTGTAGTGCTGGTGAAAAACCATTAAGAAAATAAGCTGCCTATATAATGCCTTTTTTAAAAGGAAACCCGACTTTAAAATAGTCATTGAAATATTATAAAAAAATCTTCGAGACAACACAAATTTTACCTTCTTACAAATATTTTTGATCACATAACATTTTTAAGTCAAAAACTTACAACCGAATTCAGAACCTGTTGAAAAATGTTTACAAATATGATTGAAAAAATAAATTGATAAAACTTGACAAGCCCTCCGAGTCTCTTTCCAGTTCTTCTCAGCAGTGGCCGCGTCCCGAACTGGTGGTAGACGGTCGAATAATCAAAATAAATTATTTGAATTATATGGATCAGTTGTCGAGTTAGCAGACCAGGGAAACAAGGAAAAAGTAAGAAATTCACAATAACTATTTTACAAAAAATAAGTTATAAGAAAAGCGAGTGGAAAAATAAGAAGTAGCCAACAAAAGCTAAATGTTTACTAAATTATGGTGACGTGATCATAAAATAAAACAGCTATGAGTAATAGTCACACATGGCCGCATGCGATTTCTTGTATCGATCTGACCTATTTGCGTAAACACTACCGATAAAATACTAAGCATGTTATTTCCTACAAAGGAAATAATGTTTTATGAACGCTAACAGGGTTAGGTACTTGTCCGCCTTAAGGTAAATTATACTGCAGCAATTTACCCAAACTACATGTATTGAATATATAAAAGAAAAATCTTATTACATGTTTCGTCTATTGTTTCTCTGCAGAAATGTTTAATGTAGGAAAGAAATTCAGTTTGAATATTATACTACCAGAGGCACTTGCTCTGGGTCTGGGTGCCATTTGTGTTCGTGAATTACATGTTTGTAAACTGCATCACGGTGGCAGTTTATATCTAGTGCAACGGCTCCGTTTATATATTAAAAAAAATAACTATTAGGTCTATTGGAATAGTAAAGATTTTTCTTAATAAATCGAAGCCAACCGTCAGTTTAGTCAGATGCCCTTACAAGCTGTCTTTAAGGCTTGTCAGTGACCATCTAAAGCTAGATTTATGTAGGAACAAGATTTAATTATGGAATACCCTGCATAATCACTAAGAAAAACGAAATCATGAGGTCAATTTTACCCTTGGTACTTGAAGCAGTGCTATTTTACCCGAAGGACTGAGTGGTCCTGGGCCCCAAACCAACTAATTCAATAGAGAAAAATCGATACACAGTTCTTTAATAGTGCTATTGATAGTCGATTTGACAGTTTTCAAACTTACTAATATTATAATGTCAGTACAAGTCGTAGGCTTTGCTTGGTGGTATGATCTAATGGTCCGCCCGGCTAGCTACCACCCTCACAGCTAAGTCCGGCGCGGCGCCAACCAGTTTTACTGTGTTTCGTCGTGAGCCGGTGCCCGCCAGGGCTATTCCTTGAATTGCTGCTCCATCTTAGACCCTGGTTGCTTACCATTACGATCAAAGGCATTCAAGTAACTGACAAAAAAAGGCTACATGGTTTTGGCACAAGCACTTGGCAGAACTTCTTCATTCAGCAAGCCGAAAAGGCACGCCGATAGAAAAGTTTGGGGCCCTGATCAGACAAATCAAAGGCCTTATTAGACTTACCAAGGAGTGCCTGAAATAGACGAGATTTGAATATCCTAATGACTCTCTCGATGGCCAGCCGAAGTTGCCGGTCCTGTGGCTTCACCAGCTTGCTGTGGTAGTCTTCGAGCAGTTCCAAAGCTCGGTGGGCCTCTGCGACAATGTACAGACTTCGTTTTAATTTTATTTAGGTACTAACAATTACAGGTACTGAGAAAATACAAACGATTTAGGTATATTTCTTTCGTGTAGTGGTGGATTTTGAATACACAAGCCACCACCCATCCTTTGAATTCTATCCTGAGGGTGTCGTAAGAGCTGACAAGGAAAACTTGATACGAAGTCTAGCGCGTACCCGTCTGGCCAGCGTGGCACTATAGGTTATTAACCCTCCGCCTAGGTCAAACTCAGCAGTGGGTAATGCATGGGCTGTTGTAGGAGTAATAGTAAACAATTACATCGAACAATTGTACTCGGTGTAACAAAAACCTAGTTACATTTGTCCGTACAGATGATGGTAGACGACGTCAGTCTGGAATTTAATAGAGTGCATTTTGACTGCCTCGTTGGTCTAGTGGTTAGATGTGCCGCCTTTGGATCAACGGGTCCCGGGTTCGATTCCGGGGTCGGGCAAGTGTCTTTGTCTAAACCAGAGGCACTGGCTCGGAGTCTGGGTGTTATTTCTATCTATAATATGTGTGTATTTACAAAAAAAAAATGTATATAAGTAGTTTATCATCCATCTCGTTACCATAACACAAGCATTAAGTTGCTTAGCTTGGGACGAGATGGCGTTGTGTGAAATGTCCAAGGATATTTAGTTATTATTATTATTATTTATTGATGGACTAGGGGTTACTGGTTTCCAGTTCGATTTCAGTGTTCGGCCAGAGACACTTACTCCGAGCCTAAGTGTCATTTACGTCAGTTACCTAGTGGAGACTGGTGTCTTTTATTATTTTAATAATCAGGTAATTATCATTAATATTAATTACCCACCCATTCTATGCCAAGGGACGAACCATGGCACCAAAAAACTTCAACTCATAACTTTAGCAGGTTGATGATTCTCCATCAGCTAAAGAAGAATTTATCGAACGGAAATTGCTTCCGTAGCCTAGTGGTCGAGTACGCTATAATTTGAGTCCTTAAATAATTCGAATTTTTAATTTGTGATTCGCCAACGACAGGTTTAAATGCATCCCTATGTTTCCCCCCAGTTACGCCTGCAACTTATTATCTTTCTTTAGTAGTAGCAATAAATGCATAAACGGTTGAGCGGTTGAGCGATCGACTGCTGCGCAGCATGTCGCGGGTTCGATCCCCGCACGGAAGAAATATTTGTACGACCTACAAGTATTTGTTCCGGGTCTGGGTGTTTTCTATCTATAATATGTATGTATTTACAAAAAAATATGTATTTATGTAGTTTATTATCCATCTCGTTACCATAACACAAGCATTAAGTTGCTTAGCTTGGGACGAGATGGTGTTGTGTGAAATGTCCAAGGATATTTATTTATTTAATGCTTTCCGTTAGCCTAACGACACGTCCAAAACAATACACAGCTTAGCTTACTCAGCTGGACATAATCCTGCCTCTCTTAAATAGGTAGCGACTGTAATCCTCGATTGACGACTCAAGTTCCCGCGATAGAGCGTGAATAAAAATTAGATATAATATGAATTTAATTTATTTACAAAAACTCTCCAAGGCTCCAAATAACACGATAATTCGTTCGTTTCAGCCCATGATACGATAATATCGTTTAAAAACTTATTAGCTACTCTATTAACCTGGCTTCAAAATGATTCAATCAAAAGTAGCTGACCGTAAACGGCCCGCTGCCTAGTCGGGCCTCCCCCTTTACTACTTCTATTTATCCCATAAATGACCAACTACTGAGTCAGCCCTCCTCCAGTTACATGGAGGGTAATTAGCCTACTGTGCCACGCTGGCCAGACGCGTTGGCTTGGCACAGGGTTTCGTATCAGTTTTCCTTTTCTTCACTAACCCCTGCATGCATGCTGAGCTAGTAGTGCGTCATTTATGGGCTGAAACGACGACGATGATGAATGGTGGAAGATTTTTTTAAATCGTTCTATTATTTTTAGTGTGTATTCGTTACAAAACAAACACACAAATCCCAAAAAAATCTTGCCTGAAGTTATACACTACTGTGTGACGTACATATTTTATGTAGGTGACAAATACTTGTCGTTTGGTTTTTAATCGGTACCATCTCGTTGTGTCAGTTTGTGACATAATTGGCGGTTAAAAATACGACCTTTCATATCGGAATTACAATTGTGTAAGCGCTGATTGTTATGTAAAAGTGGTTGAACTTTATTAGTTATATTTTGCCACAAATGCTACTTTTACATTGTTATTAAATTAGGTCAAGTATTATCTGAAACAGCTTTACTAACATCTAGAGCACGTAACCATATAGTTTGTATTCAACAATATTACGTTATTACGTTTAGCAGCACCAGCTTTTAAGTATAAATATATTAGCTACATTCATAGGGTATTTTAGACTCTATGCTTATTTTTCAGATATTTTTTATTACAGATATCAGTAACTGTTTGGTATCCTTACCGAAAAAACTATACGGGCGCGTAAATAATAATGTATTGGTGCTATGAACCTGTGAAGGCAATTAATATACATAGACACTCGACCTACATTTAGCATGTTTCCCGATAGAATACCCGAACAACGATATTAAACTAAATTACTAGACAAGGTACGTGCAACGCAGTAGGGGCAACTCTAACTGCGATACGAATCACAAGGGGGTACCAACCCCTTTTTAAAAATCACATTTAATCCATAGGGTCATTGGCGACAAACAAAAGAAAACACACGTCGATATTAAAATTCACCTTGCTTACGAACTGGCATCACGGCACCACCCCCTCGCGACACTTTTGGAACCTATATACACTATCTATAGATGAAAATAAAGAAATGGTATTCACAGCGACAGAAAGATAACACAGATCATTTTAAACGATTTTAATCACAGTCTAGCATTTTGGAAATGCACATACTGTCGCACTACGAAAACATTTAGGGAGTAGAGCACGGTTGTAATGCCGCTAAGGAGGGCCATCGAATACTGCGCCCGATGGGATTGGTCGATTTTCACAGTGACGTCAGGGGGTGGAAGCATAGACAAAGGAAAACCGGACGAGGGTTGAAGCGAAAAAAAGCTTTGGGGCTGCCAGATGTGTGTGGGTTTAGCTCGACTATCAGTCTCGATTACTCTATTTACTTCGATAACCCGATGTAGGTAGGACATTTTGTTAATTTTCGTATTTGTAGGTGACATCTCTTGGTGCACGTTTATGTCTAATGGGTATGTTGCTGTATTGTCTCTTTATTATAAAGTTCTAAATGATTTCCTACAATGTCAAACGAAATAATCAAGGAACATCAATTGGAGTATACTTTCATTGGTCAACGATATACCTAATTACATACTGAGAAAATATTAGATGGATTTCCTAAAAATTAAGAAAATAAATATAACATAAATAAATTACTAGCGACCCGGCTTCGCACGGGTGCAATTATGCTAGTATTATACTTAAAAACCTTGCTCTTGAATCACTCTATCTATTACAAAAAACCGCTTCAAAATCCGTTGCGTAGTTTTAAAGATTTAAGCATACATAGGGACGGACAGACGGACAGCGACTTTGTTTTATTAACCCCCGACGCAAAAAAAGGGGTGTTATAATTTTGACGTGTCTGTCTGTCTGTCTGTGGCACCGTAGCTGGCGAACGGATAAAGCGATTTCAATATAGTTTGTATGAAAGGTGAGTTACGGGCGAGTGTTCTTAGACATGTTTGATGAAAATCGGTTGAGCCGTTTAAAAGTTATGAGGGGTGAAAGTGGGGAAGAATAACCGAATGTCTGCAAATATAATCGAGTGGGGTCTCAAATGAAAGCGCATCACGTGCAATTTAACAAAATCTACATTACAATAAGTGTGTACCTATAAAAAATATAAAATAAAAATTAAATTATAAATTTAAAAAAACCCCCGACATTAAAAAAGTAAAAAATAAATACATCGCGTTGGGGGACCAGGTGTCAGGTAATAAATAAGTAGGAGCTTTTTAAAGGTTATTATGTCGGGGGTTTTTTAAAATGTTTAATTTAATTTTTATACTATGTAGTGATGATGATAGTCATGTACTTTAGTCCTCCTATGAATTTTTTCATTTGAACCGTGCGTGACTTGATGCCTGGACGGGCCTTTTGCAAGCGGCCTAAAATTGACAACTTTAACTTATGCGTTTTATTATTTCAGGAAGAAATCTCAAAATATGGAACTTAAATGTTCAATGTGTTTCCAACAAAAATGATTATAAATTTCCATTAAAAACTAATTTTCAAGTTAGTTGTAAAACTATATGAAATAATTAACGATTAATAAATTATTTATTTTATGTTTTCTTCTTACTATAACATATCGATCACTGAACTAAACGTATAAAATATTTTGACAAATCGCCTGACCTTGGCTGCCCTGCCTGCGCAACGTTTGTGAATCCAGCGATTATTTTCTCTTCTGTCGAGCAATCTCGGTATATCTACTTGTGTACGTAGATATTGTATTAGATAAAATTGTAGTGTAGTTCATTTAAAAATCTGGGAGCGTGGGGCGCGAAGATGCCTCTTTTTGGCAAAAAAGACTTTGGGAGGAAGTCCAAAAAGGATGGCAAAGAATCTGAAAAACAACCATCAATTGAAGACAAATACATAGTCAAAGATTTGCTGGGTACTGGAGCGTTTTCCGAGGTGCGTTTGATAGAGAGCAAAGAAAATGGGCATATGTACGCATGTAAAATTATTGACAAAAAAGCTCTCAAAGGAAAAGAAGACTCATTGGAAAATGAAATAAGAGTGTTGAAGAGATTCAGCGAGCAGGCGAAGAGTGACGGTGGCGAGAAGAAAATGTTTTCTCACCCAAACATTGTCCAGCTGCTAGAAACGTATGAAGACAAAAATAAAGTGTATCTTGTGATGGAATTGGTAACAGGTGGAGAATTGTTCGACAGAATAGTTGAGAAAGGATCGTACACTGAAAAAGACGCGTCTAACCTTATAAGACAAGTGCTGGAGGCAGTTGACTACATGCATACTCAGGGGGTGGTGCATAGAGATCTGAAGCCTGAAAACCTGCTCTATTATAGTGCAGATGAGGACAGTAAGATAATGATTAGTGATTTTGGTTTGTCCAAAATAGAAGATTCTGGTATAATGGCCACAGCATGTGGAACACCAGGCTATGTTGCACCTGAGGTACTGGCACAGAAGCCTTATGGAAAAGCAGTGGATGTCTGGAGTATAGGAGTGATATCATATATCCTTCTCTGTGGATACCCTCCGTTTTATGATGAAAATGATGCAAACCTTTTTGCTCAGATCTTAAAGGGAGACTTTGAATTTGATTCACCTTATTGGGATGACATTAGTGACTCTGCAAAGGATTTTATTCGACATTTGATGTGTGTGGATGTGGAAAAGAGATACACATGCAAGTAAGTAATAGAGTTTTAATAATACATTTTATTTTTAATATAATATGATAACATAATTTTTGTGGTGTAACAGGTCAACCAACCTAGCTAACTCCTAGTCAGTAATTTTTTGTGTGTCTGCCTTTTATTGCATGTACATAAGTCTCACTGACAGATAAATTAAATTGGTTGTGGTTTTGTCTTTTCTCACACATGTTACACCAGGTGTGTTCCTCATCGTCAACTATATTGGCTATATCAGCACAGCTCATGCCAATTAGGCAGTTTGGTAGTGGAGTAAGAATACTACCACCCCCTAAATTTCATGTGGGTGTGGTGTAAGGAGACTAAGGACAACAGACATTGGGAAGCCGCAACATTCTGATGAATATAGACCATCTGATACTGTGATTACCAACCCGCCTGCCTAGCAAGAAGATTAAGGCATACCCTCCCTTGGGGGAGGCATGTGTCCAGCAGTGGATGTCTTTTGGCTGAAATGATGATGCCAAACACACATTTTATATCTTTTCTATGTCAATAAATGTTAAAGACATCAAAAATTAACTTCTTGTTACATACTATGACCGATTGTTAACAGCTGTTCTTCTTTGTCAGCAAGGTTAACAACTTTTATTATTGTTGATTTAGCACTTAAATTACAGTACTTAAGTTCTTTTCTATTAAAAGATTATATGAAAATTAGTATTTTACAGAAAAATATTTGTTCATTGTTTGTTGAGGTATACTGGCTTAAATACATCTTCAAATGCACCCTTGTGGTAGATTGTTCATATATGTCATCAACCAATTCATTGCACAGCGATTCTCTGCCAATCAACAACCAAAAATCAACTTGTGCTTGATAAATTGTTGCTCAAGATCTTTGTAAACCACTATATCTTAATATAGCACTCCGTAATTCCACTCATCAAGTTATTTTTTATGGTAAACCTAGTCTTTTTTGCTGCAATGAATTTACAAAATTTGCTCTAGATTTTAGTTGCAATCAAGTAATATACTAACATTTGCAGTAATACTGTACATGTAATAGATATGTATTGCTACCATTTTTTTCATTTAGAATACTTGTCCAGTAATTCCATTTTACACATACAATGATTTTTTTTCCATATGCTTGTTTTACATGCACATAAAAATCTTAACAAGGTTGACAAGACTACAGAAATTATAAAACCAGTTTCATTTATGATATTGTATGTTGACTGTTTACATAATATTATGTCCAGTAGTCCTTGAACTGGCTGTATGAAGTATGCTGTATTTTTTACTTTAATATGAGCGTATTTACTTGCAAATCCAAACTTTGTTTTTAAGTTTTTATGCATTATCATAAGTTGCCCCAGTAACCTATTTTCTTATCATTGCAAATTAATTGTTTTTGATATTGTAGAATAATAATATCCATGTGGGTGACACTTTTACAATACACAATGCCACACACCCACACCATTTTGAGGATGTTTTAAAGAAGCGATTAAGGAATGCATGAGGTAGATCACCTAACCAAAGGAAAACTTGATACAAACCCTGTGCTAACTCATCTGCCGTTGCGTGGCACAGTTGGCTGATTTCCTCTTCCTTAATTTAGGGAATATAATAAACTTGTTTTCCTGCATATTTTTATAGAAGAACCTAGAGTGATAACACATAAAGGCTATTTTCACGTAACAGTGTGTAGCTTTGTATTGGAACGATTTTACAACTTACACTTTAAACTTACTTACTTACTTTAAACAATATTAAATTGTGTGCACAGTATTTATAGTACATATATACCAAACTGACTGACCGAAAATACCCTGCCTTATTATTTCGGCTTCAACTTTAACAATTTTCAATAAATATAAGGTAGGAAGGAATTAAACTATGGTTATATATATATTATATTATATATAGTATATTTTTAGACTATCATTTGCTCTATATTTCTCCATGAGTATTTTGTGTTCCAATTCAATCTATCTTCCTGATATAATATTAGTCTCAATATACTTTCAACTGTTTAGCAATGTCTGTGAACTTTCTTAAAGGTTATCTGGGACTTTAACCTTACGAACTACTTATTTAATGTTATTTGTTTTAACTACAAACAATTTCAGTGTCACTGGTATAAAAGTATTATTATCGCAAAGGGTACTGTTATATGAAAACTAGTATGTAAATGTGACGATATGATACCTGTTGCGAGAGTGTAGGTACGTGAAACTCGAGGGTAACACGACATGAAAATCTATACGGGCGAAGATGCGAGCATCCTTCGAGCAGTTATCAATAAATGCCGCGAAATGCTGCATCATCTTTTTGTTACATTTTTATTAGTGTCTCAAAACAACATTTTAGAAATCCTTTATATAAATTGACTGCCAAGCTGAAAAGGAATATGATGCAAGAAATATTGATGTCGTATTAAATCATAGACATTTTCTCTATTCTTTCATGAAGAATTTATATTAGAGATTGATCATGTATATTTATTCCACAGACAAGCCCTGGGCCACCCATGGATCTCGGGTAACGCTGCCAGCAACAAGAATATCCACGGCACTGTATCTGAACAGCTCAAGAAGAATTTCGCGAAGTCTCGCTGGAAACAGGCGTATCATGCTACCACGGTGATCCGGCAAATGAAGAAAATGGCACTCAACAGCAGCAGCTCAAGTCGCAACGTCAACGCCCAGCAACCCAAGCAATAGCTGTACCACTCGACTGGCCAACTTCCATTTGCCACTGTTGCACCTGCCTGGTAAGGTTATTGTAGGTCTAAATTGTTTCCAAACCGGTAGTGTGATTTACATCTGACACGAGACAATGTGAGATCAAACGTTTGTAGTTTATGTCGTTCAGTGCCATTAAACGTTATTACGAATAGATAATGATGCTTCAATATACTTATTCAAGAGGCTATACAATTTTATCCGAAAATGTATATCTCTGACTTAAATTGCAATGGTATGTATTCCATTTTCACAGTTACACGTTAAAATGTTTCTCGTTTAGCGATACGCGACTACGAGTAATCAGGCTGTTTGACTAATTTACATTACTAACGTGCTTATTCGACTTGGAAATTAGTAATTTACTAACAGCAATAACCGTTCCTAATTAGTAGTATCAACTCCGGCATTAACTTCAGTGGCGGTACCTGCTATCACGACTAATGTAATTCCAAACTTTGGAATTGATATCACTTTAGTAAATGCTTATATCACTGTTAATCAAAGCCACTCGGTTACTGGTATCCTCGTAAGTGATTCCAATAACTAGTTATTCCACTTTTAAAATTTATCATATACATATTAAGATTTGTTATGACGCCTTCTGATCAAAGGTATTACTATTTACTACTAAAGCTGTGACAGTACGTGTTTTAAATTGAGCACTTGATACTATTAGGTAGTGTAGTTCTACATAACATGTGTCAGAAACACTAAAAAATTGTTAGGATTCGTGTGTTCCGTCGCTAATATCTACTTAGATCTAATTAAGAGGGGTCAGGTGTAAATCATACTTAAATTATACTCGATCTTGTTGCTGCAGCACCATTTGGCGCGCCGCTTGTTGAATTGGTAGAGGTATCAAATTAATTGAGATTCATTGTCGAAACTGTTGCTAAGGGGCACGTTTGAATTCCAAGTCTGCGCCAGATTTATGACGCTCATACATATTTATATCTATTCGAATCGGCTTGATCAATGTAATAAATTAATGTACTTGGAGCAGTGCTTACAAAATAACTTAAGCATGTTAGTTAATGATTAAAAATCAACGAACTGTTTTTAAGACATACGTCTAGTCATTTCATCATTTCTGCTTGCATAAATATAATACCTACTTACCATAATTGAATAGTTATTGAATGATAAATTATATTTAATCCCGATTATTCATAGTGATACGGATCTTTTTTAAATTTAGTACCTTAAATTTCTTACCTCTCATGTCTATATGTATCTCTATTTTATGTAAAGCTGAAGTCTAAAGTTTTAAAACTAAAAAGAAATTTTGTATACTTAAGTATTTACAAAATACTGACCATATATTTTACTGTCTTCAAAATATCAACGTTTCGAATGATGCAAAAATAATTAGTTAGGATATCGAAATGTTCTCTTTGAATGAATAATAGTTATTACTTAGGTATGGTGATACTGACAATTCACCTAAATATAAGGTCTGTTGCAAATTTCATTAGAATTACAAATGAGAAAGTGGCGAATATTTACAATTTAACGATAACGGTTGGATACGATACACGTATAAGAGTGTTGTACCGCAATTTACATCTTTTTGGTATTCGAAGCAACGTGGAAGCGTAATTGCGGTGGTGATGACATTTATTGTGATTATTCTATTTAATCCTTCAATGTAGTTGTTTTAATAATCTGTTATATACCTAATCACCAATAGCTGTGTTCAGACTGAGCGAGTAGCTTAAATGACGTGGGCACCTTTGTACTAGATACGACATTTATGCCGTTACAGAATTAACACTTTCGCTTCTATTACTCATTGAACCGTTCCTAACTCCCTTTCCAAGGTGGCCAACTAATTTTGGCGTTTATTGCTTGATAGTTTTTAAATGTTAAGTCACAAGGCGTGTCCACGTTATTCTAGCATAGGCATCGCGACCCTTACTCAGTGAGTACACAGTCTATGCTATACCTAGCGTAAGTTTTGTGATTCTAAGGCTAAGTCCTATATGTATATCCACGTACCCGTCAAATACCTGTTATGTAGTGAATTATTATAACCTATATGCACTGTTCAATGTTAATAATAATACTCTCTGTTTCAAAAATATTGTAACGCTGTACTTTGAGAATTGCCTCTTAACTCGAGAACGATAACGGCGAAATAGTCGATGTTACTACTTCGGCTTTTGGTAATGGCAAGACGCATTAGGCGCAGGTCTTCTAAATTCCCAATCAATGATGAAAAATAATCTCTACTGTGTATAATCCTTAATGGCCTTCCTTTACCTTAATGAAGTTTTCCCACTTATTACCCATTACACTACTTACTGATTTTGGCACATTACTATTACAACATACATTCTGCAGAGTAAATTTTGGAGTAAAAATTTTATTATGCCGAACCTATTCACAAATATGTATCCTATGTAATAATTCACCTGTCATTTATCAGTAGGTAGTGAAAACCGCCCTTAGATTTTACCTGTCACACTAATTTAGTTTGAGCCCCAATATTAACTAGATGAAATTATTTTTATCTTAAATTTAAAGGATCTGACACAAGACTGAGATGATATCATACTATTTAACGATGGGCATTTTTATTCCGGCACATAATATTTTCTTTGATTCGAATTTATATCATTATCGTTATGCGAATTTTATACTATCATTGATAGTTTAGAATTTATAGGATTTTTGCTTTTAGAGTAACGTATTAATTGCTTTCATTCACCATCAAGCGTGATCTGGAAGATATGATGCATTCCTAAATATCTTATTACTATCAGGCTTATGAACTGTCTTCTGAATCTCATTTTCTTGTATTTCTTTCTTAGATCTGAATTATGTGTTCCAAAAACATCGCATTTAATTTCTCTCTTCATATCACAACTGATGATTGCTGTAAAGAATTTGAAACGTCGGGAATTAATGTTAGATACAAGCGATAAATCTGTACAAAAGCTTAATTTCACCTGATAATTGGTTAAATTCTATTATGAAATTTAGGCGTAGGTCTCGTACTTGTATTTTGTACACATAGTCATTCCGTATCATGAAACTGCAAATTGAATCGTTGTAATAGAAACAGAAAAAATAATGTATACCAGTTCTACATTTGGCCACTGATTATGAGTTCTAAGAATGCATTTCAAGGGAACCGATAGCGGCTATGCTGAGACGCATATGTACGTGATATTCATGCATTTATTTCAAATCTTTTAAACTGTACTTTGTTTGGGTTAAGAATGTAGTAAGTAAAGGACAGGTTACAACCGTTGCACTCAAAAGTATGGCTTCAACTGGTCACTTTGAACGTGAATTTGATTTGGAAAGATTGCGCGCGGACAATGTTGGCTCACTGCATCCTTAACGCAAACGAGGTATAGATATATTAACACAGATAATGTTATTATCAGTAAGGTAAATTAATAGTGACGTCAAAGGCACGAGTTGTAGGCAGCCAAAAATCCTTAGTGCCATTGTGTCGTGACACAAGTGTGGCGTGTGTCTGTTAGAGTGTGCCGATTTGTGCCGTCACTATAGATTTATGTTACTGTTTCTCATTTTATTTTCTGTGCTAAAAGGCCTATTATTGCATTCAAATTACATTCCAGTGTTCTTAGATATTTAAAAGGGAAAAATCTTGCTCTCTGTGCCATATTGTTTACAGGATTTTGTTCGTTTTCGAGTGTTGTTTTTATAGCACCTTCATTATATATCTTCACCATAATACTACTTATTTCTTAAAATGTTTTGATGGCATAGCAGTTTCGCTGCAACGTGTTTTTCTTATTTAGTAAATTGATGTATTTATATAACTTCCACATCAATGATAGGTACTTAGTAGTAATATATTTTACAAATATATACAGCCATAAAAAATATTTAACATTCCATTTAGTGATTTATTAAGCGATGCTTGAATTATATGCAGACCTATTCCTATTCTATCATATATTTCCTAAAGAGATTATCGATATGTTTTGTAAACATTTTTCGTCACTATTTTGTATCTTCCGTCTGTTAATGTGAAAATAAAGCAATTTGCGAAACATAAAAGCAATGATAATTGACACTCCAGTGTGTTATGATATGAGTATTATAAAGCAAATAATTAATGCTGAAAATGATACACTAAAACGTTTGAACTGAAGAGGAGACGGGTCGTATGTGTATAATTGCCTTCTCAGTATTTAGTCGAGTCATATGTAACACTGCGAATTTTATATTTTTCTCAGATTTAAGACAACACATTACACAATATTTCATTTAGAATATTGCAACTAGGGTTCATGATTTCTCGAGCTTTTCAATTTCTCGGGTCTCGAGAATTCTCGAGGCTCATTTCTCGGGACTCTCGGGTTGTCGAGAAATTTACATTTACGTACGTTTTCTCATATTATTTGGTTCCAATTGCGTCTAAAAATCTGTGGTTTTCCTCTCAAATAAAAGTATCAAATTAATTATAAAACTTTCATCGATGTTATTCAAAAACATTAATCTTATAAATATTGTTTTTTAAAATATTAGAGAAAAAATATTATTCAGGCTCATAATCATAATGACAGCACTATTTTTAGTTGGTTATTTAGAACCGTATCAGCCGTATCAATTATACGGGGCCCCCGGCGTGCGGAAGCAAAAATTAATAAAAACTTCCCAATTTTTTTTTCTATTTCAGAGGCAGAAATATTTGAAAATCTAAAGTCATCATCAGCTAAAAATCATTTAATAAATCAGCTTGCCGAAAAAAAGGAATTTATATTCTTTTGTGAGAAATGTTTCACTTCGTTGTTTTTTTTTTACCCTTCATGGGGCCCATGAAGGGTAAAAAAACAACGAAGTGAAACATATAACATAAACAAATGAAACATATGATTCATGGGCAAATAAATTTTTATACGGGGCCCCACCAAGGCACGCTACGCCCTAGGTCTCTTCAGAATTCTTTAGGCAGTGTCAGGTTAACATCACGAGATTACTGCCAAAACCACTTGTCGCGGTATTTTGATCAGTAGTCCCAAAATTTCTATAGCAATGGGATCATGTCCCTACCTACAAGATGGCAAAAAGTTATCGAACAAAAATGGTTGCTACATACTTTAGTTAAATGTAAATAAAGATTTCTTAAAAAATGCGACGAAACTTTTTCTCCAACCTATTATATTAACTTACATTACATTAGGATCACGGCACAATTTTACGCTGGTTATTTAGAAAAAAAATCAACTTAAATCTTGTAAACAAAATAGCTTCTATAAAACACGGAAGAAATCTTTAATATCTTTAACTCAGGTAGAAAGTAAATGTAAATTATAATTACATTACAATCATAGCACCATTTATGGCATGTTAATAGAATATAAACAAATTAAAACTCTGCAAGTTTATTTTCTACAAACGTACATGATTTCTCGAGTTCTCGACTTTTCTCGAGCTTGATTTCCCGGGAACAAAGCCCAACGATTTCCCGGGAATTCTCGGCTCGAGAATTCCCGGGAATGAACCCTAATTGCAACACATGCATATTTTTGTGTACATCGAGTTTTCATGTTAAATTTATAGATTTACGAATCCGAGACGGAAGATATTTTTTTATTTCAATTATGAATTGATTTAATGTAATTTTACTTGTGTTTTAAAATGAATGCAAACACACCACTAAGTGTAATACTTATTATCTATGACAATTAGCCAACGTGCCTCAAAGTTAGGCACGAAATAATATTATGTATAATTGTTAACGCTATTTGAATTATTATCATAATAAAACGTCGCTTGATTGTTAAGCATTGCACTGCTTTAAATTTATAATGTTAAGTCGAGTTCAATACGATCGCTATAAGTTTTGACATGGTGACGTCACGCGCTTAGAACTGTTGAATACAAGACCCCAGGCCAGCATAGTGGCTAAATTCATTCCATTACAAATAATGGTTGCAGTATACCGAAGTAAGGGCCTCCGCGCATTATGCGGCCAGGCCGCGCGGCCAAGTCGCTTCGGCCAACAAATTCTTCTACGATGTATATAACTGCGCGCATTACGCGGCCAGGCCGCGCGGCCAAGTTTTGGTCGCGCGGCCAACGAAAAACATCGCGTCACATACGCGGCCTATTGGCCGCCGCGACCAATCCGCGCATTATGCGGCCAGGCCGCGCGACTGGCCGCCTAAATGCGCGGGGGCCCTAAGGAATAGTTCATAAACTTAATGAACTAATTTTGCTTTGTAATATTTACATTTATATTGTATTTTTGCTGCATACCAGACAGCATGATAATTATTGCTTAGCTTCCTTGAACTCATTTCAGATGACGATTTTCATGACGGCAAATCTCCTGGACAAACTGTTGTCACTTAAACCTTTTTCAAGCAAGCAATTCAAGATCTCGAAAACAGTTTTCGCAGAACTTATTATGCGATAACCTGTTTATATCAGATCTGTTCTTCAAATGTGAGACACATTATTGCAAGTGCTTTTGCATCTTTCCACTTCAATGTTGGATTTGTCGTCTGTGCGATGTGAGACGACATCCTTTAATTCAAGATCTGTCAGCATGCACTCGTTTCCGAAAGGCCGTGTCTTCTGAGTCGGACACTCTTGTCAGAGCGGTCGTGGTTGCACTGATGAGGCACATGAAGAGGCATTCCTGGCGATGCGCTTCCAATTCTGACGATTTAAAGCAGTCGCTTTGGTTATTATGTCAGTCCAGCGGGTTGGTGATCGGCCGCGTGATCTTTTGCCTTCCACTTGGCCCTGAATCACCAGTCTCTCTATCGCGTCCTCCTTTCTGGAGATATGGCCAAAGAACTTCAAAACTCGTAGCAGCACAGTTGATGAGAGGCGGTCTTTGATGTGGAGTTCTTTGAGGATGGATGCATTGCTGCGGAATGCCGTCCACGGGATCTTTAGGAGGCGTCTCCAGCACCACATCTCCAGAGCATCGATTTTACGGATATCCTGCAATCTCAGAGACCAAGTTTCGGCTCCATAGAGAAAGATTGGAAATACAAGGCATTTCATCAATCTGATTTTCGTATTCTTGGTAATTCTCCTGTCTTTCCAAATCTTTCCCAGCCGTTCCACTGCCGACCTGGTAATGGCGCACCGTCGTCTGATCTCGTCGCCACATCCTCCTGTATTTGAGATAGTAGAGCCGAGGTAGTTATAGCTCTTTACAACTTCGCAGTTAGCTATGCTGTGTAAGCTTGTTGCACTTAGTTCAGCCCGGTCTACTATCATCATCTTTGTCTTGTCCCTGTTGATAGCAAGTCCAAATTTGAGGCTGGTCGTTTCAAGACGAGTCAGTAGGTTTTCCATATCGTCTCTTGTCTGTGCGAGAAGGGCAGTATCATCAGCGTATCTAAGATTATTTATCACACGTCCCCCAACTGATACACCTTTGTCCCAGTGTTCCAAGACTACGCGCATAATGTACTCTGTGTAGATGTTAAAAAGTAACGGCGATAGGATGCACCCTTGTCGTACCCCGGCTTCAGTCTTGAAGTTGCTCGAAAGGGTATCATCCACTCGTACCGCTGCAGTATCGTCTTCATACAGCCTCCTCAAAAGAATTATAAGATGGGGCGGTACACCCATTTCTGCAAGTACCTTGCAGAGTTGTGTCCATATGACTGTGTCGAATGCTTTGCGGAAGTCTACAAAGCAGATAAACAAGGTCGAATTAAATTCTCTGGCTTTCTCAATAATCTGGCGCAATATGAGAATTTGTTCCCGAGTACCTCTCCCCTTTACAAATCCGGCTTGCTCGGGTGCGATTTGCCTTGAGAGGTAGGCTGACAGTCTCGTGTTAATTATGTGGAGCATCACCTTACTTGCATGTGATATTAGGGCTATGAGACGGTAGTTATTGCATTTTTTCGTGGACCCTTTTTGTGCAGTGGAATGAAAATAGATTTCGACCAGTCATCGGGCCAAATGCCAGTCTCCCATATTTTACTGCAGATAGTAAACAAGACATCGACTCCAGATTCACCCATCGCTTTGAAAACTTCAATTGGGATTTCATCATGACCGACAGCTTTGTTAAATTTCAGATGTTTAATTGCCGCTCGTATTTCATCCCGCATGATGTCGGGCTCACGGTTCCAGTTTTTGTGGTGACAACATGTGATGTTCGGTACTGAATTGCTTGAAAATAGTGATTTGCAGTATTCCCTCCACACATTCACAATGTCTTTTATCTCAGTCACCGTGTTCCCAGAGCAGTCCTCAATAGCCCAAGTCTTGGGTTTAAATTGGCGTGTTATATATCGTACCTTGTCATGGAGATCTTTAGTTTGGTGTTTATTGGAATGTAGTAGAAAGGCCGTGTAGCAAAATACAAAGTTAGCCTCGTGATTGAGATCGACTGAGGTACAATTTATATTTTGCCTGGTATTTTTATTATGTATATTCCATAACCTTTTGTGACAAGGCAGCAGAGTAATCTATAAGAATATTTGTATGTAGCACAGCGTATTTTATTTGGGAATGAAGAACTACTACTTTTTTAACTAACATAATAGAATGAAACATTTTGATCTATGGTTAACAATGTGAAAAATTTTTTTTAATGTTTTTCTAGACTGCCAATGTTCTTTCCTTTTATCTATATATATAAGAGGCGTCCACCTATAAACTGACTCATCACGATATCTCTGGAATCATAAGGCCCGAGACTTGAAGTTGGGTAGGAATATTTATTTGGTAGAGTAGATTCCAGCTAAGAATGGACTTTACAAAATGTCACCCGCAAAACAAAACAACGTTAGCCGGGTGCTAGTAATATACAAAATTAAAGAATATTGACGAGAATGTGACATTCGATATTTTAGGAGTAGTATTTGCATTTACAAACGTTAAATATACTTTCGATAGTAATATTTTCTTTTGTTGGAAAATGTTTTTATTATTACATCCAGCCAGTAATTTTGCTTCACCCGTGACCTCACCAGTTCTGAACTTAACGCAATCGTGTAATGTTCGAGATATAATTATCGTCATAATGCGCCTTATTGATCTGTGTATTTAGTAGTTCCGTCGTTCTTTGTATGTACCTATATTGTTAAGGTTTAAAGTTATCAATCAATGTTTTGTTTAATGTTAACATAGTACTGATTAACAATTAATTTAAAAGATTAATCGTTTTTTTTACCATACAATCTATGATTTTAAGTGTATGACATATCATCACATGCCATTTTATTCAAATGATTCAAATATACCTTCGAGTTATTTTGTTCTTAATTAAAATTTAAAATTCACGTTTTAAATTGTGCCTTGTATTTTTTGTCCTCAAAAATGATTTATTTGGCGTTCGGTTGGTTTTATTACGCACAATGTTTTCTTAAAAATGGACATGGTCTTTAACCTTCACAAGATGATTGTTTATGCAAATGTTTCAAATATAATCCGTCGGTATGTTTAGAGAACACATTTGCGCTGTAAAATGATACGAGATGATTCTTTTTTCAGCACAAACAATTATCATAGCCATTTCCGTGGTAATAATGTGTAATATAATGTAGTAACGCTAATTTTGTAATCTTGCCAATATCCCACAGTTAGCTATGCATTTAGCATGTTAAAATATATGCAGTACGCTCTCTAGTATTTATATGTTGCTATAAGTTGAGTTTTTTACTGTGCCAAAACCATATCATGATCACAGATCAATGTTGTTATTGAAAATTCTATGGAATCTTGTTTGTTAGACGTTTTTACGGAGTTTTACGACATACTTTCACCATAGTGTTGCTAAGCTGTATTCAAGTTCCTTGTCATTCGATACTGCATATTTTTGTTTGTTCATTAATGTTTAGTGTAAGTATAATCTATAATATATTTACTATTTTTCGAGGGTTATTAACTATGTATATGTTTTAAATGAACATACACATTTTAGTTTCTATATGTCTAATTAAGCACAATAGTATAAGGGCTGGGATATAAATTCAACAAGTTTGTTTTGTTGTCGTACGCAAATTATATTTTTTTCTTTTCAATATCTGTAGGTTGTGATGGTTATTTTGACATGACAATTTCAACGGGAAACATGTACTTGTGACTAAGATCTGATAAATGTTGAGAAATCTTGTGATTTAGATTTTATACTTCTTGTTTAAAACAATCAAAATTTATTAGTAGACTCTTAGATGTTAGCTATATTTTCAATGTCATTGTAAATAAAATGCCAACTTGTTGAGACACTCGTTTAATTGTCTATACAACCCGACCGGTAATATAATTTATAATATACTTTATACTATAATACAATATAAATTATAGACCAAGAGCTAAACATAAATTCATAATTGTATATTTATTGAGAAAATGTGGCTTTTAGCTTTTCTAGCAACCGTTTATCCTTATCAATAGAAAAATAGTCCGATGCACGTCTTTTAATTTATTTTAAGTTGATATCATGAAATCCTGCAGTATTTTTGTTATGTACTGCTAAATGTTTAAAAAATCGCGAAAGTTAAAAACGTATAAACATAAAAAAAAAACAATTTACTGAAAGGAAGCTCGTACTTTTCAAGTACAACATTCAAAAGAGTATTCGACCCATTATCCCGTGAAAAAATTAAGCCTTGCCGTCTTGACCGAAACCTGATTAAAAAATATTTAGCTCTTGGATTTTGAAGGCATGCTCACAATACACCAAGTACTGTACATATTACCAAAAAGTGGACTGTCATTCTTTCCTTTAGGAACAAATGAAATAAATATTCTAAATTTAAAAAAATACTCCAGTGCTATGTGCTATTCAAGTAACACAAGTAAGGCAATAACTTGTTAACTGTCGATGGAAATTTATTGTTACTGTCAAATGACTTAACACAACTAAGTTCAGGCATATATTGGTGACGTTAATTAACCGATTCCTAGAACCAGGAAAAAAATTCTTGACAAGATAAAGTAACTGACAGACATGGACGTATAAAAAAAGTCGGACAGAGTCTCGCTAACTAAAAACTGTGACATCATAGTCGGCCAGATCAGCTATATGTACAGGCCAGCACGCACACTTTCACACATTAGTCGGCCATTACGCGCGTGAACATCGATGCATAAAGACGCAATATGCGGCGAAAAAATAAAAACTATAAATCATTTTAAATAATTATGACACGGGTCTTAATCGCGGAAATATTTTGAAGGTAAATACCTTATACTGCCTGACGTTTCGGCGTGGGTTACACCAGCCGTGGTCACAGGCTGACATAATTATTTAAAATGTGTGAAAATCGCGTTAGTCTAAAAACTTTAACTATAAATCATGTCTTGCGTGGTAAAATGGTGTAAAAACCGTAGTGACCGAAAGAAAAACAATCCAGGAATCACGTTTCATACGTAAATGAATAATTCAAACACTTATTTTCATATTATATACATTAAAATCAATTTGTATTTGCTAGAACAAAACAATTAATTTTAAGTTCAGTGTTGCCAATATTCACGTGTGCAAATTAACCGAAATGTGGGCAATTTTTCGTTTATTATAAAAATCAATATATTATTATGGTTAATTATTTAATAGTTACTACTGGGTATTTTATTTTATATTCCTTTTGCTAGATTTTCTAAGGAAAATTAAGTATGGAGAAATGATTGAATTAAAATTACTTAGTAGAAATAGTAATGGTGTAAAAGCGATTGGATTCCAAACAAATACAGATGCGGATGACATAAAAACAACTAAAGGAGGACTCCGGCGTGTTGTTACTTATGCAGTGCCTTAAAAGGTAAATTAGCAATCTACCAAGACATGGATAATACAAAAAAAAAGAAACTATGCCGCTTATTTTTTCAAAATTTAAATGTACATTGTAGCTATTGTGTCGGTTTAAAATAATAATTAATATCCTTGGACATTTCACACAACGCCATCTCGTCCCAAGCTAAGCAACTTAATGCTTGTTTTATGGTAACGAGATGGATGATAAACTACTTAAATACATTTTTTTTTTGTAAAAACATACATATTATAGATAGGAAAACACCCAGAGCCGGGACAAATACTTGTAGGTCGTACAAATATTTCTTCTGTGCGGGGATCGAACACGCGACATGCTGCGCTGCAGTCGATCGCTCAACCACTGCGCCAACCGTGTCGTCGAATCGTAAAAATATTCATACATTATTTTAATCCCCAGTGCTTTATTTTGTTATAATATTTGTTTGAGTCAAGACACGTGGCAGAGGAATAAACTGTTACTGTACCATTTAATACCAGTGCTTCTCAAGAGGTGCGCAATAAATTATAGTTAGGCAACATAAATATATTATCACAAAAAAATGTTTCGTAATGAAAGCATTTCTTTTAATTTAGAATCGTTTTCAACACATCTCGAAATTAGAGGAAATTTCAAAAACTTCTCAAAGTAAAAGACATTATTATAAAAAAATACTCAGCATTTAGGATGTTAAAGTTAAACATAACAATTTCGAACAATTTTTTTTTATATTTTACCATGTTTTTATTGCAAAATTTTGTGTATCTTGGCAACCCCAAAATTAACTCACACATACAGAGCTGCCGCCATTTTGGCGTCTCACTTTTGTCTTAGCCAGAGTTCCGTCCGCCTTTTTTTATACGTCCATGCTGACAGATTTGTATTTCGCCAAGTGCTCCACAATATTTTTAGTTGACCATAATAAACACACTGTTCTCTTTTCTAAACGTGCATTCTTTTAATTAATTATTATTTAACTATTATATTATTTTATTATAATTTTCCATGGACAATTTATGTCATTAACTTTTTTACTTCGCGCCTTTTTCCGAGATAACGTCACTTATCGCCACATTTAAAAATAGAACAATAAACATTACTTTAACCGACGAGTACTAAGAGGTCCTGACGGTCTGCGCCAACCGTATAGCACTAAAATTTGTATAGACCCGACCCAGCGTCATCGTTAAATTGGGAAATAAATTAGAGGTGGCAAAATGTCACAGGTCGATGTGTCCCATTCCATCCTGAGGTTGTCATAAGAGCAGACCAAAGAAAATGACCTAGCCATAAGAAAAGGAAAACTTGATACTAACCTCAGTGCCAACCCGTTTGGCCGACGTGGTACATTAGGCTAATTGGATTAGGTCCGACTCAGCAGTGGCTGTTAGTTGGCTGAGACGTTGAATATAGCCTTATCGCATCATGATCTTAACACGAGTATTAAGGAATGATTATTGTATCTCCTCGCCGAGTAGTGACAATTGCTTGAGGAACTGTGATGCGTTGGGAAGTGTAGTCGCACCGTATATAATTTTCCGGGAAATACCGCATGTTGCTTGCATCTGAAAATAGCATACATCTGTATAATACCTACTTGGTACTTTCTGTGAATAATCGTCGACCACCAATACAATTTTTCAGTATACAGGGTATTTGTGATGTTATCAAAGGAGTCCCATTTATTGAATTGTTATATGTCGTTTGTATTTCTTGTGATTATAATATCAATACTTGATACTTCCGCAATGCAGCGCTGCAGCTTTGATTTATTATTAATATACTCTGGCTACCGCCGATGGAAAGGAGCGTGTCATAACGGCGGCTCTCATATATGGCTGTAGCGCGAGCCTTTTGAGCCGCTAATATTTACTGACGTAACAAGGGTGTAACAGGGTAACACATAACAAAATGAAATAATGACGAATAAAATAGAGAAACAAATGTATGGAATTGATGTCCTGTCAATGTCAATCCTGTCTTTTTATTCTACTAAAGCGTGCGTTCCGAAAGCCACTTGGCAACAGGGCCTGATACAGTGTGCAAAGTTTCTGGCAAAAAATTGCCTTTTTCTTATAAATTGGGTTGCCAGCTGGTGACGAAAGTGCAATAAGAAATAGGCAGCACATTGCAAGAATCATTATGCAACATATTAAGAAGGTTGTAAGATAATAGTTACGGAAGATAGTCAGCTTAGTTTTAAGGTGGGTACTGACCAACGTTACGAGGTGTAATGTAACATTCGCATCCAGCGTTTACGCATCGAGCATGTTACGCTGTGTTTTAAAATTGGCGTAACATGCTCGTCAAAACTCTGTGCTCCGTATTTGCCGCCAGTTCGCTCAAGTTGGCCGACAGTATTACGAGTTGGTATCTTTATTACTACTTAATTATTGTTTCATCCAAATTAAGAAATACAGATTGTTTTCTTAGTTTCACTCCATGTTAAATTAAATAATTACGAAAATAACGATGTGTGATAACTCGTGACGTGCGACACATCGGTTGCGCTCGTGGCGACTTGCAACAGCGTACTGACTGAACCGCGTAACAGTCAAAGGATTCGCCAAAAAGCCGACAGCTGGGTGGAGCACTCAAAGCGAGTTACGAGCCGCTCGCTGCTCGCTGGTTTCCCCGTAACACGACGTACTGACTGCACGAATGCTCGCTGTGTAATACGATACATTACGCCCCGTAACTCAGCTTTAGAGGTAGTAAGAATTTTGTGATTCAAAATTTGAACGCCTGTTTGTCCCTCGTACTTCAATATAATATAAACAAAGACTTTTCTTCTTTTCGTTTTGGTACACTATCGGATGGCTATAGGGATTTCGCTACGCCCTGTATAGAATTGTTACACAATGAAGAATAAAAGTGTAGTGATATTCTTACTTTGGTAAAGTCGAGTAAGTTGTGGTATTCTATATAATTTCCGCCGCCGACGACAAACACGACGGCATCTGTGGGCGGAGGGTGTTTAGCAGCACGTGTTCGAGCAGCCGCATCCGTTCTGGCCGCACGTGGGTCTAGCCATGTTAGCTCTGCTGCGCTTTCACCGCCGGCTAATGCCGCGTCCACACATCGGCTAAGTGGCAGTTTCTGTAATTCAAACAAGATTGCCACTTCCGTTTGTTTAAATATAGAAGCTTTTGTAGGTAAGGGTGTTAACTCTCTTGGTGTTAATGCTCTCTTTTTTATGAGTTTTATTATAATATTCCTTATTGTATTCGTATATTTTTATTTTGGAAGTCATAGGAACCCGGGTACGGGTTACGTTGGTATCCGGGGCGCGGAAGGACGTTAATTTGCACCCTGACCTACTTAAACCAACGGCGTTACTCGACAGTCCGAAACAAGGCCACAGGTTTCGCTCGGCCCTCACGCCTTGCCGCCCTATGCTCCCGCGGTTGGCGAGGTATCTGAAGCATCGGCGTTATTGCGCTTGGATCATCTCACTTCCGCGCCCTTTGAATGGCGGTTTAAGACTCCCAAGGCAATTTTGAGGAGTCCCGTGCTAAACCCACCACGACACTGTGTGCCGCTCTTCGTCTGGCCTCTCCCCGTGGGCCCGCCCTACATGGATCACCCTGAGCCAGTATGGCTCCAACCAAAGGTATGCAAACTAACTCACCACAGCCACGCGCACGGTCGAGGCGGATCGTGTTGGTGTCCAGCTAATATCATAATTCTGACTGCGACTACTACTACTGCCACGCAGCAACATGACCCACTGCTGAGTCGGACCTCCTCCAGTTACATGAAGGGTAATTAACCTACTGTACTTTCGTGTCAAATTTTCCTTCTCTTGCGGCAAAGTTTTTGGCCTTGTCATTTCCTTTTATCGGCTCTTACGACACCCGCAGGATAGAATGGAGTGGTGGATTAATTCAGCAATTTCTGAATATATATACCGGGAAAAAAATGCGACGTCATATGGAACCTGAATGATTATTATGAACTTACATGTTTCTTCACTACCAAGTTCTTGACGCCTTCCATTACGAACGAGGAGCCTTGTGACACCAATTTGGAGAACATTGACACGGTCTTCGTACCGCCACCCTCGTATTGACTCGACATCTTTGTGTAACCCCTAGGATTGCGTAAAAAAAGTTAAAGTTAAATATTAAAAAAGTAAATTGGCAGGTCATTTTTTTTAAACGAAACCTCTGCTCTGCAACCTTTATCGCGGGGGCAGTTTACAAATAGGTATGTAATTCACGAACACACATACTCAGAGCAAGTGCTTCTGGTTTACACAAATACACATGCCCGACACGTGATCCAAAGGCGGTACACCCAACCCCACGACCAACAAGGCACACCGCCGAAAGCCGAAAGTATGCATGGTATCTAAAGTACGCCTGATTATCAAGAATAACAAAACAGAAGTATTGTCAATAAGAAAAAAAATGGCTATAGGTTAGTGGAACCTTAAAACAAACGCAATATTTATGATTAAATTCAATACACGGAAAACAATACTAACTTCCATCTCCTCATGTAAGCCATCGGTTTGACATCGCAGTTGGCTGAAAGTAGCGCCGACTCGAACTTTTTATATTCTTCGTCAGGGATCTGTGACGCGCACAGATAATAAATGATGAACAACCGCATTTTGTCTTCGGGTGTCCCCGCACTAGGGTCCATAATAAGATCCAACACAACTTTGCTCTCTATATTACTCGTTTTGCTCATGATCTTTTCTTCCAATTCAAAAAATGAATCGAGGCGCCTCGACTTAATTGCGTTAAGGATTGCTGAAAAACAATTTTTTTTTCATTACATCTCTTTTCATCGCCCAAAACTCTTGCGTCCACCCACAATCATGCTGAACCTACCACCGGTTCGGAAAGCTGCTCTACAGAGAAGAGCTGGCAAAAAACTCTGCCGTTGCTTTTTTTCAAATTATTGGCCTTGTTTACAAAAAGCACTAAACAGCATAGTGAGAGCCAGCAAGTTCTCAAGATGAGAGAAACACGCAATGAATGACGAATAGGCCTTTAAAGGACCAATCAAATACAAATCCGCGAATAAATAGGTCTCCATTGCGTCATTGCTCACACATACAGCGTGCAATATATGACATCATCAAATACTAGTATCCAGTTGCGCGTTCTTTAGGACGCTGAAACAGTATCACTTATTATATTTACCTGTAGCTATAGTGGTGTGCATATCGATGAGCCGTTTCTTTTCCATGAGTTGAGGCAGTGAGTTAACTGCGCTGGTGAGCCTCTGTGTATTATCACTGACCATGCTCAGAGCCAGGTCACTTTCCCCGTCTAAGCCCATAGAGCTTTTCAACTGTTTTACTTCTGCTTCTGAACTCCTGCAAGAGATAGGGTATTGAGGATTACACCCCGCTTGCTGGGACTATCCGACTGGGGAAGGACCGTCTTCCTGAATACCGTAGATAAAAAAAAATTGAGGGCGTGGAGTCCCTCCGCGCGGAAGAAGTGTAACTTCGTAATGTGGAAATGAAAATAGGAAAGGGTAGAAATCGATTTTTGGGAAAATCATATTGTTTCTTTAGGACAAATTTTATTAATATTGCTTTCAATTCACAATTGATCGCATCTTTTAATTGTCATTTTCCAGTGGAGAAATATCTAAATCTATGACTCACTCTCTTTCTCTCCTACTTTCTACCTTTGTGTATATTCTTTCTCGACTCCCTCTTGCGCGTTAAACGTTTAACGCAACCTTGTTGGAAATCGCATTAGAAGTTTCACTTCAATAATATCATTAATGGGTGGTGTGTTCCTCCGCTGGAGCAAGATAACTATGGAACCTAGGCTGACTTTCAACACGCACGCTTTGGTTGAATAGAAAAAAAAGAAGTATGGGATTGACACGCCCTGTCAATTCTGACCGTGTGGTGACGGATTTGGAATAGATAGTGCTCGTCACTCTATTCCATCCTGATGGTGTCACAAGAGCCGGTAAAAGGAAATAACAAGGCTATACAACCTAGCCGCTAGAGAAGGAAAACGTGATACGAAACACAGTGCCAATCTGTCTGGCCAGCGTGGCACGGTAGGCACAATTACCCTGTACGTTTGTTAGTGTGAATGGTTGATTTTGTTGTGTCGATTTATCATACACTAGCTTTTGCGCGCGGCTTCGCCCGCGTGGTCTTCGAACCCGTGCATATTTTTTATGAACATAAAATCGGTTATTGTGACTAAACTATGATAGTTAGATATGTGCTCTGTAGATCTTTATAAGACCTACAAACCCGTAGTACATCATTTTGTTCTATTGTCAATAGTTTTTGCAGCGCACGCATAAATAGGTTTTCGATTTTACACCTTGGTTTACAAAATCGCAATTTTCATACGGATCCCTAATTCTTTTGAAAATAAAATATAGCCTATAACCTTCCTCGATAAATGGATAGTCCATTTAACACTGAAAGATTTTTTGAAATCGGACCAGTAGTTCCTGAGATTAGCGCGTTCAAACAAACAAACAAACAAACTCTGCAGCTTTTTATATTAGTATAGATGATATACAAGATGTAGCCTATAGTCATCGAAAGGGACATAGATGTGATAAATAGAAGCAGCTCTATGTATAAAATTACTCTATGTATAAATTTGACTGCCTCGTTGGTCTAGTGGTTAGATGTGCCGCCTTTGGATCAACGGGTCCCGGGTTCGATTCCAGGGTCGGGCAAGTGTCTTTGTCTAAACCAGAGGCACTGGCTCGGAGTCTGGGTGTCATTTCTATCTATAATATATATGTCGGAGGAAGTAGTCAGAATGGACTTGATTCCTGGTTACATAAAGACGATATCAATTAGCCTAGAAAATACTTTGTTAAATCTTAATTTTAATCAGTTTAATTTGTTAGATTTTTCTATTCAATTTAGTTTGTCATCTTTTTAAAAGAGGACGTTATATTATTTTGCATTGTCAGAGCGGAGGGTAGTCCTCGAGCGGGGTCGAGGCGCCATCTTGACGTTCGGCAAAAACTTATAAAAGGAGCGCGATCGAGGTGGATCGGGCATTATGATAGAAACAGTGGTTGCGGTGTGGTGTGTTAATGCTGGAGTGTAGTTAAGATCGGTACCTTGAACCCGCTGCTCAAATAAAAGGTTTAATTAAACAGTTTATTCTCCGACATCAGAAGTGGTATGTAACTCAGTCAGCCCACGTGGAGAAAACAGTGTAGTGATATGTGTGTGTTTCTGTACGCGATGGAAATGACTGATAATGGCGATTCATTGTCACTCTAAAGGAGATATTAAGCTACATGGAGATTGTTCTAACTAAACCGAAAATCACAAGTGGCAGTCATAGTGCGGCGATTAACCAAGTGAACGGGATCACTTGCTTGCGTTGTCATGGACAAGGACACTACGCGTCTAACTGTCCTGAGCGGAGCAGCAGGAAGGCGAGCAACAGTTCTGCGGTCAGCCAGGTCAAAGAATAGTGAGTGGGTCTGGAATTTTACGTCACTCCGGTGAGCAGTTTCCATTTTCTTACTCGGGTAAATTGTATGGTATACGACTTTACGATAGTGTGACTTTGATCGGTATAAGACAAACTTCTATCACGTTAAATTCATGAATTTTGGTCACTGCTCAAGTTGATAATACTTAAGGGGCGCCAGGGACTTTATGAGTACCGGATCCCTGAGCCGACGACGATGGTTAAATTCTTCCAGTTATAAAAAGGTGTCGGTCCCGGGGTCCTTTAGTTAAATCTAGTTGTATTCCGGCCTCCCAGTTTGGGAGCCGGGCAGGTAACTTACTGGCTCCTAACTGAACCCGTAAATACAAAGTAAATTGTATTTATTTAACGAAAAGAAATGCAGGTAAAAGAAAAATAATTAAGGGGTAATGAAAAACCGTCCCGCCTCAGCTGGATTGCTAGGCGGACTCCACTACAGCACGGTCAGCTCCGCAGGAGGCCGGGCTCGAGGAACGGGTCTCGCGTCCAGGCTCCAAAGGTGCCTCTGGATCCTGGCGTTGAGACGAATCTCTCGAGCGGCCACACCTGAAATCCGCCGCAAGGGGGATCCTATTACAAAGTGAAACTATCATGCCTTCCAACAGAAGGAATATGGAGGGCCTACACGGGAAGTCCAAAGGTTAAAACTTTAACCAGTCCACGTGGCTGTATGCCAACACAACACAATGAGCCACGCGGTCCATTTGCATAAGCCGATTGGCGAGACAATAAGAAATACAAAGGATTAGTTATAATGCGTGTAAAACTCACTGTTAAAACAATGGCGGAGACGTTTCTTTTTGCTCTGACCGACGCGTCCGCCTATTTCACTGGCAAATGCCAAACTTAACGTTGATGTTTTTTTATTTTTTTATTTTCTTGTGGCTCTCACGGTTTGTGTTTAGCCAATGTCAAGTCACTTTGTATCATTTCAATATTAATTCTCTCCATCATCACGGGTTTGCCATTTCCCTGTTAGCCACTCATAAGTAATTTCATTTTGAGTGTCCCCCTCCCACGTGGCTAAGATGTTCTGCACGGACGTGGGGTTGGCCTTTGGGAGGGCGTTGATGTTTTATTTGGGGTAATTTGTAATTAATCGTCTGGCCGTCATACATCGTAGACAACCCCACAGATTAAATAGGGATTCGTAAAGTTGCTAGAACACAAGCCGATATTAAAAAAAATAATCTCACTTCCGGTTATTGTGAAAAGATAATCAAATAATATTTGCCAATAGCAGTAAATTAATTAAGGTTTGATTTTATAATAACTATTAAATAATTACAACTCGATTTGTTAAAAACAACTAAATAATATGGGTCAAAACTACCACATCAAACTGCCCAGGTGGCGCCACTAGCTGTCAGAGACTGACGTCCAACGGACTGACATTTAGAGTGACACCAACCTAAAGCCATCACAACATTGTGAATGTAAACAAAGGCAAGTGTAAAAACGTTTGACGGTTTAGCCAATATGTAAAAAATAATTATTTGAAATTCTTTTACATGTTTTGCCTGTTAATTACTTGCGATACGAAATTTAGATTAGACGGGATGTTTTAGCGTTAGGCTTGAGTTCATCGGTCTAGCGTCATATTTTCGGCAGTTTATATCAGTTTTCCAAGATTATGGCACCATTATATGCCTTGATTTGCATCGGTAAGGTAGATTGAGAGCCTAAACATAAGGCGATAGGACAGCAGATCCAGATTTCATGCGATCGAAGTTTCAGTCGGCAACGGTGAAATTTCACAACTTCGATAAAATAGGTGCCGTTCCAAAGGCGAGGTGAAAGGCAAGGCAGCCAGTGCAGTCAATTCAGCGTCAAGCTCTGCGGGACCGAGGCCGCGGTCGGACTTAATCTGTTTCAGGTGCAGCAACGCCGGACATTTGGCAACGAAGGGTCCACGTGGCAACAACGTGGCAACAGCGGAGGAGCTGGCGCGGCAGTAGGCGCAAGCAGTTCGGAGCAGCGCCTGCAGCAGCGGCGAGTAACGAAAGGCATGTGGAAGTTTGCTATGTTAGCAATCCCAGCAGTGCGCTGATGAACACTTGTGAGTCGTATCCATTTTATTATGATTCTGGTGCCGAATGCTCTCTCATCAAACATTGTGTTGCGTCAAAGCTTAGTGGAAAGAGGATAAATAACATTGTCAGTTTGACTGGCAGCTCGGTCAATAAACCCAACGTTTTAGAAAATGTAAACCGTATAGAGCAAAAGCGCGTCAATATTACAGAGTTATCTGCAAACTGGTTACAAGCGGAGCAACAACTAGACCCAGAGTGCAATAAAATTATTCATAAACTCGAAAACGATGATCTTGATTTAGAGCTGTAAAATTTATGATCAAATGTGCTGTATAGAAAAAATCAAAGAAATAACCGTAACATTTGGTTACCAATAGTAGGTACCTAGGGCTTTCTGTTGGTCGGTGATAAATCGTATCCATGAGTCGATTGAGCTATTAATTCGCGGACTTGTATTTGATTGGCCCTAACCCAAGGCCTAGTTGTCATTCATTGCGTTAACGTGTTGTGTTTCTCTCTCATCCGGCGAACTTGCTCTCACTGTGCTGTTTAGTGCTTTTTGTAAACAAACCCATTGATTTGAAAAATATAACTACAGGGTTTCTTACCGGCTCTTCTCTGTAGAGCAGCATTCCGAACCGGTGGTAGTTTCAGTATTAATGTGGATGGACGTAAGGGTTGTGGAAGATCAAGAGAGATGGATGGATTGTAAACATGAGAAATTGTGTATAAAAGGTGTGACTGTAGATATGACGACTGATAGGTGTGTATGGAGACTACCACCTAGCGTGGGACAGGGGTCGTAAGATGATGATAATGGTAACTGTAAATATGATGATTTAAAAGAGTTTTGTGATAAAACCTACGTAAATAAAGTTAATTTTGAGTTTGAGTTTGATTGTTCACTTGGGGTGGGATAAAACCTTAGAGAAGGTATACCAACATTATTGGTTTCCTAATATGGCAAAGTATGTTAGAAAATTTGTTAAGAAATGTATACCTTGTAAAGTGGCTAAATCAAGTAGTGGTAAACAGCAAATCGAGCTGCACCCTATACCAAAAGTCAGCATCCCTATGCACACAATTCATATAGATGCCACAGGAAAACTCAGTGGGAAAAATAATCAAAACGAATACGTTTTCGTGCTCATAGACGCTTTCACTAAATACGTGTTACTTAGACATTCCCTGAGAATTAATGCAGAGTGTGCCATTTACGCACTTAAAGCATCTATATCACTTTTTGGCGCGCCTGTGCGAATAATAGCAGACCAAGGGCGGTGTTTCGCGAATAAAGAGTTTAATGATTGAGTTTAATGAGCACCCTCAAAAATATGTTGACTGTTGTAGAAGTTAGTCCAAATAGGTCATGGCAAGATGCGTTAGGTGATGTTCAACTTGCTATAAATAGCACGATTCATAGGGTAACTAAGGCAAGTCCATTAGAATTGTTAATAGGTAGAGTAGCTAGACCACTAAATTTATTAACTATTGACGATCATGAGATTGAGATAAATTTAAGAGATTAGGGAACAAGCTGACAAATTAATGAAAAATAATGCACAGCTTGATAAAGTAAGATTCGATAAAAATAAGGCAAATGTGACTAGATTTTCGGTAGGAGATTATGTTTTAGTAGAAAATCATGAACGGAATCAAACCAAATTGGATCCTAAATATAAAGGACCTTATGAAGTCATTGAGGTACTTGACGGTGACAGATACCATCTTAAGAGTTTGAACGCTAATCGAACTTACAAATACTCGAGAGAACGCCTACGTCCACTCCCCCAATCATATGTCCCTACTGAGCTGAATCCATGCTTATCAGATAATAATGACGGTAAGATCTTTGGACTAGTTTAATAGTTTCATTAATTAAAACATCATATGGCTATGTGCCTATGTAACTTCACGCCTTTAATACCTGAGGGTGTGGTCAGCGGCAATTATGCCTCGACACGCTGGATTATTTTCGAGTCTCAAATGTAATAGGTGGCGAAACCTATTGTCATACATGGGGCACAACGTTGTTAGTCATCGATGCTCATCACACATAACTTCCGGAAAGTCATTGGTTGAGCCAGGGTTCTAACACAGAACTTCTGAACTAGAAGTCTGAGTACTGAACCACTAGGCCATCGAGACTTATGATACGAAAGATGGTCCGTATCGAGTCTAGTCTCTTCTGAGAGTGAGAGTCGCCTCTTACTCGACGCCCACGTGAAAAGATGGGGTGGCACTATTCTCTGGAGCGGTATGTTTGAAGTATGGTGGGTCGTGGTAACAGCGTGGTGGCTTGTGGGCCATATGCAAAACATCTTAACAGTGCTGGTAAACGTATCTAAATGGCGAGGTGGCCATCTAGATATTTAAACAGGAATTATGTGAAGGGCGAGGTGGCCAAGTGGACAACAAATGGCGAGGTGGCCCAACGAACTATGAAAGGCGAGGTGGCCAAGTGGACAACAAATGGCGAGGTGGCCCAATGAACTATGAAAGGCGAGGTGGCCAGGTGGATAACAAAGGCGAGGTCGCCTTTTCGTTATCATGGAATCTGTTTAGTAAACGGCGTAAAGGGGCACAAAGATTGGACGCTCGTTGAGATTGAGAATTTGACGTTTGATATCAGACTACATGAATGTTAAGGACCATATTCTACTTGGTCAGGAGTGGCCGAACCATGTTACCCAAAAATTTGTTTGTATCTTTACAGATAATGATGATGCTCACCCTTCAACATCACACGAGGACGTGTGAAACGTCAGGGTGGCCGTGTCGGAGGAAGTAGTCAGAATGGACTTGATTCCTGGTTACATAAAGACGATATCAATTAGCCTAGAAAATACTTTGTTAAATCTTAATTTTAATCAGTTTAATTTGTTAGATTTTTCTATTCAATTTAGTTTGTCATCTTTTTAAAAGAGGACGTTATATTATTTTGCATTGTCAGAGCGGAGGGTAGTCCTCGAGCGGGGTCGAGGCGCCATCTTGACGTTCGGCAAAAACTTATAAAAGGAGCGCGATCGAGGTGGATCGGGCATTATGATAGAAACAGTGGTTGCGGTGTGGTGTGTTAATGCTGGAGTGTAGTTAAGATCGGTACCTTGAACCCGCTGCTCAAATAAAAGGTTTAATTAAACAGTTTATTCTCCGACATATATGTATTTACAAAAAAAAATGTATATAAGTAGTTTATCATCCATCTCGTTACCATAACACAAGCATTAAGTTTGCTTAGCTTGGGACGAGATGGCGTTGTGTGAAATGTCCAAGGATATTTATTTATTACTAGCTTTTGTGCGCGGCTTCGCCCGCGTGGGCTTCGAACCCGTGCATATTTTTTATGAACATAAAATCGGTTATTTTGACTAAACTATGATAGTTAGATATGTGCTCTCACTGACTTTTTTGTAGATCTTTATAAGACCTACAAACCCGTAGTACATCATTTTGTTCTATTGTCAATAGTTTTTGCAGCGCACGCATAAATAGGTTTTCGATTTTACACCTTGGTTTACAAAATCGTAATTTTCATACGGTTTCCTTATTCTTTTGAAAATAAAATATAGCCTATAACCTTCCTCGATAAATGGACTATCTAACCCTGAAAGATTTTTTGAAATCGGACCAGTAGTTCCTGAGATTAGCGCGTTCAAACAAACAAACAAACAAACAAACAAATAAACAAACAAACAAACTCTGCAGCTTTATATATTAGTATAGATTTATTTAAAATGTTTTTTATCTTAATATGAGTGACATAAATGTTTCCCTACACCAAGTTTTTATTAATAAACATGAGTTCCATCCAGTGAAAACCAACTGAAGAACCAAACTTATTTGCAAAAAGAAAGAATCAAAATATGAATAAATTTAAAAAAATACAATAGTTACTTAATTCTACCTGAAATTTTCCATCCTATATCACACAGACAATGAAAGAATGCATTCAGTGTCACATAAACCAACTGTTGGGGTTGTTAAGTTTTTGCTATAGATAATCACTACAAATGTCTGTCTGTGTTCGCCTACGGTAATCTCGGGAAACTAAATGAGAAAAGGGTGTACACAATAGGAATTTATTTCCAACGTGCGTTGACGACCCGAACGTAACAATGAGTGAATGAATGGCCGCTAAAACTCCACCGAGTATATTGAAACCTGTGTCCCTACAGGGTCTAGATAAGAAAAATAGTTACCTGTATTTATCCAAATCCTCCTGTATAGCTTCAGCTACGGTAGGGAATGGACTGCCTTTGTGCTCTGTCCATAGTGGATCTTTGGAGTCAAGATCACATACTCGGGTCTTGGAGTTTTGTCCTGGCACTGCTGCTGTTGCATTTTCTGGCACCACTGCTCTGAAGAAATAAGGTTACTTTGTTGAAAATATGGCATAACAAAGCTAAACTAAACTATATTATCAAACTGTATTGAGTGTTGCTGGGAACTCATAAATACTAGACTAAAAGAAAATAATTTACATGTATAGTAAATTTTATGGTTTGGGATACCTAAGATATCCCAAAGGAATACTTAAATTAGATAAGGAATATTTTTATCAAAATTTAATAAAAGTAGTATTAAAATACCTAACATTTTTAGTTACCAGTCTTTCAACATCCTGTGAAGTTGTTATCAGAAATCAGTTTAAAAACTGTCTATTAAATCTCCCTTAGAAAGGTAACTTTAAGGAAGATTGAATAGAAATTTCTTAGTTGTAGGATTGTCACTATAAAATACTCTGAGAAAAGAAAAAACGAAAACATTAATACCTATTCAATGACAAGTCTAGCACATCATGAGCTAGTGCTTGGTAAGTCCAGGTGTGGTGCAATGGTGTTGCCATATCAATATTTCTGTCCAACAATATGAGCATGGGTCGTGTGAAACTGAATGACCCCAGTTGCCCAGTGTTTCCTTGGAAAAGATTGTTTCTGGCATCCCAGAGATTTTCTCGTAGCTTCTTATCCAGTTTCTTTGCAACCATTTCAGCAGCATTGCCTTTACTGCTTCTGATTATAGGTACATTACCTGAAAATGTAATGTAACGTTGGAAATAAAATAAAATATACACAATCAGAGCCAGTTAAGAAATCATTTCCTGTAATGTATTGTTGTTAATGTAATGGTAGGTGCAATGTATGCTGCCAGTGATGATTTAGTCAAGGCAGGTATTCTTTTTTGGTCTGGGCAAACAGCGGACGGGGCGGGACGGCGACGCGACCCTGGCGGGACGTGAAGAGTTGTAATGTACTAGTTAATGTAGAATATGTCACATAGAGCCGTCGCGCTCGGCGCGAGAGTAGCGGTCGCGTCGCGTCGGCTCTGTGTGACATATTCTACATTAACTAATACATTACAACTCTTCACGTCCCGCCAGCGTCGCGTCGCCGTCCCGCCCCGTCCGCTGTTTGCCCAGACCTTTAACATAGTTTATAGTACTGTTGATTAAAACAAATGTCAAAAAGAAAATCTCAATAAAAATTAGTTCATATGGATATGATGATGATGCTCAAGACAGACACATTAAACTTAGAGCAATCCTTTAGTTAAGTGGGTTAAAAATAAGCAACTGAAGAAAATTGGCAGTATTGATTCACTTGAAAAATCAAAACACCTTTCACAACCCTATTCAATATTAATCTATCTATTTGTTTAAATAATGTTTTTTTTTGTACTTACCTAATGTAACAAAAACTGAGAACAAACTTTCCACAATATTGTCCATGATGACTTCCATTTCAGTGTCTTTGGTGTCACCCCTATTTATAGCTGGAAATGTTTATCAACCTTTTAAAATCATAAGCCATATTTTCTTACCACCATTGCTACTACTTCTATGCAGCCCTTAAATGATCCACTGCTCTGCCTCAGCAGCCTCCAGTTACATGGACAGTATTTATCCTACTGTATTTACACTGGCCAATGGGATGGCAAAGGGTACAAAACATACAATGAAATATATGTCCTATAGGCATGCAATATAGAATATTAGGAGTATATTGGCATTAATGGCAAAGATACTTACAATAATATGACAACATATCAGACTGTTGATGCTTCATAATAAACAGGTCATCTTCTAAGCAAATAAAATTTAAATATTGGTCATACACTTTGTGTATATTTACAGCGGAATTGGATTGGATAGCTGATGCAGCTAGATCTTCTAGCTTTTGTCTTGTTATTGGTGAAATGAAGTTCAAGTGATACTGGTCATAGACTCCATTGTCCAGGTCCTGGCAAATGCGGCCAAGATTCTCTTCAGTTGGGGCACAAAAATATACTGCTGGTACTTCTGGGATGGGGTCTCGGTCAGAATGGAGTTGCCTGGAAATATTCACATTATTTGCAAGGTATTATACATCATTAACCTCAAGGAATTAGCAGGACTAATCTGGTGACGACACAAAACAGGGAGGAGTTGAAGGCCTTAGAGACCTATATTAAGAGACAAGCTAGAAACAACAATTCTAAAGGCTATAAATAATAATATATATAAATAAATAATCAATATGATTTCAACCCATAAAATACTTATTTAGACTAGACTATAATAACATTATTATTAACATTACAAAGTTCATACTGTTTTATACATCCAAGTAGTTGATATAGCATGTCATTGGTTATATACAGTGATAACACTAAACCATAATAAATACAGATTAAAAGATTTTGTAGCAAGAAGCATATTAAGACTATACATGAAAAAATAAAAATGTTTATTGACCAAAAGGTATGTTTAAGAAATTTCATTCTTATTTTAAACATAAAACAACATTTAGTCAATCTAGTGGACAACACCGGATACTTTTATTTTAACGTACATCTTTTTGGCGTATATTGTCTTTAATTAATGACACTTACACGTGAAGTGTGACGCCCTGTTCCCGAAGTTCCTTTACAGAGATCAGTGGAGAAATAACATCTTGACCAACCCTGTCGTAAACCAATACTTTCCACGTCGGTTCACATGCTATACTCTTTGTAAGAGGCTGATTCAAGTTCAGCATTTGTTTCAAAGCATCTGTAAAAATCAATCATTAACACAGGCACTGTTGTGTACGATATGTAAACACAAGTATACTGCAATGGAGAGCACATACTGAGTTGCCTTTCACGTAAAGTAGACATTATAGCTTGTTACACTACTTTTCTTTCATTAAATTCAAGTTTAATTAGTTATTTGCTGCACTCTAGACATTCAAAATAATTTTCGCCAGGGTCTTGTATACGTTCTAAAACGTCAGATTTGACGTCTCATGTGAAAGACACGTCGCTATGTCATAGTGACTTTGATGTATACGTTTTGGTGCACGGAAATCGTTACAATAGAATAACTACGTTACAATAAATTTGTTTTTAAGGTTTTGTACAATAATAATTAATACCGAGAATAAATCTTTAAAATTAGGAATTAAAGTGAATAATTTACAAGGCTACTATAATTATGTAAAACAAGCAATATGCAAAATGCAGAGCGATCGACTGCTGCGCAGCATGTCGCGGGTTCGATTCCCGCACGGAAGAAATATTTGTACGACCTACAAGTATTTGTTCCGGGTCTGGGTGTTTTCTATCTATATATTATGTATCTATGTATTTATAAAAAAATATCTATGTAGTTTATTATCCATCTCGTCACCATAACACAAGCATTAAGTTGCTTAGCTTGGGACGAGATGGCGTTATGTGAAATGTTCAAGGATATTTATTTATTATTATTATTTATCGCCATCTCGTCCCAAGCTAAGCAACTTATTGCTTATTATGATAAACTACTTTTAAACATTTTTTTTGTAAATACATACATATTATAGATATAGAACACCCAGACCCGGAATAAATACTAGTAGGTCGTACAAATATTCCTACCGTAAGGGAATCGAACCCGCGACTTTTGGTGAAGATTGTACATATTTATTATGTTGTACCTATGTCAACCGTCATTTTACAATAAAAAATAAACAAAAAATATTGATATGTTTACGTTTATGTCGAAACACTCAGGCCACTAGGTTACCTAAGTTTTAACTCAATTTACACCAGAAGTGGTATTTCCTTGTAAGCGCGAATGCAACCACTTAAGTACTTACTACCTGTTGCATGCATTTCGGAATTGAATCTTACCAATGAGATAAAATAAGCATTGAACCGCATCGTAGATAGATGCAGGATGGAATAAATATACATAAAACTAAATCGCGAATCGGCAAGCGTAGTGTGGGACGGCCCTCTGCTAGATGGAGCGACGATCTACGAAAGGTTGCGGGCAGCAGCTGGATGCGTCAAGCTGAAGACAGGGCGCTATGGCGCTCTTTAGGGGAGGCCTATGTCCAGCAGTGGACTAATGTGGGCTGATGATGATGATGATGAAAACTAAACAGATGTACATTGTGGACAGGGGCGTAGTTACCACAGTATGAATAGGGTAGGCCCTAATCTACAATGCAAACATTGCCAAAAATGTATCTAAAATCTTTAAATTATTAATAGTTTTGAGATTAGCTTCTCGGTCAGACATTTTAATTATAAACCATATTAAGTAGGTACTATTATTATTATAATTAACTGTATCAGCTGACTACATTATACGCTTTAGATTAAACAACAAGTGTTGCACTTATAGAATATGAATGGTTTTCTGTATGTCTTATAAAGAGAAACATAATTTTACGACAAGCCATGGGTCCTAATGAAAATCAACTAACTAGCAATTATTAGAAAAAATCCATTATGAAATATCGCCTACAAATGCGAGTAATTATCAGAAAGCCCTACATCGCGATAGGGAAGTTTACAGTGCAATTCGTTATGAGTTCCCCGTCTATAGTTGTTCGAGCAGGAACGTAAAAGATAATTGCGATTTCACGATTCCAAACGGTTTATTGTAGATCAATTGAAATATAAGGGTTCTACGGTTGCTTCCTTGGCCGCTTTCATTACGTGAGTGTTCGTGGGGCGCAAGTCGAGCCGCTATTGGTGCTACGGTTGCGGCTCCCACACGCCGATAAGTGCTAGACATACCATCTCATCTGGCTGGATGATCATCCACTTGAACATAAAACGTTATTTGAGTTGCATTTCTTCGATGTGGTGACGGATTTAGATGTGATCAGATGAGGGTGTTGTAAGACGGGTTGGCACAGGGTTTCGTATCAAGTTTTCCTTCTCTTGCGGCTAGGTTCACGTCCTTGACATTTAAGATTGGAATAATAAAGACATCAAAATAATAATTAAGTTGCCTTCTTACAAAACTTTGTTGATTATTTACTTCAAATTAAGTTTAATACTTTTACTAAATTCAATTTCTTCAATAAAAAATTAATAAAAAACAATTGGAATATTTCGAGAATTTTTGAAATATATTTTTTTAATAAAAGCCTAAGCCCCTAGGTATAACGTGTACTATCGCGGGGGCAGTTTACAAACATTTAATTCACTAACACAAATGACACCCAGGCGCAGAGCAAGTGCCTCTGTTTTAGGGCCTCCGCGCATTATGCGGCCAGGCCGCGCGGCCAAGTCGCTGCGGCCAACTAATTCTTCTACGATGTATATAGCTGCGCGCATTACGCGGCCAGGCCGCGCGGCCAAGTTCGCGGTCGCGCGGCCTGGCCGCCTAAATGCGCGGGGGCCCTTAGAGACAATAAAAAATTGACACAGAATCGAGCCCGGGCCCCGTTGATCCAAAGGCGGCACATCTAACCCCAACTAACAAGGCAGTTAAATTGGTTTGTAACGGACGGAGTTACGTAACGTAACGGAGTTATGCGGTAATATACATACAACCGATAACCTCCTATTATATATGATATTGAGAACCTCCTTCTTTTTGAAGTCTGATATAAAGGGTTTCGCCTCATAACATCCAGATACAGGGCTATAAAGGGTCAGGGTTATATTAATACTCCCCGTAGTAGAATAAGAACCGTACGAACATACGAATATAATATACGTAAGAATAAATAAAATAAATATCCTTGGACATTTCACACAACGCCATCTCGTCCCAAGTTAAGCAACTTAATGCTTGTGTTATGGTAACGAGAAGGATGATAAACTACTTAGATACATTTTTTTTTGTAAATACATACTTATAATAGATAGAAATGACACCCAGACTCCGAGCCAGTGCCTCTGGTTTAGACAAAGACACTTGCCCGACCCCGGAATCGAACCCGGGACCCGTTGATCCAAAGGCGGCACATCTAACCACTAGACCAACGAGGCAGTCAAAGAACATTATGAGCATTTTTTTTATTGTCTGCACATCTCTGCCAGCTCTTTGAAAAATCCAACGACTGATCCGAGTTTGTAAAGAGCACGTTTATTTGACGAATGTCAGGGGGTTTGAGGAGAAAGCCGTTAGTGGAGGTCGGCGAGGCGAGGGTCCGGCGCGATCGTGAAGCCGTCCACAGTGCGCGTGCGGCGGTGAAAGGCACCATGTCGATATCATATTCAGTGAACGGTGCACGGACTACTAAAGCCATGACCGGTTCCCCGTACTTGCGAATATTCCTTATTTGTGCTGTTTTCATCAATGGTTAGTAAAATAATTGTTATTTTTTGAAATCAGTGTTTTCATCTGCCCGGTAAGTAGCATATAACTTAATATAGGAACGTCAGATTCAGTATTCGTATATGGAATTAAAAATGAACGAATGCGCAATGCGTAATCTTATGCAAGCGCCGAACAATTTGTTAACGTAATCGTTACTTGAGTGTTATGATAGTGAAAGCTATGGCGTACCATCATGGTTTAGAACATTTATAGACCTAAAAGTAAGACCTAAAGGACTTCAGCATATTAAACCTAGAATAAAAAAACCTAGCAATTTTGAACAAGAGAACAAATAATGAATAAGATGTAGTTACAACGAAGGCAATTTTATAATACACTAAACCTAAACTAATTCTATAAATACGAAATTCTGTAATGAAGATAATAAAATATACTAAATTCTACAAATAATTTATGTTTTTACAATTAGAGTATTAAATCAAATACATTAAAAAGTTTGTCAGACATTAAAAAGTTGTCAGTTCATTACCCAGCAAACCCGGACTTATAAGTTTCCAACTTTCAAAAGCTGTCATCTTAATTAAATTAATTAAAAAATGTCATGAGTATTCTTTTCGGAAACATTACACACAAGGAAGGCCTTGCAATAGTTCAGATACTTATACAGGTTGTAACAAAAATATATAGAGCTAATCAAAAGAAGCAGTTCTGTGATTAAAAAGTATTCCGATCTTAAAGTATGAGGGCGAAATCGAAATTTTATGTATTATTAGCCTACAAGATTTGTAATCCAAGTTCCATAACGTTCTCGAGTTCTCTGTGTTAATTTCTCGAGTTTCGTTTTGTTTCGTCACCCACTTTAAAGCGACACAAATCTTAGCTTAGTTGAAAAAATGTAGCTTTGTTTTCCTGAAATATGAGCAAAGCTATCCTTTCGTTATGACTATAGGGTTTTTGTTTCACCCTGTATATGTATGTTAGTAGAATATCACCAAATTTATTCTCTACTAGCTGCCCCCTGTGTCACCTGCGTGGTGAAGGAATTTATATTTACGAAAAAAAATAGACTCGAATCCGACTATACAGCACTGAAATATTTTTTTAAATAGGACCAGTAGTTCCTGAGATTCAAGAAGCAAACTCTGCAGCTTTCTAATATTAGTATAGATTATATATAATGAAGAGCTTCGACCAGTCCTAAAACAAACAGAAGCCTCAATTATCAACTGTGATAGAAAGTGTCATAGCTTGACATATAATGGCTACTTAATTGTAATTCGCCTGGCGTTACAGACACGTCCTTCTTTCACTTGACATTGAGGCTTATGACCGGTTGCAATCGAGGATATTGACACGTGCGTAGGTACATAAGTTATACGTGGTTATATGCGTTTAAAGTATTGCACGAGGGTACCTTTTGCCATAAATAGAATTTGCCGAAGGTTTACTTCAAAAGTTGTTTTAAATGTGTTCTTTCGAGTGCGTAATAAATCCTTTAGTACGCACTTTTGTTGATCCATCGAGATGGTATTCCTGCATACTACTACTACTCAGCCCATAAACCCCACGGTTGTGTCGGCCTCCTTTAGTTACATGGAGGGTAATTAGCCTACTGTACCACGCTGGCCAGATTGGCACAGGGTGTCGTATCAAGTTTTCCTTCTCTTGCTGCTATGTTGTCGATCTTGTCACTTCCTTGTGTTTTGGCTCTCATGACACCCTCAGGATGTATTGGGGCGGTGACGCCATGTATCCTAAATCCGTCACTAAGCGGTAATCGTATGCATACCCACTTTGATAATAAATTGATATTGACGTGTGTATACACCATAAAAACTAAAAAAAAGCTCAAAATTTCGTTTTATTTTATCCCTGCTGTAGAAATAGCGTAAATACAAGAAGCATTCTACTGTTTCGGCGTCCGTGGACATAAATGACTATTTCGAAGCAAAGTGGTATAGCTTATGTAAACGGGTAGTTCTTGTATACTGATACTAGGAAGATGTAAGTATTTGATAGTGGACTACGGCACTAGGATATTGAAAAGATATAATGAAAATGCTTTTGCTGTTCTGGCCTTTGTATAAACATGACATACGAGCGCCCCAACCTGGCTTCGCACGGGTATTTTATAGCAGGATTTTGGATTTTTTTTTAAACAATAAATCCAAAATCCTGCTATAAAATATCTAAGTCTTATTCTGATGTAACAGTAAAGATTCATAATCTGAGTAGTTTTTGCGTGAAGGAGTAACAAACATACATCCATACATTGCTACAAACATTCACGTTTTTAATAAATTTTAAGTAGGATAGTCGGATTTATATTATTTTCTTCTACTCGTATATTTGTTAGATGGATTAAATATTTTCTATATAGGCAACAATGTTGCTCTGAGAAAAGATTCGGCGTTAATGCCAGTCAAATCGTTTAAAGCATCCTTTAAATTAAATCGCTGTTTCAGATCTAGATTCAGGAACGGCTAAATATTTAGATTTACTGACACGAATTCAGCCATTTCAATGGTTCAAGGTAGGTACGACGACAGCGCTATTCTAAGACTTACACGGCGGAATGTAATTAGGAGCTATCAAAGAAACTGAAATTACTAGCAGTTTGCTGTAAAGTGTAAAGAAAATATGAATTAGAAATCTACTAACATTTCTGCCATATTATACTTTAACTTTACGATATGAATAGGTTTCACAAACTGTTTAGATTAAATTATTTTGTTTCATATATTTGCGCGTGTAAGTAAATTACAGGGTTGGCAGGACCAAGTCTTCTTTATTGTTTTTGAAGATATTTCGCGGATTAATTTTTTAATCAAAACCCTGTCCCATGTGCCTCACTAGAGTCACTAGCAATACGGGTTGCCACAGGGTTATTTAAAATGTCGCCTTCTACGACACCCTTAAGATAGTATAGGTTGGTGACGTTGTGCAATCTAAATCCGTCACCACACGGATGCTACATGTCAAAAGTATAATTATCACGTTGAATTAAATTTAACGTTGACATAATAATTATGTTGTTATGTAGAATCGTGAATCAATCTAAGACAAGTTAACGCTTCATTTTAAAAATAAAAACTTATCACATTAGACACTCTCAGGAACCTATTGTGGTCAAAGATTCGCACTGTGCTTTGTTCAAACAATTTCAAACAAGTCCTTGTGATTAATTAATTTCTTTGTTTTTTTGATCGCTATCACAATGAATGCTTTTAGGTGACAAAGATACGATAAATATTAATGTTAAGTTTCTTACCTTTCATAAAATTAAAAAAAAAGACCAGGTGCGTGGAGATTTGATACTATGTATTTAGTTTTTTTATTTGCGTACGATAAGTAACATCTTTCAAGTAGGTACCGACTTTTTAGAGGAATATAATAAAAAATAATTTCGTTAATAATAAGTAAATAACATTTCATTTGTTGACCACACTTTAATATTACAATATGATATATAATTAGGTATAGATAAACACTTTACTACATTAATAGAAATAATGACAAGTGTCAAGTGTATCAAAATTTGACTGCCTCATTGATCAGGGGTTGGACAAGACAAGACACGGATTCCGGTCTTTGTAAAAGCCAGAGGAACTTGCTCTGAGTGTGAAAAATGTGTTCGTGAATTTCATGTTTGTTTGGTGCCCCCGCCCCGCGATGCAGGTTTTAAATACGACAGCGGTTTTGTTTAAGAAAACATTACAATGTTAATATTTTAGTACATAGTCGTTTTGACAGTTATTACCCCATAATATTGTTGTTAATATCGGTGTCTATATCACTATCACTACATCACTTCACTATCATCACTACATAGTATAAAACAAAGGCTGTCCGTCCCTATGTATGCTTAAATCTTTAAAAGTACGCAACGGATTTTGAAGCGGTTTCTTTTAATAGATATAATGATTCAAGAGTAAGGTTTATATGTGTAATACATCCATAATATAGTAGAGAAACACTGATAAATTTAGGGGTTCATCATTGCACCCGTGCGAAGCCGGGGCGGGTCGCTAGTTCATAAATAATCGAGACATCTATATCTTGAGGATCCAATGAATCTGTAGTGAGTTGAGCAAATACGTAGGTACCGCTTTTGATTTAGTGGCCGACGTTTAAATAAAAAAAGAAAAATATTACGTAAACCTGAACGAAACGGTATGTCATAATTGTCTCTTACATTCTAATACCTCACACATGCAAGACGAGAAAGGCTAAAAAAAAGATGCGCCATTTTATTTGTAATCCTAGCAGAATATGTCTAGACAATTCAAGTATCGCTGTTTCATTATAATGATCGTAGAATGACGATGCTGTTATAAGTTTGCTATTTAATACGAACCTCTTTGAAATAACACTGGCCTGTTGAGACAAATTATTTATAGCTAACAATATTTACCTTTCCAACAAAGTTTACACGTAGAGGTCACTGGCTTTTTCCTACAACCTCTTCGCAATCGATTTGTCATTCGAATTCAAAGAATCTGGCAGCACACATTTATGTAGCAATGTAGCTCTGTAAATCGAATACATACAGTTTTGTGTTGTCTTTTTGCGATGCGCTAATAAAATGTACTGAGAAGATATCAAATACATATATAGGTCTAATTTCGCAGATCATTTCTCCTTTGCCAAATGGAGAGATTATCTGCGAAAGACTACGTAAAGCAGCTGGATGCGTCAGGCTGCAGACAGGACGCTATGGTGCACATTACAGGGGGCTTAGGTTCAGCCATGGACTAGAGTTGCCTGATGTTGACTTGAGTATTTAAATGAGTCATTATTAACTAAAAGTATTTTACTTTATTTATCATTTTGATTCAAAATATTTGACCACTGAAAACCTTAATCTCTTATTATGGATCGGTACATAACTATAACTTTTTAAATAGACAAAAGAATCCAATGAATATACTATAAGCTAATTTACTGAAACCATTTATGGAACTTCAATATCTAACAGAATTATCATGTAGTAAAACTTACTAAAAGATAAAATCAATGTGATACTGGTAAAAAGGTGATTAGGTCGCCGAGCAATAGCCATTAAAAACTAAACGCTGCCATAGATTAGTAGATTATGATTAGTTTATAATTAGCATTTTTTTCCTTATGAACAAGTTATTAAATTTGATAATTCGGAGAAGGAATTTACATAGTTAGCTTACCGGTTGACCATGAATAAAACAAATGAATACGAAATCATGCCATCCCTATTAAGTATTTAAATCACGATTTATGCATACATCACTTATGTAGATTAGTTAGGTGTGGCTTGTATTTGGAATAGGCAATGTTATAAACACTTTAGCGTATGTACAGATACCTAAGTATATACTATGTGTCATCATCATCATCATTCAGCCAAAAGACGTCCACTGCTGGACATAGGCCTCCCCCAAGGATTTCCACAAAGGCCGGTCCTGGGCCGCCCGCTCCACTGCTTTCCGGCGATCTTAACCAGGTCGTCGGTCCACCGTGTGGGAGGCCTACCAGCACTGCGCCTTCCGGAACGCGGTCACCACTCGAGGACTTTTCTGCCCCATCGGGCGTCGGTTCTGCGAGCTATGTGCCCTGCCCACTGCCACTTAAGTTTGGCAATCCGGCAAACCTAATTCGAAGTAGGAAATCTTATTAATAATCGTGGATATCAAACTAAAAACAGAATCTCGTACCTAACTATTGAAATTACAAAATTACCTATAGGTATTATACAAAATGAATACAACATATTTTTGCCAACTTTTTTACCCTTATTAGTTTGCCTAAAACTGAGAATCCATACTTCTTATAAAGTTGCAATAGACATTTCAATAAGTGGCATGTTTTACAAAAAATAAAATTAGACGTTACCTCTAAATACGTATAAGATTATACGTAGGGGTTACGTTTACAGGTGTATCGCAGGGGCTGTTTACAAACATGTTATTCACGAACACAAAAGACACCCAGTGTCAGAGCTTGTGCCTCTGATTTACCTAAAGACTTTTGCTCGACCCCTGATACGAACCAGGCGACCTACAAACTCGTAGTACATCATTTTGTTCTATTATCAATACTTTTTGCAGCGCACGCATTAATAGGTTTTCGATTTTACACCTTGGGTTACAAAATCGCAATTTTCATACGGATCCCTAATTCTTTTGAAAATAAAATATAGCCTTTAACCTTCCTAGATAAATGAACTATCTAACACTGAAAGATTTTTTTAAATTGGACCAGTATTTCCGGAGATTAGCGTGTTCAAACAAACAAACTCTGCAGCTTTATATTTTAGTATAGATTATATATTTGTATAGATAGTATAGATTAAAATTAAACAACAAACGGATAAATACCCGTGATAAATTCGTTAAAAGTGTTTAATTCTAATTGTAGATAGTTTATATAATAGGTTCTTCGGAAAATACATGTGACACCTTTTTATTTTAAAAAGATGAAACAAAGACAAACTTCTACTCTATAAACGACCCACTGCTGAGTCGGGCCTTCTCCCATTACATGGAGAATAATTAGCCTACTGTGCAACACTGGCCAGACGGGTTGGCACAGGGTTTCGTATTAAGTTTTCCTTCTCTTGCGGCTAGGTTTTTGGACATGTCATTTCTTATTGTCGACTCTTACGACACCCTTAGAATGGAATATGGTGGTGAAACTATTAAATTTGTCACCGCACGGATGATAACTAGATGTTAATTTGGCTTCAGTCTGCGCACGCTATATGTATTGTTATGCGCCTAACCTTCTGAAACATTAGACAATCGATTGAGGCGCATAAAACGATTTGCGTAACAAGCTTTCTCTTTCTACCTAATGATATTAAATTGCATTCGAAAGTGTGATCGTTACTCATACACAGCTAAAAATTTAATGAATTATTTCAAAGTTGAGTCACTTTAATTGTTTACCATTACACGGCTAATGCGAGTGTTAAGTGATTCCAGTTTTATTTACGCCCATTTGCCTGCAATGATATCATTAACAATGGAATAATGTGATAAGACGAAACCGAGAATATGCACTAGGCTGCCTTTATCATCATCATCGTTTTAGCCCTTAAATGACTCGCTACTGAGTCGAGCCTCTTCCAAATTCGTGGAGAGAAATTAATCTACTCTACTGTACCACGCTGGCAAGATTGGTGTTGGGTTTGTTTCCCTCATCCTGCGGCTAGGTTATCCACCTTGTTATCGACAGGTTGGGACGGTTGGGTCGGGGATAGCCCACTGTCCGCCGATATAGCCTACCGCGAAGGTGTGACGTCCAAGTGCGCGGGACGTCGCACGGGAGAGGGTGCCCGAAGGGGCTGCCACCTGCGGACCACGGTAGCAACGTACGCGGTACCCGTGGTCCGCGCGTGAGGGCGGGTGTCGGCGCACGGCGGGTTATTTTAGTGGGTGAGGGCCCCACACTACCCCGTAGTCTCCCCGGACGCGGGATGTGCGGTCAGGCATTTTTTCCCGACAAACCAAAAAAAAAAGAAATGCCTCCTCCAAATTCATGGATTGAAAATAGTCTACAGTGTCACGCTGGCAAGACGGGTTGGCACAGGGTTTGTATCAAGTTTTCCTTCTCTTAGGGTTTTCCTTCTCTTTAGTCGCCTCTTACGACACCCTAAAGACGGTATGGGTTGGTGACGTTGTGTATTCTAAATCCGTCACCAATACACAATACAAGTATATAAGCATATACCTAAATGTTTAATACGTTGCTTCTATGTCATCAATGGACCATGACCTGAAACAATGATGTGTGTAGAATAACTCTGAAGTTTTAATAATGGGAATGAATAGTTTTAGTCGGTATTTATGTTAAGGCCAGAATTTTATAATAATTATTTGGCGTGGGTCAATTTTATTTTAATAGTCGTGACTAGAGTCAGTATTGGAATTATTTCTTGGAAACTAAATTATTTTTCTTCCTAACGTGTTTGGGTGAACACACAATTAAGCGATCGACTGCTGCGCAGTATGTCGCGGGTTCGATTGCCGCACGGAAGAAATATTTGTACGACCTACAAGTATTTGTTCCAGGTCTGGGTGTTTTCTATCTATAATATGTATGTACTTACAAAAAAAATGTATATACGTAGCTTATCAACCATCTCGTTACCATAACACAAGCATTAAGTTGCTTAGCTTGGGACGAGATGGCATTGTGTGAAATGTCCAAGGATATTTATTTATTTATACCAAATTCATGCGTACAATATATTTGGAATTCCAGACTAGACCGATTTAATAATGCCCGTGACTTCACCTACCCGCGTGTACTAATTGGGGCACGTGTTCATCTCAAATTTACCAAATTGCTGTCATTTGTGATTACTGCTCTGTATAGAATTCACGTACAATGTGATAAAAACAACTTGTTTAGGCGCTTTTATTGCTGATTGTCTAAGGCTAGAAGTTAAGGCAATTCTTGTCAGGTACGTTAGTTTATAAGTTGATAAGTACACAATCCCTCGCGCATATTGTTTTTAAACGCTAATATAAATAAATATGATAACGTAGTTAATAGGCGTTATTTGACAAATTAATAAAAGAAAACTATTATAAATAATTTCAAGAATTATTAATATAGTATTAAAATAATAATATTTTTTTTTGTTTTCAGGAAGCTACCAACAGAAAGACAAAGAAGGGGAAGATTTTGTCTGCCCTGAAGGCACACAGGGCAATGGCAATTTTGCTGACCCAGCTACCTGCAGACGTTTTTACCAGGTAAGAGATCTACTTGTAAGTTTTGTTAGGACTTAAAAAGAAGGTAATTTATGTTTTACATTGAACAGACTTAACACTGTCTGTTGAAGATATGCAACATAAGAAAAAGATTTAATCGAATTTAAGGAAATCGCTGCTTGCAATTACTATAATTTTTTCACGCGTCGATAAATAGACATGTATATAAACAATTTCAAAACACAAAATGTTTTTTATTCAAATAAATTCTTATGAATGCTTTCAAATGTAAAAATAATAATATTCCCCTATGCGCCCGTGAAATGTGATCATTTGAGATTAGATTTTTTTCGAAGAACTGCTTTCTTAAATTTAATCTATTCGATTCTAAATTAATTGTAACATTACCAATTACCGACATTAAACATTATTAAATTATTATTAAGCATGAATTAGAAAATCTCTTTAACATTGACCATTTAGGATTTTGATACCAAATAATAAATGTTGAGCATGTCATGGTCATGATTCATTTCACTCAGCATACATTTATGAGATTATTCTGACCGAATGTTGCCTCTACTAAATTGGAGAAATTCGAACCAGAAGTGAGTACAATGAAATATTGTTTACAAAAGAAAAAAAAAAGCTTTAAAATAGTTTGTAAAGAACGTAAAGACGGCGGGCATGTATAGAAGTGGATACCGGCTTGCTTTCTACACATGTGAGCTGATACACGTAGTCAGTGAAAACTGACAACTGGTCTAACCATGAATATGATAATTATCTGACTCAAGCACCGGTGCCCAACTAGATTAGTTGCGGGGGGCAGACTGTAATCTACAACTACTCGGTCCTTTTTTTTTAATATCCTTGGACATTTCACCAACGCCATCTCGTCCCAAGCTAAGGAACTTAATGCTTGTGTTATGGTAACGAGATGGATGATAAACTACTTATATAATGTTTTTTTTTGTAAATACATACATTTTACAGATAGAAATGACACCCAGACTCCGAGCCAGTGCCTCTGGTTTAGACAAAGACACTTGCCCGACCCCGGAATCGAACCCGGGACCCGTTGATCCAAAGGCGGCACATCTTACCACTAGACCAACGAGGCAGTCAACTACTTATATACATTTTTTTTGTAAATACATACATATTAAAGATAGAAAACACCCAGACCCGGAACAAATACTTACAAATATTTCTTCCGTGCGGGAATCGAACCCGCGACATGCTGCGCAGCAGTCGATCGCTCAACCACTGCGCCAACCGTGTCGTCAAATGACCCACTGCTGAGTCGGGCCTCCTCTCATCACTGGGAGAGTAATTAGCCTACTGTGCCACGCGCTGGCCCGACGTGCCACCCGGATTTCGTATCAAGTTTTCCTTCTCTTGCGGCTAGGTTTTCAGCCTTGTCATTTCCTTTTGGATGGAATGGGATGGTGACACTATTTATTCTAAATCCGTCACCACACGGAATACCGTTATTTGTAAATACAGGGAGTATTTTTCCATTTAGGAGATCAGATTAGTCCGGTGTTGACCTTTAAAGAAATTGGGAAAAAGGTGAGGGAAATAGTTATTTTTATTTAATAATAATAAAACAGAGAATACAAGAGTTATAAAAGTAAAAAAAACATACGTCAATATTTTTTTAGAAATTGACACTTCACATTGTATTCTTTGAATTATTTAGAGCATGCTAGAATGTGAATTTAATTTATTCAGTAGGTCGACGTGACTTCTCTTTCGTAATCCCCAGGGTGTAACAAAAACTTTACAGCCGTAAGCTATCATTATTGCAGCCTTATTTTTATTATATTTGATTTTATTAGCTTAAATTATTCGTTTGTAAAGCTACTCTATAGAGTAACTAACATTTTAGTTAGATAACAAATAATAAAAGAGCAATTCTGACAATACACTTAACATTAGAAATGGTTTGTATTTGGTATGTATTTGGATTTTCCAAATTTTTCAACGACTTACCAAATGTTGGTTTAAAGCTGAATTTTGAGATTTTAGTCACCATGGAATACTGATACTGAATTGCAAATGTCGACTGCAGAACGAACGGTCTGGACCAGTTAGTTGATCAGACCAGCTTGGGACGAAATTAGCAAAAGTAAGACTCAATTTCCTTCGTAAAACAATTTGACCTCCCTGTTTTGTATACCCTTCTCAACGTGGTGACGAATTTCGAATACATAGAATCACCAACCTATTCCATGGTAAGGGTTTCGTAAGTGTACCCTCGGTAACAGTGTGGAACGCAATCGACCTGCCGGTTAACTAACGTCTTTGTTATATGTTCGATGGGTCTCCATAATTTGTAACAGTTGATCTCCTCCGTGTTTTGAAGGTATAGTGTAGCTAGTTAGATTGGTGACGGCAATGAAATTGGCGGAAAAGGCGGGGAAGGATTAGGTAACAAGAGGTTCGACTCAGCAAAATCGTCATAAAAGACTCACCAATCGAGGAATATCGATATTTTGTTTGCGGCCGTCGGATTTCTATAGCTTTTTGTTATTCACGCGTCTTTATTATGTGTGCTCGTTGAATGTTAATGCGCCCAGAAATATGTAGGTACGATAAAATATCGAGTATACCTGTATTGCCTTATTCATTTCCGAACGCTAAAATACTATAAAACGTTTGATTTTTTTGCCTAAGCAAAGCATGTACTGAGGATTTGTTCTTTAATTCATTAAAGTGTAGCTTTGCAGGTTTGTGTGGCTTTGTTCAAGGAATATAAAGTAGGTACTCATTCTTTTATGTTGCTACGAACTATTTTTATAACTACTAATATAAATAGAATGCAAAATAATTAAACGAATTATTTAAAAACCGTTGCGTAGTTTAAAACATTTAAGCATACATAGGGACGGATAGACGACAGCGACTTTGTTTTAAACTATGTAGTGATACATACCTAAGGGTACATGCCGCCGTATGATCGTGGGGTCCCCGGTTCAAACCGGGGTCGGGCCAGTGTCTTTTTGTAAGTCAGACATACGTGCGGGGTCGGGTGTCTCCGCGAAACACGATAAAATACCGCGTGTAGAGTAGTCATAGAAAAAAAAATTGGGTTCTATGCACGGAGGTACTCAGTGGGAGCCGCCGAAGAACTAGAGCGATTAACATAGCTCGAAGGAAATAATTGAAATTACAGTGAGTGGGCAATTTAGCCTGCATATCGAATTGCCGTTGAGGTCCTCGAGTGATGACCACGAATTATAAAATTAAGCATGGGCCTTAGTAGCCGTGACATAGACGGTCTTATGAAGGTCGCTGGTACTTATAAGTAGTCGCAAAGTAGTTATAGGAAGTAGGTGCATGCAGTCTGCACGGAATCGTGTGATCTATGGGTTTGTTAAACAGTAGATTTCAGCCATTTCTGAGGATAGCAATGCATTTTGTGTTCTATTTTTAAATTATGCTAGTACTTTTTTACAATGCCTTGTTGCAGGAAATGATCTGTTCACGGTTTGAATAATCTAATCGTTTTATTTTATTTGGAAATAAAATAAAATAAAACGATCATAACCGTGAACAGATCATTTCCTGCAATGTGTAAAGATTGTGAAAACCTAAGACATCATAATGCCTTGTTGGTCTAGGGGTTAGATATTGCCTTTGGATCAACGAATCCCGGGTTCTGTACCGGGGTCGGACAAGTGTTTTGTCTAAACCAGAGGCACTTGCTCTGAGTCTGCGTGTCATTTGTGTTTGTGAATTACATGTTTATAAACTGCCCCCGCAACACAGGTTATACCTAGTGCAGGGAATTCGTTTTTTTTAAATAAAATAGTAATGCATCTGCATATTATTAGGGCCTCCGCGCATTATGCGGCCAGGCCGCGCGGCCAAGTCGCTGCGGCCAACTAATTATTCTACGCTGTATATAGCTGCGCGCATTACGCAGCCAGGCCGCGCGGCTAAGTTTTGGTCGCGCGGCCAACGAAAAACATCGCGTCACATACGCGGCCTATTGGCCGCCGCGACCAATCCACGCATTATGCGGCCAGGCCGCGCGACTGGCCGCGCGACTGGCCGCGCGGCCTTGCCGCCTAATACTGGTATGAAATTATTATGCGTTACCTAGTCAACCAAACATTAAACACATCTGGAAATGAAAATCTGTAACGAGTTACGTAATTATTCGCCAATAGTTCACTAACTAATAAATGCATAAATTATCATCAGTTTTTAAATGTGATTCCTTATCGAATTCTTTTTTAATTTGAAATGTGGACACCGACGAACTTGTCTAGATGGCCAGTAAGGCACCTATATGTTGTCAAGTGCTTTTTAAAACTAGGGCGCCAACAGCCGAGTTACAAAGTTGTCCAACAATAAAATTGTGTGCACAAAACTTTTTATCTTCAGCGCGTCGACGCAAAAAATATAACCGTTAACGAAAGCACTCAACAACCAGTTTTTGTTGAATGAGTTGCGCTGAAAACGACGTGTTATTGAATGAATATTCAGTTATTGCGCTAAGTGCAGCAATTACAGATTTTGAGAGAGTTTTATCTCCTTTAATCTTGCCTTGATCTTGGATATCTGTGTTTCGATGCGGTAGGTCAATAAAAAGAGGAAGCCGCAGCCTAGTGGACATTGAACGCAATCGAACCGCAGGTTAAGCAACGCCTGGCTTTGCTGGATGTAGGACCTCCTCCGTGCTTCGAAAGGCATATTCTCGGTTGCCATTTTACTATTTCTGCCAGTCCCTCAAAACTCAAAACTGAAAGCTGGTATAACCACATAATAACCATTAGTCCTACTACCGCGGAGGGCAATAGATCTGTTAAAGACTGGCCAAAACAGGTTGGACTGGGTGCCAAATGCTGACTTCAACGAAATTGGGAATAAAATCAATGACAATGCCCTGTGTTAATTCTATATGAAATTTACGCTTTACTTAAAAAAATGCTACGCCTCTATCGTAATTCAGTGTACTCAAATACTTCGATCAATATTTGTTGCCAATGACGTCATATGGTACAGAGACGTGGTCGGCCATTATGGGCGCCATTAAAAGGCTGAGTGTCACCCAAAGGACTATGACTGGAGTTTGCCTGCGAGATCAATCAGGAATGAAGAGACACGCAGTCAAACCAGGATAGCCGACACAGCGCACAAGATAAGCCAAACTTAAGTGACCTTGGATAGTGTCCCCCTAGATAGTGCTGCTCCTCGGGTTGGCGCCGGCCGAGGGCTGACGGGCCTCCTCTGCGAGGCCGTATGTCGCGGAAGGGGGCTGCGGGGCGGATCGCTGGTGCGCTGTGGTAGATTTGGGCTGCGGGGACTTAGGTAGATGGGGACCCTGTCCTCAGTGTGTCCCTGCGAGCCCTGGACGGGGGCTCCGGGGACCCGGGTAGACGGTGGACCCTGTCCTCAGTGTTTCCCTGCGGGCCCTGGACGGCTGCGGTGCACCGGTGTCCTCTGGTTGGCGCCGGCCCGAGGGGCCGATGGCGCAGAAGGGGGCAGCGGGGCGGGTCGCACGGGTGGGAGCTCCGACTGACCCGCGCCGCGGACGGAGGCAGGGGTAAGGGGGGTTCGTGACGGTGCGGGCCCCTTCTGCCCTCGCCTAAGAGGCCGGTGGTGGTTCGGGGGAGCCGCCACCGACGAAAGCCTCGATGACTGAGGGCGTCCCAGTGTACCGGGACGCCCTCTCTGATAGTCGCTAGCCCGCGTTGCGGGCACCACGCCGGGGCGTCACAATAGAATGCGTTTACGTGAACTTGTGGCGCCCCAAGCGCGTCGTGTGAGGGTATACCGCTGGGGTTTTAGTGGGTAAACGACTCTTGGGTAGACGACCCTTGTCAGAGTCCCACATAATCACCGACCTCTCCCCCGGGGGGTGGTGGTATGCATAAAGCATTTCCCCAGGGAAAAACAAAAAAAAAAAAAAAAAAGCTAGTGCTGCTAGGAGGCTGTGGGTGTGCCTTCATGATCCCATGGGGCCATACCAGCACAGGGTCACCCATGCCGGGCGGGCCCACGGTGAGAGCCCAGGCGCAGAGGGGTTCTGGGACTCCTCTGTCTTCAGAGATGCCTGCGAGCCCTAAACCTTGATATTCAATCCAAATAAGCAGATTAAAGCCCGTGCCGTAAACTATTTTGTTTTTGGCGGACCATAGAGCACTCAATTTGTTTTTTAATTAAAAGAATGCACAGATCCCGAGTTACAGTCCCTTGTCTATATTCCACTGTGTGTAATAACAGAGTCCGTGACCAGCTCTCTTGGGATTACATGAGTTCATATTGCGTCCGCGAAATTGGACGGATTCAAAAATATGAATGTTGGCCATTACACAAGAGACTGCGCTACGAAAACAAATTTACTTTTACAGGGATTCAACATCGTTCTGTCTTCTCACTTAAACCATATGTACAAACATGATCTGGTTTATCTATGGAGATGATTAATTGTTTGTTTGTTAATCAATCACGTAAATAAGGTTAAACAGACTTGCACGACATTAATTGGCACACTAAGACTTTGTCATCTGGAATGAAACAGTGTACTTATATGTAATTAGGTACATTTAAATAGATTGTAATTTAACCAACCATAATTTAGACTACGGACATTTTTTTTATCATTCACTAAATCTTTAAATTAATACGTGAAACAAAAACGTTGTACACCTTTTTACGAAAATTACGCGGACTTAGTGGTAAGTATAAAACTAAATTAAAAATTTAAATAAACCCCCGACACAATGACATATGTACCCTATAAAAAAAATTACATCGCGTTGGGGGACCGCTCCTACTTATTTATTACCTGACCCTTGGTCCCCCAACGCGATGTATTTTTTTTATTTTTTACTTTTTAAAGGGTACTTAGGTCATAGTGTCGGGGGTTTATTTAAATTTTTAAATATCTGGATGACCGGTGTCTCGGTTTTTTTTTATGAATTGTGTTTTTTGGAAATTATATTTAAGTACGAATTACGCAAACACTCATTGACTTCGTGTTACTTAACAACGCCATCTTCTATTGTTTTCACAAAAAAGTAGTATTATTATTCGCCAATAGATGTCAGGAATTATGTCTAACCTCAAAGCAAACACTCATTGACTTCGTTTTACTTAACAACTCCATCTGCTGTTGTTCTCACAAAAAGTAGTATTATTATTCGCTAATAGATGTCAGGATTCCTAGCTAGATCGATTTATCGCCCCCAAAACCCGAATAAAATGACATTTTCTAAAAATGATTCCTAGCTAGATCGATTTATCTCCCCCTAAACCCCATATATACTAAATTTCATGAAAATCGTTGGAGCCGATTCCAAGATTCCAATTATATATATATATATATATATATATATATATACAAGAATTGCTCATTTAAAGATATAAGATTTAGTTTTTATTTTCTGCTTTTTATAGGTTATGATGTAGATCCCCACCACATATATTTCCAGATATATATATATTCAGGGCTCAACTGATTTTCATGGAACATATTATTTTGTAATGTGCATTTGATACGCTTTCATTTGAGACCCCATTCGATTATATTTGCAGACATTCGGTTATTCTTCCCCACTTTCACCCCACATAACTTTTAAACGAGTAAACCGATTTTCACCAAACATGTCTAAGAACACTCGCCCGTAACTCACCTGTCATACAAAAAAACTGTATTGAAATCGTTTCATCCGTTCGCGAGCACAGACAGACAGACAGACACGTCAAACTTATAACACCCCTCTTTTTGCGTCGGGGGTTAAAAATGTCCCACACTTAAAGTTTATTTACAGGAGTGCAGAGAACTATAAGATTACACACACTATATTTGACACACATACTTGTTTGGTTATTGTTTAAGTACTTTTTTATTTTTTTATGATTACATCTTTACATATCATTTGTTCAGTCTGTGGTCAATGTGAGAATAGAACTATTTCTATAGAAAAATAATTTAAATGAATTATTGTCAATCTCGACCGCTCGGTGACTTTTCATTAGAACAGAAAATGGTCTTTATTTCCAAATCAAATAGTTTAAATTTAATGGAAAATTTCACTAGTGAAATCGTGGTTTGCAAATAGTAACACTTGCAGTAAACCACATACACATAATATAATTACTTCCGATGAAACTGTTTGCCTTAGAATTTACGTAACACAATAAGTAGTGCATTGAGGACTATTATTTTCTTAACTCTATTATTAAATAAATTGCAATTAAAACACAAGTTTAGCTGGCGGTATTTATACAGGGTGTCCCAAAAAATATTGTCAACCGTAAGTCCAGAGATAGAGCACCCATGGGGTATCCGAATCACCCATGTATGTTCTAAGATTTTTCATAGTTTACGAGTTGTAATTTCTACTGAATTTTAAATGTTTATCTTTACACCAATATTTTCCTAATTTTGCTCAAAGTTACGAAGCTGATTATGTAATGCTTAAAAGTACAACTAAAGATGATACAGTTAAAAAAAGTGACACTTATCAATTTAATACATGGTGTCACCACCCCACTCCACCCTAAGGGTGGAAGAGCCAACAAAAGGAAATTTTAAGACAGATAACCTAGCCCTGTGTCAACCCGTCTGGCCAGCATGCCACAGTAGGCTAATTTCATTATCCTCCATATAATTGGATGAGGCCTGACTCAATATTGGGTCATATTTGGACTGGGTTGTAGTTATCAATCTATCCGAGATCCACCTTCTCATCTTTAATTTCTGGTAAAGCTGGCAATGCTTCAGAAGTAGGAGAAAATCTCCAAGCGGAGATCGTACCATAGTTTTTGCCCTTTGGAGTAAAGAAAAGCCATTTGGCCCACCATTTGTGCCTGTATGAAGCCTTTTTTAAGCATTGCTTTACAGCGTGATATTGCCAGTTTTCTAGGCACTTTTAATCCTGACATCATTGCCCGTGATGTAGTAATGTATTTAATTTTAAACTTTCCCTTAGCAATTTCTCTGGTTTAGACAAAGACACTTGCCCGACCCCGGAATCGAACCCGGGACCCGTTGATCCAAAGGCAACACATATAACCTCTAGACCAACGAGGAAGTAATTTGATTTCGCATGTTTGTTAGATTTAAACGAGTATAATATATGCCTCAACACTCACACACACACTCACCCTAAATACTCACAGAGACAACTAAAGCTATAAAATAACAATACCGTAACAGTTAGCGGTAAACAAGCAGCGATTTCCCTTGGGACTTTCTACCCTTGTCGGTTTATTGTCATTTAATTATATGTAATAGAATAGGTATAAATTATCCGTGTGGTGACGGATTTAGCATATATAGTGTCACCACCCCATTCCACCCTGAGGGCGTCGTAAGAGCCGACAAGAGGAAATGAGAAGGCGGATAGCGTACCCATAAAAAGGAAAACTTGATGCAAAATCCTGTGCTAACCCGTTTGTTTGGCCAGCGTGGCACAGTAGGCTAATTTCCCCTTCATGTAATTGGAGGAAGCCCGATCCAGCAGTGGGTCATATATGAGCTGAATAGTAGTAGGTATAAATTAAAAAGTTATAGTTTGTAATAATGCCCTACCCGTTATTTTCAGTGCGTCGATGGATATCCCTACGTAAATAGATGTCCATCCGGATTATATTTCGATGACATAAGCAAGTTCTGTACATTCAAAGCCGAGGCCAGATGCGGCCCCATCGCTACGAGTAAGTATATTTTGTGCTTGGTTTTTATTTAGATATCATACCACCCTGAGGCTGCCGGAAGAGAAGGAAAACTTGATACAAACCCAACCCGTCTTGCCAGCGACGTACAGTGGGCGTAATACACATATCTCCATGAATTTGGAGGAGGCCCGACTCAGCAGTGGGTCATCTATGGGCTTAGTATAGTTATAGGTGTTTTTCTTCAGTAATCGAGTGATATTATATTTTGATAATCGAGTAATATCACAATAGTAATATCACAGTAATCGAGTAAAATATACTCATCGCATGAAAATGCTGAGCTAAAATCGTCTATTAGTTATAATAAACTTCATACTTTCATATATGTAACAAAACCTTACGCAATATTTACCTAGCATAGTTTTGAAATTTGTCTTGTTTAAATTTTCTCTGTTGACCGTAACTTTATGCAATAGACGCACAGCTATTTTTATTAACTAAATAGATTATGCAATGCAAAGCTGACTTGGTTATATGTGGTTCCCTTTCGATCGTGCTGCCATGATCCATTGGGGCCAAACCGGCTCAGGGTTACCCCTGTCGAACGAGTCCACGGGGAGAGGCGCCAAGAGCGCCACACAGTCCTTTGTTTAGTGGGTTTTGGGTCCCGCGTTTCGACACACAACGCCGTGGTGGAGCGGTGCAAGCCGGTGATTTGGATACCCCGATAGCTGCAAAAGCATAGGAGCGGTTAGACGTTGAGGCCATGGCTAACGTAGTTAACAGCAGCTTTGGCGGATTAAGTGCCTCCATCATCAGGTGCAATTGCAACCGGCACCTTTGTGGGATTGGGGTGTGTCCTGAGATCCTCCTCAAAGCGTAGGGTTCGCTAAAAGGCGGGAAAAGGTCCACCATGTACCCGTGGACAGCAGGTCTTCGTTGGTTTCAGCCCATAAAAGAGCCGTTCCTGGGTCAAGGCTTCTCCAATTACTAGGAGGGAAATAAGCCTAATGTGCTACCCTGGCCAAATTGGACTCTTACGAAATAGCGTGTTTTCTATCTTGTATTTTTTCTCTTTCGGGCTCTAACGATACCCTTAGAATAAAATGATGTAATGATTTTAAATACATCACACCTGCAAGGTCAGTGGTTAATTATTCCGTGTTACATGATAATTCCTTTAATATTAGTATTATTCGGAATGATTGAAAATCGCGAAAGTTTAAAAACGTATAATGATGTCTTAGGTTTTCACGATCTTTGCACATTGCAGGAAATGATTTCTTGACGATGATTCAGACACTTTGCAGTTTTCGTTAATTATAGAGTTAACAATACTTATTCAAGTTGTTTTCTTTTTTAGTTAGTTAGTTCCTTCATAAATTAGTTGTACTTAGTTACTGACGTAGCGAAGGTGGATGTGAAATTAGATTGCAAGAAAACATTTTCTTATTTATTGTATAACATCGGAGAATGCTACAAAGTCGGTCTTTGCATCAGTCAGGGTTAGTGCTACGTAAATGTGAAAAATAACATTTTGTATTTTTATGACATCATTCGATAGGATCTTCCTGGTATCTTTATGGGTACAGAGATACAGAGTTATGTGCAACAAAACCGGATAGTAAAATGGTTTTCATTCGTAGATAATAAGTTTTTTTACCCTGATATTAAAATTGTTTATAGCACAGCGTGTTACAAAAAACCCGATAGTCATAATTAAAGAATCAATAGTGCTACTGATATAGATGATTTCTGTAAAATTACAGAATAAACGAAAGTTTTTTTTTTCTTAAAATGTTAATCTCCCTCCTTTGACATAGTGTCATAACTAAATAACCCAAGAAACGCTACAAAACCAAATTAATATGCTTGTAACACAATAATAACAATAGCTAGTTGGTTCATTGTCAGTGGAACCCAAGTTTTATAGAAAAAAATCAGGTTTAGAGAAGCGTAGATTTTTCACTCTTACTTCAAGATAGAAAAATATTGCTTCTTTTGATTATCTCTATGCTCTGACTTCGGATGGTTATAAGATTTTGTATATTTTTGTGATATTCTTTTTTAATATATATAAATTACTTGTCACGTTGTTTGTCCGCGATGGACTCCTAAACTACTTTACCGATTTTAATTAAATTTGCTCACTGTGTGCAGTTTGATCCAACTTCAAAGATAGGATAGCTTTTATCTCAATTTATAGTCGCAATATTATTTTATTGCAAATTGCAAACGATTCTAACAGATGGCGATATCTGTTTGACTGGATATCTATTTGACTGGACTGGACTGGACTTACTCAAGGTATTCAATAGATGGCGCTATGTTAAAAGTTAAATTAATGTATGGGAATGTTAACGTAATCTTAAGCCGGCTCTACACTCACGTGTGACGTAACGCCGAGAATGCACGACGTGAATAAACACTTTGATCCGCGCTTGAACTGTGTCCCTCCACTGTTCGCGACTGTGATGGACGACGACGTGATAGCTGACGCGAATCCTTTGTCGCTGGCCAAAAAACTGACACTGATCGGGGGACAGTGCGAAGCGTGAACTAGAAGGTGTGAACAACATCTACACTCGTGATTCGCAGTTGTCGCGGGCTTACGCGGCCGTTCACGTCACGAGTGCAGAGCCGGCCTAACAAAAACCTTAGCCACAGCAACGCGTGGCGGGATCTGCTAGTTGTCTAATATATCAAAACTGTCTGACCAGAGTGACGTTTATACACTGAAAATCAGTTGCCATGTGGTGATCTTTGTGACCGCGACACGGCACGATATGCTGAGTGTGGACCTTTTTGTCACTGAATACGGCGTGCACAAGTAATGTCTATGTTAGTTTTAAGCACCTATTATTATTGTAAAACACGTACCAATGTATGTACCTCATGTATTACTCTGCAGTGCGCTGTGTTCTTTGCACAAATAAGAATTTCTCTCTCTCTCTCTCTCTCTCTCTCTCTCTCTCTCTACATCGCACTGGAGCGATGATTATGATGATCCAAACACGACTTGCATGGTATTCTTTCGTTCCACTCTTATGATAGAGGACACTCCTATGATAGAGGAAACAGGCTGCTAGTGATTTGTCGCGGAACATGTTCCCCAGTGGGAGCGTAATCCGCACCACTGAAGCGGGCAGTGGAGGAACGCCGTTGGTTTTGGCCCCGGAGTCCCAGGTACCCCAGGATTAGTCACCACGGTGGGTTATTGAGGATTTAAAAGGGGCTGTTAGTGATTTGTTCAGTAAGTTCTTTAAACTTAGCCAACCAAATATTACAGTATAATAAGTAAGGACCCGTTATAAAAACTAGTTAAGTATCTAAAAGAAACATTACCTGTTATATCACTTGGCCAGTCTAATTAACTTATAAATATAGATACCAAAACAACCTTGAAAAATTGATCAGCTTTTAATTTTTATTAAATTGATTCACCTTTGAGCAATAAATTGACCTACAGCTCAAAGGCATATGTTATATGTGGTATAGGAACCGTGGTGTCTTTGTCGTGTGGTGATGGATTAGTAGTATACACAGTGTCACCAACCCATACCATGATGTGGGTATTGTAGGAGACAACTAAAGGAACTACTACTATTATTCAGCCCATAATGACCCACTGCCGAGTCGGGCCTCCACCAATTACATGGAAGACATTTAGCCTACTGTGCCACCCTGGCCAGATGGATTGGCACAGGGTTTCGTATCAAGTTTTCGGCCTTGACGTTTCCTTTTGTCGGCTCTTACGACACCCTCAGGATGGAGTGGGGTTGTGACACTATGTATTCTAAACTCGTCACTACACGGACGGAGGCAAAGACTTTTTTCCCGTCGGAACTACTCATCACTATCACTATCACTACATAGTATAAAACAAAGTCGCATTCTTCTGTCCGTCCCTATGTATGCATAAATCTTTAAAACTACTCAACGGATTTTGAAGCGGTTTTTTTTAATAGATAGAGTGATTCAAAGGGAAGGTTTATATGTATAACCCACCCCCGCTTTGCAAGGGCGAAGCCGGGGCGTGCCACTAGTGGATTTATATAAGAAAAAAAAGTTGCTTAGTTTTTACAGAAAACATGTAGAGAGCATTTATATCGCTAGTACCTACTATTGATCATTTCGTTATGGCTCTGGGTTTTTGTTGCACCCTATAGGGACAGTTAACATACATCATTGCGTCATTAGATTCTTCCAGAAAATAAGAGATTTGAATCACAACAAAAATGCATGCAAGTCGTCAAATCTCATTGGTCCACATTCTCTTTATACATACAATAATAATCACGCCTCTTTCACGTAGGGGTAGGCAGAGATCACTTCTTTCCACTTGCTACGATCCTTACATACATTCTCTTCGGTTTAGGGTACTCTTGACCTGGCCTTTTCTTTATACATTATATTTATACATTCTTTTAAACTAATTAAAAAATCAACTTCGTTACGTTAACGACCATTGTAGATACATGATGTACCCAGTACAAGATATACCTTGTACAGGGATTTCGTTGTATTAAAATACATAATAACAAGTTATTAATGTTCTTGGTTTAATGTTTCCTATTCTTTTTCTGAAGCTCCCGCACCTATTACGGAGACCCCATTGGACTTGGCAACCAAGTGCGACACCGCCGAGTGTCAATTGCCATACTGCTTCTGCTCCAAAGATGGCACCCTCATCCCTGGGGGTCTTGATCCTGAAGAGGTAAATGTCATGTTTATGTTTAAAAAATAAAACCTAGTATGAAGGGCTGTGTGGTGACGGGTTTAGAAGACATAGTGTCACCACCCATTACATCCTTAGGGTATCATAAAAGCCGACAAAAGGAAATGAGAAGGCCGATAACTTACCCTCAAGAGTAAGAAAACTTGATACGAAACCCTGTGCTAACCCGTCTGGCAGGCGTGGTATAGTAGGCTAATTACCCTGCATGTAACTGGGGAGGCCTGACTCAGCAGTGGGCAACTATGGCCCTTTGCGACTATTGCGCCAAAAATGGCGATCTAAAAAGAGCAACTATAGAGTTTCTTGCCGGCTCTTCTCTGTAGATGGTTAATTTTAAATGTTATTTTATTGTTTAACTTGTCAAAAGAGCTCTAATGGGCCAACTTGATTAAATGAGTTTTGATTTTGATGTTATGGCTTGAGTAGTAGTATGGTTTTCGACACCCGCAGGATGGAATGGGGTGGTAACACTATGTATTCTAAATCCATCACCACACGGTTAAAGCTCATAACATAGTTCTTAGGTACAAATACACTACTTCATATAAATAATAATGATATGCCGCGCGCATGTGCTTTTTTAATAATAAAATCAAATCTCATTTAATCAAGTTGGCTCATTACAGCTCTTTTGACCAGTCAAACAATAAAATAAAATTTACCATTTAAAATTAATTATTTACCATCTACCACCGGTTCGGAATGTACCTTTACAGAGAAGAGCCGGCAAGATAATTTGTAGTTGCTCTTTTTAGATCACCAGTTTTGGGAATACACAATAAAGGGAATTGATTGCAATAAGTTAGGATAATCTTTATTGAAAACTTAAACAATGAAGACAGTTGCAATGGTAAGGGATTGACAGGACAACTCCAATTAGATTCTCTCTCTCTTTTGACCAATTAGATTCTTTTGTTGTCTTTAAGTGGCATAAAGAACATTGATACTCGTTAATTGGATGTCTGCTTAAAAACGAATGAATTTGTAAGAACTTAATTTTTCTTATTTATAAGGCCGTTGGATGTCTCGTAAACTCTCGCAGTATGATCATATTAATGTACACGTAGACTTAGTGTAGCTTATAAGATGAAGTATTTGAAATAATCCTAAGACGACGAGATGAAAAACGTAAAGAAGTACAACTTTATTTTTAGAAAAATAAATGGCCCATAGCTTGGAGAAAAATGTCTCGCCTTTTCACCGTACCGCGGCAACTGAATGTAGCTTGAATATTTTTAATGAATTCTGTTAGATATTTCTTTAGTAACTTATTTAAAATACCAGACTTAAAGGCGATGTGGCGACTATTTCTTTTCATTAGAAATACGTTTTATTAATAAGTGCTCGTAGGCCTCCCACACGGTGGACCGACGACCTGGTCAAAGTCGCTGGAAAGCGATCGATGCGGGCCGCTCAGGTCCGGTCTTCGTGGAAATCCTTGGGGGAGGCCTTGTCCAGCAGTGGACGTCTTTGGCTGAAATGAGGATGATGAATAATTTTACTCAGAAATCGTCAGTACACAGAGTAAATCATATCTTTTAATTTACCGATCTGCTTTTAATTTACCTAAACATTACTATCCGTGTCGTGATGAATCATCACTACCTATTATAAAACAAAGTCGACGTAGTCTGTCCGTCCTTACAGCTTAAATCTTTAAAACTACGCAACGGATTTTGAAGCGGTTTTTTAATAGATCGAGTGGTTCAAGAGGAAGGTTTTTATGTATGATAGATTCATAAATGCACCCGTGCGAAGCCGGGGCGGGTCCCTAGTTAAGAATAAAACACCACCATTCCATTCCATCCTGCGGACCTCGTCAGACTCGACAGAAGGAAATAATGAGGCCGAAAGCCTAGCCACAAGGGAAGGAAACTTGATACGAAACTGTGCCAACATGTCTGTCCAGCTTGGCACAGTAGGCAAATTATCCTCCTTGTAATACGGAATCCCGACTCAGCAGTGGATCATGTATGGGCTGTGTAGTATACTTTGGTTAATATCATCAGGAGGATTATATTTGCAGACACTACCTAAATGTGTTACATAAGTTTTAACTTAAAAGATAGGTAAGTGAGTGATTTGAGATCGATTTTGGGAAATGTGTCGATTGCGTTACATTAAATAGAAACCAACCTTGATGTGGCCAATTGTCAACTTAGAGCGTACGACATTATCAGCCGGTTTTAGGTATCCGTTGCTTACTACGTCTGTTTCACGTAATAATAATTCGCACTAGTCCGAGAGTCGTTCCCATTCTTTTTTGTGACATAGGCGACAGCCTTGATTCTATCATTTAACCTTTTGCTTGTTGCTAGCGTCAAGTATTTCGTAAATATCACGTTAGTATCTTTATTGTCCGTGTGCTGAAAGACTTAAGGTGAATGTTCCAGGGTAGCCCGCGAAATTCAAATTTTCTTACGTTTTTTGCAATTTGCAGGGTAGTGCTAGGTTGTATGTTGAATAAAATGTTATTCGCGGCTGTAAGACGTATGTAGTTATAGAATTATAATCATCAATACAACCCTCCAAGCTCATAAAGGTGTAAGAAAAACTTTTTCAAGCTCAAAGTCATTCTTGCACCTTTATGAGCACGCTTGATGGTAGGATCTAATGGTCCGCCTGGCTAGCACCCTCACATCTAAGTCCCGCCAAGCGCTTTTTTACTGTGTTTTCGTCGTGTGTATTTCCTTGAATTGCCTGCTCCATCTTAGACCCTGGCGTTGCTTTCCATCACGCAAGCCTAGGCTCGTAGCCATTTATGTAACTGGTAAAAAAAATGGAGGGTAATTTTCCTACTGTGCCACGCTGGCCAGACGAGCTGGCTTAGGGTTTCGTGGCAAGTTTTCCTTCTCTTGCGGCTAGGTGATCTGCCTCTTGCGTTCTTTTAGTCGCCTCTTACGACACCCTCAAGGTGGTATGGGTTGGTGACATTATGTATTCTAAATCCGTCATCACATGGACAATAATAAAACACTGCAGTAACTGTCACTACCCCATTCTATTCTGAAGTCTGGTGTCGAAAGAGTCGCATAAACGTAATCATATGGTATAAAATGTAATAAGCAAGAGACGAAAAATGGGCTCATTTCCCGTTATGGTAATATTTTATGTGCTAAGATGATGATGAAGATTTTGCTTTCAGACACCGCAAATGATTATGTTGACATTCGACGGAGCAGTGAATCTGAACAACTATGAATCATACAAGAAAGTGTTTAATGGAAAAATCAAGAACCCCAATGGCTGTCCTATAAGAGGAACTTTCTTTTTATCGCACGAATACAGGTGTGTATTGATGCGCAAAGAAAGTTCCAAAGTCTCCTAATGCCTTTTGTCCTCCTAATGTTATGAACGCAGAAGTTTGCGCGCGAGGGTGTATGATTGGGAGTATTTATGTATTTTTTTCTGTTTGACCTAATTTGAAAGAATAATGTTACACGCGTAGCATGTACATATAAGGTTTCTCTTATTAGGTAAAAATATTAAAGTGCAAAATATGTTTTTAAAATCTTTATTGTTGGACACAAACAATAACAATAAAAATAAACAACAATAAAAAAATTGCTGATTTGCATACAGGTAAGTTTCCTCAAAATATAGATGTTTTTATAGCCTACGTAAATACGTACAGAGAGTATTAAGTTTAATTTGTAAAACGGTTTGAACATCGGTAATAAAGAATTTGATTGTTTTTTTTTCATTTGCAGCAATTACGCACAGGTGCAAGCATTAGCGCATGCCGGTCATGAGGTAAGCTATCAATATTTCAGTATTTAATGTAATTAATAAAATTTTAGTTATAAAATAATTGTAATAGAGTATACTACACTTATGTGCAGCGATCGACTGCTGCGCAGCATGTTGCGGGTTCGATTCCCCGCACGGAAGAAATATTTGTACGACCTACAAGTATTTGTTCTGGGTCTGGGTGTTTTCTATCTATATTAAGTATGTATTTACAAAAAAAATATGTATATATTTAGTTTATCATCCATCTCGTTACCATAACACAAGCATTAAGTTGCTTAGCTTGGGACGAGATGGCGTTGTGTGAAATGTCCAAGAATATTTATTTATTTAAGTTATATTTGGAAGCACCTAAAGTTATTACAAAATAAAAACTTTTTTTTAATAGCTTGCCACTGGTACTGTGTCCCAGCAACAAGGACTTCAAGACAAAGGTTACGAAGAATGGGCAGGTGAAATGATCGGGATGCGAGAGATCTTAAGGAAATTCGCCAATGTCTCTCGTTCAGAAATTGTTGGTACTAGAGCCCCATTCCTCAAACCAGGCAGAAATACACAGTTCAAAGTAAGTGTAAAGTAGTATTCCAAATATTACTCGTACGTACTCTTAAACTTAAAAAGACTAGGTATCTCACTATCAAATATATTTTCGTCACGATGAATGCGGCCGACTCCACTCAAGATCGTCATATTCGAGCTCAATTGGCACCTCCATTTTCTATTGGTCAATAGCCCAACCACTGACAGATGGCATCTTATATGACATTATTTCGGTATTATACAGTAGCCGAGGCCGCCATCTGTTGCAGTTTATGAGTAATTTATTTATTTATTTAATACTTAAGTAATACAATTAAAAAGCTCATTTAGCATTTTTAGAGACACACTTCTAAAATAGCTGTGACCAAAGAAAGTATTTTGTTGAAGTGTCAGCTAACTCAGCTGCAAATTCAAATTCAAATCATTTATTTTGCTTGGGTCACGATGGACACTTACAAAAAGTCAACACAATATTCATAATGAGTCTATATAATACAAATGGTCTACCATCTACCACCAGTTCGGAACGTGACCACTGCTGAGAAGAACTGGCAAGAAACTCAGAGGGCTTGTCATTTTTTTTCTTTGCGTTCCTATCTCGTATGTATTTAAGACGTAAGACTATTGGGACTTCAGGGTATAAGACCCTCTACTGAATCGGGCCTCCAAAATCATGGAGGGAAATTAGCCTACTGTGCCACGCTGGCAAGATGGGTTGGCAGTTTGTATCAAGTTTTCCTTCTCTTGCGGGTTAGGGATCTGCCTCTTGAGTTCTTTTAGTTGTTCTTCCGACGTTACCAACGAAAATAGCATTGAATTATTGTTTCGCACGCACACCATTCAACGTTTCTTAAATCGCACGATCGAACGTCAACGTATAAATAGTGTATCTTCTTTTATTTTTTTGGTAACGGTATTTACTGGAGAGACTGTAAGGTTTACTGTGAGGCATGCAAGTATTAATAAGTATTAAGAACATAGACTAAATCTCTATATATAAAAATGAATAGCTGTTCGTTAGTCTCGCTAAAACTCGAAAACGGCTGGAGCGATTTGGCTAATTTTGGTCTTGAAATATTCGTGTGAGTCCAGGGAAGGTTTAAGAGTCTAGAGAAAACATTGATATTGTAAGTAAAATAATAAAAACAACAATTTTATTTTCCCATACAAACTGTTACCTGTCAAACATTTGACGTTCTTCCTGACGGTTCGCTATTTTTGGCATAATTACTTTTTTCTTTTTTAATTACATTAAATAAGGGATTGGAATCGATAAGAAAAGGCGGTATATTAATTTATTATTAATTATTCCAATTCGAATTCAATATTCATAGTTCAGACAGGACAACGTCTGTCGGGTCAGCTAGTGTAGCAATAAATATCCAACTGGATTTGGAAGCGAAAAACCTACCACCTATATACCAGCTGCCTTCAGTTTGAAAATAGAACGTACCTAAAACAGCCTGGCTGATTATTTCGCTGCCAATCCGTCACAGTACTGACACACCCCAATCGGTATATCTTTACCATAAATATTTCAGTACACGTATTCGTCAACTGACAATTACCGCTGTCACTCGTACCTAACGCGAAATATCTACGCATTTTTTGTGCGGCGTAGTCACGAGGGATAGACGTCACTTTACAACCGCGGAATGTATTGGCGGCTTGATTGACGAGAATGTGTGTAAAATCTAACAGCTGTTAGAATTGTGAACATAACACAGCCTGTTATATCTCTTGTTTGTGTGACGGCAAAATACTTGTCGTTGGCGAAATCATAGTCAATTAATGGACTCAAAATTAAAAAAAGTGAAGCGTTTCGAATATTTGCCCCAATCATGCTATTTTCTATCGATATTTTCAATGTAACACGAATCACAATGTAATTGTCAACATTAATCTGCCGAATACCAAAGTTCTTGCTAAGTGCATACATCTCGACCTTTTTTTAAAATCCCTGTACTTTGTATAAACTGTACCGCGGGGGCAGTTTACAAACATGTAATTCACGTGCACTAAACTAACACTATATTACTGTTTGTATTATACTAGCTGCACGTGTTACTACGCCAATAACTAAAATAAATTTGAAGGAAAGAAAAATCACAAATATTCAATTTTCTCGTTTCTGGTGAAACTCTTCGTGGGCTCACTTTGCTGAAGATCATCACATGATCAAATGCATAGTTTACGATTCTATAAAACATTCATTTAATACATTTTTATATATGTATGTATAGAGTACACTAAGTTACCAGAACTGGCATAATCGAAAATAAGCATGTTCTGTTTTATCCTTGAGCGAAATTAAATCTCATACAGAGCAAACTCAGGACCTTTGAGAATGACCTAACTTGTAGCGAGTATGGTTGGGGATGTACATTTTCATTGCCACACATTATTCAACTAACGAAAATAGGAGTCAGAAAGTCCATATTTAATATGGCCTCGAATTCCATGCGGGCGAATCTGTGAGCAAACACTAGTTATTTGCTGTATTTGATATCAGGGTTCCATAATGTGTCGATACAGCATTTGTTTAAAATGTCATACAAAAAATAGCAAACACGAAACTAAACACAAATATCGAACACGAATAGCCATGTGAAGTGCTAAATGCAAGCTAAATAACATATAGCTCAGCTGTTGAATGGATGACCATTGTATTATAACATCTGAGTTTCATTTGGCGAATGTTGGATGGACACGTGACTCTCAGGATGATACACTAACTCTGGAGCTCTACACAACCTGGCCACTATTGCCGGGAGTCAATCACAGGCAGTAGTGTGCGGGGTTCCCCGTCGCTAAAATAGAGGGAAGTTACCCTACAGATGGCCTTGCAGAAGGATTTGTGTCAAATTTCCCTTATACTAGAATAAGATTTTTTGCCGTGTTATTCCCTTAAGTTAAATCTTACGACAAACTTAGGATGGAATAGAGTGGTGACACAATGTATTTTACATCCGTTACCATAAATAATCGGATATCATTCGTGTAACATCAATAACAAGTTAATGTGTGTCAACATTCGTTGGTCTAGTGGTTAGATGTGCCGCCTTTGGATCAACGGGTCCCGGGTTCGATTCCGGGGTCGGGCAAGTGTCTTTGTCTAAACCAGAGGCACTGGCTCGGAGTGTGGGTGTCATTTCTATCTATAATATGTATGTATTTACAAAAAAAAATGTATATAAGTAGTTTATCATCCATCTCGTTACCATAACACTAGCATTAAGTTGCTTAGCTTGGGACGAGATGGCGTTGTGTGAAATGTTCAAGGATATTTATTATATTAGTATTTATTTCTAAATGTATCAGGAGATAGAGTTCAATGCAGTAAGTACGACTTCTGCAGTCGTCAATCGACAAACTCTACAATCGTTCGTTTATCGACGCTACGTCGAGTGCGTATCTAAATAAAATCGAATCAGAGTACACAATGTGCAGGGATTTATTTTGGTACTCTACAAGCGTAACGCGTTCGAAAATTGGGGTTGTATTTACATGGACGAAAATGTTGATAAATTAAATCCTGTTTACGGTTTAAGAGATCTGTAAACATTCATTCATGTGTGTAAAACACCAGGTATTGTAGTATGGTGTATGTTTCTTTTTAACCCTCGACACAAAAGTGGGGCGTTATAGGATTTATGTGTCTGTGGTGTCGTAGCTCCTAAACTGCCTAAATGTTTCCTAAATGTGAGAGGATTCGATTTTGTAGAGTTCATTAAAACAGAAATCGGTTTTCTTATACTTTTCTATCTTGATTATACTAGTGTTTTTTAAATATATGCTAGTGGTATATATATATTCATTCTTTAATTATTTATATTATAGTAGCTACTACTGTGGTAACGGGTTTAGAATATATTGTATCACACCCTATTCCATCCTGAGTGTGTCGTAAGAGCAGATAAAAGGAAATGACATGACAAGGCCAAAAGCTTATCCGTAACTCGTTTGGCCAGCGGGTGGCTAATTACCCTCCATCTAAAGGGACGAGGCCTGACACAGCAATGGCTCTCCATGTATGGGCTGAGTAGTAGTAAATAGCTGTGGTAAAAGCTGAACATACAGAGGACGATAAGATTGTCTCGCAAACTTACAGAACTTAGTACCGACCTTAGACCATAGAAGAATATATTAATATTGTAAGGAAGGAGTAGCTTCACTCTGATACCTGAAAGCCTGAAAGAAATGTACGTACTTTCTTTCATAATTCAGCCGCAGAAGCGAAGCCCTAGAAATATATTATATTATATTATACGAAATAAGGTTTGAATATCAATTATGACGAATGTGAAACTAGGTTGAAACAATAGCCGAACTTTAAAAATGGTCTGTAAGAATACTTACCAATTGCGTAAAATCTTAACACCGACTTCTAACAACGCCAATAGCGACACCTAGTTAATTAATTATTTTGACTTGCCGTTTAACAAATATCAACCAGCTTCCAAATTCATACCTTGCTACTAACCAGTCCTTTGTCTTAGGTCTTAGAAGATTTCGGATATATTTACGACAGCTCCGTGGGTGTGCCGCCTCTTCCGATCCCAGTGTGGCCTTACACCTTGGACTACAAAATTGCCCACGAATGCAAATCCGGAACATGTCCCACAAAATCATTCCCAGGTATGTTGCTTCAGACATCACCCACACTTCGACTTTCGGTGTATTAGAGGCTCCGTACAACAAGTAACTAGCTATTGAAATCAAGTTCCGTCGTGTTTTTTATAGGAATTTTCCAGAACTCGCAAGCGTATCTTCTTTTTTCTTCTTTGCAATTGAAGCTAAGATCTACTGGTACCTTTTAGCTTCCTCGTTATTATGCCAGCAGGCATTCTGTGATGGTAAACGGTACGATTGCTAAGGATTTCCACAAAAGCCGGCCAGTACCTACTGTACTTTGCAGCACGCGGTGGCCTCTCGAGGACTTTTCTGCTTTGCTCGAGCTTTGTACCTGGGATATGCTTCATCATAATACTCCTATCCTGCTATTTCCAAGTGCTGACAGATTTAGAAAACAAAATGTCACCAACCCATATCATCCTGAAGGTGTCGTAAGAGGCGACTAATGGCACACAAGAGGCTGGCACCTAGCCTGAAGTGAAGGAAAACTTGACACAAACCCTATGCAAACCCATATTGCCAGCGTGAAACAGTAGCCTCTATGAATTTGCCAGAGGCCTGGCTCAGTAGTGGGTCATTTGTGGGCTTTAATGGTGATGATGATGAATACTGCCAGAACCATAACTATGTGAGATCATGGGCCAAACTTAAGGAAGTTGGTATATCGAAAAAAGCATAACGTAATGAACAAATAAGTGACGACATACCAATCAAGATCTCATTTCATCTGTCCAAATATTTTACGTTGATAAAATTTCAGGGTTGTGGGAAGTTCCGTTCAACGCTCATTACATTGAAACCTACGAAGGCGGGCATTGCCCTTATTTAGACCAGTGTGTCTTGCATAACCATGACGCCCAAGACGTAAGCAATGTTATTATACTTATTTATGTATAAGCAGAAATGGAAGTGCCTAAAAAGGCACAAATGTAAATGTGTTTTTTTTTGTGAATATATTTTGCTGTAGGCTGCAATATTCTCCCTTTTTAACCCGCACTAAAAAGAGCGGTGTTATATATATGAGGTGTCTTCATCGTATTCATTTGTGTTTAAACAATGTTTGTGATACGTTGAGTCATTTTGACAGGTTTAATCACGTTTATAAATTAACACCGGTAATAGATAGTATCATCACCCCATTTCACTCTGAGGGTGTCGTAAGAGCCGACAGAAGAAAAAGACAAAGCTCAACACTTTCAAGACTGCAAGACAAGGACTATTTGATACGAAACCCTGTGCCAATCCTGACTAGTATGGCACAGTAGGCTAATTGGCAGTGGTAGAGTAGTAGTACGTGTAGTGGTAATAAAATAAATGTTGACCAGTGCCCATTTATATAAGTAACTAAGTCGAATGACTGTGAATAGGAGCCATAAGGAAGATAACGTGTAGACTTTTTAATCGTTTTAATCGAGACGTATAATATTAAACTTAACTTAACAAATGCTAGTTAAGACGAATAAAGATTGTTCTTTAGGTGTGCCAAAGTTTACCTATTAAAAAAATTACGTTCGTTTACAACATCTGTTATCTAAATTTCTAATATGTCATAGGTACTAGAATGGCTTCAAGAAGATTTCAGCCGACACTACGACCAGAACCGTGCGCCTTACATGATGCCGTTCCACACCAACTGGTTCCAGATTAAAGAGTTAGAGCGAGGACTACATAAGTTCTTGCAATGGGCTTCGGAACAGTGAGTGTCTTCTTTTAAATACATACTCTAGAATTTTTTGTTCACGGGTTCGATTCCGGGTCCGGGCAAATGTCTTTGTGTAAACCAGAGGCTCTTGCTCAGAGTCTGGGTGTCATTTTGTGTTCGTGAATTTCATCTTTGTAAACTGCCCCCGCGAAAAATTTGATACAATTTTATTTTATCGGCATATGTGTCTGGCATCGTCCAACACGCACGTATTCTGTATGCTTTATTGATAACCAATTAAAGATTAACTGGTTTGACATCACCGAACATACAAAGGTATTGGCGGCCGTAATGCTTAAAGCAGTTTCTTTCAGGCAACCATAATGATAATGATTTGCCTTCTTAAATCGAAGGCAAACCAAACAATTTATTTTTAATACAATAATACAAAAGTTTCGAATAAATAATACGCTATACAATTCAACAGCAATATCCAGATATTGAATAAAAATCTGTATTGCAAAGTTATTTTCAAGGGATTTATTTCAAAGTAGGTATGTCAATCTAGCATGTCAGGCGATTTTTAGTATCGGATTTTCGGATATAGCGAAGGGTTTGTTTGGATTTAAACTTTTACTATTCCGCTTGCATTTGACAACATTTTATTGAATTTTTACTCATCCTATATTTCAACAAGGCGAGGTGAACACAATTGCAATACAACCGTAATGTCAACTTACGAATGATTTTATGAAGCTTGAAAATCTGTTGCACGGATCAAGACGTGTTTCGAAATCAAAATTTACCATAAATGCATGTAATATTTTTTTAGTGTGGAACTATTTTTAAAATTTGAGAACTACACTAAATCCCTTAATTATCATAGGCCTATTGTTCCATTGAATTGTTTATTAAAAATATGATTAATATAGATAGATTTTTTTTTAATTTTTGACTGCTTTAGATACTTAATTTTTCAAAAGCGTCATCTAGTTTACTTATAAATTCATTACGATAATTTCAGAAAACTCAAATGTATTCCAAGATAGAATTTTCAACTTTGTGTGACAAGTATATCTTAAGTTAGAGAGTGGACATAGTTTATTATATTAATTAGCTGTGGACTTTCATCACCATACAGAGTTTCAGAGTTTATACAAGTGTATTGTCCACCAAGATATATAATACAGTCGCATGACCTAATAAATATCGGATAAGTCCGACTATGGCTTCGGAACCACCTGGGTTCCATTTTTAAGCAGTTTTTTGAGCGCGCTGCATGTGTCAAACCGCGGGCGTAATGGCAACATTTCTGTGAAAACAAGTCAATGTAACAAGCCCTCTTTGATTTTATCGCGACGAAACACATAAAATAACAAAACAAAACAGAATCAACTCTAAAAATATATATTTTAATAGTCCATTTTTTTTTTATATTTTATACAATTTCAATGTACAGAAACGGCTCAGTTACAGATTTATTATATGAATAGATATCTGAGTCCTTCATTCAAATGTATCCGTGCGAGTTCTCTGTCCTGAATTCCACGAAACGAAAAAACCTAAATCTTTTTCTCCCTGTCCAGGAAAGACGTCTGGTTCGTAACCGTGACCCAGGCACTCACCTGGATGACCGACCCTCGTTCAGTAAAGAACTTGAACACCTATGAGGCGTGGCGCTGCGACAATAAAGACTATCCCCCAGCGCCCTGCAACTTGTCCAACAAGTGTGCTCTCTCCTTTAAGCAACCTGCAAGTAACTTTACTGACACTAGGTACATGGAGACTTGCTTCGAATGTCCTAACCAGTGAGTAACTTTTTGCCTTTTTTAATTAAAAAAACTACGGTATTTTATGGAATTAGCTTAAAATGATCATCATCATAATCATTGCAGCCCAAGCCTCCTGTGCGTTTGGGTACAGGGTTTTCGTATCAAGTTTTCTATCTGTTGCGACTAGGATATCAGTCTTGTCGATTCTTACGACACCTGCTGTTCAGTGGATGGTGACACAATAAATTTTAAATCTGTTTCCACTCCGATGAAAGTGAATACGCCACACGTAGTTGGTACTTAAACCCCCACAAAAATGGGGTGTTATAATTTTGATATGTCTAAGGCATAATCAGTACCTAAACGAATGGTCTGATTATTATGTGGTTCTAAGTTGAAAGCAGATTTCCTAACGATGGTTAGATGATTATATCAAATCGGAGGAACCCCTTTTTCGAAATGTCAAGTTACATAAGCCTTGAATAGTATGTTGACGCTTGAATTTATATGGAACAGCTATTAATTTAACATTTAAGTATAAAAAAATTTAAAGTTGTTTATATAGAGTATTTAACTTCAATCAAAGTAGAATCACTACCTGCTGCAACTTTGAATATAAAATGTTGGTTAAAATTTATGTTTTTTTTGGGCTCATTCCTTTTTTAATTTCAGATATCCCTGGCTAGGCGACTCTGGTGGTACTGGAATACCTGGCAAGGACAATTATATACCCGAAAATCTCAAGAGAAAGTAGTATTTCCTACTTTATAGTTTCGCAACGTGTGTAATCTATTCAGTATATTATTTGGTTGTATTTTTGAAATGTATAAATATTGCCAACGGGTGTAACAAAAATCCTATAGCCATAACGAATAAATCGATAGTACTATGACCAAAGGAACTGTGTACCTACAACATTTCATAAACATGCAAGCAGGTTGCACTTTTTCGACGTAAGTGTTGTAAATCAAGAAACACAGAACATTGGAATGTATATAGTCAATAAATAAAATCACTGTATAAAAAAAAGCGTATTACTGAACCAAACTTGTAATTCGTACAATCCAGAATGACGCCAAAAACAAAAGAAAACACAGAAGCGTAGGCCGTGGCATTCCATATTTAAATTTGTTATCGGCCATTATTTTCCTACATTCTCAATTCTCAGACTATTAAGCTTGTAAAACAAAAATAACGATAGCTAGTTGGTTAACACAGAACTGCTTATTTTGATTAGGTGTGTTACTTCGGATGGATATAGAGATTTTGTTACACCTTGTATTAGGACAATGTATTTCCTTTTTTAGGACGTCAATTCATTACGATCTAGAATTTGTTTCAAGGCTTTAGAGTTTAATTCAACGTGTTTGTTTAGAGTTAATTGTTCTTCTGCTTGACTTTAGTTATTGATAAATTACCGTAATCAAAAGAAGAAGAACGATGCCGTGCGCTGTAATAATATGATGTGTACTACACACATCATATTATTAAAGCGTTTAAAAAGTAAATGTTGACCAGAACTTGTAACTAAGATCGAAAGATTAATTGATACGAAATAATCTTTCTAATTTTATATTACTTTTGCCAATTATACATTTGGATGATGTCGTATGTTTATTTTGGCAGTATTCTGGATAGATTATAATATTGTTTTCATTTTGTATATATATTTCGTATTGTAAGTAATTATTATAATAGTGAATAGTCGTCGCAATTTATTGTAAATATCTATAATTCAAATACTCTGAGTTGATTTATATGAGAATAAATGCGATGCGAGATACGGGAGATTAAGTTAGCTTCGTTAATAAGGTTTGTATGTATTGAAGTGGGCTGATGAATATTTTTAGGATAATATTATCAACAGTTGCCATGTTAATAATGCGTTTTGTATGACATTTTTTACACATACAGATAATAAGAATTAATAAAATCCCGACTCATATGTTCAGCTAAAGCGTATGTATTTTTCCGATAAATTTGTGGTGTTTTTCAAAAACGTTTTGTTATTATTGTTGTAAAAAAATATTTTTATAATAAAGTCGGTTTTATTTTGGACTATTTAGCTCTTTTCTTATTCACCACAAGACGCCTTTACACAAGAAAATAGTCAACAGACCTACTGAGGAAAAGTCAGGCTACCGACACTCGGCTTGCCTAGTACCTTGTGTTAGTTACCAGTTATTCAAATACTCTGAGTTGATTTATATGAGAATAAATGCGATGCGAGATACGGGAGATTAAGTTAGCTTCGTTAATAAGGTTTGTATGTATTGAAGTGGGCTGATGAATATTTTTAGGATAATATTATCAACAGTTGCCATGTTAATAATGCGTTTTGTATGACATTTTTTACACATACAGATAATAAGAATTAATAAAATCCCGACTCATATGTTCAGCTAAAGCGTATGTATTTTTCCGATAAATTTGTGGTGTTTTTCAAAAACGTTTTGTTATTATTGTTGTAAAAAAATATTTTTATAATAAAGTCGGTTTTATTTTGGACTATTTAGCTCTTTTCTTATTCACCACAAGACGCCTTTACACAAGAAAATAGTCAACAGACCTACTGAGGAAAAGTCAGGCTACCGACACTCGGCTTGCCTAGTACCTTGTGTTAGTTACCTTTTTATAAATTTATGCAAATAACTAGTTTTGGTGACGGATTAAGAATGAAGAGAAGAATAGTGTCACCACGCAATTCCATCCCTGGTGTCGACGGTGTCGTAACAGACGACTAAAGTATCTAAACGGCAAAAAGCTAGCCCTAAGAGAAAGAAAACTTGATGCAAAACCCTGTGCCAAGCCGTCTGGCCAGCTTAACACAGTATTCTAATCAGCCATGAATTTGAAAGAGGCCTATCTGGGCTGAAACGACAACCTAATTTGGACCCCGATTGACCCGCCTGTCAAATCTGTTCTAAAAATAAATGTAGCCTAATCCCTATCAAAATCGTTCAGATCTTTTCTGAAAGAGGAAATAAACACACAGATATAAATAAAAATCATTTTAGGTACACATTTCGACACCCTTTAATCAAAAAAAAGCTTCTTGCTTTAAGGTTGGTAAAATCTGGCAAACGGATACTTCCATTTTATTTGGATACATGTATAGACATGTATTACGTCACCCAATATAGACCCCGAAAGCGATTTTGTACCATATTTTATAACAAAGAATGGCAGATCACGTCTTCGTCTCGCCAACTCGACGACGAGATTTAATTTGAGATTGCGCTTAGAATGGCTGCTTGGAAACTTTCTCCATATTCACATGCATTAGCTGCCATTACAGCGAGGTTTTGTTTAAAGGCAAGTGCTCACTACAGTGGGCGCATTGCGAGCGAAACCACGTGATACATTGTGGACACGGTACCAAAATAAAATTGGAATTAATTGTAAATCACTCCATTAATATTTGGATCGTTGTGAGGTTTTATTCAACAAAAATTAAATGAAGAATGATATCCATTTCAGAATTTTGTAATTATTTTCGCTCAAGGATTAGTAAGTAAGTCCATTTTTATAAAATTTAACTTCTACAAGTGTTTTTTTGGCTATAGCCATCTTTATCATGGTCCCTTTTAATAATACACATATCAAAACATGTCAAAGTTCTTAATAATTTAATCGTGAAAAATTTAATCGTGAAAATCATCTTGTAAATAGAGATATTTTCACTGTTACATAACGCCAGTTTGCTTTAGAATGCACATTATCATACATGCATTTAAATATTTTTGGCGTGCACAAATCTTATGGACTGACATTTATGGTCAAAACCAAGATTACATTCACCTCAAATATATAAAGATATTTGATGATGAATTTATGTAATAAATAATATATTACTTATAAAATACTGTCTGGAAGTTCGCAAATGTGTTCGTTCCTGAACAATTGGTTACGCTGATATGTAATGCTACCTTTACATACATGCGAGATCGCTTCACCCCATTTTCAACCTCTTTCTCGCTGGAATCAATATTCTTAGTTACCAGTTTAAGACAGTAGATAAGGCTGCATGGTATTTCTGTTGTAATATTTTATGCGTGAAGTTTCTTACGATGACATTCACTCTGAACTTCAATTATGATAAAGTAACGTCTACTCGTCTGTTCGTCGATGTTTGAGAAAATTGAATTAGCCCGCTAAATTCAAATTTTCTTAAGTTTTTTGCGATTTACAGGCCAGTGCTAGGTTGTAGGATGATGAACATTTGATTCGCGGCTGTAAGACGTAGTAGTTACAGAATTATAATCATCAAAGTCATCAATACAACCCCCCAAGCTCATAAAGGTGCAAGAATGACTTTGACGTTGAAAAAGTTCTTCTTGCACCTTTATGATCTTGGAGGGTTGTATTGATGATTTTGATGATTATAATTCTATAACTACATACGTCTTACAGCCGCGAATAACGTTTTAATCAACATACAACCTAGCACTGACCTGCAAATTGCAAAAAACGTAAGAAAATTTGAATTTCGCGGGCTACCCTGGAACATTCACCTTAAAGCGTTTGATTAGCTGCGTGGTGATGGATTAAGAATACATAGTGTCACCACCCCATATCATCCTGAGGATGTCGTAAGAGCGGTAAAGGGAAATGATAAGGCTGAAAACCTAGCCGCAAGAAAAAGAATACTTGACACCACAAAACACTGTGCCAACCCGTCTAGCCAGCATGATACAGTAGGCTAACTGTATTTGGTGCAAGACCGAAATAGGACTCGATGAAGAATAGTAATAATAATCATGAAAAAATTGTCGAAAATTTTTCATAATAGTAATTAATGTATTTAACAAGAATCATATTTTACTTTCACGGCGACAAACTCAAACTCAAACTCAAATCATTTATTTCAATTGAACCTATTTACTGGTGTTTTTGAAAAGTCAAAAGTGAAGTTAGGAATCTAGTTGCATTTTCCAAAAAGTAGATCCTATGGAGAAGAACAGGCAAGAAACTCCATGGACACTCTATTTATCATATTTTCTGTTACAAGCATCTGATTGGGTTACATTGATTTCGTGTTTATTTATAGTATGCTAAGATGTGAGGACAATGTAACATATTGCACAACAGACACATGTTAGATACGGAACCGTAAGGCATTGCGCTGACCCTTAATGCATCGTCGAGGCTTGGTAACAGCGACCAGTGACGTCCGTCGGGCGCAAAGTGCCCAGTCAGCAGACTCTACGCAGTGGAGTCATTTTCAATATCGTGCATTCCATATTCCTACATCGAATTGGATCCACATTTACTTAGACATAAGATTATTGTAATTTCTATTTTAATAAATTAGTTTAATTAATCTTCGGTTTTTTTCAATCATCTGGCTGCCGCTATCTTTAAAATACAACAACACATTTGTATAACAGAGACTACGCAAAAACAACTACAATATTAAAAATCCAGAGCAAACAATTCAAGCTAAACACAGCTTATATAAATCACGCCACACTTGCACCTTGTACGTACATAAATAGCAACAGTGTAATGTGAAAAGGTGGTAATAAGATCCGGGGCATTGTCGCCGAGTGGCGAACATTACAAATCCCCTCAGGCATGCAGGGCCTCATAAAATATAATAAGATGGCGAATACAGGTCACCGGACAAAATACGCTGTTTTTTGCCCTTTCGCACCACGAGTTTTATTTTCTTCATATTTATGGGCTTGTAAGCTATGGAGGGAAATTTTCGCATGTTTTTTGTGTGAGTGCAGTGTGAACAGTGGAAAACTTGATACGAAACCCTGTGCCAACTCGCCTGGCCAGCATGGCACAGTAGGCTAATTACCCTATAGGTAACGAGTCGTAACAGCGTAAGAGCAGAAAATACTACTACAAAGGGCAGAAAATAAAGTCTAGGTAAGTAAATGCCATTGCCATGCCATGCCAGTTTTAGGCTAAACAAGTAAAAGGTTTGGTTGTTTTTGACTTTGTTATCAGTGGAGAACACGACGAAAGAGCTTATAATTTTCAACTCCTTACTTTATAGGAAGAATTTCAGCAACGGATTGTTTCTGAAAATTATATCTCTTTTCACATCACTACATAGTATAAAACAAAGTCGCATTCTTCTGTCCGTCCCTATGTATGCATAAATCTTTAAAACTACGCAACGGATTTTGAAGCGGTTTGTTTTAATAGATAGAGTGATTCAAGGGGAAGGTTTATATGTATAACCCACCCCCGCTTTGCACGGGCGAAGCCGGGGCGGGTCACTAGTTTATTATAAACCATGTTTCGATCCGGTGCTGCCATTTAGTAATTATGTTCGGAAATCTTTATTTTGTCATTATAGTACTTAGGTAAGCATTTTTTTTCATTAGATATTTTTTTTTCACCAATTACTTGAATGCTTTTGACCCTAGGCTTTCGTGATGGAAAGCAACGCCAGGGTCTAAGATGGGGCAGGCAATTCAAGGAACCTGTCGGGCACCGGCTCTCACATACACACGACGGAATACCGGACCATTCGATCCTACCACAAAGCGTGCTGGGTTTTGATGATTTTTACAAAATGGGTTTTTTGCCAGCGTGCGGTGGGGAAATCCGGGATTAGTCAGGGTATGTGAGACACCGGGGTGCGAGAAGATGGTAATTAGCACCCGGACGGACCCAATAAATCCAACGGCTTTCCTCGATTGATTTAAATTTTGATTTAGTGTTATTTTTTTTACTATTTGAAAGCATTCGCAAGAATGTATTCGAATAATAGTTATTTGTGCAACAAGAGAGCAAAGTCGTTTTTTGCTGCGAGTGCTGATATTGAATCCCGAGTAAGCGAAGGAATCAATGATTGAATCACGAGCGTAGCGAGTGATTCTAAAGTTGATTCCTGAGTGCTGCGAGGGATACAAAGGCACGAGATGCGAAAAATTTTGCTCTCGTGTAACACACATAACTTTTCACTTCAGCAGCGAGAACACTATAGGAAATGAAATATATTACGTAACATTTTTGAAACTATAATTAAATAGTTTTAAGTTAAATATCAGTTTTTTAAGCAGTAAATACTTATTTTAGTTTAAATACAACAATAAATTAGAATAAAATTAATTATTTTTGCTAAATTTCTTTAGTTAGTACGAAATTCCGAACGTGTTTGTCTTTAAGGTCGAATTAAAAATCGGAGTAACCCCATAACGAACTCCTTTAATCCAATCGAACTGTTAAAAGTATGTCTAGTTTGTATTTAATCAAATAAAGTTCCCATAATATTGCTCTATCAATTTAATATTTATAATCTGTACTTTAATGCTTTGTATTGTTTTCTATAGCGTAGGTAGCGCTATAGAAAACAATCACAATCAAATCACAAACTTCATACCTCTAACGCAACTTATAACCAATTAATTTAACTTTCATAATCACACGAAATTTCTAACACAACACACTTGTCATTGGCAAAATCATCGGTATAACGATGGAAGCCAAAACCTAAATGAAGAAGAAGAAAAATCGGAGCTGTTGGTACTGGCCGCTTGGTCTTTGTCTCTCTCTTTTCTAATGGCGGGAAAGAGATGGTGTCAATGTTTCGAATTAGAATTAAAAAGTTACTTTGTCTCACTCAGTGGGCAAAATCGCATTTTGTCCACTGTTTTCAGTGAGCAAAACCTACATGTTTGAGCTACTGAAGTGAAAAAAACATTTTGATTTTAATTGATTGATTGCCTGCTTCAAGGCCGCAGGTCGCACCAATAGAGGAACATGCTCCGCGACATGGTTATGGTTTAGACATGGTATTAAACCATTTGCCTATTTTTGCAGTAAACGCTTATCAGTTTTCAGTACTTATTTATTTTATTTATAAACTCTTTATTGCACACCAAAGTAAAAGATACAGAAAAAATATATACTTAAAGTAAAGTGTACATTGGGCGGCCTTATCGCATCTCTTCCGACTTCTACTTACGACGACTACTTACGTTGTTGTCGTTCTGTACCCATTGGAGGGTAAAGATTTTTTCCCCTTTTATTGGCTGTTCAGTTACTATAATGAGTACCTTAAAAGCTGTTTTTTTTTAGATAATTTTGTTACAAATCGTTGTAAGCCTGATGCAAAGATTTCAAATTCCCAGCAATAAATCTGCGATTGTAGTACGCAGAGTTATGAAACGAGGCAACGTAACTGATTCCTAAATTCTGCCTAAATACCTAATAAGACTTTTATGAACGACAAAATCCTTGTGATTCGTTTTATATGTCGGCATAATGTAATTTTATGATGAAGACGGCTGGTTATGCCTGAACGAGAACAGATACGCTGCACGAAAATGGATCGTTTCATGCGAAAATTATCCCGATCTGTCGCACACGAAGCCGACCGTGAAACTTAAATATGTAAATGGAAACATCCGAAACAGAAAAATGGAGAGCGCGTGTCGGCCAATGATAACCAAATGTGACGCTTGTGTTCAATTGCCTTCAAATTTCTGCGCCTCTTGCCTGAATTTCCAGTTACTTTATTTAATAAAAATATTCGGACTTATACACCGTTCATTGAGTAGCTCTCTTAGTACGTGATCGATATCGTCAGGTCTCGATATATAATTGAGATATAATAATTATAAACTATTTATAATACATAAAATAAAGAAAATAATTTTTACCGCCTAATTTTGATAAATTCCCCACTGTGCGCCGCTCAACTCTACCGCTTGCAGAGTTGTGCAGTGGAAGCGTGCTGGGCCCATAGCCTTTTAAGCAGAAGGCAGGGGAGTAAACTAAACGAGAAGTGTTATTATTATTATTTTTTTAATTATCTTGTTACAACACCACAGACTTGTAGTCCGTGTTATTTTTAACATAGAATGGTAATTATTTGCTCTTCTTTTTTTCTTTTCGTCTGTCGCACCCAGCGCCTTGGCACCTGGGACATTGGTGTTTCATTTAACCTGCTCTCAGTAGGTGCTTCCTTAGCTTATGTTTGGTGGCTTATGATACGTGTTTAGAAGATGGTCCTTTTTTGGTAATAATAAAGACCATAATAGAGAATATAACTACTACTAATAGTCAGCCCACAAATTACCCACTGCTGACTTGGGTCTCCTCCTATTATAGGGAGGGTAATAAGCCTACTGTGCCACGCTGGCCAGACGGGTTGGCACAGGGTTTTGTTTCAGTTTTCCTGCCCCCGTGATGCAGGTTATACGGAGCGAAGGCGTTTCGTTAGGTATAATAAAAAAACAATAGCTAAATAAATTTAATAGTTAAATGCTGTTGTTTTTTAAGCAATCAATATTATATTTGTAAAAATAATTTAAAATATGTACTTTATAGGTTATCAGTACAAAATAACAGACAAAGCGGTACGTCCCGTGAAAACCCGGTACCGAATTATCAAAATATCATTGTCAATATCTGGAATTTCCAAAAGAAATTTTACTAAAATTATACCAAAAAGATTAATATCTTAAATTATGAAAACAAATATGCTATGGTCTATGTATATAAACATAAAAAAAAGTCTAGACTCATGAGGATAGGTTTCGACATATCAACATAGTATTAAATCGATTTGTTTATAATGTAAAAGGTTATCTCACTCGTAAGTTCATTCTAGAAAAAGCGCTAACTTCAGCAACATGTTATTGAGTACTGTGGCACCATGCAATGAAACTACCATTCCATATCAAACTGCTTTTACCGCAGTTCAAGTTTTACTGGCCATTCTGCGAGGAAGATGTAAGATAACTCCACAAGATTACTGGCATCAGTTCAACCTTCTCAGATTGTCACATCTGCTTTATTAAGTCGACCACAACAACAACCTAATCGAAGTCAATACGAATAAGAATGCTCATTACTTTCCCTTATCAATGTACGTAGGCAGATAAAGGCACCAAGTTATTCTAGTGGACGACATTTTTATGTCGTAAGAATAGGGAAATAACGAACTCATAAATGGCAGTCAGACGATAAACAAGCCGTAGCCTGTAGATAAGAGCCTGTTCTCTCTAATAGAAGACGAAGAGGCCGCGACAGGTTTTATAAGTGTTCTTTTTTAAACGAAACGCCTGTACTATGAATAACCTGTTTTGTGGGGGCTGTTTACAAACATGTAATTCACGAACACAAGGCAGTTTACAAACACGAAATTCACGAATTTCGAATTTCACACCCAGACTCAGAGCAAGTGCCTCTGGTTTAAACAAAGACACTTGCCCGGCCCCGGAATCGAACCCGGGACCCCTTGAACCAAAGGCGGCACATCTAACCCCTAGACCAACGAGGCAGTCAAATTTATATCCAATATTATACCCAGACTCAGAGCAAGTGCATTTGGTTTACACAAAGACACTTGCGAGACCCCGGAATCATCCGGGTTCGATCCCCGCACGGAAGAAATATTTGTACGTCCTACAAGTATTTGTTCCGGGTCTGAGTGTTTTCTATCTATAATGTATGTATTTACAAAAAAAATGTATATAAGTAGTTTATCAACCATCTCGTTACCATAAAACAAGCATTAAGTTGCTTAGCTTGGGACGAGATGGCGTTGTGTGAAATGTCCAAGGATATTTATTTATTAATTATATTGACCCACGGCTGAGTTAGGCCTCTTCCAATTGAGAGAAATTAGCTTACTGTGCCACGCTGACCAGACGGGTCGGCATAAGGTTTGCATTAAGTTTTCTTTCTCGTTAGATTATCTACTTCTTTCGTCCCTTTAGTCGATTTTATGACACCGGCAGGATTGAATAGGGTGGTGATTTTATCCCGTGTGGGGACGGGTCAGAATATAAAACTTCCCCACCGCACGCTGGGAAATAACGCGTGTTGTAAAACTCAACAGATCCCAGCACGCTTGGTGGTAGGATCGAACGGTCCGCCCGGCTGGCTACCACCCTCACATTTAAGTCCGACGCCAAGCAGTTTTACTGTGTTCCGTCGTGTGTATGTGAGAGCCGGTGCCCGACAGGGCAATTCTTTGAATTGCCTGCCCCATCTTGGACCCTGGCGTAGCTTTCCATCACGCAAGCCTAGGTTCAAAGGAATTCAAGTCACTGAAGAAAAAAAAAATTCTATGTCCGTCATCACACGGAATATAACGATGATTGTAGGAAATTTTATATAAAATGCAAAAAGCATAGTGATAAAACATATTGTACAATAGTTTCAGATTAAAACTAGATTGAGATATATTCGTAACACGCTACCTTTTCATAGTATATAGTCTGTAAGCATATTATGTATTATGCTGCTGATGTCCTCACTAAGGGTTGAAGGGTTGGTTGTTTGTAAATTAGAGTTGTAATCGGTATTAAAATGTGTAGGTTGATGAATGGCGAAAATGAAAAGAACGTCTTTCATTCCATTGCAGTGTACCAGTTTGACTTGATTTTTTATTGCAATATTTTCATTGTCTCTAATGGCCGATCTGTCTATACATAAGTGGTCACCAGCTCTAGATCTACAAGTAATGGGCAGAGAAAATAGGGACAATAAGTGAACTACCTGCTTTACATATGAAAAGCATACGACCATCAAGGGACACATGAACGTTCGATACATTGTTCGCTACATTATTCAGATTACATTCTCATTTCCGGTTATTTCCGCTGTCCAGTGGACATTATCTGATTAAAACAGATTTATGATAGCCTACTCTGTAGTTTGGATTTATTTCGTATGGTTTACCGGTTTGATAATAAGCATAGTTGTGTTATATTAACACCTTTTAATGAGTGTGAAAAGTTGAAGAAATATGAACGATTTAGTTACAATTTTAGTGTACAATTTTAACCGACTAGTGAAAAAATATTTTTGGAAAAACAATTGTATCAATGGTAAACCTGAAAATAAAATAGGTTTCAACTAGTGATGGACCTGTATGGTTTATTGGTTATGAAATAGATTCCGTGATTTAAAAATAAACGAAAAAGGTAAATTTATATAAAAAAATACGAATCTTTTCTTTATATAATTACTATCACTATCATCACTACATAGTATAAAACAAAGTCGCTGTCGTCTGTCCGTACCTATGTATGCTTAAATCTTTAAAACTACGCAACGGATTTTGAAGCGGTTTTTTTTAATAGATAGAGTGATTCAAGAGGAAGGTTTATAGGTATAGTACATGCATAATTGCGTGTGTGAAGCCAGCCCGGGTCGCTAGTATAGAATATAACAGAAATGTTTTCTGTCGACTTAGTAAAAATAATCTGGGAACAAATCTAGCATCGGGTTGCCGTTGAAAACAATTCACAAAGAAAAATGTCAATCGCAGTGCGACCCCGTTTCCAGACCGATTTCTCAATTGGAACAATCGTATATTTCATAACAATCGCTTTTGTTCTCAATCTTAAAACTAAATGGTCCTCCACGCCTGTTACATATGGCATTTAGGTTCTGGATATACGTAGAACTATTCCTCCGTACGGTAACGGATTTGGAATACACAATGTCATCAACTTATACCATCCTGAGGGTATCGTAAGAGGCGACTAAACGAACCACCACTGATAAAGAACATACTTTATCGGTGGTGGTGAAATATTTATTTGACCACCACCTGACACCTAGACAGACCTAAAAAAGTTAATAAAGCATTTAATAATTCTAGAAATGAACTAGGTATTATATGGTTTATGATATTTTAAAAAAAAACTTATTTATATTCTGCACAATGATGTTGGAAGTAAAACTTCTAATTGTAACATCATTGATTCTGCATCGTTTTGGAGTCGCAGAATAATAATACTCGTACGATTTCCCACGACGGCCACTATAATTTCAACCAGACCTCAACCAAGTGCCTCCACCAATGAGGCGTCAGTTTTTGGTATGAATAGCTGTAATGGTGTATTGTTTATACATATTTGTTAAACACAATTACTTTAATAACTTACTTCACTATCACTACATAGTATAAAACAAAGTCGCATTCTTCTGTCCGTCCCTATGTATGCATAAATCTTTAAAACTACGCAACGGATTTTGAAGCGGTTTTTTTTAATAGATAGAGTGATTCAAGGGGAACGTTTATATGTATAACCCACCCCGCTTTGCACGGGCGAAGCCGGTCGGGCCACTAGTAACTATATAAAAGCAACTCTGCTGGACCCTGTAAACCTTATTTCGTAAACTTTTAAGTGAATTTCCGCGTATAAATACGACGGGAACTGGACATGAACAGAAGTTTCAAGCGAATTCGGTTTAGAAATGCCAGGAGCAAGACTTCAAAGAAGGTCGCGTTTCGTAGTTTTCAGAGTTACTGAACTAGCAACCTACTGGCATTTTCAGTTCACTACCATATTTTACCGAGTCATTCTAATTCGTGTCTACATAAGGGCCTATTAGCAAGGGGTATTTTTAACTCGCCGACAACCGCTTGTTTTATATTATTATTCTGAGGGAATCTTAAGAAGAAAAATACAACAGGTTGCATTTCGGGAATCTCCTTCCGTTTTAGGAATTTTCGGTCAGGTCACGTGTCCTGACGCGAGTTTGACATTTTATATACATCCCAAGAAAAGCTAAGCTGCTCACCGCCGCTATGGAAGTCTTCACTTCAATTAATCGTAAGAATAAAAATATGCATCTAATATAGACTCAATAATATATGCACATGGCATAAAACCACTGCAGTGGCGAGCGTGAAACAGTATGGTATGGTTTATGGAGCCTTATTTCGCTCCATCAACCAAGACCTGTATTACCCATTATGTCATTTACATGCTGAGAGGATGATGATAACTCTTATTTACTTACTTACGTCTCAGCCCATAAATTAACCACTGCTGAGTCGGGCCTCCTCCAACTAGATGGAGGGTAATTAGCCTACTGTGCCACGATGGCCAGATGGGTTGGCACAGGGTTTAGTATCAGATCCCACAATGCCGCAACAGGACGCGAGTTGGAGCACCCCGGGGAGGTTTAGTGGGTAGGCCCCCACTATGGGGGAGAGTCCCACACTCCCCTCCATAAAGGATTTTACCCCGAGCGAACAAAAAAAAAAGGGTTTAGTATCAGGTTTTCCTTCTCTTGCGGCTTGGTTTTCGGGCCTTGTCATTTCCTATTCGCGACTCTTACGACACTCTTTGGATGAAATAGGGTGTTGATAACTTGATACAATGTATTCTAAATCCGTCACCAGGCAGACATAATTTTTACTTTATAGCCCCACATCATGTTATGTAGCAGGTTGGCGTGCACTTTTATTGTGTCAAAGTCATTTCGTATTCGCACACAGTTCGCCAGCTTTGGGTTGTCCGACTGAAGCCTTTTGGCTGCTTTCGTGTTTACCCTAAGACAAATAACATGTTTCATCTGATAAAGCCTTGTCGTCGGCTCGTCTGTCTCCGAACCAATCGCTTTGTGGACGGCTCTTGTTATTTCATCTTGTTTTTATTAGCTTGCTTGAACGTTTGTTTTTTGGAAGGCCCATTAACGACTATCCTATTGTAATAAGGAAAAATAGTCGAGTTATTGCCATATCTTCACGAGGTAGGGGATGTATGAGTGGCTGGATATTAGTAATAGAGATTTCTTTGGTAGATTTTTGTTAATTTGTGTTCAATATCTTTTGTCTGAAGTGGGAGTGATAATAACAAGTTGATTAACTTTTATTCATAGTTTCAGCCAATAATGTAATTCTCGCCAATTAAGAATTTCTCGTCAATGGCGAGTTTAATTAAGTTTTGTCAATTTGACTGCCTCGTTAGTCTAGGGGTTCAATGTGCCGCCTTTGGATCGACGGGTCCCGGGTTCGATTCCGGGGTCGAGCAAGTGTCTTTGTGTAAAACAGAGGCACTTGCTCTGAGTGTGGGTGTAATATGTGTTCGTGAATGAAATGTTTGTAAATGCCCCCGCGATACAGGTTATACATAGCGAAGAGGTTCAGTTTTTTTTTTAAATAAAAGAAACAAAGTTTTTAGCAACAATGATTAATTCGATGAACCAAATAACATCAACCTTAGTAGATTAATGATTTCCTTTTTTTTATTACTGACAACACTCCTTTGGTGTTTCAGGTGTAGGTACATGAGCGGTAATCATCACTAACTCGCTTTTACTTTTGCAAAAAAGAATTGAAAGAATTAAAAAAAACCTAAGAGATCAAAAGAGAATAATTGTTTTAATTAAAAAAAACACGATCGTAAGCTTCATTGGGGAATAATGTAATTTTATTACATAAGTAGTGATAATTAATTACAGATTTTATGCAATGCATAGATAAGTATGTGCCCGGAAAAGCAAATATGTGAAATATTTGTAGCTCCCTTAGCAATTTGCTGAGGGATAAGCACTATGATAGTAGTACAAAGTACTAGTAGTATAAATAGGGATAAATAGGAAATGATATAAATAGGGATAAGCAAAATATTAAGCACCGGCAATGGCCCACGCCCATTGCCAGTGCTTAATATTTTGTATTTATGTAAAAAGTAAATTTATTTACTTTTTACATAAATACCCACAAGTTAAAGGTAAGTGGCAATAAAGAAATATACCTCTCTAAAACGATTACCTTTCTTACGAGCATGTTCACGATTAAATTAAAACATCAAATTACGCAGTAGGTGGCGTTGGCCACCTATACTTTTTATTGATTTAAATTTCGTGATCTTGTTTTGTTTCTTTTCATGTTGTAAATATGGCATATAATATTTTTTATTTATTTATTCCTAGCACGAGTACAAAAAGTATCACCATGTGGCATATTTACTTCTCAGCCCATAAACGACCCACTGCTGAGTCGGGCCTACACTTACATGGAAGCTCATTACCCTACTGTGCCACGCTGGCCAGACGGGTTGGCACAGGGATTCGTACTAAATTTCCCTTCTATTGCGGGTTCTTTTCTGTTGGTTTCGTTTCATCATAACTTATCATTTCATTTTGTTGGCTCTTACGATACCCTCAGGCTGAAATGGGGTGGTGACACTGTTTGTTCTAAAACCGTCATCACACGGAAATCCGTCTTTTTCTGTCTGATCTCCTTTCAGCTGGTTGTAATTACATTCAATTGTAACAGAACTCGAAATAACTTGACATAATTTGCATGGCCCGTGTAGCAGTACCAGGCTTGCGAATAATTTGATTCATGTAATTATTAAAGTCAATTTTCATCATTTCTCCGCTTAAATGCTGGGCGCTCAGGGCCCGAGTAATTTCGTCCGGGCCACGGAAAGTTGAAAAAGGAAAATTTCACAATTTGCTAATGGCGTCGGCTAGGTAATAATTTGTTGCGTGGTTTTTATTACTGGCGGTGGTTTGAGGTATTATTTAAATCTAATTGAAATTAACATTTAACTCCTGAGCTACCTGTGTTTTGTTTTCACGGCTTTAAAATCCGGTCAGTTTCAGTAGGTCCTTAACTCAATTTCAAGAAAAAAATATATAGACTGTGACCAAGTCAACCTGTTGACCGCGTCTCAAATATGTGTAAATCCATTTTTTGACAAACCAACTCTTTTTAAAAGCCACTAATTCTCAGCCCATTATACTGCATTCAGATTTTATTTAATAAGTAATCATAATTTATTATAGATATGGTTTATTTCATGGATGGATGGAAACGATGGATGCGGGCGGCCCAGTACCAGCCTTTGTGGAGATCCTTGGGGGAGGCCTGTGTCCAGCAGTGGACGTCTTGTTGCTGAAATGATGTTTTATTTGGGTACCTAAATGTGGAAGCCGTAGATATGTTATTGTGTTCAGTTCTATGGTAGTTTATTTTTTGTTACGGTTGGATTGCGATTCTTCTTCAAGCTATTGTGTAGTAATCTCTAAAACACAGCGTAAGGTTGAGGTCAGTCCGGCCGCATAAGCGCGCGATTTGCCGCCAAATTTACAACTTTTTCCTCAACTCGGGCAGTAAACGGAGAAGCAATCTCAGCAGGGGCCACGAAGTTATTTCACAGAATATTGCGGGCTACGGCTAATAAAGTGACAAATGGTTGAGGCCCGACTGAAGAGGGGTAGGCGTAGTGACGTCATACGGAACGTGTGGCGTTGAAGGATTTATTATTTTTAATTTCATTTTTAAATTTTATTGTATATATATTTAGGTTTAATTTCTCTTGAGCATAGTAGTTGTAAGATGTGCATTTGTTTTGACCATTAGCACCCATTAGCCATAGTAACCAAAACTGAATATTTTTCAGTACCTTGGCTAGAAAAGAGTTAATAACTTTGAACGGGGGAAGAGATGGAGAACTTGATGCGACACCATGTTTCAACCAGTCTGGCCAGCATAGCAAAGTAGGTTAATTTTCCCTACCTCTAATTGGGGGAGGCCCCATTCAACAGTGGGTCTTTTATGCGCTACAATCGTGACGATGATATGACGGAATATTTTAAGAAACTAGTGGACGGCCAGTGGCGAAATTCGATCATTATGAATTTAAAGTATAACTAACTAGTTTTATAAATAAATATAGTTCTATTCACAATTTGACTACAGAGTTTAACAATAAACAAAAGAGTAAACCAGTTGTGTAAACCAGAGGCACTTGCTCTGGGTCTGGGTGTCATTCGTGTTCGTTAATTTCATGTTTGTAAACTGCCCCCGCGACACTGCCACGACCTGCAGCAGACGTTTTAAAAATATATTATAGATATTTTCGTAAAAAGGGGTACAAAGTCTTTGCATAACGTACAGGTATATAGATACTTTTTATCTTCCCTTTATCGACCACAACATACATCCACATAAGAAACCCATTTTCACTTCAAGCTTCTAACATGTATGCATTGAAAGCGATACTATTTCCGAAGGCCAATCGACAAGTGCTCTCGCCCAAATGTCGACCGTCCGCTATCCAAACGTCTCCATTTCACGGACTAACGACGTCTAACTGACCTGTGGAATTCAAATGCAATCTGGCTCTGAGGCTTGTTCTCTAATGTGTGCGTTTGAGTGGCTATAACACTATTGGCGATTTCAATCTGAGCTTAATTTAAATAGACGTTTAAATTGCCTGCCGTCGTTGTTTTACTTTTATACTTGGGCGACAGTTTTTAACCTCTGACAAAAGAGGGTAGTGGTTTGAAATGTGTATGTTAGTGTGTTGTAGCTTCTAAATGAATGTGCCGTTAAGATGCGGTAAATTTTCATTTGAAAGCAGGTTTTCTAGCTTTGGTTTTTATAGTACTATGTGTTTGCATCACTACTCACTACTTAGTATGAAACAAAGTCGTTGTCGTCTGTCCGTCCCTATGTATGCTTAAATCTATAAAACTACGCAACGGATTTCGAAGCGGTTTTCTTTAATAGATAGAGTGACTCAAGAGGAAGGTTTATATGTATAACCCATCCCCGCTTTGCACGGGCGAAGCCGGGGCGGGCCACTAGTTATTAATATACGTTTTGCTTGTTGATGCCTACCCACTTTATAGCAACAATTTATAGCAACAAGAACTAAAACTTGACACGAAACCCTATCTATCTACCCGCCTGGCGTCAGCGTGGCATAGTAGGCATCCCCTCCATGTAGTAGGAGGAGACCTGACGCATCAGTGGGTCATTTATTAGCTGAGTAGTAGTAATATGTTAACCTTTGAAATCTTTCTTTGTTCGCGTTTGTTATTTACTTCACTATCACTACATAGTATAAAACAAAGTCGATGTTTTCTGTCCGTCCCTATGTATGCTTAAATCTTTAAAACTACGCAACGGATTTTGAAGCGGTTTTTTTATTAGATAGAGTGGTTCACGAGGAAGGTTTTTATGTATAACACACCCCCGCTTTGTACGGGCGAAGCCGGGGTGGGCCACTAGTTCAATATAAAACAAAGTCTCTGTCGTCAGTCCGTCCCTATGTATGCTTAAATCTTTAAAACTACGCAACGGATTTTGAAGCGGTTTATAGTAGATAGATAGATAGATTCAAGTCAGATAGAGTGATTCAAGAGGAAGGTTTATATTATGTTTAAAACATACATAATGTTGTAGAGAAACACTGATAAGTTTAGAGGTTTATCATTGCACCCGTACGACGCCTTGGCGGGTCGCTAGTCACCATATAATGCACTCTACCTCTCTTTTGTGACGTCATCATTTATATATAACGTTGTCGATGACCAGTTGCCAGTTATTTATTTTTGTCTGGTGCAGCAGCTTAGGAGAGGGACCGCGATGCAATCATCCTAAAAATTAATCGTATTCGTCTGGCATGTTCGTTTACGACAGTACATGAAGGCATAATAAGTCTGAAACCAGTGGTTTATGTGTTGTTTTTATGGCAAGAAATATTTCAAAGTTGTTTCTCATTGTTTTATAGCTGTTTCATTTTCAATGACTTTGTACGAACAATTTATGTGACTTTTACCAAAGATTTCACCGAGGACATGTATGAAAATTTATAATGTCTGTGCTTTATGCCTTTAGTGAGACGTTCAAGCATGACATACGTCTGATGGTAAGAGGTAAAGCCTGATGCTAGTATTAAAGAAAATAGGATCATGACATTGCCAAGATGATCTCTAGATACTAGTGAGTTGACTGATTTAGAATATATAGCGTCCTCACTCTATTCCATCCTGAGGATATTGCAAGACTCGGCAAAAGGACAAGGCCGCAAATTGACTGACCGTCTTGTTCGTCTAGAGGTTGGATGTGCTGCCTTTGGATCAAGGGTAGTGCGATTCCGTGGTCAGGCAAGTGTCTTTGTGTAAGCCAGAAGCACTTGCTCTGAGTCTGAGTGTCATTTGTTTCCGTGAATTTCATGTTTATAAAATACCCTCGTGATACAGGTTATAAAGACGGCACGGATTTCGTTTAAAACAAGACCTAGACGCAATCGAAGGAATATCTTATTAACACATCCTGGCAACGGACCTGGACAACGTGGCAGAGGAGGCGATTTCCCCTCCATTTAATTGGAGGAAGCCCGACTCACCATCTATAGGCTGAGCAGAGAGCCACTACTAAATTTAAGTATACGGCATTTTTCCAAATCGTAAATAGTACCTTCAAATATAGGCTAAAATAGGGAAATGTTAGTTACGAACGAATCTAATTAAGGATGGCTATCAAGTCGTCAATCAATGGTACATCGTTTAAAGAGACAGAAATAAAACGGCACTTTAATTAGTCGTCGACGGTTGATCACATTTTAATTAAGCCCAAAAAACAGGGCTATTGTAAAAAACAGAAATTCGTCCGTGGGACAGATTTAATAATGCGAACGTCTGAAATATTCCACTCATTAATTTGCATTTCCACGCGATCCTATCTGCGTTCTTTTAATTGTTATTAATAGTCGTCGCGGTTGCCGGGGATTGGTTTTTTTTTCCGAATACTTTTTTAATCAACGTTTGACCAGATTACGTAATGGAGTTAGTTTTTAAACTATCCAGGATATAGTAGGCCCTTTCACTAATTAACTCACAAAACGTAGGTTAAATTATATGTCATAATTTCAAATGCTGCCCGGAAATCACCCTCTATTAGCCCACAAATTAGCCGAATGTACCACGCTGGCAAGACGGGTGGACGAACAAATATACTAAAATGAAATGTAAAATAAAATGTATAAAATAATAAATAATAAATAAATATCCTTGGACATTACACACAACGCCATCTCGTCCCAAGCTAAGCAAATTAATGCTTGTGTTATGGTAACGAGATGGATGATAAACTACTTATATACATTTTTTTTTTGTAAATACATACATACTATAGATAGAAATGACACCCAGACTCCGAGCCAGTGCCTCTGGTTTAGACAAAGACACTTGCCCGACCCCGGAATCGAACCCGGGACCCGTTGATCCAAAGGCGGCACATCTAACCACTAGACCTTCTTGTCTCTTCAATAAACTACTATCACTCAACTCATACATGACCAGACGGGTTGGCACAGGGTGTCGTTTCGAGTTGGCCGTCTCTTGTCAGCTCTTACGACATCTTCAACCACAATGAAATGACAACTGTTATTTTTTCAGCGGAAATCCTCATGGATACTCTGCCGTTGGGGACTGGTCGGTTAATGTGGAACTCCGGGACGCGTAGAGATGACAATTTGCGCTGCCCCACTAAAACCGACGGCGATCCCCGACTGCCTGACTCCAGAACCACGGGAATCACACCTCGTGGTTGGAGGCGTATGCAACCCTGGCCTATTAGAATGCTATATTATCCCTAATTAACATACGATATGTGGTGATGGATTTAGAATACGTAACGTTACAAACCCATTCCATCCTAAGAGTCGACAGACAAGCCCGAAAACCTAGCCGCAAGAGAAGGAAAACTTGAAACGAAACCCTGTGCCAATCCGTCTGGCCAGCATGGCACAGTAGGCTAATTACCCTCCATTTAATTGGAGGAGGCCCGACTCAGCAGTGAGTCATCTATGAGCTGAGCAGTAGTACCACAGGAGTAGATAGAGGACAGAGAGAAAGCTTCTAAGAACAGCGCCACGATAGGTACACCACTACAAGTATGATGCGCGTGTGTGTGGGGGCACTGGCGGCTAGTCACGTACGGAACGAAACCGGTGTATACTGGTTCGGCCAGTGCTTTAACAAAGGGCTACCTCACCGCTCGCTGTGTATAGCGTCGTGCGTGTTTGTTTAAAATTGAAATTATAATAAATTAGAAAGAGTGTAAATATGGTTTATTGTACTGTGTGCATGAACAGCAATCGAAAGAATAAAAACATATATCTTTTCATCCCAAGACCAAAGTAGACATTTCGAAATTATGTGATAAGTGTATGACTAAAAGTAGGTCTTAAACTATTAAATGCCAAATAGATGTAAACAAACTTTTGTGCATTTATTTTAATCCTCCTTTGCCAACCCTATAAGAATAGGTAACAATTTTGCTCACTCTTTAGAAGGTTTCCCTCTTTAAACTCTGTGGTAGTACTAACATTGGACACATGTGAAGCCACGAGCACAAGCTAATCTAAAATAATTTCGATATACTCAGTGAGTATTAGCATTAAACCTAATTAATAATCATCCATACATAAGATCTCCAATTATCCATTAACAACAGACAAATGAAGTGCAATTGACTTGCTAAATTGTTATAATTAAGTATGTATAATAACGCCGTGTTTCTCGTCTAAATGTGTCTCGTATAGGCATAGAGCTGGGCCGAGCCAAACGGAAGCCGTATACGAATTTAATCTCGCAGAAATGTGGTATCGCGCAAATTGCAGCAACACAGCGCCTGTTTACGACAAACGTCTAACAAGCAATATTACCTTCGGAACATATTTATAACTGGATTACTTTGTTTTTTTTTCTGTATACCACAAAATTTGGTAGCGCGATTTATGTGGAGCTTTCTGAAAATACGGCAACATTTTGTGCGTACGACCTTACTGGGTTACGTCATATAATTATACTACTTTTCAGCCCATAAATCCACTGCTGACTCGGGCCTCCTCCAACTACACGGAGGATAATTAGCCTACTGTGGATAGCTGGCCAGACGGTTTGGCATAGGGTTTCGTATCAAGTTTTCCTTATCTTCTGGCTAGGTTTTCGGCCTTGTCATTTCCTTTTGTCGGCTCTTACGACACCCTCAGAATGGAATGGGGTGGTGACACTTTGTATTCTAAATCTGTCACCACACATACCTGATAATTATAGTTCATAGGTAATTCTAATGTTTCCAAGCGAGTACGCAGTATGTCCATTATAATGGTACAACACCTTTGTATTTTGATAAAGGACAGTTTGAAATATTATTCGCGAAAAGTTTAAACAGAAAATTGAGCTTCGGTAGGTTCAATAATTAATTACATGTCAAAACATTTAATTAAGCAACTTTATGAACATTAATCATTTAACAGGTGATGTGCAATAACTCTACTTAGGTATTACTGCCTTCAAAAACGAGGAGATTGCATTTTGTTTTGGATGTCCCATAGACAAAAATGAGAGCTGTGTAAATAGAAATTCGATACTCCAACTCAAACTCAAAATTAACTTTATTTACCTAGGTTTTATCACAAAACTATTATAAATCGTCATATTTATAACACCTATCAGTCGTCATAGCTACACATTAAGGTGTGAATCCTTTCATACACAATTCCTCACTCCTACAATCCATCCATTTTCCTTGATCGCCCACAACACCTACGTCCACCCATATTCATGCTGAAATTACCACCGGTTCGGAAAGATGCTCTACATCGAATAAATTTCGTAATGAATAACATTGCAAATAGCTTTCAACGTCAAGTCTTTTCCGCAGTCACTAAGAGCGGGCTTTTAGCTTATTTTTTTTGGCAAATGGGAATGTGACTCTGGTGAGGAGCTAAGCAAGATTAAAAAGATAGCGTCATTCAGGGCGTCAAGTCACGGGCAAAATGTTACGTATAAATAATCCGGAATAAAGCTTTCACACAAAACGGGTGACGCGCACGGAGGAAGGAGAGATTTATCCCTTGAATCTAATCTTGCGGATGGTGAAAAGAGCAGTTTCTGCGAAAAAATTGTCTCACTTGTCGAGACGCCGCTTTATCCACGAGGCCAAGGACTATAATTACTATAGACTAACCAACAAGTACGTCGTTTTTGTATAAGTTAAAGCAACATATACAAAAACATTTTGTATGTGTGTAAAAAAAATTATGTGTGTGTAAAAACATTTTGCTGTAAACAGTAAGTTTTAAGTGCATGTGTAACTCTATGAGGCATCGTAGTTTCTAAACATCTGGACAGCTATGATGTTTTTTTATTTTATAGGAGATTCGTGCAGTTATTTTTTTGACATGTTCTATGAAATTCAGCCGTTTCTAGATGTCGGGGTTCCTCAAAACTGTCAATTTTGGTTATTTTATTAATGACTCTCTATTGTGGTTATTTTAATGATTTTATCAGATATAACTTTCATTATTAGGTGAGGTCCCTTTTATTATATACTAGCGACCCGCCCCGGCTCATAAAGCTCATAAAGGTGCAAGAAAAACTTTTTCAACGTCAAAGTCATTCTTGCACCTTTATGAGCTTGGAGGGTTGTATTGATGAGTTTGATGATTATAACTCTGTAACTACATACGTCTTACAGCCGCTAATCAAATGTTCATCATCATACAACCTAGCACTGCCCTGCAAATTGCAAAAAACGTAAGAAAATTTGAATTTCGCGGGCTACCCTGGAGCATCCACCTTAATGTAACTAGAGAAGGCCCGACTCAGCAGTGACTCATCTGTGGGCTGAGTAGTAGCAGTAGTGGGTTATTTATGAGGTGACATAATGACGTCGCCTTAAATATTCCGACGTGAGTAAAAAAAACACAGCTAATTCTAGTTAAAACTAATTAAAATTTATAACAGCTTATTCGGCGAAGAATGCTTACCTCAGATATAAGAAAACCCTATGCATTATACGAGTACTAATCTATTTGTTAATCACTATCACTACATAGTATAAAACAAAGTCGCATTCTTCTGTCCGTCCCTATGTATGCATAAATCTTTAAAACTACGCAACGGATTTTGAAGCGGTTTTTTTAATAGATAGAGTGATTCAAGGGGAAGGTTTATATGTATAACCCACCCCCGCTTTGCACGGGCGAAGCCGGGGCGGGCCACTAGTCTCAGCATAAAAGAAGTAGATTATGCAGACAAGTGTTTAGTACATTATCATACTAAATCTACAAGTGGAATATACTACAGATAAATTAAATTATTTATCTGTGCATAAAAAGCGAGGCCGTATTCCATGCGCTGTTTAAAGTTTGAAACTTATTATCAATGTTGCCACTGAATCCTTAAGAATATCTGCATTTCATTTACCTAAAAGCTCCGTATTAGACCAATTCTCATATTTGAATAACTGATAACGTTTGCCTTGCCTCGTATATACCTATTCCATGAAAGGTTAAGCCCATCAATTTACTATTTAATGAACAGACGTTTCTAATAGGAATTCCGGATTTATTTTGTAGACTGTTCTTAAAAATACCATAGTGCTTGTAGGCGGCCAGCAACCTCTTTGGTTGCTTTTTTATATATTCCAACTTAGAGTCCCTTGTAATATAATTCCATTGTTTCCAGTAAATGTTATTTTTTAACTTGTGAATACGCTAAAACAAATGATTAAAGCGGTCTATTTTGCATTTGCCATCCGTCCTTAATTGTGCTTTATTAGACCACAACAATTAGTCCGTGTGATGACGGATTTAGAATACATGGCCATCATTCCATTCCATTGCGAGAGAGCCATAAGAGCCGCCTCAAGGTGGAAAACCTGGTCGCAAGAGAAGAAAATCTTGATACAAAATTAAATGCCAACCCTGGTCAGCGTATGCAAATCAGCCTACTGTACTGTAGGCTGATTTCCCTCCATTGAAATGGAGGAGGCCGGACTCAGCAGTGGGTCTTTTATTAGCTGGAATGATGATGATGATACTACCCAAAGGTAATGTTATGCGGTATTCTGTTAAGTCCTTCCCCTGTCGGGTACCTACATCACACTGTATGTCTAATTGATCGCGTAGTAGCAAAGTTGCCTTTAGATTCGGGGATCCAAGTTCGATTCCAAGTATTCTGAAAACGGCGTTCGGTACTGTGTCTTCATAAGTTTTTAATGAGCCTATTTTAATTGAGCTTTTGGTACATTCTTCATTGGTTTAGATCCACAAATGGACCCTCTGACTCTGTGCAGAATAACGTATTTAAAGCATTTGCTAACAAATCCTCAAACTATTTCTATGGCAAACATTATCTCGAAAGACAGTAGACAGAAGAGCATCATTTTTAAATAAGATTTGTAATTACTTTACTTGTGTAGTTTAATGTATATTGGTTCTTTTCTCGCACCCCAACGGGTTTGTTTCAGAGTTAATTTAAGATTAAAACGAAACGAAGTCAGGAGGAGTTAGCTCGCCTCAGGTGAACCAACTTTGTGATTAAGTGGACTAACCCACTCCACTAATTCTGTATGGATGGGCTTAACTTTGGATTAGTTTAACATTTTAAGGGAATCCAATTTTAATTTAGAAGTTCGTTTTGCGCTGTTGGCTCTCCTTGCGATTCATTAGGGTAGTACCTATTGAATAATAAATTGTTCATGTTAAATCTATTTATTAACTAGCGACCCGAAACCGAGGGGTTTCGCACAGGTACAATGATGAACACCTATTTTTTTATTATCAGTATTTCTCTACAGTATTATGCATGCATTATAGTTACATATTATACCTTCCTCTTGAATCACTCTATCTATTAAAAAAAACCGCATCAAAATCCGTTGCGTAGTTTTAAAGATTTAAGCATACATAGGGACGGACAGACGACAGCGACTTTGTTTTATTCAAATTTTGTTTTGGTCAAATTGAGAATAGAACTATTTTATATTTATTGAACTATAATTTTAATTGATTATTGTTAGGTTAGATTTCGACCGCTGGGTGACCACTAGTTAATATAACTCTATATGTAAATGATTTCTTAGGTTTTCGCGATTATTACACATTGAAATTAAACACTTTTTAACGGATTTATCGCGCGTATATACTGCTGCAAAGCATTCGAAAAGTAGGGAATTAAAAAATGTAATATACACGCGATAAATCCGTTAAAAAGTGTTTAATTTCAATCTATATGTAAAATTGAAAGTTTGTACAATTCTGCTAAGCAATCAAAAGAAAACGCACATCTAGCCCTGTAGGTCGTGTTCGGTTGGTCTATAGAAATGACAGTTGTGTTGAAACGTAACATTAATCATCATTTCAGCTCATACCTGGTTTTCATTCCAGTATTAAATAAGCAAATATTTCTTATGAAAGAAAAGCGCTTCAGATTACAAGGCCTAAGATTCTTCTGTTTATGTTGCTTCCAGCCTAATCCTACCAGACATTGTAACATCTTGTAAAGCCAGTTCGAGGTGTCGATACTTCAGCTAGTTCTGTTTAGTAAATCTCAAGACAGATTTATTTAGTCACGTAATCCCAGGACTGGCTTCTTTCGACTAGTTTCTAATCTGCTATCAAAGAAACTTTCTTTTAGCTAGTACTTACTAAGAACGTGATTGAGAATGAAAGTTTAACAAACTGGTATTATTAGGGCGGAAGACATATTCTCTGGATATATTTATAGTCGTTACTGATATAAATAACTAATAAAATATGTATATTTAACTGCCTCATGGTCTAGTGGTTAGATGTGCCGCCTTTGGATCAACAGGTCCCGGGTTTGATTCCGGGGTCGGGCAAGTGTCTTTGTCTAAACCTGTGGCACTGGCTCGGAGTCTGGGTGTCATTTCTATCTATAATATGTATGTATTTACAAAAAAAAATGTATTTAAGTAGTTTATCATCCATCTCGTTACCATAACACAAGCATTTAGTTGCTTAGCTTGGGACGAGATGGCGTTGTGTGAAATGTCCAAGGATATTTATATTTTATGTATCCAGTATTTCGCCCATTATGTATTGAGTTGTTTCTCGGGTATCAGTGGAATCAATTTACTGCACCAAAGAGCAGTAATCTCTACACCACCCAGCAAAATTCGGTTCGGGGATAGGCGGCATTAATTCCGCCTATGTATAAATGTGCGTAATATAGTCGGTCAGTAAATGATGACGAAAATGTTTTAACCAGATATGCGCACAGTAATTGTAAGGAATATTTAGGAACACAGTTCAAAATAATCACTAAGTATAGCTAGACGCTTCATTTTCGATGAAACGCTTGTATAGTAATAAAACATTGGATAGTAAAACAGACGTTTTCTACTCACTCATACTAAAGCATTTTAACAAAAGATATAAACCGACTTCAATAATATCTTTTTCATTATCATTATCATTACATAGTATAAAACAAAGTCGCTTTCGTCTATCCGTCCATAGGTATGCTTAAAACTTTAAAACTACGCAACAGATTTTGAAGCGGTTTTTTTAATAGATAGAGTGATTCAAGATGAAGATTTATATGTATAATACATGCATAATATTGTAGAGAAACACAGATAAATTTAGATGTTCATCATTGCACCCATGCGAAGCCGCCGCCGGTCGCTAGTTTAGTATAAAACAACGAAACCCCTGCACTATGTATAACTTGTATCGCGGGGGCAGTTTACAGACATGAAATTGACGAACACAATTGACACCCAAACTCAGAGCAAGTGCCTCTGGTTTAGACAAAGACAATTGCCTGACCCCGGAATCGAACCCGGGACCCGTTGATGTAAAGGCGGCACATGTAACTCCGTTTTCATGTGGGAGATCCTCATGGTTACCGTTAGGGACTGGCCGGGGTATGAGGGGGCGCGTAGAGATGGTAAATTGCGCCCCGACCTACCCCCTAAACCCGACGGCGATCCTCGACTGCCCAAATCAGGGCCACGGGATTCACTCCCATTGCGGGACCATGCTCCGTGGCCCTAGGGGCCTTGGCCAACCTCTTATAAAGCTAGTGGAGGGCATATCTAACCCCTAGACCAACGAGGCACTTCAAATAGCACTATATAACGAAAAATAACCAAGAAATACCAATAACACCTCTAGAGAAGGAAACTTTGATCGCATGAATAAAAGTTGTAAGTAAAACACAATACAATTCAAAATCACGATTAACATTCCGATAAAACGGTATCACCGATTCAATAAGCAAAACGCCTGATTGATGAAAGTAAACACGCCCTAATCGCTATTGAAAATTGCACCCTAAGAAAAAATATTGAAAATACGTTTTCCATTTTAATCACGAGTTTCCTCAGAGCTGCGTTGAAAAATTGTGGAATCAAATCAGGAGTGCGGTCGTGAGAAAGTAATCAAAATTTATTATTCTCCTCCCCAACTGATAGATGATATAAAGTGGGAAATTACGTTTATTAAAACAATGTAAAATACATTCTATTTATCTAGTAATAAGATTGGAAAATGAAGAAGGATTCTTATACCTTCGTATTTAGTGTGTAATTCCTACTAAAATAATAAATGCATAAGTTTGTAAGTATGGAGAGATGGATGGATGTATGTCCATGAGTGACATCACCCGCCGCCCCTGACGTTGGTTGCTTGCAACCAGCATCGTGCTGAGTTTGGGACGGTTTGTGGTAGGAAGGCTTTCCATACTGTAGTTTAGTGCCTAGTTTTATTACTGACTGCCTCGTTGGTCTAGTGGTTAGATGTGCCGCCTTTGGATCAACGGGTCCCGGGTTCGATTCCGGGGTCGGGCAAGTGTCTTTGTCTAAACCAGAGGCACTGGCTCGTCGTCTGGGTGTCATTTCTATCTATAATATGTATGTATTTACAAAAAAAAAAAGTATATAAGTAGTTTATCATCCATCTCGTTACCATAACACAAGCATTAAGTTGCTTAACTTGGGACGAGATGGCGTTGTGTGAAATGTCCAAGGATATTTATTTATTTATTTTGTATTTTTCTTGCCACAATAAATATTATGTCTATGTCAAGAAATCGGTAAGTATGCAACGCCTTTCTACAGTTAAAAATGACCTCGGTCTTAACCCTTCTCTTTCTAAAACAACATCCATTGGAACTGATACAAAAAGTAGCTATGTACGTCTCATGAATAAAATTATGTAACTCGCAGAAATATTCAGTATTATCCGTCGTCGGTGCGGGTCCGATATTGCTCTACAGGGTGTAGTTACTTTCATTTTAACTTCCACAACGATGTGAAAATATTTCTGCGGGCGTTTATTGCCAGCCAGAGAGTTGGGCGGTGTGAACTTGTAGGAATATAGTTATAATAACTACCGTACGTAACCTTTTCGAACGGCATTAAGCAGGTTTGATGTGGATATTAAGCCAAAAATCTGATGTAGGAACTAAAAAGTAGTAGAGTGTATGTCGTAGTAATTTTTTAACCGACTTCGAAGAAAAAGGGCGATTCTCTACTTCCGTGTCATTTTTATGTGTTACCGCATAACTCCGTCATATATATAACTAGCGAACCGCCCCGGCTTCGCACGGGTGCAATGATGAACATCTAAATTTATGAGTGTTTCTCTACAATAGCATGCACGTATTATGCCTATAAACCTTCCTCTTGAATCACTGTACCCATTAAACAAAACAGCTTCAAAATCCGTTGCTTAGTTTAAAAGATTTAAGCATACATAGGGACGGACAGCCTAAAGCGACTTAGTTTTATACTATGTAGTGATAGTGATTTTATGTACTAACTGTATAGTGCCTGTATTCTCAACGTCATCCTCTCAGCCTTACATAGATAAAATATGAGTTGTGCCATCACCATTATGATGTACCACGCTTACATGACAGGTTGGACAAAAAAGTTCATTTCAAGTACCTTATTCGGGCAGTTTGGTTATAGTACTTTTATTGCCTCCTCCTAGGTTCAACTCCGTGTGGTGACGGATTTACAATACATATTGCCCGTATCCCAATCCATCAGGAGGGTGTCGTAAGAGCCAACAAAAAGAAATGATAAGGCCGGAAAGCTAGTCAGAGATAAGTAAACTTTGATAGGAAACCCTGTGCCAAGCCGTCTGGCCAACATGGCACAGTAGGCTAATGTATTTATTTAGTTGGAAGAGGGGGCCTCTTCAGACTCAGTAGTGGCTCCTTTATGGACTGAGGTGTAGCTGTACTTGCCTGAACCTGGAAAAAGCACTCCTAATCTATATCTCGATCTAAAGACTGCATAGTGGATACCCTCAAATGGCGATAATATAAAATAAGCTTCGTCGTTGGTCTAGAGGTTGGATGTGCCGCCTTTCGATCAACGGGTCCAGGGTTCGATTTCGGTGTCGGGCAAGTGTCTTTGTCCACCAGAGGCACATGTTCTGGGTGAAAAAGTGTTATTTGTGTTCGTGAATTGCAGGTTTGTAAACTGGCGCTGCGATACAGGTTATGCCTAGTGCAAGGTTTTATATTGAGCCACCTTGTAGGTATTGGTTTGGGTGCCGCCTTTGCGATCATGGGTCCCGCAAGTGTTTGTGTAAACCAGTGGCACTTTCTCAAAGTCTGGGTGTCACTTGTGTTCGTGAATTACATGTCGGTAACTAGCCCCCGTGACAAAGGCTTCGTGCAGAGATTTCGTTTAAAAAAATACATCACGATTAGTGGTAGAGCGTTCTTTAAACATTACATTACATACATACATTACATATAATCACGCCTCTTTCCCGTAGGGGTAGGCAGAGACAACTTCTTTCCACTTGCTACGATCCATACATACTTGTTTCGCTTCGTCCACTTTCATTATTCCCTTCATACATGCTCTTCGGTTTAGGGTACTCTTGACCTGGCCTTTTTTCAAGACGTCCCTAATTTGGTCTTGAAACGTCCGCCTAGGTCTTCCCCTTCCAACACTTTCATTCACACTCGCCTTATACACTTTTTTCGTCAATCGTTCTTCATTCATTCTCTCGATATGGCCAAACCATCTCAGCATACCTTTCTCAATTTTTGTCACTACATCTTCTTTCAGACCACAACGCTTCCTTATCTCACTATTTCTTATCCTGTCACTCAGTTTAACTTAAGTTTAACAGTTCTTTAAAGCCAGCTCACATATTAAGAAGATTCTTCAAAATACTGCAACGTTGTCAAGGTTAGGTTTTCTATGTCTTGTACGTTCGTATATCTGAAGTAATGACTTCAGATGTACGGGAGTAGAAAACTTTTATGGCCTTAAAAGCTTTTAACGGAGGGCGGTGTATCGAAAATGCCATTACTTTAAAGTATGTTCTATGTTACCTGACTTTCATAATGCTTAGCTCGGGTTTAGCGAGTTTTCTTTTAGCGGCTCAAGTTTTTATGAAACGAAAGGTTAAATGGCGTACAGTCTGCCGAATATGTTTGGAATTGTATTAGGAACTCCAAAATAGCAAAAAAAAAGAATAGTTGACATTCCTCCTATTATGTTTGCGTTGTAGGTTTTTTTATTTAGTTTACATAGCATTTATTTGTGGTGTCAAAAAAAGTTAAATATGGTTAAGAATTTCTATAAAAAACAAACGAGTAATTGTAATACGATATTTGAAGCTTTTAAGATTATCAGCCTCTTATTTATATATGTCACAAATCCCCATCTTTTTATCCCATTTTATATCAGTGAATGATAGTTTAAAGTTCCTGTCGGTTCAGTCCAGTGACGCACTACCGAGTCAGCCTCCTCCAAATTCATGGAGGGAAATTAACCTACTGTGCCTCACTAGCAGGACGGGTCGGCACATGATTTTTATCAAGTTTTCCTTTTCTTGTGGCTAGGTTTTCAGCCATAGCATGTCCTTTTGTCGGTCCTTACGTCCTTGGTATGGGTTGGTGACATTGTGTATTCTAAATCCGCCCCACACGGAAGAATAGTAATCACTATCACTATCTCTACATATTATAAAACAAAGTCGCTGTCGTCTGTCCATCCCTGCACAAATCTTTAAAAATACGCAATGGATTTTGATGCGGTTTTTTTTAATAGATAGAGTGATTCAAGAGGAAGGTTTATATGTATAATATTGTAGAAAAACACTGATAAATTTAGAGATTTATCATTGCACCCTCGCGAAGCTGGGGCGGGTCGCTAGTTAAATATCCTTGGACATTTCACACAACGCCATCTCGTCCCAAGCTAAGCAACTTAATGCTTGTGTTATGGTAAAGAGATGGATGATAAACTACTTATATACATTTTTTTTTGTAAATACATACATATTATAGATAGAAATGACACCCAGACTCCGAGCCAGTGCCTCTGGTTTAGACAAAGAGACTTGCCCGACCGGGGAATCGAACCCGGGACCCGCATCCTTTGGATCACCAAAGGCGGCACATCTAACCACTAGACCAACGAGGTAGTTAAAAATAAACAGTAAGTACTGAAACCAAAAAACCTTTTTTCAAACTGAGAGAATTGGATGGATCCTCCTGGCAATCAACACAGACATTTTTAATGGAACACCGATATTTTTTCTATTTCTGTCGCGAGTTAAGTACTTCGTAGAATTGCGCCCGATGCTCGGCGATGCGGCATAATAAGTGTCGTAGGTACTCGTACAAACGTACATTTCCAATCATAAACCACTAATACGAGATTTTAATATTTAATTATTGCGAAGATTTTTCTGCAGTGCTCTAAATTTATAGGAAGAAATAACGTCACTGTATCACGGCAGTATAGCCTTCCTCGTTCTTAACAAACACTTTGCCATCTACACTTCAAAGTATTATGCTTAACACTATAAATGCAGTTTGATTTACTCATTACAAATAACATTTGTTTAAACATTGAACAAATTTTAACTTAATAAGTCTAAGTGATTTCGGTACATAATCATATTATTAATATGTGGGTAAAAGGATAATCAATTACAGTAAAAGTAATAGAACAGTAAACTAAAGTGCGTTGAAAGGTAAGGTAATGTGTGGAGAGTATTTGTATGGTGTGTGTTTGTGTGTAAAGAGAATAATATGTATGTGCTATATTTAAATGTTATGAAATTACCAAAATAATATCTTCAGTATTGTCATAACTTAGCTGCCTGAGTTATTTATCTATCAATTTTTTGCAGACAGATCGAGATGAATGGCGTAGGTGTAACTCTTTTGATAATTTGTTATATATATGAGGGCCTAAGAAATTAAAGAATTTATGTGAAAACGACTTCTTATATACAGGTGTTGAGTAGACAATTTCTTTTTTGCGTTTATTTGTGACATCGCTTGGAGGAATTTTATGTTGATCAAGCGTAATTTGTTTGATAAATAGCTGTCTGACAGTAAGAAGTGACATTTGCATGTACAGAGTATGAGTAGGATACATATACCGCTTGAACCCCATAACTTTCAGAATAGCTCTTTGAGCTCGTTCTAAAGCTATCAAAGTAGTTTTTGAGGTTCCCCCCCATGCTGTGATGCCATATGTTAATATAGACTGGCATAGGGCAATATATACCGATTTTAGGAGCTGGAACTGACAAAATTGCCTAATTCATAATAATGACAAAATTGACTTGTTAGAAGGTTTATGTGATTTTTCCAGCTGAGGTTTTGATCAATGACTAATCCGAGATATTTTATCGAGCTAGTTTTTTTGAGGCTTTCACAATAACATGCAATATTGTCAATTTTGCACTCATGGTATTTTATGCCTAGTATATTAGGTGGTGGCTGTTGATTATTTCTAATACTGAAAGTCATATATTGTGTTTTGTTTGGATTTAGTGTGAGGAGATTTATATTTAATAAATCTTTTACCATTTTGAATCCATCGTTTGCCCTAGCATATGTTTCGATCCACGATTTCCCATTACCATTATTTAAGACATAGAATCGCTTCTTTTATGTCCAGAATTGACAAGTGTGACAACGTCATTATAAAGGAGTTAGCCGACAGATTGTATCACACAGACGTTTATAAGCGATGGATCACAATCGTAACGTAAGCCCAAGACTGACTGTTTTGTAAGTTATAATGAAAATGTATTGTATTGACAAAAATGATTGTTATTATTATTTGCACTATTCTTATTATTTTTTCTCTGTAACAATTTTATGGATCAATGAATCTGAAATAAAACATTATCATTATTATTATTATATTATTATTATTAAATAAAATTACCGTATCATCTGCAAAAGATATGATCTGACCTTGTTGTAATTGGAGATTAGATAACTCATTGATATAAATAAGGAAGAGCGTAGGACCCAGTATGCTCCCTTGTGGCACGCCAAACGATAGATGTTGTTGAGGACTTAAGTAGTTACAAATTCTTACACATTGGGTCCTATTTTTCAAGTAGTCTGTAAAAAGCTGTAGGGTAACACCACGAATACCTATGCATTCTAGCTTATCAAGAAGAAAAGGGACAGATATAGTATCAAATGCTTTTCTTATATCTAGAATGATACCTAAAGTCTTCTTTCCTTCATCTAAATTATTAACAATAAATGATAATAGCTTTTGGATTGCATTTTCAGCTGATTTTCCTTCACGGAAGCCAAATTGGTTAGTAGAAAGAATATCATTCGTTTCCAAGTAACTTTTAAGACGTGAGCTAATTAAATGCTCTAAAATTTTTGATAAAGTGGGCAGTAACGAAATTGGTCTATAATTAGAGACATTGTCTTTATCCCCTGTCTTAAAAATTGGCATTACTACAGACTGTTTTAGTGCATCAGGGAATACACCTTGACAAATACATTGGTTACATATCTTTGTGATTGGGGAAACCAACGGAATTTGAGTTTTTAAGATTTAATATTACATGTCTTATTTCAGTTTCGTCAGTCGGTAAGAGAACCAATGAATGTAGTGGACTGTTCACTATCTTTTTTGCCTGTCTTTGTTCTATGTCAGCAATCTTTGTTAAACAATTTTTCGCTAATTTCTCTCCAATACTGCAAAAGTAGTCGTTTAAATATGTCACTGATTCCAATGGATTCGACCTAATGGCTAGTAGGTTTTCAGGCTTGTCAATGTTAGAATTAACATGACAAGTATGTTTTAGTAAGGACCACTGCTTTTTGAGATTGTTTTTGTGTAAGTGAACTTGAGATCTAAGATAGTCATTTTTTAGATTCTTTAGTAAGTTACTGCACGTAATCCGATACCGGGTATAAGTTGACTTTAACACAGTGTTATTCGGTTCTTTTCGTAACCTTTGATGCAATTTATCTCTGTTTCTCATACAACGACACAGACCAGGAGTTATCCAGGGTTTTATTGGTTGTTTTCTATGCGAAAGTTTGTACTTTGTTGTGTGATTGCTCATTGATTGTCTAATAATAGATAAGAATATAAATGTTGCATTATTTGGATCATCATAAGGTAATATAGTATCCCAATCGATTTCTTTAAGTTCTTCTAGCACTTTCGGATAATAAATTTTTATAAACTCTCTACGCTGTTTTGCTTTGTTATTTAAGTTTTTGTGTAGTGCTATCATAACGCATGCATGATCAGTTATAGAAGAGTTACATACAACAGTTCTATGTGCGTTGTTAGTTTTATATTATGTTTTATATGTATTTAATTTGATTTTTTAAATTATACATAAAATACATTATATCAATAAAATAAACATTACACGCACAACTACTCTTTTGTTTATTGTTGAAGTCTGTGGTCAATTTCGACAGGCGACCACTAGTTTATGTAGTTATATATTAATAACTCTCCTTCTTCTGCCTGGCGTTAATCATGGCTAAGGTCCGCCTTCCGACTGAGCTTCCTCCACTTTGCCCGACACCTTTATAACTCTTGAACGCAAAAATTACTGAGCATGTTTGGTAATAATTTGAAACGTCTGCTAGTAAATATAGAGTACTTTTTACAGAGCTGACGACACGTTAGTGGCTCCAGTGTACATAGGTGAAGATAACTTACCATCACGCAGGTCGTAAGCTAGAGCCCATCTTTAGTGGAATAAAAAAAGCGTACATGAACATGTTACACGATCAAAGAGATGGATGTATTGTAAGAATGAGGAATTGTGTAGGAAAGGTGTGACTGTAGATATGATGACTGATAGGTGTGTATGGAGACTGCCACCTAGCGTGGGGCAGGGGTCGTAGGATGATAACGATAATTTTAAATATGATGATTAACCTACGTAAATAAAGTTTCTTTTGAGTTTACCATTTATTAATTTATCTCAATTAACCAACCAAACACACGGTCCCACACGGTGGATCGACGACCTGGTTAAGGTCGCCGGAAAGCAGTGGATGCGGGCGGCCCAGGACCGGCCTTTGTGGAGATCCTTGGGGGAAGCCTATGTCCAGCAGTGGATGTCTTTTGGCTGAAATGATGATGATGATGATGATGAACCAACCAAAACAAAAATAATATAATAACTATTTAAGAATATTTTATTTTCTATATATATTGTACATTGGGCGACCTTACCGCGATCTCTTCCACGCAACCTTTTATACAAATAATAATAGGCAATTTTAAACATCTACTACAAGTCTTAAGGGTGATTATCGTAGAAAACATTTATCCAAGAATGCCTATTGCATGTAGCACAGGCTGTTATCTGGCGGCGGCGTTTTCCCGATTAGAACCACAATTAAGTTTATATATCGTTCGCTGCCAACGTACCGACCGACAAATTAAAATTCCACCGTCGAGCCAAGTACGAAAACAGATTCATGGTGAATTTGCTTCGGTTCCAGCCATTTGAATACTAATAAAATTCAACTGCGACTGGAAAATGTTCAACGTTTTACAGGTCTATGCTCTGCTCTTATTATTATGATAAATGACAATGTTGGTAACACTGGTTATTAGCTGCATTAAACGTAGCAGTTTGTTTTTAGCCCATAAATGACCCACTGTTGAGTCGGATCTCCCCCAACTACATGGAGGGTAAACCTACTGTGCCAGACGGGTTGGTACAGAGTTTCTTAACAAGTTTTCCTTCTCTTGATCGCTGATCGTTTCATTTTGTCGGCTCTTACTATACCCTCAGGACTTTGTGCAAATATAAATAGATATAAAATGTATATGGGACAAAAAAAAATATATGATGTCCTGTATAACACCTGCACCTGAGTCCTGACTCCTGATTTGGGCATCCTCCAATTATTTATATGGAAATTGGCGACGTTGGCCTGATTTGTTGGCAGGTTTCATATGAAGTTTTCCTTGTCTTATGGCTACATTCTATGTATGGAGTAAAAATCCATTCCAGTTTATTTCCATTCAGAAAATCCCACGAAATTCAACTGAATGCATTAAACGAATTTGTTGACTTGCCTTCATTGTTCAGGCACAAAGTTTCAGATCAATTAGATCAATTGCAGTTTTGCTCCGTATGTAAGCTACCCCCGTACTAATTCATCAGAAAGAGCGTGATTAAATAAATAAATAAATATCCATGGACATTTCACACAACGCCATCTCGTCCCAAGCTAAGCCACTTAATGCTTGTGTTATGGTAACTACTTATATACATTTTGTTTTGTAAATACATACATATTATAGATAGAAATGACACCCAGACTCCGAGCCAGTGCCTCTGGTTTAGACAAAGACACTTGCCCGACCCCGGAATCGAACCCGGGACCCGTTGATCCAAAGGCGGCACATCTAACCACTATGACCAACGAGGCAAGGTGCAATAAATTTAAAATTTCATTATTTGATGAGGAAGACGCGAGTTGCCAATCGCAATTCAGTTTTCCGATCACGTCTCCATTCTGTTGGTGTAGATATTGGAGCCACCTGTGCTCCTACTATATGAGGCTTTAAACACGTGCCCGATAAACTGTCTCCGGTAGGGGAAAAAAACCACATGTCTAATTGAATACGTCTTACTGGTAGAAATCCGTGTGGCGTTTAGTATTAGTGCCACCACCCCATTCCATTCTGAGGATGTTGTAAGAGCTGATAAGAGCAAAATGACAAGGCCGAAAATCAAGCCGCAAGAAAAGAAAACTTCATAGGAAACCCGGTGCCAACCCGTCTGGCCAGGGAGGCACATTGGGCTAATTACCCTCCATGTAGGTGGAGGAGGCCCGACTCAGCCGTGGGTATGGAGCACACGTCATTGCTAGTGAAGGTGTTATTATTATTTTATTTATCACTTTTTTTTGTATATTGATAAATACGTAAAGCGTAGAATAGAATAGAATAGAATTCTCCTTATTGTACACCAATAATATTAAAAGCATAGTTGGAAAGTAATAATTTAAGTACATTGAGACGGCCTTATCGCTAGTAGGTAAGCGATTTCTTCCAGGCGATATTAACAGGAACAACAGCAATAAAAAACCGTAGAAATAATAATGATGACAATCTTATTTAACATACTGTATAATGTGTACATAAATATAAGTAACTACGCGTTATTATATAAATTTAACAATAAAATATGTTTAAAGAAACAAAATAAATATTTTAATATACATATTTTGTGTCGTATATCAACACAGACCGCATTTCGGTAGGACTAAATCAACGTAAAGACGCCACGAGTCTTTATCGGAAACGTCCACAATTTTCCCTTCAATAGGTCGTCAAATCACGGTGTACATAGAAATATGGCAAAAGCAACGTTATATTAATACAATGGGAGTTAATCCTGTGTGTAGTTACGTAAAAAGTTGTAGACGGCGGCGTGTGGCCACGGTCGTATCTCAAATTAAATCTCCCCAACAAATCTTCGCGGCGGGATGAACCGCGGGACACCTCTACCATCGACCTTTTCCCCTAAATATATGTAGACTTATCTCACTAATATTATAAATGGGAAACTTTAGATGGATGGAGTGATGTAGTCCGTATGGTGATAGATTTAGAATCCATAATGTAATGCATAGACAAAGGGCAATGACAAGGTCGAAAACCTAGCCTAGAAAGAAAAGGAAAACGTGACACGACCCTGTCTTAAACCGTTTGGCCAGAGTGGCACAGTAGGCTGATTATAATGGGAGGAGACCCGACTCAGCAGTGGATAATTTGTGTCCTGAGTGGGGGTGGAGATAGATGTATGAAGGCGTGCTACTCAATTTGGATCAACGGATCCCGGGTTCGATTCCGGGGTCGGGCAACTGTCTTTGTCTAAACCAGAGGCACTGGCTCGGAGTCTGGGTGTCATTTCTATTTATAATATGTATGTATTTACAAAAAAAAATGTATTTAAGTAGTTTATCATCCATCTCGTTACCATAACACAAGCATTAAGTTGCTTAGCTTGGGACGAGATGGCGTTGTATGAGGATATATATTTATTTAATTATATTTGAATGACTTAACTGATCTAGGTGAACTTTAACACAAAGTGTATAGTAGTAAAAGTAAGTAAATAATATAATTCACGACTGCCTTTTTTGTAGGCTCTTTGCTCTCTCTTGATTTTATTACACTCGAAAGAATCCATCAACAAGATTTATTATATAATAGCGACCCGTCCCCGCGTCGCACGGGTGCGTTGCTACCCGCGGTTATATCGTACCGCGGGTGACGCCGCGGGGCGAATCTAGTCTAAAAAAAGTTGCCGGTCCAGCCGTTCCAGAGATTAGCGGGAACAAAACGGCCTCTGATGATGATGATGACTCCAATTTGATTTATTAGTAAGATAAGATAAGATGGATATAGAAGTATAGATATAGATAACTGGACCTTAGCTAAAACGCTGATTCGCCTGAAAATGTCATCAAAATCACTTTAGCCGTTCTAAAATCATGCGAAATATACTCGTACAGAGACTATCTAGCTTTTATAATATAGTAGGTATGTGAACTAACACGTAGCGAAAGCGTATTAGCAAATTCATGAATGATTAGCCAACTCTCCAGTTCAAATGGAAAGTTTATCAGAATCGGTTCCCGCTTTGCAGTTTAGAACAGTGTTCTCAATTCAAAATCCTAGTTGCAATTTGAATGTGGAAACGAGTAAAGTGATGCTTGAAGAAAATTAGTGGTTTACGGCGAATGCCGACTGCAAGTTTTTTATACATAATATTAATTTTAAAAAAGTTCACGCATTCGGTAGCTCTTTTATCGAGGAAGGCTATGAGAATATTTACTATTGGTATGTTTGTAATAAACTAAAAAACTAGTGGGACTGAATTACGAAATTCTTTCATCCTATAGTATCCCTGACTTGTATAGGATGTATAACCGAGATACGTAAATACAATCCCCACGTGGACGAAGCCGCGCCTGTATACTAGTCACAATTAGACCAGCTAAGCGTTTGCCTGTCTTGATAATATTTTATAATCACTTTAAGGAAAATTGAAAAGGGATTTAACGGAAAAATAAAAAGGCGAAGCCGCGTGCAGTGGCTAGTGTTGTGATAAAGCTTACGTTTAGGTACATGTTTTCTCATTTTTTTATAAGTAATATTTGTTTAGTCCAAAAATGTAATTTCATTCAAATACGACCTAAGTAGGGGTTAAAGCTCATCTCATAGCTGCCAGAGAGCGTTCGCAGTCGCAATTTGTTCCCGCACAACCTTAAAAATCCGCATTTTATTGTTCAGTTTCTCATTTCTGCTTGAATTGCGCTCCGCGAGGATCTCAATGAGGCAGCTCATGCAAACGGGAAACGTTTCATAACATGAAGCAATGACGTAGTTAAATTGTGCCGAGTTATTACGGGATTATCTTTGATGGCCTAGTTTCGATGGAAATAGGATGCTTAAGGTTATTGGATGCAATCGACGTCATCTTTCGTTATTTATATAAGTTATCTACTTCCCGCGCAATCATAATTTATAAACGGGACTTATTGGACCAGGCATATACAGGGTTGATACGACATAGGGGCATTTTTTTAACTGCCTATACTAGGTATCATTTCCAAAAATCAATTAAATTGGAGCAATAATGTAGCCGCACTGATTTTTTAAATTTTTGCCTCATTTGAACATGATGTATCTTTCCTAACAAATGTTTATGCCTAACGCATCGTTTATTAACCTTAGGGGCTGTCCATTAATCACGTGAGGTTTTTTTAACATGTTTTAACCCCTCCGTCCCCCTTGGTGATATCTGGTGAGGTTTAAGACTACCCCTCCACCCCCCATGAAAAATCACGTGTATATTTTTTTGTACCGTTTCGAATTCATACTAATTACATATAGTATACGTTGTGTAATTAAATGCCCCTCTGTCATAGCAACTCTGTATACAGGTCGTCGTTTCAGCCCTTAAATGACCCACTACTGAGTGGGGCCATATACAGGTAGTAACAAAAAATATAAATCAATAGCTTACTGAGATTTATTCTGTGTGACCAAATAACTTGGTTAAAGTTACGGAATTAAATAAATAAGTAAAGATATCAAGGAAAGCCTCAGGCCTCTTTCATCATTTAGGCGCTGGCCACACTGGCAAGACGGGTTGTCGATTTATAATTAAGCATTGATATAATAAAACACCCTGTGCCAATCCGTCTGGCCAACGTGGCACAGTAGGCTGATTACCCTCCCTGTGATAGCAGGAGGTCCGCTGAATCAGCAGTGCGTCATTTATGGACTGAGTTTAGTTTACAACTACTAAGTAGCTGTTAGTAAAACATCAGTTTCATTTTACGGAAGAAAATCTATTTATACCTACGTAGAAAAACCTCTCTTTTATCAACAAGCAAGACCAACAAATGGACATGAGAATTCGCTAGTGTTCTATAAAATTCTAGTTCAACTTTAATTTTAGTAATTATTATAACGTTACGAAATGTAGTAAGTAATTTTGGAATAAAATTATAAATGTTAAGTTAACTATTAAAAGCTTTTTAAGATAAAATTTGAAGTCAAATACTTTGAGTGCCAAATTAATTGTTTAATTAACACATAATTACAAACTTTTCGGTACGCCAAACTAATAATGCAACTAATCATACGCACAATTCTATTTAATTGGCAAAGTTTCAGTACTTGATAAACTAATTACATATGGTATAATGTGCTCGTGGTAACTCCCAGATTAATTGGATTATTATTAACGAACAAACTTTAATTGTATGCCTATTAAAGCATAGTACTTGAAGTACTACTCGTATGATAAGTATGACGTACTCGTATATACTCGTATACTACGTATAATGGATTGTTGTGTTGTCCACTGTTGTATGTATTTTTGGAAGATTTGTTGTTCTTTTTGTATACACGTACGAGTTTTAATCATAAATATTGCAGTGACTTTTTAAATAAAATGGCCATGTCTACAAATTTTAAATCTAAAATTATAATATCCACGCCTTATTACAAAACACTGATTGAAATTAAATTCATAATATACAGAATGTTACAAAATCTCCATTTCCATCCGCAGTGAGGAAGGACATAGAGCTAATCAAAAGAAGCAGTAACTTAAGTAATAAAACAAGACTAAAAATACCAATTAACCTAAAACTTAAATACTAAAATATATTATTTAAAGGAGTCCCTTTAGGCAAGGTTCCGAAGATACTGGCAGCGTTCCCCCTTTGAATCGCTAGACTGATTCTTTGTCCCAGGTAGCTACCAGCTCTTCGGTCTCCTGTGATGTCGACTAACCTTTTTGCTATTTCCTTAAAAAGGCTTATGGCGCTACGACCCCACGGACCAAGGGTCTCGACACCGAATGGGACAAATTCATATTCGGAGCCTAGACCCCTTTAGTCTTGTTTTATTACTTAAGTTAGTGTTTATGTAAGTACATATTACTTAAGTTAGTGTTTATGGAATAAACTTGACAATATAAAGAAGCAGTTATGTGTTTAGAACGTTGTTTTTGTCTTGAAGTATTAGACAGCTACCGACGTCTTTCTAAATCAGATGTTTACCATCAAACATTTGTTACATTGAAAATCAACCAACTTGCTATGATTATTTTTGTTTATCTTACATGCTTAGTAGTCTAATCTAAGTACTCTATCTTAGGAGAAATTATGCATTTTTTCCTGTTTTTGTTACAGTCTGTTTAACGCTGTCACACTATGTAATGACATACTTCTCTTTTTGGGAGCAATGGTCTAGTAAGGGCAGACCGCAGCGGCTTTTTGGGACGTGGAACGCCAAACAATAATGACAACATATACAATATGATTTACATCTTGATACGTAACTTAGTGTAAACTTATTGGGTACGATGAAATATCGAAAACCAGATCAAGGTTCAGAGTTCCAGTCGGCGTTCAGAAATAAAATTGTAGTTTAGTTCATAAAAGGGCACAACAACCTCTTTTGGAGACACAGTGGGGACGAGACGGTGCACCGGATAGATGTTTAGTGAGTATGGCGACGCCGTTCATATCACTGATTGGCGGACCAGACTCCCACACACTCTACACTGGCCTTTCCCCAGGCCAGTGTGAATAGTCCACAAAGGATTTTACCCGCGCAATAAAGGGACACAGCAACCAAACCGTGTAACAAACCATTAAAACAATATTTTGTCTAAAGTTTATGAAAAATCTGCAATGATACTTTTCGTATGCAGTGCCATGCATGCTTAGCACCTTCTGTGCTAATTAATACATTAGATTGCCTTAACCTGCTTAATAAATTGTGCCTTAACGCCTTAAAAAACAAACTATTATGAGCTTTTTTTTTACATTACTTTCAAACCACTATTATATTTCTTCCATTAACCGTTTTTATCTTAATCTTATCTTAATCTTAATAATATTATAAACGTGAAAGTTTGTAAGTATGGATGGATGGATGGATGGATGGATGTTTGTTACTCTTTCACGTAAAAACTACTGAATGGATTTTAATGAAACTTTACAATAATATAGCTTATACATCAGAATAACACATAGGCTACAAGTTATAAAGATATTATGTGAATTACAACAATATAAACAAGTCGAATTCAAAATTTCTAACTGTCAAATTTTTGACCATATTAAACTATAGACAACATAACGTTTCGCTGTCAGTTGCGTTTTGTTAAAGTAGGTTTTATACGGACCCCCCTCGACTGTGCTGCCACCTTGCTGTGGTGAGGGGGCTTGAGTGCCTCAATGATCCGTGGGGCCATACCGGCCAGGGCCTCCCATGCCGGGCGGGCCCACGGGGAGAGGTGAGACGAAGAGCGGCACCCAGCGTCGTGGCGGGTTGCGGCTCCGGGGACTCCTCTGTCCTCAGAGCTGCCTTGGGAGTCGTAAACCGCTGCGGCGCACCATGAGGTCCTCGGGTTGGCGCTCAACTTAGTTGGCCGTCAAACCGAGTCCTCACTCAACGTCCTCGGGTTGGCGCCGGCCGAGGGCTGACGCACCTCCTCTGCGGGGCCGTATGCCGCAGAAGGGGGCTGCGGGACGGATCGCCGGTGCGCTGCGGTAGATTGGGGCTGCGGGGACTTGGGTGGATGGGGACCCTGTCCCCAGTGTCTCGCTGCGAGCCCTGGACGGGGGCTCCGGGGACCTGGGTTGACGGTGGACCCTGTCCTAAGGGTTTCCCTGCGGGCCCTGGACGGCTGCGGTGCGCCGGTGTCCTCTGGTTGGCGCCGGCCCGAGGGCTGACGGGCCTCCTTCTGCGGGGCCGATGTCGCAGAAGGGGGCAGCGGGGCGGGTCACAAGGGAGGGAGCTCCGGGTGACCCGCGCCGCGGACGGAGGCGGGGGTGGAGGGGGTTCCGTGACGATGCGGGCCCCTTCTGCCCTCGCCTAGGAGGCCGGTGGTGGTTCGGGGGAGCCACCACCGACGAAAGCCTCGATGACTGAGGGCGTCCCAGTATACCGGGACGCCCTCTCTGATAGTCGCTTGCCCGCGTTGCGGGCACCACGCCGGGGCGTCACAGTAGAATGCGTTTACGCGAACTTGTGGCGCCCCAAGCGCGTCGTGTGAGGGTATGCCGCTGGGGTTTTAGTGGGTAAACGACTCTTGGGTAGACGACCCTTGTCGGAGTCCCACATAATCACCGACCTTTCCCCCGGGGTGCGGTGGTATGCATAAAGCATTTCCCCAGCGAAAACAAAAAAAAAAAAAAAAAAAGGTTTTATACGGACGGGATAAAAATCTCAGGTATCCTATGTCCAACTTTCTTTTTGTTTTAAATATATATAATGCGGAACAAAGTTCGCCGGGTCAGCTAGTAAAGAATAAATGAAGCAGTGAATTGCAAAGCATATTTACATAAGCTTACAAACAGCATACAAGACGCTGATCACAACAGACGAAGTAAAATGCGGAGATATTTTTCTTCTCAGAAACCGATCACAAAAGAACTTGCAGCGAGTTAAGTCTTTGACACACAAAGTGAAATAAATCGCAGGTGTCCCCGTCAGTTTCTTAGCCAACTTTTATTTCCCTCGATCCTGTCCATCGACAGATAAACTACGGATTTCAGTAGGAATACCAAGGATCAGTTTAAAAAAGATATAAATCTATTCTCATTTAAAAAAGAAGTCATGTGTCTCGACTTTCTAAAGGATAATAATAATAATCATCATCATTTCAGCCAAAAGACGTCCACTGCTGGACATAGGCCTCCCCCAAGGATCTCCACAAAGGCCGGTCCTGGGCCACCCGCATCCATCGTTTTCCGGCGACCTTAACCAGGTCATCGGTCCACCGTGTGGGAGGCCTGCCAGCACTGGTCTTTCCGGAACGCGGTCGCCACTCGAGGACTTTTCTGCCCCATCGGGCGTCGGTCCTGCGAGCTATGTGCCCTGCCCACTGCCACTTAAGTTTGGCAATCCGGTGGGCTATGTCGGTGACCCTGGTTCTCCTGCGTATCTCCTCATTTTTTATTTGATTTCGCAGGGAAACTCCGAGCATAGCCCTCTCCATTGCCCTTTGGGTGGCTTTGAGCCTTCTGATGGAGCCCATAGTGAGCGACCACGACTCTGTTCCATATGTCATCACTGGCAACACACATTGGTTGAAGACTTTTGTCTTCAGACACTGCGGTATTGTGAACGAGAAGATCTTTCGCAGCTTCCCAAACGCTGCCCAGCCGAGTTGGATCCGACGATTGACCTCTGGACAGTGTGTCCCAGGTAAACGTTATGGTCAACGACTTCGAGGGTAGAACCTCCGATTTTAACAGGAGTGGCTTGAACATGGATATTAGACATGATCTTCGTAGTGAGGCCCTCCATGGTCTCAGCCATTACGATAAAAGGATAATAATACAATCTTAAAATTAGTCTAAGGGTTGAATGTGCTGCCTTTGAATCACTGGTCCCTGTGTCGATTCTGAGGTCGAAGAAGTGGCTTTGTGTACACCAGAGGAACTTGCTCTGAGGGTATTATATGTGTTCGTGAATTATATGTTTGTAAACAGCCCCTGCGATACAGGTTATAACTAGAACCGCTGTAGGTTCCATTAAAAAAAAAAGGTTTATATTTTGTTTATGTAAGTATAGATAAATAAATAAATAATAAATATCCTTGGACATTTCACACAACGCCATCTCGTCCCAAGCTAAGCAACTTAATGCTTGTGTTAAGGTAACGAGATGGATGATAAACTACTTATATACATTTTTTTTTGCAAATACATACATATTATAGATAGAAATGACACCCAGACTCCGAGCCAGTGCCTCTGGTTTAGACAAAGACACTTGCCCGACCCCGGAATCGAACCCGGGACCCGTTGATCAATGGAAAGCCCGGAAAGCCCGGAAAGCAATGGATGCGGGTGAAATTTTGCCTCAAATGATAATGATGATGAAGAATAGATTTCTCATCCACTATACATCAATACTTGAAGACAAAAATCTTTGATCGATGTGCGTTGTCCATGATGACATATGGTACGGAGGCCTGGTCGCTCACTATGGGCTACATGAAAAGGCTCAAAGTCACGAAAAAGGCAATGGACAGGCTCGGAGACTCTTTGCGAGGTGGCCAGAAAACGATAGATGCGTGTGGCACCGGACCAGTCTTCGTAGAAACACTTGAGGGAAGCCTATGCCCAGGTATCCGGGATGACCTCCGACAGTCATAACTTGTCAGGGCGCCTCAGTAGAATGCGTCCTTGCGAATCTACTACTGCTCAGCCCATCAATGACCCACAGCTGAGTCGGGCCTCCTCCACTCACTGGGAGGGCCTACTGTACTCTAGCCTACTGTGCCACGATGGGCAGACGGATTGGCATAGGGTCTCGTATCACACGAGGGTAGAGTTCTGACCTCCCCTCGCTCAGCCACCACCACTTGAGCTCTTGGCTTGAAACCGGAACAATAGTGGTAGGTTTGACTGGATAACCCGGGCGCACTTCACCATCTTCTCGCGCCCATGGACTCCCACATACCCCAGCCCCGTCCCCGAATACACAGTGTCACCAACCCATACCATCCCGAGGGTGTCGTAAGAGGCGACTAAGGGAACGCAAATGAAAGGCAAATCACGTAGCCGCAAGAGAAGGAAAACTTGATACAAACCCTGTGCCAACCCGTCTGGCCAGCGTGGCGCAGTAGGCTAATTTCCCTCCAGGAATTTGGAGGAGGCCCGACTCAGTAGTGGGTCACTCATGGGCTGAAACGACGACTATGTATTCTAAATCCATCACCACACGAAGGTATATGTTAAGCATTGCTCCTATGTCCAGCAGTGGACGTCTTTTTGCTGAAATAATCATGATGATTTCATAAAAAGAGCTAAGAACCAAAAGTAAAAGATAGTGTACGTTTGCCCTATACCGTTTGCTTTAAAGCCTTTTTGCTTTTACAGTATCTACCTGGTTCATGTGAGCATAGCGCAAAAGCTAATACACAAATAAAACATTGAATAAGAGGAGATATCGCTGGCTAGGTATAACTCGAGCCCGGAACCAATAGCGCGGCTAAGGTTGAGTAAGGATTGCTTCACATTCGCCATTTTTACAATAGCGATCGTGATCTTTTGTAGAAGATCTTTACTTAAAAACATACTGTATGGCGTGGTGACGGATGTAGAATACACGGTGTCCCCACCCCATTACATTCTGAGGGTGTCGTAAGAGCAGACAAACGGAAATGACAAGGCTGAAAACCTAGCCGCAAAAGAAAGAAAACTTGATATGAAACCCTGTGCCAACTCGTCTGGCCAGCGTGGCACAGTAGGATAATTACCCTCTATGTAGGTGGAGGAGGCTCGACTCAGCAGTGCGTCATTTATGAGCTGAGTCATCATCGTAGTCGTGATGGGACTTTTTTCTTTTTGTTCGGCGGGAAAAATCGCCGGGCCTTACGACACTCTCAGGGTGGTGGGGTTCGTGACATATAGTATTAAAAAAATCGCTCTTTTTGCATCTGTGCAAGACATGAACTGTCAAACTTGCAAATTTTGCCGAACTACCGAATCAATTTCATTAAAATTTATGTGGGACTAATCTGAAACCGGCATTAATCGAATAAAATCGGTTTAAAAATGATGGACTTGTGCAATAAGAAACTTAAAAAATAAACAAAACTTAAAAAATGCAATTACCCTCTATGTAGCTGGAGGAGGCTCGACTCAGCAGTGGGGACATTTAAAGGCTGAGAAGAAGAACATGCAAGTGCAATATTGACCTTGTAACCAACGGTTTAGTGAAAATTTAGCGTCGTGTGAGGCAAGTCTAAAATGGAACGGATAAGATACGCCTATCGGAAGACTGCCTCCAAGAGCGCGGATTGAGAATTTATTTACTATAGATATTGCTAATGTCAACTCGTATAAAGCTAATATAATAATATTTAAGTACTGTACCACCCTATTCCATTCGGTGTGTGTCGTAAGACGCGACAAAAAGAAATGACAAGGCTAACAACCTCGCTGCAACTAAACTTACATTAAATTTTATAGGAAATATCATGAGAGTGTCGCAAGAGGTGAATAAACCCTTTTTTACGTCCCCCACTACAACCGACGGGGTCCATCAAATGCCCAAAACAGAGCCATGGGTTTCACTCCCCAATAGGGAGCATGCTCCGCGACCCTGATGGGGTCTTGGCCCGCTTGTACAATCCATCAATCAAAGCGGTTCCCACACTCTGATAGGGAGCTCTGGACGCTCCCCAACCCATGAGGCACGTACGGAACATTGCATGTGCCTCCGTCAGACCCCGGATGAAGTGGCACGTGGCAACGTACAGTCTTCGCCATTCTTTATGGCCGCTCTGAATGTAGCCGCGTTACGCTGAGCACAATTCAAAATCAGATATCAGCGGGACGCACGCGGGGCGGGGAGGCAGGGCACGCCCACGGGCGCCGTTTTTGAGTGAGCTACATTCGTATTGGTTATGAAATGTAAGTTCGTACCCACGGCTACATTCAGGGCGGTCATAAAGATTGGCAGGGACTGTACATTCTAAATCAATCATCAATCAAAAAGTCAACGCTGATGAAGCAGGCGGGTAACAGCTACTTGAACAATATTCAAGCTTTAGAGCCGTCTGTCTGGGGATAGAGTCGGAATACAATTTCTCAAAGTCACTACAACCTGTAGGAAAATAATATGCAGAAAACTTAAGGGTTAAAGTAAATGTTATTTAGTAAATAAGACACTCGTGTTCCAAGAAAATCTGTTTGCTCATTTTGCACGTTCCCGGTTGATGAAAGGTATTTCAAGAAGTCTCTCAAATACTACTCGTATTTGAGAAACTTCTTGAAATACAGGTTCCAAGACATGACATTCTATCTCTTCAACGATGTTTCAAGAACATTGTAGCTTTAACTTGACGTTTTAGCATTACCTGGAACCAGTTCTATACCCAATTTCTCACGAATTAACAACTACTATGTATTTCAATCTTCTAAGTATCGGAATAGAATAACAAATTTAAAGGTGGTGACAATAATAAGTCCGTGTGGTGTCGAATTTAGAATACACAATGTCACCATTCAATTTCATCCTGAGGGTGTCGTAAGAGCCGACAATAGCAAATGACAAGGCCGAAAACGTAGCCGCAAGAGAAGGAAAACTTGATACGAAACCCTATGCCAAGCCGCCTGGTCAGCGTGGCATATTACGCTAATTGCCCTCCATGTAATTAGGGGAACCCACTACTGAGTCAGGCCTCCTCCAAATTCACGGAGGGGAATTGGATTAATGGCATAGTGACACTGTATTCTAAATCCTCTGACATGTGGTGAGCCACATGGAATAGGCTACTACTTAAAAATCTCCCTTCTTATTTAAGGTGAATGTTCCAGGGTAACGATTAAAATTCTATAACTACATACGTCTTACAGCCGCGAATAACATTTTAATCAACATACAACCTAGCACTGACCTGCAAATTGCAAAAAACGTACGAAAATTTGAATTTCGCGGGCTACCCTGGAACATTCACCTTATGCCAGAAACATAATCAGGCTTTATTGGAGTAAATTTATAAAACTCATCCTTTTTTCTTTTTTTACCTTAATGACTGCTTGGTCTAGGGCGGCTCTCAAACTTGCGGCTTGCTTGGTGGTACGGCCACCACCGTCCCAAATGACCTTCTATAACACCAGAAGATTCAGTCACGTATCACTATTTTGTCGGTTACTATTTAATCTATGAGAGATACTCCGCAGTTAAGCTGGCCGAGTTATGTGGCACTCCGGGGCGCGTGAAGATGGTACATTGTGCCCCGTCCTACCGATTTAAACCGACGTTGATCCTCGACTGCCCCAACCACGGCCACGGGATTCACCCCCCGATGGGAGAGGATGCTCCGCGACCCTGGTTGCCTTGGCCCAGCTCACTTCAACTCTGTGATTTGTTGCGCGGGTTTGCTCTCACAAATCTGTCTTTTTCTCCGGCCTTGTACCAAAAAATGATGATCTAAAAAGAGCAACTACAGAGTTTCTTGCCGGTTCTTGTCTGTGGGGCTGCATTCCGAACCAGTGGTAGATAGTAAGTAATAAATGTTAAATTTTATTTTATTGTTTGCCTTTACAAAAGAGCTCTAATGAGCCAACTTGATTAAATGAGTTTTGATTTTGTGAATAATGAAACAATATGACTGCTGTTTGTAAAATTAATTGATAATTTTGTAGTTTTCTTTAAACGAATTTAGTCTGACCTGTATCGCGCGGGCTGGTTACAAACATGTATTTCACGAACACAAATATCAGCCAGACTCAGGGGAGGTTCCCCTGGCTTACACAAAGACACATCAGACCTCAGAATCGAACCCGGGCCCCATGTTCCAAAGGCCTTAACAAATCCAACCCTTAACAAGGCAGTCGAATAAATAATTAGAGAATTGAAACGATAACTGGAATTTATATTTGGTATCATAATAACAATATTCACTCCTTTCCAATTTAATTGTTCTGATTTCCAAAATAGGATAGAAATACTCGGAGCGTGAGGGCTTAACTAGCATTTCCATGAAATTGCAAATAAGATTTAAGCGATGCAATATTTCAGAGGACACTCCAAACAAAAAAAATTTATCTACTTTTAAATAAAGAAAGTAAAGTGGGAATTAGTTTATGTACAGAGGATTCTGTATAGCGTTTATTTTTATCGATTTAGAATACATTATGCACCACCCCATTTCATAGTGAGGGTATTTTAAGACCCGAGAAAAAGAAACGACATGGTTGAAAACCTAGCCGCAAGAGAGTGAAAACTTTTTTTTTGGTGACGCTGGGGAAATGCTTTATGCGTACAGCCACCCCTCGGGGGTGAGGCCGGCCTCTATGGCGGGGGCCGGAGGTGGGCGTAGAGTCGCCTCCTCCTCCCCGGCCTCCATGTGCGACGTGGGTCAGCCAGAGTATCCTCCTCCCTGACCCGTTCCGCCGCCGCCTTCTGCGACATAACGCCTCCGCAGAAGGAGGCAATGGCTTCTCAGCTCTCCTTGCTCTCGAGCATCCTTCCGATTAGGCTCGACAGCAAGAGGCACCCTCCGACCCGTGCCACCAGGGCTCACTCTTCTGGCTCCCAGGTGGCACACTCCGCCACCGTCTGGCGCGCCAGTCGATACGATACATCGATGCGATTTGGTGCAGGTACTTACTGAGGCAGTTATCCCCGATAAACATAAGCACCAACCTGTAGGACAGAGTCCCATGCCGTTGATATGATATGCCGTTGATATGCCAGCGTGGCACAGTAGGTTAATTACGCATTAGTCCCGCCGCACATGCTCAGACTCTTATTAGCTGTCACGAGCCGCGTGCGAGTGGCAGTATTTAAAACCTATGGCGTAGTACCAAGCTCCGCATTTGCTCTCACGTGTCGACGCACACGCGTACATGCGGAGTTTGGTACTGCGAAGCGAGTGTGATCATGTGCGGCGGGGCTTATTGGAGGACGCCCGACTCAGGTGATATGTGAACACGTGACATGTGACAAGTGACATCTATGACCATGTATGTGTAGTTTAAGTAGGTATAATATGAAGTTCTTGTATAAAATTTATTATTTTATCTGATTGTTATCAATGTTGTATTCGAATGTCGGAAATGAAAATACACACGATACCGATGTACTCTTTTAAATAGGACAGTTAGAGATACTTGGATTTCAAACACAGCTATAGAAAAATGCGCGGACATTACTATAAAAAATAAAATTGTTCGTGTGAGCTGCTTTCGTTGCATAAACCTTTATAAAAGCCAAACTAACTCATACAAACAATAACGGTTTTTATATTGTATTAATTAGGTATTTAATAATATAGATTTTTCCGATATTATAACTACTATCATTATTTAATTAATATGTGACTTCTGCTTAACAAAGAAAAAAAAGACTTATAAATTCATGACATAAGAGAGAGGAGATAGGGTAGGTTACTATTTCAAGGAGGGGCCCACCTCGGAGGTTAGGGCTCCACTAAACGAGAGCTAGGGTCTACGGTCGTGGAGAATGCTCGCACCCGTGGCCTTGGCTCGGGCAGTTGATCATCGGCGTTGGTTTTAGTGAGTAAGTAGGTCGGGTGCTAATTTCCATCTTTCCGGCCCGGAGTCTTACATAACCCAGCTAGTCCGCAAAACACATACACACATTCACTATTTTGAAATCTGCACGTGGAACCCTAAAAGACACTCACTTGTTTATAAGAGGCCATTGGCCGGAGCCCATTCAGTTTGGTCTCGTCGACTACATTAAACTGATTGCTGCAATTAGCGAATGGTGTAATTCTCGTTTTTCAAGCGTCTCCCAGAGGCCACCCCGTAGTTCCCCCCCAGGAAATTACTTGAGCCCCGCAGGTCGCAGGGACTTTCCAGGGATTAAATAAAATTGAAGAACTCGAATGAAATTGTTTTTGATTCCTTCTCTCGATCAGTAACGTTTGTCGGCTTTCAACCCGGGGCTGTGGCCTTAATTATTGTAAGTGGATTGCTAATCGCATTTATTTAGAGATTGCACGAAATTTCTGTGGATCGAGGAGCTTGATTTGGCGTCAGTATTATTGTGGAATTACTTCGCCGACGCCTTCAGTGAAATAATTATTTCCCGACGGTGTTCGTTATAATAGGATGTTATTTTGCAGTGTGAATTGGACCGCGGATGAACTGCTGTAACGTAAAAATGGACAGCAGCTGGTAGTCTCACGAGATGGATCTCCGAGGATGTAACATGTCAAAAAAAAAAAAAAGAAGATATTTTTTTTTTGTATTAATTCCTAAGAATGCTTTCAAATAGCATTATTAAATTAAAAACAATATCAAATAAGCATTGCTATTGAGCGTGGCAATGCCGCCAGCTTTCTGGGCACGTTTGCAAACGTGTTGCGCTGAGGATGCATTGCCTATTTTAATTATATTTTTTTATTTCATATTTTTTACATAATTTTTAAAAAAAACATTGTTCTTAAAAAATATATATAAAACAATAGCAAACCCGTCGACAAAGACATCGATGACCTAAGCTACCGACAGTTCAGGGTTCCAGAGAGAGGAACCAGCTCACGATCCTTGCTGAATCCAGGATGACAGCCTTTTGAATCAGGCCCTTAATCCAGCAACCCAGCGAGAGTTTCTTGAGGTGTTGGTCGAAACTCTTCGCAATAAGACCGTTTACAGAAACGACTATCGGCACAATGATTGTTGAATCAACATGCCACATTGCGGTAACTAATTATGATTAATTAATTATAATATTTTTAATTTCTCTAATCTCCCTTTTTCTTTTCTTTTAGTTATATATTTAAAATTGTTTTCTTTTACTAGTTTCAATATACTATTGCTAGTGGTCGCCCAGTGTTCGAAATTATTTTTAATTAATTATTTTTTAATTATAATTCTCTCATTAATCAATGTGACACACGCACACACACACAGACTTTAACAATAGACAAAAGAGTATATATGCGTGTGTGTGACAAATACTTGGTACAGTGTGCATGTAATTATTTTTATCGATTTAATGTATTTTTAAGCATCATAAAAAATATCAGCTTTCTCCACTCATCCTCGCTACAAACTGTAAGTGTGGGAAATTTCACAACCGCGCAATTTTCGTAAAAGGGGTACAAAGTTTTTGCTTCACGTGAAAAATCTTCTTTTTTCTCCAAAAGTTGCCTTTGCGGAGAACTATTGTTGGGGTGTGGATGACGGAAATATACCATTATACTCGTAGTGTTGGTAAGTTTAAAATTAGTACACTCGAGTTTTTAACCTGGGTATTTTCATTGTTAGTTTTAGATTTTCGATTAGAATTTGTAATCTGTCTGGTGACGGGCTTAGAATACAAAGACTCCATACCATCCTGAGGGTGTCGTAAAAGCCGACAAAAGAAAATGACAAGGCCGAAGACCTAGAAAGAATTATTGCTTGTCTACGTTACGTACGTGTCTAGTTTGTCTACAACAATCGTAAAATCATCAGACATCATTATATAGGAAATAAAATATGTTTACACAAATGTTTCTTTTCATATACCGCGGTGATCAACTTTGTTACGAAAATATTTTATAATATATAGTTTTGTTACATAAAGGGGAGGTATAATAAAAGTGGCCATTGCACGGCCGGCCCTCACCCGGCTACAAGGTTTTATGTATTTGTGTACAATACACAACACGCGCTCCATTGTCTAATAAAAATATGAATGTATTTTATTACGCTCTCACTATGTTAATAAAACGCGATGTCCGTCTTTGTTTTGTGATCTTTCTGGAATGAGCTTTTTATGTTTCATTATTTTCTTATGTTTAAATTCTCGTCTAGTAGTAAAGGTTTTATTACGATTGCTTTATATTTTATAGGTCTACTTTTGCGTACAATAGGTTTAAGAATTGTATAAAAGACCGTGTGGTGAGGGATCTAGAATACAAAGTGTCACCAACCATTCCATCCTGAGGGTGTCGAAAGAGGCGACTAAAGTAACGAAGGCTCATCTAACTAGAAAATTAACCAATAAATAATTATTTAAATACTTCAATAGAGAAGTGCAGTTTGATTGAGAAACTCTTCCTTTTTGAGATCGGTTCATTTGTTTTAGTGGTGTACTTAGTATATTATTATTATTAAAATACATACTTAAAGTACATATTAAAAGTGAATTAAATGCTACTAATCCATTCTTTGAATATTTTCCGTACGTATTGTATTTTATCTACTTTTGATCAACGCCTTGCTCATATTTGGTTAAAGTTTTGCTATCTTGTTTCAGCTCCTATGTTACCCACTACTAAGTCGAGTCTGGTTCAAATGTATGGAAGGAAATTAGCCTTTTGTGATACGCTGGCAAGGCGGGTGGACACAGCGTTTGTATTAAGTTTTACTTTTCTTACCGCTCGGTAATCTGCCTCGAGCTTTCCTTTAGTCTACTCCCACGACACCCACAGGATGGTATGGGATGGTGACACTTTGCATTCTAAATATAAATATAAGTTTTCCTTCAACATTGTAACTAAAGAATGAGTAGGTAGTTATAGTATAGGATCCCACTATACAACGACCTTCACCGATATGTTTAATGGAGGAAAATTATTTTATTAGACATTTAGTATGATATAAATTATAAAAAAATGGGATGCCTGAAAGAATACTGGCCGGGCTGGATAATAAAATAATATTAATAGTAAAAAAATGTTTTTAACATTTCACCGGTTTGTTTATTAAACCAATTCTATACCAATCTAAAGTATGAAGCTCATAGAATATGCAAATGTTAGGTTGCCTATTCTCTTCCGGTCACTACTTTCGGGTAGCCTGGTACAGGTAAATCAATACTAGCATTTTGCATCGGTCATTTTGTCACGTTTGCATATTCCATGGGCTTCATATTGTCTAATAAACAAACCGGTGAAATGTATTTCTTTTTTCATAGCCTGTCCAGGTGTTTTTCAGGCAACCCTTTTTTTTAATAATGTTTAACATACTAAATGTCTAATAAAATAATTTTCATACATTAAACATATCGGTAATTGTCGTATAGCGGGATCTTAGACTATTACAAACGATCTCATTTCAAATAGATCACTGAAACCAAACTCACATTAACGTTATCTGCAAATTTTATGGTTCAAGTTCCTAAATGAAACGGTCGGCCTGTCGAACAGCTATCCTAATACTTGTAGGTAGACCCAAATTCCCTAATTATCGGTATAAATGACAACTACCTCGACACCTAATATCTGAAGCAATTAGTTTACGATTGGATATGGCTTCATTTGAATCTAACGAATTCCTAAATTTTATATCCAGTCTATATATAAAACTAGCTTTTGCGCGCGGCTTCGCCCGCGTGGGCTTCGAACCCATGCATATTTTTTATGAACATAAAATCGGTTATTGTGACTAAACTATGATAGTTAGATATGTGCTCTTGCGGACTTTTTTGTAGATATTTATAAGACCTACAAATCCGTAGTACATCATTTTGTTCTATTGTGAATAGTTTTTGCAGCGCACGCATAAATAGGTTTTCGACTTTACACCTTGGTTTACAAAATCGCAATTTTCATACGGATCCCTAATTCTTTTGAAAATAAAATATAGCCTATAACCTTCCTCGATAAATGGACTATCTAACACTGAAAGATTTTTTAAAATCGGACCAGTAGTTCCTGAGATTAGCGCGTTCAAACAAACAAACAAACAAATAAACAAACAAACAAACTCTGCAGCTTTATATATTAGTATAGAGTATAGATTTTTTAAAATCGGACCAGTAGTTCCTGAGATTAGCGCGTTCAAAGAAACAAACAAACAAACTCTGCAGCTTTATATATTAGTATAGATTAGTATTAGTATAGATTTGACCCTGAAAACGTTGTTTTGTCGCACAAATATCGCTATTATAAAATAGGAGTTGATCGTAGAGGGGTGAACATTTCTCCCCATCAAAGCGTGGGGCTCGTTTTACAAGTGGCCCAAGGCCCCATCAGGGTCACGAAGCATGCTCCCCCATCGGGAGGAGTGAAACCCCTCATAACCCGGCTGGCGTTTAGCGGTCGGGTATACATGAGGATTTCCAACGTAAAAAAAAGTACAGGTTCACGTGAGAATCCTACTAAGTTTGTAAGTATGGACGGATGGATGGATGTTTGTTACTCTTACACGTAAAAACTACTGAATGGATTTTAATGAAACTTTACAATAATATAGCTTATAAGAATAACACATAGGCTACAATTTATAAAGATATTGTGTGAATTGTCTAAAATATAATAAAAACTGACAAAAAAAAAATCTAAACATGCTCTACGCAACTAATAAACCTAAAGGTCGCCTGGAAAAAAACGCTATAGCGATAAGGCGGCCTAAGGTGGTTTTTTTGCTTTTAAGTCTACTTGTGTATATTATTGTAAGTGCAAAGAAGTATAAATAATGTGAGCTTAAACACAATCCAAATACTTCTTAGCTAACTTAACTTTCCCTCCATGTATTGTAGCCGTCAAACGTCATGACGAAAAAGTGCCATGGTGAGGGAAATCACCAATCAACTACTACTTTCAAGGTCACTGTTTACAGGCTAATATACTTTGACGATAATAACTTATTCACAGTGACACAGTTTGGTTTTAGAAAAGGCCGCTCAACCGAAATGGCAATACGTAAGGTCATGTCCTTTATTCTGGATGCCTTTGATGGATCGCAGAGATGTGCTAGCATCTTCTGTGACCTGTCAAAGGCATTTGATTGCTTACGACATGACATTTTGTTATTAAAACTTGAGTATTACTGGTTCCAAGGAGTTGAACTCAATATGATGCGAACTTACCTACAGAACCGCAGCCAAATAGTTTCTGTCAACGGCACAAACTCGACGGCGCGTGCTATGAATATTGGAGTACCGCAAGGCTCGATTCTGGGACCGGTGTTATTTTTTATTTATATCAATGACCTTGCTAACGCTATGCCAGACTGGACACATCTTACTTTGTTTGCGGATGATACTCATGTTGGAGTCAGAGATAAAAATAAACAGGGCTTACAGCTCAAAATTGACAATGTAATGAACAGGCTCAAACATTGGTTTGATGCTAATGGTATTATACTTAATGCAAACAAAAGTATTGTGATGCAGTATCAGTCACGGCTCGGAATAGATAATAGTCTAGATGTAAAAGAAAATGTATTTTTAGGATATACAGTGGACCATACAATAAACCATAGAGCACATATACATAAAGTTTGTAAGAGATTGTCTAGCGGTAACTACGCGTTATTTAAACTGAAGCATTTAGTTGACAAACAAAATCTCGTCTCAATTTATTACGCTTACATACACTCTATCATAAGATATGCAATCACTGTATGGGGTAATGCAACAGACATCAGTAAAATTTTGAAATGCCAAAAAAGAGCTATTAGAATTATAAATGGACTAAAGAAACGATGCTCCGCACGGCCATATTTTAAACAAAATAAAATAATTACTGTAATATCATTATTCATTTTCAATAGTTTACTGGAAATTCACATAGAAAAGGAAAACTTGCCAAAAATCAGGATATACATTCATATAACTTGCGCAATAAGAAAAAGCTCTTTCTGCCAAAGACCAGACTACATAAAATTCAAAAACAGGGAGATTATTTAAAAATAAAAATGTACAATTAAACTGCCCGATAAATTAACTGAGTTAAGTTACAAAGCTTTTAAACGAACCTTAAAATTTTTTTTTGAAGGGAACCCCTTCTATTTAATTGACGAATTTATGTCCATGAGACTAGATGACTCTTCATTTATATATTGTAAATATAATTTATATTATAAAAATTGTTTTAATAATTAATAATTATGTTTATTGTAAGACGACATTGGTATGACTTTATTTATTATGTGTATTTATGTAGCAAATTGCGATTGATTAATAAGAACTTAATGTATGTTGACTTACCTAGTATAACGTTCATTGTTATAAATGGCTAATAAACGATGAAATGAAATGAAATGAAAAAGGCTAATTTTACTATAGGAGACCCGAATCAGTCGTGGGAATGGCTATTAATCCAACATTCAGATTGCAGCCGTGTAAGCCATTGAGCTAAGCTCTACATCGATTTGAACTGCTCTCTATATTAAGGCTAAAATGTAGCTTGCCAGTGCTATGAATGCGCTGGTATACTGCCCGATAACTGTTTCAATGCAAGTGGGAACGCATACATCTTTGTTATGTCATACATAATCATCTTATGCCGATGTTTCTGAAACTATTCCGGGATCCTGGCCAAGTGGTTTTAGAAACGCATGATTTGATAGATAACTCTTTATTGTAGAACAGTATTAAAAAAGTTAGGACAGTATACATTTATAAGTGAATTGTACAATAGGCGGCCTTACTGCTAAAGAGCAATCTCTTCCAGCTAACCCACACACGGATTCAAGGAGAGTTATCTTCATCTATTGTGGAACGTTTCAGGAATAAAACTATAATATAATATTAAAAACTATAAAGAAAATAATTTCAGCCAAAAGATGTCCACTGCTGGACATAGGCCTCCCCCAAGGATCTCCACAAAGGCCAGGGGCCACCCGCATCCATTGCTTTCCATTTTTTTATGAAAACATACACATATAAATATTATGTACAGAAATTTAAATTGATAAAATTAAATACTATATACCATAATCCATAAAAAAAACCGTACACTACGTGGTCTTTGAGCAGTCTCTTAAATTCTGAAAAAGTGTGCTTGTCTTATTTTATTTTGCGGTAATGCATTCCATATGCGGATATAAGTAACCATAAAGAATTAGTCAAAGAATCTTGAAGAATGCACCGTCATATTTAATATTAGGTAAGCTCACCAAATTTGTATGTGATTGTCATTGACAGGTCGTGTCAATTTCACACAATTGTTTTGCTATTCTACCAAATCATGCGATACGAAGGCCAGTTGACTACAGGCACAGTTAAGCCCGATTCATGCTAACACGGGCCGTGCCCCGTACGGGCCCCACCTGAGCCCCGTGCGGGGAATTTTGTATGAAGTGGTTCCGGCCGGGGCACCCGTTGAAGCGTGAATCAGGCTTTACTCGAAGCACTGTCTAGTTTTCTACCTTTAATGGTGTGATCTGCATATTTTTTTTTAGACAAATTCCAGCACTACGTTACAAATAACACCCAGACTGTTGTTGTTTGACAGGCCCACCATGTGTAGGTATTCCCTCGGGACGTAGTGACCAGAGAAGGCACCTATCAGTCTCCTTAACTTAGTATCATTGGCATTGCAGTTTGCTGTTGCCAACTTGTGTCACGATTTATCAGATAAAAAAGGCTGTGGAGAATTATAAGCATGAAAAATAGTTGAGACAAAGAATTTATTTTTGTATTCTGTCTTGATGTTATTTGACATTCTTGAGAAATGCCATTCAAACTCAACTACGGTGGGTAAATTCATAGTATGTAGCTATTTCAACTAACACTAAACTATTTTGGGTATTGCGGAAAGACGGAGCATTGCTCACGCCCAGAATTATTAGTCAGATGCCTACCCAAATAATATAAACTTAGAGAATAACACTCAGAGTGTCATACATATAAATATATTCCACCAACATAAAAAAGTGGAGGGTCTCAATTCAGTTGAATTTTTTTATGTTTGTAAACGTATAGCTCCTACATTTATAAATTGGTTTGAAAATTATTTTCTTTTACAATTTGCATTAGTTCGAGATATAATGTTTTTTAGACGGTTAGATAGATTGGTATTAAAATTCAAATTGGCGAAGAATGTAGATTATGACATGTGATGACGGATTTTTGAGACATAGTGTCACCATCTCATTCCATCCTCAGGGTGTGGTAAGACTCGACGTAGACAAAGGTAGAATAGAATACGCATTATTGTACACCAATAACATAAGAAATGTTAGCGCAGTGGTTGAGCGATCGACTGCTGCGCAGCATGTCGCCAGTTCGATTCCCGCACGGAAGAAATATTTGTACGTCCTACAAGTATTTGTTCCAGGCTTGGGTGTTTTCTATCTATAATATGTATGTATTTACAAAAAAAAAGTGTATATGTAGTTTATCATCCATCTCGTTACCATAACACAAGCATTAAGTTACTTACCTTGGGACGAGATGGCGTTGTGTGAAATGTCCAAGGATATTTATTTATTTATTTAAATGTACAATGGGCGGTCTTATCGCACTAGGCGATTTTTTCCAGACCACCTAAGGCTGGTAACACGGGAAGGAAATCTTGATTTGTATCAAATTTTCCTTCTCTTGTGGCTAGGTGATCCTGTGATAACCCGTCTGGCTAGCGAGGACTAATTACCCTCCATGTAAGTGGAGAAGGTCTAACTCAGCAGTAAGTCATATAAGGGCTGAGTAGTAGTAGTACATTATATACATACATACATACATACATAAAGTCACGCCTTTTTCCCGCAGGGGTAGGCAGAGATCACATCCTTCCACTTGCTACGATCCTGGCTCACAACTTTCGCTTCTTCCACTTTCATTAACCTCTTCATGCATACTCGTCGGTTTAGGGTGCTTCTGACCTGATCTTTCTTTAGGACATCACCTATTTGGTTATGGAATGTCCTTCTTGGCCTGCGCCTTCCAACGTTCCCAATCACACTCCCGCTATATATTTCTTTCGTAAGTCTACTTTCACGCATCCTCTCAATATTTATACAGTATACAGTAGGCTATATTCCCTCCATTAATTTGGAGGAGGCCCAACTCAGTAGTGGGTCATTCATGGGCTGAAACGACAAAACGACGATGACAATTTCCTCCGTGTGGCGACGGATCAAGAATACAAAATGTCCCCACCCCATTTCAACCTGAGGGTGTCGTAAGAGCCGACAAAAGGACTGATTAGGCCGATAACCTAGCCGCAAGGGGAGGAAAACTTGATACGAAACCCTATGCCAACCCATCTGGTCAGCATAGTTGGTAGTCAGCCACCTCCTTGTATTTGGAGGAGGCCCGACTCAACAGTGGGTAATTAATGGGCTAAGAAGAAGATGACAATTTCGTGAAAGTGAAATATATTAGGTTTAGTAGGTTAATATTCTTCCATGAATTTGGGGGAGGCCGACTCAGTAGTGGGCTATTTAGGGACTATAAGGACAACGATAAAATGTAAGAAAATTTAACACCTGTTTGGTTGCACACAATAGTGCTATCGATCATTTCATTATGACTGTAGAGTTTTTGTTACATGCAATAAGTTGACTTGATGAATCGTAAGATTTTTGGATTAAGTACAACTGGTTTTTATATGTTAGGGACACTTTATGCTTACTTAAAATGGCTTCACGGCGCGAATTCTGCTTCTAATCATATTACTTCTATGATAGTCCGGGGTCCCCCGTACATTGATTTCACTTGATTACTATCAAGCTAATTTTTCGTGAGTAGCTTCATTTTCATGAGACGCCCAACATTTTCTTGTCGACAACTCTTGATTGTGGTAGCTAACAGAGGTAGCAAGGGTGAAATATATTGATTTTATGATTCAAAAAAATTTATTACTAACCGGGTGCTTTTTGGTATATCTGATGATAATTATCTAAATTATTCGAAAATGTATTTGTCCTACAAAATGTATGGTTTGATCAAAGAGTCCTCCACCTCCAATATGTATGTGTAGCGTCAGGGTCCGACATTATTAAAAAAAGGAACACAAAAGTCTTCACACAATCACTTAGTTTATTTTAATTAAATAAACCTTATTATTTTCACACAATTTCGTAATTAAAGAATAACACAATTAATCTGCACTGATTATAAAAACTCGGCAAAACATCACTCAGCGATTACGTAACGAGTGCACCGGGCGACGGTCGACGAACGACTGACCCGCATCTGGCGCGCGCGCTGCCTTTTATGTCGCTCGGCGTTGGGGATAAACATGACGTCGGTCAGTTGTTTGTTCACTGCTTTCCCATTGTACCCGCAGTTCACAAAATAATGACGGTGGCGCCGTCACGGCCATACTGACGTACGCTCGTCCTCGAGCGTCTTCTGAGCATCTGGGAACAAGACAATCACCTGTTCGTTCATCCTGACATTATTTTTTTTATGTCACTGTTCTCCATCTAGTATGATCTCTAACAAAAGGTTTCAAATGTGCTGGCCCGGTTAACCCTTCAGCTTACCACGACTTCTACGCTATCTCATCAGTATTAAAACTGGAGACGATTTTGCTAGACCGGACAAATATCCCTTTAGCGAATGCTAGACCGGATACTAGTCCCTGTAGCCAAACACGCTAGACCGGATTGCAATCCCTATAGCCGAAGGGCTAGGCCGGATCGCAACCCCTTTAGCTGAGTCATTGGGCCGGATTTTCCCTTCAATGACTCTTTCCTACATTTTTTTGTTATGTTACTTTTTTTTTTCATTTTTTTTTTTATTTGTCCTACATTTTTTTGAATTTTGTTTTTTATCACATTTCTCCTCTTTTCTTTTCTCGTTTTTTTTTTTTACTACTTTTTTTTTATTTAATTACCATCGACGTGGTGTACAATGACATCAGTTACAACATTTATTGACTCTGGTGAATCCGAAGATGAACTCTACATCACTAAAAGCGCTCAAGGTACGTGAACTAGCCGATACTGTGCTACTATTAACAGATATAGTGTCGCTATCAGAAAGTTCATCCTCGACATTACCAGTCACAGATACGTTATTATCACGATCAGTTTCATGAACAACATTACTCTGGCTAACATCCGCCGTCACGTCATCATCATTATAATTTTTGGCTACTTCTATAAAACCTAATGGACCGCGGGGTACTTCGCGTAAGTTCTCGTGGGCGACCTTGTACGTTCGACTAGACCCGTTAACAAGTTTCAATTCGTACCTGTCGTTTTCTAAGACAGCAGTGATTTTATAGGGGCCTTTATACTTTGGATCCAACTTAGTTTGGTGTCTTTCTTCACTTTTTACGAAAACAAAGTCTCCAATAGAAAATGGTTTTATCCTAGCCTTACCCCGGTTAAAGCGAATGACGTCAGGCTGAGCCAGTCTCTTTATATTGTCGGACGCACTAGACCGCGCCTCTTCCAAATCTAGTCTACTAGGATTACCGGGATTCGTAGCTATTCTAGAAATACCTAACGAGTTACCTTGAACTCCAAACATCAACTCTATTGGGGTGAAGCCTGTAACTCTGCATCGGGTACTATTAAGAGCTAGTTGGATCTCACCTAACTGTTCCTGCCAGGACCTATCGGAGTTACCTTCAGCTACTGTGAGCAAGCTCTTAAGAGTTCGCATCACGCGCTCCACCTGTCCGTTGGCTCTGCAGGCACCCGTAGCGACAAGGTGTAACTCAATATTGTTGTCTTTACAAAAGTTTCTAAAATCTATATTGTCATAAGAGCGCCCACGATTGGCTACTATTCTTTTGGGCGCTCCGAATAAATGTACCGTGTCTTTTACTGCTTTAATAGCATCAACGGAATTTAATGTCAATGTGTGTTTTAGTAAGACATATTTTGTAAAGGCATCAATAGTGACGGAACAATATTCTTTGCGATCACTCTTACCGCTGAGTTTCCCTGTAAGATCCAAGTGCAAAGTGTGCCATGGAAGTGGTACCTTGGGGATTGGATGCAGGCGTACCTGTTGCGCACCCGATGGGCCCTTTGAAGACTTGCAGACTACACAGGAATCTATAAACTTCTTTACATATTTGGACATGTTACCGAACCAATAAAGATCGTACAACTTATCTAGTGTTTTTTCATATCCTAGATGTTTTATATCATTATGAACGTGGCTAATAAGTGACCATATCAAGGAGTGAGGAAGGATCGGTAACCATTTAGTAGTTTTGGCTCGTTCTATTTTACGGTACAGTATGCCTTGCCTAATATCGTAAGTGTGTGCGATTTCAGAGGGTAATTGATTTGATTGTATTTTTGAAATCAAGTCCTTGATTTCAGAGTCTCGTTGTTGTTCTACGGATAGCCATCCCTTATTAAGCTCTTATTAAGTAACGACTTTCGAAGTTAGAGGTTCCTGAACTATTACTTTAGAATCTGCTACGTAATCTTGAATATCTAGAGGGGAGTTACGGGATAAAAAGTCTGCGTGAGCCATGTTCCTTCCTTCTTTATAGACAATATCAAAATTATAGGACTGTAGAATGGCCCACCATCTATGGACTGTGTGTAAGGTCCTTTTTGGAATGGGAGGCTTTTAAAGCATTACAATCTGTATACACGGTAAAATGGCCGGCCATAGAGATAACGTCTAAAGTGTTCTACAGATTTTACAACGGCTAACGTTTCCAACTCGTATGAGTGGTAGCGGCTTTCTGCACTAGTGGTCGTATGACTAAAATAAGCTACAACATGTGGAAGAGAGTCATACTTCTGAATTAGGACAGCCCCGTATCCATCACTGCTGGCATCGGTATGTAACTCGATGGGCAAACAGGGATCAAAGATTTTAAGTACTGGTTCTGTAATCAAGTATCTAACTATTTCGCTATGAATCTTATCATGTTCAGCAGTCCAAATGATGCGCCCTTTTCCAGAAGTAAGTGGATACAGGGGTTTGAGTAGCTTTGAGAAATTTGGGATGAATTGCCTGAAATATGTTGCTAATCCAATAAACTGCCTAACCTGTTTAACTGTGGATGGCTTTGGGGCATTTTGTAAGGCTTGAACTTTGCGCGGATTAGGTTTGAGAGCTCCTGACGATACAACATAGCCTAAATACTCGATCTCCTTTTTCATAAATGAGCATTTCTTAAAGTTAAATGAGAATCCAGCAATAGATAAAGTCTCTAGCAATTTATCTAGTCGAGAAAGGCCTTCATCAACAGTTACCGATGCTGCAAGGACATCATCCATGTAGACCAGGATTCTGTCATCTTTTAACGGTTTTAACGCGGAATTAATAGCCCTTTGAAACACCTGAGGAGCATTTCTAAGACCAAATGGCATTGTTAAAAATTCGTATTGTCCTGTTGGTGTTACAAAGGCAGTTTTCTCCACTGTATCCTCATGAACCCTCACCTAGTGGAAACCAGAGGCCATGTCCACAATACTATAATAATAAGCTCCATGTAATTTATTAATTTGGTCACTGATCAGAGGAAGAGGGTAACTATCCGGACGAGTATTGCTGTTGAGCTCTCTGTAATCTACACACAAACGATCGCTACCGTCTTTCTTTTTCACTAATAGGATGGGACTTGCAAACGGGGACGAACTTTCTCGAATTATATTGGCATCAACATTTTTTTAATCTTTTCGTGAACTATATCGAGTTCTACAGGAGACAAACTATATGGTCTTCTGTGAACTATTTTAGCAGGATCAATAAGGTCAATTTTTAGTTCACCGGTTTTAATGCGAGTCGTTGGTAAACTCTATGAAATTAGTGGAATATTTTTTGAGTATACCTAACAACCGCTCTCCATCATTTCCTACGAGGTCGGTGTCTATCGTATCTTTGTTAAAATATGAGAGCGCGCAAGAGTTGGATATCTTTTTCTTAATAAAATTTTAAATGATCATCACTAATCTGAACGGAAATTTCCTAGTTCTAAAACGTCACGGCAAACTAATATCGAAATCGTCCGACAACGCGTGATAAGTGACGTCAAAATTAAAATTTTTAATTACAGTGGGACATCTTAATTTGTAGCATAGAAATCACATTATTATTGCCTACACCCTTCAAAACGATTTGTTCATGAAACTGCTCGCCCTAAAGGAATTTACAATAGCTCTGTTTGATTAAACTAAACTCCGACCCAGAATCGAAAACAAAAGGTAATTTAATATCACTTATCTCAATCACTCCATGCGCAGCTCGGGTACACACGTTGACCTGCTTGCTGGTTGCTGGAGCTGGCGGTAGCACCCGCAGCATCTTCCTTTTTCTTGTACCATATGGGACAAGCGGAGGCTACGTAGCCGGGGTCGGCACACACGTAGCAGGCGACTGATGGACGAGGATTCCGCGGAGGGGCTGAAGAGTGCGGCGGTTCCGCCCTGACTGCCGCTGCTTCGGCAGGGATCAATTTGCCGTCTAACAGTCGAGAATAACATCATTTGCTCCATGACTGGATTACTCGGCGCATTTGACCGCGATGATTGTGGGGGTAGATCCGTCACTTCTGATGTAGCGTCAGGGTCCGACATTATTAAAAAAAGGAACACAAAAGTCTTCACACAATCACTTAGTTTATTTTAATTAAATAAACCTTATTATTTTCACACAATTTCGTAATTAAAGAATAACACAATTAATCTGCACTGATTATAAAAACTCGGCAAAACATCACTCAGCGATTACGTAACGAGTGCACCGGGCGACGGTCGACGAACGACTGACCCGCATCTGGCGCGCGCGCTGCCTTTTATGTCGCTCGGCGTTGGGGATAAACATGACGTCGGTCAGTTGTTTGTTCACTGCTTTCCCATTGTACCCGCAGTTCACAAAATAATGACGGTGGCGCCGTCATATGGATAACGAGGTCATAAAAAATGATTACTAACCAGCTGGTTTTTTTTTTTTACTTATTAAATATTTATATTATTTAACCGTCATATTGTCCTACAAGTTGTGTGGTACGTTATCCCGGTCCTACACTCAAAAGTTGTTCTACAGATCATAGAAAAAAAATTATTACTATCAAGCTGAATCTTTGTGAATAGCTTTGTTTTGATGAGACGCCCAACATTTTCTTGTCGACATCTCTTGATTGTGGTAGCTAACAGAGGTAGCAAAGGTTAAATATGTCGATTTAATGATTCTAAAAAAATTATTACTAACCGGGTGATTTTTGATATATCTGATGAGAATTATCTAAATTATTCGAAAATGTATTTGTCCTACAAAATGTATGGTTTGATCAAAGAGTCCTCCACTTCCAATATGTATCGATAACGAGGACATCAAAAATTATTACTAACCAGCTGGTTTTTTTTTATTTACTTAGTAAATATTTATATTATTTAACCGGCATATTGTTCTACAAGTTGCGTGGTACGTTATCGCGGTCCTACACTCAGAAATTGGCAGTACCACAAGACCCATTTTGTCATCACTAACTGTAGGACACCAATTTTACATGATAGGTTAGTATTCTCTGCCCAAATGATACAATGTCCTACAAAAAAACAGGTATGTATCATGAGTCCGACAGAAATTGTCATTTTTCGTTTTCCTACTTATAACTTATGATACAGTGAAAACATCTTTTTTATTAACTTAAATAACTTTTTTTTTACTAAAGTAAGTGGTACAAAAAAATAATTATTTACTTAAAAAAAATGTATATTCATCAGATTCATCTGATAAATTTTCAGTATCATCACTATCATTTTCATCTATTTCATTTTCCTCGTCTTCTGACTCTGTAATAACGTAAAAAATTAAGTATTTTTAACATAAAATGAATCCACTTCGTTTTATAGTGTACGAAACTTTTTATATAGTACATATACGGATCCCGCTATACAACGACCACCGATATGTCCTACAAGTTGCGTGGTACGTTATCCGTCATATTGTCCTACAAGTTGCGTGGTACGTTATCCCGGTCCTACGCTCAAAAGTTGTTAAAACCACAAGACCCATTTTGTCATCACTAACTGTAGGACAATAATTTTCCATGATAGGTTAGTGTATTCTCTGCCCAAATGATACAATGTCCTACAAGAAAACAGGTATGTAACACGAGTCCGACAAAAATTGTAATTTTTTCGTTTTCCTACTTATAACTTACTAGCGACCCGAACCGGCTTCGCACGGGTGCATGTATTATACATATAAACCTTCATCTTGAATCACTCTATCTATTAAAGAAAACCGCTTCAAAATCCGTTGCGTAGTTTTCAAGTTTTAAGCATACATAGGGACGGACAGACGACAGCGACTTTGTTTTATACTATGTAGTGATGATGATACAGTGAAAACGTCTTTTTTTTTATTTAAATAAATTATTTTTCTTAAGTAATACAAAAAAATAATTATTTACATATAAAAAAAAAATATTCATCAGATTCATCTGATAAATTTTCAGTATCATCACTATCATTTTCATCTATTTCATTTTCCTCGTCTTCTGACTCTGTAATAACGTAAGCAATTAAGTATTTTTAACATAAAATGAATCCACTTCGTTTTATAGTGTACGAAACTTTTTATATAGTACATATACGGATCCCGCTATACAACGACCACCGATATGTTTAATGGATGAAAATTATTTTATTAGAAATTTAGGACTTTTTCAGGCAATCCATTTTTTTAAATTATTTTTAACATACTAAATTTCTTTTTTAGTATGTTAAAAATAATAACGTTCTTTAATAGATAGAGTGATTCAAGATGAAGGTTTATATGTATAATACATGCACCCGTGCGAAGCCGGTTCGGGTCGCTAGTAAGTTATAAGTAGGAAAACGAAAAAATTACAATTTTTGTCGGACTCGTGTTACATACCTGTTTTCTTGTAGGACATTGTATCATTTGGGCAGAGAATACACTAACCTATCATGGAAAATTATTGTCCTACAGTTAGTGATGACAAAATGGGTCTTGTGGTTTTAACAACTTTTGAGCGTAGGACCGGGATAACGTACCACGCAACTTGTAGGACAATATGACGGTTAAATAATATAAATATTTACTAAGTAAATAAAAAAAAACCAGCTGGTTAGTAATCATTTTTTATGACCTCGTTATCCATACGTATTGGAGGTGGAGGACTCTTTGATCAAACCATACATTTTGTAGGACAAATACATTTTCGAATAATTTAGATAATTATCATCAGATATACCAAAAAGCACCCGGTTAGTAATAAATTTTTTTGAATCATAAAATCAACATATTTCACCCTTGCTACCTCTGTTAGCTACCACAATCAAGAGTTGTCGACAAGAAAATGTTGGGCGTCTCATGAAAATGAAGCTACTCACGAAAAATTAGCTTGATAGTAATCAAGTGAAAACAATGTACCGGGGATCCCGGACTATGAGCTTAAACATCAAGCTGCATAGTTGATTCATAGTTATTCTATAGTACCATATGGGTATAAACGGAGTATATACACAAAATGGTGGAACAAAACCCCTGTTGCTATCCCAAGTACAAGACCAAGACATAGAGCTAATCAAAAGAACCAGTTCTATATTATCTCTATAATATAAAAATGAATCGCAAAATGTGTTGGTAACCGCATAACTCAACAACGCCTGGACCAATTTGGTGAATTCTTTTTTTTAAATGTTCGTTGAAGTTCAAGGATGGTTTTTACGGTGCGAAAAATTCGAATAATTGCCGGAAACCCCCTAAAAACAGCCTTTTTCTTTTTCCCATACAAACGTTTTCTAACTAAAACGTAGAGACAATTTGAGCTTTATTGCTATTGTATAAAGTTCATATTAAATTACAACCACTCACTGTTATCTAAGCAATGTAGGTGTGTTCCTAACGTCAAAGAGTCAATTTCCACTATATTACCGCTATCTTTTTGACAGGAAGAAGTCTATCGGTACCGCTAGTCTAAAATATATATCTCGAATTTTGAGGGAGAAATCTACGATTTTTTCTTTTTTTTACATGAAATTCCTGCACTATTTATTATAACCAGTCTCACCGGTGCCCCCGTGATAAACATGAATTTCGCGAACACAAATGACACAATGCGTATCGTCTTATTTCTTAGTTCTCTTCCTATCTTATTTTTACACATATATATATATATATACACATAACAAAGACAAAACTGTCAACAAGCAGGTTGATACACTACCGACGGTGCAGGCCTCCAAAGAGAGGGACCTCTCACGATCCTTGCCGAATCCAGGTTGACAGATTTTTGTATCAGGCCATTCGTCCAACATTTTAGCGAGAGTTTCTTGAGATATTGGTCTAGACTCTTTGCGATATGACCGGTTAATGAAATGACTATCGGCACAGTGTCTCTTGAATCAACATGCCACCTGGCGGTAACCTCGTGAACCAAACCAAACCGAGCTACTTGGCGCGGCGCGGCCTTTATCGTGACTACCACTATAAAGGTTGTACCTAGTGCAGGGGTTTCGTTAAAAAAAAGAAAAATTAAGTGTAAAACCTAAGTCATCATTATGTATTTTTTGTGTCGTACTTAGTAATGATACTTTGATCACCAGCTAATGGCCAAATTGTCAAGAAAAAAAAATCTTGTGTACGTAGTTTTGCATACAGTATATCAGCAGCATTATCGATTCTTTTGTTATGGATATACAGTTTCTGTTACACCCTACATATGAAACTTAATAACACCTAGCTACACCAATAAAATATATTAATGTTGGTCCCTTGTAGGGCTGCCACAATATTGCGTGTACGTAGCTACATTAAGAAATATCGGTATTAGGGCCAACTCGTATTGGCAAAGTTATGTTGCAGATGCTGGTTTAATAATAAAAAAACGTTTCTCTAGAAGTACGGCGGATTGCCACGTCTCAGTATAGAGCTGACCGACTGAAGGGCCTCTAATGTGTACATTATTGCTGTTATTATTATATACTCTTAATCTACATACAAAATATATACATACGCAGATGCTATTTTGTTTTCCTTATGGGGACGGATTTAGAATACACAGTCACCACCATATTTTATCCTGAGGTTAGAACCTAGCCGCAAGAGAAGGAAAACGTGATACAAAAAAGCTTCTTTTTTATGTTTTTTTTGTTGACGCTTTATGCATACCACCGTCTCCCGAGGGGAGAGGTCGGTGATTATGTGGGACTTCGACAAGGGTCGTCTACCCAAGAGTCGTCTACCCACTAAAACCCCTGCGGAGTTTTTGATACAAAAACTTGTGCCAACCCGTCTGATCAGCGGGGCACAGTAGGCTAATTACTCCTCCATGAGTCATCTAGGGGTCAAATTAGCCTACTGTGAACTGTTATACGAAAACGAGACACAAAAAAGGCTAGACGATTTTTCTCAGCAGAGGTTGCAGGCCAGGTTGGTGGTATATTGGCTATGATACTAATTTCTAAATTATGTGACAATTGGTATCCATTGCATCATATCTGCCTCGTTGGTCTAGGGTTTACATGTGCTTATCCGGCTCCCGGGTTCGATTCCGGGGTCGTGAAAGTATCTTTGTCTAAACCAGATGCACTTGCTCTGGGTCTGGGTGTCTTTTCACCGAGAAAAATGTTAACAAAAATACAGCCGGTGTGCTTGAATTCTTCAGTTCTTCTCGTCACTAGACGGTGAGGACATTGATTTCCTTTTCATTTATGTTATTGCTTAATATAATATAATCTATCACGTATCGTTCAGCCAATTATTTCGTGGAGAAAACCCTAGATAGTTCTAATTAATCTTTCATATATCGGCCAATATCTTCTGAGCTGACAAAATGAAAGTAAATAGAAAAAACGTGTACTGACTTCATTATTGCGAAACAATATAGCAGTAACAAAATGAAAAATCACGTCGTATATTGATTTACTTTTGACACGTATTATGTTATGGAGGCTGAGAAAGATGTAATTGAAAATAGGCGAGCCCTATGTAACTAAAAAAATCTTTGAAAATCTTTTCAAACATAGCTAAGATCAAGCAAAAATTTAATATACAAAAAAATCGGTGAATCGGCGTTGTATTTCACGGACACATAACTTTAAGTACTCCTATTTTTTATTGATGATTTACTTTACAAACAAACATACAACCACAAACAAACCAGTAACATGACCTATTGCTGATGGTGACGGATTTAGAAAACATAGTGTCAACATCCCTAGGATATAATAGGGTGGTGACATTATGTATTCTAAATTCTAAGTTCTAAATCTGTTGTAAGAGCCGACAAAAAGATAGCCTAGCCGCAATAGACGGTAATGACAGTGCATTTTAAAACTCTCTTGACTGCCTCGTTGGTCTAGTGGTTAGATGTGCCGCCTTTGGATCAACGGGTCCCGGGTTCGATTCCGGGTCGGGCAAGTGTCTTTGTCTTAACCAGAGGCACTGGCTCGGAGTCTGGTGTCATTTCTATCTATAATATGTATGTATTTACAAAAAAAAATGTATATAAGTAGTTAATGTATATAATATGTAATATGTTAATTATAAATGTATATAACACAACCATTAAGTTGCTTAGCTTGGGACGAGATGGCGTTGTGTGAAATGTCCAAGGATATATTTATTTAAAAACTCACCACAGAGGCTACCTCCCTTATCTAGCCATAGACTCTCAATAGTCTCAGTCTCTGCTCATAATTCCTCATTCTTTTCTAACAACACAGTGCTCCTATGTGTAATTTTTATAACAACCTATATCCTTTACACATATCCCTGAATGGTCTGCCTGAACTAAATGGCCGGTTATTCAACGACCTGTATCGTTTCGCCGGCCTTATTCTAGAGATAATTGCGTTTTATGGAGCAATTTACCCGTGCTATGTCGTAAAAATGTTTATTTTATCACGCCTGTTCCACTTTATTGTAATCTCTGCGAAAATTCAACGGAAGGTGAGAAAGTAGCAAATTTGATAAAGCTGGTATTGATTTAAGCTTTAGACATGACTATACAATACAATATTTATTGTGTACCTACTACACAGCAAGTTTAACCACTGTTAAGTCGGGTATATAAATAAATAAATAAATAAATATCCTTGGACATTTCACACAACGCCATCTCGTCCCAAGTTAAGCAACTTAAATGCTTGTGTTATGGTAACGAGATGGATGATAAACTACTTATATACATTTTTTTTTTTGTAAATACATACATATTATAGATAGAAATGACACCCAGACTCCGAGCCAATGCCTCTGGTTTAGACAAAGACACTGGCCCGACCCCGGAATCGAACCCGGGACCCGTTGATCCAAAGGCGGCACATCTGACCACTAGACCACAAGGCAGCCTTCCATTACTTGGAGGGTAATTAGCCTACTGCGCCACGCTGGCCAGATGGGTTGGCATAGGGTTTCGTTTTAAATTTTCTATACGTTAGCATATTTTATCTTTAAGAAAGGGTTTCTTTTTGTGGGAAAGGTATAGTTTGTTAACTTAAGTCTTTTGGTCATGTTTTCTTTTCAGCACAGTCATTATCTCGAGCTGTTTCATAATTGTTGTCAGCGAGTGGAGAAGGTTGACCGTTACGAAATGGTAATTAGATTACCATCGCCTTTTTATGTAAAGTTCAACCTGAAATTGGCAGAAGACATTTCTAAGTACGTATTAATGAATCCCGTAAATTTATCAAGTAATTTCTGCTTTCAAAAAATTATGTAGCTTATATTTTATGATCGATCCATTCAAGTCGGAAATGACAACAATCAAAATAATCCCAGCATTGGATCGGCGGAAGGGCCCGAACTTTCTCATGTCGCATACCCCAAACTTTGACGAGTAACGGTTGTCCAGCATTTAAGTAATATAATCAACATAAATCATCAAAAAAAATGTTTTCGGCATTATCATTTCCTTTTGTCGGCTCTTACAACAGCCACAGGATGTGGTTCTAAATCTGTCACCACACGGACACACGGATGGTCATAGGTGTTCAGATATTAATTATATTGGTAAAAAATAAAGAACCAATGTTTTGATAAAAAGTTGTTAACAAAAAAAAGTTAACAGACACCCTTTTTGAAATAGGTGAGAAAAATAAACAACCAATTCAAGTTGGTGCAAAGTAGGTCAAGTGATGTCAGTGTGGTCAGGTGTCAATTTAAGTTGGTACCGACTTCAAATGCCTCTTTATGGTTCGTATTTTGTGTTGTGGGTTTTAGTGCCTTTGATTACATGTTTTGTGAATATTGTTTTTCATTACTTAATTCATTTTCTTACCAATCTTTAATGATATTTATATGGGATCAATCTGGAACCAATACTAAAAGAAAAAAGATTTTTTCGAATCGGTTTACAAATGACAAAGATATGCGTGACAAAAAAAATATACAACCGAATTTAGAACCACCTTCTTTTTTAACTCGGTTAAAACTAAGATAAAAGAGTAATTTATATGTATTGTACTCGTCAATCCTACAGTAGTGTAGGAAGAAGTCTGATTTGCAAAGGCGTCATTATAATTTCAGAGACAAGACATAATATTATCTTTCAATATCCAATTTATTATCATAAATTTCCGATAGATCCTCAATGGGTATGGTTATAAATGTCTATACGTTTGCGCTCAAAGGAAGGATTTAAAGGGTCCAGGACGGCTCAAAGCCTAATGTCAGTTTGATTGAAAATGTGGAAGATAAATATTATAGATTTTATCAGACCGGGACCCACTTCTCTTTTCTTTATTGATTAAAATTGAAAGTTAAAGCTACACACATCGACACATTCTAAGCTACAGGCATCAGTCGGAACATTACAATATTTTTTTACATTAATCTTTATACCGTTATGCCGGCTCTACACTCACGCCGTGATCCGCGTGTTCGCGACTATGATGGACGACGGCGAGATTTCTGACGCAAATCTATTGACGCGGGCCAAAAAACCGACACTGATCGGGGAATGGTGCGTAGCGCGAACGAGAAGGCGTGAACAACATCTACACTCGTGATTCGCAGTTGTCGCGGGCTATCGCGGCCGTTGGCGGCGCGAGTGTAGAGCCGGCTCTATACTACTACGACTGCTCAGTCCATACATCACCCACTGCTGAGCCGGGCCAACTCGCATTACATGGAGGGTAGTTAGCGGACTGTGCCACGCTGCTCAGACTGGTTGGTACAGGGTTTCGAATCAAGTTTTCCTTCTCTTGCGACTATCTAGGTAGGTTATCAGTCTTGGAATTCGTCGATTGCAGTTGCTATTGTAACTTATAATATCTACACGGCCAAATTTATTGTAACCATATGTTCTTATGTCATAGACAATAAAGATCAGAACCGAACATTTGTGTATTAATTTCAGCCCAAAAATTATCCACTGCTGAGTCGGGCTTCCTCCAATTGCGTGGTGGGTACTTAGCTTACTGTGCCACATTGGCAGAGGATTTCGTATCAAGTTTTACCTCTCTTGCGGCTAGGTTTTCGCCTTTATCATTTCATTTTGCTAGATCTTACGGCACTCTCAGGATGGAATGGGGTGGCGACACGTATGAGTTCTAAATCCTTCACTACACAGAATTTTTGTATAGAGTATACGTCACACATTAGTCCACTGCTGGACATAGGCCTCCCCTAAGGAGCGACAACGACATCATCATCATCATCAACATTTCAGCCAAAAGACGTCCACTGCTGGACATAGGGCTCCCCCAAGGATTTCCACAAAGGCCGGTCCTAGGCCGCCCGCATCCACCGTTTTCCGGCGACCTTACCCAGGTCATCGGTCCACCGTGTGGGAGGCCTACCAGCACTGAGCTTATACATACAACAGCAATAATAATGAATTAAGAGCGACCTCTGACCAAAACTAGTAAAAATTCTGTGGCACTTAAAATTCGCATATCTCAGTCCTTTGTTACTACCACAATAGATTCAGTTACCTATTGTGTGGGTAACAGTTGGCTGCTGAAAAAGAAACAATGCCATACAAATTTATAATGCAGTCTGGAAATGAATCACGTCATGCCTGGGCCCTTTGGGAGCTGGCCTGAATGAAAATACACAACAATACGGATTCACCGTTGAGAATACATATTCAAAAATCCATCATAAAGAGAAGTGCGCTTGTTTTTGTTGTGACATAAAAGAATTGTTCAATTAAATTACTTCAGTTCACTTTAAACAAAATTAAGTTAAATAAAATGAATGATTGAATTTCGCTTTATTTTCTGACAGATTTGGGCAATAGCTTGTAGGTATATAAAATAATTACATAATTTTGCGTGTATTTATTATGCATGTTTTGTTTTAAATGAATATAAGATAACTAGTTGATTGCGCAAACGTAACCCCCCTTATCCGTTCTTAGCTGACCTCTACTCTGTGAAAAGAATATTCCTACCAAATTTCAAGTGTCTACGTCTTATGGTTCCAGAGATATCGTCATGAGTCAATCTATGTATAGAACAGCTTTAGGCCAGCACTAAAATGTATGCAAATTAAAAAAATATATTTATTAAGTACATTTTAATACTTCATTAAAAGTATTTTATGCGGTTATTGGTTGGCAGAAAAGCATGGCTTACAAGGTATTTTAGTGTAACTTTTTTTTCATTCACCTCATAACAAATGCAAGTTGTAAATAACATTCCTGGAAAAGCGAACACTGAAAAATTGTGCGCACTTTATCACGTGGAACATTATTGGATAGGCCTCGTAAAATACGGCTCATCCATTTTGTATGCACTGTGAACCTCTGCCAACTTGACTGATTTTAGATCGAGCTTGAACAGAATACAAAATCTCTTTTATTTTTTTCACATAGCATCAAAAATAAATATTGAAGCGAGATTTCATAGCATAAAGTCAATGTTTTGTATTGGAAAATTTTGCTTGTTTTTGAATGGCGACGTATCTTTACCCAAACTAGTTTTTCTTCATATAGTTTAAACGAATATAGCATAATGTTATTAATGCATAGTGTACCCGTTGGTGACGGATTTAGAATACATAGAGTCATCACCCCATTCCATCCCGTGGGAGCCGCAAGAGCCAACAAAAGGACATTACAAGACCGAAGACCTGGTAGCAGCAGAAATATCCTTGGACATCCTTGGACATTTCACACAACGCCATCTCGTCCCAAGCTAAGCAACTTAATGCTTGTGTTATGGTAACGAGATGGATGATAAACTACTTATATAATTTTTTTTTTTGTAAATACATACATATTATAGATAGAAATGACACCCAGACCCGGAACAAATACTTGTAGGTCATCCAAATATTTCTTCCGTGCGGGGATCGAACCCGCGACATGCTTGAAACGAAATCCTGTGCCAACCCGTCTGTCCAGCGGGGCACAGTAGGCTAATTACCTTCCCTCCGATGATCCCGCTGATGACTAAACTATTTTATTCTACGGATAGGTAACTTCAGTAAATCAGGCTGGACACTTGATAATAATCATTATGCCAAGTTGTAGGTGTCGCGGATAAGAGTCTGATTTCACTCCGTGGAATCGCGTCCGGGTTGGTTGTGAGACTTTATAGGCCAAAATGATATTTATTATATGTAACAGATAGTAAAGCATATGCAGTATAGCTGTGAGTTATCTATAGGGACTAAAGTGTTGCTAGCCTCAAATACGCTGCTAATGTATCTACAAGTTTAAGAGACGTAGTTGCAATATGTTTGAGGAGGGCGATGGCTGCCATATGTGTCATGCTTGAGAACCGGTGTCGTTGCTGGGCTTCGGTCAGCTCACTAGGTGTTGTTAAGGTTTGGTATTTTGCGATTATTGCGAGAAGTTTGCACTCACAAATCTCTCTTATCCCTCCCTGCCTCGTAGCTAAAAATTGCGATCGAAATCAAAACCACTACATGGTTTTTTGCCGGCTCTTCTTTGAAGAGCTGCATTTTGGAGATAGACAGGCAAACCAGGGTCACCGACATATCCCACAGGATTACCAAACATAAGTGGCATTGGGCAGGGCACATATTAGGACCGACGCCCGATGGGGCAGAAGAGTGCTCGAGCGGCGACCGCGTCCGGAAAGCACAGTGTTGGTAGGACTCCCACACGGTGGACCAATGACCTGGTTAAGATCGCTGGAAAACGATGGACGCGGTGGCCCATGACTGGGCTTTGTGGAAATCCTTGTGGAAAGCCTATGTCCAGCAGTGGATGATGATGACTATATTTTTGGTCTGTTTCTTGGATGACCTCTGTGGTTCGGAAGTCACTTATAGCATTCGGTGCCGGCTGTCATTCGAACATCTATGGTCATTGATATACAAAGTCAAGGGCATGAACACGAACGAAATTGGTAAAAGGCAAGGTAGACATTTTGTAAGTATATTTCAGAGAACAGGTAATAAAATATTGGAATAATTTTGGTACCAACATTACAGAATTTATTTCCTGACCCTGAACTTTACTGCCGTTATATCGTTCTTGCGAAACTGAACTCGTAAAGTTACGTCCAAGTATAATTGAATTCGGTTTTTATGCTTTATAATTCCGAGAATTTTAATTTCATGATTTATACGGGGTATAAATTAACTCAGAGTGGTGACGGATTTAGGATATATATAGTGTCACCAGCTCATTCCGTCTTGAGGATGTTGTAAGAGAGGACAAAAGGAAAGGACAAGGGCAACTAAGTGTAGTAGGAAAACTTCATACAAAAGTCCATGCCATACGGTTGTATGTTTTTTAATGTTTGTTACCGCAAAACTCCGTATTTTAAAAACCGATTCGAATAGATTGCTCACATAAATATATTTTATGGAATCATAGTTTGGTAGAAAACTTGTAAGTGATCAATTAATATTTGTACTTAAGTGTGTATACTTAGACGATTTTATTGTTATTTGATTCCTTTACAAAGCTTACATTTATTTGCAATGGATATAGAAAAAAATGTCCGTGTAGTGATAGATTTAAAATAGGTACATAAACTCACTTTCCCATTCCATCCTGAGGGTGTCGTTAAGTGGTTTATGAATCCATCGCGGACAAAAAATGTGACGCGCAATTTATATTATACTAGCGACCCGCCCCAGCTTTGCACGGGTGCCATGATGAACATCTAAATTTATCAATGTTTCTCTACCATATTATGCATTATAAACCTTCCTCTTGAATCACTCTATCTATTAAAAAACACGGCTTCAAAATCCGTTGCGTAGTTTTAAAGATTTAAGCATATATAGGGACGGACAGACGACGGCGACTTTGTTTTATACTATGTAGTGATTAAGAAGAAGATAGTTCAGTTGACGGCCATTTCAATACTGCACAAAAATCTCGAAAAAAAACAGTATGTAGCAGTTAATGTGGTACTTATTTCTGTGAAAGCACCGTGAACGTTGTGTGAGACATAAAGATGTCTCTCGCAGGTTGGCGTTGGTACATAAATATGTGGTCGGAGTGGCAACCGCGGGTCCCACTTCCGCAGCCAACAGCCTCCGAGGCTGTAAACGTCTCCAGCGGCTGACTTTCGGTGATTTACTGCGATTTTATGTGTCGCCGCCACTCGGGATTTATATTAAATTTATTTTATGGCGCAATTTTACAACCTCCAACATGTTACGACGGCCATTACTCCGGTTAGTTCGACGTGTTTAAACGCTTTACGTAGTTCTATTTATGTGCATGTGATTTTGTTAATACGAGTACTAGGCGAAATTGGTTCCATTTCATTGCGTTTCAAATGTAACCTACTATAATTGTAACTCTGAAAGCGACTGATCAACTATCTATTCATTCGGTCTAATTCAGCAATTTGTGAATAGTTAAAATTGAAGAACTTTAGACTTTAGCATCAGAAGTAAACAAATATACTGATAATTATCTTTTACTAGCGACCAGCTCCGGCTTCGCATCACATGATGAACCTCTAAATTGATCAGTGTTTCTCTACATTATTATGCATGTATTATACATATAAACCTTCCTCTTGAATCACTCTATCCATTAATAAAAACCGCTTCAAAATCCGTCACGTAGTTTTAAAGATTTAAGCATACATAGGGACGGACAGACGACAGTGACTTTGTTTTATACTATGTAGTGATAGTGATAGTGAAGAACAGCCCTTGGCTACAATCAAGTGATATTATTAATATAATTCTACATAGTTACTTAATTATCTCTTTTCTCGACCTATTTATCAAATTAGAATTGCCATAGACTGTCATAGCAAATATAAAACCAAACTAGTATTAAAAAATGAAAGTATGTAAATCCAGGATCAAATCAGAGAGTTGTTATTCACAGGCAAGTCATCAATTGGGTTGAACATTATAACAAAAATATCGTTTAACTTATTCCTCAACAAGAATAAGTTATTAAGGAATTGGACATTTAAAACAATGTAAAACGCTGAATGACTGAATTCATTTCTTGTTTTTAACGAAGCGTTAAAATTGCTGTTAATGGAAGAACAATTTCGAATGGCAACCTACAGCTGTGGACAACGGGCGCCATTCGTATTAAACGCAGTTGGTATACGAGTAGACTGTTTGTTATACGGACGAGCTAAGTACGAGTATATTATGCTATTTATTGACTAAAAGCTATTACACACAGACTTGACAAAAGCCTCTAACCAATCGCATGAACTTGACAAAACATTCGTTCGACTTCTAGAGGATTCTAGTATTCATTTAGGTAAGTAATTTCTTTTATTTTTTTTCATAAAACGATACCCATGTACTATGTTTAACCTGTATCGCGGGGGCAGTTTTCAGACATGAAATTCACATACGAAAATGGCACCTAGACTCAGGGCAAGTGCAGATGCACTTTTCAAGTGCAGAGGTTTTACAAAATGACACTTATCCATCCTCGGAATCGAACCGGGAACCTGTGTTCCAAAGACTGCACATCTACGACTAGCTTTTGGGCGCGGCTTCGCTCGCGTGGACTTCGAACCCGTGCTTATCTCTATGCATTTTTTTTATGAATATAAAAGTGGTTATTGTGACTAAACTATGATAGTTAGATTAGTGCTTTCGCGGACTTTTTTGTAGATTTTAATAAGATCTACAAACTCTTAGTACTTTATTTTGTTCTATTGTCAATAGTTTTTGCAGCGCACGCATAAATAGGTTTTCGATTTTATACCTTGGGTTACAAAATCGCAATTTTCATACGGATCCCTAATTCCTTTGAAAATAAAATATAGCCTATAACCTTCCTCGATAAATGGACTATCTAACACTGAAAGAATTTGAAATCGGACCAGTAGTTCCTGAGATTAGCGCGTTCAAACAAACAAACAAACAAACTCTGCAGCTTTATATATGAGTAATAGATAATAGATTACATTATGCGTACACACTGTACTTCTATTTCTCGGCCCATAAATTACCCACTGCAGAGTCGGGCCTCCTCCAATTAAATGGAGGGTAATGTAATTAGCCCACTGTGGCCCAAGCTGGCCAGACGGGTTGGCTTAGATTATCATATCAAGTTTTCCTTCTCTTGCGGATGGGTTTTCAGCCTTATCATTTCCTTTTGTCGACTCTTACATCACCTTCAAGATGGAATGGACTGGTGACAATATGTATTCTGGATCCGTCACCACATGGATCGCTATAAAACAAGTTATCTCGTCACCAGTGCTTAATTAGTTTTAGCTTGAATTTATTTCTGTTCGTCAATAGCAGCTGTCTTCATATAATTGTTTACTGAGTCTATTGTGCGAATGTTCTCAGTTGGAAAAGCAAAGAGTATTGCTCCGTCGATGACGCTAGACGCTTGGCTGTAACCATCATTATTAATCCTGCTTATTCAGCGGAGACAAAGCGACCGTGTATTAATTTCAGGTAATATTTGTCACAATATATGTATAAAGGAAAACAGTATCACAGCCACATATATCTATTCGAGGAAAAAACACGACATCTTCAACCGAGAGGATGGTTACCGTCTATCGTCATAGCTTTTAAACTAAATAAGTCAAGATCATTAAATGAAAATGGAATTAAGAGACTACTATTACATATATTTTGTATCAATAGTACAAGTAAATGATGCCATATTAACAACAATAAAACTTAAAAGCTACTATAGTCATCATCATCATCTTTCCGACTTTTTCTTCTCCACTTCGCACGGTCTTCAGCATCCCTGGTAGTGAGCCCATTGGCACGCATATCACCCTTTACGACGTCAAGCCAGCACTTTTTGGGTCTATCCCTCCTGCCGGGGCCTGGCGGAGGCCAGACATTTGTTTCCCACGTAAGCATCCGGTTGCCGCAAAACGTGGCCGTACCACTGAAAGCTACTATAGTCAATGTGACAAATGAAATAAGTGAGATTGTCATCTTGAAACGATAATAGATTGGTTCATCTGCAACCCGTTCATTTTGATAATTAATTGTAACGATTGAAACAAAATCACCACATAAAATAACTTAAAATAAACCATGGACATATGCCTGTTTACTTATGAACCTGATGTCCACGTGGCATTTATATGTATTGCTTTGTATCATTAATTAACAGTTGGTTACCACTTCCGATAGAGGCTTTCTACAATTTAATGGAGGACAATTAGCGTACTCGGTAAGTTACCACGGAGTCTTAAGGCCGCTGCATACGTGACGGGTTTTTATACGGATGGGACGGGACGGGAATTATTGCAAACATCGTTTTGATACAAAATGTATATAAAATCGTCGCCGACGATGTTTAGCACGTCCCGTGAGTGCCACGTTCCCGTCCCGTCCGTGAAATATGCACTTTCATATACATTTTGTATCAAAACGATGTTTGCAATAATTCCCGTCCCGTCCCGTCCGTATAAAAACCCGTCACGTATGCAGCGGCCTTTACTTTTTATTTTGTATTATCAGCGGGTTTTTTTTTTTGCCTAATTTGTTTTTATAGTCACATTTTACGACACCCACAGGATAGATGCATGGAAATAATGTACCCTAAATCGCTGTATGAACGGTATCTGCTGTTTGTACTGCTTATAAATTTTCTGTGTTATTCTTAGCGCGATAATAATAACCGTCTTCTATTTTACACACGAGGATAATGAATATTAGAAAGAGAGATAGATTAATGGTGTATACTTTATTAGGCACTTGAATTGGGTACATAGGCATACAAATATTAAATTAGCGAGGTACAAATTAGATAGTTTATTGTTGTATACTATCCGTATTCCGAGAAAGGTGGTGTAGAACATTATGGTTAAGTAATTACATGACGTAGAACTGATCAGGACAAATAGGCTCATCTCAACTATCTCTTTCATCTCCTATTTAACACTCTACAAAGTATCATCATCATTTCAGCCAAATGTCTTCTACCGCTGGACAAAGGCTTCCCCCAAGGATTTCCACGAAGCCTGTACCTGAGCAACCCGCATCCATCGTTTTCCGGCGACCTTACCCAGGTCGTCGGTTCATCGTGTGGGTAGCCTACCAGCACTGCGCTTTACAAAACGCGGTCACTACTCGAGGACTTTTCTGCCCCATCGGCCGTTAGTCCTGCGAGCTATGTGCCCTGTCCACCCGCAGCCATTGTGCCATAGCCGTGTGTTTGGCAATCCAGTGGGCTATGTCGATAACTAAGGTCTGCGTATCGCCTTAATTCTAATTCGATCTTGTAGGGAAACTCCAAGCATAGCCGTCTCCATTGTCCTTTGGGTGACTTTGAGCTACAAAGAAACTACAAAGTATACGTGTTGACAAACGTTTTTTTTTTTTAAAAAAATTCAAATTTATAGATAGTTTTTTGTCATTCCTTCGCTGTTCTCGTTTTGGTGTTGTCTTACTTTTACCGGAGTTAACTTGTTCTATTTCCTCACAATTCTGTGAATATGTGAAATAGTGTTTGAGTTCCATTAATTTAATGTAACCTTTTCGACGTTTGCTATCTGTCGTCAATAATATGTTTTTCACATAAAATATATTTTGACCTTTTTGCACTTATTAGTTAGAATGTATCAACTGGTCGTTTTACTATTCTTGTTAATTATTTGGAATCGTATTATTTGTATCATAAATTAGTAAGGAAACAAGTTGTAAACAAAGTAAGCATTTATCTTTATCTATCCGTAAAATAAAGAGAGGAAAACATGTCTAGACCAGTAAAAGAAACTGTAATTTATTTATAGAAACTATAGGCCAACTTTTTGGAACATGAAGAATTATTGCTTCTGCGATAAACGATAAATTCTAAGAAGAATAAGCTTGCAATGAAATTCACTGTACCGGTAATCTCTGTGGTGAGGAAAGATGGTGTTATGACAGGTATACAGATCCCCCTCAACGCTTGCGTGCTTTTGAGTTCCATTGGGGCCATACCACAGGGTCACCCATACCGGGCCCACGGGCAAAGGCCAGACGAAGAGTACCGGGTTGATCCCTCTTGATATCGGCCTAGTTACCTAGGATGCCGTCCGATAGTCGTATCCTGTCCGGGAACCACAGTAGAATACTACTTGGCGAACCTGTGGCGTCCCAAACGAGACGTGTGAGGGTCCCACATAACCGCTGACCCCAGCTGCGAGAGGCAGCAGTATGCATTATGCATTTCACCAACGAAATAGAAAAAAATGTATATAGTGTTCACGCAATAGAACGTTAGCTTTTTTAGAATTTAAAGTTTCGGATTTTTTTTTTATTTATTTTGCACGGTATGTGTAAATATGGAACGTTATTTAAAACCGTGTTTTTTTTTTCATAATGTTTCTTTCTTCGTGTATGTGTAGTATTTTAGTATTTTTCTGCCATGTCATTTTACGTAATTAGGTCACAGAATACCATGTAAAATAACATCCCTAATATCTCCTGTAGTTTGCGGTCAGTAGTGTTATTAGTGAAATCTGAAGTGTTGTTTAAGTCGTTATATCAAATTTTGTCTGTCTTTAAAATATTTTAAACACACATAATTTTATATACGTATATGTGCACTTTAAAAGTTTTGGATAACTTAATGGCTACAGTGAGCAGTGTTGCTTAAACCAATTACATTATATGTAGTAATAATGTGCATTTGACGGATTTAGAATACGTAGTGTCACCACCCCATTCCACCTTATGGGTGTCATAAGAGCTGACAAAAGGGAATGTCAAAGCCGATAACCTAGCCACAAAAGAAGGAAAACTTGATCCAAATCCTGTGCCAACCCGTCTGGCCAGTGTGGTATAGTAGGTTCACACTGGGCGTCTCGACACTGGGCCATTTATAGGCTGAGTGGTAGTAGTATCCCCCCCCCCCCCCCGTTTACTCCTAGAGCTTTTTCAGGGCTCAACTGATTTTCATGGAACATATTATTTTGTAATGTGCACGTGATGCGCTTTCATTTGAGACCCCACTCGATTATATTTGCAGACTTTCGGTTATTCTTCCCCAATTTCACCCCTCATAACTTTTAAACGACTTAACCGATTTTCATCAAACATAGTCTAAGAACACTCGCCCGTAACTCACCTGACATACAAAAAAAACTGTATTGAAATCGCTTCATCCGTTCGCGAGCTACGGTGCCACAGACAGACAGACAGACACCACCCCTCTTTTTGCGTCGGGGTTAAAAATAACAGTTCGTATACAACAAAAGGTAGATCTATATGTTGGAGACAGCAAAACCCGTAATAGTCTCGTTTAAGAAAAACGAAAATGGCTTTAATAATGTGCGCCGCCGCGCAAGTTGAAGATGTCACCGTCATTAACCGCCAGCCGCCACATAAAACTAACAACGAACAAAAGGCAGTTAGGCTTAGCGGCGATTAACTTTGGCGGGAAATTAAAAGCGACGACACGGAGAGATAATAAACAGTCGCCAAGAATACGTGACCAATATGTCCTGCGAGGGTTGATCTATTATAAGTTTATGTAGCTCACGTTTTGCGAGTTTGTTGCGCCAATGTCGTCGGGTGATTAGAGATCGTCCACACCGCGCCGCGGATTGTTCAACGTCTTAAAGGTCTAGTAATTGGGAAGATCCGCCTGTGACTCACACACTCTCATTTTGAATCTGTCTAACTAGCAACTAATTTTAATGTTATTCTAATTTCATTAATTGTAAATTTAATTTTAGCAGTTTTTAACCATAGTAATAGTATTTTTTTTAATGTTAAGGGTCTATGTTAGGGGTTTCTATGCTAATATGATAAAGACCCCAAAATTTAAATTAATCTGTTAATATTACTAAATATCTAATTTAGCACAAAGGTTAGCTTGTATATGAGAAACCTAAAGCACGAGCTTTGCTCAGTTTAGGAATTTATGCGTATTTTTTTAAGTCAAGGCTATGTTCATCATCACCATAATTTCAGCCAAAAGAAGTCCGCTGCTGGACATAGGCCTCTCCCAAGGATCTCCACAAAGGCCGGTCCTGGGCCGCCCGCATCCTCTGCTTTCCGGCAACCTTAACCAGGTCGTCGGTCCATCGTGTGGGAGGCCTACCAGCACTGCGCCTTCCGGAACGCGGGCGCCACTCGAGGACTTTTCTGCCCCATCGGGCGTCGGTCCTGCGAGCTATTATTATTGTTATCACTATCACTACATAGTATAAAACAAAGTCGATGTTTTCTGTCCGTCCCTATGTATGCTTAAATCTTTAAAACTACGCAACGGATTTTGAAGCGGTTTTTTTTTATTAGATAGAGTGGTTCACGAGGAAGGTTTATGTGTATAACATACCCCCGCTTTGCACGGGCGAAGCCGGGGCGGGCCACTAGTATAATATAAATAAGACTACTATGCACTGAAGGTTTTTGGAAATAAAGATAATATTACTTAGTAAAAAAAAAACTCTCCGTGTGGTGACTTATTTAAAATGCACAGTGTCACCACCCCATTCTATTCTGAGGGTGTCGTAGGACCGACAGAAGGAAACGCCAAAGCTGTAAACCTAGCTGCAAGAGAAGGATACCTCGATACGGAACCCTGTGCCAACCGGTCTGGCCTGTGTGGCCCAGTTGGCTGATTACCCTCCATGTAACTGGAGGAGATCCAGCGAACAATATTTATTTGTGGACTACCAGATTAACACTAATTTGTTAATTTATGGTAATTTTTTGACAACAGCAACTACTCTGGTTAAAAGGGATGACATTTGTTCGCTTGTTTGTTTTAATCAACTACACGCTCCTACAATTTAAAGTTCAAAGGAGCCACATGCCACGTCTGCGTTAATTAACTTGCAAATATTGTGTGTTGGAGGCAAAGTGGGAAAAGGGTTTCACCTAATGGAAGAAGTATAAGAAATAATTATGACACGGGTCTTAATCGCGGAAATATTTTGAAGGTAAATACACGGCTGGTGTAACCCACGCCGAAACGTCAGGCAGTATAAGGTATTTACCTTCAAAATATTTCCGCGATTAAGACCCGTGTCATAATTATTTAAAATGTGTGAAAATCGCGTTAGTCTAAAAACTTTAGAAGTATAAGAAGTTTTGTTTGTACACTGTTGTACATTATTTTGTGGACAATTAATAGAGTGTCCTTGTGGTCGTAGATTTAGAATACACGAGATCATTCATCTGAGGGTGTCGTAAAAGCTGACAAAAGGAAATGACAAGGCTGGAAACCCGGCACGACAAGGAAGACTTGATACGAAACTCTGTATCAACGCATCTGACCAGCGTGACACAGTAGGCTAATTACCCTCCATATAACGGGAACTCCTTATAGGCCCGACTCAGCAGTGGGTCATGTTTAGGTTAAGCTTGCGATATAAAGTTATGAGGTTTTATAATATACTTTATGAAACGCTATGTACAATTGAAAATGTTACTTTATTAAATATGGTTTAAATCACTATCACTACATATTAAAAAACAAAGTCGCTGTCGTCTGTCCGTCCCTATGTATGCTTAAATCTTTAAAACGACGCAACGGATTTTAATGCGGTTTTTTTAATAGATATAGTTATTCAACAGGAAGGTTTATATGCATAATACATCCATAATATTGTAGAGAAACACTGATAAATTTTGAGGTTCGTCATTGCACCCGTGCGAAGCCGGGCGGGTCGCTAGTATTACATAAGTTCAGAAAAATAATCATATCACGAAATCAATGAAAAATCGCAGAAAATACAGGGGGGTGATTCGGGTACCCCAAGGGTGCTCTGTCTTTGCACTTCCGCTTGACACTTTTTTTTGAGACACCCTGTATATTTTATTTTATACTTTCTTACTTCTCAGCCCATAAATGACCCAACGCTGAGTCGGGCGAAAAAAATAAATATTAATTATGAATGTTGATAATATCATATTAGTTTAGTACTATGATACTAAGGTTCGCCTTAGACGATGTTTTGAGTGACACCAGTATACGAGTATTATGGAGCGTGCGAAATATGTTTTTGTTGCGGCGAACGCTGGCGTTACGTAGACAAATGTAGGTTCGACACAAAACGATTTAATAGCTATATTTAACGTTGGCCTCTTGATCCGTTCGCAAAACGAATTGATCCCAAAATTGCTTTCTAAATTGGACAGTGCGGCGGTAGACAATTTGGCAAGACATTTGTATTCTCCGGAGAAAAATAGCATATACCTCGAACATCTGATAGCGAACGGCTGTCGGCGTAGCGTCAGTTGGGCTCGAGCCAATCATTCGATTGAAACGAAATATTTCGAACCGATTCGGCGGCTTAATGAAAAAAACCGTTTTCTCATTTAGTATGTTCGTGTATTCTATAAATTGGATTGTTATGCTGTGACGTCGTTTATTGTTATTTACTGCTGCCGAGTTGATAAAGATATATTATTTGTTCTATGATTCGACGAAATAAACAATTGTATCTATGAAATCTATACTAATATATAAAGCTGCAGAGTTTGTTTGTTTGTTTGAACGCGCTAATCTCAGGAACTACTGGTCCGATTTCAAAAATTCTTTCAGTGTTAGATAGTCCATTTATCGAGGAAGGTCTAATTCCTTTGAAAATAAAATATAGCATATAGGCTATATTTTATTTTCAAAGGAATTAGGGATCCGTATGAAAATTGTGATTTTGTAACCCAAGGTGTAAAATCGAAAACCTATTTATGCGTGCGCTGGAAAGACTATTGACAATAGAACAAAATGAAGTACTACGAGTTTGTAGGTCTTATTAAAATCTACAAAAAAGTCCGCGAGAGCACATATCTAACTATCATAGATCCATCACAATAACTACTTTTATATTCATAAAAAAAATGCATAGAGATAAGCACGGGTTCGAAGTCCACGCGAGCGAAGCCGCGCGCAAAAGCTAGTCTCCCATAAAATTGGCAATAATATAATAATCTCTTTTCCCTTGGACATTGACTTGTGATCATATTAATAATGACCATACCATGATAATGCACATGTTAGTCTTAAAAGTACATTTATTAAACGTTTATTTTATTTGATTTGATTGCTAATTCATATTTCATGAAAAATATTAACCTTCCGCACACTATTTTCAGCATAACAGCATCCCCTTAAAACATTACCTGTGCTTAACCATAAATTTTTAATGCTTTATATTTAACTAGTGGCCCGCCCCGGCTTCGCCCGTGCAAAGCGGGGGTGGGTTATACATATAAACCTTCCCCTTGAATCACTCTATCTATTAAAAAAAACCGCTTCAAAATCTGTTGCGTAGTTTTAAAGATTTATGCATACATAGGGACGGACAGAAGAATGCGACTTTGTTTTATACTATGTAGTGATAGTGATATGGCCACCAAGTCGGCCATATCATCTCCAAACATACATTATTTTGGAAAAGAGACACCATCTAATTAGATGGTGGATTACATTCACTCATACCTTTCATTTAGATAATATTCACTGCAGACAACTTTACTCCCGCGCATTATCATCACACACAGATCAAATTATATTAATATCAATTCAAACTAATGCTTAAGCTAAATTAATGATCATCCTAAATTTTACAAAGATCTAATTATATTACTAGATCATTTATCTTCTACAATGTTTACAATTTAACGAGATCCAGCCGTTTCTAGAGAATGCCATTACTTTACTTAACCTATCTGCTGTTGCTTAACCACATATCTTTACCTATGTAGAATGGCAAAGTAAAACATAAGGCTGTGCTCATAAAAACTGATATACAGGTATTTTTGTCTATCGTCATCATCATTACCGCCAAAAAATTTCCACTGCTGGACATAGTTTCCCCAAGGAATTCCACGCCACCCGAGCCAGCATCCGTCGTTTTCCGGCAACCTTAACCAGGTCGTCGGTCCACCGTTTGGCCTAACCAACACTGCGTCGTTTTGTCTATCGTTTTTGTTAAATACTGTTTCGTCAATACTACTACCCAGCCCATAAATGACCCACAGCTGAGTCGGGCCTCCTCCCATCACAGGGAGGGTAATTAACTTGCTGTGCCACGGTGGCTAGAGGGGCAATTCAGAATACATAGTGTCACAACCCCATTCCATCCGAAGGGTTTCGTAAGAGCGGAAAAAAGACTAGGCCAAAAGAAGGAAAACTACATACGAACCCCTCTGTCAATTCGGTTGTTCAGTGTGACATAGCCTGCTAATTACCCCCCATGTAATGGGATGAGACCCGACTCAGCAGTGGGTCATTATGGGCTGAGAAGTGCCAGTAGACATCGATTGCACGTGACTACAACAATGACTGAAAACAACAGATTGTGAAGGCATCTTTACATCGTTATAGTGTCGAGCACTCACTTCCATAATGGGAATAGCAATGTTAACAGTTCGCGCTCATTCTCTATAAATTGGATGGGCCGGCAATTTGCTCATGGTTCTGTTTTTAAAATGGGGATTTTATTGTTCCCGCTTTTATATAAACTGAAATTACTCCTCATTCATTAAGTTGAGGGAACGCGCATCCACGTCACTTTTAATTCTCATTGTTGGGTTTCAAAAATTAAGCCCCAGAAACAATTGCTTTGTTAATAAGGGTTTCACAATTATTTTATTGTTTGTCCTTCCAAAGAAATCTTTCTTGGCTGATGTTATGTATTTTGGTGCTCATTTAAAATTAATCTGACTGAAATGTTTTTTCTTTTTTGCATCTCGCAAAGGCATTGCGCGTTTCCTGAGGTTTCTTTTTGTTTGGGGCCGTGATGAAATTGAAGCTTTTAGTTAATGGGAGAGCTGTGTGTTTAATGTGACATGCGAGTTGAAACACCATACTGAACTCTGTGTTAATTAAAATGTACTACTTATGCCTACTGTACTATTACACAGCCCATACATGATCCACTGCTGAGTCAGGCCTCCTCCAATTACATGGAGGGTAATTAGCCACGCTGGCCAGTCGGGTTGGCACAGGGTTTCGTATCAAGTTTTCCTTCTCATTCGGCTAGGTCATCGGCCTTGTAATTTCCTTTTGTCGGCTTTTACGACGCCCTCAGGACGGAATGGGTGGTGACACTATGTATTCTAAATCCGTCACCACACGGACAATAACATAGTATACCTACGTACTTATAAATATTATCTAGAATATTTCTCGAAATTGGCTCACATTTTTTTTGTTATAACCAACGTTCTGCGACGTGTTGGTTTTGGAATACATTGTGTCACCAGCCAATCCCATATTGTGGGTGTCGTAAGAGTCAACTACGGGAAGTACCATTACTGAAAATCTAGCCGCAAGAGAACGAAAACTTGATACGGTTACGCGCGGGTTTCGAGTCAAGGTTATCGACGTCGTTATTTCCTTCTGTCGAATCTTTTTCACCCTCAGGATAGAATGGGATGGTGACACCATTTATCGATCCGTCAAAATACTGCTAAAGGAATATTCATGCGATTTTTACTAATAAAATGGGTAGGTAATAGTAGCTCCTTATTAATCCCATTTGAATTTGGATTTGTGGCAACCTACAGGTTATCGTTACATATTTTAATGTTGTTTACTTTAAACCCAGACAATGTGGTAATTTGTTAAAGGATAATATTTGAGCGCGCTTACGAGGGCATGATGCGGCCATATTTTAAAGGCCCGGAGTCGAGTATACTTTGCTATGTAAAAAATACATTTTTCTAGGGACCTTCCCTGTACCGATTTCTTTCTAAATCCGAAACCCTAAGCCAATAGGGTTTCGTATTAAGTTTTCCTTCTATTGCGGCTAGGTTTTCGGCCTTATAATTTCCTTTTGTTCTCTGTTACGACACCTTCAGGTTGAAATGCGTTGGCGATTCTATGTATTCTAAATCCGTCTCTTTGGCAATCCGGTGGGCTATGTCAATGACCCTGGTTTTCATGCGTATCTCCTCATTTCTGATTCGATCTCGCAGGGCTGCAGGCAACTCCGACCATGGCCCTCTCCATTGCCATTTGGGTGAAGTTGAGCCTTCTGATGGAGCCCATAGTGAGCGACCATTCGACGATCTGCACTATAATAATATGACTATCTAGCAAACTTCGTACCGTCTCAGAATCAATAAATAAAAAACCTGAATAATGTTGATATTTCTCACCTTTTAAACCTTCCCTGGCCGTTCTCGAGTTTTAGCGAGACTAACGAACAGCAATTCATTTTTATATATAAGTTACGATAGATAGACAGATAGATAGACAGATTAGACCTCCATAATTAACAAACTGAACTGATATTCACATTTAATTTTAAAATTTGGGTATCGCCTACATTTAGGTAGGGTTCGCAATATGTTTGTCTGCCGGCACTAACAATATGTCTGTCATTCGTCAGGCTTAACCGGTGACAATGTGTACAAACAGACAACGAATAAATTGGCCATCATTTATGTTGACGAGTGAGAATTGTGATATTTTATCATTAACTAGCGACCCGCCCCGGTTTCGCACGTGTGCAATTATGCATGTATTATACATAAAAAGCTTCCGCTTGAATCACTCTATCTATTAAAAAACCGCTTCAAAATCCATTATGTAGTTTTAAAGATTTAAGCATACATAGGGACGGACAGACGACAGTGACTTTGTTTTATAATAAGTAGTGATGATAATGATAATGATGATGATGATAATGCTAATGCTAATGATGTTTATAATGATAGTCATATGCTGAATGATATATGCAACTGACGATACAAAGTATTTTTACGATAAGTACAGTCGTCGTTGGAGCACCCCGGGGAGGTTTAGTGGGTAGGCCCCCACTATGGGGGAGAGTCCCATACTCCACTCGCTGGCCATCCCCGTGGCCGGCGAGGAAGTCCATAAAGAATTTTACCCCGGGCGAACAAAAAAAAAATGGTTTCTGTAAACCCATATCATCTTTAGGGTGTCGTAAAAGGCGACTAGAAGAACGCAAGAGGCCGATCACCTAGCCCCAAGAGAAGGAAAACTTGAAACGAATCCTGTGCCAACCAGTCTGGCCAGTGTGGCACAGTAGGCTTATTTCCCTCCCTGTGACGGGAGGATGTTCAGCAGTGGGTCATTTGTGGGGTGAGTAGTAGATGGCCTTCGTTAGCCTGCCCTACCTACCATTACACCGGTAATTTATCTACGGAAAGAAATGCTTCGAATTTATATCGCCAACAGTTTACGTAGCACTTCACCAGCACGGCTATAAACGGCAGCATCTTGATCGCAATCTAAATCATAGGCTTCGCGGGTAAATTAATTCAATGTCTATATAAAGGGCGATACCAAACCCTTGATTGCAAAGGTAACACGCAACACAGCAATAAACTTGCAACCACGGAACTGAAATTTCAACGCAACTTTATTTTTATCTGAGGAAGTCGTTAGACGCTATCAGGAGCGACTGGCACATTATTAGCATACATAATTATAGGTACACCAACAATGGGAGCCGCGCCAACTCCATCCGACTTAAATTATACCACTATTACAGTTTTTGGTTTCCGTTCAGAGTTGTAGTTTTGATGTTACTTTTTAGCTGTTTCTTGGGATGACCGTTTGGGGGCGGGCTTACAGTGATATCTATACTATTACGCAGTATAGATATCATTGTACATTTCAGCCTCCCAAATCAATAACTATTTGAGTTTTCCATAAATAATAATAAATATCTTTGGACATTTCACACAACGCCATCTTGTCCCAAGCTAAGCAACTTAATGCTTGTGTTATGGTAACGAGATGGATGATAAACTACATATTTTTTTTTTTTTTTGTAAATACATACATATTATAGATAGAAAAACACCCAGACCCGGAACAAATACTTGTAGGTCGTACAAAGAGTTCTTCCGTGCGGGGATCGAACCCGCGACATGCTGCGCAGCAGTCGATCGCTCAACCACTGCGCCAACCGTGTCTTTTTTAATTCGATTCAATACACATGTGCGATCTCTCTAACGGGATAAGACTTTAAAGCCGTTAATTGACTTAAAATTTAAAATTTTAATTTGAAACCTATATATATCTTTATTATTCTGCGTGGTGACGAATTTAGAATACGCAATGTCACTAACCCATATGATCCTGAGCGTGTCGCAAGAGGCGACTAAAAGAACGCAAGGGGTAGATCGCGTAGCCCACAAGAGAGGGAATATTTGAAACAAACCCTGTGCCAACCCGTATTGCCAGCGTGGCACAGTAGGCTAATTTCCCTCCGAGAATTTCAAGGATGGCCGACTTTGAAGTGGGAAGTATATTTATGTAATTTCTATTCTCTTATTTGACGACACGGTTGGCGCAGTGATTGAGCGATCGACTGCTGCGCAGCATGTCGCGGGTTCGATCCCCGCACGGAAGAACTCTTTGTATGACCTACAAGTATTTGTTCCGTCACCACGCGGAATAATAAATATATATAGGTATCAAATTAAAATATTAAATTTTAAGTCAATTAACGGCTTTAAAGTCTTATCCCGTTAGAGAAATCGCACATGTGTATTGAATCGAATTGAAAAAGCCTTGCACATGATTCTGTCACCACGCGGAATAATAAAGATATATAGGTTCAAATTAAAATTTTAAATTTTAAGTCAAATAACGGCTTTAAAGTCTTATCCCGTTAGAGAGATCGCACATGTGTATTGAATCGATTTAAAAAAGGCCTTCTACATGATTTGAAGATTTGAAGCGGAGATGTTTATGAAGTTTCATAGGATCTCATAAAATAATTCTAAAAATGCTTTAAACTCGTAACATTCAATTAATTTCGTAACGGTGACACTAAAATTTTTAATTCACGTTATACGGGTAATGCTCATGTTTGGGCCTTGAAAGTACTTAAATAATGGGAGGACCGGTGAAAGGACTTTTATCAACGCAAGGGTCGGCACTAAATCGAAGTGTCAGCGACAGAGGCCTTGTGCTTGACAATAAAGGGAATATACCGTCTCTTTGTTTCGTACTATGAGGTTAATGTCGGTGAAAAATATTTGATCTATAAAAATAAATTAAATTGATGCTGAATATCAATTCTCTTACCGAGTATGCTGTTTGTAAAATGTTGCTGGATAACTTAAATAATAATAATAATAAATATCCTTGGACATTTCACACAACGCCATCTCGTTCCAAGCTAAGCAACTTAATGCTTGTGTTATGGTAACGAGATGGATGATAAACTACTTATATAATTTTTTTTTTTGTAAATACATACATATTATAGATAGAAAACACCCAGACCCGGAACAAATACTTGTAGGTCATACAAATATTTCTTCCGTGCGGGGATCGAACCCGCGACCTGCTGCGCAGCAGTCGATCGCTCAACCACTGCGCCAACCCGTGTACTTCACCCGTGTATCTGTGTAATAAAAACAGTTGCTTATTTAAATTACAAAATCCTGTATCGCGGGAGCAGTTTACAAACATGTAATTGCGCATCCACTGCTTCCCGGCGACCTTAACCAGGTAAACGGTGGACCGACGACCTGGTTAAGGTCGCCGGGAAGCAGTGGATGCGGGTGGCCCAGGACTGGCCTTTGTGGAGATCCTTGGGGGAGGCCTATGTCCAGCAGTGGACGTCTTTTGGCTGAAATGATGATGATCAATGATGAATGCCACTCAGACTCACAGCAAGTGCCTCTGGTTTAGACAAAGTCACTTGCCTGACCCCGTCCCGCACGTGCCTCTCGATGGGTTGGGGAGTATCCAGAGCTCCCCATCAAAGCGTGGGGGCCGCTTGTGAAACCGGGCGAAGCCCCCATCAGGGTCGCGGATCAATGGGGCGTAAAAACTGTGGCCCTGTTTCGGGCAGTCGATGGCACCGTTGGTTTAAGTGGGTAGGTTGGGGCGCAATTACCATCTTTCCGCACTTCAGAGTCCCAGTGGTTAAATACGTGTTATGTGAAGTTATTTGGGTACACGTGTTTTTTTTTTTGACAGTAAGCTAATTTCTTTCCCTGTGGTTGGAGGAGGCCCGCCGCAGCTGTGGGTAGTTTGGCCTCGTTGGTCTAGTTGTTAGATGTGCTGCCTTTGGATCAACGGGTCCCGGGTTTGATTCCGGGGTCGGGCAAGTGTCTTTGTCTAAACCAGAGGCACTGGTTCGGAGTCTGGGTGTCATTTCTATCTATAATATGTGTATATTTACAAAAAAAAATGTATATAAGTAGTTTATCATCCATCTCGTTACCATAACACAAGCATTAAGTTGCTTAGCTTGGGACGAGATGGCATTGTGTGAAATGTCAAAGGAATTTTTTTCTAAAAAAAAAAATATTACGCAAATTACTCTACCCAACAGTTGTACAGCAACATTTTTACAAACAGCATTCGCGGAAAGAGAATTGATGTTCAGCGTCCCATTTCGTACCGTTACAAAGAGCCTGAAAAATTGCACGTCTGAGGAAACGAAGGCAAAGTAAATTCAGCAATTTATTGGGCAGCACTGGCCCTATATTTGTTGCAAATGAATACAGTACCGAGGTGACAATTTCTAGATGTTGGGCTCAAATTACTGTCGAGGGACGCACCGTACTTGCCACGACACGACGCTTCTTGAGTTTTATTTCTCACACCTAATATAAAGGTGTTACATATTCCTGTGTGTGGTGGTAGATTTAGAATACATAGTGCCATCACCTTGTGCCGTAATTGCCCTCAATGTAGTTGGCGGAGGCCCGTTTCAGCAGTGCGTCATTTATGGCATAAAGCAACCGCTCTTAGATAATTTAAGCTTATTATCTTATTCTTAGATAATCAACGGTTGAGTCTCTAGTCCTTAAGTTCTTGCAAGCCAATGCGAGTCAAGGAACTTAGCCGCAAGGCAGTTGACTTGAGTAGAAAATTTCGCTGTAGGTTTTAGTGGGTAATTCATCAAGGAAAAAAAGTGAGTTGTACCACACATGAGAAAAAAATTGGCTAAATGAAGTAAATTTTCTTTTAGAAAGTCTTGGTTTTTTAATAGCTATAGTTTTCTGTCTATCACATATACAGAGTTGATATGACAGAGGGGCATTAAATTACACTACGTATACTATATGTGATTAGTATGAATTCGAAACGGTACAAAAAAAATACACGTGATTGTTCATGGCGGTGGAGGGGTAGCCTTAAACCTCACCAGGTATCACCAAGGCGAGGGAGGGGTTAAAAAATGTTAAAAAAACATCACGTGATTAATGGACAGCCCCTAAGGTTAATAAACGATGCGTTAGGCATAAACATCTGTTAGGAAAGATACATCATGTTCAAATGAGGCAAACATTTAAAAAATCATTTGCGGCTAAACTATTGCTCCAATTTAATTGATTTTTGGTACAGAGCCTGGAAATGACACCCAGTATAGGCAGTTAAAAAAAATGCCCCTAAGTCGTATCAACCCTGTATATAGGTATTTAGTTTTCTGGTACGATACGTTCTCTCATTTTGGAAAAAAATCATTATCATCACCATTTCAGAAAATAAATGACCGACTACTGTTTCCACCCTCCTCCAAAATAAAAATATAAATATAAATATCCTTGGACATTTCACACAATGCCATCTCGTCCCAAGCTAAGCACCTTAATGCTTGTGTAATGGTAACGAGAGTGATGATAAACTACTTATATACATTTTTTTTTGTAAATACATACATATTATAGATAGAAATGACACCCAGACTCCGAGCCAGTGCCTCTGGTTTAGACAAAGACACTTGCCCGACCCGGGAATCGAACCCGGGACCCGTTGATCCAAAGGCAGTACATCTAACCACTAGACCAACGAGGCAGTCATAAAAAAAAGGAAATAAGCCTACTTTGCCACGCTGGCAAGACGCGTTGGCACAGGGTTTGTATCAAGTTTTCCTTCTCTTGCAGCTAGTTGGTCTGCCTCTTGCGTTCCTTTAGCCGCCTCTTACAACCCCAGGATGGTATGAGTTGGTGATATTTTGTATTCTAAATCCGTCACCAAACGGAAAATGTAGATAGTCACAAATATATGTTTTCACCCTAAGTTTCCCTCGTCGCCATATGAAGTCGTTCTAAATGGTCCCCAAAAGTTGACCTGGGGTGATCCCTTTTCTGTAAGTGAGCACCTAAAAAAGAAATTGACTTACGAAACTTGGCCCGTCCCCGATATTTTAGTGTTTATTTCTAACAAACTACAATTTAACTATTTTGTAGCATGAGTGCTAGTAGATCGTGTTGATTTATTATTATTTTAATATAACTCCTGCTAACTTTCAATGTGTATCTGAAAGTGTCTTACATGTGCTATTTTCTTAAAACTGAACGTGGAAGTGAGACATAGTATGGTCTAAAGAATAAAACTCACGCTTTTTTGCTTAAAAAAACTGTCTATGTAAGGCTAATCAAATCAAATCAAATCAAAACTCATTTAATCAAGTTGGCTCATTAGAGCTCTTTTGACAGGTCAAACAAAAAATAAAATTTAAAATTTACCATTTAAAATTAATTATTTACCATCTACCACCGGTTCGGAATGCACCTCTACAGAGAAGAGCCGGCAAGAAACTCTGTAGTTGCTCTTTTTAGATCGCCATTTGGGTACAAGACTGGTTATAAGACATATTTGTGAGAGCAAATCTATTGCATAATAATACTATTGCAAACTCAAATAAGTGTAAATATATTGATATATCGATTCGGTAGAATTAAAATAATCAATTAAGATTTAGGTATCGATGTAGGTACAAATTATAATCAAAACTAGTGGCCCGCCCCGGCTTCGCCCGTGAAAAGCGGGGGTGGGTTATACATAAACCTTCCTCTTGAATCACTCTATCTTTAAAAAAAAACCGCTTTAAAATCCGTTGCGTAGTTTTAAAGATTTAAGCATACATAGGGACGGACTGACGACAGCGACTTTGTTTTATACTATGTAGTGAAGATAAAGATATGGTTACTGCAATATCCTTGGACATTTCACACAACGCCATCTCGTCCTAAGTTAAGCAATTTAATGCTTGTGTTATGGTAACGAGATGGATGATAAACTACTTACATACTTTTTTTTTGTAAATGCATACATATTATAGATAGAAATGACACCCAGACTCCGAGCCAGTGCCTCTGGTTTAGACAAAGACACTGGCCCGACCCCGGAATCGAACCCGGGACCCGTTGATCCAAAGGCGGCACATCTGACCACTAGACCAACGAGGCAGTCTTTCGTGTGGAGACGGGTTTAAAATACACAATGTCACCAACCGATACCAATTACACTCTCATCATCATCATTTAAGCCGAAATTTACACTCTACTCTGAGGGTACCCATACATTCCAAGGGTTTCGTAAGAGCCGAGGAACGCAAGAGACAGGTGATCTAGCCGCAAAAGAAAAAAAAACTTGATACAAACAACAACAAAGGCTAATTTCCCTCCATGAATTTGGAGGAGGCCGTCTTAGTAGTGGGTCATTTATGGGCTAAAACTACGCTAGTTTGTGCGGAGTGTTCTTCATCACTACATAGTATAAAACAAAGTCGCTGTCGTCTGTCCGTCCCTATGTATGCTTAAAACTTGAAAACTATGCAACGGATTTTGAAGCGGTTTTCTTTAATAGATAGAGTGATTGAAGAGGAAGGTTTATATGTATAATACTTGCACCCGTGCGAAGCCGGCGCGGGTCGCTAGTGAGGTAATAAATACTGACGTTCACGCACCACTATATTCCCACTAGACCCCATTCTATAACCCATATTAAATGAACGTTAATTTCGATGGCAATCATATAAACAGCGCATGTTAACTGTTCAAATAAGCATTAATTTATAAACAGGTCACATTGAGCAACATTTTCAACATTTACAGAATTAAATCCATTTCTGTTTTAGTTCGCCAGTTCACTGCAGCAGTTAGTATGCAACGCGCATTCTATTTGCGAGACATCCTGTTAGGTTTCCAATACATCTGGTCGGTACGCGGGCAAGCGAACTGGTGACTCCCTACGTGTTCGTAGTTCCAATGCACTAGGAAGCTTACATTAGGAATGATTACATTGTGAGACTAATGTTCAATTGAGATTATTAATTAAAGTATACAGGGTGTAAAATAAAACTTTATACCATAACAAAAGGATATTGACTAAGGTACTTTGTACACAATAGCAGGAAAACTAAGAACTTGTTATGCAATATTGTGCTTACCCAAGCACAGTAGGATAATTTTGAAGGATTCTTCTCCTTATTATTTAATATTTCAGCGAGCAATGCAGTTTGATTTTACAACATTTGTGAAAATCGCGAATGTCGCTTAATCGTATAATCTAAAAGTTACCTGTTGAAAATGTTTCAATGAACAAAATTGATGAAGGAACTAAATAAACAGCATTAGACATTGTTAACGAACTTTGGGAGCCGAAGATAAAAGTTCTTCTCTTGTTATTCTCAAAATGTTGCTTTAGAATTTTGAATAATTTCTATCCTTGTTTGAATTCAGAAAATACTTGAACTGATTTAACTTACTCCTTACTTACCTTCAGATCGTTTCAATTAAGAAATGGAAAATTTTCAAAGTATTCCTAAGGTGATTTCTAATATTTTAGCTCTTTTGCTCAGGAAAGCTAAGTAAATTTACAGAATTTTAAGTACATACTATTTTTTTTTTCTTTTAAATTAAACGATTCTCCTTCACTTGGTTTAACCTGTATCGCGGGTGCAGTTTACAAACATGTAATTCACGAAAACTAATGGCACTCGGGGTAAATGCCTTTATATAATTATAATTATGATTGTATTGTGTATTGTATTGTATTGTAAATATAAATAATTACTATAAATTTTGATTTTACTTGAGGCTTTTAAAACTTGGGGTATCTACGAGTATATTTCTCAATAGAAACGAAACATCTGTACTTATCATAACCTAAATCGCGGGGTAAGTTTACACACATGAAATTCACGAACACAAATGACACCCAGACTCGGAGCAAGTGCCTCTGGTTTACACAAAGACACTTATCCGAACCTGGAATCGAAAAGGGACCCGAGTTCCGGAGGCGGCATATCTAACCCCTAGCGCAACAGGCCATCAATTATGAAGTGCATATACTCGTAATAATGTATGCGAGTACATAATGTACGAGTACATCCATTTCTGATTCGATCTCGCAGGGAAACTCCGAGCATAGCCCTCTCCATTGCCCTTTGGGTGACTTTGAGCCTTCTGATGGAGCCCATAGTGAGCGACCACGTCTCTGTTCCATAAGTCATCACTGGCAACACACATTGGTTGAAGACTTTTGTCTTCAGACACTGTGGTATTGGGGACGAGAAGATCTTTCGCAGCTTCCCAAACGCTGCCCAGCCGAGTTGGATCCGACGATTGACCTCTTTCTCGAAGTTGGACTTACCTACGCTCGAAGTTGTTGACCACTACATTTAATGTACATCATCATCATCATTTCAGCCAAAAGACGTCCACTGCTGGACATAGGCCTCCCCAAAGATTTCCACAAAGGCCGGTCGTGGGCCGCCCGCATCCATCGTTTTCCGGCGACCTTAATCAGGTCATCGGTCCACCGTGTGGGAGGCCTACCAGCACAGCGCTTTCCGGAACGAGGTCGCCATTCCAGGACTTTAATTTAATGTACATACTGACTGCAAAATCAGCTTCTTGCCATAGGACCTATAATTTAGCCCAAACACAATCAGACTTTAATCAAACACACAACAAGCAATACCGATCTACGCATAGTTTAACTTAATGACTATTGTTACTGAATTATTAACAGTTTCTCCAGAATAAATAGTTTCAATATTTAATATAATAAAGCTTAAACACTTGAAGAATATCGTTACCTAACTCATGAATCGAAATTTCATTAAGAATTAAGTTATTAATTATTAGTAAGATTCAGTAGCTATTGCCACAACTGGTTGTTGGATACTATTACTCAGGCCATACACGACCCACTTCTCAGTCGAGCTTCTTCCCATTACACGGAAGATAATTAGGCTTTTTTTTTGCCCGGGGTAAAATCCTTTATGGACTATCCCTGCCACCCTGGAGATGGCCAACAGGGGGTGTGTGGGAGTCCCCTCCAAGATAATTAGCCTACTGTACCATGCTGCCCAGATAGTGTTTCGCATCAAGTTTTCTTTGTCTCGCGGCTGTTTACGGCCTTGTCATTATTTTTGTCGGCTTTTCCAAAACCGTGATGTTGGAATGCGGTGGTGACATTGTGTATTCGAAATCCATCACCACACGGTTGTTGATTGAGTGTTCATTATATTAAAACACTAGCTTCACTCCGCGGCGTCACCCACGGTTATTGTCGTACCGCGGGCGACGCCGGGACGGGCCGCTAGTATATTATAATAATGATTTAGTTACGTTTTAGTTAGCAAACGTTTGTATTGGAAAAAGAAAAAGGCTGTTTTTAGGGTCTTTCCGGGAATTATTCGAATTTTTTTCGCCGTAAAAACCATCCTCGAACTTCAACGAACATCTAAAAAATAGAATTGGCCAAATTGTTGAGTTATGCGCTTACCAACACATTTTGCGATTCATTTTTATATTATAGATGTGACATCTTCCGAGGTTTGTAGTGCACGTTAAGCCGACCAGTCGTGGCTGATCTTCAAACACCAATTGCTCTTGACACACGAAGTCATCGTGAAATCTAGTTACTGCTTTATTCACTCAGTGATAATTACGGGAAGGTAGCCAATTTAGTTTAGGCTAATATAGACTCTAAAGAAATTGTGAAAAGGCACGGAATAGATAGATAGATTCAAATAAATTACACAAACCAAACCGAACAAATTAGGTCGGCGCACAAAAGTAAATGAAGTAAAAGTCTGATCATAAGTTTCGTCAGCAAAATTTGTAACTTTCCATTCATATTACAAGTTACAACGCCGATCACTCCTTAACGATGCCTAACTATTTCTAAAGTCGAACTCTTAGGTCTGTTCGTAACTCAGATTGAGGCAATAGGAACGGAATGAATATTCGAAGAAGATTCTGGAATTATAATTTATGATTTTCGGCTTATGCGAGGTAATTTTTTTTTGTCTAAAAGACTGAGAGTTATAAAAATACTCAATTTGAAACAAGTTGAAAAGATTTGTCATAATTTTACAAATGAAGTCGAGCAATTATTGTCTCTTTGTAAAGTCGTCCTGGTTTTATTTTGACAGATACCATTACGAACGTATAGATACATAATTTATGATGAAACGTATATTACCGATAGGCTCAGGACCGGCCCGACCGAAATTATGATGATGATATATTTATTTAAGAAGACAGCAAGGATTTGGCGACACTTTCTGGCCAAGATTTCTGAACAAATAAAATGCTTATTTTTTAACAATAAATGCAGCTGGAACGCAGAAAGCCAATATTTTATTATCATAACAAAACCATACTGAAATAATATATACGTTATCAAATGCTTCAACAGAGTGTTCTCCAAAGTAAATGAAAGATAAAACGAAAGCAGAGTTCAACATCATAGTTCAAAGTTTGTCATTATTTGCATAGTTACGATTATTTGAAACAACAAATAAAAATTCATCCAAGTTACATTAGAAATTCGAATAGTAATCTAAGTAAATTTTTCATGGAACCAAGAATCAACTATTTTCGTTCTCGTTTTTAATCTCGTTAGCCTAACTGAAATCTTATTTATAATAAAGCAAACATCTCATTAATTGTGTTTCACGCTATTTATGTTTCGTGCCATTTAGAAATATTAATTATATTTCTGAGTTGGGCTCAGTCATGTCTTACACAACGTGACGTCATTGACGCTCAGTGTCTACTTAATTAAACGTCACTCATCTATAACAAAACAAGGGATAAAACGTACATAGACTGTATTACCAGAAAGACTTACCATCTATACAAGAGAAATAATAATCCGTGAAACTGTCTAACAATAATCAGATGGGTCTTAATTATTGAAGTTAATACCCTGATTTGCTCGTCGTTTTGCAATTCATTGCTTCAGCAGTGGTCATGGAGGACTGATGAGCTCAGATTGTCTTCGTGATGTTCACGTCAAAACACTAACACTCGCTTTTTGTTTTCCCAATTGTGTAGGTACTAATTTTGACTGAACATCTGTGATTTTTATTAGGAATGATTATTGAATGTATGATTTATGAAATACAGATCCCGTGGGGAAAATGCATGGCTACTAGGCCCCACTCAACAACGACCTATTTAAGGTCAATGTCCAAATCCAATGAAAACGAGCAGCTTAGGACCAGCCGGCTTTTACGGAAATCTGGGAAAGGATAAATTTATCCACAAATGTAGTATATGCGTCTTTTTATCCAAAACTAGCTAAAAAAACAGCTACAGATTATATCATTTTATTTTATTATTAAATATAAATAATAATAAATAAAGTAATAAATATCCTTGGATATTTCACACAACGCCATCTCGTCCCAAGCTAAGCAACTTAATGCTTGTGTTATGGTAACGAGATGGATGATAAACTATGTATGTATGTATTTACAAGAAAAAAAATGTATATAAGACATTTTTTTTCTTGTAAATACATACATATTATAGATAGAAATGACACCCAGACTCCGAGCCAGTGCCTCTGGTTTAGACAAAGACACTTGCCCGACCCCGGAATCGAACCCGGGACCCGTTGATACAAAGGCGGCACATCTAACCACTAGACCAACGAGGCAGTCGCAGTATTTGCAGAGGCAACGCGCAAATATTATATAATTGGTGTGGTGACGGATTTAGAATACATAGTATGGCCACCCCATTTCACCCTGAGGGTGTCGTTAGAGCCGACAAAGGGAAATGTCAAGGTCGTTAAGAAGTAAGTATAGAAATTAATGATTTCTTAGGATTTCGATTATTACACATTAAAATTTTTCTTTTAGGTACTTTTTACGACGATGACGTTTCAAATGCTTTGCAGTGGTTACGGGAGAGACTAGATGACAGTTGTCTTCAAAAATACAAAGGAACTGTTTAATCTACCGCCTATAATTTTGTTGTATGTGTTTGTAATAATTCAAAAATCCGTTTAAAAGTGTTTAATTTCAAGTATAAAGTTGACCAACCGTGAACATCTGTTGGCTGAAATGATGATACATGCTAAAATCGCTGTAGGCTGACGATGATATCGTATTATAAATCTATATACTCGGTTTTTAAATATTACACCTAGTAGTAAAGGTGGAGTAGTCTTGTCACGCCCTTTTGATACTGAAGCCATGTACAGCGAGGCAATTAGACGCCTATAATTACTATGTTAATTACAGACACTGTTCTTGTTTCTCGTCTTGCTATTCCAACCGTCTTTGAGTTGTATAAACATAGGTTTAGACTAGAACTAAGCTACAATTAACTAAACTAGAATAATTATGCTCCATGTGGTGACGGATTTAGCATATAGTGTCACCACCCCATTTAATCCTGAGGGTGTCGTGGGCGCGACTAATGGAACGTATGAGGTAGATCACTTCGTCCCAAGAGAAGGAAAACTTAGACAAACCCTGTGCCAACCCATCTGGCCAGCGTGGCACGGTAGGCTAAATACCCTCCGTGAATATGGAGGAGGCCCGACTCAGCAGTGGGTCTTTTATGGGCTGAGTAGTAGTAGTACAATAATTATGAGGTGATTAAAATCACGAAATTTTAATTACTATGTTATTTCATGACGACATTTATAATAAGGGCACTCGTAATCTCAGCCTCAAAAGACTCACCGCTGAATTGAACCTTCTAATTACATGCAGGAAAATAGGCCTACCGTGTCAAGACGACCAGGCGGGCACAGGGTTTCATATCAAGTTCTCCTTTTCTTAAAGCTAGATTTTTTGCGAATCCTCTTGTCTGGTACGGACAGGTAGCATTTGAGGAATTAATTAATTTCAGTAATCGATTTGGGTAATCCAATTACTGTCTAATAAATAACCAATAAATAACAATGTCGCCAACCCATACGATCTTGAGGGTGTCAAAAGGGTTACTAAATTAAGGCAGTAAGCACATCACCATATAGCTATTGTGTTTTGGTTACATCCTTTATACTTGATCACCTTTAAAAAAATAATTTGGTGAAATGAAGGAAAGCCATCCAACATCCAGCACCGCTGATGTTGCTTAACTTGCAAATGCTTTTTGTTCACAGTGCCCACCTGTTACTTTGTCGAAAATAAATATATTGCTTTATAATCATACATTTAACATACCTTCAGTATTAACTTTTAACATAGCGTCATCTAATAAATACTTAAGGCCTCCGCGCATTATGCGGCAAGGCCGCGCGGCCAAGTCGCTGCGGCCAACTAATTCTTCTACGATGTAGGGTAAAACCGGGATAGATGCCCCACTTTTAGAAAAAGCCACCCATTTTTAAAAATATGTGGTTTATACGAATAATTTATATTAATGTAGCTAGCCCAATCCTTAATGCTGAATTATTATTATTAATATTCAACCTATCAAATACAGATTTTGCCCAAATTACCTTTTCGTAACATATCTTTTTTGAGGATAGATGCCTACCTGTATGGATAGTTGCCCCACCATGAAAATACTGAGAAGGATAGATGCCTGCAGTGCAGGATAGATGTTCTTTATACTGTGTAAACTAAAAACCTAACCCAAATGTTAGGTATTTCAAGTCCTAAAACGAACCATGGGTGTTAATAATGAAAAGTTAAAGTATTTTTACAGTGTTTGTTTGACTAAAATAAATTATTAAGTTTCAACAAGCCTTATCACATTCTCTGTTGAATTAATTTTTTTATGCATTTATTCAACAAAAATATAAATTCTTAATTGTTATATCAATAATTTCCACATATTGTGTAATAATTTCTGAATAGTGTACAGGATTTATTTAGCCAGTTCTGACACATTAAATCCAGTTGGACATTGATTTCGTTCTTCCAAAATATTCAATGCAAATCCTATTTTACTTGTATTTTTAGGGTTATCCTTCCGTTTCGTGGCATAGTTCTACTATAATCCTTAATAGCAGTGTATGGAGGGATAGATGCCCCTAAGGGCCTATACCTTGAAAAATCAGGGCAACTATCCTTTGTGATGGGGATAGATGCCTAAGTATTTTTTAAATATTATTATAAACTAAATAGCAATTATTTACACCTAGATGCAGACTTAATGAACCCTTATATTGGCATATGAAAAAATATTACGGAATTTATTAATAATTATAAAGTTATAAAACGCAAAATACTAACGTTTAAAACTTTGACGTGTTCGTGAATGACGCCGCGGAGATAATTTCATACGCCAGCGAAACGCATCTTCCTACACGACTGTCCATGGGTAACTAAGGTAGGGGGTGACTGTGGCTCATATTTATATAATTAACTCTAAGTCGCGAGGTCGCGAAGTTAGGTTTTTAGAATATGAGGCATCTATCCCATTGGGGCATCTATCTCGGCTTTACCCTATATAGCTGCGCGCATTACGCGGCCAGGCCGCGCGGCCAAGTTTTGGTCGCGCGGCCAACGAAAAACATCGCGTCACATACGCGGCCTATTGGCCGCCGCGACCAATCCGCGCATTATGCGGCCAGGCCGCGCGACTGGCCGCCTAAAAGCGCGGGTCCCTCTATCCAGTCAGCAGATATTGCCATCTGTTAGAATCTTTTGGAACTAACAGATAATTGGGCCTGTCAAATAATAGAAAAATAATTTGGCAATAAAATAATATTCATAGAATTAATAGAATAGCTTAATTATAAATATTAATAGAATAGCTTAATTCTATCTTTCTATTTATATTCTTTCTAAGTTGGATCAAACTGCGCACGGTGTGCAATAATTAAAATCTAAATATGTATTTTATGACTCAATCGCTGACAAACAACGTGACGCTTATTTTATATATATTACTAGCGACCCGCCCCGGCTTCACACGGGTGTAATTATATTATACCTATAAACCTTCCTCTTGAATTACTCTATCTATTAAAAAAACTGCTTCAAAATCCGTTGCGTAGTTTGTTTGTTTTATACTATGTATTGATATTGATATTGAAGATTTAATATTAATATCTGAAATTCAAATAAATGTAGGCAACGCTAAAATAAACTTTTACCTCTGTCATCTTTCTAATTGCCAGCATACGATTTCGGGCCACCTCCAACTTAATTAACAAAAATTTGCTTGAGTGGACGTGTTAATTAAGTCCGGTTTGAGAATACTTAGTCTCACCGACCCATTTCATCTTGGGTGGTTTTTAGGTATTTTGAGGTGTAGTCCCCGGTCCCCGTAAGCGGATGGGCTCCTCTCAGGCGGTACTAAATTCCTCCAAGATGGTGAAACACACTCCCCCAGGCAGGTATAGTGAACTCCGTGGCTCTGGAATCAGACAGTAAAAGAACGCCGTGGGTTTTACTGGGTAGGTCGAGTTGCAACTGACATGCGGCGGAGCGGCTCAGGGAGGAGGATGCTCTGGCTGACCCGTGCCGTAGATGGAGGCCGGGGAGAAGGCGGAGACTCAACGCCCACCTCCTGCCCCCGCCATAGAGGCTGGTAGTGGGTAGGAGGGCCCAGTTGCCCGGGACGCCGTCTGGTAGTCGCTTGCTCGCGTAGCGGGCATCTCGTCCGGTCGTCACTGTGGAATGCGTTTACGCGAACATATGGCGCCACAAGCGTGTCGTGTAAGGGTATACCGCTGGGGTTTTAGTGGGTAGATAAGTAGTTTTCGGAGTCCCAAATAATCGCCGACCCCATCCCTGAGGGTTGGGGTATGCAAAAACATTTCCCTAGCGTCACCAAAACAAAAAAGGTGCAACTGTCTTATTCTTCTTCTCTTTCTTGAATCCAAAATAACTTGCGCTGCTACCCATGAGGAGTAAATCCATTAAAAATACAGATTTTTAGTTCATTAGCCTGACATTTTAACAAGTTGGTGTACTGCCGTTGGGTCCTTATAGTTCGTAATACATACAGTGAAGTACTTCGGAATAAACTCCCGGAAACAACTCATTGCCAACGATTTGCATTGAATATTCCTAAATGTTCGGTAACAGAAGCACGGCCAATTTAGCCTCGGAAATCTTGCGAGCGATGCAAACTTTGCCCAAGATATTGTGAATCTCCAGGACTTTCCCAAACTCGAAGCTCTTTCGCTCTTTGCTGCGGTATTCCGAGGAGTGATATTAAAAAGTACAACAACTTTTGAAATACACCGAGTTGTATGCGGAATGAAAACTCGTCTCTGAGATGAGGTATAGTTGGAAATGTTGTTTGGTAAACCGTTTTTTTTTAAATCATGGAATTTGTGCGGAGAACTTTGCAAGTAAAATAGCTCTATTTTAAATCGAAGTTTGTAAAGATATAATATATTTTTCTCCTAGCATTATTTACTTAATGATTAATCAATCTGCAGGTGTAGCTCTGCTGGGTGTTGGATGGAAGTTGCTCCTGAAGTCCATTATTTCTGTGTAATTTCTGACCGGGCTTTACGTGACCTGGCAAGTTGGGTAGGCACAGGCTGTGCATCTAGTTTTCTTTCTCTTGTGGCTAGGTTTTCGCCCTTGTTATTTTCTTTTGCCGTCTTTTACGACACCGTCAAGATGGAATGGGGTGGTGACACTTTTCAATGTAATTTCGTGACCACACGGGTATTATTACTTTCGGTTAGAGAAAAATTTAATGTAATTTATCGTATATACGATTAGCTACTTAAAGCACTTCTGTTCGATTATAGTTTTTACTAGTCACATAATCAAAGATGACCATTATAGGCGTGGGTGCCTAAAAATGGTCATCTTTACGGATACGAAAATCGCATCATAGGTGGTACCTTCATTTATAAGTTGCAATGCCACTGAAAAACACACACGTCAACCTTGTAACACGAGTTTACTCTTCTTTGACAGAAATTACCCACCGTCGAGTCGACATCCTCCAAATGCAAGGAGGGAATTTGGTCTAGGGGTTGAGGTTGTGTGGCGCCTTTAGATCACGGGTCCCCGGTTCGAGCTTGAGGTCGGGTAAGTGTAAACCAGAAGCACTTGCTTTGAGTCTGGGTGTCATTTGTGTTCTTGAATTAAACAGCAGTTTGTATATAATTTGTATTTGTAATTTGTAATAGTTTGTATGTAATAAACGTGTTTCTTTCTTCTTCTTTCTTTCTTTCTAAAAAGCCCCCGTGATACAGATTACACCATGTAATGGGAGGAGACCTGGCAGTCATTTATGCTGAGTGGTTGTAGTAGTAGAAGTTAATAAAGCGGTGGCTACTACTATAAACTATAAAGTATTTATGACCAACACTGTTAACGGCACAGTGTGAGTTCGTGCACAAAGTTCCTCTTTACCTTATGCAGTACTTTATTATGAATCCGGCACAATGCATGTCGTTATGCTTATGAGTTCAGAGCCGTTCATAAGACCTGAATAATTAAAAGCATAATCACATGAATACGGTTAACTTGTGGCAGACTAACGCTTCAGTTAATAAATGGTGCATAATTTGTGTACACTGTAATGTTATTGTTAGAAACGCCTAGTTGAACAGCTGGGTCGTATTCATTTTATGTCATCGTTATGAATGACTATATTACAGAGCTATTCTATCTATCAGCCACAGAGGTCTACTGCTGATAGATTTCCACAACGCACGATCTCGTGCAAACCGCATCCACCGACACCCAGCGACCTTTATAAGGTCATCCGTCCACCTATTCGGGGATCTTCCTACGCTTCTCTGTCTCATACGTAGACGCCACTCCAAGACTCTTACGCCCCAACGACCATCTGTTCTTCGTGTTACGTGGCCTGCCCATCAACCTATTCGATTCCCGTACGGAAGAAATATTTGTACGACCTATAAGTATTTGTTCCGGGTCTAGGTGTTTTCTATCTATAATATGTATGTATTTACAAAAAAAATGTATATAAGTAGTTTATCATCCATCTCGTTACCATAACACAAGCATTAAGTTGCTTAGCTTGGGACGAGATGGCGTTGTGTGAAATGTCCAAGGATATTTATGTTATATTATATTTATATTAATACGCGAAGCCAAATCTCTGTACCCATTTATACTTAAATTGCGGTGGAGTATGAAATTTCCCTCACTTATTTTTATATAGAGAAGGAGAGCAGAAAGCTATGCATGACAACACATTAAATCAATAAAAATATCATTACACACACTATGTATGTACTTGAAACACAGACGCATAGTATACTATTTGTTTACCATTACAGTCTGTGTTCAAATTGATATTCAAAGAAATATAATTTAAATATTTAAGGTCGAATTCCGACTGCTGGCCGACCACTAGTTTTAAGAAAAAATAAATAATAAATAAATAAATATCCTTGGACATTTCACACAACGCCATCTCGTCCCAAGTTAAGCAACTTAATGCTTGTGTTATGGTAACGAGATGGATGATAAACTACTTATATAAATATTTTTTTTTTTTGTAAATACATACATATTATAGATAGAAATGACACCCAGACTCCGAGCCAGTGCCTCTGGTTTAGACAAAGATATTGGCCCGACCCCGGAATCGAACCCGGGACCCGTTGATCCAAAGGCGGCACATCTGACCACTAGACCAACCTTAACCGGTGTTAAGAAACGATCGATCGATGATTTTAGCTTAGCTTAGTCACATACAGTCGTGAGGGTGTCGTAAGAGGCGACTAAAAGGACGTAAGAGGCAGTAGTAGGCTAATTTACATCCAAAAATTTCTAGGAGGCCCGACTCAGTAATGGGTCATTTATGGGCTGAAACTACGACGACGAACTAAACAAGCATGCATGTTGCTTAGGAAAGGATATAATTTATAACAGTGAGGTTCACGTTACTGTTCTGTGACACTGTACCTATGTGAGATTATGCAACACGCTCTTTGATTTATCCTATACGCTCTGCACAGCTTTGTCATACAATATCTTGGACCTCTGAAATTGCATAGATAGGACAGTTTATTATGTCTAGATAAGCCTAGCTGGTTATAACGGGAACCTATGCAAAGGATTTATTCTTTGATATTTTTACAATCTTTTATTTTGATACTGAGTACGGCATAGTGCATACATGAATCACGTAGTTGTTTAATTTGAACTAGAATTGTGCAACGATGAATTGTACGAAAAATAAATGTAGTCTATTGATGTTTTACGCCTTTTTCGTTCTCTCCTTACACGGTCTAGTTTAACTAACCGTATTATTCTTATTTTAAACGAAACCCTTGCTCTTAGTTATAGAAACAAACTCTGCAGCTCTCTTTCTTACCTTTACATGACGCCACAAATATAACTTGCTTACTGAATTTATGACATTACAAGCTTCATTATGACCGTTAATAATAGGTAATACCGAGTGCTGGGTAGAGAGATAACTAAAGCAAGGCTTGCATTAATATCATGCCGAGCTCAGAGCTCAGTCTCAGTTGGCGTATACACTGAATAGAACGAAATTCTGGGAAAAATGTTCAGACTCAATTTCGTTAGCTTATTGACCGTGTTTATAGTTTTAGCTATATAGTATTATTTATAGTTTTATAGTTTTTTTTAGTTCAAATTATAATTTGAGATAAAGTCTATTGTATCTATATATCGAATCAGAAATGAGGAGTTACGCAGGAGAACAAGAGTTACCTGCGTAGGCCACAGGATTGCCAAACTTTCAATAAAACTTTCAATGAAAAGGCTCGCATAGCTCGCAGGACTGTCGCCCGATGGGGCAGAAAAGTCCTCGTGTGGCGACCGCGTTCCGGAAAGTGCAGTGCTTGTAGGCCTCCCACACGGTGGACCGACGACCTGGTTAAGGTCGCCGGAAAGCGATGGATGCCGGTGGCTCAGGACCGGCCTTCGTGGTCCTTGCGGGAGTCCTATGTCCAGCAGTGGACGTTTTTTGGATGAAACTATGATGATGATGATCTATTTATTAGCCACAGAAGTCCACTGCTGAACATAGACCTCCCCCATAGATCTCCACCACGCATGAGCTCGTTTGTTTTATATAATTCATTGACAAAATATATTCATTTAACGTTTTTGGGAGAAATCCTTTGTAATTATAATACTCATCTCATAAGAAAATCTCTTCCTTCAACTTTTTAAAATTAGACTGCGTTATCGCGCAATTTCTTACGAAATTTGTATAATAATGTTTCAAAAACAACAGCAGTATTGGGTTATAAATCTACTGTAATCTAGGTGAACGATCCAGAAAATATGATGATGTAAAGTTTTCATCAAGTCTTAATAAAATCTCGCCCGCCGCCTAGATACCACCGTAGCAGGCTGCATCCACTTATTATGAAAATTTGTTTAAGGTTTAGATGTAAACTTGTTATTAGAATTCACTAATGAATCACTCTTTACGTAATATTTTCTGGCGATTAACTTGTTTGTAGCCAATCAAAATTTGCATGGGCGGGAACGCCGTGGCAACTTTTTAAATATTTGCATCATTAATTGGACATTGAGGAAAAGCTAGCTAAACCACACGGTTCTATATAAGATACATCATGTGAATACCCCATTTCATCCTGAGGGACTGGTTAGAACCAACTAAAAATATTTACATGGCCGAAGACCTAGTCGCAAAAGAAGCAACACTTAAACTTTGTAAACTGGTTTTCCATCCGCTCGGCATTTAGAGGTCTGATTGAAAACCAGCGCCAGGCACCCCGTCTGGCTTATGCTGAACCAGCGCCGTTTCAGCGCAATCTAGATTAGAGTTTAAGTAATTATAGTTATTGTGTAGTAGTGTATTTAAGATAGAGCCGAATAAATTATTTTTCTTTCTTTCTTTTCTTTCTTTACTTAAATCAAAACCCTGGGCCAACCCGTCTGGCTAGCTAAGCACAGTAGGCTCCCTCACCTAATTGGAGGACGTTCGACTCAGAAGTGGGTCTTTTACGGGCTGAGAAGTAAGTGACTAATTAAAGGACAGAAGAAGCTGTTATAATGTTAAATAAGTAAATAAATATCCTTGGACATTTCACACAACGCCATCTCGTCCCAAGCTAAGCAACTTAATGCTTGTGTTATGGTAACGAGATGGATGATAAACTACTTATATACATTTTATTTTGTAAATACATTCATATTATAGATAGAAATGACACCCAGACTCCGAGCCAGTGCCTCTGGTTTAGACAAAGACACTTGCCCGAGCCCGGAATCGAACCCGGGACCCGTTGATCCAAAGGCGGCACATCTAACCACTAGACCAACGAGGCAGTCAATGTTCCAATATGTCAATGGTTATTCTGTTATATGGATATATTGTTTTTTTTTTTAATTCCGAACACTGGTCTGCCGTAAAGAAATAAATACAAGTTGCGTCAGAGCAAATTTCGAAGTGTTTTTTCGTTATTCAAAGTCATATTCTAGAGCTGAGTCAACCGTCGCAACAAAATATAATGATCAAAATGTATCTCTGTCGTGAAACAGTACCGCTGGGAACCGCGAGTGATAAAAATTCCCGCGCGTTACAAGTGTGCTTCCGAGAAAGTAATCCACGAAGAAATACAGCCTCCACCTACTGGTTCCACATTTGTAACTGCGAAATCTCCATTTCTCTTTGACTGCCAGTCGTTTCAAAGCCACTGGGTCCCCGGTGTGTCGTCTGAAGGCGACGCTCATAAAAATTCGCAGTGCCGAAGTTTCGTAGCGTTTGACACCGGTGTTGCTAGTTATTGTCACAATTTTAGTGGTGTGTGGAAAATAAATATAGTAAACTTATTTTTTATTGCAATTATTTGGAGGGTAAATCTTTAATTATATACTAGCGACCCGCCCCGGCTTCGCACGGGTGTAACGTGAACATCTTAATTTATCAGTGTTTCTCTACAATATTATGCATGTATTATACATATAAAACTTCCTTGAATCACTCTACCTATTAAAAAAAACCGCTTCAAAATCCGTTGCGTAGTTTTAAAGATTTAAGCATACATAGGGACGGACAGACGACAGCGACTTTGTTTTATACTATGTAGTGAGTAGTGATAATGATTTGCACCCTTTTGGAATAAGAAGTGAATTATTTCCGTTTATAACAGCTAAAACTTTGTAGTATACCATTTTTTTTGCGTCAACTTGTAAATCTTTATTTGGTACTAGCTGACCCGGCGAACTTTGTTCCGCATTATATATATTTAAAACAAAAAGAAAGTTGGACATAGGATACCTGAGATTTTTATCCCGTCCGTATAAAACCTACTTTAACAAAACGCAACTGACAGCGAAACGTTATGGTGTCTATAGTTTAATATGGTCGAAAATTTGACAATTAGAAATTTTGAATTCGACTTGTTTATATTGTTGTAATTCACATAATATCTTTATAACTTGTAGCCTATGTGTTATTCTGATGTATAAGCTATATTATTGTAAAGTTTCATTATAATCCATTCAGTAGTTTTTACGGGAAAGAGTAACAAACATCCATCCATCCATCCATCCATCCATCCATCCATCCATCCATCCATCCATCCATCCATCCATCCATCCATCCATCCATCCATCCATCCATCCATCCATACTAACAAACTTTCACGTTTATAATATTAGTAAGATTTGTTCAAGATTTGGATTGGTTTTACAAACGCAAGATTAAGTTGTGGCGTTATGGAATTTTGGGCTATACCTGCTACTACTTCTCAGCCTATAGATGACCAACTGCTGAGTTGGGCCTCCTCCTATCACAGGGAGGGTCATTAGCCTACTGTGCCACGCTGACCAGACGGGTTGGCACAGGGTTTCGTTTCTAGTGTTCCTTCTCATGCGGCTAGGTATTCGGTCTTGTCATTTCCTTTTGTCGGCTTTTACGACGCCCTCAGGATGGAATATGGTGGTGACACTATGTATTTTAAATCCGTCACCACACGGATATTTTGTCTATAGATTTCTAGAATTATTCTCGGAATTTTTAATTTGTAGTTAATAACATATTCTGCTGAGCACTGGACTTAATTTGATAAAAATAAAAGTTTCTTGAATAATAAATATTATTATTATTATTTATTTATTATATAGTAAATATTTTTTCAAGATTCATAAACTCGCAACACCATGTCAGTCGTTGTTCAAAACGGCACACAGGATTGCCTTGTATTATCATTTTATAAGCTCCTTAGGTATGCGTGTAGGCAATTTAGCTCCCTGAATGTCGACTATTAAATTAATCTCTTTATTACACAGGCTTGACACGAATTCTTCACATGACGACAAAAACTGTTGTCTGGGGACGTTCTAACGTGACATACTAAGGTAATGTTAGAACATTAATAAGATATGAAGTCGTTAGCTTCGTGAGATAAGCGTATAATGTACATATATGCTTAAAACATACAAAAATGACATATATTTTGTTCGTCTTACTAGTACTCGTATTAAACCACCTGTCTTGCCAGCGTGGCACAGTAAGCTAGTTTCCCTCCATGAATTTGGAGGAGGCCCGACCCAGTAGTGGGTAATTTATGGCCTGTAACGACGACGACTAGTATTAGAAGTTGTTGGGCCAGATATATATACTATAGTGAGAAGAATAGAAGCTTTCCCGCAGATGATTTGGCTCGAGTCTGGATAAGCAGTGGTTAGGTTTTAGTGGGTACACCGACCGGAATTCACCATCTTGTCGCGGTCGGGATTCCCACATACCCCAGCCCCGTCCCTCGTAGGGGAACTATAAAAGGATTCCTCCACTCAAAAAAAAATAATACTATTGGTGTCCACAATTTCAATAAATCGCAGTGGGAGATGGCCTAATGTTCTAGGGACACCTTCGTTGCATCTGCCGACGAGATTGGGTGGGTCCAAGGATCCTTAGCCCTTTTAACTATACTACTCAGCCCATACCATCCCGAGGGTGTCGTAAGAGGCGACTAAGGGAACGCAAAAGACAGGCAGATCACGTAGCCGCAAGAGAAAGAAATCTTGATACAAACCCTGTGCCACCCTGTCTTGCCAGCGTGGCATAGTAGGCTAATTTCCCTCCAGGAATTTGGAGGAGGCCCGACTCAGTAGTGGGTCACTCATGGGCTGAAACGACGACGACGACGACTCAGCCCATAAAAGATCCGCTGCTGTTTCCGGCCTCCTCCAGTTACAGGACGAGTTGGCACAGGCTTTGTGTCGAGTTTTCCTTCTCTTGTAGCTAGGTATCTTACGACACACTCAGGTTGGATTGCGATGGTGACACTATGTATTCTAAATCCGTCACCACAAGGACCACACCCTGTTTTCGTTAAAAATGGCTGAAAAGACTTTTTCTCTGTCTCCGTTTAAGGTATTTTATTTTTATTTTATTTTATTGATTTAGAAAACTTACAGCTAGACTAAACATAAAACATTCAATAGTAAACGAAGGCCAATTACAAGTTTTCACACATAATATATTTGGTTAAAATAATTTTGTAACGTAGTGTATTCACAAAATTTGAATATTTATAGCCGGTAGTTGCGAAGTCTGTAAGAGTATGCTGTGCGAGTTTGGCGCAATACGCCTATTGCAGCTTTAATGCGTTGCGGTTTGGAGTCAGTCCACGCTCCAGGCCGCCATAAAAGTGGTCGAGCCCGGCGGTGTTCAAATTGTTTTCGCTCCGCAAACTCACACGCTACACTTAACATCGCTACTGACACCAACTTAATTTATTCCAAAGTTAGATTAGATTTTGTTTACGTTTTGCTTTCATCATCAATGCATACACTTAGTGTAACGCAATAAGCGTATAAACGCTCGATGGATTGATACTGTGCGCAAATGTTCTGCGAATAGAAATGATTTTCCCCGCACGGAAGAAATATTTGTACGACCTACAAGTATTTGTTCCGGTTCTATCTATAATATGTAGGTATTTACAAAAAAAAAAACATATAAGTAGTTTATCATCCATCTCGTTACCATAACACAAGCATTAAGTTGCTTAGCTTGGGACGAGATGGCGTTGTGTGAAATGTCCAAGGATATTTATTTATTTATGATAACGTGCCTGAGTCACATTCCGTGTGGTGACGGATTTAGAAAATACTGTCACCACCTCATTCCATCTTAAGGGTGTCGTAAGAAAAGGAATTGAAAAGGTCGAAAGTCTAGCCGCATGGGAAGGAAAACTTTAAAAGAAACCCTGTGCCAGCCCCTCTGGACAGCGAGGCACAGTAAGCTAATTTCCCTCCGTGTAAATGGAGAGGGCCCGACTCGACAGCTGAGTAGGTGTGAATGTAGGTATGACGACTGATAGGTGTGTGTGGAGACTACCACCTAGTGTGGGACAGGGGCCGTAAGATGATAATGGTGTTTATAAATATGACGATTTATAAGAGATATTTGTGATGAAACCTACGTAAATAAAGTTCCTTTTGAGTTTGAGTAGTAATAACATTTTAGAGGCCAAAAAAAGACGAAAAGTGTTATACGAGTACGTAAATGTATATAAGAAGTCCATAGTGGGGCACGGTTTCGATGAGCATCTGTGTAATATGAACTATAGCGTAAAATACAATCGATAACTCTGGGGTATAACTGATACCGTCTAAGAATCAACTGGCGTATGAAGTACTTTTCATCTGTATGTAATTTTGTTTCCATTTTTCATACAAAATAATTCAACAAAGCCACTCATATGTGAAAAAGGACAACGTCGTAGTTTCTTAGCTTAACATTTTAGTGATTAGTTAGAATAACTCGTCTAAAGTACGTGTTATTATTTGATACGGTAAGCAAACAAAATTAGGTCAACCTAGAAGTTTGGCAACGTTGCAAAAGTAAAGATACGTCATATGGGTGGCAATGATTTCTAATAGAAATTTTCGAAACTTTGCATTATTAAAACTTTACTACATATTCTAGGACATTTTGATTTATTTTTACTGAAATAATAAAAGTTTATTTTATACTTCAATCCAGCAGTCTTAAATTGTACAATTAAATATCCTGACAATGAAATGACTCTGTCAATTAGGTTTGCTGTCAGAGTACTCATTATTTCAGTTCTCGTAAATTCGCCTGTGTAGTAAAAACACCAATGTACTTGACTGAACTTTAAAGTATAGGTACACAGTTTAGATAAATGCCCCTAATGTTATGGGATATCAAAGCAACTCGTTTTAAAACATATACGGGTTTCAGAAATGTTAACTCCCGTAAAAGTAGCAATTCAGTATACTCAGTGTGCAGTTTAGTAAAATAAATGATCATTTGTGGCTAGGGTTAACCAAACGAGTTTGTAACGACTTCAGGTGCATCACCCGAAATTTGAATTTCATATAAGGGTAAAGTCTAAGTCTAGTCTGTGGTTGTGTATAACTTAACTAGTTTATAATAAATCTTTAAAGCAATTAGAAAATAGACAATAAAAAAATAATGTTAAAGCTTAGTATGGGCTGAGCCCAAACTGGCTCTACGTAAGGTCTCATATAGGTCGATTTATTATATAAAGTTTCGAGACGGTAAATAAGGAACATTAAACACTGCGTATATTTGTGAAAGTGTTATTAATCGATGTAAAAATATAGAAACAATAAGGAAACAATATAGCTTTATCAGAAATCTGGTACCAAAAATGATATTTCGCATCATTAACGTCTCTATATTATATGTCAGAACGAATGATACCACCTTTTAAATTGATGATAATGACATTCACAATACATAATGACCTGCGACCAAAAATCCAAACTACCTTTGATAAATAATAGATGTCGCTTCTGTAAAATTAAAATTGTAAACTGTACATTTACAAATAATTGGATAAGAAGGGATAAGATTGTGTTTATTTCATTTTAAAATTACATCATAGGTAAAGATAATACATATGATGAATGATGATCGCTTCCATTTGGTGCGAATTTAGAATACATAGCATCACCACCCCATTTTATCTTGAGGGTGTCGTAATAGCCGAAAAAAAAAGTAATAAGGCCAAAACGCTAGCCGCACGAGGAATAAAACTTGATACAAAACTCTATGCCAACCCGTCTGGCTAACGTGTATCGGTGGATTAATTACCCTCCAGGTAGTTATGGGCTGGGAAGTATTAGTATAGATAATGTCTTTAATGGTAAATCAGCACCCGCCAGACGGGTAGGAATAAAATTTGTCGCGGGTTCGATTCCCCGCACGGAAGAAATATTTGTACGACCTACAAGTATTTGTTCCGGGTCTGGGTGTTTTCTATCTATAATATGTATGTATTTTACAAGAAAAAAGTATATAAGTAGTTTATCATCCATCTCGTTACCGTACACAAGCATTAAGTTGCTTAGCTTGGGACGAGATGGCGTTGTGTGAAATGTCCAAGGATATATTTATTTATTTATTTAATGCGAGCCATAATTTTTGTATCGTAAATAGGAATCAAACCTAAAACGCGGTGTTTTAATTGAACAAATAAATGTACCTTTATGAAATCTGTAAAACTCTAAACATAACATAATGGTCCTTTGGTTACATACGAATATTATGCAAAATAGAAGCAGGAATAAGTGAGTAAGTACCTTTAAACGGTGAGCTTTTAAAAGTTTTTCTCTGTTTTTCGCGTAGCCGGAACAGTTACACGAATCCTTTTCTCACGGTTATTAAGGGAGATTAGAAATGGAGAAATAGTACGCTGGGTTACCTTTTTTCTAGAATTAACCACAGAAATTTTCGGTACCAACAAAACTGCATTCTGCCAACAAACCTGTAATACCGTTTGGTAAAAGTAATTGTTTTTAAAACAATGCATACTCATTTAATTATTTATTTTATTTTCTGTGAGGTATTGTGACTTTATATACTAGGTTTATACATGACCCACTGCTAAGTCAGACCTCCTCCAGTTTCATGGAGGGTAATAAGTGTGTGCCACGCTGGCCAGACGAGTCGGCATAGGGTTTCGTGTCAAGTTTTTCTCCGCTTGCGGCTAAGTTTTCGACCTTATTATTTCCTTTTGTCGGCGACACCCTCAGGATGAAATGGGTTGGCAGCACTATACAGGGTGGTCATAAAGTCGTGGATCAAACGAAACCAGTGGTTAGATGGGGTCATCGGCAGCAAAAAATGGTTCTACGGGAGGTCCTTAGGGTCAACCCCTGCAGAGTTACAATTGATTTTGTGTTTTTATGAGAAATTGTCTTTTTTTAACTAAAACATGATAAAATTCGAAAAAATCTACGCCCTGTATCTTTTTTATAATTTTCACTAGATTGGTACTGATGTGTCCTTTCGTTAGACATGCTATTTATGGTAGTTCATTGGGTGTGTTGAAGATAATATTAAGTTTTACGGAAGCAATAATTCTTAAATCAAAACTTGCTACTTACTTTGGACCCCACTGTGAAAAAAAAATACTCTACAGAAAAGTGCCCCTGTATATTTTTAGTCCGTCACCATACGGTATAATGTTATTTGGGTGGTATTCTATAAAGTGGAGGTCGGCCTGCTAGAGCAAGCGGGTGGTTATTTTTATTATAAAGAATCATCACCCCTGCTTTAGGTAAAACCTGTACCGTGGCGGCAATAAAAAATGTATAATTATAAAAATAATTTTTGTCAAGGGTTTGGTATCGCTGAATTTATTTAGAAATACACTGTTGTCGATGGCAGAAATCGCCCATTTCTTGTATCTTTTTACCCTTGCTGAGCCGAGGTGGTTCGGTAAAAAAAATCAAGTGAACCTTACAAAGTAGTCAATACATTTCCTTTCCAAGCTATTTGTGCGAGGGACTCCTAAACGTTGAGAAACGTGACGAGAAAGCAGATTTTTTACATTAAGTCTTATTTATTGTTATCAATTGCTTAGTTTTGTGCTCAAATTAAAAATAGCTATTTATGGGACTCATTTAGTCCAAAGCATTAGTCTTGATTATATTGGTTTGATTAGACTATAGTCATTTCTTTCCCAGACTAGTACTAAATAGTATATATGGGGTCAAATTGAAGAAAATATAAAGTTCAAAATGTATACTTATATCATCATCATCTTAGCCTTGTATCTCGGTTGCAGCCCAAACTCTCGCTTCGGCGCCCGGGGTCAGCATTCCGGCTTTTTCTTCTTCTCAAATTTATACTTATATACTGTATATAATATTTGAAGAACCACCAAATTTCAACAAAAGGCAATAACAAGTTTGTTGATACAAAGGTATGGTAATTTCGAATACATAGTATTGCCACCCCATTTCATCCTGAGGGTGTCGTAAGAGCCGTCAAAAGGAACTGTTAAGGCCGATAACCTAGCCGCAAGAGAACGGAGACTTGATACGAAACCCTATGTTAACCCGTCTGGCCCTCGTGGCTCAGTTGGCTTATTACCCTCCATCTCGTTGGAGGAGGCCCGACTCTACTACTACGACTACTCAGTCCATAAAAGACCCACTGCTGAGTCGGGCCTCCTCCAATTACATGGAGGGCAATCGGCCTAGGTTTGTGTCAAGATTTTCTTCTCTTGGGGCGAAGGGGATCTGCTTCTTACGTAGCATCGTAACTTAAGTCACCTCTTACGACACCCTCGGGATGAAATGGGGTGGTGCCACTATGTGTTCTAAATAAGTCACCATCCGGGTAACTCATACAGGCCCAACTCAGTGGGTGCAGCAGTGATATTGATGTGATATTTATACACAGTATGTGAGAGAATCCTAACGCGTTATTAGTATAACTTTTTGAAATGTTCAATTCCCTGGTGCTCGAGTTATCATGCTCACTTTAAGACTCATGGCAGTGGTGGCGTCGTGCGGCGGGTCGTTCTCTTCACTGCAATATGGTTAAGGAGGACGATGGCTGCCGCATGCGTCATGCTTGTGAACAGGTGCCGTTACTGGGGGTCGGTTGGCTCGGGCATAAGAAGGATACTATTGTTGACTAGATCTGGCTGATGTTTGGCCCTTTGCAAATATTGCGCGAGTTTGCTCTCACAAATCTGTCTTATATCCAGTCTTGTACCCAAAAATGGCGATCTAAAAAGAGCAACTACAGTTTCTTGCCGGCTCTTCTCTGTAGAGGTGCAATCCGAAACGGTGGCAGATGGTAAATAATTAATTTTAAATGGTAAATTTTATTTTATTGTTTGACTTTTCAAAAGAGCTCTAATGAGTCAACTTGATTAAATGAGTTTTGATTTTGATATTTAAGGACTGAGAAGTCGTAGTATGTATAAATAGCGCCATGTGTAGTCTAATAAAAAAACAAACGCGAGAATTTAATCTGGCCCAAAATGCTTGCAGCACCCGTAATGAAAGTCCAATAAAGACTATAAATCGGAGTAAGGGCGGGAACAAAATAAAATTAAAAGTACATGCAGTGAATCACGAGACCGTCCTCCGGGGATTTGGCAACCAATACACGAGTGTGCACTCAGGGCGCCGCCGGACTGTGTCGCCCGGAGCACATATTCGCATGCAATGTTCCTAGTGTGTACACTAACTTGCCTACTCTGAGGGATCGGTGACGTCAGAGTTAAGTCTATTGAAATAGGTATTTTTTAAATTAATTTATTTGGTTCACCAACGTTTTTAATGTAAATATAATAATAAATATCTTTGGACATTTCACACAACGCCATCTCGTCCCAAGTTAAGCAACTTATAGCTTGTGTTATGGTAACGAGATGGATGATAAACTACTTAGACACATTTTTTTTTGTAAATTCATACTTATAATAGATAGAAATGACACCCAGACTCCGAGGCAGTGCCTCTGGTTTAGACAAAGACACTTGCCCGACCCCGGAATTGATCCCGGGACCCAATTCCAAAGGCGGCACATCTAACCACTAGACCAACGAGGCAGTCATTAAGCTTATAAGTGTTACATTAAAAACAAAATATTATACACTTAACGGATTTATCGCGTGTATATTAGTTACATTATTTAATTCCCGACGTTTTTAATGCTTTGCAGCAGCGGTCGAGGGAGAGACTAGATGACAGCTGTCTTCAAAAGTACAAAGAAACAGTTAAAATCTATAATAGTTTTATTTTATTGATAACGTTCCCTATGTATGCAGAAATTGCTCATGGTGTCCAGAGGTCTTGCAGATGAGTGTTGTGCTTGAGATTTGATCAATGTTTAATTTCAATGTGTAATAATTGCAAAAGCCTAAGAAATAATTAAAAACAAGTTTATAATAAACATACCAGTGTAACAAACACTAAAGGTTAAGGTCAATGTTTAGTTTAGCAACTTGCGTTGTTGTTAACGTTGTTATCGGTTGTTACGAAGAGTTCTAAACTATTTCATAGATTGGTAATACTTTGGTTGGTAGAGCTACCTGGTTGGGGAAGGACCCTCGACCAGTAGACTGTGGTCTAAATAATTATATATATTTTCCAGAAGATAGATAGATAGAATATAAACTCTTTATTGTACACGTGAAAAAATAAACAGAACACAAAGAATACAACACTTTGTACAAGGGGCGGTATCGCTAAATGCAATTTCTTACAGACAACCTTGGGATGGATATTATTTACAAATCTACATTAAGGATTGAAGCATCACCTTTTCACATTAAGTAGCCTAATGGATTGTGCTTAACGCATTCGATGTACAGGTTAAGCAACATCTGGATCCGTGACGTATGTTGGTTGTTGGATGAGTGTCTAATAAGTTTGTGTGTAATATCTGACCTCCTCCGTGTTTCGGAGGGCACGTAAAACCGCCGGTCCTGGCTGTATTTCTACCATAATAGCGGTCGATACATGTAGTCAGTAGCGTAAATACTGACAGGGGGTCTATCCATAACAATACCGGTGGTCCCACTATAGATGGATCACAGCAGACTGCAATCGCTCAGAGTAAATACTAGAAACTAGAGGTCGCAAATCGGGTTAGACCGGTGCTGACGAAAATGCTGAGAAAAATGTGAAAACCAGAGAAAAAGAAGAGAAATTAAACAATTTCTACAACCTATTCCACCCTGAGAACGTCTCAAAAAACGTGGTCTATTAATGTTAAGTATAAGTAAACCTAAATTGTTTGTGGTGGTCTTCTATGTTTTTACTAACTCTTGATTATAGTAAAGGCGGGATTAAAAGATAATAGAATTTTCTCTAATCTATTTAAGTCACTTTCATTTGAATATAAATTAAGTAACGGAAATTGTTTTATGGATATTGCTCACAGAGCACGGTCGTAACTTGGAAATTTAAGCAAAGTTTTAATTGACCAAACTCGAAGCAATGGCTAACTTAATATCTAAGAAAAATAGAACAGTTGAATATAATTTTGAAGTTAAGACGAGTGTAAGAATGGTCATTAACTTTTACTGAAATAATAATCAGACACTTCGGCTTAAAAGTAAGGAAAGATATCATAACCGATTAACCTATTAATTTATTTTATACGTTTTGGGAATATATCTTCACTACATAGTATAAAACAAAGTCGCTGTCGTCTGTCCGTCCCCATGTATGCTTAAATCTTTAAAACTACGCCACGGATTTTAAAGCGTTTTTTGAATAGATATAGTGATTCAAGAGGAATGTTTATGTGTAACATGCATAATATTGTAGAGAAACACTGATACATTGAAATGTTCATCACTTCACACGTGCGAAGCCGGGGCGGGTCGCTAGTTATTAATAATTAGAATCCAATGATCAGTACCGCAAAGAGAAGAAAACTCGATGCAGATCCTTTGTCGATCGGTCAGTGGCATAGTGGTGGTTAACTTCTCACGGACCAAGGCCCCCAGGGTTACAGAGCAATTTCCCCCATTGAGGAGCGCAACCAGTGGCCCCGAAGCTGTCAGTCGAGGAACGCCTTTAGTTTTAGTGGGTAGGTCGGCCCACTAAAACTAAAGGCGTTCCTCCTAAAAAAGGGCTTTGTCCTGAACTAGGAGGAGGTCCGCTTCAGCAGTGGATCATTTATGGGTTGAAAAGTAGGAAAATAAAGATTATGAACGATAAGAACGATACCCCTTGTACAAATTGTTGTATATATTGTGTTCTGTCTATTTTTGTGTACAATGTGTACAATAATGAGTATATCTTTATACCAGTCATTCATAGGACCAGTACCGGTCAAATCCTGCGTTTTGTAAAGACAATCCTGAACTACTTTCGCCAGGTCGTCTGTGACCACAGCTTAATGCAATCAAACCCAAAGTCAGGTAAATAAATCGTTTTACTTAAATTTTTACCGTCTGGTGGTTGATTTCGATGTCAGCATCCCATACCATCTGAAAGGTCTCGTAAGAGGCGACTACAGGAACGCAATAGATAGATCACCCACGTCCATTCGTTTCAGTCCGTAAATGACCCACTAGTTAGTCGGGCCTCCTCCAACCTCATAGAGGGAAATTGGCCTAGCAGGCGATGTTCTTGAGTGCCACAGTGTTACGAGTACATATAAATTTTCAAATCTAAAATGCCACTCAGGCTCGTATTACTACACATTTTTATTTTTTTTCTTATGTATACAGCTCGCCATGTTTCTGTTTTGTTCTGGCCCTAGTTTATGAATATGCATGAGGCGCGCACGTCCGTGCTTTCACCCTGTATGAAAATGCGATGTCCCGATAACTTGTCAAAAGGGTTGATCGGCAATGGAAAATAGCCGGTGGAAAATATGTTCGCAGAATAATATTAAATACCTTCAGGGCATCCATTGTTCCAAAAATAGTTACTTCGACGTTGTTGGCCAAATTCCCCACCCCGGCCATCCCCAGGTTGGCGGGATAGTATTTAACTCCGGGTAAAAAAAAAATACATTAGAAGAAATTGACTCATAATAATAATAAGCCTTTATTAATTTAAACAACTTTACAAAGTAGAATACTAAATGAAAATACGAACTTAAGTGTTTTATATTTCTGTTATTGAAACCCCATTTTGGGTATTGGCCTCCTCCAGTTGAGTCCTAATTTTTCTATTCATTGCTATGTTTTGCCATTCTTTTCCCGCAGTTGCTATTATTTCGCCAATCCATCTATTTCTTGGTCGCCCTCTTCCCCTTTTTCCTATTGGTCCTTTCCATATTGTTGTTTCTACCGTCCATCTTTTATCCGTGTATCTCGCTAAATGTCCTGCCCACCGCCACTTTTGTGTCAGTGCGTGTTTGAGACGTTTTCTAATATGGTCGCTTCTTATCTTTTGACTTTTCCTTATCTTCATTAAACTTCTTTCCATCGCTTTCTGACAGAGTGCTAATTTTGTTAGCAAAATTGAAATTGACTCAAGTAATCTATACTTAATATATAAAGCTGCAGAGTTTGTTTGTTTGAACGCGCTAATCTCAGGAACTACTGGTCCGATTTCATTCTTTCAGTGTTAGATAGTCCATTTATCGAGGAAGGTTATAGGCTATATTTTATTTTCAAAAAAATTAGGGATCCGTATGAAAATTGCGATTTTGTAACCCAAGGTGTAAAATCGAAAACCTATTTATGCGTGCGCTGCAAAAACGATTGACAATAGAACAAAATGAAGTACTACGAGTTTGTAGGTCTTATTAAAATCTACAAAAAAGTCTGCGAGAGCACATATCTAACTATCATAGTTTAGTCACAATAACCACTTTTATATTCATAAAAAAAAATATGCATAGAGATAAGCACGGGTTCGAAGTCCACGCGAGCGAAGCCGCGCCCAAAACCTAGTTTAAAAATAAACATAATGGTACCTCAGGGATGGTAAATGACATAAAGCTAGACAAATTCAACGTTGGGAAAGCGATTTCAAGGCAGTCGCCGGTCCAGATTGGATTAGAAGTGCAAGAGACAGAGTGGGTCAATATCTTTGGAGGAAGCCTTTGTCGGAAGGCAAGCTGTTGTTGGGGATATTAATGTAATACTCAGCCCACAAATGACCCACTGCTGAGTCGGGCCTCCTCCCGTCGCAGGGAGGGTAATAAGCCTACTGTGCCACGCTGAATGTGTAATTGGAGGAGGCCAGACTCACTGGTGAGTCGTCTATGAGCGGAGTATTAGTTTAATATTACCTATCTAACAGATAATTGTGTTTCTTATCCTATAACCATATTTACTTATTATCTGTTACCGTGACTTCGTCCGCGTAGTAATCACTATCACTATCACTACATAGTATAAAACAAAGTCGCTGTCGTCTGTCCGTCCCTATGTATGCTTAAATCTTTAAAACTACGCAACGGATTTTGAAGCGTTTTTTTTAATAGATAGAGTGATTCAAGAGGAAGGTTTATATGCATAATACATATATTATTGCATAAATTTATCGTTCAGTTTGCATAGTTTCCGATAACTTAATAATTCTGCAGTTTTCCCCAAAAATGTAGAAAACTCTGTAACTATATGCCAATGAAAGACCAGTCAAAATCAGTCATGCCATTTCAGAAATAAGCCGGAACAAACTAACAGGCACACAGACAAAATTATGAGTATATATCCAATTGCACTTAGTAAAAAGCGGTTATTTTAATGTTACAAGCAGACACTACAATTTTGTTTATGTGTATAGATAATTCATAAAAATTATGTAGTATTGTTTGTGAACTTCAGTACTTTCTAGGTATAGTCTGTACCAAATAAGTGCTCACACTCTACAACCAAGGGTTAAATGGTAGATAATGCGTTTAGACATTAAATCTGCCTATGTTTTAAAATTCCATTCATACGGGCAATATTTTAACTTGCCACAATTTATCACAAATATTCTCTGCGTCTGAGAATTTTGTATCTGAAAATACAAGGAGCACTTTTACTTTTAACATATTGCGCCCAGAATATCAAATATGAAAATTCTTTGTTATTGCTTTGTCTGTAAGTAAAGCTAGTATCGCATACGAAATTGTCTAAAAGTTTTGAAGTGCGAATCTCAGTACCTAAGGTATAGCCTAAGGCCTGTTCCAAAACCAGTTCTTGTATAAATACATTTTTATACAATACATGATTATTTAAATTATTAACAACTTTTTTGTGTTATATTGTCTGCCAATATATACAATCCTGGAATCCTGGAAGCTTTCACAATCCTGGAACATTGTTGTAAATGGTATTTTCATGGGTTTTTAATCGTGTTATTTTTTATCAAACACAAGATTTTCAGGCGTCCCGACCGTTGACCACTAAGAATATAATTACCGATTGTTCCACTAGATGTGACGCGAAGGCCAGCCGGCAATCCCTTCATCTGAATAACGGTAGTGAGCCAAATCAGGTTAGACTGATCCTGGCCCCAATGACATTGACAAAAAGGTAAAATCCACTCACAAAATATCATAAAAACACAATCCGACATTACAGGTATTAAAACTCAAATGGTTTTCCGGAAGCTTTGAAATAAGAACTCAGAATTGGATAAGTCTGAGCACTTTAAAGCAAAGATGGGTCACAAAGTTAAAAGTCATGTTACTTAAAAGGGGTTTCTTGGGGTCGAAAAGCTCCGAGAAAGTAAAGAGGATTGCCCCGGCACACCTGTCGCCCCGTGTCGTGATACACCCAGCGATATAATTTATTATTTGTTGGTCGGGATTCTTTATACTGGCACCTTGTGAATTATTTTGGTACAGCTTGTTTCTTGGCTTTCGTAAATGAAAAACTTACTTTTCTATGTGTTCGTTTATTCGCGGCATTAATTACTGTTAAGGTGCTTACTTAATTCTACGCAACATTTTAATGCGACACGAAAATACTTTCAATTAAAAAATACGAACAGATTAAACAAAGGGCTAGTGAATTCAGTATTTAAAATGTATAGTTTGAACATTATAAAAATACCACTGGAACTCTAAACTTGAGTTTAGAGGCATTTTAAAATCTCGTAAATCAGATTTATTTCATACTAGTTGACCCCGCAAACGTTGTTTTGTCATAATAATTAACGGCCCAGCAACCACATTGCGGGTGAAATTTTGTAAAATAATTTTGTCAGGTCATAATAAACAATATGTACTTATGTATGTTTAAAAACAAAATTATGAGCCTATAAAAATATTCTTTAATTACTTTGTGTTGCGTAATTCTCGTAATTACACGTAGATTTTTGTTGCTATTATGTTTCTGTTCCATCCCATTCATTATTATAAAACAAAACAAAAACAAGATTATAAATTATATGTTAGGTACTATATATTTTTTAACGACACGAAACAGATATATACAGAATTAAAAATATGAAAAATTCGTTCTTATCTGACGTCTACTCGGCAAAAGAAATATTCCTACCAAATTTAAAGACTTGGTTCCAGAGATATCGTGATGAGTCTGTCTATAGTTGGAAAGTTAGAAATTAGACAGGTTTTATATGTTTTTAATGTACAAGAAAACTTCATAGTGTTATGTGTATATGTAAATCATAGAACTAGGTGCAATATGACTGGCATTCGTGTATAAAAGCCGTTTAAATAATAAAAAACCAAATATAAGATTTTAGAGGTAAGTGATTTACTTTTCAAATTTTATTAATTTAGCTTCACACAAAGTACGCTTTAGTGTTTTAACGATCATTTGAATTTATGTTTGTATATCAACGTGAAAACAAAAGACGTTCGAAAGTTAATAACCACTGTAATCCCATCATTTAGCATCGTATTATAATTAACTCCCTCAAAGGTCGAGTGGAACCGCGCCTACTCTAACTCGGCCAATCAACAAGTGCCATTGACAAGTAAGTGTCTATTTTCTCTTGACTTTTCCCTGAGGGCTTCTCACAACAAAAATATAACTCGCCTCTGACCTTTGGAAGTGCTTATAAGCAGTTAGTGCTGCCCGCGGGGTAGCTCACTTAAATATATTGTTTATTAAACCTAGCTGAGCCTAAGGACGAACGGTTAATGATAGCGATAAAACTTTAGCTTTAGCTCCTTCTTATAAAACCGGCTAATAAAAATCCCGTCAAATTGATAACAGAAGTTAGTTAGTAACAAACAGGCCGGCGATATTTTGAAACATCGTTTTAGCTATAGGCTTATACTAAAATTAAAATTACTTTGGTTTTGAATTCAATCTTAAATGTCATTTTTGTTCTTGTCTAATAATATGATTAAACATAGAGGCTTCTTTTTACATGGTGTTTCTGTTGTAAGAGGCTATTGTACATTCAGTTTTAAATATATTAAAAATAAATAGTATTTGCTATCCGTGAGGGCTCGCATTTAGAATATGGTGTCACCATCCCATTTCACCCTGAGAGTATCGTAAGAGCCGACTAAGGGAAATGACAAGGCCAATAGTCTAGCCGCAAGAGAAGGAAAGTTGGATATGAACCAACCCACCTACTCATCTGGCCAGAGTGGCACAGTAGCTAATTGGGCTACTCCCCTCCATGTTACTGGAGGACGCCCAACTCAACAGTGGGTCATTTATGGGCTGAGTAGTAAAAGTAGTATTTTGTCAACACAAACTAGCACTTCAGTCTTATTGTTACAATATCTGTATTCCATTAAAATTTAATAAAAATAATAAAATATACAAACTACGGAATAGCGTTTGTTGTTTTTAAGTTAAGAAGATTCCGATCATCTATATTTACAATATATTAGCCCGTATCGGGCTAATATATTGTAAATATAGATGATTACGTAGTGTCTATACAATATAATGTCTTCATCGCGGTATTCGCCAGATTCAATCAATCATCTTATTAGTAATGCCTCATGAGAGTTTTTCATGTGAGGTCAGATATGAATAATGATAGAATAGTAATAGTGTACTACAATATAAACACTAACAGTTCGGTAGGAAGTAGTTTTCACTTATTATCACTACATAGTATAAAACAAAGTCGCTGTCCTGTGTCCGTCCCTATGTATGCTTAAATCTTTAAAACTACGCAACGGATTTTGAAGCGGTTTCTTCATTACATATTATAAAACAAAGTCGCTGTCGTCTGTCCGTCCTTGTGTATGCTTAAATCTTTAAAATTACCCAACGCATTTTGAAGCGGTTTTATTTAATAGAGTGATTCAAGAGGAAGGTTTATATGTATAATACATCTATAATATTGTAGAGAAACACTGATGAGGTTCATCACTGCACCCTTGCGAATCTGGGGCGGGTCGCTAGTTTAATATATAGAGTGATTCAAGAGGAAGGTTTATGTGTATAATACATCCACAATATTGCAGAGAAACACTGATAAATTGAGAGGTTCATCATTGCAGCCGTGCGCGGCCGGGGCGGGTCGCTAGTAAACAATAAAAGAGTGTGATAATAGCCGCTTTATATTAAACTAGTGGCCCGCCCCGGCTTCGCCCGTGCAAAGCGGGGGAGGGTTATACATATAAACCTTCCCCTTGAATCACTCTATCTATTAAAAAAAACCGCTTCAAAATCCGTTGCGTAGTTTTAAAGATTTATGCATACATAGGGACGGACAGAAGAATGCGACTTTGTTTTATACTATGTAGTGATGTTGTATGTGTAATGTTTCACTAGCTGATTCACGGAGCTGTTAAACTGAGGAACGTCCTTCAATTTCGCAGCGAAATAACAGCAATAGCCGGGTGCGTAAATAGGGCTTTAAATAGGAGTTACGGCTCCCCGTTTCGATTCCGGGGTCGGGCAAGTGTCTTTGTAAACCAGAGGCACTGTCCTCTAGTAGGTTTGCCATGTGTTTTCTCGAATTACATGTTTGTTAACAGCCCCCGCGATACTGCCAAAACTTAGGAGTTTTTGACATATTTTTAAACAAGAAAAGGAAGCACCTACTGAGAGTAGGTTAAATGAAACACCAATGTCCCAGGTGCCAAGGCGCTGGGTACGACAGACGAAAGGAAAAAAAAGGAGAGCAAATAATTACCGATTTTGATGAATTTTTATATTCACATTTGGTAGGTCTGCGAATCGGACAATACCTATTTTTTTTTTGACATTTTTTTTTAATTTATCTTTTTATGATACAGCATACAAAAATACATACAACCCTAAACTTTCAGCCGTCTACGATCAACCCCTATTTTTTAATAGTGATGTCTAAATGGCAAAACAACGTTATTCTATAATTTATCGCGTCGGTTATAACTTTAGTTTTTAGATAACTAACCAGCAGATAAGCTTATCTGCTGATTTAGTGCATGTTCAGAAATTTTCTGGCCGTGCTGTCCTTTAAGCACTTTTACCCTCATGTTATCTACTGTTATCTTATCGCAACTAAGGCTCATTTTCCATCTGTAATTTATCATGTATTGAGGTGAAGTACAAAGATTATTACTTAAGCTATTACAACAATGCAATTGATTACTAGAGTATTTCACTAGCTTAGTATTTAATTAATATTACTGAATAATGATAATTACTCATGACTCAGAACTTTTCATGGAATAATTTATCTTGCGTATTAACCATAATTTTGTAAAATTATATTAGGTTTTTTAGTATTATTTTTCCTTCATTTAGCTATTTTGGGGTTAATTAAATTTGTTTTAAACACGTCATTGAGTGTCATTCATTATTATGTAAAACACATATTGATTGCAGAATCTAGAAATCATTATTGGTTGCCTTGTTGGTCTGGTTGATTTGGTGATTGGTTTTGCCGCCTTTGAATCACGGGTCCCCGGAGTCGAACCGGGGTAAGCCAGTTCAGAAGCTCATTTATGTAAATACATTAGGTATAAATAAATATATGAATGTTACTTTTGTTCAATCAACAGAAACAACGTTCTCCGTCTTTCTATATGTTTGAATATTATCCCTTGATAAAAGGTCAAACAACGGGACGCTGACCGACATTTTCATAAGGGCTCTTTTCTAAGCAATCAAATCCTTACCTTAAGCACAGGGTAAAATATTACAATCAGTAAAATTACTGCGTCTTGTCATCTGACAGTGCAAACTCACACATACGTACAAAGTAAAGCACTAAGTAAAGCACTAACGATTTCATTTATGTCTGAACTAGCGACCCGCCCCGGTTTCACACGGGTGCCATGATGAACATCCAAATTTATCCGTTTTTACAATATTATTCATGTATCATACACATATACCTTCCTCTTGAATTAGTCTATCTATTAAAAAAAATGCTTCAGAATCCGTAGCGTAGTTTTAAAGATTTAAGCAAACGTAGGGACGGACAGACGACAGCGACTTTGTTTTAAACTATGTAGTGATGATATCAAACAAACAATTCGTTATGATATTTGTCTCGTAGATTTCACATAATTTTAATTTGGTTTCGAATATTTTTCAGTATTCGGGGTCATGGAAGATGACTGTTTTATTTTTCTGCTAACTCTATGGTGTTTATAGAGCGTAAAAATCTGTGGGGAGCAAGTGAGTGAAGCTACTGGTTATATTTTATATACTGTAGCTGAACCGTCATTTCATTGTTTGTTACGTAACTTTATTCGCTAGAATTGGCAAAATCATTTTGTCATTATATTTAGGAGACCCTGGAAACATTCTTTACCTTACGGCAGTAATAATCTTATACGGTATTACTATATTATATATGGTATTACTTAAAACTGATATCTATGATTCATAAAGTCCGTTTGAATCCGAATTTCGTCCGGTATTTAATGGCGAAAGGTAATTTATTAATGGAACAAATATAACTAGTAATTGAAATCAAACATAAAAATTTGTGCACATTGATTGGCATATTTAACAACTACAGCTAACGGCAATCGGACTTTGTGGCAAATAACAACAATAAAATATGTGTTGCCATGTGCCAATACGCAAATGCAAGCACTAGGTATATGAAAATATTGTTCAAAATTATTTAATGTTTCCTTTTCCTAACTAGAAATTATCACCTATATAGTGTGGTTATATTAAAAAAAAACAGAAGATTTTTATATAGTCATAATCATTCAATTTAATGTCACTTTTACTGTGACTCCGTACGGATATGCACTTATCCCGTTATTATTATGCCTCACAGAGTTTAAGTATTCTTATTTTACCTAATAAAGTTGTAAAATGATTTGTATACCTATGAACGAGACTTGTTAAAAAAGTTAAAAAAAACATTGTGGGCCTACTGTACCAAGTTAGCCTACTGTACCAAGTTGAAAGTGAAATTATTTTAGAAAGAACATTGAAAACATGTTTATTGTTTTTAGTTTTCACCCAACTTTTTAATTTGAATCGCCACATACAATATATTTATTATTTATTACCAACTTAGAATACACGATGTTACCAACCCGCACCTCAGGGTACTGAGGATGTGACTGCGACTAAAGGCACATTAGGCTTATTTCCCTCCATGAATTTGGAGGAAGCCCTACTCGGTAGTAGGTCAGTTATGGGCTGAAATGATGATGAATGATGCGATAATGATCTTTAATGACTGTGTTGAATCTCATTCGATTCCATTGGACTGAAGTAACGTGGTTCATATTTACAATCGAGCGATTAACATATGAACTTGTGTAAGCAACTACTATCAAAATATGAACTGATGTTACTAATCATCGATATTACTTCCTCATAAACTAAGGCATTGTTACGCGAATAATGAAGACTTAAACAAGAATAAAGCAAATGGGAGGCGTGAAAGTATGAGCACAAAAATATGGGCTGTAAGTCCGAAAAGTTCGGCTTTGAACGACTTAAGGTTGGTTATAGGGCTCGCGGCGCTAAGCCTCCGGCCGCCACTCACGCATCCCCCGCATTACTTCTAATTGTGATTTAATGGCCCTTCGCGCCGGATCTGCTTGACCTCAAATATAAAACATCGCACATTTTCATTTGAAACTTGGAAATAGTCTGGAAACTTTATTACAATGACATTTTGATGGTTCCTAAGCTTTTGTAATTGCTTTTCTGTTATTGTTGTTTGCGTTGCAAAATACGTTTCATTTTGGAGATTTTCATACATATTTCAAGACAAATACTATAAAGGATTTTTCACATAACACGAAATAGGTAACTGAAATGTACGCGAAAGGTTTCATACGCTTTATTTTTACTGTCATCATCATTTCAGCCAAAAGACGTCCACTGTTGGACATTGCACTCCATTCTACAAATTTCCTTACTTTTACTTTAATATACCATTAAAAATGTGGATATATTTATTATAAATAGATAAAATACTCGAGATACAGAGTGTTATGTTTTTAATTTTCAGGATATACAGACAAAGAATACAGGAAAAATATTACATTGACTGTATGCTTGGCCCAACTTTTTGCAAATTGATAAGCAATTGACTGTATTGCGCCCTTAGTTTCCTGATTCAAACTACTTCAAGACTTCAGTGTCCTAAACATAAATGAATTTGTTATCTTTACTTTTAATAGAAATGTGACACTCACGCAGTCAAATGTGCTCAATATATCCTAAAAAGTTATGCAAATGATTTTAAACTATTAACTCCTTTAATCCATTTGTTTTAAGAAAAAAACCATTAAATAATTAAAACCAAAACAAATTGACATGTTAAAATACTCATTTTGTCGTATAGTTCAATGTACCTTGGAACGTAATGAAAAAAAATACAATAATGCTATGGTAAAATATTCTAAACTCCAATGTAATAGCGTTGTAATTATAAAAATATTTCTGTACAACACCGTGTCCACACAAAAACGTAATACTTTACAAAAGGGAACAAAAAATAAATGACAACCTAGCCGAAATAATTTTGCAAGGAAAATGAGTAAATTGCTGTCGCGCGAACCGACCCTGCTAATTATGATTTAATGGCAACCCTGACGGCTGATGACCATTTTTAGAATTCGCCCTGGGTCAGCGTTTAATACTGAGCCATTAAAACTAACAGTTTTGACCACAGATTTAGTCATTTTAATGTCAATGCTATATTGCGTAACGTCAATACTAGGTGTTTAGTTCTCGCTGTGGCGCCACTTCCAAATTCATTTTCATCCCAAGATCTTTTCAAAGTGCAACTATACAATAACATATATGGATTTCAACTACTACTCAGTCCATAGATGAACAACTACTGATGCGGGCCTCCTCCAGTGCTTACATGGAGATTAATTAGCCTACTATGCCACGCTTGCCAAACAGGTTGGCAGGCTAGACTACCAGCCTTTTCGCTTCCTTTTGTCGGCTTTTACGACACCCTAAGGATGGAACAGGGTGGTGATACCATGTATTCTGAATCTACCACCACACGGATCAGATATACAGATACACTAGTATCTGTATATCAGAAAATATTCTAAACAGACTAATATGTTTGTCCAAAACTACAAAAAGCCAATCTATATGGCCGTTCTGAATGTAGCCGTGGGTACGAACTTGCGCATCGTACATTTCATAACCAATACGAATGTAGCTTACTCACACTAACACGCGGGTGGCGAGGACGCTTGCGGGTGAAAAACGGCGTGCGCGGGAGTAACCAGCCTCCCCGCCCCACGTACGTCCCGTTGATACCTGATTTTGTGTTGTGCGCAGCGTAATGCGGCTACATTCAGAGAGGTCATAAAGATTGGCGAACACTGTACACTAAATGACATTGCCAATGGCGTAGTAGGCTTATTTAATTCCATGGAATTGGAGGAGGCCTCACTTGACAACGGTTCATATATTTTCCGACTTGAGATTGTGTAGCGATTAGTAAACAACATTGCCCAACTCTGTTAATTCATTACAATCAAAATCTCCAATAATCGTACCTTCGATTGTCGATTTTGACATTTTTGGTAACCCACTATAATGTAATTCTAGTTTTTGATTCTGATTCTTGTCATGTAATGAAAACATATCAGGCTCTTCAGACAAAATTTGGCAATCTTACAAAATGCACCATTACTGGGATCTTCCAATCTTCATAAATGGTGATATATAGGACGTAGCCATAGCTACGAGAATAAAAACGGATCCATCCGGTTTAATACGTATTTACAGTAAAAATAACGGTTTTAAGTTATTTTAATATCTACTATAATATAAGTAACATGAAATACGGGCCAAAATTGACGTTACTTGTCCGGTGCCCCGGCTTACCATACCCTTACCATACCCCGCTTACCATACCATACCATGAAAGAGACGTTTGATTCAAAGATTTTTATGTAATTTATCCTTATAATGAAAATCCTTCATTACCCACATATACGTGTTATTTTTCGTTCTTACTCTGCGTGTTACAAAATTCCTGTAGCCAAAAAGCATAGAGCTATTCAAAATAATCAGTCTATGTTTTTATCTTGAAGTATGCGTAAGATATATTGACGTTTTTCTACAAAATCATTTTTTCACATTAAAACATGGGTTTCTGTGAAAATCAACCAATTATACCCTGTTCAAGATAGCATTATCGATTTGACAGACGGGCTAGTGATGGGAAACAGAAAATATCTAGTAGTCCAAAAAATAATGTTTTAAAATACTTGTAACAGTGACAAGTTGGCGTGGGTGTATTATGTGTGAAATTCTTTATTGCACTAGACATATAAAACATTGGGTAGATAAGCGATGGTGGGTCCATATTCATAATAAGTTCCTATTTAATATTACAGGGTTATTTTTTGACCTTTCGCCAAATTTAAATAGGTGGTTCCCATGAAAGTCAACAAAAAAGAAAAGAAAATAATAGTTGTAAAAGTGTTAAATTTCAATGCGCTAAAGCCAACGAATTTTATTTCAAAATGAAAATGTTTTTATTCGAATATTGTCTTAAAAAGTTAAGAAAAAGTGATAAAGAATTTAACACATAATACACCCATACCATCTCGTCATAGTTACAAGTATTTTAAACCGTTATTTTTTGGACTACTAGTTATTATCTGTTTCCCACCACTATTCGCCATTGCAAAGTAAAGGTATGATTCCGAAGTACGCTGCACGCAGAAGTGCTACCTCGGCACTACTGGTCCCGATTACCGCGACGTAGTTCGGAATCATACCTTTTTGTCGATTAGAAAAATTTACATCTGCCAAATCGATCACGTTATCTTGAATAGGGTATATCAATCGTTATTATTATCCTACAAGCTTAATAATCTGACTGGCATAATGTTTATTTGGATCTCTGTGCTCAAATTTAGATTATGATTTATGTATAAGCAGTGCAATCGATCTTTACGTTATAGTTATAGGGTTTTTGTCACAGCCTGTATATAATCGCGCTCTGCGATAACACCACCTATACAAAAGTTGAATGCAACTTCTTTTGTTTCATGTCCTTCCTGTGAATTAAAGAGTATAACTATCTCTTTAGTACCCATTGTCAGATTTTTATGTAAGTTAAAGATGATTCCAGGTGGTATTTGGCTTAGTTTATTTACTCTTCACGAATTTGGAGGACGTATGACTCAGTAGCGCTTCATTTATGGGCTGAAATGACTATAATTGGACATTTGATAAAGGTAAAGCAATGTTGGCATGTCACCAGCGTAACTATTACTAGTTACCAGCGTTTCAGTGTGAAATACTAATTTAACCTACATCAGATGAACAGTTAACAAAGTGATTCCTCAGTGTGAAAATTCAGTGTTCTGTACTAAATATTCATGCAAATGGAACACAAAGGAATTGTCTACTTGCATCGCGGTAAAATATTTCGACAGGCGAAATTCGATTTGGGTGCGAGATAAAAAGATCTCTCCGAGTTCTTATTTGAATGGACGAGCAAACCATTACTGTATTAAAATGTATTGCGCTTCACGTCCTTACATAGTAGGGTAGGAATATTGTGAATATAATGGCAATAGAAAGTACCTTATTGAAATGGCCAGACCTCATATTGAATGATAGTACTAATATCAAAGTTATATGAAATCACTTTTAATAATATTAGCAGCTTTGTAGTACAAACGTGCTTGTATTTTCAATAAAAAAAGAGAAAAGCCATTTAGTCGTTTTATTTATAATCACCAGTTTCATTCCAAGATAATTTAGATATTTTCTCTGAGTATTACTTACTTCGACGAGATTCTTTTGTATATTGTTTTGCGCAAACGACAATTATGGTAAGAATGTAATTTAATAGTCCTGTCAATTTCCAACGTTTTCTCAAAGTCTAAGACGCTAATCCAATTTTCGGGTACTTTGGTTTAAAATTACAAGGTACTTTGAAAAGGGAAACTTTTTGTCACGACAGTATATACAACTTAAGTAGGAATATAAGTTACCTCATTAAAAATAAAGTTTTGCCTATATTTAGCAAAACTGAAACTCCTGGAAACTTGTCGTGAATATTGTTGATTAGATATTAAGGCTAGGCAGTGGCCTAACATGTGGTGACGGATTTAGAATACACGGTGTCACCACCCCATTCCATCCTGAGGGTGTCGGAATAGCCTATAAAGGAAATGAGAAAATCTAGGCCGAAAACCTATCCGTAAGAGAAGGAACACTTGAAACGGAACCCTGTGCCAACCCGTCTGGCCAGCGTGGCATAGTAATTTAATGGCACTCCCTGTAATGGGAGGAGCAGTGGGTAATTTATAGGCTGAGAACTAGTAGTAGTAGTAGTAGATATATTATTAAGGAGTTTGTAGCCCAGCGGATGGTGTAGAACATAATCGTTGTGTCTAAGATGGAGCAATTTAAGAAAATGCCTTGTCGAGCACCGGCTCTCACATACACACGACGAAACCGTAAAACTGCTTGGCGTCGGGCTTAGATGTGGGGTGGTAGCTAGCCTTGCGGGCCATTAGATCCTACCACCAAGCGTGCTGGGTTTTGTTGACTTTTACAACACGCGATACTTCTCAGCGTGCGGTGGGGAAGTTTTATATTCTGCCCCGTCACCACACGCGGAAAATGCCCGCCTACTATTCTACCATCTAAATTGACAGCTGGTCTAACCAAATGATTACCAGTTGTCCCACCAGATGTCAGTCGCTTTGTGTAAATACTGGTAGTCAGCCAAATCAGGTTAGGTTGGTGCCGAACCCTATTTAATTGGGAATAAAGGCGAAGGAGATATTTTATTATTGATAGTTTAATTTTCTAAACTGGCAAACCCGCTATAAAGGGTTTGCAAACAAAGGAAATTGTTGTATTGCTATTTCATTACACGCTGTTATGTTAATTTAAGTAGGCTGTGTTCTTTGAAATTAAACACTTTAAAACGGATTTATGGCGTCTATATTACGTTATTTAATATTATTAAATACTTACTTGACAAACAATACTACTTACTTACTTGACACAGGAGATATATAAAAATTACAGTCAATTCACTAAAATGATGTGTGGGTGTAGTCATACATCGCGTTGAGGGAAGAATCCAATTACGATAACGTTATGTTCCGCATGAAAGTGTCGCATTTATGGTAAAATATTAATGTATTTCAATTTGGAAAGGCTGCTACAGACCTCCATAAATATTACCAGCGCTGGTATGCCGAAATTGAGTGACACCAAACTACACAACAGAATGTATTTCAACCAAAATATGTTTCTTTTCGTGGACAATATTAAAGCTTTGTCAATTTTAACAAAAGATAATATAAGAAACAACACATAGTCACATTTATGTAAAATGTGAGGACTACATTTTAATCTATATTTTAATTAATAGAAAGCTACAAAATATATTATTAGCCCGGTTGCTAAAGTTAAACTTAAAAATATTCTATAATATAGAATTAATAATGTTTCCATCATGCTGAATACTTTATATATTGAGGTGTGTTCTTATAATATTTTACTCAGAATGGGTCGCTTCAGATGGACAGACATAATTGAATTGAAATTAAGAACTTTTTAAATGTTTTATCGCGTGTATTCTCATTATTTAATTCCCGAAATTTTGAATGATTTTCAGTAATCGTGGTCACGGGAGAGAGTAGATAAGAGTCGTATTCAAAAGCACAAAGAAACAGTAAAATCTGCCACCTATAACTTTGTTTTATTGATAACGTCCCATGTGCTTGCAGAAAATAACTATGCATTATCTAAACAGTAACTGGAATTTTCCGGATAAGGGCTACTCGGAACCGGCTTCCCTCAAGGATTCCCACAAAGGCCGGACATATCTAGCAGTTAAATTTGTTTCACTGAAATTATGTTGGTGATGATGATGTTACAGACAGTTTTCATATTTGTTTATTAAATAAATTCGATATAATGGATATTTTCTTCTTCTTCTTTGAATTATGGCTCTATCATAACAACCTAAAACTTAAACTTTCAAGTTTTATTTTAAAGGGACATTGATCTCAAGAAATGACATAAACAAATTTGACTTGTATAATATAGAGTTTGGTAGCATCGGGTAATGGAGCACAAGTCCTAGCGAGAGGCGTAAATACTTCGACTAAAATTGAATGTTATTATCCGCAAACTAGCAGCGTGTAGTAAAAATGGAACGGTTCTGATGTGAGATAAAATTGGTGAAAATTCATTGTCAGTTTTCTCGTTTTACAGTGCATAACGCCAAAAAAATTGATTTAAGGGAATATTGGGGTAACCAAATACTTCTATGGGACTGGTTTTGATGATAAAAGTATCATTTATCTAATTTATAAAATTAATGGTCACTATATATTATTTATAATTACGCCAGCCATTAGACGTTAAAGAATTTTGTGATCGGTGGAAATACATGGCAGCCGCGGGCTATTAAACTATAATAAATATCATCATCAGCCTATTTCAGTCCACTGCTGGACGTAGGCCTCCCCCAAGGCTCGCCACTGAACCCGGTCTTCGGTTCTATGCATCCAGTTGCTGCCGGCTGCCCGTCGCAGATCGTCGCTCCATCTAGCAGGGGGGCGTCCCACCCTACGTTTGCCAGTACGTGGTCTCCACTGTAGCACCTGTTTGCCCCAGCGGCCGTCAGTTCTACGACAGATGTGGCCAGCCCATTGCCACTTCAGCTTGCTAATCCTATGGGCTATGTCGATGACACGCGTTCTCGCTCGGATGACTTCATTACGAATCATACGACACCGAGCATAGCCCGCTCCATAGCTCGCTGAGCGACTTTTAGCTGATGGACTAGCCGCACCGTCAGTGTCCACGTTTCAGCACCGTAGGTTAGTACGGGTAGGACGCACTGATTGAAGACTTTTGTCTTCAGACTCTGCGGTATGGGCGACGAAAAGACCTGACGAAGCTTCCCAAATGCTGCCCAGCCCAACTGAATCCTTCTGGCTACCTCCTTCTCGAAGTTGTTTCGTCCTAACTGCAGACACTGCCCGAGGTAGATGTATTCCGAAACAACTTCAAGTGGAGTACCATCAATGCTGATTGGTCCCGGACTGACATGTTCATTGAACATAACCTTGGTTTTATCCAAGTTCATTCCGAGACCAACCCGCTTGGATGCAGTGGCAAGGCTGTCCAGCATTTGTTGAAGATCCTGCAGCGATTCTGCCATGATGACAATATCATCGGCGAAGCGCAGATGGGAGATGTACTCGCCGTTAACATTAATGCCCCGTCTTTTCCAGTCCAGTGTCTTGAAGACGTCCTCCAATGCGGTTGTAAACAGTTTCGGGGATATGACATCCCCCTGTCTTACAACTCTGCCCAATTGGATTGGTCTTGTCTGGTCTTCCTGTACTTGGACGGTCATTGATGCAGCGTCGTAGAGGCATCTCAGCGCTTCTATGTATCGCCAGTCAACTTGGCACCGCTGCAAGGATTCCAGAACAGCCCAGGTTTCGATAGAGTCAAAGGCCTTCTCATAGTCCACGAATGCTAGACACAGCGGCCGATTATACTCTTCTGTTTTCTGTATAATCTGCCGCATTGTGTGGATGTGGTCTATGGTGCCAAATCCTCTCCGAAACCCGGCCTGCTCCGGTGGTTGGAAGTCGTCAAGTCTTTGTGCCAGACGGTTCGTGATGACTCTCGAAAACAGCTTATATACGTGGCTCAAGAGCGAGATGGGCCTATAATTATTCAGAAGGGTCTTGTCTCCTTTCTTGAAGAACAAGACGACTATGCTCTTGCTCCACGCATTAGGAGTTCTCCCAGAGAAGAGGACGGTGTTGAAAATGCGTCGGAGCTGTCTGATTACAGGTAATCCACCTAATAAATATAAGCTTTAAATTGGAATACTAATAAAATATATCAGTTATTTCAAAGGAAGATTCAGGTTCATTAACTAACCGCACTCGAAGATGCCTGAACCGATTTGGAAAATTCTATTTGTTTCAAAGCGTTTACTTTCATTAAAAATTTATCGAAATTGGTTGTGTAGTTTGGTAAAAAACTTGAAATAACACTAACGTTGAAACGTATGAAGGTTAACCTTTGTGTAGTAAGTAGATGTTGTTATACAATTCCTTTGTAAAACGTATCTTTATAAATGCTGAAAATAAAAGCTTTTTAGCATAAATGTAATGTAACTGGAGAACTTGACTCATTTCAAAATTGGTTTACAATATACGCTCCTTGGAGAAATCAATACGCTGGAACATTTGGCAACAACTTTTAATGCAATACACAAAATTGGTTTTCTTGGGACTGCCTGGCGCGTTTGCGAAACACTAGATGCGCTTTAAGAAGAAGTTAGAGACAGATTTATTGGTCAGACCAAATTCAGCACGCTGCTACACCAATAAACCAACCAAACAACTTGTTTGTAGGTGTCGACTTTGGCCATTTAAATGTGGGGTTTGATAAAGTGCCCGCTGAAATTGCTCTAGAACGTACAGTTCGTACAGTGGATTGTATATTTTTGTAAGTCAAACACGTATTACTTATTGCAGGAAATGATCTCTTCAAGGTTCTGATCGTTTTATTTTATTCCCAACGTTTCAGACACTTTGCAGTGTCTGTGCAAACTGCACACTGCAAAGTGTCTGAAACGTTGGGAATTAAAAACGATCAGAACCGTGAAGAGATCATTTCTTGCAATGTGTAAAGATCTTGAAAGCCTAAGATATCATTACGTAACTATTACTTATTTAGAGAGGTTTTATGGTAGTTACCTATTTGTCTACATTCGTGATCTCAGCTGGTTAATAGTGGTAGGAAATCAGCGTGTTACGTTGGTTAAGTGGATTGACACAGAACTCTGGGATTACGTTGCAGCCAGGTTTCTGACAGTTTCTTTGAGCGTGTCTTACAATATCCACTTAGTGACACTATGTCATTAAAATCCGTCACCAGTGACAATGTGTTATTCTTTTTGTGTTTTTTTTCTAAAACACATCTAAAACCTATTGTGTGATGAATTACTTATATATATTTACATGAATAAACGTCTACTACTCAACCCATAGATCTGCAGTTACAAAGAGGGTAATAAGCCTACTGTGCCATGCTGCCCAGTCAGGTTGGCACAGGGTTTCGTATCAACCCCCTCGACCGTGCCGCCTTGTTGTGGTGAGGGGGCTTGCGTGCCTTTAGGATCCGTTGGGGCCATACCAGCTCAGGGTCACCCATGCCGGGCGGGCCCACGGGGAGAGGCCAGACGAAGAGCGGCACACGGAGTCGTGGCGGGTTTTGGCTGGGCGCAACTACCATCTTTCCGCGCCCCGGAGTCCCACATAACCCGGCTGGCGTTCAGCGGTCTAATATGATCTATAATAATACAGCTAGCGCGCTCAAGAAATAGTTCACATTGTACAGCTCTTACCAATGGCTAATTATAACGAAGGTATTTTCCAGCTACTAGGAACAACTTCCCGCGATCGGAAAATAGCATAATGTTGCGTTGTATAAATCTAGTGGCTAGATGTGCCGCCTTTGGATCAACGGGTCCCGGGTTCGATTCCGGGGTCGGGCAAGTGTCTTTGTCTAAACCAGATGCACTGGCTCGGAGTCTGGGTGTCATTTCTATCTATAATATGTATGTATTTACAAAAAAAAAATGTATATAAGTAGTTTATCATCCATCTCGTTACCATAACATAAGGATTAAGTTGCTTAGCTTGGGACGAGATGGCGTTGTGTGAAATGTCCAAGGATATTTATTTTATTTTTTAACTTGATTTAAATTTGAAGTCTAGGCTTTTTCAAAGTAAATGGTTTTAATGAAATCAAAATGGTTTTTTATTCGAATTAATTCTTGCGAATGCTTTCAAATTGTTAAAAAATATAATAAAAACTAGCCGTGGCGGGTCCCGGCTTCGCACGGTCGCAATGATGAACATCTAAATTTATCAGTATTCCTCTACAATACTATGCATGTATTATACATAATAAACCTGCCTCTTGAATCACTCTATCTATTAAAAAACCGTTTCAAAATCCGATGCGTAGTTCTAAAGATTTAAGCATACATAGGGACGGACAGACGACAGCGACTTTGTTATACTATGTTGTGATTAAAAAAAAACAATTTTAGTTTTTACCACCACTGGTTCGGAATGCCTGCATAAAACGACAATGATAATTAATGCTTAGATTTAACAATAATACAAATATATAAAAAACGCTGCCTGTCTGTTCGTTTATTGCGAATAAATTGCTACTGGGCTGGTAGCCCAATTTATAATATAGGTATTTTACGGGACTTTCACTGGTAGTAACTAGTGTTAGAAGGGGTAGTTTACATCTACTGCTACTATTCAGCCCATAAATGACCCATTGCTGGCTCGGGCGTTCCCAAATTACATGGAGGGTAATTAGCCTACTGTGCCACGCTGGCCAGACGGGTTGGCACAGGGTTTTGTATCAAGTTGTCCTTCTCTTGTGACTAGGTTTTCGGCCTTGTGATTACCTTTTGTCGGTTCTTACGACACCAGGTCGGAATAGAGTCCGTCACCACACGTTATCGTATAGGATCCGTGAACATTAACATAAAAATTTATGTAAGTGCAACCGTAAGCCCCCTTTGCTATATTTCCCACTAGCAGCTAGTGGGAAATATAACAAAGGGGGATACAGGATGTATCTTCTAACAACCGTAAACGCCTTCCCGCGAAACCAGAACAACGCTGTGTCGTTTAAATTGAATTGAAAAATGATTTATGCCAACAATCTCTGCCGATACTTTCATTTCTTTGCACACTTGATCGCTCTAAACGAAAATAATAAATAAAATTTCTGATCGGAAAATTGATCGAGAATTTTTTTCATTGGAGGGGTGGGTTTGGAGTCGGAAGTTTAATTTTTTTTTCGTCTTGCCCACCCGCGTGGCTCTAATCGCTGGGAATTCGTTTAATTTTCTTTTCCTCTCTGCAAAATTGTTTGTTCCATTATCGTTATTTGGTGTTTCTGAGCTGACACTAATTGGATACAATCAAATTTAAGCACCTGCGTAAGTATATTTTTTCATTATTTATTTTTCATAATAAACACATTTTAATATCTCTTATAATTTTGTTATACCCTATTTTGTAATATTAGGTTATTATTTTTTACAAGTATATTACTTGCCATAATATTTTTATCTTCATTTGTCAGTGTGGTGACAGATTTAGAACACACAATTTCACAGCCCCATGCCATTCTAGGGGTGTCGTAAGTACCGACTAAAGGAAATTACATAGCAGAACACCTACCCGCAAGAGAGGGCAAACTTGAAACAAAGCCCTGTGCCAAAGTGTACAAAATCAAACTGTTATTTTTCATCATCATGATCATCAGCCCACATTAGTCCACTGCTGGACATAGGCCTCCCCTAAAGAGCGCCAAAGCGCCCTGTCTTCAGCTTGACGCATCCAGCCGCTGCCCGCAACCTTTCGCAGATCGTCGCTCCATCTAGCAGAGGGCCGACCCACACTACGCTTGCCGATTCGCGGTCAACACTCAAGAACTCGTCTACCCCAGCGGTTGTCGGTTCTTCTACAGATATGACCAGCCCACTCCAGTCTGCTAATTCTCTGAGCTATGTCGGTGACCTTGGTTATCTGTCGGATAGTCTCGTAAACTGTTATTAAAATATCATAATAGCTTTTATCCAAATACGTATGTATAACATAAACACTTACTTCTCAGTCCGCAGAAGGTATAGATAGGATACTAAACCTGCTGTGCCAGGCTGGCCAGATGGTTTACACAGGGTTTTGGAATCAAGTTTTCCTTCCCTTGCGGCTAGGTTATCGGCCTTATCATTTCTTTTTGTCGGCTCTTACGACACCCTCAGGATGGAATGAGGTGGTGACACTATGTATTCTAAATCTGTTACTACACGGATGAAATTGAAAACTTACTAAGGGTCTTTTACACTGTACACCGCGAAAAGATATTCAAATATTCTTTATGAGCAACAGGCAAACAAATTCAACTTATTCAAACAGTCAAAGATATGTTTTTAATTGAATTTATTTTTTACTTAAACTTTATATAAAAAGTAAAATGTTTAAATAATATAAAGTAAACGTCAATTATATATTTAAAGTATATTTTAGAAATATTAAAAATTTTATTATATTTGCCTAGAAAACCAACGACATTCGTCAAGCAATGACTTACGCACGCGTGTAATAAAAATACTCGTATGTACGCGTCGGACTTACGAGTATGATGAAGAAGAGAGAATTACGTATGTAGATATTTCTTGGCTATTGCCTTCCTTCGCGGCTGTTATTAGTCATACGCTCCGGCTCTTCATATTTTGCGCCATATTTTTATGAAATTGCCTATCGTAGTCTTTAGGTGATTTACCAACGTTTTGACGAGAAAGCGATGTTATTCATTAAATTTTTCTTTTTTTTTGGCAGTTACTTGCATGCCTTTGACCCCAGGCTTGCAATAAGGAAAGTAATGCTAAGGTCTAAGATGGAGCAGGAAATTCAAGGACTGTCAGCTCTTACATACACACGACGGAACATAGTAAAACTGCTTGGTAGCTAGCCGGGCGGACCATTTAATTTTACCACCAACCGTGCTGGGTTTTGTTGACTTTTACAACACGCGTTTTTTCTCAGCGAGCGGTGGGAAGTGCAATATTCCGACCCGTCCCCACACGGGTAAAAATATACTAAATATGTACTCTCAGTGAACTATTTTCTCTGGTCATCCTACTCGTTGGAGTGGAAGTGGGATATTATTAATAGTACTCAGCCTATAAATAACCCACTGCTGACTTGGGCCCTCCTCCCATTACATTAGCCTACTTAGCCACGCAGGCCAGATGGGTTGGAAAAGTGATTTGTTTCAAGTTTCCCTTCTTATGCAGAGAGTATTTTAGGTTTTCTGCTATTTAATTTCTGGTAGTCGACTCTTACGATACCCTCAGCATAGAATGGTGTGGTGATACAATTAAAAAAAACCTAATGAGATGAGGTAGCCCTCGATATTGCAAACATAGCTAAGATTTTATAGATGGCATTTCACATAACGGATAATTCTGTTTGCCTTTGTGGACAAAGATATCACAATCCATGTCACATGGCTCCTATGGCCTCACATGGCAATAATACTAGTATCTGGCAAGACCGGTTGGCGCAAGGTTTATCTTCTCTCGCGGCTAAGTGACGTCTCTTGCGTCCTTTTAGACACCCTAAAGCGGTATGGAACGAGATAGAAATAAAAAAAAGAAAATACAAATAAATGTTTTTTTTTCTTTGGGTTGGTAACATTGTGTATTCTAAATCTGCAATGGTCTAAACTAGCAGTAGTTAATTTATCCACTAACAAAGAGAGAGAGAGTTAGCCAAGTAGTAATAATAGGTACTTTATATTCAGAACAACATGAATGACATTTGTAGATATTCTACAAATTTTTAAAAAGTGTCGTTCAAAATTGGTACGTTTAAAAGCATTGAATTTATGATTTCATTCCCGTCATAGTTATGGCTGTATTTTATGATAAACTTTGTACGGCAGAAATTTATTGAAATATTATTTACGCTGGAAAGTTCAGAGACTGTGACAAACATTATTTTTACTATGGCATTCAGAAATGAAGATAGTGGCTGTAAATTTTTGTTTTTACTATGTTTACGTAACAAATGCGAAACCGCAGCGCAGTTTTATAGCAACCTTCTTTTATGGAACTGCATAATTTTCGGTTTTTTGTTAGGCTGTAAACGACAAACTTGCGCACGTATTTATATGGCTGAGTAAAAATATTAACTGCTGATTTGAAAATAAATCATGTATAATATTAAATCGACATGTCATGCTGCGCCACTTTTAAGGACATGTAGAAAAATGACATGACATGTAGAAAAAGAAAAATCTATACAAAATCTGATCAATACCGCGCTACGTGCAGCACGGTATTGATCAGATTTTGTATAGATTTTTCTTTCAATTTCCAGAATCAACGTGTATTTGTCTTTTTTTGGTATCGCTGGGTAATGTTCTTTAAGCATAACGCCACCCTTCGGGATGGGGCCGGCGATTATGTGGAACTACGGAAACTACTCGTACACGATATGCTTGGGGCGCCACAGATTCACGTAAGCGCATTCCACTGTGACGCTCCAACGGGGCTTCCCGGGCAACTGGACAACAAGAGTTGTCTGGGTCTAGGTCACAACACGCCTCCCCAGCACCATCAAAACTTCTGCAGCAACGTGGACGGCGATATAGGGGCCCCTGTGACGCTGCAATCAAAATCAAATCAAAATCAAAGTTTTTGGTTTTTGGTTTTCGAGGCCGCACAACTTTCGCGTGGAGGCCTTTCTCCGTGAGTGGAGGCGGCAGGGTACAGGGTTATCTACACTGTGAAATAGGATATTTTACGTCATTGACTGTGCAAAATATGAATAAATATTTTTATTAACTAAATAGTGAATAAAATGCAAGTATCACTAAAAATATAGATAAAATTGTCACACTATATTAAATATTTTTTTCGGGTAAATGAAAGTATTATAAAATTCGGCAGCTATTCATATTCATAATTAAATAATAATCAAAATGGAGAGTTACATAATCGATAGCATCTAAGCTTTATCATACTGTTCATACCCAAGAAATCCGAGAAAATATCACGTAATTTGCACCGTATTATATTGGCAGCTCCCTGATACAAGTAAGCAAAAGTGGCTGCCCTTTTGGGAATAAATGAGGCCAACATTAGACATATAACGCAGAAGTTCCACGTTAAATTACATTCTTAGAAAAATACCCAATAAATGGAAACCAATTTCAGAATACGCACTAAAAGCTACACTTTGTTTTTCGACTAAAAAAAGTCGGTGCATATCCCAGTATTTTCAACATTCAACGTAAATCAGCCAAATCCAATATATAAAACTTAAGTAATTAATTTTTATATGAGAAACCAAACTCACGCGGGAAAATAGGCTAAGTCCGAAACAATGGTTGGTTTCTCATGTAAAAATGAGCAACACTCACGAAAGTATAGTACAAAAATAGTTAAACGTATTCCCAATTTAATAATGTATATTACATCCATGTTCTCAAATTAGCTGTTCCCATAGTTTCCTGCATCCGTTACTAGTTGCTAATTTAACTTCCGATACTTCAACTTCAACATACTCTCGCACAGGTTAACATTTAGGGTCATTAGCAACCGACACTTTATTGTGTTGCCAACCACACCCAAGTTGAACTTGATTTGGACGTTCTATTTTTCACTCTCCGATAAATTTATTCAATTCATTACAGACTTAGACTTCTGCTGGTTTGTACCAAGTGTGGAGGGTAGAAAGGCTGTTAAACAGCTACCCTCACGTACACAAAGAAGATTTGCGTCGTTATACCAGCGCCGCTGGTGTAATGCCTCATTTCCAGGATCCATCTTCATAATTACGCCAATTTCGTATAATGAGTGTGACACGCTAATCTCGCTCCTTACCTTCATACGTGACGAACTATGCTCCTAATATTTTATTTTACGTCTTCAAGTAGATGACGTAATTTTAGTTGGTGTCTCGCCTGTATTATCTCTGTGGTAGAAGATACACGGTATACATTTTGTACTCTTAGATTTAAATGTGTAATTAGATGATGTAATCAGTGTTTTATATTAATTAGGTAACAAATATTTGTGATCTATATTTTGGGTATATTCCTCGTGATTATGATATGAAATATTTAATCTAAATAGTATCGAAGATCACTAGACAATTACCCGGTACCACATATCCCGGGTATTCCCCAATGGCAGGTTATCCATGAGGATTTCTAACAAAAAAACGATACCTACTTAATAATATGATATTTTATTTCTGGGAGTGTCCGAAATCCTATTGAATCCATCTTATGCATTTATTTGTAAACTACTGGCCTTGGCCCTAGCTTTACACAGATGTAGTTTTTATTGTTTAAATATTTCGGGTGGATTATGCGCACACGCCCCTTTCCCGCACTTCAGTGCCCCCACCCTCGCCAGGTTTCTCGCTGAGACGCTATTTGTTTTTCCTTGGGTTATATTATTGTAGTTTTAATAGGATCCCTTTTTTTTCTAGTAATTAACAAATACCAAAACCTTTCGCATGACGCTTTGTATCTATAAATGTTTTAAGTGTATTGCGAACAGACAGACAGACGTGGTGGATGACTTTTTTTTATAATTTAAAGTGATGATAGCTTCGTCACGTTAAAAACGTAAACAGCGACATCTATTTTCAATAAAAGGATCTAACTTAATTGAAAGCCAAGGCAGGCGAATTCGGCAAGAGCAGTTAGTTGTTAGTACTTGACCAGTACAAATTAGTTCAGTTAGTACAAATTAGTTATATGTATTGTAAATTTTTAACAGCAATAAAAAGGCTAATTTTTATTATTAGACGTCTCCGAGTGGATGTGGCCAGTAAAAACATTACTCAATACTCGCATATTATTCTCCATATTCCTACGTAAGTGGTTTCAAGTATCCTAAAAAGCATTTAGTTTACGTTTACGTTTGGTAACGGATTTGGAATACAATTTCATTCTAAGCGTGTCGTAAGAGCCGACAAAACCAAATGTTAAGGCCGATAACCTAGCCGCAAGGCAAGCTTGATACGTAACCTTATGCAAAATCGTCTAGCTAGTGTGGCACAGTGGGCTAAGTACCCTCCATTTAATGGGAGGTAGTTCGACTCTGCAGTGCATCATGCATTGGCTGAGTACGAGTAGTAGTAATATCAGTAGTTACATCACTCTCATCAGGCAGTCAAGTATAAATATATCTTAACTAGCAATTGCGCACGGCTTCGCCCGCGTGGGCTTCGAATCCGTGCTTATCTCCTCTTCGCATATAGCCTCTTTCTTCAGATGATTTAATATTTTTTATGAACATTCAATCGGTTACTGTGACTAAACTATCATAGTTAGATACGTGCTCTCGAGATCTTAAGACCTACAAACTCGTAGTACATTATTTTGTTCTATTGTCTATAGTTTTTGGAGCGCACGCATAAATAGGTTTTTGATTTTACACCTTGGGTTACAAAATCGCAATTTTCATACGGATCCCTAATTCCCTATAACCTTCCTCGATAAATGGACTATCTAACACTGAAAGATTTTTTAAATCAGACCAGTGGTTCCTGAGATTAGCGCGTTCAAACAAACAAACTCTGCAGCTTTATAATATTAGTATAGTTTTTTTTGCATATTACTACTTCTACTGCTACTCAGTCTATAGACGACCCAATGTTGAGTCTGGCCTCCTCCAGTTAGATGGAGGGTAATTAGCCTACTGTACGCTGGCCCTACGGTTTGGCACAGGGTTTCGTATCAAGTGTTCCTTCTCATGCGGCTAGGTTACGGGCCCTTGCGATTTCCATTTGTCGTGTTACGACACCTTTAGGGTGGAATGGGCTGGTGACACTATGTATTCTAAGTCTATCACGACACTGATGATTTACTGCTCTCCACGCATTTTACTATCTCAGTGTATAATTTTCATAACGTTCATAATAATCTAGCGTCGTTTGAACCCATCATAGTAAAATCTCATTTCAGTAGTCCATACATGTGTAGCATTCACCTTATCTTCATAGAAATCTTTTTATATGCTCGAGTGTCGTATCTGGCGAGGACAGGGATGCTGTTTCTCATGCATAATTAATAAGAACGGTCCGAAATAAGCAATTTGGACACAGCACCACTGGTTTGTGGCGCCGTTTAGTTTAATGCTACACATTTAGTGTATTTATTTTTGAAACATGGACTTAAGTGTGTGTGTGTTAAATGTGAGTTCAGTTGGAATATCATTTGGCTCAGGCAGTACCAGGTAAATGACACTTTAATGAAACCTTATAAAACTACGATTATAGAGAAAAGTATCGTAGTACAATTTCTAGAATGAAACAAATAAAATGTTGTATGTTGTTGGTCTATGATATTTAAACTGGGATAAATTGTTTTTTTTTTAATGAAACCTCTGTTCTATTTGTACCCTGTATCTTGGGAGATGCTTAGAATAGGTAATTTAGGAACACACCTGGACTTAGAGAAAGTGCATCTGGTTAACACAAAGACACTTGTTTGACACTGTAATCGAACTGGAGATGGCGTGGCCCGTGATTTAAAGGCTGCACTTCCAACCCTAGACCAACAAGGCAATTAAATACCAACCGCTCTTTAGCGATTTAGCGTTTCTAGCATTATTTCTTACATAATCTTACTTATTGTGTCTTACATCATGTATAATATTGCCAACAAAATTGCTGGAGGCAAATTTGCGTTTAGTTTTTTTAATGATTTTGATTTTATTTTTAATAATGCGCGGGTTTATTATTATATTACGTATATAATTTTGAAGCAAGTAATATAATATCAAATTAAATATTACACATTTGAACATCACATTTCTTTTCTACAAATCAATATACTTATCTAGGGATTTTGCCATTATGACGGTGTTGTGTTGGAAGTTGAGAGAAAATTTAAAAAGAAACTGGGCGTATAAAAAATATTAGAGATGCCTACGGTAATGGTGAAATTATATTACCCGTGCTGTAATAAGCAAATACATTTTCCAAAAATGGATCCAAACTCGTTGGTCTAGTGGTTAGATGTGCCGCCTTTGGATCAACGAGTCCCGGGTTCGATTCCGGGGTCGGGCGATTGTCTTTGTCTAAACCAGAGGCACTGGCTCGGAGTCTGGGTGTCATTTCTATCTATAATATGTATGTATTTACAAAAAAAAAATATTATATAAGTAGTTTATCATCCATCTCGTTACCATAACACAAGCATTAAGTTGCTTAGCTTGGGACGAGATGGCGTTGTGTGAAATGTCCAAGGATATAAAACTAATAGTTATTATGGAGAGAGAACGCCGCAGTGGTTAACGCCAACATTTATTACTGAATTACCGGCATAAATTAACATACCATAATTTTGCTAAGTTTCCTTAGTTCAGATGACTAGTGGGCATTGCTAGCCCAGGTAACATTGGTCTCCTGTATTCATTTTCATATATTACAGAATCCATTAATTACATAATTTTATTTAGAAACAAATATTCTAAATAAAACGGGTCCCGGGATCGATTCCGGGGTCGGGCAAGTGTCTTTGTCTAAACCAGAGGCAACTGGCTCGGAGTCTGGGTGTCATTTCTATGTATAATATGTATGTATTTACAAAAAAAAAATGTATGTAAGTAGTGTATCATCCATCTCGTTACCATAACACAAGCATTAAGTTGCTTAGCTTGGGACGAGATGGCGTTGTGTGAAATGTCCAAGGATATTAATTTATATTTATTTTATTTATTTACGTTGCGTAAATACATGCGAGTAAAAAAGAGAACACTGCCGACCAACTGTTCAGCAGTCTCGCAGAAGGTTGTATTTTACTACTTTTGTAAAATTTATTGAATAAACAACTTAAAAAAAACCAAACACTTAAGGAAATTGATAAACACTCAAGAAATAAGTCCTTTCATCATTTCACTTATAACGATTTTTAAACGCTAATTAATAAAAAGTACGCGGTACGCCCCTCATCGCCTCCGGCATTGAATTTCTCAACAAACTGGACAAAAATGTTCTCGTTAAATTATAAAAAAATACTTCAATTGCTCCTGCTGTACACAAAAAGGGTTCTAGCGAAATCCCTTTGAACTTTTAATGAATTTGTAATACCTCTGTCGCAGCTCTTGTTACAGGTTAATATTTTGCTTTTGATCTTTTTTCTGGTTCTTTGTAATAGACGATAATTTTATTGTAATGTGGTGTTGGAAAATTTATCTCATATTGAATATTATGACAATATCTGTAAATTAAATAAATGGGTTTATTTGCAATGACAATACTAAAGGTAAAGGATAATTGATTTTTTGTATGTCTGTTGGTACTAACTTTTCTACGAACCGGCCAATTTGGATCATGTAAAGAGTAGGTCGTCGTTTCAGCCCATATATGACCCACTACTGAGTCAGGCCTCCTCCAAATACATGGAGGGAAATTAGCCTACTGTGCCACGATGGCAAGACGGGTTGGCACAGGGTTTGTGTCAAGGTTTCCTTCTCTTTCGGCTAGGTGATCCGCCTCTTACGTTCTTTTAGTCGCCTCTTACGACACCCTCAAGACGGTATGGGTTGGTGACATTGTAATTTCTAAATCCGTCACCACACGGACGCGTCACCACATGGACGAAAGAGTAGGTAACTTCGGCTAATATTATTTCATCATCAACATCCGTGTGGTCAACAAAATTATGTCTACATCCACGAGGAGGCCGTGAACAGCATAGTGTCATAAAGGGAGAGACAGAAATAAAAAAAATAGAATTTAACTCTGTAGTTTTCAGAAATCTGTGTCTGAAGTCAACAATATTTTGTTCTATGATACCAAAAATGTGGAACCAATTTTATTTTTAGGGGATTATAAACCCCATAGTATTGATAAATCCGGTATGTGTGAAATAGGGCGATATATTTCTAGGTCCGTTATGCGAAGACATATAGCGTGGGACAGTAAACTTATCATCAGCAATTTATAATACACTAGCGACCCGCCCCGGCTTCGCACGGGTGCAATTATATTATACCTATAAACCTTCCTCTTGAATTACTCTATCTATTAAAAAAAACCGCTTCAAAATCCGTTGCGTAGTTTTAAAGATTTATGCATACATAGGGACGGACAGAAAAATGCGACTTTGTTTTATACTATGTAGTGATAGTAATATAGAGAAAAGATTTGCTGTTTAGTGTATATATTTGTAACGAGTAAACTCAATAACAACTAGACTGATTTCTAAAACTCTTTCACCATTGCAATGTCAAATTACAGAGGCCCCGCGCTTAAGCCCGTGTGATTATAATTGTTAAGTCATTCCTACAAAAATAACGTTATATTCAGCTTTTTTTTCTTTAAAAATATGATAACAGTAAATATAATTAAACTTGTTTCTAAAGTTTATGTTTACTGTGCACCTACCTTTTGTTTCTCTGCACCACTTATAGGTTGACTGGGAGAGAATGCCTATGGCATTAAGTCCGCCTTTGTACACTTTATGTGCATTAAGATTTAATAAATAAATAAATAAATAAATAACAGTAGCTCAGCCTTTTAGATACTTACTGCTGGGTCGTGCCTCCTCCAGCAATATGAAGCGAAATAAAGTGGCACGTTGGCGTAAGAGGTTGGCGCCAAGTTTCATAATCATCATCATCATCATCATTTCAGCCAAAAGACGTCCACTGCTGGACATAGGCCTCCCCCAAGGATCTCCACAAAGGCCGGTCCTGGGCCGCCCGCATCCACTGCTTTCCGGCGACCTTAACCAGGTCGTCGGTCCACCGTGTGGGAGGCCTACCAGCACTGCGCTTTCCGGAACGCGGTCGCCACTCGATGACTTTTCTGCGCCATCGGGCGTCGGTCCTGCGACTTATGTGCCCTGCCCACTGCCAGGTTTGGCAATTTGAACTGAAGTTTCAAACTGAAGTTTCTTTACAATGTTCAAAATTGGGTCTAAATTATATTTCATATTTTGATACGATACCTTTATTTCCTGACGTTTCTATACAGCATAACGCGAAATTTAAAACAACAATAGTGATATCTTTCTTAATAAGTATCTACAAGTTTCTTAATATTTTAAATGTAAATATAATTCAGGTGCGAATTTTGGTTCATGTATGACGGATTAAGAATACGCAATGGCAAATGTGCTGTAAGAGGTGACTAAAGAAACGCAAAAAGCAGATCATCTAATTGCGAGAGAAGGAAAACTTGATACAAACCCTGTGCCAACCCGTCTTGCCAGCGTGGCACAGTAGACTTATTTCCTTCCATTCATTTGGAGGAGGCCTGACTCATGAGTAGGCTATACATGGCCTGGATTGATGAAGTTACTCCATAGTTTTATTGTATTACATGTGTAAATGTATTTTGTCACGCGCCATAGTGCGAATTGCAAAATTCAATAGGCAACTTTATTTCAACTTATGTCTCTATGGGATTGACCCGTCGCCGCGTCGCTCCGGATGTAAGCCGAAGGGCCCGCTAGGTAATTTTAGTGGTAACTTTGTCACCTCGAATGGGATTATGCATGTTTTGTTAAAACTTTTAGGTAACCTCGGGATTTCAGAGAGGTGTCCTAAAACATATTTTATTAATCTGTTTTGTGATAATAAGCTTTGACCATTAAGCTCATTGCTCAGCACTGTGCGTGTGGTGACGGATTTAGAATACATAATCTGACCAACCCACACTATCCTGAGCGTGTCGTAAGAGGTGACTAAAGGAGCGTAAGAGGCAGGTCACCAAGCCGTATGAGAAAACTTGATGATTGAACTTGAACTATGAGCTGAGTAGTTGTTGCAATTATTTATATAATGATAATCAGACAAATTCTTTTTGTTGTCGTCATCCAGCTATCCTTGCCCGCATACTGAACTACACCGCATCTACCGCGCTGTTTGCTGAAATACAGGGATACCTAGTTCAAGGACAGATGTCATTAATATTAATAAGACATTTTAGCCGTCAAATGTGTAAATTTACTTTCATTCATATGTGTAAATTCAATCAATTGTATTTAGTCCGGGATCCCCGGTACATTGTTTTCACTTGATTACTATCAAGCTAATTTTTCGTGAGTAGCTTCATTTTCATGAGACGCCCAACATTTTCTTGTCGACAACTCTTGATTGTGGTAGCTAACAGAGGTAGCAAGGGTGAAATATGTTGATTTTATGATTCTAAAAAAGTTATTACTAACCGGGTGCTTTTTGGTATATCTGATGATAATTATCTAAATGATTCGAAAATGTATTTGTCCTACAAAATGTATGGTTTGATCAAAGAGTCCTCCACTTCCAATATGTATGGATAACGAGGTCATAAACAATGATTACTAACCAGCTGTTTTTTTTTAATTTACTTAGTAAATATTTATATTATTTAACCGTTATATTGTCCTACAAGTTGCGTGGTACGTTATCCCGGTCGTACGCTCAAAAGTTGTTAAAACCACAAGACCCATTTTGTCATCACTAACTGTAGGACAATAATTTTACATGATAGGTTAGTGTATTCTCTGCCCAAATGATACAATGTCCTACAAGAAAACAGGTATGTAACACGAGTCCGACAAAAATTGTATTTTTTTTTCATTTTCCTACTTATACCTTATGATACAGTTAAAACATCTTTTGTTTTAATTTAAATAACTTTTTTTCTAAAGTAGTACAAAAAAATAATTATTCACATATAAAAAAATTAATATTCATCAGATTCATCTGATAAATTTTCAGTATAATCACTGTCATTTTCATCTATTTCATTTTTTAACATACTAAATCTCTAATAAAATAATTTTCATCCATTAAACATATCGGTGGATGTCGTTGTATAGCGGGATCCGTATATGTACTATATAAAAAGTTTCGTACACTATAAAACGAAGTGGATTCATTTTATGTTAAAAATACTTAATTTTTTACGTTATTACAGTCAGATGACGAGGAAAATGAAATAGATGAAAATGACAGTGATGATGCTGAAAATTTATCAGATGAATCTGATGAATATTTTTTTTTTTTGTAAATAATAATTTTTTTGTACTACTTTAGTAAAAAAATAATTTTATTTAAGTTAATAAAAAAGATGTTTTCACTGTATCATCACTATCACTACTTAGTATAAAACAAAGTCGCTGTCGTCTGTCCGTCCCTATGTATGCTTAAATCTTTTATACTACGCAACGGATGTTGAAGCGGTTTTATTCAATAGATAGAGTGATTCAAGAGGAAGGTTTATATGTATAATACGTGCATTATTGCACCCGTGCAACGCCGGGGCGGGTCGCTAGTAAGTTATAAGTAGGAAAACGAAAAAATGACAATTTTTGTCGGACTCGTGATACATACCTGTTTTTTTGTAGGACATTGTATCATTTGGGCAGAGAATACTAACCTATCATGTAAAATTGGTGTCCTACAGTTAGTGATGACAAAATGGGTCATGTGGTATTAACAATTTCTGATTGTAGGACCAGGATAACGTACCACGCAACTTGTAGGACAATATGACGGTTAAATAATATAAATATTTACTATGTAAATAAAAATAAACCAGCTGGTTAGTAATAATTTTTGATGACCTCGTTATCGATAAATATTGGAAGTGGAGGACTCTTTGATCAAACCATACATTTTGTAGGACAAATACATTTTCGAATAATTTAGATAATTCTCATCAGATATACCAAAAATCACCCGGTTAGTAATAATTTTTTTAGAATCATAAAATCAACATATTTCACCCTTGCTACCTCTGTTAGCTACCACAATCAAGAGTTGTCGACAAAAAAATGTTGAGCGTCTCATCAAAACAAAGCTATTCACAAAGATTCAGCTTGATAGTAATAAAAAAAAATCTCGGATCTGTAGTACAACTTTTGAGTGTAGGACTGGGATAACGTACCACGCATCTTGTAGGACAATATGACGGATATAATATATATATTTACTAAGTAAATAAAAAAAAACCAGCTGGTTAGTAATCATTTTTTATGACCTCGTTATCCATACATATTGGAAGTGGAGGACTCTTTGATCAAACCATACATTTTGTAGGACAAATACATTTTCGAATAATTTAGATAATTATCATCAGATATACCAAAAAGCAACCGGTTAGTAATAATTTTTTTAGAATCATAAAATCAACATATTTCACCCTTGCTACCTCTGTTAGCTACCACAATCAAGAGTTGTCGACAAGAAAATGTTGGGCGTCTCATGACAATGAAGCTACTCACGAAAAATTAGCTTGATAGTAATCAAGTGAAATCAATGTATGGGGGACCCCGGACTAATTTGGCATTGGAAATAAAATATTATATTCTTATATATTCTTATATCTTTTGCACAATACTTTGTTCGCGTTAAAAATGTAATGAGTCGTGATTTCTTGACGGCTCTGATCGTGTATATTTTATTTTATTCCCAACGATTCAGGCACTTTGCAGGGTATCAGAACCTTCAAGAAATCATTTCCCCAATGTGCAAGGATCGTGAAAACCATCATAATGCAATGAGTCATCAATGTCCGCCGGTTAGTCACGCCTCTTAACTTATCAAATCGATCCTAAATAGGAAGTCAAGCTTACAATGATCAGTTTAAGGCTTCTTATGAACACAGCAGTGGTAACCTGTCCTTTATGTTCTACAGTTGCGCTGATTACTCACGATCACTGCGTCCTTAACGCGAACGAACTCTAGTCTTTTGTCTCTTTTTAATTTCCTTTATGAGCTCACAATTGCCTTCATAATGGTATCGTACCTTTCATTAAGACTCATTTGAGCCCCTGAATGGTGGTTTCGCCGCATAATGGGTGGAAGCGTTAGATGTTGTGCCCTTAAGCTTTTGTGTACACATTATGGCGTTCACTAGCTCTTTTCACGGCTCGTTCGTGTTTGAGCGCTGGCCGTTTTCTATGGAGGCTTTATTAATAAGAACCCTGCTATGGGGTAATAAAACATGACGCGGTTAACCTTATCCTTTCTATTTGGAGCTCTCAGAATTACTTTTGGTTTGCAACTGGACTTACAAACGTACTACTCTTTACTTAAAGCGTCACGTAATGTCACGTAACTATTTTATAATGCTGTAGCTGTCGAACAAGACTTCTCTTCATCATTATCATCACTTTAGCCCATAAATGATCCACTGCTGAGTCGGGCCTCTTCCTAATTCATTGAGGAAAAAAGCATACTCCGCAGCCATACAGGGCATGTATCAAAATTTCCTTCTCTTACGGCTTGGTGATCTGCTTTTTGCGCTGTCTTAGTCGCCTCTTACGTCACCTTAGGATGGTATGCGTTAGTGTCATTGTATATTCTACACCACCGCAAGACAACTATAGCTTGAAGCAAATAAATACCGGTTGTAACATTAGACTGACCAAGCAGGGCAGACGGCATTCGCTCCGTGTAAATAGTGGTAGTTAGCCATTCAGGGTAAACTGGTGCCGACCCCAAATTAAATTGGGAAAAAAGGGAGGTTCTTCCATTTGGGAAATTTATTTATTTATTTGGATTCCCAACAGAAAGTGTACAAGGACAAATATGAACTTAAAATTATTGACTACAACTAGTACCTTTCCAATTACAGGGAAACACAGCATTCATTTGCTTTTGAAAAACTTAAAGTAATACATATATGTTTATAAATTGAAACTATTAAAACTAAGAGTAATAATAATATAATTATACAGTAATAAAAAATAAAACAAAGACCTACAATAACAAATTAAAATTAAAATTTATAATTAAAGTTTGTGGAATAAATATGTAGTATGTAGAATTTCATGAATAAGTTGTATAGTCGCTTTATTGGTCTATTTGCAAGATCGACTTCTGCGCAGCATGTCGCGGGTTCGATTCCCGCACGGAAGAAATATTTGTACGACCTACAAGTATTTGTTCCGGGTCTGGGTGTTTTCTATATATAACATGTATGTATTTACAAAAAAAAAAAGTAGATTATCATCCATCTCGTTACCATAACACAAGCATTAAGGTTGCTTAGCTTGGGACGAGATGGTGTTGTGTGAAATGTCCAAGGATATTATTATTATTATATAAGATGCGCTAAAGGCCAATGCGAATTGTAGGTACTGATGGAATTTAATATTTAGTTCATCATTATTTTCGTCCATCAAGACCATTTGTTGAGTCGGGTCCCTTGTCATTACACAGAAGGGAATTAGCCTACCATGCCACGCTGGAACAGACGATTCGATCTTAAGCTCGATACTGATTTAATGGCGACCATATTGTAGATTTTTATTCACTTTGATAAATAATGATGATTAAACTGTTACTGTTGATACAATATTTGTACAGTCGTTAGAAAGTATATTTAGAACAAAGCAAACACACCATTCTTAGAATATAATTACGTATTGCGTATTTGTCGTTCAGAAAAATCATTGCAAAGTTAACATATTATATTTTATCGTATTAACAAGGTACCAAATAAAATCATGAAAGTTATTAAAACTTTATTACGTTCCACATTCACTCGCTCACCTGTGAACTGCGGAAACTTTTTTCCTCTTTGAAACGCAAAAGTAAGGTAATTATATCACAGCCAGCTCGCATTTCATGGAACACATTAGTACTAATGTACGCTCAGAAAGTTCGCTGCGAGGAAAATAAAAATATAATCTATTATCGTGGCAATACTCCCACAAATGACTCGGTGTTGCTCGTATTATTTTTAATATTGGCTTTATGTGTGCCAGTCAGAAAGGGGTTCGTTATTTAAAAACAAAAGTTGCGTTTATATCATTACTATGGCTTTATATTACGTGTGAATGTAGATTGTTTTATTGCAAATGGAAAAAAACTATGATGACCTACATCTTGAATGTTTTCTGCAAAGTTGGTAATAACTGAGCATTGAATCAAAGAAAGATTACATTAGTAAATTTGAGCAAATTGTTTTATATCTCTGATGTCTTTTACATTTCTCTATGATACGTACTAGAATTTTCTGTATTTTTGTAATCACAGTATCTTTTGTCAGCTTACAGTATTCCAATATCCTTAACAAATACCCCTTAATAGGAAGTGGAATCTGCAGACAGATTGCAACGCTCATTGGGTCAATTTATAATGCATTTACAAGGTGTATTTACTCCAATTACCTAACTCTAAGTGGAGTCATTGTCACACAATGCGATAAAGAGCTCAATCAAAATAGCTCTCGTCCCAGACTATATGAACTCTTCTAAGTCGATTGAAGGGCTAGGCAGTTAGGCACAGGATTCAGGCAGCGCAAGTTGGAAGGAATCTCTCGCTGTCGATCATTACTGGTCGGATACTGGACAGCGAGGAGTGTTGAGAAGGCATGGCCTCCTGTTGCGAGGGTATCGCAGAGGAGGTGGCGGACTGAGTCAGAGATAAGGATTCACTAGCTGACCCACGCTTCACGCAGAGGCCGGGGAGAAATAGGTGAGAGTAGCCTTAGTTGCTTTAGAAGTCTTAGAGACTGACTGACCAGCTACCCGGGAGCGTTTCGATAGTCGCAAGTCCGCCTGAAAGGCAAGCCGTCGGCGTCGGAGCGCCACAGTCGACAGCGTTCTCGCGAGTTTGTGATGACTTAAACGAGACGTGTGAAGGTATACAGCTGGGGTTTTGTTCAGTGTTCCGGAGTCCTACATAGGCGGTATGCATCAAGCATTTACCCAACGTCACCAAAAAACGGTTCTTATTAGGTTGTAATTCTGCTGTGGGTAAGGTAGAAATGCCCTGCAAGCACTCAACCGCTGCGGCTCACTATAGCATCTTCGAGTTGGGGCTCAACCTGGTTGGTCACGAATCCGAAGACTAAAAAGTCGTGGCTTCTTTCTGCTTTATGTCGTATCACCCACATTTTACGAGACTCTCTTAATGGGTTGGTGAAATTTGGTGTTCAATAGCCATATGGACGAAAGCTAAACTACTTATAAACCCTTTCTCTTACTAATAAGTAACGTGCAACTGAACAATATTTATGAATAGCACGTCCCACGCGTCACACATAGTAGCCCGATATAGGGGACCGTTGTTACTCGTGCCAATATTGTTTGGTTCCCTGTAATTGATGGCTAGTATGGGATTAGAACGAAACAATAACATTTATCGTCTATATTGTAATCACATTTATATGATTGATGGCAAGTACAAATATGCTGACATGCTAGAGGATTTCTTTAATTTAGGATATCGTATATGTCATTACTTAAGTTTTGTATAACCAGAGTATCTCTACGTATGTAGACCTCCAGTAAAGACAGTCGGAACCCACAAGGCGGACAGACGGCGCGGGTAGGTGCACCGGTGGGATGTTCAGTGGGTATGCTGATGCTGTTTATAAAACTGTTTGGTGCACCAGAGTCCCACATACACACTGGACTTCCCTACGAGTAGGAACACCCTGCAAAAAGAGGTATGTAGACCTAATGAAACTGTATCTTGTAAGAGTGAGGATTTTAACCTATCCTTTTAATTTAACCTGACTAAAGTAGAAAAAAAATTAAACATTTCATTTCATTTTTCTTTACAAATACCTTTGTGCCATTGTTGTAATATGTACCTCACTTTTATATTTGATCATATTGTGCATGAATTGCTAACGTAACATTACGCAATCGAATAGGTAAAAAAGTAACAGTGAACATGTGTGGCTTTAGCCGATTCATAAAGGTCAAATGGTTTTCACGGTTTCCTTAAAATATATGTTTCAGTTCTCTTTAAATTGTTTTTTTTTTAACTCATGTTACAGAGACTCGGCAAGCGGGCTACTCCGACACCTCACGCGGTGTTGGTAAACGCCGGCGAACGTTCCCCAACAAATTGAAAAGCAATGAAGCGCGGAATTCAATTTCATATTGAAAGCCATTCATCTTTGCCGCTTCTTCGGGACCTTCTGAAAGCGTTACGTCTCGACTTTACCGCCCCATTTTATCCCTTAAAAGTTCGCCCTTTTTCCGTATTGTATTTTATTGAGTAACTAGACACCTAGGTCATTATACTTTTTTAAACGTTTATAAATTGCTTTACTTGTTCTACCGTACTTTACAACTATTTATAATTATTTTTCCTTCAAACGACTCACAATTTTGATGGTTGGCTGATAAAGGTCTTAATTATATTTAAAAAAAAAACTTTTTTAATTTAAATAATGCTTACACCGGCCATTCTATACAATAAGTAAGAAACAAAAACTAGATAGCCTAACCGGCATTTTCTTTATAAAGTAGAGTTTTGATGATTTAAGATACTTCTGTGTGGTCACCAACCAACACCATCCTGAGGGTGTCGTAAGAGACGAACCCGTCTGGCCGTCTGGCCAGTAAGATAATTACCCTTCATGTAACTGGAGGAGGCTGCCTCAGCAGTAGGTCATATAGGGGCTGCTTAGTAGTCGTATCAGTAACAGTTGATACAACTTTCATTAAAATACTATTACTTTTTTTTTTTTTTATGGAAGAGGGAGGCAAACGAGCAAGCGGGACCTGATGGTAAGTGATCACCGCCGCCCATGGACACCCACAACACCAGAGGGGTTGCAAGTGCGTTGCCGGCCTTTATTTTGCCCTCCCCAGTTTGGGCCTCCGGCCCTCTCAAACTCAAACTCAAATCATTTATTTCAATTGAACCTATTTACTGGTGTTTCTGAAAAGTCAAAAGTGAAGTTAGGAATCTAGTTGCATGTTCCAAAAAGTAGATCCTATGGAGAAGAACAGGCAAGAAACTCCATGGACACTCTTTTTATCATATTTTCTGTTACAATCATCTGATTGGGTTACATTGATTTCGTGTTTGTTCACATTGATCTCGCTCACCGAACGAAGCGCAGTGGCTAAAAGCTACTACTCAAAAGTCGGTCTTCTGCGAGAGTGTGGTACTTACCCGGTCGAGCTGGCCCATTCATGCCGCGAACAGCGTGGCTATTTTATTGTATACCAAAAGTACTATTTAAGAGCACCCTTAGTTTGAATCAGTAGCATCTTTACAAAAACCTACGTTTAAAGTGCCCCATTATGGAGGTTTCAATAACAATTCAATTGCTTTTTCTTCCCTTCCCCCAACCCGTAAGGTGCAATATACAGAACTAATTTGGGGAGCAAACCGTTAAGATTTTCATTATACCAAACACGAAGGGAACATCGGCCCAGCTATAATCGTTGAATCGTATTACCATTACAACTGTCCACGGAACGCCAGATGCTTCAAACAACTTTATTTCATTATTCGGAACGACCAGACCCTTTCGTGCGCGTGTGTTTTACAAACGCCGTTGGCGACATTTAAGCTTATGTAAAATTATTTCGGGTTTATCTCCTTCTGTAATATTATCTAGCTTCTATCTATCTATATATATATATATATATATATATCTTTTCTTCTTCTTCACTATCACTATCACTACAAAGTATAAAACAAAGTCGCTGTCGTTTGTCCGTCCCTATGTATGCTTAAATCTTTAAAACTACGCAACGGATTTTTCGTGTGGTGACGGATTTAGAATACACAATGTCACCAGCCCATACTGTCCTGAGGGTATCGTAAGAGGCGACTAAAGGAACGCAAGAGGCTGATCATCGCGAAAGAAGGAAAACTTGAAAGAAACTCAGTCCCAATGCGTTTGGCTGAAACGACGACATGTAGTTATCAACCGATTTCTCCAAAGACGAACCAGATCGACGCCTGTTCTAATACGGCGTCTGAAACACGTGGTTTACTAATCTTATTTCCCTCACATCATCAGTCATCATCATTTCAGCCAAAAGACGTCCACTGCTGGACATAGGCCTCCCCCAAGGATCTCCACAAAGGCCGGTCCTGGGCCGCCCGCATCCACTGCTTTCCGGCGACCTTAACCAGGTCGTCGGTCCACCGTGTGGGAGGCCTACCAGCACTGCGCCTTCCGGAACGCGGTCGCCACTCGAGGACTTTTCTGCCCCATCGGGCGTCGGTCCTGCGAGCTATGTGCCCTGCCCACTGCCACTTAAGGTTGGCAATCCGGTGGGCTATGTCGGTGACCCTGGTTTTCCTGCGTATCTCCTCATTTCTGATTCGATCTCGCAGGGAAACTCCGAGCATAGCCCTCTCCATTGCCCTTTGGGTCCCTCACATCATTTGTAACAAAATATTATTTCTTGTATTCTCTGTCCAAACTCTTACCTAGTTTTTATTAATTACTACTACTACTCGGCCCATAAATGACCCACTACTGAGTCGGGCCTCTTCCAAATTCATAGAGGGAAATTAACCTACTGAACCAGGCTGTTTATTAGTAGCATTTTTTAAAACCGTGTACATAGTGCCACGACCTCATCTTATCCTGACGGTGTCGTAAGTCGACAAAAGGAAATGAGAAGGCCGGTATACTAGCCGTAGGCTATTTTCCCTCCCTGGTATGGGAGCAGGCCCGACTTAGCAGTGGGTAATTTATGAGCAGAATACAGTTGTAGTATTGTTTAAAAAAAAATATACAATTTTACTTGCTTTGTAAAAATTGTGTGAGCATCTCCCAATTTTAGTAACCTATGATCCAACATTTAACAGGAACTTTTGTCTCGATGCATATGCCAACATTTGTAGGTGTACATATTATAAACCTAAAAAACACACATATAGTATTCAAGTTATAATATGAAACTGCTCCACTTAAGTGGGACTGTGAAAGCTATTTCAAAATAAAACCTCCAAATACCTTTCACAAAAATATCTTGTGACTTCATACCGTTATTGGGTGGATATTTTTGTAGCAGAACCTACGCTAATAATCAAGACAGAACTACAATAACTGAAAGAAATAAAGAGATGAATGCCTTTCAATATGAAATTGAATTCTGTGGTTCATTGCTTTTCAATTTGTCGGAGACGCTATCATTACTGCTAGCTGTTAAATATATAAAAATTATTGTACCTAAGTAATAGACTATTATGTTTTCTCTACAGTAGGGTGATCCTTGGTCCAGTTGGTTTTTTGTTTTTGTTTATGTCTATTATCATTATTGTTATTAGTTTGTCGATTGAGTACCAATATTATCTTGATATCTTTATATGGATATATTGCAGGGCAAAGGCCTCTCCTTTTTGTAAGCCAAAAAAAACGACACCTTTGCTTTAGGTATAAACCTACTTCCCGGGGGCAGTTTATAAATATAAAATTCACGAACACAAATAAATAAATAAATATAATAATAAATATCCTTGGACATTTCACCCAACGCCATCTCGTCCCAAGCTAAGCAACTTAATGCTATATACATTTTTTTTTTGTAAATACATACATATTATAGATAGAAATGACACCCAGACTCCGAGCCAGTGCCTCTGGTTTAGACAAAGACACTCGCCCGACCCCGGAATCGAACCCGGGACCCGTTGATCCAAAGGCGGCACATCTAACCACTAGACCAACGAGACAGTCGAGAAATGACACCCAGACTCAGAGCAAGTGCCTCAGGTTTACAAAAATGCACTTTCTTATCGGGGACCAGTGATCCAAAGCTATACTAGCATTAACCCCTAGACACCATCCTATCATGAGAGACTTCTAGCCATGTTATTTCGACAGAGACGTTTAAATATTCGTGCCAACTTCTTGGTCTTCCTGGTCTTGTATTGCTGTCTCACGCATGCTGTCTCTACGGTCCAAATGACTCCTTAGACCTAGACCTACACTCCGGATTCTGGAGTCTGAGTGTCATTTGTGTTCGTGAATTAAATGTTTTTAAGCTGCCCCACGATACAGGTTTACACAGAGCAGTGATTTCAGTTATAAAAAAAGTGCAACACATCTGGCCCACTCCGTAATTCCAGTCATGAAGCATAGTGTGGTGTTTCTATTAAATCGATTCTTTTAAAACTCTCTACGGGCCTCCTCTGGCGATCTTCAGTCAATGACCATGTTTGTGCACCGTAATATGAGACAGGAAAAACACACTTGTCGACGATTTTACCTATTATGAATCACCTACTACTCAGCCCATAAATGACCCACTGCTGAGTCATAAAATATACCAATCATGATACGGTTTTTTAATTTCTAAGCATGTTTTCGATCGATGACTTTAAGATAAATATTTCCATAATCGATTCAACCTTTTCCAAGTTCCTAAAGGAACAAAATATAGACTATATTGGTTATTTTAGTATTGTAGTGATAATGCCTATGTGTTTTTGTAAATCTAAAAATTAGTAGGTAACTAACCAACGGTAGAGATTTGGACGTGATTCGTGTTTTTTCAAATGATGATTATAGTGTGAGAAATCACACCATCATCGTCATTTGCGGCAAAACAAGTCCGGTGCTGGCAATTCAAGGAAATGCCGTGTTGGGCACCGGTCTTTCGCATGCACACGATGAAACACAGTAAAACTGCTTGGACTTAGCTGTGAGGGTGATAGCTAGCCGGGCGGCAATCTAATAATAATAAATATTAATTAATTTATTTATTAATAAATAATAAATTATTAATTTATTTATTTATTAATAAATAATAAATTATTAATTTATTTATTTATTAATAAATAATAAATTATTAATTTATTTATTTATTAATAAATAATAAATAAATTAATTAATAACTTCCGTCTCTTCCACGGAGATTAGATTATGTAGGTGAAAAAGAAGGCTAGCAACTTCTCTATTTTTACCGCATTTATGAAGTATTTTAGAATTTCTATAAAAGGAAGATGTAGTAGTTAATGGTTTTATGAATAAAAGAGTCGAACTGCCTCTTGTCATTGCCATTGACAACAGTACCTACACGTAATGTGTTTAATTCTATTCAAAATTTAAATATTTAGAACTTTTAAAGCGCAATATTCTAGTTGCTACTTTACTCCGAGTTTTATTCGTCGTACTGTAATGTACGTCTTCAGAACCAAACTTGGTTTACATTCATCTTAAAGTTAGACAACACCTGACGTCGTCGTGTGACTCAACAGAATTTATAATTGCGAGATAGAGGTTAAATGTTTATTACTCTAAATGTGTCTGTGTTGGTAAATAAATTTAAATACGGTAGAAAATTTTGTATCGGAGAGTATTGAAGTAATACGTCAAATAATTTGAAGCGTCAATAAATAAGTATTTAGATTCTTGCTTGAGCTGCTTTGCTTGATTAAATAAATAAATAAATATCCTTGGACATTTCACACAACGCCATCTCGTCCCAAGCTAAGCAACTTAATGCTTGTGTTATGGTAACGAGATGGATGATAAACTACTTATATATGTCGTGGATAACGATATCGTTTTATTAAGTTTCTCAATTGATTGTTAACACAGTAGTGCGGCAAACGCGGTGACGTCAGTTGTTTTGCAATGGCGGCACGTGGACAGAGTCGTAATGGAAAGTGAGGTTGGCTCGATCAGTCAGTCGACGTTGGGACACGGACCGAGACACTTCTCCGTTGCGAACCTGTCGGTTTGTCTATCTAAGTGTGTTAACTGAACATTGTTATTTATACTGTGGTTAATATTGTGAATTATAAAGTTACAAGTAATAAACCTCGTACGAAGTCAAGATGATGACGACTCTATCGCTCAGCCGTCGCTATCTCCGACATCAGAAGTGGTATGTAACTCAGTCAGCCCACGTGGAGAAAACAGTGTAGTGATAATGTGTGTACTTCTGTACGCGATGGAAATAACCGATAATGGCGATTCATTGTCACTATAAAGGAGACATTAAGCTACATGAAGATTGTTCTGAACTGAAGATCACAAGCGGCAGTCATAGTGCGGCGATTAACCAAGTGGGGATCACTTGCTTTCATTGTGATGGACAAGGACACTACGCGTCTAACTGCCCTGAGCGGAGCAGCAGGAAGGCGAGCAACAGTACTGTGGTCAGCCAGGTCAAAGAATAGTGAGTGGATCTGTAGTAAGCGCACCAGCTGCAATTTTACGTCACTCCGGTGAGCAGTTTCCATTTTATTACTCGGGTATATTGTATGGTATACGAATTTACGATAGTGTGATTTTGACCGGTGTAAGAAAATATTATTTGAGGTTCTTTTGCGTGTTTACCTGTTAATTACTTGCGATACGAAGTTTAGATTGCTGTGCTTGTTTAGCTTGACGGTTCATCGGTCTGGCGTCGTATTTTCGCCAGTTTATAGCAAAGTTTTCCAAGATTATGGAGCCATTGTATGCCTTGATTTGCATCGGTAAGGTAGCCTAAACGTGAGGCGATAGGACAGCAGATCCAGATTTCAAGCGATCGGGTTTTCGGTCGGCAACTGTGGAATGTCACAGCTGCGGTGGAATGGGTCACCGAGCATCAAATTGGCGGTGAAAGGCAAGGCAGCTAATGCTGCCACTGTACACTTCAGCGTCAGGCTCTGCGGGGCCGCGGCCGCGGTCGGACTTAGTCTGTTTCAGGTGCGGCAGCGCCGGACATTTGGCAGCGAGATGTCCACGTGGCAACAACGTGGCAACAGCGGAGGAGCTGGCGCGGCAGTAGGCGCAAGCAGTTCGGAGCGGCGCCTGCGGCGGCGGCGAGTAACGAGAGGCATGTGGAAGCTTGCTATGTTAGCAATCCCAGCGGTGCGCTGATGAACGCTTGTGAGTCGTATCCATTTTATTCTGATTCTGGTGGAGAGTGCTCTCTCATCAAACATTGTGTTGCGCCGAAGCCAAGTGGAAAGAGTTATGAGCACCCTCAAAAATATGTTGACTGTTGTAGCAGTTAGTCCAAATATACAGTCAAGGGCGAGGTGGCTCTATGAACTATAAAGGGCGAGGTGGCCAAATATACAGTCAAGGGCGAGGTGGCTCTGTGAACTATAAAGGGCGAGGTGGCCAAATATACAGGGTTGATCACTATTGGTTCGAGCACATGGCTAAGTGCGTTCGTAAGTTTGTCTATGGTTGTATTACTTGTAAACTATCTCAATCGCAATCAGGTCGCCCACAAGCGGGACTTCATCCAATTCTTAAGATTAGTATCCCGTGGCATACTGTGCACGTTGACTTAACTGGCAAATTAAGTGGAAAAGCGATTGCAAGGAGTACGTCATAGTTTTAATTGATGCGGTCACAAAATTTGTTCCCTTATATCATACCCTGAGAATAGATTTGGCTAGAACAATTAAATCCCTTAAATCAAGCGTCTTTAGTTGGAGCTCCAGTTAGTTATTGCAGATCTGGGACGATGCTTTGCAAACAAAGAATTCAAAGTTTTTTTTTTGTCAGTTTCACGGTGTTTCTTTACGTTTGATAGCTACGGGTTCAAGTCGCGCTAATTGCCAAGTAGAAAGAACAATGAGCGCGTTAAAAAGTATGCTGACCGCGATAGAAGCGTCTGATAGGTCCCGGCATGAAGCGTTAGAAGACGTGCAATTAGTTTTGAATTCCTCTGTCCACCGTGTAATACAAGCGAGTCCACTCGAGTTTCTGATAGGACCTTTAGCTAGACCATTTAACCTATTAACTTTGAATGATTCCGGACCGGCAGTAGACATTAGTAAGAGAGCAAGCGGCCACATACATAGAAAATAGTGCCAGTTACGAAAAAGTAAAATTTGATAAAACTACAAGTTAAAGTGGTAAAGTTTGATGTTGGTAATTTAGTTTAAATTCAAAACGAAGAGAAACCAAACTAAATTAGACGCGAAATACAAGGGACCGTTAAAAATTGTGGAGTTACTTGATGGTGATCGTTATTTGCTGAAATCTTTGACCGGTAATAGAACATAAAAATACGCTCACGACTGTATAAGGAGATTCCACTAAGCAGTGTGCCCGTTGAGTTAAATTTGTCTGATGAAGATGGTGAGGAGGTTGCCTCCAACAGTAAAAAAGAACACATACCTTGGCTAGGTCGCACTACACGCACTAGTCTGTAGTCGTAACTGCAACTCTGGGAGTTGTACAGAGCGCGATGGGCAGCTAGTGGTGTGGCGGGGACCCGGGTCTCGAGAGAGACTATTTGTATGGTCCTGTGTACTGGGAGTCGTGAACTCTAGTTAAAGTGTTGGTCGTATCGCTTGGAGCGATGACGATATGGGTGACATGTGAATTGTCACTAGCTGCTGGGACAGCTGGGCCATGTGTTGTGTAATTATTACTTTAAACCTACTGTTTTAAAGTATCAGTATTGAGATTTAAAGATTATGGGCTTAGAGGAATCTTTCGTGTTAAAGTTGTTAAAATTATTTGTATGCTAACGTGATCTCTGTTAACTTGATTCTTAAGATACGATAACGGAACATTACCGTCAGGTTGGCCGAACGTGAAAATGTGCCTCAGTTGGTTATTTTGTTACAAGTACACACGAGGACGTGTGCTTCGTCAGGCTGGCCGTGTCGTGGATAACGATATCGTTTTATTAAGTTTCTCAATTGATTGTTAACACAGTAGTGCGGCAAACGCGGTGACGTCAGTTGTTTTGCAATGGCGGCACGTGGACAGAGTCGTAATGGAAAGTGAGGTTGGCTCGATCAGTCAGTCGACGTTGGGACACGGACCGAGACACTTCTCCGTTGCGAACCTGTCGGTTTGTCTATCTAAGTGTGTTAACTGAACATTGTTATTTATACTGTGGTTAATATTGTGAATTATAAAGTTACAAGTAATAAACCTCGTACGAAGTCAAGATGATGACGACTCTATCGCTCAGCCGTCGCTATCTCCGACATATATATATTTTTTGTAAATACATACATATTATAGATAGAAAACACCCAGACCCGGAACAAATACTTGTAGGTCGTACAAATATTTCTTGTTTTCAAAATAAAAAATATTCCGTTCTATCCTCAGGGTATCGTAAAATCTGCCTAAAGGAAATATCAAGGCAGAAAACCTAGCCACAAGAGAAGGACACATGAAACGAAACCTTGTGCCAACCCGCCAACCAGCCTACTGTGCCACGTTTTGGCCAACGTGGGCACAGTAGGCTGCTGTCCCTCTTGTAAGTGGAAGAGGCCCGACTCAGCAGTGGATTATTTATGGGTTGAAATGGCTTTGATCATCATCGTTATAGCCGCCCTTAAATGACTCTCTCCACACCGACACACAGGGCTTCTTCCGTGTTGCCTTGGCCAGTCGGGCTTGTTATCAAGTTTCGCTTCTCATGCGGTTTGTTTATTGAGAAATGCTTAACGTAAACAAGGAGGCGGGATGTACGGACGAATCCGCACGCATAAGCTAGTCCATTATTAGTCCGTCACCCGAAAATGTTAATCAATAAGATTAATCAATGTGCGGGTAAAATGAAGAATAAATCTTTACAGATTTCACCGGAGTAAACATAATCTGGTTTAAGACGTTTTCGATGTCATTAGTAATCCATGGATCTTTTCGCCCGTTCTGTTTGATTTGTAAGCTATTTAAGGTTAGAGGAGAAAAGATAAGGAGAAAAGATACGCCATTTAATTCAGAGTTGCGATATGATTTCTCAGTTACCTCCTAAACCACGGTTTAAATTGTACATTGTCCAAATTTTACAGATTACATAGATAGTTATATACTCGTATTTTATAAATTAAGAAAGGTTTAGTTGTTTGTTTGTAATGGTTATACTCCAAACATAATGAGTCGATTTTGAATGTTTTTCAACAGTAGAAAGCAGTATTATTCCCAAGTAATATTATGTTATCAGTGTATGTTGCCAATGATGACACAGTACATCGCTCACTATGGGCTCATTCATGGCTCAAATTCTCCCAAAAGGCAATAAAGAGGGCTTTGCTCGAGGTTTCCTTGTAAGGAGGTACGCAGACAAGCCAGAGTTACCGACATAGCCTACAGTATTGCAAAGCCTAAGTGGCAGTGGGCAGGGCACTTATCTCGCATAACGTACGCCCGATGGGACAGAAAATTCCTGGAGTGGCAACCGCGTTCAGAAAAGCGTAGTGTTGATAGGCGTCCCACACGGTGGACCGATGACCTTGTTAAGGTCGCCGGAAAACGATGGATGCGAGCGGGCCGGCCTCTGTGTAAATCCTAGGAGGAGGCCTATGTCCAGAAGTCTTTCTTGTCAGATCTTTTGACCGAAATGATGATGATAATTTTAATAATTATGTTGCTATTTAGGGAAAGTCAGATAAACACGGGATTTCACGGCCAGCTAGTTAAGAATAATACGTTTGATCATTTCAATACAATAATGATTCAAATTATCTAATCAAAAGAATATTATTAAAATTGATGAAATCTTCTAAGATTTAAGAGATAACATTAACTAACAGTAAAAATATCTTTCTATTTATACTATATCAATTACTAGCGCCCCGCCCCGGCTTCGCACGAGTGCAATTATATTATACCTATAAACCTTCCTCTTGAATTACTCTATCTATTAAAAAAAACCGCTTCAAAATCCGTTGCGTAGTTTTAAAGATTTATGCATACATAGGGACGGACAGAAAATGCGACTTTTTTTTATACTATGTAGTGATGATTCATTATGATAAGACTTTCTCAGTAACGATTTGATAAAAAACAATTGACAAAAGAAAATCTTTTAATTATGCTCTTTAATTTCACGTGTTTCATTTACTGTAGATGTGAGCATGTAGGTACAAAGCCATTAACTTCTTAAACTTTTAGAAACCTACCTCTGTGGGCATTCATCTAAACTTTGGCTGCACCTGGCCCAACAACGCTTCGTAGAATCCAATTGTTAGAAAAAAGTACAATAAGGTACAAAACCGAAACCAGCTTTAAAACGTCGGACAGGTAGAGTTTTGCAAAGGTTTATTGACTGAACTGTAGGTTGCTTTTGTGTTTGTTGTTAATTTATTTCACTGTCTTTATTTATTCTCAGCCCATAAATAAATAAATGACCCACTGCTGAGTTGGGCCTCTTCCAACTACACGGAGGTTTGCCAAGCTAGCCAGACAGGTTGGCATAGTGTTTCATAGTTATCGGCCTTGTCATATGCTTTTGTCTGCTCTTACGACACCCTCAGGATGGAAGGGGATGGTGACACTATGTAGTCTAAATCCGTCACCACACGCGCAAATAAATAAATACCTTAACTTAATAAATATTTATGTAGATAAACTCCTTAATAAGGAGTCGATTAATCACTACATAGTATAAAACAAAGTCGATGTCTTCTGTCCGTCCATATGTATGCTTAAATGTTTGAAACTACGCAACGGATTTTGAAGCGGTTTTTTTAATAGATAGAGTGTGTAATAATACATAGATTCGAGAGGAAGGTTTATATGTATAATACATGCATAATTGCCGCTAGGTCGCTAGTGGTTGATATAACAGTGTCACAATTTTCGTTTAAAAATTTTAATTGCTACGCAGGCAGGCATGTTGATGAAGTTTTGAGGTTGATAGTTAGCGATAAGTCGGGTAAGCAACTGTTTCGTTATAATTAAAAGCAATACGTTGCTTGTGCCTGTATTTACAAGGACTTGACACGCGACAGACTTAAAGTCGTTTAGCCGTTAATCACTTATTTATTCATATTTACCTGTAAAGTTCACAGTTGTACAACATTCATTTGACTTTTAATGTTTTTGTTCACTGCATTTAATTATGATATTTCAGTGGAAAAGAATCCCTTTGTGTTTATCTTGATATAATTTACATTCTATTGTAAGGCTGGGCGTGTGTGAAAGGCGACATTCCTTAATGACCAACTGCTGAGCCGAACCTTCATTTCGATAGAAAAATAAAAATAAGTTGATTACTTTTTGTTGCCCCAGTTAGGTTGTTAGTATTTTCCCCTAACCTGAGCTGTCACCTTACCATGGTGAGGGGCTTGTGTGCCTTCATGATCAACCATGCCGGGCGGGCCCACTGGGAGAGGCCAGACGAACAGCAGCACACGATGTCGTAGTGGGCCGGAGCTCCGGGGACTCCTCAGAGTTGCCCTGCGAGCCCTAAACCGCTTCGGTGCACTAGTGTCCTCGGTTTAGCGGTCAGCCTTGTTGCTAAGCTAAGCTAAGCCGCTAAGCTAAGCTAAGCCGCTAAGCTGAGCGCTGATATGGCTTCCTATTCTGTCGGCGTGTCGCGGAGGGGGGGGGAGGTTCTCAGAGAAGGGAGCTCCGGCTGACCCGCGCTGCGGACGGGGTCCGGGGGGAAGGGAGACGTGACGTGTTAAATACCTATTTTATGTTAAATACCTGTGCGAAGCCGGGGCAGGCCGTTGAAAATAATTATTGCCGATAGCAATATAAAATATTTGGAGAATATTACACCAGGTAGCCATTAAACACGCATGAAAGAGCATGGCCTCGCCCGGGTGTAGTATTGCCGTATCATTGCATCGACCAGTTAATTTACTACGCTGTAGATGTCGGATTTATTGCTGTCCCTGTCCCGAGAGAGGAGGATATCGAGCATTTTTTCACCATCCTTTCGATTAAAGACTCGATGATATGATATCTTTTTGAAAACGATATCAAAAAGTCGTAAAATAAAATTATTAATGTCGGGACTCTTATATTTACATGGAGCGTAATTAGCCTACTGTGCCGGGTAGATGGGTTGGCACAAGGCTTTGTATCACCCCAGGGTCCCGGAGCATGATTTCCTATCGGGGAGTGAATTCTATGGCCCTGGTTCGGACGGTCGAGGATCGCCGTCGGTTTTAGTGGCTATCTTCTCTACGCGCCCCGGAGACCCACATAATCCGGCCAGCCCCCATCGACCGAGTACCCATGAGGATCTCCAACGTACGAACAAAAAAAAGGATTACGTATAGTCCTTCTTTTAAAGCCAAAATATGGCACCTTTGGAAAACTCGTTAAGTTAAACACAGTAAAGGACTTAGAACATACCCTTGTGGCAATTGGCAATTGTCAATTGGCTTCTAATGACAGCCTCAGGATGGAATGAGGTGGTTATGTTATGTAATCTAAATCCTTCACCACTCGCGTAAAATAATAACATTACGTAGATATTATACTAATATTACCTAATTTTTATTGGATAAAATGTAATTTAGAACAGAAAGTTAATCTTGCGACCTGCTGATATTAAATTTATTGCTGTAAGCTTGCCCCAAGAGGGCAGATTTGCAAATTGAGGAAAATCTCGTCAGATACGCGGAACACAATTAGTATAGCGATCGAGATTGCGCGACGCTAATCCTGCGGATGTATTCCCTGTTCGCTGCCTATTTTTATCCAAATAAGCATTTTCTGTTCGAGAAGTTACTGGTGCGAGATATCGATGAAATAGGGTAACTATTTGTTGACTTCTTTATCAGATAGTTATTATTTTAGTCTGTGTGGTGAATGATTTAAAATACATAGTGTCACCACCCCATTCCATCCTGAGTGTGTAAGAGGCGACAAAAGGAAATGATAAGGTCGAGAAAGCCGGAAACGGAAAGCTTGATACAAAACCCTGTGCCAACCCGTCTGTCCAGCGTGGTACAGTATGCTAACGACCCTCCCTATGATGGGAGGAGGCCGAAATCAGCAGTGGGTCACTATTTGGGACAGACCCGGTGTCAGTCATGAGAGTGATAATAATAGGTAGAGTGAAACTTCGAGGAGCAGAAATGTAATTTGGAGATAGTTTTTTTTTTCATAAACTTTCATTCTGCTATTTTTTTAGCTAAATATTCTTTCCATAGTCAGTTTATACATTTTAATTTTTCAACAATTATTTTATAGGAATAAAAAAAGGAATAAACATAAATACAGGTTGAGTTTTTAAACATAAAATTGAAACACTGCGCACTGGTTCCAATAATGACTCTCAAAAAGTATTGAAATAAAGCTGCTTAGTTATATTTTCTCTGCCTGTTCCGATCACTGATTATAATACACGGGGAACGCTCGCAACCCTTTGGCCGGAAATAGCTGGATTGACGGTCAGGACTGACGTCAGTCGGACGTGGCTACATAATATTTATGAAAATGTATGAACGCGTGAATACTGCACTAATTATTATTGTGAACGTACACGCGCATCTTCAGCTAGCCGTCAGTAAGTACAGTAGCACTAAGTAATAGTGTAGTGTCAGTGTAGCATTTTCACAACCGACGGTCAGCGCTGATGATCAAGACGTACCATCAGTGCAGACAGCCGCGTCGGTCGAGTACTATTTAGCTTAAAACCGACACAGTTGTGACAACACTGCTTTGGTGGTCTAGGGGTTAGATGGGCTGCTATAGGATCACAGGACGCCGGTTCGATTACGGGGTCGGGCATGTGTCTTTGTGCCCCCGCGTTACAGGCTAGACCTAGAGCAAGGGTTTCGCTTCATTACATAGTATAAAACAAAGTCGCTGTCGCTGTCGTCTGTCCATCCCTATGTATGCTTAAATCTTTAAAACGACGCAACGGATTTTGACGCGATTTTTTAATAGATGGAGTGATTCAAGAGGAAGCTTTTTAAACATGCATAATATTGTAGAGAAACACTGATAAATGTAGATGTTCATCATTGCATCCGTGTGAAGCCGGGGCGGATCGCTAGTAAATAATAAAACCTAGTTCCGCTGTTAAAAGTTTTAGGTGGTTTAAATTTGCATTGAAGTAGACAACTTTTTTTAAGTAAACTTGATTCTTTCAAATCTTAATCAAAGCAAACTCGATGGTTAACGTTAACCCAACGGAATCTTGACCAGTGGAAAATTACATTTCATTTTTAATTGTAGTCCGGCTAAATTGTTTTTCGTTTTTTTTACCTTTAATCTTCTTCTTCTTCGTTATCACGATTTCATTGGGTACCAGCCTAATCTGATTTTCACTATAATTTAAATTTAATGGAAATCGGTTGAAATTTCATACGATTATGAGTTTTTAATATTCAAAATTATGTGGACCCACTACCAAGTCAGGCTTTTTCAGTCCAAATTCAGAAGGAGAAAGTTTCTCCAAATTCATGGAGGGAAATCATTCCCTCCATGAATTTGGAGAAACTTTCTCCAAATTCACGGAGGGCAATCAGACTACTGTGACAGGCTGGCGAGACTGGTCAGCACAGGGTTTGTATCAAGTTGTCCTTTTTCTTGGGCCTAGGTGAACTGACCCTTCGACACCCTCAAGATGGGTATGGGTTGGTGACATTGTGTATTCCAAATTCGTCACACTACAAGTTCTCGTAATCCTCTCGGGCAATGTCGACGGTGACAGTTAGTTATTTTCTAATGACACCAAAATAAGCTATAATCGTAATGATCTAGCATGGATCTAGCATAATATATGTACATTTGTAAGGTACTCGACTAAACAGACCGTTCGATACTAATTAACGTCTAGTTAACATTAAGTTTAATAAACCCATTAGTGGTTAATTTGGTGTACTGGTGAAAATCAAAGGGAAATATTGTATTATAAAAAGTGGAATATAAAATGCTTGTATTCTACATCACCTGTGGTCTACTAACCTTTTACCCTCGCCTTAGAGGTCAGGGTACCTACTACTACTAGTCAGCCGAAAAACGACCCACTGCTGTGTTGGGCCTCCTCCCATTACAGGGAGCCATAAGCCTACTGTACCACACTGACCAGACAGGATGGCACATGGTTTCGTTTAAAGTTTTCATTCCCCTGCGGCTAGGGAGGCGGCCTTGTCATTTCATTTGTAGGCTCTTACGACACCCTCAGAATGTAATGGGGTGGTGACACTATGTATTCTAAATCTATCACCACACGGTACAGTAGGTAAGATTCCTATTATTTCAATACAGCTATAAGTAAAATGGGCTTATGTTGACAAACTGCTAAGAAACAATAATCTATTCTACTTAAGTTGTGCTTTTGTTTTTACCCAGTAATAAGCCTTATAGCTGTTTCATACCTACTCGCTGAGATTATCGGCTCAAACGCCCTGTTTATTTTCTTAGCGCGCTGTGTACAGGAAGGCTTCAGCTTATCGCAGACGGCCAGCCTCGTATGAGCGGCCACCTCACGCTCCCCATTCGGGATATAAATCATGAGAAACACACATTTCCTTTTCTCGTAATACCCGGGTTATTCCCGAACGTAACTTTATTGACGAAACTCTTAGGTTGTTTTGATTTTAACATCATCATCATGACCCGAGTAAGAGTGGTGTGAGAAAACTACCAGCTCAAGTCTTCGCCAATTTATTGTTGCGTTACGTGTGGTGAGCGATTTAGAACACATAGTTGCACCCCATTCCATCCAGAGGGCATTGATTTCCGATTAATATTATTATTAATTCCTTACTGCCGTGTTGGTATAGGGCTACATGTGCCGCCTTTAGATCAACGGGTCCCTGGCTCGATTCCGGGGTCAGGCAAGTGTCTTTGTGTAAACCAGAGGCACTTACTCTAAGTCTAAGTGTAAAAAGTGTTCGTGAATTGCGTGTTTGAAAACATTTCCGAAAACAGTTAATAACTCGTATTTAATTCATTCAAGTAGCCTCATCTATACCATGTATTTTTTAGAATGTAGTCAGAGATATCTTTGATTGTCATAAACTGTAGCTGTTGAAGTACCACCTTATGAGATACCGCAGTCAGATAAGTTACCTTTGGGTGGTGTTGGTGGTAAATAACAGAATACTATTGATGGTAATATCATTCAGCGACTAATTTATAGAATTTCCATTTGGCATTAATATTATAAAGTGACTTAAGCGTGGGTAAATTCTAATTTAAAAACAAAATAAATAAGAAAGTTTTATTTTCATGCCTACATTAAGTAAATTGGAAAAACAATTGGCGTGGATAAAAAATTTGAATTTGAAATGTGAAAAAATTGAAATTTATGAAGTCTAGATAGACCTATTAACTAAGCATTATATATTTTATTCGTAAAGATTTTAATTTAAACAATTTAATTTTAAATTTTCTGCGAATAAAATGTTTATTCAATGAAGTGGCTGTTATTAAGTTATTATTATATATCTATAAATTAATACTTGAAGCAAAATCTTTGCACCCTTATTACGAAAATTGCGCGGACGGAGTAGTATAAAATTTCCCTCACTTTTAGTTTATAGAGAGAAGGAGTTTATTTTTTAATTTATGCCTAAAAACTATACACACATTACCATGAATTGGATACACACGAATAGATACTCTTTTGTTTATGGTTAAAGTCTGTGTTCAAATTGAGAATGAAACTTTTATTATAGTTTATGATATCTTATAGAATTATATAATTTAAAAATTAATTTGTGGTCGAGTTTCGACCACCGACACGACTAGTTATTTTTAAATCACTAGTTATTAGAAAACTCAAAAGTAAACGTAAAGACTTTTATTTTTATTATAATACTAGTGACCCGCCCCAGCTTCGCACGGGTGCAATGATGAACCACAAAATTTATCAGTGCTTCTCTACTATATTATGGATGTATTATACACATAAACCTTCCTCTTGAATCACTCTATCTTTTAAAAAAACCGCATAGTAATCCGTTGCGTAATTTTAAAGATTTAAGCATACATAGGGACGGACAGACGACAGCGACTTTGTTTTGTAATATGGAATAGTGAAGGTCAACTTTTTATCGTCAAATAGCTTAATTAGGCTCTTAGGCCTAATGGAATGCTAATAGGTAAATATTTCTAATCATTTTTACGATCGTTACGCGTAATCCATTTAATTCGCTTTCCGGATATCTCAGTATATTTTTAAAAAACATAATAAAATAAACATTATATTGATAAAATAGAGTGACGTACATCGCTATCAACCTTAAATTGTCATTTTTAATAAAAACATCTACCCTTTACTGTCTTTCGCTTACGAGTATAGGTATTACGATGGGACATTCGAGTAGGTATTAAGGTAGTTTAAAGATAAGGTTTCATGTCAATTTTGCGACCCATAGAAAAGATGAGGGGGTTTAATATGTGTGAAAAGCAGTCAAAGCGATATCGGGGAATGCCCTCCTGTGAGGCGACGTGAGAGATGGCTTTCAATATCAAATTGAATTCCGCGGTTCATTGATTTTCAATTTGTTAGCGAGTACTCTCATCGCTTACGAATACGTCTATTGTAAATCCAATGAAATGGCCTAGCTAAACGGACCTTTACTTGCGATCATTACTTAATATTTACAGGACACGGTTAGGTTAGATCTGCCTTGTTGGTCTAGGGGTTAGATTTGCCGCCTTTGGATCACGGGGTCCCGGGTTCGATTTTGAAGCCGGGCAATGTCTTTGTGTAAGCCAGAGGCACTTGCTCGGAGTCTGGGTGTTATTTGTATTCGTGAATTTCATGTCTGCCCCGCCAAGTACAGGAAATTCGTTTAAAAAAGATAGTCATAGTTTCAACTGGGTCGGGTCTCCTCCAAATTCATGGAGGGAAATTAGCCTACTCTGCCACACTGGCAAGACGGGTTGTTGTATCAAGGTTTCCTTCTCTTGGGGCTAGGTGATCTGCCTTTTGCGTTCTGTTTTTCGCCTCGTTCGCCACCCTTAAGATGGTATGGGTTGGTGACATTGTGTATTCTAAGTCCGTTACCACACGGACAGTAAGATAGTAGTCATTCTTATATGACTGTACTTTCCATGTCAATTTCGAAATGAGACAAGAAGATTTAGCAGATTACGAATAAATGTGCTAGAGCGCTACGTAATCAACTACCTTCATTCAATGTTGCCAGAAATACACTTGTCTAACTGAAACTTTATTCTACTCGTAAATACCAAGAGAATGATGTAGTTAACCTTTAGATTTACTTAAACTGGATACACTGAGCTAAACCAATTGATTTTGAAGCCTTGTATTGCAATATCTTGTTTCATTATTCCAACAAAAACCCCTTTTTAAAATTATTCGAACAATGTGAAGCCATAAGATTGGAATGAAACCTGGCAGCTACAATTCAAATTAAAAACAATTCCGCGAAATGTGTACCGGTGACCCGTTGATCTATAGGCGGCACATATAACCCACGGCAGTAAGGCACTGGCAAGGTAAGTTAATACTAATATTAAAAGGTAATACATATTTGTTTGTAGGTAACGAAAAAGATGAAACTGATTTAAAAAAATATTTCGACCATTGGACACTACCTACTTTATTTCTTAATTACCCTACTGTGCCAAGCGGACCAGACGGGTTAGCACAGGGTTTCGTATCCAGGAACACGCCACCTACAGGCTCCCACATCGTGGTCGTAGGCGTTCGCATCGCCGTCGAGCCCACGATGAAATATCTGAGTCAGGTGCTCGACGGTAGGTGGACCTTCAGGGAGCATCTCCGAAGGTTGGCTCCCAAACTAATGGATGCAGCAGCTGCACTGTCACGGCTACTCCGGGCGCCCGAACGTCTCCTGTGTACAGCACACAGGGGTCGTGCGGTCGATGGCCCTATATGGGTCACCCATATGGGCGGAATCTCTGACGGCCCGCTGGCTGACCTTCACCCGCCGTAAATGGGCCTGAGGGTGATGTACCTGGGAAAGTCCTGAGCAAAACAGGCCTCGGGAGGAAGGCGCGCCGCGATCCGCGCGCGTGTCCCCCAGCGTTGGAATGGGGGAGGGCAATACAGCCCCTCCTCATAATCGGAGGGGCCCGCCTCGGAGCATGGGGTTCCACTAAGAGGCGGGCCAACGGTCACGGAGCATGCTCCCGCAATGGGAGTGAACCCCGTGGCCCTTGTTTGGGCAGTAGAGGATCGCCGTCTCTACGCGCCCCAGAGTCCCACATAGTCCAGCCAGTCCCCAACAGTCGGGTATCCATGAGGATCTACAAAGTAAAAAAAAAAGAAAAGGGTTTCTTATCCAAATTTTCATTATCTTGCGGCTTGCTTTTGGGCCTTGTACCATTTGCCGGCTCTTACGACACCGTCAGGATGGAATGGGTTGGTGACACTATGTATTCTAAATCCGTCACCATACATACTACATACCTACTATCAAACCGGTATAGGCAGCTACAATCAATCCGTTTTGAATAATTAATTTACATCATCTAAAATGGACAATACGCCCATGTTTGTTCGTACCACTAAAAGGTAAGTGTTTGATTTTTTAATGGAAAACCATTTTCTCTTTCAAGAAAGGAAAATCGTATTCTTGTCCCTAGTTCAAGGGTCCCTTAATGTGACCGGGGAAAAGTATTCTTAAATAAATAAAAACTTAAGTAGCTAGTGGAGAATATTGTAGGTCTTATGCAGTAATTTAAATAAATAAAATATTAGATACGAAATACATATTTATATAATTATAAATATCACAGATTTTCTTTGACATTAAAAAAACACAACTTTAACAAGCTATAAAAATCTTTAACAATCAATCCACCCAGAAATTAAATTTATTGCACTTTTTAAATAAACTTCCTCTAATAACCTTAAAAACCAATAAAGTACAATTTGTTTTATTTTTGTGACTATTCCACTATGAAACTACTAAACAAATTTCAATGAATTCTATAGATAGTGCTATTTATTGCCGTAATAAAATTGTAAGGTCGCATCATAAATGCCGGTTATAAATTCATTTAAATGTTTGGAAATTTGATAACGCGCGAATCGGCCCTAAACCTTCTTCGCGGCAGCTATGTGAATTGTGAGCTACAATACTTAAAACGTCGATATATCTGTTCTCGATGGGATGTATAGTAAAGAATACACAATGTCATCAACCCATTCCATCTTTATGAGGTGAGTTCAATAGCGCAGGAGGCCAGCTACTTAGCAGCGAGAGTGAAAAACCACCTCTAGTCCTGGGTTGGACTGAGGCGTTCTCGATGGGTTGGGTTGGCAGGGTCGCGGAGCATGCTCCCCCATTAGGAGTGAAGCCTGTGGCCCTATTTCGGGCAGTTGAAGGACACCGTTGGTTTTAGTGGGTAGGTTGGGATTAGGTTTGTTGGTAGGCCGAAGTTCCACAAAATCCGGCTGGTGCTTACCGGTCGAGTATAAATGAGGATTCCCAACGTAAAAAGAAAACTGAGGCGTGTCCACTACAAATTTTTAGCGTAAGAGTAAATAAAATCTCAGCTCTCGTCGGGCGCGTAAATCATTGTAGTACGTGAACCTAAGTAAAATAAACATGGCCGAAACTAATTAGTGTAGAAAATTCACGCGGGACCAAACAAGCAGCCGGGTAATATGAGCGAAGCACAGTTTGATGTTGCTCTCACAAAATTAGGGAAGTTTTGGACTGCAGCCCTCCGACGGAGCAAGTTAATTTAAACTGGCCGAGTAATTCGCACACGAGCTTGACACTAATTCCATTAGTTACAAGGTGCACAAACAATGGAACCGTGATTTACTTGACTTAAATATAGCCTTACCTTTGTTATAGGAAGTTTTCAACAGTATGTGATAACGAAATAGCATAAATAGCCACAATATTATGTGATGTCTTAGGTTTTGGAGATTATTACTCATTGAAATTAAACACTTTAATGGATTTATCGCGTGTATATGTATTACATTATTTAATTCTTGACGTTTCGAATGCTTTGCTTCGGGTTGAATAGGTCCACTGGCTGTGCTGAACTATGCCATAATAAATCTTTTTCAGTATATCGTGACTGAGTAGCGAATTTACTCACCATTCTACGTGTTACCTGTTTGTAATAAAATCAAGATCAGTTGAACAAAAAGCAACTGCAGAGTTTCTTGCTGGTGGTAGGTTCAAGGTAGAAACACAAAAGTGGTAGGGCGGAGGCTTTTCGCCTTCATTCCTGTCGTATGAGTTTGAGCTTTGTAAAAATTATATATAACTAGTGGCCCGCCCCGGCTTCGCCCGTGCAATGCGGGTGTGGGTTATACATATAAACCTTCCTCTTGAATCAATCTATCTATTACAAAAAACCGCTTCAAAATCCGTTTCGTAGTTTTAAAGATTTAAGCATACATAGGGACGGACAGACGACCGCGACTTTGTTTTATACTATGTAGTGATTAAAGTTACTTTTGAATTTGAGTTTTTAATGCCATGATGAAAGCTTTTTAGATAATGAAGAACATATTAGTTATAAAGACTGTGTACAAAATTTCAGGTAAAACTGATAAAATTCTGTGTGTTCTTCCACCAATCCGTGACGATTTTGTCATAACTTGAGAAATGAGCACTGCGAACTTAAATCTTAATCTGCTATATTCAAAAGGTCTTGCAATGTTCCTGTGTCTAAAGCGCATGAGCTTACGTCCTGACCTGACACGTAAGTAAGTAAGAGTAAGTTATCAAAACTATCAAATGGACAATCTTGCACGACAAAAGCACTGACTTGATTGTCGATTTTGACTAATGAATAAGCCAATTGGGGCAAACAAATGGGGCCAATTTATGCTACTGAATTAGTCCACTCTTAGTACTCACCCACAAAAGACTAGTTATATAGTTTGTTGAAAGAACAATATTATGTCCTTTTATCAGCTAGTCGCCAGCAGTAATTAAAAAATACGAGCTACCGGAGTTTCTGTAGCTCCCAACGCTTTATATTTGCAAAGAGGAGAAATCAACTCCAGAAGTGCCAGTGAGCCAGTCAGTCAAAGTCATTCGCCTAATGTACTAGCTCTTCAGAGTCGCCCCTTCGCCGCGTCACAGCTGGCCGGGACCACTCAAAATAATTACAATCTCACAAAAATGTCATTTCTTCCGTACAGTAGGGCGACGCTGAATAAGTGATGGAATAAGTCAATCGTAAATTTTGATTGATGACTCTTTATTAGCCACATTGACTGTGGTTGTATGTTTTCAAGTTGATTGGTTTGGAGTTTTTTTTTATCAGTGACTTGAATGCCTTTGACTAGCTTAGACTAGACTTTGCCAAGCTTGCGTGATGGAAAGCAACGACAGGGTCTACGATGAAGCAGGCAATTCAAGGAAATGCCATATCGGGCGCCGGCTGTCGCATACACATGACGAACCACAGTAAATCTGCTTGGTTCCGGATTGATATGTGAGGGTGGTAGCTAGTCGGTAGTAGTGGCGGACCATTAGATTCTACCACCAAGCGTGCTGGGTTTTGTTGACTTTTTCAACACGCGTTACTTCCAAGCGTGCGGTGGCGAAGTTTTATATTCTGCCCCGTCCCCAGACGGGGAAAAGTACTATGTGTCATGTACTCATTTATTCATTTAATTGTATTGTAATCATTTTATATACACGAATGCTTTGTAATAATGTGATATACTGACGATATAAATAAATAGATTATTCTTTATGCAATAATAATATTAACAACTGTTACCCGTGACTTCGTCTGCGTAGAATTAATTCTGGGTTCGTTCCTTTTTTACAAACAGATGGAACAATACTGGCTAGTGCCGCTATTTCGTCTGGGCCGGATTAGTATTTTGAGTAGCTTATATTATCACGAAAAGAACTAACTTTATGACATTAAAATTATCACTTAAATATTTTTTTGGATCGCATTTGAACTATATAACAGCCTGACAATATTGAGTCGCACTATAACGAATCGCTAGTGCCTTGAAAATTCGCAAAGCGGACAGAGTTTACGGTATTTATTTATGTTTGGTTATACAGGATGGTCATAAAGTCGTGGATCAAACGCAACCAGCGGTTAGGTGGGTTCATCAGCAGCAAAAAATTGTTCTACGGGAGGTCCTTAAGGTCAACCCCTGCAGAGTTATAATTGATTTTGTGTTTTTATGAGAAATTGACTTTTTACTAAAACTTAAAAAAAATCGAAAAAATCTACACCCTGTATCTTTTTTATAATTATCACTAGATTGGTACTGATTAGTTCTTTCGTTAGACATGCTATTTATGGTAGTTTATTGGGTGTGTTGAAGATTGTATTAAGTTTTATGAAAGAAATAATTCTTAAATCAAAACTTGTCACTAACTTCGGACCCCACTGTGAAAAAAAAATACTCTACAGGTTTTGGCGCATTTCATAGGAATTCTAAAAAGGTATTACACGTGGCTATGCATGGCTCTGATATCCTTCAAGGACGATAATTCGTAGCAAGGCCAGAGATAATCCAACCATAAAATTCGGTTAGTAGTAACCATTTTTTTTTTGTTGTCGCTGGGGAAATGCTTTACGCATACCACCGCCCCCCAGGGGAGAGGTCAGTGATTATGTGGGACTCCCGGGACAGAACCCGTATACCCACTAAAACCCCAGCTGTATACCCTCACACGGTACGCTTGGGGCGCCAACGGTTCGCGTAGGCGCAGTCAACGTTGACGCCCCGACGAGGTGCCCGCTACGCGGGCAAGCGACTATCAGAGAGGGCGTCCCGGTACACTGGGACGCCCTCAGTCATCGAGGCTTTCGTCGGTGGCGGGTCCCCCGACCCACCACCGGCCTCTATGGCGGGGGAAGGAGGTGGGCGTACAGTCGCCCCCTCCTCCCCGGCCTCCGTCTGCGGCGTGGGTCGGCCAGGACGTCTTCCTCCCTGACCCGCTCCGCGGCCTCCTTCTGCGACATGACGTCCTCGCAGAAGGAGGCCACCGCCTCCCATGCCTCTTCGCTGTCGAGCATCCGTCCGATTAGGCTCGACAGCGGGAGGTCTCCTCCGACCTGTGTCGCCAGGGCCCGCCTCTCGGTCACCCAGGCGGCACACTCCTACACCGTGTGGTGCGCCGTGTCGACTGGCGTGCCACACCCGTGGCAGGCCGGCGTCGGCTCCCGGCTCGCGATTTGATGCAGGTACTTACCGAAGCAGCCATGCCCGGTAAGCACCTGCACCAACCTGTGGGATAGACCGTGCCGCCGAGACAGCCAGCGTTCCAGGTGGGGGTGGACCGCCTCCACCGTCGCCAGCCCAGCGGCCAGGGACCCCAAATCCTCCTCGCAATGGCGGATCAGGGCCTCTCGCGCTCAGTCCCTGATCCGCCTTACACCACTACCGTCGAGGAGGGGCAGCGCTCCCTCCTCCCTCCGTGCCGCACGGTACCTATAGACGGCCGCCAGCACCTCCGCCTGGAGCTCCCAGGGTGGATCCCCGGCGAGCAGCGTGGCAGCCGTCCACGACACCGTGCGGTAAGCCCGTATCGCCCTCACCACTATGACCCTCTGCGGCCTCCGCAGAAGGGCCCTGTTGCGAGCGGTGAGGGCTCCGACCCAGACGGGGGTTCCGTACAGGGCCATACTCCGGATGATGCCGGAGTACAGGCGCCTGCAGACGGAGCCCGGGCCGCCGACGTTGGGCAGCAGCCTGCCCAGAGTAGCGGCCGACCGTATGAGCCTCGGGGCCATCTGTTGGAAGTGGGCCCGAAGCTCCACCGACCGTCCAGGTGCAGGCCCAGATACTCCATCTGGGCCCGCAGCTCTATCACCGTCCCCCCCACGGTGATGCTCGCACCGCGAGGGGGACCCCGACGTGGCCCGTGGAGGAGGAGGGCCTCCGTTTTCGGGAGGGAGACCCTCAGGCCCAGCAGGCCGATCCGGCCCGCAGCCAGTGACGTCGCGACCGTTGCTCTCCTCGCCGCCTCGGCGAAGGTGCCGCCCCTGGCCGTGATGAGGGTGTCGTCTGCGTAGCAGAGCAGCCCCACCCCGGGCAGTAGCGGCATCCTGAGCAACCAGTTGTATCCGATGTTCCACAGGACAGGGCCTAGAACCGAGCCCTGCGGAACACCGCAATTTACCGTCCGCCGCTGAATGCGGCCGTATAGGCCTAGTAACCTAACCTAACCGTGATCGTCTTATTTGTACGATCGAGTATTTTTTTTTCATAGTGGGGTCCGAAGTTAGTAACAAGTTTTGATTTAAGAATTATTTCTTTCATAAAACTTAATACTATCTTCAACACACCCAATAAGCTACCATAAATAGTATGTCTAACGAAAGAACTCATCAGTACCAATCTAGTGAAAATTATAAAAAAGAAACAGGCTGTAGATTTTCGAATTTTTTCAAGTTTTTGTGAAAAAAGCCAATTTCTCATAAAAACACATTTATAGCTCTGCAGGGGTTGACCTTAAGGACCTCTCGTAGAACATTTTTTTGCTGCTGATGACCTCATCTAACCGCTGGTTGCGTTTGATCCACGACTTTGTGACCATCCTGTATAAGCTAATAATACAAAATTGTACTTTTGATCCTTTCGTAATGGTTATGAGTTAGGAACTATAGTTGATGCATTTTATTTAATCAATAATTAATTTACAATACATTTAAAAACCTGTACCACGGGCTCAAAACCCTCGTCGACAAGGCCACAGAATATAATGTTGGATATTTCGGTATGATGTTAAAGGTTTTTGCTTTTTAATCAAATGAAAAAAGTACTGAGATTAAGTCACGTAACGCAGACGTGATACATTTTCGTTGAAAATTGATATTCATGGAAACATGGCTCAAAGATGCGCAGAAAAGATTGTAATTTAAGTTTCTGTAAAGTATTAATAATATAGTTACATATTGTAGACCATATTGGTTACTTAAGATTTAGTTACACTTCATTTATCTCCGCGTGGTAACGGATTTATAATATACTAGCGACCCGTCCCGGCTTCGCACGGGTGCAGTGATGAACATATAAATTTATCAGTGTTTCTCTACAGTAATAAGCATATATTATACATACAAACCTTATTCTTGAAACACTCTATCTATTAAAAAGACCTCTTCAAAATCCGTTGCGTAGTTTTAAAGATTTAAGCATACATAGGGACGGACAGACGACAGCGACTTTGTTTTATACTATGTAGTGATAGTGATTGTCTCACCACCTCATTCCATCCTAAGAGTCGACACAATAAAATGACTAGACCTGAAACCTGGAACCGGAACCACGAGAGATGGAAAATTTGATACTGATTCTGATTAAGTTCAGATCAAATTACGTTCCGAAATATACACATTATACGTGACAAGGTTTTTTTCTCTCCTATGGCAATTAAGTCGTTAGTTGCTACTATTTAGCCAGTGTCTAGTTATGGTAGTGGTAATAGTCATAGGTGAGAGATTCCACTGTTTTGACTTTGTGGGGGTGTTAGTCAACGCTCTGCAAAGACGGGGCAAAGGGGTTAGTAAACTTAGAGTTAAGCAAATACTTAAAAATTAAGTAATAATAACAGTATTAACGTACACAAAATAGTATTTATAACTTTATATCATTGTCCTTGATAAAAGTGATACATCATCATCATCATCATCATCATCATCAGCCCACATTAGTCCACTGCTGGACATAGGCCTCCCCTAAAGAGCGCCATAGCGCCCTGTCTTCAGCTTGACGCATCCAGCTGCTGCCCGCAACCTTTCGCAGATCGTCGCTCCATCTAGCAGAGGGCCGTCCCACACTACGCTTGCCGATTCGCGGTCTCCACTCAAGAACTCGTCTACCCCAGCGGTTGTCGGTTCTTCTACAGATATGACCAGCCCACTGCCACACTGATACAATTTGATACAATTTTAGGAGAAAACTGTTTTACAAGAAATTGATAGGGAGAGGAATATTAATTTTAGATATTTTACAATAAAGGTCAAAGGAAGGACAATAATATGACAATTTATAGGACACTAGCGACCCGCCTCGGCTTTGCACGTGTGCAATTATGCATGTATTAGACATATAAATATTCCTCTTGAAACACTATCTATTAAAAATCGCTTCAAAATCCGTTGCGTAGTTTTAAAGATTTAATCATACATAGGGACGGACACACGACAGCGACTTTGTTTTATACTATGTAGTGATGTTATAATATTATGTAAGGATAATGATGATGATAATGAAGAGACAAATACTATGTAAAATGTTCCCTCTTCTAGCCCGCATCCACACAGAGAAATATCAAGAATCTTTCGGTATGTTTCGGAGAAACACAGGGGAACAACAATGGCCAAATTCAATCGACACAACATTGCCTGACAAGGTTATACACTTGAGTTCTTGGAAAATATAAGCAAATCAGTGTCACTTTTGACTTAAAACTTTTGTCTGGAGAAAACAAACTTTGTAAATTATTCTGATAAACACTAATTAGGGCCGTTCCAAATTAGGAAGTTTAAAAGAAGTTTACGATGTTCAGGGCAAACATGAAACTCCGTCCGGCACCCGCCTAATTAGTTAAGTTTATAAATTTGTTACCTATTTGGTATGCTAAGTGCTCGAGAAAATAGGTACAAGCGATTTTTATTATGCCATAAAATACGCAACTAAAAGTACTTCTCGCCAAAGTTTGTATGCAAATGTTGACCAAAAACTGTTTTGCATGTTCTACTAGATTTTTCTTACTAGTTTTTATTGACACGACACACGTCAAAGGCAGTTCGTGGTTTAAATCTATACATATTATAAAATAAGATTTGCTTGTCATCCGCATCTCTCTATAATTATAACATGTTTATTTATTTTTATTAATTACCTTAATTATTGTAAATTGGTTACATTGGGGTGTAATAGCGCAACATAAACTCATTCGAGGTTTTCTGCGCGCCAGTATCTTCATATTTACATAGACCTAGATCATCACTATCACTACATATTATAAAACAAAGTCGCTGTCGTCTGTCCGTCCATATGTATGCTTAAATCTTTAAAACTAGGCAACGGATTTTAATACGGTTTTTTTTAATAGATAGCGTGATCCAAGAGGAAGGTTTATATGTATAACCCACCCCCGCTTTGCACGGGCGAAGCCGGGGCCGGCCACTAGTCTAACTATATTTTGACTAGACCGAAGACTAGAAGTTTGCAATGCGATAATCCGAAAATTTCACTAAAGTTATCACCCATGAATAAGTCAATTATCAGAGTGATTCCTCTGGAAGGTTAAGGTATATTTTGTATGAACACTGGCTAGACAATTTGGTACATGGTTTATTTCAATGTTTTCTTCTCTGGCGGCTAGGTCATCTGCCTATTTCGTTCCTCTCCTCCTTTTACGGTACCCTCTGGATGGTATGGGTTGGTAATTGTGTATTTTAAATTAACTGCCTTGTTGGTCTATGTTGGGTCATTTACATGCTGGTAAACTGGTTCCGCGGTACAGTTTTGCCTGCCTCGTTGGTCTAGTGGTCAGATGTGCTGCCTTTGGATCAACGGGTCCCGGGTTCGATTCCGGGGTTGGGCCAGTGTCTTTGTCTAAACCAGAGGCACTGGCTCGGAGTCTGGGTGTCATTTCTATCTATAATATGTATGTATTTACAAAAAAAAATGTATATAAGTAGTGTAAGGTATATTTTATTTCCGGTAGCAAATATTTTATTCGAGGTAGTATTTAAAATTCAAACAGTGGCAACACTGTGGCGTTCAGTTGTTTGTGGCGGACCTTGAAAATGGCACTTCAGTTTTGGTGTTGATGCAGTGCAGACCTACAGTAGATAAAATGTAATTAAAGTGTTCCAGAACCTACCCGAGGATTTTATTTCTTACAAATCAGAAGTGGCAAGTACCCAAGATATTTTACTTTTTATACCGCTCAAACATATCATTATTTAAAATAGTTTCTATGCATACGTGCGTCTGCGCATGCGATACTTTGTAGTTGATATCAGTGTAGAGTTGAAATAATAGAATAGACTTTAAGTTAACAAAATATATTCGGTATTACGTAACTTTTCTGAATACAATTGTAATTCTCATACAGGAAACTTAATTATAAATTATGGTATAAATAGTCTCAAACGAATCGGTCTAATACTTTCCTGTAAATCAGGCCCAATGTGCTGAGATATAAGAAGGGGCATTTTCGCTAATTATTATTCAACAATTTTCTTCCTACCTACATGCTCCATTTCAATTTATGTATGCAGACATGTTATTGGCTTTTATTAATAGTGTAATGGTACTCACAAGGCGTTAAATTACACCATAACCTCAACGTGCCGCAATGCTCTCATTTCACATGGCCACCAACATTGATTTTTATTACACATCTTATTGTTTTATCAAAGTTACTGTGTACCTTGGTGTTTTTGAAAAGAAAGTTGTTTTCTCCTATTAGTAGTAAAAGCTGCACTTGCTAAAACTCCTTTACCCTAAACCTAGCTTTCACCTAACCTAGACTTAGGACACTCGCAACTGTGTGCTAGTTACATAGTCGACCTTGGTTACAAGTTTCAGGTATTATGCAGAAAGAAAATAAAACCCCAATGCATCGGCTTCGTGTTCGTGAGTTGCCGAGATCCCGACAGCCAAGTACAAGCAGAGGTCTTCGGGACAGTGGCAGAGCGTATGAAGCGGGTACGAGATTAGGAGCCGTTCACGTCACGACGATAGGTGTCGTGAAGTGGAACGGTAGTTGCAACTGGAACAGGAACCGATGCGAGTTCTACGCGATGACTTGGACCGAGAGAGGCGTTACCAGGCGCAGCATACTGTGAGTAGTCCGAGAGTTATTGAGGATCGTCGGAGTATTCAGTTGGGCCATAGTAGGGATACTGTTTCGCGACGTTCGCGTTCATAGCCCGACTGGAAAAAACCAATGTTTTGCGAAGACCTGAACATCGGGCTGAAGATCGTGTGAAAAAAGAAAGATCTGAAAGCCCCATGTTCTCGTCTAAGCATGTAACCGATCTAATTACTTAATTCTAATAAAATGCAGTTGCAGCCGTCGACTACTCGCACACTATTTTCTAGTCACTCCAGTGGTCATAAAAATATATTATTTGATTTGAGCCGCCTCCAAAAAGCAACGCGTTGACACATAGCTAAAAAAATGTTAACGAGTGCGCGAGCGTCTGCGGCTGGGACGATAGATCCATTTTGCAAAATTCCAAGGTTTGGCCAAGAGTTGAAGAAAGTTTACCATCTATATAATAGTTAACTGGTCAGTGGCAAAATAAATTAGCCGAAGCATTTCTTTTTGAACAAATTATGGTCAAATCTTGGAGGATATGCTAAAACGTAAATGCAAATACAATGAAGCACTTCAATTAAGTGTACTATACGACAAATTAGCCTTGTTGAACCAATGCAACATTGGGGGGAGACGTGCTGTCGATTGTATAATTCACGGGTGACTGATAAAACTATATAATCGAGCGCTATCTCTTTAAATTGATCACAACCAGAGCCGTTTTTATTGTTTGATGAGTTATAAGAATTCTTATCAAGCATTCGATTGACCAAATAATTAGGAATCGAGGCATAAGAGTGAATATAATTTGGGTTAAAAAGAAATGGCTAAGCCAAGTGGCCAGTGCGGGATACAGTGCGGGATATATATGTATGTTCGTAAGTAGTATGTTGTAAAGAAAAGGGATATCGATACTTTACATGCCGAAACCTCTCGTAAAGTCTGAAAATAGGACATAAAAGTGAAGACTGCTTTTCTACACGAAAATTAAACCTAGTGACCCTGTCAAGAAAACTATGTTGATATCAGACTCAATCTAAGTTCAAAATTTTACAAAAAAGTTCCTGTAAATAATGTACCCTCTTAAACATTTTGTAGACTTTGGCAGCGACGTCTCGTTAATACGAAAAAGAAATGCTCAAGTTGCGGAAAATATTTACAACATTATCTTATTCCTATTATCTACATTTTTTTTAAGTAGGTAAATAGATAACAGTTTTAAGTACCTATGGATGAAACATTCACCCAATGTTTGTTGCCCTTTCACGTAAAAACTACTGTATGAATTTTAATGAAACTTTATAACAATATAGCTTATACATCAGAGTAGCACATAGGCTGCAATTTATAAAGATATTGTGTGAAGTGTCCGAAATATAACAATAAAATAATAGGAAAGTCCAATGAATAGTTGCTAGTCTTGGGTCAATAAGGGAATTATATATTGATGTCACAGGTGTCCCCTTGAGGTCATATTTCTGAAGGGTATTTTATTAATCGGGGTACAATCCTTTAGGAATCATTACTTTTTATTGTTAACGAAAGTTTAAACATACTCTGCTTTATAAATAAAACTAAAGACTTGATTTGATTGTTTTTTTTTTTACTTTATGTTATAGTGTAGTCCGGATTATTTTGGAATAAGGTTGTGGTATTTGGTGCCCCTCTTACTCTGTTCACTCTGATCATATCGAAAGGGTCCAAAAGAAATGCTCAAGGATACTATGTCGCAAACTTGGTTTGTGTCGCAGTGAGCCTGGTTATAATAGTAGATTATTAAGTTTTCATTTAAGTCTTCTACACGTTCGCCGGGAGCAGTACGATTTTTATAGTTGCTTAATTTATTGCACAGTTTTAATGACTCTTATTACATAGAAAGTATTCTTACCCTTAACACCAGGCGTAACTTGCGCGTTCCAGATCGTACATTTTTCCTACGAATTTGTTAACAATACTTCGTATTACAATCCTCTTACAATAATGTGTCGTTTACATAATTATGGATTTAGACATTTTCAACCCTAGACTCACCGCATTTAGAACTAGAATTGGCAACATCATAAAACAAAGCTTTTAGCTAGGTAACATTAACTTAATTAACTATACCTATTATGTTTTATAATGATCTGTCAATGACTTTTGGATATTTTCCAATCGACATTTCGATATGATTAGCTATTAACCTGAATTTTATGTTTCATTGTCCAAATAAATAAATAAAAAGAAACCCCTTTAGTAAACCGCGAGCTCGTGCCTACTGATGAAAACTACTAGTACAAAACTAACAAAACTACAAGAAAAATTGCATGCTTTGTTGAATTAATACAGACATTGCTTTGCCAATACTTTATTAGAATTGGGGTTTGCTAACGTTAGAGAAATGACTGTAGAAGTTGACACTATAAAGCCCGTTGTTTATGGACCTCGAGGAGACGTCTGAGAAATGATTAGACGTGTTAGACTCTGAAATCGTTAGGGATTCTGTTTCAAAATATGCTAGTCTTAATATACTGTTTCGGAGAAAGGACGCGGGATGTCTAGAATATGTTTCGATTATAGAATGTTAAATTCAGTGACAATAAAGGAGCGTTATCCTATGTATGCCAAACATAGATGAAGTGATTTCCCGTTTATCTGGTCAAACATGTTTTATTACTATCAATTTAATATTATAGGATATTATAAACTTCCTATCTTGGAGCAGTCTAAGCATTTTTCCTCTTTCGTAACACTGGATGGCTAATAAGAGATGTTAATCTGTTAGACTTGTGTGTATCACCATCATTGTACCTAAATCTTTTATTTAAAAGAGCAATCATGGAGTCTCTTGCTGGCTCTTCTCTGTGGAATTGCATTACAAACCGATGCCAAAAACTAAATTATTAATTTAGCTTAATTTTAACTTTTGACTATTTGGAAGCATTGGCACGAATTTATTCGAATAAGACATTTGATTTTGATTTAGAAAGCCGATTGGATGTTTTTGTTCACATGTTTATAAGAGGTTCGGTTTAGATAAAGGTACAAAACACATCCTTAATGCAGTGGTTTAATTCAACGAGCAGGAAGAATGGCACCATCGCACTATATTAAAATTTCTAACACTTCGAGACTTAAGCGGTAACAAATGGGACAAGGTTGTCGGTAAAGTACAGTGGGGGTGAAATAATACAACATACTCGTAAAAGACCACGGGTAGGACACCAGCCGAGGTAATGTTTGGTACACAAATGACTTGCGAGTCAAACCCTAGGCTAAATGTAATTCGGCAAGAAACATGAGGAGGGTGACTTAAGCGATATTAGGGACCACGTTAAAGTAGCGATAGATGCAGAGCAACAAACACAAAAACAGAAATGCGACAAAGATAGGCGTCCTGTTAGAGTATACGTTGAAGTAACTAAAACTGCTTTTGCCAATGATCAAAAGTATTACCTTCATATGTGGGCACCTATAGAGTAACGATGTTGTTAGGAAATGATAGATTAAACGGCAGACCACAGTAGCCTCCGACCGAATGTTGCCTTGGATCAATTTTGCTGCATTAAAAGTAAACGACTGTGTGAACATAATGATGATGATGATTCTAATAATAGTAATGATGAATTGTTCTTTTATAATAATTAAGCGAGTTATATGGATTTGCTATATTTGCTAATAATAATTTTAGTAATTACTAGCAGCCCGTCCCGGCTTCGCACGGGTGCGATATTACCCGTGGGCGATGCTGCGGGGCGAAGCTAGTATCTACAAAAAGTAGCCTAAGTTACTCCTTATATCACCGGATACCTATTGGTGAGGATCCCATCAAAATCGGTTTAGCCGTTCCAGAGATTAGCCAGAACAAACAGACAGACTGACAAACAAACAGACAGACAAAAATTAAAAACAAAATGTTATTTTGGTCTATGTACTGTGTATAAATTTTGTTATTACAAACGGACACTCCAATTTTATTTATTTATATAGGTTATCCGACATTGAATTACTAATGATAATGAACAATTAGAACATTATCATTAGGTAATAATACTGTTACAATTAGAACATAAAACATTTGTTGTGGATTATTTAATCTGTATCAATCTGTATTCCTCGTGATAAGCCTGATGCTAATCATAGAGCTGTGTCAAGTTTGGCCTGATGTCAACTTGGCATAAGTATAATCGTATGGTTCTGCCTGATGCGAACAAAGAGTTGTGTCAAGATTGGCCTGATGTCAACTTGTCATGATTATAATTAGTATTCCTCGTGATTAGCCTGATGCTAATCATTGAGCTGTGTCAAGTTTGGCCTGATGTCAACTTGGCATAAGTATAATCGTATGGTTCTGCCTGATGCGAACAAAGAGTTGTGTCAAGATTGGCCTGATGTCAACTTGTCATGATTATAATTAGTATTCCTCGTGATTAGCCTGATGCTAATCATTGAGCTGTGTCAAGTTTGGCCTGATGTCAACTTGGCATAAGTATAATTGTATGGTTCTGCCTGATGCGAACAAAGAACTGTGTCAAGGTTGGCCTGATGTCAACTTGGCATGAATATAATTGTATGGTTCTGCCTGATGCGAACCTACTATGTCCATTACTAGCCTGATGCTAATTTAGTGTGATAGGATTGGCCTGATGCGAATCCAAACTTTGGTTGACCTGATGTTGATCATAGTATAATTATTAGCCTGATGCTATTCCAATACACAAATGATTGACCTATGCCATGATTGCCTGATGCAAATCCACGTCTGTTAATACAGTTGTAATTGTTGCTTTAAAATGTTACCAAATCAAAAGTAATTGTATATGTTCATATTTTATTTCTGGGTTAATGTTTTAAGAAAAAAATTGAATTTACTGAACTACTTAATTTTTGTAAGTAATATTAAGATTATTAAATTTAAATTTCTTTTTATATTCCATGTTAAGCTATTAATATTGTTCCTACCGACGCAAACAACTGACCGTGGCCCTGATTCCTATATGTATGTGGACATACATGAGGTCAGGATGGACGAATGTAAGGTATATTTTATTTCCGGTAGCAAATATTTTATTCGAGGTAGTATTTAAAATTCAAACAGTGGCAACACTGTGGCGTTCAGTTGTTTGTGGCGGACCTTGAAAATGGCACTTCAGTTTTGGTGTTGATGCAGTGCAGACCTACAGTAGATAAAATGTAATTAAAGTGTTCCAGAACCTACCCGAGGATTTTATTTCTTACAGTAGTTTATCATCCATCTCGTTACCATAACACAAGCATTAAGTTGCTTAACTTGGGACGAGATGGCGTTGTGTGAAATGTCCAAGGATATTTATTTATTTTATTTATTTTATTTATATTAGTTTATACGTAGAGCAGTGGTTTTGGATTTTGAATATTTTTATAAGTGACTTGAATGCCTTTGACCCTAGGCTTGCGTGTTGGAGAGCAACGCCAGGATCTAAGATTGAGCAGGCAATTCAAGGAAATGCCCTGTCGGCCACCGGCTCTTGCATACACACGACAAAACACAGTAAAACTGCTTGGCGTCGGACTAGGACCCACAGCTAGGTTGGGTTGTTATTAAAAAGAGATAAAAAAAACACTGCACTGATGTTTTTTTTAAATTCATTGAAATCAGGCGATAATAGTTAAAGATGGCGAAAACAATCAACTTTTTGGTAGCTTTATCGGAAACGCTGCCTTCTATTCAAAATATATATATACCTATTTAAATAATATTGTGGAATTATTCCCGTTTTTACAAAAGTGACCATTCGATCTTACGCGTATAAAGCTGGGAGTGATTAGGTATAGAAAGAATGAAAGAAATTAGGATTGGCACATAACAAATTGAATTATTGATACTGTTACAATGGCAACGTTAACGTATTAGAACATATTTTTGGTTTTCTGCCCGATTATTGTTTGCTTTTGCATTCATGTTCAGTTCAAATTACTCATCACACAATTTTTTTTTTAATATAAAACATATAATTTACGCAGAGAGTATGTATATACTCGTATAATTTATAAATCAGCCGCGTTACTTTGCGTAATTACATATTGGGTTAAAGTCTTACCTTTAACGTTAATATAATAATAATAATAATTTATTTATTTGTCAGACAACAGAGGTCCATGGGTTAGTGACAGGCAGCTTAAAAACTATGTTAGTAAAACACAAGTGAAATATAATAAATAAAAAAAAAACAAAAGTATTCTTGCCTCACCAGTATTCGCATAAAATGTTGCAGAATAGGTGAGTCAAGCTTGTTCGATTGTTAAGTTAAAAATAAATAGCTTATACTACTACTACTGAGCCCATGACTCTGCTGAGTCGAGCCTCCTTCAGTTACATGGGGAGGAATTAGTCTACTGGCCCACGCTGGCCAGAAGGGTTGGGTGTCGACACGAACGGCTGCCGTCGACTGTCGTCGGCTGCCGTTGACCCGCGTCGACAGCTGCAGTTGTCTGTGCCGTTGACAAAATGCCGTTCGTGTGTATGAGCGCTTCATCATCATCATCAGCCCACATTAGTCCACTGCTGGACATAGGCCTCCCCTAAAGAGCGCCATAGCGCCCTGTCTTCAGCTTGACGCATCCAGCTGCTGCCCGCACCCTTTCGCAGATCATCGCTCCATCTAGCAGAGGGCCGTCCCACACTACGCTTGCCGATTCGCGGTCTCCCCTCAAGAACTCGTCTAACCCCGAGGTTGTCGGTTCTTCTACAGATATGACCAGCCCACTGCCACTTCAGTCTGCTAGTTCTCTGAGCTATGTCGGTGACTTTGGTTTTCTGTCGGATAACCTCATTACGGAGCTTATCTTTCAGAGAAACTCCAAGCATAGCTCGCTCCATAGCACGCTGAGCGACTTTAAACTGGTGGACTAGTCTAACCGTGAGTGTCCTCAACTCCTCGTCTCGGCGCCGCATGAGCGCATAATATGACAAATATTTGTTCATAATATATGAACCCATTTAATTTTGTACGTATGTTAGTATTTAGTCTGCTACCCGCCGTATGTTCGTTGAATTTAATATCCGTATGTCCCATCGGTTATTACCTTACGTTGAACAAGCAAACAATTTCCAAAGTTTGGTGTAATCAACGCTTGTTAACCGGCTCACGGCTAATCAGCGAAATTCATTAAATTTGATTGCGTAGCTCTCTTTGCCTATAACTGGAAATAGACATTATTTGTAGACGGGCAATTTTGTATTTCAACGATCAAAAATTGTTGTAGATATATTAGGTAAATAATATAATTTTCTATTTATATTCTACTTGCCAATTATTGCCATAACTATACCTCCGTGGCTTTGCTGGAATGAATGGCAGAAACTGAGCGGGAACTGACCGTTTTACATGCACAGAGTTTGTATCAAGTTTATATCTGGCTATAATTGTGCATTTTAGCTGTTTTCTTGTTCCACTCCTTTTCTCGATTTCATTATGTTTCGCCAGCCTATACTGATTTACTAACAACTAGTATTATGTCGGTGTGGTGACGGATTTAGAATACGTTAGTATCACCAACAAGGCTGAAAACCTAGCCACAAGAGAATGAAAACCTGATACGAAACCCTTTGCTCACCCGTCTCGCCAGCGTGCCACAGTAGGCTAACGCCGTTTGTCTACCGCCGCCGTCACCGAGAACGAGATGACGGCGCCGAGTTAGTGATACATACATTTACTATGGCGATGTGTCCACCGCACCGTCACCCGAGAACCGTCATCTCGGCCGCCGATGTTTCGTGTAGTTCGGCGTGACCGCTAGAACTCGGCACGGTTTTATGACGGGCCGATAATACAAAACAGGTTTGTTCTTGTCCACACACTACCGTCGCACCGCGCCGTTCGCCCGGTTTTTGTTTTAACTTAACCACCGGTATATCGTCGCGGTGGACAAACGATCGCCGTCACGTCATCTTAAACTCGGCCCGAAATAATCTCGTTCTCGGTGACGGTTCTGTGACGGCGGACGGTGGACAAACGGCCTAATAATGGCCTACGCACACCGGGACGGTATGGCAAGCCATTATTTTTTTTTGCTAATGGTCTTTCATACGTATCTGTAAATAAATACGACATAAATTTGCTATGCTTTAAAAAAGCAAATGAAATCCCTTCCGATGCCACGGCATTATTTTACCGACAAAATCATTACCGGACAACCAGTAGGTAATGTTTTTGTCAGAGCAGCTGTCAGCTTTCACTCTAACGACTACGGGTATCGATTGCTATAGATGGTAGAATAACATATGGAACCGACGGCTTTAAGTGCCCCCCGAAGCATGAAAGAAAGAAAAAGAAAGAAAAATGGTGTATTCGGCACAATTTTACCTTAAATTCTATCTATAATTACATAAACTCTAATATAAATTGCGCTGAAACGGCGCTGGTTCAGCATAAGCCAAACGAAGTGCCTGGCGCTGGTTTTCAACCAGACCTCTAATGACGAACGGATGGTAAACCAGTTTACAAAAATTAAAATTAAAGAGCTCATACGTTATAAACAACTATTCTACATCCTTCAAAATCTGTTCAGCAATTCTTTTTGTTGTTGTGCTGAAGATCTACCCCATAGATCGCCACAAATTACGGGTCTGTAAATTGCATCCTACGACCCCTATGTCATCATGTCGTTTCTGCCCCAACGGCCATCCGTTCAAGATACTTCATCTAACAGTCATGTAATCATTTCTAAAAGATCTAGGTAGGTAAATTCGTAGATGTAAACGAAACATTGTCATGGTTGAATATCAAATTGCTCGTCTGTTTTGGCACAATAATTGCCAGAATACACGGATAGACATAAATCTCGCCTATCGCAACATAAAACATTGCTGTGCATACTGTGCACAACTCCAGTAGCAATCAGTCTCGATAGTAATTATTCCGTGGTGCATATTTCACAATTTACGCAACTCTGCTTCCAGAGATGATAGATTGTAACTAATGTAGATAGCGGACTTTTAGCTTGCACCATATTGCATGCACATCGACGACACGGTTGGCGCATTGGTTGAGCGATCGACTGCTGCGCAGCATGTCGCGGGTTCGATCCCCGCACGGAAGAAATATTTGTACGACCTACAAGTATTTGTTCCGGGTCTGGGTGTTTTCTATATCTATAAGTTGTATGTATTTACAAAAAAATGTATATAAGTAGTTTATCATCCATCTCGTTACCATAACACAAGCATTAAGTTGCTTAGCTTGGGACAAGATGGCGTTGTGTGAAATGTCGAAGGATATTCAAGGATATTTACATGTTTGTCTTTGTGGTGACGGATTTAGAATATATAATAAATATCATCATCATCATCATCATTTCAGCCAAAAGACGTCCACTGCTGGACATAGGCCTCCCCCAAGGATTTCCACAAAGGCCGGTCCTGGGCCGCCCGCATCCACTGCTTTCCGGCGACCTTAACCAGGTCGTCGGTCTACCGTGTGGGAGGCCTACCAGCACTGCGCCTTCCGGAACGCGGTCGCCACTCGAGGACTTTTCTGCCCCATCGGGCGTCGGTCCTGCGAGCTATGTGCCCTGCCCACTGCCACTTAAGTTTGGCAATCCGGTGGGCTATGTCGGTGACCCTGGTTTTCCTGCGTATCTCCTCATTTCTGATTCGATCTCGCAGGGAAACTCCGAGCATAGCCCTCTCCATTGCCCTTTGGGTGACTTTGAGCCTTCTGATGGAGCCCATAGTGAGCGACCACGTCTCTGTTCCATATGTCATCACTGGCAACACACATTGGTTGAAAACTTTTGTCTTCAGACACTGCGGTATTGTGGACGAGAAGATCTTTCGCAGCTTCCCGAACGCTGCCCAGCCGAGTTGGATCCGACGATTGACCTCTTTCTCGAAGTTGGACTTACCTAACTGGACAGTGTGTCCCAGGTAAATGTAATGGTCAACAACTTCGAGTGTAATATAAACACCACCAATATAACCACTTCATTCCATCCTGAGCGTGACATAACCCGACCAAAGAAACTGACAAGGCCGAATACTTCGCCACAAGAGAAGGAAAACTTAAAACGAAACCCTGTGCCAACCTGACTGGCTAGCGGGGCACTGTAGGCTAATTACCCTCCCAGGCCAACTCAGCAGTTGTTTTTGAGTGTAATTGCTCTCACAAATCTGTGAGACTTGTTTGTACAATTATTGCAACCTTTATATTTTAACTAGTGGCCCGTCCCAGCTTCGCCCGTGCAAACCGGGGGTGGGTTATACATATAAACCTTCCTCTTGATCACTCTATCTATTAAAACAAACCGCTTCAAAATCCGTTGCGTAGTTTTAAAGATTTAAGCATACATAGGGACGGACAGACGACAGCGACTTTGTTTTATACTATGTAGTGAAGAGCAACCATGGAGTTTCCTGCCGGCTTTTTTTCTGTGGAGTGGCATTCCGAACCAGTGGAAAAGACTAATTAATTATTGTTTAATTGGAAGGATTCTAAGGAATTTATTCGTATAAAATCATTTTAATTTTGATGTTTGTTAATATTTTCATTCTTTTCTAAATTAATTTCTTAGTATATCCTTCGTTTTTACAGACGAAACACATAATTTACGACCACAAATGACACCCAGACTGGAGCATTACAGGTAACAGTTTTCTTAATATTTTGGTCCGCAGATAAGGATGAAGGTTTGAAAAAAAAAGAATTAAGATCCGGAGAAACACATGGAGTACAAATAACTAGCTAAATAATTACGCTTTTATGATAATAATAACGGTTGTTAAACGGTTGGTTTTGAACTGGAAACCGTGTTTTGTATTGAAATTCTGATATATTCCTGTACACTTGAAATTAGAACACTATTTTAAACACATTACTGTTTTATTTTGTTTGGCTCTATGCCCTCTCTTACTCATAGGATGACCATAGGTTTCTGTTATAACCTGTACATCAATATACGGCCTCATGCAACACAGTGTCATGTAGATTTGTATTCATCGTTGTAGTTATTTTGAGGGACTACGTTAGAGCTATACATCTTAAGCGGGAATAGAATAGACTATTGTCAAGCTTACTAAGTTTAAGGCGGATTTAAACATTCCAAAGGAGATCATAAAGCTAGGTTTCTACGTCCGCAGCAATGAAGTTATTTTATGTAGCTCTATTACATGATGTGTCGACAAATTTAAATGTTCCAACCTAGATCGGAGCTTTATAATAAAATTATTTTTCTTGTAAGATGTTACCTATTTCGTTGTCCTATTAATTAATTAATAAATGAAATCAGCGGTACACATTTTTACAAATCACTACATAGTATAAAACAAAGTCGCATTCTTCTGTCCGTCCCTATGTATGCATAAATCTTTAAAACTACGCAACGGATTTTGAAGCGGTTTTTTTAATACATAGATTGATTCAAGGGGAAGGTTGCACGGGCGAAGCCGGGGCGGGCCACTAGTAATTTATAAATTGATGATATTCTACCACTACTACTACTCATCCCATAGATTAACCCACTGTTAAGTCGGGCGTCCTCCAGTGATGACATGAAGGGGAATTATATTGTGCCAGGCTGGCCAGACGGGTTGGCACAGGGTTTCGTATGAAGTTTTCTTTTCTCTCTTGTGGCTGGGTGTCTGGCCTTAACATTTCCTTTTGTCGGGTCTTAGGACACCCCCAGGATGGAATGGGGTGGTACAACACATAATTCAAGGAAGCAATTCTTAAATGATTTCTGTTTTATATTTTGATCATAATACAAATAGATAAAATAAAATATCTATTTGAATAAGGTCGGTAACGAGTGTACTAAACGAAAACTGATATCAAAAACTAGCAACATTACTTTGTTCGGGTTTTTATTTGTTTCGTCCCGCTATTTCGTATGTTCAGGAACAGCTCCAAAAAGTGTTTATTTCAATACAAATTACTCTTTACGGACACGTTCGTTATTTAGCAAAAACATATATCTATCTACTGCAGACCAACATTTCAAGAACTGAAAAAGTTGCTTTGTTTTTTATGAAATGTTGTACACGTCACTTGTATCAGTACTTTTATATTATAAGAAATATAAGTGTCGGTTACTGGCTGGCAAGAAAAAAAAACGTAAGTTTTTGTTTTAAATTAAAGTTCTTATTAAAATTTTCAATAGAAATACAGTCTTCTACCTAATAAATATGAATTTTTAACAAAGCAATCAAACGTGTACAAACTTAAATGATCCTGCGTGTTCGAATCGATTTCTATTATGACGGTTAATATTTCAAAACGTTTAAGCACTTAAATAATTATTAGGTAGGTCAGTAATTTATTTATATTTAATGTCAAATACCATTGAGTGTTATTATAATACACATTTACACTGTAAGGCTTAACTGTCTCATTAATATTAATGATATCTGTCGCCGAACTAGATATCCCTGTATTTCAGCAAAGAGCTTGAATGGAACGGACTTTATTTTTTCATCAGAAACACGACAGTACGAAACATTTTATTTTTACTTCGGAGATCCTCATGGATACCCGGCCGTTTGGGACTGGTCAGGGTATGCGGGACTCCGGGGCGCGTAGAGATTACCAATTGCACCTCGACCTACCCACTAAAACCGACGGCGATCCTCGACTGCCCAAACCAGGGCCACGGGATTCACTCCCATTGCGGGAGCATGCTCCGTGACTGGTACGAAACCCTGTGCCAACCCTTCTGGTCATCGTGGCACAGTAGGCCAACTATCCTCCACGAATCTGGAGGATGAGGATTTCGAAATAATTGTGGCTAAATAAAAAGTAAGTACATCATGTTTTTTTTTGCCTTTCTCTGTGTGATGGACGGGTGACCCTTGGATGGATATGAGAGATTTGATAAGGGTTATGCGATATAACATTATGGGCACGCAAAAACATATTTCTTTAATTCACTGGGAGTCTTTCAAATTAAATGATCTTATATTTGTTAATATAATAAGCCACACATCAGTCGCACTTTCTGCGAATTCAATATCATCTTACAAAAACTACTAGAACTGAGCTCATAGATGACCCATTGATGAGCAGCCTCCTCCAATTACATTGAGGGTAATTAGCCTACTGTGCCACGCTGGCACGAAACAGGGTTTCGTGCCAGCGTGGCACAGTAGGCTTCGTATCCAATGTCCTTCTCTTGTGGCTATGTAATTAGCCTTATAATTTCCTTTTGTCGGCTCTTCCGACTCCCTCTACATGGAACGAGGTGGTGACACAGAGTATTCCAAATCCATTATCACAAAGACAGTCTTTTAAGTCAGTCAGATAGATCTGACTGATTGTATGTAATATATACGACCGGCTGACAATAATTTTTAACCCCCGACGCAAAAAAAGGGGTGTTATAAGTTTGACGTGTCTGTCTGTTAAGGCGGGTGAACGTTACATCATAATAAGCGTGTACCTATAAAAATCAGAAAATTAAATACAATTAAAAATTTAATTATACATAAACCCAAAATTTTATTTAATTTTTTTATTAAAATAAAACCGTCTGAAATTGGTTTCCTATTAAATAAAAAACGTTGCATATCTTCGTGATGCAAAACGTTGCTCATCTTCGTGACGCTCGTTGCGCTCAAAGAAGTTACCCTTCAATAATAAGACTGACCTGATAAAAAGTGAATCTGAGTGTAAGTAGTTTATACATACGGTCGGCTGACTCAGCAAGAATCGTTGCGTGAGTGGCCAAGTCACGTACAGGCCGCAATTTACTAGCCATAAGCCTGAGCGAGTCCTGTGGGACTACAACGCCAATTTTACATAGTTATGAGGTCAACGAAACAGGAGTATCCACGTAAGTGCATAAAATATTCAGCTCGACCTTCGTGTTTTAAGTGTTTCGCTATATTTTTTGTATGGACAACACCCACGTCGTCGTTTTGAATATTGTATACCTTTTGAATATTAGCTGACCCTGCAAACGTTGTTTTGCCATATAAATATCGCTATTGAAAATAGGGGTTGATCGTAGAGGGGTGAAAGGTACATTTGTATGGTGTGTCATAAAAAATAAAAACAAACACTGTTGTCTAAAAAATAAAATTTAGATTTGGACCACCCTTAACATTTAGGGGGATGAAAAATAGATGTGGTCCGATTCGCAGACCTAACCGTTATGCACACAAAAATTCACATATCACAAAATCGGTCAAACCATTTCGGAGGAGTTTAAGCACAAACAGCGTGACACGAGGATTTTATATACAAAAAAATTTTATCACGATTTCTGTGAAAAAAATGACCAGCCCCAGAAGCAAAACTGAAGTATTTTATTTCCATGTGTTTTTAACCAGTTGATGTAAACGGATTTTAAGGCTCAAATAAAAAAAAAAGTGTGGTGACGGATTTAGAATACACAACCAATTACCAACCCGGGATGGGTTGCTAGTTCCTTAGGGTGGCGTAACTAAATGAACTCTAGCCTGAAGAAATGGAAAACTGTGCCAATCCGGGATAGAGAAGGCTAATATCACACCCCCGAGGAGACACAGTCGGGACCCACGAGGCAGGCGGCGCGGGACGGTGCAGCCGGGGGATGTTTAGTGGGTATGAGGACGCCGTTCATATCGATTGGCGGACCCACACACCCCCAGTAGCGTTTCCCCAGGCGTGAATAGTCCACAAAGGATTTTACACTCCCGCAAAAAAAGGCTAATATCACTTCTTTATGGAGAAGGCCCAGTTCAGCAGTGGGTCATTTTATGGGCTGAGAAGGGATTAAAAAATATCGAACATGTGTTCACATATTAAATCACGATTTGTTTTATTGGGGACCTCCCTAACGCCGATAGTTTTAGTGGGTTAATCATTGCATACTTCAGAGTCCCGCATAACCCGGTTAGCCCACAATAGTCGGGTTCTATGAGGAATTCCAACGTAAGCGAAGTTATCTATAACTACTAGTCGTTCCAATAGATGTGTCTCGAGGGGCAGAATGCAATCGGTCCATGTAAATACCGGTAGTTAGCGAAACAAGATTATACTGGTACGGACTCCTATGAAGTTGGGAAAACGCAAGAAAAAAAAGGGAGAGGGATGGAACGGTGAAAAATTCGCAGGGAAACATTAAATACCTATTTTAAACAATCTTTTGACATCTTTATTTAATAAACGTAGCAAAGGCTGTGTACATTTCGCAAATTGCAATTCGTAAAAATGTTGAACTACGACGCAAAGTTGCGTTTATGAAGGAAAATTCAAACTCCTGTGGAAGCGTTCCAAAAAAATATTTTCGCTTAATATTCGCAGCTCATTTTTCTTTTAGTTTGATTTTTCTATTGGATACAATTCTATAAGCGTTATAAAATGAATAGTCAAACCCGTTTTTCTTTTATAATTGTCATCTGTTCATGCAATTTTATTTAATTTTTTTATGTTGGATATCCTCATGGATGCCCGACCTTTATGCGCCAGGCGGGTTGTGCTGGTTATGCAGGACTTAAGGGCACGGGGCGATGGTAATTTCGCCCCAACCTACCCACTTAAACGAATGGCGTCCCGCAATCGCCCAAAAAAGGGCCACGGGTTGCACTCCCCAATAGGGGACATGCTCTGTGAGCCTCATGAGTCTTGCCCAGCCTGTCAACGGGCCCCACACAAGAAGTACGCCAAAAGCACCGACTTCTCATGATTTTTTATTTGTCACTTTTGAATAAGTACCTTTCAAGTCAAAAATTGTTTTAACAATTCAGAATATACTGACTATAGCAATGATAATATCATTTTTGAAAATTAATAGTGTTTTCTTTCTCTGCCTAAGCTCGAAAATGATAAATCTGTCTTACGAGCCTCTCGGACTCACACAAACAAATTTGACTCCCCTAATAAAATACCTCCTCAACAAAAAATTCAGCCTGCCATAAAAAAATAATTCAACCATCAAATTATTTACGCCGCCATTTTTTCACTTACGTGTATTTCCTCTATGAAACGTCATAATATAGCACTCCGCAGGGAAATCTGTTCTATTGCCTGCTTGTTTTGTTGAACTGACGTTTGCTGGGCAGAGTGTACTGTGTGAAACTACTGTATTATTATTAAACTGGGCAAATAACCTTGCGGTGTTTGGGAAATAACCAAATGTTTGAGGTCGGGAAGAATATGTGCCGGTTGTTTTATTGTAACTCGTCATCATCATCGACGCCGTAAATAAAACCGTTCTGAAAATAGGATACAAGTAGACAACCTAATGCCATCGTGTGGTGACGGATGTAGAATACATTGTGTCACCACTCCATTCCATCCTGAGGAATTAGAAATGACAAGGCCGATAACCTAGCTGCAAGAGAAGGAAAACTTGATTTGAAACCCTCTGGTCAATGTGGAAAAAAGTCTTTGAGTGGCGACCGTGTTCCGGAAGGTGCAGTGCTGGTAAGCCTGCCACACGCTGCACCGACGACCTGTTTAAGGTCGCCGGAAAGCAATGGATGCGGGCGCCCCAGTACCGGCCTATGTCCAGCAGTGGATGTATTCTGACTGAAATGATGAACAATGATGATTGTTTTCATTAAAAGTTTAAAAAGGAGCAAATCACAAGCAGGATTAATGAAATTTACCCTGAACTGTATGGTATTTCCATAAATTTCAATTTTAAACTTAATTATATTAGAAGATGAAGCGCTTTCTGGATCAGACGTTCATATTGTCTGCTATTTATGAAATTCTATAAAGGTATTCTACTTATGTATGCTCTTCTAAAACCCCTTTAAGAGAGTTTTGACTAGAGCAAGTAGATTTTTCATAATAATATATTTAAATTTCGTGTATTCAGTGCGGGACAGTTGTTGGAAGTACGTCAAAAGGATTATACGTCCGATAATAAGTTCCGAGCCATACCAAAAATTTACCAGAATTGCTTGTAAGGAATTTCTTTTCAATTGGCTCTGGAATTGGTTGAGTTTTTTATTTTAATATTGAATTGCATATGCGTATAAAATTATACAATTGATGTAATCTGTACATTTACATGGTCGATGCGTCAATTTAAGAAATGCAGGAAATTGGCACAGATCTGTTACAATGTATGCAAAAAGGCTCACCAAATAAATATCTGGACCCTTCTGTCAGCGAAATAAATGGTAAAGTTAGTATGGATATATTGTTGTATAGATTTGTGGATGCATGGGTAGATCTTTGTTACTCTTTCCCACAAAAACTAGTCAATGGATTTCAACATAACTTTACAATAATAAAAGTAACATCAGACTAGAACATAAGCTATAATTTATACGTAGACAAAGTCGCGGGCAGATGTAAGTTTGTTATAATCTAATAATGACGATCGTAAAATATCATAAAGTACTGAAACGATAAAAGATTTTACAGATTGTATAAAAAATTAATGGACAAAAATTTTCAATATACATATTTAAAAGGTCGTTCTCAGTTCACAATAGGATTCCACCTTTGACGGTGCTTTAGATCTACGAGAAAGTCCAATATTCCAATATATCACATTCTATCCTTGCCTTTGCTTGAAAATAAAATATACATGGTACTTGCTTCTCACTTTGGCTGAACAACACATTCCACGAGAACTGCTTTATGCGGTATAAAAAGTGTGCTATTTTAGGACTCCGAGTATCGAATTCACGACACAAATGACAAGCAGAGCAAGTGAATCTGGTTTAAAAAAAAACTACTTGCCCGACCCTGAATCGAACCGGTGACCGGTAACCAAAAGGCGGCACATCCAACCCCTAAACCAATAAAGTACGATGGTGTCGAACCTTTGATTGTCGATTTTGGTAACCTACTAATAGTAATAGCGTCATTTCGGGACGTACGCTACACGCTTTCCAGTTTAGCAGATTGATGCTATCAATTGTGTCATGGGGCCCTGGCTGCGGTCTCAAATTCCATCTAAATATGTTAAGCTCATTTGGAATTTGTAACACATAGTATATATTTTTTAAATATTTATTTAATTTGTATAAATCCTTCCGACTCTTCCAACGACGTGGGAGATTGAAGGATAATGTTGCTACTGTGCCATGTTGGCTGCCTTGTCGTTGCTTTTAGGCTCTTACGACCATGATGTCTTAGGTTTTCACGATCTTTACAACGACACCCTCAAGGTAGAAGGTTAAAACTATCTACGTATGGTAAATCCGTCATCACCACATGGATTTATAACACTAGTAAGACTGAGCAGCTGTATTCTGTTTTGCTTTTTTTATATTACGTAATGAATATATCCTTCTAACCTACAGATAATAATATAAAAATGCTACAATTAAAAAATAAGATAATTATAAATGTGTAATGATTTTATCGGATTTGTCACGTGAATTGTATAATAATGTTAAAGAAACTACGTAATGTGATTACGTGACAAATTATTTGGAATTTAATAGGATTAATATACTATGTATTTTGAAAACGAGATCGAGGTTGATCCCCATCAAGATGGACCACGAAAAAGACACGCACTCCTCAAAATTTTCTTGGATTGCAGGGGAAGTCATGGACAAGACCAGATGGAGAAAAATCATCTACTCCAAATATAAGGCATCCAATGTTAACCACGATCCTCAGTCATGAAGGACCGACTAGAGAGAGAGATATTATATACTATTTAATCTACCTATGTAAGTTCAAATATGCAAATTCTATTAACTCCATAGTGTCGGTATCTACGCTAGACCAAAATCACTAGTAAAATGATAATTTTATTCATAGTATCTGTCTACAATCCTCTGGCGTACGTTGCCAATGATTTTCATTACATTTACTCTTATGGTTGTTTTTGTTTCAGCCCTTGATCAACTACTGAGTCAGGCCTCCTCCAAATTCATGAAGGGATATTAGCCTATGTGTATTACTGTGCTACGCTGGCAAGACGAGTTGGCTCAGAGTTTGTATCAAGTTTTCCTTCGCTTGCTTTTCTTTAATTGTGTAGTGTGCTGATATTGTGTATCTATTTTTAATCCGTCAACACAAGGAATAGTAGTCGTATGCTTTCCTTGTGGTGGTAGTGCGCCTACAAATCAGCTATTTTTGTCGTAATGTCACAAACACATGTACGTTTTGTTGTTGGGCTACATATTTTTACCGATAAGTCCATCAACACACGGTTGGCGCAGTGGTTGAGCGATCGACTGCTGCGCAGCATGTCGCGGGTTCGATTCCCGCATGGAAGAAATATTTGTACGACCTACAAGTATTTGTTCCGGGTCTGGGTGTTTTCTATTTATAATATGTATGTATTTACAAAAAAAAATGTTTATTATGTAGTTTATCATCCATCTCGTTACCATAACACAAGCATTAAGTGGCTTAGCTTGGGACGAGATGGCGTTGTGTGAAATGTCCAAGGATATTTATTTATTTAATTGTGTTTCTTCTCACAAATATAAATAGACAAGATAGTTATTATAAACTTAATACGGCTGAGAAAATTTCCTTGAAGAACACAGAAAAGGCTGATTACTATTCAAGATACATTTTAAGTTCATTATTCAAGCCACTGTGTTCACGGCAGACACGACAAGCTTAGAACACATATTTATTATTTATTTATATAACACTTTAAAATAACAGTAACAGGAACTTAAAATACCTAGTAATGTGCAATTGGCGGCAATTATCTCTTTCAAATACCCATCTCCTTCGTTACGTTACGTCGTTTTTTGTACAAATATAATTAGACACCATCTTTCCGAGCCAAAGCTTTTAAGACGTTGAGGTATAGTGGCTCGTTTCTGTAGGCCTTGTAAACAAGGCAAGCCATCAGTCAGCTTGACCTCATACCGAATATAAACTAGACACGTTCTTATCTACATATAAATAACAAAATTGAATGTCTGTTACATTTACATTTTATAACGAATTAGTGACGCTGTCATTATTTCTTTCTTAAAAATAGTAATAGAGTAACTAGCTTATTAAACCGCGCTGGCCAGACGGGTTAGCACAGGCTTTCTTTCAAATTTTCCTTCCCTTGCAGCTATATTATGTGCCTTGTCATTACCTTTTGTCAGCTCTTACGACACCGTCATGATGGAATGGGGTAGTGTTCACCTTTTATTCTAACTCCGTCACTATATGATGGCAATCATCTTTTCGAACTTTGCCCCAATACAACTTTGCGGCATACGCGAATGGCTTTTTATTCAGAAATATTACCAGTTGTTCTTTCATTGATCGTTAAAAACTTCTTGTGTAAGATTAAAACAAGTTCCTAAAGCAGCCTCCTTTTATTTTTTACTAGTGACCCGTCCCTGCTTCGCACGGGTGCAAAGATGGATGTATTATACATGTCGGAGGAAGTAGTCAGAATGGACTTGATTGCTGGTTACATAAAGATGATATCAATTAGCCTAGAAAATACTTTGTTAAATCTTAATTTTAATCAGTTTAATTTGTTAGATTTTTCTATTCAATTTAGTTTGTCATCTTTTTAAAAGAGGACGTTATATTATTTTGCATTGTCAGAGCGGAGGGTAGTCCTCGAGCGGGGTCGAGGCGCCATCTTGACGTTCGGCAAAAACTTATAAAAGGAGCGCGATCGAGGTGGATCGGGCATTATGATAGAAACAGTGGTTGCGGTGTGGTGTGTTAATGCTGGAGTGTAGTTAAGATCGGTACCTTGAACCCGCTGCTCAAATAAAAGGTTTAAACAGTTTATTCTCCGACATCAGAAGTGGGATAAAATCTTAGAGAAGGTATACCAACATGATTGGTTTCCTAATATGGCAAAGTATGTTAGAAAATTTGTTAAGAAATGTATACCTTGTAAAGTGGCTAAATCAAGTAGTGGTAAACGGTAAATCGAGCTGCACCCTATACCAAAAGTCAGCATCCCTATGCACACAATTCATATAGATGCCACAGGAAAACTCAGTGGGAAAAATAATCAAAACGAATACGTTTTCGTGCTCATAGACGCTTTCACTAAATACGTGTTACTTAGACATTCCCTGAGAATTAATGCAGAGTGTGCCATTTACGCACTTAAAGCATCTATATCACTTTTTGGCGCGCCTGTGCGAATATTAGCAGACCAAGGGCGGTGTTTCGCGAATAAAGAGTTTAATGATTGAGTTTAATGAGCACCCTCAAAAATATGTTGACCGTTGTAGAAGTTAGTCCAAATAGGTCATGGCAAGATGCGTTAGGTGATGTTCAACTTGCTATAAATAGCACGATTCATAGGGTAACTAAGGCAAGTCCATTAGAATTGTTAATAGGTAGAGTAGCTAGACCACTAAATTTATTAACTATTGACGATCATGAGATTGAGATAAATTTAAGAGATTAGGGAACAGGCTGACAAATTAATGAAAAATAATGCACAGCTTGATAAAGTAAGATTTGATAAAAATAAGGCAAATGTGACTAGATTTTCGGTAGGAGATTATGTTTTAGTAGAAAATCATGAACGGAATCAAACCAAATTGGATCCTAAATATAAAGGACCTTATGAAGTCATTGAGGTACTTGACGGTGACAGATACCATCTTAAGAGTTTGAACGCTAATCGAACTTACAAATACTCGAGAGAACGCCTACGTCCACTCCCCCAATCATATGTCCCTACTGAGCTGAATCCATGCTTATCAGATAATAATGACGGTAAGATCTTTGGACTAGTTTAATAGTTTCATTAATTAAAACATCATATGGCTATGTGCCTATGTAACTTCACGCCTTTAATACCTGAGGGTGTGGTCAGCGGCAATTATGCCTCGACACGCTGGATTATTTTCGAGTCTCAAATGTAATAGGTGGCGAAACCTATTGTCATACATGGGGCACAACGTTGTTAGTCATCGATGCTCATCACACATAACTTCCGGAAAGTCATTGGTTGAGCCAGGGTTCTAACACAGAACTTCTGAACTAGAAGTCTGAGTACTGAACCACTAGGCCATCGAGACTTATGATACGAAAGATGGTCCGTATCGAGTCTAGTCTCTTCTGAGAGTGAGAGTCGCCTCTTACTCGACGCCCACGTGAAAAGATGGGGTGGCACTATTCTCTGGAGCGGTATGTTTGAAGTATGGTGGGTCGTGGTAACAGCGTGGTGGCTTGTGGGCCATATGCAAAACATCTTAACAGTGCTGCGGTAAACGTATCTAAATGGCGAGGTGGCCATCTAGATATTTAAACAGGAATTATGTGAAGGGCGAGGTGGCCAAGTGGACAACAAATGGCGAGGTGGCCCAACGAACTGTGAAAGGCGAGGTGGCCAAGTGGACAACAAATGGCGAGGTGGCCCAACGAACTGTGAAAGGCGAGGTGGCCAAGTGGACAACAAATGGCGAGGTGGCCCAATGAACTATGAAAGGCGAGGTGGCCAGGTGGATAACAAAGGCGAGGTAGCCTTTTCGTTATCATGGAATCTGTTTAGTAAACGGCGTAAAGGGACACAAAGATTGGACGCTCGTTGAGATTGAGAATTTGACGTTTGATATCAGACTACATGAATGTTAAGGACCATATTCTACTTGGTCAGGAGTGGCCGAACCATGTTACCCAAAAATTTGTTTGTATCTTTACAGATAATGATGATGCTCACCCTTCAACATCACACGAGGACGTGTGAAACGTCAGGGTGGCCGTGTCGGAGGAAGTAGTCAGAATGGACTTGATTGCTGGTTACATAAAGATGATATCAATTAGCCTAGAAAATACTTTGTTAAATCTTAATTTTAATCAGTTTAATTTGTTAGATTTTTCTATTCAATTTAGTTTGTCATCTTTTTAAAAGAGGACGTTATATTATTTTGCATTGTCAGAGCGGAGGGTAGTCCTCGAGCGGGGTCGAGGCGCCATCTTGACGTTCGGCAAAAACTTATAAAAGGAGCGCGATCGAGGTGGATCGGGCATTATGATAGAAACAGTGGTTGCGGTGTGGTGTGTTAATGCTGGAGTGTAGTTAAGATCGGTACCTTGAACCCGCTGCTCAAATAAAAGGTTTAAACAGTTTATTCTCCGACATACATATAAACCTTCCTCTTGAATAACTCTACCTATTAAAAAAACAGCTTCAAAATCAGTTGCGTACTTTTTAAGATTTAAGCATACATAGGGACGGACAGACAACAGCGACTTTGTTTTATACTATGTAGTGAAACGTTTCAAGCGAACCCAGTTTTTATACTTGTTCAAAATAAAATAAAGTAGGCAACAGAAGTAAAGAATGTGCTCGGGGCACGGCCATGAGTAATGACAGACATCGCTCTCCCACCATCTTATGAACTGCAGTATATTCGACTTGAACATAACTTTACTCCACCAGCCGCTGCCTGTTGCCATATTATTTAAGTGTACCTTCAGTCTGAACCTGTCTATATGGACGTCGAACTATTTGTTTGTATTGTACCATTCATGAATTTCTTCAAAACCGTGCATTTTTCAACTTCGGATATTGACTATGCTCATAGATCATGTAGCATTCTAATAGTGAAAGAATTTTTGAAATCAGACCCTTTTTTGACCTTCTCTTTGCGAGTTACTACTACTACTTACTCAGCCAAATGACCCACTTCTGAGTTGGGCCTCCTCCCATCACAGGGAGGGTAATAAGCCTACTGTTCCACGCTGGCCAGACGAGTTGGCACAGGGTTTCGTTTCCAGCTTCCCTTCTATTGCAGCCGTGTCATTTCCTTTTGTCAGCTCTTACGACACACTCAAGTTGAAATGGGGTGGCGGCACTGTGTAATCTATATACGTCACCACTCGGTAACGATGATAAAAACATTATGTATGTTACTAACATCAAATCTTTGCGCTTTACTTATAATAGTACTATAGTTTAGCTTATGCGTGCAAGGAAAGATCTGTATGTTTGTAGCGTATAAACTCAAAAATTACTAGACCGATTATAATATTATTCCTGAGTAACATAGGTTATGTGCGAAGCAACGGTTTGAAGTTATCATGAATCATAAATCTCAGTAATGGCTGTACTATGAATGTATATGTGTCCTGAATGAATGAATGAGAATGTGTACTTGTATTTTAATGTAGACCCCATTCCATCACGAGGGTGTCATAAGAGCCGAGAAAAGGAAATGACAAAGCCAATAAACTAGCCACAAGGGAATGAAAACTTGATATGAAACCCTGTGCCATGTCGTCTGGCCATCGTGGTACAGTAGGCTAATTACCCTCCATGTAACTGGAAGGGACCCGACTCATCAGTGGGTCCTTTATGGTCTGAATATAATCCATCTCCAATTCCATTTAAATAAAAAATTTCTCAATTACATAATTAAGTTAAAAACATTTTGACTTATAATAAAAGTTGAGTTTACGATTCGTCCAACAAAATTGAATTCGACTTTCAAATTCCATTGAAATGACAAAACAAAAACGAAACAAACATGCAGTTGACAGGTTTGAAATAAATCTTAAATCTTGTTTGTACAAATACGATATGTAAATACCGCACAACCGCCTGAAGCTTTTAAAATAATTTTACTAAAAGATTTACTCCACGAAACTTTTTAATCTTTTCATATTGAACATTGCTTTGTATTTAATACAAACATTAGGTATGAGACCGATTTTAATAGTTTTAAAAGGGATACGGCCACAGCTTGGGGCAAACATTTCGGCCGTAATCAGGTTAATGGACAATCCTTGTGCCCGAACCACTTAAGCTTTTCATTCGTCTGTCGCTTTAAATATACTTTTGTTTATTATACATCGGTTTATTCACAAGCCGTTATATTTATTATCCGTGTGGTGACAGATCCGTGTGGTGACGGATTTAGAATAATTGGTCTCATCATCCCATTTCATCCTGTGGATGTCGTAAGAGCTGAAAAAAGGAAATGACAGGGCCGAAAACCTAGCTGCAAGAGAAGGAAACCTTGAAACGAAAACTTTTTTTTTTTTACGTCGGAGATCCTCATGGATACCCGGCTGTTGGGGACTGGCCGGGATATGCGAGACTCCGGGGCGCGTAGGGATGGTAAATTGCGCCCCGACCTACCCACTTAAACCAACGGTGATCCTCGAATGCCCAAACCAGGGCCACGGGATACACTTCCATTGCGGGAGCATGCTCCGTGAACCTGGGGGTCTTTGAAACGAAACCCTGTGCCAACCCGTCTCGCCAGCGTGGCACAGTAGGCTAATTACCATCCCTTTGATGGAAGGATGCCCGATCAGGAGTGGGTCGTTTGTGGGCTGAGTAGTAGTAGTATATTTGTCTAAATATGTAAAAACATTAAAAGCTACCTTTGATTGATTGTAACCATTGACATTAAAGACAGTTTTCATTAGTTCAAACAAAATTAAAACGAATGGTTGAGCGTATATAAGCTACTAGCTGACCCGGCGAACTTTGTTCCGCATTATAAATATTTAAAACAAAAAGAAAGTTGGACGTAGGATACCTGAGATTTTTATCCCGTCCGTATAAAACCTACTTTAACAAAACGCAACTCTGTCAGTTGCGTTTTGTTATGAAACGTTATGTTGTCTATAGTTTAATATGGCCGAAGATTTGACAATTAGAAATTTTGCATTTGACTTGTTTATATTGTTGTAATTCACATAATATCTTTATAACTTGTAGCGTATGTGTTATTCTGATGTATAAGCTATATTATTGTAAAGTTTCATGAAAATCCATTCAGTAGTTTTTACGTGAAAGAGTAACAAACATCCATCCATCCATCCATCTATCCATCCATCTATCCATCCATCCATCCATACTTACAAACTTTCACGTTTATAATATTAGTAAGATAAATAGAATACTTTTACTGTATACTAGCTGTCCCGGAAAACGTTGTTTTGCCAAATAATTAACCATCCCCCGCGCAACCCCCTTCCCCGCGCAATCCCCACCCCGCGCAACCCCCACCCCGCGCAACCCCCACCTCGTGCAACCCCCGCGCAACCCTCTAGGTCTTATGGTTCCAGAGATATCGTGATGACTCAATCTATCTATACCACATCTCCTATCGCAAACGTTGCTTTGCCATGTAATTAAATAGGGGTTGATCGTAGAGGGGTGAAAATTTAGGGTGTTTGTATTTTTTAAGCTGAATTTAAAAAAAATAAAAGCAAAAAATGTCTAAAAAATAATCAATATTTTTTTGACACCCCCTTAAAATTTAGGTGGATGAAAAATAGATGTTGTCCTATTCTCATACCTACCTAATATGCTCACAAAATTTCATCAAAATCGGTCAAGCCGTTTCGGAGGAGTTTGGCATCTAAAACTGTGAAACGAGAATTTTATATATTAGAAGATTGTTCTTCTCTTTCCATAAATGACGCACCCATTACAGGGAGTTGGGCCTCCCATTTCAGGGTTCGTTGGTCTAGTGGTTAGATGTGCCGCCTTTGGATCAACGGGTCCCGGGTTCGATTCCGGGGTCGGGCAAGTGTCTTTGTCTAAACCAGAGGCACTGGCTCGGAGTCTGGGTGTCATTTCTATCTATAATATGTATGTATTTACAAAAAAAAAAGTATATAAGTAGTTTATCATCCATCTCGTTACCATAACACAAGCATTAAGTTGCTTAGCTTGGGACGAGATGGCGTTGTGTGAAATGTCCAAGGATATTTATTTATTATTTATTTATAATTAGCCCACTGTGCCACATTGGCTAGTCGTTTTAAGTTTTACTTAATTTACTTATTAATTAATATAAATTTAATTTACTTAATTTTACGGTATATTTCTCCAAAAATATACTTCTACAAGAACCATTGGTCGTTTGAAGATTAACCATCCTGATTTTGTTTCATGACAGACGAACTAACAGCCAACGTAATTGTTCAGAGTAGAACAGCTTGGATCAAACGGCTAATAAGATCTAAATGAATGTTCTTCCAGTGACTTGGTACCGGAATAGTCTGTGTTAGTAACAAATATGAGCAATTATTATGGAAAATTAGGCTGCATTTAGTTAACAGTCTGACGTAGATTATTATAGTACATCTATTGTTATACCAATCTTTGATGTGAAGATTCTTAAGCTGGGTACTGACCGGCGTTACGGGGCGTAATGTAATGTTCCACAGCGAGCATTCGCGCAGTCAGTACGTCGTGTTACGGCGAAAACAGCGAGGAACGAGCCGCTCGTTGCTCGCTTTGAGTGCTCCACCCGGCTGTCGGTTTTTTGGCGAATCATTTGACTGTTACGCGTTTCAGTCAGTACGCTGTTGCAAGCCATCACGAGCGGACGCGGTGCGTCGCTCGTCGCTAGTGATCACATGTCGTTCCTCTCGTAATTATTTAATTTATTTCTTAAAACATGGAGTGGAACAAAGAAAAAACTGTATTTTATAGAAAAATATAGAGAAGAACCAGTTTTTTATAAAGATATATAAACACGTCCTCGCTGTCGGCCATCTTGAGTGAACTGGCGGCGAATACGGAGCACAGAGTTTTGACGAGCATGTTACGCCGATTTTACGCCGCTCGACGCTCGATGCTCGACGCACGATGCGAATGTTACATTACGCCCCAGAACGCCGGTCAGTACCCATCTTAAGAGCTGTTACAGATCTATCAGCATTTTTTTATACTGAAATAACTGACCATAATTCAGCGGTCATGTATTATTTTAATGGTGAAAGAATTTTTCAAATAGGTCTTGTAATTTTTGAGCTTATTTCTTAGAAATTTGAGTTTCATCTTTCTACTATCAGTAAAGGTATAGTACACCGTACCTATATATAATTATATACCTATATGTATAATTTCATGAAGTTGCAGGCCCAACTCAACAGTGGGTAATTTGTGTGCAGAGTATTAATAACTAGGCCACGCGTTGCTGTGGCTAAAGTTTCTGTTATATTACATTTAACGTTATCATCACTACATAGTATAAAACTAAGTCGCTGTCGTCTGTCCGTCCATATGTATGCTTAAATCTTTTAAACTACGCAACGGATGTTGAAGCGGTTTCTTTTAATAGATAGTGATTCAAGAGGAAGGTTTTTAGGTATAATACATCCATAATATTGTAAAGAAACACTGATAAATTTAGGAGTTCATCATTGCACCCGTGCGAAGCCGGGGCGGGTCACTAGTAATACAATAATTTAACTTGTAATGTAGCGCCATCTGTTGAATACTTACTCAATCCAGTCAACCGATAGCGCCATCTGTTACAATCGACTGGAGCTAATCTAAAATTGTGACTGTCAAAATAGACTAATAATTTGCAATAAAATAATATTGCGACTATAAATCGCTATCATATCTTTCAAGATGGATCAAACTGCACACGTTGTGCAAATTTGATTAAAATCGGTTAGTTAGTTTATGAGTCCATCGCGGACAAACAACGTGACACGTAATTTTTATACATATAATAAGTTTTGTGAAGTAATACAGTCACTTGACACACTTTTTACTATTTGTAGCACAAATTTTATTCGCTAGTTGATCCCAAAATTCTGTCGGTTTATCGCAGGCGGTCATTGGGAAGTTTCATCAGTTTGCTCGACGCTTATCATGGCACCGACGTTAGTCGAACATGGATTCAGGCAAGTTCGCATCCAGTACACGATTCCACTAGATCTAGTACATACGGGAGCTGTTAGTTCAGTGAAATTCAGAGAGTACAATACTACGACAAACACATTGCGTAAATCACTGCTGATTTGTGTTTAGACTTGAATGATTGGTAAGTTCAATGATATTTTGAAATATATGCGTGTCACTACCCCAATGGAATGGCCATGACGGCCGTAAGAGAAGGATAGCTTGATAGGAAACCCTGTTCCAACCCGTCTGGTCAGTGTGGCACAGTAGGCTAAGAACCCTCCATGTAATTGGAGGAGGCCCGACTTAGCACTGGGTCATTTATAGGCTGGATGGTAGTAGTAGTACTTAAGCATAAGTATTCCTATGAACCATTTTTTTTTTAAATGAAGCCCTTGCATTTTTAAATTTTGGTGTTACACATGAAGTACTAAATTGTGTAGGTACTATTTTATTTTATTTTGCTGACTTTCACGTTTGAATGATTTTTTTTTACGTTTACACATTCAAACAGTCTAACAAAACAAATAAAAGATTGTTTTAAATTTAACATATGGCAGGGCTCAGCCTGCAATATTCTAAGTTAATGTTAATAATTATATTCCACAGTAGTCTCAATAATTTTATCCCACTGAGGATCTACTGCTGACTCAGGACCCCTCCATGTCCACGGAGGAAAAAAAACCTCCTCTTGTTTTCTCCTATATTCGTGTCTTACGACACTCAGGGTTGTAGGGGTTGGTGACATTTCGTACTCAAGATCCATCAACCAAATTTGAGTTCCATGATGTTCCTTGGCATTTACGTCGTTCGGCTTTTACGGTTATTTTTATTTTGTGTAATTTTATTTTGGAAGCGCTCTTAAAATTATTCTCGAGTAAAAAAATATTTTGGTTACACGCAAATTATGGTCATTATGGACACCCACCCGTCCAACATCCAGTGGAGTTACTTAACCTGCAAATCTCTCTAGTTATGCAGAGTTTGATAAAGATGCATTAACATAAGCACATATTACACTTCTACGTATTACAAACTGGTCGGTATATTATATTAGCTGGCACTATGCAGGTATTTTGGTTACAAACGAGCTGTTTGTAGTGATAACAGTGTTCACGTAAGTGGCGCCATTGTTGTGTGGCACAATAACCCTTGCTGCCAGCATTATCTGCAACACGCCGCTCGTAACGGCTTAATGTATGCGCAGGTCCTGATTAATACAATTTTTGAACAACGCATGAACTATATGAAGTAATTTGAACTGGTTACGATTGTTAAGTCATTTTGATACCTTAAGGTTTGGCGATTATTCTAACACAATAATGTTCGTAGTTCACCAACCTATGCTCATCTCGACGTTCACTCTCGTGTCTCATTGCACCACTTCAAGACGTATTTCACCTCAACAATTTTACACGAAATTATCTCGTGTGTATTTCATTTCCTCGACAGAATGTACAATGTAAACATAGTATTCAAAACTTCGAAAAGGAAATAATAAAAATCACACGCGGAAATAATATAACTCGAACGGAATGCTGCATTACAGAGAAGAGCCGGTAACACACTATGTTTTTAAAAAGAATAGATAACGTAACCGTGTGTAATCTAAACTAATTCCTTTCCGAATTTTGAATACTTTGCCCACATTAGGCATTCTCTCATAGAAATGAAATAATGTACAATACACGCGATAAATCCGTCTACAGTAAAATATTTCATGGTTCGCCAATCTCAGAGACTGCTGTTCCATTTGAGGATCATTTTGGGCTATTCATCACACCATTACCCAAGAGAGCGTAATTATACTAATAAATGTCACTAAAATAGGCAGAGAGGGGCATGAAAGTTCAGAAAAAAAAAATTTACAAGCCAACTGAGTTTCTTGCCAGTTCTTCTCAGCAGTGGTCGCGTTTCGAACTGGTGGTAGACGGTAGACGTTTTTGATTATACATATAATATCACTATGAATAATGTGTTGACTTTTTATAAGTGCCCACCGTGACCTAAACAAAATAAATGATTTGAATTTGAATTTGACGCAGACGAAGCACCGGAATCAAGCAAATTCACAATACACGCTTGTTTACGATCCAGTTACGAGAAAATATTACACTAGTACCTGCCAACGGGTTATTAGCTGATAATAAAATCTGATTTATTCGTAGCCTCGATTTTAATCAGATGAGGCCATTTACAGGTCATAAATTGTGGCAGAACGCTGCGGCGGTTTATTATTTCGTTTACGATGTTTCTGAAATACGATTTTGTTACTCGTAAAAATACTAATAAGTGGATCTGGTCAGTGTGGTGACGGATTTAGAATAAAAAATGTCAATAAAGGAACTTTTGCGTTCACCTAGCCGGAAGAGAAGTACTTGATACAAACCCTGTAGCACCCGTCTTACATGCGTGACAAACAGCCAGGGGCGTAGCTACCGCCGTATCTGCCGTATCAATTATACGGGGCCCCCGGGCCTCGGGGGCCCCCGACGTGAGTAAGCAAAAATTAATAAAAACTTCGCTGAACGCCTGTCAGACCTGTCACTATTGTCCATAGAGGTAGAAACTTTAGAAAAACTAAAGTCATCATCAGTTATAAATCATTTAATAAATCAGTTTGCCGAAAAAAGGCAAGGAGAGTGTCATAAGTATTTAATTTAATTTGTTTGAAAAAAATTTGGAAGAAGTGTATCAATTTTATGCACACATTTTTTTTCTTTTGTGAGAACTCTTTACCCTTCATAAGGGCCCGCAAATAATTGTTTATACGGGGCCCCACCAAGGCACGCTATGCCCCTGCAAACAGCATATTGTGCTACGCTGGCCTGTCTGGTTGAGTATTGAATATCTGTAAGAATATACGTAAGCATAGTCCAATGTGGTGACGGATTTAGAATACACAATGTCACCAACCCATATCATGTTTAGGGAGAGAACGCAAGAGGCAGATCACCTAGCCCCAAGAGATGGAAAACTTGATACAAACCCTGTGCTACCCGCCTGCGTGGCACAGTAGGCTTATTTCCCTCCATAAACTTGGAGGAGACCTGACGCAGTAGTGGGTAATTTATGGGCAGAAATTATGATGATGAAGTAGATCTGCTTAGCCCAATCACTTTATTCAAATGCCTTGTCTTTACTGCCTTGTTGGGCTAGTTACCTAGCTCTCATAGTCCGATCTAACGACAGTTACCCAGTTCAATTTCTGGGTCGGACTTTGTGTAAACCGGAGGCATTTTACTCTGAGTATGAGTGCCATTTGTGTTCAGGAATTTCATGTTTATAAACTGCCCCTGCGATACAGATTATAAATAAACTAGTGGCCCGTCCTGGCTTCGCCCGTGCAAAGCGGGGGTGGGTTATACATATAAACCTTCCTCTTGAATCACTCTATCTATTAAAAAAAACCGCTTCAAAATCCGTTGCGTAGTTTTAAAGATTTATGCATACATAGGGACGGACAGAAGAATGCGACTTTGTTTTATACTACGAGTATGTAGTGATAGTGATATCCTTGGACATTTCACACAACGCCATCTCGCCCCAAGCTAAGCAACTTAATGCTTGTGTTATGGTAACGAGATGGATGATAAACTACTTAAATACTTTTTTTTTGTAAATACATACTATATTATAGATAGAAATGACACCCAGACTCCGAGCCAGTGTCTCTGGTTTAGACAAAGACACTTGCCCGACCCCGGAATCGAACCCGGGACCCGTTGATCCAAAGGCGGCACATCTAACCACTAGACCAACAACCAACCAACTATACAGATTATATATATACCTGGCGCAGGGGGTTCATTTACCCGTGGAGATACAGACAGGGCCTACGGGGCAGCAAGCGCGGGACGGTACACCCCGGGGACGTTTAGTGGGTATGACTCCGTCTCCTCACAGAGGCGGAGGGGACTCCCATTCAACCCCTGTTGGCCATCCCCAGGCTGGCAGGGATAGTCCATAAAGGAATTTACTCCAGGTCAAAAAAAAAATGAAAAGGGGGTTCATCTTTACATAGTATAAAACAAAGTCGCTGTTTCTGTGCGTCCCTATGTATGCTTAAATCTTTACAACTACGCAACGGATTTTGATACGGTTTTTTTTAATAGATAGAGTGATTCAAGAGGAAGGTTTATATCGACGTAGGAAAACGTATTTGCTGTAAGCCTCAAAACACGAAATGTTCAGCAGAGCCAAAAAACATTTCTAAAATTAGAAAAAAAATCATTACTCAAAAACTATACGAGTACATCGTAGGAACATGATTTTAAAAACGTATTTTTATTTTTTCTTGTTTTACATGTTACTTTAATAGATATCCTTCTGAGTCAATTAATACCAGTGTTTTTGTGGCTTACAGCAAACAAGTTTTTTTTTACAAATCTATAAAACGCTGTAACCATGAAGGATTTTCTATGGCAACAAAACATTCTATTATGTTTAGAACTTTTAAATGCTGTAAGTGGCATACATATTTTTTTAAGTAAAACTAAATAGATGTGAGCCACAGTGAAGAATTTTTTTGATTTGATGTTATTGTTTTAAGTGAATGGAGTGGGGAAAATTATAGTATTAAAATATAATGTTTTATACAATTAAAAGACAGTAAGTTTGGTATATTTATTCATTGTAAACTTTCAAAACGTAATTACATTATACACTGTTTTGTGCAACAAACGTAATTCATCATCATCGTCAGCCTATTTCAGTCCACTGCTGGACGTAGGCCTCCCCCATGGCTCACCGCTGAACCCGGAACGTAATTAGTAGTTTAATATATTATATAAAATGAAATTTAAAAAAAAGTTTATTAAAAAGAAAACCTAATATTACTTGACATTAACATAACAAAAATTTTCATCATTTAAGCATGTATTAAAAAGAAAGATGTCTTCTAAAATACTCAATGAGAACCGATGAAGAGGATCGGTATCTGGTAGGCGGTCTACTGTTTTATTATTATGTTCTAGGTCCAAAAATTCTTTTGCACAGTTAGATGAAAAAAAAATTTAACAAGATTTTTCAGGTCCTTGTATTTTTGGGATAAAATCGGCAATTAATTTCACTCTATACAAATGTTCCTTTGGTTTGGTGTTACCCATATTTCCTAGTGGAATTTCGGAACTTTCAGCATCAACTGCCCTAGATCTTTTTTTATAGAACACGTTTGGCTTGTTCTTAAAAAAATTACAACTTAGCTATAGTAGAAATGTGCAGATTTAGATTCTTTTTAAATTATTTATTTACGACATCGTTAAAACCCAAAAGTTTACATCTCGTACTTGAACTTCTTAGGGAAACTAGTTTATTTCTAGCCATTTCCATGATAGTTGGCCATTGAGAAGGAAATTGATCGCGAGGCTTAATGTCTGACAAAGATTTATTTCATACACCGCCGAAAACTCATCAGATGAAGGCTTCGCAAAACTGGATAACATGATGTAAGTTTTGGTATTAAAAAAACTCATCCTGCCAAAATGGCGTAAGTCTGTTTGAAGAATAGCGTAAGCAACAAATGCATCAAATATACTGGTTTTTGATAGACTTACAGCCAAGACCACATCAAAATTTTTCAAAAAACTTACGGCGTAAGCGATTTTTTTTCGTCGTCAGAATTATGAGAGTCTGACCAATCGACGTAGAATTTTTTTCTGATCAAAATGATGTAAAAAACGAATTTTCGATTTTTTGAGGCTTACAGCAAATACGTTTTCCTACGTCGATATGTATAACCCACCCCCGCTTAGCACGGGCAAACCGGGGCGGCCCACTAGTTTATAATAAGAAATGCCTAAGACATTTCGAAAGCGGACTGCGGTTCGTATATTTGAATTTAAATTGCAAACTTGAGGCTAGGTACTTTAAAAGGACCATTATCTAGGTCATTAGGAATAGCGACGAGGCAGTAGTAAAATAAAATAGACTTCGTGTGATAACGAATTTAAAATACACATAATGTCCATCCTGAGGGTGTCGTAAGATTCGACAAAAGGAACTGTCAAGGCCACAAGAGAAGGGAAACTTGAAACAAAACCCTGGGCCAATCCGTCTGGCCAGTGTGGCGCAGTAATCACCCTTCATGTAACTGGAGGAGGCCCGACTCAGTAGTGGGACATATATGCGTTGAGTCGTAGTAGTATTATTTTCCAGTCCATATAGCATGGGTCTCCAGTCCATATGCAGTCTTCTTTAACAAATTACGAAGTGACTTAAAAAATAAAACCTACCACCAATTTACAAGTATTGATTAGTTTTCTTGTGTAAAATGTTATTATTCTGTTTCAGAAGTTCAAAATGATTTGTCAATATAATATTTGAAATAATTGTTTATTTTTAGTACAACAGATTTGTATTTCATTAAATTTAAAGCTTACTTATCAGAATAACACACATGCTTTAATTTATCAAGATATAGTGTGAAAATATTCAAAACATACCGTTATGTGTCAAGTAAGTAGGAAAAAATCTGACGATAAAATATTTAATTTAAACTAATCACTACATAAATAAAAACAAAGTCGCTGTCGTCTGTCCGTCCCTATGTATGCTTAAATCTTTAAAACTACGCAACGGATTTTGACGCGATTTTTTAATAGATGGAGTGATTCATGAGGAAGCTTTTTAAACATGCATAATATTGTAGAGAAACACTGATAAATGTAGATGTTCATCATTGCATCCGTGTGAAGCCGGGGCGGATCGCTAGTAAATAATAAAACCTAGTTCCGCTGTTAAAAGTTTTAGGTGGTTTAAATTTGCATTGAAGTAGACGACTTTTTTTAAGTAGACTTGATTCTTTCAAATCTTAGCGGTTTTGAAGCGGTTTTATTAAAGCGCGGTAGTGATTCAAGCGGAAGGTTTATATGTATAATACATGCCTAATTGCACCCGGGCAAAGCCAGGGCGGGTCGCTAGTACTCTATATTATCTTCTATATTTTTTAATATTACATCGGTCTTCGATTAGTTTTTGAGACGCTATCTATCCATGTCCCTCGATTTGAAGTTACATAGGTTAAGGAAGTGTGCTCAATTCATTAATTAAACTTAATATTTTATCAGTGGTATGATGTACCAAATCCCTGGTCTCACTGCAACTAGTTATGATCGATCTACAAAATGTATTCAGGCAGTGACGTAGTATCGAAAATAATCAATCAGAGTCTAATTGATGGATAGGTTTTGATTCTACAGGGTGTAAGAATAGCCCTTCAGCTATCCGTGAGGGTATTGTGCTATTATAAGAAGAAGAAGCAGTTCTATATTTAAAATAGTGTTCCAATTTGAAACGCGCGGGAGTAATCGCTTTTTTTTCTGAACAAGATTGTTATTACCTATCATGGATTCCTGTGAAAACTAACCAAATAACTATCGTTATTACACACATATCAGCTTAGTATTCTGAATTACTTAATGTTTTATTTTTCTGTTTTAAGTTAGCTGTATTTGTTGCTCACGTTATCTCGAATGCCTGAGCAAAATTACAAGAAAAAAACATTGCAATCTATAAGAACAGTTTTTTTTCGTTATAAATATGGACTTTATATTACATTCTGTATATAATCTATGAAACGATGACGTACTAAGGTTTTCTAGATCCACTTCAGAGGGCGTCGTTAATTGTTAAAATTTTGTTGACTGCAGTAAGATTTCAAATCATATCCTCTACAACTAGTTATAATTTCTTTTTCATAATAATCAAGGTCAAAGATACAATTCTCTAGAAGCTTAGAAAACAGCAAAAATGTTAAGCAAAATTACTTATTATCTACGAATAATAACATGTTTTATTATTCGTAGCTTATTATTAATCTATTTTAATCTGTTTCCAATAATGACTACCATAATAACTAAGCAAATATTTGCGAGTGTAGTGTATTAAAGTATAAGTATTTTCTCTATATTTTTCTGCTTATTTCTCCCGGCAACTTATTGTATTTAGTCCCCGAATTATCGTTTTTCTGAATGATGAGATACCTACCTTATAAAAACAACACCATTCATTTTAACTATCTTGATTTTAAGGTGATTGCTCCAGGGTAGCCCGCGAAATTCAAATTTTCTTACGTTTTTTGCAATTTGCAGGTCAGTGCTAGGTTGTATGTTGATTAAAATGTTATTCGCGGCTGTATGATGTATGCAGTTATAGAATTATAATCATCAAAATCATCAATACAACCCTCCAAGCTCATAAAGGTGCAAGAAAATATTTTTCAACGTCAACGTCATTCTTGCACCTTTATGAGCTTGGAGGGTTGTATTGATGAGTTTGATTATTATAACTCTGTAACTACATACGTCTTACAGCCGCGAATCAAATGTTCATCATCATACAACCTAGCACTGGCCTGCAAATTGCAAAATACGTAAGAACATTTTAATTTCGCGGGCTACCCTGGAGTCTAAAAGCGTAGATCTCAAGGGTAGTTGGTAGACTTCAATGTATATAATAACTTTTTATAATAATTGCATGTGTACATAAACAAAAATAAATAGATTGATAAAACAGAAATCCAAAGCAGAGTGCAGTTATGAGTATAATTCAGCACACTCAAATTTTCGTGGGTAAATTTACACTAACTAACATACTTCTCAGCCACTTCTGAGTCGGGCCTCCTCCAGCTACATAGAAGGTAATTAGCTTACAGTGCCACGCTGGCCAGACGGGTTGGCACAGGATTTCGTTTCCACTTTTCCTTTTCTTTCGACTAGGTTTTCTACGGTACTGTCATTTGTTTTTATTGTAAAGCATAAATGTCTAAAGCAATCGGCGAAAACAAAAAAACATACATACACACATCATGTTCATCTTATTTTGTACATTTTACCGATTTTGCACTGAGGTGCTCCCTGTAACCTCACTGTACAGGATTTTCCTAGTTTGAGGGACAGTACACCGCCTAGGTCTTTGGTAATCATATCTCACTATTGTACAAGCGATGTACCATTTTCCATTAATGTCCTGCATAGACGATTGATTTTAAACTCTACCTATTATTATTGTGTTTTATAAAATACCAAGGATTAAGAACTGATGTATAAGCAATAAATAAATGAATTAAATAAATGAATTGCCTCGTTGGTCTAGTGGTTAGATGTGCCACCTTTGGTTCAACGGGTCCCGGGTTCGATTCCCGGGTCGGGCAAGTGTCTTTGTCTAAACCAGAGGCACTGACTCGGAGTCTGGGTGTCATTTCTATCTATAATATGTATGTATTTACAAAAAAAATTATATATGTAGTTTATCACCCATCTCGTTACCATAACACAAGCATTAAGTTGCTTAGCTTGGGACGAGATGGCGTTGTGTGAAATGTCCAAGGATATTTATTTATTTATTTAATTTGTATCATGTCATGTCATCTCATTAGGATAGAATGTGGTGGTGACACTATGTATCCTAAATCCGTCACCACAGGACACACTGCGGAGTCGGGTTATTAACTGTCAAGCTGGCCAAACGAGTTGCGTATAGGTTGTCGGCCTTGTGGGATTGGGGTTGTGATACTATGTATTCTAAATCCGTCACTATTCGGACTTAATACAGCTACATTTACATCTCTCAATCGAGCCTGGATTGGGGGATTTAGTAAGGTCCCTGTGGTCGCATCCACTCACTGGACGCTATCCATTTAACAATTGGACAGCTATCGTGACACGTGACAGTGTGTGCATGTCCCCACGGATCGTTGCACTGCTATTTGCAGTGAAGCGTTGGATTTATAGACTTACTTACTAGGAACAAGTCATCGTCCTGCAACAATGAAATTTATAACACTTTGTTGTTTATTTACTAAACATGAACATTACTACAAATTTTCGTACGATTACTGACTTAGAATACATAGTGTTGCCACCCCATTTCATTCTGAGGGTGCCGTAAGAGCTGACAAAAGGAAATGTTATGGACGAATACCTAGACGCAAGAGAAGGAAAACTTGTTTATGAAAGCCTATGAAAACCCGTCCGTCTAGCGTGGCACAGTAGGTTCTTTCCACCCTCCATGTAGTTGAAGGAGGCCAGATTCATATATGGGCATAGTATTATTAGTAGTAAATGTTGTTACTTATCTGACAAGCGTACCAAAGTGTCATCTTTAGTCTATAAAGTCACGATTATTAAAACCTTCTTACGTGACAAATAACAACGTTGCATTTCCTTACCTTTTTTTAATAAACGACACCCCTGCACCGGGTGGTAAACTTGTATCGCGGGGGCAGTTTACAAACATATAATCCATGAACACAAATGACACCCAAACTCGGAGCAAGTGCCTCTTGTCTTAAAAAGACACTGGCGCGTCCCTGGAATCGAACCGGGGACCAGTCATCCAAAGGCGTTGTATCGAACCTCAAGACCAACAAGGCAATATGAATGATTGGTTTTAATGACTCGCAATTTATCAATAACAGTTTCTGCATTAGCTGCTATATCTAAAACTAGCGACCCGCCCCAGCTTCGCACGGGTGCAATGATTAACATCTAAATTTATCAGTGTTTCTCTACAATATTATGCATGTATTATACCTATAAACATTTCTCGTGAATCACTCTATCTATTAAAAAGATTTAAGCATACATAGGGACGGACAGACGACAGCGACATTGTTTTATACTATGTAGTGATGGTGATACACATATTGTATATCTTCCAAACCATGCATTGTTTGACCACATATTCTAGAAGTTATTGTATACGTTTATAGAACATATATACAACATATACAGAACAAAACCATAGAATTATATCAAAAAAACTTTATATATATATATATATTGAATAACGTATTCCATTACACGAAAGTAATGTTAAATTCCAAGAACCAACTTACTTATATTAATAGAGGATACTATAATCTACTCTATGTAAACCGAATTGAATAATAATACATAGTTCATTTCACATCATTACCATATTCTTCTATTTTCTATGTTATTTTAGGATGGACTGCCAGAGAGGTTCACGCGATAAGTAAATTGAAATTCATTTATACAAGTGATTCTGTTGGCAAAATATTCAACTACAAATATCTTACATTGCAACCCATTACAGACCCACTGCTGAGTCGGGCCCCCTCCAATTCATCATTCCAGCCAAAAGACGTCCACTGCTGGACATAGGCCTCCCCCAAGGATCTCCACAAAGGCCGGTCCTGGGCCGCCCGCATCCACTGCTTTCCGTGTGCACTGTGTGGGAGGCCTACCAGCACTGCACTTTCCGAAACGCAGTCGCCACTCGAGGACTTTTTTGCCCCATCGGGCATCGGTCCTGCAAGCTATGTGCCCTGCCCACTACCACTTAAGTTTGGCAATCCGGTGGGCTATGTCAGTGACCCTGGTTTGCCTGCGTATCTCCTCATGTCTGATTCGATCTCGCAGGTAAACTCCGAGCATAGCCCTCTCCATTGCCCTTTGGGTGACTTTGAGCCTTCTGATGGAGCCCATAGTGAGTTCCCTCCAATTACATGGTGGGAAATGAGCCTACTGTGCCGCAATGGCGAGATGGGTTGGCACAGGGTTTTGTTTCAAGATTTCATTTTCTTGCGGCAAGGTTATTTGAAAAATAAAAGTTATTAGCCTTGGTATTTCCTTTAGTCGGCTTTTATGACGCCCGCAGGATGAAATGGATTGGTGACATTAAGTATTCTACCACACGGGCAGTAAACATTCCGCCGTCATTTCAGCCCAAAAAATACCCACTTCTCCATCAATATATGTTGAAACTGACAAGCATTTGGATTGTCGTTTCAACTTGTATTCGTACCGATACCGTATTCGTATCGTTTGGGATTGTGTCAGGTTGTTTCTTCTCTTACGGTTAAGTTGACTCGTGCTTCATTTAGTCACCTCTTTCAACACCCACAAGATGAAATGGGTTGGTGAAATTAAGTATTCTGAGTCCATTGCCAAACGGATAAACTTGATATCGTAAATTTTGATTTCAGCCTTTGTTCTTTTATTTTTTTTCGTCTGGAATCCGTTGCATTTCCGTCCGTTGGGGACTGATCGTATTATGGGACTCCGGGACGCGGAGGAATAGTAAGTTGCGCCCCGACTTACCCACTAAAGCCAACGGCGATCCTCGACTGCCTGACTTCAGGGCCTCATGATTCACTCCCGCGATTGGGAGAGTATGCTCCGTGACCCTGGTTGGCCTGGTGGGCAACCTCACTTAATGGAGCCCCAAGCTGCGACACAGATTCCAGGGGCTATGTAACAAACCTGTCAAGTCCAAGTCCTGTCCTATCGCTGGGAGGCGCGTGGAAGGCAGCGTAGCCTTCCTCCCGGTGCCTTTTCCGCTCAGGTGGCAGGCTTTTTTGGCCCATCGCCCGCAAGCTTCCTTGCGGGAGAAGGTCATCTAGCGCCCTAGGAGACCAACTCTCTGGCCCTTTCAGCCTCCTCATTGGCCGATAATTATTTATATCTATGAAAGTAAGTATTAGGGTGAACAGGTCCAAGACGATGTTAATGGTAGTTGATCGAGGTGGAGCACTTAATCTTTCTGGCGCACTGAATTTGGAAGTAGTGGCCACCTTGGTCTACTTGGGCTCCACAATCACCAACAACGGATCTTGTGAACCAGACATACGGAGACGCATTGGCATGGCAAAGAACGCAATGTCCCAACTCGATCGGATCCGGGCCGACAGAAATATAACACAGAGGACCAAAATACAACTTGTATCCACCCTGGTCTTCTCAATTTTCCTGTATGGCTCAGAAACATGGACAATGAGGAAAGCCGACAGAACACGTATTCGTATGCTTTCGAGATGTGGTGCTGGAGAAAAATGCTTAGAATTCATTGGAAAGAACATCGGACCAATGAATCTATACTAGCTGCGCTGAAAATCAAGACCAGACTCCCCACCACATGTCTCCGTAGAGTGTTCGACTTCTTTGGCTACATAGCGCGCAAGAGCAGCAACAGCATTAAAACACTGCTGCTGACCGGAAAGATGGAAGGAAAAAGACCGAGGGGCCGTTCCACCATGCGATGGTCGGACCAAATACGCGCCGAAATTGACACCACTGTATGTGACGCAATTCACGCTGCAGAAGACAGAGCATCATGGCGTGAAATTGTTCACATAAAATACTCCATAGAGGTCACGAGCCTCAGCACTGAGGACACACGACGCAAGGAGGAGGAGGATGAAAGTATACCATAAACGCAGTAGAGATGCGAGCACTCAGAAATATGCTAAGAGAGAGTTTTAGAATTAGGATTAGGAACGAAGCGGTAAGAGAGGTGTGAAAGTAAAATTACAAAAAAAAAATATGGGGCGGGAGCGGGAGTGTGACTGGGAACATAGGAAGGGGCCTAGAAGGATATTCCATGACCAAATAGGTGATGTCTTAGTGAAAGGTCAGGTCGGAAGCACCCTAAATACCGACGAGCAGGCATAAATAGGTAGATGAAAGTGGAAGAAGCCAATTTGTGGGCCAGGATCTTAGCAAGTTGAAGAATGTGATCCCTGCCTATCCCTGCGGGAAAACGGCGTGATTGAATGTATGTATTTAAAAGTAATCTACATAAATCTGTACATTTCATTTAGTAATACATTACTTTCAGAAAGTAAACTAGGAGAACACATTTCTATAACAAAATGGGAAAGGAATTCTCATTAAAATATCTCGTAGCCGACGTAAACACGACGGGCCGAGATTGTCTTTTGCACATTCTTTCAGAAAAATCTTTTGTAATAGCGTGAAGATATTTCTAGGCTACAGTATACGTATCACATTTCTTTTTACTTCAGTAAATACAAGTGTACGTACAATGTTCTACTTATCCCAATATCACTACTCATATATTCAGCCCATAAATGACCCACTACTAATTCGGGCCTCCTCAAATTACATGGAGCGTAATTAGCCTACGATGCCACGCTGTTCAGACGGGTTGACAATGGGAGGACTACTGGTAAAAACAAACTGGTAAAAAAATATGTTGTTAGTGTTGGGTACAAACTCGTGGCCACCTGTTATGACTTTAAATATATTATACACGTATTTAAAATATAATTGCAGAGAACTACAGCAAAGTCGAGGAACACGTATCACTAAACTTGTGAATAATTTATAGTTGTTGATAATAACGAATGCTGGTCGGTGGGTCCCATATTATTGTAATAGAAAATGGTACACTCAAACTCACTCAACATAGAAGCAAAATTTAAATTTAAAAACCGAAATGCCTCCTTCGTTCGTTCTTTTAATTAATCCTCGTTTCAAATGGCATCTAGAGCATTTTTTACAGCCCTTATATTTAAAATAAAACCGAGTATAGTAGTAAAGTTTTGTGAAATATGTGAAACTCTCTCGTAAGCGAACTGCAAAAATCGTGACGCCAACCTGTAATAACAGGCCCAATTTTTAATACGCTTTTATTAGCTACAGACGTATGTTAGTATGTAACGGAATCTTTGAACATGATTTTGACCCCCTTCAAAACTTCGGATTAACTCGAAATTTGGCATACTTATTAAGTACCGATGACAATTCAATATTAAATAATAATAATAATAGTTTAAAAAAACTAAAAAAATACGCTTTAACAGAAAATCCAACTAAAAAATAGAAAATAAATGTTAATAGATTTGAATTAAAAATAGAGTCAGAAAAAATGATTTTATTGTAAAAAATGCGTATCCTACTGTACTAATAAACATACTCCTAGATAAACTTAGCAAATTGTTTAAGAGTTCAGCCCACTCATTTGTAATTTTAAAATTGAACTCATGCAAATGGAAATCTTGAGGCCCATGTAAAACTTCACAACTACTTCGGTAATTGCTCCAAAAGTTGGAAATGAAAAGACCGCGGGGCTTTCAAGTTGAAATAGGGTATTCAGTATTAGAACAGGAGGAGAAATGCATATAAAATTACGTCTTCGTTAAAGTACTTATTATAAGGTTTGTGAGCTCCTTATTAAATGATTCGTCATCAATTATAGTTGTTGCGAAATGTAAATTTTAACTGAATTTAATAACCAAGTTTGCAATCAAAATTATTTTCTAACTGAACGTGAAATAAATGAATTAATTATTTAGAATAAATGGTTTTCTAATTGTAAATGCTATTTAAACGGATTTATTACTTTTAAATATGGATGGAAGACGATGGATGCGGGCGGCCCAGGACCGGCCTTTGTGGAAATCCTTGGGGGAGGCCTATGTCGAGCAGTGGACGTCTTTTGGCTGAAATGATGATGATGATGATTACTTTTAAAGAAAAAGTTGTTGTTGTTGCGTAAAGACAAATATTATAGTTTGAGAATTAGCCCTACAAAGAAAAATTCTAAGCCGAAGACCACCTGGTCGTAAACGTAGCTTGATAATTTAAGATAATAAAACTGGTTCGACTTGAACAGCATCATCATCATCATCATTTCAGCCAAAAGACGTCCACTGCTGGACATAGGCCTCCCCCAAAGATTTCCACGAAGGCCGGTCCTGGGCCGCCCGCATCCATCGTTTTCCGGTGACCTTAATCATTGAACAGCATATAAGACACCAAAAATATATTGCCGCTATGCTCACTCAGTGGACGTCTTTTGGCTGAAATGATGATGATGATGATGATGATGCTCACTTACTCATAATAAGAGCAGTAGTAATATTTTTAAGCTTCCCAGGGGAGCCGAGCAGTAATTATAAATGTCAACAAAAATGACACACAAGAAGGTAATTCAGATAACTGTGACTTTGTCACGGCGTACGGAAGCAATTATTATATTTTTTAAATACAAGTAACTAAAACAACTTTCAACAATGAAAGAAAGAAAATGTTTATTAGATACAACAAAAAAAAAACAAAAACAATAAAACAGAAGATAAAGTATACTTTTATGTGTCTAAATGGCTGCATCTCAACATCTAACTATAGTTTCTGCTGTTATTGCTCTGCTAAGTTGCTCTGCTGAGCTGATTTTCAGCTTCAGAATTTGGGTGTGTAACTTCTGTTATTCACGTTTATTTTTAGCAAAATATCAGATTCAAATAAAACGAATATACCTTTTAAGAAGCCTAAACAAACGTTAACCAACCTTCCTTAAATCACAGCCAAGTTCTAGTAAACACTACGCTGGCTGCGTGAAATATCTACCTCAACGGGAAACTTACCTTAAAACCGAGCTACTTAATCCAAAATGTTTTCAAAACTTTTTAACACTGAAGCAGGCGAAGATTAAAATTAAGCCAAGCGAGTTGCTAATACGGCTTAAAACTTGTGGAACGGCAGAATCCTTATAGGATTTAGATATCTTTATTGCTACAAGTCGACACGTCTTTTTCCCTAAATTTAATCATCACTTTAAGGTATAGGCAGTTTAAGCAATGTCGAGTTCCAGACATTGCTCGCTGCATTGCATTGCTGCTACGTACGTTGGAACGTAGACAACAGGCTGAAAAGTAACAGCTGGTCTAACCTGATAATTACTGGTTATCCCACTAGATCCCTGAAACTGATCTCGGAGAACAGACGTCAATTGATCCGTGTAAATTTTAAAATTTACACGTGTAATTGGGACAAAAATTACTTTTATTTTCTCTAATTTATCTTCTTTCTCTAAAATAAGAAGAACTTAACATTTGTTAGAAAATAAAAAGTATCATCATACGATGATACTCATTTGCTACATCATTTTCTAAACAATTTTTTAGAAAATAAAAAATATGATACTTATTTATTTTAAAATTGGAACTTGAACACTTTGCACAAATTATTTACGCATCGAGCAGTGGTCAAAGATTGTTTTAATTGTTATTTTAGCGCCAACGGTGGTTACAAAGTAAACGCGCCAATTAACATTGAAATAGCATTTTCATCTAAATTTTATATACTCGTACCTCATTATCATCATCATGGTAATTAGCGTCTCGACCTACTCATTAAAACCAACAGCGCTCCCAGACTTTATGGCCAAGGGTTGCACCAACTCATGGGGAACAATGGGGAATATGCTCCGCGACTCCGCAACCAACCTGATCCATTCAAGAGCCTAGAAAAAGTAACAATGTAGCAAACTAACCTGTAACCCCCTGTAAGCTCTTTGTTTACCCATATGGTCAGTGTAGCATTTATTATTTTGTATGGTAATATGGATTGACATGATGATGATTATGCTCAGCAACGAAAATAATTATTTTGGTATGTAATATTAAATTATATTTGTATAATACCACAGAATTCCAACCTCAACACATTTTATTTAATATTACGTTTATAGACATCACTTTTAGACTTCAGATTCAGTGCTTTGAGAAATTCACATACGCTGCAAAGTTTCTTCTGGCGGTTCTGATAAGACTTGTAGCGGGTTCTAGCGTTCGCGATTATTTATTGATATGCATTTTCGCAAAAGCATTTTCACAGGATCATAACGAATTATTTCTACATATAACATTGTATAGAACGCCACAGAAGAAAAAAAAACATTGTATAGCTAACTATTTTTTAAAGTCACCCACACTCTCTACAAAAACTATATTATGTTCATACATATTTTATAATACATTCGATTTTTTTAAAACATAACAAAAGTGAACGTCTTGTGAATAACAAAGTGACGATTATATTGATTACTAGATGACCCGGCAAACTTTGTACCGCCACAGAATCAATAAATATATTTTTTTTTTCATATTTTGCCACCTTTTGAACCTTCCCTGCATTTCCACGAATATTAGTCAAATCGGCCCATCCGTTCTCGAGTTTTAGCGAGACTAACGAACAGCAATTCATTTTTATTTATATAGATTATTCCATTCAAATTGAATTATAGATTACGTACGGAGAAATCAAAATATTAAAAAGAACCTAAAAGAGATACTTGAATTATAATTACTAGGAACCTCAAAGTTATCTGAAATATTCATGAAAATATCTTCAACAGTAAAGCAGTGTAATCAATAGAGACTGGTTCCGAAGCTACTTACAGTAACGAGAGGGGTGCAATTAAACTTCTTTGTTCTGGCTTTAGTACGGTTTCTACTTACCTTTGTTAAGGGTTCTTACTTAAAGCTAATAGCTTTCCAATTATCGAAAAACAATATTTTAGGAGGATTTTTAATATTGCGTAAAAGCAGCGGTGTAAAATGGATATTGTTACATTCTGGATACAATGCGGTATTGTTTTATGAAAATAAATAGAGTATTGAGCTCGAAGATAGTCGAAAGGTGGATTTTAGAAAAGTAAAGAGTTTGTGAATCTGGTCGGTGCACCACGTAGTAATTATTACCATGTCAGTTCAGTCACAGCAGTCAGTCGCAGTCGACAACTTGGTACAAACATTATTACGATAAAGTGATCTCATTTGTTTTTCACTAATAGTTGAATATCGCTAGTTTCAGCCCATATATGACCCAACATTGAATTGGGCCACCACCCATTAAAAGGAGGGTAATTAGCCTAATGCGTCACGCTGGCAAAACGGGTTGGTACAGGGTGTGGATGGAATATCAACGTGGACTGCGCTTGCGCGAATCGGTGGCGCCCCAAGCGTGCCGTGTGAGGGTATAACGCTGGGGTTTTAGTGGGTATACGGGTTCTGTCCCGGGAGTCCCACATAATCACCGACCTCTCCCCCGGGGGCCGGTGGTATGCATAAAGCATTTCCCCAGCGACAACAAAAAAAAAGGGTGTGGGTGGAATATTTGTCAAATTCCAGCACAATTCAAGCAAATCTGCAAGACCAGCAATTTCTGCGTGCACAGGGAACGTTATCAATAAAACAACATTATAGGCAGGAGAGTTAATTGTTTCTTTGTACTTTTATAGACAACTGTCATCTAGTCTCACCCGCGACTACGACTGCTGCAACGCATTCGAAACGTCGGGAACTAAATAACGTAATACACGCGATAAATCCGTTAAAAAGTGTGTAATAATCGCGAAAACCTTAGAAATCATTACCTACTATAAAAATACATTTCCAAATCGATTAGGTATCAAGTAAATTGGTGCATACATACAAGCGTCCTCGGTATTTCACAAAACTAGTCGGTTTAAAAGATCCCCTATGTCTGGGTGCTTCCTAACTCAGAACTCCGTACAAATGTGTATGTTACTTTGTTTTCGAGTAAGTACTCTCAGTTCCGGCAAAGTGTTAGCCATTTTAAACAAAACAGGTTCCAAAGAGGTCCTTTGTTCCACAACAATGAAGGTACTTCAATGCAAAGTGAGAGTCTTATCATGAGCCCTTATTTGTTTTTGGAATAGCTGTTTTCTTTATATGCTGTTTGCTGCTTCTGTGGTCGTCCCGCAAGTTGCGATTCCTGTGCATAGCCACACATACTCGTAATACCGTATGTTCTGAGTATTAATTAGTAGAATGTAATAGGAACCGTCCATTGTGGTCATAACGATTTTGATGCCAGGGACTCCTCTGTCCTCAGACATGCCTTGAGGGCCTTAAGCTGCCGCGACACATGTTGAGGTGGCGAGGAAGGGTGGGGTGGATTTTCCGGCCCAGCAATAATGGCGACCGAGACGGATCATCACCATCAGCGGAGCGGATGGGGAGCTACACGCTCCGCTAGATCGAGTGCTGTGTGTGAGTGTGAGAGAGGCACTTGCAATTGCATGTGCGAGATGTTTACAGCACGTTCCTTTTTGAGGAATTGGGGAGACCTAGAGCCTCCCATCAAATCATGGAGCCTGCAGAAAAGCCAGCCAAAGCAAATCAATCACTCACTACTGCTAATTAATGCATCAAACATATCACTCAGGTTCTCGCTTAGCTTCATCATCAGCCTATTTCAGTCCACTGCTGGACGTAGGCCTCCCCCAAGGCTCGCCACTGAACCCGGTCTTCGGTTCTATGCATCCAGTTGCTGCCGGCTGCCCGTCGCAGATCGTCGCTCCATCTAGCAGGGGGTCGCTTAGCTTAGGTTGCATCAATATGCAAAATAACTGATTTTAAATTAATAAATTGCTGTAAATGTTCGAAACATTGGAATCAATAATATTATTTGAAAAGTCTTGATTTTACTCCAAATGCTACTTCTAGACTCCATATATAGTAAGTAGCTTGAGGAACAGATCGCGTGCCTCCGAAGATTTACAACTCAATTCAGCAATCAACGAAACTAGCTGATGATAAGGTAGTGCGGAATGATTATGTCTGTCTATTTTACTGATGCACGCTATTATTGACTGATAAGTTTGAATTGGTTTTGTGGGAATGTAACGCACATTTTTATGTATTTACTAGCTGACCCGGCAAATTTTGTACCGCCTTAGAATCAATAAATAAAAAACCTGAATGATATTTTTTCATATTTTCTCACCTTTTAAACCTTCCCTGGACTTACACCAATATTTCAAGACCAAAATTAGCCAAATCGGTCCCGCCGTTCTCGAGTTTCAGCGAGACTCACGAACAGCAATTCATTTTTATTTATAAGAAGAAGATAAAGTGGATTTTTTAAGACTAGTGCACTGCCCTGTTTCATATAGCTCTTAACAGATTTCACGAGCTCTAATATCCCGACCCGGAGCAAGTATCTGGCTTAGAATACACTTGCCTGGGCCTGAAATCGAACCGGAGACTCGTGATCCAACACTTAGAACGTAGTATCAGAGTATTATGAAGGGTATGCATATGCTGTTAGTCCCGTCTTTTCCAACATCTATGGCATTCAGTACACGAAGTTAGAAGCGTAAATAGTAACAGCTGACATGGTCTAACAAGTGATTAACGGTAGATCAAGGCAGATGGTATAAATGTTTACTAATACTGGGTTAATACTGGGAGTTATCCATATCCGGTAAGATGTGGCCTAATGAAATAGCGTGAAATATCCAGCTCCACTCCGTGAAATATCAAGACTCTCAAAGACCACTCACTGCAGAGCGATATACGCGCATATTGTATTATTGTGTGTCGAGAAAAAAAAAATATTGTCTAAAATTATATAGATATAATGTATATATTGTTTTTTATTTAAAAAACGAAACCCCTGCTCTAAGTATAACCTGTGTCACGGGGGCAGTTTACAAACATGTAATTCACGAGCACAAATGACACCGAGCCAGTGCCTCTGGTTTAGACAAGGACACTTGCCCGACCCCGGAATCGAACCCGGGACCCGTTGATCCAAAGGCAGTCACATAATAAAGTGTTTTAGTACTGTACAAAACTTATTTTAAATTATGCCTCGTAACATTTTGAAATAGACTGAAAGATAAAATGATGCTATAAACTGATACTGGGAGACAATTAACATAGTTTACTAATGTAAGGTGAACAAAAAAACTGCACACAAAAAATCATCATCATCATTTTAGCCCTTAAGTGACTCACTGCTGCAAGAAATCAGCCAACTGTGCCACGCTGGCCAGGAAGGTTTGTATCAAGTTTTCCTTCGCTTGCTCGGTTGTCTACCTTTTGCGTTCCTTTAGTCACCCCTTTCACCACCCCCAGGATGGTATGGGTTGTTCGCATGTCTAGTGAATCATGGGAGGAGCTTGCAACGCAGAGGTCGGAGTGGCGAACTGCTGTCCACACGGGTATAGAAAAGTTTGAGCGTTCCCGTCTTGAAGACCTTGACGCCAAACGCCTGATCCGAAAAACTCGACCCAAGCCCTCCTACAACTATACTCGCAATTCAATTGGGTCTCTTTACTGCGCTTCTTGCAATAGGACCTTCAAAACAAAATTTGGTTTTGCGAGTCATGCTCGCGCTCATGCAAGAGCCCAGGCGAAGACGAGCTAAGGGTGTCGCCGTCGACGGATACGTCTGGGAGGACATCATCATCGTATTCCAAATTCGCCACAACCCTGATATGCTATGTCAATATTTCCTTGAATATCTCATCGGGTTTTAATTCAAGCGCCAAAACAAAAGTGGCTCCATTATCGGCACGCATTGTGAGAGAAAAATCCCACCGTACCTTTATTAAATTCCTTACATTAGATAACTTCCACACAATCCACACCCACAGGTGTATACAGACCTACCTGCCATTGTTCCGCGGTAATATCCGCCAACGGAAACACGGCGCTTGCTATCGAAAAGAAAAAGGAAATGAAACGGCTGATAATTGCGTCGTCGGCTTTGTACCTTTAGCGATATAATTGAATGTGCCAATTCTACTTTATGAATACTTACGTTTTAAGATTGATATGGGATTTTAGTTGCTATCATACTGTGATACTGCCCGGAACAATCCTTCTTCCTATTTATGTTATAAACGCGAAAGTGTGTTAGAAAGTATGTTTGTTACTATTTCACACAAAACTACTAAATGGATTTCGATTAAAATTTTACAATAATACAGCTAATACATCAGAAGAACACTTAAGCTATCAATTGTAAAAATACAGTATAAATTATCATACTTATGATGTGTGATACCATATGTCTAACTATAGCAGTTTTTCATTTCATGTGAAATGTGTGTGTGTTAAACTCGCGAAAAGTGCGCCGGGACATACTACACTAAGAAGGATGAGTGAATTTTTCATAAACTCAATTCTCTTTCTATTAAATGTCGGAAAACAATATTCTTAAAAATAATACCGGTAAATCCGTAAACCGAGCAACTGCTTCTATCATCGTCGTTGTTTTAGCACGTAAATGACCCACTACTGTGTCAGACCTCCTCCAAATTCATGGAGGGAAATCAGCCTTCTGTACCACATTGGCAAGACGGGTTGGCACAGGGTTCGTATCAAGTTTTCCTTAGGCTTGGTGACCTGCCTCTTGCACTTACGACACCTTCAGGATAGTGTGAGTAGGTGCCATTGTGTATTCTAAATCCGTCACCATACGGAATTAAGTAATACCTGCAGTTAATTGATTAATTTCTAAACAAAACCCGTATAAGGTTTTCTTTCACAATCGCAGCCTACACGTATATTGAAGGGCTTGCGGTTGCGGCCAACCTCAAAGGGACGGAAATATAATTAACCACGTAATAAGAAAATAACTTTAAAGCGATTTATAATTAGAATTCTTCTCTTTGTTATTAAATAAGCAACAAAGTATTCCTTATTTCAATTATGAATAATTATTCATTTATGTTACGGTACGTAACGATATTTATTTACTAAAATAACTAGCTTGCACCGGTAGTATTGCCGAAGTGTTTTCAAATTTTCTTTTAAGCAAACATCAAGATTTCCTGTCCAGCTAAAACGTTGCATAAAATATTTTTTTATTTCTTTTTTAGGATTTAGAAACCGTATTATCGTCACCCCATTTCATCCTGAGGGTGACGTAAAAGGTGATACGTATAAGGAACGCATAAGACAGACAGAAGGAAATGACAAGGCCGACCACCTAGGTTACTTCTCTTCCAGAAGAAACACTTAATAAGAAACCCTGTCACAAGCAGTCTGGCCAGCGTGGCACAGAAGGCTTATTACCCTTCATGTAACTGGAGGAGGCCACACTCAACAGTGGGTCATATATGGACTGAGTAGTAAAATGAGTAAATGATTTAAACTGATCTCGTCCCCTGAATATGTATCACACAAACTCAAGGCTAACTCAGTAGCGGTATGATTTAGATAAGTCGCCTGCTCTGCAAGTTTAGGTTTCTTCAGTTTGGGACCGTAATATGAAAGCTGTGCGTCAAAATCGAAACGTATTTTTTCATGAATTTAGTTAAATTATTTCTTTGTATTGTAATATGAAAAAAGATTGAATTTAGAGAATATTTAAAATAGTATTTTTGCAGAGAGTTTTGTTACTACAGAGTTCCAATGCGGACGGAGATATAATATTAAGACGAGTCTCAAATCAATTTACCAACTTCATTCACTACACAGTATAAAACAAAGTCACTGTCGCCTGTCCGTCCCTATGTATGCTTAAATCTTTACAACTACGCAACGGATTTTGAAGCGGTTTATAATAGATAGAGTGATTCAAGAGGAAGGTTTATATGTATAATACATGCATAATATTGTAGAGAAACACTGATAAATTTAGTTGTTCATCATTGCACACGTGCGAAGCCGGGGCAGGTCGCTAGTATATTATGAAACAGGGTTTCTGCAGCCGCAAAATATAAGTTAAAAAGTAAATTGATTTTGAATGTTACGCTAGGTACAAAAACTTTACAAAAAGAGAAACAAAACAATTTTGGCCAGGATTAACATTTTAATATTTTATACTATTCAGCTCATAGTTAACCCACTGCTGAGTTGAGCCTCGTACAGTATTACATTTCCTTTTGTAGGCTCTTACGGCACCCTCAGTATGGATTAGGGTGGTCCACACACAATGTTTTTTTAAATTCACATTATATAAAACATCTTTATAGTTCTAATATTTTCTAGTTTCATACTACTTTTTTCAAATTCATGAGATTGTTAACGGTAAAATGAACTTAGTTGGCGGTTTAAGCTTAGTATGAGGCGGGCCGTATCATATTTAGCGTTACTCCAGTGAAATAATAAAAGCGCAATGACGTATTTTTTTTCTTAACAAATATTTAAAGTTAGAATGTTAGGGCCAAAACGGAACCGCCCAGCAGTTGCCGCTTAGTTTCAACCCCAAGCAGTCCTCACACGGTGCATTACCCTCGTCCACCGCATTCGAGAGCTATTTGCTGCCGAGGATCAGATTAATGTTGCCACTTTTCTCCTTGTCGTAACCACTAAGCCCTCCCACAACCCCTTCCCCAATAGTATTCCCAACAGAATTATTTATGTTAAGTACCTGTACGAGCTTAAACCTAACCGACAAAAGGTTTCTGGAAAGTTCTCGGAAATAATGAAGATAGTGGTACACGTAAGTTTGAAATAACTACAACCGCGTAGTGTTCTCTGGGAGAAAATTTAATTGTAGCTTTGAGATTAAATTTGATGTCACTTCACTTCACTATTTGAATTTGACATTTTTGAAATGAGACTCCGTGTGTGGATAGAATATTAGTCAAATAAGGTGTTGTGCCGAAAATATAATACATATTGTCATCACCCCATTCCATCCTGAGGGTGTTGTAAGAGTCGACAGAAGGATACAAGGCCGAAGACCTAGCTGAAGCACGAGAATATTTTTTTTATATAAACCCAGCTGGCCAGCTAAAACTTTAAACGTGACACAAACCTTGTGAAGCAAGACGATGAAAATGAAATTGTTAAACAAAATGTGAAAAAAGATAAAACTCCGTCCTTAAACCGACGACTTAAGCCGGGTGTACCGTAGGATAACATTAACATTGTTTATTAATAGAAGAAAAAGTACCAGTTTAATACTAAGTCGGAGAAAAGCTAATCTTGCTAATCGTGTGAAACCATACAACTGTAGTGACCAACATGCTACATACTTTACACAATTTACCCGAAAAATTTGAACTATTTAAATCAAGAAATATGGCCTACAAATGCGAGATTTACCAAAAAGTCCTACACCGCGATAGCGAAATTTCAAGAGCAATTAGCACAGTTAATATTTCCCCAACTACATATCGGGGGGATAGGCGCTGCGACCCCTAGCCAGACATAACACCTCGTCTGGCTGAATGATCATCCCTTTGCGCCTAAACAACAATAAAGTTTACTGTGAACAACAATATTATTGTAGATGATTCATTATATGGCCTATGTATTGAAGAACTTTAGGAATGAATTTATTCCGTGCTGCGTCATTCAGCTATCGAGTGCAAACTGCAAAGTGCAAATAAAAATAAAAACACTCCCCACTTCAGTTCCCAGGTGGAAATATTACGTGGAGGTGTAAACGAGCGTCGGTGAGCCCATTATTGCCATCGTTAAGTTAAAAATTTCTCTTCCCGCTTTGCGTTCCGAAGCAAATGTAAACCATAAACTCGTACGTTGTTTGCGAACAAATATGGGGATGAATATAACAAACATTTTTATGAATACGCATATTAGGAGTAAGACATATGGACAGTCGCATAAAAATGTCAATAAAATACTTTATTTTGAAAACTAACGTATATGTTGGTTCCGACTGACTGATGGTAAAAATCATAGATCATAGGGTGAGATCTATTCTTTGAACATTCCCGATTAGATCACGTCCTTGATTGCCGTTGAGTGCTGGGTAGGAAATATAAAACCCTATGTCAGATCCCTATATATATCAACGTCGTAGCAAGTTGAAATAATATCATAAAACTGGGTTAAGATTCACTTGTTGATCTACCTCTAGAACCTGGGTTCTATTTAAATGGTTTTACTTTAAATGGTTCTTTCATATCCTTCAAGTCTGTGATGTTCGATAATGTAAAATAAATAACTACGAGATGTAAGTAAAACACGAGTTGATTTTTGTACAGAGATTGAAAGACTCTTTATTCTATATTCGAAACACATATTTTATACAAATACCTTTGTATATTATTTGAAACAGTCCTTAACAGATAACCTGTTTCATAATATGTGTAAATGCTATTTACTAATTCTACTACTCAGCCCTTAAATGACCCACTTGGGCCTCCTCTCATCACAAACAGGGTTATTATTTAACGGAAATATGAATCTATACATCTATACTCTATACATACATACCTACATACATATACATACATACATATATACATACTATACATACATACATATACATACTATACATACAAATAAATAAAATTGGAGTGTCTGTTTGTAATAATATAATAACCACTTTTTACTAAATGCGTAGGTATGTATACACAGTTCATAGACCAAAATATCATTTTTTTTAATTTTTGTCTGTCTATCTGTCTGTCTGTCTGTCCGTCTGTCTGTTTGTTCCGGCTAATCTCGGGAACGGCTGGACCGATTTTGACGGGAGTTTCACTGATAGGTAGCTGATGATATAAGGAGTAACTTAGGCTACGGTTTTTTAGACAAGCTTCGCCCCGCGGCTTCACCCGCGGGTAACATCGCACCATCGTGCGAAGCCGGGACGGACCGCTAGTTTATAATAAAATCACTATCACTACATAATATAAAACAAAATCGCTGTCGTCTGTCCGTCCCTATGTATGCTTAAATCTTTAAAACTACGCAACGGATTTTGGGACGGTTAGTGATTCAAGAGGAAGGTTTATATGTATAATACATGCATAAATGCACACGTGCGAAGCCGGGGCGGGTCGCTAGTTTATAATAAAAAAAAGACGGGTTGGCACACGGTTTCATATCAAATTTTCCTTCTCTTGCGGCTAGGTTTTCAGCCTTGTCATTTCCTTTTGTCGGCTCTTACGACAACCTCAGGATGGAATGGGGTGGTGACACTATGTATACTAAATCCGTCCCCACACGTTATTAATGATACTTTAATTTGGTTATTTTATAAAATTACGAGGTTCTTTGGGCCGTGGTGTTTTTTTAATATATTAAATAACCATCGTTGAGCTATGCCTACACTATCCAAGCTATGACTGGCCTTACCTAGTGTCCTTAAATAGCAATATTACAAAGGGCGTTGAGCCAGCAATTTGGCCAGATAATAGACTAGCCGAAATTAAACCAGCTGAAACAAGCACATTTGCGAAACGTATCACGCTTGTTGTCTGTTTAACTACAGTGCTAAACTCACGTGTACAATACAGTACCGAATTCTGTTTACCTATCTTTATTTCCAAAACCTCTTTGTCTTCGTTTGTGTTTTTAAAACTTAACACACAAAGAAACACGCAGACACATATAGCCATTCGAATAGTCAAAACTAGTAAGAAGTTAATTTGTTATACCCTTTTCAAGATAGCATGATAGATTTGACAGACGGGCTAGTGATGGGAAACAGAAAATCTAGTAGTCCAAAAAATAACGTTATAAAATACTTGTAACAGTGAAAAGTTGGCGTGGGTGTATTATGTGTGAAATTCTTTATTGCACTAGACATATAAAACATTGGGTAAATAAGCGATGGTGGGTCAACATTCATAATAAGTTCCTATTTAATATTACAGGGTTATTTTTTGACCTTCCGCCAAATTTAAATAGATGGTTCAGACCATGAAAGTAAACAAAAAAGAAAAGAAAATAATAGTTGTAAAAGTGTTAAATTTCAATGCGCTAAAGCCAACGAATTTTATTTCAAAATGAAAATGTTTTTTATTCGAATATTGTCTTATAAAGTTAAGAAAAAGTGATAAAAAATTTCACACCTAATACACCCATACCATCTCGTTACAGTTGCAAGTATTTTAAACCGTTATTTTTGGACTACTAGATATTATCTGTTTCCCACCACTATTCGTCATTGCAAAGTAAAGGTATGATTCCGAAGTACGCTGCACGCAGAAGTGAAACCACGGCACTACTGGTCCCCATTACCGCGACGTAGTTCGGAGTCATACCTTTTTGTCGATCAGAAAAATTGACATCTGTCAAATCGATCACGCTATCTTGAATAGGGTATAGGTTAGGTTTTATATCTGTCCGGCAAGTCTCTGGCAAGTCGGGTTGTCACAAGGTTTGTATCAAGATCTGTCTTTTGCGTTCCTTTTATCACCTTTTACGATAATGATACTGCCATAAGGATTGGTGACATGGTGTATTCTTAATCCGTCACCACACGAACTCTATTAGTACAGGTAATCCAATCTACTTTTAATTAACTGTCAGACTAAACCAATACGTTTATTCTATGCCAGTGCCACGTACCAGTGGCACGTATCCCGCAGTTTGCCTCTCGTACATCGTCCTATACAAACAGTACGTGTGAGCTAACGCTTATGAAAAACGTTCACTCGCTTTCTGGTGGGATGCTCATTTGCAATAAGAGACTAGGCTTATATTGTCATTAATTTTGACTCTAAGTTTCCAGAACAATATTTCAATTGGTCTTGGATTATTTATTTTTAGTTATATTTATAATAATCCCTTTTTTCAATTTAATGCTTTCTAATTTTAATCTTATTTCTAATGTAAAATATGGAAATTATTATTATTAATCCAATCTTAACTTCTGCCCACGACTTCGTCAGTTAGTAGTTATTATATCGCAAACTTACACTAATAATCTATCTTCTTCTCCATTATTATCTTCTCTATACATACATACATATATACAAATAAATAAAATTGGAGTGTCTGTTTGTAATAATAAAATAAACTGTTTTTACTAAATGCGAAATATGTATAGACAGTAGCATTTAGACACACATACAGACCAAAATAACATTCTTTTTAATTTTTGTCTGTTTCTCTGTCTGTCCGTTTGTCTGTTTGTTCCAGCTAATCTCTGGAGTGGCTGGACCGATTTTGACGGGACTTTCACTGATAGGTAGCTGATAATATAAGGAGTAACTTAGGCTTTACTTACTTTTTTAGACTAGCGCGAGCGCGAGACCGCGTCGCGTCACCCGCGGTACGACAATAAGTAAGCGCGGGAGAAACCGCGAAGCGTAGCTAGTGAATTATGATGCATTCGGCTCTGAATTACTATACATATTATGTACATATGCAACTCAATTTTCTTCCCTTTCTTCTTTCAAAAAATCTTTCTCTAATGTTTCTAATGTTAATTAAAATATATTTATCTGTATATAACTGGGGCATAAGTATACCGAATGCCTCATGGTAAGGTAAGATACAGTTACCTATGGTAGTTTATAACACTGGAGGTGTCACTTCGCCTTATTAACCCTCTAAAAATATATATCTTACTAAACTACTGAATGGATTTTAATGAAACTTTACAATAATATAGCTTATACATCAGAATAACACATAGGCTACAAGTTATAAAGATATTATGTGAATTACAACAATATAAACAAGTCGAATTCAAAATTTCTAATTGTCAAATTTTCGACCATAATAAACTATAGACAACATAACGTTTCGCTGTCAGTTGCGTTTTGTTAAAGTAGGTTTTATACGGACGGGATAAAATCTCAGGTATCCTATGCCCAACTTTCTTTTTGTTTTAAATATATATAATGCTGAACAAAGTTCGCCGAGTCAGCTAGTACATATATATTTATATAAACTGGAACCTAAATCACGAAGGCTGTTTACAAACATGTAATTTACGAACACCATTTATGACACCCAGACTCAGAGCAAGTACCTCTGGTTTAGTGATTCAAACCCGGGACCCGTGATCGAAAGACGGCACATCCAAACCCTAGACCAACTAGGCAGTCAAATATGTGAAACAAGGCAATGAAAGCTTGACGTAGGGAGCAGAATATTGAGTTCCTTCCACTCCCCACGATATTTTTCCTCTAATTGAGCTCTGGCGACCTCACTCGCGCAAAGAAACACAACACCACCCAAAGGTCATGTTATTTGGCTGAGTTTTATGTAAGGTAGAGGAACTTTTTGTATGGTAGAGGGCAACTGCACTGCGACCTCTCTTAAAAGATGTCTATAGTACCTACTATAAAGTATATTTTGAATAAATTCAGGTACTGTGCTTCGCAAACCTATATCATAACTTTGTAAAATCGTCGGCTCGCACACAGCCCTCATATGGGACGATGGCTGATGAATTGAGGCATGTACGTGACTCCTTCGTCCCGTGACGGGATTTTGCTGAGTCGTCTTACCAGTATCAAATACTTTCCGTTTATCATTGTGTTTTGGGTACAGGCAGTATATCTGTGCATGGGGTCAGGAGTCAGCGATATATCCTTGTTTTCTGATTTGTTTCACCTATACGGTGGTATACGGTACTGACGGATTTTACGGACGGATTTCACGGACAATGTCACCAACCCATACCATCTTTAGGGTGCCGTAAGAGGCGACTAAAAGAACACAAAAGGCCGATCACCTAGCCCCAGGAGAACGATAACTGATACAAACCCGGTGCCAACCCGTCTTGCCAGCGTGGCACAGTAGGCTAATTTGCCTCCATGAATTTGGAGGATACCCGACCCAGTAGTGGGTCATTTATGGGCTGTACCGACAATACAGACTGACTGTTGAGAAGCTGTACATATTGAGGATACCATAGTTAATTGTTTTATGTAGCCAATAAAAGGAATATGTAGACTAGCTATTTAGTAAACCTTATCAAAATTAGTGCAAGTTATTCTGAATATTTTAACTGCCACGTATATGCCGCGCCCGGCTGTGGTGCAGGTCCATTTGGCCGGTCAAGGTCGAACTCGGGGTTTGAGGAACCGCTGTTTGTAATCTCTTATAAGTGTGCACAATAAGGAGTATTATTCATAACATTCTGTATAGTATATCTATTGCCGTTTCTGTGTGGCATTAATGCTGTTGTATGGATGAACTGATTTCATTATTTAATGCTCTTGATATTATCACTAGCATCTGAACATGAATTTCTCTTGAACCATTACGCTCTTCGTTTTTTTTGTTTTCTTTTTTAAACTAAACCCTTGCACTAGTTATAGCCTGTATCGCGGGGGCAGTTAACAAAAATGAAATTCACGAACACAAATGACACCCAGACTCGGAGCAAGTGCCTCTGGTTTAGACAAAGACACTTGCCCGACCCCGGAATCGAACCCGGGAGCCGTTGATCCAAAGGCGGCACATCTAACCCCTAGAACAACGAGGTAGTGCACATTTAATGAGTAAAATTAGTATTCCTTTTTACTTCAAAGACTGCTCCAAATATACTTGTAAATGTTTCCGTATCTTAATCTATGTAAATGAATAAACTCATGATTAAAAACAGAGATTAAAAACATCCAAATTTCAATAGAGAGGATGGTTGGCAATTACCACCTGCTTGGGATCCAGTCATTAAATTGATCAAATCTCAAGCAAAACACTCATCTGCAAGACCTCTGGACACCGTGAGCGATTTCTGCGTGCACAAGGAACGTTATCAATAAAACAAAATTATAGGCGGTAGATTTTAATTGTTTCTTTGTACTTTTGAAGACAACTGTCATCTAATCTCTCCCGCGACCACGACTGCTGCAAAGCATTCGAAACGTCGGGAATTAAATAATGTAATATACACGCGATAAATCCGTTAAAAAGTGTTTAATTTCAATGAATAAACTCAGATGGAAACCATAGAACAAACAAGAGAGCTGGTAGTAATTTTGAGACTTTCTTTCCCAAATACCTACTCATAATCGCCACCTTAATCCATCTACTTTTAAAACAATGTCCACGCGTTCAATTGTGAATACCAAAATTACCATCCAAGTCGAAATATGTCCTTTATTTTTGTATTGTCACATACTAACATTTTGATGAATGTTTATTGCGATGCGAAATGAATAAAAAATACAAACAGCGTATCAGCTGTGGCAGACAGATGGTGGATGCAATTTATCGCAAAATTTTTAACTGTACCTACGCATTTCGAAGTGGTCCATTTTGAATATTTTACATTTTACTCGTACTAAATTCACAGGTTCGCAGAATTGAGGTTCTATAAATTGGTCGTCTAAGTGGAATTTTTGTTCGGTTGCACATTGATCGCATTTCGCACGTGTCTCTGGAGATTATAGTAGTTTGTTTTATACGGGAATGACAAACATAACCTGTGAGCTCTTGGTGAGCTCGATTAAAATAAAGACGTACTTTGCTCCACTTGTCAACATCCAATCGAATCATCATTCATCGCCATTTCAGCCCATAAATGACCCACTACTGATACAGGCGGCCTCCAATTTCACGGAGGGACATTAGCTGACTGTGCCACGATGAAAAAGTACAGTAATTACTAATAGGCCCGCTACCGTCTACACTCGGAGAGCAGATGGAAATAAATAAATAAATATCCTTGGACATTTCACACAACGCCATCTCGTCCCAAGCTAAGCAACTTAATGCTTGTGTTATGGTAACGAGATGGATGATAAACTACTTATTATACTTTTTTTGTTTGTAAATACATACATATTATAGATAGAGATAACACCCAGACTCCGAGCCAGTGCCTCTGGTTTAGACAAAGACACTTGCCCGACCCCGGAATCGAACCCGGGACCCGTTGATCCAAAGGCGGCACATCTAACCACTAGACCAACGAGGCAGTCAAATGAGTCAGTGTAGTACTTTATTGGTAGGTAACCAAATCAGTTTAGATTGTTGCCAGTTTTTGATAATCAGTAAAAAAATAATGTAATACAAATTGTGTTTAAAAAAATAATGAACTCTAACTTCACCAAAAAGATTTACTAATCAACTATTAGAGTGCAAAGATGACACAGAGAGACGAATGAACAAAATGACTGAAAACGTTTTCTGAACACAGAAAGCAAATAATTTTAAAAGCAGAAATTAAAAATATATATTTGAACAAGAAAAATATCTGTGATCGTCGAAAGAGTTTCATAAAATGAAAAAAAACCTACAAAACACACCTTGATTCTCTCATGAATGTTATCAGGAAACTTTTCATGTTTATTTTTAGATACCTTTTAACATTCCGAAGCTTTTAAATATTTAAAAAAACAAGGAAAGTGGTTTTTCCTGTCCGCTATGTATATGACCCTTGTCAATTCACTTGTCTGTCTTTGGCCCTATCGCCCTAAATAACGAATAATTTAAGCCCAGTCATAAAAGCCCTTTGAAAATTATTAAAAAACCAGCAGTGAAGTGAATCAAGATTGAATGACATGCACTTAATGGATGTTTTGTAAGACTTTGGGTATACCCAAGAACCGTGGCTTCGCTCGTGTAGTTTTCATAATCACTACATAGTATAAAACAAAGACGCTGGCGTCTGTCCGTCCATATGTATGCTTAAATCTTTAAAACTAGGCAACGGATTTTGTATAGATGTAGTATATTGTAGAGAAACACCGATAAATTTGGAGTATGAACCTCCAAATTTACCATTGCACCCGTGCGGAGCCGGGGTGGGACGCTAGTTTTTATAAAATAATTGTGCCCGCTAAGGAGATGAAATTACTGTTTATGACATTAGCAATCTGTTAGCGAAAGTCCTGTTACAATAGGTTTAGTCGTTCTAGGATTAATTGTTTACTAGCGACCCGCCCCGGCTACGCACGGGTGCAATAATGAACCTCTAAATTTGACAGTGTTTTTCTACAATATTATGGATGTATTATACATATAAACCATCCTCTTGAATCACTCTATTAATAAACCGCTTCAAAATCCGTTGCTTAGTTTTAAAGATTTAAGCATACATAGGGACGGACAGACATAAGCGACTATGTTTTATAATATGTAGTGATAGTGATAGAGATAGTGATATGGGAAAACAACGCTTGCCTGGTCAGTTTGGTGATACGAGGTGACTTTGAGCAAGTGAAGATATGTTATGTCTTTTAATTCCTACATTATCCAAATAAGGCAAAAAAAACTTTGATACATTATCCACACATAGGCGCCCAGAACAAATAATTTCCCTTGCTTTCAAAAAGATTTTTGCCTCACCCGTAAATGTAACTGGTAACCGGATCTAAAGTTGGCACTCGCAACTCTTAGACCAACAAGGTATCAATATACCTATTAAAGATTGTTTAACACTGAAGAACCTTTCTCTGTGACCTTGAGTCATATCAGGTAGATGTCCATCGATGTGTGAGTGAGCATTCGCTGTGTCGTATGACGTGAATGACTCCGCGCGTTCTAAGGCAGGTGAGCGTGTGGTCACGTATGCGCTCTCATTTATCAACCATTGGGAAGCGTGTCGTACAAAATTCTGTGTACCTTTTGTGTAGACTATTTTTAGGTATGGATGAAACGAATTTTGCTGCTCTGTTAGATATTAATATTTTACGTATTTTATTTAGTTGCTTTTGCCTACTAGAATGGGTGAAGAAAAAATAAATCTCTGCTTATATTCTACGGTTGGCGCCATTTTTTTTATGTCATGAATGATTAGTTAGTTGAGTTTATTGTGTTTTTATTATTTTATTAAATTGCTTCATTTTTTCGCAACTGTATTAAAAATAGTCGTTCAGTACACGTGCGGAACCGTCATTGCAACTTGTTCCGACTGTCAACCCTCGCCTTCGGCTGCGCCTCGGCTCGGGTAGACATTTGTCGGAACTCTTTGCAATGACAGCCTTTCCGCACTTGTAATGAAATATACTATTCCCATATAGTGTTTGATGTCAAATGATTTCATTTTAATGATTAGGTAATCCATACCATTAATTTAGACAGAGGCCTTTAAGCCGTATAAAGTTTATAGGAGTTATTACAGACTAAGAGAAAGTTGAACAGGTAAAGAAACCCTCAGCAATAAAATAAAAGAAGGAACAAACAATTCTAAATTTGAACTCAACATTTAATTAGGTAAACTTTAAAAGGTTTCTTCGCCGTAAATCAGAAATATTTCCCGGAGAAACAAATTATGGTTTCAAAAATATAAACAGACTAAACAGGCATATTTACTGAGTGGAGGTACCGTACTAGGCAAGAACCTCTACCTTAAAAGACCCAGTCCATCCAGTCGGGCCCCTTTTTTTGTTTAAAATCACGTGGTATAAAGCTTCTCAGGTTTTCAGTACTTCAAATAGTGGTATATTGGTAACCAGCGACCCGCCCCGGCTTCGCACGGGTGCACTGGTGAACCTCGGAATTTATCAGTGTCTCTATACAATATTAAAGATATAAACCGCTGCAAAATCAGTTGCGTAGTTTTAAAGATTTAAGCTTAAATAAGGACGGACAGACGACATCGACTTTGTTTTATAATATGTAGTGATAGTGATATGTAGTGATAGCGACTTCCCCTTTTTTTTTGTTTTTTTTTTTTTGGTTGTTGTATATTCTAGTTGATTGATATTTTTGTTCAATAGCTTTTGCCTATGATCCAAATCTTTTAGACTTTATACAGCGTGTTTTTTTTATACTCTAGTATACCAGCTGTCCTATCAGCTCTGTATCTATTCAGCTAAACTATGAAAAATCGCAGAACATACATGGGCGTGATTCGGGTACCCTAAGGTTTGCATAAAAAAGTCAAACGTAATAATCCACGTTTTAGTTGTTACTCTTGCCCGTTATGGGAACATAATGTTTATTAGAAAACATCATCAACATACATCTATTTTAGAATAAATAAAATTCACATACTTTTAGAAGTCAGTAATTTAATCAGCCTATCATTTGTTTCTAGATATTCTGCATCCGCAAATTTGGATCTGTCGGTACGCACACAAATTTTATTGTTCTACTATTTTAAACAAGATTACAACACAACTGAACAATACAACTGACTGACTGCCTCTTTGGTCTAGTGGTTAGATGTACCGCCTTTGGATCAACGGGTCCCGGGTTCGATTCCGGGGTCGGGCAAGTGTCTTTGTCTAAACCAGAGACGCTGGCTCGGAGTCTGGGTGTCATTTGTGCTCGTGAATTACATGTTTGTAAACTGCCCCCGCGACACAGGTTGTACCTAGTGAAGGGGTTTCGTTTTTATATAAAAAAAAACCTGTCAATTCATTTTCTATTCGAATATATTACATGGCAACAGGCTTTATAAAATCCTTTATTTTTTCTTAAAAAAACATTCTACATCAACGCCAGCACTCCATACCTTTCATGTTGCCATGAATATCAATTTTCTTTGATACATTCCCATACAACACGCCCATAGCGTACGTGACTTAATCTTTATACTTTTCATTTTATCGGAAATATACGAGTTAATAATATACGAGCCTTCAAGAGTAATTTTTCCTAGAAAAATAATAAATATAAAACAAAATAACGTTAATGGAAAAATTCCAAATATTTAACATCAAATATTTTTGTCCATAAACGTCTTTAATGCCCATTTTATTAAGACGATATATGTTGTTCATATTGGTTTTAAATCATTGTGCCTCCGGCTTACACAAAGGCTTGCCCGACCCCGGAATCGAAATAGGGAACCGTTATAATGAAAGCGGCACACCCAACCCTTAAAACAGATAGAATAACTGATAATAGCTATACAATAACTATATACTAAATTTAGTTTTTCTTCTTTCGGTGACGATAAATATGAGAAAGTCAAAAGGGGTAGTAGTAGGGCGTTGATTTAATGTTTTCAAGCTGTTTTTTTTAACAGCAGATGAGGCGTGATGGTCCTAAATATAATAAATTGAAGAAGAAGAACAAGAAAAAGTTTTAAGTTAAAATCGCATTTTTTTATATCATATTAAACAAAATAAAAATCAATATTGCAACTATGTTTTTTTTTAAATACAATTAGACTGTTCTACCGACTTAGTAAATATAACTTCGGAGAGCTATATGGTTTCGGTAACATCCTGTATAAGGGAAACTAATTTAACCAATTTGATTGGAAACCCACATTTATTAATCAAAAGTTTGCCGGAATAGTTCATGGACACCTCATTTATAACTCGATTTATAGACTTTCAAAGGCTTAAAAAGCAGCTTTCAATTTCAGTGATTTATTATACTGCTTTTAAGTGTTTGTGGAATAAAACAGAAAAGTATTGAAACTGCCGACGATCAATATCTGTCAAACCGAAAAATTCAATTAAACGGGCCGGGGAATTCTTTCATTGGGTAAACGGAAGGCGTAAGAATTGAAAATAATGTGAATAGATTCCATTTAGGGTTCAAACGAATCGGAATCCATTAAACTTTTGAATCCCCTGTCTGTTTGAAAGGTTAAACTGTTAAAATTCATTTTTTTAATAGGTTTTACTGTATAAATATTTTTGCTGTAGAAATTATTTATTTGCGTACACAATTTCGTCACCACCATTAGCCCACCCTAGTGTACTATTGGAAATAAACAACCCAGCTTCAATACGTCAATCTTGTGAGCATATGTTGGGGTTTCATAAGCGTCAATAACGGATGAGTAAAACCTCTCGTATATCGGACGTCCATAGACAATGGTCATCATCATCATATCATTAGGTCGCCTGTATGCTTGAGTACCGCCAGATTGTTATATAAACATTATTTTGTTATATATATTAATATTACAGGTAATATAGGAGTAGGTATTGGTTGGTTGGTCGCTAAACCGAGGGCTGCGACACCGTAGCTTCTGCGTGTCTGTTATGCCGCAGAAGGGGCAGTGGGATGGGTTGAAAAAGAGAAAGTTCTGGCTGACCCACGGCACGGGCGGAGGCCCAGAAGAAGCCGCCCGTCACCACGCAACGCTACGTTTCCCAACTACCCCCGCCCTAGAGGCCTATGATAGATCACTACATAGTATAAAACAAAGTCGCATTCTTCTGTCCGTCCCTATGTATGCATAAGTCTTTAAAACTACGCAACGGATTTTGAAGCGGTTTTTTTTAATGGATAGAGTGATTCAAGGGGAAGGTTTATATGTATAACCCACCCCCGCTTTGCACGGGCGAAGCCGGGGCGGGCCACTAGTTAATAATAATAATAATAAATATCCTTGGACATTTCACACAACGCCATCTCGTCCCAAGCTAAGCAACTTAATGCTTGTGTTATGGTAACGAGATGGATGATAAACTACTTATATACATTTTTTTTGTAAATACATACATATTTATTTATTTACATATATAAATAGAAATGACACCCAGACTCCGAGCCAGTGCCTCTGGTTTACTCCAAGACACTTGCCCGACCCCGGAATTGAAGCCGGGACCCGTTGATCCAAAGGCGGCACATCTAACCACTAGACCAACGAGGCAGTCAAGGAAGATTAAGAGACCTATTGCCTACAAAAGTTTCATTGACTAAGTACATCCCAGTTACCAAGGATAGACGCTTGCCACGAGTGCGTAATACCACTACATACTTACATACATACTTTAAATAGTTTACTCTGTCCTTACTTTTAGTTTAAAGTAGCCAACCATACGGCGGTGTGGTGATGGGTTTAGAATACATAGTGTCACCACCCCATTCCATCCTGAGAGTATCGTACGCCCCAACAAATGGCAATTACCGAAGGCCTAGCCGCAAGAGAAGGAACTTGATACGAAACCCTGTGCCAACCCGTCTGGCCAGCGTGGCACAGTAGGCTAATTATTGAATAATACCTCCTAATTACCCTCCGTGTAATGGGAGTATATCGGCTGAGTATCAGTCAACCAATCCCATAATGAAATTGATTTGAATTCCCAGAATAGCTTTTAAGAAAATAATAATACTTATGTAAGTAAGTGTTATTGATGATATTATTACTGTTATTATATGTTATTGTTACTGCGGGATCGAATCAAAAATGAGGAGATACGCAGAAGAACCGGAGTTACCAACATAGCCCTCAGGATTGCCAAACTTAAGTGGCAATGGGCAGGGCACATAGTAGCTCACTGGACTGACGCCCGATGCGGCAGAAAAGTTCTACCTCCCACACGGTGGACCGACGACCTGGTTAAGGTGCGGATGCGGATGCGGGTGCGGGCGGCTCAGGACTGTCCTTCGTGGAAATCCTTGAAGGAGGCCTATGTCCAGCAGTGGACGTCTTTGAAATGATCCAGAAATTATGGTGAAGTGTTCTTGTATTTTTCACCACGGAACCTCTAACGACGAAATCGAAACATGCTTGCATATACACCGAAAGTGGTGTTTTGTTAATGGAAAACGTTTGAAGCGTCGAATAAATTGAACAATAGGAGCTTGGATATTGTATAGAACCATTGAAAGCATGCTTTTAAAATCTTATCAATCGCATTTGTCGATAGCTTAGCCTTGGGTAAATTTGTGTTGTTGTTGGTATTCTGATCGTTCCCCCCTCAACTGTGCTACTTACTACCTTACCGTAGGAAGGGGGTTTGTATGTATTCATGATCCGTTGGGGCTATACCGGCTCAGGGTCACCCATGCCGGGCGGGCCCACGTGGAGAGGCCCGAAGAGCAGCACATAGTGTCGTAGTGGATTTAATAATAATAATAAAATAAATAAATATCCTTGGACATTTCACACAACGCCATCTCGTCCCAAGCTAAGCAACTTAATGCTTGTGTTATGTTAACGAGATGGATGATAAACTACTTATATACATTTTTTTTTTTTTGTAAATACATACATATTATAGATAGAAATGACACCCAGACTCTGAGCCAGTGCCTCTGGTTTAGACATCGGTTTAGACCCCGGAATCGAACCCGGGACCCGTTGATCCAAAGGCGGCACATCTAACCACTAGACCAACGAGGCAGTCATTTGGGCTCCGGGCTCCGTCCTAAGAGTTACCATGCGAGCCCTTAGCCGCTGCGGTGCACCAGTGTCCTGAGGTTGAAGGTCAACCTGGTTGGCCGCTTAGCTAAGGGCTGGCGTGGATTTTTTCTGCGAGGCCGTTATGTCGCAGAAGGAGGTGGCGGGGCGGGCCGGTTGCCTACCACTGACAGAAGCCTCATTGACCGAGGCTGTGTCCCATTTACCCGGAATGCCCTCCGAACATTGAAACCCATCGGGGTGCCAGAGTAGAATGCGTACTCGCGAACCTGTGGCGTACTTATTAAGATGAGTGGGGTATACCGCTGAGGTTTTAGTTGGTAGTCGAGTGTTCCGGTGTACCAAATAACCTCAGACCCCAAATATCCCACCGGGCAGCAGCAGTATGATAAAATAACATATTCTGAGTTTTGAGGGTCATGGAAAGCGGAAGAATTATCTTGTAAACATTTGAATTTTCTTGACGCTGGACTTCAAATTCAAATTCAAAACTCATTTAATCAAGTTGGCTCATTAGAGCTCTTTTGACAAGTCAAACAACAAAATAATATTTAATTTAAAATTTACCATCTACCACCGGTTCGGAATGCAGTTCTACAGAGAAGAGCCGGCAAGAAACTCTGTAGTTGCTCTTTTTAGATCGCCATTTTTAGGTACAAGGCCGTGATAAGACAGTTTGTGAGAGCAAACGCGCGCAATAGTCGCAAAGGGCCAAACATCAGCCAGATCTAATCAACAATACTAACCTTCTAACGCCCGAGCCAACCGACCCCCAGCAACGGCACCTGTTCACAAGCATGACGCATGCGGCAGCCATCGCCCTCCTCAACCATATTGCAGGGAAGAGAACGACCCGTCGCACGACGCCACTTCTTCACACTTAACTTTATACATTGTTATATTATCATCATTTCAGCCAAAAGACGTCCACTGCTGGACATAGGCCTCCCCCAAGGATTTCCACAAAGGCCGGTCCTGGGCCACCCGCATCCACTGCTTTGCGGCGACCTTAACCAGGTCGTCGGTCTACCGTGTGGGAGGCCTACCAGCACTGCGCCTTCCGGAACGCGGTCGCCACTCGAGGACTTTTCTGCCCCATCGGGCATCGGTCCTGCGAGCTATGTGCCCTGCCCACTGCCACTTAAGTTTGGCAATCCGGTGGGCTATATCGGTGACCCTGGTTTTCCTGCGTATCTCCTCATTTCTGATTCGATCTCGCAGGGAAACTCCGAGCATAGCCCAGTCGATGCCCAGCGATGGAGCCCATAGTGAGCGACCACGTCTCTGTTCCATGTGTCATCACTGGCAACACACATTGGTTATATTATACTGCAACATTATTATACAATTATTTTATCTAACCTTTTATTAATAAAAATATTAGACACTATTAAAATCTACCAGAAAATATATTTATTTATAAATATATAATTATTTCCGCTACGAATTAAGTAATGTAGGTTGGATCGAATATAATCAAATGTAATAAGTGACTACAGAAACAAATGTTTGCCGATATCCCTTCGTGTGGTGAAGTCACAGCCGATACAGTAATAAGACAGTCGATTGAGGTTACAAGGTGAAATCTAATATCTAAGATAACCCTCCTCAGATGTTATTAGATGTCAAACTAGTTATGTAACATCTAATGTTATTTACGTATATTCGATCCCGGAATACATTGATCAGATATTTAGTAGCTGTTAATATTTGTATCATAGTGGCATATTGGTTTGTATTGCCGAATTTGTGTTTATGTTATTTGATGAAACATTTAATGAAATGATAATTTCAGTCTGAACACTAGACAGAAAAAGCCTTGTTGGTCTAGGGATAAAATGTACCGCCTTTGGATCACGAGTACTCGGCTGAATCCCAGGGTCGGCTCCGTGTCTTTGAGTTAACCTGATGCACTTGCTCTGAGTATGGGTGTCATTTGTGTTCGTGAATTTCATGTTTGTAAACTGCCCTCGCTTTTCAAGTTAATTAAAAAAAAAGATCATCCAACACTATGTTGTGAGTAAGTTGTCACAGTGTTTTGTCACAATATTTTTTTAGTAAACAGTTACTAGTAATCATATTTGTATAACTAAAATTATGCTATTCTATTTGAAACATGGAATTTGTAGTTGGTGCATTTAAAAAAAAAATGGAGTTAAGTAATGTAACAATAATAGACACATTTTATAAATTTTGGGTACGATAAATAAAGTATTAATTAAAGCCAATTTTTTATCAAATTATGTCTTTAACCTCACATTATTTCTGTTTCTCAAACTTGTAACATAACATATTGTTAAGTGAATTGATTTGTAACAAATTGATGTTAATATAGTATTATGCAAGAAGTTTATTACACGGAAAAATAAATGAAAGGAGAAAGAAAATTGCCATTTCAATGTTTTTAGGGAGTTATAAATGAACGAATTGAATAATTCGAACTGTCAATGCTTGACATTTTTGGTACTTTAGCTCTTTATGAAATAATATCGCTGCAATATTCAAATATGTTTTACAGAAATCTTTTAGTCAGTTTTCAGTTTATGCGGGCGTTGTCCCAAGGATAGACCTTAAGATATTATCAATTCAATAGTCCTAGCTACGTAACATAGGGCCCTATAAATTAAGCAGAAAATGTCAGTAAGGCATAACATTATGAATTATTGCTCCTATATCACTTTAGATCTTGGTCTATTCATCAAAATAATTCTTAAAATGAAACGTTTAAGTTTTTTACTGAAAATGCCACTGAAAAATCAAATCTGTAATGTTTCTATTATGGGTCCCGGGTTCGATTCCGGGCAGAGGCTTGCTCAGTCTTGGTGTCATTTGTGTTCGTGAATTACATGTTTTTAAACTGCCCCGGCGATACAGGATATAATATATAGTGCAGGGACTACATTTGGATTTGAAAAAAATAATTCAACAAAACACAATGTGTATTTATATGACTAAATTATATTTCCGCCGCTTGGAGACAAAAACAAGTCAAGATCAGTTCTAAAACAAATTCAATTCGAATAAAACCCATGAAATCATTACCAAGCTTTTCAGCCAGTAATCCGTTGATCTCGGCGGTTTTCTCGCTCAGGATGCTCTAAACACAACACCACGTAATTGATTTTGCACGGCACGTGGTGTAAAAATGCCAGCGAGGTGATCGTGCACCGTTTATCTAACAGAGACTATCGGCGCCGAGCTATTTGCGAGTAGATTTTTCAAAAGTAGTTACTTTATTTTCCGTAACATCGTGTTTAGCTGCATTTCAGTGTTCACATAAGGTGAGGAAAACAGCCACACATTATTATACGATGTAAAACTTGCGTTGTATAAATCTTTCGGTCAGTTATTATACACGTGTCACCTCTGGACTAGGTACACCGTGAAGACACACAACGCCATTAGGGTGGGTGACTGACCAACGTTACGAGGTGTAATGTAACGTGTTACTCAGCGAGCATTCGTGCACTCAGTACGTCGTGTTACGCTGTAATGTTTGCTGTGTGACACTTTACATTACGCCCTGTAACGCCGGTCAGTACCCAGCTTTAGAGTTGCTTTTATAAACAGCTTATGGATCCTAGATCGCTACTGCAGTGTATCTCAGATGTATGCTGTGGCCCCTGTGGTCTCATTTTAATAAAACGTAATAGAACTAATAAACGTATAGCCTCTATTATCGATTGGGTTGACACGTGTAACAACTCCATAATTATTAGTCTAGCAGATAGGTTGCTGCTCTCAACAACGTATGTCTAAACAATGGGTGAAAATACTGTTCTCCTGAATACAATGATGATTGACTTGTATTAGCTGGGAGTATTAACTACAATTTAAGCCAGCAATATACGTTGGCCTAGCATTGCCGAGTAAACGCCAATACCAACGTATAGACGGTATATTTTCATTGACTGGCCATCGCTCGGTGTCGCTCGCCTAGTTGGTTTCGATACAAGTGTATACAATACAATACAAGGTCAATACAATTCGATACAAGGGCAAGTGCCCAACGTGTAGGCAGTAGCACTTGCCTTGTATTAAATTGCCTACGCTCGCGTTGGCCTAAGCTCGGCCAACGTGTATTGCTGGCATAAGATGTTTGAATGGTTTAAGTGTTGTTCTTAATGTTTTTTATTTTTTTAATATCTATTGCTTACTACGGACTATCTTCTGAAATAAAGATGTTATTTGACTGCCTCGTTGGTCTAGTGGTTAGATGTGCCGCCTTTGGATCAACGGGTCCCGGGTTCGATTCCGGGGTCGGGCAAGTGTCTTTGTCTAAACCAGAGGCACTGGCTCGGAGTCTGGGTGTCGATTTCTATCTATAATATGTATGTATTTACAAAAAAAAATGTATCTAAGTAGTTCATCATCCATATCGTTACCATAACACAAGCATTAAGTTGCTTAGCTTGGGACGAGATGGCGTTGTGTGAAATGTCCAAGGATATTTATTTATTTATTATTATAATATACAAAAACTTGATACCCATAGTAGGCTAATAACCCTTCATGTATCTGGATTAGGCCTGACACAGCAGTGAGTCATTTATGAACCGAGTAGTACTAGAACAATTATTTATTAATCCTAGCATGCCTCGTTGGTCTAGTGGTTAGATGTGCCGCCTTGGATCGACGGGTCCCCGGTTCGATTCCGGGGTCGGGCAAGTGTCTTTGTCTAAACCAGAGGCACTGGCTCGGAGTCTGGGCGTCATTTCTATCTATAATATGTATGTATTTACAAAAAAAATAGGTATATAAGTAGTTTATCATCCATCTCGTTACCATAACACAAGCATTAAGTTGCTTAGCTTGAGACGAGATGGCGTTGTGTGAAATGTCCAAGGATATTTATATTTATTTATTTTTTATGCAAACCGACATATGCAGCAATTTATAAAAAAAACGTACCAGCGATAGGTATCCATTTACAAAAAGTTTCGTTTCTAAACAAACTTACAAGTCAACGCAGGCGACGTAATATACCTAGTCATGAAATTACATTTCTACGGAACACCATTGTTTTTTTTAATATTATTTTCAATAATTAATAATACGTAACCTTAGTTTTTACAAAACTGTACTTGTTTAGTGAAACAATTCGTAGCTACAATTTAATTGTATGAATATTACATGCTTATTTCACAGTAGTCTGGCAGTATACTCGCCTAACTAAATTAAAGTAACCTCTTTATGTAGAAAGTGGGTTAACCTTCACAATCCCTTCGTGTCAGGAGGAGGCTTTTGCCGTCGCTTCCCACATAAGAATATTAACTCTTAAATGTTTACATGGGCAACATTGGATCCTTCTCATGAATATTTTATGTAGTGGGAATTGGAAAAAGCGACGCACGTTTTCTTTAAATGAATTATATGAAGTATGGTGTATACTTATTTATTGAAAATGCGATTATTGAAAATTGATTTTCTTTTTAAATGTGTGAAATAGTATAACTTAAGACGTTACCACAATATACGTTCGAAATTCGTAAGGTCAGTATAACCCATCCATATATGGTGGTTGTTATGAAATAATGCATAATATGGTGCCCTGTTTCCAAAAAGTGGTTCTCTATTTTTCAATATTTTTTCCGCACTTCATTATTCATCATTAAATGTTGAATCATTCATTCATTCATCAATATATGTTGAATATCTTCGATTACATTACAACTGGGGCAATTAAGGAAAGGAAATTGTTGCATTGAAATGTGCCCAGCCTTAAGGCAGATATTTATACCTGTCTGATCTAAACTATCAGTTTGCATAGATGGCATAATATTTTTATTACAAACTTCCAATGGAATCACAGTACATTCGAGGATTATTAGACTGAACCTTTTAGCATAGATCTTTTTAGACCGTGTGAGGTTACAAACTCCTCTTACTCCAGTAACTTAATCGGGCGTTGAAAATAGACTTTAGTCAAAACGCCTGAAGTACACTTTGCGGCGCTTGCACGCCAATACTGATGATTGTACAAATAAGTTCCATAAAATATAAGTTGTAGATGTTTTTGTCATACTATGACCATAACTTTATAACTATTTATTTATTAGTAGACATATATAAAAATACATACTCGTATAACATAAAAAAACAATAAACTTAAATATATGTCGGGTTTGGCCCCAGGCAGACATCAGAAGTAAACGTCAGATATGGCAACATACAAATTTATTTCAGTCGAACATAGTCACTTTAATTTGATCTAGAAATGAAATCAAATTAATTAAATAACTAGCATAGCAACGTGACAGTGAGAGCAGTACTGACTGTCAGAGACAGGGTTCCACGCACCCACCGCAATATGGACAGTACTAATTGTCTGACAACGTTCCACGTCCAATAACCGGGCTGAACTGACTGTCGAAAGACAGTGATCCGTGCACCGCGACGCATCCGATAGAAATGCGTACCGACTCAACCGCGCGACTCCTTATAAAGGCGATCACTTGGCGGAAACGTTACAATATTTTACTGTCTGCATCCGGTGCACGTTCCACTAGCGCCATCTAGCCGCCGTCTCTCACAGCTGTTAAATAATATGGCTTCCGACACGGCCATTCTGACAAATCACTCGGCCTCGAGTGTATTATGCTAAAAAGAAAAGGACTCATTAAGTTCAAAAATGCTGGTCTGAATCGTCGCCCACTAAACCAGGCGAGACTCCTAAAACTGGACTAGGTCGCTATACTTGCGACCCCTTCAGTATAAACCACTAATGCTGGACTAGGTCATCCACCCACAAAAGCAGGCGAGACCCCTTCAGCGTATCACAGATCGTCTCCCACAACAGCAGAAGAGACCATACTAATTGACCACCCCAAAGATTCTATTACAGCTTCGGAATTATCTACACTTAATGTTGCAGAGCTAAGAGATCAAGTTTCCTCAGAATTATTTGCACTTAAGGTGCAAAAGGTTACATAAAGTGTTTCCTCTGAATCACCTACAGTCAATGCTCGAGAGCTTACAGTAAGAGGTTTTCCGAATCTGTGGTGACATTACTATTGTTTAAAGGCACAACAGGCATACTGAATTCATTATCTGCCGTCATGGTTCGTTAAGTTAAGTTCGCTAGTTCATCCTGCCAGGTATTATTAGTTACATTCTATTATATAAAAGGATATTTTTCAAAGTTCGCATGACCCTCTCCACCTGCCCATTGGCACGACTGGATCCTGTAGCACTGCAGTCCATCACTCCATGAACACTCTTGGAGTTCACGTTGACTTCCTTGCTCCCTGCCGCCGTCTGCTCCTTTGTGACATCGGTCCTCGTGTGGCAGCTGGAGACCACGTGGCCCGGTTCGCCGCACACGTAGCATGTGACTTTGAGGCTTCTGATTGAGGAGTTTGTCTGGAACACTAACTCAAAAGGAACTTACTAACGTAGGTTATCACAAAACTCATAAATCGCCACATTTAAGATCACCATTATCATCTTCGCAAGATGCAGATCACCAAGCCGCAAAAGAAGGAAAACTTGAATCAAATCCTGTGCCAACCCGTCTTGCCAGCGTGACACAGTTGGCCAATTTCCCCCTGTGAACTTGGAGGAGGCCTGACTCAGTAGCGAATCAGTTATGGGCTGATATGATGATGATGATGATCATCATCTTACAGCCCCTGTCCCACGCTAGGTGGGAGTGTCCACACACACACCTATCAGTTTGTCATACCTACATTCACACCTTTCATACGCAATTCCTCACTCCTACAATCCATTCATCTCCCTGGTGCTTGGGTTGAGGTTTTTCTCGAATCTCGGAAGCTCGATGTTCTATTTACCATAATTATTGCAGTTTCTCCAGAAACTAACTACTCCGATGACATTTTGGGGCAAGTTCAAGATGATCAGAAGACTCATTTTTACGTTTTTAAAGAAATTCCTCGCAATACACGAAAAAGTGGGTTTATCGCATATGACAGGGGAATTTTACTCATGACGAATTATCGCATCACATTGATAAAACAGATATTGCAAGACAGTTCTGTTATACTTTGTCGGGTAAATGTGCATCAAGGTTTTTTATAAGTTATACTGCCATTATTAGATCTACCAGTTTTAATTTCTTATTCTCAACTATAATCTCTGATAGCTGACACCAAACCTCTGATATCTGGGTTGGGATCGTCTGGATCGAATGACACTAAAAGAGTTAGTGTGTGGGAGATAGATGACAATTTTAGAATAAAAATGGCTTCCATGCCATTACTAAACAAAAATCATCTGATCTTGCATGATATTAGGAGCTATGTCTCCAAAAGTGGAGTGATTTTCGTATTAATTTAAAATTTAAAGCGATCCTGAACCAGCACAGGACGAGAGAAATGAGCTTTCAAAATCTCCTGCATATCTTCCCATTGATATTGACTGGGAGGTATTTTCGTCAATAACGTGGCTGCACGGCCTCGTAGACAGTGGTTCAGCGTCATGATTAAATCGACACCTTTCAAATATTTGCTACTAATTATGGAGTCTGAAAGGCGACACCATCCCTCTATGTCAGAATTCGGGTCACCAGAATCAAATTGCATTAATACCATGAAAGGATGTAGTGGTGCACGGGAACCGGGGTAGTAAATCATCAGTTAATTTCGAAAAACAAAATGCTTCTAAACTATTTGAGGGTAGCGGAATATTTTCCTGCACATTTTGTGATGCCAGTGGTGGGCGGAAAATCCGATCCCAATTTACCTTACCGATACAAAAATCAAGGCATATAATGGTGCCATAATCATGGAAAACTTTGCTTTAAACTGGCGACAATATGACGCTAGACCGTTGAACTGTCAAGCCTAACGCTAAAACATCCCGTCCAATCTAAACTTCGTATCGCAAGTAATTAACAGGTAAAACACGTAAAAGAATTTCAAATAATATTTTATCAATTCAACAGTGACCAAAATTAATGAAGTTGACGTGATAGAAGTTTGTCTTATACCGGTCAAAGTCACACTAACGTGAACTCTTATACCATACAATTTACCAGAGTAATAAAATGGAAACTGCTCACCGGAGTGACGTAAAGTTCCAGCTGGTGCGCTTACTACAGATCCACTCACTATTCTTTGACCTGGCTGACCGCAGTACTGTTGCTCGCCTTCCTGCTGCTCCGCTCAGGGAAGTTAGACGCGCAGTTTCCTTGTCCATGACAATGGAAGCAAGTAATCCCGTTCACTTGGTTAATCTCCACACTGACTGCAGCTTGTGGAAACCTGGAAACCTCACGGAATTGCTGAAAGACGACGTTTGCATTGCCTGTATAATGGCTAGACAATTACGGTTCTGTTGCTCTAGTAGAAGTCGCCATTATCGGTCACTTCCATCGCGTTCAGAAGAACACACATTATCCCTACACTGTTTCTCGTTAGCTTCACTGTTTTCTCCACATGGGCTGACTGAGTTACAATCCCACTTCTGATGTCGGGTTTGGCCCCAGGCAGACATCAGAAGTAAACGTCAGATATGGCAACATACAAATTTATTTCAGTCGAACATAGTCACTTTAATTTAATCTAGAAATGAAATCAAATTAATTAAATAACTAGCATAGCAACGTGACAGTGAGAGCAGTACTGACTGTCAGAGACAGGGTTCCACGCACCCACCGCAATATGGACAGTACTAATTGTCTGACAACGTTCCACGTCCAATAACCGGGCTGAACTGACTGTCGAAAGACAGTGATCCGTGCACCGCGACGCATCTGATAGAAATGCATACCGACTCAACCGCGCGACTCCTTATAAAGGCGATCACTTGGCGGAAACGTTACAATATTTTACTGTCTGCATCCGGTGCACGTTCCACTAGCGCCATCTAGCCGCCGTCTCTCACAGCTGTTAAATAATATGGCTTCCGACATATATAAAATTATAAAAATGACAATAAATTATTGATTAAGTTACAATAATAAAAACAGTGTCTACTACATTTTTTTATTGAATGCAAAGTGCAAAGCGGGGGTGGTTATACATATAAACCTTCCCCTTGAATCACTATCTATTAAAAAAAACCGCTTCAAAATCCGTTGCGTAGTTTTAAAGATTTATGCATACATAGGGACGGACAGAAGAATGCGACTTTGTTTTATACTATGTAGTGATGTACACAAAGAAATAAACAATTTTAGATAAATGCATTATGATTGGCATCTGCTTGATGCGAACGCTACATGCATATACTAGTTAATAGTAAGTAAACTATAGGTTCTGTAATATAAATATCTACTTTGAAATTAAACACTTTTTAACGGATTTATCGCGTGTATATTACATTATTTAATTCCCGACGTTTCGAATGCTTTGCAGCAGTCGTGGTCGCGGGAGAGACTAGATGACAATTGTCTTCAAAAGTACAAAGAAACAGTTAAAATCTACCGCCTATAATTTTGTTTAATAATGTAATATACACGCGATAAATCCGTTAAAAAGTGTTTAATTTCAATGTGTAATAATCGCGAAAACCTAAGAAATAATAAATATCTACTGTTTTAAAAATTGAAATTACATGTGAAGGTGCAGCAAATTTAGTAACCTATGCTTTTTTAATAATCTATGACACTGAAAACTGATCGCATCAAAAAGTAAATCATGTGAGGCATTGTGTACTTTGTAACTAATGGAATTAGTGTCAAGCTCGTGTGCGAATTACTCGGCCAGTTTAAATTAACTTGTTCCATCGGAGGACTGCCGCCCTAAACTTCCCTAATTTTGTGAGAGCAACATCAAACTGTGCTTCGCTCATATTACCCTGGTGCTTGTTTGGTCCCACGTGAATTTTCTACACTAATTAGTTTCGGCCATGTTTATTTTACTTAGGTTCGCGTACTACAATGATTTATGTGCCCGGCGAGTGTTGGGCCGGTTGTTTGTTACCCTCGTACCGAAGTGCTTTACCAACATCTAAATTTGCTTTGTAGCTAATGCGTTGTTTATTGGGGACGATAATTTTATATTAATGGTTTCGAGCGTGCGAAATTTTAAGAGGATTGCATTAGTTAAGTAGTTTTTCCTAAATTGTAATAGGTACTTTTATCTGTAACCCATTACTGGCAGTTAGATAAAAAAGTACTCTTGTATATCGGCACTCTGGTACCAACCGCAATGCAATTGGAAAGAAATAAGTAGATAGTCTATGACAGTATTTGCGCAAAATTTCCTGTAAATAATGTGTTGGTAGCCTGGAAGTAAAGTGTTATGTATCTGTCTATCTAATATTGACTTCCAACTGCGATCACTAACCTCTACTTTATAGCGAACAATTAGCCTACTGTGCACTTTGGCCAGATGGGTTGGCGCAGGGTTTCATTTCAATTTTTTCTTCTCTTACGCCACCCTCAGGATGAAATGGGGTGGTGACACTATGTATCCCAACTCCATCAATACACAGAAAAATTTCAGCGTCATCTGAAAAGAATTGAATTAAAATACTTGCCTTTCTCGTCATTTAGATCAATCCCGGATCACATAATCGAATTACTGATCCCTTGCTCGCAAAATGGCGGTATATTCCAGACGCCAAATTAATAATTTTTGATGACGCCATTATTCCTCCGAAATCGATTATCGTCGACTCGAATAATATCTGCCTTTACATTGCCTCACTGTGCAAATTCGTATAAGAGAACTTCGCAAATCTCAAATTGAATTAAACTGTACTACGTATGTGTTAACTTAGGGATTGGATATGTATAGATTATTCACTTTTCGAATCTTTCGTTATGTCAACTCTTAGGGCCCCCGCGCATTTAGGCCTGGCCGCGCGGCCTGGCCGCATAATGCGCGGATTGGTCGCGGCGGCCAATAGGCCGCGTATGTGACGCGACGTTTTTCGTTGGCCGCGCGACCAAATATTGGCCGCGCGGCCTGGCCGCGTAATGCGCGCAGCTATATACATCGTAGAAGAATTAGTTGGCCGCAGCGACTTGGCCGCATAATGCGCTGAGGCCCTTACGACACTCTCATGGAATGGGGTGCTGACACTATATCGGTATTCTAAATCTTTCACCACACTGTCAGGTTATACCTAGTGTTCCCCTACACTAGGTATAACCTGACCTAGTGTAGGGGACTACCACTAGGTATATAGTATTTGTTAAGGAAAAAATACAGAATGTGGGGACATTCTCCTCCCAACCTGGCACTTCACATTGCCATTCGTGAACGCTATTCGTTTTCGGTACTTCTATGCACTTGTTTTTCTTTTTGGCAAATTTTCCATCCACACATGGCAGTTAGAGTCAATTATGACAGACACGCACACACGAATAGCAGAGTGAGGTGCCACAATAAGGATTTAGACATAGCTTACGCATAATACGTCCACGTCAATTAGTATTTCGTTTCTATAAAAAATACTTTCAGCAGCTACCGTCAGCCATTTGTCGCGTCCACATATACAGCAAAAAGTCGTTATAGGATTAAAATAATACTACCTAAATCCCATAAAGGTAATTTATCACTTAGTAAAGAAATTTATAAATAAAATAGATCATAGTTGTTGCCTTGAGGTGCAAAAAGGAATAAAATAGAACAGTAACCTCCGCCCGCGAGACTACGTGAGAGATGGCTTTCAATATCAAATTGAATTCCGCGGCTCATTGCGTTTAAGTTTGTAAGCGAGTATTCTTTCTCAATCTATCTTTTCTAAAGACACGTTACAAATACCAATGTTTTGGGAGCTATTGGTATTGAGATAAATTTTAGTTTTCTCTCACTGACATTGGTTCATTATCTTATTTTTTTTAAATGAGACCGCTGTTTTTATTCCTTTTTGAAGATGGTAGACAAAGGAACTAGCTCAATTTAAAGCCAACACCGATAACAGCTAGTGTGAATAAATATTTATTTATGTTACACATTTATGCCCAGTCGTTGGGTAAATCCATGCCTAATTTACTTAGACTAATTTAGGCTAAAATTATGATAATTTTAAATACTATACAAGTACGTTTAGGTTACAGTAGTAGATAGGAGACCTATCAACAGTGATTCAGATTAATGTAAATATAAATAATCCCTGGAAGTTGTCAGTTTCTTAACAGTAACATCTTGAGAGAACTGGTTTGTTTCAAGTGAAGTGTATGTGTGTATACAATGAAGCCGAACGTCCACCGCCAGCTAAAATAAGTTGGTTTAGTTTAGCTTGCATAGTTGAGCCAGTTGCGCGTCCACCGACGGTGAACTAACCAGTATTATTTCTGTCTTATTTTCTTGGATTGGAGGAGACTCATCATCATCATCATTTCAGCCAAAAGACGTCCACTGCTGGACTTAGGCCTCCCCCAAGGATTTCCATGAAGGCCGGTCCTGGGCCACCCGCATCCATCGTCTTCCGGCGACCTTAATCAGGTCATCGGTCCACCGTGTGGGAGGCCTACCAGGAGGAGACTCAATCAGCTAAAATGATATGATAATGAATGAGCTAAACTGACTGTAGACAGTGTATAGGGCAGAAAGACGTATGCTCGTAAGCATGGGTTTAGTATTTTAAAACGTGTTTTTTTTAATTTTTCTTTTTGAATCTCTCAAGGTCTCAAGACCAAAGTTTGAAATGTAAATTTATCTTGACTCACTACAATTCAAAATATAATCTGTATTTTCAGTGGCAGAATATGGAACGGCTAAAAGTTTTCAGCGAGATGCAGCTTCAGACAAAGTTTTGGCTCCCATTTTGTTATGAGCTTTTGAATTAAACTTAGTGTTATGAAAATATTAATCATCATAATAATCGCCTTGGACATTTCACTCCAGTGGGTCATTAAAGATATAAAGACATGGTCGATTTAGAATATTCATAAAATGGAATTTGTATGGTGCTTGGTATCTTCTTAAGCCCGTTTGGTGACGGAATTAGAATACATAATGTCACCACCCCATTCCATCCTAAGAGTGTCGTAAAAGCCGACAAAGGAAAATTCAACATCAGCATCTTTTGAGATAAACGTACGATAAACGTAGGACGTATGTCCTACGCTGGACATAGGCCTCCCCCAAGTATTTCAAAAAGGCCCGTCCTCACCCGCCCGTATCCATCGTTTTCCGATGACCTTAACCTGGTCATCGGTCCACTGTGTGGGAGGCTTACCATGACTGCGCTTTCTCGAACGTGGTCGCCAATTGAGGCCTTTTCTGCCCCACCGTCATGCGTTGGTCCTGCGAGATATGTGCCCGGCTCATTGACAATTAAGTTTGGCAATCCTGTCGTCGATAACTCTAGTCACCCTCCTTATCTCCTCTATAGCCCTCTCCATTGCCCTTTGGTTGACTTTGAGCCTTCTGATGGAGTCCATAGGAAATTACTAAAATGAAAGGAAAATAGAGAAATTACAAGGCCGATAGCCAAGAGAAGAAACTTCATAAGAAACCGTTTGCCAACCCGTCTGGCCAGCAAGTCACAGTAGGTTAATAACCCTCTATGTTACTGGAGGATGCCTGACTCAACAGTGGGCAATTTATGGGCTGAGAGGTATTAATGGTCGGTATTTTAGTGGTATTTTAGTTTTAAGTGGAGGCGTAATTTTGTCGCACAAACAAGGCTGTCCGTCGCAGATAAGCCTTCCTTTGTACAGTACAAACTAATAAAATGAGCTACCTTGACAATATTCGTAGGATGCGGTTTGATACAGTGATGTGTTTTATCATAATACTAGCGGCCCGCCCCGGCTTCGCACGGGTACAATGAAGAACCTCTAAATTTATCAGTGTTTCTCTACAATATTATGCATGTATTGTCACTACATATTATAAAACAAAGTCGCCGTTGTCTGTCCGTCCCTATTTATACTTAAAACTTTAAAACTACGCAACCGATTTTGACGCGGTTTTTTGTAATCGATAGAGTGATTTAAGAGGAAGGCTTATGTGTATAATAAATACATGCATAATATTGTTGAGAAACACTGAGAAATTTAGATGTTCATTGCACCCGTGCGAAGCCGGGGCGGGTCGCTAGTACATTATGAACCTTCGTCTTGAATCACTCTATCTATTCAAAAAAACCGCTTCAAAATCCGTTGCGTAGTTTTAAAGATTTAAGCATACATAGGGACGGACAGACCACAGCGAGTTTGTTTTATACTATGTACTGATGATTAAACTCAAACTCAAAAGCAACTTTATTTACGTAGGTTTTATCACAAAGCTCTTAAAAATCGTCATATTTAAAATTACCGGTATCATCTTACGGCTCCTAGCTGGTAGTCTCCACACACCTATCAGTCGTCATATCTACATTCACACCCTTCATTCGAAATTCCTTATTCTTATACAATTCATCAAACTATTTTGATCTTCCACAACCCTTGCGTCCAACCACATTCATACTGAAACTACCACCGGTTCGGAATGCTGCTCTACAGAGAGGAGCCGGCAAAAAAATCTGTAGTTCCTTTTCAAATTATTGGTCTTGTTTACAAAACGCACTAAACAGCATAGTGAGAGCAAGCTCGCCAGATGAGCGAAACACGCTACACGTTTACGCAATGAATGAATTTTCGCACGTTTCAAATCATCATTATATTTTTAACAAAGGCTTACACCACTTAATTTGAAGTAGAAGTATCTAAAGAGAAGAAAATACCATCATCATTTCAGCCTGTAAATGACGGACCACGGAGTCAGGCCTCCTCTAAATTCATGGAAGGAAATTAGCCTGTTGTGGCATAGGGTTTGTGTCAAGTTTTCTTATCTTGCCGCTGGGTGATCTGTCTCGTGCGTTCCTTTAGTACTGCTGGACTTTTTTCTAATGTACAAGTTCTTATAGTACTCAAGACCAGGACCACAAACACTTGACAAAAGTTCTTGAAAAGCGCTTGTATCAAAAGCGTGTGGTGCTACCACACCTGAATCGCACCTAGATTGACTATCAATAGCATGTGGATTGTTGATTTTGATCCTATTGAATAAGTAAATTTGGGCTACTGTTGTAGTTAGTAATAAACAGTAAACTTACTAGCATAATAAATTGAGGCTTAGTATTATAGCCACAGGGGATTGTATTGCATGTTAGCAATTAATTCCACTAATGTTTTGCTCCATTTCAGCAGTAGCCCGACGTGCGGTAATTTGTGACATGGGTATTAATTTATCGAAACGTATTGTAAGCTTCGCTTGTGTTCACGCATGTTGTGTGACATCGATGTTTTGTAGTGACATTTATTTGATTGGCTGTTTCATGACAATGTTTCGTTATCACCTGCACAACACAGATTTCTATAGGGTTCTCCTTCTAGGCTTTTTGAAATATTTTTAATTTATTATAACAAAATAAATGACTTATTTTTTTTAATAAAGTACAAAAAACTGAATGACATGGAATTGTTTTTGTTTTGTTGAAATATGTTTTCATATCTGATGCCTTTCTTTGCTTTTCATCAACGACTTCTTCTTTAACCAGTTTAAACTGATTTACCACCTACCAGTATTTATCACCGTCACCACACGGAGAAAGATATCTTTAAAATTATTAAAGCAGCTGTTATCCACAAGAGTATTTTAACTATCACACTTTTCAAATATGTGTCACCAGCTCTCCGGCTATACTATTATAGAACTAGAAGTGAAGTTTCGAAATAAAAGTTTCGGACGTACGAATTTACCATTTAATACTGCAATCAATGTGACATAGGCTAAGAGGTCATATCTGAATGGCGCTATCCATTGATATTATAATAAGACTCTCCAGTTAGACGCGACGAAGCCAATTGTCAATACTGTAGTATCTGAAGTAACTATCGCTTACACTTCAATGGACAATAGGTTAACAAGCGTTGAACTATATGGTCCTATGTTATGCCTATTTTCATCACTACATATTATAAAACAAAGTCGCTGTCGTCTGTCTGTTCCTATGTATGCATAAATATTTAAAACTACGCAACATATTTTGAAGCGGTTTCTTTAATAGATCGAGTGATTCAAGAGGAATAATAAATGCATTATAGTGTAGAGAAACACTGATAAATTTAGAGGATCAGCCGGGGCAGGTCGCTAGTTTGATATAAATAAATAAATATCCTTGGACATTTCACACAACGCCATCTCGTCCCAAGCTAAGCAACTTAATGCTTGTGTTATGGTAACGAGATGGATGATAAACTACTTATATACATTTTATTTTAGTAAATACATACATTTCATACATAGAAAACACCCAGACCCGGTACAAATACTTGTAGGTAGTACAAATATTTCTTCCGTGCGGGAATCGAACCCACGACATGCTGCGCAGCAGTCGATCGCTCAACCACTGCGCCAACCGTGTCGTCAAATGCAGTCATGGTTCATAGTTTTTTTTTAATGCAGTTCTATCTATCTATCTAGTCAGCCCATACATGACCCACTGCCTGTCGCTGCAATTAAGGTGCTGTACTACGCTGGCCTGGCGGTTTGACGCAGGGTTTGTATGAAGGTTTTCCCGGGATGCCCTCCGATAGGCGTAACCCATCAGGTCAGAGTGCCACAGTAGAAGACCACTGTTTAGTGGGTAGTTGTCTATTCCGGAGTCCAACATAATCGCTGACCCCACTCTCGAGGGGAAGCGCTTTGCATTAAGCATTTCCCCGGCGAAACAAAAAATAAAAAGGGTTTGTTAAAAGCCTCTTGCTATTCTCTCGTCTTTTACGATATCTTCAGGATGAGATTGATTGGTGATATTGTTTATATCCGTCCCCACCATTATTCATCATTTTCAGCTAATAGACGTCCACTGCTGGGCATAGGCCTCCCCCAAGGATCTCTACAAAGACCAGTCCTGGGCCGCCCTCATCCATCGTTTTCCGGCGTCCTTAACCAGGTCATCGGGCCTACCAGCTATAGTGATATTATTCTACCACAATGTTTCTTGGCGATTTTGTGCTTATTTTTGTAGTTAAAGCTAACAACTGTCGAAGACGAACAAATAAAAAAAGAGATACCTTTTTTCCGAATTTTAGTGAGAGATTACTGTCAATCCAATCGTCAATCGTTATGGCTCGAGTCAAGAATCAATTCAGTCTCTAGAACCTCTACAAGGTTGGAAACATTGTATCGAACTAGTAATAAATATCAAAATGTCTAACAAAAACATAAAGAACGTTCCACCTTCAAATTTGTAACTGACATCAATTGCGTACGTTTCAGGATATTCCTAGAATTAAATTGGAGGGCTACTCACTGTCAATTAGACATAAAATGTGTCTGGAAACCCTTATTATATTACTGTCTCGAACATGAGAAGCATCTCTCAAGACGAGTCTGGAAAATACTTTATAATAAAATACAAACGTATTTTATTTAAAGTTAAAATAAAAGCAGCCTTTGCATGAAATTGAATCCAAATTTACTAAACACGACGTTAATATACATTTAGAAAGTTCATAAGAAAATTAACTAAATTTTGTTGGTGAAAATAACGCTAGATGCATTTTAAGATATCAAGTTTTAATGAACAAACAAACGAGTTTTGGTCACGTTATAAGCCCTTAATTATAATACTCGTATCATCATCATCATTTGACCCAAAAGACGTCTACTGCTAGACATACGCCTCCCCCAAGGATTTCCACGAAGGCCGGTTCGGTGCCGCCTTTTTTTTTTTTTATTTCGCTGGGGAAATGCTTTACGCATACCACCGCCCCCCCGGGGAGAGGTCGGTGATTATGTGGGACTCCCGGGACAGAACCCGTATACCCACTAAAACCCCAGCGGTATACCCTCACACGGCACGCTTGGGGCGCCAACGGTTCGCGTAAGCGCAGTCAACGTTGACGCCCCGACGAGTTGCCCGCTACGCGGGCAAGCAACTATCAGAGAGGGCGCCCTCAGTCATCGAGGCTTTCGTCGGTGGCGGGTCCCTCGACCCACCACCGGCCTCTATGGCGGGGGAAGGAGGTGGGCGTACAGTCGCCTCCTCCTCCCCGGCCTCCATCTGCGGCGCGGGTCGGCCAGGACGTCTTCCTCCCTGACCCGCTCCGCAGCCTCCTTCTGCGACATGACGTCCTCGCAGAAGGAGGCCAACGCCTCCCATGCCTCCTCGCTGTCGAGCATCCGTCCGATTAGGCTCGACAGCGAGAGGTCTCCTCCGACCTGTGCTGCCAGGGCCCGCCTCTCGGTCACCCAGGCGGGGTCCTGTGCCGATTGCATCCATCGCTTTCCGGCGACCTTAACCAGGTCGTCGGTCCACTGTGTGGGAGGCCAATCAGGACGCGGTCGCCATTCAAGGACTTTATATGAATGTTATTGTATGTCTTAGTTTATTCAGATTGGCGGCAGATAAAACTAAACTTCAATGTTTAGTAACATCGCTGGTCATTATGCCACTGTAGTGATCGACAAGCATACTGTCCGCCTTAAGTACTTACCGCCGCCTACTATCATTTAAGCCCATAAATGACCCACTACTGCGTCAGGCCTCCTGCAAGTTCATGGATGGAAATTAACCTACTTTGGCACGCTGGTAAGGCGGTTTGGCGCAGGGTTTGTATAAAATTTCGGTGTCTTGCGGCTAGGTGATCTGCCTCTTGCGGTCTTTTAACCTCTTATGGCAATCCGTGATTTGTACTAAAAGGTAGGTTAATTAAAAGGTCAGACTTCGACATAGAAAAATAATTTATTAGCAGAACCGGCCACGCGTTGCTGTGGTTTAAGTTTTTGTTTTATTCAATTTATCATTAACATACATTAATTTAACTTTTAACATAGCGCCATCTATTGAATACTTAGTCAAACTAGGCAACAGATAGTGCCATCTATTAGATAGAATCGTTTGGAGTTAACATATAATTGTGACTGAGAATAATAGACAAACAATTTGCAATAAAATAATATTGCGACCATAAGCTATCTATAATCTATACCATAATCCTATCTTTCAAGTTGGATCCAACTGCACTTGGTGTGCAAATTTGATTAAAATCGGTCAAGTACTTAGTAGTTTATCGTGGACAAAAAACGTTATATATAATATAGGTAATCGTAATAAGATTTGAAAATTACTTTTTTATACGAATATTTCTAGATTGGTCCCATTTAAATTTTACACCACACAGACAATGAATTACATCTTTTAAAAAATAAATATGAACCGTTTTCATAAACGACACTAAAAGCGAAAAAATAATCAGCTATTTTAAATCGCTAATTATAAATGTTTTGGTGGATGTACCACAAAAAATTAAGGTTTTACTACTTTTACTAAAAAGTAAACCGACTTCAAAAATAAACAACAAAGCGAAAATAACCAATAAATAACCTTTTTTGTTGTCGGTGCCACCTTAAATTAACACCGATGTTAATAAAGATATACTCATGGAACCAACTTCAAACTGTGGCATAATGGATACATTTTATGTTACAAACAATAAAAAAAAATCCTTGGTATAAAATTTTTTTTTTTTTTTTTTAAGTTGAAACCCAAATGCAAGCACTCGCCTTTACGTATCAGAGAATAAAATTATTGGTGGTGGCTAGCCGATAATGGTAAAAACCGCTTCGAATGGCAAGCACTTATCCGAGTTATGTCCGTGCCGATAACCGCTACACAAAGCAAACAGTGAATAACTGTGCCGTGGAAACCTATGGCAACAACCCAGCCAGTATTTTATATTTAACTAGCTGACCCGACAGACGTTGTCCTGTCTGAACTATGAATATTGAATTCGAATTGGAATAATAAATAATAAATTAATATACCACCTTTTCTTATCGATTCCAATCCCTTATTTAATGTAATTAAAAAAGAAAAAAGTAATTATGCCAAAAATAGCGAACCGTCGGGACGAACGTCAAATGTTTGACAGGTAACAGTTTGTATGGGAAAATAAAATTGTTGTTTTTATTATTTTACTTACAATATCAATGTTTTCTCTAGACTCTTAAACCTTCCCTGGACTCACACGAATATTTCAAGACCAAAATTAGCCAAATCGCTCCAGCCGTTTTCGACTTTTAGCGAGACTAACGAACAGCTATTCATTTTTATATATAGAGATTTAAGAACTGTCTCTGGTATCCCTTCGGGATGCGAATAGGTTGGAGTACCTTTAATTCTGAGAAATAGTTGTCTATTATTACTACTACGGGCTAGAGTATTAAGAGATAGAGGGCTTTGCTCCGAGTTTGCATGCGAGATCTAATGAAATTAGAAAATACGCATGCAAACCAGGGTCACCGACATAGCATACAGGATTGCCAAACTTAAGTGCCAGTGCACATAGCACGCAGGACCGACGCTCTATGGGGTAGAAAAGTCCTCGAGTGGCGACCGCGTTCTGGAAGGCGCAGTGTAATGTTGGGTCGGGTAATCTCCAGTTACATGGTGGGTAATTAGCCTTCTGAGCCACGCTGGCCAGACAGAGTGTGCCCTGCGAGTCCTGGACCACTGCGGTGCACCAACGTCCTCTGGGGGCTGAAGGGCTGACGGGCCTCATTCTGCGAGGCCGTTATGTCGCAGAAGGGGGCTGCAGGGCGGGTTGCAAAGGAGGGAGCTCCGGCTGACCCGCGCCGCGGACGGAGGTACGAGTGGAGGGGGGGCGTGACGTGTATCGCCCCTTCTACCACCTTAACCCCTTCTGCCTCGCCTAAAAGGCCGGTGGTAGGTCGGGGGAACCGCCACCGACAAAAGCGTCGTTGACTGAGAGGGCGTACCAGTCGCCGGGATGCCCTCTCTGAAAGTCGCTTTGCCCACGTTGCGGGCACCACGCCCCGGGGCGTCACAGTAGACTGCGTTTACGCGAACTTGTGGCACCCCAAGCGCGCCATGTGAGGGTATACCGCTGGGGTTTTAGTGCCCCTTGTTGGCGTCCCACATAATCACCGACCTCTCCCTCGAGGGGCGGTAATATGCATAAAGCATTTCCCTAGCGTAACCGAAAAAAAATAAAGGCTTTCGTATCAAGTTTTCGTTTTCTTGTTACGATAACCTATACGACAGATAAACTAAAATGCTGTATAATTCAAATACAGTTTCAAGCGCCCTGCTTTGTTCTAAAAGGCGTTATCATTTCGTGTTAGATTCTCGCAAAGGAATTTGCACAGAGATTACGATACACAATGAGTAAAGTTTCCATTGTTGGGCGCGACCATAAACTAACGCAGAACAATTGTTAGTTTGTCCCAGTGTTGCAGTGGTGCGCGGCAACAGCAAATCTTAACTGGGGATCTACAACAATATCATGATTTGTTCTTTAAAACTGTCAAGCTTTGTCTATATGGGGTGGTATTGAGGATTTACAACAACCGTTGCAATTATTTTAGCGAACAATGTTTTGTATATTACTAGCGACCCACTCCGGCTTCGCTCGGGTGTAATGATGAACCTATTAATTTTTCAATGTTTCTCTACAATAGTATGGACGTACTATACATATAAACATTCCTCTTGAATTACTCTATCTATTTAAAAGACCACTTCAAAATCCGTTGCATAGTTTTAAAGATTTAAGCATACAAAAGGACGAACAGACGACAGCGATTTTGTTTTTTAATATGTAGTGATAGTGATGATGATAAAGCATATTTTACAACCGCCTTCTAAAAGGCTAAATGTTTGTTGCGTGTTTTAATTTTGGGTGTACGCTAGTTGCACCCCTTTTAAGCCACTTTAAAAAATGTCACTATGCGTAAAAACGTTGCCATAATTTATTCTTACATATTTTAGTTCATAAAGTTTAGTCCATGTGGTGACGGATTTAAATTACATAATGTCACCACAGCATTGCATCCCGAAGGTGTCATGAGAGCCGCAAAAGGTCAATAGCCTAGCCACAAGGGAAGGAAAATTATATACGAAACCCTTTTTTTTTTTTTAGATTCGAAACCCTGTGCCAACCCGTGTCGCCAGCGTGGCATAGTAGGCTAATTACCTACTAAGTAACTAGACTGTAGGTCATCTATGGGATCATTAGTAGCAGTAGTTGTTCTGAAAGATGACCGCATTCCTGATTCTTTTTGCCATTTTTTATGTGACGTTCTCGCGCTGGAATTTAATTATGGATGGTAGCTGTGCCAAATCATGCATTACGAGAGAGTTCCTTTAATCACGTTCCTTTTTAGAAATTCCTAATAACGCTCAATCTCTCAGGCAGTAGGAAAAACTATGTCTCTTAGATGTTTTTTTTATTGTGATAGAAATTAAACGAGGTAATAATAATTGCAGTTATAAATAGATAATGCTTACAAAAAGAAAAATTTTTTTTAACAAAACCCTGAGCAGACCCGTCTGGTCAGCGTATAACATCAGGCTAATTATCCTTTACCGGCTAAGAAGTAAGGAAGAAGGAACCATATTTTTTATTATTGCAATAATAAAATAAATAAATAAATATCCTTGGACATTTCACACAACGCCATCTCGTCCCAAGTTAAGCAACTTAATGCTTGTGTTATGGTAACGAGATGGATGATAAACTACTTATATACATTTTTTTTAAAATACATACATATTATAGATAGAAATGACACCCAGACTCCGAGCCAGTGCCTCTGGTTTAGACAAAGACACTTGCCCGACCCCGGAATCGAACCCGGGACTCGTTGATCCAAAGGCGGCACATCTAACCACTAGACCAACGAGGCAGTCAAAAAATGGAACTTATTGTTATTATTATTTCTAAATATGCTCTCAAAATAAATACAAACGGAATAGCCGAAAATATCTTGCAATGATAGCTGGATGTACGAGTATCTGTATTTTCAGCTGATCTCGTTACCATTAGTTTCAATATCATTGTTATAATTTCGTAATGTTGCCACATCTATGGTGCAAAAATTTAGTTTGGTGACGGATTTTGAATAAAATATGTCACCAACACACACCTGAAGGTATCGTTAGCGCCGACTAAAGGAACGCATCCGGTACATCACCAAGCTGCCAGAGAAGGAAAACTTGGTAGAAGTCCTATGCTTAATGTATGTAACTGGAGGAGGTCCGACCGGAGTTCATAGGCCTCCCCCATAGATTTCCACAAAGTCCGGTCCTTAGCCATCCTTTGTTTTGTGACCTTAACTAGGTCGTTGGTCAACCGTGTGGGCGGCCTACCAGCACTGCGTTCGCCACTTAAGGACTTTTCGGGCCTTGCCTACTGCTACTTAAGTTTGGCAATCCTGTGCTACACTCAAAATATATTAATGCGTAGGTATAATAAAGCCTGGTTAGATTAAATAACACATAAATTTTTACATCAGTTTTCTATTCATAAATATACTGTATAGAGAAATACTTTGCAAGCCTCCAAGTTCATATTCAACTATTAAGCGACTAAAAATGATGACATTCTCAATTCAATTGCAAGTTTTTTTGTTACCGCATAATCCGCTTTGGGAAATTCTATTTTTGTTCGGATGGTATTGATTCTAGATTAGTCCCATATAAAACGGATTTATCGAAACCGGTTCAGTAGTTTGGTATATAACTTGAAATCGGTAATCAACAAAGATTTGTTATTTTTTGGTTTTATTCGACCGTTTTAAGCTCTCAAAATAATTTAATTATTGGACAACAAAACAGGTAACAACTAAACATTAATACTAATAAACAGTAGACCTAGGTTGGAACCCTTAATTATCTCGACACATCATGTCATAGGTATAGTTACAATATTGTGTTACAAAGCAACGATTATATAAAATTATATAGTACTATAATCTAAAAATGTATCTTTTAAGTTCTATATCTTATCTGAAAAGGAATTGTTAATTGGATTTTTCTTTTTTTAGTTCTTTTTTACCTATGCAGGCGGTTTACAATCGTGTCTGATCTGTATGACATTTACAAATGTCTTGCTGGTGTGTGGGTTCTGACTGTAATAGCCTCATTTGCGAATTCCACACATTAATATTTTTGCTCAGCTAATTAATTTAATGTGGTTTTTGTTTAGTGGTGCCTTTATAAAGTTCTTAATGGGGCGTGTGACATTAGTGCTGGAATGAAACGGGTATTGTCGTGGGTTCCCAAAATAGGTTCATGTCTGCGCCTCAAACATATTATCATGCTTAGAACTTAGATTTATGAAAAGATAAAATAAGCTTTGTATTTTAACGTAATATAGCGTAAGTATGCTACCACGACAAATGTAATTTAAAAAAATATCATTTATATCCCGTACATACTGTAATTTCATTATAATTTCGAAAATTAATCGAGCAGTGACATCTGTAACTCCCCTATTTTATCTCCATAAGTCTTGGCATACCGCAATATTGTTGCCCTCTCGAGGTATTCATTCGCCAAACAAGGAACTGCAATTTCCCGTCTCTAATTCATGAGTCGTATTTATTCCGCTCAATGTATGGCATTTTTTCTTTTATACGAGCATTTTGTTCGATAATATTCAGCAACAATGCGAGATAAGGAACGCTAAATTTATCAAAGCACATGAGGATTAAAATTATGGGGACATTTCACAGATATTAAATTAACTAAACTATTTATTTCTATTCATTAGGCGATATGATCGCTTAGCGACCAAGCCTCTAAAATAAATAAATAAACTCTATTTATCTATGATTTTTTTTTATTCCTATCGAATTCAACGATGGATTGTGACGTTTACTAAATTTTTTTAAGGCAAACAATATACTCATTGTATTTTAGTCCGAAGCTTATTTTGTGAATATAATCTCTACTCCATGTGAATTTTGATCAATCCCCAACGTTTATCTTCAACACGTGATATTGGCAAAATCGTGTCAAAAGACGCAACAAGCCAGTCAACCAAGAGAAGAAGAACATTAACAATGACATCAACATAAAATATGCATATTGGAAGTAGGAATACCTATTAAAATTAAAGTCCTGCAGTTATTTATGAGGGTTTCCTTAATTGATACGCGACACTATCATGCGAAACATGACGATATCGTACTTGGATTTTTTCCTCAAACGACGTCTGGCTACACTACCACACAATATTGTATAATCTTCCTATATACATAATAAGAACCTCCCAAATATGGTATTCTACAATGCTGATTTAAACCTATTCATAAGAACAACTTGTTATGAAATCGCTAGGTACACCCGGCCATGATAAACTTTGTTTTCGCACTAAAGGTCTGGGCAAACAGCGGACGGGGCGGGACGGCGACGCGACGCTAGCGGGACGGCATCGCGGCGTGGATGTCACACTGCGCACGTGATGCTCGCGCTACCATCGCGTCGGCCGACCCGTCGCACTCGGCGTGACTTTTCGAGCATATCGAAAAGAGATGTCGAGCGATTCAGACGTGGAAGCATTGCTGCTTGCCTTTGTGTTAGCAAAAAAGCGGCGTAAACGGATATGGGTGCATGAATTGAATCAAAAGCGTCATGAATACGGGGAATACCATAGACTCTGCCGCGAACTGGAATCACATGAGGATAGGTTCTATACCTACTTCAAAATGTCGCAGGCTTGTTTTGAAGAATTAAATGGTGCAATATGAGATAGTATAAGACATTCTTTAAACAACGTATTTTTTCTCTTCTCTTCTCTTATCTTCTCTTTATGCTTCTCAGCCCATTATATGACTGCTGACTCTGGTCTTCTCCGACAACATAAAGGGTAATTAGACGACTGTGCCACTCTGGCCAGACGGGTAGGCCAATGGCTACGTATCAAGATCTAAAATTCTGTCGGCTCTAAGGACACTCTCAACACGAAATGGCAACACTATGTATGTATTCTAAATCCGCGAAAATATATATAAAATATAGATACAATCAACTTGGGACTAAGAAAACACAAAATTAAATGCATACACCAATTAACACACAAAAATTAATAAATCACATCTTTACATTATTATTTTTGTATAAGTTGCCGTAAAACGCGACTAAAACAAATGACAAAAAATAGATACCCAAGCCTTTGGTACAACGGGTCCCGGGTTCGATTCCGGGGTCGGGCAAGTGTCTTTGTCTAAACCAGAGACACTTGCTCGGAGAGTGGGTGTCATTTGTGCTCGTGAATTACATGTTTTTAAACTGCCCTCGCGAACCTAGGGTTATCATAAAAAAATGCAAGATATCTTAACCGCAATATAAACAAAATCCTGTGCTAACCCAATTGGCGGCTAGCGTGACATTAGGTTAATTTCCTCCTGTAATTGGAAGAACTCCAACTCTTCTTCAAAATCTTATAAGGGCTGAGAAAAAGAAAAAGACATAATAAACACATAAAACACATACTGTGGTTTAGCCAACTGTGTTAAGTATACTCTTGGAATCCTAATAATATGAAGACTAGAAGTTAGCTGGAATAGAGTGTAATGCTAAAATTACGATGTCAGTTTTGATTGAAACCAAGAACAACCATTTTCTTTTCTTTCATTTGGTACATCATTAAATAAGTGTTAGTGGAACAGACAAAGCATTTGTGTGAAAACTGGATAAATCGACCCAGTGAACATAATCTACTATTAATGCCACCCGTATAAAATAAGATATAGCTGATATATTTTAATTGTGCGCTTATAAGATTAGTACAAACACAGATTAATAATTACAACATCTCCACGGAATCCTTAAGGGACTTCTATAGATAATACGTCATTAACACGCTGGCGAAATTGGTGCCCTAATGACATAAGTTACTTTAAACTGACTATCGGCCTATTTTCCCCGGTTCACGCTGCCGCTGTCGTATCCCGACATGACAATAAATGTTGCGTTCGCAATACTTTTTAATACAGTAATGGTTTTCTCGTCCATTCAAATAAGAGCGGATAGATCTTTTTATCTCCCACCCAAGTCGAATTTGTGTGTTGAGACATTTTACGAAAATGCAAACAGAAGATTATGATATACTTTTCACATAAAATTCTAAACTTAGTGTTTGTTTTAGTGTTTTTTCGGTTTTGAACATTATTTGAATTTATATTCAGCCTACTGTTTTTTGTCCAAAGCTATATTGCGGCGTAGCAGTTATATTTATTTTTATATAAAAGCAAAATTAATTTATGGAAAGCTCACACACGTGTGTACAACTTCAAACACAATATCTTAACAAACAAAAAAACATCATTACTATTCATTGCATATCTTAAAATAAAAAAAACATATTGTTTCTTTAAAGACGAAATAGCTGTTTACGAAATATTCTCATTAACAAAGCCGTCAAAAAGTCATTGCCAAAGTGGTCTCCCGAAAATTTAGTTGCGCAAATGTGCGATGTATTTTATATTTAAGGTCAAGCGAATCCGGCGCAAAGGGCCATTAAATCACAATTAGAAGTAATGCGGGCGATGCGTGAGTGGCGGCCGGAGGCTTAGCAAGCCCAATGTTGGGTTTTGTCGGATTTACGTCGTATTTTTATGCTTTTAGTTCGTCGCCGTAGGTATATGAGCTAGTTAATACATTTAATACCCTTTTTGTTATCCTTTGCCTTTCATCATTTCCGCCAAACACGAAAACTGCTGGACATAGGCCTCCCCCAAGGGCCGATCCTGGGGCGTTGTTTCTTACACCTATAAGACAACTTCTCCGTTGTTTCTTACACCTGATAAGGTTATTAAAATATTATATTCTCTTTATGGTCATGGATAAAGATTGTGGCAAAGTGGATGAATATGCCATAAATCTAAGCAAAGGACAAGGATGACTCGATAAATATCTATGGACTTGGCCAGCTAATGTTGCAGTAATTTTAACTATTTCCAATCGAAAAATATCAACTCAAATTTCCACGGTTAGATAAAACCTGCTGATGTACACAATCTTTATTTCATTTTAGTGTAGACATTTTTGACTATAACCTAAGAAATAAACACAGAAACCCCAAGAAAAATTAGGTAGCATGAATTATTGGACAAAAACCTACGTTATTGACACTTTTTTCAGAGCCCTCTCTGAAAGTTTCTCACTCCATCACTACATACTCGTAGTATAAAACAAAGTCGTATTCTTCTGTCCGTCCCTATGTATGCATAAATCTTTAAAACTACGCAACGGATTTTAAAGCGGTTTTTTTTAATAGATAGAGTGATTCAACGGGAAGGTTTATATGTATAACCCACCCCCGCTTTGCACGGGCGAAGCCGGGGCGGGCCACTAGTGTGAAATAAAAATAAACTTTAGCCAAAATAATGATTGATTCCATCGCATTCTCTAATGAGAGTGGACGTGGAACAGAATTAAATTTCCGCCACTCCGGGACTCTTTTGTTCTTTACAATCTCATTAAACATGAAATGCTTTACAAATACCGCCTATTCACCACGAAAATCTTATTATCCCCCAATATCTGAGGATTGGAATTGTCTCTCATTAACGAGGAAAAAAGGGAACAGCGATTGACCGGGGATATTTGTGATTTAACAAGAATTAAGTAAGACAATTCCTTAGAGAAAGCAAATTTCTTTGAGGATTATATACAAACAGAGAGGTTCAGTTCATAGCAACATAGTTTAATTTGATCATTTGGTAGTTTTACCACCTCTTTCTCTATTTTAAGTAGGTTTTAACAATAGATTTGAGTCACAACGCATGTAGAATATAAACCTTGCGATAAAAACTATCGATTTTACAAATAAGGTGATCATACATAACTTGTAGACAATTTCCAGGAATATCATTTTCTAGTACAGACAGCAATCGCTTTAAGCAAATACTGGTAATTAGTTGAATCAGGTTAGATTGATACTAACCCCAGTAAAATTAAGAAAGGAGAGGAAGAAGATGATCCTACTTCTAATTTGGGGTAGAGTAGAGATGTGGAAATCCCTAATGGAAAACTATTCAAAAATCCAAATTTTCTTTGTATGCAGATTGAGCACGTCTTCAAGCCTTCGGGCTAGACGTCAAAGTTATAACAAAACAATATGCCAAAACAGAGAGTGCGCCCCACAGGCGATTCGATAATATTTTGCGAACATATTTTGGCGGCTATTTGCCATTGCTGATCAACTCTTTTGACAAGTTATCGGAACATCGCATATTCATACAGGGTGGACAAGCTGCATTTCATGCATATTCATACAACGAATCATATCCTAAAATTGGAAAGAAAAGTATATTAGACTGTTGTCTAAACTAATCTAAATATAAATCTAAAGTGACTTATGAAAATGCAGTGTGTATTTAATGGAATTTTTAGTATTTTTGTTTTAGAAACACTTACAGCAGATTATTGTAGCCAGCAATAAGGCCGTGTGAGATAAGAATACATGGTGTCACCACCCCATTCCATCTTGAGATTCAAAAAGAAATGACACGACTGATAATCTAGACGCGAGAGAAGGAAAACTTGTTACGAAACCCTATGCCAACCAGCGTGGCACGAGGAGATACAGTCAGGGCCCACGAGGCAGCAAGCGCGGGACGGTACACCCCGGGGACGTTTAGTGGTCTCCTCACAGAGACGGAAGGGACTCCGACACACACCCTGTTGGCCACCCGCAGGCTGGCAGGGATAGTCCTTAAAGGATTTAACCACGGGTAAAAAAAAAAGGCTAAGTAACTTACATATTATGGGAGGATCCCCGACTCTGCAGTGTGTCATCTATGAGTAATTGTAGTAGAATAACATTTGAATTCTCAACAATGTGAATGCGAATATTTATCAAACATTATAACGCTGTAAAATATTTACAACTGCTTACGCAATAACTTCGGCGCTGGCGTGGAGAGAGCATCATAAAAGTCTATAGAAGTTCCCGAACGTTTAATGGTTGCTCTACGTTCGCGTAGATCTGTATTCCAACTTTCAAAGCCAACCACGATAGGATTTCGTTGCGGTTTTTGTTACGGGGAACGTTGTGAGGTTCAGAGAATTCTTATGCTTTTGTCAGAGTTCTCAGAGTTTCAGCGTGTTTTGAACTTTTTATGATCAATCCAGTTTCGCTAGTCGAAGAGCGCGTTTTACGTAAATAAAATTACATGAATTACGCCCCAATGTATATTTACTTATTTTAAATAACTAACTATGTGTTTATGAATTTAAATAAAACTATGAAATAAAGAAAATATATATATTCACAAATAGGTCGATGACCTAAGCTACCGACTGGTCAAGGAACAGAGAGAGGAACCTCCTCACACTTGCCGACCCCGGATTATAGCTTTTTTATATACATATTATATATTTATTCTATTTGTACAATATATTACTATATTTTATAATGATTTAAACTTGCAATCTACGCTTTTCAAATAGAGATACCATCTATATATTTTAATCTTAGTGTCAATATAAAATAACCAACTATTCCTCACACCCGGTCTTTATTCATTTATGTATTAAATAATTGTGCTCACAGTTCTCTTTAGTTTTCACTGCTACTTCTACTTACACACTTTTTTCTTTCTCTTTTTTCTTAGTAATCTATAAAATTAAAGAACAACTTAAACATAATTATTTCAGTTTGACCGTGATGGATTTAGAATACAGCGTGGCACCAACCCATTGTTTTATGTGGGTATCGTAAAAGTCGACTAAAGGAAAATGGCGTGCCCCCTGCGCCAACAGGTCTGGCCAGGGGGGCACAGTTGGCTAATTGGCCTCCATGTAATTGTAGTGACTAATTAATCTCGACCGACTTTGCATCATGACATGACATTAAAATTAATACAACTTCTTTTAAACATTGAAAGAAGTTGTATCTGACCAATGATATAAAGGACTACTGAAACGATGATAAAATTAATTAAAAAGAAAGTAACCACTTCACAGATGGCTTATTTTTTATTCTAGGGGTATTAATAGTTGGTCCGTTGTACATATATTAATAGTTGGTCCGTTGAGAACAAAGATGATGATGAAAATAAATTACAAATAAAATAAAAGAGAGTATTTTCTGTCCTCCTCGCACAGTGGATTATCACCAACTCAATGAAGCAGCTCTACTAGACCTTACAGAATATCACAGCCAACTTTTTTTTTATCAGTGAGTTGTATCCCTTTGCCTAGGCTTGCGTGATGGAAAGCAACGCCAAGGTCTAAGATGGAGCAAGCAATTAAAGGAATCACCCTGTTGAGCACCGGCTCTAGCATATACACGACGAAACACAGAAACTGCTCGGCGCCGGACTTAGATGTGAGGGTGGTAGCTAGCAGGGCGGACCCTTAGATCCTACCACCAAGCGTGCTGGATTTTATTGACTCCACCCTGCGCCCGTCTCCATAGGCCGGGAATACATGACGATCTAGTCGTAAAAAAAGTGTTGTCCAAAAGCAAATGCAACGATTGTCGCTGAGCAACTTGTGAGCCGTAAGCTACCAACCACCTGATGATAATTATGAAACATACAATTACATAAACATTATTCTCACATTCCGATTTCATCAATTTTATTTAAAACTAGCGACCCGCACCGGCTTCGCACGGGTGCAATAATGATATAGATAAAAACCTTCCTCTTGAATCACTATCTATTAAAAAAAACCGCTTCAAAATCCGTTGCGTAGTTTTAAAGATTTATGCATACATAGGGACGGACAGACGACAGCAACTTTGTTTTATACTATGTAGTGATAAACTTGTTCTCTGTCAAAAATAAAATTTAATTTATTTTTTTATTTCGGCAATCTTTTTATTAAACGTTTGTCTTTTCTAAAGTTGTGCCTCAATTTTGTTCTTTGATATTTAAAACAAAGAGTACCTTAAAATCTGATCGCAAACAATTTAGCCTTCAAGATTATTATCAATATTTCCAAGGTACTGTCGGCCGTCCAAAAATGTTTAAGGAACCTTTTATTTTCAACAAACGTAGGACCAAACGTTCTCTTCGACTTTTTAAGTAAACTATTGTACAACTTTTATAAATTGGTTTTCTATATCAAATGTTTACACAATCGAGATTCAATTCGATGAAAGTAGAGTTCAGAGTCAATTCGAAATGAAAAATATTTATCAATCATAATTCATATTGTTTCGCGAAGTATTATTGAATAGCATGCTCTAGTACATTTTGATTTCGGGGAAAGTTTTCAGGGGCTTTTATGTAATCACTTCATATTTGTACATAGAATACTATTGACATTTCAATTAGCACATTGTATTAAATTTACTAGTAAAATTTCGGAATTATACATAACTAGTGGCCCGCCCCGGCTTCGCCCGTGCAAAGTGGGGGTGGGTTATACTTAAAAACCTTCCCCTTTAATCACGCTATCTATTAAAAAAAAAACCGCTTCAAAATCCGTTGCGTAGTTTTAAAGATTTATGCATACATAGGGACGGACAGAAGAATGCTACTTTGTTTTATACTATGTAGTGATATACAAAAAATGAGTGTCCACGTGGTGACGGATACATGGTCTCACCACCCTATTCCATCATAAGGGTGTCGTAAGAGCCGACAAAGGGAAACTACAAGGCCGATAACCTAGCCACAAGATAATGAAAACTTGATACGAAACCCTATGCCAACCCATCTGGCCAGCGTGGCACAGTAGGCTAATTTTATTACTGTCCATGTAGTTGGAGGATATATGGACTGAGAAGAAGATGAAATCTACAGTTCCTTTAGAGTTTGAGTTTGAGATACCCTGGCCAGAAAGCTTGGTGTCGAGGTTCGTTTCAATTTTCCTGTCTCTGGAAGTTGGAAAATTGTTCAATTTTCCTGTCTCTGGAAGTTGGAAAATTGTTCAATTTTCCTGTCTCTGGAAGTTGGAAAGTTGGAAAGTTGGGTCCTCGGGATTATTCATTCGATAATACAATATTCTAAACTAGACCAGCAAATGATAAGTCTCACCCGCAGAATATTCGTAGGAAGCCTAAGATCTGATCTCCACTTTAAATACATTAAATTTTAAATATTTAAATACTCCTCCTCGCCTCGTTGGTCTAGGGGTTGGATGCGTCTGTGGATCACGGGGTCTCGGGTTCGATCCCGGGGCCAGGCAAGTGTCATTGTATAAGCCACAGGAACTTGCTCTGAGTCTGGGTGTCATTTGTGTTGGTGAATTTCATGTTTGTAAACTGCACCCGCGTTACAGGTTACACCTAGTGCAGGGGCTTCGTATATAAAAAAAACAAATACTTTTTGCAGAATAGCCGTTCATCTGCGCTGACGATAAACTTCGTAACTATTTTTTTGAAAACGGATAGTGATAAAACTATTTACAAATTTCTGTGACTATGGCAGATTTCGAATACAAAATGTCAGCAACCCATGGATTTCTGAGGGTGTCGCTAAAGGACAGAAGAACAACTAAAGGAATGCAAATACCAGGCCAATAAACTTCCGCAAGAGAAGGAAAACTTGACAATAAAACCATGTGCCAACCCGATTGAAATGTAATTATCGAGAAAATTACGACTATAGCTCATTAAGACAACATTCCTTGAAATTCCTTGGGGCCCGCACGCGGCTTATATACGATTTATTCATACGACACCAAATTAATGCTTATAAAGAAAATGAGTTTTCCCAACATTTATATTAATCAGGTCATAACTCTGTGGCTGAAATAAATGTGGTTCATTTGACCGCACTGAACTCAATTAATTGGGGACGTTAATATCTATTTTATTAATAAATACGGTGTTTGTGGTATACAAAAATATACATGTACGTGTCTGCTGTAATTATTGTTTTATTATTATGATAGCATCATATTGTCAGTCGTTGTGGAATCACTACATTGTATAAAACAAAGTCGTTGTCGTTTGTCCGTCCCTATGTATGCTTAAATCTTTAAAACTACGCAACGGATTCCGAAGCGGTTTTTTGTAATAGATAGAGTAATTCGAGAGCAAGGTTTATGTGTTTATTACATAAATAATATTGTAGAGAAACACTGATAAATTTAGAGGTGCATCATTGCAATCTTGCGAATCTGGGGCGGGTCGCTAGTATTAAAATAAAGAAAAGACTTACTATCCATCACAACGGAGATTGTTTTCTTCCTCCTTTTCCCAATCCTGTACCAACCCGTCTGGCCAGTGTGGCACAGTAGGCTAATTACCCTCCTTGTAATTGGAGGAGGCCCGACTCAGCAGTGGGTCATGTATGGGCTGAGTAGTAGTTATTCGAACTCTTTACAAAGGATACGTTTATAACGCACTAAAAAGCAAAAAATAAATAACTATTTCATTGTTAATTTAAAAACAATGTATTTGTTAATTCCAACTTATTTAATTTTAGTATTTAAGTGTCTTTTTCTATTTAGTTTTGATGTTTTTAATTTATTTCACCCAATTGCTAAACTGTGTTATGGCATTTTATAAATTTAAATTTAAACATAATTTGTACGCCATAAGTATATGGCAATCATGTAATTAAGAACAATATTATAATTGTAAGATATTACATGCCTAAGTGTATGTACACACATGATTGAACAAATAAATGGTTATTATTATCTTATTATTATAAGTCTTTTTCAAATCGGTTTACAAAAACGACGGAGTTATGCGGAAACAAAAATAACATAGACGGAGTTATAAATGGATAACGACTCTCCGTGATAATAATTTAGTTTCTAAATTTATTTTTGTATCAATTGGTTTTGTTTTAAGACTGTTAATGTATTTTTACTTATTATATTGTCAACTTTATCCCAAAGAAAAAAAGGTTTCTACTGATATCATATTCTCAACAAATTCACTAGAAAAACTGACATTAAACATAAGGGTGAACGAACGCTAGCCATAAATATTACACGAAAAGCCGCCAATACGTGACACAAATGTATCTATCAATATTATGTCAGTAGGCTTCATTTCTCATAAATATCATGTTTTAATCTACACATAGAACAAAGCGAAGGCTCACAATAAAGGAAGCTTAATATGTAGGTTCTGTTTTCTTGTCACGTTTTTTCGACGTTTATGCGTCCCTCCGAACAAATGGCTTGGAACATAAGTACATCGACGCGACTGCGCGATAACGCGTTTTCATTTGATTTCAAGCTAATACGTTCTCAATTAAAAAATATACAAAAAATATACACAGTGTGTAACAAAAGCCTTTTAGCGAATCACAGTAACTGTTTATGTATATAGGATTTCAGTCAAAACCAACCGACTAGCATTAGGTAATTATTATAATTCTTCAAGCTTAATCATTTGAGTTATATAATGTTTCTTCGGTTCTCTGTGCTTATTTTTGACTCAACATTGGTTCATGTCGTCATTAATCATCATCGTAATTTCAGCCAAAAGAAGGTCATAGGACAAATTATTTTTATTCTACAAGCTTAGTGATTTGAGTTCTATTATGTGTCATCGGTTCTATGTGCTTATTTTTGACTCAACATTGGTTCATGTCATCATCATAATTTCAGCCAAAAGAAGGCCACTGCTGGACATAGGCCTTCCCGAAAAGGGGGGGATTGCCATAATCGCCACGGTTGGCAGGCGGGTTGGCGATCGCAGTAACGGATTGTGTATCTGCGACAGAACGTCATCGCTGCGTCCCAACGTCTATTGTCCCTTAGTCGCCTTCTACGATACCCATGGGAAGATATGGGGTGGTAGTATTCTTACTCCGCTACGACACAGACAGTATGGTACCACACAAAAAAAAAAGGTTCATGTATGGGCTGAGTGTTAGCCGTAGTGGTAAACATATTTATTATTATACCAGCGACCCGCCCCAGATTCGCAAGGTTGCAATGATGCACCTCTAAATTTATCAGTGTTTCTCTACAATATTATGGATGTATTTAATATATAAACCTTCCTCTTAAATTACTCTATCTATTAAGAAACCCGCTACAAAGTTCGTTGCCTAGTTTTGAAGATTTAAACATACAGAGGGACGGACAGACGACCGTGACTTTGTTTTATAATATGTAGTGATGATAGAAAAGGTAACGTTAATGTATTCATTCTACCAATACTATTAACGCGAAAGTTCGTTCGTTGTTCGTTCCTCGTTGTTCGTTAATCTACATATCACGCAAAAACTTCTGAATGGATTTTAATTTTAAACTTTACAATAACATGGCTTACACGGCACAATAACAGAAAGACCCTATTTTATAAAATTATTGAATTAGTGAATTAAAACAAAATATAATGTACTTAACATTACTACTACGTAAGTAGAAAACAATCTTATGAAAAAAGCAAAATACTTTTTATCATCATTATCACAATTCGCCTTGTCCCAAGTGTTGGTGTAACCGCGGAGCGCAGCTAACTAGTATACATTATTTGCGCAACAAAAAAAATAGGATTTATTAAAAAACAAAGTTTATAAAAAACAAATTGTTGATAGAATAGCATTATTATATTTATCATAAAAATGCGAAAGTGCGCTGCACAAAACATACAATAAACAAAACAGAGGAACCGATTCAAACAAATAAGTTGGGAAGTACGCATCCTAATGTATTCATTCCATTCTCATCCCAAATCCTTTTTGTTATTCTCGTCCCCAATCCAGACATCTTTGGAAGAAGCAAACCTCCAAAATTGCAATCACGCAAATTGAAAATTAATGGAGCGCAAAATCCAATTCTGCATTAAAGTCCCGACTCCAAGGCAAGCGAGCTACGCTACGCACCCCTCTATAGGTCATGTCAATTCACAAAGCTTATTTGGAATATTCCAGCGCTAGAAAGCGCTACAGAATTTCTAATTAAGCACTATATTATCTATCATCATCATTTCAGCACATAAATGACCTGCTACTGAGTCGAACCTCCTTCAGATTTATGGAGGGAAATTTGCCTTGTCAGTGTGGCATGGAATTTTCACGACTAGTAGTGGATTATTTATGTACTGAAATAATGATGATGAAACATAAATTGGATATTACAGAACGTAAACTTTATAAAAACCCTTCTTTGTTGTCTTACGGCTACTTTTGTAGTCTACAGTCAATCGGTTTGACACCCTCATGTTAGAATGGTTTGGTGAGTCTTTAACCACAATTAAATTCAAAATGAATTAATATTGTAACATTGGCGCCATATAAATCATCCGTCCGAAATGACACTGCAAACTGTCTGAAACGCCCAACGTCTCACTAAAAAGAACACAATCTAAAACTTGTTACACTTTATTTACCGCATTGATGCATTTAATCAATGCAATGTTGTACATTTAAACCACATAACACCTAAACTATTGATACCTAACCGTGCATAATGTTTTCACAAAATTTGCATCATCACTTCACGTCAAATGTCGAATACAATTCCCCTTGTACGCATGAGCTCGGGGTATACCACGAAAATTAACCTTTCACACTTATCAAGGCTCGTGAGATGGTGATAGCATGGTAGTGTAAGGCATCTATTGATCACTCGAACTAAAATGATAAGTTGGTTCGGGGTAGATTCATGGTATCCCGTCGAATGTCCATTTCCATTTTGAAACGTCGGTTGGCTCAGGGCTCAAGTGTTCCATCAGAATATTTGAATATTAACACTGACGCTCGCCGTGAAATAAAGTATGAGTTTTATTATTGTTCCTGATCCATATGTCAACATAAATATTTAAAATATCGATTCTTTTTTATTCGTTTCTTACGCTACCAACATTTCACTTTGATACTCGTATTTCCCTATTTTGAATGTGTCATCTAGATGGAATATTATACACAACACGTTACACAAAGCATTAAAAGAAATATTTTAATAAAAAATGTCGTCGTTGAACTACATTTTTTATTAAAATGTTAGAGGACATGTATTAGAGGATTTCATACGAAGTATTTTAAAATTTATTTCGTTCGGTGCGTTTGGCATTTAAAGGTAAACTAGTGTGATGGGCCAGATTTCGATCCACCCCATCGTGATTCACAAATATACAAACAACAAAACGGAATATGCTATATCAATACTATGTATTAGCTATTTATTTTATATAGGTACATATAATTAGTATTAATTATGTTAAACTTACAAGTACATACTAGGAATGAGGCTAAAACAAGCACAGACTTGTTCATTCTAAACTATACCTATGTCTCCAATTCATATTCATCACGCCATGATTCCCACATAAATAATTAAGTCCAATACCTATTTATTTACAGGAATGTATAAAACTATACTTTAAAGTTCAACCAAATACCTAAAATGTACGGTTTAAATAAAAGAATAATACAATGAAAACATAAAGGTAAACAAGTGAAGCACGGGTAACACCGGAGGCCCGGCGAACTCGGGGAGCTCGGGGAGCTCGGGAATCAGGGTAAAAGGGCGGAGCTACCTTCGACGGAGAGGGGAGCTACTTTTGGTTTTATAAAAGGGGTCGCAGGGAACGAGTTAGTTAGTTAATAATTTTCTTCGTCGCGGATCGTTACGCTGGTCTTTTGTAGCCGCAACTCTGGACCCTGGAGTGCTGGCTGGCTACTCGGTTTAGGACAGTACTGTGAATTAGCCTAGTATTTGATTCGAGGATCGTAACTCTTGTCGGATGTGTGCTGGTCGGTTTAGTGCTTAGAATTAGTTTAAAACCTAGAATTCAGTGATTTTCAGTGTTAATATAAGCGTACATAGGGCTCCGCGAGTGCAGTGCTTGTGTTAGTGCCTAAGCCTTTGGATTACAGTTTGGATATATGGATTCAGGATCCTGAGCTGGTAGCAGAACTTGGTGAGGACTTTCCAATTAGAGTGCATAACGTAATAGATCGAGGAATTATCGTAAAGACTAGACAGAAACCTAGTAAACTGCTTTAATGAGTTATTGCAGACATATTTGGAGTTATATTTACGGGAATACGTATTTGTTCACTGAGATATTACGATGTGCATTCATAATAGTTAGTTTATGGCTTGTAGACTGTTATTTTACGTTATTTCGGAATTTACTGTGTCGTCTAATGCCTACTTTTGAACTAAGATCTATTTAGTATCCTAGACTTTCTCAGAGCACTATTTAAAACCTAGCGAAACATTTATCTATTTAAGTAAGGCGTCGAAACCTTAACATTAACTTAAACAAACTCAGTCAAAGTTTCAAGGTCAGGTCAGTCAAACAAACATTCAGATAATTACTTAACATTTGAACATCATAAGCAATATGATACTACCTATTTGATATGGTTGTGTACCTAGTTACCTATCAGTACTGGGGAGTCAGTGGACTGTTCATAGAGAGAGAAATCTAGACTTAGAGATTAGTCTAATTATCAAACGCTCATGAGAAAAGCAACCACCTGTTCAGTCAAATACCTGCTTGGCAAGAGTGCTTATGTGAGAGTATTAGAGAAGAAATCACACCATCAATCTGCAGTATCTGATTGTTCATCTACTACTAAATACTTAATACTTATTGTACTGAATAGTCTCTGGGTACTCATGCTGTGGGTTGGCTGGGATGCATAACCATATTCAATGCAGTAGTGTGCTGTATTTCATGCTAGAGTCAAAGCATCATCATCATCATTAGAATAATTCGTTGTACTGAGACGATATCAACAAATATTTATCTTCATTTTGTAGTACAATGAGTTGAGTCCTCTCTTTTGTAATGGAGTAATAGATTTTACATTTGCTATATCTTGCATTATTTGTAAGAATTGAAAGTCAGACCTTTCAATAATAAACCCCTGAGTAGAAGTAACCACAGAGTTTCTTACTGGCTCTTCTCTGTGGATGGACTTTGTGAACCAGTGGTAATGTTAGATTTTATATTAGAGTAATTATTAAAGTAGTTTTAAAGAGAAATGAAACTACATAATTTGTGGAATATTCAACACAATTCTCCACAAATTGCGGGATGGAGAGTGTCCAAGTCAGGCTAGTCGAAGCTCACAGGTTAAGGCGGGGAATTGGGGCCTTTTCCCTTAGTCCCGCTGCAAATATAATAATAAGTAGTTTCTTGATCTCTAGTGTTATACTCCAGATAGAATTATTTCTCTTGTTATGACTCTTGGTCTGATTTACTAGCATACTATGTGTTTACTATGATCTCAATAGAATAAAATATAGAAGGTATTTTAATTTAATGTAACACAAAGCTTCAGGTAATTTAATAATTACGTTATCAGGTTAAGATTTATTTAATCTTAGGATGTTATACTAACCAAATATTCAAATAGTATTTCATATAGGGTTCTCAGGTAATAGGGATGTCTAGGAAACTTACTATAAATATCATTAGTTTACTAATTATCCTTTAGTTGTACTATCTTGTCTGCCTTAGGTTACCTAGGCCATATAGAGTATCTAGGTCAAATAGGGTATCTAGACCATATAGGTTATCTAGACCATATAGGTTATCCGTGTCATATAGGTTACCTAGGTCATATAGGATATCTAGGTCATATAGGTTATCTAGGTCACATAGGTTATCTAGGTCATATAGGTTATCTAGGTCATATAGGATATGTAGGTCATATAGGGTATGTAGGCCATATAGGGTCTTCAGGTAATAGGAATATGTACGAAACTTTCTATAGGTATCATTGGTTCACTAACATTTGGATATCATTTAATCATACTTTATGTTTCCACCATAGGTTGCTTAGGTCATATATCGAAGTAGGGACAGTTAGGGAATCCAGTTGTTAAACTATGTACCAATCCATCACTAAACGTTCTTAGGTTATAATGCGGCACAACATAAGGGTCCTCACTACTAGACAATCACTGGCCAATCTTAAATTCAATCTAATTTTAAGTTAATTTAAATCTAATATTAATTTAAATCTAATCTTAAGTTCAATGTAATGTTAAGTTTATTATTATTAAGTTCTTTATTAAGGTATATATTATATTATTAATATATTATTTTATCTATTTAATATGTTATATATCATTTAAGTAAACTATATCGTTAAGATAGGTTTTATCTATATTTATTTTAAGTTGGTGAACCAAACGGTTGGTTCACCAACAGCGCGTTACAATTTGGTGCCGTGACCAGGATACTTTACCTGGCATGGTGGGACATTATTTATATTATGTTATAGCTCATAGTCACAATATAGTCATCTACAACATAACTAGGATGTTTTACCTGGCATGTTGGGTTGATAATTCTATCATTTTGTAGCTTATAGTCGCTTTCAGTTTGCCAGGATGGTTGGCTTGCCATGGGGAGGCTGTATTCCATAATCTTGTAACTTGTAGGCACACTGTGGTCACTTGGTTGGCTTGACGTGGCAAGGCATCGATTATATTAGTTTTGACTCATACTCGCCTAACAGAACATTTAACCTGAAATAGTAAAGCATTCTTTTCGTCATATAATAATTTGTAGTCCTTTATATTCGTTTTAACCATCTAAAACATGACTGGTATATGATAAGCATAGCAAATCAAAACACTGTATTTCGCGTCAATTATAGCTGACTAGGTTTTCGAAACTTCTTGATTTCCATTATATCTTTACACTATTTAAATTCATTTGTTTAATATATGTTAGTTCTTAGTTTCATTTAACTAAAGTGACCGTCAGGTCACAATTTGTTGTCGTGGAATGGAAAAGTGATTGGATTGGTATCTATAGGTTATCTTTTGTTTATTATTTTCACTGGTAGTTCATACTTTTACATTTTACGGATTCAATACGTAGAATTTTATGATTACACTGGGTTGGGGGATGGATTTCGTGGCTTTCTTTCGATACAGACACTTGTTTTGCACATATTTTAACATAGTATCTTCTATTTGTTATTTTCATTGAATAATTTCTTAATTTCGCGCTTAATTTCAACGACATGTAATTTTAGCCACATCTAATTCTAGGCACATCTGAAAGAAAGGGAAACAATTAGTTTAATAATTTACTAGTAGTTATTTACGAGAACGATGAAACCTTTTCCGTTACAGATTTTGAACTGATAAACAAAGTAAAAGTGTTGTAGTCATACTTAACGGTAACATTATGATTTCATTTGATTCGATTATTAGTATCGATTACAAAAGCAAAACAAAAATAAAAGATCTTCGCGTCTTTCACAATATTGCAATTATTAAAACAAATGTTTTATCATATTCTAATAGGTTATCAATATTTCAGTTTGTTTATATTTGTTATAGATTTCGAATAGTTCTAAAATTATGTTATTTAATATTTTAAGTCCTCGATTAAATCGAATCGATTACGTTAAATGAATGAAGCTACACTGTAATTTTGTTTTCTCTGTTTCGTCTCTCACTATTACGTTCGGATATGCACAATGACAACTTTGTGAATATTTTGAATTACATAGTTAAACTTGTTTTATGTTCGTAAGGTAGAATTTTAGCTATTTATATTTATTTTAGCTGTAAATAATCTGTAGTTGATATATTTTCGTTTAAAAGGAAGTGTCGTAATTTAAGATTATCAGAGTTTGTAGCGTGGAATTACAAAAGGAATGAAGGACCTAGCGCGATGAAGGATTTGAAACTGACTGCTGGACTGAACTAAACTGACTGATTGACTGCACTCCTGCGCAGCGCGGTCAAGGCGGAAACTATGAATATATACGGAGTTATTATCTACGTAATGTAATAGTTCATAGGATGTAATTCGAATTATTTTAGGAATGCGGTACATACAATATTTGATATATTGCTACTAAAGTTTACAAATCTGGGGGGATGGTTTTTAATTTAGAAGTTATTTTTTTTATTATCAGGAATATGTCGCGTCTACATATTTGTTTCTTCAAACTAGATGTATGTATTTATGTTTGTTTAAATTGACTTCTTCTTGTGTTGTATTTAAGAACGGCATCTTCTATTTAATTATAGACTTTAGCTATAAGAAAGTAGTTGAGTTTCATTCACGATAGTTAGAAAAATGGAGGGATGACAGTTTATTTTAAACGATACTATTTACGTTTCGCGTATTAGTAGATATTAGATAAAGTGATAGATAGAGGAGGATATAGATTTAAGATAGGTTATATTTATTGCTGGTTTATTGGGGGTTGTGCGTTTCTATGGTATTTATTTCTAACGTCTTTCTTTCTAAACTTACGAGTAGGCTAGGTACAATAAATGGTTTGCCTCTCTTTCACCGATAGTCTGTTAGTGTGACCGAGTACGTTTCAGCATCTTTGTGGTAATATTTTATAATTTTCTACACCGAAATAATATACGTATAGTACTTAAACCTAGGAAATGTTTCAAATATGTTAGGCTAATAGTAAGGTAATATTTTGTGTATGTTTGTTCGTAGTCTTAAACTGCCCACTTTAACGACGATTATTGTTGTGATTATTACGTAAACCCACAATAGGCTATCATAGTGATTAAATTAGTAGGAGTAAACGTAGGTGATTTTTATAAGCCAAGGAGGGTAAAGCTAAATATCAAATGGGCACGGATAAATTGGTTGTAGAATGGTAATTTCCTACTAACTAGACGAATTTTATCATAATCGATTTCGTTCATCAATTAAAGAAATCTAGAACCTTAGTAAAGTGAAATATGTGACTTTTTTTAAAAGGCCTCCCAATATTATCGCTTTCGATTGACCAATATCGTGTTTTACTAGTCGTGTTTGGACGAGACTCGTGGGGCTCGCGCTGCTTTGTATGAATGAACCGAAACTTATTATTTATCATTGATCATATACACGTATTACACGTAACCAAACCATAGCGGCGGCTAATTCGTTGGCAGCGACATCTATTGAGAATTGTGGAAACTTATTGACTAATTACACTGAACGATATCTTTTGTTGCCGAATTTTTTAATCAGATTTCTTTAGATAATACAAAGTTACAAGTAATTAAGTTGTAGCTATGCGATAATTTGACGAATGATTAGGAAGGGAAAATTCATGGTTCTTAAATGATAGATGAAGGAACTAAATACATTGCGTACCTACTCGTTATTATTAGTTGTATTAACTATCATCATCAGAGGTCAACAAGGCTTCTATGTATTTTAAAAATGTTGCGCCGTCCGCTTTGCATATGATATAACGTTAGTGATTTATGTTATGTTAGATCGTAAGGTCGTTTAGACTTCCTTAGGTATCCTAATTCTACATAGCACGGTTATGCATGGTTCTAACGGATTTCACGTTACAATAAAATCAATTTTTACGTTATTTACTATTAAGTAGACTATTTTAATTTTATACGGGAATCGAAATGACTGCATTTTGTGCATAGGTATATCTTGTAATTTGCGTGTTAGATGTACATATTACATAGGTATGTAGCTAGGTAACGGCAAGTCATTAGGAATAGGTGCACATTAGTTTATAAGAACGTGTTATTAAAGTAAAGTACGATCGACGAATATTAGTAATAAGGTTTTCAGGAATTATAGTTGAGCGGTACATTGAACGCGAGTGTTGGATGGGTGAGCAGATATTCCGGTGGTACGTACGTACTTTTAGAATTAATGTTTCTCAATTGATGTATATTATTTGAGTTATAAACATATTTATTTACTGATATTTATGATGTTAAGGTTTTGACATTTATAATATTTTCTCGGACCTATAAACTGATAATTTAGTAATTAAATTAAAAATAAATCTGAGTTAATTTTGAGAAAAAAATTAAATACAATACGAATAAAATACTTTGAGTTATACATTGGTTGGTTTCGTTAATTTTGGGTGTATAGGAAACTGTTATAAATTTCACAGTAAAAAAAATGCTTTAATTGAACCTACCATCATAGTGATTCTTTAAGGTTAAATCGACAGCGTAAATGACAATGAATGTTGGGTTCTGGAAGGATGAATGTCCGTATAAATTTAGAAAAGCGTGATGAATGTTGTTGATGGATATGAGTTGATGGGAAAGTATTTAATTTAAATTATGGAGGGTCGATGTAACTTTAGTAAATCCAGATGGAAACAGTTTGTTGATTTCCGAATGATTAAGATACATCCACTACAACAAAAGGGTTATTGCGATTGAGCTTGGTGTTAGGTTAGGTCAGAAGACACGTCATCGAATTTCCGATTTCGTAGTAACTCTTCACGCTACATGCCGCTAACAAAGATATTTCCCCACACTACACATACGCCAACTTGTTATCATGTCATGATATGGGAATGGAATCGAATGAGATTGTGCGGTATTCAAATAATTAATTACTGAAGGTATAGGATTCGTTTGGGTTGAACGGGTGGTGTGTTCGTGCCGTACTGGTCGTACTGAGATGTTACGTAAAGGTCGGGGCGGCATGCTGTATCATTAGGATTGACCTGCTTCGCAACCAGGTTCCCTAGGCTATATATCCAAGCGGTCTTGCTGGATGGGTTGGTTATTTCATACTGCATGATTGTTGAACGTCGAGACCTATGCTTATGTTATGGCTGGTTCAAGAGGTTTAAATTTACACTTTCAGTAACACACAACACATTACATTTACATGCGCATCCAAAGTTCGGATATTAACAAACTAGGTTTATTCTAAAAATTAAAGCTTTAGAATTACTTGAATTCATGTGAGGGAGATGGGAACGGGTCTTGTTTAGTTTATTGTAGAGTCTAGAGAAGGGGGATGATTGGCGAAGCGAACCTATGTCTAGCTTAATTGAGATAAACAAAAACGGGCGAATGTATATTGATAACTAAATTATCGGGATCTTATATTTGTGAATGTAAGGGGTTTGAGGGGAAATCTATTCCAGTTAAGAGTCTTACTTTCATAAGATTTCGGGGGATGCTGTGATGGGCCAGATTTCGATCCACCCCATCGTGATTCACAAATATACAAACAACAAAACGGAATATGCTATATCAATACTATGTATTAGCTATTTATTTTATATAGGTACATATAATTAGTATTAATTATGTTAAACTTACAAGTACATACTAGGAATGAGGCTAAAACAAGCACAGACTTGTTCATTCTAAACTATACCTATGTCTCCAATTCATATTCATCACGCCATGATTCCCACATAAATAATTAAGTCCAATACCTATTTATTTACAGGAATGTATAAAACTATACTTTAAAGTTCAACCAAATACCTAAAATGTACGGTTTAAATAAAAGAATAATACAATGAAAACATAAAGGTAAACAAGTGAAGCACGGGTAACACCGGAGGCCCGGCGAACTCGGGGAGCTCGGGGAGCTCGGGAATCAGGGTAAAAGGGCGGAGCTACCTTCGACGGAGAGGGGAGCTACTTTTGGTTTTATAAAAGGGGTCGCAGGGAACGAGTTAGTTAGTTAATAATTTTCTTCGTCGCGGATCGTTACGCTGGTCTTTTGTAGCCGCAACTCTGGACCCTGGAGTGCTGGCTGGCTACTCGGTTTAGGACAGTACTGTGAATTAGCCTAGTATTTGATTCGAGGATCGTAACTCTTGTCGGATGTGTGCTGGTCGGTTTAGTGCTTAGAATTAGTTTAAAACCTAGAATTCAGTGATTTTCAGTGTTAATATAAGCGTACATAGGGCTCCGCGAGTGCAGTGCTTGTGTTAGTGCCTAAGCCTTTGGATTACAGTTTGGATATATGGATTCAGGATCCTGAGCTGGTAGCAGAACTTGGTGAGGACTTTCCAATTAGAGTGCATAACGTAATAGATCGAGGAATTATCGTAAAGACTAGACAGAAACCTAGTAAACTGCTTTAATGAGTTATTGCAGACATATTTGGAGTTATATTTACGGGAATACGTATTTGTTCACTGAGATATTACGATGTGCATTCATAATAGTTAGTTTATGGCTTGTAGACTGTTATTTTACGTTATTTCGGAATTTACTGTGTCGTCTAATGCCTACTTTTGAACTAAGATCTATTTAGTATCCTAGACTTTCTCAGAGCACTATTTAAAACCTAGCGAAACATTTATCTATTTAAGTAAGGCGTCGAAACCTTAACATTAACTTAAACAAACTCAGTCAAAGTTTCAAGGTTAAAACATTCAGATAATTACTTAACATTTGAACATCATAAGCAATATGATACTACCTATTTGATATGGTTGTGTACCTAGTTACCTATCAGTACTGGGGAGTCAGTGGACTGTTCATAGAGAGAGAAATCTAGACTTAGAGATTAGTCTAATTATCAAACGCTCATGAGAAAAGCAACCACCTGTTCAGTCAAATACCTGCTTGGCAAGAGTGCTTATGTGAGAGTATTAGAGAAGAAATCACACCATCAATCTGCAGTATCTGATTGTTCATCTACTACTAAATACTTAATACTTATTGTACTGAATAGTCTCTGGGTACTCATGCTGTGGGTTGGCTGGGATGCATAACCATATTCAATGCAGTAGTGTGCTGTATTTCATGCTAGAGTCAAAGCATCATCATCATCATTAGAATAATTCGTTGTACTGAGACGATATCAACAAATATATCTTCATTTTGTAGTACAATGAGTTGAGTCCTCTCTTTTGTAATGGAGTAATAGATTTTACATTTGCTATATCTTGCATTATTTGTAAGAATTGAAAGTCAGACCTTTCAATAATAAACCCCTGAGTAGAAGTAACCACAGAGTTTCTTACTGGCTCTTCTCTGTGGATGGACTTTGTGAACCAGTGGTAATGTTAGATTTTATATTAGAGTAATTATTAAAGTAGTTTTAAAGAGAAATGAAACTACATAATTTGTGGAATATTCAACACAATTCTCCACAAATTGCGGGATGGAGAGTGTCCAAGTCAGGCTAGTCGAAGCTCACAGGTTAAGGCGGGGAATTGGGGCCTTTTCCCTTAGTCCCGCTGCAAATATAATAATAAGTAGTTTCTTGATCTCTAGTGTTATACTCCAGATAGAATTATTTCTCTTGTTATGACTCTTGGTCTGATTTACTAGCATACTATGTGTTTACTATGATCTCAATAGAATAAAATATAGAAGGTATTTTAATTTAATGTAACACAAAGCTTCAGGTAATTTAATAATTACGTTATCAGGTTAAGATTTATTTAATCTTAGGATGTTATACTAACCAAATATTCAAATAGTATTTCATATAGGGTTCTCAGGTAATAGGGATGTCTAGGAAACTTACTATAAATATCATTAGTTTACTAATTATCCTTTAGTTGTACTATCTTGTCTGCCTTAGGTTACCTAGGCCATATAGAGTATCTAGGTCAAATAGGGTATCTAGACCATATAGGTTATCTAGACCATATAGGTTATCCGTGTCATATAGGTTACCTAGGTCATATAGGATATCTAGGTCATATAGGTTATCTAGGTCACATAGGTTATCTAGGTCATATAGGTTATCTAGGTCATATAGGATATGTAGGTCATATAGGGTATGTAGGCCATATAGGGTCTTCAGGTAATAGGAATATGTACGAAACTTTCTATAGGTATCATTGGTTCACTAACATTTGGATATCATTTAATCATACTTTATGTTTCCACCATAGGTTGCTTAGGTCATATATCGAAGTAGGGACAGTTAGGGAATCCAGTTGTTAAACTATGTACCAATCCATCACTAAACGTTCTTAGGTTATAATGCGGCACAACATAAGGGTCCTCACTACTAGACAATCACTGGCCAATCTTAAATTCAATCTAATTTTAAGTTAATTTAAATCTAATATTAATTTAAATCTAATCTTAAGTTCAATGTAATGTTAAGTTTATTATTATTAAGTTCTTTATTAAGGTATATATTATATTATTAATATATTATTTTATCTATTTAATATGTTATATATCATTTAAGTAAACTATATCGTTAAGATAGGTTTTATCTATATTTATTTTAAGTTGGTGAACCAAACGGTTGGTTCACCAACAGCGCGTTACACTAGCGACCCGCCCAGGCTTCGCACGGGTGCAATGATGATCCTCTAAATTTATCAGTGTTTCTTTACAATATTATGGATGTATTATACATATAAACTTCCTCTTGAATCACTCTATCTATTGAAGAACTGCTTCAAAATCCTTTGCTTAGTTTTAAAGATTTAAGCATACATAGGGACGGACAGACAACAGTGACTTTGTTTTATACTATGTAGTGATATGCGGGCAACTTTAGGCATACCGATATCCTAAATAAGTCGATGGTGTTTTAAATAAACATATACGAGTACAATCCAATCTGGAACTAATACCAATCGAAAAAATATCTGGATTAGGTATAAACCTAATCCAGATATTTTTTGTATATCTGTTACCATATATAAATATGGTAACAGATATACAAAAAAACCATACTACCCAATTGAGAACCTGTTTGAAGGCAGACAAAGGAACCAGCTCAATTTAAAGCCAACGCCGATAACAGCTCACATTGTTTTTCTGTTAAAATCGCGGGGGTATTTAAAACACATATAATTCACGCTCAAATGACACCTAGGCTCAAGCAAGTGCCTCTGGTTTGTCAAAAAACTTGCGCGTCCCCAGATTCGTACCGGGAATCCCTGATCGAAATAGGCATATCCAACCCTTACCAACAAGGCAGTTTACTAAGAACTAGACCATAGACCAACAATTTTTAGAGCACCAAGGATTGCCAAGCATGGGTTAAGAATCCACGCAAACGTAGCGGTGAGTCTACCAAACAACTTCCATATGTCTGCAAAGGAATCGAAATCAGAATAAACTAGTCCCAATGTATTGGTGACCATCTGGGTCTCAAACGTGGTAAATAAAACTAAATTGGAAAGAGGTACCTTCTGTTATATGGCGCACAATGAGAATTCTGAAACGTTTTCCTCCTATCTGAAACACATTCGTAAAGATAGGGGCTTATTATACGTAATATTATTGTCTACTGGACGATACCATTGTTTGAAATGATAATCATTTCTGTTCCTAATGACTTGTGGGATATACAAAATTGGGAGTATTGAGATAAAATAAGATATTAAATACTTAGATTGGAACATAATTATTATTTATAAAAAATAATATTGTTTTGCCTCGGAGCCTGGAGAGCGGATGGCCGCTGGACCATAAAAGTCTTAGAGTGGCTTTCACGTATGGAAGGGAAGCGTAGGAAGATCCCCGTCGGACGGTTGGACGACATTGAAAAGGTCGCTGGGAGTCGGTGGATGCACGAGGCGGTCTGCTCGAGATCGTGCGTTATTGGAATCTATGGGGAGGCCTATGTTGAGCAGTGGACTTTATTATTAAATTTACCTACTATTACGTTATCTAGTAGAAGGTTTAGACTCAGTAGTGGGTCATTTAAGGGCTGAAACGACGAACGACGACTTTATTTAAAACTAGCAGCCCGTCCTGGCTTCGCACGGGTGGACATTCATTTTTAATTTGTTTCTTGTAATTAAAATAGCCTAAAATAGCCGAATATTAATCAGTGATAATGTATCATTCAAATAATGAAAGAATTTTTAAAATCGGTCCAGTACTTTTTGAGCCAATTCGTTACGAACATAGTTACATACAAATCTTTCCTCTTTATAATATTAGTATCATCATCATCATTTCAGCCAAAAGACGTCCACTGCTGGACATAGGCCTCCCCCAAGGATTTCCATAAAGGCCGGTCCTGGGCCGCCCGCATCCACTGCTTTCCGGCGATCTTAACCAGGTCGTCGGTCCACCGTGTGGGAGGCCTACCAGCACTGCGTCTTCCGGAACGCGGTCGCCACTCGAGGACTTTTCTGCCCCATCGGACCGACGTCCGATGGGGCAGAAAAGTATAGGTATTATAATATAATGGCACACAACGCAAATGTTTCAACATTGTAATTTCAATGTATTTATGCCAGGAAGCGGTTAAAATGTTATAAAAAAGCACACATTTTAATAAATCTACGCTCATAAATCCATAATAAAATTATCTATTTGCTATATTGCTGTGCATTATAGTGTGAATATATGAGCCAACTAATGTAATTAGACCGTTACAAGATGTTTTTTTGCGACCGAAGAAGCCTAATACAAAACGCAGATTTTGTAAGTATTCAAATTTGAACTCTATTCTACTAAAGTAGACTATAAACAAACGCATCTCTCAGATGATTATCATAATTTTCCTATGTAAACTTTCCATATAATATGTACCAGTAAAAAGAAAACTGTTCTCGTAAAATAACTCAAAAAGAGTGCTATAATTAGTTGACTAACCCTCTTCAGCCCACGTCCGTGCAGGAAGGGCTTAATTGCCATCCGACTCGTAGAAATACACACGCATAGTAAAGGACACTGATGTGACTCTTATTTCAAAGGTCCAAAGTAGAAATTTCCAAAGCTACGTGCAAAATGGTACAAATACAAAGTTTGCAAATGTGGCGCAGTTCAAATTGAACACATGGTGCCTCAAAGACTGATCAGTGTTTGACGGATGAAATATCAGTTGAATGAACTGATGTCTTGGTTACTAAATTGCTATTTTACGAAAAACTATTTCTCACTCGCGGACAACAGGGTCTGTAATAGCAGGGCTTGTAACTTGTAAAATATAAATTACGATTTAGAACGAATATCTCAAAGCTTTTATCTTTTTAAAAATAAAATAAAACCTCTGCACTAGAGGTGTAACTAACTAACTAATCCTTTTTTTACGTTGGAAATCCTCATGAAGACCCAACCGCTAAACACCAGCTGGGTTATGGTCCCACATAACGAGGCACGGAAAGATAGTAATTGCGTCCCAACCTACTCACTAAAACCAGCGGTTTTCCTCGACTGCCCAAAACAGGACCTTGGCTCGCTTGTACAAGCAGGCCCCACGATTTGATGGAGAGCTCTGGACGCTCTCCAACACACCGAGAGGCCCGTACGGGACATTGCACGTGCCCGCCTGCTGGCCGCCCCTCCGCTGCTAGCGGCGGCAGCCCTGGCCCGCCTTTGTCGCTGCAGTTTATGGCTCTCAAGGGAACTCTGAGAACAGAGGAGTCCCCGGAGAATCCACCACGCCTCTGTGTGCCGCACTTCGTCTGGCCTCTCCCCATGGGCCCTAAACTGGTAAAGCCCCAACGGATCCTAAAGGCACGCAAGCCACAACACCACAATAAGGTGACAGAACGGTCGAGGGGTAAAACTAACTAACCCTGCCACTCAAATCGATATACCCAACGTATTTTGCCATACAAATTGTACAAGTGGCATTTTTCAATATAGTGTCTTGCGATATATTGTAAACCTAACTTTTTAATCATAGTGTTTTGGTAATAATTAATATTGTTTAATACAGTTACTCAAAAAGTGGCGTATGGCAGGGACGTATAGCGTTCGGGAAGTGGGCTATTACACACTCGTGCTTTTTTTACCTTTCCCGCACTAGTGCATTCTCTTTTCCAACTGTCAAAATAATGTCTATTAAAAGAAAAAACCAACCATGAAGTTTAGTTCCATAAAAAATAGTTTAGTAAGTAGTAAGTTTTTATGATTCATGCAAATACGTATTTTTCTAAAAAGAAACTACTTACTAATTTGTTTCAATATCAGATTTAATGATTTGATTGAATGAGTTAGGTTAGGTTTCATTGCATTTCATCTCATTAAATTAATTTTCATTTCATATCAATAAAAATATTCTACTGAAGACTTGGCTGTATGGGCATAGTTGCGTTTGCCTACTAGAATGGGTGAAGAAGAAAAAATATCTGCTTATATTCTACGGTTGGCGCGATTAGTTAGTTGAGTTTATTGTGTTTTTATTATTTTATTAAATTGCTTCATTTTTTCGCAACTGTATTAAAAATAATCGTTCAGTACGCGTGCGGAACCGTCATTGCAACTTGTTCCGACAGTCAACCCTCGCCATCGGCTGCGCCTCGGCTTGTGTAGACATTTGTCGGAACTCTTTGCAATGACAGCCTTTCCGCACTTGTAAATATACTGTTTTGGCAATTTTCGCTCAATTTTTTCACATTTTTTACCAAATTTCTAAGTCCATTGCACTTAGTAATTTTGACTTTTCTGCTAGTCGCAGGGGCTGTTTACAAACATGTCATATTCGAAAACAGGTTTTCGATTTAAGTTTTCCTTCTCTTGCAGCTGGGTTTTCGGCCTTGTCATTTCCTTTTGTCGCTTCTTACGACGATACTTGGCATGAAATGGGGTGGTGACACTATGTATTCTATATCTGTGACCGCACGGACAAATGATGTTATTACGTATCAAAAAACTCCACCCGATAATTCCATTAGGCAAGTCTGATCAAAGAACAAATTTATGTAAAATCACCCAACTCTGTGTCAAATCTCACACTAATATTCGTGGGAAAAGTTCTACCGCAACTCTCCCGAGGGCTCCGAAAAACAGAATTTGCAAAAACCTTTTTGAAACTCATTACTTAAAATACTTTTAAAGAATTAAACCTGGTTTGTTTACGGTTCTACGAAATATTTTGTATTTTTCTTTCTCACTGAACTAAGAGCTATTGTTTACTGATACTGCTTTTGCGAACCGTACCACCGACGTTAGGAAATTAATTTAACCTGAAAGTAAGTGATTTTTTTGTTTCTTTAAAAACATTTATTTTCAAATTGTAATTGTGAGCATAATGACATTAAAAACATATTAAGACACTTTTTTGTAGAGGCCCTCATAATCTACAAACATTAAACTATGACGCAAGTTATTAGGGGAGGACTATGTTAAGCAGAAGATTTCATTCAGCAGAAATAATAATGATGATGAAAGTGAATAGAGAAGATAAATATATTATTAGAAGACATCATAATCTTCTACGACTACAACACAGCCCACAGCTGTTGAGACTGGCCTCTTCCATTTACACAGGGTTTCGATTCAAGTTTTCCCTCCTTTGTTTTAGTTTTCAGCCTTGTAATTTCCTTTTGTCTGCTCTTACAACACTCTCAGAACGGGATCGGATGGTGACACTATGCATACTAAACCCACCACACTGATTGTACCAAAGATGTTATAAAATTTCGAGTAGTTTATCCCCATCCCATTTGATGGTGACATTATATATTCTAAATCCGTCACTACACGGACAAATCAATATCATTACACATTCTATTATAAATAGCTTGCGTAAATTTAGGACAAGGGAGGGATACGCCATAAGACAATAGCGGGCTCCAAGCGTTACATCCTTAGAGTCCCCATTATGTATGTGCCATTATACCAAGTTATAGTTTCACCGTCTCCGGAACTTGTGTGAATTGTTAAATTCCATTTCTGAAAAGCTAGTGTGTGCCGCGAGCGACGCCAGCTCTAACTGGAATTTAATTATGAATATCTGGAGACTATGTAGTCAAATTCCAACTATAGACCTTACAAACTATAGACTTTCTATAGACCTATAGGCAAGTGTGGGAAATCGATGGCTGCCGTATGCGTTATGCTTGTAAATTTAAAGTCTGTTACAACATTCGCGAAGGTAAGTAAAGCTGCCAGTACTCTATAAAGGAAACCATGCTGTTGGCACATAGGACTTCAATTTGACTCTGTTGTTAGCGGCATGCCGTCACTTTGCGTCTTCTGATGTCGTAAATCTCCATAGGCGACAATTAATCTGCTTTTCATCAGGTGGTCCATATTCATCAGGTGCTTGTGTGCCAATTTATTTATTTATGTGGACAATGCAACAGAAAATAATCAGATAAATAGGAAAATATATAAACATGTGGGTGTATGGGCTAGATCGAATTCCAAAAGGCATTGATACATCAATATAAAACATAATTATAATTAAACCCGTGCTTATCTCAAATTTGCTTAAAGCCTATTATCACAAATCAATCCAATAGCGTAAGAATGTTTGAAATCGGTCAATAATTTTAGTAAGTGTGTTTATCTTTACAAACATACATATATACAAATATTTCCTCTTTATAATATTGGTAGTGAAATGCAGTGTAGTTAATTGGTTGTCTCCAAAATTATTAAAAAAAAGTTTCATGTACAAAATGTAGCACATGTAGTTCTAAAATATAAAGTATTGGTTGATGACTAATTTGGTTATATAGTCTTTGCTTTAAGCTCAGCACAGTGGCCCCTAGGGCGCAACTAGTGTGAACGTTCATTATGTATTTAACGAGTACACTGTACTAAGTTTGAGTTTGGACCTTAGTTACATAGCCAGTATATTACGCACTAACTCCTACCCGCGGCATGGTTCTTGGGTTTAGATCCTGAAATATGTAAAACTAACCGCCTTCAGTTTCTGGTGGCTCCATAACAAACCGCGGCTAAAAATCCTAATTATAGACATAATATTTATTGTGGCAAGAATATACAAAAATTAAAATATGTCAATCCGTTCCGAAATGAGGTATATATTACACGTATAAGTCGAAATAGTACCAACTGTCTGGTTTATCTGCCAAATGTAAAGCCTTCCTGCCACAGACCGTCCCAAACTCAGCACGATGCTGGTTGCAAGCAACCAACGCTGGTCTTTCGCCAGGGGCGGCGGGTGACGTCACACATTTATATATGTATGTTACAAATTACAAACAGACACTCAATCACCAATACCTTGAAAAAAGTAAATTATAATATGTATATAAAAAAAAGACATTTAAACATGGAAGAACTTATTGAACTTAGAATTATCTACTTAAGTATTAAATATAAGCAATTGTGACATATCTTAACAGGCTAACCCAATACGATAGGCTACTTTTCTCATAAGTAATGTTACGAGTAACAAATTACATACATTGCTCCTTTGTGAATTCATCCAGAGTACAAGAAAAATATGTCAATCTGTTCCGAAATGAGGTATATATTACACGTATAAGTCGAAATAGTACCAACTGTCTGGTTTATCTGCCAAATAATAAAAAAATTAATGATGACGCATTTATCCAGTAAAAATCCGATTGAAGAATGTTCACTTGGCTAGATATAAAGAAATTAAGTTTCGCTTAATACCAACTTTCCCTATGACTCCCGCATACCCCTGCCTATGGCCCGGTGCCTGGGTGGACAACAACCAAAGGTTCCCGCACAAAAAATACAAGTGGGTTTCGTTTTAATAAAAAAATAAGTGTTTAGTATTGTGATTTCTTAGGTTTTCCTGATTATTACACATTAAAAGTAAACACTTTTTAACGGATTTATCGCGTGTATAATTCCCGACGTTCATTTCTCCCGTGACCACGACTGCTGCAAAGCATTCAAAACGTCGAAAATTTTATAATAATATATAATAACACGTGATAAATCCGATATAAAGACGTTAGTATTGGTTGAATAGGAATATTTATACATTATTTATGTATATTGTCATCATTTATTATATTTTTACATTTCTTACAATGTATTTTAATTACTTTCTGCAAATAAATGACTTTACACTAATAAAATATTCGCATCCTATACAGGGTTGATACGACATAGGGGCATTTTTTTTAACTGCCTATACTAGGTATCATTTCCAGGCTCTGTACCAAAAATCAATTAAATTGGAGCAATAGTTTAGCCGCAAATTATTTTTTAATTTTATGCCTCCTGTGAACATGATGTATCTTTCCTAACAGATGTTTATGCCTAACACATCGTTTATTAACCTTAGGGGTTGTCCATTAATCACGTGATGTATTTATAACATTTTTTAACCCCCCTTTAGTGATACCTATTGAGGTTTAAGACTACCCCTCCACCCCGCATGAAAAATCACGTGTATTTTTTTTTGTACCGTTTCGAATTCATACTAATCACATATAGTATACGTAGTGTAATTTAATGCCCCTCTGTCATATCAACTCTGTATTTGTACCCGCTTCTAACTGTAGAGTTCAACCACATTTCTTTCTTTATCTGTGTGTGTTGACTAAGCTGGAAAATTACAATTTTCAATTTGTATGATGCACCTTGCATATCTATATGAATTCGTTTGGTTGTGGTGCTTACCGCAGTTTGTATTTACCTTGGTATCATGAGAGCGTGCACTACCGAAAGCATCTGAGAAAACATGGCTCAAGCCAATATGCGAGTGCATCTAGATGCCTTGTTACATTTGGAAAGTGGAACCATTTTAGCAAATACAAAATGTAGCACACATATTTTATTTTTACACACATATAATTTTATTTTAGCAATATTAGTTTTTTAATTGTGTGAATTCATTGAGGGGTGTTTGCCATAAACCGACGACCTGGTTAAGGTCGCCGGAAAGCAGTGGATGCGGGCGGCCCAGGACCGGCCTTTGTGGAGATCCTTGGGGGAGGCCTATGTCTAGATGTCCAGATGTCTTTTGGCTGAAATGATGAATATTAGTTTGTGTTTAGGATATAGGAGGGTGGCGTGACCCCCGAATAGGTGAGCGGACGATCATATCTGAGGTCTGCACAGGACCGTAGAGACCTGCAGCAGAAACTTCTTTTTTTCTTAAAAAAAAAAAAACTCATATGCGTGTTTGCTTTCACAAATCTGTCCTATCCCGACCTTGTACCTAAAAATGGCGATCTAAGAAGAGCTACTACAGAGTTTCTTGCCGGCTCTTCTTTGAGCTGCATTCCGAAGCGGCGGTAGCTGGTAAATAATCAATTTTCAATTCTAAACAGTAAATTTTAAATTCTATTTTATTGTTTGGCTTTTCAAAAGAGCTCTAATGAGCCAATTAATTTAAATGAGTTTGGATTTGGTTTGATACATTTATTTGTAAGCAGGTTTAGCCGTTTCAAAGTCACCAACTCTATCCTAGATTGTTTATTTTTTTACATCATTAAAATCAAGTTAAGGAAATCCCAAGAAAATAAATAATAAGTTTTTAAGTAGAAAATAACAAAGCTGTAGAGACACAAAGAGTGTCAAAATTAAAAGGTTTTCCGTAGGGTTTTCCGAGGGTACAGCAGGAAGTCCTAATTGGGTTGCCGGGCGCTAGAAAGCACACGCACGGAAATACATCTGCCCGTCTCGTAAGTTGTATTGCAGATGAATTACTACCACCGAACGTTCTTAAAGAAAGGGATAGAAATAATTATGGTAAACATTATGAGACTACGAGCGACCAAAAAATTTCATCAACTCATTCCATACCGACTGTGTGGTTCGAGGTGACTAGCTGTTGATGATGATGATGATAAGAGACTACGGAAGTCTTTCTCATTATTACATCCGTAAAACGATCAATATGTAAAATAATGTTTTATGGTTTACTTATATTCACGTATTAGTTAACGCCTTTGAAACCACAGTTAATTATATATTTCTTTAAAGACTTTCTTCCATTGATTTATTTATGTTGTTTTAAAAATATTAAATTGTAACAAGTCTGTGTGGTGACCGGTTTAGAATACATTGTGATCCATTGTGTGCACCACCCCATTCCATCCTGAAGGTGTTGCTAGAGCTGACAAAAGGAAATGACAAGGCCGAACATCTTGCCCCAAGAGAAGGAAAATTTGTGCCAATCAGTTTGGCACAGTAGGCTTACCTGCCATGTAGTAGTGCCTGCCAGCAATCGACGTCATTTGGCTGAAATGATGATGATCCAATGGCAAGTGATTGTGTACAGTCATTTTACTGTCTGATAATTTACATGTAATGTGTATGTATTAGTATACCTAGTAATAACTTTGTTGGGCGCAAAGTTAATTAGTTAACATGTTTGATTAAATCTCTAAATTTATATAAAGTTAATTACTGAGAAGTGCATTTTGTTGGCTTCTCGATAGATTATAATTAACGTTTCGGAATACATTAATGAACTCAGTTTTACTTTATGACTGTGTACTTAAAAATTATAGCGTTGGTGAGAGTTATTATTAAACATTATTTATCATCACTATCACTATCACTACATAGTATAAAACAAAGTCGCATTCTTCTGTCCGTCCCTATGTATGCATAAATCTTTAAAAACTACGCAACAGATTGTGATACGGTTTTTTTTAATAGATAGAGTGATTCAAGAGGAAGGTTTATATGTATAACACACCCCCGCTTTGCACGGGCGAAGCCGGGGCGGGCCACTAGTTATTTATAAATTTACGCGGTCTGACCGTTACGTTGTAGACACACGTCTACAACGTAGGATCTCTTTTTACGTTGTAGTCGTGTGTTGTTCATGTGGTGTGTGATGTTCAGAATACATAGTGTCACCGCCCCATTACATCGTGAGGGTGTCGTAAGAGCCAACAAAAGTAAATGCCAAGGCCGAAGATGAAATTGGAAGAGAACACAAATCTAAATAAGCAACAAACGGGAATAGAAGCAACAATGTACAACGATGAACAATCGGGCTGCTCGTAAATAAAGAATGTTAATTGGGTCGGTATTGATATGATGAGTTACTGCTAACGACCTATGCGATCAACACTGATTTCATGCACCAAACGAGGTGGAAAATTATTTTGGTCATTTGTAGCGTATCAATAATAGTAAGTGGACAACAAAAATGTAATTTAGGGAAGAAATTAATGGATGGCGCTCTCATATTTTACTTGGTCTCGTCGTCTGTTGTCTTCGGTTTTCGCCTTTAATATACATTTGAATTAAAGTACAAAGAAACAGTTAAATCTACCGCCCATCATTTTGAGTGGTGGTACTTGCCAAAAATCCTCTCAATAGAGAGATCTACGTGATCTGCGTTTAGTATACAATGCCTATAGCAATGATAAAACGATCGATACGCAAAGTGATACAGATTATGTATACAACATTTTCAGGACAAAAGAAAAAAATAAAATGCTTTTTTTTAATGTAAGTCTAATTTATTAGACCACATGAATTATATGAATGTGTGTAGGTTAGAAACTGTGTTAGCTCAGCTTATTTTCTACCCCATCGGCCATAATGTCCTGCGAGCTGTCAGTGAGCAAAGTACATACTTTGCTCACTGACACTTAAGTTTGCCATGTCATCCTTAGTGCTATGTATTTGGTGGTTTGCCATATTTATTTATTTAGTAAATAGCCGTATTTGTAAAGTCTAATCTTTGAAATATTGTAAACGTGAATATAATCAGCAATGGCTGTAAGAGAATAACAAAAATTGCTCTCTCAAAGAACGCAATTGTCTACAAGCGAACATAAGCAGCTTATAAAATGATAATACAATGAAATCTGGTGCGCTCGCTTTGAGCACCGCATTCTGTAATGTTGCCAATTGTTTGTCTTATGCATAGTTTAGTTATTCCGATTGATGCAAATGAACTATTGCTTTAAATTAATAAAAAGCGAATGACTTTTCTTCGTTCTATCCTTTTTGTGAGTTTTGAGTCGATCACCATATAGGCTCCAATAGCTGGATATCCACGAGGATTGCCAATGTAAAAAATGACAATGAAAATCCAGCCAAAATCATTCTTATCGTTATAAAACATTAACTAGAACAAACACACATATACATATATTTTCTGATTCGAAATAAGATTCTCTTTGGGAGCGTAGGTTCGGGTCCTACCAACTGTTCTATGTTTAATAAATTATATTAATTAATTAAAATAAACTATGATATAACTATATATCCATCCAGAATTTATTTTTAATCTATCAAATATATTTCCGTTATTATGTTATAACGTAATATATTTTTTTATAAACGTTATTATGTAATATATTTATTAAATGTTTATCACTATCACTATCACTACATAGTATAAAACAAAGTCGCATTCTTCTGTCCGTCCCTATGTATGCTTAAATCTTTAAAACTACGCAACGGATTTTGAAGCGGTTTTTTTTAATAGATAGATTGATTCAAGGGGAAGGTTTATATGTATAACCCACCCCAGCTTTGCACGGGCGAAGCCGGGGCGGGCCACTAGTTACTCCTAAATTAAAAAAGGCCAGTACACATTTTTTTTTTATAAATCATAAATCTCTTAATCATAAAATCCCTTGTACGTATATTGTTTATGATTGAATTAAATAGTTTTCTACTGGCAACCCTCCTATAAAACGAAACATCCGCACGGCGGATTTTCATGAGCTTTGCTCCAGACGACACATCGGGGACCTAGTTACTCCTAAAACAAGTCTAAGATATTCTATCCAGCTTTTAAAAACGATTTGACAAGAGATTTGACCGCTCGACGTCTTTGATAATTCACTTGAGATTTAAGTTTGAAACAGACTTCATATTACAAATAATAAATATCATATGTTATTTAAAAAGTAAATTAAAGTTAAGTTTGGAATATAATGATTAGGTAAAACTATTATTTGAGAAATTTCTATCGGTTAATTACCACCCAAGAGAGGTATTATCTAGCTACGACGTTAATTATTTTTCAATATGTTTTTTGATACATATTAATTCGTCAACGTTATGATTATAAATGTAAAATACCCTCACGTGAAAAAATACGAAGTTTAATTTTCTTAGCTTTAATTAAAAATAATTAGTTTTTATGACAAAAGTTTAATCACTACATATTATAAAACAAAGTCGCTGTCGTCTGTCCGTCCCTATGTATGCTTAAATCTTTAAAACAACGCAACGGATTTTGTAGCTGTTTTTAATAGATAGAGTTATTCAAGAGGAAGGTGTGTATGTATAATACATCCATAATATTGTACAGAGACACTGATAAATTTAGAGATACATTATTGCACCCGTACGAAGCTGGGGCGGATCGCTAGTTATGATAATAAAATAAAAATTTTGGGCCACATATTCCAAGATGTTTTGTGTTATTTTTATTTAAAATTTATAACCATAGGATTATATAAAAATATACGTTTACTAGCTGACCGGGCAGACGTTGTCCTGCATGATATTTGTTTACCGACTGCAGCGCCATCTGTCGGGCTGATTTGTGAATCTAAACCATCCTCGGTGCCACCCAAACGCATACAAAAAATTTCATTCAAATCGGTTCAGCCGTTTAGGAGGAGTTCAGTCACATACACACGCACACAAGAAATATTTATATTAAGATAGGTGCCAAACTGCATTCTCTACTTTAAGCTTTGTCATTATTGTCCTACAAGCTTAGTAATCAGAGTTCTTGTGACAGTTTTCTCATAGCCTAGCAGTGCCCTCCATTGCCCCGAGAATCAAAATAATTAATCATCATCATCATCATTATTATTCCAGACCATAAATAGAGACTGAGTCGCGCCTCTTCCAAATTCATGGAAGGTAGCCTACTGGACCACGTTTTCCTTCTCCCGTGGTAAGTTGATAAGCCTCTTGCGACAGTCGTTCCTTACGACACCCTCAGGATGGCATGGGTTTGTTGACATGAATTCTAAATCCGTTACCAATACCAATAATGATTGTTACGTACTCGAGTCATAACATTTCACATGAATGTCTCGTATATTAATATTTCCAGTTAAATTATTCCATCAGATAATTGGATTCTAGGCCACGTTAATCAATTAATCGTCGACCTATTTAATATCGAAGCTTCGTTGAATGAATTTTTCCTTGTTAAGGATTGTTAAAGGCAAGTAATACTAAAATTAACCAACGAAGTTTATTTAAGTTGTCATGAGAATTATATAGATCTCAAAATATTTGTTTTTTTTTTTTAACATTTTCCTTGTATTAGGATTCCATCATTGGATTAAATTTAAAATATATAAACTCTTTAAAATATACCAAAAATTGAAAAGTAATTAACATGCTGTATACAATTTGCTATTTATTTATTAATATATTTTATTGCACAGAAAAAAAAATAACATTATAAATGAGAAACTATAATATGACAATTTGTACAATGGACGACCTTATTGCAAACTGCAATTTCTTCCAGGCAACCTTAGGATGGAAAATTATTTATTATGGGCTGCTCTTCTAGATGGAGCGACAATCTGCGAAAGGTTGCGGGCAGCAGCTGGATGCGTCAAGCTGAAGACGCCTATGTCCAGCAGTGGACTAATGTGGGCTGATGATGATACAATTGGATTATTTTACTTTTTAAGGTTGACTGTGATTTGACAACCTTAGACCTTTAAGTTGCCTCATAAAACGCATGCACATTCACAATGAATTCTCAATCCATCACTAAACATATCTAGTATACTTAAACAACAAACACAGTTAACAGCATGCTGTAGCAATGGGCATATTAAAAGATCTTCTTTTAATGCAGTGTAAAAAGAGATTTCAGTGTAGAGACGACTTCGGAATATACAATGTCAGCAACCACACTATCTTGAAACCGTCGTAAGAGGCGATTAAAGGAATAAAAGATGCAGAACACCTAACCACAAGAGAAGGAAAACTCGAACAAACCCTGTCCCAACCCGTCTTGCCAACGCGGCACAGTATACCAATTCCTCTTTTTTTGTTATTATTAATTCGATACATTTAGTCTAACATAGCATTGTCTCATCATTACCATCTCAGGCCAGGACAACTAACTGCTAAGCAGAACCTCCTCCAAATTCAAAAAGGATCAATATCATATTGTGCCGTTCTGGCCAAGTTTGGATCCAGATTAACTTATGCTGGTTTTTCTGGTTCTTGCGGTCCTTTCCGGTCAACTTTAATGGCACTTTAGGGATGTACTGGCTTATTAATAATTGTAATTTAAATCCGTCACCACACGGTCAAAGTATCTCTAGTTCGTCGTAATTAAAAATAAAGTTCTTTGTTTAAAAAAAGAATTTGTTCTTCAGGGAAATTTATTTCCAATCACCATCCGGGCCGCGACCAGAATTTATTTAGAGCTCATCCACTTTTAATTTACCGGCCGGAAATTACCCCATTCTTTTTTCTTTTTATCCATTAACTTTTTCCGTTTTCAATTGCCTTAGATGCTGAATAATTTTAAAAGAGTTTTAAAGAAATCTAACAACTTTCTAACACTTCGATCCGTAATGGAGAGTTTAAAATAAATGATGACTATAAACATAATGTAACTATTATTGTTGAACTCAAATAAATTCTTTAGCATGTTTTTAATTGCCAAATAGTAAAAAACTACTACATGATTAATTTTTTTCTTATGTTTGAGAAAATAAATTAATCATTTAATCTTTGTCACCGTTTCGGAGCTCCATTTCGCAGAGAAATGCCGTCAAAAAATCCATGGTACCTAGCTCTTTTAATTAAAAAGGTACAATAATGGTGGTACAACCGAGTCTGACAGATTAGTGCAAGCAATTCACGCAAACGTGAATATGATGATGAGACAAGGGGTGTTTGTAAGCGGCTGCTTAGGCAGAGTATTTTCTGCAAGAGAATTGACTAAGGCCTATGCTCTGTGCTAACCTTGTTGGCCGGTCTGATATGTGTTAAATTCCCTCCATTGAATTGGAGGAGGCTTGACGTAGAGTGGATAATTATCTGAGACGATGCTTGATTTAACAAAGAATATCTCTGTCTTTCGAATAGTTATAAAAAGGAAACATTGATAACTTTAAAATACATTTTAAAACTAACGTAACTATAATAAAAAACAATGGCTTATCTATTGTTTATTATATTGCAATTTTAAATGTATGTACTACCATTCATCCTATAAATTACTCACTACTGAATCGAGCTCCTTCAGTCACATGGAGGGCAATTAACCCACTGTGCCACGCTGGCCAGACCCGACGACCAGACGGGTTAGCACAGGATTTTGTATCAAGTTTTCCTTCTCATGCGGCTAGGTCATCGGCCTTGACATTTTATTAGTTGGCTCTTACGATACCCTCAGAATGGAACGATGTGGTCATCATCATCATCTTCGTGCTACATCCCGGTTGCAGCCCAAACTCTCGCTTCGGCGCCCGGGGTCCGCTTTCCGACGTTTTCTCTTCCACTTCGCACGGTCTTCAGCATCCCTGGTAGTGAGCCCATTGGCACGCATATCACCCTTTACGACGTCAAGCCAGCACTTTTTGGGCCTACCCCTCCTGCCGGGCCCGGCGGAGGCGAATGGAACGATGTGGTGACACTATGTATTCTAAATCCATCACTTACGCAAAGTTTAATACATATTTGAATGAAGTTATTAAGATTGCTACTAATTATATGTTTATACAAAGTAGTATTATACCTACTACTACTACTAATCAGCTCATAGATGACCCAATGCTGATTCGTACCTGCTCCAGTTACTTCGAGGATAAATAAAATAAAAAATTTACTAGTAGATGGTTTATGTAAATAAAAACCAAGGTCTAGATTTTTTTTTGTTTTTCATAAATATCCTAGGTCATTTCACACAACGCCATCTCGTCCCAAGCTAAGCAACTTAATGCTTGTGTTATGGTAACGAGATGGATGATAAACTACTTATATACATTTTTTTTGTAAATACATAAGTACATCACTATCACTATCACTATCACTACATAGTATAAAACAAAGTCGCATTCTTCTGTCCGTCCCTATGTATGCATAAATCTTTAAAACTACGCAACGGATTTTGAAGCGGTTTTTTTTAATAGATAGAGTGATTCAAGGGGAAGGTTTATATGTAAAACCCACCCCCGCTTTGCACGGGCGAAGCCGGGGCGGGCCACTAGTATCAAATAAAAAAAACATAACTACATATAAACCTAAAATCCTAAACCTAAAACCTAAAATCTTTACTTAAAGGTAAAGAAAATATAAAGGGAGACTACAGACTAAATTAAATAGGCAACGCTTCCTCAGTAATAGTTAAGTAAAATAGTTTAGAACAAATACCATACCAGTAGCAGTTCACTGGAATACCCATAATCCATTTTCAGAACTAGTACCTAGCAGAGGAACAGAGATACAAGGTACAAAATCCTTAACAGCTTCACTCAACCTTGTTTCATTATCGTGCCTCCTACTAACTATTATCTCCGGAATATATTACACAAACCTTGGGGCGCCAGCGTATTCTAATAAGCAAAATCGCTTTAAAACCCTATTACACGTAAATCTTAAACAGAAATTTCATAACCAATAGATGCAGCCTGTTACGCTGTTAGCTAGACGGCGGGCGCGATTTTATTAAGACTTGATGAAAACTGTACATCATCATATTTTCTGGATCGCTCGCCTAAATTAAAGGTAATTTATAACCCAATACACCCTGTGCCCCTTGAGCTTTATTAAACAAATAAAGTAATGAATCGGTAAGCTGCGTAAACAAACGCGCCGAAATTCAAAAGTTTATTATTTAGGAACGATGAAAGACATTGCGTTGGAGTAATGAAGGGTTTGGGTAATAGCTTTGTAGGGTCGATTTAGTATGTTTACTCGTGGCTAGACTTTTGGGAGTAAGCACTTTTTGCGTGTCATGAGTACACAGTTAATTTTGGTTGGCTATATTGACGAAGCGGAATATTATGCCATCGTTTAGTTGTAGGTAAATATATATACTGTGACTCTCTCACCAGACGGGTAAACACAAAGTTATCTGGTGCGTTGGTGTGGTGACAAATAGTTTTAGAATTCATAATTTCACCACTCCATTCCACCCTCAGGGTGAAGGAAAATGATGTAGTTAGAGGGGTCTCCCCCAACTACATCCTTTTCCTTCATTCACAACTCCGAAGTTGATCATTTATGGGCTGAGCAGTAAGTAGCAAGTTATGATATCTGACGGTGAGAAACAATAAAGAAAAAAATACATTTGATTGAACTCAATATTAATAAACAAAAAAACTTATAATGTTGTACTATGACGTCATATTAGTCACATTCGTGTAGAAGGCGCGTACTTTTTTTTACAAGCGTACACAAAACGGTTTAGCTTGTATTATTCATAAAACTTTATATTTTATATTTCCCTTTAAATTAACTATGAACGGGTATATTTAAGTATAGAATTTGATTCTATTAAATATCAAATAATCTAGTTCATAGTAATCGGATATTTCAAAGAATTCTGCTTTACAGACATTTAGGTTAGATGAAGACATGATTTGCTTTTTAGTTCTGATAGAGGAGATATTCGACCTCATTTATAAAGACTAAATCATATCAGATTGCGACTGGCTGAGTATAGAATGTACAGAATAATCCTTTTATAGTGTGCTTAATTTGGTGAATACTTTTAGGTTTGTGTGTGTATTTGTAAATAAGTTTGATGTATTCATGAGTTGATCTGTGGCCTGATTATATTAATACAGTTTTATTAATATATTTGTTAACTTTTTTTTTTCTTCCTTTGCTTTGCTTTACTGAAGAACATCACATGATCAAATGTATAGATTACGTATATGTAAAGGACATACAGACTAACATTTATTTTTATATATAAGAATCAGGATTTATATGGGTGGCTCTTACACATGTTTTATCAAAATCGCTTCACCCTTTTCAAAATCTTCGATTTCAATTTGGTCTAGTCAAGTTGATTATTAGTGAAAATGCGTGCTACGTTGAAGCCATAATTTATTCAAGTGAGGAATATCACATTTCAATAGACAATAGTACAATAGACAATAAAGAAGTATAAAAGTATAAACATAAAAAAGGCCGCATACACATCACCCCCACACTTATTTCTTTAAATATCGTTTGAGAACCAGCGTGGAAAACGACGTTGCCGTACGGGATAACGCCGGGATGACGGTCCGCCACTCTGAGCCGCACCGGGTGAATCTGAAGATGGTATAACAATCCCCTCACCACTTCCTTGGCCACCTTCCCCACCGCCAAGCCAGAATTCCCAGCTCCGGCCGTCATTATCATTCCCCGATATCTTCCCGACAGCCAATCCAGAGTTACCAGTTCCCGTTCCCAGCTCCCGCCGTCAATATCATTTCCCGATATCTCCCCGACAGCCAATCCAGAGTTACCAGTTCCCGTCGTCAATATCATTTCCCGATATCATCCCGACAGCCATGATTATAAAATTTTCCTCGTCGCCAATTAGTGAAAATGCGTGCTACGTTGAAGCCATCATTTATTCAAGTGAGGAATATCACATTTCAATAGACAATAGTATAATAGACAATAAAGAAGTATAAAAGTACAAACATAAAAAAGGCCGCATACACATCAATTATAAACTTGACTAAACCAAAAATGTTGATGAGTGATAATGTCTCGATCATTATTTAAATAAGATACGATAATATAAGATAAGTTATTTATGAAGAACAGATTTCATAAAAAACCTATTGTTATTTGTATGTATGTATTTGTACCACATTGTATGTAGTTCACAGTCCATCAAAGTATCTTAAAGTATAAGTAATATATCTGTATTACTTATATGATGTAGTGTCAAACGGAAGTACAGAAAAAAATCGTAACACGAAAGCTATGAAAAATCCCAGTAAATACATAGGGTGATTCGGGAATCTCAAGGGATGCTCTGCTCTATCTCTGAACTTCCGCTTGACACTATTTTTTGTGACACCCTGTATATAGGAGATTTCCACGTATATCACTCATCACGATATTTCTGGAACCATAAGACCTAGAGACTTAAAATTTGGTAGGAATATTCTTTCACACGAAATTCCACCATTTAAGTAATATACAGGAGTATACGCATGGTGACGGATTTAGAATACATACTTTCACCACCCCATTCCATCCTGGGGGTATCGTATGAGCCAACAAAACTCGCCTTGCTAGGGTGGCACAGTAAGCTAATTACCCTCCCTGTAACTGGAAGACGCCTGACTCACAGGTTGTAACCAAGATCGTATAGTGATACGAACTTTTTTTTTGCTTTTCTTTAGAAAAAAGAACCTTTTCACTAGGTATAACCTGTGTCGCGGGAGCAGATTACAAACATGAAATTTATGAATACAAATGGCACCCAGACTGAGAGCAAGGTTTACACATAGACACTTGCCCGGCCCCGGAATCGAACCTGGGATCCCGTGATCCAAAGGCGGCGCATCCAACATCTAGACCAACAAGACAGTATACTATTGATCTATCTTGATGTATGAGTGATATAACCCTTTTTCTGAACAGTTTTTTTTTAATAAAATTTGTAGGTAAAATCATACCAAATAACTATCATTATGATTCCAACTTACTAACATGGATTTCCAAAATTTTTTTTTGGTTCTCTGTGCTTATTTCACGAGCTTTAACAATAATACCTAAGGGTATTCCTAACGGCTTCGCATGGGTGCAATGACGAACCTCTAAATTTATCGGTGGTTCTCTACAATATTATACATGTAATATACTTAAAAACCTTCCTCTGGAATCACTTTACCTATTAGAAAAAACCGCTTCGAAATCCGTTGCGTTGTTTTAAAGATATAAGCATACATAGGGACGGACAGACGACAGCGACTTTGTTTTATACTATGTAGTGATAGTGATGAAGCTCGCGCGTAAGCCAGCGAGTAATTAAAAAAAAACATTTTTCCCCATGAAACTTCGTACACAGCATCAATAACAGTAGTAATATCGGTCTTTTAATTAAAGCTAAAGTATTTTTGCTACATCTCGTATATTAAGTATGTTCGTCTTAAAAACTCAACCTTGCAATTATTTTTTCGATATTTAAACGTGCCGGGCGGCCGGCGTGCGCAATGAAACTTTGGCTGCGTACCAAAATATGAACACAAATTTAAGTCTAATCCCAACCAGTGCTCAGAGTAGCGTGAAATTAAAAATATAAATACTATGACACCAGCCTAAGCAGATTAAGTAAAATTATCACCAACAACGTTTTGGAAAATGTTTCATGTTAATACGATTGAGATTTTTTATATCAGCGTCCGCCAAGGATGGTCAAGTTAGCAAATTAAGTAAGAAATATTTAATACTAGCTGTTCCCGGGGGCGCGTTGCTACGGCATTAAAATAAATTTGAAAGAAAGGCATTACACAAAAGTATTTTTTTTTGTTCATAAAACATAACTATTCTATGTAGGACAATACAGACAAAAATCGATTGGAAAAAATATCTGACTGTAGTGAATCGTCATATATGATCATGATTTCAGCCAAAAGATGTCCACTGCTGTACATATGCACCCCCCCCCCCCAGGATAACCACGGAAGGCTGGTCCTTCATTTTCCGGCCACTTTAACCACTGCAGAGTCAGGCCTACTCCATTTATATTGTGGGCAATTAGCCCACTGTGCCACGGGCTGGCAAAGGGTTTCGTATCAAGTTTTCCTTCTCTTGCGGCTTGGTTTTCGGCCGTATCATTTCCTTTTGTCGTCTCTTACGTCATCCTCAGGATGGAATGGGGTGTTGACACTATGTATTGTAAATCCGGCACAGAAACTTAGCAACTGATGCATGGCGTAGCACGTTGCTTATGCGAGGCATGGGCTACACAGAGTATAACAGAAACTACATATTATATCCAAGTGAGAGATCATAGATTTGAGAGTTAACTAGAAGGATAGCTTCTGTATGTACCTAATTTTTTTTATCTTGAAGTATCGAGGTTTTTCCGATCAACATTTTAATCAGAAAACACGTCGTCCGTCCTGAATAAATTAGCTGATTTGCCTTTAAGCTTCGTACCTACGTTCAGCTAATTTTATTGGCTTTTCAGTTTTTATATCTTCATTTAAACTTACATTAATACCGAGGTTTATTGGGATTACAGTATTATCTTATAATGCGTAGGTACAATCCTTAGTCCCGCCCACACTAATCCGCGGAATGCTGGTATGGGGCATGTGGGATACAGGTTCTGAGAGGTGACCTCTACTCACTAATCATTCCCCGTCGTACCACCCCACGTTGACTTCCCTGTGGGTCCTGACTATATTGCCACGGGGAGGTCAAGGTATCAAGGGAGGCTAAGGCAGTCATTATTGGTCGTAGCTATTTTTCGCTTTCAAGTGCCTACTTTCTGATCCGTGTGGTGACGGATTTAGGGTACATCGATTCACCACCCTTTTCCATGCTGAGAGTGTCGTAAGAGTCGACAGGAGGAAATGTCAAGGCCGAAAACCTAGCCGCAAGAGAAGGAAAAGTTGATACAAACCCCTGTGCCAACCCGTCTTGCCAACGTGGCACACTAGGCTAATAATCCTAGTGTGCGCTCCATGTAACTGGATTAGGCCTGACTCAGTAGTGAGTAACGCAGGCAAAGCCGTATGACGAAGCTAGAAAACTATAAAACAATCACATCTTCTATCAAGTGATAACAGACAAGTTAAATTTGAACGTTATATGAAGACCAATAAATGTATATCATCATATATTATCCGCTGGTGGCGACACTTGAGGCGAGATTAATGTGGCGGTATGCTCGCCCGACCCTCTACCACCCCCTACCCCAACTTTGTTAATATGCATCACAAATTGCACAAAGCGCGCGTTGAAATGATTTATTGTCATGATTCTTGGTTAGTTAACATAATAGTTGGTAATTTGCAAAAAAAATCTATTTCAAACCCCCAACGGCATTATTAATTATTGAGATTAATACTTGAACTAGATATTGCTCCTCTAAAACATTAGTTATCTGCAAGAAGTTCCGTCAAAATCAGTCCAGCGGCTTCGGAGATTACTTTGAAGAAACAGACATTTATCTTAATAATTCTGCGACGGGCAGCCGGCAGCAACTGGATGCATAGAACCGAAGACCGGGTTCAGTGGCGAGCATTGGGGGAGGCCTACGTCCAGCTGTGGACTGAAATAGGCTGATGATGATGACGATGACATAATAACATTTATCTTAATAAAACGTCACGTTGTTTGTCGGTGATGGACCCATAAACTACTTAACCGATTTTAATAAAATTTGCACACCGTGTGCAGGTTGATCCAACTTGAAAGATAGCTTACATCTCAATTTATAGACGCAATAATATTTTATTGCCAATTATTTATCCCGCCGTACATTCTCGCACTCGCATTGGCTGTCACGAGCCGCATGCGAGTGGCAGTATTTAAAACCTATGGCGCTGTACCAAGCTCCGCATTTGGTCTCACGTGTCTACGCACACGCGTACATGCGGAGTTTGGTACTGCGCCTCGCACGCGGCTCGTGACATCCAATGCGAGTGTGAGCATGTGCGGCCGGGCTTTGTCTATTATTCGACAGTCACATTTAATACATGTTAGCTCCAAACGATTCCAACAGATGGCGACATCTGTTGAATGGATCGAGAAAGTATTCAATAGATGAAGCTATGTTTAAAGTTAAATTAAGTTATTATTTTTTTTTAAAACGAATCGCTTGCTCTATTTATAGCCTGTATCGCGGGGGCAGTTCACAAACATGTAATTCACGAAAAAATGACACCCAGACTCAGAGTAAGTGACAAAGACACTTTCTGCTAGTGTAACATAATTATGATATTTTCATTGGTATGCATTAAGAAGAGAAAACTGTAAACATTATAAGTACGCACAGGTGTTCCATATGAAGAAATAAAATTGTTTTTAATTAGCGCTTTTTTCCCACACGTTTTTAGAATTACTTTACTTCCCTCACCTTTTTCCCAATTTCATTGGGGTCGCTACCGGTCTAACCTAATTTGGCTACAAGTAATTTTATAAGGCATTTAATAGAGGCGTTAGTCCTAAGGAGCCTAGTATCATGTACACTACAGTTAGTGTCGGGTATTTACAATGTCCGTATCCTTGCTTACTAAATAAAATAATAAAACTAAAACAGACGTAAACAAACACTACAAGTGTGTAGTTTCATAATAAACTTGTCAGTCCGACGTTGTGAGATGCACAACATGGCTTATAAATCAAGGAGAGGGTTGCACTGCGCCATCTTAATCTCACCTGCAGTGTCAGGCAACCACAGCGTTACATATGATGTATTATGCCATTTATTAGATCAAGTGCGAAATTAAACCCAGATATAATGTTTGTTCACACAAACACAGATTTGAAACGCAGATATACAAATATTTTAATATTTTGTAATATATGTAGTTTACATTATTTAATTCGACGACGTTTCAAATGGGAGAGTCTAGATGTCAGTTGTCTTCAAAAGTACAAAGAATTATAATTTTGTTTTATTGATGACGTTTTCCTGTGCACTTTTTCTTTGTACTTTTGAAGACAACTGTCATCCTAGTCTCTCCCGTGACCACGACTGCTGCAAAGCATTCGAAGCGTCGGGACTTAAATAATGTAAAATATACACGCGTTAAATCCGTTAAAAAGAATTTAATTTCATTGTGTAATAATCGCGAAAACCTAATACATAGTTAAGTCCGTTGTTTATTAGTTTTGTCTACATTTATTTGCTCATTAAATAAACCATCAGTTAAGATTACAAGAAAAATACAAAACCAAACAAAAACGCAATTTAATTCAATTCATCCATTCAGACAAGCCTTTCTAACACTCATATTTCACTCGCGGGTTTATTATATTCAATTTCAATTCCATTTAACGCTTTGATTTAAAACCAAAGTCCGAATTTACAAATGCTGCAAAGGTTACAGAGTGAGCATATAATATCAAATAAAAGTTAAAGCAATATTAAGTTTACAGTATCCTCGTTTAACGTATTCATAACAGGGCCACAGAGCTTAATCTCAGTCTTGGTAACATCATTTATAATTTGTTTCCTTTTGTAATAACAAGGCATTTAGAAATGTATCTGCAATACTACGAATTCGATAGCAAATTGTGAAATTGTATAAGTAGAATAATAATTTATTAAAGTTCTATTCCCCGGTAAGATCTAGTTCCAAGATTTTCCGAGTATTGAGTCTGACGAGGACAAACATTTCAAAGAAGAAACCTATAGACTACCAAGTGTCTATTTACATTGGTTATCCAATTCCTTCAATGCAACCGTATAATAAATAAGAATCTGTGATGACCTTACTTTGCGTGGTGGTCTTAATTAAGTGTTTTTTGACAAAATATTATATATATCATAAAATTATATGTAGCGGGAAATTTGTCAAATAAATAAACCAAAAGTTAAGATTACAAGAAAAAAACAAACTAAACAAAAACGTAACCTAAATCGTTTCATCCATTCAGTACCTATAATGCTATAGACCTACAAACAATCAGACAAGTAAATCTTCCAAATAAAGTGCATTATGACAAGTAATCTTAAGCTTTATCTCTTAATACGAGGGTGAATCAAAAAATTCTTGGAATCAATATTAAAAAATGCAAAGATTTAAATAATAATATTTTATTTTTCTACATAATCTCCCTCCAATGCAATGCATTTAGAATAACGCGTTTCTAAAATCCTTATTCCTTGTGAAAAAAAATTATTTTCTTGACTCTCGAAAAAGTCCTCTACGGCAGCTATAACCGCGTCATTATCGTGAAATTTTGTTCCACGAATTTCCTCTTTTAATTTTGGAAATAAGTGAAAATCACTTGGGGCTAAGTCCGGAGAATATGGTGGGTGGTCAAGGAGATTGAAGCCAGCACAGCGGATTGCGTTGAGCGCAACTTCCGATCGATGGGCAGGAGCGTTATCTTGAAGGAACAACACGCCCAACGACAGTTTTCCACGACGTTTTTCTTTAATCGCTTCACGCACTTTCGGGATTAAATTTGCATAATAGGGTCCAGTTATCGTCTGGCCTTTTGGCATGTAATCAATAAAAAGGATTCCTTCACTATCCCAGAACACAGAGGCCATAACTTTGCCAGCGGAAGGAGCAACTCGAAATTTCTTAATGGATGGAGAGGATGGTCGTTTCCAAGACATGCTTTGTCTTTTAGTTTCAGGATCAAAATGGTGGACCCACGTTTCATCCATGGTGACAAGACGACGGCAAAAATTATCCGAATCACGCTGGAACATTTCGAGATTACGCTTGGAAATTTCCAAACGTCGCTTTTTGTTTTCGTCGGTTAACATTCGTGGCACCCATCTTGCAGACACTTTTTTGAACCCCAGTGAATCAATTAAAATGGATTGAACGCTACCAAAAGATATCTTTAGGATCTCAGCTATATGTTTTATAGTCATTCTTCTGTCTTCCAAAACCAGATTCTCAACCTTTTTGACATTTTCTTCTGTAACGGAGGTTGAAGGCCGCCCAGAACGCGGGTCATCTTTACAGCTTGATCTACCTCTTTTAAATTCAGCCACCCAGTACGCAACCGTAGAATAGGGTACAGCATCACCCCCTAATGTCTGCTGAATGTCCAAAAAAATTTCCTTCGTAGACATTTTTTTCAAACTGAGATATTTTATCACCGCACGTAACTCACTTTTATCCATAATTTTGACTTTTTAGCAACTCGTTGCACAAAAAAATTTATTACATGCGAACGAACTGACAAAAACAAGTGACAGTCTGCATAAATATAGTGTGATAGACACTCTTTAATTTGAATATCGAACTTGATCCAAAAAGGTTTCATATATATGCACTTCTAAGAACTTTTTGATTCACCCTTGTACAACTACTCAGTCTATACATGTCCCACTGCTGAGTCGGGCCTCCTCCAGTACATGGAGGGTTATATGCCTACTCTGCCGCGCTGGCCAGATGGGTCCAGCGTTATTTCTCTTGCGGCTAGGTATAGTTGGAGGAGGCCCGAGCAGTCATTTATGGCCTAAGAAGTAGTATCAAGAGAGATGGATGGATTGTAAGAATGAGAAATTGTGTATGAAAGGTGTGACTGTAGATATGTCGACTGATAGGTATGTATGGAGGCTACTACCACCAAGCGTGGGACAGGGGTCGTAAGATGATGATAATCATCATCATCATTTCAGCTAAAAGACGTCCACTGCTGGACATAGGCTTTCCACAAAGGCCGGTCCTGGGCCGCTCGCATCCACTGCTTTCCGGCGACCTTAACCAGGTCGTCGGTCCACCGTGTGGGAGGCCTACCAGCACTGCGCCTTCCGGAACGCGGTCGCCACTCGAAGACTTTTCTGCCCCATCGGGCGTCGGTCCTGCGAGCTATGCCCTGCCCTGCCCACTGCCACTTAAGTTTGGCATTCCGGTGGGCTATGTCGGTTACGCTGGTTTTCCTGCGTATCTCCTCATTTCTGACTCGATCTCGCAGGGAAACGCCGTGCATAGCCCTCTCCATTGCCCTTTGGGTGACTTTGAGCCTTCTGATGGAGCCCATAGTGAGCGACCACGTCTTTGTTCCATATGTCATCACTGGCAACACACATTGTTTGAAGACTTTTGTCTTCAGACACTGCGGTATTGTGGACGAGAAGATCTTTCGCAGCTTCCCGAACGCTGCCCAGTCGAGTTGGATCCGACGATTGACCTCTTTCTCGAAGTTGGACTTACCTAACTGGACAGTGTGTCCCTAGTAAATGTAATGGTCAACAGCTTGGAGGGTAGAACCTCCGATGTGAACAGGAGTGGCTTGAACATGGATATTAGACATGATCTTCGTCTTCTCCATGTTCATCTTAAGGCCGACTCGCTCGGAGGCTCCACAGAGGCCATCGAGCATCGTAGTGAGGCCCTCCATGGTCGCAGTCATTACGCCTGGTAAGTGTAAATATGACGAATTATTAGAGTTTTGTGATATTTTATTTTGAGTTTGAGTAGAAGTAACTAGGTTATTTCGTTTTAAATGAAGTTCCAGAATATCGGCCTTAGATGAGAATCTTAGCTCATGAAAACAAAAAACATTTTATTTCGACCTAGTGTTATTTATATACACTTTTATACGCATGTTACTGAGTCATATCGTACCCACTTCAGTGACTTACAACTAAAATAAAATGCTTTACGATAAAAATATTTTAAACACAATGCTTCTGTGTATAAAATTGCCTGTTGTTACAATTTAGTATGCGCCAGTGCACAGAACATTAATGCCGACGAATACTATGTTGCGGTGTCCCAGACAGCTGCGGTGTCTACGAGAAATTCTAAGAAGAATATTTAAAGGAGATTTCATTTTTTCTTTTCGATTTACACGGTTTATAAGAAATGTTTCATTAACACGTAGAATATTTAGGAACACTTAAATGAAATAAGAAGAGTCATTAGGAAGAGGTTATCGTTTTTATTTTTAGGTTACATTACCTACATACTTTACCACACCTCTCTCCGGTTAATTACCATTACCGTCAAAAAAAAAACAACATTTAGACGTCAACACTCGATCGTGCGTTTCAATACTTTCAATATGTTTCGTATTAGAAGGTAATTAAAAATATGTATACACAGTTAAACATTTATAAAGGTCTCTAAAGTCTTCAGATTTATTAGTGTTTTTCTTCTGAAGACTTCTGCATCTACCCTGAAAATGTGACAATGACAATAAATATTCTCCCAAGAAAAAGTAAGGTATCGTAAGGTAAGGTATCGTGATGAATTTATAGTACAAAACATCATAAACCGACTTGTAACTATGGTACGAGGCATCTAAGTTAAACATAGAGACAGACAATTTAGCCGCAGGAGAGGAAAATTCCACGGCAACCCTTTTAGTTGACTACGCTAATGCCCGTTTTCGCTAATTCCCATCAAAAAGGTCTGACTAAAACCAAACATTTATCGTCTGAACTAATAATAGTATATTTCATTACAAGTGCGGGAAGGCTGTCATTGCAAAGACTTCCGACAAATGTCTACAGTCTGTGACAGTCGGAACAAGTTGCAATGACGGATCCGCACGTGTACTGAAAGACTATTTTTAATACAGTTGCGAAAAAATGAAGCAATTTAATAAAATAATAAAAACACAATAAACTCAACTAACTAATCATTTATGACATAAAAAAATGGCGCCGACCGTAGAATATAAGAAGAGATTTATTTTTTCTTCACCCATTCTAGTAGGCAAAAGAAACTATATATACAGCCAAGGCGTTAGTAGAAAATTTTTATTGATATGAAATGAAAATGAAATTGAATGAAATGAAACCTAACCTAACTCATTCAATCAAATTATTAAATCTGATATTGAAACAAATGAGTAAGTAGTTTCTTTTTAGAAATATACGTAATCTAAGAATCATAAAAACTTCTATGATTTTTTTTTTGGTAAAAACTTCATGGTTGGTTTTTCCTTATAATAGACATTATTTTGACAGTTGGGAAAGAAAACGCACTAGTGCGGGAATGGTAAAGAAAAAACACGCGTGTGTAATAGCCCACTTCCCGAACGCTATACGTCCCTGCAATATGCCACTTTTTGAGCAACTGTATTAAAAAATAATTATTTAATCGGGCCGACTGAACAGTGGGTCATTTATGGGCTGAATAGTAGTAGTTGTAGATTATGACCTTTTCCGTTTGATGACGGATTAAGAAAACACCTTTATGAGGACATCGTCATAAGATGAACGCACGAGGCAGATCACTTAGCTACAAGAAACTTGATACAAATCCTATGCCAAGCCGTCTTAGCATCGTGGAACAGTAAACTAATTTCCCTCCACGAATATGGAAGAGGCACGACTCAGTAATGGGTAGTTTATGTGATGAAACGGCGAACGAACAATGACGATGATGTAATAAATAAATAAATAAATATCCTTGGACATTTCACACAACGCCATCTCGTCCCAAGCTAAGCAACTTAATGCTTGTGTTATGGTAACGAGATGGCTGATAAACTACTTATATACATTTTTTTTTGTAAATACATACATATTCTAGATAGAAATGACACCCAGACTCCGAGCCCGTGCCTCTGGTTTAAACAAAGACACTCGCCCGACCCCGGAATCGAACCCGGGACCCGTTGATCCAAAGGCGGCACATCTAACCACTAGACCAACGAGGCAATAGAATCGAACACAAGCAATACACCTCAACTGAATACACTAATTGGACAAAGACATCATTAATCAGACATTAATTTAGATACCATTAGATGATGATTATCCCTAGCTAAGCTTAAGGTTAGTATGTCATCAAATCAATCCATTTGAGTCAATTATAATGACTCCTATTACAGCCGTATGCGTACACAACAATAAGACTAAGGGAATAGGAAGACGGGAAACAAGAACAGTGTCTGTAATTAACATAGTAATTATAGGCGTCTAATTGCCTCGCTGTTCATGGCTTGAGTATCAAACGGGCGTGACAGGACTGAAGAGTCCCGACCCTTGCCCTGGCTACAGCGTAGACCGAGAGTCTTATTAGAGAACATACAAGTCGATAGCTTTTTGCGAGTTCGTTCGTTACACCCCATGAATGACCCGCTACTGAGTCGGGCTTCCGCCAAATTCATGGAGGGAAATTAGCCCACTGTACCACGCTGGCAAGATGCGTTGGCACAGGGTTTGTGTCAAGTTTTCCTTCTCTTGCGGCTAGGTGATTTGCCTCTTGCGTTCCCTCTTTCGCCTCTTACGTCACCCTCGGGACTGTATGGGTTGGTGACACTGCGTATTCTAAATCCGTCACTACGCGGAGTTTTTGCGAGTATTACTTTGTATTAGTCATTATTCCGCGTGGTGACGGATTTCGAATACATAGTGTCGCCACGCCATTTTATCCTGAGGGTGTTGTAAGAGCCGATAAAAGGAAATGATAAGGCCGAAAACCTAGTCGCAAAAGACGGAAATCTTGTTAATCCGTCTGGCCAGCGAGGCTCCGTAGGCTAATTACTCTCCATGTACTTAGAGGAGGGCCAACTCGGCATCATTTATGGGCTGAAAAGTAGTAGTCATTATCATCTAATTATAATATTGGCCCTTAAAAGAACTACTGCTGACTCGGGAATTTTCCATTTACATGGAGAAAAATGAACCAATTCAACCAAACTGGCTGGGTGGTACAGGTATTGTATAGACAATTTCTTCTCTTGGAGCTAGGTTGTGTGCATCTTGAGTTCCTTTAGTCACATCATACATACATAGGTGGAATAGGTTTGTGAGACTAAGTATTCTAAATTAGTCATCACATGAATGTGTAATTAATAAATGGGTAAATTTGTTCACGTTGATGCACTTTGGACACAGTGTCACCAATGAATTCTATTCGGTGGAAGTCACAAGGGTCACATTAACAAAATTCTCGCATTGGAAGCAATATTTTTTAAATATCCCTGTCAATTCGACAAGCCTACGTTGAAATATCTATCCATGAATTCAGGGGCAGCTCAATTCAGTAGTAGGTCTAAGAAGAATTTTAGGAGGAAAGATCCATGTGGCGTATCAACACGTGACTACGGACGTCAAACCGAGTTCGTTCAGCGATAACACTACTTATAAGTAATAATCAAATTCAATATCCTTTTAAAAATGACTATTGATCACACTGATACTTAAAATTGATAAAGATAAAGTCGTTGCCTATTCTGAAATAAATCTACGAGTATGTCATAAACAGATTTTAGTAATAAAAACCTACAAATAACATGTAAGCATTGATGACTAGCTCTTGTAAAAAATTGCGACGTTTCATTATAATAGCTGTGACGCTTAATTAAGAAGACAGAGAGCATCAATACTTCGACGGCTCCGAATACGTGACTACGCAAAACGTTCCTTTGCTGAAAACGTGACAGTGTCTATTAAAAAAAAACCTTTTTGAGATATAATTGCACTGTTTTTAAAGCACTGATTCTATTAAATTTCGCCTTCTTGATAAAAGCCTACAATTATTTGCCTTGTTGGTTGTTGGTAAGGGTTGGATGGTTCGATTCCGGGCAAGTATCTCTGTGTAAACCAAAAGTACTTGCTCTGGTCTGGGTGTCATGCGTGTTCGTGAATTACACGTCTGTAAACAGCTTGGGATACAGGTGTAAAATTACGTATACCTAGACGACTTTCGTTTTTTTTTCAAAGAAAAAGATCTTCTTCCACCGTTTTTACTTGCTCATGCATAGAAGATATTAAGGTACTCGCTGATATTAAAAAACCTATCGCGTTTAGTCTAAGAATTATCAGTCATAAAAATGCCATTTCGGACTATTAAAGGTCGATGTACGATCTGCCGAGAATCACCAGTCATAAATTACAATTTGAGAATCCTATTCGTCGGTCAAGTTCGCAACGACGTTTCGAACTTCTATTCATACTGTCTAAATCAGATCTTAATCAAGATTTAGACTTTAAGTTCTTACTATAGTAGTAAAAAAATTATAAGTAATTCAATGGCATCTTATAAAGTAAAAGTATACGTGTGTGAAACAAACAAAAATACAACTGAATTAAGAAAGAGGTCGTAGCATTCATTTTCTTTTTTTTCCCGGGGTAACAGTCTTTATTGACTATTCACACCGGCCCGGGAAATGTCAATGTGGGGTGTGTGGAACTCTGGTCTGTCGAGAAGTTCGAGCAAACGGGCTCGATAACGAATATGAAACTAACAGGGCGGCCACGTTGAAGAAGAAGCGATGAGAACATTCGAGAAGTATAAATATCCGTACGGAACGACCCAGAATCATCTGGCAATACCAAGAACTAATCTACGGTGGATCTCGAACTGCACTCAGTTAAGCTTCAAATTGTGCAGGCGATGAAACCAAATGATAACATTCAACGTAAGTTATTGGCTGACACGTATTGTTTATAGACAAGGCCCATTTTCACATCAATGATCACGTGAATAAACACAATTATTTGTCAATATTGGAGCAGGGACAACCCTCACCATAAATACCAAAATCCACTTCATTCAGCTAAAACGACAGTATAGTCTGCCATATCAGTAAAGGGCATAATGGTTCTTATTATCCGTTATTTTTTTAATAATCAAGGAAATATGAATACTTTGAATTCAGCTGAATACGTCAAGATGTTGCAAGATATTTTGATGCCGCAGTTGCATGAATTGCCCGCCCCCGGAATTGAATCGCGGACCCGTGATCTAAAGGTCATCTAACCGCTAGACCAAGGCGTTGATCTGTGATTTACTAGCATCGTGTTGCAGCTGATGCTAGAGGTACACATTAAGGTTACCACTCTATAACATAAATATGAAACCTATTTTAAATAAAAATTAGTTTAAAAAAACAGATAAAGGTGAGTCTATAAAATATAGTCCGGGGTAGTTCAGCTTATCAGATTACGGTAAAAGCTTTTACTGAAAAATAAATTCGGTTTTATAATCCATTTGAAATAACAAATACTTTTTGCTGTTTACGTATAACAGTTATGACCATAACGACCGATCTCGTTTTTCACAATTAAATTAATTACATATAGAAGAGGTTATTTGAGTTGTTTTCTAATCTTTTCCAAAATCTTGGTTTTGCGAACGATACGAATTGATATACACAACACCATTCCTATAAAATTCGTACTAAGTTGCAGAATTTTCAAAGTACAAAATCACGATATATTGTACTACTACTCCGCCCACAAATTACCACAAATTTTCAAAATCTTATGAATTGTACTTAGTATTAATTGACTTTTACACAGACCGTACTCCCGGAACTAACCTAAGGATGTTAGCAACATCGAATGTGTCATTCACGTTACTGATCTTGCAAAAAATAAAGAAAGGAGCTAGCAGTAGGCTATTTACCCTCCATTTAACTGGAGGAGGCTGAGCTCAGTAATGGGCCGTGTCCTGAGTCCCTTGCAGCAGAGCGAGTGGGTTTCTTCAGGTGCATCTCCTTCCTCAGGCGGAAGGTTAACAGGTATGCTCTACCTTTCTTAAGTGAGAATTTGACAGTCACCTTCTCTTCACCTTATCTCGAAGAACTACTATGTAGACTGTAACATATTCGCAAGGCTATTGAATCGTTTTGTAATAAGATTCCTTCAGCTTTGCAATGGTGTCTTTATCAGTGTAACGTAGAGGGTAACAAAAACCTTAAAACCATCCAAATGACATACCGCCACCGAAGGCACCTACTACTACTCAGCCCATATAAAACCCACTACTGAGTCGGGCCTCCTCCAGTTACATTGACGGGAATTAGCCTACTATGCCGCGCTGGCCAGATACACAGGTCAACACAGGGTTTCGTATCAAGATTTCCTTCTCTTGCGGCTAGGTTTTCGTCCAAATCATTTCCTTTTATTGGCTTTTATGACACCCACAGGATGAAACAGGGTGGCTATTATTGGTTCATTATTTCTCTGGAATATCCATGCAGCAAAATGTGAACAAAGCACAATTTAGGTATTGCTATACAAATGTATAGCGTAGATGTCTTTGGTCGCTTTGGTACGACCACAAAGGCTTGTTCCTTTGTTCACATTTTGAAAGCACGAAAAGTGTTGATACCCAAAAAACTTTCATGTTTGTAATTGACTTTGCTTTTGCTAGTAAATTGAAACAATATCTGTATAAAAGGCGATGGAAAGTTAATGATAGGAGGCGTAACACGCAAGTTGGCCATAATCTCTTGCAACGGTGAAACTAACATTTCGACACAACTACTTTATTTATTAAGGAAGCCGTTACACGTATTCCAAAATAACTTACTAATAAATATACATTAACAAACCAGAGGGAAACAATATTAATCTTGTGTCAAACGTCTCTTTAGCATTCTCCTAGAATTTGGGACTTACGACGGTAGTCCCAAAAGTACCTGAACTGGAAATGTGGGTAGTTAAAAAAATATAAATTATATATTACATTGTCATCGACCTTTCAACATCTTATGTTATAAATTTAACGCTACGAAAATCACATAGTATTTTAATTTTTCTGGTGCCAATGGATGCCAGTTTTTTTTTTTTTTTTTTAATTTTGTTTATTGTTTACTTCGTCAGATCGGGTATTTTTGGGGCCGTTCTCCAAGTACTTGTAGCTGAAGTGAGTTTTTCAAATGTACTTAAATGACTATCACTAAAACAAAAAGGGAAATCGAAAATGGCTTACCTAATGCTTGATCCTTAACCTACGACTACATGGAGGATAACTAGCCTTCTGTGTCACGAAAGCTAGACGGGTTGGCATAGTGTTTCGTATGAAAGTTTTCTTCTTCCAGCCTCATTTCTCTTTGTAAACAACAGTTATCTTCCAATGTGAGAATATCACCAGCACTCTAAGTACCTACGTTTTTAGACAGGTGCATGGGGAATGAAAGAGAAATGTACTGTTAATTGTTTTTTTTTAATTTTAATGGAAAATTGTTTTTAATAATGTTAAATTTCCTAAGTACTATCGTAAGTAGTAGTATCTATCGTCCCACAAAAATTATTGCCCAATCATCAATGGTTAGAAGTTAAAGAATTTCATCTAAAATCTCTTTCCCATCAGTATTCTTATTTATTTGTAGTTACGAATTACTTTCCTAATAGGTAGTATGGCAAAACGTCTTTTATCAACGCAAGGGTCGCCGTTTAATCGAAGTGACAGCGACAGAGGCTTTGTGCCTGACAGTAGAAGAAATAACCTGATTTTTGTTTTATCCATAACTAGCGACCCGCCCCGGCTTCGCACGGGTGCAATGATTAAACTCTAAATTTATTAGTGTTTCTCTACTATATTATGGACTAGCTGACCCGGCGAACTTTGTTCCGCATTATATATATTTAAAACAAAAAGAAAGTTGGACATAGGATACCTGAGATTTTTATCCCGTCCGTATAAAACCTACTTTAACAAAACGCAACTGACAGCGAAACGTTATGTTGTCTGTAGTTTAATATGGTCGAAAATTTGACAATTAGAAATTTTGAATTCGACTTGTTTATATTGTTGTAACTCACATAATATCTTTATAACTTCTAGCCTATGTGTTATTCTGATGTATAAGCTATATTATTGTAAAGTTTCATTAAAATCCATTCAGTAGTTTTTACGTGAAAGAGTAACAAACATCCATCCATCCATCCATACTTACAAACTTGTTACAAACAAACGAATTGTGGTGTGGTGACGGATTAAGAAGACACAGTGTCACCACTCCATTCCATCCTAAAAGTGTCGTAAGAACCGACAAAAGGAAACGGTATTTGACGGCTGTCGGCGTTTGTCAGGTATGTTGAGCTCGAGTCAATTATTTGAAGAAATTGAATATTTCATAGCTATTTGAAAAAGTACATTTCGAGGATATAGTCTTTTTGATGTCCATGTGGTGACGGATTTAAAATACACCGTGTCACCATCCCATTCCATGCTAAGGGTGTCGTAAGAGCCGACAAAAGGAAACCTTGCCGCTAGAGAAGGAAAAATTGATAAGAAACCCTATGATAGTCCATCATGCGAGCGTGGTACAGTAGCCTGATTACCCGATTTAGCAGAGGGTCATTTATGGGTTGAAGAGTGGTAGTATACACATGTAGGCTTGTGACTTTCATTAGAAAAATCAACAGATTTGGTGGAAATACAGTATTTACTTGAAAAAGGAAAATAATGCATACTTTCGTATTTAACTGCATGTAACAGTTAATGATATATTAATAAGTGTATTAATTAAAAAATATTGCGTACAAATTAGGCACTTATTAAGACCGCTTTAATAGCCAAAATTGCTTGGAAATTTCGTCATCGTTCATAAAAAACAGCCTTACTCACAGGAGTTTGCCTGCAATTGTAGCAGTTTTATCAGGAACTAAGAAAATATAAGACTACTAGCTGCGCCCCACGGTTTCACTCGCGTACTGAGGGAAAATTGTGATAGTGATGATTAAACGTGTTTTGTTGTTTCGTCAGATTTTTTATTATTAGATAACTCACACTTTATCTGTTTAAATTAAAGCTTAAAGTTATTCTTATGTGTAAGCTATTTTATTGTAAAGTTTCATCAAAATACTATCAGTAATTTTTGGGTGAAAGAGTAACAAACATACATCCATACTGTCTTAGAAACTTTTGCGTTTATGATATTAGTAGGATATGTTTATTAAAATAGTTTTGCATAATGAAGCCACATAAATAGTAAAAGGAAACTTCCGTTATTTTGACAATTTGTTTTACTCCAAGTATGAACTAAACTAAGCCCTTATACGCAAGCCCATATAACGACCTACGGTTAATGGGAAACTGCTAGCTTTAGATGTTACGCATGGCGTACAAGAAAATAAAATATATTATACTTTGATGTAAGAAAGCACTTAAGGGGCATGTCACCCGTCAATCACCACGCTTACCCTCGCACCGTGACGACATGTTTCGTTTTTACACAATTCGCTTAGGCAAACTTGTTTATTTATTTACATTTTACATTTACAGCTGCGAAAGATCTTTTCATCAATAATAACGTCAGAATCTCTGCGGACTTTCTATCCTATCGAGTACAGTCGTGTTTTAAAAGCCCGTGTATTCTGTCTTGCATGAACACAAAAATAAGACACAGTATAGACGCTGCTTAAGCATTTAACAGTGCCCTTTTTTTTTCCGCGGCGATGATGTGAGACTCCGGAAACTACGCGTCTACTCACTAAAACCCCAGCGGTATACCTTCACACTACACGCTTGGGGCGCCACAGGTACGCGTAAACCCCCCGCGACCGTGCTGCCACCTTGTTGTGGTGAGGGGGCTTGCGTGCCTTTAGGATCCGTTGGGGCAATACTGGCTCAGGGTTACCCATGCCGGGCGGGCCCATTGGGAGAGGCCAGACGAAGAGCGGCGCACGGAGTCGTGGTGGTTTTGGCTCTGGGGACTCCTCTGTCCTCAGGGTTGCCTCGGAAGCCTTAACCTGCCATGACACACAGCGTGGTGAATGCAGTGGAGGGCGGCCAGGCGCTAAGGCCAGGGCTGCCACCAATAGCAGCGGAGGGGCGGAGGCCAGGCAGGCGGGCAACGGCTGCCGCGTGGGTCAGACGCCAGTTCATCCGGAGCCCGACGGGGTACGGTAAAGGTACGCGTAAACGCATTTCACTGCTACGCGCCGACGAGGTGCCCCTAAACAAAATAACTACGTATTTCCTCGAAATGTACTTTTTCAAATCACTACGAAATATTCAATTCATCCAAATAATTGGCTCGAGCTCAACTGACGTGACAAACGCCGACAGCTGTCACATGTTCCATCTGTATGCTATTTATCACCTAAGCAAATGGGGTGATACGTTTACAAACATCTAAACGTGAACTACAAATCTATTAGACTCTCTAAAAAAGTAACAAAATGGGAATGAACGATTATTGGGCGTTTAAAGAGACAAAGGAAATAACTTAGACTTTTTTCTTCATACGTGTCATAATGTAAATATGTATATAATATAACTTTTAATTAAAAATAAATTTGTGCTGTTGCTATTGCAACGAAATTCAAGCAAATTGTTTTTTATTATGTTATTAAAACACTTTTTGAAGTAATTTTTCCCGTGTAATATACATTAAATAATTCTAAGTACCTATCTCCCGAGACCACGATGGCTGAAAAGCATTCGAAACATCAGGAATTAAATAAATTAAATTAAATTATATAATTTATAAAAAATAAAATTAAATCCGCAATACGCGTTGTAAAGGAGAGTAAAGGCGAGCTTTTGTATATAAATTTATTGGACGCTTTAATGAGTTACCTTTTTTAATTATACGTAGACAAGAATTAGGTACCTAACTTTATGTTACTTTTTAGTTATCTTAAATTAAGTGCGTACTAAGTGATGTTTTAATGACAAATAAATACATAGAGGTCATCTAACTTAAACAATTCTGGTGTCACGTTTTTTGTTATTGAACTCCTCGGAAATGGCTCGACCGGTTTTGATGAAATTTTATATTTACATTTGGTAGGTATGGGCATTGGACAGCCTCTAAATTTTATTTTTTATTTTTTAGGTAAACCTTTTTGTTTTTATTTGTTATGACACAGCATACAAAAGTACATACAATCCTAAATTTTCACCCCTTCACGATCAACCCCTATTTTATGGCAAAACAACGTTTGCCGGGTCAGCTAGTATTTTATTTAAGAAAGATTTAGAATTATGTATTCTAAATCTTTCTTAATGTCGCCACTCCATTCCATCCTGGGGGCGTCATAAGAGCCGCTAAAAAGAAATGATGACGCCGGAAACCCAGCCGCAAGAGAAGGAGAACTTTATACGAAACCCTATGCCAATTCGTCTGGCCAGATTGGCATACTACCCCTTATGTAGTTGGAGGAGGCTCGACTCCGCAGTCAGTAATTTGTAGGCTGAGTAATAGTTACATAAAGTCTTCGCCAATCTTTATGGCCGCTCTGAATGTAGCCGCATTACGCTGCGCAGAACACAAAATCAGGTATCAGCGGGACTTACGCGGGGGTGGAGACAGGGATTCAGGCATAAGACAGGGCACCCCCGCGCGCGCCATTCCCTACCCGCAAGTGCCTTCGCATCCGGCGCGTTGGTGTGAGTGAGCTACGTTCGTATTTGTTAAAAAATGTACGATGCGCAAGTTTGTACCTACAGCTACATTAAGAGCGGCCATAAAGATTGCCGCGGGCTGTACTACAAAAAAACATGTATTTTAAACTGCAAATATTTTTCGTGCAAATACGTGTGTATCACGCAACGTCACTCGCAACCATTTATATCGATACAAACTTCGTTGACATGGGAGTTTCAACTGGGCGACATGAAAGAGCTCTATATGAAAGCGGCTGAATACATTTGTTGACATGTGTGTGGTCTAACGAGCGAAGTTCTACCCGTGATTGAAACCGAGCCTTCCGATAGTCATCGCACCCTTTCATGGGCTGACCCTCCAGACCCTCGTACAATACTGGCCATGTGTCCCGCTTTATAGCCAGTCATATTTGATAAAACATGTTAATTAAAACTTTGCATAGTTTGCGACCGGACGACAGGGAACGCTGCCTGTTTGTATCAGATGAACCATTTTGATAGGAGCCTTTTAATTATGCAGGATTTGCGAGTTAATTAAGGCAAATGTGGCTCCTTTGAATGTGGAACTAATGTGGGTGTGTTTTTGATTAAACACAAACATATGTCAGCCCTTTCAAATAGGTATCCCTCAAAAATAAGCAGACTTAATATTGTTAAGAGTTCAACGGTCGTTGTCCGTATGGTGACGGATGTATAATACTAAGTGTCACTATCCCATTCCATACTGAAGGTGTCTCTGTATCTCAAGAAAAAGAAAACTTGACAAGCAGCTCTTAATTTTCGTCAGAAATCCTCATGGATGCGGCCGGGTTATGTAGAACTCCGGGGCACGTAGAGATGGTAAATTGCGCCCCGACACTAAAACCGACGGCGATCCTCGGCTGCCCGAGCGAGGGCCACGGGATTCGCTCCCCGATGGGAGAGCATGCTCAACAACTAATACGAAACCCTGTGCATACCCATCTCGCCAGCAAAGCTAAGTAGGCTAATTACCCTCCATGTAACTGGAGGAGACCCGTCTCAGTAGTGGGTCATTTATGGGCTGATTAATATTAGTAGTAGTTATAAGTAAAGTGATAATTCAGCAAATAGCTTTATCGTAACATAAAATATTTCTTTATTTTGTTTTTCGTTAATAGTCTAGTCAACAACTGCCATTTTGGTCAACTTATTTAAGCAGTCTCAGAAAATTATGGTCTAGGTGTCATTCGATTAGGAATTGCATATAGATGTTCCACTTGCATAAATTGCAAACGTTATTATGGTTTAGTTTTTTGAAACAATGTTGACTCCCGGAATCGTAGCACCAATATTTATAATTTTCCCAGAGGGATGAAAATACGGCCGAAAACGGGTGTTCTGGCTTGCATAAGCCACGCCTTACTTTGGACAATTTATCTTCTTTTTTTATTAATCATCTGGATGCCATTCCGAATCGAATGACACGTCGATCATAATTTTCGGAGATTGATGAAAAAAGTGGACCAAAATGGTAGATACTTGTTGACTAGACTATAACGGCAGAGGCTAGTTTAATCGCAGATGCGACGGCACAGCAAACTTTTAGTACGTGAGATACATAAGCTCCGAGATCAACCGAACCCTCGCAAGACATATTGGTCACGTATTCTTGTCGACTACTTTCATTATCGCTTCGTATTTTTAATTTCCCGTCGAAGTTAATAAACGATCGGCTTAGCAGGCATTTGTTACTGTTTTGTCGCTTCTGTTATCTTTAATACTTTATTTCGTACTAGCGGCCCGTCCCGGCTTGGCACGGGTGCGATGTTACCCGCGGTTATTGTCGTACCGCAGGTGACGTCGCGGGGCGAAGCTCGTCAAAAAAAGTAGCCTAAGTTACTCCTTATATAATTAGCTACCTATCAGTGAAAGTCCCGTCAAACTCGGTCCAGCTGTTCTAGAGATTAGCTGGAACAAACAGACTCTGATGATGATGATGGCTCCAATGTTATTTATTTGTATAGATGAACTTTTATCAAATTTGAATTAAGTATTTCACATAGACCTGTCATTTACAGGTCGTGCCAAACATTTATACATATATTTGTTTTTTGATAAAACAGCGAAACTTGCACCTGTATCGCGAAATCTGTTTACAAACAAGTACTTCACGATTACAAATGACAGAAACTTGCTCGACTCCGGAATCGAACTGGGGATCCATGATCAAAAGGTGGCACATCTGACCCCTAGACCAATAAGGCAATCTGTTATCTGTCTATTCTATCAAAGTGACTTGGCCCTTTGTGCCCTTTAAACTACCAAAATATCAAATCTATATAACTGACATTTTGTATTCTTTTGTCACTGCCTTGGATGATTATTGTTTTAACAGTTGAAAGAGTTTTCCTTGCCGCTTGATACCAGCCGATCCGCGAGTGTTACAGTAGCAGTTGGGTCCTGATCCTAATTGTCACACCTTTGTGCGCGACTGTCACAATGCTGTTAGTTTAAAAACACCTTGCACTGACCTGCTTGTTATTAAATTTAAAAATCTCTATACGTACGAAATGTTGTCGTCTATTACGATGTGAACGACCGACGTTTCCATTTGTTTGTAATAGAAGTTTCGACTTAGGTAGGAATATATTATGAGAGCGCTTTGTTTACCAGCCATTCTTGTTATCAGTTTCTTCGACTTTTAGACAAAATAATAACAACAAATAGATAAACATATCATAGACTTTTTTCTTTATTTTATATATTAAATGTATTTTATTTGTGCACATCATATTCCGTCGTTAATCACTACATAGTATAAAACAAAGTCGCATTTTTCTGTCCGTCCCTATGTATGCATAAATCTTTAAAACTACGCAACGGATTTGAAGCGGTTTTTTTTAATAGATAGAGTGGTTCACGAGGAAGGTTTATATGTATAACACACCCCCGCTTTGCACGGGCGAAGCCGGGGCGGGCCACTAGTATAATATAATCTATAGACTAACATAGGTCCCTGGTTATTATTACACAATAGTGCACGTTTCATATAAATATAAAGCATTCAAATATGATGATGAGAGGATAAAAAAGTAGGACTAAGGAATATTGTTATGTCCTAATTCAAAAAATAAAGCGGGCCTAGTATTTACATATATATTGAATTTTATAAAGGTTTAAACCAAAGGCATGAAAGATCAAACGATTAGGTATTCTTTGTAATTAACACCGTTGAATATTCGTTCAAAGTTAGTTCTATGTAAACTGTAGATCCACATGCTTGTATTCAATTTCATCGGAGCTATTAAATGATATAGGCTCCAATTATACATATACAAAGGATTATTTTGCTTTTCTAACTTTCAAAACGGTGCTAGAAAGTTTGTAATCTGTATCATCTACTTGAATAATCCTTAGTGAGCTCGGATTAATCAAGTAGATTTTACAGAGTATTTGTTGTTCATCTCTCGAGATATACAGATGAGTCAAGCCTCTTTCAATCAACTTTGAAGAGTTATAGCTTTCGCATCCCACCTGCCAGGAATCCTGTTATCAAATCTTACCTAAAGTCAACACAGGTCTGTAAAACAAAACTTTGGACTTCGTGAGCGCCTTTAGTCGAGCATAAGCAGACGTAATGAACTTATCTTTATATAATAATTCTACTGTACGTGTGTATGTTACTGAACTCCTCCTAAACGGCTGCACCGATTGGAATGATTTCTTTGTGTGCGTTTCGATGACACCCATAATGGTTTAGATTTACAAATCAGCCCGACAGATGGCGCTGCAGTCGGTAAACGAATATCATGCAAGACAAAGTCTGCCCGGTAAGCTAGTATATTATATAAATAAAATTATATAAATTTGAAAGTTATTTACCAAATACTCATTCTTCAAAATCTATTCATTTTAACATACTCAAATCGGGTTTTATAGTGACACAAGGGACACCGATTATAAAAAAATGTTTTTATTTTTGGCCGCAAGTTATATGCCGTATCGTGGTTAACTTCACATTTTTTGTACTATGTATTACGTTTTTTAATCCGAATTCACGGCAGCAAAGCCGCAACTAATGTATTATTGACCGTGTCGTAACGAGTTCAGAATACACAATGTATGTGTATATATATTACTAATAGTATGGGTTATCCTACGATTAGTAATATATATACACATACATTGGGTTATCCTACTAATAGTATGGGTACGATAAGCAGATCACATAGCTGCAAGACAAGGATAACTTGATACAAATCCCCGTGCCAACCCGTCTTGCCAGCATGGCAGCAGGCTTATTTCTGTCTTATCATTTAAAATTATGATAATCATGATTAATGTAATCTATACATTAATACGTGCAGCAAAAACTTTGGACCCGTTTTTTCAAAAATTGCGCGGATTTCATTCATACACCTCCGTATGAAATTTCCCACACTTATCACTAAATATTATAAGATTTAAGTATACATAGGGTCCGTCCGTCCCTATGTATGCTTAAATCTTTAAAACTAAGCAACGGATTTTGAAGCGGTTTTTTTAATAGATAGAGTGATTCAAGAGGAAGGTTTATAGAGGTTCATCATTGCACCCGCGTGAAGCCGGGGCGGGTGGCTAGTAGTTTATAAAGAGAAGGAGTGCAGAATGCTAATATATTTTACTAAATAATGCATAAAAATACGTTAAATGAATAGACATACTTTACACACACTACCATGTATTTGAAACACACACACACAAAGTAAATAAACAAATAAATATCCTTGGACATTTCACACAACGCCATCTCGTCCCAAGCTAAGCAACTTAATGCTTGTGTTATGGTAACGAGATGGATGATAAACTACTTATATACTTTTTTTTTGTAAATACATACTTATTATAGATAGAAAACACCCTTATGCGGAACAAATACTTGTAGGTCGTACAAATATTTCTTCCGTGCGGGAATCGAACCAGCGACATGCTGCGCAGTGCTCGATCGCTCAACCACTATACTATACTTTGTTTATTGTTAAAGTCTGTAGTCAAATTCAGAACTACATTAATAGAACTATAATTTAAATTGATTATGGTCGAATTTACACCGCTGGGCGAACACTAGAATAGATAAATATGTTAACTGCATTGCTATGTAGAAGTCGAAACAACACTACTTTTTCGCAGTTGATCTTAATCTGTTATTTTGATTAATACCTAATCACACATGTCTCATAGTAATTAGAAATAGCGATTGTCGGTCATAAATAAAGCATTTACACTGCTCAGCCTAAAACATGGCCCATTCGCGAGAAATGTCGTACATAAATGTCACCCAATATTGCACACTTACGACTAAGAAATAACAAATTGCAGATATTAATTTCACGCTGAAGTCATGATATCGCTAATATTGAAAATAGTTGGCTTTTTAATTTACTACTAATATTCCATATTATTCTGTGTTGCTTTTTGGCTATAGATATAGGACCCAGGTAATATAAACATTTGAATAAACTAGATGTCGCCATGTTTCAAAATTTCACTATAATGCCTACATAAAAAAAACCTTTTTAATAAGCTTAACTCTTTTGTCATTCACGTAATCATTAGTAAGCAATGGAAACCATATAAACAAATGAAAGAAGTAATAATATTAAATTGACGGGACCTTATCAACTGTAATAAAATGTAAGAATGTATTCGTATACTATTATACAAACAGAACAAAAATGATTGTCCTATAATATTTTTTTTATTAATATCTAACGGACTATGGTCTAGTGGTTAGATGTGCCGCCTTTGGATCAGCGTGTCCCGGGTTCGATTTCCGGGTCGGGCAAGTGTCTTTGTCTAAACCAGAGGCACTGGCTCGGAGTCTGGGTGACATTTCTATCTACATATAATATGTATGTATTTACAAAAAAAAATGTATATAAGTAGTTTATCATCCATCTCGTTACCATAACACAAGCATTAAATTGCTTAGCTTGGGACGAGATGGCGTTGTGTGAAATGTCCAAGGATATTTATTTATTTATTTATTCTGCAGGTAACGAATGATATATGGGTGTCCATCGTGTCCATCATTGTGTGTAATATCCTCCGTGCTGTGGAAGTCACATTAGCCGTTGACGGTAGACGTCGAAAAACGAGGTTGATTAATATATAATATTAAATAACTTTTAATGCAAATTATGTAACATTCTATAAAGAATCCTATTTACACGCGCCGTGGCTTCAATTACTGGTGCTAAGTAAGGGTAGCGAAGCCACGGGTGAAAGCTGTACCTATTGTATGTCATAAACATGATATTGATGTGTGTGTGTGTGTAGTAAAACATTACAAATACGGTAATGGGATGGTGACATTATGTATGCTGATTCCGTCACCAGTCGGACTATATAACAGACTTACCTAATGATTTCAGCTAAATAATTTTTCAAAAAGGTTCTAGGACCTGCATATCGCACAGTCGCTGGTTTCATTTAATATTTTGAATTCATATTTCGAAAAGAAGTAGAAATATCATGTTTGTGTTGATGAATTGTGCTTTTTAGAAATAGTGGTAAAACAGGCCAGTTATATGTAATAAATGTTTAGAATACGTATTATCACCAATCCCGTATGGGTTGGTATCTTAAGGGTGTAGTAAGGAACGCAAGAGGCAAATCACATAGAGCAAAAGAGAAGAACCTTATTCAAAGCCAGCATAGCACAATAGGCTAGTTTCCCGCCATGAATATAATAATATAAGAGGTCCGACTCAACAGTGGATCATTTAAAGGCTGAAACAATGATACTGATTAACTTTATATTGTAGACCGCGACATAAAATAGACCTTACGTCGTGAACTTAAACTGGCTATTCCAAAAAACGCAATCATATTAATCAAAGAAATCCATAACAATAACAACTTCTCTCGATAATCGGCTCACGTTTTTCCGATGTACCGTATAAGAAATAGAGATAATCTCTTAAGAACATATTGACTTACAAACAAATGATTAATTGGAAGTACTACTTAGTTGCTATCGGTAATATTCTGCCGGCTAGTGACAAGTTAATTATTATGAAGTTGGTTTAATGAAATCCTCAATTAGATAGAACATTATCCCAGAATATCACTACCACTAACAGTGCCAGTATTGACATCGTAGTACTATCTAATGCAATCCCATTAGGCGGTGATGTAAATACTATAAAATAAAAGTAAAAATACTATAAGAATATTTATGTAAAATAGTAGAAAAGTAGTGACTACTACTTTTTAGCCCATAAATGACCCACTGCTGAGTCGGGCCTCCTCCATCTACATAGAGGGTAATTAGCCTACTGTGCCACGCTGGCATAAGGTTGGCATAGAGTTTCGTATCAAGTTTTCCTTCTCTTGCGGCTACACACACACTACAGTAGGCTAATTTCCCTCCATGAATTTGGAGGAGGCTTGAGTCAGTAGTGGGTCATTTGTGGGCTGACATGATGATGATGATTGGACTATTAGACTTTAGTATTAGGTTAGTGTACCTGTAATGATAGCTCTATGAGGAAATAAATCTTCTATTTTCCATACCATTGACTACGTGTATCGACTGCCAAAGGTTTTCGAAGATTGACAGTTTTACGTGCTCTATAAAGCACAGAGGAAGAGCGATGTTATAGATGAACACCCAACCAAGAATCGGCTGCAAATAAAAACATTCCGGACTATCCTGTGTACTACCTTGGGATACAAATGACATACTCGTACTGAAATCGTTATAACGTTTCAGATTACTAACTAAAACTGTTGAATGGGATCCGATTTATATAGATTAGTATCCGATTTAATGGCTGTTCTTTTCAACTTTGTTCTACGTTACCCTTCTCTAATTTCCGCACAAGTCTTTGATACGTAGTTAGAAGGAAACGGGAGCGCCCTAACGGAAAAGAAACGTATTCAACTATTTCTACGTTCATATTGCATCGTTAGTGTTGTACCGTTATTTTTTCTGGGGTTTATGAAAACTACCAATAATTGCTTGAATGCAATGATAATTTAAGTTATATGTAAACATATAAAGCCACTATTGTTTACTACTACTACTAGTCAGCTCATAAATGAATGACTCACTGCTGAGTTAAGCCTCCAACCATTGCCATATTATAGGATAATTAGCCTACTGTTCCACGCTTGCCAGACGGGTTGGCACAAGCTTGTGGCTAGTTTGTAGTCAGCGGTTGTAGAAGAACCGACAATGGCTGGGGTAGACGAGTTCTTGAGTGGAGACCGCGAATCGGCAAGCGTAGTGTGGGCAGCCCTCTGCTAGATGGGGCGACGATCTGCGAAAGGATGCGGGCAGCAGCTGCATGCGTCAAGCTGAAGACAGGCTATGGCGCTATGGCGCTCTTTAGGGGACACCCATGTCCAGCAGTGGACTAATGTGGGCTTATGATGATAATGATGATGATGTGGCTAGGTTATCGGCCTTGTCATTTTTTACATTACTTATGACACCCTCAGGGTGGAATGGGGTGGTGACATTATGTATTCTAAACGTCACCACACGGATAATGCACACACGCTATGATTTGATTACCAGAAAAAAAACTACTACAAAAAAAAATATATGTAGTTTATCATCCATCCCGTTACCATAACACAAGCATTAAGTTGCTTAGCTTGGGACGAGATGGCGTTGTGTGAAATGTCCAAGGATAAGTATTTTTAAGTAAGTATCATAAATATTTAGTTCAAACTATTTTTAGTTAATCAATACCAAAGTTATAACAAGTGAAAGCTTGGCATAAAGCATAGCTACAATATAAATGCCTACAACTTACACCACATGATTTTTTTGTAGGTAAATTTTTTGATAATGCTTTTTGATTTTTTATTTTAAAAATGTGAACAGAGATTTTCACACACACATTTTTTTTAGGTAATTATAAAATACTTGTGTATTTACCTAACTCTCACAAAAATATACACAAGAAGTGCTTAAGTGCAAGATTAATATTGTACATTTGGTTGTTTTGATGGATAGATGACATGGATTAGTATTGTATATGTTCCATATCCTTTAAGCACTTATAGGTAGGCTTTCTGCTGGGAGGTAGGATCTAATGGTCTGCTCGGCTAGCTACCTCTAAGTCAAGCAAGTTTTACTGTGTTTCGTCGTGTGTATGTGAGAGCCGGTGCCCGACAGGGCATTTCCTTGAATCGTCTGCTCCATCTTAGACCCTGGCGTTACTTTCCATCACCCAAGCCTAGAGTCAAAGGCAGTCGAGTAACTGGTAAAAAGAAACGTTTTAAAAAACATTTTCACAATACTACTTTCATAATAGTACTCGCATTCAGTCGAACAAATAATTTAAAATACACCAATGGCATCACAGCCGAAATGGGGCAGCAGCATCAAATTATCGGTTTGCGCATAAAATCGCACTTAATCCATTTCGTATTAATGCGATTCCATTAAAATATGATGGAACCAATTTCATTATGGCGGCGCATTTTCAGAGCTAAGTAATTACATAGCCATGACACTGGGGCGCCACTAGCGCAAGTGTATAATGACAAAGCCCTAATCGAGTTTTGTATGTGTTTATTTGTGTATTGTATTCGAGCTTGAGTCTGCGTAATAAATAATGTAAATTTTTATCACCTGGGAATATGGAAATTTTAGTTAAATGTAAGGCACATTTAATTTAACTAATATTTCACTTTTTTGTGCGTTATTTATTACGTTGTTAACTCAATTCCTCATTAAATTTAAGATACACAGTGTCAATCCTTTCAATTTAGTTCATACTCATGCTTCGAGATTAAGAAGTTCATATGCAAAAAAAAATGTTTGATTTAGATATAGTTAATGTGGGACGGCCCTCTGCTAGATGGAGCGACGATCTGCGAAAGGTTGCGGGCAGCAGCTGGATGCGTCAAGCTGAAGACAGGGCGCTATGGCGCTCTTTAGGGGAGGCCTATGTCCAGCAGTGGACTAATGTGGGCTGATGATGATGATGATGATGATGATGAATGTCTGCTTTGGCGATTATTTCTACTCTTACCATCTACAAATTATAGTTGGCGTTTTGTTTTTAACATTTTAATGTAACATGTTAATCAGCCGTAAAGTATATATAGCAGTACCAGTATAGAAAACACGAAAATAAGAAAATATTAAATACATGGTGATTTTTGGACCACCCGCTAAATTTAAATAGGTGGTTTAGACCATGAAAGTAAACAACGTTCGAGAAACACGGATCGAAAAGTAAAAAATAATTCAGACCTTCCATACGAAATCGACCACGTGATCAAGCAGTTATCTATGGGACGGTCAATTTTTTTTTCATGGTCTGAACCTCCTATTTAAATTCACCTAAATCACCATGTATTTAATATCATCATCATAACTATCACTATATAGTATAAAATAAAGTCGCTGTCGTCTGTCCGTCCCTATGTATGCTTAAATCTTTAAAACTACGCAATAGATTTTGAAGCGGTTTTTTTAATAGATAGAGTGATTCAAGAGGAATGTTTAAGAAGTATAATACATGCATAATAGTACCCGTGCGTAGCTGGGCGGGTCGCTAGTTGTATTTAAAAGGCAATTTTACATCTAGACTATTCATCTCGCTGTAAAATGGTTTTAACGCAGTCACTATCTTTGCTAACATCTTCGCATGGTTTGAGAAATTTAACTATATTGATATCATAACTAATGTAGGAATGTAATTATGTAGTTGTTTGTACCAATAAATACACAATCACTGAATGCATAAAATACAAAATTATAAAAAGAAATCACAGGAAAGAAGCTTAATTAAGGTTGGAACAGTTCACACAGAAAATTAATAATTAAAACTTGCGGAATCAATTAATATTCATATCGTATTTGTATTCTCACAATGGAAAAATGTATCATTTTAATTTCATTCCTGATAAGAAAGCTTTTTGTATCATAGTTGGTTGAGAGTTTTATATCATTAGTACTTATATAAAATTATAAACACAAATAGTACTACTAATATTATAATTCGGAAAGCACTAAAATTATAAGTGACTAATATGTATATCGAAAATTATTTTAATTTTCTAATATACATTGTAGTTTATGTAAATACGTGTACTGTAATTTTATTTATGTAAGTAGTACCTAAAAAAAGCGCCTTATTAAAAGCTTTTATTTATTTTAAAATGAACACGGACACACTCCCGGATAAAGCGTAATGGGATCTTTTACGATCCAAATTCAAGTAGAAAGCTAAACAAATGTTTTACTTATAACATTAATGACTGTTTAATTTTTGTTTCTAGGAGAGAAAAACAAAAAATGTAATCAAGACAACTTTCAAAGATACTAAGTAAACATTTGTATTTCACTAATTGATTCGCATGAAATACTTATAGATTTTTTTAAAGCGGTTCGTTTCTGAGTAGTCTTGTATTACCTTTGATGTAAACTCTTTTCAGTCTAAATTCTAAAGTGAAAGTTTCTGTAAGTAATTAAGAGTTTTATAATGGAACTTTTGTTTGCTATCTAATTATTTCTAACATAGCCGCAGTCTCTAAAACACATGACATATAATTGGCTTTAATAGTGCTTAAAATATTTTTAATTATATTTGACATTTAACTTTAAATAAAATACTAAGAACATTAATAATACATATTATATGTATGTCCGTCTGGTCACGGATTTAGAATACACAATGTCACCGAGCCATATCTCGCTGAGCCTACTCTTACGACACCCTCAGGGTAGTGTGTGATGTTGACAATGTACGAGTATATTCCAAATCCGTCACCACGCGGAACAGAAAACAGTAAAGGTATTGAATCACCAAAATACCACCAGTAGATTCATCACCAATAATAATAATAATGTTTGTTTATTCAGAAAATTTCACAGAATTATACAAACATATTTTGGGCTATATTTTTTTACATTAAACAGAAGAATTTAACCTCTGTAACCGAACTAGGCAAAAGCCTGCATTTCGGCTACCAGCGCCAATCCCCTCAAATAATTTATAATTAATTGGAACCATCAAGCAGACAAATTAGCCAAAAATTTACAAATAAATTTTGTCGATATCATAAAAAATAATAAAATTAAAAATTTCAATAAAATTACCTAATTATAACTATAGAAATAAATTAACAAAATAATTACAATTGAATGAAATCACTAAAATGAAACCTATTGAATTAATAAATTAACAAAATTATGGTTATGAGCATAGCCCATAGCCCATAAATGACCCATTACTGGGTCGGTCCTCCTCCAAATTCAAAGAGGGAAATTAGCCTACTGTGGCACGCTGGCAAGATGGATTGGCACAGGGTTTGTATCAAGTTTTCCTTCTCTTGCGGCTAGGTGATCTTGCGTTCCTTTACGACACCCACAGATGGTTTGGGTAAGTGACATTGTGTATTCTAAATCCGTCACCACACGGAATAGACCAGAAAAGATTAGTCAGTCATTATACCTGACTTTAAAATCACGGCTACGTTGCCAGTGTTTGGCTTCCAGCGCCTCAGAAATTATGCAGCCACTGCGGTCCGCTTCAATAACGTTTGCAGTCAGAAAACGCGCGGGTCGGCACGGCATGTATCATTCATAAGGAAATGCGACGTCTCGCCACGAATATTTCACAGTCGGTTTATCGAGAGCAGAAGCGCGTTTAAAGCCTCATAGAGTACGAGCACAGGTGGCTCCAATATCCTCACCAATAGCATGGAGACGTGATCGGAAAACTGAATTGCAATTGGCAACTCGCGACTTCCTCTTCAAATAATGAAATTTGAAATTTATTGTACCAATCGTGCTCGTCGCTGTTCCAGCGTTCGGATAAATTGGAGCGTGGGCGCAACGTCAATGGCGGTCAAATTAAGTTAGACTCGGAAATGGGTTTATCGTTTTACACGTCCCAATATTTCTATTTTAAACCTCTTTAAGGTAATAGGTGTCCGTGTGGTGACGGATTTAGAATACACAATGTCACCAACCCACACAATCCTGAGGGTGTCTTAAGAGGCGACTAAAGGACCGCAAGAGGCAGATCACCTAGCCGTATGAGAAGGAAAACTTCATGCAAACACTGTGCCAACCCGTCTTGCCAGCGTGGCACAGAAGGCTAATTTCCCTCTATGAATTTGGAAGAAGCCCGATCAAGTAGTGGGTCATTTATGGGCTGAAACGACGAATAGGCGACTAAAAGAACGTAAGAGGCAGATCACCCAGCCCCGAGAGAAGGAAAACTTGATACAAACCCTATGCCAACCCGTCTTGCTAGCGTGGCATAGTAGGCTAATTTCCCTCCATGAATTTGGAGGAGGCCCGACCCAGTAGTGGGTCATTTATGGGCTGTAACGACGGAGGTAATAGCACATTGGTAAGTGCCGAACATAATTTCAGCCAAAAGACGTCTACTGCTGGACATAGGCCTCCCCCAAGGATTTTCACGAAGGCCGGTTCTGAGCCGCCCGCATATATCACTTTCTGGCGAACTCAACTAGGGGGTCGGTCCGCCGTGTGGGAGGCCTACCAGCACTGCGCTTTCCGGAACGCAGTCGACACTCGAGGACTTTTCTGCCCCATCGGGTGTCAGTCCTGCGAGCTATGTGATACCCGAATCAGTAGTGTCACAGTAATGAGTAGTGTCACAGGGCTGAAATTATGATAATTAACGAAACCTCTTACCAAACAGGCTATTATATACACAGGCGCCACTTAAGTTCTGACTATAAAAAAAAACAATGGGTATTCGACATTTTTTGGATTAATAAAGATTTAAATAAGATCCCAGGGTGATCCAAGTTATTTAAAATGTTGAATATGGAATATTAAAATAAAACACAATAATGCTTTTACCAAAATTATAAAATTAAATTACCGAATTGAATCGTTCAAATTAAATCAAAATAATACAACTCTGCCCTATATAATTCTCACCACTAGTAAACTCCCGCAGAAATATTTTCACGTCGTTCGGGAAGTTAAAATGAAAGTAACTATACCCTGTAGGGCAATATCGGGCTCCCACGCCAACGACGGGTAATACTGAATATTTCTGCGAGTTCCATAATTTTATTCATAGGCTTTTCATCTGTATAATGCGTATCAATACCAATGTTGTAAAATTATACAAGTCGAATATTTGACAGCATCGTCATTTCTGTCCATAAATGTCCCACTACTGAGTCGGTCCTCCTCCAAAATTATGGAGGGAAATTAGTCTAAGATTCGACACTGGCTGGCACAGGGTGGTGGATTAAGATTAATGATATTGGGTCCAGATTTAGTCCAATAGATATTTTATTTTAATCGGCTATAATTTATTATCAAACTTGAAATTAAATAAGTGATCAACAAATATTTTTATATAGGTAGGTAAAACTTTATGTATTCCAACAATGTTGTTGTAATTTTTATCTTAATTTCAGTCCATGAATGAGCCACTGAGTCGGGCCAAATTCAAGGAGGGAAACCTACTGTACCTTGATCAAGTTTTCCTTTCAGCTAGGGATCTGCCGCTTGCCTTTCCTCATTCGTATATTTTACATATAGACACTAAAAATAAAAGCTTTTTAACAAAACCAATTTCAAAAAGACGCACTAAAATAAAAATCCATTTCAAGATGGCGCCTACTCACCGACTACTTATCTTATGCCTAAGAATATGCCATAAAATATGCCTCAGGCACTTCTGAAGACGGTTTACATTTTTGTTAAAAAGCGTTATTAGTATTTCTTCTCTATCTATCTAGGTCAAGCTCTTTCTACGACTCCGAAAGGAGTAAACATGCTGGCAAAAAATTATACTCTTAATCCGTCTCCACGCTTTCTATATATCTAGCTAGATAACTTTTTTTTGTACAACAGTATTAACAATTTCCATCAGAAGGCTTGAAGTCACCCAAATGGCAATGGAGAGGGCTATGCTCGGAGTTTCCCTGCGAGATCGAATCATAAATGAGGAGATACGCAGTAAAACCAGGGTCACTGACATAGCCCACTTGATTACCAAATATAAGTGGCAGTGGGCAGGGCACATAGCTCGCATGACCGACGCCCGATGGGGCAGAAAAGTCCCCGAGTGGCAACCGCGTTGCGGAAGGCGCAGTGCTGGTAGGCCTCCCACTCGGTGGACCGACGATCTGGGTAAGGTCAACGGAAAGAAATGGATGCGGGTGGCCCAGGACCGGCCTTTGTGGAGATCCTTGGGGGAGGCCTATGTCAAGCAGTGGACGTCTTTTGGCTAAAATGATGATGATGGTTAACAATTTACAACAGTATACATTTCTAGGTGACTTGTGCAATATTACAATCGCTAAAGAGTATTATTACCTTCCAGGTAATACACTGTTCTCTTCTCTTATTTCTCTTGGAGTGTTCTTGGAGAGGAGTTCTCTTATTTTAAGTTTCAGTTCAGATGTTTCCGCACCAGCTTAAATAATAGGAAACAAAAAAAACACTACCTTGCGTAGTCTTTTATGAAAAAAACAAACAGCGTAAAGAAAAAATTAAAAAGAAATCATTACGTTCTCACGTCTGCACTCGTGACTCGATTCCGCGATCACCGCTTTCCTTAAGGAAAATCATGATTAAAATGGAAACGTTATTACTTTCAATAATGTACTTTTTCTGCAGCCGCGATTTCCAATAGCGATTAGGGCCTATTTACTGTCTATCGAAGAGGCCTTTACTTATTCAATTTATGATACTTGTAAGGGTTTACCGCGTAGTAAATAGCTGGCGAAAACACCTAAGTAAAGATTTTTTGGTTAAGATTTTTGGTAAAAAGCCTTAATGTTTATTGTTTGAGTATCGCCGTTATGTTTAATTAAGGTTCTGTTTATAGTTTTGAAGTAAATTTACTGTAGCAATGGGCAATATTGGGTACGTAAACAACAATTTATTGCTATTAATGTTAATGCTGAATTGTTTTAAACGAATTTTTAATTGTCCTTCACAATGAACATGTACTGTTTACCTTTATCAATCATTGCATATATAGGCTGTTTCTTAATCAAGTATGCGTGGTAGGCCTAAATGCAAAATGATTTTGATTGTAGGTATACCGTACAATTATTCAAAAAATGTAGGTCCCTATAAATCAGAAATGATATTTCTATATGGAACATTGGAACTGAACTTTTAAATATCCATAATCCTCCATTGAAATAAATCGAATCATAATATGAAATCTTCATTAACATTCATTCAGGAACGATAGTACAGAACATTGTCAATCAAATGTCCCGGTTAAATATTCAAATAGAGCAACCTGTACGTTCCGTTAACTCATTCACGTACACAAAATCATAAAAATATTCCGCACGTTCCCCGCCGAGATAAGTATTAAAGCCAGATAGCGTTAACCCACACATCTATCATGGGCAGAACGGTTTATGTGCGAGCAAATTGCCTTACTCCTAGTATTTACTTGTTACTTAGTAATAAAAAAGTTACGTCGATAGCAGATTAGAAAGTACGTGAGAGAAACGAGTCTTGGATTACGTGATCTTTAAACATATTGCCGAAACAGCTGAAAAGATAAGCGTAATGCACTTTCGTTCTGAATTACCTCATAAATAAGAGCGAAATAGAGGTAAACTACGATCATACAATCCATACGCGTATTTTGAAAACAAAAACTAGTAACACATTTGTAGCCATTCCAGTTCCAAGTTTAATTGTTCCAAAATAAATCCATCCAACATTATTATAAAGTGAAAAGAGAATGGACATGGACAACAAATTAATACAAACAACCAATCATCTATCTATATGGTGAAGCAGGCCATTTTTCTTCCGTTAATTAACTAATTGTACCTACAATTTTATTTTTATAAAGGAAGGTCCCTCTCGTTTATAAACTACAAACAGACACAAATGACACCCAGATCTAGAGGAAATGTTTTTAGCTTTCACAACCCCATCCTGCATCTGTCATCCAAATGCAATTGACTACTAAAGGCTTCGGATTCGAGTTTAAGCATTCTTCATCAAAATTGAGTTGCCTTATCAAAAAAGTAATCAAAATCGTCTCCAGTTAATCTAAATAAGCCTTCGCCATAGCTGTCAAGCAGTCAAGTTGAAGCTTAGAAATTGATTGACGACAGTATACCGTGCGGCGCGCACAATTTATTCCCAAAGCTTTAGTGCCAAAACAAAGACTTAATTCGTCTTTGAAGACAATCCAAATTTGTAAGAACACGAAACATTTACGGCGGACATGATTTATGGCTCACAGCTGAAATCAAGATGCTCGAACAGAGTCCTCCTCATCAATTTAAATTTAATACCACCCGTTATTATAGTGAAGCTGCGCCTTGTAGATATAATGATTTCATTGCATATTTTGACACTACGTTTTAATTGTGCTGTCTTGGCGGAACGGATAGTGCATAATAGTGCTTCTAAATTATCATCATCAGGTTGTCTGGAAGAAAAGGTTGTCTGACAGGAAAGGTTGTCTGAAAGAAATCGCCTAGTGGGATATGACCGCCCATTGTAAATTTCTTTGTTGTATTTCTCTGTTGCCATGTTAACTTTTTATTTTATTGATGTACACTATAGAGTATATTAATATTATATATTATTCTATATTAATTTTAATCATTTATATAAGTATTTAAATAAAAAATAAGTTGATGTTGACACAGTTAGCTATAAGGCTGCCTACTGGATGGTTTAAATAAAATGCATGTTTCTTTTTTTCAATGTACAAGTCATTAATAAATAAATATCCTTGGACATTTCACACAACGCCATCTCGTCCCAAGCTAAGCAACTTATGTGTTATGGTAATGAGATGGATGATAAACTACTTATAGTTATAATTTTTTTTTTGTAAATACATACATATTATAGATAGAAAACACCCAGCCCCGGAACAAATACTTGTAGGTGTACAAATATTTCTTTCGTGCTCAAATTTTTGTTTAATTTTAATGTTTTTATTAGTTTTGCAATTTATTACAGTATACATACTAAGTACTAGTACTGGTAAAAAACCGTTTCTGGAAGTATATTTTTGTGTACACTTACCTAGTGTATTAAACACAAAATTACATTGAGACCAGCACGTAAGAAGCGAGCAATTCCTGATGTTCCATGAAGTTAGATTGGAAAACTTCCATGATGCAACGTGCTATTGCTCTGCGCCTGTTCTACTCGACTACTCATCTAAATTTAATTTTAGCTTTCACATTGTGTTGCATGTGAAACAGAGTATTTTATAGTTATCTTTATTTAAATTTTGTGTTAACATGGACAGGTAATTTGTGATGCTAAGTCAAGACACAGTGTGTAATCTTCGAGGTTATGTATTACGAGGCACATCACTACATAGTATAAAACAAAGTCGCTGTCATCTGACCGTCCTTATGTATGCTTAAATCTTGAAAACTACGCAACGGATTTTGAAGCGGTTTTTTTGAATAGATAGTGATTCAAGAGTAATAGAGAATAATAGTGATTCAAGAGGTAGATTTTTGTGTATAATACAATTGCACCTGAGCGAAGGCGGGGCGGGCCGCTAGTAAAAAAATAATTGTAAACCTAGTAAACATTAAAATTAAACACTTTTTAACGGATTTATAGCATGTCCATGTGGTGACGGTTTTATAATACATAGTTTCACCACCGCTTTATATCCTGAGGTTATCGAAAGAGCCGATAAAAGGAAATGACAAGGCCCATAACCTAGCCGTAACAATAACCTCTGCCAACCCGTCTGGCTAGCTTAGAAAAAAAAAGCTTAAAAAGCTAACTTAAAAAAAACAGTAGACTAATTACCCTCCATTTAATTGGAGGAGACCCGACTTAGCAGTGCGTCACCCATTGGCTGAGTAGTAGTAGTAGCCATTTAATGGCGTGTATTTTAAATCGTTTAAATCCTGACGTTTCGAATGTTTTGCAGCAAATATGGTCACATAATTGCTGCAAAAAACACTCGAAGGAGAATTCGGAGGAGACTTATCCTTAAATATTAAATTTTGTGTTAAATGATAAACAGACTGATAAAACAGTTAAACAGTGTAAACAGTGGTATCGCACCATATCCGAAATCTTCTATACATACATACATACGAGTACATACTACACATACTACACATACTACACAAATAAATAAAATTAGAGTGTCTGTTTGTAATAATAAAATAAACACTTTTTACTAAATGCGTAAGTATGTATACACAGTACGTAGACCAAAACAACATTTAAATTTTTTTTGTCTGTCTGTCTGTTTGTTCCGGCTAATCTCTGGAACGACTGGACCGATTTTGACGGGACTTTCACTGATAGGTAGCTAATTATATAAGGAGTAACTTAGGCTACTTTTTTTGACTAGCTTTGCCACGCGGCGGCATTCGCTGTACGGCAATAAGTAAGCGCGGGTGAAACCGCGGGGCGCAGCTAGTCCTATATAAAATAAAACAATAAATAAATAACATTTCATTTATCTCTCATTAGAAGACGGAAATTAATCTTTTGTTTAGCATAGCAGCTAGTGTGCAACTCAATTAAAACAACATCTTCCTCTGCTGAATGTTGAATGGATGTTCATTACTAGTATTACCTGTCTTACTCCATGCTTCGGAAAGCACGTTATACAGTCGGTCTTGGGTCATAATCTACCATCAATGACAGTTAATTTACTATGCCAATAGTAAAAAACTGCTCTAACTAATTCATTACCCTCTGTCCCACATACGCACACGCACACATAAATTACCAACTACTAGGAAATTTACCTACCGTGCCACGCTGGCAAGACGGGTTGGCAATATTCGTATCAAGTTTTCCTTTTCTTGCGGCTAGCTGGTCTGCGTTATGCGTTCGTTTAGTCGCCGCTTGCGACACCCACATGGAGGTATGGGTTGGTAATATCATATATTAAATCTAAATCGCTCCTTGTAAGTACAGGTTATCTCGTAGTCGGTCCTGATCACCCCTATTTGATTAGGCAAGATAGATGTGTCTTTGCAAAATACAATAAACTCAATAAGCTTTAAATTCTTAATATATATTCCATAACAATTTGAATTTTGGGTCGCAATTCTGTGCGGGTTTCTACTGTTTGAGTATCAACAGTCGTTGCGACTTCAATTAAGTCGGGTATAGACAACAGTGGGCAACATTTCTTTGTCAGTATCAGAGACACGCATGTACGAGTATATTTATGGTCTTGGTAGTGTCTAAACATAACCACCTCATAAACTTGTCCCGTAGGCAATATTGCTTGTAGAAGTTTGCCGTAAACAGGCGATGTGTTGCTGCAATTTGCGCGATACCACATTTCTGCGAGATTAAATTCGTATACGGCTTCCGTTTGGCTCGGGCGAGCTCTTTGCTCCTACTACGGATTTGGATAATAGTGTATTAACAAAATTTAATATCACAACTTCTAATAAAAACCCGGTATTTAAATTTGTAGTTGTATTTCAAGGAATTTGACCGATATTTAAATTTGCGTTTATATAGCAATATTCAGAATTGGATTCAGTATCCAATTATGGCTATGAGCCCACTGAACATAGACGTCACCCATAGATCGCCACACAATTCGATACTTTGTTTTTTGTTGGAACTCCTCATGAATCCGGAAATCCGGCCGCTAAGCGCCAGTTAGGTTATGTGAGACTCCAGTGTGCGGAAAGATTGTGATTGCGCCCCAAAACAGGGACACTGGTTTCGCTCCCCAAGGACATGCTACACGACCCTGATGAGCCATGGCCCGCCTGCCAGCGGGCCCTACGCTCCGATGGAGGGCTCTGGACACTCCACAATCCTTTTAGAGGCACTTACGGGACATTGCTCGTGCCACCATCAAGCGCCGGAGAAAGGCACACAAGTTCCCTCACCACAACTAGATGGCAGCATGGACAAGGGGCACAAATTACGATCCTATGCAAACCTAGATAAGATCCGTCTACTAGAATAACTTTTTTAGTTACTAGTTGTTACCTGTTTTGTTGTCCTATCAATAAATGAATAAATCGCACCCATTGACACCTAGCGATCTTTATAAGGTCGTCTGTCTACCCAGTCGGGGGTCCCTTACTTCGTTTTCCCACTAACTCCATGTAGCTCACTCTATTGTCCGTTGAGAGACTCTCAGCCGCCTATTAATCCGCACTCTTCAAAGGCTTTGGTCTTCAGGCACTAAGGTATGTTAGAAAAGATGAGCAACTAATATAATTATAGTAAATAATAATAAGATAATTAGAATAATTAGAAGAACTATTTAAAAGATTACTTCTTTAGTTTATTTCTACACCCAGAGCTATTATGGTTCCAATTCTTGGATATTCCTTAGGAATCTAATCTAAGATTGTGACGAACTGCATATCATCTATTTTCTCCCGTTCTCCAGGAAAGTGGACGGTGACGTAGGTGTATATGGTGCTGCAATGGACATCAGTGAGGTTTTTAGTGGCAGGCGCCTACATTTCACTGACTAAGGCCCCGTACGCACTAGCTTTTTTCAGTTTAATATGCAACCGCGGTCCAACCGCTTAACGCGGTTTTATCGCGGTTCCATATTAAACTAGAAAAGCGGCAAGTTGCGCGGCTAGTGCGTACGGGGTTAAGACGTCTTCGAGTACACACATAATCACATCCACTGGCATTTCTCCGCGAGTAGAGGCGGCAGGTTACACAAAAGAAGGGATTTCTGCACTGTAAAAAAAACTCCACTTTGACAACCGTAAAACGAAACCCTTATTTTTTACGTTGGAAATCCTCATGGATTCCCGACCGCTAAACTCCGGGCGCAGAAAGATGGTAGTTGCGCCCCAACCTACCCACTAAAACCAATGGTGTCCCTCAACTGCCCGAAACAGGGCCCTGTGCTAACCCATCAGGCCAGCGTGGCACTGCAGGCTAATTTAGCCCGACTCAGCAGTGGGTCATCCATGTTTTTATCAATATTAGGATTTTTAGGATCGCAGATATTATTCTGAAAGTATGATAACTACCAATAGTAGGGGATTAAGGAAAAATGGGGTCTTTTCAGAATGGCTTATTTGTCAATGTCAGGGAGCCAGTGACGCCTGCGTCTGTTTCTGATAGCCTCGTTGTTTCGTTTTATTGGTTAGCCTAGTTTTCTTAATGATTGACGTACATATAATTTTCTTAATTCACCATTGCGTGGATGTCAATAAGTTTTCATCATCATCATAATTTCAACAAAAAGGCATCTATCTATCTATATAAATAAAAATGAATTGCTGTTTGTTAGTCTCGCTAAAACTCAAGAACGGCTGGACCAATTTGGCTAATTTTTGGTCTTGAAATATACGTGTAAGTCCAGGGAAGGCTTAAAGGTGACAAAGTAGTAGTACCTTATGCTAATTACCCACCATGTAGATGAAGGAGGCCCAACGTTTCGTATCAAGGTTATCGGCCTTGTCATTAGCGTTTTTCGGCTCTTACAATACCCTCAAAATGGATTAAGGTGGTGACACTATGTATATTAAATCCGTCACCAACTATGTGGGTTGGTGACGGATTTAATATACTAAGGGTGTTGTAAGAGACGACTAAAGGAACGCAAGAGAACTAAAACTTCATACTAACCCTAATTTCACTCCTCTATCTTGGAGGAGGTGAGGTCAACAGTAAGTATTTAACTGCCTCGTTGGTCTAGACCAACCCCTAGGGGTTGAATGTTGTTATTGAAGGAGGTTTGTTATAGCTCACCAAGAGAATGTATCTAGGTAGATACATAACTTGTTGCAAACTGGCGTAAAACGTGATGAAAAACGGCGGCTTTGGACTAGCGCCAGTGCACCGTGGTCATTCCTTTTTCTTCGCCAACCATTGAAACTTTTGATTATCGCTACGAATGTTATCGGTAAAAGTTTCATGCTTTCCTCTTTAACGAGTTTGGGAAAATCGTTTATGAGAACATGTAACACAGTGGCAATGATTCCGATTTATATTTACTGGGCTACCGCCCGCGACTTTCAAATTGCCCACTCTAAGACCAAGGCAACATTAGGCAAAATTTGGCTTATTCACAAAAACTGACCGGTGAAACCAGTTTTTGCGAATAAGCCAAATTAAATCCATATCCATTCAGACTGCCTGACTTGAACGAGTTACCAGGCATCAGATTAATATCCATCATATACGCCTGCTGTAACAAAGCCATAAAGCAATCCGAAATGATTTAAGGCCGCTGCATACGTGACGGGTTTTTATACGGACGGGACGGGACGGGAATTATTGCAAACATCGTTTTGATACAAAATGTATATAAAATCGTCACCGACGATGTTTAGCACGTCCCGTGAATGCCACGTTCCCGTCCCGTCCGTGAAATATGCACTTTCATATACATTTTGTATCAAAACGATGTTTGCAATAATTCCCGTCCCGTCCCGTCCGTATAAAAACCCGTCACGTATGCAGCGGCCTTTAGGCTTACCAAATGGTACAGTTCTATGTATACTTTTAAGTATGAGAGTTTCTATCCCTCGATTATAAAATACCTAGTAATTTATTTTTCTCTTTTAGTGCTGTTGTAGTTTGTAAAGGAGTCGAATAATAACAAAATACGAGTAGTCTAAAGACATTTACATTCATGATAGTATTTAAATGACTTATTTAAAAATGTATACCAAACTACAAAACAGATTCTATTAATACTTTTCCTACGAAATATGTTCCATAAAAAAAAAGATTTTTTAAATCGGTTAAGCGTCTTCGAGTAATCGTTGAACATACATAATCTATGCACTTTGTGTGCGGAGTTCGTATGGTACGAATGAAATTGCATATAAAAAGTTATTCAGGCACTTTATATAAAAAAGAACATGACAATTAATTTTAAAATATCACATGCTTATTTCCATCAACGTAAAAAAAAACTCGAATTTACCTATCAACAAATGTATGTTATTCACAAGTGATCTTGAGTTTGCAATTAAAGCAACCTACCGAATCAATTGCGATGAAATTTAGGACTAAGCAAGCAAGGAAATTTTTTTTTTTCAAATTGGTTTATTAATGACTGAATTATTTATTTCTTTAGTTAATGCATGGAAACTTACCGCATCTCAAGTTTTAAGTATGGCTTAATGTATCCCACATTGAGCCAGTAACAAGTCCTCACTCAAAATCTATTTTAAGCGGTAAATTATAAATAAAAAAAAATACAACCGAATTGAGAACCTCCTCTTTCTTGAAATAGGTTTATATGACAATTGAATCGACGAAAATGAAAACCTATTTTTTTCCTGTAAAATAACACGAGTTTTCTGACGATGGAGGCAAATATACCACTTACAACGCGCCCGACTCTATACAGTGATGAGTTGCGAACAAATGCACAGTCCTCGTTACCAGGAACTCTTAATTGGCACTCTCAATTAGTAGCAGAACGTGTGCAGTATTGCATGAAGGTATTCGTTTGAAGTATTTGTGTAGCTTTTCTTTAGGTACATTACTTTAAACTACGTTGTTTATTATAAAGTATTGTAGCGACCAGAATGCTCCTGCACTAGGAATAACCTGTATCACCCTGCCCAGAGCACGGATCTCTTACACGATTTACACAAACACACTTCTCCGACCCCGGAATCGAACTGGAACCCGATAATCCAAAGGTAATGCATGCCTAGCACAAATATCTGAAGTATCAACATCAACAAATAAAGTCCTACATCGCGATAGCAAAGTTTGCAGAACACTTCCCACCGTTAAGAACTCCCCGACCAGTTGTATTGAGGGATAGGCGCCACGGACACTGCCAGGCATACCAACTTATCTGCATAACGTAAGGATTGACATTATGGCTAAAGAGCTTTTGTTTCACCCTGTATAATGCCTTTATGCCGGGAAAAATACAATAAAAGTTATCTTACTACATAAATCATTTCCAAAATATATCCAACACGTGTATAATGAAATACAATTTGGGCTTCCATTCAAAAAATCATTAATACCGAGCAAGCAACAGCAGTTTGACAATAGGAGCAAAGGAATTCATATTTGCCACAGTTCCCTCTCACGGGCGCGGAATTTAAATGAACTTTGCCCCACAACAATGACACTACAGACTTTTGTTCCGTGAACAATACATTTTACCGGTGGAATTAAAACTGCGCACAAAAGAGTACAAATTCATAATGCAGCCGTTGCCTTGATTACGAGTAGTGCTGACAAATCTTGTAGGCTTTTACCGAAAAATGATCTGTAGGCACCTTTTTAATTGTGGTGTATACATACCATCCCGAGGGTGTCGTAAAAGGTGACTAAGGGAACGCAAAAGGCCAATTACCTAGCCGCAAGAGAAGGAAAACTTGATGCCAACCCGACAAACCCTGTGCCAACCCGTCTTGTCAGCGTGACACAGTAGGCTAATTTCCCTCCATTAATTTGGAGGACGCCCGACTGGGTCATTCATGGGCTGAAACGACCTTATTAATTATTATTTTTAGAAGAACAACGAACCTATGCACATGTTATAACCTGTATCGCGGGGACAGTTTACAAACATGTAATTCACGAACACAAATGAAACCTAGATTCAGAGCAAGGGCATCTGGTTTACACAGAAGTTTACACACAAAGACACTTGCCCGATCCCGGAATGGTTCGATCCCTGATTCAAAGTACTACTATACTATACTATACTACACTACACTACACTACACTACACTACACTACACTACACTACACTACACTACACTACACTACACTACACTACACTACACTACACTATACTATACTATCCTCTAGTTCCATGTAGGGTTATTAGCCGGCTGTACTAAAGGATTAGCACAGGGTCTCGTGTCATTTCCTTTTGTTGGATTTTTAGTACAAATAAATGTAAACTTTGTAAAGTACCCGACTCAAACTCAAATCATTTATTTCAATTGAACCTATTTACTGGTATTATTGAAGAGTCAAAAGTGAAGTTAGGAATCTAGTTGCCTGTTCCAAAAAGTAGATCCTATGGAGAAGAACAGGCAAGAAACTCCATGGACACTCTTTTTATCATATCTTCTGTTACAAACATCTTATTGGGTTACATTGATTTCGTGTTTATTTATAGTAAGCTAAGATGTGAGGACAATGTAACATATTGCACAACAGAAGTTTCCAGGAGATCAATACAAAGCTATGTAGGTATGTCAATAGCAGTTAAGGGATGACCGGCCCCAACTGGCGGCACCCGATCACGAGCATGACGCATGTGTCAGCCATCCCCCCCAGCTCAACCATATTTTAGGGAACCGAAGGACCCGACACACACGACACCACCAGTATTACCTATAAGCGAGCATACTAATAAATAAAATAAATATAAATATTATGTCTAAGACTAACAATATCTTTGACATAATATTAAATGTTGCCTCCTTACAAATCTTTTCTTATTTCAAGTTTATTGTCAAACTATTGAAGTAATTTAAAATAATGGAAGGGGAAATCTGGACCAATCGAATATGTTTTTAATTAATAATTTCTAAATCGAATCTGTTTAGAAATGACCGAGCTATGCGTGCTATGCTATATAAAAACATAACCAAGTTGAGTGCCTCAGTCAGTTGAAAAGCTCTATAATGACCTTCCTTAACGAAAGCCTATTCAAACTTAAAAAGGTAAGTGGCTTCGAATGACACGGGGTCATGAAATATTGGTGTAATGTAGCGTGGGCACTGATTTCACGTCACTCTCACCTATATGCTTTTTTGTCAGTCCGTAAGCTTCCGGCAACGAAATGTGACCTCCTTTGAAGTCAAGCTCTTGACATCCAACGTTTTATGGCGTCAGGTTTACGTGAATTTCTTTGGTCATATTATAATATAATAATAACTTTAACGTTGAATATTTAATAACGTCTGTACTGACTGTATCTGACTAGTTACTGGCGTCGCTCACGAGGTCCTTGATGTGTTATTGTAATTTAATTCACTTAATCCTACTACTAATTTAGAATATACAATATCACCAACCCCACACTGAGGGTGTCGTAAGAACTAAAGGAACAACCTAGCCGGACCACCTAGCAGCAGGAAAAAGAAGAAAAAGATTCATTTGTTTTTGTCGGTTCTTACGACTCCCTTAGGTTGGAATGGGATGGTGAAACTAGGTATACTTAATCCGTCACCACACCGACTATACTAAGAACAAGTATATTATCTATAATAATAAACTTGTTCTTAGTATAGTCGGTCCCTATTTGTCACACCATATCATTTTGGTTATGTCCTATTTGTAATCTTAATACTAAAGGAGCATAATATTAAATTATGGAGGTTTGCAAGTACCCTTAGCAAGGGGTAAAATAATATTCACCGTGTCTTCACCCAAGGGACTGAAAAGGCAAAGGGACGGATCCCCATTAAGAACATTGGGGGGAATATTATAAAACGAATATATCGGACCACAATTGATAAGACGTTGTACTGATTAAATTCTCAAGAAAATAGATAATATCATCATCATCATCAGTCCATAAATGACCCACTACTGAGTCGGGCCTCCTCCAAATTTATGGAAGGAAATTAAAAATAATACTTGGTGCATTAACAAAGCGTATATATTTGACTACGCCATATATTCTCATGCAATATTTCTCAGTAGGTGGCTGAGAGTCACTCAACGTGTGATGGAGAGAGCTGAGATCGGAGTTACTCTACGTCAAAGAATCAGAATTGAGGAAATCCGCAAAAGAACCAGAGTGACTGGCATAATAAAGAGGATTGCACAGTTGAAATGGCAATGGGCAGGCCACGTAGCCCGAGGAACGAATAGCCGTTGGGCAGAAAAGTCTTGGAGTGGCGTCCACGTAAGGGAAGCGTGGGCAGACCCCCGACTAAGCGGACGGACGACCTCGTGAAGGTCGCTGGGAGTAGGTAGATGCGATCTGTACGAGATCGTGCGTTGTGGAAATTTATGGGGAATATAATAATAACTAGCTTTTGCGCGCGGCTTCGCCCGCGTGGGCTTCGAACCCGTGCATATTTTTTAATCAAACTATGATAGTTAGATATGTGCTCTCGCAGACTTTTTTGTAGATCTTTATAAGACCTACAAATCCGTAGTACATTATTTTGTTCTATTGTCAATAGTTTTTGCAGCGCACGCATAAATAGGTTTTCGATTTTACACCTTGGTTTACAAAATCGCAATTTTCATACGGATCCCTAATTCTTTTGAAAATAAAATATAGCCTATAACCTTCCTCGATAAATGGACTATCTAACACTGAAAGATTTTTTGAAATCGGACCAGTAGTTCCCGAGATTAGCGCGTTCAAACAAACAAACAAACAAACACACAAACAAACAAACTCTGCAGCTTTATATATTAGTATAGAGTATAGATTAGTATAGATACGTGTTCGCAATTATGACAAATATGGTGGCATTGTGATTTTTTTTTTCAGAATATTCTGCCTTCTTTTATGATAACCCTTGTTCAAACATATTATATATATATATATATATATATATGTATATATATAATCTTCCACACTGATAGTAACTGTTCAACCACAAATATATTTTTGTTAGTTATATACAACAAAAACAACTTCAGCATCCATATATACGTATGTATCCCGATAATATCTGAATCTGAAAACGTTTGAACTGCTATTTATAGATTTTCCTAATGGCATTACTCTGACACCTACAATCTGGTAAAACCTTCCATGTCGTTCCACATCCAAATTGGCTATCTATTACCCGGTTCGTATCCGTGCCTATCTATATGTATAATTTAATTTAATGGTTTCCAATTTTATTCCAACTCACACTGCATCCAAGCCGCAAGAAAACGGGAATGCTCATAGTGACAATGTACAGATTTACCAGATATTTGCTTGGACACATACTTAGTATTCCATTGACAACGCTAGCTAGTATTTGCATACTTGTTTGTGCAATGGTTCAGTCTAGATCTAGACGAGTCTACGAACTAATCGAATTTAGACCATACTACACAACAGTATGGTATCAACATCTCAGCTGTATAATCACCCATTTCTGAACAGGGCCTTCTACATTCAGATCGAGAGCTGAACTTTGCTAAACGTGACAATGGTCGGTACGGGGTTCATTTAAAAAAAGACTACTTATTACTATTGTTGGCGACCCGCAACCTTTTTAGTCTTTTGTATACTTTTTTATTATAATTTGAAATAGTGTTCTTTTTATATGCGAGTTGCTTTGTTTTTCTGTTTTTAGTCAGTCTCTTGTAAAATGTCGTAAGATGTGTACGTGCCAATAAAGTGTGTTAATGTTCTGTCTCAACATGTTTGATATTTGAACAAGCCCGCCGATTTTAGTTCTCGTCCTTTACAACTATTTGTTTGCAAGCACAGCCTAGTGATTAACAACTTGTATTTCGTTTAATACCGGGGTCAGACATGTTTCTTTGTGTGTGTTAGAGATACTTTGTCAAGCAATGCGTGTCATTTAGTACATGAATCACATACGGTTTTAAGCATTGGAGAAAGTTATTTTTATATATAAATTGTAATGTTAATTTCTTCAATTCAATTTTTGTTCTTGGGCATCAAATATAACAGAAAACGAAAACGTTTGTGGAATATCCCAATATAAAGCATTACTTTGCATAAGCAATATTAATATTGTAATAACATTGTTAACTTTGGCCAAATTAAATACAAATACGATTTGAAAATACTTTGCGTGGAGATAAAACATACCAATTTCAATTTTGAAAGTTCAATTTATAGTGCTATTGAAACAAGAAAATTCAATTTACATATAATTGAATTTTCTTTTTTAGTTTCTGATAATGTTGGGCTTAAACTTGAAATAATTTTGTTAAAAAAAAATATTGCTCCAAAAACATTATAAGCTAGTCTAAAATATAATAGATGTGATATTAGAACAAATTTATAGAATACTAGCTTTTGGGCGCGCCTTCGCTCGCGTGGGCTTCTAAGCCGTGCTTATCTCGATGCATTTTTTTTATGAATATAAAAGTGGTTATTGTGACTAAACTATGATAGTTAGATATGTGTTCTCGCAGACTTTTTTGTAGATTTTAATAAGACCTACAAACTCGTAGTACTTCATTTTGTTCTATTGTCAATAGTTTTTGCAGCGCACGCGTAAATAGGTTTTCGATTTTACACCTTGGGTTACAAAATCGCAATTTTCATATTATCCCTAATTCCTTTGAAAATAAAATATAGCCTATAACCTTCCTCGATAAATGGACTATCTAACACTGAATTTTTGAAATCGGACCAGTAGTTCCTGAGATTAGCGCGTTCAAACAAACAAACAAACAAACTCTGCAGCTTTATATATTAGTATAGATTATATATTAGTATAGATTATTGTTAATCCATACAGGTTTATTATTTCCAGAATAAAATATTGATCTAGTAAGCTATAAACACATTGGATACCAACTAATTTAGACTAAGTGTGCCTTGATACGAAACTATATACCAAAACCGTCTGGCCAGCGTGGCAGAGTAGGCCAACTACCCTCCATTTAACCGGTGGAGGTCCGACTCAGCAGTGGGTCATATATGAGCTGAGTAGTAGTAGTAGTAATAATAATAAATAATAAATATCCTTGGACATTTCACACAACGCCATCTCGTCCCAAGCTAAGCAACTTAATGCTTGTGTTATGGTAACGAGATGGATGATAAACTATTTTTTTTTTTGTAAATACATATATATTATAGATAGAAATGACACCCAGACTCCGAGCCAGTGCGTCTGGTTTAGACAAAGACACTTGCCCGACCCCGGAATCGAACCCGGGACCCGTTGATCCAAAGGCGGCACATCTAACCACTAGACCAACGAGGCAGTAGTGGTGTCTTAATGTGGTAGCACGCATACACAACCCATTAAAGTGCCACAGCGTGCACATAAACATGTTCAGTAACACTTTTGAGAATGAAGAAGGATTGTTTTAAAAAAGGAAAAGAAAGGGAGACAATTTTTGTTAGGCCCACTGGATATGGTGACGTTTATTAACCGTGTGATGCTAATCAAAATGTAACTAATTTATTATGGAAAATAGGGCATATTTTTTGTAGTCTAACCGAGATCATAAAATAATAATAAAAAAGGTGAAAACTTGATAAAAAAACTAATTAATAAATATTTATGTAACATACCTAAACAATGTGTTTTTTCTTCTTATAATAAACAGACCTAAGTACTTACTTACAAGACTTTACCTGGCTAGTATTTACACGAAATACTTATTTTAAGAGACGACTATGAAATTATAATGATGGTATTTTTGACAAGCCCTCTAGTTTAGATCTGATCTTTAGGTTATTTTGATGTTCACATTTTTGTCGTATTTCTCAGTATTCCGGTTAAACCATATATATCTAACTATACCATTGTAATCCAAAGATTATAAAGAATAGATCAATATATGTTTCATTACTATACACCGAAATTTTATAGGGGGCCTAAAATTGTTTCCTTTAATAAATGTAGGTACAGCCCAAAAATACATTGTTAAGACCTTTTGATATTATGCACTCTCAACAGCTCTAATACATCTTTCTTAAAGTTCAGGCCTATGTCTAGCAGAGGACGTCGGGGTGTGATGGATAGATATTATTTATCCGATTTAATATACAATTCTTTACAAAACGCCTACAGCCATAACGAAAGAAACGGCAGTATCACTCATATAGATTTTCTCTGCGCTGAGCAGCATTTTGCCATACAAAACTGAAGCAACATAATAAAATTCAAATGACTAAGATTGTATGACAATAGTAACGCATGTTCTGTGATAAAATGTTCTTAAATATCGATATCTCACTCATACTTGAAGAAAGACAACATTTTATACACCGAACTGCTTCCATTGATTAGCAATTTGGATGATTCTTCTACACTCTGTGTATTATGATGAAATGTTGTTAGGTTGCCAAAGCTTACGCGCGTAATTTTATTGATAAACAGTTATTCCATACCGTCAGCAATAATCTCAAGCTCTTCCGCTTGTTAAACAGCCCAAGCAAACTGTAATATCAAATGTATCGCATTGCAAATTCTCTCTTATTCCTTATCCTGAACACGACTACGTCACAAAGGCGGAACTTCAATATGCAACAAGTACATCAACAAAACTGAATTCACAATCAAAAGAAGGACACTGTCTGAGCGGCGTGACAGAGTTCATTAATATTAACAGACGAGGGCAAAGCCCAACGGTTACTGTCCTCGCCCTATGCATAATTTTCCTCTGACCCCCTACTATTTTTAATTGGTAAAGCCAAAACACGAGTAAATTTTGAAAATATTTTCTGAAAAGCAGAAATTGCCTAGCTGTCTTTGTGTAAACCAGAGGCACTTGCTCTGAGTCTGGGTGTCATTTGTGTTCGTGAATTTCATGTTTGTACTGAAGTGCCCCACGATATAGGTTGCGTATTTTCTAAAAGGAAAGATTAATAAAATATTAATAAAATTATGCAACAAATCACTACATAGTATAAAACAGTATGTGGATTTTCGTGGACGGATTTTAAGAGGTAGAGTGATTCAAAAGGAAGGTTTATATCACTACATAGTATAAAACAAAGTCGCATTCTTCTGTCCGTCCCTATGTATGCATAAATCTTTAAAACTACGCAACGGATTTTGAAGCGGTTTTTTTAGTAGATAGAGTAATTCAAGAGGAAGGTTTATAGGTATAATATAATTGAACCCGTGCGAAGCCGGGGCGGGTCGCTAGTGTATAATAAATGCATAATTGCACCCGTGCGAAGCCGAAGCGGGTCGCTAGTATTATATATAATATTGTTTATGATACAGCATACAAAAATACATACAACCCTAAATTTTCACCCCTCTACGATCAAACCCTATTTTAATAGCGATATTTATATTGCAAAACAACGTTTGCGTGTCAGCTATTATTAAATAAGTATTATTGCACCTAATTGTATTTGTTCAGCTAAGTAAACTTTATAGACGTGTCTATTAAACTCTGGTTATCGAAAATATTCTGGTTTTTAGTATGATTTAATTTGTACTCTACCCGATCATCAAACCTTTCATCTGTTTAGCCTATTAGGTAAAATTAATGAATGTAAAAACAAAAACCATAGCTGTTATAAACCACATCATGTTTATTTATAAGTATTAAAGAAGGTTTTATTTTGTCCCAACGAACGTGATTGTCTCTGCTTGACTTAGTGTTACAATTGACAAAATTCAATACATAACGATGCAAAAACATTATCACCTAATAAGTTATTAATATCTTAGTATCTGAAGCTACATTTCCCCTAATTGCAATGTGTTTTCCACTTGGAAATTCCTAATATACAATATTCCATTTCCCAGTACCCATTAATATGTTCCGAGTTAGGCGCAAGCCGCGGAGGCCCAGAGCTTATTAAAAGCTGTCACAAAAAGCCATCAGCATCGAGTGGGAAGAGAACTCCCAGTTGGTTTAACCGAGCTACCTAATCTATAATAATTTTGAATATAACCTTTCCCTTGTAACTGCTGGTATTGTGTTCTTAAATTAATTAATTTCATGTTTTTCAAATTAAGAGGAAATGCTGCCAGTGTTTTTACCATAAGGGCCCAATTTATTATAATAGTTTAATGTTCTCAAAAAGTGATAGTTAAATTGTAGTTTTAAGACGTTTAGTGTATGAAATGGATGTAAATTAGCCTACTGTGCCACACTGCCAAGGCGGGTTGGCACAGGGTCTGTATAAAGTTTTCCTTCTCCTACGGGTAGGTGATCTGCCTCTTGCGTTCTTTTAGTCGCCTCTTACGACACCCTCAAGACGGTGTGGGTTGGTGACATTGTGTATTCTAAATCCGTCACCACCATGAAATGTATTTGTGGATTATTATGTTATATTAATAATAAGCAACTTTGAAAAGGATTCCGATAGGAGCCTTCCGTTGGGCTGGGCAGCGTTAAGGAAGTTCCCCCTTTACCGTGCTGCCACCTTGATGTGCTAAGGGCCCTCCGCACAGTAAGGTGATTGGGATCAATCATAGACAAATGGAAGAACTGTTGCCACAAGACGTAGGTTTTGCGTCCAATAACGTAGCTTAAGTATTAAAAACTATTTTTTATTATTATTGATTACTAATAAGGAATCTGCGTGAAGTAGTAAATTTAACATGGGTTTGAAATCCACAAAGGCAGGCTTAAGTTAGTTATGAGATTAAAATCCGTTCAGGTTACTTTAGAAAAAAAGTGTTTTCCTCAAACCAACGACTCGACGACTATTTATTGAAGTCTTTCGCCTGATTTAATTAAGATTCTCTTTTTCAAAGAGTATTTTGGTCTCTACGTACTTTTCATCGTCGATTCATTCAAGAATAATTTTGATTATATGGTTTTTTTGCTAATCTCAATTTCTTCTAAAATACACGTTACATGCTAAGGCAACATGCTTAATAGTACAACCGTGTTAAACTAGATGGCGCTGTAAGTTGCAGGGGTGTGATCATGTTACTGTCCCAATGGACTAAATTTTTATGAGTGTTGCTTGATATAATTGCGATATTATTTTTGTTTTCAATAGTCAACCAATAAAAAAAATTAAAAGCCATCTTCTTGGGATTAATGGGTCAAATTCAATGATTGTTTTCTCTTATCATGCTTTTGATTTAAATAAGTTGTACATTCTTAGAGACATTCTTTTTTCTTTTATTTGACTGATGTGTGATTTGATCTCCTTGTCCCAGAAATAATGCGACTTCTTCGCATTATTTCAATATATTTTTTTACTCTACAACTTACTTTGTGTTAGATTTATAGTGTGACATAATGTTTTTATTTTGTTAGAGTATTTACGTTTATAAAAAAATATTAATAATATAAAATATCGAAAGTTTTTCATTTACTCAGATATATATAGCTCAAAAAATTGAATTTTATTTGTGCTTTCCTTGAATTTAAGTGATAATAAATTAATATTGTATTATGGGATACAATGTAAAATTTATGACATTATCAAGACCCGTGGAGTTCAACTTACATATACATCCCCGTATAAGCCAACTTAAATACTAATAGGATATTAAGCTTAATAGCATCTGCATAAATATACACTTCAGATAAAATAGCTGGAATTCGCCAGCAGTATTATACTTTCTTGGTATAATACCTTTTCAAACAATTATAGCGGTTAAATTAACCGCGAAACTTGGGTCAATAATATTCCTTGTTATCAGTAGTACGGAAGCGGCTATACTTTTGCAGACCCTTCGAAAGCATTGAGTTGGTGAACACTCGCCATGTTCGGTGACCCAATTTGTACATTGTAAAATAATACAGATGAAATTGGAATAATGGACCTTTTTGCTTACTTATGTAAATGTTAGATGTATCCGTGGATATGGTATGTCTATGTAGCTCCAATCTTTTCACTCTATCACGCGAAAGCTGAGGAAGGCAGGATTTTTTTGTGAATAACGTCGTTTTTTTTTATTACGAGGCTCAAGTAACTAATGGTCTGCGAGGTTACAGTGTTCATGATTCACTTGCTTTCACATCTTAAAATCAATTCAAAAATGTTACGTAGGTATTTAGCTTTGAATACTTCATCAACGTGGTTGAAGCTTCAGGGTGCGATATCATTAACAAATCTACCATAATCATCTCCACCTGTAAGAGACCCACTGCCAAGTCGTACCTTCTCCAATTAAATTTGCGTACTATCCGCGCTAAGATTACTGTCATTTCCTTTTATCCTTTTTTATGACACCCTTAGGAAGGAACAGAGTAAACATACATTCTGAATCTACCACCACATGAGAAAACATATCTCCAATAACAGGTTTTTTTTCAAACTTTCATTGCGTTCACGACGCTGTCTAGTTTAGATTTAAGTAAATATAAGACAAGACGTCGTGTAGTGACGGATTTAGAATACATGGTGTCACCACCCCATTCCATCCTGAGGGTGTCGAGCCGACCAAAAGGGAATGATACGGCTCAAAACCTAGAAGCAAGAGAACGAAAACTTGAAACGAAACCCTGTGCCAACCCGTCTGGCCAGCGTGGCATAGTAGGCTATTTCTCTCTTATAATTGGAGGAGGCCCAAATCATCAGTAGGTCTTTTACGGGCTGAGTGAAGTAAATAAATTAACCATTTCTATTCACAGTCGCTTTTACCAGTTAACGTTTGACATTTCAAAGACAATGTTACGACATTTAAATAAATAGCTCTGCCTAACCAAATTACAAAGGACGGTCCCAGCGGTTTTCAAACTATAAAATACAGAAATTAAAATTGGAATGGTGCGGCTGGTAAAATAGAAGTTCATTATGGAGGTTCCAACTATTTGCTACGGCGATTAATATTCCTTATGCGCACACGGATTGCTAGTTTGACAATCATTTGCAATGGTATCTTATTGGTGGCATTTTACTCGGATAATTTGTAGTCACATAGATTGAATATTTGGAAAATATATGAACTATGTGACAGTTAAGGTAAATATTTTGACATTTAGTTAATCCATTTACAACATCTCTACTCCTAAATGAATAGATATTGGCTTCGAATGAGGTCCTGAAATGCTCCCTTTGTTACAAATAGCTTGCTTCTTGGAACAAAGGATTGTGTTGGTGACAACTTTTTTTTTTATTCAGCTCATAAATCACCCACTGCTGAGTCGGGCCTCCTCTCATATGGAGGGTAAGTAGCCTGTTGTGCCATGTTGCCCAGACGGTTTGGTATAGGGGTTCGTATCAAGTGTCCCTTTTCTTGCGGCTATGTTTTCGGTCTTGTTATTTCCTTTTGTCTTACAACACCCTCAGGATGTAATATGGGGTGACACTAGGTATTCTATGCAATGTTAGAATAGAAATATGCTTTATTATATAAACCAATTTTGGCGTTCACAATCGTCAACGGATACATCAGTTTTATAACACTACTACCAGGTCGGAACGCGGCACCAACCGAGAAGACCTGGCGGAAGAAACTCGGAGGGCTTGTCTTTTTTTTAAACGCCATATTACAATGACCGTGTACTTAAAACTAACTAGGTTTGTTCGGTTCCGAAAGGCGCTCAACTGAAATATGAATTATATATAAAAAATATATAGATTAATGAAAAAACTGAAATTACAAGTCTTGAATCCAATGAGCCGACCAACCCCAAACAGCGGCACATGTTCACAAGCATAACGCGTGTGGCAGCCATCGATCTCCTCAACCATATCGAAGGGAAGTGGTTGACCCGAAACACGTTATAGATGTTAGTCGAATATGGCACTGAAAAAATAAACAAGTAAAAGCCATTGCAGGAAATGATGGCTTCACGGTTATGACCTTTTATCTGTTGTTTGAAGGATGGTTTTAGCTTCACTTGCTATATTGATCTGCGTAATTTAGTATTAGAACGTCTTAATTGGAATTAATTGGATAAATTAATGTGCAAAAGTCGAATAATTTAAGGGTCATATAATGGTTAGTTAATTTAAGTAGATGCTTGTTCATTTATTCGTCAGTATGCCCCGATATCCGGGGTGCGGTCCCTCACTGCGGGTTGTCAGTGCTAATTTGCACACAATTGTTCATCCCAGACTAAAAGTATAGAAATGAACGAGAAATATATTCAGAAACGGTGTTGTCAACTTTAAAAACTTCCCACTGAAAGACCCTGCTGATTTCTATTCTTTGTGCGCGCTCGTCTGAAAATTATTTTAATGAGAGCGAAAAGTTTTTGATATCGTATTAGTAACTTCCGTTTTTTTAATGTTGCTATTATTAATATTTTCCAAGATATTGACCAATTCGACTTCATCAAGGAGGCTACGGATTATTCCGTGTAGTGACGAATTTAGAATTCATCACACCATTCCATACTGAGGGTGGACAAGGCCGAAAACCTACCCGCAAGAGAAGGAAACCTCGAAACGTAAGCTTATTACCCTCTATGTCATAGAAGGACAACTCAGCAGTGGATCATATAATATGGGCCGTGTAGTAAGGAGACTGCTATAACAAAGAAAAGGTATCGCCGACTCAACTACAAAAGAAGTTGTAATCTTCAATCGGCTGATCAGGACTGGAAGGACTTTGTGTTTTTAAAAATTAAATTAAAAATTTAGATGAACCCCCGACACCATGACCTAAGTTCCCTATAAAAAGTAAAAAAAAAATACATCGCGTTGGGGGACCGCTTCTACTTATTTATTACCTGACGAGTCTATTCAACTACACATTTTAACGAACATTCTATTGTTGAAGCGGACGCAGGAATGGAATAGGTGCAATTTCATGAGTCCAATTAGTTGGTTACGTTGAAAGCTAGCCGTTGTTGCTTTAATTGGAAATATTAGAACGATTCAGATGTAGAAAAAGAGAAATTGTTACTGCCTGTACGGAGGAAAAACTACTGCTTAATTCTCGATCTAATAATATACTTGGTTAGTAACGAATTAATTTAATCAGCGTTTATAGAAAACGCGAAAGTTTGTGAGCATGTATGATTGTTACTCTTCTCGGTCGATCTGATCGCACATCATCACATCAGCTTACACATCAGGGCATAGGCACATAGGTTTATAAAGCTATAGTGGGAATTATCCGAAATATAACGATAAGTGTTAAGTAAGTAGAAAAAAAAATACGAAAAAATAAACTACTTTATTTTTATTATCACAATTTTCCATCACCACGCGGGTGAAACAGCAGGGCGCAGCTTGTGAAAAATTTTCATATCTTATGGTTTCACGATCAAAAATTATGTTTGTAAACAGCCCCGGTGATAAAGAATAAACCTAGTGCATGGGGTTTCATTAAAAAAATATGCCTGTTAATACCAATACCAATGTGAATATGGGTTAAATCACTAACTAGTCTATCGTCGTTTCAGCCCATTAATGAATCACTACTAGGTCGGGCCTCCTCCAACTTCATGGAGGGAAATTAACGTACTGTGCCACGCTGGCAAGACGGGTTGGCACAGGGTTTGTATCAAGATTTCCTTCTCTTGGGGCTAGGTGACCTGCCTCTTGCGTTCTGATAGTCGCCTCTTACGACACCCTAAATATGGTATGGGTTGGTGACATTGTGTATTACATTGTCTATGCGACTAAATAAATAATTTAAAAAAGAGAAAATAAAGAACACTTTTCACCATACTAAAAATTACTTTCGCATGCCTCTATTAACATTTCTAACTCTTGATTAGGTCAAAGCTATTTGTACATAAATCGCACGTATGCAAATGACGGCCCGATTTTCAGCGTATATACTTCCATAACTGGCCTCGCTTTTACAGCACGAATACTAAATAGCCCCGAATCAAAGCAATGATTTGTGAAATACAGCCAGGAAGCAATTAACAATTCAAGTAAGCGATGAAAGAGATCGCGTGTGGCTACAGAAGATAGCAGTTTCGAGTAATTACGATTGTTGTGAATGCCGACAATCACTTAGAAGTGCCTTATCTAAGGCCTACTTAACGCCAGTTCGCCAATTATAGCATGTGATCCCGTGCCATCAAAGAATACACCAGATGGTCTATATATTACTTACTCACTTCGCAGCCTGTAAAAGGCCCGCTCCTGAGTCGAGCCTTCTCTAAATAAAGAAGATATATTACCTACTACCTTTGCTACATTGCGTACTGTGTCCGTCTGTAATCTCTAAAGTATGTCTCGCCAGCGTGTCATACTGTGCCACAGCTTGACACATAGTTTTGATTTCTGCCAAGTATTTCCCTCCGTGTGGTGACGGATTTAGAATTCATAGTATCACCACCGCCTTCCATCCTGAGAGCGTCGTAAGAGCCGACAAAAGGAAATGACAAGGCCGATAGCCTAGCCGCAAGAGAAGGAAAAATTGATACAAACCCTGTACCGACCCGTCTTGTCAGCGTGGCACAGTAGGCTAATTTCCCTCCATGAATTTGGAGGAGGCCCGACTCAGTACTGGGCAATGTTTGGGCTGAAATTATGAATTCCCTTTAGTCCGCTCTTACGACACCCTTGGCTTGGAATGTAGTGGTGATATAACATATTCTTAATCCGTCAACACACGGACCGTCTATAAATTAAATATTTTAGTTACTATTAGTAATGGACTTTTATTACCAGTTTTTAGTATTATACCAAAACTGTTTTCACGTAATAATATACTAAATAATTTTTACGCGTTTTGTGTAATTACAAATATAATACTTAGTTACTTTTATATTTAGCTTGTTACTTATTTGAATGTATTTTGTACGTTTTTATAACCGTGCCACAATAATATGTACTAAATGTCGTACTTTCAGATGAAATGAAATTAGCTGACGTCAATGTATGCATAGTGATTAAACTAAAACTAAATTACTTCGTTATTTTTCGAATATTTCACAATTACTAAGCAGCAGCTGCGAAAGGTTGCGGGCAGCAGCTGCATGCGTCAAGCTGAAGACAGGGCGCTATGGCGCTCTTTAGGGGAGGCCTATGTCCAGCAGAGGACTAATGTGGGCTGATGATGATGATGACTAAGCAGCAATTAAAATTTATTTCTGCCTTGGTGTTGTATCTCATGGGAGCTCAGACTATTAAGTCATAAATCGTGCGCCGGTCACGCAACGACCTGACGATTTGGCTCGAAGCAGTTATCTTCACCTTGGCATCTAATTAAGAGCATCGCTTTTTTTCTTTTTACCTTTTTATAGCCACCTTAAATTGTAGAGATAGATAAGACAGGATTTAAAATACGAACATTGCATCCCTAACAGAAAGCAGCGTCTTTATCATATTGTATTTCCAACAATTTAGTTCCACAACTGCTCAATGAATTTTGATAAAATCTACTACTACTGATACTATTCATCCCATAAAGGACCCACTGCTGCATTGGGCCTCCTCCAATTAAATGGAGGGTAATAAGCCTACTGTGCTACGCTAGCCAGACGGGTTGGCACAGTGTTTCGTATCAAGTTTTCCTTCTCTTGTGGCTAGGTAAATGTAATAACATTCACTTTTGTGACAAAAACGCCTAGCTAGCTATAACATACAAGCTTACTTTTATTTTAACTTAACGAGTCAACATTAATACATAGTAGACGTTTTTATTAATTAATTTACTTGCGATATTAAAACACTAGCTTATGCGCCCGGCTTCACCCGCGTGGGCGTCGAACCCGTGCTTATCTCTATGCATATTTTTTATGAACATAAAAGCGGTTATTGTGACTAGACTATGATAGTTATATATATGCTCTCGGGCTTTTTTGTAGATCTTTATAAGACCTACAAACCCGTAGTACATCATTTTGTTCTTTTGTCAATAGTTTTTGCAGCGCACGCATAAATAGGTTTTCGATTTTACACCTTGGTTTACAAAATCGCAATTTTCATACGGATCCCTAATTCTTTTGAAAATAAAATATCCTAGCCTATAACCTTCCTCGATAAATGGACTATCTAACACTGAAAGATTTTTTGAAATCGGACCAGTAGTTCCTGAGATTAGCGCCTTCAAACAAACAAACAAACAAACTCTGCAGCTTTATATATTAGTATAGAAGTATAGATTATTTTATAAGTGTTTGTATTTGGTTTTCTAGACACATATTTAACTTGTTTTTAATTATAAAATAAAAAGTAAAAATATATTAAAATTCATATAAAATAAAAAATATTGTTTTAAATTTTTTTTAAATCATTCAAATCGGTTTAGCCATTCTTGAGTTATAAAGTTACAACAAAAAATGGAATTGATTTTATTTAAACAGATTAACTCGTAGTAGACTTCCATTTCAACTTGAATCTCATGCTCAAGGACGTACGTATAGCATCATGAAGTATGATAGCCGGCAGGTAATTATCGCGTGCTTTCAAGCATAAATCTTTCATATGAAATTCCTTGTTGACACAAATATGTGTGTTTAACAAGCGAATTATTAGGTATACGAGTACAGTCATTTATTATACATGTGCGTCTTGCTTCTGGTATAAGATTGGGAACATTAGGGTTGGCTTGGCATGCCAAGAATGTGGTTTATGGTAATATAAATGAGCGTTTTAATATAACGTTACTAATTCGCACTGAACTAAATACTAGTAACTAAATACTGAACTAAATTGTAGTAGTTTTTATTGCATTTGAGATGATAAGATTTTTTATAGAATAGAATAGAAATAACGCGGCACCAACCGAGAAGATCTAGCGGAACAAACTCGTGGGCTTGTCTTTTTTTTAAACGCCATATTGCAAAGACCGTTTACTTATTACTAGTTTCGTTTGGTTCCGAAAGGAAATCAACTGAAATATGAATTTTATAATAAAATATAGGTGCAATAATATGATAACTATTATGAATAAGATCGTAAGTATCGAGTATCAAACAAAGTATCAAATAAAGTACTGATTGCCGTGTTGGTCTAGGGTCTAGATCCAGGGTCTCGCTGTAGGACCTTATTCGTTCCATGGTCCGGAGCGAGAGAGCTTGGAGAGAAACGACCTCATTTTGTGAGGTCGTCATGTCCGCCAAGGAGGCGGCTGAGAGAGAGCGGGAGTTGACCTCCCTAGGTCCTAATGGGCGCCACCGGAGGGCGCAGGATGATCTCCACCCACCGTAAGTGGGTCTGCGGGCGATAGACGTGGGAAGTCCGTCGCCTGCGCAATACAGACCCCGGTAGGTAGGCGCGCTGCGTTCCGCGCGTGCCTCCCAGCGGTGTAATGAGGGGAGGCTACTATAGCTACCCCCCATGTAATCGGAGGGGCCCGCCTTGGAGCTTGGGGCTCCACTAAACGAGGCGGGCCGAGGTCCCCAGGGTCCCGGAGCATGCTCTCCTAATCGGGGAGTGAATCCCGTGGCCCTGGTTCGGACATTCGAGGATCGCCGTCGGTTTTAGTGGGTAGGTCTGGGCGCAATTTACCATCTCTACGCTCCTCGGAGTCCCACATAACCCAGCCAGTCCCAACGGCCGGGAATCCATGTGGATCACCGACGTAAAAAAAAAAGAGTAGATCTAGAGTCCACTAAAACCAACGGCGTTCCTTGGTTGTCCATGTCATGGCCGCAGGTTGCTCTTCCCAATCGGGACCTACTCTGCAATAGATGATTTCAGATCAAACTGCTGATTCGAACCATCTCTATAATGGAAAATGATATAACCTAGTTGGTCAAACATTGACCAAAACGACGACCATTCGAACTTTAGCAATTAAAATTCTATAACAATAGCGATTCCCGAACCAAATGGAGGCCAATATCCTTAATAAATATTAAGGATCGGATATTGGATCCTTTTTATTCAGAGGAAATTGAATGTATGGAGATTTCTAACCTTATGTATAATTTAAAAATGGAATCCAATTACGATATTCGGCATTTTACGAAATTCTTTGCTTTCATATACGATGATTTACTGATTTAGGAGGCTTGCATACGACATTGAGTTGATCCAATATACAATATACAGTGATTTTATATTTAAAAGACATTTAGTATATTTTGAATACATATAAATAAATAAAAAATAAATATCCTTGGACATTTCACACAACGCCATCTCGTCCCAAGCTAAGCAACTTAATGCTTGTGTTATGGTAACGAGATGGATGATAAACTACTTAAATACATAATTAAATACATATTTTTTTTGTAAATACATACATATTATAGATAGAAAACACCCAGACCCGGCACAAATACATGTAGGTCGTACAAATATTTCTTCAGTTAGGGAATCGAACCCGCGACATGCGGCGCAGCAGTCGATCGCTCAACCACTGCGCCAAACGTGTCGTCAAATTGAATGAAGTCAAATTGAACATATAATAATAATAAATAAATATCCTTGGACATTTCACACAACGCCATCTCGTCCCAAGTTAAGCAACTTAATGCTTGTGTTATGGTAACGAGATGGATGATAAACTACTTCTATACATTTTTTTTTTTGTAAATACATACATATTATAGATAGAAATGACACCCAGACTCCGAGCCAGTGCCTCTGGTTTAGACAAAGACACTGGCCCGACCCCGGAATCGAACCCGGGACCCGTTGATCCAAAGGCGGCACATCTGACGTACTTAAAAAAGTAACTTTAGTACTATTTATAGCACGAAATAACACCATAACAGGACACGGTAGAGGGCTGCGTGGGTATAACGCCGCTTCCTAAGCCCCCGCTTCTTCAGAGTTAGCGAATACAGTACATAAGTAGGTTGTCTTGAAAAAACCCCTAGTGCGATAAGACCGCGCATTGTACATATCTTTTTTTGTAATTTAGGCGCAAAGGGACTATCATCCATTCCGACGAGGTGTTTTGTCTGGCCGCAGCGTCTATCAACCGATAACTGTATTCGGGGATTTCTTAACCATGCTAATTTATTTGTAAACTAGAACTTTTTGGTAATTCTGTAAAGTGTAAAGTATGTGGTATGCTGGTTGCTACATTCTAATGCCAGGTAAACTCTATTTAATATTGCTGTACACTATAGAGTGTTTTTATGAGACTTCTATGCTTGGTAACTCTGGTTCCTCGGGGTCATTGCAAACATAAATAAATAATAATAAATATCCTTGGACATTTCACACAACGCCATCTCGTCCCAAGCTAAGCAACTTAATGCTTGTGTTATGGTAACGAGATGGATGATAAACTACTTATATACTTTTTTTTTTGTAAATACATACATATTATAGATAGAAATGACACCCAGACTCCGAGCCAGTGCCTCTGGTTTAGACAAAGACACTTGCCCGACCCCGGAATCGAACACGGGGCCCGTTGATCCAAAGGCGGCACATCTAACCACTAGACCAACGAGGCAACATGTAACTATTAGACACAAATATAGTACTACACAGCCCATATATTACCCATTGCTGAGTCCAGCCTCCTCTCAAAACATGGGGGTAATTACCCTACTACGCTAGCCAGACAAGTTGGCACTGGGTTTGGTATCAAGTTTTCCTTCTCTTGTGACTAGGTCTTAAGCTTTGTCATTTCCGTTTGTCGGCTCTTACGACACTCTCGGGATGGAATGTTGGTGGTGACACAATGTATTCTAAATCTGTCACCACATAGATAACATATTTTATAGATACGGCCCGGCCACACATGAGATATCTCGGGTGATGCAATCATCCTTAGGTAACAGTAATCGTTTACTATCAGGTAGGCCGTACGCTCGCGAGCAATCCAAGTTCTATAAAGAAAGAACCTTCAATCTCCTTTGAATCGAAGCAAGGAGCCCTAGTACAAAGATTGTTTGTAATTTACCTATATACGAGACTAGCAAGGCCTTCATAATTATCATAATTCCAACCTTTGATTTTCATATAAAATCCCCACTACTAAGTTGACCCTCCTCCAATTACATGGGCCTTAGCCTACTATGCCACGCTGGCCAGACGCGTTGGCACAGGGTTTGTGTCAAGTTTTCCTTCTCTTGCGGCTAGGTGATCTGCTTTTTGCGTTCCTTACGACACCCTCAGGGTGGATTGGGATGGTATGTATTCTACCATCCCAATCCATCCTGAGGGATCGATGCTCGATCCCTCAGGATGCTTCAGGATGCTCAGGATGCTCGAGCTTAATTTAAAGGTTTATTTTTAGAAGCGGTTACGTTATTCAATTTTGTATTAGCTCTATCTCACGGTGACGACTCTTTCGATATAATACTCTAAGCTTCATTCATTCAATGAAAGTTATAACTAGGCGTATTTAAAAAGCCCGTAGGCGTACCGCGGCCTTCGTTAGTCCAATTATTCCCTTTCTAATATTCTGTTTGTAGTCGTTTTCTTAATTTCTGGTTGTTTGAGTGCTGAATATTGAATAGTCATTAATTAGTTGGTCTTAATAAAACATTTCAGGGAATAATTGATGGCGAAGCTTTTGGATTATTCACGGACATTATTTTAAATGAACGTTTACATAGATTATCATTAAGAAAATTTGCGAACATTTTCAAATAATATCGAGGTCAGAATCTTAAAAAGTACATTCATCATAATGTGCTCCACTAGCGACCCGCCCCGGCTTCGCACGGGTGCAATGATGAACCTCTAAATTTATCAGTGTTCCTCTACAATATTCTGCATGTATACATACTCGTATAAACATTACCCTTGAATCACTCTACCTACTAAAAAAACGCTTCAAAATCCGTTGCGCAGTTTTAAAGATTTATGCATACAAAGGCACGGACAGACAACAGCGACATTGTTTTATAATATGTAGTGATAATAGTGATTATGAGCAAAGTTATATTTCCTATGAGAACTTGAAATGTTCCAACAATTGTGATGAAGATATTACTTCTACTATCTACAGAAAAAATACTGTTATCGACAAACGTTCGTAATTTAGTTATCCGAGCTGATTCCAATCTAAACTACTACGGGTAAACAACGGCAGTTTGTCTGTGGTTTGCCGTGTGTTTTATCAATCTTAGAGTCCCTACCGTTGCTGTGAACGATACTTGAGCTCCACGCCCGCTAGCACGCGATATAATACAAGTGTACGTGGACTAGTATAGTTAAAAAAGTACAGGGTTTATTGTGCCAACACACTTCTACTCCTACAAAAAGATCTTTGTATTATTTAACTGCTCTCCATGTGTTCTCTAACCAGTTCAATCCCAGGGTTGGGCAAGTGTCTCTGTGTAAACTAGAGGCAGAACGGTCTGGGTATCATTTGTGCTCGTGAATTACATGTTTATTAATAGCCCCGATATAGGTTATACCAAGTGAAGGGATTTCGTTTTCTTTTACTAAAGAAACTTGAAGAAATAATATACATATGACGCTATTAAAACAAGAGACAAGACTTGATTACTATTGAATTTGTTGTTAGAACCTTACAGCTAGAATACACATAAAACATTACATAGTAGACGAAGGCCAATTACAAGTTTTAACTTATAGTATGCACACAATAGAACAAATAAAAACGTCAGGGTAGAAAAAAGGATCAAAGAAGGAAGCCACAACCGGATATAACTTAAAGCTAACTGATATGACTGCCTCGTTGGTCTAGTGGTTAGAAGTGCCGCCTTTGGATCAACGGGTCCCGGGTTCGATTCCGGGGTCGGGCAAGTGTCTTTGTCTAAACCAGAGGCACTGGCTCGGAGTCTGGGTGTCATTTCTATCTATAATATGTATGTATTTACAAAAAAAAATGTATTTAAGTAGTTTATCATCCATCTCGTTACCATAACACAAGCATTAAGTTGCTTAGCTTGGGACGAGATGGCGTTGTGTGAAATGTCCAAGAATATTTATTTATAATTTCGAAACAATAAGCCGCCATTGTCTTTTTCAGGCTGCTTATGCTATCATAGAGCAGGTCAATGTCTATCCTCTCACACGCCATGCCGTATGCCATGGATTACCTTAGATAGGGAGTCCTACGGGTACATCGAGGGGTTTGTGCTTTCTTTCAGAGTCGCTATCCGATGCAGTGCCCCGAAGTCTTCGAGGTACTGTATAGTTATTTAAAAATGTGCGTCTTTGTGTAAACCAGAACTTTGTATTCGATAATCTCATATTTGTATTCGCTTTTTTTAAAGATCTTTTAATTAATGTGTTTTCTAAAACATTTATAGTAAAATCTAAATTTAAAAATCTACACGCAAAAGAAATGTACTACAACGCATTTCTTTTCTAGAATTTTTCTTTGCGAGGGTTTTACCGAAGATAAATGAGTTGAGTTGTACGAAGTGTGAGTTGAGCTAATCTATAAATGAGAACGTTGTGTATTTAATGAAATTTAGGTGTTCCCCTATTTGTGATTGCTCACAAGCAACGCGTTGCGGAACTGTTAGTTGTTTGTAAGTTTAATTAAAACAATGTTAAGGTGGCAGTTATATCAAATTGTATTTATTACCTTTTCTCTGTGTGTTGACTGATTTAGAATACATTGTGTCACCCCATTACATCGTGTCGTAAGCGTTGACAATAAGAAATAACAAGGCCGAAATCCTAGCCGCAATAGAAGGATAACTTTATACTAAACCCTGTGCCTACCCGTATGGCCAGCGTGGCACAGTAGGCTAATTACCCTCCATGTAATTGGAGGAGGTCCGACTCAGCAGTGGGTAACGCAGTGGTAAAGCAGTGGTTATGGGCTGAAAGAGTAAGAAGTAAGTAAGTAGTATCAACAACCTGAACGCTATATTTTGATAAATATGCCTGTAACTTGTGGGATTGCCCATGTATGTTGTTTAGAAATAACTAGCGACCCGGCCCGGCTTCGCCCGGGTGCAATTATGCATGTATTATACTTAAAAACCTTCCTCATAAAACACTCTATCTGTTAAAAAAACCGTTTCGAAATCCGTTGCGTAATTTCAAAGATTTAAAATAGGGACGGACAGACGACAGCGACTTTGTTTTATACTATGTAGTGATACTATCTATACGTTGATATCGGTAATTATTTAGTTGGCGTGTGTTTTGTAGTTAAATAAATAAATACATGGTGATCTCACGTAAAGTATATAACGCATTTTCGATTAAACTATTCGGCGTACAATTAGGACAGTAAATGCCGTTTTTTTTTGGTCAACCTCGCACTAAATTACCGCCCCAATTTTTTTTTTTTAGGTCGGAAATTTAGTGCGAGGTTAAATGCTTTATTTACTGGCATAAATGAACAACTAAATATGTATTAGTTTTTATTTAATTAAAATCCCTGCTTGTATGTAGTATTTCAATAAGTAATTTGATAAGATAAATCCCGGGGTATCGTTAGTAATACAAATGAGAGTATCATAATATTGTACGATACAAGGGTAATGTCGCCTATATTATGTTCATGGAGTTCGATTAGGGTCGACAAGCCTTCGCCCCTGTCGCCTTGTATGATGGATGAGGCACACATCAGATTTCGGATAGTTTTTTAGGGTTCGAAGCGGAAATGGTGGGTTATTTTAAACTATCTATCGTGCGCCATTTCGTAACATCATTCATCATCATCATTTTAGCCAAAAGACGTCCACTGCCAGACATAGGCCTCCCCAAGGATCTCCACAAAGGCCGGTCCTGGGCCGCCCACATCCACTGCTTTCTGGAACTTTTTTTTTATGTATGTACACACATAGAAAAAATCAGGTAACAAATTAGGAAAATTATGTACAAAGGTACTACTTATTTCTAAAGAAATCTCTTCCAGTAGACCTGCAAAAGGAAATTGTGAAATAGTATAATAGGCTTAGGGTGTGTAAAATAAATACAATGCAGATATTTATACGATAGAATAGATGTATATCGACGGGAGAAAGCGGAAATGTCGTAACTTGCATTTTGGCCTAAATCACTTTTTTTCATATTTTTGTTTAAAAAAAAAATACCCTTTCGAATGGTCTGGGTCTCGTTTTCCTACGATAAAATATTTTTAAGATACGACCTTGGATTTTTGCCTGGTTTTAACACTGCACATAAAAAAAATTGTTATAACTAGGGTAAAATACGCATTCTTGAAAAATAAAATAGATACTAACTAGTTGTTTATATACCACAGTCACGGCATGGAATAAGATACGACATTTCAGTCGCTCTAAATTTTACGTGGTCAGAGATACGACAATTCTGCCCCATGACATTTTTTGTCACTATAGAGATACAACAACATTTCAAACATAATATTTTTTTGCTAATATCATACTTAGTCCAAAACAATAGAGTATAGTTTTGTATCCAGAGGTCACTTTACGAATAAAACTACGATCAACATCGTACCATAAGACAAAATTTAAATCTTCGCCAGAAACCTCTTCTCATCCAACTACTTCCCATAATTTTAAACCAGCCAAAATAAGTAAGATATTATACAGCCGAAAGACAAAAAAAAATATGATTTTGGTCAGATGTCAACAGGCTTGTAAACGCTTTCAAATATCAGTATATCTAATCTTATTCAAACTACTAGTCATGCAACATATAGATTTGTCTTGTTACTGTTGATTCTGACGAAGGTTTAGTGAGTCTAGATGTATATTCTGAAGATTTCCATGAAAATAAACAATTCTTACCTTACACTTATATGAATACCTCTTGCACTGCTGAAGATTCTCATTAAAATAAAGACTGCTAACCTAATATAACCTAAAACACTTATGAAGTCCTGTTCAAAAAAATCAAAATTACTTCCTATACCCCAGAAAAACAAAAAGAATAGATAAAACGACTTAAGAAGATGCTGACATATTGCTGCTTAGTGAGGCATTTGGTCGGGAGGATCAAGTTCCGCAGTCCATAGTAACGAAACATCTGACTATTTACTATCTTGCAAGGCGCGTAAAACAAAAAGTAAAAGAACGAGGCAACAAATATAAGAACAAAATGAGTGTAACGAAAAATAATGCTGTTAACAAAGGCTATGGCAAAAAAAGACATTAAAAAAGAGAAAAGTTAAAAGAAGAAGAATGTACATTGGAATTATAAATAAATGAAGGGGAGGGAAGGAGGGAAGTATGTCAAAAATTTCTGTGAAGCACGCTGGAAGATAATAAAGACCATGCAAAACCATTTGCCTCGTTGGTCTAGTGGTTAGATGTGCCGCCTTTGGATCAACGGGTCCCGGGTTCGATTCCGGGGTCGGGCAAGTGTCTTTGTCTAAACCAGAGGCACTGGCTCGGAGTCTGGGTGTCATTTCTATCTATATTACGTATGTATTTACAAAAAAAAAATGTATATAAGTAGTTTATCATCCATCTCGTTACCATAACACAAGCATTAAGTTGCTTAGCTTGGGACGAGATGGCGTTGTGTGAAATGTCCAAGGATATTTATTATTTATTTATATCAGCATTACCTTTAGTACCATCACATTATTGCAGGAAGGATTCTAACAAATTGTATTTGCCAGAGGATTTCAAAATTATCTATAGTGAAATTTTAATAATATAAGAAATACAGCTAAATGACCAACCTAATAGTTTCGACCAAAATCTCAAGAAACTCTCGCTGGGTTGCTGGATTAAGGGCCTGATTCAAAAGGCTGTCATCCTGGATTCGGCAAGGATCACGAGGAGGTTCCTCTCTCTGGAGCCCTGAACCGTCGGTAGCTTAGGTCATCGACCTCGTTTTCGACGGTTTTTGTCTATTTTTATGTATATTTTTTTAAATACATTGTATTTTTTTAAATATATGTAAAAATAAGAAATTAAGAGTCATGAGAATAACGAAATACAGCTAAATGAAACATGTTTTGAAGGCTTCATATTTAAGATACAGCAAATCCGTAGCTCAATAAAACAGGTCTCTCTACGTTGTCTATACTTTTCATTCTGCAGATACAAAAATTAAAACGCGATTTGGCGTAACTTATGAAAAATCAATGATACACAAACTTTACGAGAATTTAGATAAAAACATCAGACAGGCTTTAGATTAATATAAATACATACCAATTTTCAACTTCCTATCTCTATAAATATATGTGTTATGAATTTTTTAAATCGTTTTTTGGCTCTGGTGTAAAGTTGGGTATTTCGAGTTACGACAGTTCCGCTTTCACCCGTCGATGTATAAATACGCAACATAAATACATACTTACTACATATACACATATATATACTTAATACAAAAATACAACAACTATGTCTAGCAACAGGATAGATAATGCTTGATTTCACCTGGCAACTTCATTAAACGCATTGAATTAATTTATGGATATATAGACTAACAATATTTTAACTCTTATAAATCGTCATATTATGACGATTTATAAGAGTTAAAATATTGTAAATTATTTGATATTGTAATATTATTTAAAATTAGCATTATCATCTTACGACCCAGGGGCCCACTCTAGGTGGTAGTCTCCATACACACCTAACAGTCGTTATATCTACAGTCACACCTTTCATACACAATTCCACATTCTGACATTCCATCCATCTCTTTTGATCTCCCACAACACTTGTGTCCACTTACATTCATGCTGAAACTACCACCGGTTCGGAATGCGGCGGTACAGAAAAGAGCCGGCAAGAAACTCTGTTGTACTCTCTTTTACTCTCTCTGAATTATTTGACATTGTTTTATAATATGTAGTGATGGGAGAGCCTATGTCCAGCAGTGGACGTCTTTTGGCCGAAATGATGATGATCATGATGATATAGTGATGATAGTGATGATCAGCAAAGTTATATTTCCTATCAGAACTTGAAATGTTCCAACAATTGTGATGAAGATATTACTTCTACTATCTACAGAAAAAATACAGTTATCGACAAACGTTCGTAATTTAGTTATCCGAGCTGATTCCAATCTAAACTACTACTCTCTACGTTGTCTATACTTTTCATTCTGCAGATACAAAAATTAAAACGCGATTTGGCGTAACTTATGAAAAATCAATGATACACAAACTTTACGAGAATTTAGATAAAAACATCAGACAGGCTTTAGATTAATATAAATACATACCAATTTTCAACTTCCTATCTCTATAAATATATGTGTTATGAATTTTTTAAATCGTTTTTTGGCTCTGGTGTAAAGTTGGGTATTTCGAGTTACGACAGTTCCGCTTTCACCCGTCGATGTATAAATACGCAACATAAATACATACTTACTACATATACACATATATATACTTAATACAAAAATACAACAACTATGTCTAGCAACAGGATAGATAATGCTTGATTTCACCTGGCAACTTCATTAAACGCATTGAATTAATTTATGGATATATAGACTAACAATATTTTAACTCTTATAAATCGTCATATTATGACGATTTATAAGAGTTAAAATATTGTAAATTATTTGATATTGTAATATTATTTAAAATTAGCATTATCATCTTACGACCCAGGGGCCCACTCTAGGTGGTAGTCTCCATACACACCTAACAGTCGTTATATCTACAGTCACACCTTTCATACACAATTCCACATTCTGACATTCCATCCATCTCTTTTGATCTCCCACAACACTTGTGTCCACTTACATTCATGCTGAAACTACCACCGGTTCGGAATGCGGCGGTACAGAAAAGAGCCGGCAAGAAACTCTGTTGTACTCTCTTTTACTCTCTCTGAATTATTTGATTATAAAGTCATTTTTAAATTCATCAAGTAGCATATTTAGTATTTATTTATTATAATAAAAAACAGAACCTCGAGAAAATGTCAAAGCACATCGTTGACTCTGTTTTCTACGGTGTGTTTATTTTTCTATAAACTTAGGGGAACGAAGGTTTACGTCACGAGGAATATTACTTTTCAATTTTCGATTGACGTGTTTGCTTTTTTACATAATGTGCTTTCTATGTTAGAAACTTATAAATTAAAGTATTGTTTGGTTTCTATTTTTATTTATATCATGAAATTCGAAAAGTTTACAGAATGTGTATGATGGAACCTGATTGGTTTAACAACCAGTGAATAAACATTGGCTCCCAATTACCATATAGTGGGATTACCGGTAATTATTTCATTAGATCAGCTGTCAGTTCTACCGCTACTGAGTTTGTGTGACGAATACCATAAATAGTTAAAGTGGCAGTAATTACTGACGGCTTTAACGTACGACCTACGAAATACAGTTCACGCTTTGAATCGCAACCTGTCTACGGCTTGGGGTTCCGGTCTGCGTTCCTCATAAATAAGCCTAGCGCTATAAGCCTTTTTAAAGAAATAGCAATAAGGTTTGTCGACATCACAGGAGACCGAAGAGCTGGTAGCTACCTCGGACAAAGAATCAGTCTAGCGATTCAAAGGGGGAACGCTGCCAGTATCTTCGGAACCTTGCCTAAAGGGACTCCTTTAAATAATATATTTTAGTATTTAAGTTTTAGGTTAATTGGTATTTTTAGTCTTGTTTTATTACTTAAGTTCAGTTGTTCAATTAGAACATTCTAAAAAATACCTGCGCCTGACTTAGCTTACCTTGACTGGAATAATACAGGTTATAAAAAAACCCTAAAGTCATCTGAAGTGAGGGCAAAAAGGTAACCAAAAGAACCAGTTCTTTTTTTAAATTGCTTTTCTACCTTAAAGCTTGAGTAATTTATATCGATAGTTTCCTAAATCAGATTTTACTATAAAACATGGGCTCCACTGAATCAAACCACTATATAGCTATCATTATTATTATTGTACAAGCATAGAGATCCAAATTCCATATTGTTTCTTGAATTTTCTGTACTTGTTTCTCGGGTTACTACACTTTCATCACCGGCTGCTGCTAAAGCTTTTAAAAAAATGGCTAATCTTTTTTAATTTTTTTATACAGTGTTATGCGTTATGACTACACGATTTTTGTTAAACCCCGTATATGTTGCTTTATACTACCAAAAATACAAACCCACAATAATTTTCTTTAAAAAAAAAGAGAACTCCTGCACTATGTACCTATAACTTGTATCGCGGGGGCAGATTACAAACGTGATATTCACGGACGCAAATTACAGCCAAAATCAGAGCAAATGTCTCTGGTTTTGACAAAGACACTTGCTCTACCTCGGAATCAAACCTGGATCCCTGATTATCTAAAGGCGGTACATCTAACCCCTTGACCAACGAGACAGTCATTAGTTATTTGTACAGTGTTTACGGTTCCCATTTCTAAACATATTTTCATCACCATTTTGTATTCGGAAAGCTCACAAGCAAACCAAACAAAACTCGCTCACGTCTCCCTAAAATAAACAACACAAGTGAATTCCTTCACTGCGGAGTCGAACTCAAATAAGCATGAAACGTCTATATTATGCAAAACGTAGGTAACATAAATTTTGCATCAATAATATAGCAAAAGTAAAACATAACCATGTACCACCTGCCTATGTAAATTGGGTGCTTTACTCCCATTTACATACGTACATACCTTTCAGTGGGTTATTAAACACACCGTCGCTTGAGTAAACATCATAAATCACACAAAACTAGGGGCTCTGTACACAGAATTTGCATTTCTAATTTTCTAGGTAAGTATAATTTTGTATACGCAGGTCATTATTGTTATTTAAATTTGTTTCATATTTAAATAGCTCACGAGAATTGCCGAACGCGAGGTATTTTTTTAATTACCGTGAAAACGGCCAGGATAAAATTTGTAAAACATAATTCGAATGCAAGGTAACATTCCAAATTTGAAAAAAGCTGCGTTAGTAAAATAAAATGTTATTTTTTTTAAATAAAATTATCTAAAGTCTAAGCGTCGTGGCTGGTTGAATGAGTAGTCAGCCCACTATTATGCCTTTGTACTTTGAAGCACAGCTTTGAAGGGCATGTCAATTCCTTGTTTTGTTTCCAACATCTACGGTACTCATATTCAATAACGAAAACAATGTGTGTAACCAAATGATTACTAGTCCCACTGTGCCAGTAAATACAGAGACTGCAAACTGGACTAAAATTCGTGATAATTGAGTAAAAAAAAATCGGCTTATAATACATTGTGTCACCAACCCATTCCATCCTGAGGGTGACGTAAGAGCCGATAGAAGAAAATGAGAATGCCAAAAACCTAGCTGCAAGACAAGGATTACTTGATACGAAAAACACAGTAGCCCCTCCATGTAATGGCCCGACTCAACAGTGGGTCTATAGACTGAGTAGTAGTAGTAGAGAGTGGAGTAGTGAAAAAACCTGTAAATTAGCATCATCATCATTTCAGCCAAAAGACGTCCACTGCTGGACATAGGCCTCCCCCAAGGATTTCCACAAAGGCCGTTCCTGGGCCGCCGCATCCATCGTTTTCCGGCGACCTTAACCAGGTCATCGGTCCACCGTGTGGGAGTAAATTATATTTGATGTAATTAATTCTAAACTATCCACACATTTATTCTAAAGCTCTTATCGAAATTTCACGTTTATTTTAATTATATTTCAGTTTAGACGTATACTAATAAACGTATGATAATAAAGATATGTGAATTCATTATAGAAAACACGTAGCGCATCAATTTGGTTAGAAATAAAAACAAAATATTTTTTTTTTATTTTTTACTTTTTAAAGGTTATTGTGCCGAGGGTTTTTTAAAATTTTTAATTTAATTTTTATTTTATAGTTTTTATAGGTACACACTTATTATAATGTATATTTTGTTAAATTGCACGTGATGCGCTTTCATTTGAGACCCCACTATATTTGCAGACATTCGGTTATTCTTCCCCAATTTCACCCCTCATAAATTTTAAACGGCTCAACCGATTTTCATCAAACATGTCTAAGAACACTCGCCCGTAACTCACCTTTCATACAAAAAAAAACTATATTGAAATCGCTTCATCCGTTCGCGAGCTACGGTGCCACAGACAGACAGACAGACAGACACGTCAAACTTATAACACCCCTCTTTTTGCGTCGGGGTTAATGAACACATGTCACTACAACAAATGTAATTTTTAAGAGTTTAATTTGTTAAATGATGTCTCTACTTACAGTAAATAAAATGATATTAATGTCAACAATATATGAGTACATATCGTTTTATGAGATCAAGTGCTTTTAGTCAAATGAAAGTAATGACGAAGACATACGAACGTCTGCTTATTCATGCATGTTGTTGGTATGTCACCTGGGCGAAATAAATGTTTGCTATGTGAAACATTCATATTAGTATGTTTCATATTTTTACTCGATTTTATCATAACATGAACAGTTGAATAAAGATATACGAGTAATAGGACAATTGAATAAATTGTTACACGTAACAAGATGGTACATTTTACAAATGCCGAACTAAAATAAGGTATAACTATAACTTTTAATAGAATTTTCTATCGCATTTATCACGGGGAGTGTTCTGAGGAATTGTTCGATCTTGTCCCTTCCGCTTCTTTCCGCCACAGATCCACCCGCCAGAAATACCATCAATTGCCTCTGGACGAATGGGTGTCCTTCCACCACCGTGCGTTTTTCAAGAAACTTTTTACCGCGCACAACCTCTGTGTGGAATCAATTACCAGCGGAGGTATTCCCGAACCGGTACGACATGGCAACCTTCAAGAAACGAGCCTATTCCTTTCTTAAAGGCCGGCAACGCACTTGCAACCCTTCCGGTGTTGTAGGTGTCCATGGGCGGCGGTGATCACTTACCATCAGGTGACCCGATTTAAAAGGTAAAAAGGTAAGATTTTAAAAAGTCATATTATTGTTGGGAGGTGATGCAAGTACTATTTAAAATAAATTGATGATGATTAATGGCCGCGTTGGCCTAGGGGTTGGATGTGTGAGTGTGCCGCCTTTGGATCACAGAGTCCCGGGTTCGATTCCGGGGCCGGGCAAGTGTCTTTGTCATTTGTGTTCGTGAATTTCATGTTAGTAAACTGCCCCCGCGGCACAGGGTTACGGCCGCGGCACAGGCTACTTTAAAAAAATAAGTACCTTCTAAAATTTGATAGTGGTAAATGACCCCACTGTTCGCTACTGGCATAACGTGAAACTGGTAAACTATATGAAATAATCAAACAGTTGACAATCGCTCATACATACCGCCAAAGTCATTGACACTAGTGTCAATTCCGTTGAAATTTGGAAAAGTCTTACACACTACTAGTCTTTCATACATTTTTTTTTAAATGAAACTCAACAACAGCAACAAGAAATTAACTATAACTTTTTAAGATTTAGATAAATCTCTTTTTGGGCGATCATAGAAAAGAAACTACAGATATTTTGGCCGGTTCTTCTCTGTATAGCTGAATTCTTAACCGTTCGTTAATGGTATATTTTAAGTTATAAATGTTAAGGTAATTTTGACCTGTCAACGGCAAACGAGCCAACTTGATTAATACTAAATTATCTAGCCAAATACATTTGTGTTGTGGCAGTCCTCACAGTTTAGTTTGAAATGTAGAGTATGCAAATATGTTAGCTGTAATGACAAATCGACCATTTGATATTCGTAAAACTACATTATTATCACTTAAACGGCTGTTTTACGAAATCATAGAGGATGTTATCGTGACAGTGTGTCATGATAAGGAAGACAAATGCTTGATTAGCATCGCGTCCGTGTGTCATGTTATTATTTTTTGGACAAAGAGATAAGATCACTATCTTGTATGAAATCTACATAAATAAAAACAATTTTTGATGTTGATTTAATATATCTACATCTATTAGAAATTGTATAATGAGATAGTAAATATTGCACAAAATTCATTGAGTTCCCATGAGGGAAAAATCGCATATAAATAATAATACACACAAACACGTCATTTCAATTTAGTTTAATTTTTAATTTTTCTTATGATGATCAAATGAGGTGACGGGGTTGACATCTAAATTTGTCTTACGACACCCACAGTATGGAATGGGGTGAATCTAACCTTAAGCAAAGGACATCTTAAAAAACACCCTGTTCAGAGTTTGTTCTCCTCCGTAAAATTTAGTTATTTCTAAAATATTACCTGACATTAAAACACTGGATAAGACGCTCAAGATAGGTCTGTAATACTTGTCGTCGTTTCAGTACATTAAGAACCCACTACTGGGTCGGCCCTCCTCCAAATGTATGGATGGAAATTAGCCTACTGTGCCACGCTGGCAAGACGGGTTGGCACAGGGTTTGTATCAAGTTTTCCTCTTGGGGCTAAGTGATCTGCCTCTTGCGTTCTTTCAGTCGCTTCTTATGACACCCTAAAGATATTATGTTGTGGTTGGTGACATTGTGTATTCTGAATCCGTCACCACACGGACAATGGACGGTCTGTAATAAGTAGGCGTAATCAGGTGATCTATTACCACATGCACGGTAGACTTATCACCATCTATCAAGAAGCTGGGCTCAGCAGATCGTCTATTACAGGCTGATAGTAGGGATGAAACTTTGGAATTGCCTACCACAAATTACATCTATAGTGCAATTAGCCAATGTGAAATTGTAGCCCGATAATACCCGATGTCTATCTCAAATGGGAGCGGCAGAACCAATATTGCGGTCGACTAGTTTGCGTATCGAACTTCGTTGGCGCCATGCAGAATGCAACTCGATGCGACTGTAGTAATAGGTATATGAACATCGATATGAAATTATAGTGTAAAAATGTGTGATGAGTTTATTTGTTTATTTATTCTTTACTAGCGACCCGCCCGGCTTCGCACGGGTGCAATGATGAAAATCTAAAGTTGACAGTGTTTCTATGCATGTATTATACATAAACCTTCCTCTTGTATCTATTAAATAAAACACATCAAAATCCGTTGCGTAGTTTTAAAGATTTAAGCATAGATAGGGACGGACGGACGACAGCGACTTTGTTTTATACTATGTAGTGATAGTGAACAAGCTGAACATAGGCCGGCTTTAATGCCTTAGGAATTCTTTATATTCAACCTTTGGGCGAAGCAGAAAACTACATGTTAGGCGTAAATAACCACAAAAATAAATGTTAATGATATATCTTATTATAAAATTAACTAATATATTATAATATAATATATACAATAAAATAAATACATACATTAAGTACCATTTAACTACATAATATTCTGTACATACATAGCTAATATATGCTATTTATGATAACTAGAAAGATGAAGATTCCGTATCATGTTCATCAGTGTTATGTTTGAAACTGCTGTATTGTGTTCCGTGTGGTTAAGGATTTAGAATGCATAGTGTCGCTATTCCATTTTATTCTCAGGGTGTCAACAAAAGAAACAAAAAATGATATAGCCGAAAACTTAGCCGCAAGAGAAGGAAATCTTTTTACCTCTTTTTAAGCTAATTACCCACCATGTAGTTGGAGGAGGCCCGACTTAGTAGTGGCAAGGGTCGGCCCTTGGCGGCTAGCCGCTAGTGCGTACAGGGGCTTAGAGCTGAGAACTAGTAGTAGTAGATAAAACTACCATCATCATCTTGCAGCCCTTGTCCCACACGTTTCTGCATTCATAAGCCACCTTTCTTAAGCATGTGCACTCATTCACATAATCCATCAATATCTTATCCCACACACCATATGTACTAAACTACCTTCGCTTCTGAATTATTGATAGATAACACTTTATTGCGCACTTGCGACATAAATATAGATTACAGGAGAAATTATATAAAAACATACAATTGGCGGCCTTAGCAACAAAAAGCAATAGCGACCGCCTGGAAGAGAAACCAAAACAGAAAATTTTGCGCAAACTATTGGGATCGTTTTACGTCAGCATTAATTTATATACAAACTATCGACCCGCCCTGGCTTCGCACGGGTGCAATTATGCATGTTTTATACCGAAAAACCTTCCTCTTGAATAACTCTATCTATAAAAAAAAACGCTTCAAAATACGTTGCGTATTTTTAAAGATTTAAGCATACATATAGGGACGGACAGACAACAGAGACTTTGTTTTATACTATGTAGTGATACTATTATATAATGACATTTTTTGTTTTTATATATTGTAGGACGACGCACGAGCAGGTGGTCTACCTGATGGAAAGTGGTCACCGTCGCCCAGGACATCTGCAACCTAATGGGAGAAGATGCGTTGCCGGCCTTTAAGATGCCTGTATACACCTCTTTTGAAGAGCCCCATGTTGTAGCGCAGAGGTAACACTTCGGGAGGTAGATCATTCCACATCTTGCACGTGCGCGGTAAAACGGCTCGCCATGCTCGTACAGTTGCTGAATATGGCACAGTATAAGTAACCTCAACGGAAGAACTATTCAATTGCTTCTGTACTTTATGGAGAAGAGCCGACAAGTTGCTTTTTTAGATCGCCATTTCTAGGTACAAAGCAGAGACAAGATCGATTTGTGAGAGCAAACTCGCGCAATAGTCTCAAAAGGCCAAACATCAGCAAAATCTAGTCACTAATAGAGGTAGATCATTCCACATCTTGCAAGTGCGCGGTAAAACGGCTCGGGATGCTCGTACAGTTGCTGAATATGGTACAGTATAAGTAACTTCAACGGAAGTACTATTCAATTGCTTCTGTACCTTATGGAGAAGTGCCGGCAAGTTGCTTTTTTAGATCGCCATTTCTAGGTACAAAGCAGAGACAAGATAGATTTGTGATAGTCTCAAAGAACCAAACATCAGCAACATCTAGTCACTAATAGTAACCTTTTAATGTCTGTATCGGCACCTGTCGACTCTTGTATCAGGTTTTGTTACATGTCGGGGCGTCACAGTAGAATGCGTTTACGCGAACTTGTGGCGCCCCAAGCGCGTCGTGTGAGGGTATGCCGCTGGGGTTTTAGTGGGTAAACGACGCTTGGGTAGACGACCCTTGTCGGAGTCCCACATAATCACCGACCTTTCCCCCGGGGTGCGGTGGTATGCATAAAGCATATCCCCAGCGAAAACAAAAAAAAAAGGTTTTGTTACAGGTGTAAATAGAACACTTTTAAAGTAGACATATTTTTATCATTAACAGACGCAATCATGAATAGACGGATAGAGTTTAACCAAACCATTAACTTAAAAGGGAAAAAGCCGCAAGGACACGTCAAACGCGGCACCACAAAAGGTAACAATGAACGATCATTAATTAAAGTAAAAAATGGTGTCAGCGAAATGTTAAAATAATAACCTGTTTACACGTTAGCGTTCAATTCATATAAAGGTTGCTTTTACCTTAATAATGTGGCGTTCAATTTAATACTGGTCGATATAATTATGAGTTTGACAATGCTTTTACGTTATTGTACCATTCGTTTTAATGCACAGCGACACGGTCACATCAATATAATTTTACTAATAGTATAAACGCCAAAGTATGGATGGATGAATTTTTACTATTTCACGTAAAAACTACTGAATATATTGTAATGAAACTTATACAACAGAATAACACATAGGCTACAATTTAATAACATATTGTGTTCGCTATTAAATGGTCCACTACGGGGTCAGGCCTCCTCCAAATTCATAGACGGAAATAAGGCCAATGTGCCACGTTGGCAATACGGGTTGGCACAGGGTTTGTATCATTTTTTTCTTCTCTTGGGGCTAGGTGATCTGCCTCGTGCGTTCCTTTAGTCGCAGCTTAGGACACCCTAAAGATGGTATGGGTTTGTGACATTGTGTATTCTTATTCCGTCACCAGACGGACGCTATTACAGATACGACAGATATTATGTGAATTGTCCACAATATAATAATAAATGGTAAGTAGTGGTAGTAGAAAAAAAAAAACTTTTCATCATTATTATCACAACTTTACATCACCACGCGGATAAAACCGCGGGGCGCAGCTAGTTAATGATAATACGATTAATGAATCGAATTAACTTTTTGATGTATGTCAGGATACATTATGGATAATTATTCGAAAGACTGGGTGTGTAATTAAATAGCATTATTAATTACGAGTATATCATGTCAATTATATAGGTTGCGCCTTTTAAGTTTCGTCATTTCCATGTTACCCGGCAATTTTGAATTCGGAACTGTTCTATATTCGAATGATTTTAAAATTTTGAATCACAAAACAGTTGAAAGTATTAGGATTATTGCTATTGTTTAGCCACAGCGTCGATTGGAATCAGTCAGGTTACGTACAAAAATGAATCTTTCTAAGGAATTTTCTTGCAATATTTTTTACAACTTTAGAAGAGGCCTGACATGGCTTCAGTGTTTTGAAGAGCTAACATCTGTTTTCAGTGATGAAGCCTCATGTCTGCGGACTGTCGAGCGCTGGTATTTAGAGTTCCAGCGTGAACATACTAGTGCTAGTGACCAATCTCGCGAAGGGCGCCCAAAATACACCTTCAATGAAGCCTGACAACTAATTCTCGAAGAACGTCATGTGACGTATCGAGAGATACAGGCTCTATTAGGCACTATGCGTCACCAAATCGATCTGCAAGTAAAGCCATCATGTTCATTATTTATGTATAAGTAGCTGTATCCTAACTAAAATAAATTTGAAGGAAAGACATTACACGAATATTCTATTAGTTTTTTTTCAGAAACTTTCGTGGGCTCATGCACAACACTTTGCTGAAGATCATCACTATCTATCAGCCACATAAGTGCACTGCTGAACATAGGCCTCCCCCATAGATTTCCACAATGTACGATCTCACACAGGCCGCATCCACCGACTGCCAGCGACCTTCACAAGGTCGTCCATCGACCTACTCGGGGATCTTCCCAGGCTTCTCTTTCCCATACGTGGACGCCACTCCAAGACTTTTATGCCCCAGTTGGATTCTGTTCTGTTCTGTTCTCTGTTCTCCTCTATGCATCGGAGGGCACGTAAAACCGTCCATCCCGGCTCAAATAACTGGGAGCTGGTCTAACCATATAATCACCGGTGTTGCTTGAGGCAACCTTTACCTACCGTGAGGTCTGTTCAAGCTAAACCGTACTCCCTTTTCAGCCTTCCCGGTAACGCTGCCCTTAACCATCCTGCGGTGTATTATTATTATACAATAAGAGTATATACTAGCTGCACTCCGCGATTTAACCCGCGTGGTGATGGAAAATTTTGTTAATGATGACAGAATGATTTTGATTTTGACACTTATTTTTTATTTTGGATAATTCATATTACTTATATTTTTATAAATTAGCCTATATGTCTTTCTGAAGTGTAAAGTATTGCAAAGTGCCATCAACATCCATTCAGTAGTTTTTGTATGTTTATACATTCTTAAAAACGTTCACGTCTGTAATATTAGTAGGATATTCAAATGAAAAAATAAAAAAAGTTATAATTTCTGTACGCTTCTGATTGTGTTCTTTTATTAAACCTGCAATATGCAAAGATTGTGAAAACCTAAGACATCATCAAAAAGTAATTTTTTAACTATCTCCCCATACATTATTTCTTCCAAAAACAAAATTCACTAATGCAAAAGAGGGCTAGCCATGCATATTGCAATTATCTACTATAAAACAAACATTCTAATTACGCAAATTAAAAAATATTTTTACCAATAGGCCAATTACGTAGTAACAAAAGACATAACCCTAATTACATAGCATCTTCCGTACACCCTAGTCTACGAAATTAACAAAGCAAACACGAAAAACAAAAACTCTGAACGACCCTCTAATTTGGATATCAACGTAAATTTCAAGGATAAAGGGATCAAAAAGTACTTAAACATCTACTTAGCGAAAATTATAATAATTAGGGGGGTCGCGCTCGGTATCCATTAGGTCGTTACGACCGGCGTGTTGCAGATAATGCTGGCAGCGAGGGTTATTGTGCGACACAACAATGGTGCCACTTACGTGAACGCTGTTATCGCCTTTGCCACTCGTTTGTAGTCAGCCCACCTGCATAGCCGAGATATGTCAGGGCGTCACTGGAACGCTAGTATACATTTCTGCCAAGGTAAACTTTCTCATGACCTGATGTTGGTATGAATTTAGTGGCACTATTGAACGTATGTTTTAGGATTTAGAATATAGTATAGTGGCCTTAGTATAGTATAGTGGAAAAACTAATTGCCTTCAACAGAAACCAAAATGAACTAGAAGTAGAACGAAGAGTACAAAAGAGATATTCAAAAGTAATATGCCAACAAATATCAAAACAAAAGTGATGACGTCATGCCTTCTACCTTGTTTAACCTACGCATGTCAAACTTGGAAATTTACATCCAAATTAAAAAGGAAAATTACTACCTGCCAACGCGGAATAGAACGAAGTATGCTCAATTAAAAAGATGCAAAAAATTCGTCACACAAAAATTAGAGAAACCACCAAAGCGACGGATGCTCTAACCTACGCTAAGAAACTGAAATGGAAGTGGGCGGAGCACATAGCTAGGCTAAAGGACGAGAGATGGAACAATAGGGTAACAACATGGATGGGTCAAATTGGCAAACGTCTCAAAGGCAGACCGCACACGAGATGGGCAGACGACTTGATAAAAATAGCTGGTACCAGCTGGCCGAAAATAGCTCAAGACAGAGACACATGGCATTCTTTAGCCTTCACCTTCTCTTGAAGAGGGGTTCATGCTATGCAACGTTTATATTATTAATTAGATTTTAAACTTTCAATAACATCAAATTTTTTTTTTCTTTTTAATTTTGGATGTATACAACGTTTTTTGCATGAAATAAAAGGCTTATTATTATTATAGTGGCCTTTGTGTATGTCCTTGGGGGAGGAGTACGTCTAGCAGTGCACGTCTATTAGCTGAAAATTATGATGAGGATGATGAAAGTGTACCACTCCATTGCTTTTGTAGCGACCAGCGAACAATCTGAAATAATTACATCAAGAAATGTCGCCTACAAATGCGAGAATTACCAAAAACTGCGATAGCGAATTTCAAGAGCAATTCGAATAGTTAAGATTTCCCCGACTACAACTATCGGGGGATAGGCGCCGCGACCCATAGCCCGACATACCACCTCGTCTGGCTGGATGATCATCCCTCTGCGCCTAAACTTTTGTAAGAGCCGAAAAAAGGCTGATGATAAACAATAATTCATTTATTGACTATTCAGAGGTCACTAGAAGGATAGAAAAGGATAGAAAATTGGTTTTTAAATACTTCTTCAGTGATTAACATATATCCCCGTCGCTTTATATTCCCAATTTCATTGGATTCGCCACCAGTCTGACAAGATTTGACTAACTGCCAGTATTTAAATAGTGCCATCTGCCCTCCGCGATCTGAACTTTGCTGACAGTATGGTCGTAATGGCTGTGCCCATTGAGGGTCTCACTATGATGCTCGATGGCCTCCGTGGAGCCTCCGAACGAGTAGGCCTTAAGATGAACATGGAGAAGACAAAGATCACCAATGCCCATGTTCAAGCCACTCCTATTGACATCGGAGGCTCTATCCTCGGAGTTGTTGACCATTATAAATACCTGGGACACAATGTCTAGTTAGGCAAGTCCAACTTGGAGAGAGAGGTCAATCATCGGATCCAACTCGGCTGGGCAGCGTTCGGGATGCTGTGAAAGATCTTTTCTTCCACAATCACGCAGTGTTTGAAGAGAAATGTCTTCAACCAATGTGTTGACATATGGCACAGTGTCGTGGTCGCTCACTATGGGCTCCATCAGAAGGCTCAAAGTCACCCAAAATGCAAAGAGAGAGGGCTATGCTCAGAGTTTCGCCGCGAGATTGAATCAGAAATTACAGAAAGAACCGGCCTTCGTGGAAATCTTGGGGAGGCCTATGTCCAGCAGTGGACGTCTTTTGGCTGAAATGATGATGATGATCTGAACTAATGGTAATTATATGATCAGACCGGCTACCGGTTTTGCTACTGCCATTCTGCCATCCTACCATTCGACCATTCTACCATTCTGTCATTCTACCATTCTGCCATGACACGCTGGCACCTAGGCTTCACGGTCCCTCCGAAGCAATAATGATGATGATGATTAATTTATCCATGTCGTACTATAATAACATGTTGTATTAAAGTAACAGACCTATCAATCGTATGGTTATAAAAAACCCTCAGTTTCCAGAAATTTGTCTATAACTATCATATAATTAATTACCAATGTTCAATTCCCAGAAATAGCCATATCAAGTACTCACACATTCACCCACTTAAATCTAATCTTAATTAAACATAGTCTATCAATAGACTTCAATAACCCCATTCCATTAATTACATCGGATATCACACGACCGTACTAAAGCACTAAGTAAGTGTATATAAACAAAATAAGGTTGTTGAAGTGTCAGTTGAATAGAAACTCTGGTACGGATCGGACACAGGGTTTGTCCATTAGCCTGATTACGGTCAAATGTTCGCCCTCTGGGAGACTGCGGTTTCCCTTTCTCCACTGGGCGTTACTATTAAATTTGGTCTTCTCGATGTATAAGGGAAAATAAGATAGTATAAACATAAAGCAATATGTGTCTATTCAAACGTTCAAATACACATTTGACCTGTCTTGGAATTATTTAGTATAATTTTACTCTAGTTTGTATAGGGGTAGGATGTTCTACTTTAGGATCACGGGTCGCCAGATGATTCCGGGAATGGGCAAGTGTTTTAACCTAACCAAAGTCACTTGCTCTGAGTCCGAGTTGTGTTAGTGATTTTTATAATCTTTGTAAACAGCCCTTAGGTACACACGCAACATAGGTTATACTTATACCTAATGCAAGGGTATCGTTTTACACTTAAGAAATAATGAAAGCATTAATTAATTTAATAATTTTATTTTTATTTTAGTCACGTTTCTTCCTATTCTTTAATCATCATCACAATCACTATCTCTACATATTAGAGAACAAAGTCGCTGTCGTCTGTTCGTCACTATGTATGCTTAAATCTTTAAAACTTCGCAACGGATTTTGAAGCGGTTTTTTTAATAGATATAGTGATTCAAGAGGAAGGTTTCTATGTAGAATACATGCAGAATATTTTAGTGAAACACTGATAAATTTAGAGGATTCAAATGTGATGTCGTTTATAAACCCATTTTTTGCGCTTACACTACATGGGTATATTTAGTATCAGCATTGCACCAGTGCGAAGCCGGGGCGGGTCGCTAGTATTATATAAATACTTTAATTTTATATTTATCTATAATAATATTCTGCACTATTTTGCGACAAAAATCTCATTCTCTACAACGACCTACTGTCCCCCGCGGGCTGAAAGAATTACCATAAGATTTCATTTTTGCCATTTCTGCCTTGCCTATCAACTCACCTCCTTCGGTTAAAGTGCATTGATGACATGCTATGAATCTATTCAAAATCCATCTGATATGTATGTAGTTATATATACGCGCGAGCTCCCTGCGCTGGAGCACCCGCCCGCTAAGACAGACCGTAGTAATAAACGAGTGTTCATACTAAGCAGTTGTTTCTCTTCGCCCATTAAAACATATCAATTGGCGACGAGGACGGCTTACCCACAAACAAAAAAAAAAAAAAAAAAGATGGCTTATTTGGGGAGTTTGTCTACTTTCGACTACAAATCAAGTGAATGGTCAATATTCAAGGGGAGATTGACGCAGTTTATGAAGATAAATCGGGTCGAAGAAGAAAACAAGAGTGGAATATTACTCACACATTTCACTGATGAGACGTACCGCTTAGCACGTGACTTGGCGTATCCCAAGGAATTGGAGTCGCTAAGTTATTCGAACCTTGTAACATTACTCGATAACCACTTTAAAGCGAAACAGTGCTCATTTGCAGACCGGGCCAGGTTCTACGGAGCGATAAGGAGTCCAGGTGAAACTTTAGGAGACTGGGCGGCGAGAATACGAGGCTTAGCAAGCTATTGTGATTTCGGTGCCGCCTTGGAAATGAACCTTACGGATCGTTTCGTCCTTGGCCTGGGCCCAGGATCCGAGCGCGACAAATTATTTGAGCAATCGCCTTCGGGGTTGAATATAGCACAGGCGCTGGACATAGCGAGGCGTGCTGAATGCGCCAAGGAAGCTAAGACAATAGCATCCGGAGCAATGGCGGCTATCAAGGATGAAGTGATTTATCGCGTATCATGTGGAGAGGCTTGTCAACGTAACGCCGAGTACGTCAAGCGCGGCCGCGCTATTGGGAGTTCTCCCAGAGGAGTGGAGGAGTTTTCGTCGTTCCAAAGACAACGTAGCAGCACTGACGGGCCGCGTTGTTTAGTATGTGGAATGAAAAATCATAAGAAGGATCAGTGTCGATATAAAAACTACCGTTGCCAGAAATGCGGTGAAAAAGGGCACCTTAAAAAGGTGTGCAGACAGGACAAGGTTTCTCGTGTTCATAATTTAATAGACGGCGAGCTCGAGACCGAGACTGACGATACGTGTGAGGAATGCCAAAACTTTAAAATGAGGTATGTGACTAATAAGCCTATTGAATTGCCAATAATGATAGGAAATAAGTGTGTTAAAATGGAACTTGATTCAGGGTCGGGTACTTGCGTAATATCTGATACAATGTACGGGGACATTTTTTCAAATTATCAGTTGCATACTAGTAACATCAAAATGTGTTTATATAACGGACATAAAATCTCGCCTGTTGGCTATTTTTGTGCCGAAGCCACATTTAACAATAAAACAAAAACGATTAAAATATTTGTCGTGAAAAATGGGGGGCCTCCCCTTCTTGGCCGCGATTTTATGTCTGCTTTTGATCTAGTGCTTACAACAAAGATTAATCACTTAAGTTATGATATTGATGTGCATTCCTTGTTAGAACAATTTCCCGAGTTATGGCGTGATGAGTTAGGTTCTTTTAACAAATTTAAAGTTCATTTGCAATTAAAAGATAATTCAGCACCAAAGTTTTTTAAACCTCGCACGGTACCCTTTGCCTTAAAAGATAAGGTTGAAAAGGAGTTGGAGAGATTGGTTAATTTGGGTATATTAATTCCAGTTAGCCACTCTCAGTACGCCACCCCCATAGTCCCAGTGGTTAAAGAAAATGGTCAAGTGAGAATTGCGGGGGATTTCTCAGTCACGCTAAATAAAGATCTCGTAATAGATAAATATCCGTTGCCAAGAATCGAAGAAGTGTTTGCCAAATTAGGCGGTGGTAAACATTATTCCAAAATTGATTTAAAAAATGCATATAATCAATTTTTATTAACAGATACCTCGCAAGACCTCACAACCATAAATACGTCGAAGGGGTTGTTTAAATACACTCGTCTCGTTTATGGCCTCGCCAATGCACCGGCAATATTTCAGAAATCTATGGAAACATTATTATCAGGCATAGATGGTGTCAGCTGTTGGCTAGACGATATTTGCGTGACTGGGCCAGACCGAAAATCACATTTATTGCGGCTAACAGAAGTCTTAAAGCGATTAAATGACGCCGGCCTTCGTTTACAAAAGGAAAAATGCGATTTTTTTAAACCAAGTGTAACATATTTAGGTTATATTATTGATAAAGACGGCCTGCGTACTAGTCGACAGAAAGTACAGGCGATAATTAACGCACCCGAGCCAACTAACGTCAAGGAGGTTAAACGATTCCTAGGTGTAGTCAACTATTATAGAAATTTTATACCAAACGCGTCGAGTATAATGAGCCCGCTCCACGAGCTGCTAAGCGCAGGCGTGGAGTGGCAGTGGGGCGAGCGACAGCGGCGCGCTGTACAGCGGATACGCGCCGAGCTCGCATCTGAGCGCGTTCTCGCGCATTTTGATCCGTCTGCGCAGCTGGTACTGGCGGTGGACGCGGGACCTTCCGGGCTGGGGGCCGTCCTCTCGCAGCGAGACCCCGACGGACACGAAAAACCATTGGCTTTTGGTTCTAGGTCACTCGCTACCAGTGAAAGAAATTACAGCCAAATACAGAAAGAGGCAACCGCTATCATTTTTGGAGTCAAGCGTTTCCACCAGTACTTGTACGGTCGTAATGAGCCATTTATTTTAAAGACGGACCATCGGCCTTTAGTGTCAATTTTTAATAATAAAACTGGTATCTCGGTCACGACCGCTCTGCGTTTACAAAGATATGCCATAATATTATCTGCCTATAACTATGTAGTACAATATACGTCGAGCGAAAACAACGTGGTTGCCGATTATTTTTCTCGCGCGCCTGTGTCGGATACCGTATGCGAAAGTGATAGGGAGTACGATACCTATTGCTCATTAAAATTTTTAGACGCGATTTTACCAGCTGTTTCTTTTAATGATATTTTTTTAGCTACGAAAAACGATGAAACATTGCAAACAGTTATTCAATACATGCAATTTGGTTGGCCTCGTAAAATTTGTTGTAAGAGGGTGCGTCCTTATTTTCAATGCAGAACGGATCTACAAGTTGAAAATGGTATTCTATTGCGCGGACATAAGGTGGTTATTCCGTCATCACTGAGAAATCGTATGTTGAATGAATTGCACAATAGTCATTTAGGAATAGTTAAAATGAAATGTAACGCTCGTAGTAGAATGTGGTGGCCCGGTATTGACGATAACATTGAAAGTTGGATCGGCGCATGCGACACTTGTATTAAAATGCGAAACGCCCCGCCGCGCGAAGCCCCCTGCCCCTGGCCGCGTGCAACTACCGCGTGGTACCGCATCCACATAGATTATTTATCTATCGGGCAAAGGGTATATCTTGTCGTGGTGGATGCCTATAGTAAATGGCTAGAATGTTTGTACATGAATAACGGTACTAATACGCAAGCCTTGATAGTAAAGCTAAAGTATATGTTTTCTATGTTTGGAATTCCAAATATTCTAGTTTCGGATAATGATGTCAAAATTAATTCGGTGGAATTCAAAACATTTTGTTCCAGCAATGGTATAAAGTATATGACTTCCCCTATTTACCATCCGTGTAGTAACGGACAAGCGGAAAATTCGGTCCGTATATGTAAAAAGATGTTAAAAAATATCTTATCGGAATACTCCGCACAACATGTGACTCATGAAAAATTATTAGATTATTTATTTGATTTTAGAAACACCATTCATTGTACCACCGGTCAGACACCAGCAAAATTAATGTTCGGTAGGAATTTGAGATCAAGACTTGATTTAATTTTGCCACCTGCTAAAAGACATATTCATTCAAATGAAGTTCTATGCGCAAGTAGAAGACATTTTAAGGTCGGCGATGTTGTCTGGACACGGTGTTACAATGCTCGGAAAGCCAGTTGGTTATTAGGCCTAATTAAGGAAAAGTTAGGAAACCGAATGTTCAATGTATTTATTTACAAACATGGTGTAACATGCAAACGTCACATAGACCAACTTCTTGTTTATAAAGGTTTAGAAAAAGGACGTGAAAGTGACGCGATGCAATCACCTTCATTACCTGCGCCACCCATGATAGCCTCGCCAGTCGAAGAAACGTTTAAACAAATTGCCCCTGTTGGTAACCAGGAGTCTAGTGAACTGGTGCAGGGGGAAATTGGGCAGATTCCGACTGAGGTCTCTCATAATGATGACATGGGGGATTTTGCATTGCCGGGTGAGGACTGTGAGCGACAGATTTCGTCGGATGTATTACAAACACAGGCTCATCAAGCCCCTGAACCTGTACATTCTTCAGAAACCAATAATACATCTGAACTCAGGGAGTCTTTGCAATCGCGCCCAAAAAGAACCGGAAAGAAAGTAGACTATACTGTATTCTTTTAAAATAATTTAAGTTAATTGTGATGTTTGTGTAAATATCTAAGATTTCTGTTTTTGTTAACAGGTTGCATAATTAGTGTGGAGGAATGATATGTATGTAGTTATATATACGCGCGAGCTCCCTGCGCTGGAGCACCCGCCCGCTAAGACAGACCGTAGTAATAAACGAGTGTTCATACTAAGCAGTTGTTTCTCTTCGCCCATTAAAACATATCACCATCACTTTTAGCATAATATAGAATTGGGAATGAAATGGTTTGGGGACATCGTTTCAGCAGCAGTAGATATATTATGAAAATATTAATAAAACTAAAACTATTTCATTTTAAATACAGTTTGGAAATAGTATCCACATTTGTACTGCACATTATATCTGGTATCAACTCGGAAACAACACTGCGCTGACCTAACTAAATTAGTCATTTAACTGTGTACCGCGCTCCGATTGCATCAAATTATCTAATTGTTCAATGAATTAAGTGGCCAGCGTACTGCAATACTAACAGCAAACCAAACTACTATTTCGTTACATACAATTGGATAATTGTATAATGATATGTAGAATTATTTATGACAACTTGTTGTGCCTTGCATATTTGAAAGTTGATTATCAATCACGCAAATGCACATGTATTTATCATCATTTCAGCCAAAAGACGTCCACTGCTGGACATAGGCCTCCCCCATGTATTTATGTCACACTGAAATATTAACAAAAAAGTTATGGTGCAACTGTACAGACGTGTTTACAATTCAATGTGTATGGAAATTTGATGTGGCTATTGACAAAGAGAAATGTTTTGTTTACGTTATTTGATAATGGCTCGTGTTTTTATATCAAATATTTGAGATGTCTATGAGAAGGCTAGGGGTCGCAGCGCATATCCCCCCGATAGTTGTAGTCGGGGAATTCCTAACTGAGCGGACAAGAGCATTCCGCTTCGCTATCGCGGTGTAGGTCTTTTTGGTAATTCCCTCATTTGTAGGCGATATTTCTTGAAGATATTAGTTCAGATTTTTTTCAGGTAAATTTTTTAATAAAGTATGTAGTAGGAAGTCGCTACGACACTATTCTACATCCGTCACCACACGGAACATTATTTCTCTCTGAACTACTGGATGATGTATCATTGTTTCTCTCAGTCGGGCAGCTCAATCAAGTCGTTTATGATTTATAAATATAAATGTCAAACAGCAAATTAATCATCACTCATCACAATCACATCAACAGAATTGGCAGAGTTGTTGTAATATAGCAAGCCATTAAACAATAAGTGAAGTGAATATAGTATACAATACACGAATATATATTGTTTTATAATGTTACAGGTACACAATTAATACGAGTGCAGTATTATTTTCCGTTAAATATTTCTGAAATGATAATTGGCTAACAGGGCTAGTTTAAAACATAAATACAAGCGCAGAGTTTTATAGAGGTTAATTAACGTAACTAGTCAAGTGTGAGTTCATTTAATTACACAGTTAACGTTTTCCAGCGCACAAAAGTCAGTTTGAACAAAATATCAAACCGCAATAAAAAATGTGCTGATTAAATTATTGCAGTGGTTTATGGAATAAATATTATTTAATGAAATAGTAGAAATGTTAATTGAGACTTCTATCTCAACACGTAAAGACCCACTTAAGCAGTGCCTCTTCCAATTGTCTGGAGGCTATTTAGCCTACTTTCCCACGTTGGCATAGGGTCTGTATAAGGTTTCCCATAAATGAAGGCTAGGCGGTCTTCCTCTTGTCTTCATTTAGTGGCTTCTTAAAACACCGTCAAACTATAATGGGGTGATGACTTTACGTATTCATAATCGGACAAATTTATACTTATTCGTAAGTACTGATTTGGAACGGAATCGTCAGTCGGGAAATTCCCGTAAAATTAAAAGAGATTAAAAGTTGCGGCTCTGAATCATTCATTTAAAACATTTCTGCAGATTGTATACTTGCAGTATAGCCTAAGTGTTTGCAGCTTCGATCATTTCTTGAGATTAATGTTCGTATCACTAATAGAATCTTTAAGTAACTTGCGGCATTGTAAGAAGAATATTAAAAATACATTTCAGAAAATAGGGAGACATATCTTATCTATAACCATTCATCGGACAGATCTGTGTTTTTTTTAACCAGGCTCTTGTGGAGGTCGCGTTTTATATAGCAGTTCAGTCAAATGGAACCAGCTTTGTAGTCTATATTGAACATAGACATAACTATCACTGAATGAATGGACTCACGAACATTATCATTTTACGTCACTGAAAAAGAGAAATATTATAAGTTTAGCCTATTCGTCTGTCTATTTATGTATGATATAAAAGAACGGACGAATGAACCACTTTATTTTTTTATAGAAATATTTCAAATGCATACACGAAAAATCGAAACACTTATATGGTTGTTAAACAAAATACGAAACTTATGAAAGTTTAATTTGAATTTAGAACATTAACATTAGGATTTAAAAACTTATAATGTTCACTATTAAACGACATTTGACATAATGTATACCTATTCTTAAATATAAACATTTTTATAATAATCCTTACAAAACATAAACTTGCAAGGTGTTTCGATTTTGCTGATGAGTAGTGTATGTATTTGAAATATGTCCACAGTATTTTTAACTAATCTGCTCAATCGTCTGTAGTTGAATCTTATTATATTAGTTATTAAAAAAACCTTTACCTAAGTACAGCATAAAGGTATTTTTAACAACGAGACTAATTGTTTCTTTAGTTTGTTCAATTGGACCTATATTTTTCTCAAAGAAGTAGAACACAGAACAACATTAGTAGCAAGTGCATGAGGTTTGTTTCATAAAATATTTCTGTACCAAATCACGGCCAAAGTAAGCGATACTATTGTAGCGGGAACTCTATGAATAAAATTATCATTTTGCAGAATTGATTCTGGTACACAGTAATATACTCGCACTATGGTGCCTGCTTGCGAGAGTCTAGCCGATCGAACTTTGACACTATTTTGCTTTTTACATATTTGAGGATTAGTCGCACTAATTTAATACGTTTACGGCTTTACAATAGTGTGTCCTCACTCCATTCCATATTGAGTGTATCAATAAAAGCTGATTAGCACCGGTGGGTGGTGTCAAATTGTTGTCAAAAAGTACATACAATTTTCGCTTTTAATTATGTACAGTCAACAATAACAATGAGCCTTAAGTTCAGTCCATCAGATTTGAACAGGTAAGCTGGCCATTGGCTTGCACTGACGTCAAAGAATTATGCTTGATGATGAAAATTTTAAATGAAAGCTAACCTTTTACATAACTGCAATAAGACTCCAAAGCATTGTTGTTATTTCACCCCATAAATGATCCACTACTGGGTCGGAACCTCCTCCAAATTCATGGAAGGAAATTAGCCTAATGTGCCACGCTGGCAACACGGGTTGACACAGTGTTTGTTCAAGTTTGCCTTCTCTTGTGCCTAGGTGATCCACCTGGTGGCTAGGTTGCTAGGCGTTCTTTTAGTCGCCTCTTACGACACTCTAAAGATAGTATGGGTTGGTGACATTGTATTTTCTAAATCCGTCACCACACATTGTTAAAGAGTTTGAATGTCTGTACTCCGAAGTTCACATTTACAACTTGCTCAATTTCAGCATATTTCGACGCGACGCATGAAAATTGCCATCATATTTCTGCGTCAAAACGTGTGGAACCAAATAACTTCCTTAGGTATGTACATTTAAACTTTATGCGAGGAAATCATTCATGGACGAAAACAACACCGACCTTCGAGTGCTTTTCATATGAAATAGTTTTCATTTAGTATTTCCTGTTTTTTGGAATTTTATTATGAGGAAACTTTTAGTTGTCATGATACTGATAACGGGGAATGCAATGAACAGTTATAATGCTTTTATATATCTCATATCTCTAGGGTTATCTTCACTACAACATAGTATAAAACAAAGTCGCTGTCGTCTGTCCGTCCCTATGTATGCTTAAATCTTTTAAACTACGAAGCGATTTTTTTATCAGATATAGTGATTTAAGAGGAAGGTTTTTATGTATAACACATGCATAATAGCATCCGTGCGCAGCTGGGGCGGATCGCTAGTAATATATATACATTAAGCATCACGTTCGTTAAAATTCGTTAAATAAATTTGGTACCCTTAACATTTAGCGGGATGAAAAATACATGTTATAAGATTCGCAGCCCTAACCACACAATAACGAAAATCGGTCGAGCCATTTCGGAAGAGTTTAATTACAAACACCGTATCACGAGAATTTTATATATTAGTTTTATTTTTATGAAACATGATGAAGTAGGTATCTGACACTTTGTCATACTGGATTAAACGTGCTGAAATGCTGATGATTTTAAGTTTCGCATCTCCAAAATTAACTCAAGAGATTTTCTAATTATTCTCTCATGTAAAGTTCGGGTTTTACATTATTTATACACCTCGCGATACGGAAACTCGTTTAATATAACATTTGAAGTAGGTAATATGCTTAAGTATGTACTTCGGCCGTAAATTGCGCACTTCCCGAAGTTTTAGAATTTACAATCTGCGCAATGATTACCTGAGCATTTTCGAAGTAATTAGTGAAATTACGAGAACCTAAGAATAATTTATCGCTATTAACTTTTAATATTCATAATTTGACGAAACTCATTTGTTTGATAGAATTGAGTGATAATAATGAAAAATAATAATATACAGTTAATTTTCAAAGTCTCAAACTCAAAAGAAACTTTATTTACGTAGGTTTTATCACAAAACTCTTATAAATCGTCATAGTTAACGTTACCATTATCATCTTACGACCCCTGTCCCACGCTAGGTGGTAGTCTCCATACACCCCTATCAGTCGTCATATCAACAGTCACACCTTTCATACACAATTCCTCATTCTTACAATCCTTCCATCTCGATCTCCAACAACTCTTGCGTTCACCCATATTCATGCTGAACCTACCATCCGTTCGGAATGCTGCTACAGGGAAGAGCCAGCAAGAAACTCGGTAGTTACTTTTTTTTTCAAATCATTGGTCTTGTTTACAAAAAGCGCTAAACAGTGTGTGTGGTGATAGATTTAGAATACAGAGTGTCGCCATCCCATTTCATCCTGATCGTAAGAACCGACAAAATGAAATAATAGGCCGAAAACCTTATGCGCAAGAGAAAGGAAACAATTCGTATCTTGTTTCCTATGCCAACCCGTCAGTCCAGCGTGCACAGTTGGCATGGAGAGTAACTCCACGTAATTGGAGGAAACCCGACTCAGCAGGGCCTCATTTATAGGCTAAGAACAACTAAGTTACTACTTACTTACTACTACTAAGTTAGTTACTGTTATAGTTGTTGTGAGTAAACAATAAAGTTAAATTTGCATTGGGGCGTTGCGTTGCTTCGTAATTTCTCTGCGATTTGCCTTATCCACCTAATTGCTTTTTTTTTCTTTCTTAGTCCTTATCTGATCTTACGTCTAACTAATTTTGTCCATGGATACGTTTAAATTGTCATAAAACATTTATTAATTCTAAATTTATACGACAGCTGACACAGCTGGCACACTGATAGCTTACATCATCATCATCATCATTTCAGCCAAAAGACGTCCACTGCTGGACATAGGCCTCCCCCAAGGATCTCCACAAAGGCCGGTCCAGGGACGCCCGCATCCACTGCTTTCCGGTGACCTTAACCAGGTCGTCAGTCCATCGTGTGGGAGGCCTACCAGCACTGCGCCTTCCAGAGCGCGGTCGCCACTCGAGGACTTTTCTGCCCCATCGCGTCGGTACTGCGAGCTAAAATTGTTAGATTATTTTCAACCTCAAAAATAGGAGGACGAGAATATTTTTAGTGCACGAGGCCCTTCTCTGAGGGGTTGGAGAGCGTCCAGAGTCCACCATAAAAATGGACCACAGCTCACCAGTGTCGCGTAGCAGGGTTGATGTGAAGCGAAACCCGTGGCCCTGTTTCAGATAGTCGACAGAGGCCGTTGGTTTCATTAGGTAGCTCAAACTTCCATCTTTTAGCGCTCCGGGGTTCCACATAACCTAGCTAGGCCTTAGCGGTCGGGTATCAATGAAGATATCCAACGTAAAAAAAGGTTTTGTAACAAGTTTTCATTAAGTATCTATTTTTTTTGCGCATCTTGTCTCTTTAGCGGTGTCGTGAAACACTCATATCAGTTACCAAATATGGATATTATATATCCGTCACCACATATACATCTAGATGGCAATTTCTATTTATATTATGTTATAACTAGCTTACTACCGTGATTGAAAAATTGTGATAATGATGATAGAAAGTATTTAATTATTTCGTCAGTTTTTTTCTAACTTACTTCAGACACTTGTCGTTATATTTTGTATAGTTCACTCTATATCTTTATAAATTATAGCCTATGTGTTATTCGGCTGTCCTGTGTGTTAAGCTATTTATTGTAATCATCATCATCATCAGCCCACATTAGTCCACTGCTGGACGTAGGCACTCCTTTATTATAATGTTTCATCAAAATCCATTAATAGATTTTGCGTGAAAGTGTAAGAAACATACATTCTTACAAACTTTCACGTTTATAATGTTAGTAGGATGCACCTTCTGAAACAATTAAACTGCAGTAGCGTTTTATCGAAATTATGCATGAGTCGAGAGCAGTAGCCGTTGGGTTTTGCCTTTGTCTATTAATATTAATGAACTGTGACAGGCCGCTCAGACAGTGTCCGTGGGTTCGGAGCTTCTTTTGATTGTGAATTCAGTTTCGTTGATGTACTTGTTGCATATTGAAGTCCGCCTTTGTAACCCACTCGTTGGGTAAAAGAGAATTTGAAATGTAAATTATCCAAAATCATGCTATACTCTCACTGTTTGGGAAATAAGACTATGTACTTAAACATTTTTTGCATTATATCATAAAAACAATAATAATTGGCCGCCTAAGATGGGCAGGACATATAAGTAGGATGGACGACACTAGTATGCTGAGACAAATACTATACGGCAAACCTGATGGCCGTAGAAATCGTGGGAAGCCCAAGCTCAGGTGGTTAGATGGTGTCAAACAGGACCTCAAAGTAGTTGGTGTCAGAAGCTGGAAGGAGAAAGCCATGGACAGATCTGTCTAAGGCCTACCCTAGGCTGTAAGGCCTAAGGTAATGATGATGACTCATTTTTTGCAATACTTTTGTATAAGTTACACTATATCGGTTATATTCTGAAAGATTATTTCAACGACGACTTCCGTTTTTTAATTTTTGTAATATGTGATATACACGTAGCTATGGATATTTATAGCTCGTTTTAAGTAATAATATCTGGATGACCGGATGAAATTATATTTAAGTACGAATTACGCAAACACTCATTGACTTCGTGTTACTTAACAACGCCATTGTTGTGCTCACAAAAAAGTTGTATTATTATTCGCCAATAGATGTCAGGATTCCTAGCTAGATCGATTTATAGCCGATTCCGAGATTCCAATTATATATATATATATAATATATATACAAGAATTGCTCATTTAAATATATAAGATTATATCTAATATCATCAAGCGTATCATACTTTGTCTCACAGATTAATCGAGTTAGTACCTACAGGGATTTCCGTTTGGTGACGGATTAAAAATATATTGTGTCACCGCCCCATTCAATCCTTAGGGTGTATATGTAGTAAGAACCGACAAAAAGAAATGACAAGGCTGATAACCGAGCCGCAAGAGAAGGAGAACTTAATACGAAACCCTGTACGAATCCGTCTAGCCAACGTGGCGCAGTAGGTAATTGATAATTACCCTGCATATATTTTAAGGAGGCCTGACATAGCAGTGGATTATTTATGGGCTGAGAAATAGAATTCATAATTGAATACATTTAAAGTATGCATTGCAATTCTTACTCACGGTATAGGCTTCCTTCAAGGATTTAAAAAAACCCCTAAATGCTATAGTGTGCTTTGGATTCCGGTGTCGTAAGTGGTCACCAATACTACCTCGTTGGTTTAGTGGTTAGATAGGCCGGGCGCCTTTGGATCAGCGGGTCCCGGGTTCGATTTCGGGGTCAGGCAAGTGTCTTTGTCTGAACCAGAGGCTCTCGCACGGAGTCTGGGTGTCATTTTTGCTCGTGAATTACATACCAAGCACAGGGTTCCGTTAAAAAAAAAATACAACATCTTTCTAAGACCTTTCTGCCTCATTGGCCATCAGTAGTGCGAACTATGTGCCCTACTTTGTATTTCATTCTCCTTTAAACAAGTGGAGGGTAATTAGCCTACTGTGCTACGCTTTGTCGGCTCTTACGGCACCCTCAGGTAGGATTGGGGTGGCGACCTTATTCTAAATCCGTCACTACGTGGTAACCCAATTACGTATGAGTGAAACATATTCTGCGATACAAAAGTCACATTTGCAAAAAAATACTACACAATTTTCCGCAAGAGCAACCGCCAAGTGTCCTCTTAAACAGAACGTCAAATTGCACCAATAGACGATTTTCGACGAAAAAAAATATTTACGAAAAAAACACACACATTATTATTTTATACGGAATCGAAATGCGAAGTGTCAAAGCGAATACAAAGGAAACTCAAGATGAGGCGAATGGTAATGGCGGTGGGGTGAGCGCGAAGCATGGAAAATAATGTCTTCGTGGGAAATTACTGTGAAGCTTAGGGGTGCTCTATCTCCACACAGAGGAAAGGCGTGAGCATGAAGGCTAAGTGTCTTTTTTCCAAGTTATTTGACGCCTTTTCTTCCAGTCATGTGCGCTGAGAGACGCAAAAAATATCGCAATCCGAGAAAGATGGTCTACAGTTTGTAAGAAATGTAATCACTTTGCACATTATCTTGTCTGAGAAAAAGCCCTTTATTTCTAGTGATATCTGGACATTGGTTTAACGTTGTCTCCTTCGATAATAGATTTCTGGTCTTAGAACAAAATCAATGTGATTTCTTTCCAAGCTAAAGTTAATGTAAAGAAAAAAATCACTTAGTATGCCCTTTTTAAAGCATATCATATATACTTACTTCACTACATAGTATAAAACAAAGTCGCATTCTTCTGTCCGTCCCTATGTATGCATAAATCTTTAAAACTACGCAACGGATTTTGAAGCGTTTTTTTTTTAATAGATAGAGTGATTCAAGGGGAAGGTTTATATGTATAACCCACCCCCGCTTTGCACGGGCGAAGCCGGGGCGGGCCACTAGTTTCCAATAAAGTAAACTGTTTAAATAAGCCGACTTCCTTCCATCGAATTGATGGATTTCAAATACTACTAATAGTCGTCGTTTCTGCCTATGAGTGACCCACTACCGGGTCGGGCCTCCTCCAAATTAATGGAGGGAAATTAGGCTACTGTGCCACGCTGGCAAGACGGGGTGGCACAGGGTTTGTATCAAGTTTTCCTTCTCTTGCGGCTAGGTGATCTACCTCTTACGATCCTTTAGTCGCCTGTTCGACACCATCAGTATAGTGTGGGTTGGTGACATTGTGTGTTGTAAATCCGTCACCACACGGTCACTACTACTACTCAGCCCATATATGACCCACTGCTGGGTCTGGCCTCCCCCAATTACATGGAGGGTAATTAGCCTGCTGTGCCACGCTGGCCAGACGGGTTGGCACAGGGTTTCGTATAAAGTTTTCCTCTTGAGGCTAGGTTTACGGCCTCGTTATTTCCTTCCGTCAGCTCTTACGACACCCACTGGATGGAATGGGGTGGTGACGCCATGTATTCTTACTCTATCACCACACGGACCGTACTAATAATAATGGAATCTCATTATATGTATTGAAAGTTTATTTGTATGACCCGATCAATCGGAGACGATATTTCAATATATAATAATGGAATCTAATTATATGTATTGAAATATCGTGTCCGATTGATCGGGACATACAAAAAAACATACTACTACTATTACTCAGCCCATAGATGACCCACTGCTGAGTCAGGCCTCCTCCAACTACATGGGGGTTAACTAGTCCACTCTGCCACGCTGGACAGACAAGGCAATTTAGTTTTCCTGCCTGAAAGGAAAATCTGATGGATATCACAAAATGAAACATTTCATAAAATATCGAAGCTTTTATTTACAAAATTACCAACATATAATATCACTTTGGGAATTTGCAGGTTTACTTGCATAACGCCATAAATATACATACCTATTTAATTTATTATGACTTATATATTATTTAATAAAAAACAATAGTGATTACAATTCCTTGCTTTATTAATTACAGTTCCTACTATTATAGTAGGTATAAAGAATAAAACTGATATTGATTGGAAGTTCCATAATTGAAATTCCTATTTTATAAAATTAAAACTATTTTATTAAAATGTTGTTTCATTTTAGTTCTGCCCGGAGGAGCCTAGCGGACTATGCGTGACGTAGTCGACCCGCAAGTTAAGCACCGCCTCTGCTGGAAATCTGGTGGGTGTCTATCGTGACCATTATTTGTATATAATAAGCGTGAAAACTGACAGCCGGTCTAACCATATAATTACCATTGTTCCTACTGGATAGATCGCGGAGAGCACATGGCGGCCCACAAACGGTGCCGAATGTTGCTGAATCGGGCCCAATATAAGGAGGTCCAATAGCCCACTGTGCCACGCTTACCAGAAGGGTCGGCAAAGGGTTTCGTGTCAAGTTTTCCTTCTCTTACGGCTGGGTTTTCGGCCTTGTCATTTCCAACTATCGACACCCTCAGGATGGAATGGGTTGGTGACGTCATGTATTCTAAATCCAAGAAAAAAGATCCTCGTATTAACTAGCTACTTAGTTTTGATTGCGCCCATCTTTATATGAGTCTCCAAAATATTTTAATATTACAATTTATTCGTATATGGAGTAAAAACTTTAATGGTCTGGCAATTGTTATTTTTATTTCCAACACCAACTGTACTAACCGCTTTTTAGACTCAATCCACGTTAAGTTTTAAACAAAGAACTTCAATGTAGGATGGAGGATTTTAAAAACGCCAATTCCCTGTTTATTTAGTTTTTTTTTTTAAACACTTTACAGTTCGATGTCTTTGTAAATTATTATTACCTAATCCAATTACATTTCAAGCCCGCCTTGATTCTCAAATAAACGCCACGAAGCAGTTTCAACGTCCCTAATTAGCTTCACCTGATTAAAACCAGCCGCAGCTTAGTTTGCAATCATTCTTCCTATAATAAATATTGCTGTGACTGCAGCCTTTCGTCAAAATAGAATCGAATTTCCACTTTAACATTGTCTTTATTTCTGTATTATGATCTCCTTTTCGATTTAGTCATAGTAACATAGATTTTCTTGTATTGTGTAGATAGGTACTGCCAATTTGTATTATACAGAGTGTTTTAACAAACATTAACCATCAGAAGTGGGGTTAAAAAACTAATAAAATAAAGTAGTTCCGTGCATAAAATATATTTCTATCTTGAAGTATGAATGAAAAATCATAGTTACCTAAATTTTATTTAAAAATATCTTTAGTGAAATTATTATTATTCAACAAGCTTAGTTATGTTCCATCATGTGCTTTGGCGTTTCTGTCGTTATTTCACAAATTCTACAAAAAAAGTGCTTTGTCTTCCTGAAATTTTGCACAGAATATTTATATTAGTGGCACGGTCGGTCCTTTCGGTTTGGATATAGTTTTACACCGTATAGAGTTGATACACACTTCTGTAAAACCTGAAACTTGAAGATCAAAATCTATATTTTATTCATTATGTTTGAACACAAAAACGGTTACAAACACATATACTCCAAAGAAGATGGGCGCAATCACTAAAGTATTTAGTTATTTTTAAGTATGTGTACCTTCTAAATTATATCAGTACTGATTGAACTGATACCGTCAGATACCGTTAATTATATCAGATCCCTCTTCTAGTAATTAACAGAGATGTTTGCATGTCGATATTTAAAATAAAACGAATTAAAAAAGAGTTTCAAGTTGAGTATGTGATTCTGTCATATTTTGAAGTAATATATTTTAAAGTAAAAAAGGAAACATACCTTGTATATATAATGAAATTTTATCTTTAGAATAATCTGGTTTCAACCATAAAATTTAATCTTAGACAGGTTTCAGTAACCTATTAATATAGTAGGTTGTCACCATAATTCAGTGTTTAGGCGTAACTTACAAGCAGTCATATTGATAAAATAATATTTACGCAGAGGTACAGTATAACTTAGGCAATTCGAGTACACTGTGAAGGATTGAAAATATGTCTTTTTACATTCGAGGCTTTTCACGCCCCCTAAGAAATGGAAATAAAATGAAAATAACATTTGGCATTTAATTATTACTACAAAGCGTAATTTACATTTATTGTCACAGGTGTGAGAAGTAAAATAAACTAGACGTATAAAATAACAATTTATCGTTAAACGGTAAAATGCGACTTATGTCAAGAATTATTTACATTTTAATATTTATATAGCAACATGTTATGCCTGGTATCATAATTATCTACATAAACTTGAAATAGATATGTCTCAGACTTCATAACAGAATAGATCACACAATTTTTCGTTTAACTTGATTGATAAAAACAATACAACAAAATAATAGCGCGCTCAATTGAATCACCTAATTTCGTTTCAAGAGTTACGTTCAAAAGCTGTGCTTAATGCTTAATGTGGTATTTGCACAAACATGTGTGTTTGTACAAATACCAACATTATACAATCATCTTTTAGTTGATATCAGGTTGGTAAGCCCAAACTATGTCCTGAAAGCCACGACGTCCCTGAGACTGCCCTTTTTAGGTAAAAAGTTTCATTTCACTGGCGAAACATGCTTCAATTTCTGTATACTTCCCTCGTATGTAATAGGAGTCACAAACATTAAAAATGCTAGAGTTATTTGTTTTTAAAACCTAGAGTAATTAAATTTGTTGGAATAATAAGTTTTAATTTTAATTTAATTGGATAGTCAGATGATGATTTTTAATATTTATAACATTATTATGTTCTATACCACTGGCAAATTGCAACACTATCTTTTTTTTAAGTAATCTTTTAATTTTTATGTACCACTGAAACTTAAAAATCTCATATTTTAAAATGTATTGTATATGTACCTAAAGATTTCCATAAAATCCAACAACCATTTATAGTAGTTGCAATTTTATGCTGGGCGTTGAACTACACGTCTAAAAGCGATTGATCTTCATGTCCCAGTGGTTGAAACCCACAACCCAATTACAAGGCAATATCGGGGAGACGTCTCGAATAACGTATTAGCTTTCATCTTCTGGGTGCTGGGCTACACACTTAGCAGCTTCCATATTGAAGGCAACGTTACAAAATACTTAGGTACAGAAATCAACCTGCATACACCGCATTATGTATGCGGTGTATGCAGGTTGACATGACTCCCGGACATGGCTTTCGTCCACGGTTTGGGAAAGTGCGAGCGAATACTATGTACTTATCAATTTATTGTGCAAATATGGAGCAACAATTAAAGAGTTTTTATAACTGTCAGGTTATGGACGTTTTATTTGCAACAATCAATCAAAAAACTAGATATCTGTGCCATTTTAGTTTTTTGTATTAGTCAGCGTTGGTACATAATACACGAGCTTGAATTCTGTACCTCATTATTTTGTAGCAAGGTGGTGAAATGCCAATTCATAGACGAAACCGCTTGTTAAATCTATTATTAAAATTTAATAAAAATTTCGATCTGATACGGAATATTCTTCACACCTTTTTTATATTATTATATCTGACAACTGTTTACATGAGGTGTCACCGTATACTCTTATTAAAAAGTTGTGATTGTTAGCTGTAAAACGCGCATTATTATGACAATATAATTCATGTTTATATTTATTAAATATTGTTTTATTTAGCATTTTTACGTTTTTCAGCCATCATCAGAAATATGTAGTGATACATTAAATATTTTAGATGAATTTTTCATTATATTTTGTAGTATATTAGTAATAGATTTACACAAAAAATACTCAGTTAAAAGTAATGGAAGACAAAAATAATTAACAGCAGAGAAGCTTATGTGATAATATAATAAATGGAATTAACATTTTTATATACTTATACATATTTGCACACGTATAAAATCTTTTATTTAAAAATCTATGTACAATAACTTTCTATCTACTTCTAGAACGTTGTATTATAGACCCGTGAATTTTCATGTAATGCAAATTTATTTTTTTAATAATTGGATGTATTCGATAGTAATTCGTTAGTAATAACAATACCAGTAAAGAACTGCTGTTCTCATAAAATACAATTAAGGAAAGTTGAAAATCGAAACGAAATTTAGACAACAAAAATTGCTATGCTTTTTATTATGAATATTTTTTATGATGTGCATTATTTATTAGTGTTACAATTGTTTCTCAAATGATATTTTTCTTCCAATTTATAAAAATCTTATTGATGTTTTACGAATGTTACATTTCTGTACTTTAAAAGCACAAGCAAGTATTATTAGTTCCTTGGCTATATACAAAATAAGTGTTTAACTAACAATACCTTTGGCAATTGACATCCTATTTCACCTATATTGATGTGTGATTCTGAGGCGTACGTAACTAGTTTATTTTCTGCGTTGCTTACTCATCAACGCTCTTACTCTCTTTAGGTTTGTAATCGTGATTTCATCGTTGGGCTGTAATTGCAGGGCTCGTCTGTAAGACGTCGCTGCTGCAGCGTACTTGCCGTTAAGGTGCAGTATGGCTCCAAAATTGGAATGATATTCAGCGTCCTGAAACAAAAGGAATGCATTGCCTTAAAATGCACAGGTCTATTCTGGATGGTCATTGACAAGTAATCACTTCACGACATAGTATAAAACAAAGTCGCTGTCGTCTGTCCGTCCCTATGTATGCTTAAATCTCCAAAACTACGCAACGGATTTTGAAGCAGTTTTTTATAATAGATAGAGTGATTCAAGAGGATGGTTTATATGTCATAATTGCACCCGTGCGAAGCCGGGGTGGGTCGCTAGTTTCAACTATATTTATAGTCCGTATGGTGACGGAGTTAGAATACAAAATGTCACCAACCCATGGGATCTTTCAGTTCTCATACGACACCCTAAGGATGGTATGCCATCCTTAGGGTGTCGTAAGAGACGACTAAAGGAACGCAAGAGACAGATAACCTAGCAGCAAAAGATGGAAAACTTGATACGAAACCCTGTGCCAACCCGTCTGGCTAGCGTGGCATTGTAGGGTAATTACCCTCCATGTAAATGGAGGAGGCCCGACTCGGCAGTGGGTCATCTATAGGGTTGAGTAGTAGCTACATTATAACTATCGTTTTCTAATTAGAAAACATCCATTCGTTAAGCAATTAATACTCCCAAAAGTACTATGTTACTAATAACTAAGTTAAATATGACGATTATAAACATCAAATTACAATTATCAAAGAAAACGCCAACTCAATCCATGTAGCAGTCCTTGGGCAGTCTTTAGTGTTTGTTTAGTTACAAACAGAATTGCTCACTTTACGTCTAGATCTATCCTTTGTTCACTGACGCGGTCAAAACCTTGAGCAAATAATCTGACTTCTGGTCAACACGCCAATGAACAATCCTCAATTGTACCTGCCATTTACTTTGGCCATTTGACGATCCTCGAGCAATAAAGTTAAACGATTATCTGCCGTAACAGTACCAACTAGACGCAGTAAAAGCTAGGGATTAGGCGAAATTGGATCTGCTGCCCTAGCTACAGTTTACGTATAATGTTGAAACGTAAGTGATTTCTTGGAACAATTTCGTTACTATACTTTTGTAACAGAATATTTTTGTTTTGAAGCAAATGATATTGCTGTCCGACATAAGTCGGATGGCTAACTTATTTTAGGTAACTGATTTAGACCGTTGTTTAAATCAGTTATCGCTTTCACACCAGCCCATTTAATCCATATTTACTTTTAATATAATAATTGTACAGCATTATTTTGTGAAAATATATCTAATATCTAATCTAATCTAATCTAATCTAAATCTAAACAAATAAATATAATTGGAGTGTCTGTTTGTAATAATAAAATAACCACTTTTTACTAAAGCCGTAAGTATTTAAACACAGTACATAGACCGAAATAACTTTTTTTTTAATTTTTGTCTGTCTGTCTGTCTGTTTGTTCCCGCTAATCTCTGGAACGGCTAGACCGATTTAAACGGGAATTTCACTGATAGGTAGCTTATTATGTAAGGAGTAACTTAGGCTACTTTTTTTAGACTAGCTTTGCCCCGGGGCGACACCCGCGGTACGACAATAAGTAAGCGCGGGTGAAACCGCGGGCGCAGCTAGTCTCAAATAAAAAGAAACGAACATTTGGAATTCATGACGTTGGTTTTATTATTACCAAAAATAACTTTTATACGAGATCGTAACCATAAATTCATCAACATTCGTACTACGCATCACCCAATGATATCTATTTCTGAAAATAAACAGTTATCTATAATTGACTGTTAACGAATCCCTACTGAAACTATAACTACAACTACTCAGTCATATTAATGACCCACTTCTGGGTCAGGCCTCCTCCAAATTCAAGCCCACTGTGCCACGCTGGGCAAGACGGGTCGGTTTCGTATCAATCACAGTGGAATGCGGTTACGCGAACCTGTGGCACCCCAAGCGTGTCGTGTGATGGTATACCGCTGTCATTTTGGTGGGTAGACAAGTAGTTTCTGGAGTCCCACATATTTGCCGACCTCACCCCCGAGGGGTGGTGTAATGCATAAAGCATTTCCCCAGCTCACCAAAAAAAAAATTTCGATTCAAATTTTCCTTCGATTGTGGCTAGGTTTTCAGCCTTATTTTTTTCCTTTTTTCGGCTCTTACCACACCCTCAGGGTGGAATCGGGTGATGACACTATGTAATCAAATCCCTCACCACACTGAGTGAAGATGCCTCCTTCAAATTAATAGCGGAAAATGAACTTACAGTACCATATTGCATACACAAGTGTAATAGTGAATAATTAATTGGTTACTACCTACAATTAATTATGAACTCTACCAGTCTACAAATGTTAGGAAAGCTTTCAATACTGTATTCATCATCATCATCAGCCCAAATTAGTGCCCACAGCAGTGGCTGGACATAGGCCTCCCCTAAAGAGCGCCATAGCGCCCTGTCTTCGGCTTGACGCATCCAGCTGCTGCCCGCAACCTTTCGCAGATCGTCGCTCCATCTAGCAGAGGCCCGTCCCCCACTACGCTTGCCGATTCGCGGTCTCCACTCAAGAACTCGTCTACCCCAGTGGTTGTCGGTTCTTCTACAGATATGACCAGCCCACTGCCACTTTAGTCTGCTAATTCTCTGAGCTATGTCACCTTGGTTCTCTATTAGGAATAATCAATTATTCTCTTTCAATCCTGCGGTTAGTACGTCACTGGGTAAACAACCGAATGCAGCGGCGAGCCTATGTTAATTGGCTTTGTGAATTTTAGACTAGACCCCAACTCAGACAAAGCACCTATTCTCAGTATCAGTAGTATTCTTCAACACTGAATTGACTTCGCGCTCAGCTTGGAGTAACTAGGTCTATAGGCTATAGGCTAACTTCCTTTCCTTTCTTTCTACTATATCAGGAATGAATCGGTAGCTATGTATGAATGATAGCTACTATTCAGCCCTTAGATGAGCCATTAATGAGTCGGGTCTCCTTCAGTTACATGGATGGTAATTAATCTACAGTGCATACAGGCACAGGGCTTCGTTTCAAGTTTTTCTTCTCTGCCGGTTAGGTTATTTCCTTTTCTCGGCTCTTACGACACCCTCAGGATGAAATGGGTTGGTGATACTATGTATTCTAAATCCGCCATTGGCTGTTTAGCTATGGTAAATATTATCCCAGAACATTTGTGGTAGGTGTTTCTAAATGATTCTTTAGGCTTCTGTGCTCATTTCTTTAGTTATGACCCTTTCGTCGTCAGTTGATTACCGAAATGTTGAGAGACGTTCAGTATCATTTGTACTATCGAACGTTTTTGTTACAACCTATGGAATCAGCAGTAGTAGTAGACAGCTTATTTCGGAAGCAACAGGCCACGTACATGTCATGAAAAATAGGATCACACAAACATACATTTCTTCCTCATACTTCAAAATTGAACTCCTTCTTTGGGTAGGCTGGCATCGCTTGGATTTGTTCTTGTTTTTTTTGTTTATTTATGAGTTGAATGCCTTTGACCCTAGGCATGCGTGATAGAAAGCGACGGTAGGATCTAAGATGGAGCAGGCAATTCAAGGAAATGCCCTGTCGGGCACCGGCTCTCACATACACACGAAGAAACACAGTAAACTGCTTGCCCCGGACTTAGATGCGAGGGTGGTAGCTAGCCGGGCAGACCATTAGATCCACCAAGCGTGCTGGGTTTTGTAGACTTTTACAACGCGCGTTTTTGCCCAGCGTCCGTTGGGCATGTGTTCATACCTTGTATAAACAATAAATAGTTTATTCCTGACTTCAATAATCGTGTACAACTCACATCAGGCTTCAATTGAACAGCTCTTGCGTACCACCGCTCCGCCGAGCGACAGCGCCGAGCGTCTCTAAGTGCTCGGGCCGCAGACGCAGCGCGAGCGCCATCGTTCGGCGATAGCTGTGCAGCCGCTACTAACTGTTCTGCCGATTCCCGGAGACGACGCTGTGATCTTAGGAACATACCTATATAGAACAATAAAAACAGATTGGTATTAAAAAAAACTACTTTAAAAAGATCGGTGCCGAACCTAATGTAATATTAGTTGCCTATACCCGCCGCGCATGGCTTGGTAAAGATTTCAAACGTATCAATACGTAGCACATACAACCCGAGTTGTGATGTGACCCGCACAATCACGGTTACACAATAGGACCTGAACACGGGTAAGAACAGAGTGTCCCTACTCTGTTCTTACGCAATGTCCTAGAAGGAAGCTTTGGTCTAACATCTGAGGGAAGAGCAAGGCTCCCCTCTACAAGCCGTTGTCTAATGGATCGATTACGAAGTTTCCCAAACGGCATTATGCCCCGCGCAGACAAATACTGCTAGGCTTTAGTGGGTAAACCGGTCGCAATCACCATCTCATCGCAAACGGGACTCCCACATACCCCAGCCCTGACCCCGGCTTGGGACTTAATAAAGGTTTCCCCCACTACAAAAAAAAGGTGGCACATACAAATAATAGTATTATAATATAAGAGGTGTATTAAATTAAACCTTTTTTAGTGTCTAGTAGGCACACGGAATGCACAAGTAATATATTAGGTACCTGTTTGCACTACAAACGTAATGTACGGACACAAATAACACTCAGCCCCGTAACAAAGAATCTTGTTACGGAGTACAGCACAAAGACACTTTTCTGACACCGGAATTGAATCTCTTACGACACCCTCAGGATTAAATGGGGTGGTAACACTATGTATTGTAAAACAAGGGCGGATCCAGGGGTGGGGGTCATGGGGGTCATGACCCCCCCCTGAGCTGGTTCCAGGACTTAGGTGGACCACTAATTGAACATAATGATTTTATTTATATATTTTGTCACCATACAGATTTTATGTAACTACATACCTTCAATAGTTATTTAATTACTGTAATATACTAACTTTTTATGATGGTAAATGTTTGGGAACGAACGTATCGAAAATTTGAATTTTACCGCGCCACACTTGCGCGCGCTTGTCTACGCGTCTAGCTGGTAGACCAAAGAGTACCATTTGAACAAGAATTCTGTGCTAAAATGAAATCACGCCCTAAACTGCATTTAGCGTGTCTACTCTTCGGTGTAATTAAACACCAACAGCCAGGTTATATAAATAACAAATTAAGTTGGGTCGCCAGTAGGCGTGGTTGCGCGAGCAGGCAATGCTCGCGACAATTGTCTATTGAATCGCATAGCACGACAGCTAACAAAAGAAACGAGGACTAATTATTACAAATATATCTATAATCTAAGCTAACAAAGATGCTGCCACCACATATTTAATTTTTATTTTCAAGTAATTATAATTGCATGCAGTCGGGATTTCATTATTTATATACATTGTCGTATATTTATATTAATTTATTAGATATTATTGGTATTTTAATACAAATGTAATCATAATTTTTTATGTTTTTAAGTATGGTCGGTTTTTTATTTATTGTATTAATTTTAATTTATTTTTTTTATTATTGAATGAATATGTTGTATTTTTTTGTAGTCTATTTAATTAGATAACTACTACACGTCACACGAACTACTCGAAGCAAAAGCATAGACCCCATACTTAGATTTACGTTAGACCTCAAGTGCTTGCAGCTTGGTATCCGTATGCCACTACTGGGACTCAGCAGAATATCAGCGTCAGATACTGCACTTGACATATACTGAGCTGGATACCCTTTCGGTGCAGTTTCGAGACACATAGCTAATTCAGAAAATGTATTCTTTTTTGGTTTTATTTAATTTTTTATTATTTGGTTGTATATTATATATATTCTACCTAATTGTTTTAATGTATGAAATTGTACTTTTGTTTTATTGTTAACTACTTATTTTGTATCTTGTTATTAGTACCGAATAAATGATTATATTATCTTAGAGTAATAATACCAAAAAAGAACCTAACCTCAAATAAAAATTTTAATTTTATAATTCACTAAACGTGACTACTCAGTGTGTGGTTAGACGCGACTAAAGACGAAACGTCCCAATTGACCTGTTTTCGAGTCATCACTTAGCGTGCGCTTGAAACATATATACCTGATTAATTACAAGAAATGGTAAGTAATCAGTTTTTCATTATTCCGGTGCGTGTGTTTTAACTTAAATGTTATTGTTGTTAATGCTCTTAAAGTACCTCATAGGTATTTAAAACTACTTACTGAAAGAGTGCTGCGTGACTTATGTTCCTTCTTATTATTATTTTTAGGACGAAGGAAATTGAAGAGCATTGTCCTTACTGACCTAACCTAAAATCTTAGTTAAATTCACACAATGAAATCAAGTGTATCGTCGTGACCAAATTGATTTTAATGCACTTATAACTTGACTACGGGTCCCAGTTGTACAATTCCACTTGAAGATCAAAAGAATAATTAATATTAATAATTTATAGTCGGTAGCTAGTTGTTTACCCAGGGTGTTAGAAAAAGTTCGCGCTAGACGACCAAAAAGCCGCGTTCTCCTACATCATGACAACGCTTCTTCACACACAGCCAACAAAACAAAGTCATTTTAGCTTCCGCAAAAGTACAACGCGTCACCCATCCTGCGCATAGCCTCGATCTAGCACCCTGTGATTTCTGTATTTTCCCCAAAATCAAACATTTCATGAGAGGTTTCACTTTTACCAACTCCGAAGAGGCAGTGATAGCGTTCAATCATCACGTAGAAAACATGCATTCAGATCTGTGGTCCTCCTATTTAATTAAAAAAACGGTTCAATCGCATGAAAAAAATGTTTGAAATGTAGAGTCATTTGAAAAGCAATAAACACAATATTTTAGTCGAGGGGTGACATACCTCTAGCTGTTATGACAAATCATTAACCACGGTTAAGGAATATAAATAGGCTGCCTCATTCAGTGCGTGATAGTGGTTCTCTGGGTGTCTTCAAGAGGGCAATATGTACGTGGATGTGTACAAGTTATTATGTGTGGAGTTTTTCAAGTGTACAATAAAGAATAAATATTTTTAGGTACAGTACATACGTACATTAATATAATACCTACTTTTTACTTGTATCTATTGTTATCAAAATTAAATTATAAGTTCTTGATTTGACCACGACTATGTGACCCCCTCCTGGCGCCATAGCTGGATCCGCCCTTGTTCTAAAACCTATACACTACACGGCTGTCTCGCTATCCTAAATATTATTCTAGAAGATTCTTGTATGTGCTCTAATATGATTCTGTCGTAATTGCCTGCTGTTGGCTGTTACGACACCTTCTAAATGGTGTGGGTTTATGACATTTAGCATTCTTAATCAGTTACCACAATGATATGTCATTTGACCGTTTAGGCAGAACTAAGGCCTTACCGAACTGATCTCTGACAGATGGATCATCTGGTGCTAGTGTTAGAGCTTTCTTGTACCACATTTCAGCTTCAACACTTCTACTGACCTGCAACAAGGAGCGTAACCTTAATTTTGAGATTATTAATGCGCCCTCCTTCGCCCGCGTGCGCTTCAAGCCGTACTCTTCTGGGCTTCGCGTATAACTTAAGGTACTCACGGATAAATTAACATTCTAATGGTGAATGAGTTATGGAGTATCAAAAAAATGATAGCCAATATATCGACTTGAAAATTGAAGCAGACACATTCACTTGCACATTTGAACAAAAACATCATACCAAGTTCAGAAAAGGCTCTATTTGAAGACGGTTAGCATTTTTTGTTAAGAAGTTTTATTTTCGGATATAGTCGTAAGTGCAAACAAACGTATGATTTGGATGGAGACGTATGGACTCGAATAACAAAATCGCCGAAATAATATTTTACAAATTTTCTCCTTAAAAATCTTTGTTGATCACATATTTCAATTCTTCTTCATCTTTATCTTTATTATTATTACATAGTATAAAACAAAGTCGCTGTCATCTGTCCGTCCCTATGTATGCTTAAATCTTTAAAACTAGATAGATGTGATGATAGAGTGATGCAAGAGAAAGTTTTATATGTATAACCCACCCCCGCTTTGCACGGGTGAAGCCGGGGCGGGATACTAGTAACTTATAACAATATGAAATCAATAACACTCGGATAAAAAATAATCAAATAGATTTAGAAATTTTACAGAAATAAAAAAATACATATAACCGAATTGAGAACATCTTCCTTGCAGTCGGCTGAAAAGGAACGAGCTCGATTCAAAGACATCGCTGACGAAGTCGGGTGACGAAGCATCTGGTTTATATGGCTGGCATATAAGCACAATATTATGACGTTTACACAATATTATTTTTGTACTCAGTTCGACCAGGTTAAATGGAGATCTACTCACGTTCTTAGCTAGTATTTGGGCGAGTGTAATATGAGTACCCGCGTGATGTGGTGCAGCAGCAAGGGCTGATAGTAAGCTATTCTCCGCCATCGGCCATTGCTGCAGTTGTACGTAAATTTCACCAACCATTGACAAGACATTCTGTAACAAAACATATTTATTTCAATATATCTTCAATAAATGGGACATACTACTCTATACTGCTGCTGTTGAATGGGTCGAATTTTTGTCTCAAGCTCCATTCAACAACGTTTTTTTAACACTCACATGTACACACACACCCACAACACACGCGCACACGCATACACAAATTAAGTGGAAATGATATATGAACACTTACATGTCTCGTCCAGCCTACGATTGGTGTATTACTATCGGGTAATATTTGCAACGCTTCTTTGTACGCTGACAGCGCTTTATGCCAATGCCCTCGTTGCGAATGCAGTGCTGCAAGTTGAACTAATGCTGAAACGCGAGCAGCATCGTGCTCTCTTCTGTCCCGTACTCGAACACCTTCGGCCCGGGAGCCTGCTCGTAACGCACTTGCTGCTTCGGCAAGACGACCATCAGCCATTAGGGAGGTCCCAAGATTGACGTAGGCCACTGTAACAAACGTTTGTGATAAGCTCTTCAGTGCAGCAAATTATGGCATCGTCACGAGGGTGCGGACGAGCACGGCTTCGAAATCCAAATGTGCAAAGTCACAGGCTGAAGCTATTTTAATAAAAAAAAATGAATCCCTGTTACATGTTATACAGGATGTACGTAAATCCTATGAGCATACGAGGGCCATAGAGTGTACCAAATTAAGCAGATCTGTGTATAAATTGCTTCTACATTTTGAAATATGCGGAACAAATATGTTTTTGTAATCCAATTTTCAAACACAAATTGCGTGTTGCATAGGGCGTGAACCATCTGGGTAGAGTTAATATCATTCATTTAGCTTGGTAATAAGGTGTGTAAGGTTGAAAACGTAGCCGGAAGAGAAGGAAAACTTACGAAACTGTACCAACCGGTTTGGCCAGCGTGGGCCAATAACGCTGCATGTTATTCTCAGCATTGTATCACTTATGAACTGAGTAGTACTAGTGCGTGTAGTGACGGATTTAGAATACATAACATCACTACCCCGTTACACCACAAGTGTGTCGTAAGAGCTGACATTAGAAAATGTCTAGGCCAATAACCCAGCAAGCGAAGGAAAACTTTATATGAATCTTTGATCTTTTGCCAACCTGTCTGGCCAGCATGGAACAGTACCTTCCATATAACTAGAGGAGGCCCGGCTCATCACCTATGGGCTGAGGCTGAGTATTAGTAGTAATAATATTATGCCTCGTTGGTCTAGTGGTCAGATGTGCCGCCTTTGGATCAACGGGTCCCGGGTTCGATTCCGGGGTCGGGCCAGTGTCTTTGTCTAAACCAGAGGCACTGGCTCGGAGTCTGGGTGTCATTTCTATCTATAATATATATGTATTTACAAAAAAAAAATGTATATAAGTAGTTTATCATCCATCTCGTTACCATAACACAAGCATTAAGTTGCTTAGCTTGGGACGAGATGGCGTTGTGTGAAATGTCCAAGGATATTTATTTATTTATTTATGTGCTCATTTCTCTAGTAAAAAAGGTGGTTATTTTCCAGTACTATCGATCCATTTATAATGGCTAGAGAGTTTTTGTATTTTATACTGGGTTGAAAAGTAAATACTAACATCATTTCATCATAACTCATCTGAAACGTATCTAATTTCTGTTCCCCTGTTTACTTCAAGTTAAACTCAAACAGACAGCTGTGTACACGCTTAACAGTTTCTAGTTTTAGTCGACTGACCGCAAAACTAGTTTATTACTTCCAACTGCAAACGCAAAGAACTTTATTAGACTGAAAATTTTGTGGCAGAAGAGACAAGCATTTAGTTTTTTTTTAAGTGCTTCGGAGAACACTTAAATTCGTAGATCCCAGCTGCCTTTCTACCTCTACCTTGATCTATGGCAAGCGTTACACGTTGTCAGTAGCGCAAAACTGACAGCAGGTCTAACAGTATAATTGCCGGTCGCCCCATTAGATAGGCGGCAATCAGTCAGTGTTAATACTGGTAGTTTGTCAAATTAGGTAGCCCATAAATGACCCACTACTGAGTCGGGCCTCCTCTAATTCCATGGAGGAAAATTAGCCTACAGACCCCAATTAAATTTGGAAAAAATACGAGGTAGATAAATGTGTATTTACAGATAAGTAAATATTATAATAAAAATTTCAATTAAAATTATTATAATAAAAAAATACTTAAGATAGTATAGTCGTTTGTTCTGGTACACTAGTGTACATTGAGTATGGAATGATATGATGTATCCAAATTCGTCACACGCGTCAAACGCTCAATTTCTGATACAAATATGCGTCCTAAACTGTTTCTTCTTCTTAGTCGATAGATGACCTACTGCTGAGTCGGGCGTCCTCCAACTACATGGAGGGTAATTAGCCTACTGTGCCACGCTGGCCAGACCGGTTGGCACAGGAAGTGAAAAGGTCAAAAACCTAGCCGCAAGAGAAGGAAAACTTTAAACTTTTCATTATTAAGCAATTATCGCAGTAGAATGAAATCATAAACAAGTTTTGTTAAAACTAAGACATAATTAATTGTTAAATTTAAATCCACAACAAATACCGAAAATAGACCTAAAATAATTGAGCGGGACAATGAAATTATTACTGAGAAATACCGGCAGGCTTTTTAATAATTAATTTATTCTGAGTACTTACGAGCCATTGAAGGTCTAAAGTAAATTGCTCTCTCAAAACTCTTGATCGCGTCGCCGTATCTCCTTTGGTTTTGCAATAATATTCCTCTGGAACAAAGAAAATATAATCTGTTTAGTTATTGTATTCTCCACTAGTTTGTACGAGTAGGTACATAGAACATTGACGAATGGAAAATACGATGAAACCATAATTTTATAAAAAAAAACTAGTGGCCCTTCCCGGCATCGCACGGGTAGACATAAATTTTTTCTTGTTATTAAAATAGTATACATTTCGTTCGTTTTGTTTCAGCCCCTAAGTAACCTACTGGGTCGGGTCTCCTCCAAATTTATGGAGGGAAATTAGCCTACTCTGCTACGCTGGCAAGACGGGTTGGCACAGGGTTTGTATCAAGTTTTCCTTCTCTTGGGCCTAGGTGATCGGCCTCTTATGAGAGGCCGATATTAATTAGTGGTAATGTAGCATTCATTCAAATGGTGAATAATAATTAATATCGGTCCAGAACTTTTTGAGCCTATTTGTTACGAACATACATACCTACACATCTTTCCTCTTTATAATATTATATTATTATAGATTAAAGTATGTTTGCGATATTACACACGAAAATTTAATATAATATTACTCTTTGTTGTACACAATAATAAAAAGGTTAACATGGCATCAGGCAAATACAAAAAGAAATACAATGGGCGGTCTTATCGCACTACGCGATATCTTCCAGACAATCTTTTCTATAGTTTAGAAACTTGGAACAGTAAATCTTGTAACCTGAATCTACGGGATCGAATCAGAAATGAGGAGATACGCAGAAGAACCGGATGTACCGACATTGCCCTCAGGATTGCCAAACTTAAGTGGCATTGGGCAGGGCACATCGCTTGCGGCTCAGAACCGGCGTGTGCCAACTCATCTTGCCAGTGCAGTGTAGCACAGAAAAATAATTTCCCTTCGCGAACTTGGAGCAAGCCCGAGTCGGCAGAGGTCGTTTATGGGCTAAAATAGTGATGACGAAAGAAACCCCATGCATCTATTTATTCAAAAACAAAATCATAAACGCTGTTTACATTTTCGTATTAAATTAATCGTATAAGTGCAAAGAAACTTTTATTTTTTACTTTATATATTTTGATAATAACTCGTTGAGCAAATTGAACCAAAATGCAAACGTCATCTGAGTCTGATTTTCCGGTGACTGACTCAGTTCTGTCTCCTCTCGTAATGCATTCCCGCTTCAAATTGGATGCTAATTAGTGACGAACATGTTGCCTTCCCAAATTCATAACTCATCCCACGTAGCCACATTCAGCGTCAGTTTAGCAAGCCAAATGTGGCTATTTGACTTTTGTATATGCTAAGGTAATTGTACCTTGGTTTATGAGTGATCTATAATCTATTCAATATGGAGACGACGGTAGCTTAACGGAACGCGGAATGTAATCGACCTCCTGGTTCGGCGATTTTTAGTTTGATTGATGGGCGACCATGATATTTACCGTTCAACAAATAGCGAGGACAATTCTAAATTGATAAGATAAACGCATAATTAGTAAATCATGTGTTTAGGTAACGACTATTTAAACAGCATTTTATCAAATGTTTTAATAATTGAGCATAAAATCAATCATTATAATCCTACAAGTGACCGAGCCGGAAAACGATGGATGCGGGCGGCCCAGGATTTCCTTTGTGGAAATCCTTGGGGGAGGCCTATGTCCAGCAGTGGACGTCTTTTGGCTGAAATGATAATGATGATGAAGTGACCAAAACAACTTTAAATTATATTTATAGGTATATAGTATGTAAATAAAATAAATAAATATCCTTGGACATTTCACACAACGCCATCTCGTCCCAAGATAAGCAACTTAATGCTTGTGTTATGGTAACAAGATGGATGATAAACTACTTTTTTCCTTTTTTTTTTGTAAATACATACATATTATAGATAGAAATGACACCCAGACTCCGAGCCAGTGCCTCTGGTTTAGACAAAGACACTTGCCCGACCCCGGAATCGAACCCGGGACCCGTTGATCCAAAGGCGGCACATCTAACCACTAGACCAACGAGGCTATAAATAAGACTGATATTTATGATGTCAGTCTTATTGACAGACATTTACGATGACTGATATCGCCGAAAACCTAGCTGCAAAAGAAGGAAGACTTAATATGAAACCCTGTGCCAACCCGACTCCCTAGCGTGGCACAGTAGGCTAATTACCCTCATGTTACTGGATGAGGCCCGACTCAGCGGTGGGTCATCTATGGGCTGATGCAGGATGAGTATAAATTCAAAATGTATGCGTAGACACGACTTAATAAAGTCTAAAATAGCAAACAAACATTTTTAAATAAATTAACATCAATACCGAACGTGAATGTACACGTAACACAATTTTAACTTTGCTAGAAGCTTCTATGATTACGGTACAGGAATCCGTAATTACTAGCTTTAAATAAACTATGAGGGACAAACGGCCTATTTACGAACTTTCTATCGAATCGATCCCTAAGCTAATTGATGTGCTTTACATGTCTGTATCAATACCCCTTGTTTGAACCAATCATAGTGACAGTTTGTTTACTTTAAATTTAAATTTACTACCTCGTACTTGAAGCTAGTTATTAGCGGGAAGCGCTGTTAAAGTAAATAAATCGGTTGTTCCGAAGAATAGAGTTCAAAATGGTTTCAAAGCAGTATTGCAGATGGGTCTTTATTCTTTGAAAGAGGCGAAATAAAACCAGCAGCGTATTAAAAAAACAAGAACACGTTAGCACCTAGTGTGAGTGTCTGTTTGTAATATTAAATAACTGACATTTACCAAGTTCATTTGGATGTATACACGGTACATATACGAAAACAAAATTGTTATATTTTTTTCTGACAGTTTGTTTGAACTCATCTCTAAAAAAGCTGGACTGGTTTTGACGGGACTTTCACTGACAGATAGCTAATGTAAAAAGGAGTAACGTAGGCTATTATATTATATTATCCGCCAGCTATTATTCCGTGTGGTGACGGATTTAGAATACCAAGTGTCACCACCTCATTCCATCCTGAGGGTATCGTTAGACCCGACAACAGGAAATGAAAAGGCCGAACCGCAACAGAAGGAAATCTTGATACGAAACCCTGTGCTAACCCGTCTGGCCAGCGTGGCATAGTAGGCTAATAACCCTCCCTATGACGGCCGACTCAGCACTGGGTCATTAATGGCCTGAGCAGTAGTAAATGATACTTATTATAAGAACTTATATAGTCAGTAGGCGTAGCAATTATTACAGAAGTTAGACCGTTGTTCAAAGGTAAAAGATGCACAGTCATTAATTTTAATTGACGTACCTTTAGCTGAAAACATCTTAGACAGTGCAATTTCGACTGTCACATCTCCAATTGCCTAACAACGTTGGTATTATTAGAAACTAGCGACCCGCCCCGGCTTCGTACGGGTGCAAGGGTGAACATCCAAATTTATCAATGTTTCTCTACAATATTATGCATGTAATAAACATATTTGTCATGCCTCGTTGGTCTCGTGGTTAGATGTGCCGCCTTTGGATCAACAGGTCCCGGGTTCGATTCCGGGGTCGAGCAAGTATCTTTGTCTAAACCAGAGGCACTGGCTCGGAGTCTGGGTGTAATTTCTATCTATAATATGTATGTATTTACAAAAAAAAAATGTATATAAGTAGTTTATCATCCATCTCGTTACCATAACACAAGCATTAAGTTGCTTAGCTTGGGACGAGATGGCGTTGTGTGGATCCAAGGATATTTATATAAACCTTCCTCTTTAATCACTCTATCTATTATAAAAAACCGCTTCAAAATCCGTTGCGTAGTTTTAAAGATTTAAGCATACGGGTCGGACAGACGACAGCCACTTTGTTTTATACTATGTAGTGATACTACTACTCAGACAATAAATGACTAACTGCTGAGTCAGGGGTCCTCCAACTACGGCGCCCCTGCCCCAAATTATTTTCCAAATAAAATGAACAATTTTTTTCAGTCTAGTTTTTCAAATAATAATTTATTGTGAAACCAAGTAGATTCTCTTAGTATTTAACAAACACATATGAATATAATCGCAAACAAGAATTATTTGAAATGAAATTTTAGTGTTAACGAACGGAACCTTTTTTTTTCCGGAAGATATTTTTTTTCCGAAGTCTCTATTGTGGAGGCCCTCTGCTAGCGGAGGCCCCGGGGCTTTCGCCCCGGTTGCCCCCCCCCCCCCCTAAATCCGGCCCTGGGATTTCATATCTAGTTTCCCTTCTCTTGCACCTAGGTTTTCGGCGGTATTATTTCCTATTGTCGACTCTTACATCACCCTTAGGATAAAGGGGGTTGGCGATACTAGTTATCCGTCACCACACGAAAATAGAAATACTATGCATACCCAAACAGTAGGATTTCCTTAACCGCTTTTAAATAAGCTAGAATTTTTAATTGCTTTGACTAATCTGTGAGACTTGTTTGTATCACCATCATTGGAACCTTTTTAATTAAAAGAGCAACTATGCAGTTTCTTGACAGCTCTTCTGTTGAAATGGCATGCCGTAACGGTGGAAAAGACTAAATATTATTTATTTTATTGGAACGGTGGAAAAGACTAAATGTTTTTATTTACTTGACTGCCTCGTTGGTCTAGTGGTTAGATGTGCCGCCTCTGGATCAACGGGTCCCGGGTTTGACTCCGGGGTCGGGCAAGTGTCTTTGTCTAAACCAGAGGCACTGGCTCGGAGTCTGGGTGTCATTTCTATCTATAATATGTATGTATTTACAAAAAAAAATGTATATAAGTAGTTTATCATCCATCTCGTTACCATACCACAAGCATTAACTTGCTTAGCTTGGGACGAGATGGCGTTGTGTGAAATGTCCAAGGACATTTATTTTATTTATTATTTTATTTTTTTAATGTTTGCATAATATTTTTGGTATTTGACCAGTCACCACCCCATTCCCTAAGCGTGTCGTAAGAGCCACAGTAGGCTAATAATACCCTCTACATAGTTGGAGGAGGCTCGACTCAGCAGTGGGTTATTAATGGGCAGAGAAGTATAAAAGTGTAAGTGTAGTTTTAGTTACCGACAAAAAATCCAAGTAAACTCATCTAAACCCTCGAACAGCGTGCAACGGAATTGACCGGTCTGCCTTTTTTCATTAAAAGCTCTGACATAGTGAGTCGCCACGTTACAAATTAGAAAAGACTGAATGGATGACTCTCATTAGTGCGCTGGTACCGCGCTGAGGCTCCCTCGTAGCGGCCCTGCATTATTCATGTGGACAATAATTGCAACAACGAACCCACTTCTATATTGTGTACTCACTGCAGATGTTTCATTAGTTAAATGATCGTTTGATATGTAGCTTTGTAGGTATAGGGAGTTCAAATAAACCATACACATTGGATTAGATTCATTCAGTCCATAAATGTCATGGAGAGTTCCCGCTCGACTGTGCTATCTTGCCGTGGTGTGCCTTCATAATCCGTTGGGGCCATAGCAGCTCAGGGTCACCCATGCCGGGTGGGATCACGGGAGAGGCTAGACGATGAGTGGCACACTGCGCCGAGCTGGTTTGGGCTTCGGGGACTCCTCAGAGTTGCCCTAAGCTAGGGTTAGCGGTCAACCTGGTTGGTAACGTGCCTTCCTTCTGCGAGGCCGTTATGTTGCATAAGGGGGTGATGTGGCGGGCCTCATCCCGAGGGCCTGCCCGGGTGGGTGACCCTGAGTCGGTATGGCCCCAATGTATTATGAAGGCACATAAGCCCTCTCATCACGGGAAGGTAGCAGCATAGTCGGGGGGGGGGGTGTATAAATGAGTCACTAAATCAGCCTCTTCTAAGTTCATAGAAGAAAATAAGCCTAATATGAAGTGTTGGGGCTTATCTACCTCTTACGTTCATTGAGTCGCCTCTTGACACCCTCAGGATTGAGATGGCGACACTGCAGTCTTAATCCGTCACCAGACAGACATTAGACGTGTACAAAACTAATTAATCAAACTTATCAAAGTAGGAGTACAATGGTTGGGCTGTAGATTGCTCTCATTATGTAGCCGTAGCCTCGTTGCGGTCTGCATTATTCATGCGAACAATATTGCAGGCCATAGAATAAAGCGCTTAATGTTGTAGTAATACCTTCGGGTAAAATACTACCGGTACTCCAACCATCGAACATTAAATTAAGCCCACGAATCATTGGCATCATCTCCACCGCGTAATGCTTGCTACACAGGCCATTTCTATTGCTACTAATCAGTCCATAGAGGACCCACTGCTGAGTCGGGCCTCCTCCAGCCACATGGAGGGTAAGTAGCCTACAGTGCCACGCTGGCCAGGTGGATAGGCACAGGGTTTCGTATCAAGTTTTCCTTCTCTTGCGGCTAGGTTATCGGCCTTGACATTTCCTTTAGTCTGATCTTACGACACCTGAGGATGGAATGGGGTAGTGTTCTTAATCCGTCACCATTCGGATTTTTTTGCATATGGATTTATTTATTTATTTTAAGTTCCACCTTTTTATTAATCAACTAGCCACCCGCCCCAGCTTCGCAAGGGTGCAATGATGAACCTCTAAATTTATCAGTGTTTCTTTACAATATTATTTATGTATTATACGTATAAACCTTCCTCTTGAATCATTCATCTATAAAATAAAACCGCTTCAAAATCCGTTGCGTAGTTTTAAAGATTTAAGCATACATAGGGACGGACAGACGACAGCGACTTTGTTTTATACTATGTAGTGATAAATGTTTTATTATGTATTTTATTTAATTGATAAAAAATGATGTACAGTATTATTAATTGCACTACTTTTAGGGCCCAAGCTAGGCAAGCCTGTGTCATGGTGACCTGAGACTATTGTTTTGGGCTTCGGTTGTTTTATTACAGGTTTGTTGATTCGGGCCGGGAGAGCTCCTCTCTCAAAACAGCAGTGGGTCATTTATTAGCTGAGTAGTAGTAGTATTGCTTTGACTTCACATAAAGATAATATTTATTTAAAAAAAAAACAATTTAGTGGTGAGTACATTTTCCGAGGCTAGAAATAGTTATAAAAAAATATTTATAAATTACTAGCTGACCCGGCGAACTTTGTTCCGCATTATAAATATTTAAAACAAAAAGAAAGTTGGACATAGGATACCTGAGATTTTTATCCCGTCCGTATAAAACCTACTTTAACAAAACGCAACTGACAGCGAAACGTTATGTTGTCTATAGTTTAATATGGCCGAAAATTTGACAATTAGAAATTTTGAATTCGACTTGTTTATATTGTTGTAATTCACATGATATCTTTATAACTTGTAGCCTATGTGTTATTCTGATGTATAAGCTATATTATTGTAAAGTTTCATTAAAATCCAATCGGTAGTTTTTACGTGAAAGAGTAACAAACATCCATCCATCCATACTTACAAACTTTCACGTTTATAATATTAGTAAGATAGTACTTGCTTACATACTGAGCTAAGAACAATAAAACCTATTAAAAAAAGAAACAAATAGAAAGCTTAAAAATGCGTCTGAAAAGGCATTTTTACAAATCAAATAAAAAAAAACATATTTTCTTCAGACGTAGATAAGAACATGAATAGAAACTTAATGAGTAATCATTACATTTCTATTCAGACTCGTTTCAAACAAAACTGATTCAATACCAGTGTTCCATTCAGGAGCAACGATAACACCTTATTATTCTCAGCTCCACTGCTGGGTCAGGCTAATTACAGAAGGAAAATTAGCCTACGATGCCAGTCTGGCCAGACGGGTTGGCACAGCGTTTCGATATGAGTTTTCCTTCTCTTTTTGTTATCTGCCTTGTAATTTCCTGTCGTCAGCTGTTACGACATTCTCAGGGTGGATCGGGGTGGTGAAATTATGGATTCTGAATTAGTCTACTACTACTCCATCATCATCATCATCATTTCAGCCAAAAGACGTCCACTGCTGGACATAGACCTCCCCTAAGGATCTCCACAAAGGCCGGTCCTGGGCCGCCCGCATCCACTGCTTTCCGGCGACCTTAACCAGGTCGTCGGTCCACCGTGTGGGAGGCCTACCAGCACTGCGCCTTCCGGAACGCGGTCGCCACTCGAGGACTTTTTTGCCCCATCGGGCGTCGGTCCTGCGATCTATGTGCCCTGCCCACTGCCACTTAAGTTTGGCAATCCGGTGGGCTATGTCGGTGACCCTGGTTTGCCTGCGTAGCTCCTCATTTCTGATTCGATCTCGCAGGGAAACTCCGAGCATAGCCCTCTCCATTGCCTTTTGGGTGACTTTGAGCCTTCTGATGGAGCCCATAGTGAGCGACCACGTCTCTGTTCCATATGTCATATTACTACTACTCGACCCATAAATGGCCACTGCCAACTCGGGCCTCCTCCCACTACACGGAGAGTAATTAGCCAAGTGCCACGCTGGCCAGACGGGTTGGCACAAGATTTCGTGTCAAGTTTCTTTGTCTTGCGGCTTTTTTCGGCTCTTACAACACCCTCGGGATAGAAGGGGGTGGTGACATTATGTATTCTAAATCTGTCACTACACGGATATCACCTACAGGCTAGCTAAAGCTTTTTTTTTAGGAAAATGAAATGCCTGTATCGCGGTTCAATTTACTAATTTTAGAACACACACAACAGCCAGACTCATAACGTGACTCTGGCTCACAGAAAGACACTTGGTTGATCCCGGAATCGAACCGTGGACCGGTGATCTAAAGGCGGCACATCCAACCTCAGACCAACAAGATAGTATTCTAAATTAAATACCACCACAAGGATATTTATACTTCAAACTTGTAACACGCAACTTTATCCGTCGTTTGCGTTTAGATATCTACCCTGTGCTCTCACTTTATACAGGTTGTCCCAAAAATAGCACGCCACAGCGACACTGGAAGTAGAAAAGCGCTAGGTCTATTCCACAAATTAATGGCTGAAGAAATGTCTCATGGATTTCGAGATGTAAGAATTTTTCGAATTACCCGATGTTTTTTTTTAATTACCCGATTTTTTCAGTCTATGTAATAAAACGTCACAAATACCGACTTAATGTTTACATTTTATTTATTTTTGTATTTTTATTTCAGCCTATTTTTTTGTGGTATATACTTAGGGTTAGCATACTTCCAGTGTCGCCGTGGCGTGCTATTTTTGGGACATCCTGTATAACCGAGCCAGGCAAATATAAACAATTTCACGAATGTCACGTTATGTGAACTAACACATAACTCTGAAGCATAAAATAGTAGTTGAAAGCAATTCCGTGTCCATAGTTTGTTATCGTATGTCTCTTATAAATTGCTTAAAATAATTGTAGTCGAAAAAAAAACCACTTTATTTAATGCATGTACGTCCATTATATTTTGTAACTACAACAAACCTACCTTCGCATGTTAGAGTAGCATTTTGGGCAGATACAATTAATTTCGTTATTACAAGACCATTGTACAAGACAGACACATTAATTTTGTATATTGTCATTACTTTTTTCACGCTTAGGGGAATTATTAATTCATTACTTACAAATTTTAACACTACGAAGACTTTGTTTATATCATAATCATCATCATACCCCATAAAAGACCCACCACTGAGTCGGGCCTCCTCAGCTGCACAGGATTTGTGTCAAGGTTACCAGAACTTTAGGTTATCTGCCGCCTAAATTACCAAGAGCAAAACACCATCTTCTGCAATATGGTGCGACCCTGGTACCGACACTCAAGCTTTAGAGAAGCTAATGAAGAGAAAGTAAGTTTCTATGCCACGCTGGCCAGAAGGAATGGCACAGGTTTTCGTATCAAGCCGTTGTCGTTTCAGCACATTAATGACCACATTCAAATGTATGTCGAAAAATTTGGTTAATGTGACGCGTTGGCAAGCTTTTTCTTAAATTAGTGACTTGAATGCCTTTGACCTTAGGCTTGTATAATGAAAAGCAAAGACAGGGTCTAAGATGGAGCAGGCAATTCAAGGAAATGCCTTGTTGGCATTGATGTATATCAATGCTTGTTGGGCACCGGTTCTTACATACAGACGACTAAAATACAGTAAAACTGCTTGACTAAGATGTGAGGTGGTAGCAAGCCGGGCGGACCATTGGATCCTACCACCAAGCGTGCTGGGTTTTGTTGACATCTACAACACGCGTTATTCCCCAGCGTGCGGTGGGGAAGTTTTATATTCTGCCCCATCCCCAAACGGGTTGGTATCAAGTTTTACTTCTCTTGTGGCTAGGGGATCTACGTCTTCAGTTTCATTAGTCCGTGTGGTGACGGATTTAGATTACACAATGTCACCAACCCATACTACTGAAAGTGTTCTTGATCATGAGAAATAGTAAATAATAAATATCCTTGGACATTTCACACAACGCCATCACGTCCCAAGTTAAGCAACTTAATGCTTGTGTTATGGTAACGAGATGGATGATAAACTACTTATACAATTTTTTTTTTGTAAATACATACATATTATAGGTAGAAATGACACCCAGACTCCGAGCCAGTGCCTCTGGTTTAGACAAAGACACTTGCCCGACCTCGGAATCGAACCCGGGACCCGTTGATCCAAAGGCGGCACATCTAACCACTAGACCAACGAGGCAGTCAAAAGAAATATAAGTATGAGATCTATAAGACAGCGGATACACAAATATCCCATAGGGTCGAAATGTATTTGGGATATTTAGTCCGTGTGGTGACAGATTGTACTCTATACAGAGTGTAACCACCCCATTCCATAATGTGGGTGTCGTAAGAGCCGACAAAGGGAAATGACAAGGCCGAAAACCTAGCCACAAGAGAAGGAAAACTTGAAATGAAACCCTGTGCCAACCCGTCTGGCCAGCGAGGCACAGTAGGCTAATTACCTTCCCTGTGACAGGAGGAGGCTCGACTCAGCGGTGGGTCATTTATGGGTTGAATAGTAGTAATAGTATTTGGGACCAATAAGGGAATCTCAAATCCCTTGATAAGAACCCACAATAACCTAAGAGTGACGTAAAAATTGATATTTACGAGTCGTCATTACAGTCCGTAACAGACCCACTACTAAGTCGGGCCTCCTCCAAATTAATGGAGGGAACTGGCAAGACGGGTTGGCACAGGGTTTGCATCAAATTTTCCTTCTCGTATGGCTAGGTGATTTGCCTTTTGCGCTCCTTTAGTCGCCTCTTACGACACCCTGAGTATGGAATGGGGTGGTGACACGGTGTATTCTAAATCCACACGGATTCACGAGTAAAACCACACTTATATTTTTTTTAGAATTTATAATCCTTCCAAACTGCCGTGTATTCAATACTGCAAGGATAGTACGATTGTCAAAAGGCACAATTTTACCTTCTTCATTCAATAAAAGATATGAAATATTTCGCACATTCGTTATTTGAATACTTCACTCTATTTTCGCAAAGTTACTCTGAATAATTTATGCTGTGAATATTGCTTGCGCATCGCTGTCACGCGATAGTGACATTCCGCGATTCAGCCGAGGTGACAAATTGAGAATAGAATTAATGTTAGCAGCAAACTTAAATTACAACTGACGCATTGTTCTACTACCAATGTTGCTTTGCAATACTTTTTCTCATGACCCAGATACAAAACATTTACTGCTATTAAACAGCCCATATAAGACCCACTGCTGAGTCGGGCCTCCTCCAATTATATAAAGTACGTATGGTAATGTAATTAGAATACATAGTATCACCACCCAATTCCATCCTGAGGGCGACCACTTACGAAAAGAGCCGAAAATAGGAAATAACAAAACCAAAATCCTAGCCGCAAGAGAAGGAAAACTTGATGCGAAATACTGTGTCAAACCCGTCTGGCCAGCTTGGCACAGTAAGCTAACTAATTTGGAGGAGGCCAGACCCAGCTAAGGGTCATTTAAGGGCCGAGAAGAAGATTATTGCAATCTGCCCTATGCGACCCAAAGGTGACCCTTTGCTGAGTCGGGCCTCCTCTAACTACATGGAGGGTAATTAGCCTTCTGTGCCACGCTGGGTTTCGTATCAGGTCTTCCTTCTCTTGCAGCTGGGTTATCGGTCCTATCATTTCCTTTGTCGGCTCTTACGATACCCTTAGGATGAAATGTCGTTAGACACTGTGTATTCTAAACTGACTGCAATTGCTTCGTGTAAATGCTGGTGCCGATCCCAATGAAATTGGGAAGGGGTGAGGATGAACAAGTGCGGTATTTGCTGTTTTCGTGGTCACTAACACTTTTTTCAGAATTACGAATCCCCGTGCCAACAAATCAGATCCACGAACGCCAAATTGTAATTAATTTATGCAAAGAACAGTCACAATGGTTCGTTCGCGTCGAAGTCACGCAATGCTGACATTTTGCGATTCAAACGCGGTGACAAATTGTGAATGGATTCGATGCTCGCGTAAATCATACCTTTGGCATTATTGTACTGGCTTTACTTATCATCATCATCATAAAAAGCGTTGGATTCGTGCAGATGAAGCTATTTGTATGGTGATGAATTTAGCATACAAAGTGTCACCAGCATATTTCATGATGAGAGTGACGTAAGTTACCAAAGGGAAGCAAGACGCAACCTTCGTGGCACAGCAGTTAAATTTCCCTCTATGAACTAGGGAGAGGCCAACCTCAGCAGTGGGCCATTTATGGACTGAGCTGAGGTAATATTCATTTATTACTAACTCGTCCCATATATGACTCACTGATAAGTTAGGTTAACTACAGTTGCTACGTCGTAGCTGCTAAAATTGTAGCGCTTAAACTCGTAGCGGCTACATTTAAGAATAGATGTTTACTGTTAATACTACTGCCACTACTGCTTACCCCATACATGACCCACTGCTGGGTCAAGCCTCCCAAAATGACATGGAGGCCTACTATTTAGCCTACTGTGCCAAGCTGGCTAGACGAGTTGGCACATGGTTTCGTGTAAAGATTTTCCTTCTAATCTCTTTAAAAAAAATAGTGTGTAGAGCTTTTAGATTAACTTGCTATACCGCGATGGTAAAGTAATTTTAATAGGAAATTTTGTTTTCGGGTGGTAAGATACCGGCTGATAAGCAAAATATGAGTAAAAAGTAATAAAAAAATTAAATGAAGCCCTCTGAGTTTCTCGCCAATTCTTCTCAACAGTGGTCTCGTTCTGAAATGGTGGCAAGCTGATATTACGTTGGATTATACATTTTTATTAATATGTTGACAATTTGTAAGTATCCATCGTGCCCTATTCATAATTAATGATGTAACTTTCACATAGATTTTCCTATAGAAGGCTTTATGTATCCTGTGTCCTAACAGAGGTGAAACAAATACAGTAAACAAAAAATGACGCTTTAAAAATACATGATTCAACACAACTGCGAAATCATTTGAAATAAAAACTGAAGCAAAATCACAGCTGCTTCGAAATTTAAATGGCTACAAAGTAACATTGGCAGAACAAAATCAATTTACTTCTAAATTTGAAACGAAAGTCTAAAATTTTATGTAACGGAAACTCTAAAAACTCCCCATAAAAACATCGAAATGCCCGCTATAAGTATAGAACAGCGCATTAAAACGGCACGTTGGCTAAGATTAACTGACTGAGCAAAATATTTATAGGCATACAAACTTGCTGAAATACTTCAAATACTTGGCTGATAGGAGTACGAGTACTAACAAACTTGAATAATTATGGCTTCTGTTTTAATATTTGCATCACACTTCACTTGGTGGTAGAACTTCACTTCGCAAAATTCGCATTAACATATTTGTACTTGAACTCCCAGAGTAACCTTTCAGACAACAACCTTTTTAGTCTTTCTTTTTTAAAAAAAACCCTTTACTAGGTATAACCTGTATCGCAGGGGCAGTTTACAAACATCGTAAATTACACGAACACAAATGACACACATACTCAGAGCAAGTGCAGTGTAGACAAAGACACTTGCCCGACCCCATCGAACCCGGGACCCAATGATCCGGGGCTGGGCAAGGATCTTGTCGTAAACCAGAGGCACTAGTAATATATATACTACACATTACATATATTACTACACTAGTAATATATGTAATGTTTGTAAACCGGGCGGTTATAACTAGTGCTAGGGTTACGTTTATAAAAAAAACTAGACGACACTCTGTGCCTACCCGGCCGGCGTGGCACAGTAGCATGATTACCCTCCATGTGACTGGAGGAGGCCCAACTCATCACTGGATAATATATGGTCTGAGAAGTATAGTTCTTTGTACATATGCTCTTTATTACTACCGTTGTAATTCACTTACACAAATGCACTTAGTCATATGTCAAATATACACACAACATAAGGCATACCCAACATGAGCATTTTTTTTCGTGTTATAGCGGGAAGCTGGTGTAAGATGTCATATTTGAGTGCAAAGGATTTAAAGGTTTATTCGTAAAAGCAGGTCATTATTGTTCGCGTTCGGGACAGCGACACAGACTGCCTGAAAGCGGGACAATCCCCCATAAAGCGGACGTATAGTCACGTTAACCATACCTGACCATACATTTCCGCAGCACAAGCAACCCCAGTACCAAAAAAAAATTTAAATTTCCTTCTCTTCAATTCAATCATACTGGCAACCCGTTTTAGCTTGCTAGTGTGAAATGTGCTCGGTGGTATAAATTGCATTTGCATGTAGACGCGTCCAGATCTAGACCAAATCGTTTCGCAAACAACTATGCAAACATGGTGAGCGCTGTCGCAGGAGGCGGGAATGCTAAGTATGTGTGTGTGCAAACACCAGCTTAATCTGTGCCTTATCGCTCGAGCGTAACATTTCTACTTGGTATACTGCAATCGCCTTTAACGTATTAAGTTTTGTTTGGGTTGGCAGCAACTCGTCTAAATCATTGACGTCATCATGTCTTACTTGACATGATGACGTCAATGATTTAGACGATCAAAGCAGAGAAAGTAGCTGCTTAAGTTTTAACCTAAGTATTAAGCTAAGTACTTAGCCCATAGATGACCCACTATCGAGTCAGTTAATTACCCTCCATGTCACCTCCTTCAGTTACATGTAATTAGCTTACAGTGCCAAGCTGGCCAGACGGATTGGCACGGCGTTTCTTATCAAGGTTTCCTTATCTTGCGGCTAGGTTATCGGCCTTGACATTTCCTTTTGTCGACTTAATCTACAGATTGATTAACAAACTAACATTAAATTCACGAATACATACACATACAAATGACACCCAGACTCACAGCTAGTGCCTCTGGTAGCCAAGACCCTTGCCCAGCCCCGGAATCTAACCTGGGTCCCAGTGATCCAAGGGCAGCGCATCCTTCTCTTGCAGCTACTTACGACACCCTCGCGATGGAATGGGTTGGTGACACTATTCTAAATCTGTCACCACACGGACGGTCACCCTAACGGATAACTATCTACAAAATGTATGTAATCTTCTATTAGCTTTTTATATTCCATGTTGTATTTAGTCCATCTATTAAGTTGGAGGATAAATGCAAAGTTCCATTTCTAAACAACAACTAGATGTTTCTAATCTACTTTTTTAATCTTTCGTGATTTGCACACATTACAAAATTATTGAAAACCGCATTTACTGGATGACCATTAAATAACTTATTCTAATTAAAGTTAAACTAAATATAAAATATATTTCCCGAATCCGAGAAGATATTTAGTCATTAATTTTTTTAACCATTTAGAAATGTTAATATGTATTTCGCGATAACAGGCTACTCACCCCATAGATGACCCACTATTGAATCCGTCCTCCTCCAGGTACATGGAGAGTAATTGGCCCACTGCGCAACGGTGGCCAGACGGGTCGGCACAGGGTTTCATAGAAACTTTTCATTCTCTTTCATATATGCTAATAAACCGAATCGAACCGAGTATATCTATTATTTACCTAAGCAAATAAATACAGTGTTTATGCGGTAGTTATACCTAAGTAGGCAACAAATTTGTGTGAACAAATGTGGAACTAAAAGGTGCTTGAAATATGGAATTTACAAGACAACTATGATAGTTCGAGTAATTATTATTTATTTTTAACCCCCGACGCAAAAAGAGGGGTGTTATAAGTTTCACGTGTCTGTCTGTCTGTGTGTCTGTCTGTCTGTCTGTCTGTCTGTCTGTGGCACCGTAGCTCGCGAACTGATGAAGCGATTTCTATAAAGTTTTTTTTGTATGAAAGGTGAGTTACGGGCGAGTGTTCTTAGACATGTTTGATGAAAATCGGGTGAGCCGTTTAAAAGTTATGAGGGGTGAAAGTGGGGAAGAATAACCGAATGTCCGCAAATATAATCGAGAGGGGTCTCAAATGAAAGCGCATCACTACCTAAGGGGTTTTTACCTTTTTTTGTTTATTACCTGACCCCTGGTCCCCCAACGCGAAGTATTTATTTTTATTTTTTACTTTTTAAAGGTTATTGTGTCGGGGGTTTATTTAAATTTTATTATTATTAGTAGGTAGCTACGTAAAAGTATATTACCTACTGGGTGCGGAAGTAACCACGTAATGGGTATATAAATGGACTAGGAGTATAGCTAGGTGCTATAACTACCTAGGTAGGCACTTATAAAAGATACCTACGCGAAATTAAAGAAGTTTCGTATGAACGAAAATGAATCCGGTTCGTACGGATCAAAAAAATGATGCGGCGAAATGTGGAAGTACGTATCACCCGCAGGATGGAATGGGGTGGCAAAATCAAAATCAAAATGTTTTTTATTCGAATAAATTCTTGCGAATGCTTTCAAATAGTCAAAAAAAAGAAGTATTAAATTTAAGAGAAATATAAAAAAAACTAATCATCTAGTTTTTACCACCGGTTCGGAACGCCATTCCACAGAGAAGAGCCGGCAAGAAACTCTGTGGTTGCTCTTTTAAATAAAAGGATTACAATGATGGTGGTACAAACAAGTCTTACAGATTTGTGAAAGCAATAACATAACACGCATAATCATGTAGCCTATTAAAAATTTAAAATAAAAAACAGTGATATTACACACAAATTCTAATCCACTATGCGACACTATGTATTCTAAATCCATCATCACACAGACACAACAATATGTTACACGATAATATGTTAAATGGAAATTGAGAAGCAGGCCAATCTAAAGGATTGCGTCCTTAGATATTTAAACTATGATCAGAGTTCTGGATATCTAGGGCATAGCACAGGCTCTTACATATTTCGGTAGGCAAGAGCGCCCGATCTGAATTAATTTCGCCGAAGTTCGACAAACTTGCAATCTATTGTGTCTGTTTCAATTTCAAATAATATATATATTGTTATACTGGATTTAATAACCATTTTGTAATACTCGTAACGGTGATCATTTTAAAATGGATGTCTCGAACCTATACCATTCCGAGAGTGTCAGGCTTTGTGACATAAGGAACAAGTACAGGAAAACTAATACGCCAAAAATAAAATACCGTTTTTTTTAAGACTCTTCCTCTGCGCTATGTATAATGTTTATAAACTGTATCCACGAACACTAAATATCTAACGACAGAGACACATGGCCAACCTTGGAATAAAACTAAGGACCGATAACACAAAAGCGGCGCTAACCTAAACCAACAACGCATCCAAATCTATAGCATATGTATACAACCTTTTTTTATATCTATATGACCATATGAAGAATCAAGTGGCATATGAACTATGGTTCGTTAAATTATATATTTTACGAGTATATATGTAGAGATTTTAAAGTTCACAAAACTCGAATTGAAATATTAAATAATAGTCGCATTTTCTTAGCTATAACTATAAATGATTGGTGGGAACGACTCATACTCATATTTATCAATGAAACGTTTCATTACCTAACTGCTAAAACCACCTTCTTAAATTACCATTGATTATTTATATGTATTATCTTCAATACTATGTAATATTTGGATCACTATACTCTAGGAATTTTGTATTATTTTTACTAATAGAATATAACCATAGAGTTTCGGGATATTAAAAAATCCGTTGTAGCATTATTAAACAGAATCCGGTTCACATCGCTGATTATAAGAAACTGGGATCCTTAATACTACACGATCACGGCCACGAACTCTTTTCCGTGTGGTGACGGATTTAGAATTCACAATGTCACCAACCCATACTATCCTGAAGGTGGCCTAAGAGATAACTAAACGAACGCAAGAGACAGATCACCTAGCTGCAAGAGACGGAATTCTTGATACAAACCCTTTGCCAGCCCGTCTTGCCAGCGTGGCACAGTAGGCTAATTTACCTCCATGATTTTGGAAGGGGCTTGACTCATTAGTAATAAAATAAATAAATAAATAAATATCCTTGGACATTTCACACAACGCCATCTCGTCCCAAGCTAAGCAACTTAATGCTTGTGTTATGGTAACGAGATGGATGATAAACTACTTATATACATTTTTTTTTTGTAAACTGGCTCGGAATCTGGGTGTCATTTCTATCTATAATATGTATGTAATTATAGATAGAAATGACACCCAGACTCCGAGCCAGTGCCTCTGGTTTAGACAAAGACACATACATGCCCGACCCCGGAATCGAACCCGGGACCCGTTGATCCAAAGCCGGCACATCTAACCACTAGACCAACGAGGCAGTCAATAGTGGATAATTTACGTGCTGAAATGACGAAAGACGAAAAGAAACTCGAGTAAGACTGACTTGCTCTGGGTCTAGATATCTTGTATGTCGTTGAATTAATGTTTGCAAAGGAGCAACAAAGATGGTCACAAGATTTTTTTCCCTGCGTCAAAACTGCCTTGTTGGTATAGGCCCATTTTATACCAACAAAAGTGCCTTTGGATCACAGATCTTTGGTTTGATTCCAGTTCGGCCAACTGTCTTTGTGTAAACCAGAGGCACTTGCTCCGAGTCTGGGTCTAATTTGTGTTTATGAATTAAACGTAATCGTTTCGAAGGTGCTAAATAAGATTTTCTTCGATACCTACTCAATTAACCTAAAATCCGAACACGACTTACAAAAAAATAATATTCATTCATTCTCGGCCAAATATTTCACACTTGTACCCTAAAGCTATTACACAATATAATAACAGGGCTTTATTGAAACGGCTAAGAAGCTGGCGCTGAAATGGGGGCTAAACAATACCTATTATCCTCACATAAGCCGAGATTGGAGCGATCTTCATAATTATAACAGTTTGCAGCCTAAACACGCGTATTGTAAACTCGGAAGTTTTAGGATGAAACTACAAACTATGTCAAAAGACGTAATTAATTAAACTTGATACGTCCCTTTTAGTAAATAGTTTAGTTTTAGTGGAAGCTTTTGCTTCCCATTGATAGCTATGTTCAACATCTCGGCGTGTTGCACCTTGGATCGGACCTCTTCCAGAATGAAATTAAGGAACCATCAGCAGTAGCCAGAAACAAGTATCAAGATTTCTCTAGCTGGATTTTGTCTTTGAAATATCTAACGTACAGTATAATATATCGATACAGTATTAAATATTATATGCATTTGCATATGTAGATGATGACCTTAATTATGTCTTAGGATTACTACACATTTAACAGATGTATCGCGTGTATTTTTCATTATTTAATACCCGACGTTGGTTCAGGGGGTCCCTGGTTGCTCTGAGTCTGGGTGTCATTTGTGTTCGTGAATTTCATGTTTGTAAACTGCCTTCGCGAAACAGGATAACCTCCTGCAGGGTTACGTTTCTTTAAAAAAAAACTTTAAATAGTGTTTGTTTGTTGCAGGTGCTGCGCCAACCCGTCTGGCCAGCGTGACACAGTAGGCTAATTACCCTCCATGGGTAATTAGCCTACTGGTCCGACTCATCAGTGGATCATCTATTAGCCGAGTTGTAGTAGATCGCTAATCAAATTAAATCTCAATTTCCAATTTATTCTAAAGTAAGTTTTAATGTATTTGGACACTAATTGTCAGGGTTAGTACCAAGTTATTAAATTTACTTTAGGTATAAGACACCGATCTCAAAAATTTTACTGAATATACTTTACTACTTTAGCAAGATCCTTCTGGCCCTTCCAGTAATTATATTATGATCGTGTGGCTTGATGTTAATTTGTGAAACGACTCGGAAACCCAACGCTTAGGTGGCAGGACAGAGAGTACCGATTAATTCAAGAAGTGAAATCCTCGGGGAATTAATGGGACGGGCGTCGTTGTACGCCTATTGATCGAGAGTTCCCATTTTGAGTGAGACAGATCTGACTTTGGAATAACGTATTACGGAGTGAAATGCAATGTAGATAATTAACCTATTACTATAAAAGAGTATAAAAAAACCTTGTAGGATTTATATATAATTAAAGATATATAGTGATATAGACACTGAGTAAAAAGTGCAAAAAAAAAAACTATTTTCTTGAATTATTTGTCACCATCTGCCAAATATCGTAACTCGGGAAATAAGCACAGAACACCCCAGAAAAAATAAGAAAGATAGTAAGTAGTTGTCATACTTCAAGATAGACAAACATTTTAAATATTAGAAGAAAGCATAAAAACAAAAGAGAAAAATCAAATATGACAACCAGTACTACTACTTCTCAGCCGATAAATGACCCTGCTGGGGTAGGCCTTCTCCAACTACATGGGGTTAGATTACTAGATATTACAGATAACTGCTTCTTTTGCTATCCCACACAGTGTTTTTTACACCATTTATACAAAAAAAATACCGACTATGGTGGTCTTGCTATTTTGACCTGAATGCAAATTACTTGCATTGATCTTAAATAAAATTCACCGGTTTCTTAATAACTTCAAGCAGCATTCAATTTCTCTTCAATGTACGCAAATTTGATCATGTTTCAGAGCAGAGACGGGCGAATAGATGCCTGTTCGGAATGGATTTTGATAAAACTTTACAACTATATAGTTTATACGATATAGTTATGTTGTTTCTGTTTATGCATAACCCACTACTTTCAGGCCTCCTGCAATTTCATGGAGGGAAATAGCCTAATGTGCCACGCTGGCAAGACGGGTTGGCACAGGGTTTGTATCAAGTTTTACTTCTCTTGCGGCATATTATGGGTGGTGACACTGTGTACTCTAAATATGAAGATAAATGTCTAACTATTTTCGTATTTTTTGTTAAATACCCGTGCAAAGCCGCCAGTACATAACAAAGTGCTGCGTTCTTTTAACAATCGTCTTTAATATTATCCCGATCAGATTTCCTCCAGTTCTCCTTCTTCGTTCAAGCAATTTCGCTTTGGAATGCCTCGGGATATCAGGATGGCACAATCTCGTCTTACATTCAAAATGAAGCTTCGCGAGCATCTGTATGCATCGTTGGCTAGAATGGCCTCTCGCCGATTCATCACTGTAGTACATACTATCCAACTAATATTATAAACGAGAAAGGAACTACTGAATATATTTTATGTTGATGAAACTTTACAATAATATAGCTTACACATCAGAATAACACATATGCTATAATTTATAAAGTTATAATGTGAATGATTATATAAAGGATGTGTGATGATATCATATTATATCTAACTTTAACAGATTTTAGATTTTTTTCACTTACTGATACTTGTGTAGTACCTACTTGTAGTTAAAAAAAATTAAACATATACATACTTTTTTTTTCCTTGGACATTTCACACAGCGCCATCTCGTCCCAAGCTAAGCAACTTAATGTTTGTGTTATGGTAACGAGATGGATGATAAACTACTTATATTTTTTTTTTTTGTAAATACATACATATTATAGATAGAAATGACACCCAGACTCCGAACCAGAGGTGGTTAGACAATAATATTTATATAGTAATATATAAATATATTATTATTTATAAACATTTATGTAGGGATGCATATTATGTATTGTGCGTGAAAATATGCTTCATTTGCAATATGCAACATGGCAGCACAAACAATGAATATTGGTCATTCAGCGGTGCACAGCCCCACCAAATCATCGCTTTTTAAGGTGGAGTTCTGCAACATTCGCGGACTCCACGCCAACCTCGTCGCCGTCCACCAACACCTTGAGACAGCACGGCCAGCAATGTTGTTTCTTACGGAGACTCAAATACTCCGCCCTGCCGATGCAAGCTACCTTGACTATCCTGGCTACGTACTAGAAGAGTCCTTCAAAGCCAAGGCCGGGGTATGCTTGTATGTCAGGGCGGGTTTCTGTTGTCGACGTCTCCGCTGCTTGGAAGACCCTTCCTTCTCTATCCTTGGGGTTCACGTGGACTTGGGTCTTCAGAGTCGAGTGTACGTTGGCCTCTATAGATCCCATAGCGGCGATATGGAGACAACCCAACTTTTCAATCACCTTAGCCAAGTGGCAGATGCCGCGCAGGAGCAATTTCCGAACGCAGAATTGGTATTTTTAGGCGATTTCAACGCACACCATGATATGTGGCTGAAATCCCATAAAACAGACCATGCGGGAAAATCTGCTCATGCATTCGCTCTGACGCACGATCTGACGCAGCTGGTCGATAGGCCTACCAGAATCCCGGACATAGCCAGTCATGCGCCTTCTTTGCTGGACCTCCTACTAACAACACACCCGGCAGAATACCAGGTCGAGGTCCAGGCGCCCCTTGGTTCTTCCGATCACTGCCTAATATCCACCAAAGTCCCGTGGGCCAGCCCTCCACGACCAGTAGCAAGCACTCGTCGCATTTGGCACTATGGCTCTGCAGACTGGGATGGAATGCGTGACTACTTCGCTTCTGTCCCCTGGAAGCAACGCTGCTTCAGAGAGAGTGATCCGACATTATGCACCGCTGCCCTTACTGAGGAGATCAAGTTAGGTATGGAATACTACATTCCGTTCTCGGATATCATCAGTAAGGATAGACGTAACCTCTGGTTCAACCGCGAATGCGCTGATGCTGTTTCCACGAAACGGTTGGCCTATCGCGCTTGGATCAGAGGTTGTGCTAATGGCGACCCTGCTATAGACTCTCTGAAGGCAGCTTACAATAAAGCTTCCAAGTCCTGCAAAAAGGCCTACATTAGGGCGGATGCCCAGCGCATTGCGCGGATTGGCCAGGAATTGCTTTCGCACCCCACAGGTTCACGTAGCTTCTGGCGTTTGGCCAAAAACGTGCAGAGCAATTTCTGCCAACCTTCGCTACCACCTCTCAGGCGTCCAGACGGGTTACTGGCCCACAAGCCTCAGGAGAAGGCCGATCTTCTGGTGCAACTCTTTGCGGCTAACTCCCGAGTCGATGACTGTAATGCATCGCCACCAACGCTTCCTCACTGTGGCTTTTCAATGCCTGACCTAAAAATCAGGCAACGTGATGTACGCACTGCACTACAGTCACTTGATACACGGAAAGCTAGTGGGCCCGACGGAGTACCGCCTATAGTACTAAGGAGGTGCGCAGCTGAGTTGTCTCCTGTGCTCACGCGTCTTTTTCGGCTTTCCCTTAGCTTGGGAAGTGTCCCGGAATCTTGGAAGGAAGCCATTGTGCAGCCGATACCCAAAAAGGGAGATCGCGCCGACCCGGCCAACTACCGGCCAATAGCTATCACCTCAGTGATGTGCAAAACAATGGAACAAATAATAAATAATCAACTAATCCATTACCTAGAAGATCACCACGTAATAAACGATCGCCAATATGGCTTCAGGCCGAATCGGTCCACAGGTGATCTTCTAGCGTACATCACACATCTCTGGGGCGAGGCTATGGACAAGCGTGGCGAAACGCTAGCAATCAGCCTTGATATCGCCAAAGCTTTTGATAGCGTTTGGCACAAAAGCCTTCTTTCCAAGCTTCCGGCATATGGTCTGCCTGCTCAGCTCTGCACGTGGATTGCGAGCTTCCTCCACGGGCGTAGAATACGTGTTGTTTCGGATGGATGCTCATCGCAACTCCTACCAGTTAACGCTGGTGTACCTCAGGGTTCCGTGCTATCCCCCACCCTGTTTCTTCTGCATATCAATGACATGCTTCCATTAGGTAACATTCATTGCTATGCAGATGATAGTACAGTTCATGCGGGATACTTCGGACATCCGGGGGCAGGGCCAGTGGAGACTGCCGAAAAACGAGTCAATTTGGTGATTGAACTTAACCAGACGTTGAACCACATTACAGAATGGGGATCTAACAACCTGGTTGAGTTCAATGGCAAAAAAACTCAAACATGCGCGTTCTCCGCTAAAAAGTCACCATTTCTTCCTCTCCCGTCTCTTCTGGGCACGACACTTGCGTTGCAGAGTAACATCACCTTGCTTGGTATGGAAATCTGCTGCGACCTAAATCCTAAAAATTACATCGAGGCTGTGATCAAAACAGCCTCACGTAAACTCGGAGTCCTGAACAAGGTGCGGCGCTTTTTCTCGGCTGAACAGCTGTACCTGTTGTATAAAACTCAGGTGCGGTCCTCCGCCGAGTATTGCTCACACCTCTGGGACGGCTCCGCTAAGTATCTACTTGAAGCTTTGGATCGGATGCAGCGTCGAGCAATTCGCATTATAGGTGATGAAAATGTAACCATGAATCTCGAGCCCTTAAAACTCCGTCGTAATATTGCTGCTCTGAGTGCATTCTACCGACTGTACCACGGGGAGTGCTCAGAAGAGCTTTTCTCCCTTATCCCTCCCTCCCCTTTCCTTTGCCGTAATACGCGTGCGGGCCTTCAGTGCCACCGTTACACCGTAGCCGCCATTCCATCGCGAACGAAGAAATTTAGCAACTCGTTCCTTTGTCGCACCCTAAAAGCATGGAACTCCCTCCCTGCGCACGTATTTCCACCTACCTACAATATGGGGTCTTTCAAACGAAGCGTGAAGAGGCATCTTGCGGGCCGGCAGGGTGGGGATGGCTAATGCTATACTTACAGTCTAGCACTAGGTATCCCCACTTCTGGACGGCATTTCCACTTAACATCAGGCGGAATGCAGTCATCTGCCTGCTCTTACATAAAAAAAAAAAAAAAAAAAAAAAAAAAAAAAAAGACGAGGCCCTACTCAACAGTGGGTCATCTATGGGTTGAGTAGTAGTAGTGGACATTATGAATCCTAAAACCGTCACCACACGGAACATGTATGCGTACAGTTCATTAATTAACCCATATCATATATATTTCAAATCCGATACATTATTAATTAGGTCATGTGGGGGAAAGAGGTAATTGGATTAATTGCATCGGAGAAATAACGATGTTATTGGAGGTGATGCTTAAATGTTCGGCAGGGTTATGTGAGACACGAGTATATTTTATTCCTGCGTCTCTTTTACTTAATACCAAAATACTCATTGCTAAAATTATGGCCAGGGATTTGCAAACGTTTCTTTGGAACTAGTTGATTAATCGTTTCTTAATTCAAATGCCTATCAAACTCATATTGCTTGTAGGTTATCATTCACGATAGCTAGATGACTGTTTTTTGATTAACGAATAGCAATTTTAGTGATAAAATACAAAAAAAACTTTAACTAAAACAGTTAAATCTTCTGAAATTAAACACTTTTTAACGGATTTATCGCGTGTATATTACATTTTAACGGAGTTCCCTGTGCACGCCCAACGTGTTTAATTTAAATGTACCATAATCATCATCAGCCCACATTAGTCCACTGCTGGACATAGGCCAATGGCCATGGCATTTCAATGTACAATAGTCGTTGTCGTTACAGCCCATATATAACCCACTACTGGGTCGGGCTTCCTCCAAATTAATGGAGGGAAATTAGCTTACGGTGTCCCGCTGGCAAGATGAGTTGGTACAGGGTTTGCATCAAGTTTTCCTTTTCTTTGGGCTAGGTGTTCTGCCTCTTGCGTTGTTTTAGTCGCTTCTTACGATACCCTAAAGATGGTATGGGTTGGTGACATTGTGTATTCTAAATCTCTCACCACACGGAAAATTAATAAAGTAAAATAGTACGATTACTTAGGTCATTATGATTATTGTTATTATAAATATATCAATATTGAAATACCGGTCGGACGAAAAGTTATGTGACGAAGGCATTTTCATAAAAAAAGAGGAGGCAAATGGGATGCGAGCCATTTATTATATTTTATAATATTTTCTTTTCCCGATGTCTTTAATAAGGATCGGGTCTTTTGCCTTTTCAGTCCCCTGGGTAAGACACGGCGAATATTATTTCGCCCCCGCTTAGGGCACTCGCAGACCTTTTGAATGTATTATTAAACTTTTGTTGTTATCGGGATTAGAATAATATGAGTTTCCATTGTAATATTTTGATATTTCTATCATCTAACTTGAGATGGATTCGTTTATTTCAGCAAAGTAATATGTATAAAATATGAAAACAAATCCCCTTTTTACTTTGGGAAATATACTGTTAAATCCATTGTGTTATAGAAACTTCGAAAATAAGGTAAAGCTGATGTGCGTAACAGAAGAAAGTGGTTCTTTTTATAGGTGGTATGGGTAGATGTATGAAGATTTTGCCGGATTTAAGATACATAATGTTACCAGCCCTGTATGGGTTGTTGACATTATGTATTCTAAATCCGTAATAATAATGTAGTACTCAGGATTTCGCAAGAGACGACTATAGGAAGAGTAGGAAAACTTGATACTAACTAGGTAGGTAGGTACATTTTTATCCTTTAAGGTGGATGCTCCAGGGTAGCCCGCGAAATTCAAATTTTCTTACGTTTTTTGCAATTTGCACGTCAGTGTTAGGTTGTATGTTGATTAAAATGTTATTCGCGGCTGTAAGACTTATGTAGTTATAGAATTATAATCATCAAAATCATCAATACAACCCTCCAAGGTCATAAAGGTGCAAGAAAATCTTTTTCAACGTCAAAGTCATTTTTGCACCTTTAGGAGCTTGGATTTTTATAACTAAAACATGTATTATATCTATCACTGTCCCTTTCGTTTGTCTGTTCAATGACAAGGTCGGAGATATTTTCGTTATGAAGGCGAAAATATATATAGGAAAATATACAATAATAGAAAACGTTAATTTTAATCGCTACAGTTACATGTTATAATAACTTTAAATTTAATACGACAAAATGTTTGATTTCAGTACTCACAGATTATAATGCACGTCTGCCATATTCGGGCGGTACTTCAGCGCCCTCTCGAAAGCCACTTCCGCTTCCGCTGCCCGCCCCTGTGCGGTCAACACGCTGCCCAAGTTGCCGTACGCTGTGGACAAAAAAAGATTTGTAGTTCGTTGAAGTTTTGAGGACCATCGCACAACTTTGAATATATTTGAATGGTTTATTGTTAATCTGTCTGGCTGCTTGATTTTTACGACTGTACGCTAGAACGTTATTTCGTTTTTATGTTTGAGCTATTTTCGATATCGTATCTATATTTTGTTTGTACCAGCTTTAAAATCAGTGTGATGACGGATTTAGAATACATAGAGTCACCATCCCATTCTTTCCTATTAGTGGCGTAAGAGCCGACAAAAGGCCGAAATCCTAGCCGCAAGAGAAGCACAGTAGGCTTATTACCCTCCCTGCGATGAGAGGAGGCCCGACTCAGCAGTGGGTCATTTATGGGCTGAGTAGTGGTAGTTCGTTCCCGTCACCTTTGGACGTTTGTAACACGTTTGTGCAACTAAAGTGTCGACTGCCTCGTTGGTCTAGTGGTTAGATGTGCCGCCTTTGGATCAACGGGTCCCGGGTTCGATTCCGGGGTCGGGCAAGTGTCTTTGTCTAAACCAGAGGCACTGGCTCGGAGTCTGGGTGTCATTTCTATCTATAATATGTATGTATTTACAAAAAAAAAAAAAATGTATATAAGTATTTTATCATCCATCTCGTTACCATAACACAAGCATTAAGTTGCTTAGCTTGGGACGAGATGGCGTTGTGTGAAATGTCCAAGGATATTTATCGCTGTAAAATTTAACATGACGCAAAGGGAAAGTAAATTCCGTCAGGTGGGAACACTAAGCTTCATTTTTTTTCTGGTGCAACTTATTGATGGCTATCTACATCGGCCTGGAAAGGACTAGTGGGACTCAGGATCATCCCTGCGCTGGCTGCGACGGGCACTCCTACCCACTAAATATTCCCCGGTGTAGCGCCCGCGCTGATTTTGACCAGGTCCCCAGTCCAATTCCGGGGACGGGCAAGTGTCTATGTGTAAACCAGAGGCACTTGCCCCGAGTGCGACATATTTGTTCGTGCATTGGCGCAGTGGTTGAGCGATTGACTGCTGCGTAGCATGTCGCGGGTTCGATCCCCGCACGGAAGAAATATTTGTACGACCTACAAGTATTTGTTCCGGGTCTAGGTCTTTTCTATCTATAATATGTATGTATTTACAAAAAAAATGTATATAAGTAGTTTATCATCCATCTCGTTACCATAACACAAGCATTAATTTGCTTAGCTTGGGACGAGATGGCGTTGTGTGAAATGTCCAAGGATATTTAATTTCAAATTTGTAAACTGCCCCCTCGATGCAGATTGCTAATGCAGAGGCTTCATTTAAAATAAATTTATAGATGTAAATGTGATGGAGTTAGAATACACAATGTCACCAACCCACACTATCCTGAGGGTGTCGTAAGAGGCGACTAAAGGATCGTAAGGGGCAGATTACCTAGCCGTATGAGAAGGAAAACTTGATAAAACCCCTATGCCAACCCGTCTTGCCAGCTTGGCACAGGAGGCTAATTTCCCTCCATGAATTTGGAGGAGGCCCAACTCAGTAGTGGGACATTTATTGGCTGAAACGACGACTTTATATATAATAAACCATATTAAAGATGAAACCACTCAAGAACCTCAGATTCAACAATAACATAAATACATGAAAAAGTTCCTCAACCCGTAAGTAGTATGTTTCTAATATCTCTTTGCGTGTGTTTTGCCTACAAATCAGAATTACGTAATTTTCGACAAACTCCAGTAATTTATTACAAACATTCAAAATTCACATAAGCGTCGTAACTTCATTAAGAATAAGGATGGGAAATTAGCCGCGTGATCCATCATTTTAATCCACTAAGGTATCAGATGACAGAATTTCATTAATTATTCATATTTTTGGTTGAGACTAAACTCTTTTGTGGTATTATTTTCACACTATAGTTCGTTCGCGTTACGAATACAGTAAGTTATCAGTGCAACTGCAACTGAACTAGATGTTGTTGCGTTCAAAACACTGTTGCGTTCAAAAGTATACCTTCAACTGGTCACCGTAAGCTTGACTTTCAAATTAGGAACGATTTGATTGGTTTGGTGGCGTGTCTTGGCGGGCGGATAATGATGACTCACTGCATTCTTAACGCAAATGAAGTATAAAATTACTACTTGCATTGTGTTCAAAACGTGTTCAGTAGGTCATAAATTATGTATGTAAGATTGAAAATCTTACAAATTATTCAAATAAAGTTTCTAAGCCGCATCTGTCTGTTCGATATAATCTTAAAAACAATCTAGATGCAAAATCCACTTGTTCATAAAGTGATTCTTGAGTTTAGTTATACAAAGTGTAACAAAATCTCTAAAGCTATAACGAGAGGATTGATAATTTTGCTGCTATAGATATTGTATGGAAAATCACAGGAAAAAATAAGCTACGCAAGTAACGTGTTATAGATCGAGAAATAATCACAGAGATCCCAGGAAAGATTATGGAACTCAGTTACTAAGCTAGCAGGCTAATATTAAAGACAATTAATAATATTTGAAGGCATTCTTATGAATTAAGTAAAAAAAATGTTGCTTTCGAGAGTTTCTTGAGTTTGCATCATGCATCATTGAGCGTTTTTGATGCATCATATCACTACATAGTATAAAACAAAGTCGTTATCGTCTGTCCGTCCATATGTATGCTTAAATCTTTAAAACTACGCAACGGATTTTGAAGTAGTATTTTTAATTGATAGAGTGATTCAAGAGGAAGCTTTTTATGTATAATACATCCAATATAGTAGAGAAACACTGATAAATTTAGAGGTTCATCATTGCACCCGTGCGAAGCCGGGGTGGGTCGCTAGTTATCAGATAAATTAGATACATTTGTTCTGGTCTATAAAAATTAAATTAAAAATTTAAATAAACCCCCGACACAATGATCTAAGTTCCCTTTAAAAAGTAAAAAATAAAAAAAATACATCTCGTTGGGGGACCGCTCTCACTTATTTATTACCTGACACCTGGTCCTGGTTTTCAATTTAATTTTTATTTTCTGCTTTTTATAGGTACATGCTTATTATGATGTAGATGTTGTTAAGTTGTCAATACATAGATTCTTGTCGCATCCTCATTTTCTCCCCACCACATATATTTGCAGATTTTGGGTATCCCCCCCACCCTTTTACCCCCAGAGATTTTCAGGGCTCAAATGATTTTCATGGAAAATATTATTTTGTAATGTGCACGTGATGCGCTTTCATTTGGGACCCCACTCGATTATATTTGCAGACTTTCGGTTATTCTTCCCCACTTTCACCCCCCATAACTTTTAAACGACTCAACCGATTTTTATCAAACATGTCTAAGAACACTCGCCCATAACTCACTCAAAAAAAAAAACTGTACTGAAATCGGTTCATCCGTTCGCGAGCTATGGAGCCACAGACAAACAGACAGACAGACAGGTCAAACTTATAACACCCCTCTTTTTGCGTCAGGGGTTAAAAAATATCTAAAACAGGACATCCTGAGCATGAGCAGCTCATCAGCAGAGGCCTATTCATTTAAATGCTATAATATCACTTCCCTTTCCACCCTGAGGATATCGTAAGAGAAACTTAAGACCGACCGACTAAAGGAAATTACATAACAGAAAACTGGTAAGAGAAGGAAATATTGAAACAAAACCCTTTGTCAGTTCACCAGTGGCACAGTAGGCTATTATTCCTCCTATTATTGGAGGAGGTCCGACTCAGCTAAGTAACTATAATAATAATAATAATAATAATAAAGCCTTTAATCCGAACTACAGTCAATTGTACATAGTTAAAACGTAAGAAATTATAAATGAAATATACATTATGTTACAGAATATCTCACAGTTCAGTGTGCCTTACGGCAAAGGCCTCCTCCAACTCTTTCCATTGCGTTCGATCTGCCGCCACTCTTGACCAAAGCGGACCTAAAGTCATTTTCAGGTCATCCTCCCATCTTCTCTTTTTTCGACCTCTACTCCTAATGCCATCTCTTGGGTACCAGATTGTCACCTGTTTGCTCCATTTCTCCTTTTTACACCTGAGCATATGTCCAGTCCACCTCCATTTAAGTTTGTCAATGCGGGCCAGGATACCGGTTAATTTCGTTTTGTGTCTGATGTCTGTACTTCTTACTTTGTCTTTTATTTTTAAACCTAACATGCTTCTTTCCATGCTTCTTTGACATCTTGCAAGTTTATCCCTATGGTGCTTTGTCAAAGCCCAGGTTTCGCAGCCATATGTAATGCAGGGTAAAATACAGGTATCAAAGGTCTTCTTCTTGATTTTAATGCCTATTTCCTTGCTTTTTGTTATTTCTTTCAAAGCCCAGTAGGTTTTCCATCCTGTTGCAATTCTTTTTTCTATTTCTTTCGTCATCTGGTCACTAGGCGATATTATCTGGCCGAGGTATACATATTCCTCTACATATTCGAGTTTCTGTCCTTTAACTGTTATGTCTACGGGAATTGAATTAGTCATCAACTTGGTTTTGCTGGAGTTCATCTCTAGGCCTAATTCTCTACTTTTTTCTGCTAGGGTTTGTATCATGAGCTCCAGTAGTTTCGGATCTTCTTCCAATAGGACCAGGTCATCCGCAAATCTGAGATGATTTAATCTGGACCCATTTATGTTTAGACCGAGCTGCTCCCAATCTAACTTCCTGAACATTTGTTCTAGCACTGCTGTAAACAACTTTGGTGAAAGTGGGTCACCTTGCCTAACGCCTCTTTTTATTGGAAAAGCATCTCCTGTAGATTCCAGTCTTATCCTACCTTTACTTTCACTATAAATTTTATGAATGATGTTGATGTAGGTGTTTTGGATGCCTTGCTCTTTTAGGCTTTGCCATACGACTTCATGCCTAAGGCTGTCGAAAGCCTTGGCGTAGTCTATAAAGGCGATGTAAATAGTTTTTTTGTACTCATTATATTTTTCTAGAAGCTGTTTGATAGTGTGTATATGGTCTATTGTACTGAAATCTTTCCTGAACCCCGCTTGTGCCACAGGTTGATTTTCGTCGAGTTTAATTGAGATTCTGTCCAGAATGATTTTGGCGAAAACTTTATATACATTTGAGATCAGGGATATGGGTCTGTAATTTCCGATATCGTCTTTTGGACCTTTCTTGTGAAGAAGTATTATATGCGATTCTGCCCATTGGTTAGGGATGCTACCGGTATGTAGAATCTCGTTAAAGACTTTTCTTAGTAGCGGGCTTAGTTCTGTGATTGTCCCTCTCATAAGTTCGTTTGTGATCCTGTCGGGGCCGGGTGCTTTTTCCATCTTTTGGCTTTTTATAGCTTTTTCTACTTCCGATACTAATATTTCTGGTATGTCTTCATTTTCTTCCGACCCATGCTTCTGTTTGTATCCACTATTGTGTGTGGTGTAACTTGGTTGATCTGAATATAGCAACCGATAATAATTCGTTGCTATATTTTGGATTGAAGTCCGAGTAGTAGCCGGTAGTTCTTTTTCTTTATCTCTTAACTTAGGTATCCATTCTTTTCCCTTTTCACGAAGTTCCTTCAGCGCTTTTTTCGTGCCTCCCGTTTTACTAATGTGATTCTCTAATGTTTTGTTTCTTCTGATTCTTCTATCCTTCCTCATATTTTCACGAATCTGTTTACTGAGGTTAGATATTTCTTTTTGGTTTTCCTTTTTATCCTTTTTTGATAACAAGCTCTTTCTATCTTCAATTAGTTTTAACGTTCTTTCACTCAAAAAGTTTTCTTTACTCTGGTTTACTAAGCATTGGTCATTATTATCCAACAAGCTGAGTTCCATTATGTGTTTTCGGTATCAGTTGACCGACATTTTGGGAAACGACATTTTTAATTTCCTTTAAAAAGTCTTAAATAGAACCTTCGTTCTTTCAATCGCCACTTAAACAGTATTAAATTAGCTGCCAAACCATACAGGGCAATCCCAACACTGTGCTCGAGAGGCCATATTGAAAAGCTTAGTCGATTAAATTCCAATCGAGAGAACCACTTCGGGCTTCGAACGCAATACTTGTGTTCCACTCATGTACAGACGTAAAATATTCGAGATGTGTTGAATAGATTAAAAATTGAGATTTGTTTTTTACCTCCGTATTGGAATTCTTTAGTCGAGTCTATTGCTCAACAAAACTAAAGGTGGTTTAGCATATTCTTGCCAACCCGTCTGGCCAGCGTGGCACAGTAGACACTATTCAACTTATTCGGGGGTTATTATAGCCTCCACTTAACTAGAGGAGGCCCGAATCAAGAGGGGGCATCTATGGGCTGGGTAGTCTATCTATCTATCTATCTATCAGCCACAGAAGTCCACTGCTGAACATAGGCCTCTCCCATATTTCCACAATGTGCGATCTCGTGCAGACCGCATCCACCGTCTCCCAGCGACCTTTACAAAGTCGTCCGTCCACCTAGTTCCTTCACCTTCCCACGCTCCTCTTTCCCATACGTGGACGCCACTCCAAGACTTTTATGCCCCAGCGGCTATCTGTTCTTCGAGCCACGTGGCCTATCCAGTGGGCTGGGTAGTAGTAGTATAATATCATACTGGCGATAGAAAACTAGGCAACTGAAGAACCCCAAGAAGCAAACCAGCTAACCGCAAGTGAAGGAAAACTTGAAACAAACCCCATGTCTCACATATGTCACAGTAGGCTACTTTTCCTTCGTGAATTTGGAGGATCCTCGATTCACTAGTAGGTCATTTAATGGCTGAAGTGCGTGTTGATAGTTAATAATAATAAATATCCTTGGACATTTCACACAACGCCATCTCGTCCCAAGCTAAGCAACCAGACCCGGAACAAATACTTGTAGGTCATACAAATATTTCTTCCGTGCGGGGATCGAACCCCGAACATTCTGCGCAGCAGTCGATCGCTCAACCACTGCGCCTACTCTTTATATGTGAAGCTTATGTCTGTCAACAGATTGTCATGTGTTTGGTTTGGTTATTAGAAATAGTTTGGATTCTGTTGGTTTGGAATTGACATTAGAGAAACATATTGTAGAGAAACATGACGCGTGATCAGGACCAACCTTTGTGGAAAAGCCTTGGGAGTGGCCTATTTCTAGCAGTGGACTTCTCTTGAATGAAATAATGATGATGATAAGCTCGGTTTTTAATATGGTGAAATGTGTGTGTTTTCAAAAAATTACTGGACAGTATTCAAAATTTCGAATACCATTAGAACGATGTATGCGAAGCCGAAATAAGCAAGGAGCTTGAAGCCGACTCACGCGAAAAAAGTCAATAATGCTGGTGAAATTAAAAAACAATTGAAGTCGCTGGCAGACGCAAGTGGCAACACAATATTTTGGATACTTAGTCTGTATTTTATTGAATACAGTTTCGATTAATATGGAATATGAACAAAGGAATTGTAAGAATCCCGATAGTCAATTCCTTTTTAACTCCAAAATTTTCTTTATTCCGAAATTGGCCCACTAAGTATCAAATTAAAAGTCCTTGGACATTTCACACAACGCCTTCTCGTCCCAAGTTAAGCAACTTAATGCTTGTGTTATGGTAACGAGATGGATGATAAACTACTTATATACATTTTTTTTGTAAATACATACATATTATAGATAGAAATGACACCCAGACTCCGAGCCAGTGCCTCTGGTTTAGACAAAGACACTGGCCCGACACCGGGACCCGTTGATCCAAAGGCGGCACATCTGACCACTAGACCAACGAGGCAGTCCATCGAGGCAGTATTGTAACATAATATTTTGTCGGTTGAAGTAATCTTTACATTTTTTTTGTGTATTCATTTTATTGTGTTATTTTCAAATGTAGAATATGATTTACTTATTTTTTTCTACTGTCACAAACCATTTCTCTCGTTCAGTTAACAATACGCCGAATAAAGAAATTGCCGGCTACGTATATTTGTGGAACGTGATTCAATAGACATAATCCTCGGTAATCTTAGTCTCCCTAAATCGCGCTTTAACAATTTCACGTGTATTTGCCGTAAGCTTCAATGTGTAAAAAGGTGATTACTTATTTGAGTTCGTCCCATATTATAAGTACTATTTTATGTAACAATAATATTAATCACTACATAGTATAAAACAAAGTCGCATTCTTCTGTCCGTCCCTATGTATGCATAAATCTTTAAAACTACGCAACGGATTTTGAAGCGGTTTTTTTGTAATAGATAGAGTAATTCAAGAGGAAGGTTTATAGGTATAATATAATTGCACCGTGCGAAGCCGGGGCGGGTCGCTAGTGATATATAAAAATAAACATAGAATACATTGTGACACTCCCCCGTTCCGTCCTGTGGTTGTCGTAACGACTAAAGGTCGATAAACTCGCTGCATGAGAAGGAAAACTGATACGAAACGTGTAACTGGAGGAGGCTTAATTCAACAGTTGGTTATCTATACAGGGTTACTGGTAATTCGATGTATATCCGATATACAACAAAAAAAAACATAAGTTGACAAACAATAATATAAGTCGATGTGTCTAAATGGATGCATCTCAGCATAATACTAAACTTTCCTGTAGAACTAATTTTCAGCTGCAGCCCAAAAGATGACGAACAAAAAACTTCATTTCACTCTGACTTACGAGTATCAATATCACATAGAGATAAGTAGGTTATTTAATACAAAAGTAAACTTAGCCTGCTACCTGAACGGAAAACAGAAAAAAAACTGAATAAAAATAAATTTACTGGCTGAATAGTAGTAGAATAAAAATAATAAAACGCGATAATCATAAAGAATACATACTAGATATTTTTCATAAATTTAACTTGTATAAATAAAATAATTTGATCATATAATTTTGAAAACAAAATTACTGGCCAGTTATTAGCAATCTCCAACTGACAATAACCTCACAAATAGGGCACATCAAAAAGGAAATAAAAATCTTATTCCATTTACGATTGTTAGAAACACATAGAGTAAAAATATAAAAGAGACGAGACATTACTTAGCCGTTCCGCTGATTGGAATATCGGCTTGAAAGCTTTTTTATGTACCTACTTCCACAGTTAATACGCAAGCATTACCGTTATGCCTTAAGGTGTTTATGTGTGTTTGCCGGTTTATTGCGTCATATTTTTCTTTTTAAAGTACCATTTTACTGTTTTGTGTGATTATTTACATTTGCCTTTTAGTGCCTTTTATCGCTTAAGAACTTCGTTAGCCGAACATTTTATTTTACACAGCCTGATTTATTTATGGTTCGTGTATTACAATAGGTATGTGATGTGTTTGTTAAATGTATAACTCTTTTAATGTTACTCTTTAATTCATTTCTTAGTTCATGAACCTAGTTTTCACGAACTGAATTTGCAAGATATAGAAAAGTCCTCGAGTGACTGCGCACAGAAAAGCGAAATACCAGTTGGGCTCCCACACGGTGGAGCCACACGGTGGAACCTAGTTAAGGTCATCAGAAAACGATGAATGCCGGTGAATGGGGGTGGCCTATTTCCAGGAATTATGTTGACGATATTGAAAGATATAAATAAATATATCCTTGGACATTTCACACAACGCCATCTCATCCCAAGCTAAGCAACTTAATGCTTGTGTTATGGTAACGGGATGGATGATATATGTATATTTTTTTGTAAATACATACATATTATAAAATGATTAACATCATATATAGATAGAAAACTCCCAGACCCGGAACAAATACTTGTAGGTCGTACAAATATTTCTTCCGTGCGGGGATCGAACCCGCGACATGCTTCGCAGCAGTAGACCGCTCAACCACTGCGCCAACCGTGTCGTCTATATATATAGATTCAATGTTATGGCGCAACGCTACTTGTCTATTCGACTGTGCGTTTCTTTCATACTTGACATTAAGGGTTATGTGTGGATAGAATACTTGTCAAAAAAATCATACAAAAATGATTTTCCTACTATGGCATGTTGGCAAGACACCCGTCTTGACACCGTCGTGGCACAGGGTTTGTATCAAGTTTTCCTTCTCTTGCAGCTAGGTGATCTGCCTCTTGCGTTCGTTTACGATACCCTCGGGATGATATGGGTTGGTGAAATTTTTTATACTTAATCCGGTAACAATACAAAAATGTAGCGCACATAAATAAAACATACGAATAACGAATATGAAACGATTGTCATGTGAAGAGGTAGCTTCAAATATAAATTTCTTAGAGTTCGCAGATGTCCATGCACTTTAATGTCTAGGTATCTAGTCTAGGTAGTATCTTGTTTAGATGCTCCCCGGCGATTCCATTCTTATAAAACGGTTTCATACAGAAGTATCACGTACAGTAATCTTAAATATGAAAATTGTTTATAACCTAGACGAAAATGTTCAAGTAGCCATGTATTTTACTTACATAATATTATACACACTGAAGATGATGCGTCAAGCTGAAGACAGGGCGCTATGGCGCTCTTTAGGGAAGGCCTATGTCCAGCAGTGGACTAATGTGGGCTGATGATGATGATGATTATACCCACTTAATCTAGTTTTGATATGTTGTAAAAATGAGAATCAGTGTGAAATCGAAATTCTATGACATGAGTGTTTGATAGCCTACATAAGTGTTTAATACTACTCAGCCCATAAATGACCCACTGTTGAGTTGAGTCAATTAGCCTGCTGTGCCACGCTGGGCAGACGGGTTTATATAATGTTTTCTTCTCTTACGGCTGGGTTATCGGCCTTGACAGTTTCTTTTGTCGGCTCTAACGACACCCTCAGGATGAAACGTTATAGTGAAACTATGTAATCTAAATCCGTCACAATGTGGACAGGTTACCAGTATAGTTATTATAAGTTGTTCCAACTAAATTCCTGTTGTTGTCAAATTCAACCTCACGTAGTGTAAACGAACAATATGCAAATTAAAAACAATGCACTTAAGATTCACGCACAAGCATTTTTTAGGTATCTAAAGTAGGTGCTAATATGATTTTCGATTTTAATGTTTGGTGCAATATTTTCTAAGACTCCTTTAATAACAGCACAATAACTAATTCGCCTACTATTGTAGCAATATTTACTACAGGCAATTTCGACATAACTAATTTCAAACTACGTTGAAACGCTCTAGTTTATAACCTAAGCAATAGGCAACAATCCAGGCAGGAAATCAATGAGACTCGTGAATCACGGCAGTAACCCAGGCAGTGCTAAACTAGCCCCCGATAATAGGTAACTGGCCGTCTGAAACTTGACTGAACACTCTATTTTAATAAAAAAAAGTTTGGTCATAGAGCTGAACGTAGCATTAATGTAGATGATGGTAAAAATAACAAACACGCTTTTTTAAATATTGACGTTATGACGGATTCATTCATTTCGGAACGGGCTGAATGTTTTGTTTCTGTTGAATATATTTATATATATATTTAATACAAAAAATACAATGTGTATGCACAATCATATCGGACTGTGTTAGTAACAAAATAATAATAATTTCATTAGCTAAATGTCTACCACTGAAGTATGATATACTGGCTTTTCTAAGGTTCGTTACAAACTGCGAATTTGTGCAGGTTGCATCCAATTTCATATTGTATATTATGCTCATATCTATATCAAAAGCTCGAGTTTTATTCATCATCATCATCATCATCAGCCCACATTAGTCCACTGCTGGACATAGGCCTCCATATTTTATTAATTGATGTAAAATTATACCTAAAGGAATTTGATTACAATAATTTCCTACGAGAAGCGAAAGAGAACTTTATTTACGTAGGTATTATCACAAAACCCTTATAAATCGCCATACTCTATAATCAGTCATCATAAATGTACATATCTCATACCTTTCATACACATTTTCTCATTCACACAATCCATCCATCTCTTTTGGCCTTCCGTAAGCTTTGCGTCCACCCACCACACATAAAACAACAACTGTTTCGGAATTGTGCTCCACAGATAAAATCCGGCAAGAAACTGAACAAAGACGCACATGTCTTTTTACCAAGATTTGTTTAAATACGAGCATATATTTTCTGAATTTCAACAAACCTAACCTTTTTATTTTATTGTAGGGAAGGAATGCTTTTTTAAGAACTTCAAAATACCATTTACTTCATTATTCGTAACGTAAACGGCTTATCATCACTACATGAATGCACAAGGAAAACAGCCATCAGAAAAGAGCGTTATGTGAATCTTGCCACCAACATATACCGACGAAGAAGAAGAACGTAAACGGCATTTGTTCAATTGCCGTTAAATTTTCTCAGGTCATACATATAACATCACTGTTGTCACCGCCGCGGCCTGTACTATCAGGTATTTCGTTTTACAAATAGGTAGATTTGTTCGGAACTCAACGCTACCAAACGTTCCCCTTATCATTGTGAATGTTTTTTTCGCAAAGCATTATATTGTCATTTTTATTACCTTCCAGCAGTTACCGACACAACCCTGCGCGGGCAATAAAGGCCTCACCGAAATGTTTCATTTAACCGTAATACCTAACCGTACCTACCAAACGTTCCAGTTTTGGTTTTATTATGTGGAGGTCATCTTTTGTTCGTTTTCGAATCAAAACTCAATGAAACAGAGCTCCGTAGGCCGTGTCTTTGTGTTACAAATTGAAATACATATTGTTGAGCCGGTGATTAAATTATGCCTTTATGTTCATAAAACGCCTTTTACTTTTTTGCTCTAATGAATTCCAGCGGACTTTTGATTAAATCGGGTGAATGGATATTCAGATTCGTCGAAGTGAAAGTCATTGATTTTAATTGCTACCTATTTTTGAACGTATAATTTCGTTATAACTCGTCAATTTAATAGGAGGATTTGAAAAGACTAATATAAAATTGAAAATATCTTTTGATATTTTCAATCAATTGATATAAATACTTATTTTCTTGCCCATAATATTGTGAAGGCTAAGGTATTGCATAAAATTACTAAGGAGAGAAAATTTGACAGCAAAATTATCTCACTATTCGGTTAATGTGCGGTATACATCCAATATATAACTATTTAAAAGCGGTGCCACCTTCAATTGACATCATCTACAAAATGTTGTTTAATGGATATTATATTTGAGGTCTGCTTACATTCTTTTGTTGGCGTAGTGTTTCTTTTGTTTTTGTGCTAAAATCCGGTACCAGCATCTAGTTGGTCGGTTAAGAATACCCAAATTTGCCTTAAAACAAATGATTTTGTTCACTTATTTCAAGTTTCATAGCAAACTTGAGAGAGTTATAACAGATAATCGCTCTAACCAAAACTGCCCGTCGGGGGAAGTACCTCTATCTTAAAGACAACAGTCTCGTTGGTTTAGGGGTTAGGTGTGCCGCCTTTGGATCAACGGGTCTCGGGTTCGATTCCGGGTCGGGCAGTTGCTTTTTAATTTGAATTTGGTGTTGCGTACACGATGACGGATTTAGAATATCACCACCCCATTTCACCATGAGGGTGTCGTAAGATCACCTCGCCCCAAGAAAGGAAACCTGTGCCAACCCGTCTGGCCAGCGTGACACAGTAGGTTTATTGTTAATAACCCTTAATGTAATTTGGAGGAGGCCTGACTTGGCAGTGGGTATTTTATGGGCTGCCCACTGCTGAGTCGGGCTTCCTACATGGAGGATATTTATCCTACTGTGCCACGCTGGCCAGACGGGTTGGATACAAAACACTGTGTTTCCTATTAAGTTTTCCTTCTCTTGCGAATTGCCTTGTAATTCCCTTTTATCGGCTCTTACGACACCCTCAGGATAGAATTGGGTGGCGGCACTATAATACTATGGTGATACTTAGCGGTGACGGCACCACACCGCCTAATATCCCTCAATCCATATAGCCTAATAATCTTGACATCCTATTTCCTTATGTGTATACAAAATATTTCCGCATAACTCTTCCAATTCCAATATCGCGTCTCATATTACGTATAGTTACTTACTCCAATACGAATGACTTTTTGCTCTCGAAACATATCCAGATAGTTTGTGGTATCTTAGTAGCTATGAGACAAGTTTGTGACAGAGATAACCGTCTTAGTCTAAGAGCCGACCAGTTATCACTGGATTGTATTTAAGAAAAACTTTTTGCACTCTTCGAAAAAGATAGGATTAGTGATGCAAGGGCGTTTCGGGCGGTAATTTGGCTTAGGATATTAACTTTTGTACTCTCACCATGTGCTCGATTGATAGACTTTTTGCGCGTGTACAAAAAATAAATAAATAAATATAAATATCATTGGACATTTCACACAACGCCATCTCGCCCCAAAATAAGCAACTTAATGCTTGTGTTATGGTAACGAGATGGATGATAAACTAATTATATAATTTTTTTTTTGTAAATTCATACATATTATAGATAGAAAACACCCAGACCCGGAACAAATACTTGTAGGTCGTACAAATATTTCTTCCGTGCGGGGATCGAACCCGCGACATGCTGCGCGGAAGTCGATCGCTCTACCACTGCGCTAACCGTGTCGTCGAAAAAGAACAAATATTTTATTTGTTGTATTAAGTTGAATAGTATTTTAAAATAAGAAAACATTTTTTAAACTGATTCAACACGTGTATAACTAAAAGTGCTTCTTGTTTTAGATCAGAAGTTTAGATCTTTGTAAAATACTAATATATTTGCCTATTGTCCAACATTTTGTGTAAATTTTATTTGTCCACAATAGCTGATAAAACAAAGTAGTTAAAAAATAATTTATTTGACAGGGTATATTTAAATATATTCAAATTTCAATCTAAATTTATAATTCTATAACCATACCGATAATGTCGATGATAGTACTGATATAGATGCTGAGTAAAACCTGAAAGTAAGCAACTTCTTTTTCATAATTTGGTTACTAGCTGGTGACAAAAGTGCCACGCGTTTAAAACCACATAAAGTCAAGAAACACAAAAGCACAAAGGTTACAGAGCTCGTAGTATACTATTCACGACAACTAGACGGCTCATTTCGTGTGGAATGGTTTATGTTATTAAAATTAGATTACAAATAAAATATTTTTTTCTCCCTCATTCTTTATATTATACACAAAGTAATTTATACACAAGATTGCCACTTTCTACAGCCTCTATGACTTCACATCAGATTTTCAGTTTCGTTACACGCTGTATAAAATAAATATACAATGAATTATATCTAGGACTCATTTGCGTTTACACAAAACTGCGTTGTCGTAATTCGTTCAACATACATTTAAAATAACAACATGAAATGTTAAGAAACAACGTATAACTTACTGAATTTACTCGCTCAGCTAACACTTAGCAGATCTTTAAGCTTTATAAAGCCAATGAAGATAGTCCGGGACCGCTCCCTGGGTTATCTGATCGGGAAATAAACTGATAAGTTACGTGGCTCAACTAATTAGGTCAGCCCTGGGATGTCGAAGGGCAGTGTAATTATGTTACAGTAGTTTCAATGAACATTTCTCACAACAATCAATCTCACAACTTCTTGTTATAATTTCGCGGCAAAGTACGCCATGTGTAGTCCTATTTTGTTCTCACAAAACAGGATATTAAAAATTTCAGCAAACTGTCCAGTACTTTAGACATTTTGTAAAACCAAATTAAATTGCTTACACTAGATCGCCACAATAATCATCTGCAGTATCATCATCATCATCATTTCAGCCAAAAGACGTACACTGCTAGACATAGGCCTCCACCAAATATTTCCACAAAGTATAATGGTGAAAAAATAAACGATTGCTGTTATTAATTTTCCAAAATATTTAAAGACTCTAATATAATTGCATGGTAGACTACCGTGATTGTCACAGCCAGGTTGTTATCGAAGGCTCACTTTATTAACATAAAAACTCCGTGCAAATAAAAAGTGACACAGCATTTATATGTGAAAAGGTATCATGAGTAATCGTCTACGTTTCACACGCTTCGAAGTTTCCAGTCGCAGAGTAAAATATTTACTGCTTTTCCGTGACACAAGGATATTGAAACAATCGTATAAATTATACTTTCTGTAGCTAAAAATATGCGCTGTATCTAAAAAAGTCTAGAATGTATTCACAGAATTGTGGTAAAAATTTAACAATAGAACGGCGTGTCCTACTCGAATAGTTTTTTAGAATGATTATAAGTGGTGAAATGTCAATGGGCAAGTTTATTCATGTTCTGAGAATTATTGCATAATAAATTTCAGTTTTATGAAAGTATGGACTGTTTTATAGTGACTCACGATAAGGATTTTCTCATTAACACCATAAATGTAATGTCATTTACATTAAAGCCAGGGTGTTAATGAGAAAAACCTTATCGTGGGTGATTTCCAAAATATTAATATGGATATTTTAACTAAGCCATGACTTATTCTTGAAATTTGCTTAAGTATAAGACTTATAAGTTGTCCTACCGTGAATTTTATTGTGTGAATCTACAGATTTATATAATTTCAGATACTTTATTTCATTTCCATCTATATTTAATTAAGCGCGCGTTAAATAGCGTTTGAGAAACACCAGATTCTCCCAAATACTTGAACATGGAAGACTCAATACGCTGTGACCGAGATTAACTATTATCATACATAAATTATGTGTGGTGCCGGATTTAAAATATATAGTGTCACCACCCCATTCCATCCTGAGGGTGTCGTAAGAGCCGACACAAGGAATATACAAGGCTGAAAACCTACCCACAATAGAAGGACAACATGATACGAAACGCTGTGCCAACCCGTCTGGCCAGCATGGCACAGTTGGCTACTTACCCTCTCTGCGATGGGAGCAGGCCCGACTCAGCAGTGGGTCGTTTATGGGCTGAGTAGTAGACATAGATTTTAAAACAACTCATACAGAGTTGATATGACTGAGGGGCATTAAATTACACTACGTATACTATATGTGATTAGTATGAATTCGAAGCGGTAAAAAAAAGAATACACGTGATTTTTCATGGGAGGGGTAGTCTTAAACCTCACCAGGTATCAACAAGGGGGAGGGAGGGGTTAAAATGTTAAAAAAATACCTCACGTGATTAATGGACAGCCCCTAAGGTTAATAAACGATGCGTTAGGCATAAACATCTGTTAGGAAAGATACATCATGTTCAAATGAGGCAAAAATTTAAAAAATCTTTTGCGGCTAAACTATAGCTCCAATTTAATTGATTTTTGGTACAGAGCCTGGAAATGATACCTAGTATAGGCAGTTAAAAAAAATGCCCCTATGTCGTATCAACCCTGTATATCTGTACTGGGCATTCAATCGCATCGCGCAATATAGCAGGTGCCTTGCAATCGGCCCGGCAACAAATTGAATCCTGTTAGCCTGTAGGTCCGGTTACTCAGAGATAAAGGGGATCTGGCCGCTATAGATTGAATAATAGAGTGATATTATGGAACTTCTTAGTGCCCGACGTTTATCGGCTTAATTTTCTAGCGTCGTTTTGATCAAATGTATTTTTACTGGTCATCATCATCATAAATAAATAAATAACCTTGGACATTTCACACAACGCCATCTCGTCCCAAGCTAAGCAACTTAATGCTTCTGTTATGGTAACGAGATGGATGATTAACTACTTATATACATTTTTTTTGTAAATACATACATATTATAGATAGAAATGACACCCAGACACCGAGCCAGTGCCTCTGGTTTAGACAAAGACACTTGCCCGACCCCAGAATCGAACCCGGGACCCGTTGATCCAAAGGCGACACATCTAACCACTAGACCAACGAGGCAGTCATCATCATTTCAGCCAATAGACGTCTACTGCTGGGCATAGGCTGGACTAGGCTGCATTTTTGCTAGTACCCGGCACGTAATAGAAAACACATATCTATCTACTTTAAAACAAAATAAACATCTGAACCCACATAAAACTATTATGATAGAAATACGTCAATTATTTTAAAGTTGAAGATCGTGAAAGATATCAATTGTTTCAATACAAATTTAAAAAATTATTAGTCGTGTATGTTTGTTTCATAATAACCCTTATATATCATTTAGGGTAAAACCGAGATAGATGCCCCAGTGGGATAGATGCCCCATATTCTAAAAACCTAACTTCGCGAACTCCTGACTTAGAGTTAATTGTATAAGTAGGAGCCACATTCACCCCATACCTTAGTTACCCATGGACAGTCGTGTAGGAGGATGCGTTTTGGTCGTGTATGTAATTATCTCCGCGGCGACATTCACGAACACGTTAAAGTTTGAAACGTTAGTATTCTGTGTTGTATAACTTTATAATTAATAATAAATTCCGTTATATTTTTTCATATGTCGATAAACTGGTTCATTAAGTCGGCATCTAGGTGTAAATAGTTGCTATTTAGTTTATTATAATATTTAAAAAATACTTAGGCATCTATCCCTATCACAAAGGATAGTTGCCCTGATTTTTCAAGGTATAGGTGCCCTTAGGGGCATCTATTCCTCCATAAACTGCTATTTAAGATTATAGTAGAACTATGCCACACAACGGAAGGATAACCATATAGACAAGTAAAATAGGATTTGCATTGAAAGTTTTGAAAGCTAAATACGAAATCGTTATCCAACTGGATCTGAATCTGGACTGAATCTGTACACTTTTCAGAAATTATTACACAATTTAAGTAAAATTATTTGTAGAAACAATTAAGAATTTCTATTTTTGTTAAATAAATAAAATGCCCATAAAATTTAATTCAACAAAGAACATGATAAGGCTTGTTGGAACTTAATAATTTATATTTTTATTATACAAACGCTGTAAAAAATTATTATGGGTAATAACAATACACTATTAATAAAAAAATATACTTTTCATTATTAAGACCCATATTTCGTTTTAGAATTAGAAATACCTAACGTTTGGGCTAGGCTTTTAGTTTACATGGTAAAAAGAACATCTATCCTGCACTGCAGGCATCTATCCTTCTCAGTATTTTGATGGTGGGGCAACTATCCATACAGGTAGGCATCTATCCTCAAAAAAGACATTCTACGAAAAGCCAATTTGTGCAAAATCTGTTTTTGATAGGTTAAATATTATTAATAATAATTCAGCATAAAGGATTGGGCTAGCTACATTCGTAGAAATTATTCGTATAAAACACATAGATTAAAAAATGGGTGGCTTTTTCTAAAAGTGGGGCATCTATCCCGGTTTTACCCTACTTTGAAACTACCACTGGGCCGGAATGCTGGTCTAGTGAGAAGTGATGGCTAGAAAGTCGTTAATTTGGGAGATTTTATCGAAATTCTACTACTAAATCGCAGATCATACAACACAGTATGGGGTGGTATTGATCTTTTTTTGTATATAAATACAAGGGAGACATATAATTTTTCATCCCAACTATTCGAAAAGTGTCGTTCTGTTCCTCTTTAAGTGAGAGCAAAGTAACTCTTTTCTGTTCTAGACTTTTTAGCGTGCAATAATGAGTTTTTAATCTTAAATTCTTTATACTCGTAGTGCGCCGTAATTAACTTTGCCGCGCACTTTTTGATTTTGGAACATCTTAGTGTTCAGTGTTGAATCAAGACTGGCTGGTACGACGTAATCAAATAAATAAATGTAATTATAAATCAAATTAAACCCTGTGACAATACATTTTCATAATAAAATTGCGAAAATATCTCAAATTTAAATATAAGTTTTTAGTTGTTTTATAATTAGATACCAATTAATTTTAATTTACACCACAGTTGGGCTGCTAGCAGCAAATATTGTCAAAATATTGCACGTATTGCGCTATCTACTAAAAATAAAGGATGTCTCTTTCGTTGTTTCAGGTCTGTGCAGGCGGAAAATTGGATCTAGTTAGCCTTTAGGTCAGGTTACCGAGAGATAAAAGGGGAACGAGCTACTCCAAATTGGATAATTCGGTAATAGGCCACAGATTGGTGCACTATTTTGTAGCTCAAAGACTTAGCCACAGATTGAGTTGAGAGTTTTTAAGCGATAAAACACTTGCCCTTGTCATACTAAACAAACCTATTTTTTGTATAGTCTGTTAGTTTGAATTGCCTTTTTTTGGTTGAAAATCCTCATTAGTGTTTTTTTTAATACTATTTCCTAATTTTTTCGAGTTGCGATCTAAAATTGCAAAATTTTTTTCTTTCTTGTTTTTTCGTTTTTATATGGAACTTTTTATAAAAGGACAACTACTAACCTAGACTCCGGGGCAGAAATACGGTAGTTAGCAACCTACCCACTAAAACCAACGGTGTCCCATCCCGTCTGGCCAACGTGGCTCAGTAGGGTAATTTCCCTTCCCTGGTTCGACTCGACTTGGCAACAAAAGCGGGTTTCGCCGCTTTCCAGACATAAACCATACATGTTTTTATTTTTATTGAAATATAATTTTAACGTAGGTATTTATCGCGTCTGTCTATTTGTCTCTGTCTGTCTTGTACCTAAAAATGGCGATCTAAAAAAGCAACTGGACAGTTGCTTGCCGGCTCTTCACGGTAAAACTGCATTCCTAAACGGTAGTAAATGGTAATGCTTAAATGTTCCATTTTGTTTGTTGACTTTTTATAAGATCTCTAATGACCAACTTTATTAAATGAATTGTGTTTTGATTTGATATATTATTTCAACGACTTAACTTCAACAACTTAAAACTTTGTGCAACAAATATAGTGTCAAGAGAAACTTTTCTATGTACATCTTCTTTTTAAAGTGTCCAATAAAAGGTAATTCTATAAAGACATAATAAATTTAAATAAAAACAATCCACGTATGTAACAGTTTACCTCAAATGCGAGTACATTCCTTTTAGCGTGTCAATTAATTGAATAATTAAGAGTTAAGGTTGTTTATGGGGCACGGATTACCCACCCTTGCCACTCAACCTATGAATAAATGAGAAGGTACTTGCTCGAGCCTTTACTAAGATGTTTGACCTTGTTTCAGATTTCCAGATGAAGATTTTGTTGTTCCTACAGACAAATTTAATACTTTTTACATGGCGCAACTAAATACTTCAACTTCTACTGATATATTATTGTACTAGCTACCCGCCCCGGCTTCGCACGGGTGCCATTATGCATTCATTATACATATAAATCTACCTTTTAAATCACTCTATCTATTAAAAAAACCGCTTCAAAATCCGTTGCGTAGTTTTAAAGATTTAAGCATACATAGGGACGGACAGACGACAGCGACTTTGTTTTACTTTGGCCTCCGTCATTTACATGGAGTAAAATCAGCTTACTGTATCATGTTAGCGGACGCAGTCCCACGAGATGGTCGGACCAAATACGATCTTCTCTGAATATCAACTTACACAATGCCCTTCATGAAGCTAAGGATCGCAGCAGATGGAGGGAAATTGTACGGGAGAAATTGATGCAGCGGGGGAGTCACGACCCTCAGTAATGAGGAAAACGACGCGAGGAGGAGGATCATGCTAGCAGATGGGTTTCCTCTGAAAATGTCAGGCTCTCTTATACATCAAAATAGAAACACAGGGTATACCCAGAGCTAATACTTACAGTCAATTCTATGCTGCAAACCTTTCACTTTAGAATACCCTTTTTTCTCATGAATACCCGCTGGGTTCTAATCGGGGTATGTGGGGCTCTAGGCCGCGGAAAGATGGTATTTAGCGCCGTGATCTGTGTTCTACTATGTTTTTGGGGTTTCTAACAAGTAAACGTAAGTTTTTCACTAATATTTAGTCAGGAAAAAGTGTAGTTACTTGATAAATTGAACAGAAACTCTACGAAACCTTATGGAACTCAGGTTACTGAGCTAATAAGATATTAATAACCATAGCTAATTGGTTGATTTTCACGGAACCCACATTTTTTGTGGTAAAAAACAGGTTCAGTTAAATATTAATATGTCACTCATACTTAAAAAAGAAAATGTTTTTAAACATCGAACTGTTTCTATGATAAGGTCTAGCTTTGGATAGCTATAGGATTTTTGTTACATCCTGTATACAAGGAAGAGGTGTTACAAAGCACTTCGTTTCACGTGATCGCTACATGCTCTATACGAAAAGCAGTTCCCAATTGCGCGATTGAAATCGCTTGGGGATACCAGTGAATTCAAATGTTTGATTGCCGCTAGTACTGGAGTAGTGAACATTTCAGTCAAATCTCTATTCACCATTTTGAAGACCGAAATGTATGAGTTAGAGAAGTTTAGTACATTAAAATATATGTAAATTTACACTTATGGACTTAACACGCGGCTTTTGTTATAAATAATATCCATGAAATTTGAACTGACAAAAGACTTTTACGTTATTTAGAGTATTTACATGTGCTTGACTATTATCGTTCAATTGAATTATGAGCACTGCTCCGGTTGCTTGAGTGATTTAAAATATTTTTACATGATAACATATAGCTACTTTTTTTCTCATTAAACAACAACAATCACTTGACCTAAAGGCCATATCCCCATCCCTTAGACTAACAAGGTTAATTGATTGAGTAGTGCTAGCTTTCAATAAAACTTTCTATAAATCCCTGTAAAACTTCCTAGATATCCCACTGTATAACTATCTGAACCAAAGCTGGAAGTGAAAATCAGGTTATGATGTACACGATATTCCTCAATTAATTCCCTAGGCAAATCTCTGTAGACCCACTAAGTACTTCTCCGACCGACATAAAATAATAATGGAAGTTGGATAGATAAAGGAATTTGTCACAGATAAATCAACTACAGAAGGTAAAGTTCATTTGACCTAATGAGTGGATTGGTTTTATCAAAAATACGTGAAATCAGCTTACTCTTACAAATAGTATAAATTTATTTTACTTGTCATTGACGTTTATAACTATGTGACAACAACTTTAGCCATCCAATGTGAGATGTGATCCAATGTGAATTGCAAAAGGACTACATTGTAAAGAAGATCAAACGTTTTCCTCAACCAAATCTGATGTTTAATGAAAAGACGTAACGTAATGTTAAAAAAATCAAATGTATAAATCTATATATTTAGTACAAATTTATTGTATGTTTTAAAACAAATTAATCTATCAATTTAGACCACTGTCAGTGTTATAAAATATTATTATTTTATTTTAGCGTTAAAATTTTGAAACGTAAGGAACGTTTTTAGTACATTCGGCCTTCGACATTTCAAACCCTCTCGATGAATTTATTCATAACAAAAGTATAAAATCGAAATACTTTCTGACGAAATTTTAATCGAAGAACGCTGCGATCCTCTGCTTCCTACTTGACCATGTTTAATTACAACTACGCACTTAACAGCTCTTCATTAGTCGGCCCCAAAGGCAAAAGCTATTAATTTCCATTTAAAGTTTGCAAACTAAGTAATTATTTATTACGGCACTCTTGTTAAATTTATACATGTATACTTACGCAATAAAATTAATTGGTCGACATCAATTAAGTATTGTACGAAGAAACGTAACTATAATACTTCTAAGGCTAAGATAAGCTGAAACTGATAGTGGTTTTCTTCTCTGTAGGGCAGCATCCCGAACCGGTGGTAGTTTCGGTGATATTTGATCAAAAGAGATAAGAGGATTGTAAAAATTGGGAATTGTGTATAAAAGGTGGGAATGTAGTTAGATATGACGACTGATTTATTTATTTATTTTTATTTATATTAATAAGGATCTCCAACAAAAGATATACTGATAGGTGTGTATGGAGACTACCAACTAGCGGGGGACAATGGCTGTATGATGATATTGGTAATTTTAAATATGACGACTTATAAGAGTATTGTGCTAAAAACTACGTAAATAAAGATAAAAATAATTGGTTTCAGATTATGTTTAAGTACGTAATATTATCTTATAAAAATCTTTTTGCTTACAATCGTAGCTGTTGGAGAACTATTTGACGGTCAGAGGCGTAGAGAGAAATTATCTATCCCAGTCCTAGCTAAAGTAACCGAATTTCACCGGACGACCCTGTAAGGATAGCTGAGAGCGGTGGATGCGGTCTGGGTGAGATCGTACTTTGTGGAGATCTAGGGAGAGGCATAAGAGGAGGTTCAACAGTCTACGTCTGTGCCTGATGTACCATTCTAATAAATGCTATTGATTCTTTATTCCAATATATCGACGTCGATTCATGTGTCTCGGAGAAATTTGTCACTTACTGAATAAATAAAATCAACTCGATAAAAAAATCTATTACTATAAAAGACATGCGATTCAGATCTACAGAATCGGAGGACTCATAAATAAAATTTATCAACAGGTCTCCGTAGTCTGTTTGGTAAATTTCTAGTATCGGAAGAATAAGAAACTATAAGTTATTCAGATGCCGCAAATAAGACAACGAAATATGCTCCCTTCTCCAGAGGAACAATATTTCACCTAAATTATGACACTTTATCGAAGGGTCACCGATGTAAAACTATCGAAGTTTGGGTTTGTAAGGAAAAAATAAGAAGGCCGTGCCCGCTTTTTAAAAGTTTTCTAACTTGTATTTCCACAAGATACGAAATCACTTGTGTAAAATATTGAGGACACGTCTCGCAGCTGCGACGTAACTTATGTTCTCATGGGGATTACTTTCTATGACAAGACAATGGTGCGGAATACTAGATTCCAACCATTTCAAATACGAGTATGTAAAATACTTATTGTACAGAACGCAGCAAAAATGGTACATTCTATCACTGTACATGATGCATTGTGAGAAACAATAAATTGCTTTAGGACACTTTACTAAAAAAATAAATATTTATTGAATGTATTTGAGTATGTAACATCTAACTACGGTTAAAAAAAAATATTAAGCCATAAAAGAATTGCTCTGTAAATTCCCTATCGCGGTGTAGCACTGTTTGGTAATTCTCGCATTCTTTGGCGGTATTCCTTGATGTTGATAGTTAATTTTACTGGTAAATTGTGTACAGTTGCTGGTTGCTACAATTATTCTAAACATAGCTATGATACTAAAAACTATATTTCATTTTATCAAACTTACAACACACAGGAAGATGAAACTATGCTAGCATAACATTTTTAATAACATTTCAAGACCCGTGTTGTAATAATTAACAATCATCATCATGATCATCATTTCACCCAAAAGACGTCCACTGCTGGATATAGGCCTCCCCCAGGGTTTAACACAAAGGCGGGTCATGGGCTGGCCGCATCCATTTTTTTCGGGCTACCTTAACCAGGTCATCGGTCCACCGTGTGTTTACCATTGTTACCACCAAGTAATAGATACATTCGCCTTGTGTTTCTGTTATCAAATCACAGAGACTTTGGATATAATAAAATGGACTTGCGGCTTAATAGCCGTTATTTTACTTGCGAAATAAAAAAATAACAGCCAATTATATTTCCTAACACAAGAAAATTACTAGCCAAGATACAGCCAAATATTGGCTGTAGGTAAAATGCGAAGTATCGGGCAAAACTTTTCTCTTTGCACGAAACTTTGTGATGTGAACAGAGACCGGCGGGTCCCCCGGGACGTCACACATGCATGTTTAATGGCGTCCTAGAAAGGTCAAGAGTCTGGATGTGAGTGGAGCAGTGAATACATTACCAGCTCCCGAGTGGGCATGTACTTCCAGACAGGCAGTCCGTGCCTCTAGTCTAACTAAAGGTGCATGAAAATACGGGCTGCTTATTGGGGCTCACGGAATATTTTCTGGGCGGATTCCGGGCGGATTTTTTAAGGATGTGAGTCAAGAGTTCTATTTTGTTTTATTCAGGAATATTTATTAAATTATAATTAGCAGTACAGTGTTTATTTATCGTGTGGTGATGCATTTAGAATTAGAATTACGTAGTGGCACCACCCAATTTCATTCTGAGGGTGTCGTAAGAGCCGGCAAAAGGAAATGACAAAGCCGAAATCCTAGCCGCAAGAGAAGGAAAACTTGACACTTAACCTGTGCCAACCCGTCTGGCCAGCTTAGGATAATGACCCTCTCTGTGTCGGGAGGAGGCCCGATTCAGCAGTGGGTCATTTATGGGCTTTGTAGTAGAAGTATGTAGTATTTAAATGCCTCGTTGGTCTAGTGGTTAGATGTGCCGCCTTTGGATCAACGGGTCCCGGGTTCGAATCCGGGGTCGGGCAAGTGTCTTTGTCTAAACTAGAGGCACTGGCTCGGAGTCTGGGTGGCATTTCTATCTATGATATGTATGTATTTACAAAAAAAAAGTATATAAGTAGTTTATCATCCATCTCGTTATTAGCTTGGGACGAGATGGCGTTGTGTGAAATGTCCAAGGATATTTATGTAGTATATTGATTATATTGAGTTTACATGTCACATAGATCAAAAATATAGTAAATTAATCAAATATGTTTTTTATATTTAAATACATAGTTGCTTACCAGAAGTAAAATAATATATTTGTGCAATATTTTTGTAAAAGTTAAAACGACATAGTATGATCTTTCATGAATTCTAAACTCAGGCTGGCGAAGAAAAGGATAAATCTAGTAAAAAAATATTTATAAGCAAAGTTAAGTATTTAAGACGTTAAAAATAACAGTTCCTCAATATTCAAATTAGACCTACAACTGCCAATAACTCATGTTTACCCTTTAAGTTACGCGACTAATACGATGTGGACAGGTAGTTTGTAGCTGTCTCTCAAACGAATTAATTGTGTCTTAGTTTTGAGCTGGAACAACTCGAACAAAGTTTCGAGAAAGGTACCAAATGGAGGCGCCATCCCAGCGCCAAATTTACGCCGTGAAATCGCAAAATTTTGACGCGACGTTAACTAACGGCTGATACAACAAGCCTACTTCAAATTAGGTAACTTTACCGGACTTTACACATTTTAACTTGTATAACATGTGTTATTCAAACAATGTTATCGGGAAATGCTTTCGGAATATGTAATGTTTGCTTAATGTAGATGTTAAAATGGGCCCTTTAGTTTTATTACTTATCTATTCATTTTAATGGCTTCGGGTTGCTATTATTTTGGATTTTAGGCAGCGTTTTCGGTGCGTTGTCTACCTTATCATCATCATCATTTTAGCCGAAGGACGTCCACTGCTGAACATAGGCCTCTCCCAAGAATTTCCACAAAGGTCGGTCGTGGGCCGCCCGCATCGTTTTCAGCGACCTTAACCAGGTCGTCGGTCCACTGTGTGGGAGGCCTACCATCTACCCATAGATTACCCACTGCTGAGTCGGGCCTCCTCCAGTTACATAGTAATTAGCCTACTGTGCCACGCTGGCTAGACGGGCTGGCACAGGGTTTCGTATAAAGTTTTCCGTCTCTTGCGGCTAAGTTATCGGCCTTGTCATTTCCTGTCGGCTTTTACGATACCCTCAGAATGAAATGGGGTGATGACACTATGCATTCTAAATCCGTTACCACACGAACAAGTTTTAATAAGAGGATTTTAATTTGGTTGCAATAATTTTAATTCTTTTCACATATATTCTTTTAGATATGTTCCAATCGCAGCCATTTTTGAACATTTTCTTGTTGGCCCATGATAAGCCCAATGTTGAATAAATCCTCCCATAGGCTGTAGGGAAATTAACCCGATAAGCCACTTTGACTAAAATTGGCACGAGACTTTCTATCGGGCGTTCTTTTTTATCCTTTCAAGTGTTTTTACCTATGAACTTCTTTAAATGTTCATCGTGAGTCCCTTGGATAAAATGGGATTAATAACACTATAATTTAATTTATATATTGATCTAAGCTAAGCTTCTTCATCATCATCATCATCATCATCATTCAGCGCCAAAAAACTGTACAGCAGTTTGGCGATATCTTAATACTTACAAAAACCTGCAAACCTTCGTGTATAAAAAAAAACTAAATTCTGTTTCGTGACGGATTCATCCACCACCCCATTTCATCCTGAGGGTATCTTAAGAGCCCACAAAGGAAAATGATAGGGCCGAAAACCTAGTCGCAAGGGAAGGAAAACTTAATACGAACAACCCATCTGGCCTATGCCAACCCGTCTGGCCAGCGTGGCTCAGTAGGTTACCCTCCATGTAGTTGGAGTAGGCTTGATTGAGCAGTGGGTAATTTATGGGCCATGTAGTAGTAAAGTAAATAGAAATCAATCCAAAAATGCTCTTACCTTTTGGTGGATTGATATGCAACGCGCTCCTGAAAAGGCTTTCTTCATCACGCCAGTCAAGGTTCCTTCGGAGCGTATACCCACACATCGCCGTCAGTGTCACCAACAGAGCCAGCATAAACATCCTGCTTTTCATCTCACTGCGTCGCCAGTTCCTCGTCATAACGCCAGCCCCCAGCCCCAACAACAAACAAAATCCTACACTCGGTATATACAAAACCCGCTCCGCTACTACGAAGCCGACGTAGAAAAGTAAATTTGTGGCAGGCACAAACGGCAGTACCATAAATGCCACAAATACCAGCATCGCAACTTGGGGGCTGCGATATACGCTCCTTTGAGCCTTGGCTTTATTCTGCGATGTGGGGCAAATACAACTGGAACTGTGCATAATTATGTTATTATTATTGCTAGCGCGACACACGCTTGTGTGTTCGTCTGTGAGCACATGTCTACAGCCCGGGCACGGACACAATAGCTTCTTACATGACGCATTCTCTTTGTGTGGCGCGTGATAGCTTTTCCTCTCGTGACAATCTTGACCCCTATTGTACTGTTTGCAATTATAATACCACTTGTACTTTATTTTACAGTTCTGTCTCCTGTACTTTACATCTCGGAGTAGACTGTCTTGTCGCTTTTTGAATTCGCTCCTTAGCATTCGCCATGTTACTTTGGAGATAGTAGCGTAGAAAATGATAGTAGTTATATTTCGGGCGTCGAATAAAGTGGTGATTCTCGGGATCGAGTCCATAGACCAGTCGAAACTTAAGTGGAAGGGGTATAAAAGGAGGAAGAAGTTGAAAACGGGGAGGTAGGCGAATGTGTAGAGGCGCGTGAGAATTGACGGGTCCCTTGAGGCTGGGTTATCGGCGGAGGCGAACGGTGTGGGAGCACCGGCGATTCGCAACCTCCAGTATAAGAGGGCAATACTTCCAGTCCCCAGAGCGCAAATGCTTCGCCAACGGTGCTGAAACAATAGAGAAATCGGTTAAATGTTTGATTACTTAATACATGAATAGATTATAGCCACTTTATTACTACTACTCAGCCCATAAATGACCCACTACTGAGTCGGGCCTCCTCCCTGGCTAGCTCACTTGCTACTTTATTAAAAGGCATCAAATACCGTGTGGAGATGATTTGCTGTTGGTCATTGCTAAACCCACCGTTGGTCATTGCTAAAAGAATCACTATCACTATCACTACATATTATGAAACAAAGTGGCTGTCATCTATCCGTCCCTATGTATGCTTAAATCTTTAAAACTACGCAACGAATTCCGAAGCGTTTTTTAATACATAGTGTGATTCAAGAGGAAGATTTATATGTATAATACATGCATAATTGCACACGTGCGAAGCCAGGTCGGGTCGCTAGTGCCATAATATATTTAAGAATTTTTTTAAACGTTATTATCAATAATACCCCCACTGCCTTATACACATTTTTCAATTAAGTATCTACTACTTCTCAGCACATAAATGCTGAGACGGGCCTCTTCCAACTGCATTGAGCGTAATTAGCCTACTGTGCCACGCTGGGGTTTCGTATGAACTTTTCCTTCAATTGCGGCTAGATTTTCGCTTTTATCAACTCCTTTTCTCGGCTCTTGCGACAGTTTTAACATTAAATGCAGTGGCAACACTATGTATTCTATATCTGTCACCACATGGAATATTTCAAATCTATTTTTGAAAAACATTACAAGTCGTCACCAATATTTTCTCTGAATGAGAGCAGCAGGAGCAAAGCACGTATTGCTAAAGAATCTTAAATCAATATAAAGAATCGACAATTTTTCGACGGAAAAATATCATACGTACGGTCATTCGGACATTCTTATGCAAACTTCTAAGAAGCTAAAATTAGCAAGTTCTCGTTCGACAAAATAAAGTTTATTCATAAACGCAGAGAGGAAAGTTGGTAATTTCAAGTTTTATTTTTCTAAATATTCTTCGGAACTCCATAGTGATTGATTGCCTCCGAGCCATATTTCATTAATATCTGTCGAAAATTTGCCGCAATGTTATAGAATTATAGTAATTTTTTATAACCCGTCGGATGTATCGGTTTTGGGCGTCAATATATGAAAGAGGTTTACGTGACGTGTTTATTATATATTTTATATTGCTTTTTACACTAGATTGGCATCACTGAAACGATTAATAATACTATCGTCTACAAAATTGTGATTTCATATTATATTTACAAAATTGATACCATCTCTTTACAGACTAGCTTTAACTTTATTTTTGGGAAAAGCGTAGATACCTTATAATACTTTGCCATAAGGAAGAAGTATAGATGATTTGCAAAAATTTGTCATGTTGTTTTGTCTCAAAGTTTGTTCATCCTATGTTCATCAAAAACTAGTATCATAAACTTATACCTATATAAGAGACTGTTACTGGCAATAACAGCTACATTAAAACTTTGTTGTTAAAATTAAGTGCTGTTGGCTCATAATGAACAACAAAGAAACCTAGCGCTTTATCCTTGTGGTTTTTTAACCTGTGCACCTTCCACGACGTGACTTTATCTACACGATTGCCTACTCATTAGATTATTATGATGCTATGCTAACCTGTGTAGCATTCAAAAGCCGCAATAATATCACGCACATAACGACTACAAACTATTCAACCGACAAATGTGCCGCCCCAACGAGAGCCAATAATTTTAAACCACGGGCAAGGCCCGATAAAACTGATTTATAAAGGAGAGGGCCACGGCTAGACGTCCCTTAGATTATTAAATTACCACTAGCACGTACATAACGGACCCTCTTTCACCCACTGTATGATTAATACCAAGGAACGATCAGTTGGCTATTTTAATCTACTTAAAGTGGTATTATGAAAGTTTTCATGGTTATTTAGTAGCCATCCGCGAGGGCACGGCTTGTTAGTTGCGGGTAGGTTGAGAAAAGATTTATTGGGGTCCGAGTCCCTGCCCGACCTGGCCCAGGGGATACCCCTGCAGAAATAACGATGCCGTTTCGGATTTCCAGCACAATTTACACCGCCGGGGGAGCGAACTGGAAATCTCGGCGAAACTTAGATGAACTACAAATTAATCAATCCGCAATGAGGCGTCGACTGAATAATGCTGCGAACCTTTTACACACTTCCACTTCTTTCCTGTTTTTTTATTTCGTATAAAATATGTATAGGATAAGTTAATAATTTATTTCAAGACCCTGTCTTTGTTGTAGCAGACTTTTTATTTTTTTTAAAACAGATTCCTGTAGCAGTTTATGGCCGGACAGCACAGTGGAAGTAATTTGTAGTAATATAAATAAATCCAGCGTTTAAGAACAAAAAACAGAAAACACGTATATTGGGTAGCAAAAGACTTGACAAGGCATGAGGACAGATTGACACGTTCTAAATTTAAAATATTTAAGGTTCAGAATTATTATTAAAGAATATCTTGTCAATAAAACCAAATTAAGGGGAGTGTTTACCAGCAACATTGAAGTTTCTGGATTTGCATCACAAAATGTCCTATTTTTTACTTTTATATAAACAAGCAAAATTCGTGATGTCTTATATAAAAGCCAGATCAGAAGCACCCTAAACCGACGAGCATGCATGAAGAGGTTTATGAAAGTGGAAGAAACTAAAGTTGTGAGCCAGGATCGCAGCATGTGGAAAGATATGATCTCTGCCTACCCCTGCGGGGAAAAGGCGTGACTGTATGTATGTAAAACTTAAGGATGAGTTTTGTTGAAACAACTTGTTCCTTACTCAATCTCGTCAAAATAGTTAAATATATCGAAATAAAATTTGGTACAAGAATAGGTTTTACACATACTTAATGTTCTAAATTTCATCTCAAAAAAAATATATTCACGTAACTATACCATGTACAGGAGTTGTTTATAAATAAAGCGTATTAAACATTGCAACGTCAACGTGAAACTTGAATACGTATTTAAGACTATTGTCAAGTAATATTTTCCGAGTTTCAAGTTACAGCAAATAACTTAATGAAATAAGCGAGCGAGCTTGGCCTAGCTGTCAGAGCAGCGCTTATCTGGGAAATTTACTGGCTGGCTGACATTACCATCGTCGCCTCACAAATGCCGACTCATTTGCCAGTCCGTTTGAAAAACCCCTCAGCATTAACTAGTAACGAATCTTCATTGAAAAATACCCGCATTTTGGAGTTGAATCGGAAACTTGTGTATGTAAGAAGCCCGTAATACGCGTGTGGTGACGGATTTAGAATACGTATTGTGATCACCCAATTTCATTCTATGGGCGTCGCAAGAGCCGACAAAAGGAAATAACAAGGCCCATCAACTAGCCGCAAGAGAAGAAAATCTTGATACGAACCCCTACCCCTGTCTAGCCCATCTGGCCAACGTGACACAGTAGGCAAATAATAATTATGAATCTTTTATTCGATTTCGTACATGCATGTTTCTTACATCAAACATACGTTTACTTAGTGCTTAGTTTAGTTTATAATTATTACATCTAAATTAGACGCATTGGTAAGTGAATTGAGTAATGTTATGATTATTTTGTTAGTGGTGATATAACACGAATTAAGTTGTTACATTTTTATTTTTTGAATTATTTTATTTTACACTAGTGGCCCGCCCCGGCTTCGCCCGTGCAAAGCGGGGGTGGGTTATACATATAAACCTTCCCCTTGAATCACTCTATCTATTAAAAAAAACCGCTTCAAAATCCGTTGCGTAGTTTTAAAGATTTATGCATACATAGGGACGGACAGAAGAATGCGACTTTGTTTTATACTATGTAGTGATGGTTGCAGATTTAATTATTTGTTTAAATGTAAGGACCAACTAGGGTTGTAAAAGTCTTATCCATATGCCACCATTTGTGGCAATCTCCGGCTAACCTAGTCCATCATCACTACATATACATAGTACAAAACAAAGTCGATGTCGTCTGTCCGTCCCTATGTATGCTTAAATCTTTAAAACTTCGCAACGGATTTTAAAGCGATTTTTTTTTAATAGATAGAGTGATTCAAGAGGAAGGTTTATACATGCACAATTGCACCCGTGCGATGCCAGTGCGGGTCGCTAGTATTAAATAAGAAAGGATTTAAAAAAAGTATCTTCACATGTAATTAAGATTTATATTCGCTTGAAAGTGATACTTATTTTACCAGTTCTTTAAGTAAGGGAGAGCACCCTAAACCGACGAGCATGCATCAAGAGTTTGATGAAAGTGAAAGAAGCAAAAGTTGTGAGTCAGGATCGTAGCAAATGGAAGTATGTAATCTCTGCCTACCCCTGCGGGAAATGGGCGTGACTGTATGTTTGTATGTATACCACCTAAGGGTATCGGATGCCCTTAGTATGCCCTTATACTATATGTAAGGGCATCCTGACCGAGTCACGTCTTTCACGTCGGAGCCCTTTGATTACTTTTTCCAATAAAAGTAAGACAGTATTTTCCAATCGACTTCAACAAGGAGGACTTTGTCAATGAAGTTGCTTGTTATTTTTTTTAAATGTTTTTTTTTGGTTACCTTTAACTCTGTTATTTGTAAACCGACTCGAATATATTATATACTTTTACCGTTTTTATATGTAGGTTTTATCACAAAACTCTAATATATCTTCACATTTAAAATTTCCATTAACATCTTTCGGGCCATGTTCTTTAGGTGGTACCTACTCCCATACGCACCTATGGGTCGTCATATATATATTTGTTTACAAAAAGCACTAAACATCACAACAGTTCTCACAAAGTTTGATGAGAGTCATTTCCTTGCTAAACAAACCATATTAATGACCACCGTCTAGATTTTCCCGAGTTCACAACGAGTTCGAAATGTCAGTAAATAAGAATGCATTACACATAAACGCAAGGAACCTGGTAAGTATTCAATTACAATATTGAAATGTCTACATTCTAGAACAAAACAGTAGTTACCTTGACTTTCTTACCAAACGACAGTCAATTGTCTTATCATCCCAATTTAAAAAGAACGTAGACCGAGCAGGCTCTTAGTAAATAAATACACACAAGTTACACCGCACCAAAAGCTGGCGACAAAATGTCCTATTCTGTGCAACAACATAACTGTGCGACCCTAAATGGAAATATCCCACAAATAAAAAGTTACCACAGAGATACCCAGTCCATGAACTCATAAACTCAGCGAGGTAGGCGACGGTGCCGAGGGCTCCATTAACTTTAATACCCTCATAACTACATGACGAAATTTCTACAACAGGAAAAAGCTCTTTTAATTCCGGCCGCCAAGGTCTTTGATGGACAACGACAATATTTTTATAACGCAGAAATATAAAGAAATCTATACAACGGTAAATAAAGAATGAGGTCATACACAATGTGGCTTTTCAATTTCTTCATGTTAAGGTGCGTACAGATTAAGTAACATGTTATGTTTTATAACACGTCCACATTATCTAACATTGTTTTTCAACTTTGCAACGTATAACAATACTGTACACATTACTGTAACAATGTTATATAACAATGTTGTATGACATTTTCGTTGGTCGTTCTACAGTAAATAGTAAATAATAATAACCTGTTAAATAATTAAATAACATGTTTTATAACATTCAGCCTCCACATTACTGAAACATATTTTATAACATCGTTTTATAACATGTTATGTTATATAATATGTACGCACCTTTATAATTGTTTACAAATTTTGTGACATTTGATAACAATGAAGGAAAAGGAAAGGATATGGAAGGAATACATGCTGGGTTTTTACATGGAGAAATTAATATATAATACAGCCCATAAATAACACACTGCTGAGTCGGACCTCCTCCAATTACATGGAGGGTAATTAGCCTACTGTGCCATGCTTGCCAGACGGGTTGGCACACGATTTTATATTAAGTTTTCCTTCTCTTTGTCGGCTCTTACGATACCCTCAAGATAGAATGGGGTGGTGACATTATGTATTCCAAATCGTAGTTAGTCATCGTAAAGTTACATATTCCTTTCAAAATGACAGCAGTTATTGAATTCATCTAATGCAGATATTAAATAGATCTATATCATCAAACAGCTCATTGTATCGGTGACAGAAATGGAACAAAATTACGGATATTGCCGAAATTCCAGCATTTGGATATTCCATATTTTAAACTTCCATTTCCTATAGTTTTAAAATAAATAACTAAAATTAAAGATCCCTTCGGTATAACTACAAAATACTCGTAGTTATACAAAATAATAATAGTACCGATTTTGGTAAAACAAGTCTAAGAACTACCAGAATCATATAATCAAATATCATTAATCCATTATTTAAAAAATAGGTGCTACAGATAAATACACGTACACTTTAGACTTATAACACCCTTTTAAAAATAAACAGACATGATTACACAGAGAACGTAATTGAGAACTAATTCCGAAAAAGTCATATATTTAAGTATACTATACAAACTCGATAAACGAAGGTGCTGCGTTTGTAAAAATGTTTATCAAAAAATAAAGCAGGTAAGTTAATTTTATCAGTGACCCTTTGAAGCTCCACACCGGGCCTAAAATATGAGAAGATTGGGGACGAGCTCATTCGGAAACCGGAAATCATAAACGGGTCCTGGCAAACCCCTCGTAAACGACGACCTAGGCTATTAAAAATATCTACAAAATATAACAACAATAACACACAATGCCAAAGATAAGAAAGGTTACGTTTACACCGTGTTTTACAAAAAAAACATTTGTATAAACTTTCAAAAGCTCAAAAATCTTAGGCAAACTAGGCGCTACTCTAAAGAGTTTTTAAATTCCTCGGTTTTCTTAACAGGAGTTGAATTTATGTAGTGACCATCATTATTACTATATTCTGCATTTCTAGGATACTTCTAGCATATAATTGTGTCACTAGCAATTAGAATAATTAATGCACCTACCCTTTTTTTGGATTCTTGATTTTTCATAGATATAGTTTAAATAGTTTTCGAGCCATGAAGGGGTCAAAATCTGCTCAAAATGGTTCGTACCGTTTTACACAGCTGCTGCCAGTTCCCTTTTCATTGAACATGGCTTTTGCCAAGTGTCCAGATTAAACTAAGCCACAGCGAACCTTGACCATTTTTTTAAGAAACTTTAATATACCTCAATAATTCATGCATTTATTAAATTGTACAAAACATATTACAACTTTCGAGGTAGGGCGAGCTACCTGCGGCGAGCAAATTTCATATCGCTAGACAGGTAACCGTCGGTATTCCAGTCACGTTCTGCACCACCAAATAATATTATGAGGGAAATCGCGTCTGCTAGCAATGTAACTAATATTACGGTAACGCGCTACCTTGTAGTCTGTTTCGGCGTTTCAAACAAATATATCGGGATGTCATTTGCATATTTTCTGATATTTCCCACGTTATCAATTACTTCTCAGAACATAAATGACCCATTAGTGAGTCGGGCCTCCTCCAATTATATGGAGGGTAATTATCCTACTGTGTTACATTGGCCAGACGAGTTGGCACAGGGTTTCGTTTCAAGTTGTCCTTCTGTTGCGTTTAGGTTTTCGGCCTTGTTATTTCCTACTGTTGGCTCTTAAGACACCCTCAGGATGAAATGGGGTGGTGACACTTTGTATTAGTCACCACACGGATAACCCGTGTTTTCACAAATTCTATACTAATATACAGGGAGTAGCATCACCTACCAGCCATAAAACAAGATCGTCAGTGCTACTGATATGCATAGAGAAACAAGCACAGAAATTCTAAGAAACATTATGCAGCAGACATAACTAAGCAGCTAGTGCAATGTATAGGATAGTCTGGAAGGGTCATTTTAGATAATGACCTATTAGAAGAGGCCAAGCGTCAATCAAGAAAAAAAATAAGAGTATATAACCTACGAGGAAAAATTCCCCTCACGTAGGTAGCGACAGCAGCGAATAATGTCATGAAAGAAATCGCATAACAGGGTATAACTTTGCTAATATTCCGACTTCTGCCGGGTCATCCGGTAATATTTTGCGTGATGTCCATATATTTTAGCCAATACTTCATGTAATACAAAAACACGACAAGAAGAGTTATCATATCTATGTATTAGATATATTAATACACCCGTATTAATATATCTAATAGATATATTAACGAACCCGTATTTACGAAAATTACGCGGGCGGAGGAGTATGACTTTACTCACACTTATCGTTTATATAGAGAAGGAGTGCAGAACGCTAGTCTTTTTTTGATTTATGCATAAAATTACTTTAAATCAATAAAAAAACGTCAATTTTTTTTTAAACGACTCGAAAGGATCTTCAGTGAGATAGTCTCGTTGCGAATTATATTTTTAAGACTAAGTGTTTTTTTTTTTAATACCTCGCTCGATGACGCGCTGAGCAACTTTAAACTGGTGGACTAGTCTCACTATGAGTGTCCACGTCAACCATTAAAATAAAAAGATTTTTCGAATCGGTTTATAAATGACATCAATTTTGTTGCCTGGAAAAGACTTATTTTATAAATAAGGCCGCAAATTGCCCTATTTTCTGTTTAATTAAGTTGTACATTTTCTTTTATTTGTTTAATATTTATTATATTGCCCGCGACTTCGTGCGCATGGTATCTATCAATGTGGAAAACTCACTAACTATGGGCTCCTGAAAAGTGTCTTGAAAATCGGTGACAATAAAAGTACCATGCTACATCGGCTATCTGCCAGTAAAAGTCATGTGAAAATCGGTCCAGTTATTTCCAAGATTAGACCAAACAAACAGTCAGACAAAAAAAATAGAAATGTTTTTTAGGTATAATATATTATGTACCGTGTAAACATCCAAATGCACTTAGTAAAAAGCGGTTATTTTAATATTACAAACAGAGACTTCAATTTATTTATTTGTATAGATGTATTGTTCTTTTCTTAAGGTTAAATAAAGAGTATTTATATTAAATAAATGATGAAGTTATGCGGTAACAAACAATAATAAAAACCAAACTATAAACCTGCTCCTGAAGTAGGTTACTTATAGTATTCACTATTCTAAAGAAATCTAAGTAGTTTCATGTAGGAGATCTGACGTAACGCTTTAGTGAAAGGTCAAGAGTTATTGTGTGGCTTTCTATTATTCACAAATACATTGCCAATCATGTGGGCAGATCTTGATGGACTGTAATTATGGGTGAAAAGAAATACTTGAGTTCACACAAGCTCAATGCCATTTATAAGGTCGTTTTTGCGTTATGATCTAGATTTAAATTCGTAAGATTTAATGAAGCTATTTTTTATTTCTGTATGTTATTGTAAAGCAAATAGTTGGTTATTTCTTTTATTTTTTTACTTTACTCCACATCAAAGCAAAATTTAAAAAAAATACAAGTAGGTTGAGCGCTTTTATATTCCCGACAATCTTCAGCTTTTTAATTTCATTACCAGTTTAAGATATTATCGGGCCTCCCTCAATTTCATGGAGGGAAATTAGCCTACAGTGCCACACTGGCAAGCGGGTTTGGCACAGAGTTATATCAAGTTTTTCTTCTCTTGCGCCTTGGTCGCCTTATTAGAAACCTGCAGTATGGTATGGGTTGCTGACATTTTGTAATCTAAACCAGTTACCAGGTGAAATATAATTAGTAAGATACGATTTTCTATGGCAAAATCTATTATTTAAGTTTTACTTGTTTTGACATGAATTGCGTCATATTAAAATTGTACATCAGAAAAATATGTGTGTCGAAAATAGTCTTGACCTACTTACTGGAATACTTAGATAATCTATTCCTTATAATGTAGTAAACGCAACACACAGCGTATATTAAGTATAATTTTCTCATTTACATATTTGAAAGCGTTTACACTGCTACATCAAACTATATTAACTACAGTTGCCACGACGTAGCTGCTACACAACCTGTAGTGCTACAACTCGTAGCGGCTACATCAACTAATAGGTGTTTACTGTAAATACTATTCAGCCCACATATTCTTCCATTACATCGAGTGTAATCAGTTCACTGTGCCACGCCAGCCATTCTCGGTAAATTATATATATTATATATATATATATATATAATATATATATAATATATATAATAGATTTTAAATACTATTATACACAGCTTACCGAGGATAAAAAGGTGATAAAGTTGTTGAAAAAAAATTGGCTAAAGATAATACATGTCTAAAATAAACAAGTTGTTGTTTTTTAGACATGTATTTCACGAGCGCAAATTACAGCCAGACTCAGATCAAATGCATCTATCTGGCTTATACAAAGACTCTTGCCCGACCCAGGGAAGGTTCGATTCCGGGGTTGGGTCCAAAGACGGCAAATCCGATTGCTAGACCTACAAGGCAGTAAAATTAGTTAAATAAGTCAAAATAGCAATTTAAAAAGTAGATGGTTTTACTTTTTAATAAACCAAAAGATTAATTGTACAAATTCAAAATTAATTTTATGTTTGTTTCATTTAGGTTTTTTAACAAATCTCTTATAAATCGTCCTACAAAACTACCATCGTGATTTTTGGCTCCTGTTCTACGCTAGCTTCACACACACACTAAGAGACTATCTAAGAAACTCACACATATTGACAAGAAAAATAAGCAGCGCGTAAAACGTTCAGCAAACACGATCAAATGGTTCATAGCGCGATCTAAAAAAATGGCCCCATTTTTCCCAGTCGACGATATTTGCAGTAAATAACTATGAACCGAGTATTTGCCGTGGCAGTGAATGTCAACAGACTGCTCGGTACACAGTCTCATAGGGCAAACAAAAGTAATCCGCACCGTTCACAGCAAGATATAGTCTCAGTTGAAGGGGAATGTGCGCTGAAGGATTTGTAGCACTGCATTTCCTATCTCAGCTTCTGTTTTAATATGAACGCTCAGGAGGTCGTAGCTTTTTTTGTGCGGGGAGTAAATCCTTTGTCTTTTTTTATTCACACCGGGGCCTGGGGAAGCCAGTGTAGAGCGCGTGGGGCTCTAACCTGTGGCGCCCCAAGCGTGTCGTGTCAGGTTATACCGCTGTGGTTTAGTGGGTAGACAAGTCGTTTCTGGAGTTCCACATAAATCCCGACCTCGCGCCCGAGGCTCGGCGGTATGCATAAAGCATTCTGATAGCGAAACCAAAAAATAAATACTGTAGTCTCTCGTCTGCCAATCAGTAATATGACCGGCATCCCCCTGGTGCCCTGTCCCGTGCTGCCTCTTGGGTCCCGACTGTTTCACCAAGGACGTAGTAGTCTAGTAAATACTACGAAAGGCAATCGGATCTGCTAGTTCAACAACGACTCACTGTGTTGACTGATTGATTTTTATCAGTAAAATAAACGGTCTGAATAATTTGAGATACCACCACCGTAAGACGAGATGTTAATTAGTAGCTGGCCAAACAAACTTCGTAGTGCCAATACTTTTATCTGCATTAATTTTCGAACGCATCCTGTTTGAAATTACGTTTCGTTTTGCTGTTTTTCTTGCAATCGACAAAATTAATTTCTGAACGCATTCTTTTGACATATACCAACAGTTTGCATGTGAAAATGAAACAGTTGTATTTATTACTTTCGTTGCAAATCCTTTGTGTTATATCACCTTTTAAACCTAAAAAATATTAAAAAAACAAAATTACTCAAATCAGTTTGGTAGAATAGAATAGAAAACGATTATAATTTTAACCGAAAAAGTTTACAGTTCCAAAAACAGCCAGTAGCTGCCAACAAAAAAGGCCTGTCGTGACAAGTTATTTAAAAAAATAACAACAACAAAGCTAAGGTGAGCTACGACGTCTTCTTATCAGTAGTCTGTCAATACCCTATTAACAGCGGACTTTTCCTGCAATACTCGTATTTATCTTTCTATTCCCGTTGGCCAACTTCACTTCGTAAAGGTGGTACGTCAATAGTTACTCAGTGGCAAACCAAATGCTGGTGGCTTAGTCAGAGTCAGCGTTCCGTGAAATTACGTATGCGGCCACATCAACCGGTCTGTCAGCTATTACTCCCTGCGCAATACACATTCAGTCGACTGGATCTACCTTATTGGCATTCTTCGTTCATTCAATTAAATACACAACATGTTTGAATTCATTTTTCTAATTAACTAGCTGACCGAGCAGACGTTGTCCTGTATGTCCTGTCATCCTCGGTACCACCAAAACGCATACAAAAAAATGATTCAAATCGGTTCAGCTGTTCTTGAGTTATAAAATTACAACGAAAAAGAGGGGTGTTATAAGTTTGACGTATCTGTATGTCGGTCTGTCTGTCTGTCTGTGGCTCCGTAGCTCGCGAACGGATGAAGCGATTTCAATACAGTTTTTTTTTGTATGACAGGTGAGTTACGGGCGAGTGTTCTTAGGCATGAGATGTTTGATGAAAATCGGTTGAGTCGTTTAAAAGTTATGGGGGGTGAAAGTTACATCATAATAAGCGTGTACCTATAAAAAGCAGAAAATAAAACGTTGGGGGACCAGGGGTCAGGTAATAAATAAGTAGGAGCGGTCCCCCAACGCGATGATTTTCTTTTATTTTTTACTTTTTAAAGGGTACTTAGGTCCTTGGGTCGGGGGTTTATTTAAATTTTTAATTTAATTTTTATATATAAATAGATTCTCTCTTAATTGACCAAAACAACGTTCGTACTGTGTGTAATGATCAACCGAGCTGCAGGTTAAACGAGATCTGGATCTAAAAGATGTTGAATGGGTGTTCATCGTTCATTGTCTAACCATGTTATTACCGATTGTCCCACAACCACTTAGTGTAAATACTAGTAGTCAGCCAAATTTTTGTTAGATTGGTGCCGAGCCCAATAAAATCAGAAAACAACCAATGAAGGACTTTCTCCAGAATATATATGTAAAGTAATAATAATAAATAAATATCCTTGGACATTTCACACAACGCCATCTTGTCCCAAGCTAAGCAACTTAATGCTTGTGTTATGGTAACGAGATGGATGATAAACTACTTATATACTTTTTTTTTGTAAATACATACATATTATACATAGAAAAACACCCAGACCCGGAACAAATACTTGTAGGTCGTACAAATATTTCTTCCGTGCGGGAATCGAACCCGCGACATGCTGCGCAGCTATCGATCGCTCAACTCTATGCTCAGGATGTCGTAAGAGCCGACAGAAGTAAATGTCAAGGCCTTTAACTTAGCTATAAGAGAAGGAAAACTTGATACGAAACCTTGTGCCAACCTGTCTGGCCAGCGTGGCACAGTAGGGTTGTTACCCTCCATCTAACTGGAGGAAGCCCGAATAGTACTAGACTAGTAGCTAAAAAATAATAACGATGATAAAATATTGATAGTGTCGCCGCTACAGCAAAATGTGAAAATATGTTCTACGGAAACGATTGCAATTTTAGTTCCAAAGTAACTTTTAAAACAATTAATCGAACGGAAGCTCAAAAGATTAAGCATCTTTAGACGTATTCCGACTTTAAGCACCGGCGGTGAAGCCAACTTTGCAGCGGCCTTTGTTTGTTGTGTAGCGCAATAAAACTTAGAAGGAAATTAATTGTTCCATTAGAAGTTATTTATACTGATGTTTCTCAGGTTTGTTCTGTAGATTTGAAGCCAGATGTAATTTGACTTTAGGGAGGGCACAGGAATCTTTATCGATGTTTCCTGTTCATGCTACTACATTTCCTGTCTGTCTTTTTCCTTGAGTACTTTTTACATATTGTTACGCCGCAGATGAGATAGTTCTAGAAACGCATTTTTGTGCCGAAAGTTCTGGCTCGGCCTCAAAGTGCTTGGGCGTAAACAACGGCTAATGGTTTAACAACCTTTATAATTTTGTTACAAAGAGCAATTGTTTAGTTTCTTTTGTGTTATAACAATACGGACTGTTTGTGCAATCCTTTATTATATTTTTTATAGTCGGCATTTTAACGGTTGCATTTTGATGGTTTTATTGCACGTTGTTTACGTCTCACCACGTAATTAGCATGTGAATAATCTCGAGGAATCGGAAATATTCAAAAAGATTTACAATATAAGGACGGTCGACCCGCGCAACAGGACAGATTCTGTTTAACTGCGTTACGAGTGCGAACTATCGGGCGATAGCAAGTGCTAGTGATTGTATCAGTGTGTTTCGGTTCTAGTTGTGAATTATTGTGTGTTGTAGTCTGATTTTGTAAATAAAAATCATTTCTCGTCGTAATTGGCATTTCATTACCCACGGACGTAACAATATCACACATCTTTTGCGTAATTAATAAATTATTTTTTAATACAGTTGCTCAAAAAGTGGCATATTGCAGAGACGTATAGCGTTCGGGAAGTGGGCTATTACACACTCGTGCTTTTTTTTGCCATTTCCGCACTAGTGCGTTCTCTTTACCAACTGTCAAAATAAAGTCTATTATAAGGAAAAACAAACCATGAAGTTTTTACAAAAAAAATCATAGTAGTTTTTATGATTCATGCAAATACGTATATTTCTAAAAAGAAACTACTTACTAATTTGTTTCAATATCAGATTTAATGATTTGATTAAATGAGTTAGGTAAGGTTTCATTTCAATTCATCTCATTAAATTTCATTTTCATTTCATATCAATAAAAAAATTCTACTGAAGACTTGGGCTGTATAGTTGCTTTTGCCTACTAGAATGGGTGAAGAAAAAAATAATCTCTGATTATATTCTACGGTTGGCGCCATTTTTGTTTAAAAGTCATAAATGATTAGTTAGTTGAGTTTATTGTGTTTTTATTATTTTATTAAATTGCTTCATTTTTTCACAACTGTATTAAAAATAGTCGTTCAGTACACGTGCGGAACCGTCATTGCAACTTGTTCCAACTGTCAACGTGTAGACATTTGTCGGAACTCTTTGCACTATTATGGTATATCTTAATCATGTTTTTATGATTCCAAGCTACGATACAAGTTGATTTGGTTACGAAATTAACTATCATTGTTATACAAAAAACCCTAATTATATATACTTTCTTACTTCTAAGCTCATAAATAACCCACTGCTGAGTCGGGCTTCCTCCGCCTACATGGAGGGTAATTAACCTACTATGCCACGCTGGCTAGACTGTTTGGCATAGTGCTTCGTGTCAAGTTTTTCTTGTCTTGCGGCCAGGTTTTCGGCCTTATCATTTCCTTTTGACGGCTCTTACGCCATTCTCAGGACGAAATGGGGTGGTGACAGTATGTATTATAGTCCTTCATCACACGCAATATATATGTAATATACCAAATAATAACAAGTGTTTGGTAATCATACTATTAACTTTATGACGACTGATAGGTGTGTGTGGAGACTACCACCTTGCGTGGGACAGGGGCCGTAAGATGATAAAGTCAATAATTGAAGTTCCTTTTCAATTTGAGCTTTATATTTAAGTATTATTGTAACTGCAATAAAGATACCCTATACGCTCTAGAACGTCGTTAATTTAAATTAATGTAAAATTTCTGTTCATACTCTACTATATCGTTCAATTCAGACAGAGAAATTTAATAATTAACCAATTAAAGTCCAAATACTTTAATAATTAATTAGAATTACAGAAAGGACACGAAAACTATTTAGGTCAGCGTCATAAAAAAACGGGTGAAAATATTTAACAATAAAAGAATTTACTGTAACTGAGTTACCGTTAACTAGGCGCAATATAACCACTTGAACTTTCGTGTATAACGCTCATAAAATTATCACGAAGTTAGGGGGAAACTTGAAAACAAGCTGTTTAGTAAATTGAACCTAAAACAGAAGTGCCGGATGCGAGTATTTAGCGATACATAGTTATAAAATCATTTCTGGAGTAATAAAAAATACTTATTAATAAAATAAATTAAGTAACTAATAAATAATTCATTGCTGATGAATTAATAAATATATTATGGACCGTCAACCTGGTTAAGGTCGCCGGAAATCAATGGATGCGGGCGGCCCAGGACCGGCCTTTCTGGAAATCCTTGGGGGAGGCCTATGTCCAGCAGTGGACGTCTTTTGGCTGAAATAATGATGATGATGATTATGTCACATTTAACAGCAGTGAACAGGGGGCTGCCGTCTAAATTGAGAACATCGTAATATTCACGGGACTTGGTTGCATGCAGTCATAAGATGACGTTACAGATTTAGAATACATAGAGTCACCACCCCATTCCATCACGAGGGTGTCGTACGAGCCAACCAAAGGAAATATCAAGGCCGGTAACCTAGCCGCAAGAGAAAGAAAACTTTATACGAAACCCTCTGCCAACCGGTCTGGCCACGGTGGCACAGTAGGCTTATTACTCTCCATGTCCTGACTTCATCATCATCTGTGCGTCATTATTCCGGTTGCAGCCCAAACTCTCGCTTCGGCGCCCGGGGTCCGCTTTCCGACTTTTTCTTCTCCACTTCTCACGGTCTTCAGCATCCCTGGTAGTGAGCCCATAGGTTAACTTTACGACATCAAGCCAGCACTTTTTGGGTCCAACCCTCCTGCCGGGGCCCGGCGGAGGCGGCATGGCCAGACATTTGTTTCCCACGTAAGCATCTGGTCCCTCCATGTCCCGCCTTAAGGTCTGGGCAAACATCGGACGGGGCGGGACGGCGACGCGACGCTGGCGGGACGTGAAGAGTTGTAATGTATTAGTTAATGTAGAATATGTCACACAGAGCCGACGCGACGCGACCGCTACTCTCGCAACTCTTCACGTTCCGCCAGCGTCGCGTCGCCGTCCCGCCCCGTCCGCTGTTTGCCCAGACCTTTAACAGTGGGTAAGAAGCAGTATACACAAGATCTCCTTTTTTAACTGACATCAAAATTTAATATTAAATTAAATTTTAAATCTTTCGATTTTTCATCTGGGATTCCATTCGAGCCGTGGAAACTAACAGCAGCCCGGTAAAATTCAGTGTTACTCAATTGTACAGCTGTTATTAAAAGGAGCGTGAACGTATTCACACACTTATAGCAGCTAGACTAGCGGACATGGCGGCCATTTTAACCCCAGCAATTCTGCTAATAGTTTCTTTTACGATTATGACAAGTACCTATATCGACGGAGAACAACGTTTAAGTTTAGCATAATGTTCACTGCAGCTTTTGTTTCGGTATGCTGATTGGAACCGATACAAAGTTGTCGGCACAGGAAGAATGAAAATGAGGCAGTTAGATTTTAGTCGTACGTTGAAATTATCGTGAAGATATCGCTTGGCCGAGTAATAGCTCCATTTCTTGAAATCATTTAATGATTAGAGATGGACTTTTTATAATCTACCACTATTATTTAGCCCATATATGACCCACTGTTGAGTCGGGCCTCCGTTACATGGAGGATAATTGGCCTACTATGCCGCGCTGGCTGGACGGGTTGGCACAGTGTTTCGTATCTTCTCTTGCGGCTATGTTATTATCCGCAGGATGGAATGGGATGGTTACACTATGTATTCTAGACTAGACTGCCTCGTTGGTCTAGTGGTTAGATGTGCCGCCTTTGGATCAACGGGTCCCGGGTTTGATTCCTGGGTCGCGCAAGTGTCTTTGTCTAAACCACAGGGCACTGGCTCGGAGTCTGGGTGTCATTTCTATCTATAACATGTATGTATTTACAAAAAAAATGTATATAAGTAGTTTATCATCCATCTCGTTACCATAACACAAGCATTAAGTTGCTTAGCTTGGGACGAGATGGCGTTGTGTAAAATTTCCAAGGATATTTATTTATTCTAAATCACCACACGGACTCACGGGTTTTATAATCACCATCAACATTTTGGCCAAATACGTCCACTATTGGACATAGGTCTCCCCCAAGTATTTCCACAATGGTCCATCAGATGATCGGTCCACCGTGTGGTAAGCCTACAAGTTCTGCGCTTTTCGGAACGCGGTCGCCAATCGAAGACTTTTATGCCCCATCAGGCATCAATCCTTCAAGCTACATCCCCTGCCCACTGCCACTTAAGTTTGGCCATCACATGGGCTATGTCGATAGCTCTGGTTTTCCTGCGTATCTCCTTATTTTTGATTCGGTTTCTAGCTCCTCCCAAAACTTCGAGCCTTTTGATGGAGCCCATCGTGAGCGACCACGTCCCTGTACCATATGTCATCACTGGTAACACACATTGATCACATTGTTGCCTCCAAACACAGCTGTACTCAAACTGTCAAACAACTGGCAAAAAATCGATCGATTTTTTAATAATGTAGTTAGTTAAGTACATTGTACCCGAAGTGTCTTCTTATCTATTAACCTCGGCTGTACGATTTTTTTATCAATGACTTGATTGCCTTTGATCCTAGGCTTACGTGATGGAAAGCAACGCCAGGGTCTAAGATGGATCAGGAAATTCAAGGAAATGGCTGGCTCTCACTGGCTCTCACACACACACGACGAAACACAGTAAAACTGTGCTGGGTTTTGTTGACTTTTACAACACGCGTTATTTCCCAGCGGGCGGTGGGGAAGTTTTATATTCTGCCCAGTCCCCACACAGGCGATCTTGTGCTGACCGCATCTACCAATTCTCCGTGACATTCAAGTCAAATTTCTATGACATTTTAGCCTCAGCGGCCATCCGTTGTTTGGATTTCGTTGCATGCCGACTGCCACTTCATTTCCTTTCTCTATAACTCAGCATTTAACATACATGAAACTTGTCGACCCCTTGAACAGCAAAGGGGTAATGGAGCAATGAAATATAATAAGGGTCAGCGTAATAAAACACGATTAGTAGTTGACGATAGAATGTGACCAATTTGAAAAAGGTAGAAAGCTTGTAACTTGTGCTTACGCGCTTACGCTTACGACAATACGCTTCCAAGTGGAAGCGTATTTTCCGTGTGGTGAAGGATTTAGTATACATAGTGTCACCACCCCCATTCCATCCTGAAGGTGTCGTAAAAGTCGACAAAAGGAAATTACAAGGTCAGTAACCTGAGAGATTTAGAATGAAAGTTCGAGGATAACTTGTAACGAAACCCTGTGCCAATCCGTCTAGCCAGCGTGGCACGGGAGGCTGGTAATGAGCTGTGTAATTGGAGAAGGACCGACTCAGCAGTAGGCGATTTATAGGCTGGCGAGAAGTGATATAGAAATAGTAACTGGAACGAGAAGTGATATAGAAATAGTAACTGGAACGAGAAGTGATATAGAAATAGTAACTGGAACGAGAAGTGATATAGAAATAGTAACTGGAACGAGAAGTGATATAGAAATAGTAACTGGAACGAGAAGTGATATAGAAATAGTAACTGGAACGAGAAGTGATATAGAAATAGTAACTGGAACGAGAAGTGATATAGAAATAGTAACTGGAACGAGAAGTGATATAGAAATAGTAACTGGAACGAGAAGTGATATAGAAATAGCCAATGAGATGTCTTTGAGTTGGGTGTCACATTGGGGCACATAATGTAGTGCGGTTTCTATCTATCTATCCACTGCTGAACATAGGCTTTCGCACAATGCGCTTTGATTTAAATATTTGTATGACCTACAAGTATTTGTTCCGGGTCTGGGTGTTTTCTATCACCCAAAAAAATAATTATATAAGTAGTTTATCATCCATTTCGTTACCATAACACAAGCATTAAGTTGCTTAGCTTGGGACGAGATGGCGTTGGGTAAAATGTCCAAGGATATTTATTTCATATATCTCGCGTCATATTACATCAGAGTTTCGTACCATTCACGTAACGCTCAAGAACTTTTATTTGGCTTTGTCGCCCCTGTAGAAAAGGTTGACTGCTCGAATCTCAATAAGCTGTCAACACCTTGAATCATTGCTACTAAGCACTATTATTATACATTGAGGCCGTCATGAAAATAAGGTGCTAAGAAAATATGAATCTACATTTGAGTACGTCGCCCCAAAAACTTCACGTACACGATGAAACCTACACACTGACCTACTGCCTCACATAAGCAGGTAAACTTTTATAACAAAATTACACCACACAAATACAGTGGTCAGTGTTTGCGAAGGCTCTCTAGTACGGAGTTTCGTGAGTTAGGTGAGGTAATTAAAGAAAAACAAGAGGAAACCTAAAATAGAATTACACCCGCCTAATTATATTCCGATAACGCTAGATGGCAGTGGGCAGGGCACATAGCGCGCAGGACCGACGCCCGATGGGGCAAAAAAGTCCTGGAATGGCGACCGCGTTCCGGAAAGCGCAGTGCTGGTAGGCCTCCCACACGGTGGACCGATGACCTGATTAAGGTCGCCGGAAAACGCGGCCCAGGATCGGCCTTTGTGGAAATCTTTGGGGGAGGCCTATGCCCAGCAGTGGACGTCTTTTGGCTGAAATGATGATGATGATGAAATGATGAACGCTAGATATTGAATTCCTGACGGAAACGTGTAAGAAATAAAAGGATATTCATTTTACAATTTAAGTAATTTGGTATTAATAATATAAATTTACCTTGGAACCAATCTTGGCCCGTGTGGTGACTGATTTAGAACACAATGTCACCAGCCCATATCGTCTTTAGGATGTCGTAAGAGGCGACAAAAAGAACGTAAGAGGCAGATGACATATCCTCAAGAAAAGAAAAACTTGATACAAACCCTGTGCCAACCCGTTTTGCCAGCGTGACACAGTAGGCTAATTTCCCTCCATGAATTTGGAGGAGGCCCGACCCAGTAGTGGGTGGTAGTAAACCTAATGTTGACGATGATGAGCGCCACATCGGGTATTTATTATTGTAAAAATAAAACCTTTTTACTTATAACTCTTTTTTATTATTTGTTGTGTTTTTAAATATTAAGTTAATTATTTGGCAAAACAACATTTGCGGGATCAGCTAGTTATTTTATATTTATTTGATGTAAAAAGTGAATAAACGGGCGAACAAGGCGCTTAATATTTTCCAAGCTCGTATTCTTTCCTTCAACTACCGAGATCCCAGCTCCACATCGCTTACACGTAACCAGACCAACGCCTGCCCAGCGTGGCACATTAGGCTAAATACCCTCCACGTCATTTATGGGCTGAATGGTAGATATAAAATATCACGCACATTTTTCGAATAAGGAAAACGAAAGTAGCTTAAAAATGTATTCATTCCCAGTGCCTCGGTACGACCAGATGAACTGTATTCGGTGTTATGCTTAATTATAATATCTGGGGCGAGATCTCGTTAGAGTTGGCACGTAATAAAAGTATCCGCCAAAAAAGTTGCGTTGCAGGAAGCGAACCATACTTCGAATAAAAAATTTAAAACATTATGACCGCACTCGGCGAGCAACTTTTTAAAATGGTAAAGCAATTTATTTTTGCGTGCCATACACACATTTGGATTTTTTAAAAACTCTAAGACAGTTTGCCTCATCAGCATCATTATTTTGGCTCATAAAATGTCAACAGCTGAACGGGTCTCTTCCGATAACATGGAGAGAAATTTGCTATGTACCACGCTGGCCAGACCGTGTAGGCACAGCGTTTAGTAACAAGTCTTCCTTTCCTAACGGCTAGGTATTCTGCCTTGTCATTTCCTTTAGTCGGCTCTTACGACACCCTGGGAATAGAATGGCATGGTGATCGAAATCATCATCAACATAAATTTATCAAAGAGTTTAATTTGCATTCTTTCAGACAGTATCACACATTTAGTAATTGTTAAAAAGATAACAGAGAGACAGCCCTACCATTGAAATTTCATATCATGTATTGTGCTATTAATTTAAATTTATTATATTTATTATAAAATTTTAATAAATTTGATTGTTCGTGTGGTGACGGATATAAAATACATAGTATCACCAGCCAATTCTATCCTAAGGATGCCGTAGGAATCGACTTAAGAAAATGATAATGCCGATAACCTAACCACAAGAGAACGAAAACTTGATACGAAACCCTGTGCCAACCCGTCTGGCCAGCGTGTCACAGTAGACTAATTACCCTCCATGTAACTGTAGGAGGCCCGACTCAGCAGTGGGTCATTTATGGGCTGAATAGTAAACATTTGTGTGTATTTCACACAGACACAAATGACTATGATACCAAAGATATATTTACCAATACCGTAGGATATTTAATTCCGACAATAAATCAATTATATTGAAATTTAGTCTTTCACCTTAGCCTGCCACACTACGGGCGAAGACGCGAGCGGTATCTAGTTTACCATATCAATAAGCATAGCTATATAATAGCATAGCAAAATCCAAGATGCTTCCAGCAAAACACGATCATTGTTAAACTAGATTAATATACAGCGAGAACAGCTTATGCAAATGATAATCAGACGGCAAAAAATTAACCATGGCCGTAGACTGAGCTGTGTCGACAGTAATTTTATTATACGAGATCTCCGAGTTCATTGAAATCGTAATTAGTTTGTTTCATCACCGACTACAGTAAATTAACTGTACTTCATATTCGAGTGACGATTGTAGCTTACTTATTTTATTTGACCCTTGACGTTCTAGGCCTTGTTTTTATTGAATACGGTAAAAAAAATATGTTTATTAACCTCCCAACAAAAGAGGGGTTATAAAATTTACATGTGTATACAGGATGTAACAAAAAACGTATAGCGATTACGAAAACATCGATAGTATTATAGACCCTGTCTGCAATATTTCAGAAAAAAACTAACTAACTTTTATAAATATGATGGTCCCTATTTTTAAAAACTGTAACTAGAGAAATAGGCATGGAACCGGTGCTACCGGTGCGCGATGGTGTGCGGTTTTAGAATTCCTCAGCATACGGAGAAATGGCTTAAAATTTACCCACACGGTAGGTACGTAACAAATGATCCACTAATCGTATGCAGATGAGATACTGCCACGACACTCTCCATACATTTGCATGGCATTTAGAACACTTTTACGCCACACTGCATATTCAATAGACTTACGAAGATATTCGGCGGCATCAACGATAGAATAAACGAATTATTTACAAATAAAATAAACCACTGTTGTCATTGATCACCAGTATACGATTATACGAGTATTTACAGATTATTTACAAATCTGAGAATCTGAGAGATTAAACGAGTATTTACAGTCGCCACCATTTTATCCGTATGGTGATGGATTACACTGTGTCACCGTCCCATTCCATCCTGAAGGTGTCGTATTAGCCGACATAAGGAAATGACAAGTTAAAAAAAAAGTATAGAAAGTAAAGTGATTACGGAGCATTTCGAAATCTGAGATACTGTAATACGAGTATTTACAGTCACCAACATTTTATCCGTATGGTGACGAAATACACTGTGTCACCACCCCATTCCACCCTGAGGGTGTCGTATGCGCTGACAAAAGGAAATGACAAGGCCGATAGCCTAACCCTGTGCCAACCTGTCTGGCCAGCGTGGCACAGTGGAGGAGGCCGGACTCAGCAGTGGGTCATCTATGGGCTGAGTAACAAAAATATAATCATAATATTTTACAGCTCGTGTTAGAAAACTTGGAGCAATGTTTTGAGACTACTGTCTAAGCTTTAAATCACGTGTGTATGATATATTTATTAGTTTTTTAAAGTGTAAACAGTTGTTGGTGAGCCTAGAATAAATAAATAAATAAAATAAATAAGAATTGTTAAATTGATAACGTTCCATTTGCGGGCAAAAATGTATTGGTTGCTAGAGATTTAAATTTTCCCAATCCGATAGCCGATTCCGTTCATTTCCGCAAGCATCTCTCGAATATCAAGGTTCTGATGTACGAGAAATACCAAACCACTACTACCACTTTCTTATGTAAGTGAATTATGCTCAAATAGATCGTCGTCTTCCTCGTCGTCGTTTAGCCCACTACTGAGTCGGGCTCCCTCCAAATCAATGGAGGGAAATCAAGTTAGTATCACGTTTTCCTTCTCGTTCGGCTAGGTGATCTGTCTCTTGCGTTCTTTTAGTCACCTCCTACGATACCCTCAAGACGGTGTGGGTTGGTGACATTGTGTATTCTAAATCCGCCACCACACGCTCAATTACATGCCATTTAACAATGTTACCTAACAATAAAAAGAGCAAACTAGTTTTGTTTTAATATGCGAGCGAAAATCACGTGCTGGCTAGAATAAGGAAAGCTTTTTTTCATAAAACCCCCACTCTCAGTTTTATACAGTCAGCGCGCGAAGCATTTCTGTCTCCCTTTTATTTCAGTTCGCTTCATTACACACAGTTGCCGCACCGAAATAGAATCCGCAAAAGGTTATGTTGCTCAGTCATGACAACGCGAGCAATCAGAGACAAAATTATAAAGCTGCCTTCCAATTAACTGAACAAAGGCAACGAGTGGAAGGAAAGAATGGCACACAGTAAATCAAAAAGGAATGTGAACCATTCACCTAAGCTCAGTTTTAGACCAAATAGTCATCGTAAAATGTAGCACCAAGAAATGAGGTTTTAATGAAAGTATTGAAATTATAATGTCGACTGCGCATCTATTGGCACAGGGTTTCGTATCAAGTGTTATAATTTTCGGCCTTGTGATTTCCTTTTTTCGGCTCTTACGATACCCTCAGGTTGCAATGTGGCGGTGACATTCGGCGGTATTTACTGGTGTTTTTGAAAAGTCAAAAGTGAAGTTAGGAATCTAGTTGCATGTTCCAAAAAGTAGATCCTATGGAGAAGAATAGGCAAGAAACTCCATGGAATCTAAATTCTTAATTTCACTTAATCTTTGCAATGAAATTCGACAACATTTTGGAGCTTCCGTATAGAATTCTTCACAATATTCAAGTAACGTAAATAACCTAAATAAAACATCATATTGATGAACAATGGAACGAATAACTCATTAGGTAGGTACATGAATAAAACAATACTTGCCACTACTCTTAGCACACCTGCCAAAACATAATACAATTTCACCATTATTTTAGCTTTTGCACACATTTTAACAATACAACATTCGAACTGATTTCCAAGTATGATATAATTCATTTATCAACGCATATATTTCATGTTTGCATCCAAAATGAACAATAACTGATCAAATTTAGATGAATGATCAGGAAACATATGGCATTTTGACATTATAGGTACATTTAACTCGTATCGTAAGCTATCAAATTTGTACTTGATGTTTTTCATTACCATCGGCCTGCGGTTACAGTTTGAACTTTACTGTGTCATAATTACTGCATCATTCGGTATTTTTATATCAGTCATATACTTAGAAGAGATCGCGTGGAAATAATTTAATATTTTCCGCGTGGTGACGGATTAAGAATACATGGTGTCACCACTTCTTTCCATCCCGAGGGTGTTGAAACCCTGTGCCAACCCATGTGTCCAACGTGGCATAACAGGCTTATTCATCATTTCAGCCAAAAGACGTCCAGTGCTGGACATAGGCTTCCCCCAAGGATCTTCACAAAGGCCGGTCCTGGGCCGCCCGCATCCACTGCTTTCCGGCGACCTTAACCAAGTCGTCGGTCCACCGTGTGGGAGGCCTACCAGCACTGCGCCTTCCGGAACGCGGTCGCCACTCGAGGACTTTTTTGCCCCATCGGGCGTCGGTCCTGCGAGCTATGTGCCCTGCCCACTGCCACTTAAGTTTAGCAATCCGATGGGCTATGTTGGTGACCCTGGTTTTCCTGCGTATCTCCTCATTTCTGATTCGATCTCGCAGGGAAACTCTGAGCGTAGGCCTCTCCATTGCCCTTTGGGTGACTTTGAGCCTTCTGATGGAGCCCATAGTGAGCGACCACGTCTCTGTTCCATAAGTCATCACTGGCAACACACATTGGTTGAAGACTTTTGTCTTCAGACTTATTACCCTCCTTGTATTCGGAGGAAGCACCACCACGACTCACCCGTGGCTCATCTATGAGCCGCGTAGTACTAGGAATAAAAATTGAATATCGCTCAGGACTATTCTTTTTGGTACGTAATATATGGCGGAACTTATACGAATGAGGTAAAAAGGAGGCTCTGATACTGACACAGGGTATAGCGATATAAAAAAAAATGACGGGGGGCTTTTAGTATAGACTGGTTTTATGTATATAACATAGTATGACAAAATCTGACATTTATATAACACTAGTGACCCGCCCCGGCTTCGCACGGGTGCAATGGTGAACATCTAAATTTATTAGTGTATCTCTACAATATTTTGCATGTATTATACTTAAACCTTAAACCTTCCTCTTGAATCACTCTATCTATTAAAGAAAACCGCTTAAAAATCTGTTGCGTAGTTTTAAAGATTTAAGCATACATAGGGACGGACAGACGACAGCGACTTTGTTTTATAATATGTAGTGATAGTGATAGTGAAGTGATAGTGATACTGATGATAGTGATATGTCTTACTCGGCAGTGAGTAATCTATAGTCCCACATTATGTTAATATTTTGTAAGTTAAAATACTCTCACAATAACATACTTAGACAAGGCGTTGAGCTGAGCAAGTAATAAATCTAAAGTAAGTAGGTTATGCGCGCGGTTTTGCCCACGTAGGTTTGAGACACGTGCTGATCTCTACTTCGTAGTACGCTAATGGTGGAAACATTTTTGTTTAGTTTTCGAGTATATTCGTTACAAACATACAAATGGGTGTCCTTTGTGTCCACCCGCGCGCCCCCGCGATACAAGTGCAGGGGATTGGGTTTAAAAAATAAATTTCTTCTTTATCATAATTATTTTAGTATAGATTTACCAAGATATCACAAAGACAGGAACTTCAAACGCAAAATATCTAGATACGAATACTCAACAGTACATTTGCTTTACTTTATCTAATGGTTCACTTAAAAAACGGAGTGTCTAAAATATTTTTGTCTTTAAAATATCTAGGCGCTATTCCGAGTTTTCTCTGTTCCGTCTTTGAGCAATTCCGTCTGAAATACGAGGTCATTGTTGGTGGCACCGTCGGTGTTGGGACCAGGGGGTGAAGGGGGCAGTGGGGACTTGGGCGGTACCGGCAACATCACCAGTGGGGGGGGGGATCAAACCCATTACAGTAGTAGGTGAAATAGGACGCCTGTGTCGAGTTCCGTTAAAGTAATTGTATTTCATCCATCCTTTTACGTTTGAAATTATACTTGAAGATGCAAATACATATTTGGCTTCTTGTTGAGTTATTACTTTATGCCTTTACTGCAAACGCAAAGAGATATTTTCGTGAAACATCATTATTCTTTTAATGTTATACTAATATTCAGCCCCTGAATGACCCACCGCTGAGTCGGGCATCCTCCCAACACAGGAATGTAATTAGCCTACTGTGCGAAGCTGGACAGAGAGGTTGGCATAGAGTATTGTATCAAATTTTCCTTCTCTTGGGGCTAGGTTGTTCGTCTTTTCATTTTTGTCAAATCTTACGTCACCCTCAGGATGGAATGGGATGGTGACAATATGTATTCTAAATCCGTCACCACACAGATATTTTGCATATTTGGTTGAAATGCACTCTTTTATGTTAAAAACGTGATGGTTTTTGTGTGCACAATAAACTACTCGTATTAAAAAAATACTGATGCATTCATGCTACGTTTGCATGCTACGATTTTTCACATAAACTGCCGATACAATTTAGGTGCATTTATCGTTTGGATGTGGTGTGGTGACCGATTCAGAATACTCAATGTCACCAACAGTGTCATAAGATGTGACTAAAGGAATGGAACACCTTGATACACGCTCTAAGGCAACCCGTGTTTCCAGCGTCGTACAGTAGTCGAATTTTGTGCAATAATTTGGAGGAGGGCAGACTCAGTAGTGGGTCATTCAATGGGCAGAAATGATGATGATGGCTGGTATGTACATATAACACCTTGTGAATATGGCTGGGACGCCGTGGATGTGGTCTGCACGAGATCCTTCTTTGTGGAGATCTCAAAAAACGTAATGTTTTTTATTCGAATAAATGCTTGCGAATGCTTTCAAATAGTAAAAAAAAACACAATAATTTTAATTTAAAAGAAATATAAAAATAATTAATCATTTAGTTTTTACCATGGGGGATGGGGGAGGCCAATGTTCAGTAGTGGACTTCCGTGGCTGATGGATCTAAGTGGACTAGGTAGGTATTGCTAGTCCGAAAACCACGGCTGAAGGCGGGTTATCGGATATAGGTAAACAAATAGTGTTTTTAGAAATCTACGTAATCATTAAAACCATATAAGCTACAATGGAGAATAGAAAATTGCAGCAAAATTACAGAGAATGAGCTTTATCGTCGCGTGCACCAATTGTTGTAAATGGGTTAATACGCACCCCTGTACAGTAACGAACAATTTATGCACAATCTTCATCCTTAAATCCTTTTAAATTACATTTTTAATTTTTTCCAACCACGCAATGTATTGTGACTGATCATGCTATTGACTGACTGACTAATATGTACTACTACTAGTCAGCCCACAGATGACCCAATGCTGAGTCGGCCTCCTCCAGTTACATGGAGGGCAATTAGCTTACTGTGCCGCGTTAGCCGAACGGGGTGGCACAGGGTTATGTAGCAAGATTTCCTTCGCTTGTGCCTAGTTTCACATATAATTACTGAATACACAATGTCAACAACTCATACCATCCAGAGGTTGTCATAAGCTAGCCGCAAGAGATACACACCCTGAGCCAACCCGTCTTGCCAGCGTGGCACAGTAGGCTAATTTCCCTCCACGAATTGGGAGGAGAACCGACTCAGTAGGCTGAAACGATGAATCAATAATCTAATATTTTCATTGAATCTCTAACAGGCGCTTGCTTCAGAGTATCATACATAAATAATAAATAAATATCCTTGGACATTTCACACAACGCCATCTCGTCCCAAGCTAAGCAACTTAATGCTTGTGTTATGGTAACGAGATGGATGATAAACTACTTATATACATTTTTTTTGTAAATACATACTTATTATAGATAGAAAATGACACCCAGACTCCGAGCCAGTGCCTCTGGTTTAGACAAAGACACTTGCCCGACCCCGGAATCGAACCGGGGACCCGTTGATCCAAGGCGGCACATCTAACCACTAGACCAACGAGGCAGTCAATAAATGTAGGTAAATATTATAGGGTTAATGAAAAGGAGTATAAAGCCATACATGCTCAACTGGACTTGGCGTCAAAGATGTATGACCCATTGTGGCAGAAATATTTTGCTGAACATACAATATAAGTGGCAAGCGTATTTTCAAGTGAGTTTATTTGGGTACTTATTTTCTTTTACTATTTCGTGCAACATACGTTGGCGGACTTGATGCCTAGAGGCATTCAATAGACTAATAGCTGACCGGGAGAAGTTGATGTCATAATATTCGTTTACCGACTGCAGCGCCATCAGTGGGGCTGATTTGTGAATCTAAAACATCTCCGGTGCCACCCAAACGCATACAAAAAAAACCATTTAAATAGGTCCGGCCGTTTAGGAGGAGTTAAGTGCACATACACACGTACAGCAGAATTATATAAAATATATGCAAAGTGATAGAGGCTTTTTTTCTTTGTATGTACTTGTAAGAATGTGCAGTCGTACTCGGCAACAAAGGGCAGACCATGACAGGTAAAAAGAAATGAAAATTTACTATAAAAAATAGCTCTACAGAGAAGAGCCGGAAATAAAATCTATAGTTACTTTGCTTTTTTAATCGCTATTTTTAGGTACGAGGTACATTTGTGAGAGCAAACTAGCAAAATATTTCGCTGAGCAAATTAGTATTACCATCCGGCGTGGCAATGCTGCCATCCTTCAGAAATATAAATAACAATTATTATTATTGTGCTGTGCTGAATAATTTTTTACTTTGTATTTATATAAGTATTCTAAATTCATCCTTACATGGATGGCATAGCCACCAGATTGACAAAATTATGTCCCCGAAAAATAAAGCAGTATGCCGATACACCAATATATCATGACTCGGCACAACTGCTTCAAGACGAAGCAGATTCGATGACGCGCGACTTCCTTATTGCTCCAATATTTTATCTCATCTCAGCAGCATTTGCGTCTAACGAATAACGTATTAAATTGCTATTTGTTTCTTCCAGAACCTTCCAATTGTTTTAGGAGATGTCAATCGTGCAATTTATTCAATTCATTAACATGTGTGGCTTTTTGATGGATTATAAATTGATAAAGGGCATGTTTTATGTCGTCGCAATTTTTTTTTCTTTGTGGATACGTATACACATAAATAAAACTGGAGTGTCTGTTTTTAATATAAAAAGACCCGCTTTTTACTAAGTTCATTTGGATGTATACACGGAACATATACCAAACTTTTTTTTTTAAATTTATTGTTTCTCTTTTTGGTTGTTTTCGGCTAATCTCTGAATTAAATGGACCGCTTTGACGTGACTTTGACTGGCAGATAGCCGATGTAACTTAGGCTACTTTTATTGAAAGCTTTTCAGGAGCGTTTAGTTACTTTACAGTTTTTCCAAATTCCATCATTTTTGGTAAATACGACGCGGTTTAAGTCGCGGGTAATAGCCAGTTTTAATATAAAATACCTATGACGTAATACATAAATAATATAGATATACCTAAGGCATAAAAGGGTTAGTGCCTTGTTAGGTTTTCGGCCTTGTCATTTCCTTTTATCGGCTCTTACGACACCCTCAGGATAGAATGGGGTGGTGACACTATGTATTCTAAATCCGTCACCACAAAAATGATCCATATAAAATAAACACGCTCCTGTGTTATAAAGATTTAATTTTCGGATTGTACTAACTATTGCATAACATCGCCAAATCTAAGCAAGGGCCTTCGACCTCATTTACTTATAATATTAAAACAATGTTTTAGATGAAATAAAGAATCTTAGTATGTCAAGTTAGAATCCCAGTTCTGTTGCCAAACTATTACTAGAATTAAAATATACTCGAATTATATTTTCTATGCTATATGTGAAGTACTTAGTGCCGAGTATTTTGTTGAAAATACTAGATACGAATTGTTCACGTATTTCCACATGACCAACCCTCTCTTTTCTACTGCGTACAAAATATGTTTGACTGAAACGTCTGTGCATCGGACTCCGTTACGGTAGAATGGTACGCGGGTCGCACATCTGCGCAAACCACACCCTATTTACTTCCCTTTGACGTTGGTAACATATTTCTAGTTCAAAATGTACATAATAGTAATATTCGCATTTAACTTATGTATAAATGCGGTTGTAATTCAATATCTTCGTCGTTTCAGCCCATAAATGACCCACTACTACGTCGGGCCTCCTCCAAATTCATGGAGGGAAATTAGCCTACTGTGCCACGCTCACAAGACAGATTGGGTTTGTATTAAGTTTTCCTTCTCTTGCGGCTAGGTGATCTGCCTCTTGCGTTCTTTTAGTCACCTCTTAGGATACCCTCAACACGTTAGGGGTTGGTGACATTGTGTATTCTAAATCCGTCACCACACAGACAGAGTTACACATTAATAATAAATAATAATAAATATCCTTGGACATTTCACACAACGCCATCTCGTCCCAAGCTAAGGAACTTAATGCTTGTGTTATGGTAACGAGATGGATGATGAACTACTTATGTAAGTACATTTTTTTTTGTAAATACATACATATTATAGATAGAGGACACCCAGACCCGGAACAAATACGTGTAGGTCGTACAAATATTTCTTCCGTGCGGGAATCGAACCCGCGACTTGCTCCGCAGCAGTCGATCGCTCAACCACTGCGCTAACCCTATATTTTGAAAAATGTCTGAAGAACGTAAGAAAGAACACAATCAGAACCGTTAAACATCCGTAACCGCAATGTGTAAGGATGCTGAAAGCCTTTTTTTAAGTTGTATACTCAATATAATTATTATTATTAATAAGATTATTTAAATAACACCTTCTGGCTAACTGCTTAACAGTTTTAACCTAACATATCATTATGTATAGAATGTACTAACAATCTCGCAAAACAAATCTCGAATAACATTAAAACACATTCTACCGTCATAATGATTTCCTCCGTTTTTTATTCTCCAGTGTTCACACAATAGGATACGATTGTCATGAGACTGAACAATATCATTTTCATCGCACAAAGACTCGAAATACAATGTTAACAAAAATACCCGGGTGCATTGATGCAGCCCCGGGAACAAGGATTAAGTTGCTGTCTCCCGGCTCAACTCAGCATTATTTAAAACAGAGGATTTGTCAGCTATAAGAAATATGAAGACTGTAAATGCAGCTGAGGATTTCCAATTTTATGTATATTGGAGTTAGGAGCAATATCGCTCAAATACTAGAAATTGTTGTTTGGCTTGAGTAACCACTGGATTCAGTGGTTTGTCGATCCGTGTGATGACGGATTAAGAATACATAGTGTCACCATCCCATTTCATCCTCATCATCATCATCATTTCAGCCAAAAGACGTTCACTGCTGGACATTGGCCTCCCCCAAGGATCTCCACAAAGGCCGGTCCTGGGCCGCCCGCATCCACTGCTTTCCGGCGACCTTAACCAGGTCGTCGGTCCACCGTGTGGGAGGCCTACCAGCACTGTGCCTTCCGGAACGCGGTCACCACTCGAGGACTTTACTGCCCCATCGGGCGTCGGTCCTGCGAGCTATGTGCCCTGCCCACTGCCACTTAGGTTTGGCAATCCGGTGGGCCATGTCGGTGAACCTGGTTTTCCTGCGTATCTCCTCATTTCTGCAGGGAAACTCCGAGCATAGCCCTCTCCGTTGCCCTTTGAGTGAATTTGAGCTTTCTGATGGAGCCCATAGTGAGTGACCACGTCTCTGTTCCATAAGTCAGCATCCTGAGAGTGTCGTAAACGCCGACTAAAGAAAATGACAAGGCCGAAAACCTAGCCATAAGGGAAGGAAAACTTGATACGAAACCCTGTGCCAACCCGTCTGGCCAGCATGGCACAGTAGCCTAATTACCGCTTCGTAATGGGGGGGGGGGGGTCATTTATAGGGTGAGTAGTAGTAGGAGTTCATTATGAAGTTGTTTTTAACCCCCGACGCAAAAAGAGGGGTGTTATAAGTTTGACGTGTCTGTCTGTCTGTCTGTCTGTGGCACCGTAGCTCGCGAACGGATGAAGCGATTTCAATACAGTTTTCTGTATGACAGGTGAGTTACGGGCGAGTGTTCTTAGACATGTTTGACGAAAATCGGTTCACTCGTTTAAAAGTTATGGGGGGTGAAATTGGGGAAGAATAACCGAATGTCTGCAAATATAATCGAGTGGGGTCTCAAATGAAAGCGTATCACGTGCACATTACAAAATTATATGTTCCATGAAAATCAGTTGAGCCCTGAAAAAACTCTGGGGGTAAAAGTGGGGGGATACCCAATATCTGGAAATATATGTGGTAGGGATCTACATCATAACCTATAAAAAGCAGAAAATAAAAACTAAATTAAAAATTTAAATAAAACCCCGACACTACTAGTACTACTAGAAATGATCTAAGTACCCTTTAAAAAGTAAAAAATAAAAAAAATACATCGCGTTGGGGAACCGTTCCTACTTATTTATTACCTGACCCCTGGTTATTTAAATTTTTAATTTAGTTTTTTACATACATAACTACATCCGTCCATCAGTTTGTTTGTAAACTTAAAAATCACTGAACGGATTATCATGCGAGTTTTGCCAGTAGATCATAGAGAAGTTATGGCATGTATTTATAACAAGAAAACATTTGGGTTACCTAAAGGGTACCAAAGTTCAAACAAAAATGACCTTACCCATAATGAATGACATAACCCAAGGTGTAGGAAATAGCCCTGCCGAGAGAAAGTGTTACCGAAATGCGAAAGATGGATATGCACACGTAAAAAATAAATGTCTTGATATTAAAATCGGGACTGGCAAATATTATTTGAATATGTGACTCATTCTTCTATCAAAGCAAGTACCTATCTAATATATACACTATTTAAAAAAAAGTGCAAATCCTTTTTTGAATTAGAGTAATAATGTTGTGCCTGTTTCTGCCAGTGTTCCAAGTTTGAATAGCACAAACTGCGCAAAGCGGTTGGAAATACACAACACTTGAAAAGAAAATACGTAGGCAACCAACAAAGGCACGTAAAAAGAAGAGTTTTTTATGCGGAGCTGATTTTAGAGATGAAAAAAAAACGCGGTATCTATTCAAAACGCGAAAGAAGAGCCCGTGTAGTACGGAACAATAACTTTTCAACATAGTTTTGATTAATACATAAAAAGAAGAACGCTTACACAACACGAACGCCATTTTTTTATGATAATCATCATTACACTGAGTCGGGCCTCCTCCAACTACATGGAGGGTAATGATCCTACTGTGCCACGCTGGCCAGTTTTCCTTCTCTTGCGGCTAGGCTCTCGGCTTCATCCTTTTTTTTTGTCAACTCTTACGACACCCTCAGAACGGAATGAGGTGGTGACATTTTGTATTCCAAATCCGTCACCATACAAATGGTACCAATGTCTACGAAATTAGAAACCAGTAATTGAAATAGTTTAAAGCAGACAGAGCCAAATAACCCTAATATTACTATGATGGCGAGTCAGAATAAAATCTAGCGTCTAGAAATAACCAGTATTGACAGTTCAATATGGCATCGACTAAGAGCGCCGCCGAAATCCATTTCGCTCAGTTGACTCCTGCGAGTTTCGAGCAAATACAAGCTCAAATATGATTTTATTTCAAGCATTTCTGTGATAGTGTTGGAAAAATAAAATCGTATTAAACATCGGGTAGACTTTACTTTTTATTCATTTCACTTTCCATCGTACATATGAGCCGGGCCTCCTGGCTCCTGGAGGGTAATTAGCCTACTGTGCCACGCTGGCCAGACGGGTAGGCACAGGGTTTTGAATCAAGTTTTTCTTCTCTTGTGGATATGTTTCCGCCCTTTTAATTTCTTTGTGACGGCTCTAACGACATCCTTGGGATGAAATAAAAGGTGATGACACTATCGTAATGTAAAAAGAAAACAGTTTTTTTTTCTTTAAAAATATTCCTCTATATTCAAAACATGATCTTCGTCTTCTCCATGTTCATCTTAAGGCCGACTCGTTCGGAGGCTCCACAGAGGCCATCGAGCATCGTAGTGAGGCCCTCCATGGTCTCAGCCATTACGACTATGTCGTCAGCGAATCGAAGGTGAGTGATGTACTCGCCGTTCACGTTAATGCCCAGCCCTTTCCAGTCCAGAACCTTGAAAACATCTTCCAGTGCAGCGGAGAACAGTTTCGGAGAGATAACGTCTCCCTGTCTAACACCTCGCTGCAACTGGATCGGTTTCGAGGTCTGGTCCTGGAGTCGGACTGATATGGTGGCGTTTTCATGCAAGCACTTCAACACTTCGATGTACCGATAGTCGACTTGGCGCCTCTGGAGAGCCTGCAATACTGCCCACGTCTCGATCGAATCGAAGGCTTTCTCGTAGTCCACGAACGCCAGACAAAGGGGCAGGTTATACTCCTCGGTCTTCTGTATAACCTGCCGTAGCGTTAAAATATGGTCTACGGTACTGAAGCCTTTTCGGAAACCGGCTTGTTCGGGAGGCTGGGAATCGTCAAGCCTGCACGCGAGTCTATTCGTGATGACCCTCGTGAACAACTTGTAGACGTGGCTCAGAAGTGAGATGGGTCTGTAGTTCTTCAATAAGGTGTTATCTCCCTTCTTGAAGAACAGCACCACCACACTTCTGTTCCATGCCTTTGGCGTTCGTCCTTCGAGTATGACGGAATTGAATAACTTCTGAAGGGCCCTAAGGTAGGCCTCCTACACGGTGGACCGACAACCTGGTTAAGATCGCCGGAAAGCAGTGGATGCGGGCGGCCCAGGACCGGCCTTTGTGGAAATCTTTGGGGGAGGCCTATGTCCAGCAGTGGACGTCTTTTGGCTGAAATGATGATGATGATGATGATTCAAAACATGTTCCAAAGGGTTATCAACAATGTACTATCCAAAAAAAATTGACAAGAAACATAAAAGACGTTTGGTAACATATCAGCAAATATTGACTTGTATTCATTTTCAGTCGACCTGATTGAGGTCGCCGGAAAGTGATGGATGCGGGCTGCTCGGGACCAGCCTTCGTGGGAATCCTTGGGGGAGGCCTATGTCCAGAAGTGGTCTTTTGGGTGAAATTATGATGATTCATTTTATTTGAAACATTATTATATTTAATTAGCGGCCAGCCTTTCATTTGTGTTTATTATTCTTCTTCAAACTTGGCAACGTTTATATCGAAGTTAAATTAGACACAAAACACATTACAAACCCTTAGTCCTAAAAAATATATAACAAATATCAAGAACTGTGTTCATTCACGAATTTGAAAATACACAGTAGATAAACGCGGGGCAAATGGCATTTAGAGCTCCGATAGTTGGAGGAGGCGGCTTCCAAATGTGCAAATGAACATTTCGAAGGGAACACTAGCCAGATAGATACGGGTGGGTGCGTCTGGCTCGGTGGCCGAACGAAGCCAACAAATTACATCACTACATATACTCGTTGGTACCCATACGGGTTAACTACGTGCTATTGTGCACTCGTGAAGCTATTCCGCAGCACATCTGAGGACCGTTTTTGGAATAGGTATTGCAATTGTGTACTTTAAATCGGTATATTTTTTATTTTTATTTAAAAAAAACGGGTTGCTCACCGGGATTGCCAGCAGAAATAAAAACTAAAAAACGCGCCAACGGAAAATAAATAAATGTAATATTAGCACGATAAACCGCTAATTACACACACTAACCTCACAATGTAAACCAACTGATTTAAAATAATAATTTTATTACGTACCAGTAATATATATTACGTATGAATTGAAAAAAAAAACACAGTGACACAACAGCGAAGAGCAGCTAACTGTATCTTACTCGCTCGGGTACACTCGGCGGTCCCGAGTTCACCCGATCGAGCCTTTCAACTCAAAGCGTGACGGATCGGCCTAACTTACTGCCTACGGAAAAATCTGTTTGCGGTACGCCAAAAGAAGCTTTCAAAAATACGAAATCTCTGCACTACATAAAACCTGAACGTGGGGGCAGCTTACAAACATGTAATTCACGAACAGAAATGACACACCGACTCAGAGCAAGTGCCTCTGGTTTAGTCAAAGACACTTGCCCGACCCCGAAATCAAACCCGGGACCCGTTGGTCCAAAGGTGGCACATCCAAGCCCTCGACCAACGAGGCAGACCATTTAAAAAATGAATGAGGATCTCAATTTTTTGAATGTGCTTTGTATTACTCTGTCATTTATGAACCGATTACACCTAAGCGATTAGGAACATTTAGTCTCACAAGGCAGTTGACTAAAACGTTTAGAATATGTAACCCTTTTATAGTGAGTAGACAGTATGAGATGACTAAGGAATTAGATAGGCAAGCAATAGAAGGGGAACTTAATATGATTTTTTTTTGGTTTGGCGGGAAAATATGCCTGACATTGGGGCCCTCACCCACTAAAACAACCCGCCGTGCGCCAACACCCGCCCTCACGCGGCGGACCACGGGTACCACGTACGTTGCTACCGTGGTCCGCAGGTGCGCAGGCCCCATTGGGCACCCTCTCCCGTGCGACGCCCCGCGCACTTGGGCGTCACACCTTCGCGGTAAGCTATACCGGCGGACGGTGGGATATCCCCGACCCAACCGTCCGCAGCCTCGGCTAGGGCGGCATCAGGCGCAGGTAAGCGCACCCGCGCCGCCCCGCGCGCCGGCGGCGAAGCGGGTCCGAAAGGGGTGAATCCTCCCGAGCCTGTGCCAACCCGTTTGACCAGCTTGGTGCAGTCAGCTAATGGCGTCAAGTGCAATTAAAAGGGTCTTTACTCGGCTTTGGGTTATTTATGGGGTGAGAGCAAGAAGAATGACTTAATGTACACTTATTATAATGTTGCCTTATGAACTTCTTTGAAGAGCTCGCTTGAACTTTCTACTTACTATTTCTCAGCCCATAGATGACCCTGCTGAGTCGGGCCTCCTCCAGTTACATAGAGGGTAGTTAGCCTACTTTGCCATGATGGCCAGACGGGTTGGCACAGGGTTTCATATCAAGTTTCCCTGTCTTGCGGCTAGGTTATTGGCCTTGTCATTTCCTTTTGTCGACTTTTACGACGCCCTCAGGATGGAATGGGAATGACACTATGTATTCTAAAACCGTCACGGTCACCGCTAATACTTTAACCATGTCGTAAGAATATAAACTATCAAATTTACAAATGCACCAGCTATTTAATATTAAGTAAATACCGTTATTCGGACCGATATTCAGTGACTTGTCAAATCAACAATCTAATCAACTGATAACTATTTGAATGTAATCAACTGTTCATTAATCTACATTTTCATTAGATACGTTAAATGGAAACCAAACAAAACGATAATAGCCGATAATAACGTAGAAGAGCTGGTTGTAATTGGTTTTATTTAGATTGCTATTACATTTAACACTAGCTTAGGCGCATGGCTTATCCGTGTGGTGACAGATTTATAATGCGTTGTGTCACTACCCCATTCCATCCCACGGGTGGCGTTAGACACGACAAAAGCAAGCCGCAAGACAAACTTGAAACGAAACCCTGTGCAACCTGGTCTGGCAGAGCGTGACACAGTAGGCACTAGTATTAGTAGTAGCAATGTGTAATAGTATAATAGAGATAATTTGAACAAAAAGATGAATAGTATTACAAAACAAATTGACAGATTGGAATAATATATTTATAAGGTCTTGGGTATCGTGCACTCTAATTCCTTCAGCGAATAACAATTATCGGCCTTGTCATTTCCCTTTGTCGGCTCTTACGACACCTTCGGGATGGAATGGGGTGGTGACACAATGTATTCATAATCCGTCACCACACGGAAAACGACACGATGTATTATGGTAAATAGTTTTTCTGCAATCAGTGGCGATGTCTATTTTCAATGAAGAATCTGAATTGCTGCCTTGGCTGTCTGGAAGAGATTGCTTTCAGCAATAAGACCGCAAATTACTTTCTGTATAATTTAGTTGTAAATTTTCTTTTATTTGTGTTATTTATTTTATGTTATATGTATAGCTGTAGCCTGCCCACTAACTAAAATAAATAGGAAGAAAAGACATTACACTTTTTTATATACTTTTGTGGGCTCCTGCAGTAAACTTTGCTGAAGCATAGTTTCGAATTCTATAAAGGACATATAGACAAACATTCATTTTATATTTATGAAGATATAAGAAGATGAAGTTGTGTTGTAATTTTGTTATGGTGCAATAAAAAAGTATTCTATCTTTTTAAATTACGATATTTTCAAATATGGACTGTGTGACCTCAAGAATACCAGATGTAAACAATATTCATTTAAATCTCGAGGGGGATAGTAGCAAAGTGGGATATTAATTTGAATAATACAATTATAATTCTTTAATATAAATAATTCCGTAATTATAAATTGAGCATTCTTATGAAACTGCGGTGTTTGAGGAGAGTTACAAAATTTTATATCACTAAATAGTATAAAACAAAGTCGCTGTCGTCTGTCCGTCCCTATGTATGCTTAAATCTTTAAAACTATACAACGGATTTTAAAGCGGTTTCTTTTAATAGATAGAGTGATTCAAGAGGAAGGTTTATGTGTATAACCCACCCCCGCTTTGCACGGGCGAAGCCGGGGCCACTAGTTTTAAATAAAGCCGGAAGGTAGCAGGAAAGTGGTAGAGACATAAATGTACTTCCCGCCTCTCCCAAAAGAGCTTGTTTGATGTTGTTTACAATATTGTACCCTTACATGACCCACTGCTGAGTCAGACCTCCTCCAAATACATGGAGGACAATTAGCCTGATGTTCCACGCTGGGCAGAGGGGTTAGCACCAATTTCGTATCAAGTATTCCTTATCTTGGGGCTAGGTTTTCGACCTTGTCATTTCCTATCATCGACTCTTACGTCACCCTTAGGATGAAATGGGGTGGTGACACAATGTATTCTAAATCCGGATAGGAAAATTGTCTAGATATATTAGAAAGTAATTTGATTTCCGCTACATAAAAACACAATATTCACACTGCTGTATCTTTATTAACTTCAAACCAATCGCGAGATTGCTTCACACGTGGCTATTAAGATATGAACTTTTCCTACAAAGGTCTCCATGTACCCGACTAGCCGAGATTCCACCACCCAACTAGCGTTATCAACGGAGCGTATCTAACACAGGTGTTGAACGAAAGGTCCGACTTTCTCCGATTCCGAACTTAAGGTACTATTCACAAGTTTCTTCGGCGTCGTTTCCATCGATTTTAGATTAAGGAACTTCGAAAACCAGTAAAAACATTCTGTAATAAATTTTCGTACTTTACGAAGGTAGCGAGTACGCCGAGCAGGGTGTTTCGAACTTGTTGTAAAAGTTTTTAATAATGATCATGACGGCGGCCGCCTTGTCGTATTTTACTGGTCGGTATCAGATGAATTTCGGTCTAACGTTCTGCGGCCTCATGGAGATAAGGTGTTTTATTATATTAATGGGGTCATAACTGTATAGTCTTCTTTGAATGTATCTATGACAAGGGCTCTTTGTAGTCTTCCGTGTCGATATCGAAACATAATATGTTCTTATACCCTTCGCATCTCCTTCCCTCGACGACTTCTATCAGAACCACCTAGATTCGAGTATCCTGCAGACGTAATATATTATTTGATCGGTTATTATTTGTTGGTCGGATCGACATCCTGAGGGTGTTTTAAGAGCCGACTCAAGGAAATTACATGGCAGATCTAATCTAACCTAACATAACAGCAATAAAAGGAAAATGTAGTTCCCCTAAATGTTATTGGAGGAAGCTTTTTTATTTTCGTTAGGGAAATGCTTAATGCAAACCACTGCCCCTCGGCGGTGTGGTCAGTGGTTATGTGGGACTTCGGAACACTCGACTATTACCCATTAAAACCCCAGCGGTATACCCTCATACAGGTTAGTGAAGACGCCGACACCGCAATATAACGGCCTCGCAGAAGGAAGCCACGCCAGCTCTCGGCTCAGCGACCAACCAGGTTGACCGCCAACTCAAAGACACTAATAAACCTCACCGGTTTAGGGCTCACAGGGCAACTCTGAGAGGAATCCCCGAATCCTAAAGCCGATACGACACTGTGTGCTGTTTTTCGTCTGGCCACTCCCCGTGAGCCCGCCGAATGTGCGAACCGAGCCGGTATGGCCCCAACGGATCATGAAGGCATAAGCCCCCTCACCACGACAAGGTCGGTCAAGGGGGCCTGGGAGGAGGCCTGACACAGCCAGCAGTGAGTCTTTTACGGGCTAAGGAGAAGAGAATACCCATATAAAATTTATTAGGTACTTTTATTTATAGGACATAAGGAAAAAGATTTATAATCCATCAGTGCTGAGAAAGACCATTTTGTATAAATGTATGAGAAACACTGACAAATAAAATTGTATTTAAAAAACTCGGCTTAAAAAAATTCAACAATTTATAACTCTGTGAATTCAGTTATCGACCAATCAATATCATATCAAACGGTTATTGCAATGTTGATCCCAATCATTTGAGAAGCTGTGGGTAATTGAGAAGTAAATATTGTTTCAATACGTCAAACGAAGCGTACATTATCTTAAAAATTAAAAAGTTAACTTCACTACTGCTCGTTTGTGTAAATTTTATAAATATAGAAAGAACGACGCGATATAGATGGATGTTTATCGAGGCTCAATATTTATCCAGGTCTTACTCTAAAGTATGTTTAACAACTTAGTAAGTTTCCGATTTTCTTTTATTTTATTTATTTCCACAATGTTCCAACTCGTTGTTGAAGCATTGCATGCCTTTCAATAAACTTTTAACAAAGCGGCGCAAGAACATGAATTATTGTTTTTATATAAGAAAATAACAAAACTGTGCAGCTATGAATGTAGCGAAAGAAAAAGCGGGAAATCAATGATCGAAGTTTGAGAAAGAAATAAGTTCAGTAATGAAACCGGCAGCACTTTGATTTAAATATGGAAGGCAGCAAGTCGAATATTGAGATATTCGATTACTTCTTTTGTTTATCGTACTTCTCCGTTTACTTCGAAGTTTCCAAAGTTCGTTTGTTATGAGTAAAACCTGGCAATCGCAATTTGTACTGGCTCAAGGGAAAAGACTTATACTTATTAAAAATATTCTGCCACTACTACTATTACTAAGCCTATAGATAACCCACTGCTGAAGCTTGTGCTCATAGGATAATAAGTAAAGATGATTGCTTGACGACTCATTCCAATGGAAAACACATTTTAGGATAAAAAAATGATCCACCAAAGCGGTTGTTTCTACCTCATACATCAATATTCTAAAAAGTATATAGATTTCTATGCATATTTGTCTCTTTTTAATCATTGCTAGAATTTGTCTGTTCACGGATTTAGAATACATAGTGTCACCACCCCATTCCATCATGAGGGTACCGGCAAAAGGAAATGACTAGGCCGAAACCTGGCCGCAAGAAAAAACACTTGATAAAAAATAAATAAATATAAATAAATATCCTTGGACATTTCACACAACGCCATCTCGTCCCAAGCTAAGCAACTTAATGCTTGTGTTATGGTAACGAGATGGATGATAAACTACTTAAATACATTTTTTTTTTGTAAATACATGCATATTATAGATAGAAATGACACACAGACTCCGAGCCAGTGCCTCTGGTTTAGACAAAGACACTTGCCCGACCCCGGAATCGAACCCGGGACCCGTTGATCCAAAGGCGGCACATCTAACCACTAGTCTAACATCACATCACGTCTAACCTAATCCTGTGCCAACCCGTCTAGCCAGCGTGGCACAGTAGGCTAATTAACCTAATTAATCCTGTGATGTGCAATAATGGGCTGAGTAGTAATTGTCGCTATGAGATATGAGTAAAGTACGAACAGCTTATAAAATACTAGCGACCCGCCCCGGCTTCGCACGGTGCAATTATGGATGTATTATACATATAAAACTTCCTCTTGAATCACTCTATCTATTAAAAAAAAACCGCTTCAAAATCCGTTGCGTAGTTTTAAAGATTTAAGCATTCATAGGGACGGACAGACGACAGCGACTTTGTTTTATACTATGTAGTGATAGTGATAGTTATAAGAAATAATTTGTTTTAGTTTTTAGTTAGTACAACAACAAAGGGCAATGGAGACGGCTATGCTCGGAGTTTCACTGCGAGATCGAATCAGAAATGAGGTGATACGCAGGAAAACCAGGGTCACCGACATAGCCCACGGGATTGGCAAACTTAAGTGGCAGTGGGCAGGGCACATAGCTCTGCGACCAACGCCAGATGGGGCAGAAAAGTCCTCGAGTGGCAACCGCGTTCCGGAAGGCGCAGTGCTGGTAGGCCTCCCACACGGTGGACTGACGACCTGGTTAAGGTCGCGGGAAAGCAGTGGATGCGGGCGGCCCAGGACCGGCCTTTGTTTGGCTGAAATGATGATGATAATCCAGTACAGAACCTATTCTATTCTTCCTAGCCTTCATTCACCGAAGATACTTTTCGGATTTCTACTACGTGATCATAAGAATATAAGCCGAAAATCCCCAAAATCTAGCTGTCAATTGCCTGCTTACCCTTTGCCAGACAGCATCGCAATATTAACGGCTGTTCTTTAGCTCCCAGTTTCCGCTCTTTTGTGATTGCTCGCACAGTTTCTCTCGGCATTTGAATAAGCATGCCGTGAGTGCACAATAGTTCCGCGTATTAAAGCGCGTGTATGGCACTTGGATTACAGCACGTGTTTTATTTAAAACTAGCGGCCCGTCCAGGCTTCGTAAGGGTGGACATTTTTTTTTCTTGCAATAGCCTTTAAAATAGCCTATATTAATCATAGATAATGTAGGATCACAATGGTGAAAGATTTATTAAAATCTGTCGAGTACTTTTTGAGCCAATTCGTTACAAACATGCTTACATACAAATCTTTCATTTTTATAATATTAGTTTAAATAACTCACGCTGATGTTTTGCTTGTTTATAACATGTATTATAAAACGTTTTTTGTTGGATTCAATCCTACTCTTTTAATATTTGAAACGTAAAAGTTTGTAAGTAATCCATACATTAGATATGTGTGTTGTTACTCTTTCAGACAAAAAGTACTCAATGGATTTTGATAAAACTTAACAAAAATTTTGGTTATATATCAACACACTTAGGTTATAATTATAACACACTTAGGTTATAATTATAACACACTTAGGTTATAAACTATAACAGACTATTATATTCGTTGTTAAATACCTACCTGTCCGAATCCGGGACAGGCCGTTAGTACAGAATAAAACCCTTCCTTGTATATAATGTATTACGTATTATGTAGGTCTTTGGCGTCAAGGATTTTTTATTATAATGCACTTTTGGAAATCAGTTGGAGTTCGTTGGAATTAAACATTAGCTGCAAAGTTTGTAAGCTAAGTATTTTTCAAAACGTAACTCTATTTCATTGTTTGCACAGATTTAATACACCCGTAGTATATTGCATCACTTTAGAAGCCACGCTTTTAAAATTATTATTATGTGTACCTACACTTTATATTCGATCACACAATCGGTGAAATTATAGACTGATAAATTGCTCACAAATCGATATCTATAACTTGTCATTATTAAGTAACAAGACAAAGATCGGAACAAGATTGTGTCAGTATATATCACATTATTTCCCTCACATATGTTATAAGCAGCCAATTCCAGGCTTCCAGGGCCGCATAAAGATGAGAATATGACATGAAAGTCGATAAATTTGGTCAATGGCCATTATACGTTGTCGGGGCGCGAAAATATGGAAGTGTGGAGGAGGTCTTTGGGTTCTTTGATTTAGAGCCAACGCTGCGCTATATCGGTATGGAAGAGACAAGAACAATGCGAAAATAAATGTAATAACATTAATACAAGCTCTTATAACTCGGCTTTATTGTGTATAAATGGGATAAACGATTCGCGGCACAAAAAGCTCAACTCTTTCTTATAATGGGATGTGACCACTGAAGAAAGAAAAGAAATAATATTTATTCGACAGTGTGAGGATGGAATTTAGATACATAGTCTTTCATTTTACGCTGAAAAAGTCGGAGATGGCGATTAATATAAGATACTAGCTGGGCCATGCGTGGCGATGGAAAATTGTCATAATGATGATGGAATTAATATTATTGTAAGGTTTCAGCAAAACCCATTCACTATTTTTTGCGTGAAAGAGTAACACACTAACTTTCGCGTTTATAATATTACTAGCGACCCGGCCCGGCTTCGCGCGGGTGCATGTATTATACCTATAAACCTTCCTCTTGAATCACTCTATCTATTAAAAAAAACTGCTTCAAAATCCGTTGCGTTGTTTTAAAGATTTAAGCATACATAGGGACGGACAAACGACAGCGACTTTGTTTTATACAATGTAGTAAAGTACGTTACTTCTACATAGAAATCTACACAGTACGTCTATTGTAAATCTGTGTTTGTTTGGTTATGGATTTACGAGTGGAATACACAATGTTACCATCGCATTCCATCCTGACTCTAGACGCGACTAAAGGAACTCAAGAGGTAGACAACCTAAAAGAGACAACCCTAATCTGAGGAGAAGAAATTCTTGATACAAACCCTGTACCTCTGGCCAGTGCGCTGTGGTACGGTAGGCTATATCTCGGAGGCGCGATTCAGCGGTGATCATTTATGAGCTGAGAAGAATAACAAGAAAACTATCAATAGGGTTGGTGAGTTTATTCCCTCCGGCAATTTAGCTTAGGACTCGTGTCTAAAAGATATCCATGGGCACAAAAAATACATTTTCACGCCTGGGAAAACAGAAAAAGAAGGAGATTATTAGTACAACGTGTAAGTTAACTATGTCGCCTGTGCATGGATAAAAATATTAGGGAACTCTCAAAACAGACATCCAATTTTTTTATTTGGCCTAGGGATTGACTGTACCTCCGTTGAGTCTCTAGTTCCATACTGGGGTTGGGCAATTGTATTTGAGTAAACCAGAGGCACTTTCTCTGAGTCTAGAGGTAATTTTGTGTGTGTGAATTAAATGTTTGTAAACAGCCTAGATACAGCTTAACACTAGTGCAGGGGTTTCGATAATCTAAGAACTAATAATACATGCTAAACACATATTTTTCTATTAAATACTGTACTATATATATAAGGTAATGTGCTTTAGAATTAATACCTTATTAATCGCAAAAAGCAGAAAAACCTTATCCAAAAAAAAATGGATTAATTCAATTCGTTTATTTTACTAAGGTCACGATAGACTCAGACACATTTATATAATTCAACATTCAACCGTCTACCACCAGGTTGGAACGCGACCACTCCTGAGAAGAACTGGCAAGACACTCAGAGGGGTTGTAATTTTTTTATTGCGATCCTATTTCGTTTATTTCCAATAACATAAATAAAGTAGATTAGCACTGAAAAATTTAGTCCTGGGCAGGTTAGTATCGGCCGAATTTCACTTCCAGCAGTAAAAACTATAGGTCTACGTAAAGAAATACGACACCAAAATCCGTTCTTGCATCTGGCACCGATCCGAGTAGACATAGCTACATATAGAGGCTAACGAAATAGAAAATACCATTATTCTCGCGCCAAGACAAGGAGGCGTTCAACCAGTGTTATTTACAGCCAGGTTTGTTTATTGCTTTACGTAAAAATAGTGATTTAGTGGCTCCAAGTGTGACTGCAGTTGGCTTTGTTGAAGTTTTTGAGATGCGGTCTTAAACGCAAGCTTTGTTCTCTATTAAACTCAAAAAGGACTTTATTTACGTAGGGTTTATCAAAAAACTCTTACAAAACGTCATATTGAATTACCAGTATCATCTTACCTTGTCCCACGCTAGGTATTAGTGTCCATACACACCTATCAGTCATCATATCTACATTGACAACTTCCAAATAGAATTCCTCATTCATACAATCCATCCATCTCTTATAATATCTCATAAGCGTAATATTATAAAAGACACGATACCAATCCCTGACGAAAAATAAGTGTGTTATGAATTTCACGTATCTGTCTCAAGTTGCAAGCGTCCTGAATAGATGAGCCGATTTTCATTCAGTATTTATTGTTTGAACAGTATATTAACCGAAAGTGCTTTTGAGCACATTTTGTCCATGTAGAGATTTAGAATACATAGTAACATAACCAAATTCCATCCTGAGGGTGTCTTGGGCACACAGAAAAGGAAATGGCAAGGCAGATAATCTAGCCAAAAGAGAAGGAAAACATGGTACAAAACTGTGTAAGCCCGTTTGGCCAGCGTGGCACAATAGGCTTATTGCCCTCCATGTAACTGGAGGAGGTCCGACTCAGTATTGGGTCATCTATGGACTGAGTAGTAGTAGTAGCTTTTTAAGAACCGCTATAAATCTAGTTTTGTCAGTGGTTGATTTTGTATTATGCGGGTTTGGCCATGACTTTGAACAGACCTTGAACAGTGCTCGTATAGTGACGTACATAATTTTTTTTCTGCTTTATTGCTTTGTATTGTTTTCTATAATACTGTCTGCTAATCTTTAACTTCTTAACTCTAACGAAATTCATGACCAATTATACCCTGTTCAAGATAGCGTGATCGATTTGACAGACGGGCTAGTGATGGGAATCAGAAAATATCTAGTAGTCCAAAAAATTTTCTTTATTGCACTAGACATAATATAAAACATTGGGTAGATAAGCGATGGTGGGTCAATATTCATAATAAGTTCCTATTTAATATTACAGGGTTATTTTTGGACCTTCCGCCAAATTTAAATAGGTGGTTCAGACCATGAAAGTAAACGAAAAAGAAAAGAAAATAATAGTTCTATTTACAACGAATTTTATTTCGAAATAAAAATAAAACATTTTTATTTCGAAATAAAATTCGTATTCGAATATTGTCTTAAAAAGTGAAGAAAAAGTGATAAAGAATGTCACACATAATACACCCATACCATCTCGTCACAGTTACAAGTATTTTAAACCGTTATTTTATGGACTACTAGATATTATCTGTTTCCCATCACTATTCGTCATTGCAAAGTAAAGGTATGATTCCGAACTACGCTGCACGCAGAAGTGCTACCGCGGCACTACTGGTGCCATTACCGCGACGTAGTTCGGAATCATACCTTTATGTCGATCAGAAAATTTGACATCTGTCAAATCGATCACGCTAACTTGAACAGGGTATACTTAAACTTTCATTCTCGAACTTTCTTAACAAAACACACTTGTCATTGGAAAAATCATCGGTATAACGATGGAAGCCATAATTTAATTAAAGTAGAACGTACATACATATATTACTGCTATATTATCACTGGTACTTAATATTGGATTTGAAACAGGTGAATTCTATTTTGGACGTTTGTAATATTTTCTTAGGTCGGCTATTAAAAGGTTGTCTAGAAGAAATCGACTAGTGCGATAAGACCGCCCATTGTACAATTCTGTGTTTTATTTCTCTGATGCCATGTTAACCTTTTATATTATTGGTGTAAAATAAAGAGTAACTAAATATTCTATTCTAATAAATGTGTATTTTTAATTATGAGATTAAATACGACTCCTATGCCTATACAGGATGTTCCAAAAACGGTGTTCAGAAAAAAATCGCAACATGAAAAGTATTAAAAATCGCAGAACATACATGGACGTGATTCGGTTACCCCAAGGGTTCTCTATCTATGGACTTCCGCTTGATACTATTTTTTTGGGACATCCTGTATACTTAGTATTTACTGTTAGAACTGTTTAGAAATTATTTCACACCTTAATTTATATTTCAGGTAAAAACACGAGGTACAAACATAACGTAATTTGCCTTAACGATCTTATTTTGCTACCAAGATTCGATGTAATGATATATCATTATTTTTCATACGAAGGCAAACTAAATATTATGCATGGAAACGGCAAACTACTGTGAGCATTTGTTAGAAATGATGCCATTACTGTATTATACACGTGCCGATTTTTATGTACTTGCTGAAACTAAAACATATATTTATTCGTCGTTTCAGCCCATTACAGAGTCGGGCCCCGTCTAAATTCATGGAGGGAAATTAGCCTTTTGTGCCACGCTCGCAAGACGGGTTGGCACAGGTTTTGTATCAAGTTTTCTTTCTCTTGCGGCTAGGTGACATTGTGTATGCTAAATCCGACACCACAAAGCAGAATAAATATTTATTTATTTCGAGTAGGAAATAGATAACCTGTTGTGGTACTTATCAAGCGTACGATTTGAATATTAATAATAATTTGTCCCATTCGGTGTCGAGACCCTTGGTCCGTGGGGTCCTAGCGCTATAAGCCTTTTTAAGGAAATAGCAAAAAGGTTAGTCGACATCACAGGAGACCGAAGAGCTGGTAGCTACCTCGGACAAAGAATCAGTCTAGCGATTCAAAGGGGGAACGCTGCCAGTATCTTCGGAACCTTGCCTAAAGGGACTCCTTTAAATAATATATTTTAGTATTTAAGTTTTAGGTTAATTGGTATTTTTAGTCTTGTTTTATTACTTAAGTTAGTGTTTATGTAAGTACATATTACTTAAGTTAATAAATAAATAAATAAATATCCTTGGACATTTCACACAACGCCATCTCGTCCCAAGCTAAGCAACTTAATGCTTGTGTTATGGTAACGAGATGGATGATAAACTACTTAGATACATTTTTTTTTGTAAATACATACATATTATAGATAGAAATGACTCCCAGACTCCGAGCCAGTGCCTCTGGTTTAGACAAAGACACTTGCCGGACCCCGGAATCGAACCCGGGACCCGTTGATCCAAAGGCGGCACATCTAACCTTGTCTTTTTTTCCATTCTCATTTGGGTACTGAATTACCAGATTTGTTTCACTACCAATTTTTACACTCAATTCATTTATTTCAATTGAACCTATTTACTGGTGTTTTTGAAAAGTCAAAAGTGAAGTTAGGAATCTAGTTGCATGTTCCAAAAGGTAGATCCTATGGAGAAGAACAGGCAAGAAACTCCATGGACACTCTTTTTATCATATTTTCTGTTACAAGCATCTGATTGGGTTACATTGATTTCGTGTTTATTTATAGTAAGCTAAGATGTGAGGACAATGTAACATATTGCACAACACGAAACGATTGTTGTCTATCTAGTGGGACAACCGGTAATTATGTGTCGCCACTCCATTTCGCCCTGACGGTGTCGTAAGAGCCGACGCAAGGAAACGATAAGGCTGAAAACCTAAACGCAACAGAAGGAAAACTTGATACGACACCCTATCCAACCCATCTGGCTAGTATGACATAGTAGGCTCATTACCCTCCGTACAGTTGGAGGAAGCTTGACTCAGCAGTGGGTCATTTATCGGCTGAGAAGTAGAAGTAGTAGAAGATGGACATCATAGACACTCATCCCACGACCAAGAGAGCCTGCAGATCGATTTCATTACGCGTCGTTAAACTGCGATCTCCTCACGATGATATGAATATAATGTACTTATTAACTACAATTAGATATCAAATAATTTTCATATATCACTATCACTACATAGTATAAAACAAAGTCGCATTCTTCTGTCCGTCCCTATGTATGCATAAATCTTTAAAACTACGCAACGGATTTTGAAGCGGTTTTTTTAATAGATAGAGTGATTCAAGGTGAAGGTTTTTAAGTATAACTCACCCCCGCTTTGCACGGTCGAAGCCGGGGCGGGCCACTAGTATTATATAAATCACGCGTCACGTTGTTTGTCCGCGATGGACTCCTAAACTACTAAACCGATTTTAATCAGATTTGTACACCGTGTCCAGTTTGATCCAACTTGAAAGATAGGATAGCTAACATTATAATGTACAGTAGCAATATTATTTTATTGCAAAATTATTTGTCTATTATTTGACAGTCACAATTAAGTATGTTAACTCCAAACGAGTCTAACAAAAGGCGATATCTGTTGACTAGATTGAGTAAGTATTCAATAGATGGCGCTATGTTAAAAGTTAAATTAATGTATGTTAATATTCAATGTAATATAAACAAAACCCTTAGCAACAGTAATGCGTGGCCCGGTCTGCTAGTTGAATAGTAAAATCCAGTAGTCACTATTGCCATCCACGTTACCATCTGTTATCCTGTATAAAACTAAATAAAATTGGAGTGTCTGTTTGTAATATAACCCTTACTAAGTGCATTTGTATGTATAAACGGTAGATAGATGAAAACAAAATTTTTGTCTGTGTTTGTTTGAGCTAATCTCTGATATGGATTGACCGATGTTGACTTTCCCTGGCAGATAGCTGAAGTAACAAGGGGTAACTTAGGCTACTTTTACTGACCCCTTCGCTTTTCAGGAGCCCATAGTTACTGAGTTTTCCACATTGTTAAATACCTCGCGAACGGGTTGCGGGTAACAACTAGTATATTACAAGATAGGACTTGTTTTCATCAGCACACAGATAAAATGTGAGGTAAGTGAACAGTGAATGGCGTTGTATTACATTGTGTACATTCACAATATAAACGAACTCCTTTTTTTATAATTACAATCTGATTCGTGGCTTGCTCGGGTAAAAGTAAACATTATTCACGAAGGAATGTTTATTACAACACAATCCAGCTACGAATGGTCATTAATTACTCATTATCGTTAGAAACACAAAAATAACGTAAATTAATACGAAAATGTCACGTAAATAATGATGAAATGAAAAAGTTTGTTGATTAGCTAAGCAGTTCTTTGGTAAGGATCAACTTAACTGATCTTTGTTAAAGAATCGTAATGAATGATTGATTTTTGGATTAAAATTACAGTACGTACTTTATATATCTAAGGTATTTTAAATTTAATTTGTCTTTAGATAGTCGGAAAATAAATAGAAACCAATTTTTGTCATCATGTTGTAAAAACCAAATAACAAGACTTGGTAAATTATACAAAGTATTTACCTATATTTCGATGTTATCTGTATACTAATCAAAAACGGTTTTTAGATTAGAAATATTAAAAATACTATTTCTTTAATCATTTTCTTTTCATACAATAGTAAATATTTGTTAATGTACGAGTACAAATTAATGAGAAATCCGAGACGCAGTCTAGCGTTGCTAGCCATCAATATTTCACCCAATTTCGCCGCCGGCTGTTACAATTTATTCTATTTAGAGTCGTTAACAAATCGAGGCAATCATCGGGTATTAAATTTATTGGAAGGCCAAAATGAATAAGAATTTGTAAGTGAGATATTTCATGTGCACGCCCGTTTCACTGGGGCAATCTTGGGGCATTGGCATTCAAATTGATGGTGAGGGTACGTTTCACCATTAGAGGGGACTTATTAATTCCCCTTTCGACAGGCCGACCGAGGAGGCAATAAATTCACCTCAACCAAAGGGATGACCAATTTCAGAACATTTACGAGCCACAAATTACGCGGCCGCCGAAATATACTGAGCTCGGGACGGCGAAGAACGACGGCCTCGAAAAGAAAAAAGCCCAAATGTTAATTTAATGTGGAGAGCCACAGAAAATTGGTCCAATCCTCGGGATGAGAGAAATATTGGGCTTGCCCGCGAGAAGGCTCAAACACTAATTTTATGCAGGGCAAATGAGCCGGGGCCAGGGCACGACGTTGAATCGATATTCATTTAGCTAAGCGTTACGTTAATTTTTGTCGGCGAGCGATACCATGAATATTACGTATCTACTTAACTTTATAAGCGGCCCTTCATTATTACTAAATTTATACAAACTGCGCGGCACAATGTATAACGTCTGCGCATACGTATTCCGAAGGCCGCTTGATATATATTTTTTTCTTTTAGAAGTAATTTTGCGTATTCGAATATAATTATTATCCGTCTGTTTTCCATCATCATTTCAGCCAAAAATACGTCCACTGCTGGACATAGTCCCCCCCCCCCCCATGGATTTCCACAAAGGCCGGTCCTGGGCCGTCTGTTTAGTCGTATAATATTAAACAAACTTGAAATTAATAGAGATGTTAAAGAATTATGGATGTTTTTTAATATCGATTTTGAATAGTAATATTAATCGACTTTTATTTAATCGCTTCTTTTCCATTAATCTCATCCCTACTTGCATCTTAAATAAAAGGTCTAACAAAAACTCCAAAGCCATCCAAAAAGGTGGCTTACAGCTAATCACAAGTAGCAGTTGTGTGTTTGATATGTTTTTCTATCTTCAAGTATAAGTGAGATATCAGGCCAAGAATGTTAATTTCTAACTCTATTTTTATTTACAAAACATAATTCGTCCCCGTAGAGCGAGAATTAAGTAAGTCTTCAAAATTATGTAGTTAATTTTCAACCTAAGATATCAGCAAGTTAAGTTGAAAATGGCGTAACATTTTATAAGACTTAGTTACAACTTCCTCTACCGAGACGATATATTCCATCGGAAATAAAGCGTATAGCGACGGTGATTATTATCACAATACTACTACTCAGCCCTTAAATGCCCCACTGCTGAGTCGGGCCCTGCTGAGTCGGGCCTCCTTCAGTTACACGAAGGGTAATGAGCCTGTAGCGACCGCATACTTTACACAATTTACCCGAAAAATTTGAACTAATTGCATCAAGAAATATCGCCTACAAATGCGATAATCACGAAAAATTCCTACACCGCGATAGCGAAATTTCAAGAGCAATTCGCAAGGTTAAGATATCCCTGACTACAACTATCAGGGGAAATAGGCGCTGCGACCCCTAGCCAGACATAACACCTCGTCTGGCTGGATGATCATCCCTTTGCGCCTAAAGTGCTGACCCCGACGTGGTGCGAACACGCAAGCTCCATAAAGTGGTGACCCCCGACATTGGACTCCAGAGCAACCATCCAACGAGTCTGCGACATCCTCCTGCCTGGTCAACCTGGTATAGACGAAAACTCCTCAGCAGCAGCAGTCACTTAGCAAGCCAAGACGTCAGCCTTAACAGGACCACACGCAGCCGACTCACCGTGGTACCTGGTTCTGCGGCACGACACTCAACCACCCAGTGAACTCCACTACACAGTTGAGATGCTCAGTCTCGACTGACAGTAGACTCCAAGCGCTCTGGCACTTGCAAGCTCTTTACACTGCAGCAATTCAAGAGGATCGACCTCCAGTCTTGGGAGGGAGCCATGTAGCGACCGCATGCTACATACTTACACAATTTAGCCGAAAAGCCTACTGGTCCAAACGGGTTAGCACAGAGTTTCCTATTAAGTTGTCCTTCTCTTACGGCCTCCGTATAGAGTGGTTGGTCCATTTTATCACACAAGACCAGCTTATAATATGTACCACAATGGTTATTGAGTTTTACGAGCTTATCTCTTTAGTTATAACACTTCCATCAACAGCTGGTCTCCAAGATCTTAAGATAAAGTGTTGCTTATTCTTTCTGAAATGCGTACAGTATTTAGCATTATCTATAATATATCAGTTCCGATATCGATCCTTACATGAATACAAGGTTATTTCAAAAAGAAAGAAATTCATCAGAAAGATAGACATACTCTTCGTTGTAGGTACATATTTTAAACGCAATCCAGTGCTAATGTGAGAACGTCTTACGTAACACCATAGGTAGGATTCTAAAGTTACGCAATGTACAATTCTCCTTACATCCGAGACAAAATAAAAACAAGACGAATTTCAAGAGACATCTAAGCACGTGCAAAGCTTGGAACTTCGGGAGTTATTTTAACATTAGCGTTATACGAGAAATACAGCCTCACACATAATGCGAGGGCTGGTGTTGGGGTATGATGGAAAAGAAACAAAACATGCCCCAAGTTTTGCTTTAATGTTAGTTTTATTCGTTCACGTCGATATATCTGAGCCAGTTCAGCAACGGTAGCTAACTGTTTTATCACTTTATTGCTTGATATCGCATAAACTTTCGTAGGAGATAGCAATAAAATGTTGCTCTGAGGAAAATGGGTGTGTTTAGGGAAAACACAGTGTCCTGATTTCAAAACTTTTTTGGGGGTTTATTCAGCGTGTTTTTGATATGCTAAAAACTAGCTGCACGCATCTGCTTGTCACGTGTATTATCATCATCAGACAAATCTAGTCCACTGCGGGATATGGGTAGGGTAAGAGCGCCATAGCACACTGTCTTCAACTTCTCGCATCTAGCTGCTGCCCGCAACCTATCGCAGATCATCGCTTCATCTATCAGAGAGGCGAACACAACTGCTGACTAGAGTGCAGACCACTCAAGAACGGTATATTTGTGACATAATTTACTCTAAACAATCATACGAAGACGAGATACAATTGAACCCTGTAACATTTGTTAGAGTGCGCGAAGATTATATTTATCCGTGCGGTGACGAATTTGGAATACATAGTGTCACCCACCCATTCCATCGTGAGGGTGTCGTAAGAGTCGACAAAAGATCATGCCAAGGCTAACCTAGACACAATTGAAGGAAAACATGAAACGACGCCCCGCGAACGAACGGGGGCCATTCTCGCTAGTTACCCTCCATATTTAGTTGGAGGCCCGATTCAGTAGGTCATGAATCGGCCAAGTGTATAGTATAGTATTTATTTGTATATTTTTCTAGTCTTTTTTAAAACTATATTATGTGTTCTGTATTAGACAAGATCTCCACAAAAAACTCCCCAATATAAGAGAACGATCTATCCTTTACATAGCTCTATGATCCGGTGAAATTTCATTATTGTACGAAATTACATGATATAAAAATATATTCATTGAATCTGTATGTATGTGAATTGAATTTGCTAAGTACACTTTCTTTTATTAATGTTTAGTCAATTGGACAGATATTATTATGTTTTAATTCACATGATGAAATATGCCCGAAAAAGAAATTTCGAAACACAACAGCGACTCCGTACGTTAGACGTAAAATGCATTTATATTTACTTTAAACATTATTTAATGTACCTGGTACAAATAGATACTAATTTGGTTCTAAATTGTGTTTTCCTAAAGCAATCCAGAAAATGTTTGTAACATTATTGCGTATCTTATTGTATAACGACTTCATAAAATTCCTTACGCACTAGCGGTTGAACCGCTAGTGCGTAAGGAATTTTGTAAGCATAAGGTGCTAATTGTATATATGAACCAAACGCCTGCCGGCGTGGCACAGTAGACCTAATACCGTCCATGTAATGGGTCCAACTCAGCAGTGGGCCATTTATGGGCTGAAAAGTAGAACCTCCTCATTTTTTAAGTCGGTTAAATGGTCGACTATACTTGTTTGTTCAACATTTTTTTCAACTGACTCGGAAATCTCACTTCGGCTGCATTTTTTTTATATTTATCTACCACATAACTCGGTCATTACCGATTTGATTATTGTCTACAGATTGGTCTATTTGGTTCTAGGATTGCGTAAGCGAGATGGAAAATTGGCAAATAGTATCTCGTTAAACTCGGTGTTCATATAAATAGGCAACGACTTGTTTACATTTCTATTAAACATATTCTATATACTATTATATTCTATATATATTCTAGTTAAACATATTTTATTTGTATTTTGAAATTAAACACTGCCAATCGGATCGGCAGCAGTCGTGGTCGCGGGAGAGACTAGATGACAGTTGTCTTTAAAAGTAAAAAGAAACAGTTAAATCTACTGCCTATAATTTTGTTTTATTAATAACGTTCTCGAAATCCGTTTATTTCAATGTGTAATAATTGCGAAAACTAATCCATACCTTCAACCAGTCTCCAACAGACACCTTATAGGCAAACGTCTATAATCTATTACTGCTATTTACTATAATAATAAAGACAGCTTAGCACTAGCAATTTAGGCGCCGCGTAGCCCATGAAAAATAATGACTGTACCTATTATGAAGATAATTGCTTTTTATATAATCTTCGCAGCCATACTTTTATGAATAGTAGCAGCGATTATGAGATTATTCTCGCCTTATACTGAATCTTTTGGTTCATTTCAAAATCAGAATGTTGCGAAAATAAAGATAAGCTGAAAAATATTAATCATTAAATTATCATAAACGACTAACTAAATAAACCATAATTTATATTAACAATACTACGAATTGTTCTCAGACCTAACAATTTTATACAAAAGCAATAATAAAAGTGGGTCCAGCCATTTCGGAGGAGTTATATAACCAAAACGGTCACGAGATTTTTATATCTTAGCAAAAAACGTTGTAGTTGAGGCGCAACTTATAAATACCTACTGCTGTAATTAGCCTACTGTGGCACGCTCATCAGACGGGTTGGCACAGGGTTTCCTGTGTCGTGCTATTGTCGGTACCTCATAAGCCCGACCATGGTATCAAAGCGGGGACCGGTGATTCGAAGGCGGCACATCCGGTAGACCAACAAGGCAGTCGGTTTTGTTATGAATAAGCTCAAAAACGGTTACAGTATCCCTAGTAACATAAATCTGTAAAGCCGTGGTAAGAACGGGTTTGAAGCCCACACGGGGACATCGCGCACATAAGCTAGGAATAGATAAACCCTAAAACGGCTAAACTGCATTCCAGTAGAAATAGTTTATCACTCACTTATAATCACGCACCTATCCAAGGGTCAGTCTAAGTATAAACGTGTACGAAACCCACGCCCAGAAGCAAGTACAGTAAAATAGAAATACATTTAAGAGCACTCCAACAAAATACAGCCTAGAAAAATATTATCGAAAAACCAAATAAATCACACGAACTTCCAGAATAATATTCCAATTAGTAAACAATGAGTCACTCATAATAACTCGAGTTGGACGAGACATAAAAGCCTTTCCACATGCTCTTATGGCGTGTTTTATACTGAGAGCTAATTAAATCCGATTGTCGAGTGCGGGCAGCCATGACAGAGATACCGCGCCCGCATCCGAGCCCGCCCCTAGAGGTTTTCGACTGACCGTTGCCATAGCAACGCCTCTTATTTGGTATAGGGTTTTGTGAACCCGTAAAGGGTTTAATGGACTTAAGTACTTATTGATATAATTTCCTGGTATAGCTACCGACTGCAGCTTTGCTTGCGTGGGTTATGTCACTGTAAATATTGGTATTTTAGGAATAACTCTTCTGGTGCTGGTGTGCTGGTAGGCTTCCCACACCGTGGACCGATGACCTGGTTAAGGTCGCCGGAAAACGATGGATGCGGGCGGCCCAGGACCGGCCTTTGTGGAAATCCTTGGGGGAGGCCTATGTCCAGCAGTGGACGTCTTTTGGCTGAAATGATGATGATGATGAATTCAATAAATGTCATTATACTACTACTACTTTTCAGCCCATAAATGACCCACTGCTGAGTCGGGCCTCCTCCAACTACATAGAGGGTAATACTATAATGCAGTAGGCACCACGCTGGCCGGGCGGGTTGGCACAGGAGTGTAACGACACTATGTATTCTAAATCCGTCACCACACGGAAATTCATTATATGTAATAACTTTATAATAACACTAGCTTTTGCGCGCGGCTTTGCCCGCGTGGGTTTCGAACCCGTGCTTATCTCTATGCATATTTTTTATTAACATAAAAGCGGTTATTGTGACTAAACTATGATAGTTAGATATGTGCTCTTGTGGACTTTTTTGTAGATCTTTATAAGAACTACAAACCCGTAGTACATCATTTTGTTCTATATTCAATAGTTTTTGCAGCGCACGCATAAATAGGTATTCGATTTTACAACTTGGTTTACAAAATCGCAATTTTCATAAGGATCCCTAATTCTTTTGAAAATAAAAATATAGCCTATAACCTTCCTCGATAAATGGACTATCCAACACTGAAAGATTTTTGAAATCGGACCTGTAGTTCCTGAGATTAGCGCGTTCAAACAAACAAACAAACTCTGCAGCTTTATATATTATTTATTATAATTTATAATAACATAAAGTAAAGTGTATGCAAAATGTAAGGAAAACATATCTATAATGAACATGAGCAATGCGCAAATGTCGATTTTAGTATCGCTCTGGCGGTGATTGGAGGAGTAGGGACGCGTAACGCACGCAATTTGTGGATAATGTGCGCGAACTTTCCCCCGCTATGGCATTTTGTGGTCAGGTTATTTGGCGTATACAATATCTATTAAATTGCTACCAATACTCTAAGCGCATTTTCACCCGTGTGGGGACGCGGCAGAATATTACACATCCCCACCCCACGCTGGGAAAAACGCGTGTTGTCAGAGTCAACAAAACCCAGCAAGCTTGGTGGTAGGATCTAATGGCCCGCCCGGCTAGCTACCACCCTCACATTTGAGTCTGGAGCCAAGTAGTTTTACTGTGTTCCGTCGTGAGTATGTGAGAGCCGGTGCCCGACAGGGCATTTCCTTGAATTGCCTAAACCACCTTAGACCCTGGCGTTGCTTTCCATCACGCAATCCTAGAGTATAAACTAAAGTCTATTCTACGTCCAATAAATTAAAGAAAATTTTATTTTTTAGATTATTTATACGCGTTGTGCCTCTGAGCCAGTCGCGTTTTTGTATTGAAGTGTGTGCAAAATATTTTGAAAAAGCCGGAGTCTGTAATTTACGATAATAATCATATGAGGAAATTAGGTATTTGAGTTTTTTTTTATATTTTTAAGTATTTAAATGCTTTATTATTAATAATAATGATAATGCAATGCGAAAAACTTACAAATTAAGTTTAAAAGTCCAATGGCAATTCATTTAATTATGTTAATGCTGATTGCACTAAAAAAAAAAAGAGTATTATTAGATTTATATATTAGACTATTTACGAGTAGATGTTTCGGCGTTCAAGAAAGTTGCATTACTAGCAACTTTCTTGAACGCTAGCAACTTTCTTTTTTAGTTTTGGTACCCTTGGATTCTGTGTAATTCTGCATATGCTAATAAAATGTAACAAAAATAGTCCAATTGGAGGAACCGGGTCTTAATTAAGTAATTCAACAATTTCTAATTTTGAATGTCTATATGTCAAGTCTAAAATACATTGTTTATGAAGGTGTTCAGGTTAATGGATTCAGAATACACAGTGTCACCACCCCATTGCATCCTGAGGGTGTCGTAAGAGCCGTCAAAAGGAATGTGATACGAAACCCTATGCCAACCCATCTGGCCAGCGTGGTACTGTAGGGTAATGACAATCTTTGTAGTTGGAGGAGACCCGAATCAACGGTGGGTTATTTATGGACTGAGAAGTATAAAGGTGTTAGGAAAATTGTCTATGACTAAAAAAAAAGTAATAATAAAATAGTATGAAAAAGAAAAACAATGTTGTAGTTGAAAATATAAAAGAAACATGGCCGCATATTACCAAGCAGAAACTGTAATCGTATTTTAATAATACCGGGATACAAGAATTGCGGTGTATTATCGAGCTCATTATAAAATGCGGTTCTGTTTTCGCAATATCTGCACTAACAAGAGCGCGCTTCTGTATCTTGTTATGGTACGATGCAGCGCTTTACGGCGTTATTACGACAAACGATAATAGAAGAGAAACAACTGGACTATTAAAGAAATATCTGCATTTGACACGTGAAAAAGTCTGTTGAAAGATTTTGTAAGATATACCGGTCGTAAATGGTACATATTAAATGTAAATGGTAAATTTTAAATGGTTCATTTATACCACCTTGATAAAATGAACTCTATCTGATGTCTCTTACGACACCCTCAAGATGGTAACGGTTGGTGACAATGTATTCTACATACACATCCGTCCCTCTTTTCGTTTATTCAATAGACAATCTATATTATCTAATAATATTTCAATTCAAAAGTATTATTGCACAATTATTAAAATTGATTGTCCTTATGAATACCCAATTATTGTAACGGAACAATTACTCTTTCAACTTAAAATAATTGGCTCCAAGAATATTTAGGCATATTGTTAACCACAACTAATAGTTTCATTACTTATCGTTACAGATAATTAGGGATAACTATAAAGAAACTAATAATAGGCTTCAGTAACATAATTAGGCCCAAGGAAAATTAACTTTAACATGACAATTCCAATGGAAAGAATGATATGACAATTTTTTTGAATGAAATGAAGAATTAATTTAGTTTTGATACTCGTAATAGAGTGGGATGATAATATTACACTTAACCAAATCAGTGTAACTATAACCCTATAGCCATTCGAAGTGGAATAGACGCTTGTATGTTGTTTATGCAAACAAAAATACTGGCAGCTAAGAAAGCGTGCTTCAGACTTCTAACAGCGCTTGTTTCTATTAAAAAATATGGACGACATGTCAGAGTAAAATTTTGTATTTTTCATATAATAAATATGTATTTTAAACACTGCGAATTCATTCCTTATTGTGTTGTACAGTGTTTTTGGCGACCGTGACAGTAAAAATAAAAATAGTTTTCTATGTTGAAGTCTGTATCGCAATCGGGGTGTTTGTAAACAAATATTTTACTAAAAAGCAGGGGTTTCATTGAAAACCAACCAACTAGCAATCATTATTATCAATCTACAAGCTTATTAGTGTGTTCCATTATGTTTTTCAGTTATTTGGGGTTATTTTTCAAGTTATTAGTGTCCAAACTGTTAAAAAAAAAGTTGCTTGAAATTTTCCTGTACCTGCCAGCAGGAGATTCTAAGTAAAACCTTTCGCTTCGTCACCTCCCTAGTGATACGAAATATTTGTTACGTGCAAAAACAGAGGCGTATCACTAATTGCTACCATAAAACATTCATATTCCGCAGGTAATACACAAACATTTTCTTATTATTCCTTTGTCTTTATATAACCTAATTTTGAGACCGCTCATTCGAATATTCACGTAAAAAAAACTACTTCATAAATCCCCACAAAGGCGCATTCACGTATCGCGGCGGATATACGATTATCTCCTCGCCTATATTTCCCAGGTGTGTGGCTCCAGCCAGTGGAAAATTAAAAAGCAAACAAACCTGCACCTTTATTCCTAAAATACATGTGTTTGAACAGGCTACGGCAAACTTTAAAAGTTAGCATTTCTCGTTGTTTCAGCCCTTATATGATCTACTACTGAGTCGAGTCTCCTCCAAATTCGTGGAGAAAAATTTGCCTACTGTGCCACGCTTGCAAGAGAAAGAAATCTTAATACGAAACCCTTTTTTTTGTTTTTGCTGGGGTAATGTTTTATGCATATCACCGCCCCCGGGGGAGAGGTCGGTGATTATGTGGGGCTCCCGGGACAGAACCAGTATACCCACTAAAACCCCAGCGGTATACCCTCACACGGCACGCTTGGGGCGCCACCGTTTCGCGCAAGCGCAGTCCACTTTGGACTTATTACGAAACCCTGTGCCAACCCATATGGTCGGCGTAGCACAGTAGGCTAATCACCCTTCATGTAATTGGACAAAGCTAGATTCAGCAGTATGTAATATATGGGCTGAATTGTAGTCGGTTTTAGAACGTTTTAGACACTTTGCAGTGGCTGTGGTCGCGAGTCGACTGGAAGGCAGTGTTGTCGTGAACAATGGTATTTTATTAAATTAGTTATAATTTTTTTCAGGCATATTTCAAAAGTACACAGCGTGGTTTGCCTATATCTTTAGTCCAACTGCTAAGTCAAGCCTTCTCCAATGTTAAAGTTGGAAGTTAGTATAATATAGAACGCTAGACGTAGGAGATGGTAGGTATAGTTGTTTGTTTCAGAGATTTCTTCGCTTATCAACCAACTTCAAAAAAGGAGGAGGTTTGAAATAATAAAGTAACCACTTTTTTACTAAATACGTAAATATGTATGTATACACAGTACATATACCAAATTTTATTTTTGTCTGTCTGTTTGTTCGGGCTAATCTCTGGAACGGCTGAACCGATTTTGACGGGACTTTCACTGATGGGTAGCTGATATAAGGACTTTTTTTTAACTAGCTTCGCCCCGCGGCGATACCCGCTGGTAACATTGCGGGACTCAGCTAGTCTAATAGTATAGGTTATACACGAAAAATAGGAAAAAAACATTTAAAGTTTAGTTAAGTTTAAAGTTTTAAAGTCAATGGTTGTTGTTAGTCCCTCTTTAAAATTATTTTATTTTAATTTACTAGGAATCCTATAAATTCAATATTTAATGTCTCCTACATACTTACAGATACCAAACAATTCGATATACTTAGAAATAAATTGTTATAAATACATTACACAGTTACGATAGAATCCTTGTTTGTCTAATACAATGCAGGTAACGGAATGACAAACCAATTTCATATGAAACGTTCAAACGTACATATACGGAGCAAGCTAATTAATCAATGGATAATCCTGTGTGTACTACGCTTGTACATTTACCCTTCTCCATCTGGTTTGTATTATAGAACAAGTTTAAACATTGTAAAGGTAAGTGATGATCTTTTAAGACTTCATGACCCACTGCTGAATTGTACGTCTTCCAATTTAATGGGAGGAAAATTAGGCTAAGTTCATGTTAGCACGACGTGAGCTTTAATCTACAATTATGTAATATTATACAGGGTTGATACGACATAGGGGCAATTTTTTTAACTGCCTATACCAGGTATCATTTCCAGACTCTGTACCAAAAATCAATTAAATTGGAGCAATAGTTTAGCCGCAAATGATTTTTTAAATTTTTGCCTCATTTGAACATGATGTATCTTTCCTAACATATGTTTATGCCTAACGCATCGTTTATTAACCTTAGGGGCTGTCCATTAGTCACGTGATGTTTATTTAACATTTTTTAACCCCACCCTTCCCCTTGGTGATACCTGGTGAGGTTTAAGACTACCCTTCCACCCCCCATGAAAAATCACGTGTATTTTTTTTTGTACCGTTTCGAATTCATACTAATCACATATAGTATACGTAGTGTAATTTAATGACCCTCTGTCATATCAACTCTGTATAAGATTTATTAATTGATACACAATTTAAATACCATAAAACATTTTTTTTAATAAATCATTATACTCAATTAGCGCAATCAAATACGTATTTTGAATAATGTAAGTTTCTTTTTGAGAAAATTGTTACTCAGTTAGCAATCTTTGCTAATCATATAGCAGAATCTATCAATTCGTGTAACACATACATTTATTTATTCACTTAAAAAATATACTTATTGTTTGGTATACTATATAAAGGTCCCAAGCTAGACAAGCCTCTATCTTGGTGTCCTTTAATAAGGCAGTTATATAATGCAATAGAATACCAGCGTGATACTGTAATTATTTGCATTAGAATTACACTAACAGTAATTAATAATATTATTTACAATTAACTTGGTTGACAAGTATTAAAAATTATTGACATAAAATTATTTATGAAGATCAATTTTATTATATGATAGACACTTTTACATCACATAGAGATAACCTAAAGTTAATATAACATAAATCTTATACAACTCTTTGTGAAATATTTCCACTACATACTGAATATCATCATTTAATCAAATTATCAGCAATGATGCAGTCGAATTACAGTCATTAATATTTCATTGTGATTAAACGGATAGTATGTAAGTTAATCATGTGTAATTTGTGTTTTGTTTTCTGAATAAATTGACACAACCAAATCACTATCATCATCAGCACATTCAAGTCCACTCCTGGCCATAGGCCTCCTTTAAAGATTGTTTGACGACATGGTTCGCGCAGTGGTTGAGCGATCGACTGCTGCGCAGCATGTCGCGGGTTTGATCCCCGCACGGAAGAAATATTTGTACGACCTACAAGTGGTCTGGGTGTTTTCTATCTATAATAATGTATGTATTTACAAAAAAAAATGTATATAAGTAGTTTATCATCCATCTCGTTACCATAACACAAGCATTAAGTTACTTAGCTTGGGACGAGATGGTGTTGTGTGAAATGTCCAAGGATATTTATATTTATATATTGTCATAGCGACCCATCTTCAGCTTGATGCATCCAGCTGCTACCCGCAACCTTTCACTGATCGTCACTCCATCTTTTATTGGGTTTCGTTGGAGAAATGCTTAATGCATACCGCTGACCCTCATGGGTGGAGTCAGCTGTTATGTGGGACTCCGGAACACTCGACTACCCACTAAAACCCCAGCGATATACCCTCACACGTCTTGTTTGAGATGCCACGCCACAGGTTCGCGTGGACGCATTCTACTGTGGCACGCCGACGGGTTACCACTTTCGGAGGTCATCCCGGGTTATCGTCACTCCATCTAGCAGATGGCTACACTACACTTGCCAAGTCACAGTCAATACTCAAAAACTCGTCTCCCCCAGCCATTATTGGTTCTTCTACCGTAATAACTAGTCCACAACCACTTCAGTTTGCTGATTCTCCGAGCTATGTCGGTCAATTTTGTCCTCTGTCGAATAATCTGTAATTCACTGCCTTGTTGGTCTAGGGGTGGGATGTGCCGCCTTTAGATCATGGTTTCCAGGTTCGATTCCGGGGTAAAGATAGTGTCATTGTGTAAACCAGAGGCAGTTACTCTGAGTCTGGTTGTCATTTGTGTCCGTGAATTGCACTTTTGAAAACAACCCCTGTAACACGTTTATATGTAGGGTAAGATTTTGGTTATTAAAAGACTTTTTACATTTAACTCTTTTTTTACATTTAACACGTTTTTTGTACGCTAAAATCGTTAAGATAATAATATTATAATTATAATAATAATATATCTACTGGTTAGATGTGCCGCCTTTGGATCAACGGGTCCCGGGTTCGATTCCGGGGTCGAGCAAGTGTCTTTGTCTAAACCAGAGGCACTGGCTCGGAGACTGGGTATCATTTCTATCTATAATATGTATGTATTTACAAAAAAAAAAGTAAATAAGTAGTTTATCATCCATCTCGTTACCATAACACAAGCATTAAGTTGCTTAGCTTGGGACGAGATGGCGTTGCGTGAAATGTCCAAGGATATTTATTTATATTAATATATTTTTACGAAAATAAAACATGTTAAAGGACTACCGCCTAAACAACTGTTCACCAATAACAAAAATACCGCATCTTAATTGGTCCATTCATTAAGAATGTACAATTCCACATGCAAACATACAGTGGATTAGACAGATAACATATGTGACGTATTAACAAAGAAGAAAGTGCCAAATAAAAAGTCCCGGAGCTAAACTCGGTATTAAGTAATCCGATCCGAGTCTTGTGAGCGTCTTGATTGTTTCCAAGTGACTCTCTGAATGTTCGATGAGATAACTCGTGAGGAATTTGCGAAGGCACTCCGCTAATTAGTAATACCGAACTTATGAAATACAGATACAAATAATATATCTATTAAATACTCGTAGAAACATATCGGTATTAGCAATATGTGCAGTTTTTTTATATGTTTATGGATAATCATACATTTCAAGAAATCGATCTTTCTTACATTATTTATTTTAAAACTGATGTTCATAATCACTACATAGTATAAAACAAAGTCACTGTCGTCTGTCCGTCCCTATGTATGCTTAAATCTTTAAAACTACACAACGGATTTTGAAGCGGTTTCTTTGACTAGATAGAGTGGTTCAAGAGGAAGGTTTATATGTATAATACGTCATAATATTGTAGAGAAACATTGATAGATTAGAGGTTAATCATTGCACCCGTGCGAAGCCGGGGCGGGTCGCTAGTAATATGTTCAAAATCAACAGGTTTTAAAGCTACGTGAGCGAAGCCGCGGGCAGAAGGCACTTTTTGGTTTTAAACTTTACTCAATTGATTTCGCTCTATTGATAGAACAGGTATTCAATGTGTGTTCAATATTCAAAATACACAAATGGAATTCGAATTCTTATAACTCGATTCCACATTCAATATTTCGGACTATTTCAGTATGTAGACGTACCTTTAGGCGTTTTTTCATGCGGACACCCGCAATAGTGCATCAATTTTGTATTCCATTTGGTATCAGTTCATTATGTTTGCCTGGCGTATTTTAAAATATTTCGACTGAGTAGTAAGCTCATAAATATGATACGTGAATTGGAGCTTTTATATCCGTGGTGCAAAGCCTCAAGCAACAAATTGTACAGAATACGGGTCTATATAGATAAAAAGGTAAAAATTAATGTAACTTTGACGAAAGTGCCGCTTCTAGTGAACTAAGAACCCAAAACTTTAAGGTGGATGCTCCAGGGTAGCCCGCGAAATTCAAATTTTCTTACGTTTTTTGCAATTTGTATGTTAGTGCTAGGTTGTATGTTGATTAAAATGTTATTCGCGGCTGTAAGACGTATGTAGTTATAGAATTATAATCATCAAAATCATCAATACAACCCTCCAAGCTCATAAAGGTGCAAGAAAGTGTAAGAAAATTTGAATTTCGCGGGCTACCCTGGAGCATCCACCATAAGCAACATAATTATACACGGCAGCTAGACGGCTCATTTTCGATTGAACACAGATTTTGTGAATAAAATTGTATTATGCACAGAACTGGTCATGTACGATGTACCTAATTTTTTTACATCCTTTAAAATAGAAAACAACTGTTAAACTTCACTACATAGTTTATAACAAAGTCGCTGTTTTCTGTCCGTCCCTATGTATGCTTAAATCTTTAAAACTACGCAACGGATTTTGAAGCGGTTTTTTTAATAGATAGAGTGATTCATGAGGAAGGTTTATAAGTATAATAGATTCATAATATTGTAGAGAAACACTAATAAATTTTGACGTTCATCATTGCACCCGTGGGAAGCCGGGGCGGGTCGCTAGTATAAAATAAAATGTAATAAAACAAAATTTACACAATAATGTGTTTAAATTAAGCAAACTACACAGTTATTTAAGAAAATCTCGCCTAAAATGCAGAAATTCAACATGCAATAAATCATCTGCTAATAAGAAAATTACGGTTTTGATTAAATCAAGCTCTAAAGCAAAATGAATGAGAATCTCTCATACAATAAGCATGAACATTTATACAAGATGCTTCGAGATATCTCTAATGTTAATTGTCTTATAAAATATGTATGTAGACGATTGAAATTTGTATTTTGCTGTTTTGATTAATAATTAACTTGCCGTTTAACATAAAATTATCATCATAAATTATCACTACATAGTATAAAACAAAGTCGCTGTCGTCTGTCCGTCCCTATGTATGCTTAAATCTTCAAAACTACGCAACCAGTTTTGAAGCGGTTTTTTTTTATAGATAGAGTGATTCAAGAGGAAGGTTTATATGTCATAATTGCACCCGTGCGAAGCCGGGGCGGGTCGCTAGTACATAATAATACAATTCATTGGAATTATTTATTTATCCATTAGTCGCAGAAGTTTACTACTGTACATAAGCCTCTCCCCAAAACTAAGATCTTGTGCGGACCGCATATAAATGTATTGTTACACATTTATAGGATCGTTCAATTTATTTTCATTCAATGATTAAAAAAAACTGTATGGTGACGGATTCACAATGTCACCAACCCATAACATCCTAAAGTTGTCGTAAGCGGGCGGCTAAAGGAACGTAAGAGAAGGAAAACTTGATACAATCCCTATGCCAACCGGTCTCACCGGCAACCAATATTAGGCTTATTTCCCTCCCAGTAAATTTGGAGGAGGCCCAAGTCAATAGTGGGCCATTTATGGGCTGATATGGTAATGAGGATAAATCGCTCTCTCGGATAATGTCAAGTTACTCATTCAGATTGATTAAATTTTAATGAATTTGTATATAAATAGTTAAAGATTCTAGAAGTAGTTACACATTATACACGAGGTGATGGATTTAGAACATATAATGTCACCACCCTGTTCCAACCTGAGGGTGTCGTAAGAGCCGACAAAAGGTAATGAGAAGACCGTAAACATAGCCGCAAGAAAAGGAAAAATTGAAACGAAACCTTAATAGGAGGAGGCCCAACTTAGCAGTGGGTAATTTATAGGCTGTGTAGTAGTAGAATTAGTAATAGTTAAAGGTTCATGGATTTTTTTTTAAACATAGATCATCCCGTGTTGCGGAAATAAAGTTCAATGCGCCAAAATAATTGAAGATTTTATAAACAAATCTGTGCTATGTTTTAGTAAATTCGAAATATTTCCTTTAAATTATTTTACAACATATAGGCTGGATCACTCCATCAATCTTCAGATTATCATTAAGGCCAATCCCATCCTTTAATTCCCGGAAACCTTTCGGATTCATCACATAACTTAATGGCACTTGACCTTACAATAAAGAATTTACTCGAACGAAGCAGAGAATCGTATTTCTTACCTTATAGTACGACTCCTCGTGGCGAGTGCCCTTTAGAAAGTCGTAGAATATGCAGAGAGGCAGGACCATTATAGCCGGCTCTTTGCACAAAGTGGCGGCCGCCGAGAAAATGAGCGTCCCAGCCAACGCTAGCCACTGGAGCAGTTCACCTGAATCCTCACTCACACTACCACTGAACTGACACTTTGACCTCACTGTTTTAATCTCACAAGCGTCGAACATCTTCATAGGTCCCGCTTTACTGGCCTTCAGAAGACGTCGAAAGTTCATCATGATCTGTTGAACTAGTCCGTGACAACTCAGTCGGAACGGGGGATCGCTTGTCGCTATTCGCCTCACCACATTGTCTTTTGTGACTTGTCGACATTGTTTTCTATGTCGCTCCTCGCGTAGACGTATGTGCTCGGTGTATAAAAGGAAACTTAGGAGAAAGAGGTTGCATGCAGCGAGATCTGCTCGCCCAACAACGCCTGCTACTGCTTCTGTATGTATAGGGTGGGCCGCGAAACTAAAACCGGCCACCACTGTCCCCACCCTCATGCAATAAGAAGGAAGCAACCGTCGCGCTATAGTCACGACAAGAGCAGTTGCCGTGCAGTGAAATATAACGTTTAGGAAATGGTAGCTCCACGGTTTGAATCCACTGAAGGCGTAGTTGAATCTATATGTAGCGACGCACAGCGGCCGGTAGGAGCCGTGGGAACCCGGATCTGTGAGCGGTGTCCCCCAGAAATCGTTCTCGAATAATGCCTTAATGGGCGTGTGCCCGATGACGTCAGGGTTGGACAGGATCGCCCGCCTGCGAAAAAAAAAACTTCGTTAGCAATTTCCAGTTTTTTACCGACCATTTTATGCTGTATTGCCGTGAAATACGTCGCATCAATTTAAATGATAATATGTGAAACATGGGCCGCATTCATATTCAAAAATGCAGATTTCTGCGACGTTTAATACGCAATGACAATATGACGTTAAATATTTTGTGCATATGAATTCATATGTGGCTATATATATTAGAATAACGATTTGTTGAATCCTACGAATCTAAAGGTATGATTCCGAACTACGCTGCATGCAGCACGGCAGCTATCTAGAGGCAGCACTGCTGCGCGTCGGTGTCGCCCTACCGCCGCGACAGACCAACAGTGACACGTCTGTCGCCGCAGCAAGAGTATTTACGTGAATGATGACAAGTAAATTGACACACTGCCGCCTTGCTCGGAATTAGCGCGGCAGGAGCATTGCTGGCACCTTAGTGGCAGCACTGCCGTAACAGCACTGCTGCTTTTTGCCGAGTTCGGAATCACACCTTAAATATCAGTATCAAAACTAATAGTATTCCACCATTATTTAAGTTATTCATGTGAAATTTACATTACACTAAGCGTAACGCAATCTATCTGCAGATTAAGCAACGTCTGGCTCTGTTGGATTTTCGGTGAGTATCTACTATGGCCATCATCCGACTTCCTCCTTGTTTTGGAAGAAATATTTCCGTCAACAGTTTCTGGTTCAGGAAGCATAGATATCTCACTCATATTTCAAGATCGAACAATAATTTAAACGTAGAATTAAAAAGGAATTTAGACGTAGAACTACTTAAGTAGCTTAAATTAATTTTACAAACGAAATACGAAATCGATTTGTCCGCATGGTGACGGATTAAGATTAGGTACATTGTGTCATCACCCCATTCTATCCTGATGGCGTCGTAAAAACTGACAAAAGGAAATACGTAATATATAATATAACTTGATACGGAACCATGTGGCGACCCGCCTGGCCAGCGTGGTACAATAGGCTTATTACCCTCCATCTGACTGGAAGAGGCCCGACTCAACAGTGGGTCATCGATGAGCTGAGTAGTAGTTACAAACGAAAGCAAACATGTATCTAGGATAGATTCACACATACACAGCTTACAACGTGTCATTTTAGATTCACCGTGAAACCATTTGTTTTACGTGACATTTCCTGGATTAATAATAATCCACCATTACGGTTTTGGACGCGCCAAATATACAATATATAAAATCATCATCATCATCAGCCCACATTAGTCCACTGCTGGACATAGGCCTCCCCTAAAGAGCGCCATAGCGCCCATTATATATAAAATATAATGTCTAAATTTAGTAAGCTTTTTTTTTCAACGACAAGTAACACAATAGTTGAAGCATTTGGTTCTTCTAAATATTTTTATTATCTGTGAGTGTGAACACACGTGTATCTAGGCTAATTAACTTTACTACCCTACTACCATTTCAGCCCTTCTTTCAAGATATGTTGACTACTTTAGATATTCCGCGAATATCATATAATAAACTAGGAGACCCGGCCACACGTTGCTGTTTTGTTATATTACATTAAATTCATTTAACTTTTAACATAGCGCCATCTATTGAATACTTACTCAATCCAGTTAACAGATATCGTGACCGTCAAATAATACACAAATAATTTGCAATAAAATATTTTTGCGACTATAAATTGAGATGTAAGCTATATTATCTTTCAAGTTGGAACAAACTGCACACGGTGTCATTTGTGGTATTAAATTATGTGATTGTACAGTGCCTCTATCACATTCTTATTAGAATGTTATACATAAATAGTGTAGTTGTCTAATAACAAAGAAAAAACCACAACCACAACGCCATATGGAAAAGAAATTTATAACACTTCTCTTTTGGTCAGCGTTAAGGAAAGGGCAATAAATTTTAAGAAACGTATTTTGTTTCTACACCAACGAAAAAAGAGTTTCTGTTTACTTTTGTAACATTAATTTGCAAATGTCATAACAAGTCGCAGGTAAAAGTAAGCAAGTATATACTCTGACACCCCAGTCCCGTATTTTTTCATCAGCTTTGATTAAAAAACTTTCGCGGCTTAACTTCTTCCACGGCCACCTTTTAATGAAATGTAAAAGATCAATACTTAGCATTTTTTGTATACGTCAGGTGGGCGTTTTTATAATTAACAAAAGAAAGGTTAATTGCTGTGAAACATGTTTTTTAAAATTCGACCTAGCAAAGATATATACAATATTGAGTTTACTTCATATTAGGGAGTAATGCACAGAGCGTACTATAATAATGTAGCCAGATTGACATTATGATCTACTTATTTACTGTCTTACAGACACAGTAAGACATGACCAAGCTAGACTGTTTATACAGGATGTACTATTATGTAGATAAATATATAGCCAATCAAAAGAAGCAGTTCTACGTTTAAAATAGATTTCTATCTTCAAGTATGAGGGAGCTGTGGACGTTTTTGTAAATCAGAATTTAACCAACCAACTAGAAATCATTATTATTATTCTGCACTTTGGTTAATATTGTGTAGTTAATATGTTCTTTGTACGTATTGCTCATGTTATGGCACATTCGTCACTAGGTGGATACAAGTCAAAATGTTAAGAAAAAAAAACGCACACTTTATCAGTGGTAATATTGATTCTTTCGTTATGGATCGTACGGTTTTTGTAACAGTACCTATGTATAATATGGAAAAAACGCTATTTACGGTTACTTAGCTTATAAAGCTCATCGTCATCAACTTAGACTAAAGATTAGGCCACTTTTTATCTCACCATGTCTATACATACAATTATAATGAATTGTAAAAAATTGAGGTTGTAGTAATATCTGACTCAGCCACCCGATCCTCACACTCTTCACACGATCCTTCAGAGGGCACCTTCAGAGGGCACCTATGAAGGAGCTTCGAACCCCATTTTTACATCCACGGCAGTCTAACCAAATTCTTATCAGTGGGTAGTCAACCCACTAAGATCGGTTTCGGATGTCAGGAATCACTCCGTGTAAATATTGGTTATCTTTAGATTAATACGTGAAGCAAAAACTTTGTACCCCTCTTTACGAAAATTGCGCGGACGGAAGAGTATGAAATTTCCCACACAAAGCCCCGCCGCACTTGCTCACACTCGCATTGGCTGTCACATTTGGCAAATGCGGAGCTTGGTACTGCGCCATAGGTTTTAAATACTGCCACTCGCACGCGGCTCGTGACAGCCAATGCGAGTGTGAGCATGTGCGGCGCGGCGGGGCTTACAGTTTATCTAAAGAAGGAGTGCTGAATGATGCTATTGTTTTAAAATGACGCACGAAAATACATTGAATCAATAGAAAAGCATTACACCCACTGTGTGTGTTAAATACAGCATGTATTTTACACTACCACACACACACACACAATTTTGTTTATTTTGTTCAAATTGAGAATAGAACTATAATGTAAATTAATTACGGTCGAATTACGACCGCTGGGCGATCGCTAGTATTAGTAAATGAAATCGGGAAAAGGCAAGGTTATATCAAGTGTCAAAATCCTTGCGGGCGATGGACGTGGGAAGTCCATCGCCCGCGCAAAACAGGCCCCGGGAGGAAGGCGCGCTGCGTTCCGCGCGCGCCTCTCAGCGGCGGAAAAGGGGGGCTGTACAGGCCCCCCATGATCGGAGGGGCCCGCCTCGGAGCATGGGGCTCGACTAAACGGGGTGGGCCGAAGCCCCCAGGGTCGCGGAGCATGCTCCCCCAACAGGGGAGCGAAACCCGTGGCCTTGTTTCGGGCAGTTGAGGATCGCCGTCGGTTTTAGTGGGTAGGTTGGGGCGCAACTTACCATCTCCACGCGCTCCGGAGTCCCACATAACCCGGCCAGTTCCCAAACGGCCGGGTATCCATGAGGATTGCCGACGAAAAAAAAAAGTGTCAAAATCCTACTGAGTTCGATCAAACACCGAAGACTGGTCTCAAGTAAATGATGTAGTCCAATAACACGGGAACAATACGTTTCCTTCATAAATGAAAGGTACATGGAAATAAATAACAATGGCTCTCAAGTTACAATAACAACCCATAGAAGACATTTGGTCCAATAGAGAAATACCCACAATACCGTCAAGACCATAGTAAGGGCACACGGGGCCTGTGCACAGGTATTCTCAGGGGGGGCCTAAGGACCGATATTTTCTCTCAAAACATTTTTGTCGGGCACCATTATAGTAATCGTAACCAAAAAAACAGCCGCGTTCTAATATCATCAATTACTTATATCATACTGTATTTGATTACCTATAATAAATGGTAAAAATACTTATTAAACATTTTATTATAATTCGCTTTTTTACTTTCCAAAAGGGCCCCAAGTTCTTGTGTGCCCAAGTCTAGTTTAAGACGGCCCTGAATACACACATGCTACGCGCGATACTAAAATTCACTGTTGGTATAAATTTGTGACAATATTACTACCATGGTCTTTGACGTCAGTGAGGTCAGTGTGGAATGCAATTGATGTGCAGGTTAAGTAACGTTGGGATTTAAATATAATAATGCGATCAGAACCAACAAGCATTTCCTGCAATGTGCAAAGATCGTAAAAACCTAAGACATCAATAAGTTAAGTAACGTTTGACTCGGCTGGACCTATCCGAATGGGTGACCATAATTTATAATAATTGAAGAAACCATTTATTCAGCACAGCACAATAGAGGAAAAAAGGAGGCGAAACGATAACATATAATACATAGTGTCACCACCCCATTCCATCCTGAGGGTGTCGTAGGAGCCGACTAAAGAAAATAACACGGCACATATGAAGTAAGAGAAGGAAAACTTGATACAAACCCTGTGCCAACCGGTTTGCCAGCGTGGTACAGTAGGCTAATTTTCCATAAAATTGGAGGAGGCCCAGCTCAGTAGTGGGTCTTTTTGGACTGAAACGATCATGATGAGGAACAAAAAACGATCATGATGAGGAACAAAAAACGATCATGATGAGGAACGAATTATGAAATGATGAGGGCCCTTCTACGGCCGTACTCAAACTCAAAAGGAACTTTATTTACGTAGATTTTATCACAAAACTCTTATAAATCGTCAAATTTATAAATGCCATTATCATCTTATGGCCCCTGTCCAACACTAGGTGGTAGTCTCCACACACACCTATCAGTCGTCATACCTACATTCACACCTTTCATACACAATTCCTCACTCCTACAATCCCTCTATCTCCCTTGATCGCTCACAATCCCTGCGTCCACTCACATTCATGCCGAAACTACCACCGGTTCGGAAAGCTGCGAACGGTTGGCTCGTACCCTGCCTAAATAATGGACACAATTTAACGTGTCGATCTCTCCACTTAAATTGATTCTATGAACCGTATTTGGGTGTTTCCGGTTGATGTGTGAAGTAACCTCCAGTTGAATGACCGCTGTAAGCTCACTGACGTGACAAGATCACTAGCCAGGAGTGTTGTGATGGATAATGCGTATTATCTTTATATCAGAATACAAATGATGCCTTGTTGGTCTAAGGTTTCGATATGCTTGGGATCATGGCTACCCGGTTTGATTCCGGGGTCGGGCAAGTGTCATTTGTCTTTGTGAATTACATGTTTGTAAACTGCTCCCGCGATAAAAATGGCTATCTACAAAGAGCAACTACAGCGTTTCTTGCCGGCTCTTCTCTGTAGAACTGCATTCCGAACCGGTGGTAGATGGTAAATTTTAAATTTTAGTTTGTTGTTTGACTTGTCAAAAGAGCTCTAATGAGCCAACTTGATTAAATGAGTTTTTGAATTCGGGTCATATGTATAGCAGGGTTTCGTATTTAAAAAGAAGTAAAGAAACAAATTGTGGTGACTCACAATGTTGACAATGCTATCAACCCATTCCATCCTAGGCGTGTCGTAAGAAGCGACTTAAGGAGCTCAATAGGTAGACCACCTATGCTGTTGGTAGGACAACTTGATACAAACCTTGTGTGTTAACTTCCCTCCATGAACTTGGTGGAGGCCTGTCTAAGCAGTGGGTCTTTTATAGGGTGAGATGATGATGATCTTTATTAAAAAAAATGTTTTGTTAAAACGTTTTGCTTGTGTAAAAATACGCTTTTTTTATTATGTTTTTCGTTCTGACATGTAGGATTTAATCCCGATTTGTCGATTGTGGAAAGGGGATTGAGAGGAACATAAATCAATGTGTAAGCCAACAGTCATGTTACTAACATAATATAAATCATTCCTCTTTAAAATATTAGTACCTATAGATAATATACACGTAAATGTAACGTTCTAGTGAAATGTCATTATTTTACAGGCAAAAAAGGGGTCTATTTTCTGTATAAAATTCCTTTCTCGCATATTTATACAATATTATATCATTTTCTTTGGATGTATGATGTTTCTTTAAACCTAATGAAATAAACGACGGAAACCGTACATGGATCTGGCAACCGGAAAAACCCGGTGTGTACATTTCTGCGCAAAGGAAATTAAAGGTCCGGTTGTTATGCTAAGAATATTTCTTTATGTTAGATATCGGCAAGGTGTGGAAATACGACCGCGATAGTCTAAAATTGTAACTATTAAACGTCTTGGATTAACACAATCATCATAAATGAAAATAAGCCTACTGTGCAACACTGTAATCTATGTGGTTACACATTTAGAATACAAAGTGTCACCACCCCATTCCACCCTGAGGATGTCGTTAGAGACGACAAAAGGAATAAGACAAACAACAAGGAATAGGACAAAAGAAATGACAAAAGGACCGATAACCTAGTTAGATGTGCCGCCTTTGGATCAACGGGTCCCGGGTTCGATTCCGGGGTCGGGCGAGTGTCTTGTCTAAACCAGAGGCACTGGCTCGGAGTCTGGGTGTCATTTCTATCTATAATATGTATGTATTTACAAAAAAAAAATTGTATATAAGTAGTTTATCATCCATCTCGTTACCATAACACAAGCATTAAGTTGCTTAGCTTGGGACGAGATGGCGTTGTGTGAAATGTCCAAGGATATTTATATTTATTTATTAAATCTAGAAACGAAACCCTGTGCCTATTCGACTGGCCTGCGTGGCATAGTAGGCTAATTACCCGCCATGTTACTATAGGAGACCCGACTCAGCTGTGGGTCATGAATGGGCTGACTAGTAGTAGTGCTGTACTGGCCAGACGGGTTAGCACAGTATTTTCATAGCTTCTCTGGTTGCTCTGGTTTCCGCATTGTCACCCTTTAATCGACTCTTACTACACCCAAGCGTGTAATAAATAAATAAATAAATATAAATATCCTTGGACATTTCACACAATGCCATCTCGTCCCAAGCTAAGCAACTTAATGCTTGTGTTATGGTAACGAGATGTATGGTCACCAGATAGTCAACTTATATACATTTTTTTTTGTAAATACATACATATTATAGATAGAAAACACCCAGACCCGGAACAAATACTTGTAGGTCGTACAAATATTTCTTCCGTGTGGTGATCGAACCCGCGACATGCTGCGCAGCAGTTGATCGCTCAACCACTGCGCTATATATTGTATATCCGTCACAAGTTATACAATATATACTGTCGCAAGTTCGCTAAGTATAGAGAGTAAGTAAGCAATCTTATATATATAATCTATTATATGATATTTTGTAAAGAAAAGGACTTATAGACTCTCCACTCCACATTACGGCCGCCCACGCTAGCTTATCTTTTCATCTATAAACCCCTCGTACATTGTATTCTTTCATTTTAGATTTGGAGAGAAAGCCGGTAGAATGGCCGATTGAATAATATATTTTTATGGAACCAAAATCGTGCTTACTATGCGAAGGCGGAAAAATCATCTCTAACATTCAGCCATTGTATTGCAAATTGTGAGTAAGACGCCTTTTCCTTTACTTATTTACATAAAAAAGTTCGCAGAGTATTTTGTTCGTAAATGACTTTCGTTTTGCACTTCCCCATCTCGGTTGTTCCGTATTTATTCAGAAGCGAAAAGTATTAATAAAAAAATATTTACTTGCTCAGAACATTTTTATCGGTTTATTTTCGGCCTATTAGATACTTTTTACTATGTCCAGCAGTGGACTAATGTGGGCTGATGATGATGACGATGAGATACTTTTTTGGAAACAACGAAATGTTAATTTCTATTTTCTTATCTATGTATTTCTATTTTAAAAAACACGAATCCCCTGCACTAGGTATAACTTGTATGAGGCTTTTGTCGCATCCTGTATAAAAATGTAACAGATGAAAAACTTAGCCGCAAGTTAAGGAAAATGATATGAAAGCCCGTCACAAGCCGTCTTGTCGTCGTAGATTAATTTCCTCCCATCACAGTAGAAGAAGCCTTACTCAGCAATGGGACATTTTATGTTGAGAGGGTTTTCCTGGAGTTATTTAAAAAGGGTGCGTATTTGATTCGTCAAATACAACTTTGGTTGGGCTATTCGAATATTATCAATACTTTTAAAGATATATTTTACATGTAGACGATCAAGTCTTATAACGCCTTGTCATAAAAAAGAATTGTAAAGAACAAACCGTTCGTACACCTTGACGGTTCCGTATGAGAACTGCATTCCGCTTAAGTATAAACTTTAGAGTAAAAAGGAATGACTTTTAATCTTAAGGGAAAGGTTCACACATGCTTACAGCACGATATAAAGGCGAGGGGTACCAGTGGTTAACTATAACATAATTCGTAAATGTTGTGACTTTTGAATTGAATGACGATTTAGATTTTTTTTAGAAACCTTTCTACAAGTTCTGTAACAAAAACTCTTTAGAATCCGAAGTGGGGACATAAGGCAAATTAAGAGAAGCACTTCTGTGTTTAAAATGATTTTCCATATTGAAGTATGATCGAGATTGACCTGCCGGTGGTAAACACTAAATTACTTTATTTTTAATAATTAAAAAAATATATTTAACTGTATAAAGCATTCTTATGTAGTAATAAAACCAACAGCATATTTAAAATACATACCAAAGAAATACTTAACAAATGTAAGGCCAGTTACAGGTTTTCCTATAGCTATAAAGTTAGAGTTACTACACTTTATTATTAATATAACAACATGTTGATTGCGAAATAAGAAAAATTTAATAAATTACGGACTCTAACCGAATTAGGCCTCCATGTTTATCCATACTCAAGGTCATATAATCGTATCAATGAAAAGAAGAAATTAGAGTTAGAAGTTTAGGAAAGAAATACGAATATTTGTCCCAACATAACATGTAACTGAACCCATATCCGTAACCGTGACTGAGAAATAAATAATATTACGGAATCCCAGAACTAGAAATAGAAATAAAATACGTCGAGGTTTCGGTTATGGCTTTTTCAGTTTATGCCTCTAGCGGTTCCGTAAATGGCACCACCTTAACCTTGGTTTATAGTAGGCACTGGCAAAAATAGCTAAAATATATAAGACTCGCATACTATAGTTTGTTTGCGTTAAGAATGCAGTGAGTCATACAGGCAACTGGGTAAAGGACACAAAAGAAAGAATACCGCCGCTGCGCTCAAAAGTGTGCCTTCAACTGGTCAGTGTGAACTTGGGTTTCTAATTAGGAACGATTTAATTGGTTAGAGGGCGTGGCTCCTAGGCCAGCGCATAGTGATGACTCACTGCATTCTTAACGCGAACTAAATATAGTTAATTCTAGCCTCCTGCATTTGAATGGAGCATTTCGAACAGGATATTTTGGGAATATATTCTGTGCCTATCTAGTTCCTTCAATCACCTTTTGTGACACGCGTGGGTTACCCCACCCATTCACCCACAAGAACTGTTAATTGTGTTTTTTATTAGTAATAGCTATTGTTTTGTTCCCAATGCAAGAGAAGAAAAACCTGAAACCCTGTGCCTAGTTATCCTCCCTGTCATTGGAGGAGGCTCAATTCAACACTGGCTCATTTATCGGCTGCGTAGTAATATGTTCCCAAAATAGTGTTATTTTTATTTACTTTCAGTATGAAAATATATTTAAAATCTCTGCAATCCCGTCTTTTCTAATGCTCGAAAAGATACCGTACACAGTATTACACTGTGAAATAATTTAAGCAGAAATCTTGGAGACAGTCACTTGGTGATTAATCACAGACCGATGAGTGCGGCCGCTTAGAAAGTAAACAAGTCGGCTATTACATCATCCGTCGCCTTGCCGACGTTACAGCCCATAAATGACCCACTGCTGGGTTGATCCTCCTCCAAATTCATGGAGGAAAATTAGCCTACTGTGCCACGCTGGTAAGACGGGTTGGCACAGGGTTTGTATCAAGTTTTCCTTCTCTCGGCTTGGTGATCTGCCTCTTGCGTTATTTTAGTCGCCTCTTACGACACCCTAAAGACGGTATGGATTGGTGACAATGTGTATTCTAAATCACCACACGGACTACTGTCACCAACTTTTTACGAAGTAAATTCGATAATTTAACTGCCCTTGAAAGGCGCGGTGCTGGTAGGCCTCCCACACGGTGGACCGACGACCTGGTTAACATCGCCGGAAAGCAGTGGATGCGGGCGGCCCAGGACCGGCCTTTGTGGAAATCCTTGGGGGAGGCCTATGTCCAGCAGTGGACGTCTTTTGGCTGAAATGATGATGAAAATGATGATGAACTGCCCTTGAAATGCACAAATAATAAAATAACATAACATTGTCAGTCCTCACATAAGCTGGTGAGTCAGCGTGGCACAGTAGGCCAATTACCCTCCACGTAACCGGAGGAGGCCCAACTCAGCAGTGGGACTGAGTAGTAGTAGTTGACCAAAGACATGGATCCGGTTGGCGCAGTGGTTGAGCGATTGCGGCGGAGTGGGTCAGGGAGGAGGACGTACTGGCCGACCCGCGCCGCAGACAGAGGCTGGGGAGGAGGAGGCGACTGTACGCCCACCTCCTTCCCCCGCCATAGAGACCGGTGGTGGGTCGGGGTACCCACCACCGACGAAAGCCTCGATGACTGAGGGCGTCCCAGTGTACCGGGACGCCCTCTCTGACAGTCGCTTGCCCGCGTAGCGGGCACCTCGTCGGGACGTCAACGTTGACTGCGCTTACGCGAAACGTTGGCGCCCCAAGCATGCCGTGTGAGGGTATACCGCTGGGGTTTAGTGGGTATACGGGTTCTATCCTGGGAGTGCCACATAATCACCGACCTCTCCCCCGGGAGGGCCGTGGTATGCATAAAGTATATCCACAGCGAAACCAAAAAAAAAAAAAGCAGCATGTCGCGGTTTCAATTCCCGCACGGAAGTAATATTTGTACGACCTACAAGTATTTGTTCCGGGTCTGGGTGTTTTCTATCTATAATATGTAAGTATTTACAAAAAAAAATGTATCTAAGTAGTTTATCACTTACCATAACCACAAGAGATGGCGTTGTGTGAAATGTCCAAGGATATTTATTTATATTTATTATTTTTTATATATATTTAAATACCTAAATTTATAAAACATAACTTTATGAATTTTGTATATATGAATTTTAGACGTTTATTACACTAATTTAATTTATTATTGTATCTATTGTGCGGTTTTAATCATGTTTTAATACAAATATCTTCGGAGTATATCTTTATACTAGCGACCCGGCCCGGCTTCGCACGGGTGCAATGATGAACCTCTAAATTTATCAGTATTTCTCTACAATATATAATGGATGTAATAAACATATAAACCTTCCTCATAAATCACTATATCTATTAAAAAAACCGCATTAAAATCAGTTGCATATTTTTAAAGATTTAAGCATACATAGGGACGGACAGACGACAGCGACTTTGTTTTATACTATGTAGTGATGTATAATCCTACTGTACGTGTGTATGTCACTGAACTCCTCCTAAACGGCTGGACCGATTTGAATGAATTTGTATGAGTTTGGGTGGCACCGAGGATGGTTTAGATTCACAAATTAGCCCGACAGATGGCGCTGCAGTCGGTAAACGAATTAATATTATGTAGTGTTCGGTGTGGTGGCGGATTTAGAAAACATAAAGACTCGCCAACCCATTTAATTCTGACACTGTCGAAGAAGCCGATACATAGAAACGATAAGGCCGAATACCTAGCCGCAAGAGAAGGAAAACGTGTAACCTAACCCTATGCCAGCCCTTCTGGTTACCATAGTACAGTAGGCTTATTACCCTCCATGTAGTTGGAAGAGGCCTGACTCAGGAAAAGAAGAAAATATCTGAAGAAGAAGAAGAAAGAAGAAAACACATTTATTCAGCAGAATACATACAAGAAGTGCAAGATACAGGATCATACAGGACAGTAATATTAATATTAAAACAAAAATAGACGTGAAGATTACAAAAGGAAAAAATAATAATAATTGTAGCGAACATAAGCTAATTTCCATTATCTAGACGTATCTCCTTGTATGTCCCGCTGAAGGGTCGCCGTCTCTCGTCTCGTCTCTCTATCTAAAGAGCAAACCAAAAAGAAAAACATAAATGGAACAAACACAAGAACTATAATCGACTGAACGGTTATAGTACATCTATGCATATAAAAACCTTTAGAAAAAGGGCAGAAAACATCGTTTGATTTTTTATCTCCTCAACATCGATTTCCTACGATAAACTGCTGCAAGTAGGAACATGGGGCAGATTGCTCATCCATCAAAGTCGAGGCTACTATTAATCGTCTGCCTTTAGACAATAATGCCTATAATAGGATAGTTTTACATATATATCGGCTGTTTTATAGTCTTTTATATAGAAAAAAAACATTATAGTTTACTATACTAACTAACCTTACTAACCTTGTATCGGATGGATTCTTTCACTTTAACTATTTGGCTTAGAAATGACCCATTACTGAATTGGGCCTCCTCCAAATTCATAGACCGAAATTATTACTTTGCGACGCTGGTAATTGGACAGGGAATGGAACAGGCTTTGTATCAAGTTTTCCTCCTATTAGAACTAGATGATCTGTCACTTGCGTTCCTTTAGTCACCTAACATCCTCAGTGTAGTAATAAATATGTATAACAAAGATGACACAGAGCAAGTATCTCTGCTTTTCACTAAATACGGATCATGGACTTGATTTGCGGCGCTTACAACCAACAGACCAACAAAACGTTTTGATGAATTGATCTTCCGTAACGACATTCTTCATAGATTCATTGTCGTATATTTTATATCAAATCACAAAATATGTAACCCTTTTGGTTTTATATCAAGCCTATCTTAAAGATATTGGCCGATATTGGTTTTCATAACCGTATCGATAAAAACTACTCGCATCCCTACTACGACCGAAACTAAGATTGAGATAAAGTTGGGGGCTACTATGAAACTTTTTGTTGGAAAAGTTGCGGGCAGCTGCGGCGAACAGTCGTCACGTAAGCCCTCAATTACGAAACACTGAAGCGATTTTCGACGAGCTGGAATCGAGAACAAAGTTCATCGATTCTATCACGATTATCAGTTTGGAGCGTTTCCACTAAGAAAATTAGAGACGTCGAGAAATGTTTATCGCTAACTTTAGATATCTGACCCGAAATTTACGAGTAGATATACCGACCACTTGCAAGATCATGATTCGAATTCTCATTATCGTCTACCTTTTCACTAACTCATTAAAGACAAGACCAATCTCCAACTTTAGTTGGCTAACAACGAGTATTCGAAGTTATTGCCATCAGTGAGACAACCATTAATTAAATTTCGTTGGACCAATTATCGGTTTTCACGCTATTGAATATTTTGTATCGATTACCTTATACAGTAGAATCAATAGCTTTCTAACAACACTTCACTTCGATATTCGTATTTTCGTATCTGTCATATCTGACATTACTTCTTCTTCTTCGCATCCCTTAATAACCCACTGCTGAGTCGGGGCTCCCCCAGTTACATGGAGGGTAATTAGCCTACTGTGCCACGTTGGAGAGATGGGTTTCGAATCATGTTTTCCTTCTCTTGTGGCTAGGTTTTCGGCCTGCAGGCTGTCATATCACAATACAGTCAAATACAGTTGAACATATCAAGAACGAGAGTAAAGGCACAAGACAATATAGAACACGGTAGACATATATTTACAACCAGCCTGTGTTGGGGTTGAGACCATGAAGATGAAGGTTCAACACTCGGGGTTAGCCATAATCGCCACGCTTGGTAGGCGGGTTGGCGATCGCAGTATTGAATGGTTGACGGATGGTTGACAGACCGATGCTTGACAGATCGTCGCTGCTGCCTAAGGTAGTTATATTGTCCTTTACTCGCCTTCTACACCACACGGGAACCACGGTGGACACCCACGGGTAGGGTTGCCAACTATACTGTTTTGAACAGTATTATACTGTTTTTCACTAAATTATACTTTTTACTGTTGAACAAAAATAAAATATACAAAATACTGTTTTCAGCACCAAAATGCAAACACATTACTATGTGTTATACTTAGACGCTCATAAATTTTTTCAGTAATGAATGCTAAGTGGCGGGAGGGTAGAAATAGAGCAGCTCCTCATTTATTTAAATTTAAATTTGTAAGTTGAGCGAGGAGCTATAAACATATTATGTATTTTAATCAATAAATAAATACATACTGTTCATTTTTCTAAAATACTGTTTAATATTCTTCATAGAGCTGAATATACTTTAATTCTTGTAAAAAAAAACTTGGCAACCCTACCCACGGGAAGGTATGGGGTGGTAGTATTCTTACTCCGCTACCACACATACGCTACCAACAGTGTACAAACATGAAATTCAATGCAAGCAGACTCGGAGCAAATACTCTGTAAAAAGACACTTGCACCCCGGAATCGAACCGGGAATCGGTGATCCAGAGGCGTCACATCTTGTCTCTAGACCAACAAGGCAGTCATTCAGCAAAGTCTGATATACCATCCGCTAGACTACGACCCCCTCGATAAACAGTATAGTCGTTGTCTTCGTTTCAGCCCATAAATGACCCACTGCTGAGTTTGGTTCCCCTCCAAATTCATGGAAGGAAATGTGCCTACTGTGCCACGCTGGCAAGATAGGTTGGCAAGGGTTTGTATCAAGTTTTCCTTCTCTTGCGGCTAGGTGACCTGCCGGTTGCCGCCGTTCCTTTATTTTTTTTGTAAATACATACATATTATAGATAGAAAACACCCAGACCCGGAACGTACAAATATTTCTTTCGTACGGGGAGTCGAACCCGCGACATGCTGCGCAGCAGTCGATCGCTCAACCACTGCGCCAACCGTGTCGGATGGACTAACAGTAACATGGACTAACAGTAACAGTATAGTGTAATGAACTCAGTCTTTGCGAACATTGTTACTTAGTAAATTGCTTCGTGTGATTAAGCGTATGTATGACTAACATGTTACGTAATTTGATGAGCGAAAGGGCGATATATCTGCAGCAGTGGATCGAATATGGAATTCTAATTGACTTGGCATTTGAATAATGACGATATGGAAATTAAGGGCAGATTATGATAATACGCTATCGTGACATAAATTCATCATTTGCTAAAATAGGGGCGCCTCTAAATACTCGTAATGTCGTAAAGGTCAGAACCGACAAGGTCGTAAGTAATTTTAACTAATTATTTATGTAGTAAATATAAATAAATAAATATCCTTGGACATTTCACACAACGCCATCCCATCGGGGTGCGAACTCTGTGGCCCTGGTTCGGGCAGATCTCTGTCGGTTTTAGTAGGCAGGTCGGAGCACAATTTATGCCTGAAGGTGGCATTTGACCCTGAGCCCTGCGTCATGGAAAGCAAAGATGGAGCAGGGAATCCAAGGAAATGCCCCATCGGGCAACGGCTCTCACATACATACGACGAAACACAATAAATCTGTTTAGCGCCGGACTTATATGTGAAGGTGATAGCCAGCTGGGCGGACCATTAGATCCTACGACCAAGCGTGCTGTGTTTTGTTGACTTTTACAACATGCCCAGCGTGCGGTGGGGCCGTTTAATATTCTGACCCATCCCCACACGGGGAACAATGTGGTATAATAATGATGTCTTAGGTTTTCACGATCTTTACACATTGCAGGAAATGGTGGCTTCACGGTTACGATCATAACCGTGAAGCCACCATTTCCTGCAATGTGGTATAAGTATTATCAAAAATGTTCACGGAATGTAATCCAATAAATCTCATTACATATGCTACACGAACTTAATATTTTCATAATATTAAACAAATTCGCTTCTTAACTACATATGTACATTTGCCCCATTTCCGAATCGCATGATATTTAAATTAACCCAAAAATTCTTCTCATAAAGTCCTAAACACATATAAATATTGTTTTAGGCGGGCTTTTCTTACACTGAGTATAAAGAATAAATCAAACACAATAACGCGGCTGGCCTCATGCCCTCAGGGACAATGGGATCAAAGGGGGACCTAAATTATTCAACGTGGGTAAGTCTGGGCCTTACGAATAGCGGACTACCTTTTTACCGCCCCCGATTCCTGTGGGAGCCTTATTTAGGTGTTAATTGGAGGCATCTCTCAAGAGGCAGACCGTACTTCTTTTATACGTCAGCTCTTCAACCATCTTACGTTAACTGTTTTGGGATTCTATACAAAAAGCTTTGGATTGATCGTTTGGGGGTTTCTTGAAACATTTTGTAGGAATAGAATGTATTAAACACATTTATTATGTATTTTAATCGTTCTGAATACTTTTCCGCAATCGTGGCTTTATAGATGTTTAATATAAATTACTGTTTCTGTGTGTGTGTGGTATCTTAGTACCATTTATTTTATTCGAAATTTAAAAGAGAGTACGGTTTTTATTTACATGTGGATTTGATAGAGAGCATTACAAGCAAAGCCAACGTTTTTTTTTGTTTCGTTTGTTTCTTTTATGAAATATTATCTTATATTTTGACAATGATGATGAAAATACCAGACATCATCATCATCATCATCATCAACCCACATTAGTCCACTGCTGGACATAGGCCTCCCCTATAAAAGTAGCCAGATGTAACCCGGGGATTCTTCGCACCCCTTGCCCCGCCGTTACCGTGGCCGCTACTCGGATGACCAGGAGTAACCACTTTAATAATCTAAATGATTTATTGGTTAGAAGTAAGCAACGTGCATCGATGTTTATTTGGTCTTACTCCTTTAGTGTATAATAAAATACAAAGTCAAAGTCAATTACAAATTTATCTATATTTAGGTATAAGAAAAAAGTCTCTAACATATTAATACAGAAAAGTTATTACTTCATTTATGATCTTTAAAGATGTTTATCAAATGATTGACCTTATTTTTTACCTTAAATTTCCTTTAAGGACATTTGCTACGATTTGACATTATAATTAATAGCATTTACTTTGAGTTCTGTAAGAAATAAAATTATACACAACATTTTGCATGTTTCAATGGTAACATGTAGCTGGTCGTTAATTTATCTTTACCACCAAACTGTATTATGTGTAGCATATTTTGTCCTTAAGCAAAAACCCTTACAAATCATAACCGAACTTTCAAAAATATTTCAACATTACGTGACCCGAAAACCCTGAGTGCTTCTCTCGTCTCACCAAGGAAGAACCAAATAAACCATGGGATATACCCACCCGTGAAGCTCTTAAATCCTTCTATTCACCCCGTACTTTACTACCTGCATACGTAATGCTTGAATTATAATACCAAACTACAACTGAGAGATCCGTGGATTCGTAGAAAAAACTCTTTACGTCTGATAAATTTTGATCTTTGATCTGTTCTTATTTATACCATTGAGTAAATACTACAATCATTATTTGTTAGTAAAATTAACAGTAATATTTTTAAAATATTTTAAGTTACAGTTAGTTCAGTGTTTTGTTTTATTTTACTACGTAAATAATATTGTTATACAGGGTGAACAAAAAACATTTAACCCTATCGAAAGGATCGATAGGACTGATAAAGAAGATGTCTACAAAATTTAAAAAAAAACAAAGCATTCCCCGCGCTAGGTATAACCTGTATCGCGGGGACAGTTTACAAAAATGTTATTCAGGAACACAAATGACACCCAGACTCAGAGCAAGTGCCTCTGGTTTACACAAAGACACTTGCTCGACCCCGGAATTGAACCGGGGACCCGTCGATCCAAAGGCGGTATATGCAACACCTAGACCAACAAGGTAGTCAACAGTATCTGGTTCATAAAAACGTCTATCTCACTCAAACTTCAATTTAGAGAAACATTTTAATCATACAACAGCTTGATTCATTCTATAGGTTTAACACTACAGATTGCTTTAAGGTTTCCTTACACTCTGTAAGTAAAAGAAGTAAAAGAGTGCAAAAGCAGATCACCAAGCCGCAAAAGAAGGAAAATTTGATAAAAAAAACTTTTATGCCAACCCGTCTTGCCAGCGTGGCACAGTAGGCTAATTTGCATCCATAAATTTAGATGCGGCCTGACTCAGTATTAGATCAATTATGAGCAATTAAAATGACGATGAAAATATATCGTGCCACAACTCCATTCCATCCTGAGGGTGTCGTAAGTACTAGCTAAAAACTACAAGGCGGAATTTTTCCGAGCTTGCGTCGATATATTTTGAGATTGCTGTCAAATTCAGAACACCCTCTATTTTGAATTCAGTTAAAAAATTAATTTTTACGAGCCGGGTAGAGCAAGTTTTTTTACCGGTTCTGATTAATCACCATGAAATTTCATTATGACGCCACGCCTCGCCAAAGCCCCATCGGTCAAATACACAAGTACTTTTAGTACCTTACTAAAATTATAATACTAAAACGGATAAACTGTACAACTATTACATAATTAAAATCTTTTGCATCAACTAGTTTTGTTTTTTTAATCTTTGACATTCTGTTAGTAAAAAATAAAACTAAACCAAACCAACCAAATATCGTTATATAAATAAAACCAAATATCGTAAATAAAACCAACCAAATATCGTTATATAGTCATGATACCTACTACTCATCCCATAGATGACATACTGTTGAGCCGTGCGTCCAGTTACATGGAGGGTAATCCGCCTACTATGCCACGCTGGCCAGACGGGTTGGCATACGGTTTTGTATTAAGCTTTCCTTCTCTTGCGTCTAGGTTTTCGACCGTATCAATTCCTTTGTCGGCTCTTACGTGACCCTCAGGATGAAACGTATGAAATGGCGACACTATGTATTCTAAATATCTCACCACACAGAACACTTTATAAATAGCGTTGATATTGTAGTTTAATGAATACATAACTATATCGTCTATATCGTTTAATAAAAAGCATGAAATCTTCGTCTCGAAACGAAGATTTCATTTCATTTCATTTCACATACAATTCACACACATTAACATCAAATACTTCACGCAAATTATACATATGCACATGTTATATTACATTATGTTATTAATTAATTTATATATTTATCTTTTTTCGAGTTAAGTGGGTGTTTAATTTTTGTTTCCTTTAGGTTTGATTTTGTCTCTCTTTAGACAACAGGGAACAATTGAAAACCAGCGCCAGTCTACTAATTGACTGGCATATGCTGAATTTGTTCCGTTTGGTGCAGCCATGGGCTATACAAGCGATGTAAAGCAAACATGTTTAAATCTAAGATTAAATGATTGTATGCCTTTTTTGTGCCAATAAACTTATTATTATTATTATTATTATTAAGATAAAACTGGGAAGTCTATAAAAAGAAATCTTGCCTTCAAATTGATGTATATTAGCTGGCATACTGACGCTGCCGACGTGCCAATGACTGTGCAGAAACGAAATACAGCCGTGGCTACCGGAGACCTCTTTAAAAAAGGTTGTGTGTTCACGCCTGTCAGGCAATTTATAAAAAGTGGTACCAAATTACTTTGTGTAAATTAATAGTGCAAGTGAAGTTACAATACATTGAATACATGAAAAAGATTAACGTTAAATATAAATTTGAAATACCTTAATTAATATAAACTATCTATCTATAAAAATAAAAATTAATCGCAAATTGTGTTGGTAAGCGCATATCTCAACAACGCGTGGACCAATTTATCCAATTCTTTTTTAAATTTTCGTTGAAGTTCAATGATGGTTTTTACGGCAAGAAAAAATCGATAATTTTCGGAATACCCGTAAAACAGCCTTTTTCTTTTTCCCATACAAAAGGTTTTTCGCTAATCGCTTCTTTATTCCGCTGTCATGGTATATAGTCTAGTCAACGAGTGCCATTTTGGTCAACTTTTTTCAGCAGTCTCCGAAAATTATGATCGTGGCGTAATTGATCATCATCGATCATGATTTTTGAAAGAAAATAGAGTCCGCTGCAAAAATTGCAAAGTTGTTAACAATTAACTAAAAAAGAGGTTTAGATTTTTGCAAATATCTAAAAAGCTAATGAAAGTTTTTCATATTTTGAAAAAGATTAAAAAGTGACTCATTTTTTATTCAAAATTATCACCGTTGTTCCAAATTTTGACAAAGTGCATGTACTTCATTTTTGCTCCGTCCGTACTCATTGTACGTACTGTATTCCCAGTATCTTAAGGCACAAAATAGTGATAGTTACCTGTCATCGTAAACGAACCCCGCCTCCAAGGTGTTGTAATAAAGGAGAAAGGCTAGCAGCGAGCTCGCTGCCGTCACCCAGTGGTCCATCCTAGCTGCCGGCTCTACATCAGCCGCCCAGCCACCATTCTGAAACAAAACTACTATATTATATCTGTACGAATATTATTCACAAACACACACGTTGTTGACTCTAACACTCGAAGCAGCATATGTTTATGCATTTTTTTAAGTTGAAGCATAATTCGATAAACAGTCACTGTGTGTGTGTGTCAGTTTACATACAATAACGCGTGTGTCGTGAATGTTTTAATAAACTACATATCTAACCAGATTTTTTTTTTATTGTAAGCTCTTCCCCTATGAGTCTTCCATAAATTAACATATTCGTATGGTGACGGATTTAGAGTACACCATGTCACCACCCTATGCCATCCTGGCGGTGTCATAATATGTGAGTAAAGGAACTTGAGATGCGTTTAACGGAACCTTAAGAGCAGGAAAACTTGATACCACTTGTCAAGGTTTCATACCTATTTCCTTTCCATTACCTATTTTAGCAGTGGGTGACGACAACTAATTGAGTAATCTAACTGGGATATTTTATTAACTAAAGTTTTCTAAAAACTAATAGTGTTCTTAATATAAAAACGAATGTTTGCCTATATGTCCTATAAAGAATCGTAAGCTACGCATTTGATTATCTTCAGCAAAGTGTAGTGCATGATCCCCGAAAGTCTCCAAACAAAAAAGTGTAATGTCTTTCCTTTAAATTTATTTTAGCTAGTGCTGTATGAAAAAAAAAACTAAAGTAAGAAAAACATTTTGTCATTTCACACCCTTACATATAATTGCGACACATTTCAACAATTTTAGGTATACATCTCGATGGTACCATTATTTTGGTAAAAAAATATACCCACAAACAACACAGCCAGGATTTTATTTCTACATCTACATGTTTCAATTACTAAAGTAAAGTTTCACTATCTTAAATCTTAACTACTACTACCCTCCACCCAACTCACGTTTTAATTTAAAAGTTAGATACACTACATCCTCACTCCATGCTTCACAAAATTAAAAAAGTCATTTTAATTTGCTGATGGATTTTTTAAAAGCTTCAAGCATAGTTTTTCATTTTGCCTTCGGAACAAAGTGTAATTAAAATACTTTGAAACTCCACAACTATAAAGACCTATCTCAACTAAGATAACACGGCTTTTATTTTAATGGATTTAACGGCGACAATGAGTCATTTTTATGATCCAAATGATACAAAGTTGAGTTGGTTTCTAGACCCAGCTTTATCTTCACTAACACACAGTTGATTCTTATTGAAATAATTAATTATCACGATCTACCGAACTGTCCACCTCTACTACTATTTAGCCCATAATTGACCCACTGCTGAGTCAGGCTTCCTCCCGTCACAGGGAGGGTCATCAGCCTACTGTGTGACACTGGCCAAACGGGTTGGCACAGGGTTTCGTATAAAGTTTTCCTTCTCTTGCGGCTAAGTGGCCTAGTCATTTCCATTTGTCGGCTCTTGCGACACCCTCTGGAAGAAATGAGGTGGTTACACTATGTACATAGTCAGAATACGGAGAGTATAAATTAAATTGTCTTGTGGAATGAACATCACTATCACTACATATTATAAAACAAAGTCGCTGTCGTCTGTCCGTCCCTGTGTATGCTTAAATCTTTAAAACTACGCAACGGATATTGAAGCGGGTTTTTTTAATAGATAGAGTGATTCAAGAACAAGGTTTATACGCATAATATTGTAGAGGATCACTGATAAACTTTGATGTTCATCATTGCATCCGTGCGAATCCGGGGCGGGTCGCTAGTTTTCATATAAACAAAAGAAAAGTTCCTGAGATGGAAGAATGTAGATTTTTTTAAATACAATCTATCAATCATCATCATCATCATTTCAGCCAAAAGACGTCCACTGCTGGACATAGGCCTCCCCCAAACGTCGTTTTTTATGGTAGCTGGATCTCTGCCGGAGATTGTTAGCACCCCCTGCCCCACCGTTACCTTGGCTGGGGGCTGGGGGCCGTTTTCTCTTTGTCCATTTCATAATGAACAATAAATACCTTGTGCTAACCCGTCCGGCCAACGTGGAACCTTAGGTTAATTACTGGAGGAGGCCCGACTCATCAATGGGTCATGTATGGGCTGAGTGTATTCTTACAATGACGCACTAAATAATGAAAGTTAATATTAAGACCTATAATAAATCTAACACGGCTGCAGCCATTTCTCGTTTCATTATTCTTTTATTTCTTGGTAAAGATAATTATCCGCAATCATTGGGCTCTTTAAGACAGTTAACGATTTGGCACATACAAAACAAAACAAAGGTTAACCCTCAGGGGTTTATCCAGTAGCTGACCTTATAAAAACAACCCAAAATGGTAACTACAAATCTATGTAAATATCAAGAGAGAGTTAGCGCTAAAGACTTCCCCTTTTAGGGAAAATGCTTTTAGCATTCATAATAGTGGATGGGATTTAACACGAATAAAAGTATAATAAAATAAAGTGTTTCGTAGAAATTACTTTGAACAAAGATTTTTTTGTCGAAGTTTAGTGTCCCAACCCAGCATAAGCTGGTAGTAAAATTTTGAGCATTATTTGTTTATCGTGTTCTATACGAACTTTAATGTTGTAGTCGCAATTTACCTGTTTCTCTATTAGATATATTAAACGTTTCATATGATTGCCAAACGTATGTGGTATTCGACAGGCAGCAATCCCTTGAGTGAGACCACGGACCGGATAGCACAAAGCTGGTAGGCCTCCCATATGGTAAAATAAAGGCCTGGTTAAGGTCGGCGGGCCTTTGTGGCAGTACTTGGGGGATGCCTATGTCCAGCTGTGTACTTCTATTAGCTGAAAAGATGTTGATGATGAAACGTTTTACCTAGCTTCTACTGAGTGTCACTGTCCACTTTGACACGGAACTGGCTGGGGTTGACCACGCGCCACGGGAAAGAGCCCTTGCAAGTACCGTGGTGATTGGGTCTGAAAGCCGTGAGGCGGGCCAGACCGTGGGTTGGTGGTGGGTAATTGTCCACTTTGCCATGGTCCCCTAACAGGAAAAAATGTATTCTTACACATTATTAGTAATTCAAAAGTAGTTACATAGCGCAAATATTTTGTAAATACGTTTTGAGAGAACAAAAACATGCTATAGGGTGTAACTTTCGATAGTCAACTGAAAATAGAGCTAATCAAAAGAAGTAGATCTGTGGTTTTTATGTTGAAGTATGTTTATGGGACGAATCCACTTTTTTCTGAACTAGAATTTAAGTACAATACTAGCATTCATAATCATTATTATTATCCTACAAGCTCAGCAATGGGAGTACGAAATTTTTCTTCTAAACAAAATAAGCCTGAAATTTTACAAACGGTATCTTTATCAGTAGGTACGTGTGATATTTTCGTCGTGGTTGTCCCAATAGTTAGGCGAGGAGGGATAGTGATAAAATAAAAAATACAAATATTTTTGTTTACCTATCAGACAGGAAATTATTTTGTTATGTTATTTGTGGGTAATTTCCTATATATGACATAGACAAAACATTCACTAAAAAAAAAATTATATGTTATATGACGTAATTAAGCAACATTTTTATCATAATTATCATTTATATTTAGCGGGTATAGCTAATTTTAACAATGTCTATGGGTGCCCTAATTATTTATACAAATACCTAAACAATTATTGTAGATTTTTTCCAGAAAATACAATAAACATTATCACAAAGTCTAGCGCAGAATATCTTCTTAACCATAATATTATTCAGACCTAAGAATATTACTTTACGAAATTACGCGACTATTCACTATCAGCTTCAACAAAAATTCAATTTAATTTAAATTACGCCCGGGATTTTTTAATCTACGAACATAAATCATCTAACTTTGCCAAGACATCTTCAGATTTTCGTAAACTAAGTTTTATTTTTCATTTCGCCTAAATTGCTCAAGGGACTAAAAAGAAATTATTTCGTATTTTTAATCTGTAACTGTTAATAATGCAACGTCAAAAAAGTCACATGACTTTGCACATTACCATGCCAATAGCGATCTTTTGCATCAAGCCCGACAGCCAAGTGACTTTAGAATTTGGAACATTTGGAAAAACAAATGTGTGGGATTGACACCTGTCAATGTCAATTCCGTACATTTGTCTTACGTACCGCCCACACAAATCTGGCAACTTAAAGTGTCACTGATGGTATCAGAAAAATCTATAACAACCTATTACGTAGGTAAAATAAATATCCAAAGGGGTATTGTCTTATTATCGGAACAAAGAGAATGTTTTGCGAGAAAACTAATCCGGAAAAACTAGTAATAACTTTGTTTCATTTGTTATGTCGAAATGAACCAGCCAATCGGATAGAGCAAATAAAGAGAACTTTGTGGAGCGAAAATAGACAAGGATCAGATACAGGTAAATAACAACGCATGACTTCCACGGAAAAAGCGTTTCGACTTACTGTTAGGGTTGGCGAACGTACAGTTACGAGATGATTAATTAAATGCATATTTGCACTGCCAATATTCCTTTGAAGTGGAAATAACATTACTGGCAGATGATAAGATATATTGATTTTGAAGAACTTTGTTATCTTAAACAACAGCATACTCATATCCATCTGCTGATCCAATAACATTAATATTGTTGTCATTTGTGGACATTGTATCATTGGCAGAAAAATAGATAGGTACTATTACGGTATTAGTGTTGGGTATATCGAAGACGCCGCAATCATTTTATATTGAGATGGTATCATCTCCAGGGGCGGCGTAAAAGGCGACTTAGGAACGCAAGAGGCAAACACTGTGCCAACCCACCTTGGCAGCGTAGCATAGTGGGCTAATTTCCCTTTATTTTCTTGGAGGAGGTCCGGCTCCCATATGCGTCATTACAAGCTGAAATGATGATTCATGTTTGTGTCACTAATGTCGAGGTTTTTTTTAAATCCACAATGAACCACAGTTCGCAGTAGCGTATCGGTTTTCATTCATCTAACTTATTTAACATGCTAATTATTTCGTTACTTTGCAAGACGTTAGTGACCAAATTTCAAATTTGCAAAATGTACCGTCAGAAAATGATAAATTACTTTCTTAAACAAATTTTACGCGTCACCCACCCAGCTCCATACATCGGCAGTCGCCTGCTGAACCATTCATGCGATTATAAAGTTCAAACGCTGGAAATATCTAAGGTTACAGCAAATATACATTATGGGGTGAAACAATGAGCGAGCTTGGTTGAGATCGAACTCACATCGCGTCTTTCACACAAGATTAACGCTCAATTCAAAAGGTAAATGCCATTTCAAAAGCTATAAATTACAGCCCGCGGCTCGTTCGGAGCGCTAGAACGCACAAAATTTATCGGAAATTAGTATCTAGTAGGAACTCCTATAGTTGTTTCGTCATTCGTTTTCAGCTCATAAATAGCCCACTACTGAGTCGGGCTTCCCCCAAATTCGTGGAGGGAAATTTAGCCTACTGTGCCACGCTGCCAATACGGGTTGGCACAGGGTTTGTATAAAAATTATCTTGCGTTTAGATAGTCTGCCTCTTGCGTTCCCTTAGCTGCCTTTTACGACACCCTCAGGATGGTTTGGGTTGGTGACATCACTACATAGTATAAAACAAAGTTGCTGTCGTCTGTCCGTCCCTATGTATGCTTAAATCTTTAAAACTACGCAACGGATTTTGAAGTGGTTTTTTTAATAGATAGAGTGATTCAAGAGGAAGTTTTATATGTATATAACATCCATAATATTGTAGATAAACACTGATAAATTTATTTTCATCATTGCACCCGTGCGAATCCGGGACGGGTCGCTAGTTTTATAATAAAAATCACACGGAACATTTAAGAAAGTTGAGCTGAATTTATTTTTGCCATAATTTGTTAATGAGCAATTGCTAAGTCTCCTCTAGTTTAATGGAGGGATTAACCAACCATGCCCCGCGCAAGGTTCCATAACAGTATTCTCTTGTGAATAGATGACGTTAAAGCATTTCATTATTAAAAAAAAGTACTGCATACAATCCTGCTCTACATAATATAATCTGTATCGCGGGAGCTCTTTATTCCTATTACAGGAGGGAACTAAGTTCGATCCTGTCATAGTCAAGGTTTTCTGCCATGTAACTTCCTTTAGTCCTTGCGACATGCACAGGATGGGATGGGGTGGTGACACTACGTTTTCTAAATTCGTGACACGCCTTTAATTTGCGAGCACAAAAACACCAAAACCCAGACCAAGTATCTCTGGTTTATAAAAACACACCTGACTTCGGAATCGAACCTGGGGCCCATGTGTCAGAGGTGGCGCTTGGAACCCCTAATCCAACAAAATAAATTTTTCTTTATTGTTTTTGAGGCAATTTGGTAGCCTCATGCGACACCCTCACAAGAGAATGGGTAGGCGAAACTATATACCTACTCCAAATCCATCGTGACGAGAACAAAAACAGCTGAATTTATTATTACTCGCCTATTTACCTGCTACGTCGGATTGAGCGGAAAAGAAAAAATAAGTTCCTAAGCTTCTCCTATTACCGACTCAGCAATCCAATATACATATTTAACTTTCGAGCCAGCAATATGCCAAAGTTGCGAGCTTTGTTCTTGCGATACAGCTAAAACTAGAACTTGTTTTCGATTGTTATGCCGAGAGTAGGATTACAGAATTATAAACAGAGGATTTTAGTTATTTACACAAACACAAACTTCCTTCTGGTTTTGGTTGATAATAAACACATCTATAGATATACATGACGGATTTAGAATCTTCGTTTTAGCCCACTATATTTCGGGCCTCCTCCAAATTCATGAAGGAAAATTAGCCTACTATTCCACGCTGGCAAGACGGGCTGGCACAGGGTTTGTATCAAGTTTTCCTTCTCCCGCGGCTAGGTGATCAAGCCCTTTTGGGTCCTTTAGTCGCCTCTTACGACACCCTCAGGATATTCTGGGCTGGTGACATTGTGTATTCTAAATGCGTGACCACACGAATCATGGGTATGGGTTTAGAATACTTGCTGTCAACACTCCAATCCATCCTGAGCAATAAAGAGTAATCTATCTATCTATCTACCTGTGCCAACCCGGCTGGCCATCGTGGTACAGTAGGCTAAATACTCCCCATGTAACTTTCATATTTCTACCGCGATTGAACCCCGTGTCGTTACTTTAAAATAATATATTATAACTTTCGACACTAATTAAACACAGATAGATTTACTATCTAAAGTTTTCATACATAATTACAGGCCATTCTTTTCTTCATTATTTCTAAAATGTGTAATGAAACGGATTTTAAATTATGATCATCGTCGATAATTTTCTCAGAGGAAGGATAACGTTATACTTTCCTCCTTTATACGAAACGTTGACCTCGTATATTGTTTGTTATACGATACACAAGGCGAATGACACGGGATAAGGAAAATAGAATGAAATAAGGTATCTGTCAAGCTTGCAGTGGAATATTATATAGTCTAATAACACTGAGGAAGAAATATGGGAGAGAATTTTGTCTAACATTGTCTGTTATACAATGTTACGGCGTCTACAAGTAAATTATAATTATTCCTTTTTCCCACTTTCATTGGGGTTAGCATATCATACCATACCACTCAGCCCATATAATATGACCCACTATTGAGTGGGACCTCCTCCAACTACATAGAGGGTAATAAGCCTACTGTGCCAAGCTGGTCAGACCAAGTTGTCCTTCTTTTACGGCTAGATTATAAGCCTTGTCATTTCCTTTTGTCAGCTCATAATACGACACTCTTAGGATGTTGTGAGGTAGTGACATTCTGTATTCTAAATCCGTCACCAAACGGAAACATTAGGGTTAGCACCAGTCTAATTAAATTTGGCTTACTAACAGCATTTATAAAGAATGACTGCTATCTTTCCTCTGCGGCCTATCTAGAGAGACAACCGGTACTTACATAGTTATACCAGCTGTTAGTTTTAAGCAAATGACTAAGTTTGTGGTCGCTAACTATGGGCTTCATCAAAAGGCTCAAAGTCACCCAAAGGGTAATCGAGGGGGCTATGCTCGGAGTTTCCCTGCGAGATCAAATCAGAAATGAGGAAATACGCAGGATAACCAGAGTTACCGACATAGCCCACAGGATTGCCAAACTTAAGTGGCAATGGGCAGGGCACATATCTGACTGAAACCCGATGAGGCCGAAAAGCTCAGCGTTCCGGATAGCATAGTGCTGGTAGGCCTCCCATACGGTGGACCGAGGATCTGGTTAAGGTGGCCGGAAAGCGATAGATGCGGAAATCTCAGGACCGGCCATCGTGGAAATCCTTGGGGAGGCCTTTACCAGTGGACATATTGTGGCTGAAATGGTGATGATGCTGATGACTACGTTAATTATGATGCGATTCCTTAAACATCACATTTTTTTTACGATAATATGAACTGCCAATTCAGTTTTACTAGTGGCTAAGATTTTCCCAATAGCCACTTTTACGGAGCAAAATGGAACATTTTGCAGCTTTAATAAAATACGTTTCGGTTGTTAATTTTATTTTTACCCGTAAAAACTGAAACGGCTCTAACAGGGCATGTAGAGTTGTACGGGCATATTAATTTAATTAACCGTCGTACCCGCAGACTTTAATTTAAAAAATGACAAAAGTGCAAATTGAATTTTCAGACACTGATGGATTTTATATGCCACTTGCGCATGTTAAAAATGGGTTTGCCTTCCATTTTTGTACTTGACAAAAAAATTAAAGACCGTAAAAATGAGTAAACATTCATTTTACCTTTATTTTAGGTCAGAAACATTCTGGAAAGTACTAAAATTTTATTTCATTTATAATATGAGCTAGTAATAAATCTGAATAGCATTCAGGTGTAATTAAAAGTCAGAGTGCGATTACGTCATCGACAGAAGCTGTTTTAGAACTAAAATAATTGCAACAACTACTTAAAACTTATTGGAAATTTTAATGAGAAAATTACTAAATTAACAAAAATATTTTGCAATTTTTTATGTTTGAGTATTATTTAGTTTAGTTTATAGTATTGTTTTTAACGATATTTAAATTGTTTTATTACTGCTGTATTATTCATGCATGTAAAACTTATATTATGTAAAAAAATGCTGAAACTTGAATTTGAAACTCTTCAGTGAAAAAAGTGTTTAATTTAAATCTTCAGATAGATTTGTAATATGTAAATAGATGAAAGTAAAATACAAATCAACATATTAATACGTGAAGAAAAAATGATGTACCCGTTTTTACCGAAATTCGTGGACGGAGGTATATGTACGTTTCCACTCCTAAAGTTTATACATATAGAGAAGGGGAGCAGAAGGCTAATACTTTTTAAAAATTCCATGAAAAATACATTACACATACTACCATGTATTTGACACACACACACGAATACATGCTCTTTTGTTTATTTAAAAGTCTGTTAACGAATTGAGAATAGAACTACATTTCATCATCATCATCATCATTTCAGCCAAAAGACGTCCACTGCTGGACATAGGCCTCCCCCAAGGATTTCCACAAAGGCCGGTCCTGGGCCGCCCGCATCCACTGCTTTCCGGCGATCTTAACCAGGTCGTCGGTCCACCGTGTGGGAGGCCTACCAGCACTGCGCCTTCCGGAACGCGGTCGCCACTCGAGGACTTTTCTGCCCCATCGGGCGTCGGTCCTGCGAGCTATGTGCCCTGCCCACTGCCACTTAAGTGAACTACATTTATAGAACTTTATTTTGCAAAAAATAAATAAATGAACGTAAAGGTCAGTGATGTCATCAACACATTCCGTGCTAATAGTGGTTAAATAGTTAGTTTAGAAAAAGGACAAGGAAATCTTATTGCTATACAAATAAATACTCAGTACTCATTGTTGGTCTAGTGGTTATATGTGCCGCCTTTGGATCACGGGTCTCCGGTTCGAGTCCGGAATCGGGCAAGTGTCTTTGTCTATTCGTTTAATTCATATTTGTAAGCCGAGATACAGGTTACACTTAATGCAGGTGTTTCGTTTCACTATCAATACATAGTATAAAGCAAAGTCGCTGTCGGCTGTCCGTCCCTGTGTATGCATAATAGATATTATTAAAACTACGCAACGGATTTTGAAGCGTTTATATAGATAAAGCTATTCAAGAAGAAGGTTATTCACCTTTATGTTTTTGACGTTTCGGCACGAGTGCTGCTATTGAAAATTAAATTTTAAACTAAGAAGAACAAGAAGTGTATTCAGGTTTATTAAAATGGACCCTGTACACTTCTTGTAAGGCTTACGTGTCCAATATCGGAAACCTTTTCACCCTGCCTCCAATCGGAACACATCGTATCTGATTTCAGCAGCCTTGTCAGGCTGTGAAACCATACGAGTAAAATAATGTTAGAGTACTGCGTGCGTTTTGCTTAGGTGACTTTCGGTATTTATCTATCATCAGAAACTTTATGTGTGGTGACGGATTAAGAATACATAGTATCACCATCCCATTCTATCCTGAGGGTGTCTTATGAGCGGACAAACGAAAATAGCAACGAAGAAACATAGCCGCAAAAATCTTGATAGAAAACCATATGCCAATAATTCGTCTTACCAGTGTGGTACAGTAGGCTAATTACAGACAATGCAGAGGCTCAACTCATTAGTAGGTAATTTATGAGTATATAATACTAGCGACATGCCCCGGCTTCGCACGGGTGCAATTATGCAGGTATTATACATAAAAACGTTCCTCTTGAATCACTCTATCTATTAAAAAAAACCGCTTCAAAATCCGTTGCGTAGTTTTAAAGATTTAAGCATACATAGGGACGGACAGACGACAGCGACTTTGTTTTATACTATGCAGTGATAGTGAAGAACATCATACGTATAAAAATCCCGTTTGTTATCAAACTCCTCCGAAACGGCTTGACCTATTTTTATTTCTTGGTGTAGGTATATTTGGTAGGCAATTTTATAAATGGCAAAACAACGATTGATCGATCAGCTAATAATAATATAAAATATTAAACTATTTGGTTATGCTATATAGCATAATGTATATTTTTCTTAATATACATTACAAAGACATTGTCATGCGTACATATAAAATCTGAGCTATAAATATATGCGAAAACAATTTACTTCATGAGGCGATGCAAATAAAACCTAGAATCCAACAAATCAAAAGGCAAATGTAAATAAAAATCCGATGCGCGGTATATTTCCTTCCCAGAAGCTGGTCGTACAAGGCGAGATATCTAATTTCGCAAGCCACGATATCCCAGGAAGCAATAGGTAAAGAGGGGAGGAATGGAATACCTTCCGCAGAGGTATGCAGGCACCCAATGTAATATCTCGACGGGCCCGACCTTCGTCGGTATGCCTCAGTTTATACCGAAAGCCTAATATTGATAAGATTCCTGACGAAATATGGACTCATGTTATTAGACGACACGCATGGTTTGAAAAGAGGCCTTAAAGGATAAATTGGGTAGCCTTATCCGTATTTTTATAATAGTTATTTCAATTATTTCCCCACACAAAAAATACATGCAGAAAATTTTGTCTACGTTCCACACTAGCAAGATTGGTTGGCACAGGTTTTTTAACAAGTTTCTTTTTTCTTTTGCGCCTAGGTGACCTGTCCTTGCGTTCCTTTAGTCGCCTTTTACGGTTGGTGACACTATGTGTTATAAATGCGTCACTAGTATTCATAAGATTAAATATTCTCCAGTTACATGGAGGGTAACTAGCATACTGTGTCACGCTGGCCAACGTATGTAATAAGTGTGATGTGAAAGTCGTCACCGCGACGAAGGTGAGTTTTAACTCGCAAATAGATCAATCCTAGGCAATCACATAAACATTCTTCTTGTCAAACTGTCCGCAACGTTAATCATTTTTAACCGACTTCAAAAAGGAGGAGCTTTCGTAATTTACTCCTTGTTTTTCTAAATTTAGCAGTGTTTCTCTGCCGTATTATGCATGTATTATACATATAAACCTTCCTCCTGAATCACTCTATATATTAAAAAAATGCAACGAAATCCATTGCGTAGTTTCAAAGATTTAAGCATACATAGGGACGGACAGACGACAGCGAGTGTTATATAATATGTAATGATGATGATTCATAAAGCAATTTGTATCATCATCTATGTCGGAGTCTTAAATTGACACCGACATTAATTTTGTGTGTGGTGACGGATTTAGAATACGTACCCAAATTTTTCTACGTATTCTAAATCACCAGCACGCGGGCAATAAAAGTTCTTTGAACACTATAGCTCAAAACTATGCTTGTTAGTAGAGGAGCCACGCGCAATTACATAACAATATGCTAACTGAGCTGAATAACAAACAATTTGAAGCCTTCCATTCCTAAATGCCATTGTTCTCTGGATCCTAAATTGAGCAATGTTTAGTATTACATCTATCTAGAGTACGATGCCCGCAGGATTTCTGTAGATGCAGACGTTGGGAATACAATACTCGTACAAAGGCATAAGTAACTGGTCCTCCATCTCAAACACAATTGTGTATTGACAAAGTCTATTACTCATTATCATTTCAGCCAAAAGATGTCCACTACTGGTCGTCGGTGCATCGTGTGAGAGAACTGCGCTGTCCGGAACGCGGTCGACACTCGAGGACTGTTCTGCCACATCGGGCATCAGTCCTGTGAGCCCACCGCCACTTAAGTTTGGAAATCATGTGAGCCATGTCGGTAGCTCTGGTTCTCCATTGTTTCTCCTCATTTCTGATTCGATGTCGCAGGAAAACTCCGAGCATAGCGCTCTCCATTGCTCTAAATTCTAATTTTAACCCTCTACAAAAAGAGGGGTGTCATTTCACTGGCTGACACTTCAGATGGCCATTGTGTATGCGGTATTTGTGTACAATTTTTTGTATAATTTCAGCTTACTTTAGTATTTTGTATAATACATAGCCATTAATGACAAATATAATAGATATGTGAATACGAATAGCGAAGTAAAGAGGCACCATTATAAGTTTGACGTCTATGTTATCGTAGGTCTTAAACGAATGGACCAATTATGTTGCGGTTTTTCTATTTGACAGCAGATTTTTAGTCATGGTCCTTAGAGATCGATATATCTTCTTCATTATCATTACATAGTATAAAACAAAGTCACTGTCGTCTGTCCGTCCCTATGTATGCTTAAATCTTTAAAACTACGCAACGGATTTTGAAGCGGTTTTTTTAATAGATACAGTGATTCAAGAGGTAGGTTTATTTGTATAATATTGTAGACAAACACTGATCAATTTAGAGGTTCATCAATGCAGCCGTGCGAAGTCGGGGCGGGTCGCTAGTCCTATATAAAAAAACTATTGCTGTTCGTTAGTCTCTGTAAAACTCTAGAACGGCTGGATCGATTTTACCTTTGCCTCATCGGCCGAGAGGAGTCCCCAGGATGCTTTCACTGTGCGGATGGCGCTATAGACACTGCGCAGCAAACCCTGGAAGTGTGCAAGTTACCAACTCTACGCGCCTCGGAGTCCCACATTACCCTGCCAGTCCCAACGACGTATTTATAAGGATCACCGACGTAAAAAAAAACCTTAATATGATTATAATTGCATAACATTGACGAGGTGAACTCAAATTGAGTTTTATTACTACTTTGCTACAATAGTTACTGAGACCATTTTTCTTACGCGTTGAAAGAGTTCATCTGGACCTAGCTTCGGTTAAAAGAAGATGACATGCTGTTTCGCGTTCTGTTCGCGTTTGACATCGCATTCAATAAGAGGAGGGTTTTGCTAGCCTGTACTAGCTTGGCTGCAATCCCAATGTACCCAGCCCACTCTACACACACAACAGTACATTTAAATAATATTTAACGATGTATGTGTGCAACTCCAAACTCTTTTATATGTTAGAGTTGAAGTTAAATATTTCTTGTCTCAATTTGTTTTTATATTGAACGGGGAAATTTAAAATCATGATATTAAGAGGGTAGTACACGTTTGAGGTTTATGTGTGTATGTCTGTGGCATCGTAGGTCTTAAATCAGTGAACCGATTGTGATTTGGTCTTTTTTAGTTAAATCTAAACTAGTACACCCGTTTCAATGTTATAAGATACTAGCTGACGTTGCTTTGCCATATGAATATCGCTATTAAAAAATAGGGGTTGATCGTAGATGTGTGAAAATTTGAGAAAAGAGAAAAATAGAGGGTTGTATGTATTTTGTAAGCTGTATCATAAAATATAAAAACAAAGGTATTTATTGTAAAGGAAATAAAATTTTGGGGTGGACCACGCCCAATAAAAGGTTTTCCCCACTTAAAAAAAAGTGGTGGACCACCCTTAACAGACGAAAAATAGATATTGCCGATTCGCAGACGTAACCGATATGCACACAAAATTTCACGAAAATCGGTCGAGTCATTAATAACGAACACCGTGACACAAGAATTTTAAGATTTTCTAGTTGTATACAGTCTGATAACTCTTACATTTAAAGGAATAAAAGTGTATATTTTGCGAGAGTGTGTGAATGAATGTGAGGCGGTTTAGATTAGTTAATACTTTGTGTACAGTGTACTAGACGAGAAAGTGTATAAAATGCGAATAAGGTTTCTAGAAGTGTTGAATGTTGGTTGTTATATTATTTGTTTAAGACGCTAAACAGAAAGCTCCTTGTTTAGTACCAGAATTAAAAACGATATCATGAAGATTCTGAATATTTTGAGGGTATCGTAAAAGGCAAAATCTAAATTAAAAATTTAAATAAACCCCCGACACTGCTCCTACTTATTTATTAACTGACCCCTGGTCCCCCAACGCGATGTATTTATTTTATTTTTTACTATTTAAAGGGTACTTAGGTCATTGTGTCGGGGGTTTATTTAAATTTTTAATTTAGTTTTTATTTTCTGCTTTTTATGGGTTATGATGTAGATCCCCACCACATATATTTCCAGATATTGGGTATCCCCCCCCCCCGTTTACCCCCAGAGTTTTTTCAGGGCTCAACTGATTTTCATGGAACATATTATTTTGTAATGTGCACGTGATACGCTTTCATTTGAGACCCCACTCGATTATATTTGCAGACATTCGGTTATTCTTCCCCACTTTCACCCCCCATAACTTTTAAACGAGTAAACCGATTTTCATCAAACATGTCTAAGAACACTCGCTGGTACCTCACCTGCCATACAAAAAAAACTGTATTGAAATCGCTTCATCCGTTCGCGAGCTACGGTGCCACAGACAGACAGACAGACACGTGAAACTTATAACACCCCTCTTTTTGCGTCGGGGGTTAAAAAGAAGTGAATGTGGAAATACTAGCGCAAGAAAATCTCGAAAGTATACCTTATTCCCACCTATCTAAGGCGATGAGAAGATTCCCTGTTATTTAATTGTAGGAGACCGCACAGTTCGTCATTACTGGGAAATAAATTATTATCATCGAACCTTCCTCTCTTTTTCCAATTTTAAATCCCGACTCAGCAGTTTATCAATTTCTTTTTTATCAGGTTCTTGAATGCCTTTGACCCTAGAATAGAATAGAATAGAAAAATGCTTTATTGTATAAACCAATTATGGCGTTCACAATCGTCAACGGATACATAAGTTTTAGAACACTACTACCAGGTCGGAACGCGGCACCAACCGAGAAGACCTGTCTTCTCGGTTGGGCTTGTCTTTTTTTTAAACGCCATATTACAATGACCTTGTATATAAAACTAACTAGTTTCGTTCGGTTCCGAAAGGCGCTCAACTGAAATATGAATCTGTACTCTGTACTAATATATAAAGCTGCAGAGTTTGTTTGTTTGTTTGTTTGAACGCGCTAATATCAGGAACTACTGGTCCGATTTCAAAAAATCTTTCAGTGTTAGATAGTCCATTTATCGACGAAGGTTATAGGCTATATTTTATTTTCATAAGAATTAAGGATCCGTATGAAAATTGCGATTTTGTAAACCAAGGTGTAAAATCGAAAACCTATTTATGCGTGCGCTGCAAAAACTATTGACAATAGAACAAAATGATGGGTTTGTAGGTCTTATAAAGCTCTACAAAAAAGTCGAGAGCACATATCTAACTATCATAGTTTAGCCACAATAACCGCTTTTATGTTCATAAAAAATATGCACAGAGATAAGCACGGGTTCGAAGGCCACGCGGGCGAAGCCGCGCGCAAAAGCTAGTTTTATAATAAGAAAAAAAACATATATAGAATTTATAGAATAATAAAAAACTGAAATTACAAGTCTTGAATCCAGTGAGCCGACCAACCCCAAACAGCGGCACCTGTGCACAAGCATAACGCGTGTGGCAGCCATCGATCTCCTCAACCATATCAAACGGAAATGGTCGACCCGCCACACGTCGCTACCACTGTCCGAAGTATTTTAGGCTTGCGTGATGGAAAGCAACGCTAGGGTTTAAGATGAAGCGGCAATTCAAGGAACTGCCGCTTCATCTTAAACCACCAAGCGTGCCGGGTTTTGTTGACTTTTACAACACGCGTTATTTCCCAGCGTGCGGTGGGGAAGTTTTATATTCTGACCCATCCCCACACGGGGGTAAAATATATGAGCTTAGTAGCAGTACCTAGTAGTATTTTTTTAATACATGATAAAACAACGTTTGCTGGTTCAGCGATAACTACTATTACTACTCAGACCCTAAATGACCCACTGCTGAGTCGGGCCTCCTCCCATCACAGGGAGAGTAATTGGACTACTGTGCTGCGCTGCCTAGACGGGTTGGGACAGGGTTTCGTATCACGGCGTGGTTCTGCATCAGATCCCACAATGCCGCAACAGGACGCGAGTTGGAGCACCCCGGGGAGGTTTAGTGGGTAGGCCCCCACTATGGGGGAGAGTCCCACACTCCCCTCGCTGGCCATCCCCGTGGCCGGCGAGGAAGTCCATAAAGGATTTTACCCCGGGCGAACAAAAAAAAAAAAGAAAGGGTTTCGTATCAAGTTTCTTTTGCGGCTAGGTTTTCGGCCTTGTCATTTCCTTATGTCGGCTCTTACGACACCCTCAGTATGGAATGAGGTGGTGACACTATGTATTCTAAATCCGTCAGCACACGGACGATAAGCGAGGTAAAAATTCGTTCCTAAGTACATAGAAGGCAGATTCTTTGAAGAGGTCACGACTCAGCAATCAGGATAACAATGCACAAAGAAGAAACATAAAATATTAAACAAGTTGGAAATCTCCTACAAATTGAAACTAACAAGGTTTTCTCGTCTTTATTCGATCGTGTTCAAATTTGAATTTTATCTCTGAAAGAAATATTTTTTTATAAACCTATTTTCGTAATCTTTTGCGATTTCGTTTTGATGGAAGTTGGGTAGTTAGAGTGATTAAAAAAAGTATTGTAAAATGTTGATGTATTATTGAATTTGTTTGAAAAGAATCAATGGTTTTAAAATTATGTAAAAAAGTAACTTAAAGTATAAATATTGTTTTGCAGGTGTGAAATTAATGCTGGTGAATATAATAGAATCTTATTTAAGATCCACCCTATTCTATTCTGAGGGTGTCGTGAGACCCGACTAAAGGAAATTAAACATAAGGCTAGAAGGAAGCGAAAATAACAAATTTAAACTTCTTCTTCATTCTAACTTTCTCTCAGCACAATATCCTATTTAACATCGGTGTTAATTCAGGTTGACACCAACTCGAAAAATATGTATTGGTTATTTTGCGTTATTTGAAGCAGGATTCTTTTTATTTCATTTTCTCATCAACGTAATATCTAGATATCATCATGTAGAGATTATTACGAGTTGAAACATATTATGCACCCTAGATCGGTTAATATTCTGGTCACTTACAAAATAAAATCGATTATCAAACTGCTGAATTAATATAAAATGCTGACTGAATCAAGTTTATAAAAATGTTAAACTAATATTTGGCATTAACGACTTAATAATCTATACTAATATATAAAGCTGCAGAGTTTGTTTGTTTGTGTGTTTGTTTGTTTGTTTGTTTGTTTGTTTGAACGCGCTAATCTCAGGAACTACTGGTCCGATTTCAAAAAATCTTTCTGTGTTTGATAGTCCATTTATCGAGGAAGGTTATAGGCTATATTTTATTTTCAAAAGAATTAGGGATCCGTATGAAAATTGCGATTTTGTAAACCAAGGTGTAAAATCGAAAACCTATTTATGCGTGCGCTGCAAAAACTATTGACAATAGAACAAAATGATGTACAACGGGTTTGTAGGTCTTATAAAGATCTACAGAGAAGTTCTCGAGAGCACATATCTAACTATCATAGTTTAGTCACAATAACCGATTTTATGTTCATAAAAAATATGCACGGGTTCAAAGCCCACGCGGGCGAAGCCGCGCGCAAAAGCTAGTTAATTATAAAATAAATGTTTATAATAAGAATAATTAATACGAACCTATTTCAATGTACCCAAAATCTAGAAATAAATTAATTCTATTCAACATCGAAATCGGACCACAATTTACGGATGTACGTTGAACAAAAAGCCGAAACGCGAAGCTCTCGTTTGTGAAGCTGGTTAAAAACAATAGTGGCCATTTCTTCGATCACTGTTGACGTTCCAATAAACAGTGATACTTCCTAAGCATATTTCAACTAAGCTACTAATACCAGTTTGAATTTGGTGTACACAAAAATTAAATCGTTACCTATAATTTACGTTGAACAAATGTAAATAACTTTCGGACTTATTTTAATGATTTTTGTGCGTGTTACACATCGGTATACGATTTCACTATGATTGGTTTCGTTTGTTCAATACAAAACTAATATTGTAGTTGAAAGTGAAGCCGAATGTAGTGATTGTTTAGAGAGATAGATAAAATCCTGGATACGCATAAGATCACTTTTTTGTTGGGCATCATTCAAACCGGGAGCAAATAGAATTTAAATAGGTGATATTTTAGTACCACACTTACTTATACTAAGTCTGTCAACTATTGCATCATTGAAATCCTCATAAATAATCTTGAAAGGTCATTTAAAAATAATCTGATGAATTTACATTAACAAGTGGTCACCCAGAGGCGAAATTCAACCACGATTAATTTTAAATATAGGTCTATTCTCAATTTGATTACAGACTTTTAAACAAAATAGTATAAAATATATACGCGCGTGAGTGTAATATTTATTTTATTGATTTAATGTATTTTTATTTGTGGGTTATTACATATTCCTCGGTCCGCGCAATTTTCGTAAAAGGGAGTACAAAGTTTTTCTTCAGGTATTAATAATATATAGATAACCGTGTATAATACCGGCAGAATAAAAAAAACAATAGTCTTTTTCTAATATAAATACAAATCCCACTTTTGGTATCTCAGTATCTCGGCGGCGCTTTACAAATATGTTATTCACGGATACAAATAAGACCCGTATGCAGGCCACGTATCTCTGGCTTACATAAATATTCTCCAAGCCACATATATAAGATCCCAAACCAGAATTTTTAAGTTATAGGAAAGTTATAGCATAAAAACAAAATAATACACAACCATAACATATAATTAACGGCTAACTGTACGGTATACCAATCATCGAATAATTGCCGACTTGTAAAGTATTCAAGTCGAGACTCATTCCCAGAACAGTTCCAACTTCAGTTCCGAACATAGCATGAAATTCTAAGAAAAGAATAAATGTTTCCACAATTGCCATACGTTTCGAAGACCGTAAAACTAACAGAGCCATTCGAAATCTCATCTTCAAAGCTCCACACGTGGCGCGTTAAAATAAACTCCCAATATCATTCTATTCGAGGTGATTCGGTAGCATATGGAGACCGTCCCAAGAAACCCTCGTAGGTGCCAATACGCCAGGTATGCCAAATCTATATCTGAAACGTTTATGTTATCATTCGCTACGCGCTACGAGAGCGCTACGATTGACTACGACCAATTCGCATGTCAGTTGTTCACGCGATTGATTGAGATTTGAAATTGTGGATCGTTGATTACATTTTAATTAAATGTAAATCCAACGTGTTTTCTTTTTGTATTCGATTTCTCCACGTTCGGAACATAATATTGCTGTTGATACAGAAACAAGCTTTTACGTACGATCGAAACATATTGAACATCCGACAAGAATAGGCAGTTGCAATATTAATACGCCCTTGACTTTCTCTCTCACGAATATTAAATGAACGGGAAGTATTGCTCGCTTCTCAATACAGGGAAACAAGAGAATGGAATAAATAAACCTTATTGTATACGTATTTGTATAGCAAACGGGAACAAACGATACCAATCATTCAAACCGCGAAATCATAAAAATACTGCCTATCAATCGAAGCTCGCTCGTGTTTGTTTATATTAACATCGGAATGATTTATTTACATCGGTACACCGTTGGTGAATGAAAATTACATTTACCTTTCCGGGTACAATCCTTTCTTTGTTCACTTCATGATTAAATTGCCACTTAGTGTCCTCTCCGATTAAAAGATGTTTTTTTGTTATTCGAATTTCAAATGTTAATAGGAACAAGTTCAGATGAGCATCACATGTCACTTGCGGTTGGGACGTGGACTTATATCCGACCGCGAAACATTCGTACCGGCTGAGCTAGACACTACAAAGAACAGCGTGCGTGAAGCAGTGGCGCCTCGGAGCCATGTTCGGGGCTCCGGCCGGCTGCCGTTCGCCGACTGACGTTCGTACACACGACACATCTGCATTTAAGAAGCCGCTATCGTTATGCGACTAATCGATTGGTCGAAGCGAGTGCCACTGTCATCCGTCCCTCTCAAATAATCCTCTCGCTCGTATTCCGCGCAGGCGCCCTCTCCCACGGTTCTCTTCAAAAGTGGCGAAAAGTAAATAAACTCATACGAACTGTTTACTAAGAGAACTGAAGACGCGGCTCAAACCAAACATTTGAACTGAGACCATACACAATTACGCCGGGGAAGTTAGTGTATTTTTGCGAGGCTTATTTTTTGGGGCCGCGTGTGTGTCGGGTAATTTTGCTATAAGGAAAAGCTCTTTTGCCTTAGTTGGTGGCTAAGAACGTAACGTCACTTGTTGCGCGACGACTTTGTTCCGGCGTTGAAAGCCACGCACGCTATAGCACGCCATTCCCTCCCCACTTATTCTTTGCTGCCATGTAATTAATTTCAACGTATTATCCTTGGCGTTAGTCTAAGCAGACAATCATCTGGGCTGATTGACTAATGAGAATTAGTGTTGAGAATTTTATTGCAGTTTCATTCTACTATGAAACTGGTATATGGATACCGTGGGGTGACGGATTTAGAATACATAGTATCACCACCCCATCATGAGGGTGTCGTAGGAGCCGACAAAAGGATGTGACAATGCCTAAGACGCAAGAGAGTGAAAGTCTGTCCTAATTACCCACCCTGTGCTGGGAGGATGCTCGAGTGCAGTGCAGAGAGCAGCAGTGGATCATCTATGAGCTGAGTAGTAATGATGAAATTGACAAAAGTTGATTAAAAAACACAGCAGAAGCTTTTTGTGGTGGGCATCAATAGTATATTTCATTACAAGTGCGAAAGGATGTCATTGCAAAGAGTTCCGACAAATGTGACAGTCGGAACAAGTTGCAATGACGGTTCCGCACGTGTACTGAACGACTATTTTTAATACAGTTCCGAAAAAATTAATCAATTTAATAAAATAATAAAAACACAATAAACTCAACTAACTAATCATTTATGACTTATAAAAAAAATGGCGCCAACCGTAGCAAAAGCAGGCGTGTGTAATAGCCCACTTCCCGAACGCTATACGGCCCTGCAATATGCCACTTTTTGAGCAACTGTATTAAAAAAATATTGATGCGAATCTGTTACCGAGAAAAAAATGTGATCTACATACAATATTAATTACTTTTCATAATTATTACATTTGACATTTAAAATTACAACCATATGTTCCACCACACAATGATTCTTAAAGATTTTTTTAAACAAAAGTTGGGCTACTTTTATATTCCAGACCATATTTAAAAATGAAGCTGATTGGAATATTTGCTGTATTTTAATCAATAAATTTCAATGTCTTGTAATTCTAATTCATATACCTCCAACCGCCGAAATTTTTACAACTCTAATAAATACAAGAAGCCGATAAAAATTAACATCTGAATGCATGACATGAATGATGACGTAAAATAAATTCACAATACTGACTCATAATAAGCTTTGTATTGTAAATGTTTGTGGGTGTGTTCCTAACACCAATTAGCATGCAGGAAATAATTTCTAGACTATTCTGATCGTGTTATATAAAAGAAAACTATCAAATTCGGCATCTCGCGTGTCATATCATCAGGATAGATGTATTGGGAACTTTTAGCTTTATTTTTATTACATGGAGGGCAAGTTTTCCCTCTTTTTCGGATAAGTCTTACGACATCCTCAGGGTGGAATAGGATGTAGGTGACACTATGTATTCTAAATCGTCACCACATGGACTAAGCAATCAAGCAGTATGGACGTTTCTTATTACAAACGTAGTATGATAATTCATGGGTGACCGATCCTGTGAAAGAGATAATGTGACGCTGGTAGCTTAAAAAGGGAATTCCTTCCACTGTTTCCCTGGTAGAGTTTTAGTGATCTTCCACGGAGGGCATCTCTATTCCGAGCTCCAATAGCTGTATTATCAGCTCTCTTTTAGAAGTCATCACTAGTATTGAAACACTATAACGTCTTTATTATTTGAGACAAAAACTTATTGTTCAAGCAGCGTTTCTCCGACGACACCAATAAAGGGGGTTTGTTTGTCTTGGGGTTATAGGACTCTGGTTCGAATCCGGGGTGGGGTGTTATAAAAAACGAAGCCACTGCCCTTGGTATAACCTGTATCGTGGGGGCAGTTTAGAAACATGAAATTCACAAACACAAATGACACCCAGACTCAGACCTCTGGTTTACACAAAGACACTTGACCGGCCCTGGAATCGAAATCGGGAACCCATGATCTAAAGTCGGCGCATCCAACCCCTAGACCAACAAGGCAGTCTGTCAGTTTGAATTATATTGTCTTTTTTTATGTCGGAAATTCTCTTGGATTCCCACCCGTTGGCTGGCCGGGTTATGTGGGACTCCGGGGCGCATGGAGATGGTGAATTGCACCCCGACCTACCCACTAAAACCAACGGCGATCCTCGACTGCCCGACTCAATGGCGTGGTTCACTCCTCCCAATGGGGGGAGTATGCTCCGCGACGCAGGTGGGCCTTGACCCATCTAGTTTAGAGCCTCAAGCTCCGAGACGGGGCCCTCCGTATACAGGGGGCTATATGACAGCCCCCTGTTTCACCGACGGGAGGCGCGCGCGGATTATATTGACTATTCCAATCCATGGCAGTTAAGTCAACTTCACTACTAAATCCATTTGTACCGTAAACAGATTAGTTAAGCCCCTATTATTGTGCGCGGAAGTCCCAATTACTCTTTAATTGCCACATGGGATTAACGGAAACTGCCAATGTGAAGGCCAAAGCTTAGTCAACGGGACTTACTTTTCAAACCAAAAGACCTAACTTGCTTATGGTTTTCTTTTTTTTTATTGGGACCGGTTACCAGTACTGGCTAACTTGGTATTTACCCAAAGCTATTGCCGTCTGCCCCCAAACATATCTATTGAGACTACTGAGAAGCCTTTCGTAAGACCAGTTGCCATTGTTCTCGTTACTGGCTTATTCGTACTGCCATAGATCATAGATTAACAGATGAGTCTGATGACGTCATGTGGCTTCAGAGAAAGGCAAATTTTGTAATGATGGTCATCAGTCCATCATCCGGCTAGGCCACATATTGCTTAGCCTGCAGTTTAATTTCATCCCCCCTACGGCTACCTGAAAACCGTCGAAGTCAGTGTAGGCCATTTGACGTCAGAAATCCTTATGAGCACCTGGCTGTCAGGGGCTAGTCGGGTTATGTTATGGGCGCGGAAAGATATAAATTAGCGCCCCGAGCTGGGGTTTTAGTGGAGACGACTCTTGGGTAGACGACCCTTGTCGGAGTCCCACGTGATCACAGACCTCTCCCCCGGGGAGCGGTGGAAAGCATAAAACATTTCCCCAGCGACAAAAAAAAAGGATTTCGTATCAAGTTGTCCTTCTCTTACAGCTAGGTTTTCGGCCTTTTCAATTCCTTCTGTCGGCTCTTACGACACCCTCAGCATAGAAAAGGGTGGTGACACAATGTATTCTAAATTCATTCTTCTTCACTGCGCGTAAGTAACGTAGCCAGAGCTACATTAAGGGAAATATTATGTTGGCAGAGGAAATAACGCACTTTGTCTGTGTTGCCAGGTCTATATTTTCTACTGCAAACGTTCACAGGCAACGGTAGCCTAGCGGTATCAAACAATCCTTTAATATCTATAATGTATCGTATTGCTTGGCAATAAAGGTTTATTTCATTTATTTGAAACATCTTCTTGTCTCCTGATCAAGACGTCACGGTTAGTAGGCTCGTCTGTGTATTAATCAGACGTTTCCAAATCTCCTATTAATCAAGTTTAAGCATCTGGATGACAACCAACTGTCAGTCTAAGTAGTGTTTAGGTTACGGCTGCGTAAACAATTAGTCCGCCGCAAGTTATGGATGGCTTGGCTTATTGTTTTTGCGTACTGGTTGGTAATAACTTCAAAACAATTCAAATTTGGATTGGAATTTAGTACTATCCGAGTTATGTCTTAGCTTCGACTTATTATCTGGGCATTCCTATTTCAAACACACATCATGCCACACGTATATCACTACATAGTATAAAACAAAGTCGCTGTCGTCTGTCCGTCCCTATGTATGCTTAAATCTTTAAAAGAACGCAACGGATTTTCAGCGGTTTATTTTAATAGACAGAGTGATTCAAGAGGAAGGTTTATATGTGTAATACATCCATAATGTTGTCGAAAAACACTGATAAATTTAGAGGTTCATCATTGCACCCGCGCGAAGCCGGGGCAGGTCGCTACTCTAATATATAAAATTATGGTGTCATGGTGTTTGTTACTAAACTCCTCCGAAATGGCTTAACCGATTTGTGCATATCGATTAGGTCTGCGAATCGGAAAACTTCTGTTTTTCATCCCCCTAAATGGTAAGGGTGGTCCAACAAAAAATATATATATTTTTATATTTTTGGAAAAAAAATGTTCTTATTTTTTATGATACAGCATACAAAATATCCCTTTTCACCCCTCCACGATCAACCCCTATTTTTAATGGCGATATTTATAAGACAAACAAAAGTTTGCGGGGTCAGTCATTAAATAATATAATTACTAAAAGCCTTTCATATTATAAAATAAAATTGACTAGCTGGGTCTATTTATTGGTTTGCATGTTCGCGATAATCTCAGAACATACTGCATGGTATTCAGAGGCATTTCTGTAGAATTGTAGGTATATCTTTTGTTAGGTATTTAGCAGTAAAAAGTTTTCTTTTTAATCATCTGTCTGTGTACGGGCAGCAGCTCCGCATACCGAGATGTATTAGTTAGGTGGACGAATCACACGGTATTTTTAAAGGGAATACTATCATTGTTTGTGTCCGTTGATGATTGATGCTATATTATGTAAAACATTAAAGTAGGTGACTTGTGGCGGGCGTAACAGCCTAGTCAGCGAATGTACATAAATCGCGTGAATTTAGAAACTACTTGTTCAGGTAAAAACAAAAACAAATAACATCATGTGGCGATGCTCGTACAGTCTAGGGTCAAAGGCATTCAAGTAGTTTGTAAAAAAATTTTGTAACTGCTTGTTCAGCTTGTTCCGCAAGTACTACTTGCAAAAACTAAAAAAAAGGGTTGATGCTCGTACAGTCTGAGTTATTTATTGTATTTATTTATGAAATCATTATTGTAACCAAAAACAAAAAAATATACAGAAATTCAAATATTCTTATAGTAAAGTGTACATTGGGCGGTTACCGCATACCGCGATCTCTTCCAGACAAATACCGCTGTCAGATATCATCATCATAATTTCTGCCCATAGACGACCCACTACTGAGTCAGGCCTCCTTCAAGTTCATGAATGTGAAAGATAGGTCAGCTCAGGGTTTGTATTATACGTATTGTTATTGTACGTTTGCTAACCTAACATTTTAACATTTAAAACCTTATTGCTACATCGCCACTGAACCAAAAAACATTAAATCTAAACAGTATACTTGCCCTATAATGCTGTCTTAAGTTCATCTCTAATTGGCCGTAAGAACGCAAAAACGTGGAAACCCGCTGGCCCGCTAAGCGCATTCGGAATCAACAATGACATTAACCCCTAGTGTGGCAATCACGGAGTAAGTGGGAATTTCCGCTCCGTTTCACGCGGCTCCCAACTAGATGATAAGAATACATACCGACTATCTACGCACACATAGACGCGGCGGAATGTGAAAAAGCAATTTTGCTTGGAATTAATAAGTAGGTACTTTAAGTAAAAGATTTAGAAATCGAAACGGATCCGATGAGTGAAGCTTTTTGAGTAAGCATTAAGGCCTCTTACTCCTTTTAGTATTCGGAGAAGCGACGAGCTTGCATTTTGTCGAACAAGTAATTACTTATATAGCAACTATCAATGGTAGCAACGTCACTCAGGTGTAAGTTTGTGTGTAAACTAAAAGAACTACGTGGTCTGCAGACACAAATGATGGATTTTCTGTTTTAAAATATTTGTATGTGTTTCAATATTATTGATAGTATAAGAGTCTTAAATATGGCCTATGCCAACCACGCAGACAAAGACTGGATGGAATGTGAAAAAGCGATTTTGCTCGGAATCCGCCGCAAAAGTATTCTAGTGCCATAATCAACGTCTGGAAATTAACATTCCAATGAAAAAGTTAAACAAAACAATACAAATTCTTTCTGTGCAAGTTATTCTTGCCATGGTATATGATTGATGCTTTTTGAGCATGAATCCCTGTATCCATCCGAAGTGAGAGCACAGAGCTAGTCAAAAGAATCAGTTCTATGTGTAAAATGTTTTTTCATCTTGAAGTTGAGTCTATGATCAATGAACGTTTTCTGAACCAGATATTTATGCCTAAACATTGATTCCAGTGATAACCCATCAACTAACTTTCTCTATTATTATCCTACAACCTTAGCAATCGGAGTTCCATTATTTTTAGTGGGTTCACTGCGCAAATATCTGTAGTTATGGCAATTTTGTCAGTAATTAGACTATTATGTACAGTCCTCGCCAATCTTTATGGCCGCTCTGAATGCAGCCGTGGGTACGAACTTGCGCATCGTACATTTCATAACCATTACGGACGTAGCTAACTCACACTAACACGCGGGTGGCGAGGACGCTTGCGGGTGAAAAACGGCGCGCGCGGGCGTGCCCTGCCTCCCCGCCCCGCGTACGTCCCGCTGATACCTGATTTGACAACACGGTTGGCGCAGTGGTTGAGCGATCGACTGCTGCGCAGTGTGTCGCGGGTTCGATCCCCGCACGGAAGAAATATTTGTACGACCTACAAGTATTTGTTCCGGGTCTGGGTGTTTTCTATCTATAAAATGTATGTATTTACAAAAAAAATATTATATAAGTAGTTTATCATCCATCTCGTTACTATAACACAAGCATTAAGTTGCTTAGCTTGGGACGAGATGGCGTTGTGTGAAATGTCCAAGGATATTTATTTATTATTTATTTATTTATACCTGATTTTGTTTTGTGCGCTACAAAGAGCGGCCACAAAGACTGGCGAGGACTGTATAAGGGTTAAAATACGTCATCATCATAATCTTCATCATAATATTTTGTTTCTCACATTGTTACAAAGTTTTCTCTCTGACATGTTTTGATACGTTCGTTAATGTACATTTAATAACATTATGCGTAATAGTGATGACATATGTCACAGAGTCGCTCACTATTAGCTCCATCAGAAGGCTTAAAAGTCACCCAAAGGGTAATGGTGAGGGCTATGCTCGGAGTTTCCCTGCGAGATCGAATCAGAAATAAGGAGATACGCAGGCAAACCAGGGTCACCGATATAGCCCACAGGATTGCCAGACTTAAGTGGCAGTGGGCACGGCACATAGCGCGCAGGACCGACGCCTGATGGGGCAGAAAAGTCCTCGAGTGGCGACCGCGTTCCGGAAAGCGCAGTGCTGGTAGGTATTATAATGGTCACTAATGACCCAATGAAAAGACAATTATCCCTTCCACACATATAATTGCGTGTGGTTGACAGATTAAGAATACACAATGTGACCAACCCAGAAAAACTTGGTACAAACCCTGTGCCAACCCGTCTTGCCAGCGTATCAAAGTAGGCTAATTTCCCTCCATAAATTAGGAGGAGGCCAGACTCAGTAATGGATCGTTTATGGCCTGAAATTATGAAGATACGTCTTATTACACCAAATAAGTTTATAGGCAGATTTTGAACTTCGCGCAAAAGTCGTTACAAAGCCTTGGCCACAATATAATGTCGGCTTTATGGCAGCCGCCTTCCCTAATCTCCCAAGTCGTGTATAGAAGTAATAAAAACTGCAAAGCATACAGATGGTTAATTACTTTAAGCACTTAATCTAACCAATCTATCTCGAATAAGTTTTCTAAATCTTATTTTTGTTTGATGCAGACTAGGGCCCTTTTTCCACCGCCGCCGTCACCGGACCGTCACCGGACCGTCACCGAGAACGAGATTATTTCGGGCCGAGTGTGTGGACAAGAAGTTGCTGACATTGTGTATTTTTAATCCGTCAGCACACAAATTGGACGTATCTTATAAAAAAAATTTCATTATCGTCTGTTAATATTTATTAAACGGGTTTGTGGCTGTCTGCTTATAGATTCTAATTATCATAACGACAAAATTAAGTAACAGAAATACGCGCAATTTGTAACTGTCATGAGGTTCAATCAAATTTGTAAGTCTTTTTAAACTTAGTCATCCCCGATCAATAAAAGAACCATTTTCACCAAGAACACTCTTTCAAGAATAACAGTCCAAAACTAAGTCAATTTTATATTTGAAATGATGTTGAATTGCGATAAAGAGAACTGATTAAAGGTCGTTCTTTTTTAATTTAACTAGGTTTTTTTTACAGATTAAATTTTGAGAGTTTAATAAATCTTCGCTGCAAACGCCTATGGACGTTTATTACGGTTAGGGCTTACCATCAGGCAGGCAGGTATCATCGTAAATGACCCACTACTGAGTGCGTCCTCTTCCAATGACATGGAGGGAATTAACCTGCTTACCACGCTGGGCAGCCTAATTGGCATAGGGTCTGTATCAAGTTTCCCTTCTCTTGTTTCGGTCCTTCATTAGTCTCTTACGACACCCTCAGGGTGGAATGCGATGGTGACGTTATGTATTTTAAATCCAGCACAATAGTATTTTTTCTATTCTATTTCCACAACCTGATCTACAAGGCTGTTCTGAGACATGTGTAACGTATGTGATAAATATGAAATCTAAAAATCTACATGCCACCTATTCGGACGGATTCTCAGTAAAAAACGAATATCATGTGATATAAATAGCTAAAAATGTATAGATTAAAATAATAAGTTTTCCAAGAATCGTGTGTCTGGCAATGGTAATGAGAACGCGTTTGGGAATAAGTATGAACAGACATACGTACAATTTCAGCATTGACGCTGCACAGGGAAAGTTGGCGCGTTTGTTTCGCTACATTTACGCCTTCGCGTCGCTCGCTGGCTACATTTCATTAGAGCTGACAGCCTATTGAGACCATATCTTTGTAATATTTACGGATATTCCCATTTTGCCGGTTTATATAGTTATACAGACACACTACAGAGAGAACACAGGTTATATAGACCACAGAACCACAGCGTTGTTTATTAACTTAGGTATTATTTATTAACTTAGGTACAAGTTTTCACCACGCCGTTTCACCCAACGGGCTATGTGCAATGCCATTATAAGAACGAAGTAGTTGTTTGAAGCTAAATAATTTCCCTCTTGCGTTCCTTTAGCTGCCTCTTATGACAGCCTCAGGGTCATATAGGTTGATGACCTTATGTATTCTAAATCTGTCACCATAAAGGCAATAATTATTGCAGACGATCGATGCATATGTATTTTATTAGTTAAATCTTTGTAACAGTATTCAGCATTCCGAAACGGTGGCAGTTTCAGTATGAATGAGGGTGGACGCAAGGGTACGTGGGAGTCCAAAATATATGAATGGACTTTGAGAATGACGAATGTTATGAGTGTATGGAGACTATCACCTAGCGGCCCTTGTCCCACAAGGGCCGAAAGATGATATTGGTAATTTTAAATATGGCTATTTATACGAGTTTTGTTATAAAACCTACGAAAATAAAGTTATTTTTAATACAGTTGCTCAAAAAGTGGCATATTGCAGGGACGTATAGCGTTCGGGAAGTGGGCTATTACACACGCGTGCTTTTTTTTTACCATTCCCGCACTAGTGCGTTCTCTTTCCCAACTGTCAAAATAATGTCTATTAAAAACCAACCATGAAGTTTTTACTAAAAAAAATCGTAGAAGTTTTTATGATTCATGCAAATACGTATATTTCTAAAAAGAAACTACGTACTAATTTGTTTCAATATCAGATTTAATTGAACGCGTTTCATTTCATCTAATTAAATTTAATTTCATATCAATAAAAAAATTCTACTGTAGACTTGGCTGTATGGGCATTGTTCCTTTTGCCTACCAGAATGGGTGAAGAAAAAAAAATCTCTGCTTATTTAAATTCTACGGTCGGCGGCGCCATTTTTCAGAAATGATTAGTTAGTTGAGTTTATAGTGGTTTTATTATTTTATTAAATTGCTTCATTTTTTCGCAACTGTATTAAAAATAGTCGTTCAGTACACGTGCGCAACCGTCATTGCAACTTGTTCCGACTGTCAACCCTTGCCTTTGGCTGCGCCTCGGCTTGGGTAGACATTTGTCCGAACTCGTTGTAATGACAGCCTTTCCGCACTTGTAATGAAATATACTATTATGTGTTTGAGTAGTAACATGTAAGTCTTAATTTATATTGTTAAGAATATGTATTTTTGATTCTCATTTAGAATAGTATGAATATATAAAATTTGAACAACGCTTGGTCACACTACACGTTCCCCTTCGATATTGTTCTGCTTCTGTTTATTGCGCGTATGTATGGATTAATTAATACGCGTTATTGATTTTTATTACAATGTACGTATAAAACGAAGATTGTAAGTAACAAGCTTTGCTCAGTTATATTTTTTACTGTTATTTTACTTTTAAGAGGAAGTCATTTGTTTGATCAAAATACTGCTCCGTAAATATTCAATTTAAAAAAAAAACAATGTTAGTCTGTACTTTTGTTGTTCGAATGTTTCGATTTAGTAGAATAAATCATGTATACCATCTAGTGTGGTATTATGATCCGTATGGTGACGGACTTGGAACATATGGTGTCACCAACCCATTTCGTACTGAGGGTGTCGTAAGAGCCGACAAAGCAGAGACAATGGCTGAAAACCAAGACGCAAGAGAAGGACATGTTAAAACGAGCCCCTGTGTCTACCTGTCTGGCCAGCGTAGTACAGCAAGCTTATTACCCTCCATGTAACTGAAGGAGGCCCGACTCAGCAGTGGGTCATCTATGGGCTAAATAGCGGTGGTCGTATGGTATACAGCTTATACTTTAACAGCATTTTCCTGACATTTGTCGTGTAATCCGTATTAGCGACAGTTTTAAATGGTTCAAAAGATCGTACTTTTTTAAAACCATATGTATCTGATTCCTACCGAGAAATACTAGACAAATATTTAACTTTTGAATTTACGTAATTGAATTTTCACTACAACTTGTATGAAATGGATGTATGATGTATGAATGAATATGATAGATGTTTGGAAAAATATTGATGAGAATATTCAGCTTTTCATATTGTTTTGTATCGTTTTAGTTGTTTCATAGTAAACGCGGAGTGTCCCGCTTTGGAGCTTGGTGCTCCATTAAACGAGGCGGAACAACGCCCGCAGAGCCATCACAGCCGAGAATCCGAGATGAGGATCTTCCGACAAAAAAAACTAGATACATTAAGATGAAAACAGTGTGCGGCCTACGTCCAGTAGTGAACTAGAGTGGAGTGGTGATGATGATGATGATAACGAAACGGCTAACGAAATATTTTGACTTAATTCATATATTAGTAAATCCCTATACACCCAAGGAGTTATTCACGTATTCATAGGTCTCAAAGGTTAAAATTAGAAAACAATACACATCAATTAGCTCTGCTAATTTATTACAAGACCGCCGAAGATGCTCTGTATTAATCTCAAATTCAATTAGTAGACTAAATATTCAAGAAGCAAATACAAAGCTTTTATTCATATGTAGAGCGTTCAAATCATATGTAGAGGACGGATGTAAGACAGTGGTATTGAATGGGTATTCTAATAGACTTATGCATGTCCCTTCGGGAGTTCCGCAAGGATCCTTGCTAGGACCTCTCTTATTCAATATCTTTATCAATACTATCTCAGCTTGTTTTAAGCACGCAAGGCTACTACTTTATGCGGATGACATGAAAATAATGAAGCAGATTACACTTTTGAGACACGATATTGCTTCAGGAACATCTTGGTAACTTTCAGATCTATTGCGGAAGGAACAAATTAGACTTGAACTTATGAAATAACGATAAACTAAGCCCTGAATTGTGATTACAAGCTTTTGGATAGTTCACTAGCGAAGGTAACTAATATAAACGATCTGGGAGTTGAATTTGACTCCAAGCTCGTGTTTGACACCCACATTGATGCCATTGTCAAAAAAGAATCCAAAGCACTTGGTTTTAACTTTCGATTTTCATCGGACTTTAAACACATCAAAACTATTATGATATTGTACTGCTCTTTTGTTCGTAGTCACCTTCACGCCTCACAAGTCTGGAATCCCAATTATAATACGTACATTAACCGAATTGAAAGTATACAAAAAAGATTTTAAAGACACATCGAGTTTCGACTTATACTAATAGATGCAACAAAAATCAGATACTTCCACCATATGAACGGAGAAAAATATCAGACCTGTTACTTCTATTCAAAATTGTGAGGGGAGCAACTAATATTCCTGAAATACTAAATAAAATTGGACTACGAGTACCGCCTGCATTCCTACGAAGATCACATTTATTGCATACTTCATCGATTGCAACCATATACCTACAGGCAGAATTCATATATGGTGAGAGCAAGCCGTATGTTTAATGCGGCCTGTCGGGAAGCTGATATCGATATTTTTAACACCAGTACCACTAATTCAAAGATAATCTTAGCCAAAAATTTCTTAAGTTATATCTATTAGCTTAAGTGACTAGTTCTTTATATACAGTTTTATATACACCCGATTACACACATTGTCTTGCTTGATGCTACGATGTTTATGTAATAAATAACATACCGTTGGTAATTTTCTTTTATTAATAATATGTAATGTATTTTACACCAATCAAAATAGTGAAAACTTGTTGCTGAAAACTTCCCCACCGCACGCTGGGAAATAACGCGTGTTGTAAAATACAACAAAACCCAGCACGCTTGGTGGTAGGATTGAACGGTCCGCCCGGCTGGCTACCACCCTCACATTTAAGTCCGACGCCAAGCAGTTTTACTGTGTTCCGTCGTGTGTATGTGAGAGCCGGTGCCCGACAGGGCAATTCCTTGAATTGCCTGCTCCATCTTAGACCCTGGCGTAGCTCTCCATCACGCAAGCCTAGGGTCAAAGGCATTCAAGTCAGTTATAAAAAAAAAAAGTTATATTGCGCACTGAACCTAGCTAGCTATAAGTTTTCCTTAACTAATAAAATAAATAATAAGCCCACGTGACACCGAACAAAGATTTAAGAAACAGTGGCTGACAAAGAGCGAAGTTTACCCTCACCGGAGCGAGGCAGGAACATGCAAACACAGTCCTCACAAAGTTAAAACTCAGGTTTTAGTAAGCAGTGACTTTGCTACTGACATCACAAAGTCAGGTCTACTAAAAGGCCACTTCATAATTATTATACATGCACTGTTTTACGAGACATTTTCTGTCTAAAAGTTAGTTAGTTTCTGGCAATAGTTTCATCCGCATTATCAAATTAGTAGTTTTTAATATGCAAAAAGACAAAGAGCTATTTGTGACTCTATCGCTCGGATTTCAATTATTTTGATTGCCATATTATTTTACTGAGTTTCGTAAAACTGTGTCATCTATTGATACGTATTGTAGAACCATCTAGACCCAGAAATAAGTTGTGACCCTAATCTTAAGCTTTCGCTGTTAAGCAGAATATATTAAAATATACTAGCTGACCCGCAGGCCCTTCTGCGTTGTCTTTAAATTGCGTATATAGATAGTCAACTTTGCTCACTATATGAACAAACGCACATCTGACAGACAGTTTTACATGGACACCTGAACGATGCTTAATAAGTTCTCTCAGTGCCGCTATATGAATGAATGAACTATCTAATGAATAAGTGATGCCGTACATCCGTACAATTTTATCTGGCATACATGTTATGTATTACATACAATCCTTGCATTTAAGCACAAACACACAGAAGTAATAGGTAAATTTCGCCGAATATCTTGTCAAGTGAATATCTTGTCAAGTTGATCAAGTGAACCTATGTAGATTCGAATTTAAATTACTTTCACTTAATCCTAGCTTGATAGTAAAAATAGTGAAAAGACCATACGACTTTTTAAATTATGGCAGTATTTGCGTGATTTGGTTACAAAGATTTAAACTACTCTTGAATAAGTAGAAATGAAGTGACTGAAGAAATAACATACAACATGCCTGTTCTGTGTTATTTCTTCGGTCGGCAAGTGTCTTTGGCTAAACCAGAGGCACTGGCTCGGAGTTTGGGTGTCATTTCTATCTATAATGTGTATGTATTTACAAAAAAAAATGTATATAAGTAGTTTATCATCCATCTCGTTCCCATAACACAAGCATTATGTTGCTTAGCTTGGGACGAGATGGCGTTGTGTGAAATGTCCAAGGATATTTATTTATCACTACATAGTATAAAACAAAGTCACATTTTTCTGTCCGTCCCTATATATGCAAAAATCTTTAAAACTATGCAACGGATTTTGAAGCGTTTTTTTTTAATAGATAGAGTAATTCAAGAGGAAGGTTTATAGGTATAATATAATTGCACCCGTGCGAAGCCAGGGCGGGTCGCTAGTTATTTATAATTCATTTAAAATTTGCCATAGATATTGCAGATTATAATTCAACCAATGTAATCGCTATAGCCATTAGCATCATTACATTGTCTAGAAAATAAAAGCAACATTTTATACTTGAATTTCAATGCGCCCTGATTGTGTGGTAGCTGGGGTTAATATAAAAGGGAAAAAGGGGAATTTTATTGCAGCTCCCTGGCTACCCTTATACCCATTGTCCTAGAATTTTCTGGAACACTATAATAATTCACAGCCCTATATGTAATGGTGGCACTTCACTTCGCTATTCGAATCAACAAATCTGTCATATTTGAATATTTGGCAAAAAAGTAAAAAAAAATGAACCGCATACGAAAAGTCGAAAAGCGAGCATGAACAGCCATGTGACGTGTCAGCATAAAGGGTGTAACAAAAACACTATAGCCAAAAGGATAGGGTCGATAATACTACTAATATGATACCGATAACATAATATGATATCGATTTTTAGTGCCAATAAACGTGTGATTTGTAAAGGACTCGAATAACATAATAATGGGAATAATACACATTTTAGCTTCTTAAAGAACGTTGTTGATTATTTATTCCAAGTGTTCTACTGAACCAATACCGGCAAAGCATTTGCGGCTGCTATGTTGTTGTATGTGCACATGGGCCGCGGTGATCACTTACCATCAGAACACTCACTTGCAGGTTTGCCTTCCTCTTTTATATTAAAAAGAACTAGAGGGCTCATTTCATAACATATGTAACGCACAATTTGTGATCAAAAACGTAACTGGTTAGATAATTCACGCAAGCGAGTTTGGTACTACGAGGGAGCAAATATATAAATTGTTGGAAAATAAAACTATTAATGTAGTTAATATACACAAAAGGCTTCTTATTCTTCTTCATTTAGGTTTTGGCTTACCAAAGATTTTGCCAATGACAATCGTGAGTTTTGTTAAAAAGTTCGAGTGATGATAAAGGTTAAATTAATTGGTCATGGGTTATAGTTAAGGAGTTTATTTATAACTTATGCATGGAATATTCACCATTACATAATAATCAGTCCGCTTGGTGACGGATTAAGAATGCATAGCGTCACCACCCTATTTCATCCTGCGGGTGCTGTAAGACGCGACAATAAGAAATGACAAGGTCGAAAACCTGGCTGCAACAGAAGGAAAACTTGAAAAGAAACACTGTGCCAACCCGTCTAGCCAGCATGGCACAGTAGGGTACTCCATGTAATGTATCCAAGGAGGCCTGACTCATTTATGGGTTGAGTAGCAGATAATTCTTAAGTACCTGCGTTTAATGTTTTTAATCAACATACAAGCACCTGACAAGCAAGCCTCAAACATGATAATTTTCATCTCAGTATGACTAGATATTACGTACTACAAACGACGGTACACAAATTTAATTTTGCAACATTATACTAAGGACACGGTAAGGTTACGGCAGCCGCATCGCATAAACGTAAGGCGTAATACACACTGGAGTTAGTAAGATCAAGTTGACATACTGAAATATAACATTTAATCGTCTATACTCTGTACTAATATTTAAAGCTGCAGAGTTTGTTTGTTTGTTTGTTTGTTTGAACGCGCTAATCTCAGGAACTACTGGTCCGATTTCAAAAAATCTTTCAGTATTAGATAGTCCATTTATCGAGGAAGGTTATAGGCTATATTTTATTTTCAAAAGAATTAGGGATCCGTATGAAAATTTCGATTTTTGTAAACCAAGGTGTAAATTCGAAAACCTATTTATGCGTGCGCTGCAAAAACTATTGACAATAGAACAAAATGATGTACTACGGATTTGTAGGTCTTATAAAGATCTACAAAAGTCACATATCTAACTATCATAGTTTAGTCACAATAACCGATTTTATGTTCATAAAAAATATGCACGGGTTCGAAGCCCACGCGGTCGAAGCCGCGCGCAAAAGCTAGTAATAATAATAAATATCCTTGGATATTTCACACAACGCTATATCGTCCCAAGCTAAGCAACATAATGCTTGTGTTATGGTAACTAGATGGATGATAAACTACTTATATACATTTTTTTTTGTAAATACATACATTATAGATAGATAACACCCAGACCCGGAACAAATACTTGTAGGTCGTACAAATATTTTTTCCGTGCGGGAATCGAAACTATCATGAAACACCAAGTCGTGTAATATTTTAAAGTTTTGGATTAGATATAATTCTAACCGTTTTCGGTATTTTACTATTACTCGGCGCTTAAATTACCCACTGCTAAGTCGGGCCTCCCCCGTTACATGGAGGGTAATTAGCCAACTGTGCCTGCTTGCCTACTGGGTTTTGTAACAAGATTTTCTTCTCTTGCGGCTAGGTTTTCGGCTTTGTCATTTCCTACTGTCGACTCTTACGATACCCTCACGGTGGAATGGGGTGATGACACAATCTATTCTAAATCCGTCTCCACACGGAAAACGCACTATAGAATCAAAAGCCTACATCCACTATCATCATCACTATCACTTCACTAATCACTAAATAATATAAAACAAAGTCGCTGTCTTCTGTCCGTCCCTATGTATGCTTAAATCTTTAAAACTACGCAATGGAATCTAAAGCGGTATTTTTAATAGATAGAATAGGATTCAAGAGGAACGTTTATAGGTATAATACATGCATAATATTGTTGAGAAACCCTGATAAATTTAGAGGTTTATCATTGCACCCGTGCGAAGCCGGGGTGGGTCGCTAGTAATATGATAGTTTATCAAAGTCAACAATAAGTATAACAGAATAATTATGTTACGTTCGTGTGAATACGGCCTTACATAGTTTTGATGAGGAACGTACTCTAAAGAGGAATCGCGCACACTTGCCGCGGTACAAAGTTTCCATTGTAACATCTCAACTTATGCAATATACCGTCTGCCTCTTTAATACTTTCCACGACGCTCGATTAGGTTTAACGACGCACGTCGGATGAATTCTCTTATTTACAGTAAGCTAGCAGAAAATCGGATGCGCTATTCTTAGACGGAGAGATTTCACACTAGGAGTGCTTGATATCGAAACTTTGGCGTGCTGTTTCATTTTGTATTAGTGTAAAGTTCAGTCAAAGGAAATGTAAGTAAGCCTACTTATTTGAATTTCGCACTTATTGTTTCGAAGGTAAGGCTGGAAGTAGAATAATATTTCGGATTAATTTAGAATTTTAATAATAATTGCTAAATAATATGCTATTTCACCTATAGACAAAGTCGATGTAAAAGCATACTGCTATATTTATTCTAGTGTGTCTAATTTTGGCGTTTCATATGCCCGATGGGGTAGAAAAGTCCTCGAGTTGCGACCGCGTTCCGGAAATCGCAGTGTTGGTAGGCTTTCCACTCAATGGACCGACGACCTGGTTAAGGTCGCCGGAAAGCGAAGTATGCGGTCGGCTCAGGACCGGCCTTTGTGGCAATCCTTGGGGAAGGCCTATGTCCAGCAGCGGACGTCTTTTGGCCGAAATGATGATGATGTGTCCATTGTTATTAAAAATCTAAGTAATACATGTCATTATTCGTAAACATAAAAGCTTACAAAATACATTTTCTTGTTTTAAACCAGAGTGTCAGGTCGCGTTATCCCTAATGCCCTTAAACGAAATTAAAAACATTTTACGCTGTGTTTAAAAACGAGACATACTTCACCAAAACAATGTGAAAGCATGGAATGGATTTTTAATTTATACCGCGCAACATTATTTGGAAAACGTATCCATCATGTATTGTAATAGCTAAAAGGCTTTGTCCGCGCGATGCCCGCAATTTCTGTGTATAGCACATTATTGATGACGCCACAGCCGCTCCTATATCGGCACATCGCTCTAATATCAATAACCCATCGACAAAAAGCCTCTTTCCTGACGGCCTAAAGGTAATTTTAATTTCGGCATAAACGGTGCCGGGGAGTGGTCAAATGGCCGTATTCTGTAGCGCCCCATATTGCCATCTGCAGGCACTATAAAAATTAATCGCCACGAAATACACCCCTATGGAGAAGTATAAGAGATTTCGTTTTTATTAGTTCGTTTAAGTCGACACGCACGCGTTGTGCTAATAATAAAAAATATCGTAAACAAGTACAGTCTAAAACAATTTCATTTTCTCTAGGTATTGAGAATATTCATTGAAAGATAAACGTACAAAATTAGGTTAGAATACCTACTACTACTCAGCACATTAGCCTACTGTGCCACGCTGGCCAGATGGGCTGGCAGACGGGATACATCTATACAAATAAATAAAATTGGAGAGTCTGTTTGTAATAATAAAATAACCACTTTTTACTAAATGCGTAAGTATACACAGTACGTAGACCAAAACAACATTTTTTTTTGTCTGTCTGTCTGTCTATCTGTCTGTCTGTTTGTTCCGGCTAATCTCTGGAACGACTGGACCGATTTTGACGGGACTTTCACTGCTAGGTAGCTAATTATATAAGGAGTAACTTAGGCTACTTTTTTTAGACTAGCTTTGCCCCGCGGCGTCACCCGATGTACGACAATAAGTATGCGCGGGTGAAACCGCGGGGCGCAGCTAGTTTAGGATAATTTCACAGGGATTCGTTTTAAGTTTTCTTTGTCTTGCGGTTGTTTTCGACCTTGTGATTTCCTATTGGCGACTCTTACGACACCCTCAGGATGGAATGGGGTGGTGACACTATGTACTCTAAATCCCTCACCATACAGACTAAGTAAAAATAACATAACAATGGTTTTAAGATTAAAAATAACTCTAATTTGCGAGCTTTTGTATCCAATCTTTTTATAATTTTTAAGGAACTTTTAGAAATAACAAAAGTAGCATAATTTGCTGTATGTTGATATTTAGGTAATAATAATTCCGAATACCTACTTGTAACAAAGTTGGAAATTTTGAAACACGGACTCGATTCGAACGTTCCAAAGTTATGAACGCAGGTGTTCATAAACAAATCATTTAGGTATAATATTTGAAGTACGGCAGAATATACTTCTATTTACTATTTTTAACTATGTATCAAAATGAATTTGTTTAAATACGTTAGTAATGACAATTCAGTTCCATTTGCTCTACAAATAATAGACCATTTTAGCTTGGGTACACAAAACTATGTCAAACCCAAATTCGAAACAAATGGAATCAGATATTTTTATAATGTCAAGAGCTGCCGAATGTGCATGCTAACATAATCAACACTAGCATTCTTTTTTATTTTTAGTTTACTAGTTTCATTCGTTTTAGAATATAGAATAAGAAAATACTTATGAAAGACTAAACTGACCTATCAAAATGATAAAATTACTAAACTAATTACATGTATAACGTATTCTGTCCATGTGGGGCCGGATTTAGAATACACGTGTCACCACCCCATTCTATACTGAGGGTGTCGTAAGAGCCGACAAAAGAAAATGACGAGGCCGAATACCTATCCGCAAGAGAAGGAAACCCTGTGCCAACCCGTCTTGCCAGCGTGTCACAGTAGTTTATTTTCCCTCCATGAATTTGGAGGAGACCCGAATCAGTAGTGGGTGATTTATGGGCTGAAACGACGATACAGTATTAGTGTAAGTATTAACTAATAAGTTAGCGTTAGCATATCAACTAGATTTTATTTACTCATTTATGTAGTCTCTAGAAATAAAATTAAATAAAAACACGTAAAGCGCCGCTGTTGCGTACGGACTGCTTAAAACAACTAAACGTAAACATGTCATGGATTTGGAGATCATGCCACACAATATTCAGTTCTTTGATGTTTACGTAAATAGAAACGGAATAGACTCGAAGGATTACACACTTAGGCTAATAGTGGAATCAAATCTAAACATTTATAACGATACAAATCTATACTCAGTTTAAATCTCATACTTTTTGTAGGTGTTTTTAACCGCCGCTCAGATATAGCCATTTTATCCTGACTATCAGTTAGTCTGAGTGACTGTTTAGGGCAACTGAAGAGATGAAATGATTTTGGGATTTAAAAATAAACTAATTTCTGTTAGAAAATTCTCTTTGCATTTGGTATGTCTGAAGAAAACTACTCAATGATTTGAATTTTACATTATATGTCGTCCTTCGAGACTTCTCGAAGTAACAATATCTTCTACGCCTTTTTCCCAGTTTTATTGTGGTCGTCACCGGTCTAATCAAAGATTTGGCTAACTACCTGTATTTACCGGTGATTGCTGTCCGCCCTCCGTGTAAATTATATCTCTAGAGCTGTCAGGTTTCAGGTACTACGACTGCCATTGACGGCTTTACGTGTCCTCCGAAGCACGGCAGATGTCAGATATTACACTTTAATGATGGGCATAATGGACAACGAACCAACATCTAGCAGAGCCAGACGTTGATTTACCCTCGGATCAATTGCGTTATGCACGTAGCTTCTCATTTTTTTTTAAATTTTGTACATTTAAATCCATTCTAATGACATATGGTACGGAGACGTGGTCGCTCACTATGAGCTCCATCAAAATGCTCAAAGTCACTCAAAGGCCAATGGAGAGGGCTATGATCGGGGTTTCCCTGCGAGATCGAATCAGAAATGAGGACATACGTAGGAGAAGTAGAGTTACCGACACAGCCCACAGGATTGCCAAACTTAAATGGCAATGGGCACACAACTCGCAGGACTGATGCCCGATGGGGCATATAAGTGCTCGAGTGGCGACCGCATTCGGGAAAGCGCAGTGCTAGTAGGCCTCCCACACGGTGGACCGACGACCTGGTTAAGGTCGCCAGAAAGTGATGAATTCCGGAATGAAGGACCGGCCTTCGTGGTAATCCTTGGGGGAGGCCTATGTCCGGCAGTCGACGTCTTATGGCTGAAATGATGATGATGATGAAAACAATTCTGATATCATTAAAAGTATTTTCGGAAACGAAAAATGGTAAAGCAAAATTGGGTAAACATCTTTTAAAAGATTAATTTACATCAACAAATCCTATCAAACGGATAACGGCCACGATACGGAATATCACCTTAATGTAGAAAGAGCGAAGCACTCAGGCTATATTGTTAGCTGCTCGGTAATTAATATTAATGATGGCAAACCTATATGAAAAATGAGGTTACAAGAAATCAAGGTTTCACTTATTGAAACCGTCTTTTGATTAAATGAGAATAATGTACGGAAAACGTTATTAGGCTAACCTTTTACATCAATGACCGACAAAATATGAAGCCCATATAACTGCGTAATTTAGGAAACTGATATCTTCTTACACGTGCCGACCTGTATCTAGAGAGGGGAGAGTAAACCTTGCCCAATCGCCAACATCAGATGGCCCCAAAATTACTTCAAATCTGCATTCATGTAGTCCATGCCGTGTTGAAATTCAAGTCAAGGCATATATTCATAACGAAATGATCTATAATACGACTGATACAGATATTGTGCGGAAATTTCTCGTAAAATTAGAGAAATACGAGAAGCACAAAATCCCCAAGAAACACTGTAGAAGCAAAATAATCAGAATAGTTAAAACATATACCATCATACCAAGATCACTTCACTATCACTACTCACTACTTATTATAAAACCAAACCGCTGTCGCCTGTCCGTCCCTATGTATGCTTAATTTTTTAAAACGACGCAACGGATTTTGAAGCGGTTTTTTTAAATAGATATAGTGATTCAAGAGGAAGGTTTGTATGTATAATACGTACATAAATTTAGATGTTCATTATTGCACCCGTGCGAAGACGGGCGGGTCGCTAGTTATTATAAAATTGGAATCAGAAACTTTGCCAATTTGAATAACTATTTACTATACATTTATCTGCTAATTTCGGTATGCTCACTACGGATAGCTACCGGCGTTTGTTATAACTTGTACGCTCTCTTTCTATTACCTAATATACACTATTAATATAACATGTTCATGTTAGCCCTCTTGTAGAATTATAAACTGAATGTATTTTTTTTAATATCCTTTTTTTTTAATATATGCTTATTGTACTCCATGTTAGTTAAGCTTAAGGCTAAGTTAAGTTAAGCTTTTAGATAATTTCATATAAATTAATTTGTGTCTCGCTAAAACGATATTACTTTAAATGTTATAGCATGCCTGTAATTTGTGTGATTACCCATGTATGTTGCTTAAAAATACTGTGATTATGTAGTTGGCGTGTGTTTTTTTTAATTTAAATAAATAAATAAATATGGGAACTTTACCACCAATGCTGAGTTATAAATAATATGTGAAACAATAGATTAAATTACCTGTTACTTTGCAAAGGAGTTATTGGTAATAAGATGCCAATTAGAATCTTACGCTACTAAAATTAATTTACTTAGTTGTTAGCAATAAACAGTGACTCTTTAATTAATTATGACGGAGGCTGACTGATATTACAAGTTTGGGGATACGGGTAGAAACATTTTCAATTACGGATTCATTACGTTGTATAATATTACATGCCTCCCTTAATTTAGTCCAGGAGGAATTGGCGCACGAGTGCCGAAAACTATTCCACCTCAATTTTTTTATGCGATCCTCTTCATATTGCAGATACAGATACAGATACTGTTTGGCCCTTTCTAACTATTGCGCGGGCTTGCCTCACAAATCTGTCTTTGTATACAAAAATTGCAATTTTAAAAAAGCAACTATCGAGTTTCTTGCCAGCTCTTCTCTGTAAAGCAGCCTTTAGAACCGGTGGTATATAGTATATGTAAAACGTACATCGATTTGTCAAAAGAGCTCAGATAAGCTTACATCTATACAAATAAATAAAATCGGGGTGTCTGTTTGTGTAATAATAAAATTGCATAAGGACCTATGTATACATACACAGTACATAGACCAAAATATATATTTTAAAAATTTTTGTCTTTCTGTCGATTTGTTCCAACTAATCTCACGAACGGCTGGTCCAATTTTGACGGGACTTTCATTGATAGTTAGGCTACTTTTTTTGACTAGCTTCGCCCCGTGCGAAGTCGGGCCGGGCCGCTAGTGAATAAATAGATTTTTAATTTTGTTATTTGTCATTTTATCAATAGTATCATGTCGTAAAGAATGAAAGAAAAGTTTATTTGTCAGAATGTAGTAGGTTACAATAGGTGTTTTATGATTTTTCAGGGTATCATACATTCTACCGAATCGGTGTACAAATATTAAGCTTATTATCTACTTACTTATAATTATATTGTACTATCTAATACTATAAAAATGTTATTTTCATCTAGAAATTCTTTAGCAGAATAATAATATTTATATAACAGAAAATCAAATAATTTCCTTCTGAATGACGTTATGGTAAGATTCTTTAGGTCATTTGGAAGTTTATTGTAAATTCTGATAGCCATACAGAATGAATTTTTACTATCTAAAGTAGTGCGTTGGCTTGGTACAGATAGTTTATTGGTTTATCGTATGTAAATGCAATAGACGGGTGCACGGTTCAAAAACATTAAAAACTTTTTCTCTTCCGAGTTACTCAACTACACCTGTGCAGAAACGCTCATATTAAAACATAAAACGTACAGGACGTACAAGCGCTTATGAATTTCTGTGCGTCAACGTAAACGGGCATGACAAATCCGGAGCTAGTCAAACGCGGGGCCGTAAATAATAGTAATGTGTGAACATATTTCACAGTTCTCTTATTTGATTCGCTGCTTTGGGCCGTGTGCCAAAATTCGTATTGCACAGCAATGAGCAACAAGATAATACTGAAACCGGTTTCGGGAATAAATTGCATTTGACTAGGGGATTAAGTTATGCAACGTGCACTTAATCTGTATTAAGGTGTTAAGTCATTGAAACATAATTTTGTGAGGATAATTTGGTGATTTATTGCCAAACTTAAGTGGCACTGGGCAGGGCACATAGCTCGCAGGATCGACGCCCGATGAGACAGAAAAGTCCTCGAGTGGCGACCGCGTTCCGGAAAGCGCAGTGCTGGTAGGCCTCCTCCACGGTGGACAGATGACCTGGTTAAGGTCGCCGGAAAACTATGGATGCGGGCGGATGGAGCCCACAGGCCTTTGTGGAATTCCTTGGGGGAGGCTTATGTCCAGCAGTGGACGTCATTTGGCTGAAATGATGATGATGATGAATTTGGTGAATATAAGTTACACAAAAATCCTTTCAACTTGTTCTTTTGTTTGTCGTTTCACAAGATCTTTCTTTCCCTTATTTGTCGGCGTGGCACAGTAGACTATTTACCCTCCCTGCGATGGGAGGAGGTCAACTCAGCAGTAAGTCATATAAGGGCAGAGTAGTATTTAGTGTTAAAATAATTCCAGTAATCTTAAAGTAAAACTAATTACACAACAGCTCCATAAATCAAATCCACATATATTAATGATCGCTTTCCTTTTCCAATTTGTACTGTAATTGGTTCGTTAACCTCTACGGGAAAATTCTTTCAGCAGTTATGCGAAATAACTGATTCGCTGATAACCGCTATTTATGCCAGCATTAGTTTCTGCCAAGGTCAATGGTATCGTCTAGAAACCTCATAAAAGTTAGATATTAACACAGTGCAAATAAAACAATGCAGTAAGCATACTCTGCCTTTCTACACATTTCAAAAATTACGAGGCAAAAATTACAAAAGGTTTGGTTTCGGTTGTCCGTTCCACATTCAAATAACAAGTAAAATGAAGTTGTTTTATTTTTATTTGTTTTAGTCATAGTTAGTTTATAGTTTTTAATATTAGATATACAATGGTAGAATAGGAAATAAAAACGTTTATAATTTATGTAACAATTAATCCGGGACTTATTTACACTCATAGAAGTAATAAGTCGAAGCCAAGTCAATTTCGTATTGGATTTCAAATAAGTCTAAATATTTTTGAGTGTTATTGTGTGTGTGTAAGTAATTGCGTAGCGCTCCCTCATTAAATAATATGTAGTAATTCAGCTTCAACTATAAAAAATATGTGTACGAAACTATCCCCATATGTGTTAATACTCTAAAGTTGTAGAGTAAGCATGCGTAGGCATACTTAGATAAAGCAAACTTGATGAAAATAAGCCATGCATTCCTATTAAAGTAGTTTTACTGCTTATTAATTACTTATACCGAGGCTATTATAATGTTTCATGTATATGTTAATAGCACTTAATACCTGATCAAACCAACCTGAAATACCGAATACTGAATACCTGAAATACTTTTCCCAATGGTTACTGGGCTCGGCACCAGTATAACATGATTTGGCTAAGTGCCACTATTTACACGGTGCAATTGTCACCTGACCTGCGAGGCCCATCTAATGAAAGTATCAGTCATCATAATGGTTAGCTGTCAGTAATCAAGCTACTGCCCGTGTGGTGACGGATTTAGAATACAAAATGTCACCATACCTAAGGTGTCATTAGAGGCAACGCAAAGGAAAAAGCGTGACACCCTGTGTCAACCCGTCTTGCTAGCGGGGCACAGAAGGAATTTCCTTCCATGGATTTGGAGGATGCTCGACTCAGTAGTGGGTCATTCACGCTACTCGCTATCATAGATGTAAGATTGGCAGTATGTTTAATTATGTGCGTTAAAAATTATAACGACTCAACCGCATATTAAACAAATGCGCGTATCTATGTGAAGTATAGTGTAAATCCGACTTCCGGGCGGTTTGCCAGCCTCGTCCGCATTGCAAAAAGATGAGCTATAAGATTGTGTTGTAATAAGGTATAGGAGTAATAGCGCGAGTTTGGGTGATGACAACAAAATCTGCAGTAGACATTAAAAAAACCAGTGGTCGCCCAGCGGTCGAAATTCGATCAGAATTAATTTAAATTATAGTTCTATTCTGAATTTGCCCACAAGCTTCACTATCACTACATAGTATAAAACAAAGTTTTTTTTAATAGATAGAGTGATTCAAGAGGAAGGTTTATATGTATAATACATCTATAATATTGTACAGAAACACTGATTAATTTAGATGTTCATCATTGCAACCGTGCGAAGAGGGGGCGGGTCGCTAGTTGACGATAAATAAAGACTATATATGCGTGTGTGTGTCAAGAACATCGTTGTGTGTGTTAATTTTTTTATTAATTTAAAGTATTTTTAATGCATGAAAAAATTACTATTCTGCCCCCTTCTCTTTATAAACTATAAGTGTAGGAAATTTCATATGACTCCGCCCGCGCCATTTTTATAAAAAGAAGTACAATTTGCTTCATGTGTTAACATATAGATTCGTCTGCATATATATATGTGTTTCACCTCATAAACCTGTCTGTTAAGCAAAAATATTATTGGTCTCACAAATGTTAAGTTTTTTCTAATAATATATTTCGTGTTAGTAGTAAGAAACAAAAAATGTCATTTACTTATAGATTTTGGTGTCTCTACTTCTCGAGCCATGTATAAGCTGAAGATTGCAATGTGGCGCCGGTTTGTGACGGGAGATTGCTCTTTGCGGCGCGTCCCATTTCACGAGGAACAAAATATATTAGTGTACTTGATCAAAAGTTCAGTTTGCATTGAACTTGCCAAAACGACTCAATATTTCACCCCGACCTCCGCTTTTGGTTAAATGTGTCAATTTTATTATGAGGAATCCAAATGTAATTGCGTTATAATCGCTTTTTCATGTAATGCCCAATTTTATATTAGAAACTTAAACTTACACCGTCCGTATTAAAATAACACATTCACATTTACCCTTATGTTCCAAATTATTGATTTGAGTCCTCTCTAATTTATTGAAGCTTTATTGGGCTATTCTGCAGCGCTGGCCAACCGCCAAATCCTCTTTTAAAGTTTTTCTTGCGGTGCATAGCCGAAAAGTGTTTGGCTAAAACCAAGAAGGTCTATTGCGCGTTCGTGGATCTAGAAAAGGCCTATGATAGAGTGGTGCGGAATGAATTGTGGTCAGCATTGTCCGTGAACGGTGTGAGCAGTATCCTTATACGAGCATTGCAATCTCTTTATAGGGACTCCAGTGCTTGTGTAAGGATAAACGGGGCATACACTGAATTGTTTAATATCGAAAAGGGTGTTAGACAGGGATGTGTAGCGTCACCGTGGCTATTTAATCTGTTCATGAACAATTGCTTGACAGATTTAAAAGAGAATGAAAGTGGGTTGAGAATGAATGAGTTACTCGTCAAATGTTTTCTCTATGCTGATGACCAAGTATTACTTGCGTCTTCGGCCGAGGAGTTGCAGGAGATGGTAACTGCTATGAGTGGAGCTTTTGCTAGAAAGGGAATGAAGATTAATGTTAAGAAGACGAAAGTGATGGTGTTTGAAAGAGATGAGGCAGTGACAGTCTGCAATATCGTGATTGGAGATGAACAAGTTGAACAGGTGAATGAGTTTGTGTATCTGGGTTCAAAGTTTACAAGAGATGGAAAGTGTGAGAGTGATATCGAAAGAAGAGTGAATGCAGGGAACATGGTGAACGGAGCTTTGCACTCCTTTATGAGCAGTCGGAAGGTGTCTAACAAGGCTCGTTTGGCTGTGCATGAGGGAGTGTTGGTTCCGACACTCATGTATGGAAGTGAAAGTTGGGTATGGCAGAAGAAACATGAAAGCAGAATAAATGCAGTTGAGATGAGAGCGTTAAGAAGTATGATAGGAGTTAAACTGAGTGACAGGATAAGAAATAGTGAGATAAGGAAGCGTTGTGGTCTGAAAGAAGATGTAGTGACAAAAATTGAGAAAGGTATGCTGAGATGGTTTGGCCATGTCGAGAGAATGAATGAAGAACGATTGACGAAAAAAGTGTATAAGGCGAGTGTGAATGAAAGTGTTGGAAGGGGAAGACCTAGGCGGACGTTTCAAGACCAAATCAGGGACGTCTTGAAAAAAGGCCAGGTCAAGAGTACCCTAAACCGAAGAGCATGTATGAAGGGAATAATGAAAGTGGACGAAGCGAAACAAGTATGTATGGATCGTAGCAAGTGGAAAGAAGTGGTCTCTGCCTACCCCTACGGGAAAGAGGCGTGATTATATGTATGTATGTATGTATAAGATGGCTGAGAGATTCAAAGAGCAATGGTCGGAGCTCGGCAATCTATGGGAAAGGCCTATGTTTAACATTGGACGTCTATAGCTGATAGATAAAAACTCACATAGCACCCTGCGGACCCTGCATACTCTGTGTGGTGGCGGATTTAGAATACATAGTGTCACCATCCCATTCCATCTTGAGGGTGTCGTAAGAGCGGACAATAGGAAATGACAAGGCCGATAACCAAGCCGCAAGAGGAGGAAAACTTGATACGAAACCCTGTGCTGATTCCGTCTCGGCAGCGTGGCACAGTAGGCCATTTTCTTTTCTTTTTTTTTTATACGTAACCCCTGCGCTTTTTATAACATGTATCGCACGTGATGTTTACAAACATGTAATTCACGAACACAAACTACACCCAGACCCAGAGCAAGTGCCTCTGGTTTACACAAAAAACTTGTCCAACCTCGGAATCCAAGCGGAGATCCCGAGATCCATAGGCGGCTTAACAATACATGGTGGGTAATTGGTGAATTACCCACCATGAACGTAGAGAAGGCCCGACACATCATCGACTGAGCTGAGGGAAAATGTTGAGAATGTCGATGAACACCAATGCATTATGTAAATTGGTATTGGTGGTAAATTGATTAAGACGGTATCATAATTGTCCTCAAGCTTCCTCGAAATTACTGAGAAATTGGGAATTTGATCACGTAACTCAAAGGTAAAGGGAAAGGACTAAATCAATAAGTATAAGTTCTGTTCCCAAGTTTTACTCTACAATTGGTGAGTTTTAAAATAATTACCGACGCACCCCGAGGCTTGTCTTTGACAATTTCCAAACGTGAATGGAATGTGAAAGTAGCTCAGACGAGCATTGTGTTCAAACTGTCAGCATTAAACGAAGATAATTAATTATTTATAAACCAATGATGATCAATACTTTTGCCGCAATCCATCTTAAACTACTAGTAGCCCATAGATGTCCTACTGCTGACATCCTACAGTTACATCGACGGGTTGGTACAGGGATTCGTATCAGGCGTGGTTCTGCATCAGATCCCACAATGCCGCAACAGGACGCGAGTTGGAGCACCCCGGGGAGGTTTAGTGGGTAGGCCCCCACTATGGGGGAGAGTCCCACACTCCCCTCGCTGGGCATCCCCGTGGCCGGCGAGGAAGTCCATAAAGAAGGATTTTACCCAGGGCGAGCAAAAAAAAAAAAAGTGATTCGTATCAAGTTGTTCTTCTCTTGCGGCTAGGTTATATCTTACGACACTGTCGAGATGGGTTGGTGATACTTTGTATTCTAAATCCGTCACCACACAGAATTCCTCGAACGTATATTTTTTACTAATTAATGAGGTTCATATTAATAAATTAATTGTTATGATCTGTACCTATTATTATTATTATCATTTTCATCCAAAGAAGTGTAATGTCCACTAACGATTTCCACAACTAGCGAAGTCTAACGACTTTGACCAGGTCGTCGTTCCGCCGTGTGAGACTTCAACTAAGTCTCCGTTTGCGGATCATGTTGTTCACATTGGCCATAGTCCTGCTGATGCCATGTTCGCTGCCACTTACTACTACTACCCAACTCATAGATGACCCACTGCAGATGCCTGCAGCCCGGCCCCCTCCCATTGCTCGGAGGGTCATTAGCTTACGGTGCCACGCAGGCCAGACGGGTTGGCTCAGGGTTTCTTTCAAGTTTTCCTTCCCTTGCTAGGTTTATAAAGGTAAGTTGCTAGGCTTGGTTTTTGGCCTTGCCATTTACTGTTGTCGCCTGTTATGACACGCTCAGGGGTGGCATGGAGTGGTTACACTATGTATTCTAAATCCACACGGTTACTAACGGATTCACGGATGGTGCGCCACTTAAGTTGGACGATCTCAAATTGATTAAATTACTGGTTTTGAAAATAACAATAAATTTCTAAGATACTATATAAACGTACAAATTTCTTTGATAGACTTTATATTGATAAACTTATTAAATAAAAAGTTGTCGTTTAATATATTATAGTGTTTAATGATGTTGTACAGTTATTTCATGACCACTACAATTAGTTGACTTGAAAGGATAGCATCGCACATCTCTTGACGACGAAAATATGTTAAAACTTTGTTTTTTGTTTTGTTGACTTATAATATGATGGAATAACATTTCCAAGGCTATTATAGATGTCTCCATGAATGAAATTGTAAGTTCCGTCTACATATTATATATCTAGTCCAGTCCGTATTACTCGTCATGCGTTTTCATCCAACGCAACAATTAAATAATAAGATTCATTTTCAGCATTAAGTTCTCCCAGTAGTCTCGGCTAAACGCTAAAACTGGAACGTGAGGCAATTTTAGTCATTAAAATGATTTACGCACTTGAAATAAAATTATATTCATAATTAATTTAATAAAGAAGAAGAAGAAGACTCGAATTATATCAGAAATTATCAGTCAGTATAAAGCTGGAGAGTCACTCGTACTGTTTGCTTGTAATGTATCACACGACGCGAATCTGTTCGTAATGCCGATAGACCAAACGCTCGGTTCGGCTCGCTGCAATGACAACTGAATGCTCGGGTTGTACGTGCTACATTGCACCTAAATTTTACATGTCGCCTCCTTATAATTTCAGCCTAAAGCGCGTCGTCCACGCAGAGAGAATAGAGTTAGACAGCTTGACAACTAATCTAATCTATGCTCTAATTTCTACGTAAACGTAGCCGAAAGTACCCAAGCCTGTCTACGTAGAGTGACACATTAGCTAGGGTAGTTTCGCTAATGTGTACACGTCGTAGATTGCCCTATGAGAGTCGCTCTCCGTAATTTTAATCTATCGTGGACGAGGTGCTATAGGTTTGGAACTCTAGCTCAACTTTGGAGGGCTATTTACTCTTAACATTTGCTAATTGATGGTTTGGCGGTCCATCTAACCGTCATCATCACTTTGATGGCAGACAAGGATCTACATTATTGACTAGTGAACAACTTATCTAACTTATGATTCATTATGAAAAAACTTACGCGCGCGCGTCCTTGTGTGACGAATTTAGTAATACACGTTACCACCCAATCCACTATCAATTCCTACTTCCTACTTCTCAGCCCATAAAGACCCACTGCCGAGTCGGGCCTCCTCCAACTTCATGGAATAATGGGTAATTAGCCTACTGGGCCCCTCCGTTTCGTATCAAGTTGTCTTTCTCTTTCTCGCAAGTGGTCTGACTCTTGCGTTCCTTTAGTCGGCTCTTACGACACCCTCAGGCAGGATGTTTTTATAATCTTAATATTATAAGTTTAAAAATCACCAAAATGTACACAGAATTAAAGTTATGAAATCCATGAAAATCGTATCAGTACATGCATGTCCTTCATTAGCGCAGTTGCTTGTTGCTTTTAATTGGAAAGGCACTAGATGTACGCTTTTTAATGATGATTTTCCTGATACAAATACAGTAGTCATTATTTTGTCCAATACTCGTAAAAAGTTTCCAAATAGAATTCGGACTTTGTGATCATAACAGCTGGTAAATGCCGATATTTCAAAGAGATTTTTTTCGTGTTATTGATGCGGGCGGCCTAGGACCGGCCTCTATGGAAATCCTTGGAGGAGGCCTATGTCCAGCAGTGGACGTCTTTTGGCTGAAATTATGATGATGATAGTAATATGGCGTTTAAAAAAAAGATAAACCCACAGATTTTTATCCACTAGGTCTTCTCGGTTGGTGCCGGTGACCTGGTAGTAGTTTTATAAAAATGATGTATCCGTTGACGATTGTGGGCCGTTCCTCAAACTACCGAGGTGTGACCTCAAACTACAGAAGAGTCCTACAGACCTTCCCCAAGTTAATTCGGATAGTCCATCAAGGTATAGATCCATTCAGAGATAGAAAGAAGCTTCCTAATGGCCTGTATAGGGATTGTTATTAAGATTCCTTATGCATATCTTACGACATATCATATCATATGCGACGACACGGTTTGCGCAGTGGTTGAGCGATCGACTGTTGGGCAGCATGTCGCGGGTTCGATTCCCGCACGGAAGAAATATTTGTACGACCTACAAGTATTTGTTCCGGGTCTGGGTGTTTTCTATCTATAATACGTATGTATTTACAAAAAAAAAAAAGTTGTATATCATTCATCTCGTTACCATAGCACAAGCATTAAGTTGCTTAGCTTGGGACGAGATGGCGTTGTGTGTAATGTCCAAGGATATTATTATTATTATTATTTTATTAAATGAATCCCTTGCCCGAGCTACCTGTATCACAGGGACAGTGTACCCAAATGTAATTCACGAACACACATAACACCCAGACTCAGAGGAAGTGCCTCAGGTGTACACAAACGCACTTGTCCGACTCCAGAATCGAACCGGAACCGGGGGCATATACTCTTGTTTAACAATTGTAGTTCGCACACGAGTAAAGGCCGCTGCATACGTGACGGGTTTTTATACGGACGGGACGGGACGGGAATTATTGCAAACATCGTTTTGACACAAAATGTATATGAAAGTGCATATTTCACGGACGGGACGGGAACGTGGCACTCACGGGACGTGCTAAACATCGTCGGCGACGATTTTTATAAAAAATCGTCGCCGACGATGTTTAGCACGTTTTGTATCAAAACGATGTTTGTAATAATTCCCGTCCTGTCCCGTCCGTATAAAAACCCGTCACGTATGCAGCGGCCTTTATACTAGCTCCATATCCACGTGCATAGAACCGCATGCAAACGCAGGTGGAAAACATAAATGTACACTTTATTATTGCAGTTCGATGCAACCGTTAATTGAAACTCCCTGCCTGAAGCCTAGTTCTCATATTATGTAATGCATTAAGTAATGATACAACTTAAGCTATGTTGCATAGTGTAATTACACGCGTCATGCGATATTCTGTACTCGGGCATGTTATATTATAAGGTTATTAGCTATCCTACTAATATTATAAACGTGAAAGTTTGTAAGTATGTATGGATGGATGGATAGATGGATGGATGGATGGATGGATGGATGTTTGTTACTCTTTCACGTAAAAACGACTGAATGGATTTTAATGAAACTTTATAATAATATAGCTTATACATCAGAATAACACATAGGCTACAATTTATAAAGATATTGTGTGTAAATTTATAGCGATATTAAGTTAAATTTTAATTTCTAATTGTCAAATTTTCAGCCATATTTAAATATAGACAACATAAAGTTTCGCTGTCAGTTGCGCTTTGTTATACCACGTAGGTATTATATCACATTCTACGGGAACGGGATAAAAATCTTAGGTATCCTATGTCCGACTTTCTTTTAAATATATAGATGTTGGACAATTCACAAAATCATACTTAATGTTATAAACCTGAAAGTGTAAATGTGTGTAATCCCGTTCCGTGATATAAAACATAGTTTATCAAAATGCAACTGCTGGAATAACAAAACTTCACCGACAGCTAAACGCTACGTTGTCTATAGTTTGACAAATTTGACAATTAGAAATTTTGAAGTTGACCGGTTGATGTATTTCTTTCGAGTAAATATTAGCTTATTGTGCCGAACAATGAAGAAGAACTAAATAATGCACGTGAAGATCACCGCATTAGTATGGCTTGAATCCGTGATTCTTAATCACAAGAGCAAATCGAGGCAGCCCGTGAAACGGATCGGTTGGGAATGCAAAATCGTCGAGCAAATTTAAGAGATCAACAACTAGATAATTTTCGAGACACAAGAATAAATTTATAAAGTAGGTACTACATAATTTGGATCGAGCAACGTTTCGATACGGTGGCAGCACTAATTACTGCTTGCATACTTGCGTCCGCATTGGACCTATAGATGCCATGTAATATTACAAAACACTCCTCAGCGGCTAAAGTTTTATCAAAATGGAAAATCGTCATCTGGGACGAATGTACAATAGCGTATACACGTGCATTGGAAGCACTTATCCGATCCTACGCAAGGACTCGAGATGTTTTGGAGGCGCAATGATTTTACTGTCTGGCTATTTCTGCCAAACACTGCCTCTAATTCCAAGATCGACTGCTGCCGCCGAAATAAGCGCTTGCCTCAAATCATCGAAATATGTGGATTGATTTTATTTTCTCAGAATTTCTGTTCATCGAAGGACGAACTCACAAACACAAAAATAATGAATGGTTGACTAAGCGAGCTGTTTTGGCGGCTGAGAATAAATATGTAGATGACATAAAGTTTCAAATTACAAATTCAGAATGAAATCATTGGTACACTGCATTAATTCAAATATAAAGACTGTGTAAAAAAAGAGAAAAATATATAAACCAAAACCACCAAACCTGTGCAACGGAACGCGTTTGGTGGTAAGTGAATTGATGAACAATGGAATATACTCAAAGTAAAGTTGGAAGGTGAGGAAATTCTCATCCGAGGATCCCGACGATATCAACTGATATACCGTTTTAGTTTTAATGATTTCCGATCCGTCGTGCATTCGCCGTGACCATTAATAAATCACAGGGCCAATCCTGGAAAGTTTGTGGCCTAAATCTAGAAAATTCATGTATTTCCCAAGATCAATTATATGTGGCATGTTCCGGGTCAGAAGACCATCTGCGTTATTTGTTCATGCGCCTGATAATAAACCGAAAAATGTCGTCTGTCACAAGGTGATTCACTGAAAAGTGCAGTTACTAAAATAGATGGCCAATAAAGTATAATTAAAATCATAGATGTTTTATTTATATTTATCCTGATAAAAAATTGAAGTTAATAAAATAAAATATCTGCTCATTTATTGCCTTTAAGGCGAAACAAAGTTCGCCGGGTCAGCTAGTTAATTATAATTTGGACATTGATGTTATTTCAGGTTGTTAAAATATTGACAAGATTGAAGTTGATGAATGATCGATTCGTTAAATTTGTAGTAGGTATGCTAATCAGCGGCTTGTTGTTGAGTGGGTTTCAGAAATATCAGCAGTGCCAATTACCCTCCATGAAACTGGAGGAGGCCCGACTCAGTAGTGGGTCATATTTGGGCTGAGTCATAGTAGTGTAGATATTAGCAGTCTTTGTCTGCGTTGATTTTTAAATTAGTTTTTGTTTTTAGGAATTATCATATTGATAGAATAAGTGAACTATGAGGTACTCTAACATTATTTACGTGTTAAAAGATATAGCTAATGATATAGCCAACATTATCTTCGATAATGATGTAAAAGGCTCATTATATTAAAAACAAAAATATTTTTTTAATAAACAACATTTTGAATAGCTTAATTGTAATAATTGTATTCAATACAATTACAGCAAAGTTATCCGCTAGTAATATGGTAAATTATACGTAATTACATGCTTTCAGGGAATTACAAAATTGGTTATAACAAAAATTATAGTACTCTAACCTTATTGCCCGACCGTTGATTACCAATATGCATACCTTTAGAGAGTATGAGTCAATAAATTTTCTGAAAAATCAACTCAACCATTGTTTCGCCTACGGGCCTATGTTAAGCTGTGAACGTCTGTGGCTATACAACAAATTTACTGTCGTTGAAAATCAAACTGTGAAATGATACGATCCTTTACAACGCGCTCGTTTATTTGCACAAAAAATCGACAAATAAAACTATTTAACAAAAATGTTAACCAACTTAAAAATAGCACGTAAGCAAATTATAAACAATCATCCGAAATCACATTTTCTTTCAAATTACTGAACTGTTCGATAAAGTTTTAATTCCTAGCGTATGTAATGTGTAATTTAAAGTACCAATTTGGAATCAATACCATTCGAATATATAAAAAAACATAAAACAGAATTAAAGTTAAAAATATTAGGTATATGATATTTCATCAAAATTGGTTCGTAAGTTCATATTTTAGTCTATGAATACATTATTTTCACTCAGTTAACAAATATTTTATTCCAAAACAGAAAACCGAATAAGAGTGCATTTAAATATACGCCAATTAATTTACCATTTTGATGAGAACTCCAACAAGAGCAGTATTAACTTCACATCACTCCATATCAGTGTGCGAGGAAAAAATAACACCATTTATCAAATCTCGCAAGAAACTTATCTGGAGTAACTTCTTGTAAATCTGAAATATGTTTTCCATACGACATAAATTATCTTCTTAAGCGTAAAATGAAAGAAGCTAGATCATAAAAATATGTCGTAAAAGCGGCTCACATGTATTATGTTGGTACTTATTACCGTGCATCGTATTATGTTGTATTTTACGACGCGTAAAATGAACTGTGGGTGTGTTCCACGTGTCTACGGTACCACTTGCGACGTCTTTCAATCTCAACTTTATAAATCTTGAATGGCTTGTAACGTAGAGCGTCTTAAATTTTATCGTGATTTTTCATATCAAAGTTTCACGTCCTTTTTTCCACGGTGATATCACGTCAAGTATATGCGGTGGGGGGAGGCGGAGCGGGTGGAGGGGTAGTCTTAAACCTCACCAGGTGAAAAACATCACGTGATTAATGGACAGCCCCTAAGGTTAATAAACGATGCGTTAGGCATAAACATCTGTTAGGAAAGATACATCATGTTCAAATGAGGCAAAAATTTAAAAAATCATTTGCGTGTAAACTATTGCTCCAATTTAATTGATTTTTGGTACAGAGCCTGGAAATGATACCTAGTATAGGCAGTTAAAAAAATGCCCCTATGTCGTATCAACCCTGTATACCTTCCCACGTCTCGATGGGACGTCGCCGCTGCCTCGCAGCGGATTAGGGCTCGCAGGGCAGCTCTGAGGATAGAAGAGTCCCCGGAGTCCAAACCCGCTATGACACTGTGTACTTCGTTTGGTCTCCGCGAGCCTGCCCGACATGGGTGACTCTAAGCCAGTATGGCTCCACAAATATTGTAGGTACACAAGCCTCTTTACCACGGCAATGTAGCACGGTCTCATTAAGCTGAGATACACGCGACCCACGCTGTGGTTTGTAGCTAATTTGGAATATTACTGCTGTCTGATCTATAAGCCCCTAATGAATAATTTAAATTGATCTACATAGGTTAATGCCCTCTCCGTTTCTCGGTTCAAATGGAATATGTTCCGAGAGAAACCGTTTCCATAAACATTTTACTGCTACATACAATCTGTAGGTTGATTCACCTTCATATTGTTCAGGATTAGGGCTGACTACCAAGGGTTAAATTGCAATAGTAGATTAATTTATTGATAGCAAGGTATGTAAGGACCTTTACAGTTTTTGTCTGTCAAATATATAAATAAATAAATAAATATCCTTGGACATTTCACACAACGCCATCTCGTCCCAAGCTAAGCAACTTAATGCTTGTGTTATGGTAACGAGATGGATGATAAACTACTTATATACTTTTTTTTTGTAAATACATACATATTATAGATAGAAATGACACCCAGGCTCCGAGCCAGTGCCTCTGGTTTAGACAAAGACACTTGCCCGACCCCGGAATCGAACCCGGGACCCGTTGATCCAAAGGCGGCACATCTAACCACTAGACCAACGAGGCAGTCAATATAATTACATTGTTACTGATTACATAACAAGCGGCCAGTACCTCACAATGTTCACCCATCGTACAACCAGGTCTTGTATTTATTTTTAAGAAACTGGCGCCAAAAATTGTAATACAAAATTTAAAAAAAAATTGTATCTACATATTGATACTTAGGAGCATGCAGTCACCAGCTACCACAACTGATTAACAATGTGTGGCTCGTATGTCACGTGTAGACAAGCTAACTGGCCTATTACAGACGTCATCGCTAACAAAGGGTGAGCCAAGTCAATTAGCCATCGAAAACACCAAGCCGTGACATTTAGAGGCGCTGGGCGGGCCTCTATTTGTCATTAATTTCGGGAATGAGGTGACAGAAACACGGGCGCGGTTTGCGAACAAATTAATACTACCGCTATGGTGACGCAGCGTGACAATTATCTACCTATATTTACAACCACCTAAATGGAAGCGACAACCTTGCGAGCCTTTTTGTTTATTAAAAGCTTTTATATCTTTGTCAATTAGGCGAAATACGTGCGACCAAAACTGCTATGGCAAAGCGTCATAACTTTATGGATAAACAATATTTGCTGATCAAAATGTTAGTTAAATGTGCAAATCCTCAGGATAGTATGGGTTGGTGACAATATGCATTCTATATCTGTCACCCCACAGATAATGTGATATCGTAATGTGGTCGTAATGTGGTCGTAAGTCGGTAATTGTAAGTCACAAACTTGGGGAGTTCACTTGTTTTGTTTTTAAACGTTGCTCTTTTCATAATATTAGTTTCTAATTTAATTCGCTGATCAAGATGCACTCTTAAACTAGTGCTCCGCGCGTGTTCAAAATAGAAAATGAAACCACTGGTTGAAGCTGGTATTTACATAATAGCTACAAACTCCAATATTTGTAAACCATAGTAAAATGCTTAACTAACTAAAAAGTACATAGTGAATACTACAGAATGTCATTTAGCTACAATATAGCTCAGCGGGATCTCGGATATTATAAAATCTGAGGTCCTATATGCACCGGCACGTAAAGCCGTCGATCCCAAATATTATATTAACTTCTAACGCACTTATCACACGATTCCAGTAACGTAAAAACCGACACTTGATGATATCTACTACTCAGTCCATAAATGACGATGATGACGTCAGAGGGAGGGTCTTTGGCCTACTCTGCTACGCTGGCTAGACGAGTTGGCACAGGGTTTCGTATCAAGTTTTCCTTGACTTGCGTCTAGGTTTTCGGCCCTCTTACGACACCCTAAGTATGGAATTGGGTAACTTAATGATATTATTACCTACCAGTACTACTACCTACTACCGCTCAGTGCAAATACTTGTGGCTAGACAAAACAAGTTAGACACGTAGGCGACAGTGATATCAGTAAAGTGTTAACTGATACAAATAATCAAACTGACATCACTAGTCTGCAAATCTGAAACAACCCATAGACCAACAATCTGGTAAACAGGTATGGCATACACGTACATATTGTTGAAATCACAAACATTAATTAGCAAATTGAACCGAAATCAGTTGACAATTTATCATGTGGGATACCGCGGTGCAATCGGAATTGCATCCGAGTGGCGAGTAAATAAAGGCCAATGGTTTCCGACGTGGAAACTGCACTCGAGGGGTGCGTTTTGGCACAAATTTTGCATAATAACCTTTGTGATGTTGGCTGGGGGGCGTGAAACTGCGAAAGACCGACGAATTATGTGCGTGCATTTTGTTCTGTTTTATGCGAAGATATTTTCACGTATTTTTTCGTGTGGCGACGGGTTTATTGTCACTAATTCAAGCATTATGGGCCTTACAAATAGGCTGAAAATAATTAAAGCTTTTCTTGGAGTTTAACTGCACCATCAACTTTGACATAACTGCTAAGCTTAGCGAAGCATGATTGCGATGCAGTGGACTGCAGGACACATAGCTCTCAGAATGGAAGCCATCGCAGGATGTATTTTTTTTAGATATTATTTAGTTTTTCTGCATATCTAACGTCATAATTTTAAACTGTTGTCTTGAAAGCAGTGAATTCTTAAGTATTTTATCACTATTGGTTTTCATTATAAACAAAAATTAAATCTCACAACAAAATCTACATAAAGCAATCTAGTTATCTATGAATAGATTTATGAAACAAAGATATTTAATGTTCCGATTTTACATTTAAATGTAAAATCAGAACATTGAATATTTTTGTTTTCAGGAATGTTTATTCATTCACCGGATAAGGGTAGTATATCGTGAGATAAACAAAATATATGTGACGTATTTGTTAAAAAAGTGAGCATTTTGTGTTATCGCAATAAACCCTCTACATGGTGGTTTATTTATGAAAAATGGATTCATATATTTGACAAAGATTAGTCTTTACTTAGCATACTGAGCTCAATATAATGTAGTCAAATATTTATTTTAACTTATAGGCAGTTTTTTAATATTGATTATTGTTCCAAACCGTCTGGCCAGCATGGGACATTAGGCACCCTCAATGTAATTGGAGGAGCGCTGGCTGGCTGGACTGGCAAGCGCTGGCTGGACGTTGTCAAGTCCGACATGAAAGCCAATGGCCTGTCTGAAATTGATGTAGAAGATTGGGCAAAGCTCAGCCGGAAGGCGGACCCTGGCAATAGCCGGGATTAACGCCAGGTAGAAGAAAAAGAAGAATGTAATTGGAGGAGACCCGAATCAGCAGTTGGCCATGTATGGGCTGAATAGTAGAAGTAGTAGTAGATCTCTTGAAATTAGATGACACAAAAATGTTTTAGATTATTTTTGGTCAACAAAAAATTACGCCTCGCATTGTTTTGTATGCCTTCACCATATTCTATTGTATTTGCTAAAATCTATGCCTTTCTGATAATTAGACTTAAACTCGACAACTTAATTTTGAGCTTTATATTCTAAACTTAGTGACAACTTTTGACGCCCCAAATACAGGAAAAAAATCTAACAAGATAATTATTCAAAGCTCTGGTCTGACTTTAAACCTGATAAATTAGATTCACCTAAGCCTTAATCCTAGCTAACCCTGGGCAATTTATTAAAAGTTCTTTATTTAATCTCGCAAGTTATAATTTTTGCGGGAAACTTCACAGAAACTTTGAGATAAAAGAAACAAAACAGCGGAAAGCTTTTTCAGACTGTTATCAAAGGCCATTATCTTTTGACCTGAAAAGTGGAATTATATTTTGTTTCTTCTTATAAGGAGTAAATAAGTTAGCGGGAGCGGAGATGTAATTTAAAAGTTACTTTCGAGTGGTCTCGCCATGGCCCGTTATTAAGTGGGGCCTAAACAAGATTTAACAACAGGAAAAAGTGCAGATATCCCACAGGGTTCCCAACTTAGGGGTTATCCTCCCAAAATTAGGGGATAAAAAAGTGAGATGGAGAGGCGTTTGATTTTTAGAGTTCTTACTTTTTTCTCATATTTTTATTTAAGATTAGCAATAGGTGCTTTTCAACTTTACTTTAAGTAAAGTGCCGTTTACTTGATAACAGCATGTATGATTTCTTTATTCATATACACACATTCATGCCTAAAAGCATCTTAGAATTTTATTTTTTTTTAACTTTGTAACGTAAACGCACCTAATAACGACCCCTTAAAATCCGCGCCCATTACCGCCCTATTCAGAAAACTAGATTTTTTATGTGATGTATTAAAGGTAAACAAGTGGTTGCTTTAGAAAAAAATTAGATGTATTTGTATTGCAAATGTTCATATCTTGTTTGTGTATGTAACTCAACGATTTAAAGAATAATTGGTCAATTTGTCGGTGAACGCCGATGATAGTGCATTTTCCATAGTGTGGCGTTCCCGACGACGTAAGTACTCTTGTTTCTTTCTTAGCAGAAGATTATATCTTCAAGCATTTTAATGTTACTTCTAGATCTTTTGATGCATTTTTCATACTTTCAGAAACACAAATAATAATTAATTTTACTGAGATACTATTACATATTGCATAAAATTAAAAATTAAAAATAGGCGGTAATAGGAACAAAAATCACAATTTTATTCCCATTACCGACCCAGTTGTTAAATATGTCGCTGATAGGTACATTTCGTATGTTTTTTGTGCCATGATTTTTGTTAAAATGCTTCAATTAAAAGGCAGGAGGATAAACTAATTTAGTTCCTTAGTATGTTAACTTGTATTTGAGCTATTAACGCCATATATTTTTGATAGCATTAGTATCCGTAAAAATATAAATGTTCTTCTAAATATTTAGTAAATATTTTGATGAATAAAGGAGGTATAATTTTTCTGATATTGTATTTTTATAGTTAAAATATGATTATTATTAAAGATTCATAATAACCGCACCATTTAAAATCATACAAATGTCCGAAAACCACAAGTATTTAGGGTCGGTAATTGGTTATACGATTTCCTTTAATAATACCTATTACCGATCTACTTGTACATTTATAACGAACCCCCTTACTACCTATTTATTTTCAAGTTATCATAAAGTTACCTAATTAACATTATAGTATTCCCTAATAAACATACATATTTTACATAAAAATTTAAAATACCAGAAGCTTTATTATATAGTAATACATAACTCAATGCAAAAATCGCCTTTTAAAGATGTTATTTTCTATACCGGAGATCAAGATCTAAAACACCAACTCCGAAACCATCAACATCAACTCCGAAACCATCAACGCCAACTCCGAAACCATCAACATCAACCCCGAAACCATCAACATCATAAATTCAAAGTACATGCGTGAATTTGAGGTCTGAATCTCTTGATAGCACTATTATTAATAGATCAGGATATTGTAAAACTCCACTAAAATCTACTACAATCAGTAAAAATATTCCAAAAGAACATTATATTTTCGCGAGAACAAGACCACGAAGAATCGAAATGAATTTATGGCATATCAGAAAAATATTGAAGCAGAAAAATTATAAATAGAAGAAAAAAAATGAAACGAAGATTTGGAGAAGAAACCAAAAAGATAAATTAAGCAAACAAGGCAATCCAAAATAAAAACTACTAAATAAGGCAAATAACCAAGGTGGATGCTTCAAAGGAAGATACAACTGATTCCGAAAATGATTACGAGATATGATCTTGGATTTCATTCTGAAAGTCTGTTGAATCAATTTCTTAATCTTATTTTTTTCGCCAAAGGTAACTTTTCTTAATTTATTTTATTTTTAATTGTTAATCTATTTTGATTCTGATTTGACATGACTGCCTGTCTTAAAATTATTATATTTATAGTATTTTTATATTTATAAGTAACATTTTGTAAATAATAGATACCAAATGCCGCATTGATTAAATATTATAGTATAATCAATGCTGGCATTTTGTAATTTGTTATACATATTTGGTATAAAGAAGATTTTTTTGACTGATTTAACGCTGTTATGTATATTATATGATAAGAACACAAATAATTTGTTATGTGTTGATAACATTCCGTACTGTATTGGAGCATTTAAATAAATAGTTGAACTATTCTAAATACTAACTATACACGAGCATTTTTATTTAACTTTAACGGTTTCATTTATTTAGTGGTCGGTATTAGGTGTCACATAAACGGTATTAGGCACACACCCTATATTTTGGATCGGTAATAGGGATATGGCCCTTTTTTCTTTTAAGTTGTATTTAATTTTTAAGTAATTATAAGTATAACTATTTCTATATAAGAATAGAAACATGGATAATTTCAGTACTTGAAAAACTATTTTGATTGACACCACATATTATGAAAGTGCTTATTTTTTGGACATCAATCCGAACTCGGCTTAAACTGGCGGTAATGGGTGCGTTTACGTTACCTACAGTTTCAGACATCGTAGATCGTAATCTGTTTATTACGATCTACGATGTCTACGACGATAGCCTGATTGTGATGCAGTTTTACTTAGAAGAAGCTTTTTAAAAGTGGTTCTATAACGAATATTTATCAAAGGTTTCAAGGTTATCCGCTCTATTCTAGTATTGCCGGTTTTCCTTAAGACTTTCAATTAGGGTTAATTAATATTATTATTTTTTGGCTAAAATGATGATGATGATGAATATTATTTTTACACGATTTTTACTTAAACTTTAGGGGGAATTATTTCCGAGAATAGGTAACATTGATATACCATCTCATTTTGGGAACGTCATTTACTTTGGAATGTTGATTAGCGGCCGACATTTGAAGGGAAACAGGAAATATGAGATATTTATGTCTAAACTTCGGGGTTGAAAAGGACCGTTTACCAATTAACAAAATGTCATGTTTTAATTTATTCTTAACTAGCTGTTACCCGCGACTTGGTCCGCGTGGTATTTAACAAAGTGGACAACTCGGTAACGATGGGCTCCTCAAAAACGAGAGGGAACGTGTAAATAAAAGTATCCTAAGTTAATCCTTGTTAAATCAGCTATCTACCAGTCAAAGTCCCGTCCAAATTCTTCCAGCAATTTCAAGTTTGCAAGTTCAAAGTTCAGAGATTAGCAAACAGACAGATTTATACACCAATTTAAAATTTAGCGGGCTAAGTGATGCTGCAACTGCTACAAAACAATTATATATTCCCTGCAGTTTTTCCCGTTAGAAAATCAAAGTCACTTGACACACCTAACACAATGCAAGTATGTTGTAAGATATACACTTCTGGACACATCCATTGGCCTACCTTAGAGTTTAGGTTTCGATGGCCCCTACCGAAATATGATTGCTAGATTGAACAAAAACTGTTGATGCTGTTTTAAACCTGATACATTTTACCATCTTTTTCGATCTTATTGTTTTAAATTTGAATTCAGAATACGATACGACATGGAGCTACGCCTAACAAGTCGGATATGCGCCTTGTTAAAGGCAATTGATTTTTGAATAAAAAACATGTTTTATCAAATAAAGGTTTCATTTAATAACGCGTGTTGCCTCCATGGGCATCTACCACAGCTCTCATACGATCAGGCATAGAGTTTATCAACCGCTCTATGAAATTTTGAGGGATCATCTCCCATTCCTCTTCTATGGCAGTTTTCAACACCTGCATCGTCTGGGCAACTGGCTGACGAGCCCTAACACGTCTTTTTAGCTCGTCCCAGTCCAGTCCAGTTCTGGCTGGCCAGTCCATAACTGTGATGTTCACATCCCGAAGATATTCCCTGACGATGCCGGCCGCATGGGCTCTTGCATTATCATGCATAAAAAGGAAATTTGGGCCCACATAGTCCGCGTATGGTATCACGTGAGGTTCTAAGCACTCACGAATGTACCTTTCAGCATTTAATGTTGGCAGCCGTGGTCCTGTAACAACCTCAAGTTGAGTTTTGCCGCTCGCGGATATACCACCCCAGACAGTCCATGAGCCACCGCCATAAGCAACCCTCTCTTCAAAGCAGCATTGTGCGAAACGCTCTCCCTTACGTCGGTAGACCTTCTTCCTTCCATCATTGCCATGTAACACAATTTTAGACTCATCAGAAAAGAGTACACGGCTCCAATCTTGCTGTGTCCAATTTAAATGACTGCGTGCGAAATGAAGGCGCGCTGTTCGGTGGGCTCGCGTTAGTTTGGGCCCATTAGCTGGCTTGTGTGGTACCATATCGCGTTCTTTTAACCTTCTCCGAACAGTTCGAGCGCTCACAGATACTCCGTGAAAGTCGCGAAGTTGGTTTTGTATCTCAATGGAGGTAAGGTGACGATTTCTCAAGCTGGTCGTCACGATGAATCGATCCTGCCTTTCAGTTGTGACCCGAGATCGTGGCCTTCCTTGGCGACGAACAAAGCCGCCAGTCTCTAGGTACCTCCGATAAACATTTCGGATCGCAGATCGACTTAAATTAAGTTGAGCACTCACGTTTCTTTGGCTGTGTCCAGCCTGAATAAGTGCCACAGCTTGGGCAGCGACTTCAGGTGAAGTATCCATAGATTATTGATAGAACCTCACCATAGTGTTAAGAATAAGTAATGTTTGTTGCAAAACCAAAGATATCAATCACTTTTTCAAGAATTAAATCCAAGTAAACCAATAAAACCAAGTTTTCTTAGTATTCGATTGTTTGATATCAACAAACAGGCTCCAAATTGTCTTTTGTTTCTTTAAATTCTGTGTTCGAAATTCAAAAAAAGACTATTGAATGAAATTGCTAATGTGCCAGGTTCAAAACTGCACAAAAACTTTTTGCTCGACCTAATATAAATTTTTTGCTAGGACCAAACGAAACTGAAAATACAAGGTGGGCCAATAGATGTGTCCAGAAGTGTATTATACCAAAAAACCCCAATAAGAATGAATAATTTTTGGCGGCTATTGCTGTTTTTGAAGGTCTTTTTGTAGTATCTAAGGATAATTCTTAATGTTTACCCGGCTACAACATGCCCGAGTTATGTGGGACTCGGCTAAAGAAGTTAAGCGCTGCGTCTTGTGCTACTTTCAGGGACGAGGGTACACGCGAGGATGCTCCAAGATTCGGGCGGGTCCTGGCCCAATGTCTCCACATACCTGCGAGCAGCGTTGGCGGCCTGCTCGAAAAGGCCCTGCATATGATTCTGGGCAGTTTAAAAATGTAGTCTGTTTACTAGGTATATCTCCATGAAAAGTGAACCTACAAACATTACTCGACTTGGCTTGAAGTTTTAACTTTGACAAAATACGTGAAGTAATATGAGTAACAATAGCTTCCTCGTTTTAACATGCTACTCAGATCAACAACCATTTCGAGTCCCTCGGCAATATACTAAGTAACGAGGAGTGACTACAACATAAATATCACGTATTTACGGGACGACTAAATTAAAAAATACTCTTATTTCGTTATCATCCATTTGGTTAATGGACTTATACGGCACACGGCACTGGGGACTGCGCTTGTACTTTCATCATAGTAAAAGCTACGTACGGAAAATGCCCCCAGATTAATAAAGCTCATGATATGTTCTCCTGCACGTAGACATACATATACACTGGAAACAGATATGATAAGCTAGAAAAGAAACTTGATAATCTTAACAAACACCCAATACAACTAAATGCTCTCATTTATCTATACACATCTATATACATCTCATCATCATCATCATCATTTCAGCCAAAAGACGTCCACTGCTGGACATAGGCCTCCCCCAAAGATTTCCACAAAGGCCGGTCCTGGGCCGCCCGCATCCATTGTTTTCCGGCGACCTTAACCAGGTCATCGGTCCACCATGTGGGAGGCCTACCAGCACTGCGCTTTCCGGAACGCGGTCGCCACTCGAGGACTTTTCTGCCCCATCGGGCATCGGTCCTGCGCGCTATGTGCCCTGCCCACTGCCACTTAAGTTTGGCAATCTTGTGGGCTATGTCAGTGACCCTGGTTTGCCTGCGTATCTCCTCATTACTGATTCGATCTCGCAGGGAAACTCCGAGCATAGCCCTCTCCATTGCCCTTTGGGTGACTTTGAGCCTTCTGATGGAGCCCATAGTAAGCGACCACGTCTCTGTTCCATATGTCATCACTGGCAACACACATTGGTTGAAGACTTTTGTCTTCAGACACTGCGGTATTGTAGACGAGAAGATCTTTCGAAAGATATAACTACATCTATACACAAATAAATAAAATTGGAGTGTCTGTTTGTAATAATAAAATAACCACTTTGTACTAAATGCGTAAGTATGTATACACAGTACATAGACAAAAACAACATTTTTTTAAATGTTTGTTTGGCTGTCTGTCTGTTTGTTCCGGCTAATCTCTGGAACGACTAGACCAACTTTGACAGGACTTGCAATGATATAAGGAGTAATTTAGGCTACTTTTATTTTACAAGCTTCGCCCCGCGTCGTCATCCGCGGTTAACATGACACCCGTGCGAAGCCGGAACGGGCCGCTTGTTATCTATATATTAAGACGTGGCGCAAAAACAAAAAGCAAAATGTCGTGTACCAAAATGTATGAAATTTCCCACACTTCTCCTTTAAATAGAGGCGGAGTGCAGCCAGACGTAAATACAATATATTAATAAAAAAACATTACACACACTATCATATATTTGACACCCACGCGCAAATATGTACTCTTTTGTTTATTGTTATAGTCTATGGTCAAATTGAGAATTGAACAATATTTATGGACATAGTATATGATAAAATAATTATGGTGGAATGTCGATCGCCGCTCGACCACTAGTTTATTTAAATTCACTTTTAATCTTGGAAGAAAAATCTAGCTTAGACCATTTCGATCGAGATACAAAACTTAAAAAAAAACTGTAAATCTTCTTCAAACTAGGTACAAAAATTAACCATGTGAAATTAATCAATACCATTCGAATAAACATATATTTTTGTTCTGTGGTAACAAATATTACAAAAAACATACAACCGAATTTCCTCCTTTTTGAAGTCGGTTGAAATAGGTTACAATTGTGGTTCAAATTAATCAGACACAGTAGTGAGAGTGGTATACATAACCTAGATGGCAATCTAGTGGTGACGTGGTATGCCACGTCACCACTATCTATGACGTGGAAGTATCCTGCCGGCTCTTTTCCGTGGATTCAAAACCACTGGTATAACTCTCTCGAGATTGTTTGAATAATAACATTTTGATTGTAATACTAGATACATTCATGAAAATATATCACAATGCATTTAAAATTGCGCATGCATGGATAAATACCCCCCTTCGTCGTGCCAATAGGGAATCCCCGGCGCAGGTGGTGCAACCTGTCCCCTTTCCCACGGTGGATATTAAACGCCCGGGTTTCCCGGTCATGTTTACATAAACTGCTTCTAACTGGTAGACGATGATTAACTGAGTTTCAGTCAATACGTGATTCATGGTAAATTGTCCTTCGTATTTGTAAGACGTCGAAATTTGCTACGAGGAAGTAAATTCCGTGTTAGATGATTTGAAGTTATAACAGAAGGGGGATTTCGAAACATATTTTTATTGAACTCAATATACTAGCATGTTTGATATTTTACTCAGGCAATAGATCGATACATTTGCTGCACTGCTCGAATAAAACAGTAATAAAATGCATACAAATTCCATAATTTTATTGGTATTAGAGGACCTGTGGCATATGGTATATACGCAAAAGATGTGTATTGAGCATTGCTTGTTTAGTTTCTACTATACTAAAGATATTGGTGACTAATTTAAAATACATAACGTCACCAAGCTTCACTATGCCGAGGGTGTCGTAACAGCCGACTAAGGGAACGCAAGAGGCAGAACACTTAGTCGCAAAATCCTATCTTACCAGCGTGGCACAGTAGGCTGATTTCCTCCATGAATTTGAAAGGAGGCCCGACTTAGTCCACTACTTAGTCATTCATGGTATGATACGAAAAATGTCATCTATATTCTGATATAGTTTTGATGAAACGAAAGTACCTAATTCTAACAGTTTTCTTAAAAAATCTCGTCACCGCTGAGCCGTTCGTCGAACGTGAAATGAACGAAAACTAACCTATGATTTCATAGAAATATTTGCTGGTCGCTGGATTTTCTTGGTCTATGGGCCTACAGGGCGTAAACCAACCCTTCTTTAGGCTTAAAGCCCGCCGAAAGTAGCAATTCTGTATTCAAATTACTTTTCTATTTTGTTTTGAAGTTTGAGGGAGAAATCTCTTCTTCTTCTTCATTTAGGTTTTGGTGGGAGAAACTTGTGTTGACGAAAAACTTTTAGACGGTTTAGTGTCTTTTTATATATTACTATATTTTTTATAAAAAATACATATAAAAATTAGAAATAAAGGCAACTGAGATAATAATATATACCTAATGTACAATACAGTAATGCCTCGCAAACTATCGAACCGTACTGCAGGAAATGTTGTTGTTGAACCTCTTGACTCGTAAATAACAAATGGGATAAAATAAAACTTTTCCGCCACATCATCCTGTTTATATCGACATTGTAAGGTGAGCTCGACTCGCTTTCACCCACCTACAGGGAATAGACGTCCTTGGGTTTAAACATATAATGTTACATTTATATGCCTTAAATTTAATTGGTATTCAAATTTTGTACGCTACGTTTTAGGTGCCACCGTTAAACTGAAGTGTGAACAATGCAATTGGACATAAGCTTTCTGACCTATGCGGTCGGTCTCCCCGTCCTATCTCCTTTAGTTTAGGTCCTGATAGTAATCCATTGATAATAATCGGACAAACTCGAGTAAAAAAAAAACTAAAAAAGGAGACTTTTTATAGTTATTGTCATTAATCATGGGCCAACAGGACTAATTCCTACAACAATAATATTATTGTGTAGCTCTTATTGCCAATAATAGATATCTTTTAGGTAAGCTTACAATACTAATTTTTCACATGAAACAGGATACCACATTACTTATAATTATATTGTACTAGCGACCCGTCCCGGCTTCGCACGGATGCAGTGAAGAACCTCTAAATTTATCAGTGTTTCTCTACAATATTATGAATGTATTATACTTATAAACCTTCCTCTCGAATCGCTCTATCTATTAAAAAAAAACGGCTTCAAAATCCGTTGCGTAGTTTTAAAGATTTAAGCATACATAGGGACGGACAGACGACAGCGAATTTGTTTTATACTATGTAGTGATGATGTAATGTGTTAGTACTATTTTATTAATACTAGTGGTCGCCCAGCGGTCGAAATTCGAACAACTTATTTAAATTATGGTTCTCAATTTCAAGACAGACTATAACAATAAACAAAAGAGTATATATTATGTGTGTTTGTGTCAAATACATACACAAAAAAAAACAACACACGGCAGTGTGTTATTTTCAATCTGCACTCCTTCATTAAGTAAACTATAATTTTGGGGAATTTCATACGTCCGCTTAATTTTCGTACAAAGGAGCACAAGGATTTTGCTTCACGTATTAATTTATAGATAATGGGATCAAAGCTTAAGCCCAAGAAATTAAGATCATCATGGAAAATAACCGCTATATAGGCACGGAGAAATGTAAAAATCAATTACTGAATCACAGGGCTGGCGCATTTACAGTTGCTGCGATACTGCTAATGGTCTAGGCTTAAGATCCCGAGAGCTAAAAAATATACTAAAAATCTTGCTAATGTTATTATATCTGTGCTAATGTTATGCAGTAGATATATTTACCCTCTCCGTCGATTACTCTCTTCAACAGAATACAAGGAATGGAATGTTGTTTTTTGGGGCAGTTTACAAACATGTAATTCACGAACACAAATGACACCCAGACTCCGAGCAAGTGCCTCTGGTTTTGACAAAGACACTTGCCCGACCCCGAAATCAGCCAGAGACTCTTGATTCAAAGCTCAACCAACATCCAACCACTAGACCAACTAAACCAACTAAAAGTCAGTCAATTAAAAGATTGATAACTCTTTAATGTACAACAAACAGAACAGTAATAACTTACGACAGTATACATTTATAAGTCATTTGTGCAATAGGTGGCCTTATTGCTAAAGAGCTATCTCTTCTATTTCTATTTAGCCAGACAAATCAGCTTCTCTTTGAGAACTCTGGTGGTTCTTTGAGCATCGTTAGTCAGGGAATTGGGGAGCCGTCTTCAAGATGCTTTTATTACATTCCGTTCTGGCACTTGACGATCATATCTCGGGGCGGAGGAGTCCAATTTGGCTGCAATTTGAGCTATCTGTGCAGTTTGCGGCTGACATACATGTGTTGTGGAGTGGTTAGCCAGCTAATAGGATCTAACAAGCCAACATAACTATGTAGATTGATTTATAAACATATTAATATGCATTATGTATCCTTATATACATGGGATTTGTAGACGTTGCCTGTAAATCGTTTGACCTCGCTAACAAGAAACCAAAACCCTAATAAATACAAATTAGAATTAGGTCTGGGGAAACAGCGGACTGCTAACTCTACAAAATCAAATAATCAATATTGAAATGTTTTTTATTCGAATAAATTCATGAATGCTTTCAAATAGACCACAAAAAAAACGCCAAAAAACAACATAGTATTAAAAAACAAAGTGTTTAGCGCTGGTTCGGAATGCCATTCCACAGAGAAAAGCCAGCAAGAGACGCCATGATTGCTCTTTTAAATAAAAGGGTTACAATAATGGTGGTACATACAAGTCTGACAGATTAGTGAACGCAATTACAATACTGGGAAACCTATTATCACATAATTTTATCTGTTGTTGAGGTACAACTTTTAGAACAATAGCCATTTTTGGATACATAAACAAAGCCCTTATAAAGTTGTCTGTCGGTACGCCTATTATACCTGATTTAACAACAAACTTCCGCACCAACTTGATTCTCAGAGTAACATGAACTTGTTTCCACAAAATATAGTTTCAAATTAACAATTTCCTAAGGCGCATTGAACAAATTGGTACAAGTTCTGCAAAATTCACGGGACACAAAAGCGAGTAAGGACAAAGCGATTCGCCGAGATTATCAGGCGATTCATTTAATTTAATCATAACAAGAATGCTTCTTTCTCTGTCGTCGTCTCGGCGTAACATTAATCTAAGATCTACAACCAGACAGAGTTTGAGGTACCTACAGCTATGTTATACACACTCACTACATAGACGCTATAAAGGTCTCTTTCAATCTGCAAAAAACGTGCATAAACATAACGCGAACATAAATTAATTTTAATAATATTGTCGTCGTTTCAGCCCATAAATGATCCACTACTGAGTCGGGCCTCCTCTAGTCGAAGGAAATTAGCCTACTGTGCCACGTTGGCTTGACGGGTTTCGTATCAAGTATTTCTTCTCTTACGACTAGAATTTGAAAAAAATTAAATAGGCCTTGAAAACCACTCCGGCTAATCACTACCACTATCACTACATAGTATAAAACAAAGTCGCTGTCGTCTGTCCGTCCCTATGTATGCTTAAATCTTTAAAACTACGCAACGGATTTTGAAGCGTTTTTTTTTTCTAATAGATAAAGTGATTCAAGAGGAAGGTTTATATGTATAATACATGCATAATATTGTAGAGAAACACTGATAAATTTAGATGTTCATCATTGCATCCGTGCGACGACGAGACAGGTCGTTAGTTAAAACATAAAATGTAGAGTGATAATAAAATAAAATGGAAAACAAGTGCTACTAAAACTACTACCACATGACTGGCTGCCGAGTCGGGCCTCCGTCAATTAAACTACCCTCTAGTTAGCCTACTATACCACGTTGGCCAGAAAATATAGTACTCCGAAATAACACCAATAAAATCATTTAATTTATCACAGCTTAAACTTAACAATAACATTATTTTAATAGTTGAAAATTGCTTAACAAAGTTAATCAGGCGGTGCTTTTTTTTAACTTGCACATATGGCTTGTCTAGATGTTGCAAAGTCTATGGTTACAGCGTCGTGACCGCATCCAACAGTAATCCTTTGAAGTATTAAACTCCCACTTTAATATAACTTGAACAATGCAGACCCATGGCCCAGCGGTAACAATAGCGAAGTTTCTATTCTAAGGCTCCGTTTTATATCTTAGGACCCTTTTGTCGCTCGCAATGGGTTGTGTTACGTTACTATGGACAATATTCATAATACTCTTATAATATTATTATAAGTCCTGTTACTGCCTACGGAAATGGAACCGTTCTAAAGATAGGATCATTTCGCGAGGCTTCGTGGCTCGGATTTCAAACTTGCTTATCACGGCCCATAAACTGTGTATTGAGATGAAATATTCTGCATTTTAAATTGTAGCGACCGCATGCTACATACTATAGACAATTCACCCGAAAAATCTGAACTAATTGCATCAAGAAATATCGCCTACAAATGCGATAATTACGAAAAAGTCTTACACCGCGATAGCGAAATTTCAAGAGCAATTCGCAAAGTTAAGATATCCCCGACTTCAACTAAGGCGCTGCGACCCCTAGCTAGCCAGACATAACACCTAGTCTAGCTGGATGATCATCCCTTTGCGCCTTATAAATAATATTATGACATTCTATTGTGACGAATACAAACTTTATAAGTCGCGATGATCTATGTACGTACCTTTCTTTAAAAAGAACCTGTATTGCAGGGGCAGTTTACAAACATGTGATTCATGAACACAAATGACACCCAGACTCAGAACAAGTGCCACTGGTGTTACACAAAGATACTTGCCCGACCCTGGAATCGACACATCCAACTCCTGGACCAACAAGGCAGTCACTGGTAACGGTATGTCAGTCCTTTTTCTTATGCGCACTATTCGTACAATGTACGAATAGTTCTATTTACAGGATTTCATGGAGAGTAGTTGACCCATGGTATATGGGCAATGGAGAGGACTATGCTCGGAGTTTCCCTGCGAGATCGAATCAGAGATGAGGAGATACGCAGGAAAACCAGGGTAACCGACATAGCCCACCGGATTGCCAAACTTAAGTGGCAGTGGGCAGGGCACATAGCTCGCAGGACCGACGCCCGATGGGGCAGAAAAGTCCTCGAGTGGCGACCGCGTTCCGGAAGGCGTAGTGCTGGTAGGCCTCCCACACGATGGACTGACGACCTGGTTAAGGTCGCCGGAAAGCAGTGGATGCGGGCGGCCCAGGACCGGCCTTTGTGGAGATCCTTGGGGGAGGCCTATGTCCAGCAGTGGACGTCTTTTGGCTGAAATGATGATGATGATGATATGGGCCAAACTAGTTGGCATAGGATTGTATTCATATAGTGTGTTAGTAGCGTGGCATTCCGTGTGGTGGCAGATTAAGAAGATATAGTGTCACCATCCTATTCCATTCTGAGAGTGTCGTAGAGCCTAGTAAAGTAAATTACAAGACAGAAAACCTAGCCGGAATAGAAAGAAAACTTAATACGAAACCTGTGCTTCCCCCCCCCCCTCTGGCTAACCTAACACAGTAGGTTAATGACCCTCCATGTAGTTGGTTCTGGTTTTTCAAGGCCATGTTAAATACCATATATTGCTCTATCCAAATAAAAATCTATTTTTGCTCTTACATATTGAAGCGCCCTCGTATGTTTTACCATAGACGTCTAATGCAATACACGTAACAAATTAGTTAAACATTCCAGATACGAGTGTATCTAACTGTGACGTCACATACGATCCATCTTTAAATTAATACGAGAAGCAAAAACTTTGTACCCCTTTTTACGAAATTGCGCGGGTGCGGAGAAGTGTGATATTTCCCACACTTATCACTACATATTATAAAACAAAGTCGCTGTCGTCTGTCCGTCCCTATGTATGCATATATCTCTAAAACTACGCAACGGATTTTGAAGGGTTAATAGTTAGAGTGATTCAAGAGGAAGGTTAATATGTATAATACATGCATAATATTGTAACCCGTGCGAAGTCGGAGCGGGTCGCTAGTAGTTTATAAAGAGAACGAGAGCAGAAGGCAATTTTTTTTTAATTAAGCTTATTATTACATTAAATCAATAAAAATAAGATAACACACACATACACGCATATAAACTCTTTTGTTTCATTATGATGTCTTATATCATAACCGTGAAGAGATCATTTCTTTTGTTCATTATTAAAGTCTGTGGTCAAATTGAGAATAGAACTATATTCATGGAACTATAATTTAAACTAATTATGGTCGCATTTCGACCGCTAGGCGGCTACTAGGAAATGTAAATTTACATACAAGAAACTACATCAAATAGTACCGTCTCCTCGTTGGGGCTGTCCGACTAGGAAAGGACCTCCGTCTTAAAGCACGTCAAATAACATCCTTCGTCTGTGCCGTAGTGCTCATGACTTAGGTCAGAGCTCTATGTTGAAATCATGCCATTGGCAGCCAAAGGAATCTATATATTCCCTCTGCTGTCATCATCATGCTTTCATGTTTAAAAGGGTTAGCGACACGTTGGTGGCACACGACACCGTTTACCCTCACGTGTGCTGTAATTAAAAATCCAAGTAAACAGAGATGGTGGTAATTTGTCTAATGGCAATCTTGTGTTGTCGAATCCAGTGGAGACATCCCTAGGGAAGATGGAGACCTTAGTTGCTGTCCGCTCGAGTGACTCTGCAAACGGCTAACTTTGCCGACTCTGTCTAATTAGTCGCTAAACAAACAAACACAACGATCTAAAATCTGGAAGTGGCAATAATGTTACTCTTGGACTTATTGTTTAAAGATCGAGGACCAGTGCAATTATGATGTGCTCTGTGAATAACATTCTTTCTGGGAGATTGAGAAAAGAACGGCGTACTAAGGAAACATTTCCGTGACTGTCCGCTAAACAAAAACTCTGTAGCCAGCAGAACAAGCTTAATCAGGGAGCAAACAGTGCTTATTTTAATAGTTACACAATTTCATCCAGTCTTAAGGAAAAAGTTACTTATTTTTGCCTGAAATTGTGCACACAGTATATTTATCAGTAGTACTATCGATCCTTTCATAATGGCTTTTGGGAGATTTTGTAACACCCTATAAAATTTTCAATAAAAGAAAGTTATAACTACAAATTCCTTAATACAAGTTCAATAACAATACAAGAGTATAACTTGCCATGTCATGCATCAGTTATTTACTACATATAAGTTATTACATTAATGTGAAATTCACTTACACCTTTCACATAGAAAGGACTCATATTTATTAATCGTACCTTGATAGACTAGGGCAAATTTAGTAAATTTAACCACCGAATATCAAACACAGATTAAGTTTTCCGTACTACACCATAAAACAACATTGACCTCTCAATTTCTAAGTAATCCTACATAAACTATGGAAACTTACACTAACTTTAGTTGAACAAATATTTTCATTATCCTGTTTTCCAGAAGGGCTGGTTAACATGAATATTTTCTCATTACATTTTTGGCATTTCCACGAAATTCGGCACAACAACATATTTTCGTGGACTAGTAAAGGGTTGGTTATACATACCTCGTTGTCCCCATTGCATTAATTTATTTTTCTTATTTATGTTGCATTCAAACAATAAATCATAGCCATATACTTCTCTGTCATGATTCCCAATTACTGTACGTATATATATCTGTCGTGGATTGATGGCGTTATTACTTAACAGACGGCGCCATCCAATAGTTATTTAAATGAAATAATAAATCGTCACCGGAAACGCAAGCGGCGCAGTACCTTCCGCTTGGACACGATCGTCGATAGAGAGGATGTAGCGAGACGGCGGCTAGATGGCGCTAGTAGAACATGAACCGGATGCACCATTGACAGTGATAGTCTTTATAAGGAGCCGCGCTGTTGAATCTACGCATTAATATCTGAGACGTCTCGGGGTACGGACCACTGCCTCAGACAATCAGTACTGTCTTTATTGTGGTGCGCTGTCTACGTCGGACGGTCTTGCATTACGCTCGGTGTCGACGCACGTGTTTGTTTCCATAATGTAGGAAGTCGTTAGTAAAAGAAAATAAAGTGCCCACATCCATCTTAAACTAAGTCAGATCATGATGAAGACCGGATGGTTCACATCTCGGCCACCCATCCATGATCTCATGAGGGTATCTGCGACATATCTATGTATAAAAATCTTATCGATTAGATTTAGTCGTCGATTGGTAGATAAATCAAGTAGGTGAATAATGAATATCCTTTACTACTACTACTCAGCCCATAAATGAGCTCGGCCTCCTCTATTTACATGGAGGGTAATTAGCCTACTGTGTGTGGAGGTCCTTCCCCAGTTGGCTCTTCCCAGCTTTAGCGGCAATTATCCGCTATGCCGCATATCTCTTATAACACAAACATCAAAATAACAAAGAGATCAGAAGAAGAACTACTATACTCTGCTTAACTACTACTACCAAGCCCATAGGAGACCCACTGTTAAGTCGGGTCTCCATTGTCATGGAGGGTAATTAGCTTTGGATCAACGGGTCCCGGGTTCGATTCCGGGGTCGGGCGAGTGTCTTTGTCTAAACCAGAGGCACTGGCTCGGAGTCTGGGTGTCATTTCTATCTATAATATGTATGTGTTTACAAACAAACAAAAAAAATGTATATAAGTAGTTTATCATCCATCTCGTTACCATAACACAAGCATTAAGTTGCTTAGCTTGGGACGAGATGGCGTTGTGTGAAATGTCCAAGGATATTTATTTTATTTATTATTTTTATACGACACCCTCAGGGTGGAATAGTGTGGTGACACTATGTATTCTAAATCCGTCACCATATAGACTATCCTGGTTAACAGTATCCTGTAAATTGTGTAACATTAAAAAGGCTTTTTGTCTTGTCACTGAGGTGCCTCTTAGATTGCGTCGGAAACTAAGCAAAAATTACTCGCTGCATCTGCATAATTTTCCATCAGCAAAATGGCGCACCAACATTTTTATATTATTATAAAAACTCATTATGAACGAGCATGAGGGCTCTCGCTGCGCTATTCCACCTTATACCGTATTAATTTCGACCGCGATTCCGTTCGCTGAAAACTGTGTTAATTTTGGAAAGACTTGCAGCACAGTTTGCCAGCGTTACCGGCCATTGTTAATGTAAATATACTTGTTAACAAACTGCACATTCAAATGTAATGTACAACATAGTAAATCAGCTTACAGCTTTGCTCTTTTGTGATATGCCTCTTTGCCAAACGCCAATGTTTTAAACTGTATATTTTAGTTATTCGTTCTCTATTTCACTCCACAATAATATAGGTAACTATTTCTCTCTCCAAAGCCCAATGTATTTCTTCATCATCATTTCAGCCAAAAGACGTCCACTGTTGGACATAGGCCTCCCCCAAGGATCTCCATAAAGGGCGGTCTTGGGCCGCTGGCATCCATTGTTTCCCACCGTGTGGGAGGCCTACCAACACTGCGTATTACTTAGATAAATTAAAAATGAGATTTTCGTAATTGGGACTATGATTAACCTATACATATTTGTCCAAAGATGTCAAATGTTTCATATACGTCAAAACATTGTCTGATTCAGTTAACATTAGATCTGTGGTCGGACGCTATGCTCTTCCGACTGGAAACCAATATTACGTTGGGATTGGGAAACTTCGACATGTATAGTGTTTATTAAATTGAGAATGATGATTTTATTTTAATTAACTCCAAAAATATCTGAAAAATAGTTAATATCTGAGTTAGGTCGATTTAAAAAAAATGTTTGGTTTCGTATTAAATCGAAGGCCTGTTTTTAAATGTGTGCTCAACGTCCTGCCGTCAGGTGCCGTTAGGTAGTGAAACCATTGCATCAGAACTATCCTTCTTTATATCCTACGTTTGGGCAGCTATTCCCCACTCATTCTGCGACTGAGAACTCGTATTTGTGACGTCTATCTCACTCGCACTCACTTTATTCCGTGACCATACGCCATCCCGCACACAGGCTTGGCGTTCGCTACAATCAGTTTAGTCTAAAATCAATTAGCATTATTGTGGTCGTGAACCCTCCGAAAATATCCAACATATTAGGGTAAAATAACTTACGAGTACATAATAATACCATGCAGATGTTTCGTTTCCTCTTTCGTACTTACGCATCATTAGTGCCGTTTTACCACGATACACAGATATAAAACTATAACATATGTTCAAAGCGTTTATCACCAATTTAAATGTCCTGTCTTGAGCTAAATTATTGAAAATGGTTATAGAGTCGCAGGCAACTGGGAAACGTTTGTCTAGAATACGATTCAGGATATCACAATGTTATTTCAACATACAGAACATATGTGTTTGGTGGGTAGTTATTTCATGATTTAAAAAAGTTTTGATTGAACAGCTGTAGTTAGAGTTCAATCGCACGTAACTATAAAAATCAAATCACAAATTCCTTAACAGTCTGCAAAGTTTCGAAAGTATTTTGACTTATTAAAAGTATTGTAACTTCTTTGCTAGAGCCAAGACTTGTGTTGTGATAGTTAGATATCACCATGTTTTTTTGCTAACGAAATGATCTTAATAATAAAGAGATTAAGGGGTTTACTTGGGAATAAATTATTATTTTGACTGTTTTCAAACTTTTGACTTGTTCTTATAATAAGAACACGCAATAATGGCTTGTTTGTAGTCTTTACATTAAAGTATAAATTATCCGGTAGAAGTCTAATATAATAATATAACAAAAACCGTATAGCCATCTGGAGTGAGCTCACAAAGCTAACCAACAAAGAAGTTCAATTATTATTATTTTTAAATTGGAGCATAAGAATTTTTGTACTATATTTTTAAACAGAGGTTGTAGTTATTAGTGTCAAGCTAAGTAATCTGATTTACACAACATGTCTTCGATTCTCTACCTACCCATTGCAGCTGAGTTGGGACCATTTGTAGCCTCACAGACCAGAAACGTTCTACTACTTGATTTAAGCATTTATAGTATACTAGCGACCCGCTCCGGCTTCGCACGAGTGTAATGATTAACATCTAAATTTATCAGTGTTTCTCTACAATATTAAGCATGTATTAGGCATATGTCCAGCAGTGGACGTCTTTTGGCTGAAATGATGATGATGATGATGATGATTATGCACAAAAACCTTCCTCTTGGATCACTCTATCTAATAAACCGCTTCAAAATCCGTTGCATAGTTTTAAAGATTTAAGCATACATAGGGACGGACAGACGACAGCGACTTTGTTTTATACTATGTAGTTTTAGTGATATGTATTGATAGTGAAGAGTGTATTTTGTGATTTACGAAATGCATTTCAGTGTAGGTTAGATAAGTTTGTATGTAATACCTACATGAATTGTGATGACGCCCTCTGGGTAAAATGGGGTGGATCCGTCACCACACAGCCATATGTCCAATATTAATTTGAGCACTCTCCACAATCCACCAGGTTACGAATATGTCAGCACATTATAATTATAACATGGAAATGAAATGGAGATATGAGTATTAGGTACATATTGTTTTTCTGAGCCATATTGTTATGGGATGAAGCTAGGTAGTAGGTACCAACTTGACAAAACTTAATGCGATTAATTAACCTAATTTCCGTTCACCAAACTTTACGTCTGTGTGTCCCCGTGTTATCTTTGATAATGTTGGGAACTCTGCTGTTTTAGGTGATACTTTATCTCACTTTGCAGAAGTTTCGTCAGCCAACAAGATTAAATGCAAAGTTTAAATTAATTCTAGGTTCTTTGAGTAAATTTTTGATGTGGAGCTTTTGATGAGAGACGGTTATGCTTAAATATTGCTAGAATTAACGCCGAGTAGCGATGTACACTTTACCCAAACGAAAAAAATGCGTAATCAAAATATTATATGAGAGAAAATACTAGTAAAGAGACCAACTAATGTATAGTGTTCCCTAAATTAATGATATGTACAAATCTCCGCAATAATCCCATCATTGCAGCCTGAAATACATCGATAGGCAACCGCATAAAATTGTTATTTTTTTTCTGTACGATGTCATATAATACTAAATCGCTTTTCAATATCTATAGCGTTAATAATAATGCGGGGGCCGGCGTCAACCGATTGAAAAACAACCCTACTCGTAAGTATTTTATCAGAGCGCCACACGCTTCCATCGACCAGTATTACCATACACTTACCGACGAAAACCACTTTATTGGCAATTCAATTTCAAGAAGATAAATATTTATGGCTTTATGTTAAAATAATAGTCGTGGAAGTATGATTATATCCTAATTTTGTCGACTCGTTTGCATTTACTGCAGTTTAAAATGTTATGTGATATTTAAAATTGATATTTGCAAATTTGAGTGAGATCGATCATATAGGTAATATACAAAGTTTGACTACTCCGCAAATCAGATTGAAATACAATCTATCTACCCACGACAGACATCCACTATTGAACATACGCCTCCCCCACGACAAGTGCAATTCTGTGCAGACCGTCCGCCGTCTCTCAGAGACTTTTATGCCGCTCTTCACTTTCCAAAGCGTGGTTGCATCACTACGACTTTTTTTACCCAAATGCTTCCTCGGGTTACGAGGTTGCACAGTTTTATTTTATCAATCATTCAATAATTTACTTAAAGAAGGAATATTAACAATGAGGTACTTTGGTGCCAGTAATTCGTGTTCAAATTTTTAAGCATTATTAGCTTCTACTAAAATATCTCGCACCACGTGTTAGAATTGTTTTTGAAGTCCATGTATGCATCTTAGTATTAAACACTTTTTGCACATTAACTTACACAAACAACAGTCATATAAGTAGTGTTATGTTGTGCTTAAGAGTAGTTTATTCCGAAATTCATAATACTCGTTCATCAAAATTTAATCATCAAAATTTAATGGTAAATGGTTCATCAATACCGGCCACGCAGAAATTGTCACAAATTGAATTTGGAACAAGAGTAAGGACAAAGGAAGGAGCACTCTACAATTATCATTACTGTACGTTCCATTAATCACGGACGCTCCCTCGCGCACTGCAGTCGGATTAAAAGTTAAATTTAAGATATTTCATTCATTATTTAAGTCCAAAAGAAGCCAGGAATAAAGCTGTCTTAACGAAGACTTAACAAAAACAAGTCCTGAAATTTCAACGTAGTTACTGTGCGCTAATTGAGAGCAGTAATGGCAGAATAAATTTGTTTGGACAATAAAGGCGGTTATACTGAACTATGTCCTATTGTTGGGGGGTCGAAATTGCTAATTTGACCGCGTAGATTTAATTATGCATGCCGTCCGCCGAGAGGCGGTCATAAAGGAGGGTGTCACAGGCAGGCTTGTTTATAATGTAGCAAGTAATGCGCAATCCGGCGGAGTCCCGCCTGCGTCAGTATTAACTTTTTATTACATCGAACGAAGTTTCGCGGTTAGCGGACTCGCTCGGGACAGCGAACGTGTCAAAATTTAAGCGCTTGTTTTATATTAAAATGGGACATTCCGTGTGGTGAGGGATTTTGAAAGCATACTGTCTTCACCCCATTTCATCAGGAAATGATCAGGCCTATAACCTAACCAGTAGAGAAGGAAAACTTTATATGAAACCCTATGCTAACCCATCTGGCCAACGTGGCACAGTAGGCTAATTGTTCAGCAGTTAGTCATTTATGGGCTAAGTAATGTATATATATTAAGATTTTAGCCGATTTTCTCTTTAGAAAAACACAAGAGATATAACCTTATTAATTCTTCGAAAATTTTGGATTGAAGCTCTATGTGCTGTCTTCTCTGCATAATCTTCTATAATGGTGATGGATTTATAATACTATGTCGTAGAAGCCGACTTCAGGAAATAACGAGGCAAAAAATAACAACAGCAAAAGCCGGAAATTTTGTTACAAATCCCTGTGCCAACCCTTCTTTCAAGCGAAGTACCGTAGGCTAATTTCACTCCATATAATTAGAGGAGGCCCGTGTCATCCGTGGGTCTATGGCTGAAATGATGATGACAATAACATTCTCAGCGTTCCAAAATTACATATTGATTTAGATAAAGATTTGTGTTTGAATTAAGAATGACGTGATAAACTGTTACGAACAGAGTGTAAACTCCAATATTACGAGTTTGCCCAGCCAATTAGTGTGCAAAATTTGGCAAACAGAGTATCTCGTCTCAATGGGAAAGCGCCGGTCGATCTACTATAAATTAAATTAATTGTCAGCAGAAATGGAGCAGATGATACCTACAGTAGCCACGTTAATATATCTCTATACAGGGTTTGACAAAAAAGGAAATATGTAGTTCCAATTTGAATTCTCAAAGCGCTAATCTTAAGGAATTCTTCCGAGTCTATATTTTTTTCTGTCTATTTTTAATTACAAAACGTATTCCATCGGAAATGAGTCGCGTATACAAGTTGTAACAAAAATCCTTTAGCCATTGAAAGCGAGAACATAAAGCTAAACAAAAGTTTTAGTTTTAGAAATGCCTGACTTTTTATTTTTTTCAATCTCAAGCACGAATGAGATATCGACGTTTTTATGAACCTCACTTTGTAACAAATCATGGATTCCAGTCAAAAACCACTAGTTATTACTATCGTAATCCTTTAAGTTCTGTGTGGTGACCGATTTAAAATGTAAATTAAGTGTCAACATCCCATTCCATCCTGAAGGTGTCGTAAGGTGTCGCCGACAAAAGGAATTATTAGGGGCAAGAGAAGGAAAACTTATGTTCCCTGTGCCAATCCGTCTGGCTAACGCGGCACAGTAGGATAATTACCCTCCATGTAACGGGAGGAGCTTGCCGCAAGAGAATGAAAAATTATGTTCCCTGTGCCAATCCGTCTGGCCAACGCGGCACAGTATGCTAATTACCCTCCATGTAACTGGAGGAGGCCCGTCTCAACAGTGGGATATATATAGGCTGAGTAGTAGAATAGCAGTACTACTGTTGGTGCTTTAAATAATTATATACCCTTTATATTTGGCCCTGTATAATACCATTAACAAGCCTAATTCAATTTCGTCATAACATTTAACATACTAATAACTCCAATTAGAGGCAGGATGGATTGATTATGTCTCTAGCCTAGTATATTCAGCACATGGAGAAAGGTTATTCGGATCTATAACAGAATGCTACACTTTTTTTTTCATAACCAGGTCAAATACCAAGATAATATCATCGATAGATGCTCCAAGATGCGGTCGTCACTGCCGGCATCGCGATTATGTCGTCGATATAGGTTAATGGGGACTTGATATTATGACGCTTACTAGATAACACTTAAACATCTATACAATTTGAAATTGGAGTATCTGTTTGTTATATTAAAATAAGCGGTTTTTACTAAGTGCAGTAAAAAAAAACACTTTTTACCATTTTTGTCTGTCTGTCTGTTTCTTTCGGCTAATCTCTGAAATGGCTGGAGCGATTTTGGCGGGACTTTCACTGGCTGATGATAGATACCTGGTTGACAAATCGAGTGGAGGGGAGGGGGCCCTCCGCTTGTCAGGAGCCAATACTTCGGTCTTTAAAATTTTTTGAGTATCGAACTCAATATCCGAATATTATTCTAATTCTAAACTAAATTAATGTTAGTATGTAAATGTTATACAATATTAATGACTAGTCTAGTTCGATTCCGGGTTCGGGCAATAGTCTTGGTTTAAGCCAGAGTATGTTTGCTCCGGGTCTGGGTGTCATTTGCGTTCGTGGGCTAGATATGTGTTTGTAAAGTGCTCCCGTGATACAGGTTATTCCCAAACATCGAAATCTTCAGTGTGGTAACGGATTTTGATTTCTAAGTGTCACCACCCCATTCCATCCTAAGGGTGTCGTAAGAGCCGACAAAAGGAAATGACAATACTGATAAACAAGCCGTAAGACAGGGAAAACTTGATACGAAACCATTTTTTTTTTTTACGTCGGAGATTCTCAGTGCCAACCCGTCTGGCCAGCGTAAGCGGATTAGCAGTTGGCTAATTACCTTCCATCCATGTAATTGGAGGAGACCTGACGGCCCCCTCAAGATGTAATAGGGTGGTGGCATTAAGTATTCTAAATCCGTCAGCATAGAGAAAGAATTAACTTCTAATATATACATTTCTTGTGTCACGGTGTTTGTAATTAAACTCCTCCGAAATGACTCGACCAATTTTCGTGAAATTTTGTGTGCATATCGGTTAGGTCTGCGAATCGGACAACATCTATTTTTTATTCCCCTAAATGCTAAGGGTGGTCCAACCCTAATTATTTTATTTTTGTTTTTTTTTTTTAATGATAGGTACCGCACACAAAAATACACACAACCCTAAAGCTTCACCCCTCTACCATCGACCTCTATTTTTAATAGTGATATTTATATGGCAAAATAACGTTTGCCGGGTCAGCTAGTATTCATCACTATCACTATCATCACTATCACTATCACTACATAGTATAAAACAAAGTCGCATTCTTCTGTCCGTCCCTATGTATGCAAAAATCTTTAAAATTACGCAACGGATTTTGAAGCGGTTTTTTTTAATAGATAGAGTGATTCAAGGGGAAGGTTTATATGTATAACTCACCCCCGCTTTGCACGGGCGAAGCCGGGGCGGGCCACTAGTATATAAATAAATAAAACCTCATTTACGAGATCGGTTTCGTAATAAATATTTAGAATGCGATCCTGTGCATATACAATGCCTGATCAGACTAGAGCACTTAACCGTAGTATGAGCGTGTGAGTAGAGCGCAGCAAAGAAGCTTAGCGCCACCTGTAGCCACACAGACACGTAAGCTGATTACGTCAGTTATGGCAGCTGATAAACTCTACTATAGACGACTACACCCAGTTATTTATCTAACAGAAATAACATGCAATTTCGGAAAGTGGAAACCGTGGTTAATAATGTGAATATTACTACTATTCAGCCCATAAATGACCCACTGCTGAGACGGGCCTCCTTCCAATACATGGAGGATAATTAGCCTACTATGCTATGCTGGATAACCGGGTTGGCGCAGGGTTTCGTATAAGCGTGGTTCTGCATCAGATCCCACAATGCCGCAACAGGACGCGAGTTGGAGCACCCCGGGGAGGTTTTGTGGGTAGGCCCCCACTATGGGGGAGAGTCCCACACTCCCCTCGCGGGCCACCCCCGTGGCCGGCGAGGAAGTGCATAAAGGATTATTTTATGTTTTAGGAAAAAAAAAAAAAGTTTCATATAATATTTCCTTCCCATGCGGCTAGACTTTCGGCCTTGTCATTTCCTTTTGTCGGCTCGCTCTTAGGATGGACCTTCAGGCTAGAATGGGGTGGTGACACTATGTATTTTAAATCCGTCACCACATGGATTACACCACACGGGTTCAGAATATTTTAGGTTTCAGCAAGACAATATCCATTGGATACGCCAAAATATCTAATGAAATCAATCCCACATTGCGTCACAAAATGTTATTTGGCCGATTTCCACCCACCTTTTTTGAACTTAGGTGCTTTTTCTTTTTTTATTACGTTGGTCTAGTGGTTAGATGTGCCGCCTTTGGATCAACGGGTCCCGGGTTCTAAACCAGAGGCACTGGCTCGGAGTCTGGGTGTCATTTCTATCTATTAGAAGTATGTATTTACAAAAAAAAATGTATGTAAGTAGTTTATCATCCATCTCGTTACCATAACACAAGCATTAAGTTGCTTAACTTGGGACGAGATGGCGTTGTGTGAAATGTCCAAGGATATTTATATTTTTTTTTATATATTTTTTTTATACAATATTTACGTACACAACGGATTTAGTTCAGGTTAATTATGTTCAAGTAACAAAGCTTTCCATTTCGAAATTGTATGATAACTACGTCCTATGGCTAGATAAGCAAACTCGCGTATTTCGCGACCTTAATCCAAGTAGGATCATACCATTTTGTTACCAACTTCCATTGCTATATTCAGCTCACATATTGTAATTCCACGGTTCGCAATTTGTATGCAATGGTAGCTCGTCTAGCCTGTTTGTAAACTGTATTGGTCTACGAGTAGGGACCCATCGTAACAAGTTAATTTAAACTTCTAACGGTTATCCGACTTAAGACGATGGGCCTTTACAATATTATTGTAAACAAAATTTAAATTCATTACGCAGGCCTGAGTTTGAAATTGGAGATTTCGTGGAAACGTTAGACTATTTTTGGCCGATAGGTAGAGTTGGACAAGTTTAATTCTATACATGGTCATTTTCAAAAAGGGTTAAAGCATATTGAGAATACATAAATAACACTTTCGATCTATGACAGAAAAACAAGTATTTCCTTTTTGCAAAAAAAAATCGTATAATCTGGGTACAATAGCTTTCTAGACTTTAATATGATCCACTTGTAAATAAACTGCATACACACAACCTTATTTGTTCTCGGGTCGTCATGGTCTATTTAAATTTTTCGAACATATTCTAGTAATGTAGTGTTTTATTTTTACATATTTTGGAGTTTGACAATAATTTTAATTATAATATTTTACATTTTTAATGACTTTTACGATTATTTTTATATAGTTGTGTTTTGTTCGGGTATCTAGTATAGATAGTTAGTTATGATTTATGGCTGTAACGTTCTACTTATAACGTTATTGCCTTTATTTTAATGATATGAGGATTGATGGCGATAGGTTAGTCAGGAAATTATTGGTGCTTAGGTAAGTATTTTTAAATTATTTAAGTACCGAGATTTTTTAAATAAAATTTGATGTGTTTTTTCTAATTTATAGTAAAACTTCGTGAATTCTTTGAAAATATTGATTATTTTTTTAGAGTACCTTTATAGTATAGTACCGTTTCGATACCTACACCATATTACAAGTATGTAAGTCACTCTTTGAAGCGCCTGTCTGTTCTCAGTGCAAACAACATTTATAAAAGTAGAACTAAGAATATGTATGAAATACTCAAAGGTGCGCGAAAATTGAGGTTACCCTTGCCATAATATCGTATGCCCGTGATGCGGGTCTTAATAATAAATTCCTTTGTGCAAAAGGAACAAAAAAATTAAAATTCCCGCCGCGTTTCAGAACCTTCCCGGGCGCAGTTTTGTCATTTTATTTGGAGGGATCTTGGGCGACATACGCAAATCCCTTCACTTCATGTGCGCACATAAAAAGTATTTGTAATCCTTAAAAATGTTGTGGGTGTTCATGTTACCTACAAACCACAAATATTTGTATATTATAAATCCGCCAATTTGTTTCAAAGCTATTTTACAATTTCCAGCCACGGCTGCTTCTTCTTTCTGGAAATTTGATCATTACGTGTATCCTTGACTTTGCCTTGTTGGTTTAGACCAGAGGCACTTGCTCTGAGTCTGGGTGTATTTAATAATGTTCGTGAAGCGTATACCTGAAGTACTACTGGGGTACTGTTTTTTTTAAATAAAAATTAAACCTTGCGCTTTTGTCCTACTAATATTGTAAACGCGAAAGTTTATAAGAATGTAGATATGATTTTGATGAAACTTACAACTTTAAAGCTTACACATCAGAAGCACACATCGACTATAATTAATAAAGATATAGTGTGAGTCACTATTTAGTTAGAGGACATGTCTAACTCTGATTGTTTTTTATTTAAAGCCGTGCGAAGCTAACAGCTGCGGGCCGCAAGTAGTCTATTAATTCTAATTTCAAATTTATATTGTATTGAAAGCATGTAGTACTCTTACTAAAGCAATCAGATCTTTTATTAGTCTAGTTTTACAAATAAAAGATCCGATATGTTATTCTTCGACTAATCCTGGAGAAATCATTGCTATAGTGAGAAGGGGCGACATAATGCTCAAATGTTTGAACTGTCAATTATTCACTTTGCAATTGCAATCTTGTAAACATGGGTCATTAAACGGGAAAGTTAATGATGGGCATAAATCAGTCTACCACATGAGGCCATTTAACCACAAATCCATTTACAAGGTGTCTCTAGTATTTGCACTTAGCACCTGAATCACGCGATTAACAGAGCCATTAGGCGATTACATTCCCAAGAGCTTTGGAATTGCTGTGACTTCACTGTCTTCGCAAAATTAGTTTACCTATCTTTGCCAAGATTTCTTGTAGAAAAAGTGCTTACTTTTTGGTTACGACTAAACTAAAATCAATAACTGCCGTTTGTTCGTATTTTTTTACGTCAATGTGTTGACTTTTCAATATAGTTTTAATTAGTTAGCGCAGGAAAATGTGTGTAACCTGAAAAACCCGGTTATACACCCACTCATTTCCGAAGTCATTGAAACTTTATTCAGCGGTAATGTTGGTGAGAATACATTAATCGTTATTAAAAGAACTTCGAGTTCGATTCTGGGGTCGGGAAAGTGTCTTTGTGTAAAACAGAATTACTTTTTCCGAGTCTGGATGTCATTTGTGTTCGTGAATTTCATGTTTGTGAACTGCCCCAGCGATACAGGTTTTATACAGTGTCGGAGTTTAATTTTTTTTAGGATTAAATAACGCTGCATGCCTATCTCCACAGTAGGCCCCAAACTTGCTATTTCTACATTTATCAGCTAAATCCAAAAGTTCTTGCCAAGTTCTCTTGTCAAAAGCGTGTGGTAATGTCCTGAACTGACACTATACCTAGTATTAGTATGTTACGACCACTTCAAAGCAACAAAGACACGGTGATTCTCGATTTTTACTCTGTTGAATTGGCAAGCAAGCAAGGGAAATAATGACAATTGGTGATATTTTCTAAAACTGTAGTACAGATTGACCTTGTCATTAATTATTAACCATCTTAATCATCCAGGTGTGCCTTGATGTATACAGTAAAGTACACAAATAATTGTTCGCAAACTACAGACAAATAAATGAAAACACGTTGCTGCGGTTAGTACACTATTTTTAATTTCATTAAAACCTTTCATGCTACAGATATAATTTTAGTAAAAGCTCTATTGATACACAGCCTTTAATAAAAATGTCCACTAGATACAAAATGTTACGTATCGACAAGAAGGTACTCAATCGACAAAATTGAAGGAGCAGAAAGATTTGTCTGCAAATATAATATAAAAATGTTATTTGTAAAAATATCTTATTTATACCTGTAACAGTTCAAATTGGCAAAATCTGATAACATTTAGGGAACAATATCGTCAAGGAAAAGTATCTGAATCAACATTCTCGCAAGTAGATCGGATCTAGATCGTATGAACTGATTTTAAAAGAAAGGTTTTTATTCTTATATTTCACAGCTATTAATTTTACAAAAAATATTCCAAAATTGTATGAACGTGAGTCCTTGTTTAAGGTATAACAAGTATAACTAGTTTTTAAAATCAGTGAATGAAATCTAAAGTCACAGATTTTAAAATGTCTAGTCCCTAATATTTCTTGAAAGTGAATGATATTGATTGCCTTTTCAGAACGTTTAAATATGTTCAAATCCTATTGAAACTACTATTCTTCAAAAAAATAGTATCTGACGTGTTTAGAAGTAGGATCGAAGTATTCGTCGTGGGGTATATCCAACGCAGACAAGACTGATCCGAAGTAGTGTCTTGTGAAATGTAGAGTGTCTTGAGGGCGGAGCAGTAATATGGCTTGGAGATAGTCTCGAACTGCACCCGTCAATGCTCCGCTTTCCATCACATAACGAGCGCCTTCAGATGAACGAGCACTCTTAAATAAGAAAAATGAAATTAATTGTAAACATCCCTAATTCATGATCATTTCATGGCCTCTTTAAAGGCCCCCGCGCATTTAGGCAGCCATATATGGCCGCATAATGCGTGGATTGGTCGCGGCGGCCAATAGGCCGCGTATGTGACGCGATGTTTTTCCGCTGGCCGCGTAATGCGCGCAGTTTTAGGGCCCCCGCGCATTTAGGCGGCCAGGCCGCGCGGCCAGTCGCGCGTCCTGGCCGCATAATGCGCGGATTGGTCGCGGCGGCCAATAGGCCGCGTATGTGACGCGATGTTTTTCGTTGGCCGCGCGACCAAAACATGGCCGCGCAATGTGCGCAGCTACATACATCGTAGAAGAATTAGTTGGCCGCAGCGACTTGGCCGCGCGGCCTGGCCGCATAATGCGCGGAGGCCCTTAAACATCGTAGGAGAATTAGTTGGCAGCAGTGACTTGGCCGCGCGGCCTGGCGCATAATGCGCGGAGGCCCTTATAGACTAATAATAAGTTGTTTTGACAGAAATTTCCACTTTCATTTGAATATTTATTTTCGAATTACTTTCCTCTCTATTCGCGCGATGGACTCTAATTAGTGGAGATCGGTAAATTCTGATTTACTTATTTCATGCGAACACGTTCTTTACTACATATTCATTCATATAATCTCTCACTCAACTCATCCCTTTATTGTTGGTTTCTATCCGTTGCTGTTGTAGTCATTTATTCTTTCATATTAGGAGAAAACTCCAAAGATATATGATATATAAAATTATTTGCGGCGTATTGCTTCTGTGACTGTAATATTATAACTCACTCCTTTCACTGTTTCAATGTACAATGAATTTTTCTTTGGTAGAGCCACGCTGTTCGCAGCATGAATGGGCCGGCTCAACCGGGTAAGTACCACACTCTCGCAGAAGACCGACTTTTGAGTAGTAGCTTTTAGCCACTGCGCTTCGTTCGGTGACCGAGAGGGCCGGAGCCAGGCTTGAAGGCAGGGACCTCTCCTCCATCTGGCTGCGTATAGATTGCGACGATCATCCGCGCATATTCGCATGCCTTTATAGGTCCCACAGCGGCGATGCAGAAACCGACCGACTCTTCGAGCACGTCGAAACGGCCATTGACTCCGTGCTAGAACAGACCCCGTCCGCCAAAATTGTGGTTCTCTGCGACTTCAACGCACATCACGTTGAATGGCTTGGGTCACAGAAAGCTGACCACGCGGGTAAAACTGTTCATGCCCTTGCCTTGGCCTATGGTTTAACACAGATGGTCTCGTCGTTCACTCGAATACCTGATGTGGAAAACCATACGCCTTCACTGCTGGATCTTCTACTGACCTCTCATCCGGATGGCGTAAAGGTGTCCGTCGGTGCTCAGCTGGGCTCGTCGGACCACTGCCTAATTCGGAGCGTTATGCCACTTACGCGTCGATTGCGGTCTCGCACCGCGGGCCTCCGGCGTGTTTGGCACTTCAGGTCAGCGGACTGGGATGGAATGCGGATCTTCTTTTCATCCTACCCATGGGGACAAGTTTATTTCTCACTGGAAGACCCCAGTGCTGTTGCTGACTCTGTCGCTGATGTGGTGCTCCAAGGCATGGAACTTTTCATTTCAAGTACTTTGGTGCCCATTGGCGGCAGGTCTCAGCCCTGGTTTGAGTCCTCTTGCAAACTGGCAACCAGTAAAAAGCAGGAGAAATTCCAAGCCTGGCAAATGCAATAGCTACTGGGGATCCGAAAGCTGATCACCTGAAAAAGGAATACAACTTTTCCTCCAGATCCCTCAAAAGAGCCTTAGCCATGGCAAAGCAAAGCACATCGGCAGGATTGGTGAGAGACTGGCTCGTCTTCCCTCGGGTACACGTGCCTTTTGGTCCCTCGCCAAGGCTGTCGAAGGGAACTTCTGTCGACCATCTTTTCCGCCTCTGCGCAGGGAGGATGATGATCTCGTCTACGATGCAAAGGAGAAAGCCGATCTTCTGGGCTCTCTTTTTGCATCCAATTCCACTTTGGACGACGGGGAGAAACCACCGCCGACCATCCCCCGGTGCGTCAGCGCTTTGGCGGGCATTCGGTTTACCCAAAAATCGGTCCGTAATGAGCTTCTCTCCCTGAACATCCATATGTCCTGTGGGCCTGACACCATCCCTCCTATTGTGCTGAAAACATGTGCTCCAGAGTTGGCTCCAATATTAACGCGCCTTTTCCGACTCTCCTACGATACAGGCGTAGTCCCTCATTCCTGGAAGACGGCGGTTGTGCACCCCGTCCCGAAAAAAGCCGATCGCTCTGATCCGGGTAACTACCGGCCCATTGCCATCACCTCCTTGCTCTCCAAAATAATGGAATCCATTATTAATCGCCAACTTCTACAATACCTAGAAGAACACCAGCTAATTAGCGACCGCCAATACGGGTTTCGTCAGGGTCGGTCGCCTGGCGATCTTCTAGCCCACTTGACCCATCGCTGGGCATTGGCGATAGAGACCAAGGGGGAGGCTATCAGTCAGTCTGGATATTTCGAAAGCTTTCGATCGGGTGTGGCACAAGGCGCTTCTTTCGAATCTTCCGTCTTATGGGCTGCCTGAGAAACTCTGCAACTGGATTACCAGCTTCCTCACGGAGCGCAGTATCAAAGTCGTTGTCGACGGGACATGCTCCAACGTTAAGCCCGTGAACGCTGGTGTCCCACAAGGCTGTGTGCTTTCCCCAACTCTGTTTCTTCTGCATATTAATGATATGTTACATGCTGATAACATTAATTGCTGTGCAGACGACAGTACGGTGGATGCCTTAGACTTTGGCCACCCCAATATTTCTCAGGCGCACGTCCTTGAGTGTCGGAGCAAAATTGTGTCTGAAATCGAGGCTACCTTAGACCGAGTCTCGCATTGGGGTCATCACAACTTGGTGAAGTTTAACCCCCTAAAGACACAAGTTTGCGCGTTTTCTGCCAAAAATGCTCCCATGGTCGTGCCTCCTCAGTTTCAAAACACTCCTCTTGTTATTAAGCCGAGTATTGGGATTCTCGGTGTTGACGTAGGGAGCGACGTTCAATTTCGCGGTCATCTGGAAGACAAAGCTAAGCTGGCCTCCAAAAAACTGGGTGTCCTCAACAGAGCGAGGCGGTATTTCACGTCGGCGCATCGCGTCCAATTATATAAGGCGCAAATACGGCCACACATGGAATACTGCTGCCACCTCTGGGCCGGGGCTCCACAGTACCAGCTCCTTCCTTTTGATCGCATCCAACGTCGTGCAGCTCGAATCGTCAATAGCGATAATCCTAATGATCGGCTTGATACTCTAGCCTTGCGAAGAGACGTGGCGTCTCTATGTATTTTCTATCGCATTTATCACGGGGAGTGTTCTGAGTAATTGTTCGATCTTGTCCCTTCCGCTTCTTTCCGCCACAGATCCACCCGCCAGAAATACCATCAATTTCATCTGGACGTATGGGTGTCCACCACCGTGCGTTTTTCAAGAAACTTTTTACCGCGCACAACCTCTGTGTGGAATCAATTACCAGCGGAGGTATTCCCGAACCGGTACGACATGGCAACCTTCAAGAAACGAGCCTATTCCTTTCTTAAAGGCCGGCAACGCACTTGCAACCCCTCTGGTGTTGTGGGTGTCCATGGGCGGTGGTGATAACTTACCATCAGGTGACACGCTAGTTCGTTTGCCTCCCTCTTTCATAAAAAACAAAGAAAAAAACTATAGATCGGGGACCATCCTTCAATTAAGAACATAAAGCTACTGTTACTACTACTCAGCCCCTAGATGACCCACTGCTGAGTCAGGCCTCCTCCAGTTACATGGAGGGTAATTTGCCTACTGTGCCAAGCTGGCCAGACAGAATTCGTGTCAAGTTTTCCTTCTCTTGCGGCTAGGTTAGGACTCGGAACGTAATGGTCTGGTGACACCATGTAGTCTAAATTCGTCACCACTCGGACTTAAAGAACATAAGCGCAATGAATATTTGGGTGTCTAATAAGTCTAATAATAAGAAGCAAACGTCTCAACGAAACAACATGTTCAAAGCCCGCGCAAAAGGATTACAGTTGAAACATTCAGCTGTGCCGCACGCTTCGCTGGACTGAATCCGAGTCTTCTCGTCAAAACAAAAACTTTGCCTTTTCTACCAAGACTCACAATCTGAGAGACCATATATAAAAATCGCTGCTGACGAATACTGCTATTTATTTATTTAAGAGCTATTTATTGCACATCAAAACAAAAAGATATAGAAAATACAACGTTTTTAGAAGAAGTGTACATTGGGCGGCCTTATCGAACACCGCGACCTCTTCCGGGTAACCTTCCTAATAATATATTAAATATGTAAGCAAAAACAACACGCGAAAGCGTTCCGTGTTACGTTACAATGGATGATGAATCTCGACATAATCTGTCCTAGCGATAACAAGTAAGATGCAGTGGCAACGCTTAAATGGTTCTACTATTATCCGCGTATCTGTGATGAAAAACTATACCCGCAACAACATTGATTCGCGTGTCTTTCTGGTCACTGAGTCTATACATATCTCGGGTTCTTGTTCATGCGAGTGGATACCTACTTATTTTGTTTAGCTGTCGCGATTTAATACTTTCTTATAGGAATGTTGAAGATGAACGATATTGAAGAACTTTCACTTGTGTGACATTATGAAGGGAAAATGTCTAACAATCCTTCCTTCAAAGTATCTTTTGAACTTAGTTCGCAAATATTACAAAAACTGGCTAAATTTGTCAAAATGTAATAATCGTAGAGGGATGATCAGAGTAAGATATTCCCCAATGACTGTAGGTAGGCTACCCGATTTTTTTTTATATATTCGGTACGGTGTTACTTCTCATTCTCCCCTAGCTTATACATGTCATGTATGTAGCATTAATATAGTTACAAAACAAACTACTCAATATTTCTTTTTTTTTGGTTAAAAAACTACAAGAACCTTTGACCGATTATAAATTAAAAGTCCGCCATTTTGTTTTAACTAGCTTTTGAGGGTGGCTTTGCTCGATTGTAGATACTCAGAGATAATGTAGCATTCTAGTGGTGAAAGAATTTTGGAAATCGGTCTAGTTTTTACTGAGTGTATTAATTACAAACATACATTCATACAAATCTTTCCTTTTTATATTAAACCTATAGCCATAACACAGGGTTCGATAGAGCCACCGATAAAATAATGTGTAAAAAAATTCAGGCAAAATAAGCAACGTTTTTTCTTAACATTTCGGTCAACGAAAGTGTCATAACTTGAGAAATAAGCACAAAGATTCGAAGAAACATAATGGATAACATATTAAAGCTTGTAAGGATAGTAATTGTTATATTTCACTGGAAACCCTGTTTTGTAGTAAAAATCTGATTCACAAGCATGTCGAATGCTCTCTCACACTTCAAGATAGAAACCTTTTTAAACAAAGAACTGTTTCTTTTGCTTGGCTCTATGCCCTCGCCACGGAATTGTATAGGGGTTTTGTTACACGTTGTATAAAAAATGTTAAAGTTGCAGCGATTCGTTTGTGACAAAAAACAGATCGTCGTCGTCGTCGTCAGTCCGCTCTAGGGAGACATAGGCAACAATAGATAGACCTATATCTCCCGTATTTAACGATACTAGTTGTCGCTCAACGTCCAAATTAATTTAAATTATTAAAGTTCTTTAAATATAATTCTATTTTCAATTTCACCACAGACTAAACATAAATAAAAGAGTATATACGCGTGTGCGTGTGTCAAATACATGGTTGTGTGTGTAATGGGTTTTTTTATTAATTTTATTTATTTATTTATTTATTTACGTACACACATAGAACAAATTTAATAAAAATTATGTACAAAGGTACTACTTATTTCTAAAGAAATCTCTTCAAGTAGACCCGCAAAAGGAGATGGTGAAGAAGTATAATAAAAGGGTGTGTAAATAACAATACTGATAGATTAATGAATAATAAGACGAACAAATTTTAATATTACAAATATGTAAAATAAATACAATGCAGATATTAATATGATAGAATAGATACATAAATAAATCCGCAATATAAATACATACTTACTACACATATATATAAATTGTATATATATATATAACATAAATGCAACAACTATGTCTAGCAACAGGATAGATACAAGTGTGTGAAATTTGATGCTCCTCCGTCCGCGCAATTTTCGTAAAAAGGGGTACATATATTTTGCTTCACGTATATTAATAATATAGACAGCGCCCTTTATAGAGCTTAACCTTTTCAACTCATACCCCGTATAACAATCTCTTTCAACTTACTTTATAATCCAAATAGTCAGATAACAGTTGAAGATCTTCGCGCCATCTTTCTCGAAGCGGGGAATGCTCTTCAATCTCGTCTTTTTCAGGGACAATTTTCAACAGTGGATTTATGTGGAATAAGTAACTACTATCTGCCCACTCGTGGCTGACGATATAACCTGTACATAGTTAAGCAAATCTGATCCAGCGATGAATATTGCCAGCAGGTTCTTAAGTTTTTATGGGACAAGAATTGAAATGGTATTTTGGTCAGTAGTATACTTACCTCTAAGGGTGAGAACCGTTAACGTTTGATGACAGACTCCTGAAGGCTCTGTAATGTGTCGTTCAACCTTTATCACAAAAAGAGGTTTTCCGTTTACAATGGCTTGACTTACTCCGTGGGAAACCTTAAACAATATTTGCTAATATAATAATAATAGCTTTTAGATTTATTAGGTGGTGGTATATTTAGTTTTAAATAAAGCTGTCAGCTATCCTACAAAAATCACTAACACTACATAGTATAAAACAAAGTCGCTGTCGTCTGTCCGTCCCTATGTAGGTACCTACGCTTGAAGCTTTAAAACTACGCAACGGATTTTGAAGCGGTTTTTTTTAATAGGTTGAGTGATTAAAGAGGAAGGTTTTTATGTATAATACATGCATAATTGCACCCGTGCGAAGACGGGCGGGTCGCTAGTAATAAATAAAAAAAATATATTATAAAATGAGCACCTCAACATCTCAACGCAAGTACTTGAAATTAGGGACTGTACATACCTTTAATAGTTCGAATTTAGAGCTTATGATTAGCTTTCCAAAACTGTTGACGCAGGTAGCCTAACTAGTTCAAACATTTAAAATACCCGAATTATTATACTTACATATATACTCTGGCATATGGTGCCATCCATAAGTACAGTATCTGTTTGCAAATTACCACGAAATCGTCTCAATCCAATATATCGTAAGAAAACTATATTGGCGCCCTCCAGCAAGAAATTGTGCGCTTTCTCGAATGAGTGATAAAAACGCTTGACTACGTCCTTATCGCCACAGATACGAGTCACTTTGTTGTAGTAGCCACTCTCACAAATGGCCATGTAACTACGGCGTTCTTTCGTTAAGGTTCCCTTTGTAATGTGCCTGTCGAAAAATGCATTTTGGATATTTTATTGAGAGTGTAGGTTATAGGTGAACATTCTGAAGGGCGTATGGGATACAAGAAATATGTTAAGTGTAATATTGATCCAGCTAGCTTTTGCCGAAAACTGTTCAGATAGATTCTCCATAGTAGCTAGCCATGAGCACAGCTACCTGTTGAGAAGATACTACATAAATTCCATTATAGAATCCTACAAATCCTGCAAATGGTAACTACAAATCACTCGCATCACACAATTAATATAAATTTATTAGCATACTTACTCAGTCCTATTTTCTTCCATTGTATGCAAGTTGCAATCTAGAATGCTAACAAGCTTAGAACCCGTCTTAGCCCCCTCTTTGGATGCGTGAGATACAACTTGTACTAAGAATTTATCTTTATCTTCGCCAAGTGTCTCCACACTAAAGCTGATTCCTGTTTAAGTATTAGTTATAGTAATATAATTTTACGACATTATAGAAAAGTAATTGGGTGTAACAGGCAGGATAAGAAAATCAATCTCAATCTCTTGTTAAAAATCAAAAAGCAACTTGTAACTGTTAAGTACTGATATACAAATAGTATACAAATATACAAATGGTAACTACTGATATACAAATGGATAACGATACCTCCAACCGAACTGCAACAATCTATACACGGCTTTCGAACTTTTTTCACAAAAGCAGGCGCTTTGATCTCTTGGGTGTCACTAACTTTGTCGTCCAGTTTCTCGTCATACAGACCTAATATTTTCAGTTTTTCTCGTTCTTGCTCTTTATAAGATACCTTATCGTGTCGCCCATAAGCATAGTCAAAATAAGTATGATGTGGATCAACTTCGTGACACCAACGATATCCATGTTTGCCAGCGCGTACCTTCTTAAGCTTCCTACTTTTAGGAGAATCGTGGCAGGTGCAAGGAGGTATTGTTGTATCTACGCAGTCACATTCAGTTTTTTGCACAGTCGTTTCACATATGCATGGGTCGGAACAGTCGCAGATTTTGGAACACTTACAATTTCTTGGATCACCACACGTACATAACTTCGGCAAGCATTTGCAATCAGTTGGTGATTCAGCCTCACATGTGCATTCTTTGATAGGCTCTGTGCAGTCACAAATAGATTTGATTTCGTCGTCTTTACATGGAGGGTGCACGCTCTCGACTGACTCACAAACACACGGTTTCTGTGCTTCACACACACATTGATTTTCCTTGCAATTACAATCTTTGCCTTTTAGACAGAAACAACGAGGTTTCGGATCTGGTTTTTGGCACTCACATGGTACCTTTTCAGTCTCTCCAGCAATTATGGGTTTTTCTTGTTCTTCTTCGAGACCAAAGTAACTGGGTTCGGAAAACTCTGAACCATTATAGAATTTTGGTTTAGACGTACATACGCAAACAGGTTTTGGAAATTTTCCTGGGTGGCAAATGCAAGGCTTATCTACTTGATCACAAGTACAAACAGGCATTACTTTGTCACCATGAGCGCAAACGCAAACTTCACTGCCTCTACATTTGCAGACCGGTCGAGGTAGTGCGCCACAAATACATACTTCTTTAAGTTTGCCGCAAGTACATTCGGCCTTAGTTTTTGCACCACATCTGCAAGGTAATTTTGTGTGACACTCACACTCGCCTTTTGCATCAGTGTGACATGTGCATATATCGGGCATTTTTTTTCCTGTGTTCAATTGTGGTAACCCATCGACCATTATAAAGCTAGCTTGACTATTCTGTTCTGGTGGTGACTTTGTACAGTCAGGGAAGAAAAAGAAATGAAATTCATTATCTTTTTCTTCTTCGACTGGTTTAGATTCTTCTACTTCGGGTAATTTCTGAACCACAGGCTCTTCTAGGACTTCTTCGGACACCTCAGATTCAGTAGACTCGTGACAAGTCCAATCAGATTCTGAACTGCCTTCCGCTATGTCGCCGATGTAGTGACCACAACTTATTATGAGTGTTTCTCCGAAGCATAGTTCTTCTTTAAGTTTTTCATCTGCAGCGAATTGTAAAAAAACATTATTCCAGATTTATTTATTTTTTTGTACGGGTAGTTAGTGCTGCCCCTGGATCAATTATGGTTTGATCGGGTTTAGTTTGACACCAGAGTCGGAAAAGTCGCTTTGAGTAAGCCGGAAGTACTTGCTGTAGATCTCGTTGTTATTTATACCTGTCGATTACATGCTTGTAAAGAGGGCCTACGATCATAACGAGGAAATACGTTTGCGCTCTCCAATACACCTGTACCTGTTTCATAGATCTATTTCAATTTCAACCGTGTGTCCATTTTGCATTGTCGTGGAACTATATACTTGGCTTAGATTACTATAATGTAAAAATGCACAAGTAACATCTGTAGCGACCGCATGCTACATACTTTACACAATTTACCCGAAAAATCCGAACTAATTGCATCAAGAAATATCGCCTACAAATGCGATAATTACGAAAAAGACCTACACCGCGATAGCGAAATTTCAAGAGCAATTCGCAAGGTTAAGATATCCCCGACTACAACTATCGGGGGTTAGGCGCAGCGACCCCTAGCCAGACATCACACCTCGTCTGGCTGGATGATCATCCCTTTGCGCCTAAAGTGGTGACCCCGACGTGATCTGAACACGCAAGATCCCCTTCACATCTTAAAACAGCTGTAGAGATTTCTTTAAATTATGTAAATAAATAATTAAAACTTGACTTTTTTACCTATTTCAAAAGGGAGATGTTTAGATAAGTCTATTAATGATATGTATGAATCGTTAGACATTTTTTAAATATTTTTGTTGATATTTGTGTGACAATCAAATAATTGTCACGATAGTAGCTTCAACAAATTATCTATGATTTCGTTTAAGTCTGGCTACCGTTCAATATCGTTAAAAAAGTACATTGTTTTTAACTTTAGCCCATTGTAATGATTTCAGTTAAACATTCGCGGAATTTTATCTATTGATTCCACAGATATAATAATACTACACTGATACCTAACACTGCATAGCATGTCGTGTGTATGTACATGAAACATACGTAATAAAGCTGTACGTAGTATTTTTAAATACTTACTACTACTTCTCAGACCTTATATTACCCACTGCTGAGTTAGACATCCTCCAACTACGTGGAGGGTAATTAGCCTACTGTGCCACGCTGGCTAGACTATTAGCACAGAGCTTAGTATCAGGTTTTCCTTCTCTTGCGGCGATGTTTTCGGCCTTGTCATTTCCTATTGTCGACTCTTACGACACCTTTAAGTGGAAATGTGGTGGTGACACATTATATTCTAAATTTAATTCTAAATCCGTCACCACACGGAAAATTACTTTTTAAATACATACTGTCACTAAATAATTGTATTATGTCACACTAAGGTAATAATTCATTCACATATTTATTACATAATAATTTAATGTATAGAAAAACCAATTTGATCAATTAACTTCTGTATAATAAATACAAAAATCACATCACTTAGCACGGAACGTAATTACGTTTCGTTAGGCATTTTTAATCTACAAGTAATATTTATTTACCTTATAATATTACTAATATCTTTTCTGAAACATCTAAAATCTGCATTTGTATGTCTTAATTTCAGCGAATGAAATCAATAAAAGCTTTTTGTAAAATTGAAGAACTTAAAACAAGAAAGAAGCAGTTACATAAATCCAGCTGCCAGCTACAATTACGATTTGCGTGTTACAGAACGACCGAACGATCGACTTGACAGATGATGTGGCTCAACGTCCAGTGAATTTTCTTTAATTTATAATTTTATAACAACATACGATGCGATGATGAGTGTGTTTAAATTAGTATTCTTTATGTTATACATCGCTATATCTCACTGTAGATATCCAGACAAAGTGTATTGTGTTACCGATTTATGCGACAGTATGTAACCTTTCAGCTGTGTAAGTGTCAGTCGGTTTACATGTTTCAACTTTCTAACATACATATCCGTTATTATTTCAGGACCAATATCTAGAGCAAAGACTTTAATAAATTACAACAGCGTAGACGAAGATCTCATATCATATCCTATCAATGTTGACGCTTTGGTTTACATGAAATCAGCTGGTAGCAACCCTGACTTATGGTTCATTGAAGTAAATGGGAAATCTGGATTTGCAAACAAGCAATTCCTGAGAGAAAATAAAATATACGAGAAGAATAATCTAATCACTTTGGTATTTGAAGATTTGTATAAAAATGTTCAGCCTGATAAAGTCCAACAGGCTCATGAAGTGATTGAGGGCACCACTGTATACAGCAGTGAGGCTCCCACAGAAGCTGAACTATATAAAACTAAGCTACCACTGACATCATCCAATGAAGCGGTAACTCCAACCCTTGGCAGTGCAACATCAACAGAACCTTCAGAGCTGATAAATGATAATTATAGAAATTATTCTAGAGAAAATAATTATGAAGTAAATGAAAATATATCTGAAGAAATAGATAATGTTGATGATGTCCCCTTTAATGCTAAAAACATTGATGCACATGCTAAACAGAATCATCCAACAGATGTGAGTATTAATGAGGATGAAGTAAGTTTAACACCTGAACAAAATGTTCCTGAAAGTGTGTCAACCATACCAATTATCGAGAAACAACAAAAATATCAAGGAATTCCTCAAGATTTGACACCAGGTACCAATCAAGAGACTGCTAAAACTAACCAGGAAGTGCCTATCAATCGTGAAAATGTGCCCAATCTATTGACAGAGTCTATACCAGCTGATAGTCACAAACCAGAGCTTCCACCCAGTGTGGATAGCACTTATGTTCCTTTAGATGCCTCCACCGAAAACAAAAAACCTCAAAATGATAATGCAGATTCTCTAAACATACCGGTCACAATACCACCAGTTGTACCTCCAATACCCAACAATGAGTTTATTAACATTCACGAAAATGAGAATAGATTAAATAAAGATAGTGTGAATGAAAATATCACCCCGTCACAAGGTATGGATACTTCTACTACAGAGACTAGTACGACAATATCTACTTCCACTGAAACAGTTCAAACCCAAAGTGAAACACTATCAGCAAATGATAACATGCAAACTTCAACAGAGCTACCAGCTTTAACAGAGACATTAGCAGGGTCAACAGAGCTATTTGCTACAGAGACAATACCAACTTCTACAGAGACAATTCCTACTTTAACAGAAACAATACCTGCTTTAACAGAAACAATACCAACTGTAACTGAAACAATTCCCACATCAACTGAAACTGTACCCACTACAACTGAAACAATACCTGCTTTAATTGAAACAATACCCACTTCAACTGAAACATTACCCACATCAACTGAAACATTACCCACATCAACTGAAACAGTACCCACTACAACTGAAACAGTACCCACTTCAACTGAAACCATTCCTGCAATAAAAATGACAACCGAAACGGATACAATTAATCCCTTACCCCCTGCATTGAAAACATTACCTGTAATACCACCACTACCAAATATGTTTACATCAGAAACTATTCCGGAATCAAGTGCTAAAGAACAGCAAGATAATTACCTTCCTACCAAAGATACCCTCAAACGTAACGAAGAGCCAGAACAAACTAATGAACCTGCAACATATACTACTCCTGTACCTTTCCAAGATTCAAATAATCATTACACTGCTTCATCTGAATCTGAGGATACTTATTTGTCTCATTCATCAATGAACGATGATGTTACAATTACAACAGAACCTTCAGAAACAACGACAGAAGCATTACCTCAAGAGGAATCCGGATTTTTCTCAAACATTTACTCAACAGTAGCAGATATATGGCCTTCTACAACACAGGCTCCGGAACCTATCTTTAATACAGATACATACCCTACTTACGAGGACGAAAAGATAGATGGAGCAGAAGGATTTTCATTTATGAAGTATCTTATGTCTACTTATTATTTAGTAATGGGGACTGGACAAGATACCAAGGATTTGTTCCCTACTGTTGGTAAGTTTAATTTCACACATGTATTTTAAAGTATACTACTACTCAGCCTATATATGACCCACTGCTGGGTTGTGCCTCCTCCAGTTACATGGAGGGTAATTAGCCTACTGTGCCACGCTGGCAAGAAGGGTTGGCACAGGGTTTGAATCAAGTTTTCCTACTCTTTCGGCTAGGTGACCTGCCACTTGCGTTCTTTTAGTCGCCTCTTACAACACCCTCAAGATGGTATGGGTTGGAGACATAGTGTATTCTAAATCCAATTCTAAACAAAATTAGTTACCTATTATCAAGTATTGGCATTTCCTTTTGTCAGCTCTTACAACATGCTCAGGATAAAATGGGGTGGTGGAAGTTGTAAGTATAGTAACCCCATACTAAAATTATAATAAAAGCAAAGGTATTGTATGTAATTAACCTAATGAATTTGTGATTGCAATTTTAATGTTGTCAATCTGAACAAATAATTGTCTCACATGAACTACTCAAAACTTTTTTTTTAATCATTGACTTGAATGCCTTTGACCCTAGGCTTGCGTGATGGAAGTGTGATATTACAAATACAGTATCAGTGATTTTTGCTTAATGCACAAACTTCAATTTATCATACAACATTTGATAAACATGAAACATTTTACGCTTTATGTATGATTTGTAACACATAAACTTCCTTTTGTGCTTAGAATATTCCTACAGTCCCTGTGTAAGTATAACCTTTGTAAAACTCACAAACATAACAATGATAATTATACAAAGAAGAAATGAGTATATGCTAATGTACAAACAATGTACAATTGACAAAAAATGTCCTATCCGCAAACCATTTCCTAACAATTTAACAACTGATAAAGGTGTGTTATGTAAACATAGATTTGTCAGACCAGCAGCAGTAATAAATTGCAGCATATCACATATAACACAAGACTTCTGATTGGTAATATTTCCTATCATTGTTTGAATCTTCAGATAGCATTCTTATCTTGGATTTGAATGTGTGAATCATCTTAAATTGAAAGTGTAAAAGTAATCATTATAAAAGGATTTAGGCATGGAACATTTTAAATGCTTCTCAGGCACACATACATTGCTTTGTTGAAAGATAATACCTGTATGTAGTTTTTAAACCCTTTTCTCTAAAGAGGCCTTACTCCCTACAACTTTGGTATTAGTATTAGCTTGGTGTGCCTGTCAATCGAGTCTGAATTAAATGTTTGTAAATTTCAACATAGTTCCTGTGGTGACAGATTAATATATGGTGTCACCATCCCATTCCAGCCTGAGGGTGTCGACAGAAAGAAATGACGAGACCGATAACCTAGCTGTAAATGAAGGAAAACTTGACATGAAACCCTGTATCAACCCGTCTGGCCAGCGTGGCACAGGAGGCTAATTACCATTCTTGTAACTGGAGGAGGCCCGACTCAATAGTGGTCATTCATGGGCTGACAAATAGTAGTAGTAGGCAGTTATAATATTCACTGTAGCTAAACGGCCCTAGTCCGACGCAACACTTGATTTTTGTTTAAAAATTGGCGATTTATGGCGATGTGGAGTGATTGCACATGATTCGTGCGATTCGACGCGCACAGGTGTGCGAGGTTTTACGTGATTTCGTACAAAGAATTCTAAAATTCGTATCTTACAATTGTGCGATCACCTTTATGGATTCAGCGATCGTGTGGCTACTACTACTACACAGCCTATAGATGACTCAATGCTGAGTAGGGTCTTTTCCAGGGTAATTGGTCTACTGTGTCAAGCTCGCCAGACAGGTTGGCACAGGGTTTCGTATCAAGTTTTCCTTCTCTTGCAGGTAGGTTTTCGGCCTTGTCATTTCCTTCTGTCGGCTCTTACGACACCCTCAGCATGGAATGGGTTGGTGACGCCATTAATTCTTAATCCGTCACCACACAAACAAATGGGTTGGTAAATAATATGGTTTAAAAACATCAATTTTGTTACAGGCGAAACCTGTTACACTAATGAATACTGCGATGGCACTAGTACCGATCGTACTCATCGTCTCCTAACTGTCCTGCTAACTACCGCCAGTTCTGTTCTCGTCTTCACTCTGGGATATTACTACATAGACAATAAGCGACAGGATGGTCGCCTCATTGGTACAATCAATTCACTGCAACGCGACTTATTGTTTATGACCAAGGTAAGATTCCGTAATATTTCGCTTATTTTGTTTAGTTTAATTACTAGTATTTTGTATAGTATATGTAAGGTTGCCTGGAAGAAATCGCTTTAGCGATAAGGCTGCCTAATTGTACATTGTATGTTTTGTATATTCTACTTGTGTTTATTTAAATGTGCAAATAATTATAAATAAATAATAATGAAAGAACAGATATTAAAGTTTATCATCAGATATTACGTCATATGGCACAAATACCTACGTGTTAGCCAATTATAGGCTGCGTTAAAAAGCAATGGAGCGTTTCCCTGAGTTACGAATATAGCCCATATGACTGACGGCCAATGGAACAGACAGGTCTTCGAGTGGCGAACGAATACTACTGGAAAGCGTATTGCCACCCACACAATGGACCGACGACCTAGTTGAGGTCGCCGGTAAACCAGGGGATGTGGACGACTCAGGGACGACCTTCGTGGAAATCCTTGGGAGAGGCCTATGTCCAATATTGGCTTACTTTTTTAACCCCCGACGAAAACGAGGAGCTTTATAAGTTTGACGTATCTGTATGTGTAGTGTTAAGTAGGACACGCGGTAAAAACACTGAACTGTAAGACAAGGACAAACAACTCATTCGAAATAATTACGTTATCTAACTATAATGCGATTTGCCGCGCTTGGAAATACACGGAAAATGCGGGCTCGTGAAATGTGAACTTTCTTTTTTGTTTATCTAAACACTTGCACTAGGTACAGCCTGAATTGCTTGATCTTTTTTACAAACATGTAAACGAATGACACCCAGACTTAGAGCAGGTGCCTCTTGTTTTGTCACAGTGGAATGCGTTTATGCGAACCTGTGGCGCCCTAAGCGTGTCGTATGAAGGTATACAACTGAGGTTTTAAGGTCTGGGCAAACAGCGGACGGGGCGGGACGGCGACGCGACGCTGGCGGGACGTGAAGAGTTGTAATGTATTAGTTAATGTAGAATATGTCACACAGAGCCGACGCGACGCGACCGCTACTCGCGCGCCGAGCGCGACGGCTCTATGTGACCTATTCTACATTAACTAATACATTACAACTCTTTACGTCCCGCCAGCGTCGCGTCGCCGTCCCGCCCCGTCCGCTGTTTGCCCAGACCTTTAGTGGCTAGACAAGTAGTTTCCGGAGTCCCACATAATCGCCACCCACAGCGGAATGCAAAGTGCATTTCCCAGCGACACCAAAAAAATAGTTGCCTCTAGTTTATACAGACACTAGTGGCCCGCCTCGGATTCGCCCGTGCGTCTTGAATCACTCTATCTATTAAAACAAACCGCTTCAAAATCCGTTCCGTAGTTTTAAAGATTTAAGCATACATAGGAACGGACAGACGACAGCGACTTTGGTTTTATACTATGTAGTGATTTGCCCGACACCGTAATTGAACCGGGGACCCGTGATCGAAAGTTGGCACATCCTACCCCTAGACCATGAAGGCTACTACAATCAAAGATTAACCAAGCTATCTTCTAACGCAAAGCGACGTATAAAAATACTGTATGAAATTGTGAACCTGCTACTGCTAAACTCACTGCTAAGTTGGACCTATTCCAGTTATAAGCAGGGTAATGCTGGCCAGACGGGTTGGCACAGGGTTTCGTCTCAAGTTTTCCTTCTGTTGCGGCTAGGTTATCGGCCTTGTCATTTCTTTTTGTCGGCTATTTCGACACCCTCAGGGTGGGGTGGTGACACCATGTATTCTAAATCCGTCACCGACTTGTTCTAAATTGTGAACATGCTGTGTTATCGTGTTCTGTTTTATGTGATATTTATCGTCGTTACAGCCCATAAATAACCCACTACTGGGTCGGGCCTCCTTTAAATCCCTGGAGGGAAATTAGCCTAATGTGCCACGCTGGCAAGACGGTTTGGCACAGGGTTTGTATCAAGTTTTCCTTCTCTTGGGGCTAGGTGACCTGCCTCTTGCGTTTTTTTAGTCGCCTCTTACGACACCCTAAAAATGGTATGGGCTGGTGACATTGTATATTCTAAATCCGTCACCACACGGACGTGATATTCATGTGTAGCTTTTTTTTATTTGTTAACCAGGAGTGCGAGATCCTCCGCGAGGAACTAGCTACTACTAAAACTAGAATGGCTGGCATTGAAGATAGCTCATTCGGGATGGACGACATGGTGCAAACGCTGAAAGAAGAAATCAATGAACTGAAAGCGAACAATGACAGGCTAAGGAACTCTCTTGATGACAATGAAAAGCTGCTGCGGGTATCTGAGAATACTGCGTGTGAATTGCAGAATACGTTGAGCGAGGTTGAAAATACTCTTAGTGAGCTCTTGGGGGAGAGAGCCAATTCTGAAGAGCAAATTGCGGAGTTACATGGTGAGAGTGCAGTTGTAGTACAATTGGTGGATTTCAGTATTGTGGCGGTTTTAGAATACATGATATTATATTCATATCCACCACATTATATTCTAAAGCCTGGCTGACCGAAATATAATAGCTATTTTATGCCTATTTCGTTGGCATTGGCACCGGCTTAACCTGATCTGGATATCTGCCAGTCATTACGCGGAGCGATTGCCGTCTACCATCGGTAATTATATGGTTAGACCAGCTATCAGTTTTCGATTGCCATAGATAGTGGAATAGTAGCAGACATGCCCTCCGGAGCATGGATGAGATCCGATATTAAACACTAATTACGTACATGATGAATGCCCATCCAACATTTCCGATCTGCAGGTTAACCAGACCTGGCTTAACCTGCAGATCGGTTGTGTTACGCAGAGTCCTCAGTCATTCAGTCAGACTGTGGACTGTGTCCAATGATATAGGATAAAAGCTAGTGCAGAAGTAAAACTTTACCTATCACTTGTCGTAAGAAGCGCCTGTATAAACGCCAAAGGCAGATAACCTAGCCCCAAGACTTTTTTTCCCTCCAAGAATTTGGAGGTGGCCTCAGTCAACAGCGGGTCATTAATATGCTGAGACAATTGTCCTTTAATTAAAAAAAAATACCTTTAATTTCGATTCGTGTTTATCTTTTGTAAAATATTTTAGTTCGAAATGCCGTAGTTCCAAATATTGTAATGTTAATTGTAATTTCCTACCGAGATTGCGAAATTATCGGTAGATGTAAACGTAGACTATTATAACATCGATTATCCATAAATTGTAACCGATAATGTGAGATGGTGCAACGACTCAACTAATAACATTAAGTAATAGTCTACAAATGCGAGAATCACCAACCGTATTAAATCGGTGAATGTGTTTTAAAAAATTATATAAATTCTAGATAAGATCCAAGCATTCGAGGAGGAATTGATATCAGTGAGTCGAGAAAGGGACAATTATCAGTTGAAATACGTTTCGGCCGAGTCAGCCCTTGACGACTTCAAAAAGCAGAAGAAAAACTTTGACGAAGTCAACCAGCAAATGATCGATGCCAAAAACACTATTGAACTACAAAAACATGAGATCACGGCGCTTAAAGTAAGTATCCAATAGAGTAATAGATTCTTTTTAAATTTAAAAAAAGTTTTATCAAGCAATATCCGGTGTCGCCGGAAAACGATGCACGCGGGCGGCCCAGGACCGGCCTTTGCCGAGATCCTTGGGGGAGGCCTATGTCCAGCAGTGGACAATTTTGCCTGAAATGATGATGATGATAATCACTTTGGATGGCTATACGGGTTTTCTTACACCCTGTATCTCTATACAAAGTTGAAGTCGAGCAAGTCAAGCAGAGCAAGAACTAGCTACTACTAACTAGGGAACCATAATCAAAAGGCAGAGGTTGCAATGCCTTCACCAATCAAATTTACAAACATTTCCAATGACACTAAGCATCACACAGTGGATGAAAATATTTAATGTTTATATCAACACCGAAGAAGTTCATGTTACATTTTAATGAATGTTTTGAATACTTCTTCGGAAATTCACATACGATTATGCGTGGAATTCCAATTGTATTTTATACTCTTAGTATAATTTATTGATGCATTTTTTTTTCTCTTTAATACCAGGATGCTATAAAGGAATTAAAGAGTGGTGGTTCGGCTGGTGTGGATGTAACATCCTTCATAGACCACACAGAAATCAAAGCAAAATTATCAAAAGCTTTAGAAGAGAACAACACACTGAGCACCAAATATGAGGTGAGTTTATTAATATTGAGCAGGTTCCATTGCAGGCTAGGGGTTAGTCAGCTGAGGCATGCGGTTCTAAATACTGACTAAATACTGCAAATGATTGATCCTTTGTGACTCTTGTGCAGACTTCCCTTCACTTGTTATTATCAGATTTTGTATCCAAACATTTATACATGGTGATTTAAAAAAGCAACTACAGACTATCCGTCACGTCTCTGTAAAGCAGCCCCGATGGTGTATAGTATACCAATGGTTAAATGTATATTGACGTGTCAAAATACCTCAGATAGTATAACTAATTTATAGACTTTTGACTAAATATTTATGATCTCTTAGGTTTTCGCGATCGCGATGTAGTCTCTCCCGCGACCACGACTGCTACAAAGTATTCCAAACGTCGGGAATTAAATAATGTATTATATTAATACATTTTTTACATTTTAAAACGGATTTATCGCATGTATTAATACATGCGATAAATCGGTTTTAAAATGTTTAATTTCAATTAAATGTTTTAGTTAGTGATTTTATTTAACTTACTGTTAAATTCTAACAGTGCCGAAACATCTAGAATAAATAAATTCACCAAATTCCATTCTAAGGATGTATCACAAGGCTCTCAAATATACTCAGTTGGTAGAAAATCGTGGTTTAAGTGGAGGAAAACTTACCATGAAAAGTTGTGCCAACATCCATCAATGTGGACTGTAGGGTCGTAGCAGTGGTATTGTATTATTATTTACTAGTCAGCCCATAGCTGATCCACTGAAGAGCCGGGCCTCTTCCAATTACATGGAGGGTAATTAGTTACTGTGCCATGCTAGTCAGACGGGTTGGTACATGGATTCGTATCAAGTTTTCCTTCTTCTGTGGCTAGGTTTTCAGCCTTATTATTTCCCTTTTCGACTCTTGCAAAACCCTCAGAATGGAATGGGGTGGTGACACTATGTATTCCAAATCCGTCACCACACGGAGAAATAGTAGGTATATGTATACTAGCTGATCCCGCAAACGTTGTTTTGCCAAATAATTAACCCTCCAAAAATGTTGTCTAAAAAATTAACAATTATTTATGGTGTGGACCCCCCCCCCCCCTTAAAATTTAGAGGGATGAAAAACAGATAGTAGCCGATTCTCAGACCTACCCATTAAGCTGACAAAATTTCATGAGAATGGGTCAAGCCGTTTCGGAGGAGTGTGGGAACGAACATTGTGACACGAGAATTTTATATTTAAGATTCTTACTGCTAATGTTGAACTTGTTGCCTAGAGTAAATGGGAACTGTTGAACCGTTCGAAACGCATCCACAACAGATTCCGAGGACAGCTCCCTTCTTAAAGAAGAGTGGCGGGAAACTGTTCTAAACGATGTATCGTCGTTTCATTCCATAAATGACCCACTACTGAGTCGGGCCTCCTCCAAATTCATGGAGGGAATTAGCCTACTTATTAAACGATGTATACATATACATAACACTGTGTTCTTTTATCTATTTACGTTCCATTATAGACAGAACAAAGGGAGAGAGTTAGACTTATGGAACAGCTTCAGAGTACTCAGGAATCATTAAAAGAAACCACACAACGCGCCACTGAGGCGCTTACCAGACTTGAAGTATTGGGAAAATACTTCCAGGAACGGGAGGGAGAGTTGTTAAAGTAAGTAAACGCGTAAAAGTTTACTTTTGTGTAATACTAGCTGACCCGGGAAACTTCGTACCGCCTCAGAATTAATAAATAAACACCTGAATGATATTTTTTCATAATTTCTCACCTTTTAAACCTTCCCTGGACTCACACGAATATTTCAAGACCAAAATTAGTCAAATCGAACGAACGAACAGCAATTCATTTTTATATATAAGAAGATAGCTGCTGTTCCACTTTGACTGCAAGATTTGTATCTCCTGGTTTTTTTAATATTTTTTTTAATAATGGATTTATTAAAAAAATGTATTCCATATTCACATGAAACCTGTTGTTTGCTTCAAATACGCTCTTGAGTGTAGGATCGCGGCTGGAAAATGACTCAACATTACAGTGACTGCATTGTCGTGTACAATGCTGTGTTTTAAAAAGACAAAAGAGGAAACTGTGCTTATTCAATTTCACAGAAACATCAGATCAAGAACAAACTCATATATAGTCACTTTCAGTTATATTATTCTCATGTTGCTGCAAATTAAATTTCTATTTGTTTTAGGGAACTTAGTGCAAAGGAGTCCATTTGGTTGAGTAAGCAAGGCGAATCGACCAGCACAGTAGAAAAAATAGAATTGCTTCAACAAGAAGTGCAAAGATACAAGTAAGTAACATAACGAAACTATACAATACACAAATACATTATTTTGACATAAAAATATTAGTAGAGAGAATGGGAAGTTCCACCTACTTGTGATTCGTCATTAAATTGATCAAATATCAAGCTTGCACTCTGGGCTATTTCTGCTTTCACAGGGAATGTTATTAATAAAACAAAATTATACATAAAATTCTAGGCGGTAAGTTTAACTGTTTCTCTGTACTTTTTAATACCACTGGCATATAGTCTGCCCCGTGACCACGTCCTACGGCAAAGTATTTGCGAAAATATACATTATGTTCCTTTAATGAGTTCCTTTAAATGTGTTAATAAAGATTGAACAGGAATATATAACATTCAATTAATTTTTGATTTAAATCTGTGTGTCCTTTTTCTTTATAAAAAATCCTTCATTTTAGAGAGAAATGTGACGCCCTAACTTTGGAATTGGCGGAACAAGAATCTACTCGTCGCACCGCTGTCAGCGAAGTTGAAGCACGAGCACACGTTGCCTGGTTAGAGGCCAGAGCGGCTAAACGAGAGGCCGATGCGGCTAGAGATGACGCGGCTGCTTTGAGGCGAAAACTGGCTGCTATGTCTGTAGCCGACGGTGCAGTGTCGCCTCTCCATAGTAAGCTAAATATTAAATACTAGATTTGATATTAAAATAGTACACATTTCTTGAGGCCACTGTGGCTTTATGTGAGGCCAACATGGCTAAGTTTGAGGCAAGCATATGTTATTACTCGACAGTTAAGGTCCCGTGAAAAATGTCCTAATTACTGAAGGATATTTATCTCTTTTACCAAGTGTAAAAGAGATAAATATCCTTCAGTAATTAGGACATTTTTCAAGGTTGCTTCCTTTATTTTCTTCAAAAACTACAAAATATCCCAGTGATGTATCCTTAAATGTACTGGATAGCACAGTCAGCTCTAAACTAAACTCATACTGAAAATAACTCTATTCATGTAGGTTTTATCACTAAACTGTAAACCGCCATCTTTAAAACTACCATCATGATCTTTCGATATCCCACGGTAGGTGGTACATTCGTATAGTAGGCACTTTATATTTGTTATTATCTTTTCCAGAAGTGGCGTCTCCGCTCGACGGTATGGATAATCCAGTGATCCCGCCGCCACTTCCACCGATGTTCCTGCCTCCTCCACTGCTGCCCCCACTGCCACGGCCGCCGCCACTTGGCAGATTGCCCTCTCCACATCCACCTAGGTAAATTATATCCTGTCTCATTATACAGGATGAAACAAAAACAATATATATGTCTAATTTTGGTTACCACTTAATGAAGGAAGTGTCATAATTTGAGAAATAACGACAGAAACCCCAAGGAACATCGTTGAACTGAGTACTTGTTACTAGACCCCATGTTTTGTAATAAATATCTTTTTGGAAAAGAACTTCATTTCTCGCTTATACTTCAAGATAGTAATATATTTTAAAAGCCTTCAGCGACTGTTTCTTTCAATTATCTCTAATTACTCATTTTGGATGGCTACAGGGTTTTCGGTACACCCTGTTTAAAGGCTATATGGATAATAGGTGAGGCTAGGAAATTGCCACGTGGGGTAATGTAAAATTTTCAGCCGAATTATCTCTCAATCCGCCACTGGCTTACACGAAGAGCCTAAAGCGTTAACATATCTTTCTTTTTTCCCGGCTATTGTATGTTCACATAATACACGAAGATGTTTTTTCTTTTCAAACTAATTTGCTTGGATATCTTATTATTGTTGTGGATGATAGGTTTTCGCGATAATTACACATTGAATTTAAGGTGGATGTTCCGACCTATCGTCCATACATTCTGGCCTAGACCTTTACACTTAACACAGATACTTGTTCTTTGAAACTAATCATTTTATCACATTATTACAATAAAATGTGTCCGCGTTTGACCATTTTAGGCAATAACTTACAATACTTACTGAGAAAAACAGCAGTGAAATCCCGGGAAAATTGGACAACTTCTGTAATAGTGTGCGTGACTTGTTTAGAATTTGCCACGATAGATGGCGTGCAGAAGATATTATAATTCTGATAAATAAATTTCACATTTCATTATTTGGTTAATTTCGTACCAACCAGTAAAAAAAAACAGTTTTAAATAACTTATAACTGATTACTTCATTTTATTTATTTACTTGACTACTTCATTTTCCATATTACGATTCTCGCTATGCGCCGGCGACCTATGGCGGCGGCGGCGGCCAGCTCGAAATCCAATCACAGGCCAGCTCGACTACCGATTACCGCGCTGATTGGCTGAGTCACTCGAAATCCAATCAATCACCAATAGTCGTATACGCGACGTTGCCGTCCTTCCTAACTTTGAAACAATAGAAATATTGTACCGAAAAATGCGTTGCCTAACTTCTTTCGTTCACATAATCGGCTGCGGTAAAATAAACTTATATTTCGGATGTTACTGTGCGCTATGTATTTCGCGCGGAAGTTCTTGCGAAACGTATGACTTGTGAATTTATTTATTTTCATTGATTCAAATTGTAATGTTCCTCTAGTGTATATTTGATTCATACTATTACTTATGTACTCCTCAGCCCATAAATGATCCACTGCTGAGTCAGGCCTCCTCCAACTACATGGAGGGTAATTAGCCTAATATGCCACCCACGCTGGCCAGACGGGTTGGCTTAGGGTTTCGTGTCAATTGTTCCTTCTTTTGTGGCCAGGTGTTCGGCCATTCCTTTTGTCAGTTCTTACGACACCCTCAGAACGAAATAGGGTACCACGCGGAACAAACATTGTTTATTATATTATATTATTATGTAACGTGGGTAAAGAAATTATATACTTATTCTAAAAATGCAATTCTATTGTTGTTGATATTAGAAACAGCAAGTTTGGCAATGGGATTTTGCAATGAATATCGTTTTGATCAACAATATATTCAATTATCATAAATCGGTAAAGTATAATCACAATATTAAACTTGCTAACATTTTCAAAATATGGTTTTACCGGGTTACATCGAACACTCTTGAGGCATTTTGCAAAAAAAAAATCAGACAGACAAACATAATTATTAGCTTATTTTATTTTGTAGTATCTACAAATTGTACTCTGCGTTCAGAAACAAATCTATTTCAATTACTTCTGTTTTTGCGTTTCCGTGCTATAATAAATAAAAAACTTATTCTAATCTGATTCTTTTTCATAAACATCAACTAATTCTACTACGATTCCAGGAATAAAAGTTAAGTCAAATGTTTTTGTTACATTTCCTTGTTTTAGATTATCGATATTTTTATGATTTGATTTCTCAACGGACCATTAGCATACCATCAGTCAGTCATGAGTCAGTCTGTCGACTGTCGGCTACACCCATGTGTGTGACGAAAGTAAGTCCACCTAACATAGAAGATATTATCAGCTTATTACAACTAATTCGTATGTATGTAGTATCCGCCTTTTTGTAAACACGGCAAGTTTGGATGTAGCGATTTCGCGCCATTTCACGATGACACGACCTCATATTTATCTACAATTTCTGTTGACAAAAGTTTAATTACTTTACTGTATTTCAGCCGTTTGAAAGCTTGGCGTCCTGAATAGAATGTTTTTTCTTGTAACATAAGATTTAACAATCTATTTTCAGGTCTTTCACTTGCCAATGGACGCAAATGGTATGAAACTGCATTGAAAACAAACCGGAATACAACAGCATGCAGTGTAAAGAACAATTAGCAGAATTTGGATTGAAAATGAATTTCGATGTAGCGATTTCGTGCTATTTCATGATGACATGAAGAATCATGTAATCAAAAACTATACCAGACACCACTGCACTCTACAAGGTAAATGGAAAAATCGAATTTGTAAAGTCATCTCAAAATCAGTGAAGCATATTATTCTGTACTAGCGACCCGCCCCGGCTTCCCGCGGGTGCAATGATGAACCTCTAAATTTATCAGTGTTTCGCTAGAATATCATGGATGTATTACATATAAATAAAACTTCCTCTTGAATCACTCTATCTACAAAAAAAAACGCTTCAAAATCCGTTGATAGTTTTAAAGGTGTAAGCATACATAGGGACAGACAGACGACAGCGACTTTGTTTTATACTATGTACCTAATGATAATGATTTAAATTTTATAGTTTTTAGATCTTAGCCAACACTAAACTCCCACTATCTACTACTATTCAGCCCATAGATGACCCACTTCTGAGTCGGGCCTCCTCCAGTTACATAGAGGATAATTAGCCAACTGTACCACACAGGGTTTCATATTGAGTTTTCCTTCTCTGGTGGTTAGGTTATTGGCTTTGTCATTTCCTTTTGTCGGCTCTTACGACACCCTCAGGAAGGAATGGGGCACTATGTATTCTAAATCCGTCACCACACAAATAGTAAAAATTGTTAGAACGAGTTAGAATGTCTTTTTCTTGTAATATAACATTTAAAAATCTATTTCCAGGACTATCACTTGCCAACGGACACAAAGGGTATGAAAATCAATGGAAAAAGCAGACTACACAGAGTACATGGGCACATTTAAAAAAATACTTATAATGGATATTTTCTTGGAGAAATCCTATTGATATTGATGAAGCACAGTTGGAAATACAGTGTAAAGAATAGTTAGCAGAAATCCAAAAGTCACCAAAATACATTGCTTTGATTGAAATGTCTACTGTAGGACAGCATAAAAATGATCTATATACTACTCAAAGGTTAGCATATTTGAATGCTAGTCTACTTGGAATGGTGAGTTTGATTATAAAAGTAAACCATAGTATCCATTCATTTTACATTATTATTTTACATTATCTGGACTTACTCTTTACAGGTTTGCAAATGCTGTATTACCACCCCATGGCACAATCATGTACAGGATATTCTTTATAAAAAGAATATTTGCACAAAGACATGTTATATGGGCAGCAATATGAGATTTTGGAAGCAATATATGAAAATTATCAGGACTTTTTATTGATGAATTATTTGGATATTTAGCTTGCAGTCCAGATGGTAAGCTTTTCTTTATAAAACTTCAATTTTTCTTTGTGTTTGGTGAATGTGGCCAAATATAAATACTAGTTATAATTTCGAGAAACAAATAATAACCAGCACTAAAGACGATTGAATTTCTTATATCAAATTTCATAAAGAGCTTTATCATAGTGTATTATATTTTATGACAATTTGTTACAGGTATATTTGAAAACGAGAGAGCTGTTGTTGAGATCAAGTGCTGTCCATCACTGGCCAGGATAAATCAAAGCCTAGAGGCAGCTGCACTAGAAAAGAAGAACTATTATTATTGTATATTTCTCTTTATTTTTTATCAAAACATGAAATATTACTCTTTTCAACTAACTACATACTAGTACATAATTACTGTTTTAGATTTGTTATGAATTATAGTTGTGTTATGAAATGTTTAATTGGTAGTGTTACAAATCATCAGTTTTATCAGTTTTGAGTGAATAGGATGTATCGGCATTTGTTACTTCAAATACTTATGTTTTGATAAAAAAAATTATAGTGTAATGAAATAAAACTGGGTTATATTGTATGTTTACATACATGCATATAATCACGCCTTTACATATTTTATTTCCCAAAAAAGAAAACATTGCAGCACCTACTATGTTTTCTCTACTACTACTAATCAGCCCATAAATGACCCACTGCTGAGACGGGCTTCCTCCAATTTACATGGCGGGTAATTAGCCTACTGTACCACGCTGGCTACACTGGTTGGCACAGGTTTTGTATCAAGGTTTGCTTCTCTTGTGGCTAGGTTATCGGCCTTATCATTTCCTTTTGTCAGTTCTTACAACACCCTCGGGACGAAATAGGGTGGTGAATACATAGTGATGTATTCTCCATTCGTCACCATACCATGTTTTCTCGGTATCACCCAAAGATTTACCTTTAAATTTATAACCTTGTTTTTTTTTATTCACGCCATCTAGTGTTGAATCTTTGTAAACGTATGTATTGGCTACACGTCTACGTCTGTGTGTGTGAACGATATTCCAATTCGCGGCTTTGTGTCGAATTGGGTGTATTTTGTGGCACTGATATGACCCAGTAAAATAAAGCGTTATGTCCGATACCCGCTAAAGCTACTCCTACGTCTTAATAATTTCACAATTACACACCAGCCCAAATAAACTGTAAATGTTGACTTCAACGCCATCTCTCGGGACAATGGCTGAGAACAGACCGGAACATCCACCTTAAACACTTTTTAACGGATATATCGCGTTACATTTTACAGAATAAAATAATGTAATGTACACCCGACAAATCCATTAAAAAGTGTTCTATTCTGTTTTTACCAAGATTAGGCCTTTGATTCGAATGTTTCCCATCGTGATAAAAAGTTTTCCTTATAATATCTCTTTTGTAATTCACGACTACTTGATCCCAATCGCTCTACGTAAATCCTGGCAAGTAATTTAGGACCGGGGGCGAACCAGATGTAATTGGGAAAATGCGAGGAAGAAGAGTAAAGGTTATTCTTTGTAGATACGGCGAGCGACGCTACTCGCCGGACAGCCGATATTCGCCGGATAGCCGGTACTCACCCGCGAGCCGGTACTCACCCGAAACAGTCCGGTACTCGCCAGACAGTCGGTACTCACCGCGGCCTCGTCGGTCACCGTACTCGCCTCGGTCCCGTCGGCGATCCATCTCCAGAGAGAGGTAAAGTACTGTCAGAGATTAAATATAGTGATGTATTGACATTGCATATGGTAGTTGGTTAATTTTGTTTTATTGTTTGACTTGTCAAAAGAGCTCTAATAAGCCAACTTGATTAAATGAGTTTTGAATTCAGTCAATGGATAGGGCTATGCTCAGAGTTTCCTGCGAGTCAGGAATGAGGAGATAAGCAGGTGAACCAGAGTTACCGACATAGCCCCCAGGATTGCCAGTCTTAAGTGGCAGTGGACAGGGCACATAGCTGTAACACTGACGCCCGATGGGGCAGAAAATTCCTCGAGTGGCGACTGCGTTCCAAATAAGGCATTGCTAGTAGACCTCCCACACGGTAGACTGACGACCTGGTTAAGGTCGCCGCGGGCAGCTCAGGTCCGGCCTTCGTGGAAATCCTTAGAGGAGGCCTATGTCCAGCAGTGGACGTCTTGTGGCTGAAATAATGATGATGATGATGCATTGAGGCGACTTATCGAACACAAGTGGTAGATAACCTAGCCTCAAGAGAAGGAAAACAAAGCCTGTGCCCGTTTAGCCAGTGTGGCACAGTAGGCTAATCTCCCTCCGAGAACTTGAAGAAGGCGCGGCCCAGTAGTGGGTCGTTTCTGGTCTGAGCTAAATGAATGGATGCATTTATTAAGTGTTGTCCGATTCAACGTGATTTTGTTGCATAGTGCAAGCCTTAGATACCCCGAATTTAAAAACATTACGAAATTAAGTTTATTTTAGAATACACAATTTCACCAACCCATACCATCCCGAGGGTGTGGTAAGAGGCGACTAAGGGAATTCAAGCGGCAAATCCGCAAGAGAAGGAAAAATTGATACAAACCCTGTGCCAACCCGTCTTGCCAGCGTGGCACAGTGGACTAGTTTGCCTCCATGAATTTGGAGGGGGCCCGCTTCAGTAGTGGGTCAGTCATGGGCTGAAACGACGAAGAATTTAAGTACACTTTGTTTTTAATCGCTTGTTTAATAAAATTCCTGACGCTATCGTCAGTCTACCTTTCATAAAGTTTAAAAATGTTGTTAAATCTACTTTAATTAATAAAGGGTACTACCGCGTCAATGACTATCTGTGTGACATTGATGCCTGGAAGTAAGAAAAAAATGATATCTCGATTTGAATGCAGAGGAATAATAGCATTTATTTACATAGGTATACGGAAGGTCGAGTCTCGCGTACTAGAAATGGGCCAGCGGACACTGAGACAGAATATAATTCCAGCCCCACGCGGGTGCCACGCAGACGTAGATACTCCAGACAATCGGGTGAGGCTTTTTATCACAGTTAATACATTAAACGCAACACTGGCATAGAGATCGCAAGCTCGATTCCAGAGACGGGCAAGAATTTTTAATCCTTGGATTACAATAATGCCTTTTCTTAAACAAATGACGCCGCAATCTAACGTATAATGAAGAAACAGCCTTGGTTTTTTCTTGTTTATATAAATTATTATATATATTAATATATATAGTTTTTATATATTAATATTTGTTTATCAAAGGCCATAATTGAGTAGAGCAAATAATTTATACACTCATTGGCATTTGTCAGTAATATAAGTGTCCAATAATGATACTAATATATTTTATCGCCATTCTGAAAAAAAAAAGAAGAGCGTTTTATCATTGACTAATTTTCACTCCATGTAATTGAAGTAGATCTGATTCGCCAGTGGCTATTTAATGAACTGATAAGGCAATTTCTGCGTGCACAGGAATTGTTATCATAAAACAAAATTATAGGCGGTAGATTTAATTGTTACTTTGTACTCTTGAAGACAACAGCTGTCATCTAGTCTCTCCCGTGACCATGACTGCTGCGAAGCATTCGAATCGTCGGCAATAAAATAATGTAAAATACACCCTATATAAATACAGTTAAGAAGTCTTTAATTTCAATTATAAAAAATCGAAAACATCATTATTAAAAGAAAATACATCTTCTATTCCAGGTCCTAGTTCAGGTTCGGGATGTTCATCGGAATCGGATAAATGAAATGAATTTAGCAAAATAGGTTCTATTAACGATCTTCAAGGTGTATTATGAAATGATGCCAAATTGGTTACGGTGGGTCTTGTATAGTTGTGAACATAAACGTTATAACATATGGCGTGTTGCGGCCTTGCCAATAAAAACGGTTAGCAAATAATAGTCGTTTCATTGACACTTAGAACAAACCCGTAGTCTTTGTCAACACTTTAAATTGCGTTAGTTACTTTTATATTTAACGCGATAATTTTTGTTGTGAAATCAAGGGACAACTCCTGTAATAGTATAGCATTATTTACTAAGCCGTCTGGTGGTCTGTTTTTGTGGTGAGGCCGTGAATATTTATATTTAACAGATTAATTTATACTCAATGTTGTAAAGCAATGTTCTGCCCTCACAGTAGACGTCAACCAATAGGAGGCCTTCATTCGCAGCGTTCCTATTTCTATTCTTAAATTCGAAAACAATGACTGCACCTTATTGGTTGGGGAAATTTGATGACGTCACAGTATAATTCAAATATTTCGAATGTATTTTAAAAAATCCGCTTCCCTATTATCTTCCAACATTTTGAAACTAGTCTACTTAAATCTTATACAATATCACTTGAAGCGAAGATGCATGTAGTGGAGGTATGTCTTAAGAAAACACACCGTCGTGTACATATTATGGATTGCACTGACACTTGTTTTCTATTTTAAGCTGATACCAAAGACAACATAAAAACAGCACGCTAAGATAGCGCTTTTTAATAATCGCGTATAGAACGAAGTGCTCATTGCATTTGAGTACCAGTCCGATAGTCTGCCTCCCTCCTCTCCCTGCATCTCAGTTAATTCTACTCTAGCGCCAATCCGCGACTCTGTCTATCCGCTCATAAATGCTTGCATCAGCATTAGGAAGCCACTCATAAACGGAACCGTACCATAAATACAGTACTCGCCAATCTTTATGGCCGGTCTGAATGCAGCCGTGGGTACGAACTTGCGCATCGTACATTTCATAAACAATAGGAACGTAGCTCACTCACTAAGACGCGGATGGCGAGGACGCTTGCGGGTGAAAAAGGCCGCGCGCGGCGTGCCTTGCCACCCCGCCCCACGTACGTCCTGCTGATACCTGATTTTGTGTTGTGCACAGCGTAATGCGGCTACATTCAGAGCGGCCATAAAGATTGGCGAGGACTGTACCACCTAATGAAAATAGCAAACATTGATATCGTAATGGGCTAGATATTAAATTTTGGGCCCTAAAGTACCTTAAATAATGCATTTAATACTTTAACAATATGGAAAATTGCGGCGTCACTACATAATATTGTGCATCGTAGGAAATGTGCTTTAGACCTAAATACTTCCTTTAAGTTATATGTATGGTTATTGTAAAAAAGATTGCAATTTATTTCAAATCGATCTCTTCTTCGACATTCTCATTTTACTTTGTGATATTATTATTCCCAATCTCTATACAGGGTGGTCAAAAAGTCGTGGATCAAACGAAACCAGCGGTTAGATGGGGCCATCAGCAGCAAAAAATTGTTCTACGGGAGGTCCTTAGGGTCAACCCCCGCAGAGTTACAATTGATTTTGTGTTTTTATGAGAAATTGTCTTTTTTTTACTAAAACTTGATAAAATTCGAAAAAATCTACACCCTGTATCTTTTTTATAATTTTCACTAGATTGGTACTGATGAGTCCTTTCGTTAGACATACTTTTTATGGTAGTTTATTGGGTGTGTTGAAGATAATATTAAGTTTTACGAAAGCAATAATTCTTAAATCAAAATTTGTTTTTTACTTCGGACCCCACTGTGAAAAAAAAATACTCTACAGAAAAGTGCCACTGTATCACAACTTTTGGCGCATTTAATAGGGATTCTAAAAAGGTATTACACATGGCTATGCGTGGCTTCGATGTCTTTCGAGGATGATCATTCGTAGCAAGGCCAGAGTTAATTCATACATAAAACTCGGTTAGGCCTACTAACCTAACCTTACCTAAGCGTGATCGTTTTCCGGACTACAGGGTCTTTATCATCGTTTCAGCCCATAAATGACCCACTACTGAGTCGGCCCTCCTCTAAGTTCATGTTGGGAAATTAGCCTACTGTGCCACGCAGCCAAGACGGGTTGACACAGGGTTTGCATCAAGTTTTCCTTCTGTTGCGGCTAGGTGATTTGCCTAATGCGTTCTTTTAGTCGCCTCTTACGACACCCTCAATATGTTATGGGTTGGTGACAACCCGTCTTGGCTGCGTGGCACAGTAGGCTAATCTCCCAACATGAACTTAGAGGAGGCCCGACTCAGTAGTGGGTCATTTATGGGCTGAAACGACGATAAAGACCCTGTAGTCCGGAAAACGATCACGCTTAGGTAAGGTTAGGTTAGTAGGCCTAACCGAGTTTTATGTATGAATTAACTCTGGCCTTGCTATGAAAGATCGTCCTAGAAAGATATCGAAGCCACGCATAGCCATGTGTAATACCTTTTTAGAATCCCTATTAAATGCGCCAAAAATTGTGATACAGTGGCACTTTTCTGTAGAGTATTTTTTTTTCACAGTGGGGTGCGAAGTAAGTAACAAGTTTTGATTTAAGAATTATTGCTTTCGTAAAACTTAATATTATCTTCAACACACCCAATAAACTACCATAAATAGCATGTCTAACGAAAGGACTCATCAGTACCAATCTAGTGAAAATTATAAAAAAGATACAGGGTGTAGATTTTTTCGAATTTTATCAAGTTTTAGTAAAAAAAAGACAATTTCTCATAAAAACACAAAATCTATTGTAACTCTGCAGGGGTTGATCCTAAGGACCTCCCGTAGAACAATTTTTTGCTGCTGATGGCCCCATCTAACCGCTGGTTTCGTTTGATCCACGACTTTTTGACCACCCTGTATATGTATCATATAATTACAGTAGTGCAGCTCGAATTTACCTTAATCACTATAAAGTCACGTCATCATATTGGAAAAACTGAATTATCTTTTACCATAGCTTTAGAGCTTACTAAAATCGTCTATAACCTTAAATCTTACTATACTACTGAGTACTGAGTCGGGCCATCTCAAACTACATAAAGGGTAATTAGCCTACTGTGCTATACTGGGTACACGGGTTGGCATAGAGTTTCGTATCAAGTTTTCCTTCTCTTGCGGCTATGTTTACGGCTTTATAATTTCCTTTGTCGGCTCTTACTACACCCTCAGGGTGGAATGGGGTGATGGCATTATGTATTCTAAATCCGTCACCACACGAATAATTGAATAACATGTTTGTTAAACGTAGTGCAGAGGTTTCGGTTCTGTAAAGATACATAAAAAAATCACTTTGCCCACTTCCATGCATTATTGCTTCCTACCGTGGATGTGGGCTAAAGCCACTTGGCTAGGTCCCCGGCCAATTAGAAGCAGTCCAGATAAATTAATGTCATCAACTTATTACTTTAAAATTGCAGATTTAACATCACATTCCAATATAGTGTCTACGCTTATTGAGTATCATCATTATCAGCATGATTATCATTGTCAACGAAATATATAACCAAAAAGTGCTTTTATAGATATAAATTAATTGGTAATCACCATCTTATTATTGAATAGGATAATATATACATATACATGAACATATTTGCCATTAAAAATCCTACACCAATTGAAAAACCTATGTAAAACAATTAATCCATCAAACTGTTATTAGGAAGCCTTGAAGAGATGTCATGATCATTAATATATATATACTAAGATAACTTCAATCCGCGTTATTATAAGTGATCGAAATAATACGCCATTCCCATGCAGTTGCTTGATATTATTTTAATTTATTTGTGTTTGAATAAAACAATGTTTTAACATTATGAAATAATTTAAGCATATTATAATTATTATGCCCCTTCAATTTTATTTTGGATTTTGGAGTACCTGTTTTCTTTTAATTGACAGTATTGACACTGACGTATAATGTTTCACAGTCGTTTTGTTACCGCTGCTTACAGTCCGCGCCAATCTTTATGGCCGCTCTGAATGTAGCCGTGGGTACGAATTTGCGCATCGTACATTTTTAACCAATACGAACGTAGCTCACTCACACTAACGCGCTGGATGTGAGGGCGGGAAACGGCGCGCGTGGGTTGCCCTCAGTCCACGCCCCGCGTAAGTCATGCTGATGCCTGATTTTGTGTTCTGCGCAGCGTAATGCGGCTATATTCAGAGCGGCCATAAAGATTGGCGGGGACTGTACTTGTTACAAACTAAATAAGACCGCGTGTAGCGTTTGCGATAGATTGCGTTAGACATAGGTAATAATGTAAAATTTTTATTTTATTTTTTATCTGTCCCACGAATTGCAATCTTTAATTTATGTAACACTTGTTGTTTAGTCAGTTAAATTGTAATATACTATTATAAATTAGATACGATTTTAAATTAAATCATTTTTATGAAAGGAAGTGTATTTTTTTAGTTATATATGACTATTGTATAACTTATTTAGTTATATAGTATAAACGACACACAAACGTAAAATTATTTTAATATAGAAAATGAGTAGATATATGTATAACATGTTGATGTATACTATCTTTGACACAATTCACAACCACTTTAATTTATTGTTATTCTAGGGAAATTTACACAACACCCACTTTGTCTATGGGACGACATTCCATGGGACGAAACTGCCTGGTTCAGGTTGATCGAGCTGTAACAATCAAATCACACAATTTACTAATCCATTAGATAAAAAGTGTATTTAAATTTTAAATATATAGTTTTTTAAAACTGTCGAATTGCACGGGATCCTTTATAGACCAGGGCAGAAGCCTGAGATAACGATAAAAAGTGAAAACAAAATAGTAGGATGAAACCCATTGAACGGAAGAGAATATAACGAAAATTAATAATAGGAAAAATAATTTACGGGCGATCTGAGGTCGGGAAATGGGGCGGGGCGGTTTTAAGGGTAAAAAACGGGTTACCTCGATTTCCGGCAAAAGTACAAGTCCTATGGAAAAAAAATTACTAAGTTGTAGGTAATATTAAGATCAACAACTTTTGTATTTATAAATAATAAATAAATAAATATCCTTGGACATTTCACACGACGCCATCTCGTCCCAAGCTAAGCAACTTAATGCTTGTGTTATGGTAACGAGATGGATGATAAACTACTTATATACATTTTTTTTTTGTAAATACATACATATTATAGATAGAAATGACACCCAGACTCCGAGCCAGTGCCTCTGGTTTAGACAAAGACACTTGCCCGACCCCGGAATCGAACCCGGGACCCGTTGATCCAAAGGCGGCACATCTAACCACTAAACCAACGATTGTAAATGACAAAGGGCCATCCAGTGCTATACAAAATCTGGGAGTCACCTTTTTCGTAATATGATCTTCACATGCCATGCGTATACGCGCTGAGGTCGCCGGTGCCTCCAAATAGAAGTCCAAAGATGCTCCCGAGTCGGTTCTAGCAGCTCTTATTGCATCTTTGATAGCAAAGAAGGCAGACGATGCCAAGAACAATGGTGGTTCGCCCACAGCCTGTACAATAATTAACAAAACTAGCTTATTTTATTTATTTATATACTTTATTGCACAGAAAAACAAAATTATCACTATCAATAAAAAACTTAAATGAATATTTGTACAATGGGCGGCCTTATTGCAACTGCAATCTCTTCCAGGCAAACTTAGGATGGAAAATTCAGAAAAGAGAAGTGTACTGTGTATTAGACACATTTATATAGGTTGCAAAAAACCCTATACTACTAGTCAGCCCATAAGTGACACGTTGCCGAGTCGGGCCTCCTCCAGTTACATTGAGGGTAGTGACCCTATTGTGCCACGCTGGCCAACCCATACCACCCTGAGGCTGTCGTAAGAGGCGACTAAAGGAACACAAGAAGCAGATTACCTAGCCGCAAAAGAAGGAAAGCTTGATATAAACCCTGTGCCAACCTGTCTTGCCAGCGTGTTAGAGTAGGCTAATTTTCCTTCTTGTACTTGTAGGAGGCCCGAATCAGTAGTGGGCCATTTATAGGCTGTAGAAATGATGACAGGACTGCTTCTTTCTGTTGGCTCTATGTCCCGACTTTGGATGGCGACTCTGTATCAGTCTTGTCACACTCTGTATCAGTTTGTAGTTAAATGTTTTAAAAGTAGTTAAGCTGAAGAAAATTACCTTTGAAGAATAAACTGCTCTGGGATTAGGGGCCCCTTTCAGCAACGACACGTTGAACTCTAAAGGTATGTCACCGAATCCAGGAATCTTGTACGCGCCAGGACCTCGTGAATACAATGTGCCAGTAGGTGAGTATATAAGCTCTTCTATTGTATACAATCCGTACCCCTGCATAAAAGCACCCTCTATTTGTCCAATATCAATCGCTGGATTTAAACTCTCTCCTAAATCCATAACAATATCCGATCTTATTACTTGATGGTCGCCACTTAAGCAATCTATTTCAACTTCAGTGCATGCTACTCCGAAAGTAAAATAATTGAATGCTTTTCCTTTGTTTGATTTGAAATCGTAGCCGATGTCAGGGGTGGCATGGAATCCGGTTGCCGATAAACTAACTCTATCGATCCATGCTGCTAATACCCAATCTTCCCATTTTCCATCAGGCTTCTTTTCTTTATATGGTTGAAGACGTTTAACTAACTTTTCACAAGCTTCAACCACGGCCATGCCATTTAAGTCAGACCCTGCACTAGCTGCAGTAGCCGATGTATTGGGCACTTTATCTGTTGATGTTTCGCTTACATGAATCTTAGATGTTTCAATTCCGAGAACCCGAGACGCAACTTGAATCATCTTTGTATGAAGACCTTGCCCCATTTCAGTGCCACCATGAGATAGCAGAACTGATCCATCTACGTATATCAAAACTAAAGCACCAGCTTGATTCAGTAGTTTTTCAGTAAACGCTATTCCAAATTTTGTGGGAATTATAGATATTCCACGTTTCCTCCATCTATGTTGCCTGTAAGAAAATGTTTGAATTAATTGCATTTAATTTAATACTACCCACATTTTACGTTTGATGTCCACCTTACTTATTAAATTTGTCGATGTTGATTCTTCTCTGCGCTAACTTGCTTTTTTGTACACATTCATCCCAACAACGCTGCAAAGTGCAGTGTTCCAAGGTTTGACCGTAATGTGTTATTGTGTTTTCTTGGTATAAATTTAGTCTTCTGATTTCTCCAGGACTCTTGCCTAACCGGATGGCTATATCTTCGATAATATTTTCGGCGCCAAACATTCCTTGAGGGCCCCCAAAACCACGGAAAGCAGTATTTGAAGGTAAGTTTGTTTTACATACGTGTCCCGTCACTTCGGCATTTGGTATGTAATATGCATTTTCGTAATGGAACATAGCTCTCTCGACAACCTATATTAAAATAATTGTTAGTACATATAAGATTCGTAAACTGGTCTCACATACCAAGTTGTGGTAAAAGCCGTTTGAATTTCGAATAAAAAAGAAATCCGTAAGCTACGGTCTCTGCGTTTAATAATATTCAAATCAAAGTTTTTACTTTAACGTATGTAGAAACTGATGCATTTACGGGTTTAATTCAATTTCTGATCGAACCAAGCATATAGGGAGAAATATAGCCTTGGGCTTAAGATAAGGCGACTAGCTTTTTACTTACAGGTCCGGACAAATCAATCGAGTATCCTCCGTTGTTATATATGTTGACTTGTGCTCCCATCAATTTACCTTCCTTAGTAACTGCAGCCTTGTACTTAATCAAAAATGGATGCCTGGTGCCTGTCATCTGCATATCTTCGTCCCTGTCTAACATACAGCGGACTGGCCTTTGAAGCTTATGGGCTGCTAATGCGACAGGTAATGCTACAAGCATTCCTCTAGATTCTTTCCCACCAAATCCTCCTCCCATGCGTTTCACTCGAGCCACAATTCTATTGATAGGCACGTGCAATACGTGACCCGTTAATTTCTGAAAATAATCGGGATTTTCTCTGTTAAATTTCTATTAATAAGGGCAGTTAATAATAACTACTTGATATACTAACAGCAATTTCAGAAGGATGCTGGCTTGAACAAAATATTTCTAATTCGTCATCTTCTTTTTTCGGAATAGCAAACGCAGCGTGTGTTTCTAGATAAAAGTGTTCTTGGCCTCCCATGCGGCATTGACCTTCAACGATTATATTATTCTTATCCTTAAAAACAGATTCAACGTCTCCTCTTTTTATGGTCTTTGGAAATTGGGGATAAAAAGACTTATGTTTGATAGCGTCTTCAATAGTGACGATGATTGGTTGTATGTCTTCGTATTTAATGTCTACCAATCTAGCAGCCGCCTGGGCTGTTGCTTGATCTTCAGCTACAATTACGGCAATTGTTTGTCCTTGGCTTGTAACTTTTTCACTCGCAAATAATTCTTCATCATGGAAAATCGGTCCGATTGCATTCTGCTCCGCAGTCAAATCCTTAGCAGAGAAAAAAGCGACCACACCAGGCATTGCCAACGCTTTTTTAGGATCTACTGACAGTAACTTAGCGTGTGCTCTGGTACTCAAAACAAAAGCCAAGTATAATTCACCCTCCGCGATAGGCATATCATCACAGTATATAGCCTCACCTGTAGTTTGTTTGAAGGCGGACATATGCGTTATAGGTCTGCCAACTGCATCACTTTTCAACTGTTTATCTCCGACCAGTTCAAAATACTGAGAGCTTTTCGGCACACTACCATGAAATTGTTCAGCCCCGCTACTGTGATATGGGAGAATAAGATCTTCTTGAATATAATCCTTGGCCATCTGCTTGGCAATAAATAGATACGCTTTAAAGAACAAACTCATGGTAAGAGTTCTTCGAAATTGGACATTCCCACCAGGCACCGATGGTGGTAAAGGAAACTCTTCAATTAAATTAGAAAATGCTTTCTCAAGCATGGCCTCGTTCCATTGTTCACCTTTTAATGCTTGACTAGTTTTTGTAGCTATTTTAGTAACAGGTGCCATGCCACCATAAGCTATATTTATGCATTTGATTACATTTGTACCATCTTCAAACTCTACATTGATAGCAGCAGTAACTATTGAAATATCATCTTCTCTCCGTTTGGCCTGCTTATAAGCCTGAACATACTGATATCTCCTTGAAAAAGGAATTTCTATAGATAGTAAGATCTCATTTGGTTTCACTACATTTCTTCGGTATCCAGTAAAGAATGTTTCATCCATTAAAACAGACCGGTGTCCGCCATCTTCGCTTAGCAAGTTAAACTTAACTTTTAGTGACATTAAAATGGGATTTAAATCTGATATGGGACTACCTGTCATTATATTCCCTCCAATGGCTGCGACGTTTCTTATTTGTTTTCCCGCAAACCAATTCAACATATCTATAATTGTCACCAAAGTTCTTGTTTTGTAGCTTGGAAATTCAGTTATGTATGTTCTAAAAGTGTTTTCTATTTCCATTAATGTTACTGCAGCTCCAATCGTTAACCCAGTATTTGTCTCGGTAATAGTGTTCATTTCTTTTACAGCATTGGGCATTATGATGGTTGGGTAAATACAATGTTTAAATTTAACCTCAACTCCAACCTCTGTATTGCCAACCACAATCTTTGCATCTGGGTACTGGTTCTTTAATTTTAAAATAGAGTTCAAATCTGCTGGTCGATACCACGTCGTGTTTTTGCCTCGGTAAATCAAATATTGTTCATCATAGATCGATGATAGTTTTAATTCAGGCGGGAAAATTGGTTCTTGACTTGCATCGTATGGCAGAAATGATGATTTGTCGAAAATATAGTCTGTTTCACTTTTCTCCTCGCTCTCCCCAGTCTTGTATTTACAGCAGTCTTTTCCTAAACCACAAACCCTAGAGTTGGTTCCATTTTGAACATTTTCATTATTGTCCCTCAAACCATTTGCCACTCGTTGAGTCTCCCAATTTTCGATAAATGTCTTATAACCTTCTATAATAGCTCTATACCCTGTACATCGACACAGATTACCCTGGAAAGCAACTTCCATGTCGGTATAATTTATTTTAGGTTTGCTTCTAAGTAATGTATACATTGACATAACGATACCGGGTGTACAAAATCCACATTGTGAGCCGTGCGCTTTGGCTATCCTTTCTTGTACTGGATGCAATTTCGTTTTAGTTGAACCGATACCTTCAACTGTAGTTACAGCTAAGCCGTGCATTGCACATACTGGGGCTAAGCATGCGTTGACTGCTAAATGACTGTCGAACCATTCAGGTTAAAGAGAAATCATACATTCTACTAATATTAATAACGTAACAGTTTGTGAAGATAAATTAATAAAGGTATAGTGTGAATTATTACGAGTATTTAGAGGATGGGTGATACCGTATGTCAAACTATATCAGATATTTGTATTTTTTTTTATATCCGTGCAAAGCTATTTACATACACTTTGATAACTATTAAAATAATTATGACGCGGCTCATATCCCCATTTTGAGAATACGTTAAACATTCTAGAATCATCGCGTTTAGGAAAAAAGCAAAACGTATAATTTAAAATAATTTGTGCCGGTGTCGATTTAAACGTACAGTGGAATGGAATAAAGGTATACGCAATTACGATCACGCAAATAATTTGACGTGTGTGCGTGTGTATGTGACTGATTTAGCATACATAATGTCATCACCCCATTCCATTTAAGGGGTGCCAAAAGAGGGTGATTAAAGGTAATTGCAACGCAGATAACCTAGCCGCAAGATAAAGAAAACTTGATGAGGAACCTCGTGCCAACCCGTTTGGCCAGCGTGGCACAGTTGGCTATTCCCTCCCTTGAAGGAGGCTCGACTCACCAGTGGGTCTCTTACAGGCTGAGAAGAACAAAATATAATTGTGAGTGTGGTATAACAAAAGATTGATTCAATTGAGCGATGATGACATGAGGAACGCTTCTTACGTTTTCGTAAACCACTATAGTTCACGAATAATTTAGTATTGTAGCATAGCATGTAGTAAATTGCATTTGTCCCAAAAAAATAGTGTCAGGCGGAAGTCCAGAGATGAGCACATACATGGGGGTGATTCGGGTACCCCAAGGGGTGCCCTATCTCTGGACTTCCGCTTGACACTTATGTTTGGGACACCCTGTATAAGTGATTCTATAAGTCAATTGTGAACCGGGGTTATTTACATATTTCAAAGGATACATGACTTTCTTCTCTTTGCGGTTATACTTTGATATCATAACGGTGCAAGCGCCGCAACCTCCTTCCGCGCAACCCAGCTTCGTGCCTGTGAGGCGCAGCTTCTTGCGAAGGTACCAGAGCAGGGTCCATTCTGGATCTGGATTTGGTTCCACCACCTGGAAATTTGTGTGTCGGATTTAGTATTCAATGTCACCAACCCACACTATCCTGAGAGTGTCGTAAGAGGCCACTAAATGTGCCCAAGAGGCAGATCACTTAGCCGTATGAGAAGGAAAACTTGATACAAACCTGTGCCAACCCGTTTAGCCAGCGTGGCACAGCAGGCTAATTTCCCTCCATGAATTTGGAGGAGGTCCGAGTCAGTAGTGGGTCACATAAGGACTGAAATTAAGGTATGAAATATTTTCAAACCATCGTTATAATTCGACTGCCTTGTTGGTCTAAGTGTGCCTTTAGATCACGGATCCCCACAAAGATCCCGACCCCGGTTCGAATCCGGGGTCGGGATCTTTGTGTAAACCAGAGGCACTTGCTCCGACTCTTGGTATCATTAGAGTTCATGAATTACGTGTTTGTAAACAGCCCCCGCGATACAGGTTATACCTAGTGCAGGGTTCCTAGAGGGAAGCGCTTCCAAGCACTTTGGTCCAACATCTGAGGGTAGAGCAAGGCTCCCCTCGCTAAGCCACTGTCGAATGGATCGATTACGAAGTTTCCCAAACGACAGATGGCCCGCGCAGACAATTAGTGGTGGGTTTTAGTGGGTAAACCGTTCGCAATCACCATCTCATCGCGACCGGGACTCTCACATACCCCAGCCCCGTCCTAGGGGACCTATAAAAGGTTTCCCCCAACATAAAAAAAAAAAATGGTTCCGTTTTTAATAACATCTGACTATTTCTTAATAGGCACTAGAAATGGAAAAATATGCAACTATTAGAAGTCGGTCTCTAAAATTTTATTTAAAGGACTCGTGGAGTATGATTCGCCATGGGAAGTTGATAGTCTAAATCCTATTTACCTCCCCAGTAAAATAACAAACACATGTACCAACCCATCTGTTACAAATGCAGATGACCTCTCCCTCTTATACACAAACAATACATTATTTACACACACGCGGCGTCATACGTAACAGAGGGCATCAAGGGTCATCATTATCTGGATGGCTGGGCCATGCTAGCGACCCCCTTCTTGCTAACCAACAAATAAAAACATCGCGCTCAAATGACGCAATGATTGAATCGCGGAGGCGAAACTCTATAAAATGGATTCTTTTAAAGCGGCTGTAATCTTCAATGTTTCTATAAAGTGTATAGCTTTATAATTAGATAAATACCTAACGTCAAAAAATCTTTGATTAATCGAAAATTAAAGCTGCTAAGCTTATAGCAGGGCGGCCCGCGGCACCGAGGATGAATCCAGCTTAAGGTGAATGTTCCGACTTATCGTCCATACAGTCTGGACTAGCTAATTACACTAAACATAGATACTCGTTATTTGAAACTAATCATTTTATCACTTTTCTACAATGAAATGTGTCGGCGTATGACCTTTTTAGGCAATAACTTACAATAGGTACTTACCTACTGAGAAAAAAAACAAATCATCGTCGTCGTTTCAGCCCATGAATGACTTACTACTGAGTTGGGCCTCTTCCAAATTCATGGAGGGAAATTAGCCTACTGTGCCACGCTGGCAAGACGAGTTGGTATAGGTTTTGTATCAAGTTTTTATTCTCTCGTGATTGATTTGCATCATCCTTTTTTTTACTAACTATCAGTATTTACACGCAGCTATCAGATCAGTGTGAGCAGCAATTTTTTTTTTAACCAAACGTCTTCATTTGCGGAATAATATAATGACTGCAGATATTTATTGCAATGTCTACTACGTAAACATACTCAACTCCCCTACGACCCAAATCTCAGCTCCAGAATTTGTCATTCAAATCGAATCTGCTCAACTGTTCTTAGTACCTCATCAGCGGCAAGTAGACAATACATTTATATAAGCTCCAAACTCTACAATAAAATTAACAAAATATTACATATATATTCTTCATCAAAGAATGACGCTAAGAAAAAAGTAATAAAATGGCTAAAAACCTTGAACTATGTCCAAACGGAAGATCTTGTGGGAACCTAACACTTATCTACCCTAAACACTAATCAGTACTCATTCCTATACACACACACACACACTCTCACTTACACTCACAAACATACACACTCCCCCCTACCATAATTAATGTAATTTAATTTAATTTTTGTACTCAATCCATTTAGAATTATCATTTTCATAATTATAACCCCAATTATATTTTACTATTGGTACATGCATGTTATTTTTAATGATCAATTATTTTATACTTATAATTACAGTTGTGAATAATTATATTATTAATTGAAAAACACAAAAATGTTATCACATTGTTACAGTCTGGAACACTATTGTATCACAATTGGGCGTTGATAGCTGCGCCACAGTTTTTAACTACTGTAGCTATCTCCGTTACTTTTAAGTTGTAATCATTTGTTACGGTTTCCAATAAATCTTATCTTATTTATTATAAGTGCCCAAGCACCGAAATCAGTAGCACGTAGTCACGGACTCTATGGATGCTTGCACACGGTCACAGACACGGTACAATTAACCGGCGCATGTGCCTAAAGATGCAGGTTTTATACGTTAGTAACATGCACAAACTACTGTGTACCAGTGGCCAGGCCATGTGCGCCATATCGTTTGATAAAATTCAATAATCCATTTAGTGGCTTTTGCGTGAACGACTAACAAAAATCCATCCACCCGCAATTTTCCCACGACCGTAAACGAGTCATGTAAATTAGGATAAGGTGTTAGTTCATATTAAATGAACTAAACGAAATACTTAGAAACACACAAGAATCGCCGTTTACTAGTTTTATTACTTTGAAATGGCCATGACTTTTTAATTATCTGTGTATCGTCGTTACTCCTGGCTGAATCCCGCACGGAAGAAATACCTATTTGTACGACCTACAAGTATTTGTTCCGGGTCTGGGTGTTTTCTATCTATAATATGTATGTATTTACAAAAAAATGTATTTAAGTAGTTTATCATCCATCTCGTTACCATAACACGAGATGGCTTTGTGTGAAATGTACCAAGGATATTTATTATTATTTATTTATTAAGCTATGATCCACAGTATATTTATTAGTATAACATCACATTCATTATAACATTGTTCTGCATTTTTTTCTACGTTTGAAACCATCATGGATACCCGACCGCTAAACGCCAGCAGGGTTATGTGGGACTATCTGGAACTTCTCCGGGGAGTAGATATATGGTAATTGCCCAATCTACCTACTAAAACTAACGGTGCCCCTCTACTGCCCGAAACAGGGCCACGGGTTTTACTCTCCAATGGGGGCGCATGTTCCCGAGGCAACTCTGAGGACAGGGGAGTCCCCTGAGTCTAAACCCACCACTCTGTGTGGCGCTCTTCGTCTGGACTCTCCCCGTGGGCCCGCCCGGCATGGGTGACCCTGAGCCGGTATGTGCATTGCATCTCCTTACGCAAATGGAACTCTTTCCTAGTTATTACCTACACGACGCATGACCACCTTGTTTACTAAAACCTTCCATATAATTTAATGGAGGATATAGGTACCCTAAATATGTACTTACATTTTAATTGATTTCATTAGAATCGTCGCTCCTTCAGCGTGAAAATATTCGATAAGAATATCAGATTGGAAACTTAAGTCGAAAGATGCAAATTAAGGCCCATTTAGACGGGGATAGTTTCTCGCACCATACGGTGCGAGAAACGTATGCTAGTATCGCAAGCAATAATCGCCATAACATTATCGCATCAAAATGTTTACACACAGGCAAGAAATAAATTCTCGCCTACGATTATGTCATACTAGCTGACCCGGCGAACTTTGTTTCGCCTTAAAGGCAATAAATGAGCAGATTTTTTATTTTATTAACTTCAATTTTTTATTTTTATCAGGATAAATATAAATAAAACATCTATGATTTTAATTATACTTTATTGGCCATCTATTTTAGCAACTGCACTTTTCAGTGAATCACCTTGTGACAGACGACATTTTTCGGTTTATTATCAGGCGCATGAACAAATAACGCAGATGGTCTTCTGACCCGGAACATGCCACATATAATTTATCTTGGGAAATACATGAATTTTCTAGATTTAGGCCACGGATCGGAAATCATTAAAACTAAAACGGTATATCAGTTGGTGTCGTCGGGATCCTCGGATGAGAATTTCCTCACCTTCCAACTTTACTTTGAGTATATTCCATTGTTCATCAATTCACTTACCACCAAACGCGTTCCGTTGCACACGTTTGGTGGTTTTGGTTTATATTTGGAAGCAAACTTAGTACGTAGCCAACCTTTAGTCGTAAATTGTGCGGTGGTAAGCCAGGCATATCCAAGGAGTCTTTTTTTACACAGTCAATATATTTGAATTAATGCAGTGTACCAATGATTTCATTCTGAATTATGTTAGTTACTTTATGTCACCTACATATTTATTCTTAGCCGCCAAAACAGCTCGCTTAGACAACCATTCATTATTTTTGTGTTTGTGAGTTCTTCCTTCGATGAACAGAAATTCTGAGAAAATAAAATCAATACACATATTTCGATGATTTGAGGCAAGCGCATATTTCAGCGGCAGCAGTCGATCTTGGAATTAGTGGCAGTGTTTGGCAGAAATAGCCAGACAGTAAAATCATTGCGCCTCCAAAACATCTCGAGCCCTTGCGTAGGTGTTCGGTCGGGTCGGATAAGTGCTTCCAATGCACGTGTATGCGCTATTGTACATTCGTCCCAGATGACGATTTTGCATTTTGATAAAACTTTAGCCGCTGAGGAGTGTTTTGTAATATTACATGGCATCTATTGGTCCAATGCGGACGCAAGTATGCAAGCAGTAATTAGTGCTGTATCGAAACGTTGCTCGATCCAAATTATGTAGTACCTACTTTATAAATTTATTCTTGTGCCTCTAAAATTATCTAGTTGTTGATCTCTTAAATTTGCTCAACGATTTTGCATTCCCAACCGATCCGTTTCACGGGCTGCCTCGATTTGCTCTTGTGATTGAGAAGCACGGATTCAAGCCATACTAATGCGGTGATCTTCACGTGCATTATTTAGTTCTTCTTCATTGTTCGGCACAATAAGCTAATATTTACTCGAAATAAATACATCAACCGGTCAACTTCAAAATTTCTAATTGTCAAATTTGTCAAACTATAGACAACATAGCGTGTAGCTGTCGGTGAAGATTTGATATTCCAGCAGTTGCATTTTGATAAACTATGTTTTATATCACGGAACGGGATTACACACATTTACACTTTCACGTTTATAATATTAAGTATGATTTTGTGAATTGTCCAACATCTTTATATTTAAAAGAAAGTCGGACATAGGATACCTAAGATTTTTATCCCGTTCCCGTAGAATGTGATATAATACCTACGTGGTATAACAAAGCGCAACTGACAGCGAAACTTTATGTTGTCTATATATTTAAATATGGCTGAAAATTTGACAATTAGAAATTAAAATTTAACTTAATATCTCTATAAATTTACACACAATATCTTTATAAATTGTAGCCTATGTGTTATTCTGATGTATAAGCTATATTATTATAAAGTTTCATTAAAATCCATTCAGTCGTTTTTACGTGAAAGAGTAACAAACATCCATCCATCCATCCATCCATACTTACAAACTTTCACGTTTATAATATTAGTAGGACAAGATTCGAATGTGACATATCGCTAGGCGATAATTTCCTAAGTCTGTTTACACAGCGACATTTTATAGGAAGATTCTTGCTTACGAGAAACTCGACTCGATCTAGTATGACATTTCTTCAAGTTCATACGAGTATCGTACAAATCGGTTTGAACCGTTTTGAGTGCGAGTTTTGATCATTCAAGTTTAGTAATTACTAGGTTATTGTTCTTAAAAATGACACAATAATCGTTTAAATATGGCGCTGCCGATAGTATTAAGTTGTTTCTTTGCTCCAAAATTGTTTCTTCTCGCTATCCAGTTTTTAACCCAACATATTTTTTTCCGTTTCCGTTTAAGTAATTCTTGTCTTAGAAGAGCAGATATAATTAAAACACCCTCGCGCACCAGACTCATGGTAGCAACTGGCACAAAAACTCGAAATACAATTATTGCTTCAAAATTCTGTTTAGACGGACACTGTCAATATTGTAATGCGAGGCAATTCTCGCCAAAGCGAGTGAGCGAGAGGTTTGAATGTTTAGACGAAGCAACTATTTTATATCCTTTCGATAATCGTATGTTCGAGGCGAGAAACTATCCCCGTCTAAATGGGCCTTTATTCTTGTCTTAGACGAGCAGATATAATTAAAACACCCTCGCGCACCACACTCATGGTAGCAACTGGCACAAAAACTCGAAATACGATTATTGCTTCAAAATTCTGTTTAGACGGACACTGTCAATATTGTAATGCGAGGCAATTCTCGCCAAAGCGAGTGAACGAGACGTTTGAATGTTTAGACGAAGCAACTTTTTTATATCCTTTCGATAATCGTATGTTAGGGGCGAGAAACTATCCCCGTCTAAATGGGCCTTTATGTAGGTTAGCGAAATAGCGCAAGTTCATACGTTGTGGATATCTATGAAAGAATTATGTGTTTATTTAATAGTGGACGCCAGAACGTCAAAGTTACTAATTCATTATAGTTACAATCGACATACTATATTGATCTACTGATAACTTACTTATTATAGTCCTACATATAACTTACATTATATATCCGTGTGGTGACGGATTTAGAATACACACGTCACCAATCCATGCTATCCTGAGGGTGTCGTAAGAGGCGACTAAAGGAACGCAAATGGCAGATCATCTAGAAGGAAAACTTGATACAAACCCTTTTTTTTGTCAACCCGCCTTGCCAGCGTGGCACTGTAGGCTAATTACCCTCCATGAATATGGAGGAGGCCTGACTCAGTAGTTTGTCATTTATGGGCTGAAACGAACGAACTTATTATATGTACCTAGTATTAACTATAGTGTCAGCACTAGGCAAGAACTTTTGAATTTGACTGCCTCGTTGGTCTAGTGGTTAGATGTGCCGCCTTTGGATCAACGGGTCCCGGGTTCGATTCCGGGGTCGGGCAAGTGTCTTTGTCTAAACCAGAGGCACTGGCTCGGAGTCTGGGTGTCATTTCTATCTATAATATGTATGTATTTACAAAAAAAAGTATATAAGTAAATAAATAAATATCCTTGGACATTTCACACAACGCCATCTCGTCCCAAGCTAAGCAACTTAATGCTTGTGTTATGGTAACGAGATGGATGATAAACTACATATATACATTTTTTTTTTGTGCGCCTAGAAGATATTAGTAGATGAGAGAGATGCTGACAAAGTGTTGAGTAAGTAAGTGGGTAGTTGGTCAATCGTATCTTTTTTTATACTGCGGTTTTTATTGAACTGTTGATCGAATCACGACTATGTCAGCCCTATCATCAAGCTCTCTATTATTAAGTCATGTTAAATCTGGAGCTTCCATGTCTAAAGGGCGTCGTCCACGCAGAGAGAATAGAGCTAGACAGCTTGACAAACTAATCTAATCGACATATACTATAATTTCTACGTTCACGTATCCGAGAGTGGCCGAGCCTGTCTACGTAGACTGTCGTAACATATTAGCTAGGGTAGTCTCGCTAATGTGTACACGTCGTAGATTGCCCTATGACAGTCACATCTCCGTAATTTTAATCTATGGACGACGCGCTTAACAGTATTTTCTGTACAGATCGGGACAGTGCAATGGCTGTTTGTAATGTCTGCGCAGGCAGAAATGCCTGGTAGTGAACAATCATATCTCAGCGCACATATATATTTATAGATACCATTAACCTAATTTACTCTTGAAAATGCATAGATAGCTGTTTGTTCCGAAGTATGTCCTTCATAAAATACAATCTTTTTTTAACTAGCCATATCCATATCAGGTTGTTTTAATACAACGCTAAGTAAGCATAAAATATTATGCAGCGTAGATACGAAATATTATGATGTAACAATATGCAAAACAACAATGCGACAAATATCTGGTTACAAGTAGGTATCTTGTTTACTTGCCTATTCGATTAAACGCATACGTACCTATGCTCTAGAAAATATCTATGCCATTTTACTTCGCTAACTCAGGCGCTTAAAAACAATAATCTTCGTAACTACATTTGGAAATTTATCCCTACATACTCTTTCTACCCCCGACTAGACTAACGAACCCGTCTGTAATGTGTCGATGTGGTACCTATACCACACCGGTCAAACGAAGAGCTAAGGTTTTCTGAAGTTTCCTTCTATAATGACTAGATTGTCATTAAATTTACGTTATTAAACCTATGATTTCGTTAAATTCGTGACGACATGTACACCGGGGGTAGATTCGTCCTCGAAATATACTTTTGTATTCCTAGTCATACAATAAAAAGTTTGAACTGATACTTCATTCATTACTCACCTTCTTTCCATTCACAAAGAAAACCAACTCCGTACAAACATCCTCACTATCCTCTTCGATATTCAACAAGCCCATATTCGTTTTCTGTAACACGTCCTACTTTAATATATAGCGAAACACAACTGGCGTTGACTACTGGCGATTAGTGGCGATGTGTCGTGCCCTCCTCCCACAAACCGAGGGCAATCGGCTAATTGTACAAGTTATCTGTTTTTTACTACGTATCAATAGCAAGATAACTTATTATCATGAGTTTACTGATGAAACTGAGACATTCAACTGCATTAATGATTCAAACGGCCTTATAAACTGGTCAAGTGAGCAGGTTGTTAATCTGTAGGCGTTGTCAGTGTGATTTTGTTGTCTACTGACTGACACATGTTAAAGTTTAGTTTGTTATATGTATTAATATTAACATCTGCCATTGGAGTGATTTTCTAAAAGATGATTAGATACCTAGTACCTTTAATCGAAATGAAAAAAGATTTACACTAATAATGAATTAATTACTGAAGTCGGGTCCTTTAGTAGAGAAATTAAAAATATTACGCAAACATTTATAGAGTTTTGACTACGCGCTTATAAAATATTTGTAGAAGATTAATGGTTAAAACAAATTATTACTATTGTTCACATTATGAAGCGCAGTTATATTGCGATATATGCACAATACTTTATTGTAGCTAACACATAATGGCGACGTAAATTACCATAAATTTACAACTTGGTTTTCTATTTTTAAACACGAGACCCTAGCCAATGTGCCATCGGCAATAAACGGATTAGCTGTTGAGTGAGATTATTATCATAACAAGTCCTGAGTGTTCTGCATACCTACTTATTTTTTGTAACGTTTCATCTAACATTAACCTATGAAATACAGACTGCTATTTTTTCTCAAATCTTACCTACTATCGATTCTTTAATTAAACGTCACTCCGTTTTGTTAAAACCTGTATTATTTTAACTCAAGTATCATATATCAATAAATGGCAAAAAATATAAGAACTAATGTTAGTAGTCAGTTTGCAATTGAATGAGGAAAAATGAATATGGTTAAGGAATGGACGTATAAAAAAACTTTTTCATCCCCCCATCTCGGAAAGAGTATTTTTGCTCTTCGATATCTGAGTGCAAAAGCCTTTTTTATTCACTAGAGAATAAAGTATTTTTGCTCTTCGATATCTGAGTGCAAAAGCCGTTTTTATTCGCTAGAGAATAAAGTAAAGATTATTCTGTAATACTTACCTGTCATAATGTAGTAATTAATACCTAAACTGAAATAAAAGTGTACCTATCTTGTGATTGTAAACGTTTTTTTCTGCATTTAGTCATTTCCTCGCTGAGTTGGAATGAAAAGTTACGTGTTGCACTCGAGTGCAAAGATTTTTCACCTCGTGCTCTTTTGATTCCCTCGCTAACGTTCAGGATTCTAATTTTGAATCACTCGCTGCGCTCGTGATTCAATTTTAGGATCCTTCGCTTGCTCGGTCATCAAAATTGAACACGCGGTTAAAAAGCAACTTTGCACTCTTGTATAACAAATAACTATTTTTATACGTCCATGGGTTAAGGAAATTTTAATACTAGGCTGTGTGCAGATGGCAACGTCAAATTAAATAATAAAGATATGCTATAATTATTCTCTTTAATGTGTATTCTCGGTCAATACCTACAGCAAGAAGATAAGATACGTCTGTGAAGTAACAGTATGGAGTTAGGTATATTTGTGTCTTTCATATTACCTACTCGATTGCTGCGTGAGTTTACAATCAGCCCCCAAGTCTGCTTTTTAGTATATACTAGCGACCCGCCCGGCTTCGCACGGGTGCAATATTGACCTATAAACCTTCCTCTTGAATCACTCTATCTATTAAAAAAAACCGCTTCAAAATCCGTTGCATAGTTTTAAAGATTTATGCATACATAGGGACGGACAGACGACAGCGACTTTGTTTTATAATAGTTAGTGATAGTGATAGTGAAGTGACATTTAACAGGATGCAATTGCTAGCCTATCAAAATACCTACGTAATCTCCTAAATACAAGAGGCCTAGTTATTATAAAGACGTAAACTGTATTCTCAGCAGTGGTCGCGTTCCGTACTGGTGGTAGACAGTCGAATGTTTAATTATCACTACATAGTATAAAACAAAGTCGCTGTCGTCTGTCCGTCCCTATGTATGCTTAAATCTTTAAAACTACGTAACGGATTTTAAAGCGATTTTTTTTAATAGATAGAGGTTTTCAAGAGGAAGGTTTATATTATGTTTATACATCCATAATATTGTAGAGAAACACTGATAAATCGGCGGGCCGCTAGTTATATAATATTGCTGTTAATAATTTGTTGACAATTTGTAAGTGTCCCTCGTGACCTAAAGACAATAAATTATTAGAATTTTACTGGTCAAACCAAATAATTTATCGGTTGCCCTACTAGATGGCAATGGCTTCATGTACTAATTGATCAATTAAAGTAATGTGGATCCCAATGATATTGGGAAAAGACGAGGAAGAAGAGATATGCAGGGTTTTTGTAACACCCAGTATATTATACTTTGGTTACTTTGGGAGTCCCACCTCGACGACACTGATTTGTAATGAGCCTAAAATGAATTAAAAGAAAAACAGATGTTATCAAGACAATTATACTTTATAAGACTACTAACAATATTTGATAGGTAAATCTTATCAATAGATAATGGAAAGTAAATACACATGTTGATAATAACGTTCACATAAATAAGCTATTGCACAAACGTATGCGCTAAAATAATAAATAAAAAAATAGGTACACATTTCATGCAACGACGTTCCACGGTTTTCCATTAGTAGTAATTGATGGCACCACCTGCAGAAAAATAAAATGGTTAATTTTTCACTCCCGACTCTAATTTCTTTTTATCAGCTAAGAAGAATCTTTATTTTTTACCATAAACACGTATGACTGTTTTATTAACATTGGTGCTCTGTATTGTGTACATGTTACGTAAGGTCACCAACTCAATCCATCCTGAGTGTGTGGTATGGGTAACTGAACAGGGGATGTAGCCAAGTGACGTTAAAACGTACGCTTTGATGGAATAGAAAAACAAAGGAGCATTGACACGACCTGCCAATCTATACATTTGTCTTTCTACTAAACTAACTAATATGTACGTTTCGAAATACTATACTCAATAGAGTTAAAATCGAAAATCAAAATGCCTTTGACTGTAGATTTTGACCGTTATCGTAACCTACTAATATTACTAATATTATTAGTGTCTATCCGGGACGTACGTACACAATCTTTTTCGTTTTTAAAAATAACGATACCTATACACTAGGTATAACTTGTGTCGCGTGGGCAGTTTACAAACATGTAATTCCTTAGTGCCTCTGGTTTACACAAAGACCGTTGAACCGTTGATCCAAGGGCCCCTAGACCAACAAGGCAGTCAATTTCAATAGATCATAGTCATAGTAAGGTTGGAGCCGATGAGCAGACAATTTGCGTCTTGACATATTGAAAATATTTAGTAGAGATAATTTAATTCCGATGTTTGATTTACCCGTTTCGTAATATCATCTTCACAAGCCATTCGTATTCGGGCGCAAGTAGCTGGAACGTCCATATTAAATTCCGGGGCTACACCACTCTCAATTCGAGCGGCACTAATAGCTTCTTTTATGGCAAAAAATACTGTTGCAGCAAGAAACAGAGGAGGCTCACCTACTGCCTGAAAACAAAATAGTTATGAATTGATTGACCGTGTCGCGACAGTGTTGTGAGTATTCGGTGATACCAGTCCCTTTGGCATGTGGTGTGGCCTACTAAATGAAATAGCTACAAGAGAAGGAATTATAGACATCAAACCATTTATTCTTTCGGGCCGGCAAACATAACAGGAAATAACTCATAAAGCAAACTGGAGAAGACTCGGTTCAGCTGTACGTAGTTTGTGTGTTAAGAAAAAAAAATGTATGTATGTGAGTAGGTCATTTCGGCGTGTATGTAAGGCGCAGTGCTGGTAGGCTCCTGATTAAGGTCGCTGAAAAACGATAGGTGCGGACGGCCCAGGACCGACCCTTGTGGAGATCCTTGGGGAAGGCCTATGTCCAGCAGTGGACGTGTATTGGCTGAAATGATGATGATGTTATTTGATTATATCAAAATTATTTCAAAAACGCCATTTACCTTTGAAGAATAAACTGCCCTTGGATTCGGAGCGCCTTTCAAAAGAGACACGTTGAACACCTTAGGTATATCAGAGAAACCAGGTATTTTATAAGCTCCAGGCCCTCTAGAAATGGTTTCACCGCGATCCGAAAATATCATCTCCTCCAAAGTATAATAACCGTAGCCTTGCATGAAGGCACCTTCGATTTGCCCGATGTCTATTGCTGGGTTTAAGCTCTCCCCAACGTCCATCACGATGTCGGTCTGCAATACTTGATGATCTCCAGTCAAACAATCGATTATAACCTCTGAACACGCGACTCCATAAGTAAAATATTCAAACAGTTCTCCGGAATTCGTGTTTCTATCGAATTTAATCTTTGGAGCAGCGTAAAATCCAGTTGCTGATAAAGACACTCTATTCAAGTAGGCTTTCATCACCCAATCTTCCCATTTCCCATTGGGATCTTCAGACTTAAAAGGTTCTAGTCTTTTTTTTAACACTTCACACGCTTCTACTACAGCCATGCCGTTTAAGTCAGAGCTAATACTTGCTGCTGTTGGTGAAGTGTTCGGAACTTTATCCGTTGACATCTCGCTAATGTGAATCTTCTGGTACTCTACTTCCAAGGCCTTTGAAGCCACTTGAATCATCTTTGTGAAAAGCCCTTGTCCCATTTCTATGCCTCCAATGGAAATTAAAACTGATCCGTCTTTGTAAATTAAGACTAATGCCCCGGCTTGCATGAGAACATCGGTTTGGAATGATATTCCATATTTGGTTGGAACTAAAGTAATTCCTTTTTTCTTCCAACGATTTCTCCTGGAACAAAAACGTCAAAAGATATTTTTTGGTTATTAGTATCATTATTCTGGCTCTCACGCAAGTGTGTTCCGAACCCGTGATTCCATAAATCTCTTTAATTGCCAATTTTATTATGTACGGTGAATTTTAAAAAACATCGCAGACCGATTCATTTACATTGGCTTAAAAATTAGGTACAGGTCAGTCCCATAGCCAGTCAGATTTTTTTTTAGTCGATCTTGTCTTTTTTAAGGTTAAGCGTTTCATATAATTATTCCCAGTAAAAATCCTTTTTTATTCGAATGGTATGCTTATAAACGGGCTTATGGGCGCTATGGCGCTCTTTAGGGGAGGCCTATGTCCACCAGTGCATGCAGCAGCAATGTGGGCTGATGATGATGATGATTATGCTTATAAATAGTCCATTAAATTAACATATAATAAAAAAAAGAAACACTAAAATACTGTCGCGGTAAATAAACTATTTGCGTTGCCAATCTCATTAAACCCTGCAACTGAATAATTGAGTAAACGTCAAAACATAGTAGGATATTATTTTTATTTATTACCTGTTGAATTCTTCTATTTCTTGTTTTCTTTTCCAATAATTGGATGTTTCCATGCATTCTTTCCAACATCTTGACAAAGTGCAATATTTGAGTTTCTGATTATAATGTGTCATGTCTCCTTCACGGTATAGGTTCATCTCAATTATGTCTTCGTAAGGTTTTCCCAAAGTATGGGCTACATGTCTCATTATATTTTCAGCAGCTAACATTGCTTGAGGAGCACCAAATCCTCTAAATGCTGTGTTCGAAGGCATGTTCGTTTTACAAAGATATCCGAATATTTCGACATTTGGTGAGTAATAACAGTTATCAATATGCGTTGAAGCTCTTTCCAACATCTGTAAAACATAAGACATCTATAATTATATAGGAGTTGGACTTACGGTAAAATCTTAGAAAAAAAAATAGCACATATACGCTCTCGCAGCGAAAGTGTCATAACTCCGAAAATAAGCACGAAACCAACAAGGATCGTAGGAAACTAATAACGATACTTAGTTGGCTGACTGTCGCTAGAATCAATGATTTGTAATTAAAAATGATTGTGGTAGAAAAACGTTGATATCTCACTCATACTTTCATACTTAATAGAAAAACATGTTCAATACAGAACTTTTAATTAGCTCTATGCCCTAAGGGGCTGTCCATTAATCACGTGAGGTTCCAAAGAGGGAGGGAGGGGTTCGGAAAAAAATCACGAATCATCACCAAGGGGTAGGGGGGTACAGTAAGATATCACGTGTATTTAATTTTTCGTCAAACGCGTCATTTCTGAACCGAATAGCGGTGTGTTTAAGCTTCTTTATAGGTACTAAAAAATACACTTTTTTGATGGGGGGTGGAGGGGTAGTCTTAAACCTCACCACGTATCGCCAAGGGGGAGGGAGGGGTTAAAAAATGTTAAAAAAACATCTCGTTATAATGGACAGCCCCTAACTTGGATCGCTACACAGGGCTTTTGTTACAACCTATAGGTACCTACAAAGTCAATCCAGCTGCAGTAGTGCGAACTTGCAAATCTGTTCTCGCCTGCGTTAATTCTGCGTATTTTGCAAATCAGTGATAAAATATTCAATACTTACCGAGCAAGAAATATCCATCGAGTTTCCAGCGTTAACGTATATTTCAAATCTAGTGGCAGATATTTTTCCGTCATCATTAAATGATACTTTATATTTAATAAGGCACGGGTGTCTATAGCCTGTTACTTGCATGTCTTCTTCTCTATCTAAAACTGCTCTTACGGGCTTATTGAGTTTATAAGCGGCGACGGCTACGGGAATAGCTAATAACGCTGCTCTTGTTTCTTTACCACCGAAACCACCTCCAAGTCTTTTCACTTTACTCACAACTTTGTGGTTGGGTATTCCTAGAGTTTGTGACGCTATACGCTTAAACAAAAACATAACTTAAACAGAAACATGTTTTAATGTAACCAATCAGTTTGAATACAAGACTATAATTGCTAAATAACTTACTGCAATATCTTCTGGATTCTGAGTAGTAGCGATAATTTCTAGTTCATCTTCCTTCCTGACTGCATACGCCGACAACGTCTCTAGATAAAAATGTTCTTGTGCACCACTTCTAACACTTCCTTCAATAACGTGACTTGATTTTAAAAACGTTTCGCTGACGTTTCCCTTCTTAAATACTTTTGGATGACCAGGGTAAAATGACTGATACGTGATTGCATCTTCCAATGATATTATTACTGGTCTTATAGACTCATATTTTACAATTACTAAATCTTTTCCTTGTTTTGCTGCACTCTCGGATTTCGCTACTACTGCTCCTATAACACAAGCGCGACTAGTTACAATGTCACGTGAAAAAATTTCCTCATCTTTGATTATCGGTCCCATTTTATTGGATTCTTCACTCAAGTCATTCGCTGAAAGGAATGCTACTACACCAGGTACTTGCAAAGCTTTGCTAGCATCTATTGACAATATTTTAGCATGAGCTTCTGCGCTAAATATAATTTTTAAATATAGTTCTCCTTCGACACGTGGCATATCATCACAATATATCGCTTCACCGGTAGCTTGTTTGAAAGCTGACATATGAGGTATGGGGATACCAACTGCATCATACACTTTTCTATTTTTGCCTCTTAATTCAAAGCACTGTGTACTGCTTGGTGGTATTGATGAAATTATATCATCGGTAGGCATTTCATTTCCGATTTTCGTCTTTAAACCGTTGGTTGCAGCATGTTGGGAAACGTATGCATAAAATTTGAAAAACAAACTCAGACACAGTGATTTACGGTACTCTGCCATACCGCCAGGAGCCGAAATATCTAGTTTCAATTCGTCAGTTAAAGAGTCCATAACAATATTTATTAAATCTTTATCCCATCGACGGCCTTTTAAGATTTCAGATGTTTTGTTTGCAGAGACTGTTGTTGGTCCCATGCCACCATAACAAAATGTAGCAACGTCTATTACTTTAGTTACCGGATTAAATTTTACATTGAATGCTGCAGTCACTATAGATATGTCATCATCTCGTCTCCTTGCTTGTTTGTACGCTTTGAAATATTGCATACATTCACTGAATGGTACTTCTACAGAAAGAACGACTTCATCATCTTCTATTATGGTATTTCGATATCCAGTGAAAAATCTGTCATCTATTATTATTTTCCTTAACCCATATCGGCTGCTGTTTACGTTTACTACTGCTGAACAAGCCATCAATATAGGGTTCAAGTCTGATATTGGACTTGCTGTTATGATATTTCCGACAAGAGACGCCACGTTTCGTACTTGATCACCAGCAAACCAGTGTAACATGTCTTTTAGAGCCGAGAAAACTTTAGATTTATTTGGGTCGAGTTTTATCTGCTCTTCTAAGAAATATGATAAGTCTGTCAAAGAGACAGCTGCGCCAATTATCATTCCTTTATCGGCAATCTTACACGTAAGCATTTCAGGTATCGCTAACGGAGACAGTAAAATTTGATAAATTTTATTTTTAAATTTAGTTTCGACCCCTATCTCCGTATTACCTACCACAATTTTACTATTTTCAATATTGCTTTTTAAAGAAAGCAACTCTTCTAATCTTCTTGGCCGTATCCAGGTGACTTTTTCGCCCTTGAAATATAAGTAATCCTTCCCATATCGTGGATTTAATTTCAACTCAGGTGGAAATATTGGCTCTTGCGTTGGATCATACGGAACAAACATTGATACGTCATACAATTTTTTATCCACTTTGCTTCTATCTTTTGGTGTTTTTTTGTTACGACAGCAATCTTCACCCATGGCGCATGAATTAGTGCCTTCGTTACTGTAATACTGTTCCCATCCTTCCATGAACGACTTAAAACCTTCTATAATAGGTCGGTAGCCCGTACATCGACACAGATTTCCTTGTAAAGCTGTTTCTATGTCAATAAATTTAAGATTCCTTTTGCTTCGGAGCAATGCGTACATTGACATAACTATGCCAGGGGTACAAAACCCACATTGCGAGCCATGTGCCTTAGCTATCCGTTCTTGAACAGGATGCAATCTATCTTGTGTGGAGCCAATTCCTTCGACGGTCGTGACTGCTAATCCATGCATAGCGCAAACTGGAAGGAGGCAAGAGTTCACTGCCATGTGTCTGATTACATAATTAGTGATAGTGTTAAAGATAATTATTTTCAAATTGAGGTATAGATTGCTTTAGGCTACTTATCGTATAGGTCACGGCCTCATTTAAAATATTTCCATACGAGAATATTAAGCTTCCAGAAATTATTTAGAGACCAAAATTTCCATACGTTTTACGTAATTATTATAATCATCAATATCGGAAGAATACAAAAATTCGCATTTTATGTATGAACTCTCATGAAAATCTCTTTGGCTATACTATTTGTATCTGGCTGGTTTTGGTATCATTGAAAGTTTACATTTTATAGAACATAATTCCAAATTCAAATTAGGAAAATGTGTGATTTTCATTTGTTTTTCGTACTGTCAAGATGAGTGAATCTAATGAAGAAATTCGAAACATTTTAAAATTTTACTAGTAAAGGAAAAATGCAACGCAAACCGCGAAAAAAATTTGCGATGTTTATGGACCTAGTGCAGTGACTGTGAGAGTAGCACAAATTTGGTTTAAGCGTTTTCAATCCGGAAATTTTGTCAAAGGAAATTGATGTCAAAGGTGCATGTCGCTCTGGTCGCTCTATAACGGATAAAATGGATGTCATTTTTGAAAAAGTGGAGCAAGATCAGTAGTTACGACGTAGCTGAAGAACTGGGAATTGACCACATAACAGTTTTGGCGCATTTGAAAAAAACTGGGTACACATAAAAGCTCGATATTTGGGTACCTCACGAGCTCACTAAAAGGAACCTAATGAACCGTGTACTCATTTGTGATTCTTTATTACGACGTAATGAAACCTAACCATTTTTGAAGAAGCTGATAACTGGTGATGAAAATTGGATCACGTACGACAAGAACGTGCGAAAAAGGTCGTGGTCAAAAGCCGGTCAGGCTTCACAGACTGTGGCGAAACCCGGGTTAACTCGCAACAAGGTGATCGATCGAACAAAATGGTACCTACATACTTTAGTTAAATGTAAATAAACGTTCTTTTAAATTTCTTAAAAAATGCGAAGAAGCTTTTCCCCCAACCTATTAAAAAAAAACAATGCCGTTTTTCGTTGCAACTTTATAACTCTAGAATGGCTGAACCGATTTGAATGATTTTTTTTTTATGCGTTTGGGTGGCACCAAGGTTGGTTTAGATTCACAAATCAGCCCGACAGATGGCGCTGCAGTCGGTAAACGAATATCATGCAGGACAACGTCTGCCCGGTCAGCTAGTTAATCTATAAATTTGGATGGAAATAAACTTTAAATCCATAATATTGTTTAATTGTGTCTAAAAACACACAATATAAAAATGATGTTTATCTCGGCTTTGTAATTAATTCATGGCTTTTAATAGCATAAGATCGGCAATAATAACTCGCATAACACGCAGACTACTATTACTCTATAGAAAAAAACTAAATCGAAGTGGTTATCGCCTTACGCCTACATAATATGGTAAGTGTTAACAGTAAAACATATGTAGGTTTAAACTACTCTGTCAAGAAAGTACCGGCCAAAGATTAGTATTACACAAAATGTTTGTTAATCAATCCACATTTATTTATCACCTTTTATGTATGCTCCCTCAGAAACGATAAACTTACGCCAACGTATATACAATCATCAAAAAATAAAATTTAACGCTGTTTCCGCAACCGCTTTTGAACGCTTTGTACCACTCATAAGCACGTGTTTTTGATAAAGTCGATTCACCGTAAGCCTTCTGTAACATTTTCAGTGACTCCGAACACGAAATTCCATTGGCGATGCCAAATTTAAGACCAACTCTTTGTTCAATGCTTTTGTCCAATATATGAAATTCGTAATTAAATAGAATTATAATATAGATAAAATAGAATTAAAAATAGCACTGTTCCTACTCAGACTCCGCGCCAAAATGCAAAACAGTTGTGCCAATCTAATAACAAAAATAAAACAAAAATTTGAATTAGGAACCATAAATAAGTCATCCATTCCCAATGCTGTCTTGACTAAATGTATGTTCATTTAAAAACAAACAGTTTGTCAAAAATAATGACCACCCTGCATAACCCACCTTTCCACTAATACAAATTCAACAAGAGGTTTAAAATCAGGACAAAGACAACATTTTCTCTCATTTACAATAACAGGAACTATAAGCCAAATTTGCAAAATACATAGTATCCAAATACACAGCTTCTTTACAATGATTAACATAATGTAGATATTTGCGGATAATAATTACATGTATTTCAACGTTTTTGTTTCTGTCGGCTCATTCGCTCATCGAGCCCGTAGGTCTATTAGGCGCGCGAGTTCATATCTATCCTGAGGAATGTTGTAACGCTGTTACCTAATAAGTTATGGTAATGTCGTTAATATCTTTTTCGATTCCCGCACGGAAGAAATATTTGTATGACCTGTCAATTTGGTTTATTGTAACTTATGGTAATTTTGCAAATTATGGAACAAAATAAATGTGGTAAGTAATTACTTATGTAGGCCCCGATGGACATGAACTCGCGCGCCTATAATAATTCGTCTATTTGGGTGGAACCCTATAATAATTAATTCTCATAGAGCGCGTTTTCGACTGCCATGCCGAACAGATACTATTTTGTTATCTAAATGTCTATATGAAAGCCTGTATGTAAAAGTAAACGTAGATTTCAAAAGGATACTTTATGCGGTCTTCGTCTCTAAAGTATTGGGATACCATTACAGTACAAGCACCACAACCACCTTCTCCGCAGCCATACTTTGTTCCCGTGAGCTGAAGTTTCTTGCGAAGATACCATAGCAAGGTCCATTCCGGATCTGGATTCTTTTCTTCTATCTGAAAATTGTAAGCAAAATAACGTGATTGGATTTATTTGGCGTATGCATTATTTCCCAGAATTTGGTCCTTATTAATATACAGGTGTGTTTTTTTTATAAATTTTCGTGTTTAATTCTTGACTAGAATATTTCAAAACTACTTAATGCAATTTTCAATAAGATCTGACTCGGTTCTCTTATGAATAATTTTCGATATACATACTTAAAATAGTTCCGATTTTGGCAATCCACACATATTTGAAAATAACACCCTGTACTGAGGACATGACCGGCTGCTCAAACCACAAAAATTATTTATTTTATATTTAATATAATTATTAAAAAGTAGGTATTCCGTAAGATCAGCATTCGACACATAACATGACCTAGACTTCCAATGAACTAATTGTGAAAAACCACTCAACAGGGTGTAACTAAACGAGACATAGATACATCGAATGGAGCCGTTCTGCGTACTTATCACTACATATTAAAAAAACAAAGTCGCTGTCGTCTGTCAGTCCCTAGATAGATAGATAAACTCTTTATTGTACACGAGAGAAGTAGACAGAACACAATAATATGTAACAATTTGTACAAGTGGCGGTCTTATCGCTGAATGCGATTTCTTACAGACCTAGATGAAAATGAAATGCTTAAACTTTAAAACTACGCGACGGATTTTGAAGCGGTTTTTTGTTAAAGATACAATAAATTCGAGAGGAAGGTTTATTTTTATAATAATACATGTGTAATATTGTAAAGAAACACTCATAATTTTTGATGTTAATCATTGCACCCGGGCGAAGCCGGGGCGGTTTTTTGTTATAGATAGAATGATTCGAGAGGAAGGTTTATTTTTTATAATACATGATAAAAAGAACATATTGTAAAGAAACACTCATAATTTTTTATGTTAATCATTGCACCCGAGCGAAGCCGGGGCGGGTCGCTAGTTAAGTTTAAGAGATAAATATATTTTTGTGATCCAAATTCTAATCACCCGCCCCATTGAGTCAAAAAGAGCCGTATCGTGAATATTATCCCGCAAGATTAAAAAACTGTGTTCCACAGGGTTTATTCTTGGGTTTCACGTGATTTTTTCTCTAGTTACGGCATTTTCCTAATATTCCCCAAATTCAGTAGAAAATTATTTGTTGTGAACCAAAAAGATACCTGACTAAGTGAGTTGTTCACGTCTCGTCGTAATTAACATTTTTTCTTTTAACTTTAATCAGAAAAGGTCATCAGTAGAACTACTAAATCAATATTACACAATTTTAAATCATGATCTAGATATACATCTAACCATACGCTTGCCTTAAACTACCGGTCTACCGTGACCACAACTAAGATTGTATAATTTAAATGGATATCAAATGTATGATTGGAGGAACCTGATCCGTATGGCGACCACGGGTTCACTTACGAGTAAGGATACTGGTTTTGGTAGTAATATAATTCCGTGTCGTAACGGATTTAGAATACGCAATATCAACAACCCATACCATCCCGAGGGTGTCGTAAGAGGCGACTAAGGGAACGCAAGACGCAAATCACCTAGCCGCAAGAGAAGGAAAACCTAATACAAACACTTAACCCAACCCGTCTTGCCAGCGTGGGGCAGTAGGCTAAATTCCCTCTATGAATTTGGAGGAGGCCCAACTCAGTAGTGGGTCATTCATGGGGTGAAACGACGATACTGGTTTAGGTAAATTTAAAAATAGTTTGTAATAAGATTCGTCTTCTTAAGCACTACTGCAAACACGGGGATTGGAGAAAAGACCCTAAATGCGTCCAAAGAGGGAATAGACAAACGTCCGTATGTTGACTGCCTTGTTATGTGGATATGGTGCCGCCTTTGGATTAGGAGACCCACGTTCGATTCCGTAGTCGTGCAAAAGCCTTTGTGTAAACCAGAGGCACTTCCTCTATACCTGGGTGTCATTTGTGTTCGTGAATAAAATTATGTAATTTTTTTTTCGCCCGTGTTTCAGTTTAACGCTTCCGAGGCAACTCTGAAGACAGAGGAGTCCCCAAAGCCAAAACCCACCACGACTCCGTGTGCCGCTCTTAGTCTGGCCTCTCCCCGTGGGACCGCCCGGCATGGCCATACCGACCCTGAGCCCCAACGGATCCTAAAGGCACGCAAGCCCTCTCACCACACCAAGGTGGCAGCACGGTCGGTCGAGAGGGAGGAGTACCTACTCAACTTCGCTCCGGCAGTTAATACGCGATTGTTCTATTCCTGAATTTTCTATAACACTTCATAATCTTGATTCTAGAATGTTCGGTACAGCGCTGTACTGAGAAGTGTTAATAAATACACAGCTTCGAAATGACCGACCAATTGTCTCTGTTCATTTCTATTGGCTGATGCTATAAAAAGATAGCAAATTAAGAAAACTGATACCAAATCTAATATCAGGTAATAGTTATACTTTAAAATAAATAAGTACGGTTTGCTTAGTCAAACTAACACTGCACATATCTTATTAAGTTGTAACATCATTGTTAATAAGTATCTACCCACGTATAAAATAGTAGTTTTTTTTATTTTATCTACACTGCGCTGCAAAACTAAGTATCACAGTTTTAAAATTGCAATAACTTTTTAAGTACACAAGATATACTTTCGAAATAAAAAGGACTCGAAAAAAAGTCAAGCAAAAAAAAGTGGTCTCTGCCTACCCCTACGGGAAAGAGGCGTGATTATATGTATGTATATTACACATTAATGCTTAACCATTCTGCAAATATCAACGTCAATGACAGCATTTTAGGTACCAAAAATAACAAAGAAATCCCGACAAGAAACTAAATCTATAATCTTTTAAGATAAAAGAGACAATATGTGAGATATTCCTTGTGCGTTATCTTTAATCTTAATTGTAGGTACAAAAATTGATGCGTACCTATCATCAAGACATAACAAAAACCATACGATAGATACAAAAATTATAATGATTTATTATGTGATGAAAATGCACTTACCTTTTTACCATTGACGAAAAACACGAGGGTTGTGACCACATCACTTGCAATGAAGCTATCCATGACTAATTAAAAATACATGGATTAGTTTCTTTAGCACTATAGGCAAAGCGACTTGACTGTGTTACAATGTGGACAGCCGAGGTCGAACAACAACAGAACAGCTACTAACGTGAATTTTGCTCAACATCTATCTAGTATCTCGCTCGAACTCTGTAGGTAGGCACGTTCTTGTTTTAAATAATCTCAAATGTATAGTGGATAACGTATGTTTTGTGCAGCGTCTAATTAAAAGTGACATAAATGTTTAAAAGGAAACCTGAAAATTTGTACGTTGTTGTATTGGTCATTGAAATATATGTTTTGCATGTGTACATTTTGTCAATTTATTATTAATTGGAGTGCATGGTTTTGGAGCTATAGTGGACTGGAGGCAAGGTCCTCAATGCTACTGTGAGCTGTGCGTACTGCACGCACTCGATACATGGAATATAGGTTTCTTAAAGTAAAATAATTTTCAAAATAGGCGTATTTATCCATAACAAGGACATTTTTTAACAATCAAATCTTTCATGTAACTGTAGTATTAGTAAGAGCGAGTATCGGAGGGGTTCGATAAAAAACCCTATGTATTGGTATACCATCTAAACGCCTGTAATACTTTTAATAGCACCATCTTCATCAATTGTTTTCAAGAATTTAGTAACTTAGTTTTGACGATGTTTTGATTTTTTTCCTACCAAGTCTTAAATCTCAAGATGGCTTCGAAAATATCGCCTCGTTAATGATATTTTTTTACCCGTATTAAGTAAACAGTTTATTCAATAAAACATAATTAAAACATTCCAATACTTAAAAATCATGACTTATTAATAATTAAACTGGGCTGTTTTCGCCAAGATAATATTCGTCGTAAGTCAGTTATATAGAATGAAAATTAACATTTTGAGGAAACGAAATGTAGACTAGGCATTTTTTAAGTGAATACCACTATATTGTATTCATGCCTTTCTCACACCAAAAGACAGTGCTAGCTTAAATTTTTTCTTGTTATAATCTATATGAAATACCAACAAATGGCAGTTCAGCATAACTCAAACGGAACTTTATTTAAGTAGGATTAAATACCATCTTACGGCCCCTGACCCACACTAGGTAGCCCCTACACACAACTATCCGTCGTCATACCTACATACACACCTTTCATACACAATTCCTCACTCCTGCAATCCTCCATCTCCCTAGATCGCTCACAATCCCTGCGTCCACTCACATTCATGCTGAAACTACCACCGGTTCCGAAAGCTGCTCTACAGAGAAGAGCCGGCAAGAAACTCTGTAGTTTTGTTTTAAATTATTTGTAAACAATAAAAAGTACTAAACAGCATAGTGAGAGCTGGTTCGCCAAATGTGAGAAACACGCTACGCGTTTACACAATGAATGACGAATAGGCCTTGACAGGGCCAATCAAAAAACAAATTCGCGTACAAAGGTCTGCATTGCGTCATTAATCACACATACAGTGTACATTAAATGATATTTTCTAAATACTACGTACAAATTATTCCGCTAGTGAGATGTATTACTAAAGGGGCCATAGGAACAGAGCACAGGCACCAAATGGCGCGGTAGTCCCCTTTATTAAATAATGTACGTTTAACAAAATTTTTGAATTTAACTGGTCTAGTGCTTAGATGTGCCGCCTTTGGATCAACGGGTCCCGGGTTCAATTCCGGGGTCGGGCAAGTGTCTTTGTCTAAACCAGAGGCACTGGCTCGGAGTCTGGGTGTCATTTGTGCTCGTGAATTACATGTTTGTAAACTGCCCCCTCGACACAGGTTATACCTAATGAAGGGGTTGCGTTCTTTTTTTAAAAAAAATATCTACAATAATGTCGTACACACTGCTACTCACTGCTGTCAGACAAGAACTATGACGGGAAATATACTTATGGAAGTAGAAGCAACCTACTTTTCCTTACCAGCCCCATACTTCCTTGTGTTGTGATCCATGAGTCACATTTCTGGTGGATATTGCAAACATCCGGAGACAATAGCCACATTCCATTAAGCATGCTAGTTACCTAAATTATTCAAACAATATAATTTTGCCTATGCATTGCAAATGGTGACAGATGTAGAATACATAATGTAACCAACTCAAATCATCCTGTGAGGCAGATCACCTAGCCACAAGAGAAGGAAAACTTGATACAAACCCTGTGCTAATCCATCTTGCCAGCATGAATTTGGAGGAAGCCCAACTCAGTAGTGGATAATGTATGGTATAAATATCCTTTGACATTTCATACAACGCCATCTCGTCCCAAGCTAAGCAACTTAATGCTTGTGTTATGGTAATGAGATGGATGATAAACTACTTGTAATTTTTTTTTGTAAATACATACATATTATTGATAGAAAACACCTAGACCAGGAACAAATACTTGTAGGTCGTACAAATATTTCTTCCATGCGGGAATCAAACCCGCGACATGTTGCACAGCAGTTGGTATGATGATTTTGTTTAGGTCACAATATGCAGTTTGTTCATTGTCAACTAAAAATTGATGATATTATTAAAAACAGGCAAAATCTTCTTCTGGGTGCTAAATGACTACATCTTGAGACAAAGGTGTAAAATATGCATGTAAAATTCCTACTACAAAATTTGTTAAAGCCTGTAACCAAAAAAAAGTTTAAACAAAACATATAACAAATTTTAATTGCTATCTACACATTTTCATAACTAAGACTACTTACAAAATATAAATATCTACTTACAATGTTTACATTATTATTTCAATAGTTTTACTTTTACAGTATTATTAAAATCATTAATACAATAATAACTTGCATGGAACAAAACTTGTACTAGCAGTAGGTACAATTTCGGATTGTGAACTTAAACACTAAATTGAATCATGATTACATCAGAAAGAAGCACAAATTCAGATATTACTTCACTAGCGTTACTGGCAGACCATAATCAACATCATTTTCGTATAGGTGCATTTCATGCTGACTTCAAGATACCTTTCTGTTCCAAGTCCTTTTCTATTTGTGTACCTTCATAGAGTATCTTATCTTTTAAAGCGTCTTGTAACAGCTGTGCATCAAATCTTTGCTTAGACCAGGCATATCTACAGTAAGACCAATATACAAGAGTGGTCATTGAAAAGACACCAACACCGACATGTTGTGAATACATTGGCCTTGATGTTTTAATAAATGTGGCCAAGCCAAGACCAATTCCTGATGCTATTCCGTAAAGAAAACTTTCTCTGAAGCATGGTATTTTTGAGACATCTCTGCCGAATATAACTAGGCCCTGCAAAGTAATCATAATAATTACTATTCACTTAATAATTAACGAAATGTTTTAAAGTATTTTCAAAAAATAATTATTATATTATAGTACCAACCGGCTTTTCTTCTTCGGCATCTTCATCTAACAAACTTTTGACTACAGTGTCCATTCTTCAAATACAAATGGATAACAAATAACAATCCAATAACTAGGGGTTATTAATGTGACTATAATTAATTCAATTCTTGTTTGAAAAGCTTGCAACTTTTTTTTTTTTTTTTCTTCCTTGTGGCTCTCACGGTTTGTGTTCAGCCAATGTCAAGTTACTTTGTATCATTTCTTCATTAAGTTATTAGGTATTTGATAAATATAAAACGGGGAAACTTATTAAACGAAAAAATAACAACGTAAAATTTGGAATGGACGGAAATTTGGAAAGGTAAGGACTAGGAGAGAGAAGGAGAAAATATAAGATATAAAAATAAGTAACTATTTACAACTTTATATTATTTACACATATAAAAGATTCTATGGATTTATAAATATCTAAATGTTTGGATTCTAAAAGAGAGGATATACATGTGGGAAAGGGAACATCTAGAGAAGTTAAAGATTTATAAAAGTTAGAGCGATCAAATCGTGGGCACGACAACAGCGTGTGATTCAGATCACCCATTTCATAACTACATTCACACCTAGGACTGTTTATGATGTTCATTCGAAAGAGGTGAGAAGGACACACAGTATGCCCTAACCTCATCCGAATGATCATTTTGGTAGCTAAGTTTCCTAAACGTAAATGGTAAAACCACGGTTTCTTAAGGGTTACACTTTCTAATGAAAAATAGGACTTGGCACACGTTTTTGTGGTTACATACCAAAGGGAATTCCAAGAATTCTGCAAGTTATTGTTGGGCAGTGTTAAAAGATCGTGAGGATAAATTTTATAAGGAAACTTGTCTCCTGATAGACAAGCGTCTTTCGCTAGCTGGTCTACCTTCTCATTAAGTTGAATTCCAGTATGACTGGGAATCCAAACTAAGGTGACAGAGAAATCCTTAAGATAGCATTTAAACAGTAAATTACGAATTTCATAAACTAGGGGATAATGGGTTTTCGCGTGAAATGGGAATCTCTCTATGGCTTGCAAAGCAGACATGGAATCCGTGAAAATTAAAGATTTACGCAGTTTAAACATGAGTATGTACTCTAAACCCTTTAAAATGGCAAAGCATTCACCAGAAAACACTGATGTTTCTGGAGGCATTCTAATTTTCTGAACAATATCATATTGTTTGTGGTAAATACCTACACCAACACATGTTATATTACTGCTGGAGTTAGGTTTTGATGAATCAGTAAATAGTTGATGGCAATTTACCCAATCATGGTCTTCAAGGGACAATTGAAAGTCCCTATCACTTTTGATGGGCCTGCCGAAATTAAAATTAATAACAGGGGGCAAAATTAGTGAACGGAAATCGAATTTATATAAAGAAAAGGAAGTATTAATGGGAGAAGATAGAGATAAGAAATGTTTCAAACTGTTTATGAGAAAAGGGGAAGATTTATGTGACCAGTAAGGCGAAGAGGACATTTCATTAAATAATTTGATTAACTGTGGAAAAATGGGGTGATCGGGAAATTGCGAGCAACGGAATAAATACCTGTCAGCCAGATATTGTCGACGAAGTTGAAAAGGAGGATCACAACATTCAACCTGTAACGCATTAATAGGACTGGATTTCATGGCACCTGCAATGATTCTAAGGCACTTGGACTGAACGAGATCAAGTTTTTTGAAACCTGATTTATTACCAGGTTCCAAATTAAAGCAGGAGTAATCAATAACACTTCTTATCATGGCGTTATATACTAATTTCAACGAGTATGGGTGAGCACCCCACCACACACCAGAAAGACATCTCAGCATGTTGATTCGGCGCTCACACTTCGCAACCAAATATTCGCAATGCGAAAGACCAGATAACTTTGAATCTAATATGATCCCAAGAAATTTAACTTCATTCTTTATCGGAATATAAGAGGAATCATATGTAAGAGAGACATGTGGAGGCTTGCGTTTTCTAGAAAATAAAACAGTGGTGCTTTTAGAAACAGATAATTCCAGACCATGAAAATCTAACCATTTTTTAAGTAAAACCAGAGATTCAGACACTCGAGAATTTAATACATTAATAGAAGGATCAAATGAATAAAGTAACAAATCATCAGCATATTGAAGTACTTTGATGTAGTCACCACAAGAACTGTCAAGATCGTAAGTGTAAATATTATACAACAATGGACTCAAGACAGAGCCTTGAGGTAAACCTTTGTATACATTTCTTGAAAGAACCGACCCATCCTCAAGTGTCAATTGTATAACACGCTCAGAAAGCATATTAACTATAAAATTAACTAATATGAGTGGAACGCGAAGATGAAGTAATTTGTCTTTTAAAATAGAAATAACAACATTATCATATGCAGATTTTATGTCTAAAAATGCTCCCAATAAATAACTATTGTGGGTAAAAGCAAGGTGTATATCGGTCGTCAAAAGTGCTATATTATCTGTGGCACTTTTACCTTTACGAAATCCATATTGCGTCTGTGCAAGTATGTTGTTATTTTCAATGAACCACTCGAGTCTATTTTTAACTAAATGTTCAGCAACTTTTATTAGAACTGATGATAAGGCTATTGGACGATAAGAAGAAGCTAAAGATGAGGGTTTCCCGGGTTTGAGTATAGGAATAATTTCTTGTTTTCGCCATGCATTCGGAATATTTCCAGTCAACATTATGGAATTGACGAGATGTAAATAGTATTCCAGAGCGTTACCATCAAGATTACATAGAAACGAATAAGGAATACCATCTACACCTGGTGCTGAATCTTTTAACTTTGAAATAACCCCTTTAAGCTCTAATATAGAGAATAACGAATTAAGATCAGGTAGAAAGTCCATTGAACTTGGGAGATTTGATAATGTTGATAACTGGAATTGATCAACTTCTTTCATACCATATGGAGCAATACTGTCGAGAAAAGAATAAGACAGTTCTGGAGGAAGAGAAATGGTGGGTGGTTGAATAACAGCACATTTAAAACGTTTGATGTTTTGCCACACAATTGAAGATGAGGAATCAGGTGATATAGATGAGCAAAATGCTCTCCAACCATCAAACTTTTTTTGTTTAATCAACTTCTTGGTTGAAGCAATTATTGCTGACAAATTACAAAAATTTTCATCTGACATACAACTGCGATAAGTATGTTCAGCTTCCTTTCTCTTTTTTACAGCAATGGCACATTCTCTATCCCACCAAGGAGGAGGCAAAGGAAATTTACTAAATGGCTTCTTTTTTGGAAAAATCTCATCTGCTGACTCTAACAATAACTCTGAGAAACTTTCAGAGCAAGTGTTTTCATTGCCAAGCTGAACTGGAGGTAATTTGGAGAAGTTTTGATTAAATTTAGAACTAAACATATTCCAGTCTGCATTTTTAATATTATGTTTCAATCGTGGAGTTGAAACTGGAATTTTAGTTTTACTAGATGGAAAGGAAATTATTATTGGATAATGATCACTCCCAAAAGAAGAAGAGAGAGTGTGCCAAGACAGGCAGGAAGCAAGATCTGGAGAGCTTATAGAGAGATCAACAGCACTGATATTTTCATTTGGCCGAGTTAGCCTTGTAGGGGAACCTGTATTTAATAAACATAAATCTAAACAATCAAGAATGTCCATAATTTCTTCTCCAAAACAATTTGAATTGGAGCTCCCCCCACATATTGTGGTGGGAATTAAAGTCCCCTAATATCAAACAGGGTTTGGGTATTTTGGCTAAAATATTTCTGAGTTCATTGAATACTTGGAAAGAAGGATGAGGAATATAAACAGAGACAAAATAAATATTATTAATACATATTGAAATGATGGATATTTCTTCACTATGTGAAGGAAGGGAGAAAGAAGTGCATAAATATCTATTATTTACAAGGAGGGCAACACCTCCATAGCCATCTGGTCTATCCTCACGGAAACAAGTGAAGCCAGGCATTCTTAAATGAATCCCTGGCCTCAACCAGGTTTCAGAGAGAGATATAACTGATGGAACATATTTATTTATCATATATATCAAGTCACTTTTCTTACTAATTATGCTGCGACAATTCCACTGTATTATGGTTGATATTTTGACCATTTTGGAAAGAATTAGATAACAAATTTAAGAAAGAGGCAGCGTTGGACGGTGGAATTAAATTATTCTGAGTCAATAAATTCACTAAAGCTAAAATTACTTCAGTGATATCTGGTTTTTGTTCTTCACCTGAAGATTCATTTGAAGAAACATTGAGGGCACAACCATTTTGAGAAGGTGAATAATTATAATCATTAATAAGGTTCTTATATGTAACATCATTTTCTTTAACAGGATGCAACCTTGGATTGGATTTCAAAAATACAGTCTTTTTGTAGGACATGGAATTATTAGTTACAGGAATTTTGGGATTCTTGGGTTCACCAACAGAATTATTAGCAATCTGGTTCTTGATTTGGGAAGGGTTTTGCCGAACCAACACTTCTGAGAATAATCTTTGAGATGGAGGGTGCAATCTTGAGGCTTCAACATAGGAAATACAACTCTTAGCCATGGTGGTTTTAATGTCTTTTTGGCGGATAAATTCAGGGCAAGATTTATTTGTGGCGAAATGGAACCCAGTGCACATGCAACAAGATGCCATGTCTTCCTCTGTATTACAGGTTGAACCAGAGTGATCCTGGCCACATTTGTAGCACCTAGGCTTTGACCTGCACTGTAGTTTCGTGTGTCCGAAGCGGCAACAATTAAAACACTGAATAGTCGGATATGAGTATAGTTCTACAGGTAAAGAATTGTAACACATGTATATGTTACGTGGTAAAACCTGGCCATCAAAAGTGATAACGACAGTTTGTGTGGGCTTCCATACAGGGTTACCATCAACTACTACTTTGAAATTTAAACGTCTTATCTTAAGAATTTCCCCACATCCTAATGGAACATTAATGTTAGATAAAGTTTCTTCAACAGTCCACTCAGAAGGCACACCACGAACTAAGCCCATTCTGGTAACATTATATGAAGGAATAAAAGCTTTAAAATTTTTTGCCAGTAAGCTGTCACTATTTAAGAAATTGTTGGCGGAATCAAATTTAGAAAAGGAAAGAGAAATTCTATTTCTACCAATTTTTTTAACACTGCCATTTACAATATCAGAAAAACCACCTCTTTTTAGGAAATTACCGAACATTACTGGATGAATAGATGTTCCATCATTTTCAGTAGTTTGGATTTTTTGGACATGTACCAGAAACGGGCCATTATCAGAGGATGTATAAACTTTCCTAGGTATAAATTTAGGGTGATCCAAAACCACCTGTTCTGAGGCCTTGGGAGGAGCAGGAGTGGTTCTCTCCAAAGTCTCAGTGGGGACATCGGAAGATACTTGCAGTTCTAAATCTGCACATTTGCAAGATTCTTTATGACCCACAGCCATTTTGTTTGCTCGCTTTTTTTTGTTGCAATGTTTGCAAATTTTCTGTGCATGACGCCGTTTTCGCTGATTGCTATGGGCAACCGAGTTATCGGTGTCCATGCCAGATTCAGCTGAAATAACGCTAACGAATTCCGCTGGAAAAGGGACAGAACCCCCCGGGTCAGGGGGTTCCTCCATACTGCTGCTCACTCTACTAATAAAAATAAAAACTTACCTATATACAGCTAATTCACATACACTAATTAAAAATATACAAACTACTAGATATATTTACAAAACTTTTCTCCCCTGATCGCTTATTTTACAGAAATATTAAATAAATAATTTTCACCAAAATAATACCGATCTGCCAAATTCAAGGTTTCCCGCGCTTTTTCAGCTTGCAACTTACTTGCCAATGTGATTTGACACAAGCTCGCCAAAGTCAAGTATTGAAATTAGGGAAGTGAAAAAATAAAAGATTATGGAAATAATCGATTATTTTTTAAGTAAATATCGATTTTTATGTGTGATTTTATTTATATGAATAATCGATTTTTTTTATAATCATTCAATCGATTATTTCTGATTTTTCATCTGCAATTAAGTTTTGTTTTTTGGCCCGGAGTCCGGAACGCGAACTGCTAATAAATACTATTTTGGCGACACGGTTGGCGCAGTGGTTGAGCGATCGACTGCTGCGCAGCTTGTCGCGGGTTCGATTCCCGCACGGAAGAAATATTTGTACTACCTACAAGTATTTGTTCCGGGTCTGGGTGTTTTCTATCTATATTATGTATGCATTTACAAAAAAAAAAGGTATATAAGTAGTTTATCACCCATCTCGTTACCAAAACACAAGCATTAAGTTGCTTAGCTTGCGTTGTGTGAAATGTTCAAGAATATTTATTTATTTTTTATTTAGTATCTCCATAATATTACATTAACGCCATATGTGCATCTATGATGGCATTCTCTCTGTGCTTTTGAAAAAGATTTGTAAATTCATGTAATCAAACATTAATAGATGTAGTCAATAAACTGCACCATCTTAAATTTTACCGATATTTGGTTGATAAGTCAATAATTATTCGTTGGTGAAATACGGATTTCTAGATTTTGAATGATTTATTTTATTTACTTTTAGTAGGTAGCACATTTAGTAGTACTTTTATCCTTTTAGTAGCTCATCTCTATTGTTTTGGAAGACAACTTTTTTTGGCTCATTAAAGTTCCCCAAAATAATGTTTTTTTACAATTTTCGTCTTTTTTTCTATTAAGTAGTTTGTTAATCGTTTGTTATTATTTGTTAGCTGGTCAAATTAGCTTCAAGTTAGCCCCCCACTTGCAATTTATAATATTTTTCCGTCAATAAGGACTCGTAAATATTTATTTTCGATTGTTCGTACATAAAATACGTTTGTTCTCTTTCGAAATTACTCAGTTTTTGTTTAATGAACTATTTTATTAAGCTGAATATATGTACTGCGCATGCATGCGTCAACTAAATGTTAAAATTTTCAACGCGGTTTTAATCGTTATAAAAAAAAACCTGAATAAACATTATTTTTAACAATGATTCAATTCTTAATATACTTATATCTTTTCTTATTATATTTTTTTGGGGGACTAACTTTAGGGTAATCAACCTCATCCGTAAGTCGGGACTGACATGAAAGCGACTATAGAAAACTGTCCGTGCTTTTCAGGCACGTCCCAATGAGGGGTGAATGTTCCAGGGTAGCCCGCGAAATTCAAATTTTCTTACGTTTTTTGCAATCTGCAGGCCAGTGCTAGGTTGTATTATGATGAACATTTGATTCGCGGCTGTAAGACGTATGTAGTTACAGAGTTATAATCATCAAACTCATCAATACAACCCTCCAAGCTCATAAAGGTGCATGAATGACTTAGAGCTTGAAAAAGATTGTAGCGACCACATGCTACATACTTTACACAGTTTACCCGAAAAATCTGAACTAATTGCATCAAAAAATAACGCCGACAAATGCGAGAATTACCAAAAAGTCCTACACCGCGATAGCGAAATTTCAAGAGCAATTCGCAAGTTTCCCAACTACAACTATCGGGGGGAATAGGCGCTGCGACCCCTAGCCAGACATCACACCTCGTCTGGCTGGATGATCATCCCTTTGCGCCTAAAAGTTTTTCTTGCACCTTTATGAGCTTGAAGGGTTATATTAATGATTTTGATGATTATAATTATATATACATACGTCTTACATACGTCTTACAGCCGCGAATAACATTTTAATCAACATACAACCTAACACTGACCTGCAAATAGCAAAAAACGTAAGAAAATTTGAATTTCGCGGGCTACCCTGGAACATTCACCCCTCACGTGCCTGAAAAGCACAGACAGTTTTCTATAGTCTCTTTCATGTCAGTCCCGACTTACGGATGAGGTTGATTATTTAATCTTACCTACCTTATTACACACTTTTAATTTAACTGGCAAAATCGTGTTTTTAAAATACTTATTTTAACTATCTTATTTATTATTAACCCTGAAGGTTGTTGTGAGATGTGACCAAAGGAAATTACAAGGCAGAAAACCTAACCACAATGTAATAAGATAAAACCAATAGGGAAGCATTTGGTTTTAATCAACAAAAACGTTACATTATTTCGTAATAGAAAATAGAAAATATGTGACAAGAGTAACATTGACAATTCTACTAAAACTATAATCTATGCTCGTGTAAAGAGTTTACACTACATTCACCCCGCCCTTTGTTTCTGCACGTTACAAAATATAATCTTGCAAATGCGCAGGAGGACGCCTGTCTCTAGAAGAGCGGCGTGATGGCTGTGCATTTATAGGACTTTCCGTAATGGGCTCGTCTCTAGCGTCTTCAAACGTTTCATTTTCCATATCAGACGAGGTTGTAGTTTCAGACGGCAATTCTAGAGTAGATGCCCGTGGAAGTGGGGATAATTGTCTGTTGGACACCGTTGTTTCTCTTCCATCTGGCAATCTTATAAAGGAATAGGCTGGATTCGCTTGCAAGAGCTCCACTTCCTCTACAATCGGATCGTACTTCCAGTTACGATTATTGTTCCTCATAAGAACTGGTCCTGGTGTCATAAGCCAAGAAGGCAAAGAGTCTCCATTAGCTGTGCGGCGTGGATGATTGAACATCCTTTCATGAGGTGTTGCATTAGTTGAAGTGCATAGCAAGGATCGTATCGCATGTAATGCGGCAGGCAGCACCTCTTCCCACCGTTCCGTCGGTAGATTCCGTGAACGCAAACACAATTGCACTGTTCTCCACATAGTCCCGTTAAGGCGTTCAACTTGTCCATTTCCTTGTGGATTATATGGCGTAGTCCTACTGGAAGCTACGCCTAATGAAATTAAAAAATCTCTCAATTCTTGAGATAAAAATGTTGCACCTCTATCAGAATGTATATACAGTGGTGTACCAAAAAGGAAAAATACGTCTTTCAGGCATTTTATGACAGTTTCTGCAGTTAAATCTTTGCAAGGATAAGCAAATGGAAATCTCGAATACTCGTCTATAATTGTGAGTATATATCTATTTGAAGAAACTGATGGTAAGGGCCCTTTAAAATCAATATTGAGTCTTTCGAGAGGCGTAGTAGCCTTAATTAATGTTCCCTGAATTCGTGCGTATCTGGGCTTTATTTCTGAACAAATACGACATGAGGCTATCATATTTCTAATATTTTCGGTTGTGTATGGTAAGTTTTTAGACCGAATCCAATGTGTCATTCTTACAACCCCTGGGTGGCCTAAATTGTTATGAAGTTCATATAGGCGTTTGTCTAAAGACATAGAGCACGTAGTTACTCGTGAAAGTGTATCGGCAGTAATATTCTCTTTGCCTGGTCGATATATTATATCATATTTATAGTTTGAGAGTTCAAGGCGCCATCTTTCAATTTTTTCATTCTTGATTTTACTACTATGCTTCTGGTCAAACATAAATGCTACTGATTGTTGGTCAGTTATAAGAAGAAAATGTCGACTTATGAGATAATGACGCCATTTCCGTAGTGCCTCAACAATAGCAGTGGCTTCTTTTTCTACTGACGAATGACGTCTTTCAGATATATTCAAAGTTCTAGAAAAAAATGCGACTGGTCTACCTTCCTGAGATAATGATGCTGCAATAGAATGCTCAGACGCATCGGTTTCAACGGTGAAAATCGCGTCATTATGAACTGCTACCAAAGCAGCTCTACTAATATCCTCTTTTAATGATTCATAACTTGCCTTCTCTTCTTTATTTAGAGGAAATTCCTTAACTCGTGTTAAAGGTACTATCTTCTCTGAAAAGTTTTTGATCCATCTCGAATAATGGGCAAACATACCTAAGACTCTCTTCAATGATGCCATGTCATTTGGGGCAGGCATATTAAGCAAAGGACTAAGGCGATCTTTATCTGGTTTTATTATATTATTTTGTATCGTGTATCCCAGGATGTTTATTATATCGGAACTTAACTTACACTTTTGTTCATTAAGTGTGAGCTTATATTTCTTGACTACTTCCATAAATCGATTTAAGTTCAGGTCATGATCTGCTTTATCTTTACCACAGATGGTGACGTCATCCAAATACGCAAAGGTACCAGTAAGTTTTTCAGTTGATATGATAAAATCTAAAGTTCTCTGAAAAGCTGCGACTCCATTGGTTACTCCAAATGGGATTCGCGTAAACTGATACAAATTGCCACATGCCTCGAACGCTGTGTATATTTTTTCTTCTGGCAAAATTGGGACCTGATGGTAAGCACTTTTCAGGTCTATTTGACTAAACATATTATATTTAGCTACTTGAGTCACCATAGACTCTATGTTTGGTATTGGATAAGCATCTAAGTTCGTAAATTTGTTGATTGTCAAAGAATAGTCAACAACCAAACGTTTGCGATGATTAGTGCCACCAGTGACCAGTACTTGAGCGCGCCATGGTGAAATACTTGGTTCGATGACGCCGTCGTCTAATAGCTTACGAATTTCTTCTTTTATAAATAGACAATCTTCTTCGCTGTATTTTCTAGATCTAATAGCAATAGGTCGAATGTTTGACGATACGTTTGAAAATAAAGATACCGCAGGTACTATCGCCTCCATGACATTACATACAATTAAGGGATCCTTGTCACCACCAAATTTAATTTCAACCGATGAGTGATCTCTAAGTATATCATGACCAATTATGACATCCGAACACAAATTTTCCATAACCATAATTCGCTTTTTGTTATATGTATGATTATTTATTTTAATATCAGGATAACAGAATCCTTTAATGACAGATACGTGGTTCTTAGAGGCTAAAGTCACAGCCTCTCGTGACGACAATATTTTCACACCAATCGATAAAGCATATTTAGCATCAATAAAACTATTAGAGCTCCCACTATCAATAAGAGCATCAGTCTGGATATTATTGATGTACATTTTTATAGTAGATCTATTAAGTGATGATGGTGTCGCAGCAGATATCATAGAATTTAACTCAACCATAGCGTTTATAGCGTTAGAAGATTTTGATACTGCATGACGGCATACATTTGCAAAGTGTCCTATTTTAGAACATGTCTGACAGTTGGATTTATACGCAGGACACTTGAACCTTTGGTGAACTTGGCCACCACAAAAGAAACATCGTTTCTTTGTACTAGTTGTAGCCAAGCTAACGTCGTTTTCATTTTTATTATTATGAGACGAGTTATGTGTATTTATAAGGTTCACATGTGGTGCTAGATTTGTTGCAAACGTGCGAGATTGCTGTTCTGCTACTTCGATAGAAACTGCTTGATTTACGGCATCTTCTAAATTCAAAGTAACATTTTCTAATAGCCTTTGGCGGATTCTTTGAGAAAATATGCCAGTAATAAACGCATCTCTAATAAAATCACATTTATTTTCTTCTGCTGTAACTTTCTTAAAATTACAGTCCTGTGCTAGTTGTTTTAAATTTCGTATATAAGCTTTTATAGACTCTTCTGGTTTTTGTTTGCACGTAGCTAAAATATGTCTAGCATAAATCTCGTTTTTCGGTTTTGAATAAATGTCGTCTAAGTAATTTAAAGCATTGTTAAATCCTCCTAGATCCTTTATATAGCCATATATATTAGGAGAAAGATGATTTATTAGGATATTAAATTTTGTTACATCTGGCAACATACCAGTAGATTCCTCTGCAATAAAATTAAGGAATGTAGTCTTCCAGTGAATCCATTTTTCGCTTGCATCCGCAGAGCTTGGATCGACATCGAATCGTTCGGGACGAAGTAGTCGTAAGATATTTGAAGTCGCAACTTGTAATGATAGATCCGTCTTGGAATCCATTTTTTTATTTGTTGATTAAATTGTAATAAGATAAAACCAATAGGGAAGCATTTGGTTTTAATCAACAAAAACGTTACATTATTTCGTAATAGAAAATAGAAAATATGTGACAAGAGTAACATTGACAATTCTACTAAAACTATAATCTATGCTCGTGTAAAGAGTTTACACTACAGGAAAACTTTTGCAAAACCCTGTGCATTGGAGGAAGTACACCTGAGCAGTGGGTTTTTTACGGGCTGAGAGGAAGAAAAATACGGCGTTAGTTGTGATCTATTCGAGTTTCCGTGAAACAAAACAAACTTAACGGACGTGTCCGACATTGTCCGTTCACCTTAAAGCCGCGCGTACTTTTCAAGTGTGGCTGGGTGGCGAAAACTGAAAAATTAAGGAATGTCGAAAACACAAAGGATTTTGAGCTCGATTTAGCTGGATAATGGGGTTTGGATAATGATAAATTTATATTGTTGTTTTAATAACAAATTTCGACTTGGGAAATCGTTACGAGACTCGTCCAGTGAGTTTCTTCTATTCTATTTCAGCTAGTAGTAGTAGTACAATATTATTACTTTCCTCGACTCTAACCGGAACTTTGTTAATTTTCTTTAACCGGTCGTCCTATAAATAACTAAGCTGAAAATAAACAAAGGGCAGTTCTACTTTCTCTGTATCTATTTCAAGAGTCGTTCGTTGGAAACATCAAGGCCCAACAAGTCGATAAAGCTATCCTTATTACACCTAGGATAAATATATATATCGATCCTGCTGTCAACTGTCATCTAAGCCCTGCTTCCTTGGTGTTCGTCGTAGGCAATAAACTCGTAGTCGATCGGTCCTCGGTCGGCAAAAGATAAGAAAAATTGCAGGGCAAGTGTCACTGCAGCAGGCAGGCCTATCTCTGGTTTTCGTTTGTCCAAAGAAAGTAGCAATATTTCGTTCGAAACTTTGTATCCTAAAAGCATGCGAGGCTGATTTATGCTTAACATTATTTTAGTATTTAAATTTCTGTGACAAAATATTATACAAATCTATTATCGAATGTGTTGAGTTCAATAAATCATTAAACGCGGCTGTTTTACCGAGAAGTAAGGTAGTTCGGTTTATTTGCGTACATGTATAGCCCTAACTGTTGGTGAAAACACTATTTGTGGAAATTCAAGTTACATAATGCAGTAGTAGTACCTGTTCCCTTCACCTGGACGTCCTGCAATTTTTTAAGGTATGCCCAAGTACTGTTTACTCTATTCTTGTATCTACACCATAGGGAGTACTATAACTCTTAACTTGTATTCTCTCCTTTTTAATTAAATAATTTATAAAGTGAACTAACTTTAAAGAAATCTTATTAGAATCTGATCTGCATGTAAAATGTATTTATAAATGTATATATTTTTTTATGATGTCTTTATTTCATGGAATTATTTATTTATTTAAATAAAAAATAAAATTAATATTCATAAAAAATAAAATATTTAAATACTTAAAAATACATTAATAACTTTGTGTCAAATCTGGATGAAACTATATCATAAAAAATATGATGTCATATCCTTGGGCCTAAAATCTCAAAAGTTGACACAGAAAATTTACGGTCATGACAGTCGTGACCGTAAATTTTCGTATATTTTAATACCATATATGTTAAACCTGTCATAATACTATTCTGTCATTACCTATCTATTGTCAATATATCACTACGGTTTTATGTTGAATAAAACCAATTATCTAGTGGTTTTGTCTTTACTTTATCAATGACTTAGTTCAATATGTCAATATGGCCTGGCTTATTGTTCTAAGGGTTTGATGTACCACCATTGGATCACACTTCGGTCCATCCCAGTATAATTCCTGAGTCTGGCAAGTGTCTTTGCGTAAACCAGAGATAGTGTTGTCTGTGTTCGTGAATACCATGTTTGTAAACAGCTACTGCAATAAGGGGTTTTGTTACTTAAAAAAAATAAGAACATATATTTAAAACTGTGACAATATGTTAGCAATGTGAGAGTATAACATTCCTCTCCAAAAATGATCCCATAAAGCCCTACTGGGTAAGCTTACCATAAAGCCACACTGTCCCAACTAGCGGAATTATAAGTTTAAAGGAATATTAAATACAAATGGAATTCCAATACTGTAGCTTATGGATATTGTTTAAGTTTTGCTACCAGTAGATCACTAGACAACAATCTCCAAGTATCCAGGAAAATGATAACAGATGGGCTCATAATAATTTGCTTCATATTGAGTCTGTACTGATTATATTACTAATATTATCACTATACTAATATCACGTAACTTTGATCTAAATTATTACATGGCTGTCCATTAAAGTGAAATAAATAGCTCCAAGTCAGAAGATATGGAGTTGAGCCAACTAATAGCCATTGTAACACAATATTTTGGCATCATGTCAAACTCTATTCTCCATAATATTTGTACATATGCTTGCTCAGGCTTATTCTCATATGGCTCATCACTACATAGTATAAAACAAAGTCTCTGTCGCCTGTCCGTTCCTATGTATGCTTAAATCTTTAAAACTACGCAACGGATTTTGATGTAGTTTTTTTTAATAGATAGAGTGATTCCAGAGGTAGGTTTATAGGTATAATACATGCACCCGGGCGAAGCCGGGTCGGATCGCTAGTACTAAATATATTTATATTGCTAACCAATATTAATACTTTAAATGTATAAGCATATATAGTATTCAAGGTTATTTTTATATTATAACTTTATTTCATACTATGGTTTAATAGGATTTTAGTAATAACTTAACTTAATACTAAACAAAAATATTTGTCTTTTATAAAAGTACCATTTTTTTATGTTATGGAGTTACCAAGCTATTTTTATGTATGGTTATTTAATGTAATAGACTTGTAATAAAATTGTTTTAGCTACATTATTTGTGTTTGGTTGCTTTTGATTACATAAAAAAGGTATTTAAAAAAAAACAAGAAAATTTTTGGATTTTATTTTTTTCAGAGATTGTTTCATTGCCACATCTAATCTATACATTTATCACAGCACCTACCATATGTGTAATCTAAGCCATAATCACTATCATATTACTATTAATCTTACGTTCAATAAAAATAAGGGTTCTAGTTTAACTATTTTCATTACCCTCCCTCGACTTTGCTGCCACCTTGCTGTGGTGAGAGGGTAGTGCTATACGGATAGTCGTAGTGGGAATCACATCTGGGACTCCTCTGTCTTTATAGTTGCGGTGGGAGGCATAGACTGACGCGAAAAACGCCTTTACACCAGAAAGAGTGCAACATCCAGCCCCATCAAAATGCTGTGGAGTCAATTGTCGCGGAACATGCATTTCGCTCTGGTCACGCTGTTACGGATAAAGTGGACGCCATTGTTGAAAAAGTTTAGCAAGAAACGATAGTTATGAAAGAGCTGAACAGTTTTGACCAAATAAAAATGTTTAGTACACAGAAAAGCTCTGTATTTGGGTGCCACACAAGCATTTTAACCGTGTACTCATTTCCAAATCTTTATTGTGCCGAACCGTTTTTGTGGAGATTGACAAGGGGCGACAAAAGTGGATCACAAAAATATTCGAAAAATGTTGTGGTCATACATAGGTCGGTGAGGCTGCTATACTGGCAAAACTTTTTTTTTGTTTCCCTGGTGAAATATTTAATGCGCGTATTTAATTATAATATCGCGGCCCCTCGTTGGTGGGGTGGGTTATGTAAGACTCCGAAATACACGACTACCAACTAAAACACAGCGGTATACCCTCGCACGTCTCTCCCTTCTGCGAGGACGCCACGTCTGCCCAACCCTCGGTTCGCGACCAACCAACCCGAACTAGTCTATGGCCGGTCACTCACATTCGCACGAATACGCGAACCCACAAGTGTAGGACGACATTCGCGAATGGGTTTGCGAAGTTTTTGCTGCATTCGTGCTTTTCCAAGCGGTGTCGGTTTTTTAACGCACATCAAAGCGCGCGAACCGCGAACCTTCGCGTAGTCTCCCACACATTCGTGTGACCAGTTTTGCCCACGATTGCGAAGGGAACGGACGTGTCGCTATTTTGATAGTTCGTGGCGACTCTTGTTTAGCGTACCTTCATAATGGATTGGAATAACACCAAGATGATGGAGTTCATTGAAATTTTTTTTTTAACTCCTGCACATTAAATTAAAATTCTTCTTTTCTTCAATGTAATGATAAACTATTTTTTTTTCGTCAATAAATGACGAAAAAAAAATAGTTTATCAAAATACGCTTTTATAGAAAATCAAACTAAAAAATAGAAAATAAATTTTAATACATTTTAATTAAAAATAATGTCAAAAAAAAAGATTTTATTGTAAAAAAAGTGTGGGGTGCTTTTCAGGATATTATCAAAATAGCCCTTCTAGTCATATCTGTTCATAAAATATTTAGAAAATATTTAGATAATTAAATATTTAGAAAAATATTTAGACATTCGTAAACATGTGCGGGAGGAAGCGCAAACAGGTTTGCGAACCCATTCGCAAATGCATATGCGAACCCATTCGCATAGCCGCTAAGTTTGCGAATGAATGTGACGGCCCTTCACATTCGCGCAAACATTCGTACAATGTACGAATGTTTGCGCGCATGTGAGTGGCCCCGGTAAGGCAAAATCTGGGTTCTGTACTGCCAAAGCAAGAAGTTGAGAGAAAGCAACGGGAATTGATCAATAGAAAAGTTATTTCAGCAAGTAAAAATGACGATGACGATTTTGTTATAATATGTGAAGAAACTTTTTCTCCAAGCTAGTTATTTTTAGCCAAATACACCGTATTATTAGTAAACAGTTTACATCTATGCTAGTTTACTTTTTGTTAAAATAAAATTATACCACAACACCTTCATACCATTTAAACACATGCCGTTTACATAACCACATGTGTAGATTAAGTACGTACCATATCTGCTGTAATCTAAGCTATCATCACTATCATATTACTATTTATCTTTAGCGTAATAAAATTCAGTTCTGACTTTTAGAAATTCTTCTCAATAATATAAAGACATTAATATAATATATTTTCTCTCTTAAAAAAATTGCAAAGATTAAATTAATACTACTACTCCGCGAGTTTGCTCTCGCAAATGGCCATCTACAAAAAAGCGACCACAGAGTTTCTTGCCGGGTCTTCTCTGTTTATGTTATTGTTTGATTTGTCAAAAGAGCTCAAGCCCACTTGATTAAATGAATTATGATTCCGAAATAGAGGCATCTGCCTAAGATGTCCGTAATAAGCTTAAATAGCTACCCAAGATGTTCTTCTTGAACTTAACATTAGGTTGTGTACCTTGATTATCACAATGTGAAATGAGTATGCTGTTATCTCTCTTAATGATAGGCTATAATAATATGTTTAAAATAATAGATATTATGAATAAGGTGCTCACCAAGAGAGGTGCCATCGTATCTGGTACACTGATTCACTCCTCTCATCATCTCGGTACATTAAAGATCCACTGCTGATTCGAGCATCTTCAAATTATATGTATTGTTTGGAGGGAATTTTAAAGTTTATTTGGAGGGGATCGGGTAAATGATGAAGTACGTAATTAATTTACACATTATTAAAAATACACTTCAAAAATTTAATTATTACAAAAATATTAGCTGTCAACCGTAAATTATTTTTAAACCAACATAGAAGAGGTATTAAATGAAGACAATGCTATACCAGCAGTATTTTCAAACTAACATGCTTTCCTTTTAGATATAATAGCTCTCATATATGTACAAGTAAGTATCTTGGCCAACCTAGTCCTCTTATCGGCCGTGCGCCAGAATTTATGGCAGGAAGGTAAATTTTCATATTTAGAACGACTATGCTTAGATAATATTACTACTACTACTCGGACCATAGGTGTATGCCCACTCCTGATCCTACAGGCCTCCTACAGTTAAATGGAGGGTAATTAGCCAACTGTGCCACGCTGAAAAGACGGGTTGTCACAGACACCCTCAGGATGCAATGGGGTCACCACACTGAAATAGGGCTCCCTATCAAACACAAATTCACTTGGCCGATTCTGTGCCTATTCTTACGACGAGACAACGCGACGCAGACATCTGTCTGTGGCTTACATACATATTTTCACGTTCGATAATGCCTCGGATTATGTTTGGGGAATAGGTTTTGTGGTTGTTACTTCTTAGTTTCGAATTTCGAAACGTAGGCCTAGGAATCGATTAGACGCTTACAGCTTATCCAAACCCGGGAAATGTTAATGTTAACTTCATATTCTTCTCCGAAAAACGGCGTGTCTTCGTCAAGGATACTTGACACAATTACTTCGATTTTAGAAGCTTCTAGACGTCCATAGCTAATAGAAGAGGCGTTTTATTACGCGGAACATTAGCAATGCCATAATATTTATAATTTCACTGTGAAATATTACTGTATTAGTTGTCATAATAAATCGTAATATTATGATGCATGCATTTCAAACTTCAACACTTCTGATAAATTATTACCCATACCCAATTATTTACCGTTAACGTTTCAAAGCAGCAGACCAGAAATACTCACGACAGTCCAAGTTCAAAACCTATGTAGGGTATGTATTTGTGGAAATTGAACACTTAGTGCGATTCTACGAGTATGCTTCCTCTAGCTTTAGCACTGCTGGTATGATTTCGGATAGCTAGAGCAATAACTACAACTTCAAAAATGTGCTACCAAAATCTCATATCTAAAAAACTTGATTTTCTGTATTTGTATTAACTGTACTTGTAGCTGAAGATTAGTCAAATTATGTTTTTACGACAACCATGGAGTGTTTGTTTATGTAATTACTCAGTATTTTTATTTATTCGCTCATCTAGGATGCCTACGTAATAGATAAGGTGAACTGCACCTTTACTGTCTATTTACGTCATGTAGGTAACTTTAGTATGAAGTGTAGGATAGGTTAACTCGTTTGCAGCTCGGCTTACTAATTGGAACGGAAGGCTCATAACGGTTACGCAACCTAGCGTGCCTAGTATGAAAAGGATATTATGTATTTAGCAGGATGTTTTAATTTAAGACTTAGCTTATGCATAATAGTGACCAGGATACCACACAAATCCGAAATTTAGTAAAGAGCTTAATCCTACAAGCAAACATTGCAAGGGCAATTCGCATAAAGCTCTTGGTAGTAATGACTGGAGGCGTTGCAGCTTTGGTCATGCATTCCATTGTCATCTGCTCCTCCTACATAAAAGAGTACAATTACGTAGGACTGGATAATCGTTTCATGCCGTCTATAAAATAATGCTAGGCTGATCTGAAGATTGTGGGAAAATTTCACCATAATTACTCCCGTTGTTTTAGAGTCCACAGGGAACATACTATAAACCTAACGCATATCTAGGTAGTGATAGCGATGGTGAAGCAGTACCCGATTCTATTAGTGGTTAGCCGCCTACAGCAAATAGATTTTCCAATCAACCTATTGACACGGATAGACTACTTATCGTCTTGAATACATACGATTGACATATTTACCTACATTCCAAATTAATCCATACTCAATATAATATTCATCGATACTTGGAAGTACATATTTTTGTACTATACTATTGATCTTGGTCTGCTTGATATTAGACTGTAGTGCTGATAGATATATATACTCTTTACTGTATAGCAAGTAAATAAAATAGAACAGGTTTTTCACATCTTAGAACAAGGGCGGACTTATCGATGAATGCGATTTCTTGCATATTATATTAATTAGTAGGCTCGATAGTCTTGCCAGAGCTACAGTGCGATCAATGTCATCTGAAGGTATAGGGTCTGAGGTATAGTAGGAGTATTCCTACTATACCTCCAACTGTACCTACTCCATCGAACTTCCACCGAGCTCTATCACCACTCATAATAAGTAGAATTAATGAGTGTAATGATGTCTTAGGTCTTCACGTGTAATTTTAGTTCCTTTTGATTGAAGCGTAGTATACTGGTCTTTCCAGTGAGTTTCTCTTAAACTCCAATAAATTCATATTTTAACGTTTCAATATACATATAGTTACTCAATATCTTAATTACGTACGTTTGTCATAGTCCAAATGTTCGCATGACTTCAATCGATTGTACTGTTTACTCAACTAAACCACAAATTCTTAAGGCTTACTACCTATTTCTTCTATTCACAACAAGATGTTTAGATGTTTCATCCAGTAATGCATGTAGAAATCACTCTCTAACATCTGTTTTCTCTTATGATACTTTGTAACAACAGATTTCGCTCCTTGAAAAACCATGAGAGCTTGTGCAACTAGGCTGCCTACTTGCACACACAGATGAACCCGCGTTCAGTCATTGTCTGCCTACATAAAAGTGAAGGGATCACAGTGTAATCTACACCAACACAAATTACACCTTAGTCCGGAGTTTTATTAAATCAAGAAAGTATTTAGATATCGTTTAATTTAATCAATTCACGTGTCTTCGCTGCAAGTACCGTGTATGTGTTATCGCTTATCAGTTTATTTATACGCATCGTAAGATAAATCGTTCTATGTGTCCCATGATTTATTTGTGTTATTTTATACTAAGAAACCGATAGCTTTGTTAGTGTACCTATTTTTTTAATAACATCTATGTTCATTTTATGATCCTAAAGAAGTATATTGTAAATAATGCATGTACTTTAGAATTTTATCGGCACAACACTATCTTAATATCATCCTCACTGCGTTACTTTTACGAGTATATTCCGAAGAGTTACAATAAGCTTCAAATGCGATTCAACAAAGGTAATTGCACTGTGCGCAATTGTGTTAGTATAAATACAATTAATACATTTAGCTCAAGGTAATGGCCGGTGTTTATTCTCTTGAAATAACAGTTGTTTGAGTGTAACAACAAACTGCGAACCTACACGCTTGAGCGGCCTACGTAGTCTAACGTAAGCAATTGTTTGACTTGTAAAGTTAAAATTATTTTGGCACTGACTAGATCCGTTTCAACACGAGTTTATTTTAGCATCTCTACTGCGTCCACGATTCGTTTCCGTTGTATTGAATGGTATAGTAGATAGGTAAATGTTCTTGTACAAATTGCCTTGTTCTGCGGCCTTCAGCAATTTCTGTGGTGTTGAAACTTTCAGTGTGTTAGTCAGTGGTGTTGATCGATGTGAATCAGACTGTGTTGGCTGTTCTCCGGCTCATATGCCTGAAATAGTGCAGTAGAGTAATTAGTGGCGTGTAATGCCTACGTTTTTCGTCTTGGCACTCAGCGTTATTAATTTAAAGGTTTCGGTACCTGTAGAGTACTTAAAAACTTGTGAAAAAGTGCGAAATAAAGCGTCTTGTGTGTTTTTGTGACCGTTACGCTCATCGACAGATTTTTTGCAAGGTGTTTGTGAACCATCGATATCCGTATTCAGTTTTAAGTTGTTCTTCGAGTGTTATGTGCCAGTGTCATTGTACATATTTTTAAAGTAATACATATACGAGTTTAAAATTCCAATATTGAGTGCGACTGACAAACTTTAAGGTAAGGGTTTTCTCATTATATTTTATTACTCAGATGCAAATAATGTGTATGGTTTCGCTTGTGGTATGATTTCTTAGTTAAATATAAAGTTGAAATAAAACACATGCTATAATACAATTAATTGAAATGATTTAATCTGTTTATGAACTAATCACTTTACATGAGATCAAAACAATTTGGCTTACATATTATCAGAAACATTATCTCTATTATGGTGTCAATAGGTTTTATTCAAATTCATTACCGCATCAACGTTAAAAAAAACGCGTGTGTTTTTCCATATTCCTCATTTACTTACGCTTCTTTATTCGTAAAAAGTGAAGTAGGTAAATAAGAAATGGTTTTATCTGATTTTCACAAAAAAACCGTGATGTTCATTAGCGTCAGATTTGTGCATAACGTTATGAAGTTCGCTATGTAATAAAGTATTTGATTGTGCAGATATTACCCAAGTCACATATAATTAAAATCACCGCATATTTAATCAATACTTGCCTGATTGCGACAAGTTAGGTTAACAACAACGAGGTTTTTGACAAGGCTACTGTTGATTTTAAATAGATGCGGAAGAAAACAATTGTGAATTTTGAACACAAAGAACTATACAAAAGTAAAATAATTAATACTAAATATGAGTAGGTACTTGCATCACGTTGTTTGGTCCTGAGATCTACAGCAACGCCTCTGCACTGAATAATGTTTGGTTGGGTGCGGTTCCATTATGATGCTAGTACGTTGCCATTTTGTAAACAAAGTCATATCTAGTCACATATTTTACTTCATTCTTGATATTTGTCTCTAACAATTTCAGCAACAATGTCTCTTGGTATCATAGTAGCGCTGGCGGTCTTCGTAAGTGCTGTTTTCGCACTTCTTCCTGACCTCCTGCTGAAGTACACATAAACATTGTATACTAGCTGTCTGGTATCAGCAGGTAGATCTACTCGTGATTCTTCCATTGTGTCAGCCATTCTCCCACTGTAGAGTCTTCTCCAACTAAACATTGTCCATGCGGTCATCGCCTGGTCCCCGTATTGCGCCGTTTTGATGTCCAATCTTCAATGCAGTCTAAGATACACACCTCCTGTACCACAGGTCTGATACTGTTCTTGTTTAATAAGTTTTATTTTTCTTATGGTAACTTTTAAATTCTTTTTTATACTTTTTTCTTGGTATCCGTTCTGTTAGAAGGGTGCACGACTACTGGTGTTTCGATACTTCCAGGGGTCTTCGTATTCGCAATCAAGTCACATGCCCGTGACATCCGCTGTTGTACAAACGTGATCACAATACTATAAGTCAATGTTTCTTAAACTGTTTAAATTGATTCCAACAATTTTATTCGCCAAGCGAGTAAGTTTATAGCCGCTTTGAAAACTAGTTATTCAGCATAAGGTATTAATAGACATGTTCTGATGAGACCTCAGAGGTCTATGACCATATCTAAGTATATGAGCCACGTCCTCTGCTGAAAATAGCTTTACCCTATCGATCGCCACATCGTGCGCAAATTTTCACCATAATGTGGTTTAATCTTGCATATAAATTTCATAGAAGTGTGTATTAGGGCCAGACTGTCTGCAAGTTATTCATATTCGACAAGATTTTCCATGAAATGTGGTGTCGTGCCAAACAAATTTTAAGTTTTTGTTGGTTTATAGCGTATTAGTTATCTATGATTGCAGACTGTCTACTACCTAAGGCCACTCTTCTATCATCTAGAAGTGAAAAGGAAAAAAAACTTTGGTTACCACTGCCGTAGCAATTAAAGATACTGTGCAAGTAGACCAAGATGAGTAGACTTTGTATGCAGACGCGCATTGCTATCGACAACCTTGCTTCGTGACAGTTTTGAATCCGTTATGAAATAATAAAAAAATAGTTTTCAAATAAGTACATCGCCATTTTGCAATAGATACCGTTGCGATTTGATAAATTGGCACAATATACTTCTATTTTAGACGGACAAAGGACCATTTGTTTCTGTAATTTGTTTTTTTTTAATCAACAGGAAATGTACCATTTCTGAACTACACAATAAATAAATGCATAAAAGTGGCTTTGTATGAAATATCTGGTTCTTACTGGTTGTTTGCAATCCCAAGCTGTAACTTACTGGTTCACCTTGGGGCAATGGAAATCCACCTAAGTGATGTTTTATTATAAAAAATCTCACGTAGGACTTTAACCTGGCACCTCATATATCTATTCTTGAGTTTGTAATTCACGATTGTGCGTTGAAATAATTATACTGTAGCTTATTCCGTATTATGGAGTAGAATTTAAATCGATCTCTTGACATTCAAAGACGTCTCGGACTATAAGATTATGTGATTTTCAATATCTTGAAAATAAAATATATTCGTTAGTAACCAAGACAATCTGATTTTTACTAAAATACTTCGCGTAATTTGACAGGATAAAGAAACTTGTGTCGGTTTATCTAAATAATAAAACATCTTTAGTGAATGTTGAGGCACAGTAAGGTCGCTGACCGATACGGCTATAAGTCCAATGCTTACAAAATGGAAGCCGTATGAGCACTTTGCATGTAATTTTTTATCTTAGTTTCACCTCCAATGGTTAAAGGAGATTTTCTAGCCAACTTCCTAAAAAGGAGGTTTTTTATTGGCTGTGTCTTCGTGCTGTGTGTATGTTCGGGCTTTATAATTTGTATACGTAGGCCCAAAAAACTTTTTTTTGTTGGTAAAATATTTCCAATTTTAATTTTATTTTGTGTATAATTTGTATCTTCGGAAGTCGGCCTGAGCGCCTTATCTTCATTTAAACCCGGGTGCCTCCTATACTAGAGTTCTGTTACGCAGAATTCTTTGCTTGCTGTATTTGAATTAATTGAATAATAAAAGTGTTTTAGGTTCACGCCGATTTCCACAACACTGCCAAAAGGCAAAACGAAAGGTGTTATTGGTCTACCTTGTTTGACTATTCGAAAATATTCTATCAATGCTGAATAGACACGGTGCAACCTTTCACGAATTCGAGGTAGCATTATTGTGCCGTGAACTATATCGGTACATAACCGAGTGTCACGTAACGGTACCACCTCAGCTGAATAGGATGGAATGGTTGGCGGAAATTATTGGCGGATAGACAATGATCGCGCTTACAATTTTACGGTTGTCGACGTTCGAAACAGTGTCAGCGTCCTCGAAATGGATTTTATCAGAAGTTACCATTTGCAACTGTTTGTGTAGGATTCCGTTCTCATGATTGATACAGTCATATAATCTATCAGATAAAAAAGTCTCTTACGTATTAACTAAACGCAATAGGATTAGGCAACGGTTGAGTACTAAAGATGTTCGTTGTTTGAAGTTGGAATTATTTTCAAGCAAATTTGAGCTGTTTTTTCAATTTACGGTTTGTTTTACAGTTGTCTATGATGCTGAAAAAAACATTTTTCCAATTACCTTTACTAACACGTAATTTAAAAAATAAAGGGTATGAAATTTTTATATACATAATAGGACTAGAGAGCAGCTACAACAAAATAAACTTTATTTACATAGGTTTTATCGCAAATCTTATAAATCGTCATATTTTACCATTATCATCTTACGGCCCCTGTCCCACGCTAGGTGGTAGTCTCCATACACACCTATCAGTCGTCATTATATCGTCAACTGACGAAATAGCAAGGTCTATACGATTAAAATAAAATGGGTTATATGGGAATGGGAGGAAGATGTCCTATAGCATTGTAAAGAGGTAAAAGAGATAATGTTAAATAGATGATCAAAAATATTATATCATGCCTTTTTTTAAATTTAATTTCCTTCAATGAACAGGGCTATTTCTCGGAAAGAAAATTAAGGTATTCTTCGACTTACTTTGGTTCCGAGTGCACTAAAAACATTTTCAAACAAGAAATGTATACTGACTTAATAAACACCGACTTCAAATGGTTGTTATTTATTGGTTAATTTTCGGATCTTAGTATTTTTAGTTATATTTTTATTAAGTAATTATTTATTTATAAACTCTTTATTGCACACCAAAACAAAAGAAACAGAAAAAATATGTAATTTTTTTTATTTCGCAATAGTACTTTTTGCTACTATAAAATTATAAGTAATTTAAACATCCGAAGATCTCAGTTTTATATTTTGGTCTCGTAATTGTTCAGTTTGTTTGTGTGTTTAAGTAGATAAATATGGATTCAAATTATTAGCAGAATATATCAAACTACAGAAGATTGACTCTAAACGTTTGTACAATCATTTTTGCAATACATATTTAGACCACTTAGGAATATTGCATTGTTTCCTTCTCAGTTGATAAATGACACTGCTCTTCTTCTCTAATTAGATGAAGAGAAATTAGCCCACTGAAGCGAGACTGCACAGTTAACTTCTCTAGTCGCTCATAACAAGGTTTCCTTTCTTAGTGGTCTGATTTTATGTCTACTTATTTCCGTTAAACGGAAACAACCATCGTCACTTTCATCATCAACTCAACCCGTAAAATACCCCCTGCAAGTCAGGCTTTATCTATTTACATGAATGGGAAACAACAGAATATCGCGAGTATGCGATTAAAGGACCAGTCTACGTATGCTTTTTGGTATCTATACCATAACAAATTATTCAGATAACATAAATACCAACAATTTAGGAAACCCACGTTGTTCTTACCCATCTTACGCAATATGTGATTGTATCACACTAGGTGAACAAGTTACAAATAGGGTTAGTAGGGTTTCCTTTAGAATGTTGAGGAAAGTTGAACGCCCCAACATCATTATGCACGTTGAGTAAAATTATCTGTCTATGTAATAAAAGTATACATTTCCTAGCCGCTTCAATCTGAAGAACATATTTTTTTAGCATTTATTACTGTAATGCAATGTCATACATGATAAACGATATGAATACAAAAAAGCTCAAGCTGTATCAGATAAATCTACTAGCACTTGAATTAATAATTAAATCTACTTGAGCATTTTTGGAGTTTCCAGAACGTTGCATTTAATACATATACCTAAATAGATGGGGTTGATTTGTCGATGACGGTGGAAACCCCAAATGGTATGTCAGCAAATCCGAGATATATATATTTTAAAAACAAACGTACCGACTTCCGACAGTTTCTATAGTTACATAACCACACCAATAACAATGCATCCATTCGTCAAGTTTACCTTTTTAATTATCGTTAACTAAAACGATATTTTTAATTTTCCTTATTTACGTTAAATTGTATTAATGTAAGGTATTAAATAGAGGAAGGTGATACTAATCAGCCCCTTAGGGTCAGCGCCCACCAGCGGAGTGGCGGCGAAGAGACTGTTTCAGTAACAATTTAATTTCAACCTAAAGAGATTCAGAATATAACTGTATTTGGTACAACGAATGGCAATGAAGGCGAGCGACGCGCGGCGATCGTATTCTAAATACAGATGTATTCTGAAGCGTTTTCGGTTGAATTTAAATTGTTACTGAAATAGCCTCTTCGCCGCCACTCCGCTGGTGGGCGCTGATCCTTATTGACCTAATACCTAATTAGTGTTGGATTTAATTATTGTTCAAAGTAACGTTAAAAAATAATTTCACTTTGTTTCTAAAAGAAATTGTTGACTCAATTCTCACTTTTATTTACACGATTCTCGTTTGAGTGAAAGCTTAGTGTGCTTTAACTGTTTGCGTTGGCTTTCCACAATTGTGTCTTTGAGAAAGTTTCATCTCGGTAGATTGTTATTACGATCTCTTAAAAATACACTTGAGATAAATAGTGCTATAAATCAAGTTATTTTATAATTGATAATGATACACATTAACGTGTCGAAGCAATGCAATCAGTCTGGATCAGTCTAGCGTGATATGCAGTGGATGAGTCAGGGCGTGACTCAAACTTTGGAAATGTAATTTTCGTGCGTTACATGGCCTTACATTTGTCCTACTCACTGCATTCGATTTGCTTTTATCTTAATGTATGTATCCGCTTTGTTTCGTGCACCGCATCTCTACATACCGCTTTAACGTATGTTTAACGTAAGCTTTCCTGAAGTTAAAATGTCTTAAGTTCTAAATTAGCTCTACATTTTTAAATTACAACAATACTGATTGCGATGGTGTTGCAGATGCCTGCTTCTATAAATAAATGGTGTAGACGGCAGGCATACTTTCGACGATCAAAGGCCATATGTTTCAAACTGCTCACAATAAGCTCTCTCGGCTTTGCACCTGCGTCCGTCCTACTCGCACGTGCTCTTTCCAGCTGTTGCTGTGGCTCGCTGTACCATCTCAAATACCATACCAGATGTGTATTATTACTTTATATTATTTGCTTAAAATTAAGTGTGGTAAACAATGTTTCTTGCGAATGATAACTTGATTCTAACGTCTTACCAAACACTTATGTTTCAAAAGCTGTATCGAAATCGTTTGACCACTCAGTGATAATTTTTTCGCCTCGTCATAGATTCAGCCTTATGGAGTCATCGAATTCGAATTAAAGACCGGCTATTCGTATGATGATCTCACCAGTCGTCAATCTTGACAATGCAAAGGACCGGTCGTTTGCGGGGTGCGGCAAGGGACGGGACGGGGACTCTGCTGCAGGGTTTGTGCGATTCACGGCGCACGCACGCCGCGCCGTGCGACCCACAGTTAGTAGTCAGTTCGACAGTTGGCCGCTCAAAGCGCGGCGCGCGCGCCTCATCCTTGGATTCCTACGACATTCCACAGTTATTACAAAATCAAAATGAAGTTTAATTAGTGCTCATTATGGTTAAAGAAGATGGTGTTTGTGCAAAATCCAAAAAATCGATTAGTTTTTTAAACGCTGCTCGCTACGGTCCAAAGAACAATGCTGTGGGAAAAAATAACGTTCAGCTGGCATCGGCAGTCGTTCCCAGCTACCTACCTTACCTCTCTCCCCGCGCCAGCCGGGTACCGGGTTCAATGCGCCTCTCTGCGTTTATTCATCGTTTGTGGGAAAAGTTGACCCCCGTTTTAAAAAAATATTGTTAACGAATTCACACGCCTCGTGTGCAGTCACTACCGCATCTTAGATGATCCAAATCAGATTCATTGAGTGACGTATCATTTTAAATCAGGTGTTAATTACTATTTGATTTAATTTACCCTCGAGTGATTAATGAGGAACCAACGCAAATACTAAATGATTTTAAGCGCCAACTGCCAAGGTTACAGCATTCCACAGACCTAAACTATTTATTTTGGGCTTTGTCATGTTTGTCGAGTTTCAACTCCGCCGAAATTATTATCTTGCTGTTTTGCGGATAGAATATTTTATCAGAAGAGGACAGTACTCTCATATTGGGTAACGTGTTTTGTTTGGTGAATCAAGTGTAAATTCAGTGTACGCATTTTTGCAAAGTGAATAATGATGACGTAAAAGTGATGTGCATTTATTAAATACAGTGAGTCCTAGTGCGTGTACCGGGGTTTTGAACACACTATTCGTATAGTTTTAATTCTGCAACATGGGGAACCAAGGATCAGCGCATGAGCCTTTCGATCGAGCACAGGCAGCGGCCAACGCCGATCTCAAAATGGTACATTAATGTTCTATTAAGCTTCATTTGCAATTCAAAATTGAGTCATTGGATGCCTAACCATTGTTATTTGACGGTTGTCCGTTGACCATAACGTTTATTCTTCCTGTCAGACCACTGCTCACCTCATGCAAAGTACAATCTAGTGCAGGTACATAGGTATGCGAACGTAATATAGATAATGATTTTTATCTACATGGTAGCTTAGTTGTAATGCCAAGGAATTAATAAGCATGCCTGCAGTAGCGTGATACCTGGGATGTTATAGGTTTTAGCTTGGTCTTAAATTACGAGGCTATGTCAATATCAACTGGAATATGCGGTGTCTTTATTGCAGCTATAGGTATTAAAGTAGTTATATGTATAGGACCTCAATAGTTACAGAGCGGTTAAAGTTTAGATAAAACAAGTATTCTGCTAGTTTCTTCTTCTGAATGGGTAGAATCAAACATTATAATAAGACCTAAAACGTAGAAAAAGTTTACCTACGATGTGTTTGAAATATTATTTTTTTTAGATTGTTTTTCAGATGTCCATAAAACTAGTTAATTGTCGTTCTTACTAAGAATATAATTAAACAATATTAAAATAAAATCTGATAAAGCTAATGAAGTTTTTACGTGGAAAGCGGGTCGAGATTTAATTTGAAGGAAACAATGAAGTAATGACATTGTTTTAACGAGAAATATAGTTAAATGTTTTCATTATAAAAAAATAGATAAATTATGGAAGTGCCCTAATATATGAACCTGAACTTCTTACTTCTTAAACATAAATTGTCCGAGCAGTGGCAGATTTAGAATTGATGTATTCTGCTCAATCTATCTTGAGAGCGAAGAGCTAAACTTTTTCTAAAAGTAAAAAAAAAACAAAGCCGAATACCTAGCCGCAAGAGAAGGAAAGTTGATACCAAAACATGTGCCAACCCTTCTGGCCAGAGTGGCTCAGTAGGCTAGTAATTATCCTCTATGTAATTGGATTAGGCCCGACTTACACCTGAATTCGTTCTTTTTTGAGCTTTATTTATTATTTACTAGTGGCCCGCCCCGGCTTCGCCCGTGCAAAGCGGGGGTGTGTTATACATATAAACCTTCCTCGTTCTTCTTCCTGAACCACTCTATCTATTAAAAAAAACCGCTTCAAAATCCGTTGCGTAGTTTTAAAGATTTAAGCATACATAGGGACGGACAGAAAACATCGACTTTGTTTTATACTATGTAGTGATGATTAAAAGCCTGAGAATATCAGCCCCTTTAAGCAAGTGTTCAGTCTCGTATCCACAACATTTAGCTGCGATGGCGGATCCTTACCAATTACAGCTTGGAACTATGACATCCTAAAAAAATCTGCGCAGAGATTTACGTGGGAATCTACACCTAATAAATATAGAAAAGGCTTTTTCTCGTGAAGAAGAACCCTTCGCATCCTCATTTCAAGCGGTCATTATATCCCATTTTTATTACACCATCCCTGCATAACGTGATGACAAGAGTTATTAACTCATTTTTGTCACGTGTCTGCTGAATCAGTGTTCCACTTGAACATCTGTTGCTGCTCAATGAATAAAATGGATGATCTCGTTAATTGATGCCATCTGTTTAAGATTACAATTGAGCATGTGGGCGTCTAGTATCACGCAAATCATTTAGTATTACACATAACACAATTCGTAAAAAGTGACGAGTAATTTTGTGCAGCATGCTTCATTGTGAATGGTGGCGTAGTAAACGTACTACGTACCTGTCCATGTGGTAACGGATTTAGAATACTAATGTCACCAACCCATTCGATCCTCAAGGTGTCATATGAGCCGAAAAACGGAAATGACAAGGCCGAAAAGCTATCCGCAATGGAAGGAAAACATGAAACAGAACTCCTTGCCAGCCCATCTGTCCGTGGCACATGCTAATTGCCCTCCTAGTAATTGGAGGAGACATGACTCAGCAGTGGGTCATGTAGGGGCTGAGTAGTAGTAACACGTTTTGAGGGAAAAGAGAATCGAAATAAGCTTGATATAACTTCGGTATTACCAACCCCACAGCGTTTGTATACTAAAGATAACCGTGCCAGGTGACGTCGACCTAGCGAAGGTCGCATACTCGTTACCGTTGGGGTTTATTGTGAGAGGACTATGGCATAAAGTGAGTGCGCTTTAATGGAATGTTCCATCATCATCACAGACAGTAAAAGATCATCCCACTGTTGAGTCGGGCCTCCTCAAATGACATGGTGCATAATTAGCCCTCTGTGCTACATGGCGGGTTTGCACAGGGTTTCGTATCATGTTTTCCTACTAGGTTAGGTTTTCAGTCTTTGTATTCCTTTAGTCGATATTAATAGTCGCCTCTTATGACACCCTTACTATGGTATGTGGTCGTGACACCGTACTAAATCCCTCACCACATGGATAATATGATTTGGCGGAATGGTATGATATGGTCTTGATTTCGATAGGTACTGGTTTGTCAATTGGTGTGATGCGAGAATTGGGACAGTGTTGCATCAAAGATACAATCCATAACTAAAGTCATACTATAAAGTCAACTAAAAACATAAATATTATAAAATAAACATTGCATTGAATCTTAGGACAGCTTAATTCGCACATGTTGACGTATTTAGATGTTGTTGAATTTCCTAAATAATGATAAATAACTTTAAGATATTATTTAGGTAATCTCTCTCATCTCATCTCTATGTCAGAATCACTATCACTACATAGTATAAAACAAAGTCGCATTCTTCTGTCCGTCCCTATGTATGCATAAATCTTTAAAACTACGCAACGGATTTTGAAGCGGTTTTTTAATAGATAGAGTGATTCAAGGGGAAGGTTTATATGTATAACCCACCCCCGCTTTGCACGGGCGAAGCCGGGGCGGGCCACTAGTAGAACATATTTTGCTGTTACAATACAATAAGCCGGGAAAAGTCACTGTATTTAAAAAAAACCTAGTATTATTATATCTGTGCCTATACACTCTGAAAGGTACGATCAACGATGCTAGGAGAAAGCTTAAAGTTGTGTCGTTGTGTGAACGCCAATATTTATGTAAAACTATTCAGCACCTCCAAATTTGGAAAATCATTTAGAAAATTTGTTGAATATTCAAGTTCGTAGCTTCGTTGAATCTGTGGGCGTAACTGGTTTAGCAACAACTATGTATGTTATTAGCATTACAACCGGTAATCATTCAGTGGTTTGGTAACGAAATTCTCTAAGTTTGTTTAAATCTTAATTTTAAAACGGAGCACTGCCAACGCTTGTTACTATCAAAATATTATCATTCATTTTGAATGTTGATGTTGCACTGAAAACGTGTGTTACCAACTTTTAGCCAAGCTGTTCAACAGCCTTGAGGGGTAAACGGCATAATTATTTGCTGTACATTGCTGTCCATATTTTTTCATTAAGCACTTTTGTTGCACTAGTGTTTTCTACCGAAAGTGGTACAGGCTTTATTTTATTAGATTTTATATTACTACGATGATCAGCATTTAAATGACCTACTGCTGCTGGAAGATGTCCTTCCAATTTAGTGATTGGTTAGCTTCTTGTGCAGTTGACAATTCCTTTAATCTGACGTTCTCGAATGTAATGATGCTCTTGATACTATCCAACTAATATTATAATTCTGAAAGTGACTGATTCCGTCATATGAAGCAACTGTTAATAGTTATATCGAGTAAAAAATCTAAAGGATGACATCTACCTTTAGCCAACTTTAAAAAGTAGTAGGTATGTGTGTTACCGCATAACTCAGTCATTTTTAAAACAATTTATACGATTGTATTGCCTCCAGATTGGTCCCGTAGAACTTTCATCGAAATCGGTACAGTACGTTGTTATAAAACTTGAAATATGTGAACAAAACCATTTGTTGGCTGACAAATTTGAGTATTCGACTTACTAGTGATTGGTTCTGACTTCAAAAACAATAAACACATATAAAACGTAAACAATAAACAGTAATTTGAAGTCGGTGCCAACTTAAATTGACACCTACCTTATTTACGTTAAAGGTATACCCAAGGCACCAATAAGGTCATATTTAGGATTTTAAATTGTTTATCTGGAGTCTAGTTCCTATTTTAAGAAATAGAAACCAGATGGAGACTGCCGGTAATAAACAGCTAGTTTATTCTAAATCTATCTGCACACGTACGTTTCTCAGACAGCATTTAATGATTACTATAAATAATACCATCTCTACTGAGAAACGTCGATATTAAAAAATCCGAAGAATAATATTTTTTTAAGCGGAATTGACATCGTGGTAACTTCTTTAGTCCTATATGATAGGACTAAAGAACACAATATGAAACTGGTTGATGACACACCTGAATTGTTAGACACATCACCACAGAAAGATTTAGCTACTGAAACTTACATACAATACATACATAATCACGCTTCTTTCTCGTAGGGGTAGGCAGATACCACTTCTTTCCACTTGCTACGATCCTCACATATGTCTTGTTTTGCTTCGTCCACTTTCATTATTCCCTTCATACATGCTCTTCGGTTTAGGGTACTCTTGACCAGGCCATTTTTCAAGACTTCCCTGATTTGGTTTTGAATCGTTCGCCTAAGTCTGCCCCTTCCAACACTTTGATTCACACTCGCCATAAACACTTTTTTGGTCAATCATTCTTCATTCATTCTCTCGACATGGCCAAAACATCTCAGCATACCTGTCTCAATGTTTGTGCCCCTGTAACTTGAGCAGATGTTATATGACTTGTAATAACCTCTCTTACCATTGCCTACATGCTCTAATCGGTACAGAGGTGAACAGTTTATTGACAAATTCGTATAAGTGAGATATTTACATCTGATTTTGTGTAGAATGGGTTTGTTTATAAACTCACGACTCACGACATCAGGAGCAAGAATTACTCTGTAGAGACATAGCAAATAAGAAGCTTAGGTAATGATAACGTACTATTATATCGGTTAATTTTTAGAAGGAAGGTATTGAAAATTTACAAGTATGAAAATACTAACTCTATTTTCTGTCTGTCTACTAGTCTGTATTTGTAATCTGTCTTTTGAAAACTGTATTCCATCCATAACTAGATCTCACTGCTATTGTTGTTCATGTCTAAATATTAACAGCGATATGTTTTGTTTAGCACTAGTTCGCGGGAGATCACGGCTCTATGCTAAATACCTACTAGTTATTATAACTCCTATCGATGTAGGTACATATTTATATCTACAAAAATATCGTTGAACAAACTGCTTCCTATTTATATCAATACATAATATTCTAAGGTTACTAAGTCAATTAGTGGTGTGGTGATAGATTCAGAAGACATTGTGTCACAACCCCATTCTATTCTGAGGGTGATTCGTAAGAGCCGGAAACGTGATACAGTAGGCACAATTGCCCTCCATGTAAATGGAGGAGGCCTGAATCAGCGGTGGGTCATGTTTAAAGTTTAAAAAAAAAGTTTAAAATGTTTATTTCGGAACAAGAACATGAGACATGGTAAACAGGTAAAACGATGGTAGCCGCAAAAGTATAAACTGCAGCGCAGCTACCAAGTATGTATGGGCTCAACCCAGTAGTAATACAAGACTGAGGTACTTTCGCATGAATAGTTTTGACATGTCTTCATTTAACAATGACGTCTCTTTGCAGAAGTCGTCAGTCCGCGCGTCGCTGAGGCGCGCTCGCGCTGGCGGTGCACTGTCGCCGCCACGCGCCGGCATGGAGCGTCTGCGGCGGTCGTTCCGTGAGTCTTTCCGAAGGCGGAAGGGCTCTCCGCCGGAGTCGGCCCGCCCGCATCAGTGGCATGCCGATGAGGCTGCGGTCCGGGCCGGTACTTGCACCTTCCCCGTGAAATACCTCGGATGTGTGGAGGTGTTCGAATCACGGGGGATGCAGGTCTGCGAGGAGGCGCTCAAGTTGCTCAGAGTAAGTATCGTAATTGTAGACCTTTATGTGGGCAGTCTGAGGGGAGCGAAACGGAATCTCGTGTAATCTTTCAGAGCTTTATCTGACTGTTCTGTGTATGTAGTAGTTAACAGCCCTGTAGGGGGCTAAGTCGGATAGAAGTGATCCCAAACAATTTCTATAAAGTCTGGGACATGTTCATGGATGTAGGATTACCTGGAAGTATGGAGTGCTCAGATAGAAACAAAAATATCCGAGAACGTGTTTAACTTAATAAATAATTAACAAGTTTTCCTTAAAATATACCTAAGAATTCTATAAACGTCATTCAAATTGTAGTAGTTTAGGCCCTTGTAGCAACAAAATGTTACGAATATCAACATTGTTAGAACGTGAGGTGTCATTCCGATTTCTGACGAAGCGCACATTTAACGAGATCTTCTTTAACGTGGGTATCATCACCACATTACCGCCTACTTATTTCCTATTTGGGGAGAACCTTGAATAAACTACTCTTTAGCAAAAAAAATTCGCTACTACTAATATAAACCTATTAACCTAACAACATGTTTTCTGACCTGGCAATTTTGGTATAAGTACGCATAATGCTTCTTGTTTATTTTAAGAGCATTATTTTTGGGTCAGTCGTTGAGTCATCATTATTATAGCTGGTATTAACCGTTAATCGTTTATGAATGTATATTTGACGGTTTAACTCGCCGTCGTATTAGCTTTCTTACATCCCGCTGTTTTATGTTAGTGTGGTGAAGTGCCAATTCCCGTCAATTTCATTTTATGATGTCATTGACTGATCTTATGTATGTACTACATTTTATCAAACCGAAACCCTGTGTTCTAATCTTACCTTAATTTAGTTTCCAAAAGAGAAAGCATGATGTTTAACTTAGGATTGACGTGTATGTTTACTTTATTTTGACTATTTAGTAGAATAGTTTACTTGGTGGCTGAGCCCTAAATGTACCTTACAGCTATTTTTGGACTGGATTTTCGATATTAATTTCAAAGTACATTTTGCAGTTGTCTTTTATGGCCACGTGTGCACGTTGTGAATAAACATTCTTATGTAGGTCATCTTCATGCTAAACACAGTATGTATTTGCACGTACATTATAACCAATAGCGCGAACATTATCATAGATTCTATGTGCCAAGACTTTCTTACAATTGTTCTGCCAACGGAAGGTCTATGGCCTTGTGAAGCCCACTTACGCGGAACACCATTGACACAAATCGATGGATGTTATTAATGTTACATTGCAGCCTTCTGTGGCGTGTTTCTGCTAAATCCGTATAAGTCTTTATCGTAATAGAGAAGAACCGAGAAAATGCATACAGTTTACACCATTTCATCGATGTTTCTGTGTAATCGTTGCAGAAAATTTTGGATTCGGTTCAAAATACATTGATTCAAGGAATCTTTGTCTCAATATATACAAATAAATAAAATAGAGTGTCTGTTTGTTATATTAAAATAACCGATTATTACGAAGTGCATTTGGATTTATACTCGGGACATACCTAAACAACATTTTTTTCTGTAAGATGTCTGTTTCGGCTAATCTCTGAAATGGCTGGACCGATTTTGACGGGACAGCCACTGGCAGATAGCTGATGTAACAAGGAGTAACTAAGGCTTCTTTCATTGACACCCCCTTTCGCTTTGCAGGAGCCTATAGCTTTCCACTTTGTTAAATGCCATTTGGACGAAGTCGCGGGTAACAGTTAGTCTAATTTTACTTCGTATTTAACCTAGTACATAATATTTGAATTTATGAGAGTCTAGGTAATTTTGATTTCGTATTTTTCAATTCCAATAAAATTACTCCTAGACAGACAATAGACTCTATAAACGTATTTAATGAGTGGGCTAATGTTTTATTGAAGGACAACGGTTAATTGTAGGTGTTGTTTAAACGGTTCTTAGATTTAGTACTTACGTATATCATTAAGTTACTAGATGTTACTCATCGCATTCGTAACAGTCCTCATTATATTGATTAGCATAATGTACTATTGTCTGCTAAGTTCGAACAATATTTTGATGCAGATAGGTGCTGAGTAATACATTTTGATATAATCTGTTCGCAAGCTGATTTTTAGCTGGTTGTACGTTTCATAAAAAGTATTTGTCTGTATCTTCTTTAATGGGGATACGTGGCCTGGAAACCTTGACTCCTAGAGATTACTCCTGGTATTTTAATATACATACATAACAAGCAATAACTGTAAGGTGACAACTATTTTTTGGTCAAAAAGAGTACACTAAAAAAAAACAAAAAAAGTCTGAAGTATCTATCTATCTCTCCAGGCACTCTCAATTGTGACGGAAAAGGCAGCCATTGTGCGTGCGAAATTCAAAGCACTGTCAAACTCGTGTCTGGCGTTTGCCCTACGGCAAGCAATATGCGCGCGTGAAATTCAAATTACTTTCAAAATACTTTTAAATATTAATAAAACTGAAATAAAATAACATACAAAAATGTTTTAGAAATACAAATGAGTATAAAATTATACAAATGAGTACTTACAGAGTACAGGATTTGAAAAGAGTACGGTTTGCGACTGAAAAAAGTACAAATCTCAGTAAATGAGTACAGTTGGTCACCTTACAATAAGACGTAAAAAATGCTTAATTACTTCGTTCCCGGTGGTCGTTAAGTGATCTGTGCTTGGATTTGTGTAGACGTACAAAGATGTCACATGATTTTAATTTAACCCAATAAACGTATCAGATTTATGAACGCGATGATTGAAACAAGTGGTTTGCATTTAAGATTTATTGCCTCGAGTAAACGCATTCGAATGTCGCTCTTAATAAAACAGAATAAAGTGGGTATTTGATGTTTTAGCCCTGTCGACAGTACGTGAATACAATGAAATACAGTCATATCTGATAACAGTATTAATTCACAGATTGTTTAAATGAGTTGTACATATTGAAGATGTTTAGATTGTTGACTTCAAGTGGCTAATATTAGATATAACTTCATAAGTAGCGTTACATGATTGGTCGATGATGACCTATCATTGTTAGAAGCCATTAACGTTCTTTAAAACAAAATGACTTTCGTTTAATTATTTAAATTATACTTGGGAGCCAAATGACGTCGATGCTACTGTTGTGTATGTAAGTGCGAAAATGACAGTTATTAACTAGCTTCTACCGGTTTCGCTTGTATTCATAGTAAAAAAGGTGTAAAACTGACCATAACGCTTTCTAAATTAATAGCGGCGACATCAGAGCCGTCTGAGCAAAAATCTAAAATTAACTTATTTAGTAATAGTCTGCGACGAGTTCTATCCTGTAGGAAAAAAATAAGGCTGTTAACCTAGCCACAAGAGAACGAAGCTCTGTGCCAACCCGTCTGGTCAGCGTGGCTGAGTAGGCTCAAGATACCCTCCATGTGATTGGAGGAGTATTATATGAGCACATCAGTTAGCTATGTGTATTTGCGTATCTGCCATACTTGACATTAGGCGCCATGTGTGAAAAGGCATACAAATAATAATAAACTCGATTAGCACTACTGAATTCGAATAACTACTTGAATATACGTGTGAAGTGCCAGCATTACAATAATACATTATGAATATTTATAGATCGCATATATTTGTGACGGGGCTAGATTTAAGGGCTGGATGGAAGGGCGCCAAAACCTCTGTAACGCTTTTTACGAAAATTGCGCGGACAGAGTATGACATTTTCGCACTTACAGTTTATATAGAGAAGCAGTCCAGAAAGCTAATATTTTTTAAATTTCATAAAAATCATTAAAATATAATAAAAAATACATGACACACACTACCATATATATTGGCACATCCACACACACACACCTATACTCTTTTGTTAATTGTTAAAGTGTGTGCTCAAATTAAGAAAAGAACTATTATAATTTAAATTAATTATGGTCGAATGTCGACCTCTGGATGAACACTGGCATTAATAATTGTATTTGAATGTCATTCCAGACGTCTCGACGGAGGCCTGTGCGCGCTGTTCTTCATGTGAGCGGAGACGGGCTGCGGGTAGTCGAAGAGGAGACGAAGGGGCTCATTGTTGACCAGACCATCGAAAAGGTGTCCTTCTGTGCACCGGATAGGGGTCACGAAAGGGGCTTCAGGTAAGGCACATTAAAATGCATTTAGGATTACGTTTCACAGCGTAATTAATGCAGGTAATGACTCCATTGTCCCAGTGGAGATACAGTCAGAGCCCACAGGGCAGTGAGCGCGGGACGGTACACCCCGGGGACCTTTAGTGGGTATGCCTCCGTCTCCTCCCTGAGGCGGAGGGGAGTCCCACACACCCCCTGTTGGCCATCCCCAGGCTGGCGGGGATAGTCCTTAAAGGATTTTACCCCGGGTCAAAAAAGGCAATGACTGTATTCTGAATAGATGGGCACAATTAATATAATCATTTAAAGATATTATGTTTATTTTGGACTCCTGCTGCAGGTAAAACAGAATAGTAATGGTGCCTCGTTGGTCTAGTGGTTAGATGTGCCGCCTTTGGATCAACGGGTCCCGGGTTCGATTCCGGGGTCGGGCAAGTGTCTTTGTCTAAACCAGAGGCACTGGCTCGGAGTCTGGGTGTCATTTCTATCTATAATATGTATGTATTTACAAAAAAATAAAATATAAGTAGTTTATCATCCATCTCGTTACCATAACACAAACATTAAGTTGCTTAGCTTGGGACGAGATGGCGTTGTGTGAATTGTCCAAGGATATTTATATTTATTTATTTATATGCTAGCCGTGCGGTGACGGATTTAGAATACACAGTGTCACCACCCCTAAGGGTGGCCTAAAAACCGGCACAAGGAAACGTCAAGGCCGATAAACTTACCGCAGGAGAAGAAAAACTTGATATGAACCACGTCTCGCCAGACTGGCAGAGTAGGCTAATTACTAGAGGTCGGAGTAGGTAGATTGACGTCAAACATAGAGGATAATATGGATATGCCTCCAAAATACCGGAACGAAATCCCGCACATTATGGATAAAATGACATGTCCATATTAAAATATCTTGACGCAAGTATATAAAATCAATCTACCTACTCCGACCTCTGCTAATTACCCTCCATGTAACCGGAGGAGGCCAACAGTATACCCTATTCAAGATAGCGTGATCGATTTGGCAGATGTCAATTTTTATGGTATGATTCCGAACTACGTCGCGGTAATCGGGACCAGTAGTGCCGAGGTAGCACTTCTGCGTGCAGCGTACTTCGGAATCATACCTTTACTTTGCAATGGCGAATAGTGGTGGGAAACAGATAATAACTAGTAGTCGGTATAACGGTTTAAAATACTTGTAACTGTGACGATATGGTATGGGTGTATTATGTGTGAAATTCTTTATCACTTTTTCTTAACTTTTTAAGACAATATTCGAATAAAAACATTTTCATTTTGAAATAAAATTTGTTGGCTTTAGCGCATTGAAATTTAACACTTTTACAACTATTATTTTCTTTTCTTTTTTGTTTACTTTCATGGTCTGAACCACCTATTTAAATTTGGCGGAAGATCAAAAAATAACCCTGTAATATTAAATAGGTACTTATTATGAATATTGACCCACTATCGCTTATCTACCCAATGTTTTATATGTCTAGTGCAATAAATAATTTCACACATAATACACCCACGCCAACTTGTCACTGTTACAAGTATTTTAAAACGTTTTTTTGGACTACTAGATATTTTGTTTCCCATCACTAGCCCGTCTGTCAAATCGATCATGCTATCTTGGACAGGGTATAGTAGAGTACTACTCTACGTAGTAGTACCTAGTATATGTTACCGAAATAAATGGCCTCATTTTTCTTTGTAACGTCCTACCTTTCTGTGTTGCCAGGACAACACATCATTTATCAAATTTGTTGTCAATGTTTTCGCTTGTTTTTATCGGCTGTCTTACGCTATCATCATTTATGCTAATGGTGATGTACGGTTGCTTTCAGCGATATGCCTTTATTTTAATTTTGGATCCTACTAGTACTCCGCCCATAAATGACGCACTGTCGAGTCGGGCCTCCCCGTATCAAAGGGAGGGTAATTGGCTTACTGTGCCACGCTGGCCAGATAAGTTGGCACAGGGTTTCGTTTCAAGTTTTCCTTCTTTCGTGGCTAGCTTTTCAGCCTTGTCATTTCCTTTCGTCAGATCATACGAGACCATTAGGATGGAATGGGGAGGTGACACTAAGTATTCTAAATCTGTGACCACACGGACTACAAGTTTGGGTATTTTTTTTAAATAACACCTTTACTAGTTGCGGTGGCGTCGTGCGGCGGGTCGTTCTCTTCCCTGCAATATGGTTGAGGAGGGCGATGGCTGCCGCATGGCCATGCTTGTGAACAGGTGCCGTTGCTGGGGGTCGGTTGGTTTGGGCATTAGAAGGATACTATTGTTGACTAGATCTGGCTGATGTTTGGCCCTTTGCAACTATTCCTCGAGTTTGCTCTCACAAATCTGTCTTATATCCAGTCTTGTACCCAAAAATGGCGATCTAAAAAAAAGCAACTACAGAGTTTCTTGCCGGCTCTTCTCTGTAGAGGTTTAAATTCTTTAAATGGTAAATTTTATATTTTTGTTTGTCCTGTCTAAAGAGCTCTAATGAGCCAACTTGATTAAATGAGTTTTGATTTTGATTGATTTTGAGTTATTACCTGGGTCGTGGGAGTAGTTTACAAACATGACATTCACGAACGCAAATGATACCCAGACTCAGAGCAAGTGGCTCTGGTTTACGCAAAGACACTTGCCCGACCCCGGAATCGAACCGGGGATCCGTGATCCAAAGGCGAAAAATCTAGCCCCTAGACCAACAAGACAGTCAATACATAACATTGATGGAATATTTCCAGTTACATCTGTCGTGATGGCACTACCCGTCGATGGATGTGCCACGGGTTCCTCGCGTCTCGGGACAGTGGTGAACGCCTCTCGCACGCGGTCGGCTGTGCGTTCGCCGCCTGCTTGGAGCGCAAGCAGAGGCGAGACAAGGAATGCGCGGTGTCCATGAGCATCGATGCAGCTAGCCACGCTTTCACGAGGCAGGGCTCATTCCGAAAATCGGGTGAGTTCAGAGTTTGTTCATTAAATAATAGTATATTTTATTACAAGTGAGGAAAGGCTGTCATTGCAGATAAATGTTTACCCGAGCCGAGTCGCAGCTGAAGGCGAGGGTTGACGGTCGGAACAAGTTGCAATGACGGTTCCGCACGTGTACTGAACGACTATTTTAAATACAGTTGCGAAAATTTAGCAATTTAATAAAATTATAAACACACAATAAACTCAACTAACTAATCACTATCACTACATAGTATAAAACAAAGTCGCATTCTTCTGTCCGTCCCTATGTATGCATAAATCTTTAAAACTACGCAACGGATTTTGAAGCGGTCTTTTTTAATAGATAGAGTGATTTAAGGGGAAGGTTTATATGTATAACCCACCCCCGCTTTGCACGGGCGAAGCCGGGGCGGGCCACTAGTCATTTATAAAATCAAAAATGGCGCCAACCGTAGAATATAAGCAGAGATTTTTTTTCTTCACCCATTCTAGTAGGCAAAAGCAACTATGCCCATACTGCCAAGTCTTCAGTAGAATTTTTTTATTGATATGAAATGTAATAAGATGAATTGAAATGAACCCTAACCTAACTCATTCAATCAAATCAGTAAATCTGATATTGAAACAAATTAGTAAGTAGTTTCTTTTTAGAAATATACGTATTTGCATGAATCATAAAAACTTCTATGTTTTTTTTAGTAAAAACTTCATGCTTGGTTTTTCGTTTTAATAGACATTATTTTGACAGTTGGGAAAGAGAACGCACTAGTGCGGGAATGGCAAAAAAAAAGCACGAGTGTGTAATAGCCCACTTCCCGAACGCTATACGTCCCTGCAAATCGCCACTTTTTGAGCAACTGTATTAAAACATTTTTTAAATCTTTTGTATAAAGGTTTTAATACTTTGGACCATTGGGTGATTTTTGGACCACCCGCCAAATATAAAAAAAAAACAGACATTCCATACGAAATCGACCACGTGATCGAGCAGTTATCTATGGGAGAATTGAAATATTTTTTCACTTTTCGACCCGTATTTCTTTGGGAAAGTTGTTTACTTTCATGGTCTGAACCACCTATTTAAATTTGTTGGGTGGTCCAAAAATCACCCTGTATACGTGAAGCAAAAACTTTGTACCTCTTTTTACGGAAATTGCGTGGACGGAAGAGTATGAATTTACCACAGTTACAGTTTAAATAGAGGAGTATGGGATGCTAATATTATTATTTAATTATGCATAAAAAAAAAAATTAAACCAACAAAAAACATAACGCGCACTACTGCGTGTAAGTGCGTATGTGTATCACATGTATTTGATACACATACGCACATATACTCTTTTGTTTAAATTGAGAATAGAACTATCATCATGATCATCATCATCATCATATCAGCCAAAAGACGTCCACTGCTGGACGTCTTTAAAACTATAGTTTAAATTAATTATGGCCGTATTTCGACGGTTGGCGACCAAGTGGTAGAAATGTGGTTTATCATGAATGTAATGAATTATTTATTATTTTTCTCACTACTCGAAGTACAAGAATTATAAGAATTGATTATATAAATTTACTATAATAATAATACTATTCGTCTGAAGAGAATCACCGCATATAATTCAAATACTGATTATCGTTAGCTTATCATCTTGCAAGTAACATTTCTATATGTATATGAAAATGGATCTTACGGTCAAACACTAACAAAGTATAAATATAACGCTCACGTTGAAATAGATAATTATTGACCCTAAATCAAGCGTTTTCATATATCATTTAATAAAAAGCTGTTTTATATTGAACGCTATTCGTATTTTTTCCACAGGCATAACAGCGCGTCGCTCGTCCGAAGCAGACGCTGGAAGCGGTCCCGTAGCCAACAACGTCAATAGCGCCATTGGCAACGTCAACAGCGCCATTGGCAACGTCAACAACGCCATCGGCAACGTCAGCGTCGCTAGCGCCGTAAGCAGCGTGGTGGCGCTGAACAGCACTCCGCCTGTGGCGCCCCCTCGGGCTTCGACGCACAACCCGTTCGCCGTGGAGCGCCCTCATGCGGCCCCCCACCTGCTCGAGCGACAGGGCTCATTCCGCGGGTTCGCTCACCTCAATAATAGGTATTTGTGCTGTTTTTCAGGGTTTGAGGGGCCTGTGGTCATTTGCACAAATTGCATGGTATATGTCAGTGATAGTGGCATGTGGTAATTTAAAGAAATTGCATGGTATATGTTAGATTTTTTAGGGGCATGTGGTCATTTTAAGATATTGCATGGTATATGAGTTTTTAGGGGCATGTGGTCATTCAAGGAATTGCATGGTGCTTGTCAGGATGTTTAGGGGCATTTGAACAAATTGCATGGTACATGTCATGATTTTTGAGGGGCATGTGGTAGTTTTAATAAATAATTGTATAATTCTTTGGCCTTTGAGATGTAGTAGCATCATATATACTGGCTTTTTGGTGTGCATGAAATATAGCTGAATATCTTACAATATTCACTTTTACCAAGACTTGGTGAAAGTTGATATTTTATGTTATTTTTTTTATATGGCAATACTACATTTGCCGTCTCAGCTAGTTCACATATAATTTCCTCTTTCCAGTTCTCCTTTCAAGCGGCAAATGTCTCTTCGCATCAGTGAATTGCCTTCTAACTTAGAGCGGCAACGCGCCGGCTTTGGCTCTCCGCCCGTGGCCGAGACGAAACCCGCCGAAGTACCAGCCGCAGTACCTTCCGTACAGGTAAATTGATTGATTACCAATTCAGCCTGAACATGTGGTGACGGATCTAGAACATAACGTCTCTGTATCGGAAGAATTAACTAAGTCTTAAAAAGTGTTTGGCCATTTTCAACCTAAGTTGGTGATACCTTAGGTCGAAAATTAACTACATATTTTTGGAGACTTACTTATTTCTCGCTCTACGGGGACGATAATACCTAGAAATAGTAGAACATAGTGTCACCACTCAATGGTATACGATTGGTGTCGACCAATTAATATAAAGATCAGATTATAGAACATCCCCACCACACTCTGGGAAATAAGCGGCTAGCTACCACACTCACAACTGTTTCGTCGTGTGTATGTGAGAGCCGGTGCCCGACAGGGCATTTCCTTGAATTGCCTCGTCGTTTCAGCCCATAAATAATAATAATATAATAATAAATATCCTTGGACATTTCACACAACGCCATCTCGTCCCAAGCTAAGCAACTTAATGCTTGTGTTATGGTAACGAGATGGATGATAAACTACTTATATACATTTTTTTTTTGTAAATACATACTTATTATAGATAGAAAACACCCAGACTCGGAACAAATACTTGTAGGTCGTACAAATATTTCTTCCGTGCGGGGATCGAACCCGCGACATGCACCCACTACTGACCTGGGTGGGCTTCCTCCAAATCCATGGAGGGAATTAGCCTACTGTGCCACGCTAGCAAGATGGGTTGGCACAGGGTTTGTCTCAAGTTTTCCTTCTCTTTGCGTTCTTTTAGTCTTACTTACGACACCCTCAGACGGTACGGGTTGATTACAATGTGTATTCTAAATCCGTCAGCACACGGACCTGAATTGCCTAGTCCCTCTTAAACCCTGGAGTTGCTTTCTATCACGCAAGCCTAGGGTCCAAGGCATTCAAGCCAATAATAAAAACAAAAAAAAATATCATATTCAGATTGAACATCTGATAGGATCTAGAAGGTCTCCCGCCTTATTACAAAACTAGCTGTACACAGCGCGTTGCTACGCCACTAACTAAAATAAATTTGAAGGAAAGACATTACACAAATATTTATTTAGTTTTTGTTGAGAAAACTTCGTGGGCTCATGCACAACACTTTGCTGAAGATCATCACATGATCAAATGCATAGTTTACGATCCTCTATAGGACATGCAAACAAGCATTTATTTTTATTTATAATTAGGTGATCCGGCAGACTTCGTACTGCCTCAATCGATAAATAAATTACCTAAACTTTTGTATAAAATAAACTTAAAACAAACAAAAGGAATCGTCAAGTGTCATGTCAAGGGAAAAGCAACATTTTTGTTATTATTTAATTCCTATCATTTCCATATTTTCTCACCTTTTAAACCTTCCCTGGACGACCACGAATATTTCAAGACCAAAATTAGCCAAATCGGTCCAGCCCTTCTCGAGTTTTAGCGAGACTAACGAACAGCAATTCATTTTTATATATATAGATAGATAAGAAGACAAAACAGCAGGCTAAGGCTAAACAACTACCATAGTTAGACTAAAGCCCGATTCACGTTACAACGGGCCTTGCCCCGTGCGGGGCAATGTCGAACATTATTGGTACACATTTTGTATGAAGTGATTCATTGAACGTGGCTCGGCCGTGCCGCAGCCGGGACCACTTCTTACAAAATTCCCCGCACGGGGCACGACCCGTTTTAGCGTGAATCGAGCTTTAGTCGGCATTCTGTAATAAGAAATAAGCGCTGACAAGGCTAAAAACTGAATTGCAAGGAAAGCTTCATACGAAACCCTATACCAACTCGTTAATCAATCAATTTTAGGCTGCAGATTTTAGAGGACGGCGAATTTGGAAAGCAAGCAAGGTGGAAAGACCTCTGTGTTAGCCAGATATATTTCCTCTGGGCGTGGTCATTTGTTGTGGTCGTGAATTATGTGTCTGAAAAAGGCATCCGCGAATTATAAACTAAAAAGCGATAGCCTGAAACAAGGTGGTGTATTAAGGAATTTTCTCACAGGATAACGCAGACCCAGTGGCAGCGATGTGCCAGCAGCTATCGGCAGGACTACGCGCGTTAGCTGAGGAACCAGTGGCCACGCCAGAGCCCGGGGCTTTGCCCCACCCTGATGCATGGCTGGGCCGAGTAGCCTCAAGGGCTCCAGTCCGGGCTCCACCGCTGGCCTTAGCTGGTCGCGCCGCATCGTACGCTGGGCCCAACCCCAATACCAACCCATTCCTTTCCCCACCCCCCGGTGCCACGCCCGCCATGTAAAAATCACAAAATATATACCCGGTGAATGTTTTTTTCGCAAGATACTAAGTTTAATTTGCGGCGGAACATAATGGGCTGCGTTCATCAGTAACGGCTCGCATAGCAAATTGAGTGCTTAACAATGTTGAGTGAATGAACAAATGATCGAATGGGGCTGTAGCATATTTGCGCTTCTTTATCACTCATATTCTATGCGTCTTAAAATTCCGAGCATAGTCAGCATAGCAGAGTCCTGTAATCCTCACGAGTCGCCGAAATATAAATTATGTGTGGTACATATTATCTAGGAAATATCATTGTTATCTTCTCAAAAATACATCATAAAATAACGTCGCTAAAGACAAAAGCGAGCCAGATTACACGAAACGTCAACGCAAGCGGAACAAAAGTAATTTATTTCGCTTGCAGTAATATAATTACTGTAACAAATTACGAGATGAAAACTAGAATTATGAATGCACTTAACTGATTTATTGTTGCATAAACCGTGTCCGACTAATATGCACATCGAAAAAAAAAAACAAATATAGACAATAGGTGGATTAAATTACAGATACTTTAAAATAAGAAAAAAACTACCAAGCGTTCCAAGTTTAAAAATCTAACGAACATAAGACGCTACTCAACAAATTAACAAAAAGACCTTTTATTAAAAGTCACCACATGTTTTTAAAAATGAATACACGTATAACGGTAATAGACAAGGACTAAATGAATCCGAATTAAAGTTCCTACGCACTGACGATGACGAATTAAGCGACAAGCCGACGGCGCGCGCGCCATGCTTAACTGAAAATAACGTAAATCTTTCTGTCACATAGTTTGTAATAAGCATATATTAATAAAACGTGTTATAATATAATTGTGACGCTGATTGTATCGCTTAATGTTATGTACTTAATAGGAAAACTAATTCTAAGTCCTAAATTATTAAAAGAAATAATAAAATTAGTTAATTCACTGCTGGTCATAGTACATTTATGTGACAAACTTAATTGCACTTAAACGACTCTAATAGGTAAGAATGCCCCCAATCTGCATAATTAATCGATGTTGGGAAAACATAACTAACTGTGACCTAGACCGAAATGGGCTTATATTGGAATCAACTCGATATTACACAACCCCAAGGCCAGTGAATAAATCGATTGATTGACATCGATTAGCGGCGCATGTAGCAAATTAAATGTTGTTATTTGAAATACAATATCCAACTATGAAGAATAAGTCCATAACGATTTATACGGAATAAAAGTTGGTATAGAAAAAAAATGCTGATTCTAATATACTCTAAAAGTATACTGGTTGTTTATGACATAAATAATGTTATAAATGATTACGAATGATGTGATGGTATGCAGCGAAAAAGAGGTAATATTCAGTGGGATTGTTTGTGTATTATTGATTGTATAACCTATACTGATATAATAATTTTGATTAAAATAATGGGTACATGGAAAAATGTTTATTTATAGTTAGAAATAACTGTGCAACGGTTAGGGTATCGGCAAACTACTCATTTTTCATACGTAAATTATTAACATGACGCGAATTTGTATTGTTTTGTACAGTTTACATTTATTTGGAACGAGAATTTATGTTTAATTTACTGTATATTAGTAATTCAGATATCCTGGTAACTGTGCTATGGTAGCAGTAAAATAGTAATCACTTTCTAGCGGCAGAAAAATGAATATATGAAGCCCTTGAAATACTACTGTTGTTATTGATAAGTAAAATATTCGTACTTAATCATATATCGCACCGGGCTTTGCTCTGCACATGTAAGTGTCTCTACCCATTACACCGTACCATACCATGACCGTAACAGAGTCATCACGTATCCGTATTTTAGACGAGATGTGAATAATATTATTTCTGTAATATTCTACAGTCTGATCTTCGACTGTCACATATCCTGCTACGCTATGTAGTACTTAATGGTGGCAGTTCATTTGTCTATTTGTAATTTACATTGTCGCCAAATTTATAAAAAGGTGTGATCTGTCAGGTGGAATATTTGAGATGTCATGTACACATGTCTTTATTATTTATCATTGGATTTTTTCCAACTAACGCAAATAAATATATATTAATCAACACTAATATACAAGTAAAGTAAAGCGACGAATATATATTCTAATATAATATGCATAGTTCCAAAATATAAATTTCAGGAGAGACATACGATTTATAATAACCCATCATTAATTTTGTGACTGACGGGCCTGTTACGGTCAGGTTATGGTACGGAATAGTGACTGAAGACCATTAGAAGTTAATATGTAAATTGTTCCATGTTTATTCGTCCACGCGGTTTTATCCGATGCACTATGTTTGTACAAGTGAACAATGCAGTATTTTAATAATAACACTAATTTTTATACAATAAGGATTTTGGAAATATTTTTCTTGTATTTTTGTCTGTATATACTTGTAAATGTTAGGATATTTATGCCTTTACTATAACGCAGTTTTGTTTCTTATACTTTTTTATATTTAAATAGATGAACAAAGTGTTAGGTAACTCTTCGTTTGTAGTCGATTTGAATTTCGACTACTTACATTATGTTAGTTTAGTGAGTTTTATGTTATACTGTTTAATTTTTTCTGTTATCATGAATTGATCAGATAAGTCTCGTACATAGGAAAGTCCTAATGTTTTAATACTGTGAACTACCTTACGATTCTCGTGATTAAAAAACAAATCAGTTATCTTTTGAAATTAAGGTTGTAACACCATCTAATATTTGAAAGCAATAAATTGCATGTCACATTCCAGTTTTTTTTAATAACACACAACTGATATATATATATATAATTGTAAATGCATATCACTTGCTAGCCTTGCATAAATTAATCGCACTTATGTACTTATGAATTTCGAAGTTTTATGAAACAGTACTTAAAAAAAATTAAAGTAGATAATTATTAAAGAAATTATATATAAAATACCAGCAATGATGTGGTCGTTATGAATGTCACAAAATAGAAAACCCGAGTAGTATTGATAAACTAAATGCTTCGTTTTATAAAATTACTACAAAATATTATTTTATTACCACTTTTTGTACCTGGGAGATACGGTTTATTTTACGTACGTTTGGAAATTCTTAAAATGTTGCGTTCTAGTATTTTAATATGGAAGCATATACTTAAAACGTGGCTTATGAGTGTATAGAAATAACTAATTCAGACTTCGTAATGTTAGTCCACAAATAACCCAGTGCTGAGTGAGTTCTCCTAATTAAATGAAGGTAAATTAGCATTAGTCCCACACTGATCAGGTGCAAGCAGTCAGTTCTGTCTATCTAGTTCTTTATAGATAGACAGAACAGAGTAGATTAGTCTTTCCCCCAACAATCGTAATATCAGTTCTTTCAAAAGCGTTCTCATACAATTGTCAGATTTTTATTTGAACCTTTCAGCCCGTAAGTCGTTAGGTTATGGGTACAACTTTTGTTAAATTGATGCATGTTAAATTTATGTCCTAATTACCAAATAAATGTCTCGGATTTTCTACTTTGTGTAAGTAATTGTAGTTCTTTGAAAACGATTAACTTAATGGTACAATGTTCGCCGCATCAATGCCACGATCTGTATAGCTAATATTTCTGAAAATAAACGAATTAAATATTGCTGAGTATATGTATATGTCAGCGTTCGTAACTGAAACTATTTTGGTGGAACTATTCATATTTGTGATAACGTGTATTGAGTAGAATTTAATGTTGAATTGTGCACATAATTTAATAATAGCACCAAACTATGACCATCCGCGTATAAACGCTGTTTTGATTATACAAAATAATTTTTAGACTCCTATAATAATTACTGAAGTAATAATATTTTCATGTGCTTATTAATGGAATATATTATTAGACACGTTGTACTTAAAATGTATTAAAATCATGTTGTTCCAAACTTAATTTGTTGGGTGTTATTTGTATGATATACAGTGATTTATCTTTGTCTAATAGCGTGTAAATATTGGCGTACATATGTAGATATTTTAGATAACGAGAGTTCAAATATTATGAAAAATAATAAATTATGTTTAGTTGATTCGTAGTATATTATTAAAAGCCTTACTTAATTGATGTATGTCCAAGTGTTTTAACATTTAGCAAAAGAAAATCTCGCGGTTTATTTTGCCCATTGTCCATTGGGGAGCGCTATCCGCAACCCTGAAGCGGGCAATCAAGGAACGCAGTTGGTTTTAGTGGGTAGGTCGGGGCGCTAATTAATACTTTTCGCGCTATATATAAATACTTTTTTACGACTTGTCTCCACGAGAATTCGACCGATAATCATCTGAATACAGCTTTATTTTGCGTTGGTAATCCTCATGGATACCCCCGGCCGCTAGGGGTTGTTTGCGTTCATTTTGGGTCAGCGCCCACCAGCGGAGTGGCGGTGAAGAGGCTATTTCATTTAATTTCAACCTAAAGCACTTCAGAATACAACTTTATTTGGTACAATGAAATACAATGACGGTGAGCGACGCGCGGCGAGCGTATTCTAAATACAGATGTATTCTGAAGCGTTTAGGTTGAATTTAAATTGTTACTGAATTAATCTCTTCGCCACCACTCCGTTGGTCGGCGCTGACCCTTAGTTGGCAACAGGGTTGGATTTCTACATCCATGATATGTAATGCTAGAATGTTTGTTTGGTGGATTTCACAATTAGGTATAATCGTGGTAATGAAACACTTATTATTAAGGTTATTATCTGAGAAAGGATTCTGACGGTTATTCAATGAAACGAACACATTTGCTGCACCACTTTATTCTTTATAGGTACGCGAATACATTAGTCAACTGCATAAACTTCAGTGCCTACGTACTACCTAAACATCGTATAATATTGTCTGTAAATTATCTATACATTTTGGGTCAGGTGACTACGAAAACTCACTTAACTAACTCCCCTTTACGAGTGAAAATATTAACTTTGGGCAAGTTAAACATTTTATAGTTACTATGTCATACTTTTCAACACTATTGTGTACGTAAATTGCACTTACGTCGTTATGAAAAGGGACCTTAAATTACAATTAAGTTTGCTACAACAACAAACGATCCATTAAGTTGCTCACTATACTTGAAGCCAAATACATTAATTAGCTATTCGAGATAACAGTTTTCGCTTAACATTTATAAACATAGAAAACTGCGAATGCATACTATAGTACATTTGTTTATTTATAATACTTGGGCAAGATCAATTTTATTATTTTTACTTTGGGTTTTGTAATGTGTAGATTACATATATTTAATTGCAATACACAATAAAATATACCCTGAAACTAATACTCTGAATACTTATAGTTACACTGATTTAATTATAACGAACCAGATTGTTAAAAAAATATGAATATTTCAACGCGCTGAATAATACCTTTATATTGACGTTTGATTAATCACTCGGTTATTACATAGATTATACCATTATACTAAGCAAACTTGTACGCACTCGACTAGGAATGTTATCTATAAATGCATAAGCAACACACTACGCTTCATACACAAAATAATAATTGAACTGATTTTAATTTATATAACTTGCCATCATGCTAGGCAACCTCAAACAAAATATACTTAAATAGGTACAAAAATATGACTAGCACTAATTTTATTCACACAAATTCCATCGCAATACTGGAATGAACTTTATACATTCTTGTACGTAACATTCCAAACTAAATATTATATCACAAAAATTTAAGCAAAATGTCTTCGTAATTATCATATTTGATTGAATATATTAATTCGGAAAAAATAAATTAATCTTATAACACAGGGTGTAACCAAAACCCTATAGACATCCAAAGGTTAATAAAAGTAGTAGTTCTATGTTTAAAATGTTTTTCTGGAGGTATCAGGGATATTTAAAAAACGTCGATCACGTTTTTTATCCCGATTTTTACTAAAAAAAATAGGGTTTCCAATTAAAACAAACCAACTACCAAGTTTTTAATATCATTCACAATATATAGTGTCACCACCCCATTCCATCCTGAGGGGAAAATGACAAGGCCGAAAACATGGCCGCGAGAGAAGGAAATCTTAAAAAAAACCTATGCGGCCAGCATGGCATCCCATGTGGCCAGCATGGCACAGTATGCATATCATACACGCTTAGTAATTTGAGTTCTATTATATTTCTTCGGTTTTCTGCTTATTTCTCAAGTTGTAACAATTTGGTCACCGGCTGGTGAGCAAATGTTTCAGAAAAAAGTTCTTTATTTTGGCTGAAATTCTGCACAACAGTGTCTTTATCGGTGATACTATCGATCCTTTTGTTATAACTATTGGTTTATGCTTACACCCTGTATATTTGAAATGCGTCAATTTTACAAGTAACACATAAATCGATTTTTAACAAATATTATGAGATTACTGTATCTTATTGTAAATAACATTAAAAACAACAAACATCATTCATAATATATTAATACTGTCTCAGCAACAAATATAGCAACACCACCCGCAAGCTGATTACATTTGTGGGTAGTATCAATATAATAATAATAATAATCGATAAATATTGTTATTTAGGACAATATGTCGATCTAAATAACCACAAGTATATGTTAAATAACTTCATATGAGTAAAAATACAATACGAAAGTTTTGGTGACAGTTACGTTGTGTATATTCTTAATTCCAATTAATGAGTCTATAGCAGTGTTTCACAACGTGGGGCCCACGCCCGATTACAAAGTCAGGTAGGGGAGGTGGCAATTTAAAAAAGGAACTTTTCAAACAATTTTTATAGGTAAAACATTATGTATGGGGCAATAAATACTTTAGTAATGTTAAGGTGGGGCATGGCCTAAAAAAGGTTGGGAAACACTGGTCTATAGTATAAAATTGTACAAAGAAAGATTATTAATATACAATAAAAGTATCCAAATAGGCATGTGATCTATAAAATATAATTATTAAAAAATATCAACAGACGCATAATTGATCGCAAAACTCATAATTAAAAATATTTAGGTTCAGTATAACTTAAATAATTAACGATTTTGATGAAGGGTATTATAGATAGGTCCATTAGTAACATTTCTTTCTTAAATTAGTATAGATTGGACTATTAGCAGCAAGTTTTCATATTTATTTTCTACTTTAAACTACCTAAACTAAATGCTAAGAAGCGAAAATACATAACGATTATCACAAACCGTAAAATTCAATTCATATCGAAATTAAGGTATAGATATTGAATTGACACTTTATTACATATTATTTTAACGATTCCATTATTTTTTTATGAGATCCAAATAATATTTGTACATTGACTTTGCGAAAATGTTGATCGCGATTTGTATGAAAACGCACGGACCCTTCAAATATTATGGGACGTAGGGCAGGATACCATATAAAGATTCAGAAGAACATTTTTGTTGACACCAGGCCAATCTCCTCAATTTGGCGCCTTATCACACCTTGCTACATTAAAACAATAATAATATATTTATTGAGTAGAGGTTCATTAAAATAGGATTTTATTCTAAAATATCTGTTCATAATATACGCGGAATGATTGGCCGTTGAATCCGGCGTAGGGATACGTTTGGAAGGCTATGATCAGGTTATGGTAATGTCTGGGACACTCAAGCGATGGTTGAGCATTCTGAATATACACTAAAACCGATGGTCGCGTACTATTATCGGTTTCAACTGATGTAAACAAGAAGATTTTTTTGGCATCTCCCCTTTATAGAACGGCGATTGAAGACGGTTTCTTAAACACGTGATTGTAAGATTTTTGAATTAATAAAAAAGTCTAAATCAATAAAAATCTTGGCTCGATTGTCTTGCCAGCTCTTCTTTGTAAATCAACTTTTCCAACCGGTGGTGTGTTAGTAAAATAGATTTTCGACGTTTCAATCGCTCATGAGCCTACTTGCGAAGGTATTTTTGATTGAAACTATTTGTTGTGGAACAAGCATACCTAAATAATAATTCTTCATCGTCTTAATCCCGTTTCGAGTTGATGTGATCATGGCATCGCTGGCACACTCGGACCGGCCTCAGAGCCCGCAGACGCCTGACAGGTGCTTCGTATCGGGAGCACCGACCGCAGAACACTGCGCCACACTCGCGACAGTGGTGGCGACGCTCCAACGCCGTGAAACGCACCTGTCATACAATTGCACTTGTTATTGTAACAGGAAGATATTTTGTCATATGACCTTCCAACTTAAACTTCGCCCAACTGGAAACTATGCGCGCGAGCTCCGAGGAATTTTAAGGAATGTTGACGAAATGAGATAGATTTGTTATTTAGTTGATAATTACATGCTATGACTCCGCACGTGTCACATTTTATTGATTATGGAATAATCTACGAGCATTGAGAAGTAGTAATGTAAATTTATATACAAAATGTGTTAGCTATCGAAGAAAATAATTAGATAATTTTCAATATTAGTTTAATTAATCCATCACTGTCGCAATCAGTATACAGGGTTGATACGACATAGGGGCATTTTTTTTAACTGCCTATATTAGGTAGTTATCATTTCCAGGCTCTGTACAAAAAATCAATTAAATTGGAGCAATAGTTTAGCCGCAAATGATTTTTTAAATTTTTGCCTCATTTGAACATGATGTTTCCTAACAGATGTTTATGCCTAACGCATCGGTTTATTAACCTTAGGGGCTGTCCATTAATCACGTGATGATTTTTTAACCCCTCCCTCCCCCTTGGTGATACCTGGTGAGGTTTAAGACTACCTCTCCAACCCCCATGAAAAATCACGTGTATTTTTTTTACCGTTTCGAATTCATACTAATCACATATAGTATACATAGTGTAATTTAATGCCCCTCTGCTATATCAACTCTGTATATAGAATTTGATGTATTATTGTGGCTCACTAAACACCAAGTGTGTCCAGGTCTCGATAACGTGCTATATCGTCGATGTAGCGCGTCACTAGTGAGGGCGGCGTCTACCCACCCCTTTCCTCGGAGCTCGCGCGCAGAATAAATGCGAGTTTGTTGGCATCAAATAGTCGAACGGATCTGGCGGCATTGGTTATCCAGTAACCGCCGTGGTGAGCCAGTTCTTATGGTGGTATAGTTATCTTTATCTCCGGTGAATAATATTTTATTTCGAGTAAGATGGTACATACCTGACACTGCGTGCAGTAAGGGGCGGTATCGTCACGTATCCAATGATCAGCCGGCCCGCCTTTGGCACCAGACGCACTTGACATATCCGGAGCCGACCATCGGAATATCTGGAATGATGATGGCTTGTTGGTCTAGGCGTTGGATGTGCGGCCTTTGGATCAGGGGACCCTGGTTCGATTCCGGGGTGGGGCAAGTGTCTTTGTGTAAAACCAGAAGCACTTGCTCTGAGTCTGGATGTCATTTGTTTTACATGATTATACACTGTACGCGATACAGGTTATGCTGAGGAGGGGTAAACTTAGTAGGTAAAACGGCAGCCGGGACTTCGATAACAGGTTATGTGACGGACTAGCACATAGTGTCACCATCACATTCCATACTAGTAAAATTAACAGGTTAATTTGTAGCCACATTGCGATTTCACTGAAATTAGGGAAAAGACGAGCGAGTACTCGTCACCTAGTAAACAAAACTCATATAATCAAGTTGGCTTTAATAAAAATTTACATAATGATAATTGAAAACGTGCGATTTAAAACTTTTACCAACTGTGAAAATTTACCACCGGTTCGGGATGCAGCTCCACAGAGAAGAGCCGGCAACTCTGAACGGAAACTGAACTCAAACTCTGTATTTACTTTATTTTTAGATCGCCATTTTCAGGTTTGTGAGAGCAAACGATGGATACGGACGGCCCAGGACAGGCCTTGTGGTGATCCTTGGGGGAGGCCTATGTCGAGAATTGGACGTCTTTTTGCTGAAGTGATGATGATAATGATGAAGAGCAAACTAGCGCAATAATAGGTAGTCTTTACTTGTATGCACTCATTGATTTTAAATATGCGAAATGACTCATTATTTTTTCTTTATACATATAAGTCATCTAAGTTTAATATTATACAAGTCAAGTCCCAAAAGCTTACTCTCCCTCGGGCATCGCCAACAGCCAATCCACGGCCGCTCTTGGCTGCCGCTACAGCGGTCACGGAGGCAGGGCACGCGTTATCGCGACGTTCATACGCGGTGTGCATGGTCAACTTGCCTCGAAGAACCAGCCGACGAATCCACTTGATACCAGATTCTGTTAGGTAATAAATAACATCATCATCACTACATATTATAAAACAAAGTGTCTGTCGTCTGTCCGTCCCTATGTATGCTTAAATCTTTAAAACTACGCAACGGCTTTTAAAGCGGTTTTTTTATTGATAGAGTTATTCATGAAGATGGTTTATATGTCTAATACATCCATAATATAGTAGAGAAACACTGATAAATTTAGAGGTTCATCATTGCACCCGTGCGAAGCCGGGGCGGGTCGCTAGTTATACATATTTTGATTTCTATTAATAATTTTGATATTATAAATCTACCTACATATGTAATGCTATCATATGCATTTTGTTAGCTTGTGTTAATAAAAAATAAAAATTTATAATTCAAAAGTTCAACCGTAATTCAACAGTTTTTTAATGTTCTATCCTTGTTTTTTGCTAAAATTGCGAGTGTGAAATTTCCAACACATAGTTTATATAGAGAGGGAGTGCCGAATGCTAATGTTTTCTTCAAATTTTAATAATAAAAAATGCATTAAAACAAAAAAAAACATTACACACACTACAATGTATTTGACACACACATGCATAAACTCTTTTGTTCATTGTTAACATTCTGTGGACAAATTGGGAATAGAGCTATATTTAAAGAAGTATAATTTAAATCAATTATGGGCGGCCACTAGTATTATTAATACACCCAAGGGCAACCTAGACACAAGGAATATAATATTGTGAAACATTTACTTTACAGACAATTAATTTAAATGCAAAAGTTTTGCTAAATAATTACAGTAAACACAATATTTAATTCAATTTCCGAATTCAGCATCAGATCCTATCATCATCATCATCATTTCAGCCAAAATACGTCCACTGCTGGACATAGGCCTCCCCCAAGGATCTCCACAAAGGCCGGTCCTGGGCCGCCCGCATCCACTGCTTTCCGGCGACCTTAACCGGGTCGTCGGTCCACCGTGTGGGAGGCCTAGCAGCACTGCGCCTTCCGGAACGCGGTCACCACTCGAGGACTTTTCTGCCCCATCGGGCGTCGGTCCTGCGAGCTATGTGCCCTGCCCACTGCCACTTAAGTTTCGCAATCCGGTGGACTATGTCGGTGACCCTGGTTTTCCTGCGTATCTCCTCATTTCTGATTCGATCTCGCAGGGAAACTCCGAGCATAGCCCTCTCCATTGCCCGTTGGGTGACTTTGAGCCTTATGATGGAGCCCATATTGAGCGACCACGTCTCTGTGCCATATGTCATCACTGGCAACACACATTGGTTGAAGACTTTTGTCTTCAGACACTGCGGTATTGTGGACGAGAAGATCTTTCGCAGCTTCCCGAACGCTGCCCAGCCGAGTTGGATCCGACGATTGACCTCTTTCTCGAAGTTGGACTTACCTAACTGGACAGTGTGTCCCAGGTAAATGTAATGGTCAACAACTTCGAGAGTAGAACCTCCGATGTTAACAGGAGTGGCTTGGACATGGATATTAGACATGATTTTTGTCTTCTCCATGTTCATCTTTAGGCCGACTCGTTCGGAGGCTCGACAGAGGCCATCGAGCATCGTATTGAGGCCCTCCATGGTCTCAGCCATTACGACTATGTCGCCAGCGAATCGAAGGTGAGTGATGTACTCGCCGTTCACGTTAATGCCCAGCCCTTTCCAGTCCAGAACCTTGAAAACATCTTCCAGTGCAGCGGAGAACAGTTTCGGAGAGATAACGTCTCCCTGTCTAACACCTCGCTGCAACTGGATCGGTTTCGAGGTCTGGTCCTGGAGTCGGACTGACATGGTGGCGTTTTCATACAAGCACTTCAACACTTCGATGTACCGATAGTCGACTTGGCACCTCTGGAGAGCCTGCAATACTGCCCACGTCTCGATCGAATCGAAGGCTTTCTCGTAGTCCACGAACGCCAGACAAAGGGGCAGGTTATACTCCTCGGTCTTCTGTATAACCTGCCGTAGCGTTAAAATATGGTCTACGGTACTGAAGCTTTTTCGGAAACCGCCTTGTTCGGGAGGCTGGGAAGCGTCGAGCCTGCATGCGAGACGATTCGTGATGACCCTCGAGAACAACTTGTAGACATGGCTCAGAAGTGAAATGGGTCTGTAGTTCTTCAATAAGGTGTTATCTCCCTTCTTGAAGAACAGCACCACCACACTTCTGTTCCATGCCTTAGGCGTTCGTCCTTCGAGTATGACGGAATTGAATAACTTCTGAAGGGCCCTAAGGATCGGTTCTCCACCCGCCTTCAGAAGTTCTGCGGTAATTCCGTCATCACCCGCCGCCTTGTTGTTCTTAAGTTGCTCGAGAGCCATCCCGATCTCACACAGGCTGACGTCCGGGAGGTCTTCTGTGAAGTGCCGGGTTAATCTAGCTCGTGGGTCGTTTGCTAGATTTATGACGGGTTCCTGTGTCCATAGAAACTCTCGACCTCACCCAAAATCTCGGATTTCGACGTGACGATCCTGCCGTCATCAGTCTTCAGCCTGACGAGCTGGCTTTGCCCAATAGACAGATCGCTGGCGAAAACCTTGGAGCCCCTGTTGCGTTCAATAGCCTCTTCAACACGATTCGTGTTGAATCGGCGTATATCACGCTTCAGGGACTTTGATATCTGTCTATTGAGCATCCGAAGCTGCGTCGCATCATCTGAAGACTGCAGGACCATTTTCCGTCGTTCGTCCATGAGTTTGAGGGTGAGGTCCGAGAGTTTCTTGGCCGTTTTCTAGCGTTGGGTCTTACAGAACTTCGACCCAACTTTGCGGACAGTCTCCACGAACCCGTCATTATTATCGTACACGTCAACGCCTAGGCTAATAAAGCGGTTCTGCAGTTCGAGCTGGAAGCTTTCCGGGTTTTGAATCTGAACAGGCACGGGACGCAGCGTAGACCTCACCATGCGCGACCTTTCAAGCTTGACGTCGATATTCAATGTGCCTCTTACTAAGCGGTGATCGCTTCCGGTTTTAACCATGTTGATCACGGAGACATCATTGAATATATGCTTTTCCGTCGACATGATGAAGTCTATCTCGTTTTTTGTGGTGCCATCCGGACTCAACCAGGTCCATTTCCTCTGTTTTGGTTTTTTGTAGAAGGAATTCATCATATAGAGTCCCTCCTTCTCCAGAAAACCAGCCAAAGTCTAGCCCCGTTGGTTCCGGTGTCCAAAGCCAAATTGCCCCACTTGCAGCTCATCTCCGCCCCGCTTGCCCAGTTTCGCGTTAAAGCGGATCTGATCAGATCCTATGCTAAATCTTATATATAAAAATGAATTTGTGTATGTATGTCCTCATAGAATCGTAAACTATGCGTTTGATCATATATATTGAATATTTGTGTAGTGTTTTTCCTGCAAATTTATTTTAGTTTGTGGCGTAGCAACGCGCGCAAAGGACAGCTAGTCTTACAAATATCAAAGACATTCATCACCTAGATCATTAACGTATTGACTGACACGATCCAAAAACAAATTATACTTTATTGTCTTCACTACATAGTATAAAACAAAGTCGCTGTCGTCTGTCCGTCCCTATGTATGCTTAAATCTTCAAAACTACGCAACGGATTTTGAAGCGGATTTTTTTAATAGATAGAGTGATTCAAGAGGAAGGTTTATATGTCATAATTGCACCCGTGCGAAGCCGGGGCGGGACGCTAGTTATAAATAAAAATGAATTGCTGTTCGTTAGTCTTGCTAAAACTCGAGTACGGCTGGAGCTAAATTTGATCTTGGCATGTTCGTGAAAGTCCAGGGAAGTTTTAAAAGGTGAGAAAATGTGATGTTTACGAGGGTGAATCAAAAAATTCTTGGAATCAATATTAAAAAATGCAAAGATTTAAATAATAATATTTTATTTTTCTACATAATCTCCCTCCAATGCAATGCATTTAGAATAACGCGTTTCTAACTTCCTTATTCCTTGTGAAAAAAAATTATTTTCTTGACTCTCGAAAAAGTCTTCTACGGCAGCTATAACCGCGTCATTATCGTGAAATTTTGTTCCACGAATTTCCTCTTTTAATTTTGGAAATAAGTGAAAATCACTTGGGGCTAAGTCCGGAGAATATGGTGGGTGGTCAAGGAGATTGAAGCCAGCACAGCGGATTGCGTTGAGCGCAACTTCCGATCGATGGGCAGGAGCGTTATCTTGAAGGAACAACACGCCCAACGACAGTTTTCCACGACGTTTTTCTTTAATCGCTTCACGCACTTTCGGGATTAAATTTGCATAATAGGGTCCAGTTATCGTCTGGCCTTTTGGCATGTAATCAATAAAAAGGATTCCTTCACTATCCCAGAACACAGAGGCCATAACTTTGCCAGCGGAAGGAGCAACTCGAAATTTCTTAATGGATGGAGAGGATGGTCGTTTCCAAGACATGCTTTGTCTTTTAGTTTCAGGATCAAAATGGTGGACCCACGTTTCATCCATGGTGACAAGACGACGGCAAAAATTATCCGAATCACGCTGGAACATTTCGAGATTACGCTTGGAAATTTCCAAACGTCGCTTTTTGTTTTCGTCGGTTAACATTCGTGGCACCCATCTTGCAGACACTTTTTTGAACCCCAGTGAATCAATTAAAATGGATTGAACGCTACCAAAAGATATCTTTAGGATCTCAGCTATATGTTTTATAGTCATTCTTCTGTCTTCCAAAACCAGATTCTCAACCTTTTTGACATTTTCTTCTGTAACGGAGGTTGAAGGCCGCCCAGAACGCGGGTCATCTTTACAGCTTGATCTACCTCTTTTAAATTCAGCCACCCAGTACGCAACCGTAGAATAGGATACAGCATCACCCCCTAATGTCTGCTGAATGTCCAAAAAAATTTCCTTCGTAGACATTTTTTTCAAACTGAGATATTTTATCACCGCACGTAACTCACTTTTATCCATAATTTTGACTTTTTAGCAACTCGTTGCACAAAAAAATTTATTACATGCGAACGAACTGACAAAAACAAGTGACAGTCTGCATAAATATAGTGTGATAGACACTCTTTAATTTGAATATCGAACTTGATCCAAAAAGGTTTCATATATATGCACTTCTAAGAACTTTTTGATTCACCCTCGTAATGTGTAGTGAGAAAACCTTATGTTTTAATACGTTTTATTTTTGTTCCGGTTAAGGTTTGCACAAACATTCTGGTTCAAACAGTAGTCCTCAATAATTATTTAACTAACTGACCTGTATCAAGCGACACCGGCAGGATTCCTTTAACCACAGCCTTGTGCTTAGGCGCCGGCGAGGTTGGAGCCGACACCACAACAAACGAGTCAGTAAGGCTGGTGTCAGACTTGCTGGTACGCAAGCCGCCTTCCTGGCTAACTTCTGTAGAAACACCGGTTGATGTTTCCATGGAACCAGATTCGCTGGAATCGCCTATGCTGCCGCCACCTAGAACACGTTTTTTCATGTCGAGATAGGTTTTTATCTATACTCTATACTAATATATAAAGCTGCAGATTTTGTTTGAACGCGCTAATCTCAGGAACTACTGGTCCGATTTCAAAAATTCTTTCAGTGTTACATAGTCCATTTATCGAGGAAGGTTATAGGCTATATTTTATTTTCAAAGGAATTAGGGATCCGTATGAAAATTACGATTTTGTAACCCAAGGTGTAAAATCGAAAACCTATTTATGCGTGCGCTGCAAAAACGATTGACAATAGAACAAAATGAAGTACTACGAGTTTGTAGGTCTTATTAAAATCTACAAAAAAGTCCGCGAGAGCACATATCTAACTATCATAGTTTAGTCACAATAACCTCTTTTATATTCATAAAAAAATATGCATAGAGATAAGCACGGGTTTGAAGTCCACGCGAGCGAAGCCGCGCCCAAAAGCTAGTATTATATATAAAATCCGTTTTTTATATACAGGTCCGTGTGGTGACGGATTTAGAATACATAGTGTCACCATCCCATTCCATCCTGAGGGTGTCGTAAGAGCCGACAAACGGAGAGGGCGGCTGATAACCGAGCCCTAAGAGAAGGAAAACTTGATATGAACCTTGTGCCACCCCGTCTGGCTGGCGTGGCACAGTAGGCCAATTACCCTCCATGGAGGAGGCCCGACTCAGCAGTGGGTCATATATGTGCTGAATCTCGCTTGATGGAAGGCGAAGATGTGGCCAAAGACAATGTTGGCCTAGAAGGTCCTTTCACTTTGGCCTTAAAGACTCTTAGGACGTTATACAATTCACGGGATATAAATTCCTTGCAAACCCGAGAACTCCACATATTTCAATAACTAATATTTCTTTTTATTTACAAATTATTATCGTCGCGTGGGTTTTCTGATCTCATTTTTAAGCAAAGTACATATGCTCCATACCCCATAAACCATCTTTTTGTTCTATTTATTTTAATAGATGCTTAATTGTCAGTGTCCCCTAATGTTTCTTGGGACTTCTGTCTTTATTTATCTAGTTATGACATCATGTGACAACAATTTTAAGAAAATAAAGTTGTTTATTTACACAGGTCTAAAAAGGAGGTTTTTTTTTGGTTATTTCTAGAGTTTGTGGAACACGTGTTGTGAACTGCTTAGCTGGGCCTCTTCCAAGTTCATGGACGAAAATTAGCGTAAAAGAACTTCTTCCTAATAAAATTTAACAGAAACAAACGTTCATAAGACTGTTTGTACTCACTTTTTCGAAACAACGGATTCCCCTTCGATTTCCTCCGCAGCACGACATTCCCTTGCTTCTGCAACTTACTCCTGTGCGACTCTTTCTCCATCTCAATGTCCTTCTCATTGTTATACTCCTGTTTGGCCTCGTCGCAAGAGTCGACGTTATCCCCCTTCGCGTCCGGATACTGATCTTCGTTGTCACTGCACGTGTCTTTCTCGTCGTGTCTGCGAGCCGTTTCCTTGGCACTGGTCGTCTCACAAGCGTCTGATAGTGAACTCTCTGATGCCGATTTTGTTAGGTTACCGGCTGTAAATTTATGTACAGACGTAATCTTAAAAACACACATATATCAAAGTAACTTTTGTAACTATAATAATTTAAGGAAGATGTATAAATAAATAAATATCCTTGGACATTTCACACAACGCCATCTCGTCCCAAGCTAAGCAACTTAATGCTTGTGTTATGGTAACAAGATGGATGATAAACTACTTCTATACTTTTTTTTTGTAAATACATACATATTATAGACTAGCTTTTGCCCGCGACTTCGTCCGCGTGGAATAATGACTTCCGGAAAAAAACAATTTATCCCCGTTTTCTCCCCGTTCGGAGGGAATTTCCAATAATCCTCTCTTAGTGGTAGCCTACTCCTCCCAACAAACACACAGGCTAAATTTCAGCTCTCTACTGCCATTAGTTTCGGCTGTGTGTTGTCTGTCAGTCACTCAGTAACGGAAGAGTTTTATATATATAGATATAGATAGCTGTGCCCCCAACTCCGTCAGTGTGTAATTCCTTGTGTATTATTAAGTTAATGTATTGGTAATATTGTTTAGATCACGTTCACATGAGGCTTAAGTTAAGTACCTATACAACAAAAATACTTCAGCGCAAAGCTTCCGGGTAAACTATCCTACTTCACTTAAAACTAAATACCTATAACATAATTAATAATACCTATACCTTTAATTAATAAAAGTACCTACGCTTTTACTTACTTAATATTATTATTAAAAAAAACTGAACATAAATTAACCAAAACTTACCTACTACTAACTAACTACTACTAACCTATTACTACTTCACCTAAAAAGAAATAAAATGTCAACTATTAATAATTTGTAATTTGAACGAATATAACACGCCACCAAAATAACCAATACCTATTTTATGAAATAACATCAAAAGAAAATTAAATAAACTAAATTATTGTAAATAAATAGGTACTAAAATTCGCGCTGATAAACAATATTGCCTGTCAATAAGGGCGAATACTCGGGACGGCTACTCGCATCATCAGCCAAATCGAAATATTGTATGAAGTTCGCGTTTGGATCCCCCGCCCTTTTAAACCTCCCGCGACGACCCGATGCGACGGTTACACAAAAATAATCCTTATAGCATGATTCAGTAATCACTCGCGATGGTTTATTAGCGTATTTCATGAATAACTTTGGTGTTTCTGTACCGATTTCTATGATTATTTTTTTATTAAATAGGTAATAATGTTAACATTTATTAATTAGGGATGATTGAGAGTGTTATAAACGTAAGAGTAGACAAATATAATCAGAAAGCTTTGAACTGCTAAGCTATCGGGAGTTACACGTGTTATTGTGAGTCAACCATAAAAGATAGACATTTGCTGTCGTGGAATATTTTTTATATAATTTTAAGGAGAACATTTCCGTCATACATGATTTCTGTGTAGCTTTAACTATTAAGGCTGCACACGCGACGGAAGCTTAAAAAATGGAGTAAGTTCTCCTGTTTTCCCAACATTTCCCTTCACTGCTCTGCTCCTATTGATCGTAGCGTGATGAAAAGTATACTATAACCTGCCCAGGAGTATGAAGAACAATTGTACCAAGTTTTGTTGAAATCCGTCGAGTGGTTTTTGTTTCTATAACGAACATACAGACAGACAAAAAATTTACTGATTGCATTTTTGCCGTCAGTATCGATCACTAATCACCCGCTGATAGTTATTTTGGAAAAATATTTCATGTACAGAATTGACCTCTCTACAGATTTATTATAAGTATAGATAGATAGAAAACACCCAGACCCGAAACAAATACTTGTAGGTCCTACAAATATTTCTTCCGTGCGGGGATCGAACCCGCGACATGCTGCGCAGCAGTCGATCGCTCATTTATAACTGAACTTAATCCGTGTGGTGACGGATTTAACTACATAGTGTCACCATCCCGAGGGTGTCGTAAGGGCCGACTAAAAGAAATGACAAGGCCGAAAACCTAGTCGCAAGAGAAGGAGAATTTCATATGAAGCCCTGCCCCAGATTGGCGTAGTAAGATTTTTAACCTCCACATAATGGGAGGAGGCCCGACTTAGCAGTGGGTCATTTATGAGCTGATTACTAGTAGTAGTAGTTATAACTCAAACTGTAAACGCAAAAAGAAAAAAAACCGTAGTTCTTGCCCGTGTTTTTTACAAGCTAATTATCAGTTATCATACTAGTTTTTGACTAAAAGCCCTTTCTCGAGCTAAGTGTATAACCAAAATTTAACGTAACATACCGAAACTAGAAACATCTAAACCGATTTTAGTAAACATGTCTAAAAAACACCGCTATAATAACTGCTTTCTGTCTGTCGTAATCGTATGCCTCCTTTTGTCAACATTGTCACCATGCTTATATTGACAGTCTATGACATGTCATGCCAGTCAAGCACCAATATAAAACCTACCTTCGTTATCTTGTGACAGACTCATCTGTTTGACAAGTTCTTCCACTCTCTTGATCTTAGCTTCCCTGTCTTTTGTTTCTATTTCTTCAGTCTTCACTTCATTTTCCACCTTCATATCTGCTTCCGGCTTAACTTCTTCGACATCTTGCGAGGGTTCATTTTGTTCTTCCTTTTCTTTTTCTATGTCTATGGATGTAGAAGCCGGCTCTACGCTACCCCCTTCTAAGCTCTCACTTTGATCGTCTGATGTTTCTGCAATGTAGTCTATAGACCACATCTGTGAAAAATACTTGAAACGTTAATTCCATTCTCGATGACAGTTCTAATTGAAAAACATATAATTCGGGTGAGCGTGACTTTTATTTTGACGGAAACTAAAATTAGCACCTTCTCAAGTATACGTTCCGTGACGGATTTAGAATACATAGTGTCACCACCCCATTTCATCCCGAGGGTGTCGTAAGAGCCGACAAATGGAAATTACAAGGTCGGAAAACTTGGTGCAAGAGAAGGAAAACTTGAAACGAAACCCTTTGCCAACCCGTCTGGCTAGCGTGGCACAGTAGGCTAAGTACCCTCCCTGTGATGGGAGGAGGCCCGAATCAGTATTGCGTCAGTCGTGGGCTGATTTGTAGTAGTAAGTACACTTAACTTTGAACACCCTGTGCACCGCTTCAATGAACATCTTTAGATTTGTCTTTCTTTTTTTGGTTATCTTCATTGTCAATGGCCCGTAGTCTATTATACCATTGGTCTATTAGCGTCATAGCACTCGGTCTTCAATCAATACCATACCTAAAACTTACCCTAACAACACCATCGGTGGAGCCAGTAATGATGACGTTCAACGGATCCCACTCCCTAGTTTGGCTGAAGGCGACACACAAGACTTGCTGGGATCTCTCACGACCTCCAATCGTGTCCACTGCTCCTAGCAACTCGCCGTTGATCGACCACGCGTATAACCAGCTACCACTGCACGTTGCTATGTCACCCTGTTTGATTGAAATAGGGTTCATTATCGCACTGTACAAGTAATTTTGGTTATTGGTAGTTGGATATCTCGTCAATAATTTTCGAATCCTACATAATTAGGTGTTACCAGCGGCATCGCTCACGTGTGTCTAGTTCTTTACTTCATAGGACGATAGAAACCTACCGTCTACGACCATATCGCCAAGAACGCACGGCGGAAAATCCAATGTAATAGTTATACAGTCGCCTCCAGGATTATTATATTAGTAAAATATGTTTATCTAATATTAGTAAAATGTATGCATACCTTAAAATTTTAAGGTATGCTAGGTGTTTGTGTGTCAGAATATTATTAAGCAGTTCGATTTGATACGTTTATAACTGTCATAAGAGTCATTCACTCATTCATTCAATGCACTCGCAGCCATAAAAATGAATGTACTTACAGTGAGATCATCAATAGCCAAAGCCGATACAGGGGGTGGAGGTCCATATGTGTGAGGCGGCAACAACTGTCTGATAAACGTTCCTCTCTCCACATCCCAAACGATGGCTTGGCCATCTCTACTCCCGCTAACGACCAGATTGTAGGCAGGACTGGCTGCTAGACAGGTGACCGCTTCTTCGTGACCGTATAGGCACACTTTGACAGCTAGACGACGTCGACGAGCCCAATATTGCCATACCGTTACCACCTTGAAAAGACCACAGTACAGGTTATAACAAAAACCCTACAGCCCTACAACGGTACATACCGACTGTTCCGAAGAATAAAGTCCTATCTGAATACTACTGCTTTGAAACCATTTTGAACTCTATTCTTCATCTAATATATAAAATTCTTGTGTCACAGTTTTACTGTTTATACTCCTCCGAAACGGCTTGGCCGATTTTAATGAAATTATATGATATGTATTTTAAGTAGGTATGAGAATAGGTTGTTAAATCATTTTTACACCCTAAGCGTTAAGGGTGGTTCACCCCAAAAAAATATTTTTTATTCTTTGAAAATTTTTTTTTTGTTATTTTTCTATGATACATCTTACATACAATCCTAAATTTTTCTCCCCTACGATCAACCCCCATTTAATTACATGGCAATACAACGTTAGCGGGGTCAGCTAGTATAATCACTACATCGTATAAAACAAAGCCGCTGTCGTCTGTCCGTCCCTATGTATGCCTAAATCTATAAAACTACGCAGCGGATTTTGAAGCGGTTTCTTTTAATATATAGAGTGATTCAAGAGGAAGGTTTATATGTATAATACATTAATAATTGCACCCGTGCGAAGCAGGGCCGGGTCGCTAGTATAATATAAAGTTCAAAATGGTTTTCAAGCAGTATTGCAGATAGGTCTTTATTCTTCGGAACAGTCGAACTATGCACAAACAATTCATACAAATACTCACCGTGCTGGTACCAGCCGTAACTATAGTTTTATCCGATGGGCAGACACAAGTCACAATCTCCCCACAAGCTTGCGCAACAGCTTCGCATACGAATACTGCCTTATCGTTGTCATAGTTGCCAATCCTTAGGGAATGGTCTGCAAAGCCCCACGCCACGTACTTGTTGTAAGTCGGAGGCATTAAGACTTTGTTTTGCTCCACTGCCAATATCGCTTTGTCCGTGTACAGGATTTGGCCTACGGGACCCTTCACTTCTACAAAGAAACAATTGATAATTTAGTATATGAATGTCATGCCTCGTTGGTCTAGTGGTTAGATGTGCCGCCTTTGGATCAACGGGTCCCGGGTTCGATTCCGGGGTCGGGCCAGTGTCTTTGTCTAAACCAGAGGCACTGGCTCGGAGTCTGGGTGTCATTTCTATCTATAATATGTATGTATTTACAAAAAAAAAATTGTATATTAGTAGTTTATCATCCATCTCGTTACCATAACACAAGCATTAAGTTGCTTAGCTTGGGACGAGATGGCGTTGTGTGAAATGTCCAAGGATATATATTTTTTTTTTATGTTGAATGTCTTAAACTAAAAGGGGATCATGTTTTGATGTTAAGAAAGTATTGAAAGAACGAATGAACATTTGAACGAGTGAATAGTCCTAGTGTAGAAACAAATAAGATTTGAAAACATAAACAGGGCAGAGAAGGAGACGTTACGACTCAAAATGACATGAATAATAAAATAGGAAATAAAAAAAATAACGAGAAGAATAATCTCGAATGAAATGTGTACCTGTGATCACTGAACATAGCAAAATTTCTGAATTCATAAAGAAATTATTACCGATTCATGAAGGTTAGTTCATTAACAATATGAGTGTTTATTTATCAATATTCGTACCTTTCACAGGCTGCAGAGAAGGCCTCAAGTTTTCCAAATTGTGGAAGAACAATTTTTCAGGTGGTGTTATGCCCTGTGAGGGTATAATGTTATTGGGGTCCAAGATAGTCGAGCTCCGTTGTGACATTTTCTTACTGGGATGAGCTTTCTTGAATAGCTGTTTCGGAATCTGTCCAAAGTTATTGATGAAACCTATTGTTGCATTCTTCTTTAGCGGATCATCGATACTGTACAGACAAAAAGGGATGTGCTCTTGAATATTATGTTTTTTTTAAGTAAAAATATATAATTGATAATTGATTAACTATTTATTTTGGGCAGTATATAAATACTTTATTTTTTTCCTTCATAAGCAACGGACAGGCTAAAAACAAAAAAAATCTCTTACAAATAACATAATTATATATTGATTTATCATTCATTCAGTTCAATCAATATCAACTAAACTAGCTCATTAAGTCAAAATTCCTGGGAGCTAGCGCGCGATCTATAATTTACAATAAAATAATAATTATTCGGAGATGTCACGTTGTTTTTGCTTAGAAGCTAATTAAAGGGATTGGTATCCAAACAAGAACCTCACATATAAATTAACAGTAAAAATATCTCGTACAACTCACTTATAGATATCGACGTTCCCTTCATAGAAGAGATGGTGGAATACATTGCAGGCGTCCACTGCGGGTTGGCCTTGTTGCTTGTAACCGAACACAAGGTCGATCCAGTGGTGAAGTCGGTGAGATACATAGTCAGACTCCAAGGCGGCGCGATGCATGCGGATGAACTCCCGAGGGTCACCGCGGGCCCACGGAGGGAGAACTACGTCACCTAATGCTACACCGGATTGCTTGTAGCCTGTTGAATTTTGAATGGTATAATGATTGGACCACCAAAAATTTTTTAGATAAATTTGCTCACCCACTTGAAGATAAAGTTAAGATAGCAAGGTTTCATAAAATTCTCAATTCGGCTAATGGCCACCCATGTAGTACAGAGTATTTGTTAAAAAACGATACGGGCTAGAAATCCGGGTGTCATTCGTGTTCGTGAATGCTGTTGTTTAAAAAAAAACGACCTAATATTTATTCCATAGAAAACAAGCAAAAGGCACAAATATCGCCCGCAAATAGTGTTTCTGATAGTTGCGTATTCCTGCGATGGCAATTCATTTGGCAATTTCTTATTGCATTTCTACCGAATATTTCTATAGTTGTCACATAGTAATTGCATCAAATAAATCAAGCATTATGCAAAATAACGTATACGACAAGACAAGTACCCAAATACTGACACGCATTTACATTTTTCAACACAGTTAGTACTATTCAAATTTTCGAACGTACCTAAATCAAAATTGTTTGAATTCACTAAAAATTCTGGCAAATAAAAGAACTCCGGGATTAATTCTTTGACGTCTGCCATGTTGTGTCTCGACGCCGAATTCCAGCCTTCCTTTATCGAGTGGAACATTCTGAAACAGATGGTAAGGTAATCGCGAGTGCCTATAATGCTCAAAATTACGCTTACTTAATAAAGTTTTACCAAACTTATTATGAAAGAAAGGCAATTCTAGTGAAGTTATAAACTGAAGAAATAAAAAAAAGAACTAAGCCAATTTAAAATCGATGCAGATGAAGACTATTCGTAAGCCCCGCCGCACATGCTCACACTCGCACTGGGTGTCACGCGCCGCGTGCGAGGCGCAGTACCAAACTCCGCATGTACGCGTGTGCTTCGACACGTGAGAGCAAATGCGGAGCTTGGTACTGCGCCATAGGTTTTAATTACTGCCACTCGTACGCGGCTCGTGACAGCCAATGAGAGTCTGAGCATGTGCGGCGGGGCTAACAGTCCAAAAATATTTTGATAACATTGGTCGTTTGTATGAACATGATCACTTACCATCAGGTGACCATAATGACCATGCAAAAAAGAATACGCGGGTTTCTGTCACAAACTTCGAGATAGAAATCATCTTCATAAAATATGCGCGTGTTGCGGATGAAGAATACAGCGTCACCACCCCATTACAACCTAGGGGTGTTGTAAGGCCGAAAACCCTGCGCCAACCCGTCTGCCCAGCCTTTCACAGTAGTGGGTTTATGGTCCGAGTAGTAGTTAAAGATAAAACAATATCGAAGATTCTCTGTCGTACAATTAGTTCATTCAGACATATTTTTTATTAATTACCTGTCAGCCAAATCAAAATGTCCACCTTGTAACTTAAGGAAGTGTTGAGTGAATGGCTCCATTCGTACTAAATACGAACACACGATCATGGCCGAAGAATAATGCGTGCCGTAGTGGTATGGAGGCGTCTCGCCATGTGGATCGTCCCATTCCTGTGAGTTTTATTAGTAGTTAAACAAAATTTGTCACATATATTCGTTTAATGTTGAAAGCTGGGTAAATTTCACAACGTTAATGTGTGGTTCAATTTTTTTTTTAATTGAAATTATACATGTAAAAATTATAGGCGGTACATCTAACTGTTGCTATTTCGAACTAGATTAGAATTCGAAACGTCGGGAATGAACTAATGAAAGATACACGCGATAAATCCGTTAAAAAGTGTTTAATTTCAATGTGTAATAATGGCGAATCCTAAGACATCAGAATTTTATTGCTATTTAAACACTGCAGATTAAGTATCGAATAATACTATTAAGCTAAAATGCAAAAGCAACATGTATTAGCTTCCCGTTCCATGTAATTTTTTGGGACTGTTGTGCCGGGAAAAGTTAGAAAAAGCACTCATGTAAAGCTAGAGCGCATCGTTTTTTCAACATAAGAGTGTAAAAAATTTACTGGAAATAATTCTACCGTCTATGTTCTAACCATATAATTACCGGTAATCCCACTAGATGGGTCGTATAGGGCAGACGACAATCTCTTCGTGCACAAAATATGAAAAACGAAGTTTGTGACGAAATGAATTTCATCAGGTCATACCTTATATCTCTTCCTGAACTGTTCCAGCCTGTCAGGGCTCTGTGCACCCATGGGTTTAGTGAGATCACGGAACGTAGCCGGGTCGTTGAGATCCAACTCCAATGAGTCATAATCAGCTAAGATCCACGGGAATACTGGGTACTGCATAAGATCGTTATACGAACGGCCGGCTAAAGTATTCAAATGCATCAAGTATTGGAAATTTGATATTTCTCCCCTCTGTAACAAATTGAATAAAATTAGAAAGAAAGACAGAAAAGACGTTTAGGCGGCAAATACAATACGGAAAATCTATAAAATGGTCAATTTAACTAGCACTCAAAATCAAATCAAAATGACCGCAATGCAAAAAAAAAAATGACAAGCCCTCTGAGTTTTTTGCCAGTTCTTCTCAGCAGTGGTCTCGTTCCGAACTGGTGGTAGATGGTAAACCATTTGTATTATATAGAATCATTATGAATATTATGTTGACTTTTTGTAAGTGTCCATCGCGACCCAAGCAAAATAAATGATTTGAATTTAACAAAACAGGTAAAACCGAAACAACAAAAGATATTCTATTAAGCATCTCGAATCTAAGTTGGAACCCACAATTATGTTGACACATCATGTCATACAATAAACGCCACACAAAAATTAACAAGATTAGACATTCGACACGAAACCAATCTGGATGACGCAGCATACTTGTTTACAGAATTAAGGGTCGGTTCACATCTGACGGAAAATGCGTCGCGTATGATCGGTCGCGTAAAGCTGGGTACTGACCGACGTTACGGGGCGTAATGTAACGTGTTACACAGCGAACATTCGTGCAGTCAGTACGTCGTTGGTCGCTGGTTTCCCTGTAAAACGACGTACTGACTGCACGAATGCTCGCTGAACAGACAAATGTATGATATGACATTCAACCTTTCACACCTAAGCGATGATGCGTTAGTGCGTCGAGAGTACAGTGTCATTTATTTGTATGTTTTGACGTTACGCGACCGATAATACCCGACGCATTATCCGTCAGATGTGAAGCGACCCTTAAATATCTAAATCTAGTAATACGCTGTATACGGACTGAAAAGGTACTCACCAGCCACCGTTGAGTGACGGAGGTATCACCAATAAGTGTGGCCAACAAGCCTCCCGGCTGTTCTACGGCGACGCCACGTTTCTGCCCGGCCACCGAACCGGCAGCACTGTCCGCCATGCCAGTGGCTAGCGCTGTGAATCTGCTGTATACCTACACATAGAATACTCTTTGTTGCAACTCAAGAAAAGAAAAACAAACATAAAATAAAAGAAAAAGAAATACACGAACTAAATTAAACGAAAGTAGTCCAATGGCAGCCTTATTGCTAAAAGTTATATCTTCCAGGCAACTAAGGTAATTGCAGGGTTTTATACTACTAATTAAAATAGTAGTTAGCGATAACTTGAGAACGAATCACAGTATTTTTATGGAAAACATAAATCGTTATAATAATAACTTATAACTATTTATTTATGTTTGTGTTATAAATGAGTTATAAAAATAATAATGTATTAATTGTTTATTACAAAGTGACCAAAGCGAACAGACACCTTCTAGGCAAACTCGTTTTATCTTCGCCTATTCTGTATTTAAAAAAAATAATATTGGTAGTACAAACACATATCTGTCTCTCTCCATTGAGATTATGGCTTGGAATACATATATAAAATTAAATAAGGGTTGAAGTTCCTGTCTGATTCTATTAATTAAATTCCAATCTGTCTTTGTTGTACATTATTTAGTTAAGCAAAATATCTACTAATGCTGTACCAGTCCACAAGTAAACTATACTAGTATACGCCTCAGAGCACAATTTAGTTTCATGATGATATAGAAACCTAAGTATAGACGGTAACACTGTAGAAATAACTGAATCATACCTTATTTCGAACTTTCCTGGGGAAAGCCAAAAGATAATTTCGCCCATCACTCGAAAATACTTCTAATGCTATTGGCTGCAATAGATATCTTCTTTTATGCACTTCCCTGCAATAGAAAACATTTTTTATTTGCTAAAATTCAAAATTTATTCTTAGTAGTCCGTGCGGTGACGGATTTAGAATTAATAGTGTCACCACCATATTTCGTCCTGAGGGTGTCGTAAGAGCCGACAATAGAAAATGACAAGGCCAAAAACCTATCCGCCGCAGGAGTAGCAAAAGTTGATACGAATCCCTGTACCAATCCGTCTGGGCAGCGCGGCATAGTAGGGTTATTACTCTACAAGTAACCGGAGGAAACACGACTCAACACTGGGTCATCTATGAGCTGATGAGCAGTACTAATCGTAACTAATGATATTTCTTACCGGATATCTTCATACAAAAACTTCGAGCATTGTCTTTGGTTGCTTCTTTGAATGCCTTGACTTGGTAAAATAGGTTCATAATCATCTGGACAACTGTCCAAATCGCGAATTTCTCGGTTTTTCAACAATGTAAAGCCATCAATGACGTAACAGTGCTCTCGCCCAAACAGCAGTAGACCTTCTGTCGTGTCCAGACCTTGTATTCTTGCACATCGAAACATATGGGTGATCTAGAATGAGCAAATAAAAAACTCGTTTATACAGGGTGTAACAAAACCCCTAAAGCCACAACGAAAAAGCCAATAGTACTGCTGAAAATAATAGGATCCCAAATTTCAGACAAAAATAAGCAACTTTTTTTTAACACACCTGACACTGATGAGGAAAGTGTCTTTACTCGAGAAAAAGCACAAAGATGTTAACAAACATACAACTTACTAAGCTTGTAGGATAATAATAATAATTGCTAGTTGATTGGTTTTCAGTGGAACCACTTTTTAATATGTATTTTTTTTGTGGTAAAACATAGAAAACTATTTTAAATACGCGGATGGCTATAATTGGTTGGTTGTATATTAAAACGAAAAATATACTAAAGCCTGAAAATGTAATAGGTCAAAGATTTGTGTACTATTCAACAGTACTTATACTGTATGTGCGCGGCTTCTGATGAACCGGGGGACTGGAGTGGCAAGCGGGTATTCGCCGCCCTCGACCATTGCGCTATACCCCGCACTCACCCATTACTCGTGACGCGTGACATTAGCGATAAGGTACGTTATCAAGTCCTGGCTTTTATTTTGGTCTATAAATAGTACTAAATCTTTTTTCTGTACGTCAATACCAATTTAAATTTATTTTAAAATCATACTAATTGTTTTATTTGATGAATGATTTTCATCATTTATGAAACGTTTTTATATGAATTGACATTATTCCGTTATACATAGCTGACAGACTCAAATAAAAGATAAATTTAATTATATACTAAACCACAACTGCAGCGCATTACGTCAACATTCTTTAAAATTCCTCGGAGCTCGCGCGCGGACAGTGTTTAGATTTTTTAGACAGCTTGGTGCAAGTAGGAACGGGGTACGAACAAACTAGTTAATCTACTTAATAGTACAACGAGTTCTTCCAAGTTGAAAGTTTGCAATGAATTTACCGCGAGAATATTCCTCCGAACGAGAGAGTAAGATGAGTTAAATTAGAATGAACTTGAAATGTGAATTACCTTTTCATGGTGTTCCAATAACCTTAACAATGTCTGGTTATCTGGTGGAGGGGTCGGTTGTTCATCTTCGTCCTCATTGTCGGGTCCATCTTCGTTGGCTGTAAATTTCGAGATGTTTTAACAATAACATAGCAAATTATTTTTTGTTGTGAAACTTCTTTAGGCTCATGGGGGTAAAATTTAACGTCACGAAGATATGCAACGTTTTTTATTTATTTACATTATCATCATTAGTACGTATACAGTGTGTAAGTAGTGAGTTAAGTTTTTAAATAAATATTTTTTGATAAATTTGTAAGTACTCCTATAAAAAAAAGAAACATTAAAAAACTATTAAAAGTTTCCCTTCTGACATGTGTACTTTTTTAAATACTATTAGCTCTTATTCCAAGCCAATATGCAAGGATGTTTCGATATGGTGATTGATTGGTTCTAGGTCCAAAGATATAATCTATTTTTTTTATACAACTAGAGTGGCTCAAGCATACCTGCCTGAGGACTTTTGCAACACTAAAGGTGGAATTGAAATTACTGAAGATTTTACAACACTAGTAAATATTTTAACATAAGTTTTGATTTGCGTACTTGCGTGTAGTCATTTCGTAGCCTATTTTACTCAGAGTTTTAAAATGCATTACCTTCTCCTGAAGATTGATTCGTGCCACGGCTAACTACGCCACTGCTAACAAGATCTGATGGCGATCCATCGCCATTAGCTTCATCAAGGGAAGTATCCCTGCTGCGGAGGGAAAGCATATAATGAAGGACACATTTTCATTGTGATAGACAGTAACAGTACCAGATTATTTATACGTATGATTATCTGTGTGGTGGCGGATTAAGAATACAGTGTCACCATCCTTTTCATCATGAGGGTGTCGAAAGTCCCGACAAAAGGAAGTGGCGGATTAAGAATACAGTGTCACCATCCTTTTCATCATGAGGGTGTCGAAAGTCCCGACAAAAGCAAATGGCAAGGCCGATAACCTAGCCGCAAGAGAAGGAAATCTTGATACGAAACCCCGTGCCCGTCTGGCCGGCGTGGCACAGACCACTAATTGGCCTTCATGTAATGTAATTGGAGGAGGCCTGTCTCATCAGTGGGTCATTTATGTCCCACGAAAGCTCATCACATATGAGTATGAAATTGCTCGTTAGGTTACAACAGTAGTCAGATGTTCAAATAACAGCCGGGACGGCAGCAAGTACGGACATTATTCCTAATCTATACTAATATATAAAGCTGCAGAGTTTGTTTGTTTGTTTGAATGCGCTAATCTCAGGAACTACAGGTCTGATTTCAAAAAATATTTCAGTGTTAGATAGTCCATTTATCGAGGAAGGTTATAGGCTATATTTTATTTTCAAAAGAATTAGGGATCCGTATGAAAATTGCGATTTTGTAAACCAAGGTGTAAAATCTAAAACCTATTTATGCCTAATAAAACTATTGACAATAAAACAAAATGATGTACTACGGATTTGTAGGTCTTATAACAAGATTTATAGATTTGTAGATCTACAAAAAAGTCCGCGAGAGCACATATCTAACTATCATAGTTTAGTCACAATAACCGATTTTATGTTCATAAAAAATTGCACGGGTTCGAAGCCGCGCGCAAAAGCTAGTATTTATATACAATATTTACTCAAATAAAACAATTAGTATAATGTCAAAACTCAGTCAATCACTGTGCACTTAAATGGCATCAGCAATCAAATTGACGTGCTGTAGTTAGTCGCCAATGGCCAGGACTCGATACCGTCAATGTTGCGCGTCACTAGACGGTCGGGGGCGGCGTACACCCGCGCGTCACCTCAGAGCTCGCGCGCGTAAAGTACTTAGAATACAATAGTAAGCATAAAACACACGTGAGTAAATACTACACTTACGAAGCCGGGACCCCAGTGGCTGGGGGTAATTCGGCGGGATCAACTCCGTCGGTTTCACCCAGACTACCTCCCACTGTCCGCAATTGCTGGTACACTCGGAAGTACTCCTTGCTGTCTATACTCTGTGCCACTTTATACTTTAGTTGTTTCTAAAATAAATACCAATAATTATATTAAATAAATATCCTTGGACATTTCACACAACGCCATCTCGTCCCAAGCTAAGCAACTTAATGCTTGTGTTATGGTAACGAGATGGATGATAAACTAATAATATACATTTTTTTTTGTAAATACATACTTAATATATATAGAAATGACACCCAGACTCCGAGCCTGTGCCTCTGGTTTACACAAAGACACTTGCCCGACCCCGGAATCGAACCCGGGACCCGTTGATCCAAAGGCGGCACATCTAACCACTAGACCAACGAGGCAGTCGAACCCTGTGCCAGCCCGTCTGGCCAGCGTGGCACAGTAGGTTATTTTCTCTCCTGTTATTGGAGGAGGCTCGACTCAGCACTGGGTCTTTTACGGGCTGAAAAGTAAGTAAGTACGCGTTGAAGCAAAACTAGGCATTGACAAATCCCAGCACGCAAAATGTCATCATCATTATGACAATCATATGCCGCTTTGGGGCTTCCTTCAAATTAATAGAGTGCAGCCAACTTGCTGTATATCACTGGCAAAACGAATTAGCACAAGGTTTCATAGTATTCCTTGCCTTGCGAAGCAAGGTTTCCTCCCGTGGTGATACAGTCGAGACCCACAAGGCCGGCGGCGCCGGACTGTGAACCGGGGCAATGTGTAGTGGGTGTAGTTCATATTACTGATTGACGGACCAGAGTCCCACACAATTTTTACCTACCTATATCATTTAGGTGCCTCATATGAGAAGAATGGTGGGCACAAATTTGACACATAATGTAAATTTAATAAAAAAACTCACATACACATTTCGATTGTCTCTAAGTATACTACCATGTCTGATACTGAATTGTTTTTTTATAATTAACTAGCAGACCCGCCCACGCGTTGCTGTTGTGGTTATGCTATTAAATTGTAGCTTATATGAAAAGTTTGTACTTTTAATATAGCGCCATCTACGGATGCTATGTTTACTCAATCTAGTCAATAGATATCGCCATCTGTTAGAATCGTTTGGAACTGAAACATGTGATTGTGACTGTCAAATAATAGCCTAATAATTTGCAATCAAGTAATATTGCGACCATTAATAAATTGAGATGTAAGCTATCCTATCTTTGAAGTTGGATCAAACTGCACACGGTGTGCAAATTTGATTAAAATCGGTTACGTAGTTTAGGAGTCCATCACGGACAAACAACGTGACACGTAATTTATACATAGTAAGATTTACTAAATAAAGTATTGGTTTACGTTTCGGTGGCACAATCGGTTATTTACTCCTCGAAGTTGAGGGAACAGTATTGACGACACGGTTGGCGCAGTGGTTGAGCGATCGACTGCTGCGCAGCATGACGCGGGTTCGATTCCCCGCACGGAAGAAATATGTGTACGACCTACAATTATTTGGTCCGGGTCTGGGTGTTTTCTATGTATAATATGTATGTATTTACAAAAAAATAAATATATAAGTAGTTTATCACCCATCTCGTTACCATAACACAAGCATTAAGTTGCTTAGCTTGGGACGAGATGGCGTTGTGTGAAATGTCCAATGATATTTATTTATTTATAGTATAATATAATTTTATTACTCTCCATTATAGTGTATTAAAGCAGATATTAAAAACTTTCTTCCCACTTACGTTTTCTGGGTCATCCAAATCCGGCCGATACGGGTAGTGTAAATAAAACAAGTGGTTTCTCCGCAACATTTTGCGCATTCGAGAAGGCCCTTCTGTGGAGTCGAGAGCCCACTTGTCGAGGGGGGACGGTTTCGGTGGGCCCCATAAGGCACGCTCCCTGGTCAATTCTCGCCACGCACCGGTCCATTCAGCTTGCACGTATCGGGATGTGTGAAGACGAGTATTGGCTGCCGCGCCCAGCAACGCACACCACGCTTGTCTGATTAGAAATTAAAAATGAATGAATTACCGAATATGCTTGTAACAAAAACATACATCGCCCACTGCTGAGTCGGGCCTCCTCCAGTTATATGGAGGGTAATTAGACTACAGCACCACGCTAGCCAGACAGACGAGTTGGCACAGAGTTTCGTTTCTAGTTTTCCCACTTTACGACTAGGTTATCGGCCTAGTCATATAGGTACTTTTGTCGGCTCTTACCATACCCTAGGATGAAATGGGGTGGTGACACTATGTATTCTAAATCCGTCACCATACGGAATTCAAAGTGAATACGAACACACAAGTAGTTTCTTGTTCTCTGTAGCATACATTAGCACATTCTTTGCACATTTATGGAACAGACCATGAATACAATTATTTTATTTTTAACTCTCACTTATGCTTAAAATTCTTTTCATTGATATGACCTTGAGAGTGGATGGATATACTTCGAGTACTAATTCCGTTACAGTGCGTGATTTAGGTTTTTTAAAATTTCATATCAATGACATAATATGTAGTCATATTAACAAACTTTAGGAATAATAGTGAAGCCTGTGACTGGCATTACATTTGTTCAGTATTTCCTTGTAATTAATTTTGTATGTAATTTGCTACTCATAGATTAGTAACGTATTAGGTTATTTTTTACCTATAACGATAGGTACACAGATAGAATACACAGTGTCATCACCTCATTCTATGCTGAGGGTGCCGTAAGAGCCGACAAAAGAAAATGATAAGATCCGAAAACCTAGCTGCAAGAGAAGGAAACCTTAAAACGGAACGCTGTGCCAACCCGTCTGGCCAGCGTGGCACAGTAGGTTAATTCCTCCCTGTGATGGGAGGAGGCCCGGCTCAGCACTGGGTTACTTGTAGGCTGATGATGATGATAAATGATAGCTCTATGAGGAAATAAACAAATACATTTTAGATGGTCAGATGGATTCGGTTTTCTTAATAAATAAGTATATAATAGCAGTTTAAAGAAATAGCATATATACGAACTGTTTCATAGAGTATGCCATAAAAAAGCACTATCTATGGTTATTTACTCACCGTACTAGCTGAACATGGTCCTGCATATAAGCAAGCGCATGATCTCTCGGCGGATTGGTGCGCTGCTTTGCCGAGTCTTCCTTCTTCACTTTCGTTCGCGAGGCGAGGCGGGTCAAACCTCCGGTCACTTTTTGTATCTTAGACTGAATCTGATTGTGTAGCTCCCACGGAACCCGATAAATGGCCTGTTGTAACAAGTTCTTGGTGTAATGCTATGGTATCTTAGGTTTTCACGACTATTTACTACATTCCAAGAATAATTCCAGAGGTTATCGAAATTAAAGAAAAAACAAATGTCCGAGGATGGTTGGGAAATTAATTTGATGACAGACTGATGACTGTGATCAAATAAATTTCCCAAAATTTCTATAGCAATGGGATCAGGTCCCTACCTACAAGATGGCTACGTAAGTGGATACGTAAGTTAAATGTAAATAAACTATATAAAAAATGTTTTGAAATTTCTTAAAAAATTCGAAGAAACTTTTTTCCCCAACCTATTACGTACAAAGTATGAAATAGTCATAAAACTTAGCCACATGCAGAAAATTGGCGTGAAAATCTTTTCCAACTTATTTGGCCAGCATGATTCTGTAGACTGTGGTCAATGAATGAATGAATTTTTTTTTGCTTTATTGTAAACTAGTGGCCCGCCCCGGCTTCGCCCGTGCAAAGCGGGGGTAGGTTATACATATAAACCTTCCCCTTAAATCACTCTATCTATTATAAAAAACCGCTTCAAAATCCGTTGCGTAGTTTTAAAGATTTATGCATACATAGGGACGGACAGAAAAATGCGACTTTGTTTTATACTATGTAGTGATGATAGCTTGAATATATGTTGTGGTTTAACATTATTTCAATAAAAAAAAGATTCCGATCTTAGCAATACACCTTTCAACGCAAAAATACACAATTTGACACCAACCTTTCGCTCAGTATCAATATAATTAATCCAAAGTTTGTATGCACTTTCATTTAACTGTTCTCGTACGGCGGTCAGATCAGGTGCACGGGCGTTACCGGCGGGCAGTAGGAGTGTTATTTTGAAAACCTCCTCAATAGCTGGCTTCTTACACACGTATAACTCTTCCCAAACTCGACGAGCGGCACCGGCCATTAGGTTCCGTCCTAAAAACATTTACAAATGTTATATTACTTCACAAAGAAATTAAGCACAAACTGCCGAGGTGGGGGAATGTTCGTGCATGTCAGGTTTCACCTTTATTCTCCGCAACCAACGCAGCCCATTACAGACCCAATGCCGAGACGGGCCTCCTCTAATTACATGGAGGGGGATAAGCCTACTGTGGCCAGACGGGTTGGCACAGGGTTTCCTATCAAGTTTTCCTTATCTTGCAGCTAGCTATTCGGCCTTGTCATTTCCTTCTGTCGACTCATACGGCACCCTCCGAATGGAATAGGGTGCTGACACCATGAATGTGGTGGAGTTTTGATTATTATTTTTTTTTATTGCCCTTAGAGGCAAACGAGCTAGCGGCCCACCTGATGGTAAGTGTAAACCGCCGCCCATGGACTTTGGCAGTGCCAGGGGCACAGCCAAGCCGTTGCCTACCGTGAAGTGAGTGCTCTTTTTAAACCTCGTTTAAAGGTGGACATGTCGTAGCGCTCGAGAAACACCGCCGCAGGTAATTCATTATTCACACTAAAACTAAATCATTGGATATTTGAAAATCTTTAGACTAGTCGGGAATCGTACCAGCCAATTGTATTCTATCAAATAGTGTCTCTAATATTAACTTATGCTGCCGCAGCATATCCTATTCTAGTAATTATACCTTGGTGTGTCGTAAGTTTGTCATCGCTCGATTCTAAGTCACCGCTAGGATTCACATGCCACGTAGTTCGCATATGGGAATCCAGCGCGATCTTCATGTTAGAACTCAGTTGCAATAAGCAATAAGTCAAACAGCCGACAAACTCCAACTCATGGTTTCCAGCGCCGAATATGAGCAACCTTTAAGTAAAAATTCCAGTTTTATTAAATACTAGCGACCCACCCCGGCTTCGCACGGGTGCAATGATGAACATCTAAATTTATCAGTGTTTCTCTACAATACTATGCATGTATTATACTCGTACATATAAACCTTCCTCTTGAAGCACTTCAAAATCCGTTGCGTAGTTTTAAGATTTAAGCATACATAGGGACGGACAGTCGACCGCGACTTTGTTTTATACTATGTAGTGATAGTGAAGTAATCACCAGTAAAATAGTCAAAGTGAATTTACCTAAACTTCAAGGAACAGAAAGGATATTTGGAGACTTTTCCGTAAACAAACAATGTTTTAATCTCGATTTATTATGTTTTATAATTTAATATTTAAAATAGATGCAAGTAAATTAATCTGTAACATTTGATTACGTTTATTAACAATATTTTACTTTACTCAAAACTATGTGCAACCTGTCAAAACAAGAAATCTAAAAAAATACCTTCGAAAGAATAAATAGCTAAAAGCTAAAACTATTAATAAAATTAATAGAAAAATCGGAAAGAATATAGGAATGTATAGTAATTCGATAGACAAACAGTAACCATCTTTATAAGACTTATGTACTATTATTTTAAGACATACCTGTTTGTTGTCAGTTTGTGTAGAGCTTCCAATACAGACATTTGATCTGCTATGGAGTCTGTAGATCTTGATAGTAGGAATAAAATAGTTCTATTCAAACAGTGATGTAGTCCCTCCAATGATATTACAGAAGATTTCTTTTTTGCTTGTGTTACTAACTTTACTATAAAGTCGAATACCTGTAAAAGTTTATTACGTTTAAAGCCCCGAGTTTTATAAGTTATATTCAAGGCATATTTTTTTTTTAAACATCGCTTAGAACTAATTTCAACTTTCAATCCTATGTTCAAATTGGTTCCTCCGTTCAGGCGCTATGATGGCACAGATACACAAGTCGAACTTATAATGCCGACTCATTCACTAAATTAATCATGTGATAATTAAAACAATGCATACCTCATGAGGGTCTCGTGACAATTGCCCTTGCCATAATTTGTCCACTAATCTTGCAGCCAGGTAGCACACATTAGAAATATTTGACTCCGTCCCGAACAATTCCGTGTTCAGTAAATTCTCCATTAGTGTCGTTAATACTTCTGTCTGAAATTCTATTTGCTGTTGACTCGTGGAATTTGGAGGTGATGCGTCTAACACCAAGTCGATGACCTTAAAACATATTACTAATATAAATAAATAAATAAAGTTCCAATGTTAGTAAATTGCATAGACCTACGAATATAGATTACGTTAGATAGGGGTGCATGCTTGGTTTACAGATCGCTAAGCCAGTGCACTTATGACTTTTAAGTACAACCAACATCGGAGTCTAGATAAACATTATTTCTTTGTCATAGGATTCCCATAAACCATGACAATGCTGGCTGCATGGGCTCTTAGTAAGGCCTATCGATCGAACTACAGTTAGTCCGCTTTAAGAATGCACTGAGTCATCAGTGCAACTGCAGGGTAAAGGTGTATTCAATGTGGTGTAAAAATTCAAACAAATTATTTACTTTAAAAAGTATTTTTCACTGCCGATTTTAATGCAGGTTCCTTTTGTTCACTAAGAATACTATAACTGTTCTCTTGGACACACTAGATAGTTTGGTATTTTTGTACTATATTGTCCACAGTCGTACTTAAATCACGCTGTTTGAAGTATTTAAAGAGTACATTGCAAATTGCTTTTTTCCGCTGTGAATGACAGAACCACTTTTATTCTTACGAATTCGCGAGATATCAATTTTGTAAATTTATTTCAGTTAACACACAATGAAGTTTGTGTGTTAACTGAATATGGCTTTCTAATTAAGAACGATTTGATTGGCAAGGCTAGGCCGGCGAACAATGATGACTCACCACATTCTTAACGTGAATGAAGTATAGTCAGGAGCACACTTCGCTTACTTATAAACTGTTGTGTACGAAGGGCTATTAAAAACAGCTAAAATGTTATCTTCATAGTTTAGCACTTTTAATAAGCGGTCGACTTAAGGTTAGAATGGAATATGTTCGTATTAGCTTCACTAAAACCAAATCCATGCTTAAGCGTAGTTGAGCATTAAGCAGATTAGTATAGCACATTTACTTTGTTAATAATGAAAGTATGTTGGAAGTTATATACAGTGTGTTAGTAAAATTATTTGATGTGTCGTATTTAAAAAGTCCCCCATATTTACGCAATAAAAGTAGGATCTGCCCGCTGCGGAGCTACATGGCGTACAAAACATGGACGAGGGCACTGAGTCAGTCGCCATTTCCGAGCTCTAGAACCAACGTTCACGCCGATTGTCAGTAGGTTAGTGAACCATAGTTTTATGTTCGTACCTTAATAAACCATATTCGTATGGTTCTTTATTGATGCATGCAACTTAGAAATTAGATGGACTCCTTAAAACTGTGACACGTATTCTATACTAGCTGACCCGGCGAACTTTGTTTCGCCTTAAAGGCAATAAATGAGCAGATTTTTGATTTTATTAACTTCAATTTTTTATCAGGATAAATATAAATAAAAAATCTATAATTTTAATTATACTTTATTGGCCATCTATTTTAGTAACTGCACTTTTCAGTGAATCACCTTGTGACAGACGACATTTTTCGGTTTATTATCAGGCGCATGAACAAATAACGCAGATGGTCTTCTGACCCGGAACATGCCACATATAATTGATCTTGGGAAATACATGAATTTTCTAGATTTAGGCCACAAACTTTCCAGGATTGGCCCTGTGATTTATTAATGGTCACGGCGAATGCACGACGGATCGGATATAATTAAAACTGAAACGGTATATCAACAACAACAACTTAACAACTTTAATTTGAGTATATTCCATTGTTCATCAATTCACTTACCACCAAACGCGTTCCGTTGCACAGGTTTGGTGGTTTTGGTTTATATTTGGAAGCAAACTTAGTACGTAGCCAACCTTTAGTCGTAAATTGTGCGGTGGTAAGCCAGGCACATCCAAGGAGTCTTTTTTTACACAGTCAATATATTTGAATTAATGCAAGTGTACCAATGATTTCATTCTGAATTATGTTATTTACTTTATGTCATCTACATATTTATTCTTAGCCGCCAAAATTTCTCGCTCAGTCAACCATTCATTATTTTTGTGTTTGTGAGTTCGTCCTTCGATGAACAGAAATACTGAGAAAATAAAATCAATCCACATATTTCGATGATTTGAGGCAGAAATAGCCAGGCAGTAAAATAATTGCGCCTCCAAAACATCTCGAGTCATTGCGTAGGTGTTCGGTCGGATCGGATAAGTGCTTCTAATGCACGTGTATGCGCTATTGTACATTCGTCCCAGATGACGATTTTCCATTTTGATAAAACTTTAGCCGCAGAGGAGTGTTTTGTAATATTACATGACATCTATTGGTCCAATGCCTGCCATCGTATCGAAACGTTGCTAGATCCAAATTCAGTATTTACTCGTGACTTGTGGGAATGCGTAATTGGTGAAAGCAAAGATGTCAAAAAGGATGTTAAAGCTAAGTCAAAAATCATATTATTAATTGATCCACAGTTATACGTCCATGTACAAAATGCAAAAACTTCCATGGAGGTGTGGGACAATTTAAAAACCGCATTTGAAGACTCTGGTCTACTCCGAAAAGTAGGATTATTAAGAGATTTAATTAACACAAATCTAGAATCAAGTGCAAGCGTAGAAGAATATATTAGCAAAATAATGACCTCTGCACATAAGCTAAGAGACATTGGATTTAAAGTTGATGATGAGTGGCTCGGAACGTTAATGTTGGCGGGATTGCCCGATCTATACAGACCAATGATTATGGGCATTGAGAGCTCGGGTATAATTATTAGTGCTGATCTGATCAAAACAAAACTTCTGCAAGAAGTGAAGTCCACAGATACAACTAATACCGCTTTTTATACAAACTCAAAAAGGTCAACGCCAAATAAAAACAGTAAGCCAAATAAAGACAGTAATACAAATAAAAGTGGGCCACGGTGTTATAACTGTAACAAATATGGACACTTAAGCAAGCAATGTTGGTTCAAAAATAAAAATAAAAAAGATGATAAAAATAATGGATTTGTAGCTGCTTTTTCAGCCACCACACTGAACGACGCCACCAGTTGGTATGTGGATTCCGGTGCCTCCGCCCACATGACCATGCACCGAGACTGGCTGGAGAATGAAAGTGCACCACCTGTTCAAAGCATCCGGATCGCAGATAATAAAATGTTACAAGTACAAAGCTGTGGTAATGTAACTATAAAAGTACTGAATGAAAATACCGGCGCCATTGACTGCATACAGGTGAGAAATGTACTATTTATTCCTAAACTTTCAACTAATTTGCTCTCAGTCAGCCAAATAGTAAAAAGTGGCTGTAAAGTGGAGTTCAGCCGAGATGGTTGTCAGATAAAAAATAAAAATGGACAACAGGTGGCTAATGCTAAGTTAATAAATGACACTTATAAGTTAAATACTTACCGGAGTGAAACAGCAATGGCAGCTACAACAGAAGATACAACCTATCTTTGGCACCAACGAATGGGTCATTTAAACCTAAATGATATACAAAAAATTGAAAAATATACTAATGGTGTGAAGTTGTCACCGCAGAAAGAAAACTATATTTGTACTTCTTGTCTGGAAGGCAAACAATCCAGACAACCGTTTAATTATGAAGGCTCCCGGGCAACAGGGTTGCTAGAGCTGATCCACACCGATCTTTGTGGACCTATGGAGACACAATCTCTGGGAGGTGCAAGGTACTTTCTTACATTTATAGACGACTTCTCACGTAAAGTTTTTGTATTTTTCCTGAAACAAAAATCCGAAGTTTTAGAAATATTTATAGAATTTAAAAATAGAGCAGAAAATGAACTAAATAAGAAAATAAAAGCAATCAGAAGTGATAATGGAAAGGAGTACATAAATAATAATTTTGAAAAATATATGAAACAATTTGGTATCAAACATCAAACAAGCAACCCATACACGCCACAACAAAATGGGTTGAGCGAAAGGATGAACCGCACACTTGTTGAGCGCGCAAAATGCATGTTATTTAATGCTAATTTACAGAAGCAGTACTGGGGAGAAGCTGTGGCTACTGCGGCCTACATTATTAACAGATCTCCAACGCGCTCACTTGGTGACATCACGCCTGAAGAAGTGTGGACTGGTAACAAACCAAATGTAGCTCACATGAGAGTATTCGGCTGCAAAGCAATGGTGCATATTCCAAAAGAGAAACGGCAAAAATTAGATCGGAAATCTCAAGAATTAATATTTGTTGGTTATAGTGAAAGCACAAAAGGCTACCGTTTTGCACACCCAAACAGCAGACAAATTGTTATGAGTAGAGATGTCGTTTTCTTAGAATCAACAGTGAGTCAAAATAAAATAACCAAAAATATGCATGCCGAAGAAAAACCTGAAAAACAAAATACACAAGTTACTAAATGTGATCTAGAAAAAATAAATATAGAAGATAAAAACAATTTTACTAAAGTAGAAGAAAATACTATACCTGAAACAGAAGAAAATACTGTACCTGAAACAGAAGAAGAAACACATGATTATGAATCTAGTTACTACGAAGATCCAGATGATGAAACATATTTACCTGAGAATGATCAGTCTACAAGTTCTCCCGAAGCTGAAATTGTAACTTCATACAATTTACGGCGAAGAAATATTTCTCCATGTAATAACAGTCCAGATCATACTTCATTTTTATCAATAAATGTAGAATCAGCGATGAGTCTTCTGGATAATGACCCACAAACTCACGTAGAAGCACTAAATAGTGACAATGCAACTTCATGGAAAAAAGCCATGGATGAAGAGTACCAGTCATTAATAGAAAACAATACATGGAATTTAGTGGATCTGCCTAAGGGAAAGAAAATAATACCATGTAAATGGGTATTTAAATCGAAAAGAGATGAAGCTGGTAATGTAATTCGTTATAAAGCTCGCTTAGTCATTAAAGGCTACAAACAAACCAAAGGAATTGACTATAACGAAGTGTACGCCCCGGTCGTCCGCTATTCATCAATAAGATATTTGATGGGACTGGCAGTTAAACATAAATTAAAAATACATCAAATGGATGCCATCACAGCATTTCTCCAGGGGGATGTGGATGAAGAATTATATATGTCTCCACCGCCATGTTATGAGACTGACTACAAAGTATGCCGCCTGAGCAAATCTTTATATGGGCTGAAACAGGCGAGCCGTCAATGGAATAAAAAGTTAAATACAATTTTGTTAGAAATTGGAATGTCACGATCGAAAATGGACCCCTGCGTTTATTACAGAATATTAAACAAAAATGATATACTATTCATTACAATTTATGTTGATGACATATTGTACTACTTTAATAATGAAGAAACAGCACTACTTGTCAAACAAAAATTAAGTAAAAAATTTAAAATGAAGGATATGGGTACTGCTAAACAATGTATTGGAATAAAAATAACACAAAAGGAAAGCTTCGATGAAATAACTCTTGATCAATCACAATACATAAAGAAAATCTTATATCGTTTCCAAATGCACGAATGCAGACCAGTACCTACGCCTTTTGAAGCAGGAACACAGCTAAAAAAACCTGTAAATGAAAATGAAATATTAAGAGATATACCATACCAGGAAGCAGTAGGAAGTCTGTTATATTTGTCGCAATGCACACGTCCAGATATTGCATATGCTGTAAATTCAGTAAGCCGATTTAATAATAAGCCCACAGCGCAGCACTGGATTGCTGTTAAGAGAATATTTCGATATTTAAATGGAACCATAAATATGAAACTTACATTCCGAAATCACAACAGCGGGATAACTGGTTACTGTGATGCAGACTGGGCAAGCGATGCAGAAGATCGAAGATCCTGCACTGGATACCTTTTTCTTTTTCAGGGTGGCTCAATTTCCTGGAACTCTAAAAAACAATCAACAATTGCCTTATCAAGCACCGAGGCAGAATATATGTCACTATCGACAGCTGCTCAAGAAGCTCTCTGGTTGAAACAACTTCAAAATGAGTTTTGGCCTGAACTTGCAAGTATACCTATAACTTTGTATTGCGATAATCAAAGTGCAATTAGCCTTTCAGGTAACGAAATGTATCAAGCTAGAAGCAAACATATTGATGTCCGCTACCATTTCATGCGAGAGAAGATTGCAGCAAACGAAGTATCTGTCAAATACATTAGCACCAAGAAAATGGTCGCCGACGCATTAACCAAGGGTCTACTCCGGCGGCAGCATGAAGATCTCATCAAGGCAATGGGTTTGCATCCAGGGGAGGATGTTGCAATTTAACATCAATATGTCTAATGAATGCAAACGCCTGTTGTTTTGTATAGAGCAAATAGTAAGCTGCGCTTCACGCAGTGTGGTTTTTGACAGACAATCTCTCTTACTTACCGATATTGTGCAAGACACATCGTGTAGTCAACTTTAATTAATATAATCCTGAAATTAGTAGCTCGGTTGTTTTCATTATTCCATCAACAGTCAATATATTTGAATTAATGCAAGTGTACCAATGATTTCATTCTGAATTATGTTATTTACTTTATGTCATCTACATATTTATTCTTAGCCGCCAAAATTTCTCGCTCAGTCAACCATTCATTATTTTTGTGTTTGTGAGTTCGTCCTTCGATGAACAGAAATACTGAGAAAATAAAATCAATCCACATATTTCGATGATTTGAGGCAGAAATAGCCAGGCAGTAAAATAATTGCGCCTCCAAAACATCTCGAGTCATTGCGTAGGTGTTCGGTCGGATCGGATAAGTGCTTCTAATGCACGTGTATGCGCTATTGTACATTCGTCCCAGATGACGATTTTCCATTTTGATAAAACTTTAGCCGCAGAGGAGTGTTTTGTAATATTACATGACATCTATTGGTCCAATGCCTGCCATCGTATCGAAACGTTGCTAGATCCAAATTCAGTATTTACTCGAAATAAATACATCGACCGGTCAACTTCAAAATTTCTAATTGTCAAATTTGTCAAACTATAGACAACATAACGTTTAGCTGTCACTGACGTTTTGTTATTCCAGCAATTGCATTTTTATATACGATGTTTTATATCACGGAACGGGATTATACACATTTACAGTTTCACGTTTATAATATTAAGTATGATTTTATGAATTGTCCAACGTCTTTATATAAAAAAGAAAGTCGGACATAGGATACCTGAGATTTTTATCCCGTTCCCGTAGAATGTGATATATTACGTGGTATAACAAAACGTAACTGACAGCGAAATCTTCTGTTGTCTATAATTAAATATGGCTGAAAATTTGACAATTAGAAATTTAAATTTAACTTATAGCTCTATAAATTTACACACAATATCTTTATAAATTGTAGCCTATGTGTTATTCTGATGTATAAGCTATATTATTATAAAGTTTCATTAAAATCCATTCAGTCGTTTTTACGTGAAAGAGTAACAAACATCCATCCATCCATCCATCCATCTATCCATCCATCCATCCATACATACTTACAAACTTTCACGTTTATAATATTAGTAGGATTACGTAATGAAAAATGGCATACCATTATAATAAAGACTTATTCGAATAATTGGTTATTAGTCCTAGAGCTGATGACACATATTTAGAAGGTCCTCTAGGCAATGAACTTGAAAGAGTATTTTATTTTATTTTATTTTCACACTTTCGGGAACTTACGGCTAATACAAAAATATTAAATTACATAGTAAGGGAGGGCCAATTAAAAGTTTCCACAGATAGTACTTTAGGTAGTTACTTGGGTTGAGGTAGACAGAACACAAAAAAAAACAGTACAAAATAACAAACTGCTCCGTAGCATCTATATACAAAAACTATACAAAATATCTATACAAAAAAAAGTTGGTTTAGTTTTTTCTTTAATTGCATGACAGTGGTATTGAATAGGTCGATGTCAATTTCCTGCGCTACTTCATTAAATAATTTGCTAGCTCGTATTAGAAATGAGTTTTCTCTGTAGTTTGAGTTAACCGAGGCAACATAGAGAAGATTAGGTTTTCGTAATTGTGAAGGAGTAGTACGTAGACAAATGTTACCTAATAGTTCAGGACAATCGATCGAGCCATTTGCAATATTAAGCAAATATGCGAGGTCTGCGGTTCGGCGGCGTTCATGTAGTGGCAATAAGTGAAACTTTTTACAACGATGAAGGTAGTCAGGTAGGTATGTCTTTGAGCGATATTGAATGTACCTCAAAAATTTTCTCTGTATAGTCTCTAAACGGTTAATGCAAGGGCGGATCCAGGGGGGGGGTCATGGGGGTCATGACCCCCCCCTGAGCTGGTTCCAGGACTTAGGTGGACCACTAATTGAACATAATGATTTTATTTATATATTTTGTCACCATATAGATTTTATGTAACTACCTACATACCTTCATTAGTTATTTAATTAATGTAATATACTAACTTTGTATGATGGTAAATGTTTGGGAACGAACGTATCGAAAAATTTGAATTTTACCGCGCCACACTTGCGCGCGCTTGTCCACTAGCTATCCACGCGTCTAGCTGGTAGACCAAAGAGTAGAGTAATAATACCAAAAAAGAACCTAACCTCAAATAAAAATTTAAATTTTATAATTCACTAAACGTGACTAATCAGTGTGTGGTTAAACGCGACCAAAGAGTAGACTAATAATAACGAAAATAAAGTGGCTACTGTTAAGCGGCTAATTGAAGAAAACCCGCGGATTACCTATGTGACAATTCGAGGACTATTACACCGTTTTTCCACCGCCGCCGTCACCGGCACGTCACCGAGAACGAGATGACGGCGCCGATTTAGCGATACATACATTTACTATGGCCGTGTGTCCACCGCACGCCCGTCACCCGAGAGCCGTCATCCCGGCCGCCGATTTTTCCAGTAGTTCGGCGTGACCGCTAGAGCTCGGCACGATTTTATGACGGGCCGATGTGCCGGCAATACAATAGTAGATTGTATGACAAGGGAGTAAAGTAATATTTTTACGGCGAGGGCGCTATTTTGAATCCAGAGCGAAGGGATAAAACGATCCTGCGATGTATCGTTCACGTATTAGCGGATGAAACCAAAATTCTTTGCATCGCCTACGCCTTCGAAAGTACAAAAGCAGAAGAAGCAATTGTCGCCGGTTGAAACTAGCCATCCTCCTAGTCTGTTCGTTAGTCTCGCTAAAACTCAAGAACGGCTGGACCGATGTGGCTAATTTTGGTCTTGAAATATTCGCCGAAGTCCAGGGAAGGTTTAAATTGATTCTGAGGCGGTACGAAGTTTGCCGGGTCAGCTAGTTTCTAATAAAAATGGAAACGCGACTACCATGCGCAAGAAATCTCTAGAACTGAGCCACCGAGATATCGGCGCCGTCACGTCATCTTAAACTCGGCCCGAAAAAATCTCGTTCTCGTTCACGTGCCGGTGACGGCGGCGGTGGACAAACGGCGTTCGGGATTGGTATGAGCCAAATTCAGAAAAATTTACACGAAGAATTGAAAGTTCGGAATCTTTGTTGTCGTTGGCCGTTGGATCCCTCATGAACTGTCAGCGGAGCAAAAGCGGGCTCGCGTGGAATGGTGCTCACAGATGCTACAAAAGTACGACCACGGACATTCTAACGCTGTTTATGACATCACTGTCACAGGAGACGAAACGTGGATTTGTTGTTATGAACCCGAAAAAAAACAGTAATCTCGTGTATGGGTGTTTGAAAATGAGAACAGGCCAACTAAAGTGTGGCAGGCGAGAAACGTTGGTAAAAAACATGATCGCGTTTTTTTTTCTAGACTACAGGTCCCAGCTGTATAATTCCACTTGAAGATCAAAAGAGTAATTAATATTAATAATTTATAGTCGGTAGCTAGTTGTTTAACCAAGGTGATAGAAGAAGTTCGCGCAAGGCGACCAAAAAGCCGCGTTCTCACTTCTCCTACATCATGTCAACGCTTCATCACACACGGCCAACAAAACAAAGTCATTTTAGCTTCAGGAAAAGTACAACTCGTCACCTATCCTGCGCATAGCCCCGATCTAGCACCCTGTGATTTCTGTATTTTCCCCAAAATCAAACATTTGATGAGAGGTTTCACTTTTACCAACTCCGAAGAGGCAGTGATAGCGTTCAGTCAGCACGTAGAAAACATGCATTCAAAATTGTAGAGTCTTTTGAAAAGCAATAAACATAATATTTTAATTATAACATTGTTTTTTTTAAGCTTATAGTGTGACCTACGTACGTATTTTGTCTGTTTCTATTTTGTTTGTTGGAAACCCTTGTCGTACCACCTCTTCAATTTTGCGGAGTGTTGCGTCATGTCATGTCGAGGGGTGACATACCTCTAGCTGTTATGACAAATCATTAAGGTGGATGCTCCAGGGTAGCCCGCGAAATTCAAATTTTCTTACGTTTTTTGCAATTTGTATGATGATGAACATTTGATCCGCGGCTGTAAGACGTATGTAGTTATATGTAGAACAACTTTTTCAACGTCAAAGTCATTCTTGCACCTTTATGAGCTTGGAGGGTTGTATTGATGAGTTTGATGATTATAACTCTGTAACTCCATACGTCTTACAGCCGCGAATCAAATGTTCATCATCATACAACCTAGCACTGCCCTGCAAATTGCAAAAAACGTAAGAAAATTTGAATTTCGCGGACTACCCTGGAGCATCCACCTTAACCACGGTTATGGAATATAAATAGGCTGCCTCATTCAGTGCGTGATAGTGGTTCTCTGGGTGTCTTCAAGAGGGCAATATGTACGTGGATATGTACAAGTTATTATGTGTGGAGTTTTTCAAGTGTACAATAAAGAATAAATATTTTTAAGTACAGTACTTACGTACATTAATATAATACCTACTTTTTACTTGTATCTATTGTTATCAAAATTAAATTATAAGTTCTTGACTTGACCACGACTATGTGACCCCCTCCTGGCGCCAAAGCTGGATCCGCCCTTGGGTTAATGTAGGTTTTGTAGGTTGGGTTCCAAACCTGTGACGAGTATTCCAGGTGACTACGGACGAATGCACAATAGAGAATTTTTAAGGTTTTTATATTTTTAAAGTGTACGGAAAGTCTGAAGACAAAACCTAATGCTCGCGAAGCTTTTTTAACAATATTTTCTATGTGAATATCAAATTTAAGTTTGGAGTCAAATGTCACACCAAGGTCTCTGATAGAATCGACTCTAGAGATTGATGATCCTTGAAGTTCGTATGCATGTGTAATGGGATTTGGCTTACGGGTATATGTACAAGTATAGCATTTTGATATATTTAGATCAAGTTTATTATCTAGACAGTATGTCTGAAATCGGTTAAGGTCTTCTTGAAGTTTAATTGCATCATCAAGGGATTTGATAGGACTAAGAACTTTCATGTCATCGGCATATAGGAGAATTTTAGAATGTTTGAAACATAATGTAATATCGTTGATAAATATAATAAATAGTAATGGGGCAAGTAAGGACCCTTGAGGAACTCCAGATGGTATAAAAGCTTTTCTCGATTTAAATCCATTCATAACAACTGTCTGACATCTGTTTTCAACATAAGAAGAGAACCATCTAAATAGATTTCCTTTTATGCCCATAAGCATTAGTTTGTGTAGTAGCAGATCGTGATCAATTCTATCAAATGCCTTACTAAAGTCGGTGTAAACAACATCCACCTGCACCCTTTCAGACATGTAACGAGACAGATAATCAGTGCAAACAAGTAGATTAGAGGTAGTTGATCGACCACTGAGAAACCCATGTTGCTGTTCACCAAAAACTTGTTTAAAGGAAGTGTACAACTGCTTATAGATGATTCTTTCCATTATCTTGGCAAATATACAAAGTTTAGAGATAGGCCTATAGTTTTCGACCTTATCCTTTGCTCCTTTTTTATGCACAGGTGTAATAAAGGCTGATTTCCATATTTCTGGGACGATGCCTTCACTGAAAGACCGCTGAAACAAGATGGTGATTGGAACCGCCAGACTTTTAGCACACTTGACAGCTAATAATGGCGATATATTGTCCGGTCCTGCTGATTTAGATAAATTAGTTCCCTGGAGCAGTTTAAGAACGTCAGGTTCGATTACATGGATGGAGTTTATATCAATTCTTGAAGAAGAGTGTGAAGTTGAAGATACAATATCAGCATTTATATTTATACTGGTCTGGCTATTTAGAAAATTTGAGCTAAAATAATCGGCGTACATATTGCATATAGTTTCACCGTTAGTAGAAGACTCAATTCCATAATTAATTAGGGAAGGGTAGCTGTTTGTCCGATGTTTGGTTTTAACGTAGGTCCAAAATAATTTCGGATTTGAAAGTATGTTGTTTTCAATTCTGGTAATGTAATCATTAAACATATTCCTCTCCAGAGATTTAGCTCGTTCCCTCAATGTGATAAACGAGAGGTAATCAGATCGGTTTCTGTACTTTTTGTATTTCTGATGAAACTTGTATTTTTCTTTGAGGATTTTTACCAGAGACCTATGGTACCAGTGTGGGTATTTAGACTGAGGATAGACTATTTTAGTTGGTATGTGAATTGACTGAAGTTTATTAAGAGTGTTATAAAAAAAACCTACAGCGTCTTCGAAGGGTTTCCCATTGAGTTCAACATTCCAGTCGATTTTATCTATTTCCCTTGAAATTGCAGTATAATCCCCTTGGTGATATAAATACTTTGTATAGGGTTGTGATGGTAAAGCGTGATACTGCACAAAGCTAGTGGATATACAAAGGGCTTTATGATGAGGGTCTTCTAAAACAAGAGGGTCAGTACAGGATGTCACATGTACATGATTATTGCAGAAAACCAGATCCAAATGTTTTCCATTAAAATTGCATTGATCATTATATTGGCTTAAATTGCATGAATTAATATTGTCAAAAAATATGGTTTGTGCTGGAAGGGATATATTTACTGGATATAGATCATTGCCGTCATTACTTAACCATTGAATGTTTGATTGGTTGAAATCTCCTACTATTAAAAACATATCTGTCGGATTTTGTACTACAATATTTTGAAGGTTTTCAGAAAAATTAATCAATTGAGTGGATAATGGATTACCCATGTTTTGATTGCAAATATATGCGGTGCATATGTGCATTTTATACGACACCCTTGGTTTCTTTTGTAGAAGTGTTAACGTTACCCATAAATCTTCAGCCGAAGAGCTCCAGTCGCTTTGTATTTGTGCAACTATGTCACGGCGTACAGCAATTAACACGCCACCACCCAAATTCTGATTGGTGTGCCGATAATCCCTATCGCGTCTCCATACTAAATACCGGTCATCAAAAAGTTCCGTGTCATTTATAGTTTCGATAAGCCATGTTTCTGTTAAGCAGATAACGTCATACGAATTCAGACATAAATTTCTCAAGAATATTGATGTTTTCGTCCGTAATCCCCGAACATTTTGATAATAAATGTTAAAAACCATACCTGTTAAATAATAAAACATCTGGCAGTTGAATAGAAAAAAATTGAGGCACATTCAAGTGCAAAACAAACTCATTAGCAATTATGAATAGAACCGGTGACCGCACATTCAGAGAAATTGCACCTGTATAGAATAACACATTAGGCATATAATGGCAAAGGAATGCAAGTTGGCCGTTGAGCGATAAGCGAACAAAGGATGCGCACGAGCCTAAGAAGTATAAAAAAGTATTGATGTTTCTCAAACATTTCGCATAGTAACAATAAATGCTTAGCATATTAAGTTTTAAAACACAAATTATGGTAAATATTTTTTCAAATCTTCTTCTGTTCTTATGTACAAGATCGGCGATGTTTGATTTTTTCGTATTAGAATCTTGCAGTTTTTTACCCATACGAAAGAAAACCCCCGCTCCTTCGCAAGCAGTTTGGTTTTATTGAGCAGCATTTTGTTCGCTAACGTTAGGTGGTCGTTTACGTAGACCATAGAGTCACCATGTAGCCCTAGATCCGCCGGAGTGAGATTGCGTTTTTTGGCCGCTGCGATGAAGTCTTCTTTGCGATACCGGTTGTGAATAGAGCAAATTATAGATTTGTTATGCGGATCATGTCGAGATGGGACCCGAGCTATATAATTAATCGCATCTTTTGGGATGTCGCAGTTTATCAGCTGTCCAATTTTGCCTATGATAGAAAATAAATTTTCGCTGTTGGAGATAGGGACTCCTTTAATTTCAATGTTACTCATTCTTAGTCTTTGCTCGGTCTCGCAGTGGAGATCGTTCAGCTTACGATATTTTTCTTGTAATGATGAGAAGTTTACTTTGTTTTCTTTTAAAGATTCAACTTCGAGATTTAAATTGGTTACTTTTAATGCTAAGTCATCGATAGACTGATGGGCAAATTGGCATGAGGATTTCAGTTCAGCAATATCTTCTTTTATTAATTTCATTTCAGCTAACTCCTGTTGCAGTATCTTCATCTGCTCTAATATAATAGGGATGCTAGCTGTTCTGTCGGATAGAACTTTTAATTCTGCTAGGATAGTTTCCATGTTGGCAGGTGATGGGCTGGATGCGGGTGTAGGCTGCGGACTCGCAGATATTCCAGATTTGCAAAACATGCATTTCCAAGTGAGTTTTCTATCACCAAGCTTGCGCCAACCTCCTTCCGAAATTCCAGCGCACGGGAAATCGTATTTACATTGACACACTGAACAGACTACACCGTCATTAGCTGCACCGTTGCAACGTTTACAAGTAAACATGTTTTACAGTACCTGATTCAATATCGTATAACCGGCAAACTTTGAGAGCCACAGAGAGATGTTAAGTTAGCGACTTAGCGTTAGAGAGAAACAAGCGTACGTGCGTTCCGTCGGTGGTCTACCGTCAAACTGAAAGAGTAGAAAGCAATTTATTCGTTACTTCGTGAACCGGGAATGGCGGATTTAGCTGAGAGCGGTTATTTAGCTACTTACGCTTCAGACAGTTTTTTAAAACCGTGTAAACGAGCAGGCAAGTATAAAGTTACAAAAATTACAGCTTGCCCAAAGAACCTTTTTGGGGTAATTTCCAGAAGATGTTCGAACTATTTAAGCAAAGCTTTAAAATCTACAAAACGATCTAGAATTTAATTTCTATAAATGCCATATTAAAATATGAAATGCCTTTCAAGTTGCGCCGAGAGAATTATATTTTTACATATTTGTTATATATTGCTTTTTTTTTAAACCACAATCTCTCTGCCAAGCTCCTATTTCTGGTTCACTAATTGATGGATTAATGATTTTTATTCTTTCAAGTTGTCTCGAGCACCTTCCCAATATGTTTCAACAGCTCTCCAGCTAATATAGAGAGCTTCACAAGCAAACCAATAATTAGCGATTTGGCATTGAACACAACAGATATACTATACAACACAAGCCGAACTGAGAAATGAGCTCATGCGACAATTCAATGAATGCGAATATTTACAGAGGTTGTACCGATTTCAAGATTATTTCTTTTTCTATTCCTCTTTTTTTATATAACTTTAACATTACAGAAAACAAAGGAGCGAGTCAACATACTGTATGCGACTATTAATATAAAAATTCGAGTGCCTAATTAAAAGTTACTAAAAATCATACCGGAGCAGTTTTCCCGGAGACATTCAGAGGCAATGAGTCCAGGACGATAACGCGAAGGAAATCCATCACCCCTTGCCGGACCGGGTGTTGCGTGAGGGCAGCTGACGCGCCCACTAACACAATGTCCTTTTCAGAGCCTGGTGTAGAGGCGCCAGAGCTTTCGCCACTCTCGCCTATGGCTGTGTTGAAATAGAAAATTACTGTCAACTACTTGTCAACTGGTATTGAAACTGACATTTAATCGGTTTTTCTATTGAACTTGTTCAGTAAATAAAGTGTAAATTATTATTATAGTATAATAAAAGCATCACTAAGACCTGCACCCTAAAAATAATACTTGCACTGGTCGGTTCATGGGAGGGGCGATATAAATAAGGCTTAATTTAAACGCTATAAAAACTTTACCATTATCGACCGAATTTAAAAGAAATTAACTTACGCATATGAATGTCATCTGTCGAGTTGGGCGGGAACAAAATTGCAGCCAATGCAGTGAGAACCTCCGCAGTCATCATGATCGGGACAAAATCAGGTAGCGTGTTGTATAGCGAGAATAGAACCTAAAACGCATATCCACAAATGCATCTCATGTTACGTAAGAAAGTTCAAGAAGTAAGGTTAAGATTCGCACCTGGATAATAGCCACAGGATGATCCGCCAGCCAGTCCGGCGAGTTCTGTTTGTCGATGTGCACTAATGCACGGACAGCGGCTAGCAATACTACCACTGCATCAGGGCAAAGAGTTATCCTGGCTGATAGGGCTGCTGGGGACTGCCTGGCCGGTGCCGCAGCGCCCCAGGCGGCTCCCCATACTCGCTCAACCGAAACTATGCGATCCCCACACGACATACGCATCGGTTGGCCTAGAGCTAACCCGAACAGCAAGTAGTAAAGTTCCGAGATTTGGAGATGCGCTGGCACCAACCTAGGTAAAGAAAAATTATCAAACTTAATTTTAACAAGCTCTTTTCAAAGGTTTAAATTAATTTATCATTTAAAATTTAATATTACCACTGGTTCGGAATGTAGCTCTACAGAGAAAAGACGTGAAGAAACTGTGTAGCTTTTTCAATTTTTTTAGATGGCCCGTTTAGGCACTCCTTTTAGGTCTATCTCGCGCGATAGTCGCACACGGTCATACATACACTAGATGTTGCTATCTAGTCAATAATAGTATCCTTGTAATGCCTAAGCCGACCGACCCCTAGCATCAGCACGTATTCACAACCATGACGCATATGGCAGCTATAGGTATTTACTACTAGTACTCACCCATTGCTGAGTCGGGCCTCCTCCCTTTACATGGTGGGTAATGGGAGGTCCCATTATTTTTGTACACAATTAATAAAAAGGTAACAACATCAGACACATACAAAAGAAATGTACAATGGGGCGTTTTCTCGCACTAGGCAATATAAGATAATTTTCTACCATAATATATCCTGGAAAGTCGTTAAAGTCTTACCAAGCGAGCAACGTGAACCCAGAAGTGTGCAAAAGGGACGTGTGGAGATGTGAATTAGAATGCACCGTTGTGGATAGAACTACTCCTGCCTGTTGAGACGTGGCTATCATTTCCGTATGCCGCAGCCACCCGCCATTGCCTATACCCTCACGAAACCTGGCAAAGAAATATAATTACATATACATACAGAAGAAGGATATCGGGTTTACTCTAGTGCTATAAGTGGGAACCCACAATGACTCTCTTGTTAACTAATTCTAGTAAACCTTTAGGTAATACCTTAGTCGATGGTTCTCCTACAACATACAATAAAGAATTTTTTTTTTTAAAAGGCCGCAGTTTGGCCTACGTTGCCAAATGCAATCGTTCTGCAATTTTAGCAGTGGAGACACAGTCGGCACCCAGGCGGAGCGGGATGGTGCACTGTGGGATGTTTAGTGGGTATGGCGACGCCGTTCGTATTATTGTTTGGTGGGCCAGAGTCCCACGCATCCCACTTCCCCTGGCCGGTGTGAATAGTCCATAATATTCTATAACCACCCGCAAAAAAAAAGCTTAAGCAACGTCTAGCGTTGCAAGGTATTGGATATATGTTCACCATTTGTAAAAGCTGATGCACGTAGTAGCATTTAGTTCACTGCAGCGTAAACGGACAGCCGGTCTAACTACATGTTGTCCCACTAGATAGGTGACGGAGGGCGTAAATACTGGTAGTCACCATAACCAGGTCAGACTGGTGCCAACGTGGTGGCATAAAGGCGAGGAAGAAGATAACTTTTTTAAAAACGGTCATATTCAACATGAGACTAGTAATCTATTCAATGTTTACCTTTGCATTATAGCAGACTGTTGGCCCTGTCCAGAACACAGCACGACCATTATTCGCAGTGCCCAAAGAACCGTCGACGGGTGCACATTTTCCAGCATAAAACTTAGCAGCCAGTCCATACCCAAAACTCTTGAAATTTCTTCACAAACAATAGTGTTTACGAGGTTTCTTGCCGTGAAAAGTAGACCATGAATGACATTGAAACATTTGTTCCGTAAAATGATCTGTTCTCCTTCGGATTCTTTATCGCAATCGGCCTCAATAGGTGTAATGCCTCTTTCGGACTGAGACGGGAGAGGTAAAGTGTATGCCATGAATTGACCCAAGCACAATAAGTCGCTCGGCCTCGGTTGGCCACCGACCAAAGCTGCCAACAATTGAATAAGGACATTCTTTGTGCAGACGACTTTCACGTCATTTATTATGTACAAAAGCTTGGAAACTAATTGAAGTTCCCTCATTGTGCGTAGGTTGTGCGTTCGGTGAGCCGTTTCGGTGGCTAGTTCTAACAAATGCTCAAGAAGAGACTTGATGAGGCCTCCCGGGGCTCCGAGCCAAACTTCCAGTTCGCATATTAAGTCCTAAAACCATAATTAATAACGTAAATGAATACTTTCCACTACGTGTAGAATTATACATGGTAATTTTTGGACCACCCGCCAAATTTAAATAGGTGGTTCAGACCATGAAAGTAAACAACTTTCCTAAAGAAACATGGATCTACAAGTGAAAAAAAATCGCCGGGCGATTTAAATAATCACTGTTCGATCACATGGTCAATTTCGTAAGGAAATTTTTTTTTTTTCACTTTTCGGTCCGTGTTTCTTCGTTTGACGGGTGGTCCAAAAATCACCATGTATATGGTATGTCTTACCTGGAAAGCAGTTAAATTGGGAATAGACGATGTCTCTTTCTGACTATCAACTGTACCAACAAGACCGAAGATAAGGTGCAATATGTGTGAGTTGAGCAATTGTTTCTTCCTTTTCAGTAACATTGCTAATGTCTGGTAGCCTTTCCGTCGATCCATTTCAGCTTGTGCGGCTTTGTTTGAACGTACGACACAAACCAGGGCTTTAACGCTCGCATAAAGGCATTCCACATCTTCAGCCATTGCTATTAGACCGAGTAACACAGAGCAGCCTCCAACTGTATCAATCTGAAATGTTTGCGTGGCAATTAAAAAAAAGACGTACATAATCTGTGTGGATAAAAACATTGTAAACTAGCAGATATTTAAGAGAGGTTTGGTATTCACTGCCAAGCAACCTACCAGCGTGGCGCAGTACGGTAATTTCCCTACATGAATTTGGAGGAGACTCAGTAGTCGGTCATTTATGAGATGATGATAGCGGGTCTGTGTGGTGACGGATATAAAATAAACAGTGTTACCTCCTTTCCATTCTGAGGGTGTCGTAAGAGCCAACAAAAGGAAATGTCAAGGCCTCGCTGCAAGAGAAGGAAAACTTGATACGAAACCCTGTGCCAACTCGTCTGGAGGAAGCCCGACTCAACAGTAGGTAACGTATGAGCTGAGTAATCGTATAAAAACATGAAGTAAAACCGTTATGAAGTAAAACAGTACAGTCCGCGCCAATCTTTATGGCCGGTCTGAATGTAGCCGCATTACACTGCGCACACTACAAAATCATGCCGGACCGTACACGGGGCGGGGAGGCAGGGCACGCCCGTTTTTCACCCGCAAGCGCCCTCACCACCCACATGTTAGTGTGAGTGAGCTACGTTCGTATTGGTTATGAAATGTTGCGTTATTATTGAATGTTGTTACTATTATTGAAATGTTGAAACGATGCACACTACATGTTAGTGTGAGTGAGCTACGTTCGTATTGGTTATGAAATGTACGATGCGCAAGTTCGTACCGACGCGGACGGCTACATTCACACCGGCCATAAAGATTGGCGCGTACTGTATCTTAACCTGAAATTATAGAAATCTCACTAGACTTATTAGTCTTACCATAATAGCTGCCGGTTTGGGACAAAAAACTCTAACGCCCAAATATCCAACCACAGTCCCGCCTAAACACCGCGCCGGCCCCATCAAATGTCCAGCGGAATTGTGCAATATCCTGATAGGCGTTGCGTTTTCGTGTGACGACATACCGAGCATTTTTGCTATGGCCTTATTGTCGTTTTTGCTGTAAACCTTTCGAATTTTCGCCAACGTGAGCTGTGACATAGCTCGAGCGTTTATTCCGAAGACGACTTTTTCTTCGGCAACCAAGGGAGCGAGAGGTTCTTGGTACTGTCCTGGAGGCAATGGCGCTTGGAGGGTCCCAACATAATGAGGGCCAAGCTGATATAATATGGAGACAGTTTGTGCTGGTATCACCTGGAATAAAGGAATTCATGGTCTAAACATTGTTGCAAGGTAAACTGTAGGTGTAAATATACTGGGTAATATAACTTTAAAAATATAGTATACGCTGGTTTTCCGTGTGGTGACGGCTTTAGGGTTCAGACTGTCACTACCTTAATCCGTCCTGAGGTTAGATTAGGCCAGCGTGGCACGGCGTGGTTCTGCATCAGATCCCACAATGCCGCAAAAGGACGCGAGTTGGAGCACCCCGTGGAGGTTTAGTGGATAGGCCCCCACTATGGGGGAGAGTCCCACACTCCCCTCGCTGGCCATCCCCGTGGCCGGCGAGGAAGTCCATAAAGGATTTTACCCCGGGTGAACAAAAATAAAAAAAAATAAAAAATGCCCGCGTGGCACAGTAGTCTAGTTACCCTCCATGTAATTGGAGGAGGCCCGGCTCAACAGTGGGCCATATATGGGCTTAGTTGTAGTAGTCTTATATTACTTCGCTAGGTTTTAACATAAGTTTCTTTTATAGTCATATACGCCACGACATTGGTGAAGTTTGTTACCTTTCCGACTTTCCTATTAACAACATCCTTAACTCTTTAGTTCTCAAATCGCTTTCAAGTATATTTATGTTGTACAACCACTAGGAGAACATAAAAAAGTAATAACGTATTTAGTTTACTCACATCTTCAAGTAACATAGCAGGACCTTGTCGCCATGCTAGCCGTGAGTAGCGTCGCCAATGTGGCGGAGTGCCCAGGACGCAATATACGCTGGACGCACCTGAAAGGGTAGCGGCTCCACCGCCAGGATTCGCACTAACATAATGCAGTTTCCCAGAATGCATGTGTTGACCTGAAGTACAAAGAATACAGGTGTCCAGAATTATAAAACCATGCACACAAAACTATGGGCTCCATCAGAAGGCTCAAAGTCACCCAAAGAGCAAATCAGAAATGAGGAGAACTAGAGTACATAGCCCACAGAATTGCCCAACTTAAGTGCCAATGGGCAGGGCACATAGAACACAAATGACACCCAGACTCAGTGCAAATGCCTCTGGTTTAACTAAACTTACCATCCAAATATAAGGAGAACGAGGAATTTTTCAGTACAGCCCGATTGAGTACCAAGACCAGATGGTGCCACTGGCCTTCATGTTGTAGGTCGGGGCACCAGACACGGGCTCCACATTCCCCCGAACCCTCAGGCTCCCACTCGCCAACATCTAAGAATTATGACCAGGTATGACAGTGCATAAAATGTTACTTTAATAGACAGTACAGTCAACGCCAAATAACTAGAGCAGTGCGCAGAAGTCGACTTTTGTGTCTCTATGTTGTTGACGGAAAAGGAGCGTGTTGAAGACATGCGAAAACTTTCCCCCCATAGTACTTTATGCTCAAGTTATTTGGCGTAGACAGTCAAAATGATGGATATCTAATATGACCAAGTGACAAAATAGAATAATATAGAAAAAGTATCACCAAACATTTCGTAGCCATTCCAACAGTACCATATTATACTGAATAGTATATTTTAGGAACAATATCTCAACATGTCTTAAATTTACAGAAATGTAAATATTTTATGCAACTAATTGTCTAGCATAATGAGTAGTCATAATAACTATTATAAATTATGTAATAGGTTCATACTCACGATCTTCATTTAAAAATAGGCAAATGGACAAAAAAACATCAGTTAATGATCATAGCCTATACCCTGTTCAAGATAGCGTGATCGATTTGACAGATGTAAATTTTTCTGATCGACATAAAGGAAAGGTATAATTCCGAACTACGTCGCGGTAATGGGGGCCAGTAGTGCCGCGGTAGCACTTCTGCGTGCAGTGTAGTTCGGAATCATACCTTTACTTTGCAATGACGAATAGTGATGGGAAAAAGATAATATCTAGTAGTCCAAAACATAACGGTTTAAAATACTTGTAACTGTTACGAGATAGTATGGGTGTATTATGTGTGAAATTCTTTATCACTTTTTCTTCACTTTATAAGACAATATTCGAATGAAAAACATTTTCATTTCGAAATAAAATTCGTTGCCTTTAGCGCATTGAAATTTATCACTTTTACAACTATTATTTTCTTTTCTTTTTGTTTACTTTCATGGTCTGAACCACCTATTTAAATTTGGCGGAAGGTCCAAAAATAACCCTGTAATATTAAATAGGAACTCATTATGAATATTGACCCACCATCGCTTATCTACCCAATGTTTTATACGTCTAGTGCAATAAAGAATTTCACACATAATACACCCACGCCAACTTGTCACTGTTACAAGTATTTTATAACGTTATTTGTTGGACTACTAGATATTTTCTGTTTCCAATCACTAGCCCGTCTGTCAAATCGATCACGCTATCTTGAACAGGGTATATATAAAACACTTTCTGTCACAAAACAAATTGCCAAAGAAATCTTAGTTTTTATTATCAAATGTTTATAAATATAGATAGATAGATAGATAGATAACACTTTATTGTACATTTGCGACATACACATGGCTTAAAGTATAAATTATATAAAACATACAATTGGCGGCCTTATCACTAAAAAAGTAATCTCTTCCAGGCAACCAACCAAATATACTTACTATGCGGAACTAAAGTTTCCTGTGTAGATACAATTATAGCCTTGTCCCTCGCTGAGAGCACCACGGTGAGACACACAAGATGCTCGTCCCGGCTATTATTAATATTCCGGACCAGCGTCAACAGTCTAACACAATGAGGGTCTGAACGAGGATCGGAGTATTTTTCCACGCATATCCATGTTGAATAAGTTAGTCCTGTTTGAGGCGGGAATACTCGATCACCTAGAAAATGTATAAGCCAGAGATGATAATAAAAATAATAAAAATACTAATATATTGACTCTAAGCTCAATTTAAACTGAATGCGATATGGTAGGTTTAATAAATAACTATATCGGGTTTTTTTAACTGTAGTGTTAACTACTTTCCTGTCGTAAACAACATTAATGACCATTTAGGTATGAATATGTTGGTCCCAGTTCGTGTCAATTATAAAACGGGTAAAGCTTTGTTTGTATGTGTATAAAAAGCCTTGGAAATATAATCTATCAAGGACACTTCTAATTGCAACTCATTAAGTAAGACATGGTAGGATTTAGCTAGTGAAATAAAGATTTTTTTTAACAGTTGTAGAATTATCTGGTTCCCTGGCCTTAAACTGCTCACGCTGCATTTGGGTATGACCGAGAGAATATTTTACCTAGAGACGCTAGGCACTGTAGGATATTTTACGTTCGGAAAAGATAAAGTCCGACACCACATGTCCAATGCAGGTGATAGTATAATACGTTGTTTTATTAACGAAACGCCTGCACTAGGTATAACCTGTATCGAGGGCAGTTGATAAAAATATAATTCACGAACACAATTGACAACCAGACTCGGAGCAAGTGCCTCTGGAAAACATAGACACGGAAATGAACAGGGGCCCCGTGATCAAAAGGCAGCACATCCAAGCTAGACTATTATATTAAAAAGTACCTGAGCCAATACCACCAAGAGTGGCATTATCTTGAGTTCCAAGAGCATTAAGGTTGGCGGATTGAGGCGCAATGCTCGGCAGATACAAACAGCCGAATCCTTCAGCAGACATGTCGAATTCAACGAAAGGCGGTAACGTGCATGAATTTTGAGACCTAAAAAAATTCAAATACAATACAAGTGAGAGAAAAAAAACAATAGAAAACCATTCGAATTCGGCGCCTTGCGTATACCTATAGCCTAATTAAAGTCGGTTAAGTTCGCACCGACTTCAAATTTTATTTAATAATTGTATTCCGCTTTTTGGTATTTTCTTTTCATACATGTTTTGTTAAAAATATTTTAGACCATATAACGCGGAACCAAAAACTAGTAAGTTGTATAAGAATCCCCAAATTGGCCTTTCATCGAATAGTTTTTTAAAGTTATTTTTCATGTTTTGTCGCAACCTGACTGTCTATTGAACTGATTTTTATATAAAATCCAGCCCAATGGGAGGCAATACTAATCGAATAAAAACAACGTTTTGTTGAAATCTGTTATTATATGACATACAAAAGAAAAAGAAACAAAATACAAACGAATTGCGAACTTTCTACAATTTTGAAGTATGTTATTCTGAACTATGTTAAAAACATGATATACAATAATAAAAGAGACGTATACATGTCTACCATGTGTTTTATTTACCTGTAATCTCTCGGTGTAGTCATAGACACTAGAGTCTTAATTCTTGTCAAGGGCACCGGGCCACCAGGCTTACAAACTTGACCTGGTTCAGGCGCGACACAGTTTAAAGGGCTGCCCATTCTTAAAAATTCCCTGAAAGGTGTTATTCCATTGATACAAAGTAGTTTCATAAAAAAACGATCGGAGACCCGTTGGGTAATTTATGGGCTGAACAGTAGTTTCTTAAAAATCCGCGTGGAGACGGTTTCACAATACACAGTGCCACCACCCCATTTCATCCACAGGGTGTCGTAAGAGCTGATAAAGGAAATTATAGCCGTAAGAGAAGGAAATCTCGATGTCATCGTGGCACAGTAGGCCAATAACGCTCCATGTAGTTGGAGGTGACCCAACTCAGCATTAGGTAATTTATGGGATGAGAAATAAGTAATAATAGTAATAATAGAGCTTCTACAAAGTACATGTACTGGAACCATAGTTGTCTATGGAAAAAAACGCATTCGTTTTTTTTCTATACCTGAGCTCTATGGGCCGTAGCGCGTGTGCGGCCAGTCTTTCAAGCATATACATAGCAGGGGCGTGTAACGGGTGGCGTTCCGCTTTCAAAGCAGCCCCACAAACGCGTAACACTACACCTGCTAATCCCGCTCCACACATCACTTGCTGGTTTCTTTCGCTGTAAATAATATTTGAAAATATCAATGTTCTGGTGCGGGAAAGAAGTAATGATGATCAAAGATGCATTTGAGGATTTTGACGAGCAATTCGTGTATCAAGAAAGCTGTCCCAACGATTTAAATTAATTCCGATTGTAATTCTATCATCTCTGGTAGTTGTTACACGTAGTCAGTATCGTGAAAACAGACGGCTAATCTAACTATATAATCGTATCATCATCGGGAAAAGGCGAAGGCGAGGACTTACGGAGCCATCATAGCGCCATCTCTCCCTATTAAGTTAATGACATTTTATTGTCACGGACGACTGTACAACAGTAACCTGAATCTTTCATGAAGTGCCGCTATAAAGAATTAATACGAATATACTAAAAATCCGGTCGCTACGGACAATATACAATCATTACCATTTTGTCTTTTTTGGCGGCACATGCGCAGGTATTACCAACTTTAGGTACACCTACTTACAGGTATTTATATGAGGTGGTATCTATAAATAATATAGAATTACACAATTAGTACAATATGTGTAAACATAAAATGTGTACCTTCTAACAAGGCTCTTCAACACATGAGCCAGATAGTCTCGAAGAGCTCTCGCGTGAGCTTCATGTTCAGGCGGCCTAGGCAATGCAGGCAATAGCTTGGCCAGAACAATAACTACTCCCGAATGTATCACCCATGCCTCGCCGTTGTTACTCCCAACCGATAAGTTAAGGGGGGCTGTGCGTCCTGCAGGTTTTGACTGTGAATGCAAGTAAAATATATTACAATAAGAAGGATAATGTTTCGTAGATTATTAGCGGGTTTTATGTGATGACGTGAATTAAGGGCTGAATAGTAATAGTAGTAGATGTGATGACGTGCGTTGTTGGTTTCTACAGGGTGTATCAAAAACCCTATAGGTAGCCAATCGAAATTAAGCCATACAGCTAATCAAAAGAAACAGTTCTGAATTTAAAATTGTTGTTAATTTAAAGTATGCGGTAGTAACAGTTCTCCTACAAGCTAAGTAATTTAAGTTTCATTATTTCTCTTCGATTCGCTGCGATTATATATCAATTTATGAAGAGTTTAAGAAAAAAGCAACTTTTATCTTAAACTTTTCATAAAGTTAATCTAGATAATTAAGTTAAGTTACTTAATTTAGCCTGAATCGTTACGCCAGTACTCCATGTACTATCGATATGTTGGTTACGGCTAAAGAGTTTCTGTTACACCCTAACGAAATATTTTCACGATTTAGCACTTGGTTGGCTAAGTAAACGCACAGTAGAAGAAAAATCATCATTCTGTATATGGATTTTGTATTGTCTATGGTCAAGAACAAAACTTACCTCGTTGATAGCAGAGCTTTGTCGCGTCAAACTGGGTGATTTCACATTTAACGATCCGCAGAATGTAGGCTTATCGAACGAGTCTAAAGCGATATCATACAAGAGCCGAAGTATGATACAGGCGTGAATGAAAACAACTGGGACTTTTTCCGGAAATCTGTAAATAGATCAAATTGTTTAATCCATAGGCACAAAAAGAATCGCCAACGGTAGCACAGTTTTGGGGATGTTTATGTACCAAAATTAATGAATGTATTGTTAGCGATTAAAACTATTTAAAAAAACCTGAAATTTTGAACATGGTATCATCTGTAGTATATAGTACTGTACAGTAACATGAGGGTGGCGAGGGCGCGTGCGGGCGTGCCCTGCCTTCCCACCCCACGTACGTCCCGCGGCTACATTCAGACCGGCCATAAAGATTCGCGCGGACTGTATTTTTAGTCTGTACTTTTTATAAGATGATACATTATCCCATGATACATTATTTTATAAATTTTATAGGTAAAAATCGAGTGGGTCACTTGGTGGTAGGTGAACACCGCCACCCATGTAAAACTGTTAAAATAGATTTAGTATTCTAAATATCCGTCGTATAATATTAAAAACATGATCATCATTTCAGCCCATAAATGACCCACTACTGAGTGGGGCCTCCTCCCATTATATGGAGGGTAATTAGCTTACTGTGCCACGCTGGCCAGACGGGTTGGCACAAGATTTCGTTTCAAATTTTCCTTCTCTTGCGGCCAGGTTTTTGGCCTTGTTTTCCTTTTGTCGACTCTTACGACACCCTCGGGATGAAATGGGGTGGTGACTCATGTATTCTAAATCCGTCACCACATCGATATAATAGTATCGTCTAATTCAAACCTTCTTTGCGGGATTAGAATATATAGACCTTAGAATATAAGTCATCACAAACAACACTTACGTAGTTTCCAGTATGTTTGCCGTAAATATTTCATGAAAGACCTCATAGAGTTCTGTATCGCCTGCCTCAGTGTCATTTTGCAATTCCAGATCATCAGAAAAGCATCCCAACATTCGGATAGTTTTGCATAGAGTTGTTGCACAAATCTAAAAGAAAAATAAAAACAATTATATGTAATAAAAACACATTCTATAAAACTACAAATTCAAAATCAACAAGTATCTTAAATCTGAATTTATAAAGAATCTACTAAATGAACAAGATATAGAATCCTGAAGTTTTTCTTATGTTAATCGATTACGAATTCGAATCTTAGTCGATAAGGTTTTAGTGCCATTAAAAACCTAAACAATATTATTAAATTAAATAAAAATGAAGCACATAATTCATTTCCTAAATAATACAGTTCTTAAGACCTGGGCCTGCAGTTCGATTACTTAAGATAACAAAAAAAAATTTTAAAGTTAAAAAAATATGTATAACCATTTTAGAAATGTTAAGGTGGCCTAAAAAGGTTGGGAAACACTGCCCTCATGATTTCGCAGCATACAATCGCCAAAGACTTGGTCTTCTGAGAAATTCGGTAAAGGTTTCACTAACCTCATGATGAAAAAACTTGGCGTTTGCAGGTTCAAATCTCATCGCGGTACTGATAGTATAGAATACAATGTGGATTAGCTGTAACGTGTCTTGATCCATCATTGCGTCTCCTTTCAATTTTCCTTCTAAGGATACCAGCACACTGGTCACATAGACAAACCCACTGACCTGTAAAACGAAGTATCAAATAAAACATTACACTATAGTTTCATGAAAAGAACAAAGATCTATTCGACTTCCAAATGAAAAAAAAAAATCTTTATTTATAATTCGTACTCACTTAATAATGAACCCAGGTTACATTTCCTTATGGTGTATTTATTGATATCATTTCACTGAACCCCAAAATACTTATGCTATGAAATCGTTAATAGGTGTCAAACTGGCTATTAGACACATATGGTGCTATAGAGGCTTCTCTGTGTGGTGATGGATTTAGAATACATACCCTATCCCATTCTGAGGGTGTCGTAAGATTCGACAATAGCAAATGACGACGCCGAAAACCTAACTGACTCGAGCCTCTTCCAATTACATGGAGGGTAATTAACGTACTGTGCCACGATTGCCAGACGGGTTGACACAGGGTTTCAAAAATATATATATATCCTTGGACATTTCACACAACGCCATCTCGTCCCAAGCTAAGCAACTAAATGCTTGTGTTATGGTAACGAGATGGTTGATAAACGACTTAGATATAGATAGAAAACACCCAGACCCGGAACAAATACTTGTAGGTCGTACAAATATTTCTTCAGTGCGGGGATCGAACCCTGTCTTACGGCTAGGTTATCAACCTCGTCATTTCCTTTTATCGGCTCAGCGTAACCCTCAGCATGGAATGGGGTGGTGGCACTATGTATTCTAAATCGGTCACCGCACGGAAATACTTTGGCTTTACTACGCTTAGATAAACTACTCACCTTTCTGAATATAGTTCTTGTGCGATGGGAATCTCGCAAGCAAGCCAACAGCGCTTTAAGTATGTGTAGTTTGAGCTGCAAAGCGTCGTTCGGTGCTGCGTGCATACCGCACAACAACGCAGACATATCCTCCTCGCCAGAACCACTGACTATTAGCTCTCTAACCACGCCTGTAAATGAGTAATTAAAGGAGGGAATTACACACACAAACACACACACATTAACAGCTCAATCAAGGCAATACAAAATCGTAAATATGTATTCGGATCACGAAACTTGCCTCGGGGAAAACAAATCACTACATAAAACAATCAGTATAAAACAATGTCTCTGTCGTCTGTCCGTCCCTATCTATCTATATACCTATCTATCAGCCACAGAAGTCCACTGCTGAACATAGGCCTCCCCCATAGATTTCCACAATGTGCCTTTACAAGGTCGTCCGTCCACCTAGTTGGGGGTCTTCCCACGCTCCTCTTTCCCATACGTGGACGCCACTCCAAGACTTTTATGCCCCAGCGGCCATCTGTTCTTCGGGCCTCGTGGCCTGCCCATTGCCACTTCAACTGTGAAATCCTTCTAGCTACGTCGGTCACTCTAGTTCTTCTACGGATTTCCTCATTTCTGATTCTATCACGTAGAGTAACTCCGAGCATAGCTCTTTCCATTGCACGTTGGGTGACTCTCAGGCGCCTAATAAGTCCCATTGTGAACGCCCACGTCTCTGATCCGTATGTCATCGTTCGCATGATGTCCGTCCCTATGTATGCTTATATCTTTAAAACTACGCAACGGACTTTGAAACGGTATTTTTTATTAAATAAAATAGAGTGATTCGAGAGGAAGGTTTGTATGTATAATAAATGCATAATTGAACACGTGCGAAGCCGGGTCTGGTCGCTAGTTAAATATATTCTGCTCCACCACAATTCCAATATTATTCGTGTATTCTATTATGATACTTGTCCATCCTCTTCTTTGTAATTTCCTTTAGTTGTCTCTTACGCCAACATCGGGATGGTACGGAATGGTGACACTACATATTCTAAATCCGTAATAAAAACAATACAAAGAAGAAAGAAGAGAAGTGTAAATAAATAAATAAAGAATATAACTAGCTTACCCAAAGCTTTGCTCCGACACGACTCGTAAACAACCATTCCATGCACGCATTTCGCGCCCCCACAATCTCTGAACACATTACAATTACTCGTATTCCCATTCAACAACGCCGTGAGCCCTTCCATTACTAAAGATCCTAACTCCTCCTCTTCACCGTCTGCATTAGGATCTTTTATCAATGAGTCAGTCCGAGATTGTCGCTTCTTTCTCTCAGGCGCTTTAGGAGATCCGCTAGGAGTTTTTTCGCCATCTCTTTTTGATTTCTCGTCCTCACTTATTTGTTTGTCTTTTAAGTAAACCGCGTATCGGGAAAGACATGTGACAAATACTTCAAGCATTCCCACCTCTCGATATACGTCTTTGAAAATTGCGTTGTGTCTGGAAATGGAGCAATACATATAGTGCACAATATAGTGAAACTTCGTCCTTTTGTGTGTGTGTGTGTGTGTGGAATAAATTACACCTTATTAACTGGTGATTCATCTAATATATAAAATTCTCGTGTCACGGTGTTTTTTATTAAAGTCCTACGAAATGGCTCGACCGATTTTCGTGAAATTTTGTGTGCATGTCGGTTAGGTCTGCGAATCGGACAACGTCTATTTTTCATCCTCTGAAATGATAAGGGTGGTCAACCCCGATATAGTATTTTTTTTGTCTTTTATATTATACAGCATACAAAAATACATACAGCCCAAAATTTCACCACTCTATTATCAACCCCAATTTTTTTAATAGCGATATTTAAATGACATAACAGCGTTTGCAAGGTCAGCTAGTTTATCTATACTAATATTTGTTTTATTGGACATAAAGATAAAATAAAAATATCGCGGTGCTTGTCAATGGACAGTCAAGCGAAAGGGACGGCAACAGATATAATACTCGTATTAGTTATGAAAAGCTTATTCACCTATTACGAACAATGCCGCAACTCGATACTCACTTTAAAATGTTAAGCAGAGTTTTCATACAAAGTATACTACAGTTCCTTGACCTATTAGCTTTCAACAAAAGAGACAGCGATATCAATTCTTTGCACGGTACAAAGTTCAACTGGAAAACAATAAACTCCAGCAATTCGAAAAACTTCTCTTGTATCTCTGCATTCTTCGTGTAGATCCTTTCGGAGAACTGACTCAGAGTGTTTTGGTTTTCGAGTATGAAGTAATTAGCGTTGTCGGCATGATAAACGCTTGATATGGCGTCTAGAATAGTGCAACACAGCGCCGGTGAATTAGACTTCATGAATACTGATTGTAGGACCTGTAACAAAGATCTGTTGATATTATGAACCTTCATAGCAAAAAATTAAGGTGGCGTTTCGATATTTGTAATCCAAATTTACTAACCGTTATATATAGAATAAGCAGAGCAATACGCGAAAAAAACATTTGAGGAAAGAAAGGAGGGGGCTTTTTTGAAGTCGGTTAAAATCGTCGTCGGTTACCAATGCTTGGTTGGTAAATTTCATTTGGTTTTTAAATTTCATTGCAAAATTGACAGTACATTGAAGAAACTGGAAGATCAGTGTATATCAAGTACCTGAAATGCCTGGACGTTTCTGACAGCTTGCCCCGGAGTAGTGGGTTGGGGAAGCACAAATCCTTGTAGTTGAAACAACTCGGTGTTAGCCCTAGTGGGGCGCAACTCTGAGAAGCCGCAAGCGCATAGGGATGAGATCATCAACACAAGGTTCCTGAGAGCCGCTCGAGCTTCTGTACCGCTCACCCGGTCCTCTTCCAACCTAAAATGCAATAAGTTCAAAGTCATACAAAATTATGGCAAAATGTTTAATTGTTGAAAAGATTTGTAGCCACCAACATGCTACATACTTTTCAATATTTACGCGAAAAATCTGAACTAAAATCATCAAGAAATATCGCCTACAAATGCGAGAATCACCAAAAAGTCCGTACACCGCGAAATTTCAAGAGCGATTCGCACAGTTAAGGTTTCCCCGACTACAACTATGGGGGGGAATAGGCACTGCAACCCCTAGCCAGTCTCAGTCTCGTCCTTTATACCTAAAGATTGAAATATAATTCAAGCCAAGGTCTAGCATTGCCGAGTGAACACCAATACCAACGTATAGACGGTATATTTGCATTGTCTGGCCATCGCTCGTTGTCGCTCGCCTAGTTGGTTTCGATACACTTGCCCAACGTGTAGGCAGTAGCACTTGCCTTGTATTAAATTGCCTACGCTCGCGTTGGCCTAAGCTCGGCCAACGTGTATTGCTGGCATAATATAACTGTTGTCTGTGCAAACCCGTCTGGCCAGCGTGGCACAGACGGATAATTAAACGCCCTGAGATGGAAGGAGGCCCGACTCAGTAGTGGGTCATTTATGAGTGTAGAAGTAGTAATATATTCTAAATACCCGTAAAAGTTAATAAGTTCAGGTGAGTATATTCTAGTTACATTTTTGTGGCATAATTTGTAAATACCATTGGGTCATGGCTCCCAGGTACGATTCCGGGGTCGAGCATGGATTTGTATAAGCCAGAGATGTCTAGGTGGGATTTGTGGTCGTAAATTACGTGTTTGTAAAGTGACCCAGAGATAAATCATAAATCATTTATTCGTGTGAGTTTTGGGCTTAATGATAGGTGTTCGTACATCTTTTCAGGTCCTCAAAATCATCTACCACTAGGGTGTACACGATCAAGTTTCGATAATTATAATTTAATGTCATTTGGTCCTAATATTGAGTTTACTTACAATTCATTTACCTAATAAACTAATTAACAAAAGCATCAGCACAGATCAGTGCTTCCAGATCCCAAAAGTAAAATTACAGTAATACAGAATTACTGTATACAGTATTAAGACAATATTAGTTTTATTTTAAGCTAAAAAATATTCTTTAGTGTGAAGCGTGAAGCGGATGTCTTGGGAGCACAAGAGGTTTTGTTTCCGAAGCAACTAATAATAAAACGCGAAAATATATTGTGCGAGGTATACAGCGTGTGAGTTATTAGAGGAACCAATAAATACCGTCACAAATGTATGTACACGTAAAGAAACACAGAGCCGCCTTATACAATGTGTGATATTTTGGTGAAAAACAGTGTATGGTGCTTACCCTGAAGTCAGATAATCAGGTACATCTTGTTTTTCGTGTCTGTGATAAACAAAATAAAAAAACTATAAAAATAAACGTAAAAAAAGACAATAAAGAAATTTACTGAAAACACAGCTCTGGCATGAGATTTTAATGACAATTATTTATTTACAAGAAATTTGCAGAAATAAATTAGAATTTAATAAACGATGAAATTTACAAAAGCTAATTCAAATAAAAAATGACCTGAACTATCACATGAGTCAGACATAGGTAAAATTATTCAGATCTCTAAACTAGATACCTACTTATACAATACCAGATGGGATATCATAGCTGTGACAAAAAATCTCATTAGACCAAGAGCTACCTATGAATAACGACAGAGATTCCAATGACACGAACACAAAAGGGTTTGCACGGATGTTTGTTCCCTATGAAATTATTGTAATGAGTAGAAATATTGAGTATCTAAAATAGTCCGCAAGAAATAAAACAAACCATTGGAATCTCCACGTTTTTTGTTCCAGGACAAATAGTACATGCACATGCCTGTAAAAATATTTAACATCTATACTTACTTTAGGAGAAATTCAGAAAGGAACAAGTAACCTTGGCAAGATCTAAAATCATCAAGTAGTAATTGACTAACTTCACTCGAGTCTTTCAGAAAACAGAACGCGGCGACAAACATCTCCACTACCTGAAAAGTTGTACAAATTTAAAGAACTGAATTGATTACCGTTAAAAAGATTATAGCGAGTTAACTTTTTAAGACATACGCTGTCGTGGACTTTTGTGGAACTTTAAATGTGTTTAAATGCCCATTTATTGTTGTTCACTTTTAACCGTTTACGCAGCACGTCCAACGCTCAAGAGAAATATTTGTTTTGAAGTTTTGACTAGACGTGGAAACAAAGAAAAAGATAAACGAGGAAATAAATATAAAATTGAATATAGGTGTGTATCAAATACTTCTCTTAGGAAATATAAGTTGGGTAGGTAAAGCATTTGATATGGTTACAAATAAATGTTTTTACCTCGAGCGGCGTCAACTCCGGTATTCTTTGCATGTTCTCTATGCAAAGTGCGACGCATCCTTTATCTAAAATAGGAAAGTTCTAGTAACTTATTCTCATAAATACTATACTATTTTGTGATCCGTCATCATACTTATACAGTGTTTAGCACAAACGAGAATACTTCAGTGGAAGTCTCCGGTCATATAAAGTTTGATCAATATCTGAGCTAATAGTAATGAGGGAACTTATTTTTACAACGTGATTTATAGTGTGGGTACATAACATGGACATTCCAAAAATAAAATCTTTTGTAATATTTAAAGCTTTAAAAATTAGGTAGTAAAAGGCATAGTCGGAAAGGCCAATAAGTTGTCTGCTTTTCTCCCCGTAATGATGTTTTTGTGTGGAAAGGGCTGTGAACAGAGTTTCTCTGCAAGATCGTATGAGAAATGAGAAGATACGTAGGCGAACCATAGTTATCGATAGAACCAATAGGATTGCTGAAAATAGCCACAGCTCAAGCTTACAGTATCGGATAGGCCGACCGCGTAGCAGAAAGCACAGTGCTGGGAGGCGACTCTAACATAATGGACCGACGACCTGATTAAAAGCTCTTCTGTTAAATGATTCTAAGCAAACTACTTTATGGTTTTCGCTACACAGTAAATCACCCTGTACAAAATCATTGACATACGTATTTTAATCATTTCCTGGCTGTAGTTTTGCGATCTATGGCAATCGTTACAGAAGCGAAGAAGTATTGACCGTAAAAAAACAGCCCCGTCGAAAATAGGACCCCCCTCCCGCTACAAGAGCCTCCTAAACTCGTGTAAGTAACCACTAAGACAGTTTCCGTTAACCTGGTTTTCCTTATGGTGACGGATACATTGTGTCACCACTCTTAGAATACATTGTGTCACCGCCCCATATCATCCTGAGAGTGTCGTAAGAGCCGACAATAGGAAATGACCCAGCCGCAAAAGAAGGAAAACTTGATACGAAACCCTGTGCCAACCCGTGTGGCCAGGCGTGGCACAGTATATCCCCCTTACGCACTAGCGGTTCAACAGCGCGGCCTGCCGCCTTTCCGCCTAGGCGATTTGTTTGAGCGGTCCAACCGCCTAGCGCGGTTGCATATTAAACTGGAAAGGCGACAGGCCGCGCGGCCAGCCGCCTCTGCGTTTCAACCGCTAGTGCGTAAGGGGGCTTAGCCTGTAGGCCGAGTAGTAGTAGTGAGATTGTGTCGTCCAAAGTCCCACAGGCGTATCCAATTTTAATGCACGGCGTGGCTGTCTACACGGTACGCCACCGAGTTCTTGACTGTTTTCATAGCTCATTTTCAAATAAAACTATTGTTAACCCCACTATGTCTGTCGTAGTTGCTTTTGCATGTTTTGTTAGTTGACTTGTTATGTGTTTGACTGCAAAATTATAAAATGAACAGGTATATTACTTATCTACAACTCAAATGGCTTACTGTGTATATATTGAACAACAGACGTTGTTAAACCATGTCTGGACAAGGTCATCAGAACTTCTGCGGCCGACTTCCTCCACATTATGTTGTAGGGAGCGCACCATGATGTGATAGCAGAGAATAATAAACTGAGATCATCTTTCCTAGCCAGCTCTTCACATGGGAATGGATGGCTACACAGCCTCACTAGGACCTAAAATCAAATATTACTGTCACTGTGGCTTGTTTTACTAGTTATCCCAAAAAATCCTAGCAATGCATGCTCAAACAAAAATTACTTAGGGCCTGTGCACACCACGTTTTTAAAACGCGCAGTTGACGCGCTTTTCTAGCGATACAGACGCGATAGGCACGCATCGTGACTTTCTGCATGTCGACTCTAGTTTTACAATGGAAAGCAATTCACAAAACGTCGAATATGACATTATATAACAACTTATAAATTTAAGATCATAGTTTTTTAGTATTTTAAACGGTGTTACATGATGTCCACAAAGTAATTTCGTGACAGAAGCGCGACCCCGTGGGCGAGGGCACACAGTTAGCGACCGCTTCGCGACTGTATCGATGCGCTCACGCGCGCGCCATAGGCGAGGACTCTTAGACTCTAGCAGTCCTGTAGTAATTTTCAAAATGTTTTAACATCGCGCAAGTTTGAAATCGATTAAAACAGGACCAGAAACCCTTTCAACTAAACACTGGTGGTGGACCACTAAACAGATAACAAAACATCGCAAATGGTTATAAATTCGATAGTGTGTGTATTGTAACAATACACACTAGAGTCAACATGTTGAGTGCTTGATGTATTCATTTACTCAAATAAAATATATTGAATGAGACATGGTATAAAGTCTATTTCTCAGTAACTGATTTGTATAAGATGACATAGACCTGATTCCGTAAATGCTGACACTCCTAATTTCATTTTAAATTTCTTACCTGTACAAAAATCTTTTGCAACAATATCCGTCTTTCTCTAGGTGTAAACTCACTATTACTGTCTTGTACATCTGCTTCAGACTCGGGAATTTCGGGCAGATCAAAGAACAGATACAAACATTTGACTAATGTTGATGGTATAGCTGCTGTTGTCATGACCTAGAAACGAAAATTACTGAAGTCACCTTAACAAAACATTCGGAATACAACCTTGAACGGTTGAACGGTCAGAGTAAAAAATATACAGAGCAAAGAATCTACTTTCATAGATTAATACACAATGAGTATGTATATTAGTAAATTGATGTTGTATAAGTTTATGATGTGATTGGATACAAAAAAAAACAATTCAACATATACCAACTCACTTTGGAACACCGTTTGGAGGTTGTTCTATGTGGTGAGATATTTAGAATACATACATACAAACTTGATATGAAACCGTATGCCAACTTATCTGGCTAGTGTGGCTAGGCTAGTTACCGTCCACGTAGTTGGACTCAGCAGTGGGTAATTTATGGGCTAACCAACCACAACAATGGATAGTAACAATTGCTTCTATGCAGATAGATGCAAAGCAGAAGGCTTCATTTGAAGAAGACCCAATTGTGAAAGCTATATACACTGCCGCAACCAGGTGTACATTTCAGGCTGTACAAATCAATAGAAAGAAAGAAACAGGAATAGTACGACTGATTACAAAACTTAATAAAATTATCGAAATTTTATAATTTTGCATTTGTGGCTGTAAGGATAAATACCTGAATCAAAGACTGGTCACCAGCTGCCAGAAGGTTCAGTGTGGACAAAAGCATCCATCCATTACTGGATTCTTCGGAATTCTCTATCTCCAAAAACTTGGCTATAGCACAGCTAGCTGCCTCGGTGCTTTGGTTGCTTGCCCTCTTTCTTATCTCTGATACCATGAGTTTGGAGACTTGTTGGCAAAAAGATAGTATATCCCAAAACTTTTCATTCATATCACTGGAAGGACTGGTACCAAATACCTGGAATATGAGATGGTAGTCTAATTGGAGGCACACTTAAGAGTATGGCGTTGCAGTTCTATTACTGATGTCTATCCTTTTTTGACAACACAATTAAATTTCCATTGTGACACCTTAGAGATTTGGATACAGAAATTTCAATTTTAACTTTACAGTGGCTTTGTTCTTTCACAGACCCCATGACACTATGAAGGAAATTAAGAATAAAATAGATTTTTTAATTATAGCTTTTTAATCTTCAGATTAACAGGTATTTTATTATTTTTTCCTGTTTTATATTATGGTTTGTCTTCTAGTGTGCCTTTTGGCATAGGCCCCCTTGAACCTCCTCCACTGGGCTCAGTCCAAGGCCACTCTGTGCCAATATGACCATAGGGTATTATTAATTTATGTTGTTGAATCTTGTTGTTGTACTTAAGTATCTAAGAGCCTAATAATAGCTTTGAAATTAAAATAGCTTTAAAATCATGAGTTTCTACCACCATAATTATTAGTATTTTTTTTTATATTTTAATATCCTTCCAGGCATATGGAGAATATTAGTCATTCTAATTACCTTTAAATATGTAGCAATATTATTAAAAAATCTATCACATCCTTTGCAAAATAAAAACATACAAAATTATCTATACATCCAAGTCCATATTCAGTCAGCCTTTGTTTATCAATAGTGCACTCACCTTACAAAACAGGGGTAACATATTGTATAGTTTATCATCTTTTTCGGAGTCCGTGAGGGGCTGTGGTGGATGTGTGTACTCAGAAAATAGTTTCTTGAGATGCATGAGGCCAAGTTGGACGTGAGAAGAGCTAGCAGCTTCGGCACTGTCTGAGGTTGCCGAAGTAGTCGCCCCACGCAATTTGCGCATTATATTCATTTTCAAGCTTTACCAAATCACTGTATGTAGTAAGGAACACATAGCTGCACGTTTCTAATCTAACATATTTTAAACACAATAAAAAATAAACATCGCAAAACTATTTAAAAATAAAATGTTCAGACATTATTGTAGTTACACGTTTCAAAAGTAACTGTGAATATTATAGTATGCTATTTAAGCATTTAAACTGAAAATTATGAGATGAATTCAAATATGAATCGGATTTTACGTAAATACGTCGATTGATTTATTTTCACCAAGTCCGTACGCCCACACAGGAAAATAATTTGCTACAGATTATGTGAAAAAAAAAATACTGTGACTGTGTGTGGCCGTCATTTTATTTTGTTAATATTATGGCTGAAAGTCTTAAGCTGGAAACAAATTATCGGTCGCAGCTGATAGCCGTGATCTAGAATATGAAAATACACTGAGCTGTTATAACTATCGGAGGAAAGTGCGTACGTAACCTTCAGCGTTCGGACATCCGACACAAATCTTGTGCGTGTTTTTGTCAGCTGAAAACGTCCGCGGACGATATGCACGGGTTGCGGACACGTCCATGTACCAGAGGGAGTGACGCGGACTACGCGAGAGCTTGCACGTGCAAATTATAGAGTATGTACGTAACAGGGAATTACTGTTTATTCATACATTAAAAGATTTAACGGAATTACCTCAGTTTACGGAATTACTTCAAAAAAGAATAATTGCTATTGCTGGTAAGAGTACGAATCTGTGTAATTTTTTTTTAAATGTAATTTTCTATAAGATTGGGAATTGATCCTCGTTCATTCTCAAGATAAAGTTTATAACGACGTTCATCTCTTAATACATGTGGATACAGAGTGTGGAATTCAGCAAACTCTGTTCTTTCTAATATTTATGTCATGGACCCAAATACTTATTTTTATTTTCTTTCTGGATGAACAACATAAAACAGCCGCAACTAATTCAAGAAAATCCTCACTTTCACTACTCGACATGTTTATTCGTCTACTGTTCCTTTTGGAATTTTGGAATAGACATTGGAACGCGTCCGTAAGCAACTTCTCAAAAGACTGTGCACACTTATCGGTCGCGGCTGTCAGTCGCGTCCGATAATTTGTTTCCAGCTTTAAGGCCGATATGGTAAATCAATAAGCAATAAGCAAAGTGAAGGGATATGGCAAAGATCCTGATTAATATAAATTTAATAACCTTTTTTTATTTATAAATATAAATAAAAAAAAGGTGCAGGGGATATGATTTATCTGTTTTTATTATTTGTCACTTCAGTCTGGTCTCGTTTCATTTTGTCAATCCCATACATGTTAGTGCTAAGGGCTGGATTATATGTCAAGCGGACACGATTAGTTCAGTAATAGAATCTATTGATTTAACATGAACTATGAATATCACTCAATCAACAGGGTAACACTATCAACCATAGATAATATCTATCATATAATAATTAATCAATCAAAATCAACTTCTGTCGGTCTAATCAAATCAATCAATCAGTGTCAATTTAGATTTTTGTCATTTTTGATCGCGAATTGCTCCAGGTTGAATTTCTTTGTATGTTATCTATAGATATAGCAGGGTAACTTGATCCTGTAAATTCATAAAAAAATGCCAGAAAATCAACATCTTGTGTCGTGTTACAACCGTGGCTGTGGCCAACTTTTTGATCCTAGCAACAATGATAAAGGTTAGCAGTATTCTAGATATTTCGAATCTGTATGGAAATTAGTAATTTTGAAAGATATTTAATAAATCCTGTAGATATTAATGAAGACATTCGCTTCTATTTTAGATGAGTGCCGTCATCACCCTGGAACACCAGTTTTCCATGATGCTTACAAAGGCTGGTCATGTTGCAACAAAAAAAGTGTGGATTTTACAGAGTTCCTTAACATAAAAGGATGCACCCTATCAAAACACTCTAATGTGGTAAATATCTAAATATTATAAAAGAATCTTTCACATAGTGTAAACATATCAATAAACCCTTCAAAGATTTGAGGATAAACAATATAATACAATGACTTTCTATCAGTTGACTGCACTTTCCATGCTGTCTTGCTTATTTGCAAATTATTAGAAAACTTAAACACAAACTTAAAACGGTGACCCTGGTGGGGTTAAAGGAAATTAATTAATCCCGTACAAGGAAGAAGATATTGATAATGTGGACTAATACAATGAACAATATGGATAAGAAGTTTATATTAATGGTCAATATTTAATTTCAGAAACCTCCAGAGCCTGAGAAAAAAGCACTTGATAAAGAATTAGAAAAGAAAGAGGTGATAGTAGTAAGATCACCTGTGACGGGACCACAGTTGGCTAGGCCACCATTTGATTCTCCACTGATCACTTTGCAACCAACAATAGCCGAGTCCCTCAAACAGGCTGTGCAGAGTATTCAGCAGAATACTATATCTACTGATGATAGGTAGGTGTTTTGTACAACATACACTTGTCAGTACAGGGTATAACAAAACCGTATAGCCAAAACTAAAACAATTGATAGTGCCAATTGATATTATTGATAATGTGTGAAATGTATCATGACAAAATAAGCAATATCTTAAAATACTGAACATCTGTTGGCAATGCAAGTGTTATAACTAGGGAACTAAGGATAAACCTGAAGAAATATTGTGGGGCACACATTACGGACTGGATATGAGTCATTCCTATATCTATCATTCAGTCATTCATATATAATGCAGTTTTCACATAAAGGTGTTTTATATTGATAACTGTGACGCCATAGAATATTCTGTATGTAAAATTAAAACAAAACTTTATACCCTGGAGTTGTGGGCTATAATCATACCCTAGCATTATGGGAGTGTGGCTAAAGTAAATTGTTATCTTTAAAATAATTAGAATACCTAATTTGCTGTGATACTTTCATTGCAATTAATTGAAAACTGCCTATGTTTATCTTCCGAAACCATATTATTTTCCTAAATGGTTGCTTCAAAGAGAACTTAATATCAATGATGTGTAATCTACTGATCTATCTAAATTTCCGGCCTGTTTTTCTCTGAATGAATGCCACTATAATCTCTAGCCACCACTATAACCATATACCAATAAGCTTGTTTAATACATACTATTATTTCACCTTTTCACATGTCATCAGTGTTGTTGCCATTGGTACTACATGCAAAAATGGTGGATGCAACACAACCTATGAGGGACCCCATACAAATGACACAATGTGTACTTACCATCCTGGCTGCCCAATTTTCCATGAAGGTCTCAAATTCTGGTCCTGTTGTCAGAAGAGAACCACTGACTTCAATACCTTCCTAAGTCAACCAGGCTGTACAACTGGCACTCATAAATGGACAAAAGAGGTAATATGTATTTTAAGACCTTTATGAATTCAGCATGACACAGAAATATTTGTGTGACAAGCTATCATAATATTAAAACTGTCTCATAGTTTTTTTTATTACTCCTAGCCAAGAATGAAATAATGTTATAAAACATAGTTAAACACTATGGTACATTGTGTTATGTAATAGTGTAAGAAACTATTTCTGAGAAGTAAATACTTTTTGCAAACTTATGGGATATGTAGTTTTAAATTTGATATTATAATTGCACACAATATTGTAGTAATTTAATCATACAAATAAGAGTACAGTACATAAGTTAAATGAAATTAATGATAAAAAAAACCGAGATATTTAACTAGCTTTGTGTTTGGCTCACGGCAACTTTCGCTTTGCATTCTCAGGGCACGCCAGCAGGCACAGTGAAATGTCGTTGGGATTGGCATCAAACTCCCGAATACGTCATCGTTAGCGTCTACGCTAAGAAATACGACCCCACATTGAGTTTCGTTAAATTGAACCCTATACGCCTTAACACAAAATTGGTATTCCGTGACCAAGGCGAAGCGTCATTTGATTTGGACCTAGAACTTAGAGGAGTAAGTATTTTTGCGTATATACATATGGATTTAATATCGTAGCATGATTGATGAAAAATCCCGTGTAGTGATGGATTAAAAATGGAAAATGTCACTGACCCATATCGGCCTGTTGGCCTGGCCTGGCCTGGTCCGGTGTGTGTAGTGGCACATTTATGGGCGAAAAGTTTTTTTTTTTTATTCTAGAGTCATCATTACAGGTTTGTATTAACTTAATACGATAGCCTAAGTGAAGATAGAAAATAACTAGGGCATTATTGAACAAAGTAAATTAATTGACACTTTGCAGTGTCCGTGGTCGCGGGACACTGCAGTGTATGAAATATTGGGATTTAAATAAAAGAACATGATGAGAACCGTCAAGAAATTATTTCCTCCATTGTGCAAAGATGGTGGAAACCTAAAACATCCAGGGTCATCGAAGCATGTTCCCTCATAGGTGAACGAAACCCGTGGCCCTTGTTCGGGCAGTCGAGGATCGCTGTTGGTTCATCAGGGCTTGTTTTTTCTGCGCCCCGGAGTCCCACATGCGTCTAGCCCACAACAGCGGGCTACCCATCAGGATTTCATTCCTGTACGAACAATGTTCATAACGTCGTATGAACCTACATGTAAATATTGAAGTTTGATTTTAATATCGTAGACATTTGCACCCTAAACTCGTTTTACGTTAACAATACTAAAGCTATTTTTACACCAAACCCATTTCAGGTGATCAACGTAGAAAGAAGTAGCGCGTCAATGTTATCAACAAAAATAGAAATTAAGCTAAAGAAAGGGGAACCAGGTGCTTGGAGTAAGTTGGATTTTCCACGCACTGAGCCTACGAAAGATGAAACACCTGCGCTAGAAGAACAAAAACCTACAGAAGACGATTATGAAGATTTGTCGACAGTAGAAGCAATACATTCAATGGGCAAAGTTAATGTGACTGGTTAGAAGATTTGCCATTATTTAATGAAATAAATAAATTGTAGCTTGCTTTTTTTAAATGTATTCAATTAATTTTGTCCATTTGGTGACCGATGTGGAATACACAATGTGTGTGTGTGTGGGTAGGGGTACCCATAGCCTCCTTAGGTGGTATGCATTAAAGCATTACCAGCGTCGTCAAAAAGGCTAACTATTATACTAGTATTTATATGAAGCCATTGCCAGACTATTTGCCAAATAGTGGGATACTCGGTCATTATAAAATCGTTATTACACTGCCCTGCTGCGATTTCAATAATGCACTGTTATTGAAATTGCAGCACCTGCCAATTGTAAAGAATATAACAGCCTTTTCACTTCAGTAGCTCAAACATATAGGTCTCTCTGAGTGAGACAATAGTTATTTGTGCAACAAGAGAGCAAAGTCGTTTTTTGCTGCGAGTGCTGATATTGAATCCCGAGCAAGCGAAGGAATCTATGATTTTTTTGCATCTTGTGCCTTTGAATTCCTCGCAACACTCAGGAATCAACTTTAGAATCACTCTCTACACTCGTGATTCAATAATTGGTTCCTTCGGTTGCTCGGGATTCAATATCATTGGGATAGAGCCAAAGTCTGTTTATAAATTACTAGCTGCCCCAGCAAACGTTGTTTTGCCATATAAGTAAATATAGGGGTTAATCGTAGGAGGGTGAAAATATATGGTTGTATGTATTTTTTATATGTATGTATAAACCATTTTTAAAGCAAACTGAGATTCTTTTTTTTAAATCCTAGTAGAACTTTTAAAAAAGTTTTTTCTCTTTTTTGTGTAAGTGTTACTTGTTTGGTATTCTATGGCGACAGATTAAAGTCAATACTTACCTTAGTTACACTTATGTCACAGTCGTCGTCGTTTCAGCCCATAAATAACTCACTACTGAATCTGCCCTCCTCTAAATTCATGTAGGGAAATTAGCCCACTGTGCCACGCTGGCCAGACCGGTTGACACAGGGTTGGTGTCAAGATTGCCTTACTTAGCTATCAGATCTGTCTTTTCCAAAAGTCGACTCATATGACATTCTCAGGATGGTATGGGTTGGTGACATGAGTATACTAAACAACACGGAACTTAACATATGGATATTAAGGATTTTGTCATTGATCACAAATACTTAGATTTGTATATTTAATTTAATAATAATGTATTATTTAATAAAACTAAGTATATTTCCTATTTGTTTTATTTCATTTAATGCTACTTTAAAATTAAATAATACTTTAGGTAACAATCTCCAAAATGTAAACTTATTTACATGATTTTTTTAGTTTGGTAACATTTCTTTATTTGGGATATGTCTGTAGGATAGTTTATAGTAAATTCTAGATAAACGTTACATATTATTATAATATAGACATACTTATAGCATTTACAGTTTTATACAAGAGACTAGAAAAGGACTAGATTTATGGCATGACTAGAAAATCAAGATATATAAAGATTTGCAGTAGTATCTTATACCTAAAAATTAAAGTTCTAATATTATCGTGATTAAATCATTGGTTAAATACACACGTGACTTCGATATCAAACGTAGAATTAAAAAAAAAAGTCTACTCTGCTCTTCTTTGTTACTATAAAAGTATCACAAATTTGTGAACCTATCATTGAGAAGCTAATGCTGGAACGAATATTTTAAATCCATTGTTAAGACGATTGGTATATAACAAGCAACTATAGATTCGCATGCTGGCTCTTCTCTGTAGAATAGTCTTCTGATTCAGGGGTAAATGTATGGGTACGTATCATGCTATTTGAATAATAACTTGCCTCTCAGCCTATAAATGACCCACTGCCGAGTCGGGCCTCCTCCAGTTAAATGGAGGGTAATCAGCCTACAAGGTCTAAACCTTGTAGGCTGATTACCCTCCATTTAACTGCGCTAAAAGATACTAATATCTGGCGAACTTGCTCTCACTATGCTGTTTAGTGCTTTTTGTAAACAACACGAATGATTTGAACAAAGCAACTACAGAGTTTCTTGGCGGCTCTTCTCTGTAGAGCAGCATTCCGAACCGGTGGTAGTTTCAGCATGAATGTGGGTGGACGTAAGGGTTGTGGGAGATCTAATGAGATGGATGGATAGTAAGGATGAGGAATTGTGTATGTAAGGTGTGACTGTAGATATGACGACTGATTGGTGTGTATGGAAACTACCACCTAACGTGGGACATGGGACATAAGGTAGGTAATGGTAATTTTAAATTTGACACTAGACAAGAGTTTTGTGTTATAACACACCGTAAATAAAGTTCCTTTTGAGTTTGAGTATTAAGGTTGAAGTTGATGATTTTGATGATTATAATTCTATAACTACATACGTCTTACAGCCGCGAATAACATTTTAATCAACATACAACCTAGCACTGACCTGCAAATTGCAAAAAACGTACGAAAATTTTAATTTCGCGGGCTATCCTGGAACATTCACCTTAAGTTTTCCTTCTCTTGCGGCTAGGTGTTCGAGCTTATCATTTCCTTTTGTCGACTCATCCAACACCCCTAAGATGGAATGTGGTGGCGACACAGATATTTTGAAATTCAATTCCGGTCTGTTATTATTAATTTCTATCATAGAACTGGCTTGTTCCTTCTCTATTTCTAAAAACTACGTTAAAGGTACTTCATAGGTTCAGTTCTAAAGGAAACCAAAAGTTTTCTTGAACAATTATGGCGTAGAGCAAGGCTCCGACGTGTGATGCGCGGTTGGAGGATGAAAAGCGGGCGTTGGTGCTGGCTGCATTCGGTACATATCGTGTAGCAACGTAGCTACCGAGACATCGCCCACAGTGTCGCGAAAGAGCAGCAGTTCTATCGAGCGAGCGCGCACTGCCCGTAATGACGGCAGTAGCAGGAGTAGGCGGCCAAATCTGAGACAAAAGCATTACAAAAATTAATAACACCCTACTAACACACACACAAAGAATTTATTTTATTTCACGGCTTCCTTTCGACAGCAAACTTTATTCATGTGCCTAGGTTTTATCACAATCGTCATGTTTAAAACTACTATCATCATCTTATGGCCCTTGTCCGAGGCTAAGTTGTAAGCTTAGACTCCCATGTCGCTTCTACATTCATTTCTTTCATGAGCATGTTCTCATTCACACAACCCTTCCATATCTTTTCCCACAAACCTTATGACCATCCACGTGCTTCCCGAAGCTACCGGTTCGGAATGCCGCTCCACAGAAAAGAGCCGGCAGGAAACCACGTAGTTCCTTTTATAAAACGTCTTTTTTACGAAAAAAACCTACTAAAGGAACGCAAGACGCAGATCACCTAGCCGTTAGAGAAGGAAACCTTAATTAAATCCTTAGCCAACAGTTCTTGCCAACCAACGGGATTAAAATGAGATACGCCTTGCAAAATGTGGTCCCCGGATCCCGACTGACTGACGGCGGAGTAGTGAAGGTGGCAGGAGTGGGCCGAATATCTGCCTGACGACAAGGGACGGTTTACCTCGTCCCGGTCATCGTCGCCGTGCCCAGTTTCAAAGCCGAAGGACTATCCGCGGCCACAGTAAACACGATTGATGGAGATGAGGAGGCTCGACCAAGAGGTTGGCCTCGATGGGTCTACAGGACAGATTGGTACAGGGTTTCGTATCAAGTTTTCCTTCTCTTGCGCCTAGGTTATCGGCCGTGTGATTTCTAAATCCGTCATCACACGGATGACTTCTCTGCATCAATTGTTTAGCTAAATTCTAGATGTCCCCCCACCTAGGATGAGCATAGTGTATAACTAGTATTGCTGCTGTATGCTATGACAAAGTTCGTATTGATGAGGTAATGTAGGTTACCCGAAAGAAATCACCTGCCAGTGATAAAGCCGGCCTTGTACATATATAATAAAGGAATATATTATTTTTACGATCTAAGTGTTAAGAAATAAATGTAGGTATGTACCTTGTAGGTTGCCTGGTATATCTTGTCCGTACGTAGTCCGCGAGTATGCATTGAGCTTGGTCTTGTAGCATTTCCACGGGCTGCGTCTCGCTCAGCCCTGGCGTATCTGACACATTTTTACAGATGATCAGTAATTTAACATTACACAGAGTGTAACAAAATGTCTACAGCCGTCCCAATAGAGACAAGCAATTCAAATCAGCAGATAAATGTATGAATTCTTTTTTTATACGTGTCCCACAATGCTTTTTGTGCTTAGGTCAGGGGCGTAGCTACCGCCGTATCAGCCGTATCAATTATACGGGGCCCCGGGCCACGGAGGCACCCCGTGCGTACACAAAAATTTATAAAAACTTCCCAAATTTGTTACAGAGGCAGAAACTTTAGAAAAACTAAAGTCATAATTTATTCAATCAGTTTGCCGAAAAAAGGCAATGAGAGTGTATATCTAATATATAAAATTCTCGTGTCACAGTTTTAGATGTTTTTTGCTTTTATTTTTTTAAGATTCAGCATAAAAAAATACAAACAACCCTAAATTTTCACCCCTCTACGATCAACCCCTATTTAATTACATGGCAAAACAACGTTTGTATAGATCTGGAACCATAAGACATAGAGACTTGAAAGTGGGTTGCGCGGGGGATGGTTAATTATTTGGCAAAACAACGTTTGCCGGGACAGCTAGTGTAATATAAATAGATTGAAAAAAAATTGGAAGATTTTTTTTTTGTGAGAAATGTTTACCCTTCCTAAGGGCCCGCAAATATTTTTTTATACGGGGCCCCACCAAGGCACGCTACGCCCCTTGCTTAGGTATAGGTTCTCTAGCTATTAGTACCCAGTACATGCAACTCTTTCGTTATGGATATAGGCTTTTTGTAACTTTCCTTTAAAATTACGTTGGGTATTTATAATAGTTGTGATGATACATACTCAGCACATAGGAAACCAGAATAGGTTGATACCTTTCTGAAATGTGATATTTTCATGAACTTTCATTGGCTTAAATGTGTAAATCGATTTGAGATTAAAGCAAATATCAATAATGTAAAAAATACATACAACCGAATTGAGCACATCTTCCTCTATATAAACTGTTGCATAATACAAAACATTTTCATGAATCAAGTCACAAAGAACGTCCTCCTTGGAAATAGCAGTGTATTTTAGGATACGTAGAGGTGACCGAACAGGTATAGTTACGTTTTTTTAACGTAACCCTTTCACTATGGGTGCGTTCCACTTAGCACTCACAACGACCATGCTCACGACCACTGTTTTCGCCGTTCCACTTGGTTCTGGGCGTCACAAATAGTCACAATCATTTACTCAAGTGGAATGGATTTTGGAGCGTTTTGGGCGTTCATTTAAATAATAAAAATGGCGCGTTTAAAAAAACTAAACAAAAGGTTGATGAGGTTATATTACAATTTTTAATTGGTATCAATAAGTTCCATTACATATTGGTTAAGATGATTTATTAAAAAAAAAGTATATACTTTAATTTTCAAGGAGTATTTAACTAATTTATGATCGTATTGAATAAAATTCCCTATATCGGCGGCAGTTTGAAATTAGTTGGTGCGTCAAAATAAAAGTACTAGTTCGTCCAGCTCAGATAAAGAAAGAAATAGAATTTTACAAATCTTTGATCGTGAAAAATGAAATGTTTGACCACATAATATTGATTTGATAATGTCTTGTCCGATCTTGTTCGGTACAAAAGAACGATATTGTTATTGTCGCCATGTTTCTGCTTTTAGTTTTTAAAATTGGCACTCAAATTCTCAAAACACTTACAACGACCGACCTTTTGAGGTGGGGCGTCGTCGGGAGCTTGGCGTGAGCATAAGTAATGACGTCATCAATGACGTTTTCGCCGCGACCATAACGATCGTGGTCGCCATGTGGAACGCCTGAATAAACATTTTAGGCGTTGTGAACGCCAAGTGGAACGTACCCTATGTATACCCTATACCGCAAGGGCTGTTTAAAAACATAATAAGTACCTACATACATAATTCACGAACACAGATGACACCTAGACTCCGAGCAAGTGCCTCGGGTTTCCACAAAGACACTTGGCGAACCAGGGACCCGAGATCCAAAAATGGCATATTATTACCCTAGACCTAGACAAGGCAGTCACTCCATCTGAGTATTCTGTTAATTTACCTGGAGAAAACAGGACGATCGCTTTCATGCAGCCACATTCACTTCCATCTGGTGAAATTTGACGAAACCGACAAAGTATTTCCTGTAACAAAAGTTATCGAATTACGCTAGGCAACTGGGCAACTTGGCTTCGGTAATTAAGCTAGGCTAAATAAAGTCCCTGTGGACAGTCAGGGCCCACGAGGCAGCGGCGCGGGACTGTGTACCGAGGGGATGTTTAGTGGCTATGGGGATGCCGATCATGTTATTGACTAGGTAGCTAGCGAGCGATCATAGTGTTACCAGCGATTTCGTCCGCGTGGTATTTAACAATGTGGAAAACTCAGTAACTATCAGCTTCTGAAAATCGGAGGGGGGTTTTAATAAAAGTAGCCTAAGCTACTTCTTGTTGCATCAGCTATCTGCCAGTATCCCGTCAAAAACGGTCCAGCCATTTAAGTTAAAAGCCGAAACTGACAGACAGACAAGAATTGAAAAAAAAAATGGTCTTCTGGGTCAGCACAGGATTTCGATTCAACTTTTCTTTCTCTTGCGGCTAGGTTTTCGGCCTTGTCATTTCATTTTGTCGGCTCTTACGACACCCTCAGAATGGAATGGGGAGGAGTCGCTATGTATTCTAAATCCGTCACCACACGGAATAAATTTGTAATAATAAATTAGATAGGTATGTGTCATATTAATAGCTAAATTAGGTAGGTACCTATTCATTCAGCCGTCGTTTCAGCCCACTACTGAGTCAGGCCTCCTCTAAATTCATGGACAGAAATTAGCCTACTATGCCACGCTGACAAAACGGGTTGGCACAGGGTTTGTATCAAGTTTTCCTTCTCTTGCGGCTAGTTCACCTGCCTCTTGCTTTCTTTTAGTCGCTTCTTACGCCACCCTCAAAATGGTATGGGGTTATGTATTCTAAATCCTTTACCACACGGATAACTTCTCGTACTTAGGTGCTTAGAATATAGAATCTCATTCATCATCATCATTTGAACCAAAAGACGTCCACTGCTGGACGTAGGCCTCCCCAATATTGAGCATAATGCCTACATAATATATTGGTGACATTGTGTATTCTAAAACCGTCACCACACGGAAATTTTTCCAACATTGGCCAACATTGATTCAGTGTATAATGTGATTTTCACATGAAATGGTTAGGCCAGCAGTGATACTGAAAAATGCTTTTAATCTATAATAATATATTGTAGGTAAAATTTTACGAATTTTTGTTCACACTTTCGGGTCTCTGTAGCCTAGACGCCTCGTATCATTAATAAGGCGGTAGCTACGCTCCTGGTAAGTAATAATAATAACTTACCTGTAAAGTGTTAAGTTCTAAATCAGCCAGCGGGTCTGGCGGCAGCCGTGCTCGAACCGCTGGAGCTGCTAAGAGCGGTGCCAAATCCCAGGGTGCGGACCACTGTGCCAAGTGTAATAGAAACAGGTCCTTCCACGCCGCCCTCAACAGTACCAATTGATCACAGTGTGCGAGAGCTTGGAACGGTGCTAGGCATCGCACCCAGCGGACTGCCATGAAGAGAAGACGTGCGCTCGTCTCCTAATAGACAAACAAACGATTTTTTATTACACTTGACGGCGCGTCTGCTAATTGATGCTATGAAAGAAAAGGCATACCTATCGTAACGCCACCTTCGCGGTACGCCGTGTCGAAGCCTCGAAGGAGGCGGGGCGGTCACTTGATACAATACCTACACTAAATATTACTCAGCCCATAAATGACCCACTGGTGAGTCGGGCCTCCTCCCATCACAGGGAAGGTAATAACGCTGGCCAGACAAGTTGGCACAGGGTTTCGTTTCTAGTTTTCCATCTCTTGCGACTAGGTTTTCCGCCTTGTCATTTCATTTTGTCCGCTCCAACGACACCCTCAGGATGAAATGGGGAGGTGACACTATGTAGGAACCTATTCTAAATCCGTCACCACACGGACACGATTACGATACGACTAATCGCCATTTATTAATATAAACTTGGTAAATTCTCTTTGAAGGTAACAGTTAATTAGGTATGTCTTGATTTCTTAGGTTTTCGCGATTATTACACATTGAAATTAAACACTTTTTAACTTGATAAGTACATGCGTCCGCGTCTCCCGTGTTGCTGACTGGCACTAGTACTGGTGTGATCTCCGAAATGGTGGAAGGTGAAATATGGCAATCTCTTTCTAAATAGTAGAACCATTGAATTCGGCATTACCCCGCGTTAAGAATTAAATAATGTACTAAACACGCGATAAATCCGTTAAAAAGTGTTTAGGCCTTGTCTTGATAGTTACTAGACTAATAATCGATGGATGGTTGTATGAAATCCTATTGTAATTCCATTAAGTTTCATTGATTGATGCAAGTTTGAAAGTTATTGAAGTTATTGTTGTGGCAAAGTGATTATAAGTATTCTGAATATGAGTAAAGAAACTAATAAAGAAGTTCACTGATCATCTTTTGTAATTTGTAAGTTTGCAAATCAAAGTAGGTAAATATGTCGTACTCTATGTTAGTAGGTAGGTAAATGCAGGTAAAAAGAACTTGTTGGTTTGCGTTATTTTTTAATCGACCCACACATATGTATGTAAGTAGATATTATTAAATGAATACCTCCATACCTACTTAGTCAATGAAAACAAAATAGCTTTTTATGATAATCGTCAAATTTGAATTGCAAACAAAGTTAAAGACAAGCTGCGTAAAAATTGGATCACATTACGTCGTAAACACCTCCGTATTAGAAACCCATGTTTTTTAATAATAAGTATGTAGGTACATAGATACTAGATTATCTATCAATTTACTTATATAAGTACCCATCTTGAAGAGTTTATACAAACATACTTAAGTACAGAGCTAGATATCCTTCTGCCGTACCTAACATTTAAAACAGAGATACCTACTAAGCAATGACTCGTTGGATGGGCGGGGTAAGTCAAGTTAAGGCGAGAAGTCACCCCGCGACCCACCAATCGCGAATTGAGCCCGCCCCTTCAGTCAAAAAGCCAACCTATTGAATGTCAAGGTGTTTACGGTACACTCCCCTTAAAACTTACGGACAACTTAAAGTTTGTACCGTAAACTAAGACTTTTAAATGATTTCTCTAAGTAGATTAAAATCAAAGTTGCTTTCTGATGCTGGTGGTAATTACTGCTTTAGAAAACCTTCGTAAAGTTTATGAAAGTCTTTGGAAATACTGCAACATTAAGAGTGTAGTTAGATATGTTGCAGGTTAAATAATTGTAGTAGATCAAGCTGGGTTCAAAATCAAATGTTTTTTATTCGAATAAATTCTTGCAAATGCTTTCAAATAGTCAAAGAATTTAGGGAAAAAAAATTAAAATAAAAATTAAAATAATTTAGTTTTTACCACCGGTTCGGAACGCCATTCCACAGAGAAGAGCCGGCAAGAAAATCAGTACAAACAAGTCTGACAGGTTACTTTGAATGTGTAAGTCATTTATAGAATACAAATACTGTCTTTCAAGTTTACAATGTTTGGCGCCTTTTCCGATACGCTCTGGTTATGAAGAAAAAAGTGTGTGTTACAAATCAGATTTACTCAATATGACCTGATATGGTTAGAATTGGGATCCCCAAGCAAAGGTTTGTGCTGACAGAAATATATTTTTAAATCCTAGTTATAGTTTTACCTTACCCAAATCACATACCTATTATGCAACGTTACAGGATCATTCAAAGTTACCCACTGTAACTTTATGATTAACCTTAAAATCAACATTTTCTCACAATTTTCGTTATTAATAAACGGATATTGGTTATATAATTTAAATATTAAATAAGATAGAACACGTAGGTATTAGACATAACAAGATAGTGTATCTACACATTTTATTTAATAACGTGTACAAATCTTATAAATTGACTGTAATAGTAACGTTAAATTTCTTTTTTCTTATTCCTAGTCCGTGTATTCACCTGCAAAAGTTCCCAAGTGGGGGCAAGGGGTGCTCCAAATGCACTGGGCGGAGGTCGCAGCAAACTAGGGTCTCCTTGCAGCTGCAGTTGTTTTGCGCTCCACATCAGTTCCTGCACGACACAAATGTTTAGAATAAAGAAGTTGTTAAAAGCTAACACTCATTAAGTGAAAAACGAAGATCAATATTGCAAAATAGTTTAATTTATAGCCAAAATAACCTCGCGCAGTGCTATAGAGGCTAGTTTTTGTCATATATACCTAACTGATAGTGAGGTTTCCGTGTGGTGTTAGATTTAAAATACCCAAGGCCACCACCGGGCTGGTTCGTGATACTAACATCCTGAAGGTGTCGTAAGACGCGACTAAAGGAACGCAAGAGAATGAAACCTGTCTTGCCAATGTGGCACAGTAAGCCTAATTTTCCTCCGCAAATTTGGAGGAGGCCCGACTAAGTAGGGGGTTATTTATGGGCTGAAATGACGATTAGTTTGGTTCCTACTCACTAATCCACACCCTCATCCTTATCTATCTGATTTCCTAGGCTGAAAGTTACTTATGTCGCATGTTCTTGAAACACAAGTTTCTAACTATTGTACATCTACTGTATTACAGTTAGTACCTGGCATTTGTCACTGGACATTAGAATATGCAGTAAGCCCGGCGGAGGGGGTGCCAAGAAAGGTTCTGGAATGAGCGGCAGCGGGCTTGATCCCCCAGGGGCCGCCCCACTCGAGCCCGCTGACGAGGCCGTGCTTAGGGGCGCAGGCTCATTCATGCCGCTTATACTGAACTGTGAGATCAATTCCTTGACATTATTTTCCAACCGGAATACAAGACTACTTTACTTGCATTGTTCGATACAGCTCAATGAGAATCAAGATCAATTTAACTACACATTTGTTACATGGGTGCTAACGCTTACAAAGACTCGTCTTTTATCTCAAGATCGTTAATTTGCCTCGATTTGATCGACTCCATAAACGGACTCGAAAAACTATGAACATGAACGATATGGAAAAGCGTTAGATGATTTTGGTAATAAAAAATAAAGTTTGAAAATGGGTTTTGTTTTTTTTGCAAATACATATCGTCGGGGATAGTGGAAATCCGCGGAACTAGCATTGGATAATTCCGCGTATCCGACAAACGTAGCCAATTTGAAATGTCGCGGGAAATGCACGCAGAATCCTCTTTTTTAATAAAATTTTAATATATTTCTATTGTTAACAATACATAGAACACATAAACTATAATTCTTCTCTGAAAAAATTATGTCAATAGCCATTGTAATAACAAACAATATAAACTTAAAACCATCTCCTGTAAACCTACAAGTTGTGCAGATACGCGCACTTTACGTATGGTAGATTCGCGGATTTGCACTATCCCCGACGATATCGCTAACACTTTGAGATTAAATGAAAGATTCAAAATGTCGTCTATTGCCTCTGATTCAATTGACTGAACAACTGGGTGTAATCACTAAGATTGCAATAAGAAAAAGTGTATTATAAACATCAGACATTAAAGGACAGGGCACAGCCTTTGCGTTCGAAAGTATTCCACTGGTCACTGTGACGTGACTTTCGTTTCGTTGCTAAGTCGGCGGACAATGATGGTTCACCGAATTCTTAACGCGAACCTTTTACTTTATATAAATCATTAAAATGTTTGGTTTACCTGAAAGTTGAAGGGCTGCGGTAGTGGCGTGTAAGGTGATGGTGGAGACAGTTTTAGGGCGTGAGGCTTATGCGCGTGTGACAGAGACGGAGGTCCTAAGGCGCCCAGTGCACCAGGTTGGAGTTTTGGCTTGCGTGGCCCTCTCTCATGTTGGACCGCTGAAACAGATTATTTTTTAAGGATTTGTATAACTACATATACCTAAGTAGATATGATCTGAACATGCCTATGAAAGACATGAGTGCTGATAGGCGTGTATGGAGACTACCATACCTATCGTGGGACAAGGGCCGAAAGATGATGATGTAACTACATCAGAACTGTAACATTAAAACTTTAAACATGACGATTTGTAAGAGTTTTGTGATAAAACGTAAATTAATAAAGTTCCATTTGAATTTAGAGTCTTAATCATGTGCGCGAGGCCGGATTAAATCAGCGCTGGGAAAGTTGCGAACGATGCAAAACACCTTGTGATTATCGGTCACTTAAGAAATAATCACCCTACCCTACATTGACGCATCGATACAGTCTACGCCAAATAACTTGAGCAATGCGTAAAAGCTGATTTTGTGCGTCGCACTGCCGGTGATAAGTTGATGACATGCGCGGGCTTTCCCACACTACAGCAGTTTGTGTTCAAGTTATTCGGCGTAGGCCATGCTACTCTCTGCCAAAAGCTCTAGCTTAAAGTATCTAAGTATGAATTAATACTTTAAATGTCAGACGGAGAGGTCTTGTAGGTAAATACCCACCTATGTATAACTCTTAACTTAAACGCGTTCGAAAAAAAGTAGATTTTTAAACAGTAAGTAAAGCAATCGATTTGCAGTAAGTAAAGCAATCGAGTAACCCTGAACTCATCATCGTTCTGATTTCGTGACGACTCAGTAGAACAATCGATTCCTCTCCAGCAATTAGCACAACGAACAAAGTGCTAAAAAGTACTCATGACAATTCAATGTTAATCCGTAGCTACTTGTCCATATGATCCGGGGCGTCACATCGCATCAAAAAGTAACATTGTTTTATTGCCGTTGCAATTCGTGGGGCTGGGGTCCGATGACGTCACGCAATCAGCTTACCGCGGCTCAGTCCATGAGAATGCGGCCATTGTTCGCACACATGGCGACGCATACGCTGTGTTCCCGCAGCCGAGCCGAGCCTAGCAGAACCCCTGGCTTAAGGACTACTGCACATGGCCGACAAGTTACCCATCAGGTAATTGGTCGTAAGCAAATCTTTCTTTCATTTTGTATCGGAAAACACAGTGCTGGTAGATACCCCACACAATGGATCGATAATATGATTGGTATTTATGGAAATCCTTGGAGGAGGCATACGCTCGGCACAACTTAAGATTGTTTTGGCTGAAATGATTATGATGATGTAGATAAAATCTTTCTTATGGTGTAAATACCTTTTTTATAAAGGTAGATAGAAAAGTTCATAAACAAATAATTAGCCAACATTGATCATGTTCTAAAATAATGGTTTTAATCAAACATATGCAGCTGCACTAATTCAAACGTTATTTAAAATCAGGTTTTGTTAGATCGTAATGAATTTAGAATAGCGTCACCAACGTACTACATATATCTATTGGGTGTCGTTAGTAGACATTAAAGGGACACAAGAAGCAGACAACCAAGCCGCAAGAGTAGGTAATATGAAAAATATTGCTAACGGCAGCGTGGCATAATAGACCATGAGCTATTTATTATTTGCCGCGGCAATAGACAGGACCTTTAAAATAATTCACGTGACCTAAAACTGTAACAAACTACCGAACCAGTCGTTCGTTTGCGTTAACCCTAAATAGCCACTGAATGCTGCATCGAATGCACTATGTCGGATAAAGTGGTGACATGAACTTTACAAGAGCTTGAATTTTTCATTAAGTCATAGGAATACGTTAAGGAACGAATTTTAAAATAGTTTGGTATTGTAGCCGACTAACAAATTTATCTTATGCTATAGAAGTAGAAGAATGTTATACAGCCTGTGAAAGTGGACTTGGCGACCTATTAACATTTGGGTAACATATCGTAGATGTTCATATCGCTACGGAATAAGGTAACTTTTAGCACACCAATGAATATCTTTACTTATTACTTACTTTAAATGTACCTAAGACTGCTGCTGACGGCAACGTATAGACGTTGGATCGATATTGTCACTTAATAGGAATCATTTTTGTTATTTTATTTTATTAATTTTTATTTATTCTAATGTAACTTAATTCAATTTTGTAATTTTTAATTTTGTAATATGGATTTTTTATCTGAAATAAATTATTATTCACATATATCTCTTTATTTCATACTTTTTTTCGTATATTCTTATTATTATTTAAATTAAAATTATTATTATACACATATCTTTATTAATCATATTTTACAAATATTTTTTTTAAATAAACTAATTATAAAATACATTTATTTAAAAAAAATACATACAAAATAGAAAAATTCCCACCCATGGCGGAGCCGAAGGCCCAAACCACCGGTGGTCAGGGATCCTATTATTATTATTTAATAATAAATTAATATATCCGAGTGGTCACAGATTTAGAATACAAAATTTCACTAACCCATACCATACTGTAGATGTCTTATGAGGCGACTAAAGGAATGCTAAAGGCAGATCACCTAGCCGCAAGAGAAGGAAAACTTGATGCAAACCCTATGCTAGCCCGAGTTTCCAGTGTCGCACAGTAGGCAAGTTTCCCTCCTTAAACTTAAAGGAGGCCCGACCCAAATTATGAGTACCTATAATCGTCGGATCCAACTCGGCTGGGCAGCGTTTGGGAAGCTGCGAAAGATCTTCTCGTCCCCAATACCACAGTGTCTGAAGACAAAAGTCTTCAACCAATGTGTGTTGCCAGTAATGACTTATGGAACAGAGACGTGGTCGCTCACTATGGGCTCCATCAGAAGGCTCAAAGTCACCCAAAGGGCAATGGAGAGGGCTATGCTAGGAGGTTCCCTGCGAGATCGAATCAGAAATGAGGAGATACGCAGGAAAACCAGGGTCACCGACATAGCCCACAGGTTTGCCAAAATTAAGTGGCAGTGGGCAGGGCACATAGCGCGCAGGACCGACGCCCGATGGGGCAGAAAAGTCCTGGAATGGCGACCGCGTTCCGGAAAGCGCAGTGCTGGTAGGCCTCCCACACGGTGGACCGAAGTCCTGATTAAGGTCGTCGGACAACGATGGATGCGGGCGGCCCAGGACCGGCCTTTGTGGAAATCTTTGGGGGAGGCCTATGTACAGCAGTGGACGTCTTTTGGCTGAAATGATGATGATGATGATAATCAACCTCATATTTCTATAGAAATTGCGTTAGTTTATAATTACATATATCGGGAATATGATAAAGAAATATCTTTAGATAGAGATGTTATGGCCTGTACGTACCTACTACTGTACGTATCTAGTACACCCGTGTGGTGATGGAATTATAATACATAGTGTCACCACCTCATTATATTCTGAGGGTGTCGTAAGAGCAGATAAAAGGAAAATGACAAGGCCGACAGACTAGCTGCAAGACTTGATACAAAACCCTGTGTCAACACGTCTGGCCGGCGTGGCACAGTAGGTTAATTACCTTCCATGTAGTTGGAAGAGGCCCAACTCGAGAGTGGTTTATCTATGGATTGAGTGGTGATAGTAGTAGGTACATTTATCTATCCACAACGATCCAATTTTAACCTTTTGTTTGTTGAATGTTTGTAATCCAAATGAGAACACGTGCTTTTTTTCTCGTCGCCACCGTTTTATTGGCTACCGCAAAATTGACTTTAAATACATTGAGACAAGAACCACTTCATGCTGTGCGTCGCAAATAAGGGTAGTTTAAGCCAAAGGGCTCAATTTCCAGCGTAACGCGGATAAGCGAGATTTAAATTAGCCATAGGCGAAGTGTGTAACAAATTTTGTGTGATCTAATGACTTCAGTTCAATGGTTTTGAAGTGCAATGCAATTCAAGTAAATTGATTGAGTACCTACATAACTACACGGACCGCAATACTAAGTACTACACTTTTAATATATATATTTTCTAAACTATAGAAGTTAGAGATTTAAAATAAAAAAAGTTTTAAAGAAAATGTTATCAGCTTTCTATGTAACTATAGCAAACTCTACGTTAGGATACATCTTCCTTTTTTATTTCGAAATTATATCTTGTGTACATGGACGTATTTAAACGCGTCCATGCTTGTGTACTTAAAAAATATTGCAATTTTAAAAGTGTGATAAGTACTTAATTTTGCAGCCCCGTGTATGTAAGCTATGTTCGAGTGTAACAAAAGCTCTATAGCTATAACGAAAGGAAACTCATAATACGTTTAGGTAAAATAATTTTCCAATAAAAGCAAAATCTAATCTTATTTCTGACTAGCTGACGCGGCGAACCTTTTTCCGCATTATAAATATTTAAAACAAAAAGAAAGTTGGACATAGGATACCTGAGATTTTTATCCCGTCCGTATAAAACCTACTTTAACAAAACGCAACTGACAGCGAAACGTTATGTTGTCTATAGTTTAATATGGCCGAAAATTTAACAATTTGAAATTTTGAATTCGACTTGTTTATATTGTTGTAATTCACATAATATCTTTATAACTTGTAGCCTATGTGTTATTCTGATGTATAAGCTATATTATTGTAAAGTTTCATTAAAATCCATTCAGTAGTTTTACGTGAAAGAGTAACAAACATCCATCCATCCATCCATACTTACAAACTTTCACGTTTATAATATTAGTAAGAAGTAAGATTGACTCGTCAAAGCCCCGCAAGAAAAACTGTAGTTGCGTTTATAGATCGCCATTTTTGTGAGAGCAAACCTCATATTATCAATATCTTTTAAAACCTGAGGATATTGCAAACGTACTTAAATTTGTATATTTGAATAATAAGCCATTAAACTCTGAGCACCAAAGGGAAAGCTCATTCTTTGCCGGTTGAGCGTATAAAAGGCGCTCAGTGAATCACATTTGTGCCGTTTAAAGAGAGATTTAACTTCAAACACGAGGGGCCCTTCGAGCCGGAATCGAAAGCAAACAAAACATGTTTTCCAAAAAGGTGGCTGATACAAAAACTACATTTTGTTATTTATTGCCTGCGGCACTGGCTGTCAATATACACGTTGGCTATGGTTAAAAAGTTATTTTTTCAATTTTAATATATTTGTGTACCTAGTTTATTTTTCCAAGGTCCTAAAGATGTCTTTACTACAACCAAACACTAGGTACATTACGTTTTATTTTTATGGAATAATGACGCACTAAACTTTAATCGAAAGCATCATCTCGTCAGCTGAGCCCATAAAAGGCCCACTGTTGAGTTAGACTAACTAAGTTCTTGGAGATAAATCTGCCTTTTTTTCTAAGGAAATCCTCATGGATACGCAGCCTTTGGGTACAATCCGTGTATGTAGGACTCTAGGGCGTGGAGAGATGGAGCGCCCCGACCTAACCTCTAAAACCAACGGCGTTACCCAACTGGCCATGTGTTGCTCTACACAATGGTGAACATGCTTCGTGAAGAGAAAAAATCAGCCTACTGTCCCACGTTTGATATACAGGCTGGCACAGGGTTTCGTATCTGGTCTTATTCTATTGTCGCTAGCTTATCCACTTTCGCAATTATTATTATTGTCAGCTTTTACGACACACTTGGGATGGAATGGGGTGGTGACAATCTATCACCACATACACTAATTTACGCACATGCTAGATACACACACACGCACGATAGATCTTGACTGCAGTACCGGGTTTCATCGTCTGTTATTTCTGCGATATCATTTCACTGAAGTACGTATGTAAAAGTATAGTTATACTATGACTAAGTAGTTATAGTATTCTTGGGCGGTAGGGTGAGCGAGCGGTTAAGGTAGGTACAAAGTAGGTGCTTAGAGTCTACGGAGCTTCGTGTAAATGGAGTGTTGCGGTCGATATCATAGAGATGTGGCTACACCAGTCATGTCTCGATTTTTAAAGCAAATTCGTTATCAGTTATGGACAATATTACTTGATATAGTACCTACTTTACTAGAATTGTGCATCACAAGTAGTAAATAATGCACTTAAAAACAAAATGCAAAATAGCGAAAAATATCCAATAAACCCTAAAAATACCCTAATATCTACTAATTGTCTATTGCGATGGTTCTCAGGTTAGCTATAAATCACTATCACTACATAGTATAAAACAAAGTCGCTGTCGTCTGTCCGTCCCTATGTAAGTATGCTTAAATCTTTAAAACTAAGCAACGGATTTTGAAGCGGTTTTTTTATAGATAGAGTGATTCAAGAGGAAGGTTTTTAAGTATAAAACATGCGTAATATAGTAGACAAACACTGATAAATTTAGATGTTCTTCATTGCACCCGTGCGAAGCCGGGGTGGGTCGCTAGTATATTATATTTTACAGTCTCCTGGCTTGACGGATTTAGAATACAGGCTGAGGGAGTGGTAGAGCCGACAAAATGGCAAGGCTGAAGACCTAGCCGCAAGAGATGGAACTCTATGCCATCCAGTCTGGCCAGCGTCGCACAGTAGGTTATAAATGTACTGTCCATGTAACTGGAGGAGGCCCGACTCAACAGTGGGTCATATAAAGGCTGAGAAGTAGCCCAGTATTCGTAATGCAGAACAATGCCTATTTTTAATATCAATCTACCTAAACTAGCGAACTTCGTACCACCAAATATTTAGATTTTCTTACATACACATTTTGTTTTAGCAATATTTTTTTGTTTAAAATAATAACTAAACGCTGAAAGTCAATGTTCCGTCCAGATAATATTTCTGACTATTACAGTTCCGAGGAATTATGAGTCGTCGTCATCGTCGTCGTTTCAGCCCTTAAATGACCCACTACTGAGTCGGGCTTACTCCAACATATGAATTATGAGTAGGTTCAGATTATCGATATGCCGGACAACCCTGGTCCAGCAGACACGCCAGGAGGAGGCAGGAGTGTGGGGCATGATTAATGAGCCAATAATCCTCGCTCGCTCCCTGCGAAGCTTCACGAAGCTGAATTGGTGAGCGGTCAAAAGGTTTATTGACTAGACGGGCATGACCAAGAAGGCGGCGTAACTAACAGCTGTGTTAAGCTAAGCAAACTTGCCTTAAAAGTTCCAATGTGTAACCCGTTTTTATAACATATGTTTTTTTCTGATATCAGTGTCAAGTTGTTGTGTTTTAGTAGTAATCAATACTACAAATCGTAAACAAAACACAGTATAGTAGTTATATCTACACGAACTGTTCGGAAATTTCTAGGATTTCTGTTATGAGTTAATCACTGGTGAATTCATTATGTTATACTTATTTTAATTCCCGAACGTTTCAAATGGTTTGCAGTAGGTAATGATGGCTAAAGGAAAGATTTCTGCGTGCAAAGGATGCGCCATTAATATAACAAAGGGGGATTGTTATAACCGTATCTTTGTACTTTATTAGACCACTATCATCTACTCTCTCCCGTGATCACGATTAACGCAAAGTATGGAAATGGTCGGGACTTAAAATAATTTACAATTTACGCAATATTTATGTAGGTACTTAATAAATGTTAAAAGTATCCATCCACCAAGTTTCACATTGAAACCACATCGAAAAATCGTGTCATTAGTTAAAGGTACCCATTATTATTAGGTTTGGATGATGTTCTATAATAAACTCTCAAATAACTACAGCGCAAACGAATATGCGTGATTCATTCTGAAAGCATGACGCAGCATGACTGGAGGCGAACGCCAAGAGGCGGCTCCCCAAGATAATGCCAGGATCAAGATGTTTAACAACCTGGTTTTTGCATCACGGCTTCTTAAAGGAAGATTTAAAGAGGAAAACGGATTTGTCTGATCGAAAATTTGCCTAGTAAAATAACTTTCTTTACCGAGAAATTTACTCTTGAAAACATTGAAAATGACAAAGATAGTCTTTTCACGATAAAATTACGTAAAGGTGACAATTTTGCTTGTTCCATGAATAGGCCCCCTATAAAATTTCGGTGTATGTAGGTAATGAAACATGTATTGATCTATTCCTTATAATCTTTGGATTACAATGGTATAGTTAGTTAGACATGGTTTAACCGGAATACTGAGAAATACGGCAAAAATGTGAACATCAAAATAACCTAAAAATCAGATAAATATCTATTAATTAAGTTGTTTATCAAGTTTTCACCTTTTTATTATTATTTTATGATCTCGATTAGACTTTACAAAAAATATGTATACCATTATGTTTTCCATAAAAAAATAGTTACATTTTGATTAGCATCACACGGTTAACCAGTGGGCCTAACAAAAATTGTCTCCTTTACGCTGACTTGCATTATGACTATTCGTATCTTATTTTTCGTATTATTTTTTATTTTCCCTGATAACAGGACTTTTAACAAGTACCTACAGGCTGCTGCAGTAGAGGAATAGGTGCCTTCATTATTTAACATCAGCATAGATAACAATTTAATAATAGTTAAAGTTTATTGTAAACATTTTCTTTCGTTTCTTACATACCGTATTTATTTATACTTTATTGCACACTATGAGCTGTACAAATAAAATACATTGAAATACTATGTAGGTACAAGGCGAGCTTAACTCATTTATAAGTTTTCTGACAGCAAACCTATTTGACAGCGAGGGCAATACAATGAACAATCCATAACTGGATGAGTTATGGTTAAGACAGAAGATAGTGAATAAACAGAAAAAAATATTATTATCTTGAACATATTCAGAGACGCTATCGCGAAGAGAGTGTGGAATAGCAATTAACCTGTTTTCCTTTAAACTATGTACCTACTTACTTATTTTTGGTTTTAACTACCTAACTTCCATTGTGATCCACTGCACTATGCCAGCTAATAAATGTTCTTAGTCCACATAACAGCGTCCAGTATAAAATAAATTTAATATTGACCCTCACGGGGACACACACAAAAGACAAAAATAATTCGGATCAAAGGCGGCCAAATAGGTAAGTAAACCTCCGTAACGTTTATTTGCCACAAACGTTATTAGCGCTCGCTGGATCAAAATCATCGCGCGGAAAATATCCGACGGAACGACCCCGTGTCCCGACATTCGTTCCGACGTTAATTCCTACCGCATTTGTTCCATTACATTTCCGACACAAAGTAGATACGCTGCCGAATTGACTGGCTGTATGCGGCAATAGGGCTGTCATATGATTGTCGATTGTAATTACGTATTCATAAATCGAATCGTCTTTGTCAGGAAACAGCTGAGAAACCCACACATATCACTCAATATTCTACTTCTTTTTAAAATTTATGGTCAATATAAAGATATCTATTAAAAATAACCGAAAGCAGAACTACTTAAAACTATATTTCTTTTAGTTGGTTTTAGGTATATGTAATTGAAAAGCCTTAAAGTTCCTGTATTTTACTAACTGCTTTTCGCACTAGCATCTATTCTGCGCAATAAAATTATGCAAATCTTTTGAGACACTATAATTTACATTTAGTAATGGTAACCCTACAGGTGAGGCGAGTGGTACAGAGGAGGATGGAGCGAGTTGCCCCGTCCGCTCGACAGAGACGCAGTATCAAAAGTGAGAAAGATGTATTCAGAAGTGAAATAGTCTGCTGGCTGAGCACATCATCATTAACGAGCCAGAGAGGGCGGAGGGCAGCGAAGAGGCAGAGGGGGCACGTCAGGTGGGCACAGTCCCACGCTCGCCTACACCTGCGAGCAAAATTGCTCCTTACCGCAACCGCGAATACACTACTTAACGATATAAAAGTGGGACCGGGGAACAGGGGATATTTTCCAATGCATCGTAATAAATATGAGAAATATCCAGGTTTTTATTCACCTTCCACCCTGCGGGCCCGGTCCGGACAAACATCTCGTATAATAGATGTCCAACACTCATGTTACCTTTGTTTTGGGGATATCGATAAGTCTATATTTGAATATTGTCGGTGTATTTGAAATAACAAAAGGTTTATCTAACAGTTTTTTTTTCTACTTATTTCATTGTGGGTAAGTTGGGTGACGTAACCATATTTCTTTATCATATCTCACAACTCCACATGTTATGTTTCCCTGAGAAAATCCGGGTCAATTGAAAAATGTACCTCAGAGTTTCTTTGTACCGGTTTTTCTGTATAATATGGTCTACACAGAAAAATCGGGATGCACCAAACAGGCGGAAGATTCGAAAGAGTTTGTAGTTAAACTTAATTACTAAATAAAACTAATTTTGAGGAGATCATTCTGTGTGGTGACGGATTTAGAATATATAGTGTCACCACCCCATTCCATCCTAATGTCGATGGAACCGACAAAAGGAAATGTCAACGTCGATAGCCTAGCCGCAAGAGAAAGAACTTTTGATGGGTTGGTTATTTCAGTGATCAGTGTCAGTTCTTGTAAGTCGCTAGTTCCGTATTTAACCACCGTATTTAATTATTAAAATAGGATAAGCAACATTAGGATTTCATCGATGTACTTAGGTTCTTCTTCTTCGCTCCTTTCTTAATATCATTTTGGTGGGCACCAGTCTAACCAGATTTGGCAAACTATCCATCTATATATTGGAATAACGAATAATTATTTTGGCTATACCACATATCAGTTTTCACGCTAGTGATCACGTGTAATGTTTACGTGCCCTTTGCAGCACGGTGGAGATCAGATATTACAAATTATAACTACCACCCAACTTCCAGCAGAGCCATCCAACTTCCAATTTCCAGCACCTCATCCTTCAACGGTGGATATAATTATAAATGTAATAAATCCCAGTGAAATGGTTGGTAATGAAGCTTGCGCATTTGTATTATTAAGATATGTGCTTTACCAGTTCAGCAAACGTTTTATCAACAAAAGAGCATCTGGCTACAGGCGAACAACGGAATTGTATTTCATAAAGTTGTCGCAAAGTTACCACCGCGGTCTGGAACGTTTCGCTACGAGTTCCGAGTGCACATTTTGTTTGAAAAGTTTCAATAAGGTTGTTTTGTACCCTTTACGAATACGAAATACTTTTTTGCCGCTCGTATCACAAAGTCTTGATCTATGGGTACCTGTAAAATAAATTAATGACAGTTGTTTGTGATTATAAGGTACCAAGCCGTGTAACTACGATTTTTATTTTAATCGTGACACCTAATATGTAATAACCTTATAAAGTAGAGGTTTCTTTGAAGTAAGTAATTTTAAAATTCATAATATACTATTTATTCCATAAACACTAACTTAAGTAATAAAACAAGACTAAAAATACCAATTAACCTAAAATTTTGATACTAAAATATATTATTTAAAGGAGTCCCTTTAGGCAAGGTTCCGAAGATACTGGCAGCGTTCCCCCTTTGCATCGCTAGACTGATTCTTTGTCCGAGGTACCAGCTCTTCGGTCTCCTGTGATGTCGACTAACCTTTTTGCTATTTCCTTTAAAAAGGCTTATAGCGCTAGGACCCCACGGACCAAGGGTCTCGACACCGAATGGGACAAATTCATATTCATTCATAATATTATGCTAATGTAGTTTACATTTGTATTACGTGATTTAACTTCATAAATTTTATGGGCTGAAACTACGAAAAAATATGACGTACCTACGTCATTAAAATTATTAATGACTCACTACTGAGGCTAACCTAATCCGAATTCATGGAGAGAAATTATCTGATTCAGCTGGCAAGACGGGTTGGCATAGGGTTGTATCAAAACTTTCCTTCTCTTGCGGCTAGGTTATCAGCCTCTTGCGTCTAAATCACCCACAACCACATTATCATGTATTCTAAATTTATATATAAACTAGCGACCCGTCCCGGCTTCGCACGGGTGCAATATTGTCTTAAAAACCTTCCTCTTGAATCACTCTATCTATTAAAAAAAAACCGCTTCAAAATCCGTTGCGTAGTTTTGAAGATTTAAGCATACATAGGGACGGACAGACTACAGTGACTTTGTTTTATACTATGTAGTGATAGTGATATCCTTGGACATTTCACACAACGCCATCTCGTCCCAAGCTAAGCAACTTAATGCTTGTGTCATGGTAACGAGATGGATGATAAACTACTTATATAATTTTTTTTTGTAAACATATTATATTATAGATAACACCCAGACCCGGAATTAATACGAGTACTTGTAGGTCGTACAAATATTTCTTCCGTGCGGGATTCGAACCCGCGACATGCTGTGCAGTGTCGTTCTAAATCCGTCATCACACGACTCTTTCTCATTTAAGAGATAGATATGTAACAAATAAAAATAGTACTTAAGTCATAAATAAATCTAAATAATAATATAATATGTTAAATCTGCTTTACGATACTAAGGGAATAAGCATATAATTGAACTAAGATCATTAGCCCCTTAATCCGCGACCATTATTACCTAATAGCTATATTAAAACTCACTAATAAATTAATTCGAACCTATAATTTAATAGCAAAAACAATCAGCAAAAGCTGCACTAATCCACACGTGTAATCCAATTAACCGACCCACTGTAACACTCGAAAATTAATTATGAATCACGTAAACGCGTAGGAAAAAAACATCGTGCCCCTAAACCAGATGCAACAGATTATCCCATTATAACATTTTAGTTTCATTCACTATGACACTGCAACAATTTGTTCACGAACAACATTAAAATGAAATTAGACTGGCGTGATTCGCCTCGGGGCGGTATGGAGGGTGGAATCACTTGCTTTGTCAAAATATGGGCAATATTTTAGTGAGATGGGACCCCACAAACACGGAATCGGTGAATAAATCACATAATCGGATCGAAAGGTGACCCGACCTTTGTTCGGATCCGTTTTGATGTGCGATGTATGTAGCCTAACGGTTTGTTGATTTAGAAACTGCCTCCCAAACTAATATTACGAATGCGAAATAAAATAGCTCATAAGTCAAAATATTTTTTTGTAATATCAATAAATACTTACAATTGCTTTCAAACACTCAAAAATCAATTAACACAAATAATTGAACATTTAGTCTATACCTACTACCAGTTCGGAATGTCATTCCACAGAGAAGAGCCGGCAAGAAGCTCCATGGAAAAGACAATGATGGTGGTACAAACAAGTATGACAGATTAGTGAAAGCAATTACACGTTTAAACATGTAGCATATCCAAAAAGAATAATAAAAATCATTGAAATTACATCTATCTTCTTCTTCTATACTTATAATAAATCTGTAGAGAGGTCAATTCTGTACATGAAATATTTTTCCAAAATAACTATCAGCGGGTGATTAGTGATCGATACTGACGCCAAAAATGCAATTAGTAAAATTTTTGTCTGTCTGTCTGTCCGTCTGTCTGTCTGTCTGTCTGTCTGTCTGTATGTTCGTTATAGAAACAAAAACCACTCGACGGATTTTAACAAAACTTGGTACAATTCTTCTTCATACTCCTGGGCAGGTTATAGTATACTTTTCATCACGCTACGATCAATAGGAGCAGAGCAGTGAAGGGAAATGTTGCGAAAACAGGAGAACTTACTCCATTTTTTAAGCTTCCGTCGCGTGTGCAGCCTTAATAGTTAAAGCTACACAGAAATCATGTATGACGGAAATGTTCTCCTTAAAATTATATAAAAAATATTCCACGACAGCATATGTCTATCTTTTATGGTTGACTCACAATAACACGTGTAAGTAACTCCCGATAGCTTAGCAGTTCAGAGCTTTCTGATTATATTTGTCTACTCTTACGTTTATAACACTCTCAATCATTCCTAATTAATAAATGTTAACATTATTACCTATTTAATAAAAAAAGAATCATAGAAATCGGTACAGAAACACCAAAGTTATTCATGAAACACGCTAATAAACCATCGCGCGTGATTACTGAATCATGCTATAAGGATTATTTTTGTGTAACCGTCGCATCGGGTCGTCGCGGGAGGTTTAAAAGGGCGGGGGATCCAAACGCGAACTTCATATAATATTTGGATTTGGCTGATGATGCGAGTAGACGTTCCGAGTATTCGCCCTTATTGACAGACAATAATATTTATCAGCGCGACTTTTAGTCTTTACAATAATTTAGTTTATTTAATTTTCTTTTGCTGTTATTTCATAAAATAGGTATTAGTTATTTTGGTGGCGTGTTATATTCGTTCAAATTACAAATTATTAATAGTTAAGTTTTGGTTAATTTATGTTCAGTTTTTTTTTAATAATAATAGTAATAAGTAAGTAAAAGCGTAGGTACTTTTATTAACTAAAGGTATAGGTATTATTAATTATGTTATAGGTATTTGGTTTTAAGTGAAGTAGGATAGTTTACCCGGAAGCTTTGCGCTGAAGTATTTTCGTTGTACTTAAGCCTCATGTGAACGTGATCTAAACAATATTACCAATACATTAACTTAATAATACACAAGGAATTACACACTGACGGAGTTGCGGGCACAGCTATCTATATATATAAAACTCTTCCGTTACTGAGTGACTGACAGACAACGCACAGCCGAAACTAATGGCAGTTAGTAGAGAGCTGAAATTTGGCCTGTGTGTTTGTTGGGATGAGTAGGCTACCACTAAGAGAGGATTATTGGGAATTCCCTCCCAACGGGGAGAAAACGGGGATAAATTGTTTTTTTCCGGAAGTCATTATTCCACGCGGACGAAGTCGCGGGCAAAAGCTAGTTTAGATAATATAGTGCGTGCTAAAACTGCAGTCACTGTGTACAAAAAACAATAACTAACTATGTACACCTAAACCTTTATTAGCTTCGATAAGAAGACCTACATATATGATGATTTAGGAATCTTTATGTTTTATATTTTGAAGAAAACACCATATAGACATAACGAAAGTTTCGATAGTAATCATACTTTGTTTAATGTCTCAGAAAAATCTAAGTATTGTTTTCTTAACATTTTGTTTAACTTAACATCACCTGTCGTTGACACAAGCGAAATGAGCACAGAGAACCCAAGAAACATGAATCTCCAATTACTTAGGATGTGGGATGACGAGTGCTAGTTTTCACCGGAACCCGTAGTTTGTGCTAAAATATAGTTTAGACAAACGTTGATCTCCCTCATACATCAAGACAGAAAAAGCAGTTTAAACACAGAACTGCTACTTTTGGTCAGCAATTCGTAGTCTGTATATCTTTCATCCTAGATCACACAAGGGTGTGAAAAGACTAGGAAACTTCTAAAATTTTTCGACCATTTTAAATAGGAAGCCTAAACAAAAGTTTATCTTGTACTACCTGCGCCCTGTGGTTTCACTGATGTAAAATTGTGATAATGAAGATAGAAAGATTTTTTTCATAATTGATATTGTAAATAGCTGCATCTCATTATCTCAACCTTAACTCTTCCAGCTTTCGCTACAGCGATCACCTTTTAAAACTAATTGCCCTCAATGTCGAGAAATAAAACTAAAGCAGCTAATAGATTACAATTGATCAGGCTTTGTCCAAAGTCCCCGGGAGTGGCTACAATGAGGTGTTGGCGTGAACACGTGTTCTAGGGTTACAACACACTGTCCGACACGATAAATCAACATCACGATTTAATTGATCGGTACCAACAGCATGTGTTTATGTCTTAGTATGTATTAAAAAAGTATATACGATTCTTTATTTTTTCCGTTGTCTGTCTGTTGTTGAAAAAAGTATGTTTTAGTAGGTACTTTATTTGAGTTGCGTAGAGTTCCATCCCTACTTGAGACAGACATGAGTAAGAAAAATATGTTTCGGGCCTCAAATTAAATTTGAAAAACGTATTACGATTACAATTTATATAAAAAATCGTTCTTTTGGAAAATAGAACTACGAACTTTCCGATTCAGCATGGACTCGAAATTCACGCCCCTGGACAGAAAACTTGTAACTTTAAACACGCTGTCTCTCCCTTGATCCTTCCACAGCGACATTAATGACAAAACATAACCTATGTTGACATCGTATCGCTAGTTCGAACAGCCCGCTGATCCCACACTTAGAACGAATCGGTGATCTCCTCGATTCTCTACGCTTCCGTGCTACAACACGCAATGGAGGGTTGATAAAAATGCAATTTACGAATAATGCAAGCGTATTATTCATCGACCTGAGGAGTTTACGCCTTTTATATATCAAGGTAATAGAAAAGGGGTATATCACTAAGTAGGTAAGATGCGTCAGGCCGAGGACAGGGCGCTATGGCGCTCTTTAGGGGAGGCCTATGTCCAGCAGTGGACTAATGTGGGCTGATGATGATGATGATAATGATATATCACTAAAAAGAGGAAATAAGAACAAGGCAAAAGATACGAATTTGTACTTATGTAATATTAATTACCGATTTTGATATAAAAATGTTTAACATGCCATTATGAAACAAAGGCTTTTTAAACAGACAATTATTAAAAAAAACGGTTCTGATCGCGTTCTTATATTTAAATCCCAAAGTTTCAGACATTTTGCAGCAGGTACTTGCAGTCCACCGATTGGAACCGTTAAGACATCATTTACCGCAAAATTATAGCTATTTGTGAGTAGTTGTTACCTATTTTAATTTAACAATTTTAGTCAACAAATAAAAATATATCATAAATAATGAATGTAAAATGTTTCTTTGGTTTGGTACATGATCACCTCCGCTTCAGTCTTATAAAAAATAGCAAATCATCCACTTTGTAATTTCAATAAAACCATAGAACGATTATGTGAAGAAATAACGTAAATATTATAACATGCTCGGGTTCATGAAATTAAATGAAACCATTTCAAGAAACCTTCGCCCGTACCTGGCTAATATCAACAGAAGAATTCCCGTAGCGACGACGGCGAATCGTTTCCATTGGGCACTGACAATTTGCGATTCTCTTTTTAACACAAAAGGACTTCAAAAAGGTAAGCTCGTTGTAGAATCAAAATCTAGCGCGAGAACCGTTAAATTAAAAATAAATATTGCGAAACGTCAGCATGTTACGAACCGGCTGCTGGCTGGGATGTGGGTACCTGTTCCGCAGGGGTGGCCGTTTTGAGAATCGAATATTTTATTTTCAACATCCAACTAGAAAATATCTGCCTTCCTCCAATGTATTAGAGAGAAATTAACTATATTATGATGACTTGACGAGTTGGCATGATGGAAATCGAAATTCACATGTAATTTTAGGCCATAAATTACCTACTATTAATTTATTCAAACATGTACTTCTAGCTTGCAACCAAGCAAAGGCTTTTATGATAGACACACTTCACCATATGCATGTATATTTTATTTTCGGTATATTTTATTGTTTTAGTTTGCAATAAAGAGATTATAAATAAACTAGAGATCCGCCCCGGCTTCGCACGGGTGCAATGATGAACACCTAAATTTATCAGTGTTTCTTTACTATTATTCATTTAAACCATCCTCTTGAATCACTCTATCTATATAAAAAACCGCTTCAAAATCCGTTGCGTAGTTTTAAAGATTGAAGCATACGTAGGGACGGACAGACGGCAGCGACTTTGTTTTATATGTAATGATGATGATGATGATAATGATAAATAGCCCGCATCTATATTATGTATGTATTTACAAAAAAAATGTATATAATATAAGTAGTTTATCATCCATCTCGTTACCATAACACAAACATTAAGTTGCTTAGCTTGGGACGAGATGGCGTTGTGTGAAATGTCCAAGGATATTTATCTAATTTACTTATTTATATTTAAATAATCTGCCACTAACATTGTTCCACGCTGGCTAGACGGCTCAGGATGGATTGGGATGGTGATAATATGTATTCTTAATCCGTCACCACATAGAAGGGAATACTTTGTACAGTAGGCTAATTATACTCCATGTATTATGTAGAAGGCCCGACTCAGCAGTGGGTCATCTACGGGCTCAGTATAGTATTAGGTATATAAATAGCTTATTCATATACGCTAGTGATATACCTCTAAAGCACAAATTCAGATATGCGATGGTTCTGCACCTCCCAACGGCCGCCATCCTTAACATCTAGGGAAAAATCGGAAAACGTTGCGATGGCCGATGTTCGCTAGGGTGGTGTGGGGTAAGTTGAATCTTTTTGTGAAGTGGAGAGAATTAATTTAACCCGCTGCGGGAAACACGACATGGCGGTAATTGAAAAGTTTGCCCCTTGTCGGCACGCTGGCGCCGACGGCGATGCGTCTTCGCGACACTCGCGCTCCGTAATGGCTGCTTATGATAATTGAAAACGGATATTTACAGCCAGAAAGGTTTAGGGAATGAAAATTAACTGTTTGGAGAGCGACACTTTGTACTGCAACATTTCATTTCCACAAAACTGATTATGGTTTCTTTGTTATTATCGTATTCTCTTAACAATAATTATGTATTAAAAAAGGGTGTGCCGAACCAAGTAGGTATAGTAGCTTATAAAATCTTGAACCAAAAGCGCCGTGGTGGGGGAAAGTCCGCGTGTCGTTAATCGGGTGGTTCACGATTCTCATCTCAGCCAATTCCCACCAGAGACTCAATAATTGACGTTTAAGGTGTTTGTAAGCGACTATTACCAGACAGTATCTTTAGTTGTGTCAAAAAATCTATTGATAGTCTACGAGCTCGCTACGTGGCTACGGCGTAGTATAGTTATTATTTATGTCGGTTTTTATTAATTTAGTGTAATGAGCTCAGTGCTAGGATTTACGTAATTAATTTAATAGAGTTTTAGAAGTTATGGTGGTAAATTAATACTTTAAGAAAGAACCTAGTGCGATAAGACCGCCCATTGTACATTTCTTTGTTATTTAAATCTAATGCTATGTTAAACTTTTATATTATTGGTGTACAATAAAGAGTATTCTATTCTATAATGCCATTCGTATACTTAAATGACATGCGTAAGTGCCGAATTATCTTGCCGACATATCTGGCTATTTCAAACTAAAATACGAGAAGTCCGAGATTGGCAGATAAATGTACTATAGACATATCTATAATCGACAAACGTTTCACTTTAAAACTTTGCATCGAAGGAAGCTGATTAGCTTCAGAAAAAGACTACTCAAGTAAAAAGCTTTTCCAAATCAACCCTTTAACTTTTTCAGTTGATATTAAAAAGTAAAGGAAGTTAGCGAGGCAAACGCCTGACTCGCTCCGGCGTGATCGATTCGAAATTAATTTTATAAAGTTAAATTGGGGATTATGTTTATTTGATCGCTTGGAACGGAGAGGTCGGTTGGAGGGAATCTGGCTCATGATGAACCTAAACAAATAATTATCTTATGGAAAATAATTGTTCCATCTACGTTATTTCAAGGCAAAAATTACATGGTCCACTGTTTAATGATTGATGCCTTATGGAATAAAAAACATCATAAAAATAAAATTAAAAATTTAAATAAAACCCCGACACAATGACCTTTAAAAAGTAAAAAATAAATACTTCGCGTTGGGGGACCAGGGGTCAGGTAATAAATAAGTGGGAGTGGTCCCCCAAAGCGAAGTATTTATTTTTTACTTTTTAAAGGTTATTGTGTCGGGGGTTTATTTAAATTTTTAATTTTATTTTATTAATGTGCACGTGATGCGCCTTCATTTGAGACCCCACTCGATTATATTTGCAGACTTTCGGTTATTCTTCCCCACTTTCACCCCCCATAACTTTTAAACGGCTTAACCGATTTTCATCAAACATGTCTAAGAACACTCGCCCGTAACTCACCTGTCATACAAAAAACCGGATTGAAATCGCTTCATCCGTTCGCGAGCTACGGTGCCACAGGCAGACAGACAGACAGACCGACGGACAGACAGACAGACACGTGAAACTTATAATACCCCTCTTTTTGCGTCGGGGGTTAAAAATACATCGGGTTGGGGGACCGCTCCTACTTATCTATTACCTGACCCCTGGTACCCCAACGCGATGTATTTTACTTTTATTTTCTACTTTTTAAAGGGAATTTAAATTTTTAATTTAATTTTTATTTTCTGCTTTTTATAGGTACACGCTTATTATGATGTAGATGTATAAGTTGTCACTACATAGATTCTTGTCGCTTTCTAATTTTCTCCCCACCACATATATTTGCAGATATTGGGTATCCCCCCCCCCCCCCCGTTTACCCCTAGAGCTTTTTCAGGGCTCAACTGATTTTCATGGAACATATTATTTTGTAATGTGCACGTGATGCGCTTTCATTGGAGACCCCACTCGATTATATTTGCAGACTTTCGGTTATTCTTCCCAACTTTCACCCCCCATAACTTTTAAACGACTTAACCGATTTTCATCAAACATGTTTAAGAACACTCGCCCGTAACTCACCTGTCATACAAAAAAAACTGTATTGAAATCGCTTCATCCGTTCGCGAGCTACGGTGCCACAGACAGACAGACCGACGGACAGACACGTGAAACTTATAACACCCCTCTTTTTGCGTCGGGGGTTAAAAATAAGTTCGCATTGGAACTATTAAGGAAATAGGCCGAAAAAAATAGGTAACCGTCGTTTATAATATGAATTTAACAGTTAAACATATAAAGACTCACTTCTGCATATTTTTTTGGTAAATACTGTGCCAGCTGCTGAACTAGCCTGATTGTTATCTATTAGTACAAATAAATAAAATTGGAGTGTCTGTTTGTAATAATCAAATAACCACTTTCTACTAAATCCGTAAGTATGTATACACAGTACATAGACCGAAATAACATTTTTCTTAATTTTTGTCTGTCTGTCCGTCTGTCTGTCTGTCTGTCTGTTTGTTCCGGCTAATCTCTGGAACGGCTAGACTGATTTAAACGGGACTTTCACTGATAGGTAGCTAATTATATAAGGAGTAACTTAGGCTACTTTTTTTAGACTAGCTTTGCCCGCGGCGTCTCCCGCGGTACGACAATAAGTAAGCGCGGGTGAAACCGCGGGGCGCAGCTAGTTTAAAATATGTTTTTGACGGGCACTTTATGTTGACATTTCAAACAACACTAACTCTAGTTTACGTAATTCTTTCATTAGAACAAACATTCTCGTCGTGTGTTAAAAAGTGATTCAACCCAATAAAGTGAAGTCTACCGAGTGAGATAGTAAGTCTATTGAGTGACAGAGTAAAGCAGACAAAGGTATTAACTATTCATTCGGAACGAATTCGACTGCCTCGCTTACCGGCCGCAACCGCAGAATAATGGATTCATTCCATTAATCATTAACGAGAAGCCTGGATGGCAGGATTCCATTTCACATCTGATTTTAATAGTTAAATATTTTCAATGGGAAGGCAAAATAGCAAGTTCAGGTATAGTATAAGTATATCTGTCTAACAAAGTTATTAAAACTAGCACCATTATATTAATTCTGATAATAAATCCTAATATCGGGAAAATATTTAAGTGCAAAGTCACAAATTACTACATTTGCATATTATACTTTATACAAATAAAATACTTTGTGAATTGAATAGGAAGTGTTCAATAATAATGCTTGTTGTTTTTTTATTCATAGATTTTTATTAAATAAACCATGTTTAAGAGCTTATACTACCTCAAACGCGAGACGTCCAGACGTCTTTTTTTTTCGGGTTATATAAGGAAATTACATATGTATCCATTAAAAAGACACACATTAGGTACGCACCTACCTACTACTTAGTAAGTAATTTTTTTTTATAGTCTTACCTTTCAATATTTCCAGGTAATTTAAAAAAAGTTATCCCTGGATGCGATAATGACGAATTCATGCAACCAAAAACAGCACAATATTTCCTACTCGTCATATTAAATATGTACTTAACTTATTTTCAGAGAAAAGACTGCGCGGTTATTGTTAAAAAACAACACACCGTCCGTTCGACACTGCGGCACAGTCGCGACTGTCCGCATCCCAGGCGCATCCCGTAATCGAGGCGCGTAGGCATAGCTCGCGCTTCGTCCGTTTGTATGAAGTAAAACTACTGTATAGATAATATTACCGTGCCATAACACTGGCATTAAGTTGCTTAGCTTGGGAAGCGATGGCGTTGTGGGTATCGTCAAAAAAAAATTCTTCCGTAAGTCCGAATACAAACAAGCTTTTTTGTGGAAAATAATTTTAATTATCATTTTTAATTTATCAAATCAGGAGACGGGACTGGGTAATGTGTGACTCCAGAGACGCGAAGTTGTGATGAAGTGCACCCGGATACCCACCGAACATTGCAACAACTTGCTCATAACATAACCTACCGCTTTTCGGCAGTCCCTATTATCTAGAAGACATAGGAGAACGACGTTTCCAAGTAAGACTTAGGGCTTATTAAAAACGGTTACATTCACCGCTATGACGGAGAGTATGTGCCATCGCGCACAGTACGCAAACTAGACGTGCGGTATAAGCGTACGAGTATTGCCGCCTACAGAGTTGGGCTCAAAGTGCGGGTAAGTTTCGTGAGGGCGTATAATTACGCGAGCGAGTAAACACATAAAGGTAATCCGCGCCGCGGTGGCACAAAGTGATGCTCGTGAATAAATTAGCGGTGGAACACCTGCGGCGAGACCGCAGCTCGTTCACAGCCTACTGCAGGGCTAGGACGCGGCGTTAAGTAAATCATAGTACATACCTAGGTTTTTTAAAGGTGTCGGTACTGGTCTAATATGGCTAATGAACTACGCTGCAGAGAGGTTTTTGAAGTGAAAACTCCATTTGGCGCACTGCACACAGATTTTTTCGTAGGTAGTAAACTTACTACCTACGAAAAAATCTGCCTAACTAGGCTGATCCGTCACGCTCTGTTGTAAAAGGCCCGATCGGGTAAACTGGGACCGCCGAATGTAGCCGAGCGAAAAAGAGACAGTCAGCTGCTCTTCGCTGTTGTGTCACTGTGTTTAGTAGTACATATATTCAATTCATACGAATAAGTGTCTTTATTATTTTAATAAATTATTTTGACAATTATTTGGTGTACATTGTGAGGTTAGTGTGTGTAGTTAGCGGTTTATCGTGCTAATATTATAGTATGTTTTTAGTTGCCGTGTTTTTTAGTTTTCAGTTGTTGTTTTTTTAAACAGGCGTTGAAAGTTTAACCCCAATCTACTATTATCGCAAATGGAAATTTTGTGTAAGACAGCTCGATTCGAAAAGTTAGTCTAGAGACTAAATATTTATTATTCAATTTCTGCATTATTATTACTAGATGTACCAGATTCTAACTAGACCATTATTGAATAAAATGGCACCCCACTGGAAAGTGCTAATAAGAATGTCATGAAAGATAAGTTACATATGTATTAGAATACGGCTATAAATTTATTTATTTTTAATGTACTCATCTATAATCTATATGGACTTGTCGTATTAGTTTAATTTATTGCATACCCCTACCTGCCGCTTTAACGTTCACAAGTCCTATCCATCCAAAGGTTGTCTGGAAGAAATCGCCTAGTGCGATAAGACCGCCCATTGTACATTTTCTTTGTTGTATTTCTCTGATAACATGTTACCTTTCATTTTATTGGTGTACATTATAGAGTCATCATCATCATCATTCTATTCAATTATATACAGCTATGGTGCTAAGAATCCCCGGGCTACGGATAGCTACCACCACCAACTGACCATGGCGACGTACAACGGACTGTTATATACGGACCCCTAATATCGAATTTGATGACCAAGCTGCAGCGTTAGCTGCAGCATCAGCATTTCTCATTTACCTTTTGGAGCACTCATTTAACTAGCTCAGTCTCATTTCTACCTCGGTTCCAAATACTTGTTCTCAAAATCTCAATATTGTCTCAATTTAATTCAATAATTCAAGAATAATATACTTTATTTTTATAGCTAATAAAAGTTGTTTTTTTAAAAAGTGATCATCGGAGACTCTTATAACAGTGGTGGCAGCGGTGGGATATTAAAATCCTTGGTTCGCCTCATTCAAATACAATTATAGAAAATAAAATAATCAATCAGTGGACAATTGTGGAAAAATTAAAAATCTGCAAAATATTGGAACAACATTTTATTCTTAAATTTACAACACAGTGCTACAATTAACGTTGGAGTGTTCCTGAAAATATAATATCACAAATAGTGCTATAATTTTACATAAAACACGTTAATACTGTGCCTGTGCCTGTTCCTGTCGCTGATCCTGTCCCTGTTGCTCGTCGAATTCCACGACGTGTACATCCAGGAGGTACCCCATGATGATGATGATGATAATTTCCATTCTTGCCGCAAGTCTGTAAGTAAAGTGCAATTACTAACTTCTTCCAAAAAGTGTAGTGAATAATTCGTTACCTAAAGTTACGCAATAAATCGTTACCCAAGGAAAAGCCGTGAAAAGTGAAAAGTGCAAGTGCTCATTATAAAGAATATTCACGTCTTATTTTAATATATCCAAATTAATCCATAACTTTGTTACAATAGTCTGAGATCAGTGCAGCATTCCATTCTTATCGCGAGTCACGCCACACTTTGTTTTGACTATCACCCTTCCGCTCAATGCCTAAAGACACAAAAGATATTAACGAACCAACTGAAATGTCCTCTATTGATTTAAACATACTTTGCAAATTCGTAAATAAATTTGATGGCAATAGAGAGAAATTAAATGCCTTCCTAAACAATTGCAAAAATGCTATAAACCTCGCGTCACAGTCCCAAAAGGACATTTTACTAAAATATATACTGTGTCAATTAGAAGGTCGAGCTGAAAGTGCTTGCGCTATAAAAGAATTCGAAACGTGGCAACAACTAGAAGATTTCCTTAAAGCCCAATTCGGGGAGAGGAAACATTATGCTGCCCTACTCTCCGACCTACAAGACTGTCGGCAATCAAACAGTGAGACGGTCAACCAGTTCGCTCTTCGGGTAGAGTCTTGTTTATCCAAATTACTAACAGAAATAAATATATCCATCCCGACAAAAAAGAAGATGGAACTGGCTGGTCGTGTCGCTGCGATGCAAGATCTAGCGTTACATACATTTACCGTAGGGCTGAATCCACGTTTGTCAACCGTAGTAAGGTGTCGTGATCCAGAAACCCTCAACGACGCCATCAACTTTGCTGTGTCGGAAGAAAAAATATTACAGGCATCCTCTAAACGTAATCAGCCTCATTTTAATTTTAATCAGAATCCAAATTATCAACAACGCCCATCTCAGAGACCATTTTATCAAAATCGGAACTTTAATACTTCACCTAAATTTAATATTAATAATGCGATTAATACATCATCTAGGCAAAACAATCAGGGGTCCACGTCAACTTTTTCTCCCCCTGTGTGTCGTTATTGTAAAGTTGTCGGCCATAGTATTGATGTGTGCCGTAAATTAGAGTACAATAATAAGCGCTTCGGAAATTCTCAAAATAGGCAATTTAGTCATCAATCATCATCATCAAATCGAAATTCTCAACAAGTTAATACAATTGAATTAACCACTGACGAACAGGTGCAATTTGATAATAATGTAGCATATCGTAATTTAAACGAAGACACCCTTCCGCCCAGCATCGTGCAGGAGCAATAAGGGTCAAAATCGATGCTATTCCCGCCAAAAGGCATACATCCACCTACTACACGGGTAACCAGTCCCAAATGAATGGTGGCCTTAAAAAACGTATTACCACTAACTACACGGGTAACCAGTCCCAAACAAATAGCGGTATTATAAAAAATATTATTCCTACATCCACTAACTACAAGGGTAGCCAGTCCCAAATAAATAGTGGCAATGCAAGACATTCTATTTCTACAACCACTAACTACACGGGTAACCAGTCCCAAATAAATAGTGGCCTTAATAAAACTTTCACCACCAACTACACGGGTAACCAGTCCCAAATAAATAGTGGCCTTAATAAAACTTTCACCACTAACTACACGGGTAACCAGTCCCAAATAAATAGTGGCCTTAATAAAACTTTCACCACTAACTACACGGGTAACCAGTCCCAAATAAATAGTGGCCATAAAAGTAATTTTACAGATAATTTTAAAAATGGTTTATTGTTAACACAAACAAATAAGGATACTAAAATCAAATCCAAACTTACCTTTGCTGGAACTTCAACATTCAATTCGGAACCAATCTGCACATCTTGTTCTTCTTGTTCATCACCTGAATCAAAAAAGGGTGTATTAAAAACATATAATATCACAACAAACCCAAAGAAAAAGTACTTACCTTTTGTAGAAGTCCAAACCTCTGTTTCATGCAAACCTTTGAAACTCCTTGTCGATAGTGGAGCATCAATTAGCCTTCTGAAAATAAATAGAATAAACAAAATGCCAAACATCACTAAACATATTATAAATTTTAGCGGAATCGGTACAACTGATAATCCAATGCAGTCACTAGGGCACATCCCTGTAGAGTTTCATTCAATTAAGTACCAATTCCATGTTGTGCCTGACATTGATTTTCCATATGATGGAATTATCGGCAACGACTTATTATCAACCTTTAAGTCTACGCTAGACTATACAAATAATCTTTTAACCATTAATAAAGCAGAACTAAAGTTGAATTTCACTGAACCCGTTTACGTTATTCTACCGCGAACAGAAAGCATAATTGAATGTTCTGTAATAAATCCCGAAGTAAAGGAAGGACTTATTTTAGATCAAAATATAGTTGAAAATTTGTTGATAGCAAATTGTGTAGTTAAAGTAAAAGCAAATTCAAGAATAAACATTACTGTCGTCAATGTTTCAGAAAAACCAATTAAAGTAGACTCAAACTTAAAATTAAAAATAACGCCTTTAGATAAAAATGATCAATATAAAATCTTTTACACCAATAAAACATACTCTGACTCTCATGAACATAACGCTACTGACCGATCTGAGGAAGTCGTTAAATTACTACGTGTATCACATTTAAATTCAGAAGAGATGAATGCTCTCTATGAAATTTGCGCTACTTACTCTGACATATTCCACCTTCCAGATGACCGCTTGACTACGACTAATGCCATTCAACACGAAATTACTACTAGTTCCTCAATTCCAATTAACACGAAATCCTATCGGTTCCCTGATGTGCACAAACAAGAGGTAGAATCTCAAATTAATAAAATGCTTGACGATGGCATAATAAAACCATCTATGTCCCCTTGGTCTTCACCGATATGGATAGTTCCTAAAAAGAATGACGCTTCTGGCCAACGTAAATGGCGCGTAGTAATCGATTACCGCAAACTTAATGATATTACAATCGGAGATTCCTATCCTATTCCTAATATCTCTGAAATATTAGATCAACTAGGTAAATCTAAATACTTCAGCACGCTTGATCTCGCTTCCGGTTTCCATCAAATCAAGATGTCAGAAAAGGACGCACCTAAAACAGCCTTCTCAGTTCCACAAGGACATTTTGAATTCACTCGAATGCCCTTTGGGCTCAAAAACGCTCCAGCAACATTTCAAAGATTAATGAACTCTGCACTATCAGGCTTACAAGGTATACAATGCTTTGTTTATCTTGACGACATTGTAATACACTCCTATGATCTTGAAACCCACATAAAAAATTTGGCCAATATATTTGACAGACTTCGAAATTTTAACCTTAAACTTCAGCCAGATAAGTGCGAATTTCTTCGTAAAGAAGTATCATATCTAGGGCACATTATTACAGATAACGGAGTAAAACCTAATCCGGAAAAAACCAAAGCCGTAGCGGACTTCCCGATTCCTAAATGCCCAAAAGATATAAAATCATTTTTAGGCCTTGTGTCTTATTATCGTCGTTTTATACCAGATCTCTCTAAAAAGGCCAAACCTTTAACCTATCTTTTGCAAAAGAATATTCCATTCAACTGGCAGAATGAGCAACAATTAGCTTTTGAAAGTTTAAAACATGCTCTTATATCCGCTCCTATCTTAGCATATCCCGACTTCAGTAAACCATTCATACTGACTTGTGACGCCTCTAACTTTGCAATTTCCGCAATACTCTCGCAAGGAAATGTTGGAAGTGATCGGCCAATAGCATATGCATCTCGAACATTAAACAAAGCCGAGTGCAATTACAGTGTTACTGAAAAGGAGTGTTTAGCCATCATTTTCGGCACGAAAACTTTTAGGCCTTATCTATATGGACGCAGATTCAAGATAGTCACTGATCACCGCCCATTAAAATGGCTATTTAATTGTAAAGATCCGGGCTCGAAACTTATAAGGTGGAGACTCAAACTAGAGGAATTCGAGTATGAAATAGAATATAAAAAGGGGAAAATTAACAGTAACGCTGACGCTCTATCTCGCTATCCAATACATCCAATCGTAGAAAATGATACACAAATAACGAATGAACCATTGGAACCTCAACCTTCGACTTCCAACCAAATAGATAACTCAGAATTAAACCAAGACGGGGAAATTTCTCAAGACTTGCTTAATGACCTAGAAGACTTAGGCGTTTTAGACCTTAGCCCGCTTGACGAAAATTTAAGAAATATTGAACTAAACCCGCCTTCTGTTCCCACTTCCTTGAACTCTCCAGACGACGTAACAAATATTAACCAGGATTACTCCGACTTCATTAAGACGCTCTCAAATAAAAATGAAACCTTTTGTGTCCAAATTCGGGAACATAATGAGAGCCTAATTAAAAGCACTTCAAACACTATCTTAGTCCCAGTATCCATCGACCTTGACGACTCGAATCCTTACGTCCAAGAAATCATATCCTCTTTAGACGACTCGTCAGATATTTTACAGGAAGAGCGCGAACTCCATTCCTTTAAGAAATTCAAACATAAGGAAAAAACTTATTATCTCTTATTTATTAAAGTTTACTACTTTGATGATTGTACATATCCTGACATCTTCAAGACTTTAAAGGCCGCTAGAGACGACATTATTCTGGTCGGAAATATCAATGATGTTGCTGTATCCGACTTTAAAAATCCATTCCATCAACTTTCTTTTATTAAAATATATGGAATGCTAATGTATTTGTTTAACAACACTAATATCACAATTAATATTCATCGCAACAATATAGTTTATCCCGTGCCTACTGAAATTGCAAAAATACTAAAAGAAAACCACGATATACCCATTGCAGGCCATTTGGGTTCCAATAGGATGTATGATCGTATAAAGGAACGGTACTATTGGAAAAATATGCGATCAGAAATAGAAAATTACGTTAAAAATTGTAAGTTATGTCAAACAAATAAAGCTCTACGCAAAATTAACAAGGCTCCAATGCAAATAACAACCACATCTACGCGACCTTTCGATAAAATTAGCCTTGACATTGTTGGGCCGCTTCCAGAAGCAGGTTTATTAAAATTCCGTTTTATACTTACCTTGCAGGATGACCTAACCAAATTTTCTATTGCTTATCCAATTTCAAATGCAACGGCAGAAGAATCTTGTGAATGTTTAGTCCATTTCATATCTTTATTTGGCATACCCAAAACTATACTTACCGATCAAGGATCAAATTTTACGGCTGAACTATTTAAGCAAACGTGCAACCTTTTTAAAATCAAACAAATATGGGCTGCGCCATACCATCCACAAACCCAAGGAGCTTTAGAGCGCAGCCACTCCACATTAAAAGAATACTTAAAATCGTATGTAAATGACAATCAAACAAATTGGCATAAATTCGTTTATACAGCTATGCTAACATATAATAGCACGGTCCACACTACGACTCGTTTTACTCCATATGAGCTTATCTTTGGACATAAACCATATATACCAGATTCAGTTTTCGATTCCCGGCCTGATGTTACTTATCCGGAATATATAAAGATGTTACATCACAGACTAAAAACCTCTCGCGAAAAAGCAATCGAGAATATCCGGGATTCGAAAGAAAAATCGAAGACTTATTATGATAAGCACACTCGTCCTGTTCAATACAAAGTAGGTGACTATGTATATTTAAAAAATCATCTAAGATTGCGCAAAGCCCTTTCACCCATTTGGAAAGGCCCATATAAGGTAGTGAAGATACATGGCAACAGTACCTTATCTCTATTAATTAATCGACGCCATATAAAACATCATTTCGATGAAGTTAAATTAGCTCACGATAGCAGTGAGAATGTTTAGTATTCATTATAGTAGTAGTTTCTTATTTAATTTACTTTCTTTTACATTACAATTACAGAACGGCTGCTCAGTGTAGCACCATACTTGCAAGCAACCAAACCCAGTTCGTGGAACCGATCAACAAGAGCCCTGGTATGCTCTTTGATCCTGTCGGCACTCTTAAGATTATAAATGACCGTCTTGACATAGTAATCCCAGTAGATGTCTCATATTTCGGAAAACATATAGAAAATATACATAACATTTTTAACGCTTTGAGATTTCAATGTAGAGAAAGTGAAGAAATAGACAACAATATATGTCACAATTTATTTGAGCCTTTAAATTCTTTATTTAATGATCTTTTACAAAATTACAAATCCATGTCTCATATAATTTCTAATGACGTTTCCAAAAGATCCGCATGGTTTGCTGGTGTTGGCGTTGTTTTCAAACATATTTTCGGAACATTAGATGAAGACGATGCAACAAATTACAATGAGGCTATTCAACGTTTGAATGATAATAATAAAGTACTAGCTAATTCTATGAAGAGAACTTTAATTTTATCACAATCGGCGATTTCGAATATCAATAATTCTCTTCACGATATAACCATAAATGAAGCTAAGTTGAATGACGCCGTCGATAGGATTTCCACTTCTCTAAACAATGTATCCCGCACCGTATCTGAAAACAATTTTAGAACGATGTTTAATAGTGCTTTAAATGTGCTACAAAGCCATCTATTCACTCTATCTTTCAAGTTGGAAGATATTTTAAATTCTGTATTGTTTGTGAAAAGTAATAGTATACATCCTTCGATAATTACACCGAATCAAATTTACCAGGACATATTAAGTAACCTGAAAGCAATTCCTAAGCATACTGATCTTCCAGTGAGCTTAGATTTAAATAATATACACACCTTAATTAATGTCGCTAATACTGTATGTTATTATTTAGATGATAAAATAATATTTGTATTAAGAATCCCATTAGTGAGTATCATAGATTTTAACATATATAAGACCATACCTTTACCAGTGCTAAATTCTGTAAATAATTTAAATTCTTTTGTTATGATTCTGCCGGATAAAGAATATTTAGCAATAAGTAAGGACAAGTCCTTATTTACTTACCTCAAAGAAATTAATACCTGCAAAAATATATTCAAAGAAACTTACCTTTGTGAAGTCCACGATATTTATAACAATCCAGGAAACCCATCTTGCGAAATGGACTTGATCACTAAATCCGTTTCTTCCTTACCCAAATATTGTAACTACAGATATGTTTATGGCAATTTGGATATTCACCATAGACTAAATAATGGAAAGTGGATCTTCATTCAATCACAAGCGAGCAAAATCTCTATTGAATGTGAAGATAATAGTTTTTCAGAAATTGTGATATCCGGCACGAATACAATTACTATCCCGACCAATTGCATAGGTTTTTATAAAAATATGAAGATTGTTAGTAATAAGTTTCCTAAGATAAACATACCTAATGTATCCTCTGATTTTAATATTATTAATGATAGTTGCTGTAATCTAATTCGAAAAGGGAAACTAAATTTACCCTTACTTACAATTAAAGATGTTAATTTAGATAAGTTGAAAGAATCAAAATTTGTTACTGATGAAATTGTTCATAATTTGGAAAATGTTGAGTCTTCTAGTATATTAAATAATCATATAAGTTTTCCTATACTTTCTATTATGTGTTCTTTTCTGTGTTTTACCTTCATTATATTTTACATTTGTAAGAAGAATAAGTATTTGGAAACACTCTGTTCTAAACCTAATTCTATTAACTTAAATTCAGAGCTTCCTCCAGAAGGTAATGAATCCATAGAAATCATCCAACCGCGCTTAAGAACTCAATAATTCTTTGAAAACTTACATTTTCCTGTAAGTTTCCTCTAAACGAGGGGGTTGTTATATACGGACCCCTAATATCGAATTTGATGACCAAGCTGCAGCGTTAGCTGCAGCATCAGCATTTCTCATTTACCTTTTGGAGCACTCATTTAACTAGCTCAGTCTCATTTCTACCTCGGTTCCAAATACTTGTTCTCAAAATCTCAATATTGTCTCAATTTAATTCAATAATTCAAGAATAATATACTTTATTTTTATAGCTAATAAAAGTTGTTTTTTTAAAAAGTGATCATCGGAGACTCTTATAACAGGACGAACGATGCGGCTGGACGAACATCTTGAGGAGCTCGAAGTAGAACTGAACAATATAAGATGGCACGTTCTAGGGTTATGTGAAGTCCGTAGAGAGGGGGAGGACACCATTACTCTGGAATCGGGCCATCTGTTCTACTTTCGAGAAGGAGAACAATCCTCACAAGGTGGAGTGGGATTCCTCGTCAATAAGGCCCTCAAGGACAACATTGTTGAGATATCTAGTGTGTCGGCGCGGGTTGCATACCTCATTCTAAAGCTCACCGAGAGGTATTCCCTCAAAGTGGTGCAAGTGTATGCACCAACGTCGACATACTCGGACGACGAAGTGGAAATTGTGTATGACGACGTGCACAGGGCTCTGCATAATACCACTAAGGCTCACTTCAATGTTGTCATGGGGGACTTCAACGCCAAAGTGGGAGTACAAAGTTGCGGCGAATCGGCAGTCGGATCGCATGGCTACGGATGTAGGAACCACAGGGGGCAAATGCTGGTCAACTTCCTGGAACGCGAGGGGCTATTCTTAATGAATTCATTCTTTAAGAAAAAGCCCCAAAGGAAGTGGACCTGGCAAAGCCCCGACACTGTGACGAAAAACGAGATAGACTTCATCATGACGGACAAGAAGTATATATTCAGGGATGTCTCTGTGGTAAACAGGGTAAATACCGGCAGTGACCACCGACTTGTACGAGGCACCCTGAATATAGACTTCAAGCTTGAACGCAGACGGCTGATGAAGTCTATACTCCGACCCAACCTGCATCAAGTGGCCAGCGATTCCGAAAAGTTCCAGCTGGAACTTCAGAACCGGTTCGCTGCTCTGGAAACTACAATGAGCGTTGACGAGGATCTGGACAACGTAGTCCAAATAATTAAGGACGAGGGACGGAAGCTCTGTGCGAGGAAGCAATATGGACGGGCATCGAAACTATCTACTGAGACTCTCCGGCTTATGGATCATAGACGGCAAAATACCAGCGCCACAACATCCGAAAAGAGGGCCCTCCACAAGAAAATCAGGACACTGATACGCCGTGACCTCCGACGCGCCAATACGCAAAAAATACAGGAAGCGATTGAGCAAAATCGGGGGTCCAAAGTGTTCGCGCAACGTCTTGGGAGGAGCCGTCTGAGTAAGATCACGACCACCAACGGCAATGTCGTCTCATCTAAACCGGAGATAGTCAAGGAAGTGGAGAGTTTTTATGGTCGTCTATACGCTTCAAATACTCAACAGCCATCACCCGCTTCTACAGATCCCAGAGCTACGTTGTCCCGCCACTACACAGATGAGCTGCCGGAAGTCAGCCTTGACGAAATCGAGTTGGCTCTCAGACAGCTTAACAATGGAAAAGCCCCGGGGGATGACGGAGTTACGTCGGAGCTACTGAAAGCAGGTGGGTTACCTGTAATCAGACAGCTCCGACGCATTTTCAACACCGTTCTATTCTCTGGGAGAACTCCTAATGCGTGGAGCAAGAGCATAGTAGTCTTGTTCTTCAAGAAAGGAGACAGAACACTTCTCAAGAATTATAGGCCCATCTCGCTCTTGAGCCACGTATATAAGCTGTTTTCGAGAGTCATCACGAACCGTCTGGCAAAAAGACTTGACGACTTCCAACCACCGGAGCAGGCCGGGTTTCGGAGAGGATTTGGCACCATAGACCACATCCACACAATGCGGCAGATTATACAGAAAACCGAAGAGTATAATCGGCCGCTGTGTCTAGCATTCGTGGACTATGAGAAGGCCTTTGACTCTATCGAAACCTGGGCTGTTCTGGAATCCTTGCAGCGGTGCCAAGTTGACTGGCGATATATAGAAGCGCTGAGATGCCTTTACGCCGCTGCATCAATGACCGTCCAAATACAGGAAGACCAATCCAATTGTGCAGAGGTGTAAGACAGGGGGATGTCATATCCCCGAAACTGTTTACAACCGCATTGGAGGACGTCTTCAAGACACTGGACTGGAAAGGACGGGGCATTAATGTTAACGGCGAGTACATCTCCCATCTGCGCTTCGCCGATGATATTGTCATCCTGGCAGAATCGCTGCAGGATCTTCAACAAATGCTGGACAGCCTTGACACTGCATCCAAGCGGGTTGGTCTCGGAATGAACTTGGATAAAACCAAGGTTATGTTCAATGAACATGTCAATCCGGGACCAATCAGCATTGATGGTACTCCACTTGAAGTTGTTTCGGAATACATCTACCTCGGGCAGTGTCTGCAGTTAGGACGAAACAACTTCGAGAAGGAGGTAGCCAGAAGGATTCAGTTGGGCTGGGCAGCATTTGGGAAGCTTCGTCAGGTCTTTTCGTCGCCCATACCGCAGAGTCTGAAGACTAAAGTCTTTAATCAGTGCGTCCTACCCGTACTAACCTACGGTGCTGAAACGTGGACACTGACGGTGCGGCTAGTCCATCAGCTGAAAGTCGCTCAGCGAGCTATGGAGCGGGCTATGCTCGGTGTCTCGCTACGAGATAGAATTCGTAATGAAGTCATCCGAGCGAGAACGCGTGTCATCGACATAGCCCATAGGATTAGCAAGCTGAAGTGGCAATGGGCTGGCCACATCTGTCGTAGAACTGACGGCCGCTGGGGCAAACGGGTGCTACAGTGGAGACCACGTACTGGCAAACGTAGGGTGGGACGCCCCCCTGCTAGATGGAGCGACGATCTGCGACGGGCAGCCGGCAGCAACTGGATGCACAGAACCGAAGACCGGGTTCAGTGGCGAGCCATGGGGGAGGCCTACGTCCAGCAGTGGACTGAAATAGGCTGATGATGATGATGATGATGATGTCTGGAATCCGTTATGAAAACAAGTAACATCAATACATTCCTAAAATTTAATTACACTAAGACACCCGAAAACTAACTGTGTACCTACTTCAGTTCGAGATCTATACGTGGAAATTCCTGCTCAATATGAAGTTAGTTAACGGATATGGATAAATAACTTTATAAGTAACAAATTAACACTTCATGTCATCTGTTGTCAGTTTAAAAGTGTAAGTTGAACAACCCTATAGAGATAAGTCGTCTATAGGTATCTTTACATACGAAAAGGCTTCACATGGCAAGTTAGAGCCCGACTTGCGGCCGACACGGGTCCCTATGAATATTCAATTATGCACAAGATTTTGCTTAGAGAGAATTTTGATTTGGACCGAGGCATCAAATAATATACACTAGAGAAGTACATTTAGAGATATTCAATAATATAATTTTGATTTTTTATACATAAAGCGGCTAAAGTTACATACAACCCAACTAGATTGAACTCGGTGTTAATCGGGGCGTCAAAGTCGAATGCGTTTACGCGAACCTGTGGCGCCCCAAAAGTGCGTGTTATGTTAGGGTATACCGCTGGGGTTTTAGTGGGTAGACGAGTAGTTATGGATTCCCACATAATCTCCGATCCAACACGAAGGGCGGTGGTATGCCTAAAGCATATCTCCAGCACAACCAAACGAAATACGTTGAACTTAGTGTTGCGGAGCATGGACCATTGGGGAGCACAACCCGCGACTCCGAAGCGAGCAGTTGAGGAACGCCGTTGGTTTCAGTGGGTAGGTCACGTAAACCCTGGGCGCTAATTACCATATTTCCGCCCCTTGCTGTCCCACATATCCCGGCTAGTCCACAATAGTCCGTTATCTTCCATAATGTTTGTCTGATTGTTCTTTATAGAATCGTAAACTGTGCATTTGATGTGATTATCTTCATCAAAGTATGTATCACAACAAACGTGTATAATGTATTAATGCGGCGACGGACACAAATAACTTATGTAACTAAATAAGTTATCACATAAGTGACGATTGTCTTTGTTGATGATAAATTTCCATAAACGTAAAGTACTGTACATGAGCCATGAAAAAATAAAAGTTGTGTAATGTTTAACCTTCAAATTTATTTTGGTTAGTAGCGCAGCAACACTCGCAGTGTACAGCTAGTTTATAAATAAGTTTAGAGCATAAAAATCAACAAATCACTTAAACATTTATTTAAATATATATATATATATATTCTACTTAAATATTTATATATTTAAGTAATCAATGAATGAACCCCGAAATCCAGAGTATTTGTAAATAAACCCAAAAAAATAGTTTCCGAAAATAATTCCACAACCACACGATATCACATGTATCACTATCAACCATTAAGCATAGTGTCTATCAGACTCACAGCAGGTAGTTTTGTCGAGTGGACTCCCGTTCAAATATCGAGTGAAATATGTGGACGGCGGCAGTTCAATTTCCACATTTTCGATCCCATCCGTCATTACGTCATTGTTCGTTCTCGATTCGCCTATTGTGTGGATATTGTTGTGGCAATGAATATTTGTTATACTTATTTATTTACAAGTATGTATTAACTATTAGGAAAACGTGAGAATAAATTCACTGCGGATCTAACGCTATTACTACTTCTCAGCCAAAGACAATGATTACCAAAGACATGACGGTTTCGGTGGGATACCTAATGTACCATAAAAAAACACATACATACGCAACGCTTCTCAATACTATGTTATGTTTACCTATTTGTTATGTTGAAGGTATCAACTAAGAGAATTCACTTTAAAATATTGTTTTTATATTTTCCTCCTCGTGTTTTGGCATAGAGTAACTACCTACTTAAATATCTACGCATTGCGTTTTCTACATATAGTTATAAAATTTCTAGGAATTGTGCACGGGTAAACGATATACAGTTGCTTTCATCATCATCATCATTTTCAGCCAATAGACGACCGCTGCTGGACCTAGGCCTCCCCCAAGGATCTCCACAAAGGCTGGTCCTGGGCCGCCCGCATCCATCGTTTTCCGGCGACCTTAACGAGGTCGTCGGCCCATCGTGTGAGAAGCCTACCAGCACTGCGTCTTACAGTTGCTCTATCAGGTTTATCCTAAGGATGTGAATCAACTTACCATCCTTATTCATGTTCGCCTGAAAGCATTTTGCGAGTCTGCAAGCTCGGCATTGATTCCTGTGAGTCTTGTCTACTGGACAGCGACCCTTCAGCTCGCCACCAGCTTTGCATGTGTACACCCGGTTCCTATGGATGGAGCGCTTGAAGAAACCGGAGCAACCTTTAGGACATAAATATTCATCATCATTATTACAGCCTATAAATGACCCTCTACTGAGTTGGGGCTCCTCCAGATTCGTGGAGGAAAATTATGCGCCACGCTAACAAGACAGGTTGGCACAGGATTTGTATCAAGTATATTTTAAATACTTAATACAGCTATCATACAATTTAAGAATCGACTGAAGCTATTATAGTTAATGCAGTTAAGAACAATGCAACAAACTATCTTTGACAAAGGTAGATTCACGTTTAATTACACCCTAAATATGTAAAGGTAAATAAATATCAGTAACGAAATAGTTTAAATTTCGTTACCGATATATTTACGGTAACGAAACGAAATGGTGTTATTATTATCATGGATTTTGTTAAATTATATGTAGTTATATTACATTAAATTTTTATAATGAATAGAAACTTTCCTTATCGTATCTCCCTAATGTTGTAGTAAAATAAACGTTCTTTATTATTGAATTAGAAAGTAATTTAACATACCGTCACAACTGTATATTCCATAATGCTTGCCAGAGCTTCTGTCTCCGCACACATTACAGGGGATGTCAAGCAGACGATCACCTGGTACCAAAAACAAAAACAGTATTAGCCACTTGGTTGTTACATGACTGCTGGTTTTAGGGTTGGATGTGGCGCCTTTAGATCGCACGTCCCCAATTCGATCCCGGTGACAGGAAAGTGTCTTTGTGTTTACACAGCACATAAATAAATAAATAAATATCCTTGGACATTTCACACAACGCCATCTCGTCCCAAGCTAAGCAACTTAATGCTTGTGTTATGGTAACGAGATGGATGATAAACTACTTATATACATTTTTTTTTTGTAAATACATACTTATTATAGATAGAAATGACACCCAGACTCCGAGCCAGTGCCTCTGGTTCATGACTTGGTGTCATATTTTATGTTTGCGAGTTAGATGTTTTTATACTGCCTCCGCGATACAGGTTATTTTCAACGGGCATGTGAGTCGGTTCCCTCTTTCAAAAATGTGTTGGAGGATGGTGATAGCAAATGGAAGATGAACGGAAAACTAAACCACATTTCTGACTGCAAAGTTTTCGGGTATTTGTAGATACATATTTGGGTATACTTATCAATATTATTTCCATAAACGTACCTACTCTCTTCTATTTAAAAGTATTAGTGTGTTATTTTTTGTCGAAAACTTATTAATTTTTTTTTTCTTTAACAAATGTTTTTTTTATTTATTGTTTTTTTTTTCGTGTCACGGATTTCCATTAATATTGTCATGATATTGTCCGCCTTATTACAAAACAAGTTATAAAGTACCCTATTTTTTTATTTATTATAAAAACCTTTTATTCAACTTTAAATCTCCTTCTACAACATTTCTTTAAGGTTATCTATGGTAGTTGCTTAGCACCGGGTTTGGGTGTAATAGACAAGCGAGCATATCAGAAAGTGTTTATTTAATTGACACTTCTAAGCGCCACGAAACGCCCCTTTCCCAAAATAGATTAGTCAGATTACGCCAATCTCACTAATAACGTTGGTGTTTTTGTTCCGTTTACTGAAAGCTTTCCCCTTCGCCCCTTTTCCTTAACGCCTTCAAAGGCCTCCCGTCACACTGAAATAATCGTGTGGCCTAAATTAGTATTCGCATACGGCATTTTAAAAACTTACAATACTTTCTATACCTATATAATGACATATAGGCTGAGATAGAACTACTGATTCGGGTTTCTCTGATTTATTGTAGAAAATTTGCTTCTTTTCCAATGCTGGTTAGACGTTTTATAGGCTGTTACCCAAGCCTTGTTTCGTGTGTGCCTGTCTCATTCAATTAGTGACTTCATACCTACGGATGGAATGGGTTGACAACCTGCATGATGTATTCGTCTCCACACACAAATTTATTATTGAGACAACACAATTCGCGTAACTTTACAAGTAAAGATTTATGTGACGAAATTTACCTTCAAAATGATCTATGGAAAAAATGCAAACATACGCATTGGTGTAATACGCGGCCGCCGTAATGCCTTTGAATCCTTTTCAAGAGAGATCTTTTATTTTTTCGCTGAAACGGTCTTAGACGACTTTACTGTTCGTCTTTCAAGCCTCAAAGGAAAGCCGCGAAGTGTCGTAATTATCTCCCTTTTTGGCAGTAAATACTATAATTTTTTTTTGTGTTTTCATGTTGATATTGGGAAATTACAATATATACAAGTATAATTAGTCTTGTATTTTTGAGTTCATCCGTTGCAAAGATCTTTAACTCTATATCACCTGCTTATATTATTAGCAGAGATATAGAAAACCATTGGCCTAACCGATTGATGGGTGAACGGATAGCCTAAATTACTAGGTGGATAGACAGAGTTAGAACGTTATTCCTTGTACAATGTAACGTACTCGATATGAAAGGATTTTTAAAAAATCAATCTCTGGGAGGACAGTTCTAAAACGAAGTCATTTACGAAGTTAGAAGATAATAAAAAAGATAAATTGAAATTAAACACTTTTCAACGAATTTACCGCGTGTATTTCAATCCCGACGAGACGGTTCGAATGCTTTGCAGCGGGTTCACAAACTTTACAAATAAAAAAACAAACATGCTTTTAGGAGGCCTTGGTGCTTCAGACACTATTATAACAAAACTTTTTCATCAGGGGTTAATTTAGATTACCATAAACGTTTAATATGTTTCTACTAGCTGACCCGGCGAACTTTGTTCCGCATTATATATTTTTAAAACAAAAAGAACGTTGGACATAGGATACCTGAGATTTTTATCCCGTCCGTATAAAACCTACTTTAACAAAACGCAACTGACAGCGAAACGTTATGTTGTCTATAGTTTAATATGGTCGAAAATTTGACAATTAGAAATTTTGAATTCGACTTGTTTATATTGTTGTAATTCACATAATATCTTTATAACTTGTAGCCTATGTGTTATTCTGATGTATAAGCTATATTGTTGTAAAGTTTCATTAAAATCCATTCAGTAGTTTTTACGTGAAAGAGTAACAAACATCCATCCATCCATCCATACTTACAAACTTTCACGTTTATAATATTAGTAAGATATACGCACAATGTATCATGTCATGATCTATCTTATATACTTAGTCTGTTCTGTTTCCACACAAAAAATGCATGAAAAAATCTGCATAGATACCAACAAGCCTTGTCACTGTCTGTACTACATACCTACTTAATTAAAATAATAACATAGAAACACTTTCAAATTTCAGTTTATAATAAATTAATTAGTAACTACTTAAATCCAGATTATTGCTATGCTGCCTGCCTCCCTCATTACTTGTTTGTATGTGTGCACAGAAGTACAGGATAGAAGTATGCATGTGTGTGCGCTAAATGTCGATGTGTGCATCGACGCATGTGGTGCAGTGAACTCGACATAACGCGCGACAAATTGCGACAGTCGTGCGAAACACGACACTCGCTAATTCCTATCAAATGAATGTACATAATCGCACCCCTCACTTGCTCACACCTAACTGAACTTGTGGATTTGCAAGTAATACGCACTTGACTATATGATGTATCCGTATTCCTAGTAATATGAGCTAAACCTAGGCAAAGACGGGTGTTAATCTTATTTATGTAATCTCACTGAATATTGTGCTCCTTTTGGTAGAATCGCTGTACTGCCGATTTACGTTCAAATCCATTCTCTTAAATCTATCAATTTCTCCTAAGATGTTGTTATCTATGTCCACGTGAACTGCGGGTAGCACCTAGTTTTGCATAATTGCAATGTAGCTTTTCCCTGCTCACATCGTACCTAAAACATACTAACTGTACCCTGCGAGCGTTGCTACGCCATCAACCAAAATAAATTTGAAGTTGAAGGATAGTCATTACACAAATATTCATTCTTTTTTTGTTCAGAAACCTTCTTGGTCTCACGCACAACACTTTGCTGAAGATTATCACATGATGAATTGCATAGTTTACGATCAGAATCAATATACTTAGTTCAGCAATAAAACCTTAAAATCAAATATGTACAAATGATTTCTTGACGGTTCTGATCGTGTTATTTTGACGACACGGCGACATGTCGCGGGTTCGATCCCCGCACGGAAGAAATATTTGTACAACCTACAAGTATTTGTTCCGGGTATCGGTGTTTTCTATCTATATCAAGTATGTATTTACAAAAAAAATGTATATAAGTAGTTTATCATCCATCTAGTTACCATAATCTAAGCATTAAGTTGCTTAGCTTGGGACGAGATGGCGTTGTGTGAAATGTCCAATGATATTTATTTATTTATATTTATTTATTATTTTATGTAAATCCCTTGTTTAATGTAAATAGTGTTGTATGATTTAAATAAATTTTCTGTGTCTGATTTAGAATACATAGTGCCACCACTGCATTCCATGCTGCGGGTGTCGTAAAAGCCGACAAAAGGAAATGACAAGGCTTAAAAGCTAGCCGCAAGAGAAGATAACTTGATATGAAACCCTGTGCCAACCCGTCTGGCCAGCGTGGCACAGTAGGCTAAATACCCTCCCTGTGATGAGAGGAGGCCCGACGCAGCAGTGGGTCATTTATGAGCTGAATAGTAGAACATTAAATACAAGAACATTATCAGTACCGAAATCATTTCCTGCAATGAAATTCTAAGTTGCAAGAATCTAATTTTCGCAAACAACTGTAACAAGTTTGGCGTTAAGTGATTAGATCAAGTTACATGCACCCTTTGTGATGCGAGGGTTGGGGTGGACTAAGTTTTGGGACCGTCCCCAAGTTACATTGTAACTTGTAAGGCTCCCGAGCTTGATCTGCTAAGATCTTGTGTGTCTAAGTTGGAACAATGGCCGAGTTAACAGACACGATTGGCTAGACACTGAAATAAGCTTATTATTAAAGATTAGTACGTAATGTGTGTATGTTGTGTTCTTGATTGATGTTTGATTAAAATAATTATATGTATATTTGTAGTGTTGTAACTCTTAACTCTGTATAAGTACATATTTTTGTTGAAAGTACGAGAGATAAGAGCTCGAGAGAGGCAAAGGATCGATGCTTTGGAGATGTGGTGCTGGAGACGCATGATGAGGATACCCTGGACCGCAAAACGCACCAATGGATCGATACTCTGTGAACTAAAAATCAAAACCCGCCTGTCTACAGTATGTCATCAACGAATTCTATCGTATTTCGGTCACATAGTGCGAAGAGGAGACGAAAGTCTGGAAAAGCTGATCGTAATCGGGAACACTGAAGGCAAACGAGCTCGAGGTCGATCCCCTACCAGATGGACCGATCAAATAAAAGACACGCACTCCTCCAAGCTTTGTTGTATTGCCAGGGAAGCCATGTACAGGACTCGATGGAGGCACATCATCTGGTCCAAATGTAACGCATCCACTGATGACCACGATCCTCAGTCATGAGGGACCGACTAGAGAGAGAGACCTAAGATAAAAACGTATCTTAGTTTATGAATTTCATATTGCATAAACAGTAATTTAGATAGATATCAAATGTATAACAATAGCAAATGGCTCCAAAAGTTTAAATTATTCGAAAAAAAAAATAGAAACGCTTCAAATGGAAACTTATCAGTGTGCCGAATTATTGATTTTAGCAGCGCACGCGATGTAAGGTAGATTTTTTGTAATTTTTTCACACCTTGGGATATATTGTTGCAGTTTTAGTATGTATCCGTAACTTTTTTGAAAATTTAATCTAACCTATGTTCACCGGGGATAGTGTAGTTCTCCAACAGTGAAAGAATTTTTCAAATCGGTCACGTAGTTTCGGCTCCTATTCAATCCAAACAAACAATCAAATTTTTCCTCTATATAATATTATTAGTACCTATAGACTACTCTACTACTCAGGCCTTAAATGACCCACTGCTGAGTCGGGCCTCGCATAACATCCTACAGTGCCAGACGGTTTGGGCAAAAGGTGTCTCGTGTAGTTTCCTTCCCTTGGAGATAGGTTATCGGCCTTTACATATCCTTTTGTCGGCTCTTACGACACCCTCAGGATGGAAGTGGGTGGTGACGGATTTCTATCTAAACGTACTTAAATGAAAAAAAAATGTCAAGCTAAATTAGTCTAATAAAATATTTTGTAAATATGAATCAAATACAAACAAATCGCTGTTCGTTCGTCGCTAAAACTAGAGAATAGCTGGACCAATTTGGTTTATTTTGATCTTGATATACTTGTGAAAGTTTAGGGATGGTTTAAACGGTGAAAAGCATACATAATAAGTAAAAGGAAAAATACTAAAAAGGACAATTTAATTTTCCAATACTAACTATAGCTATGAAACATTCGATATATTTTGTCTTTACTAAAATAAAAAATCTTAATTGGTTGTCAAATATGTAACTAAAGGTGCATTCAGAAATTTGTCTGTTTAATAGCTGTAGTATGAGGTCCGATCTCATTGGTCCGTTTTGTTGGAAAACATAACAGTTTTGTTTCAGAAATAAAAAGTGTAACTTAAATTTCGAGACGATTATTAAAATTTATCGTCAGTTTGTCAGTGCGCGGCGACATTATTTTTGTACTAAGTTTTGACCACATTTTACACAAATATAATATGTAAGTTATAGTTCACCGGGTCATCTAGTATAACTATAAACTTATTATTTGAGACACCAAAGCCTTATGGTAATTTGAAATTGTTAATTAATTGTGAAAATCACACCATAACCATAAGAATTTAGGTAGAATTTACGTACGTCGTAGGTACTTTTAAGAGCCATCATTAAACCATCTGACCTGTTCCCATTCTCCGGACTGCCACCGCCGGCGCCCGTTGTCTTTCCCAAAAGGCAGACAGCTCGACCGTTGCACAAGACTTAATGGAAAACACAACAGTCCGAACACATTTTGACAACTGCACTAAAAAGGTACTAATTTAATAAAGAAATTAGTACCTAGAATTAATTAAAACGAACTCCTGTACCGCAAGGACGAAAGGCTGTAGTCTGATATACGAAAGTTCGGGTGACTTATTCAGATGACTTCACCACACCCAAGCGCGGCTTTGAAACGACTGCTCCGATAATTGTGATCTTTGAAGCCGCGGCGGAGATCGCGAGTCACATCATCCCCTGATTACAACGAGACCCACCCCCTGACAGAGATGGCGGGATATGGAAGCGGTAGGTGCGAGCGAGACCGTGGCTATCCCATCTTGTGCCCAGTCCACAGGCTACATTGTCACGGCATCGGTGGCGGGTATCTCACCGAGTTACGTACAAACATAATGGATACGATGTGTGATAAGGCGATGTCTGGACGCGCAGATTTTGTTTATAAAATTTTATTTGCTCATTACCCAACTTGAAGGAAGGTGTATACCTAAACCCTACCTAATTAGGTGTATATATTACCTAACTATTCATTCCCACACCTCAACCTTTTCTGGAACGATTTAGCAAATTGTGAAAAAAACAAATTTAATGTCATCATAAAAATGACCGATGCAAATTCAACCATTTGAAAACTTATTTTTCCGTGTTCTGTTTGTTTTTATTTTTTATATTATCATAGCTTATTTTGAAGCGGATTAAATGTGTTCAGATATTGTTAATGTGTTTATTGATATCACACAAATACTGTCCAAATTACTTTTGAAAATAATCTGTCTTGTTTCAATTAAAAACAATATAAAAATGCGCGAAAAGTACAGAAACTGCTTGTACTATCAGTATAGCAAACATTAAAATGTCAAGTTGGACTAGAGGGTGAGCGAGGCAGCTTAATTGCCATCGCAGCAGTCGACCAATCACGGCGTCCCTCCTCGGGGGCGGCGCCCTGCCCGCGCGAGCTATGAAGCGAGCACGTCACGATACCAGACAGAAAACTGAATGCCTGAAAGTAACCTTTAGAATGTTAAGGTTTGCAAAACTATTGGTCTGTTTATATTAACGTGGGCGCTGTACTTTTGATCCTGTACAAACGTTTTTCAGATGTCATGTACTAAAGGAACATCCGATTTTTTTATTGCTTTTTATGTCCTAGTCAAAGAGAATAACTTGTATTTAGAAAATGTCATATATTGAACACTGTATGTGTGAGCAGTGACGCAATGGAGACCTTTATTCGCGGATTTGTTTCTTGATTGGCCCTGTCAAGACCTATTCGTCATTCATTGCGTTAACGTGTAGCGTGTTACTCTCATATTTTGGCGAACTTGCTCTCACTATGTTGCTTAGTGCTTATGATATACAAGACCAATATTTGAAAAAAAAAAATAGAGATTCTTGCAGGCTCTTCTCTGTGGAGCCGCTTTCCGAACCAGTGGTAGTTTCAGGATGAATGTGGGTGGAAGTAGGTGTTGTGGGCGGTCAAGGGAGATGGATGGGTTGTAAGGGTAAGCAATATGAAAGGTGTGAATGTAGGTATGACGTATGGTGTGTGTGGAGACTACCACCTAGCGTGGGACAGGGGTCATAAGATGATAGTGGTTATTATAAATATGACGATTTATAAGAGTTTTGTGATAAAACCTACGTAAATAAAGTTCCTTTTGAGTTTGACTTTGAATAATTTAATAAATATATGCCATAGAATAAACTGAAATAAAATTAGCGCAGGCAGTATTAAATTTATTGTTAAACTAGTGGCCCGCCTCGGCTTCGCTCGTGCAAAGTGGGGGTGGGTTATACATATAAACCTTCCCCTCGAATCACTCTATCTATTAAAAAAAACCGCTTCAAAGTCCGTTGCGTAGTTTTAAAGATTTATGCATACATATGGACGGACAGAAGAATGCGACTTTGTTTTATACTATGTAGTGATATGTAGTGATAAAACCCATATAGTCTTTACCACATTTTTGATCGAAATCTATATCGTTTTACAAATTGCTCCAAACGACGGAATGAGTAGTTTCTAGCACCCGAAGACTTTTAGTGTGGTGACAGATTTAGAATAGGTACATAGTGTCACCGGCCCATTTCACACTGTGGAAATGATAACGCTGAAGACCTAGCCGCAAGAGAAGGAAATCTTGATACGACACACTATGCCAATCAGTCTGGCCAGCGTGGCACAGTAGACTAATTACCCTCCATGTAGTTGGAGAAATCCTGACTCAGCAGTGGGTCATATAAGAGCGGAGAAGTAGAAATACTTCTCTTTTTTTTTGTACGCGCTAATTTTCTTTGGATATTCCATTTATAAGGGAAGGATATGGGCTGTTTATCATCATGCTGCGTCTGCCGTAAATTAACTAGGTAGATACTAATTGTAAACATGGACAGCGTGTGTTGGCGGGTTTAGATTAAATAGTGTCTCCACCCTATTACATCTTGAGGGTGTCATAGGAGTTGACAAAAGGAAGACAAGGCCGATAACCTAGCCACAAGAGAAGGAAAACTTGATACCCTGTGCCTACCCGTCTGGCCAACGTGGCACAGTAGGCTGATTACCATCCAGACTGATTAAATGGAGGCTTATAGGCTGAATAGTATTAGTAAGTTTATAAGTCATCAAGCCACGGTTACGAAGTCCGCTCAAAAGTGATATTAATACGATTAGAATATTATAAAACTAAAATAGTGAAAGTAAGAATTCCTCTGAAAAGATAATCACAATAGCCCAACTGTATAAGCCGAGCCGCAACCACTTTTGCAGTGAACAAAAACATATATAGGTAGAGACTAAAGATAGGGACTTAAGTAATTTCAAATAGAATTTGTCTCTTGCATACAAGTCTCACCCAATGGTCCGAGCAACACAAACATACCACGAATTAGGGTTGTCAGACATAAATTGTTTTAGGGTAATTAATGATTTCCTAACTCATATTCTTTACATCTTTTACAACACACCGTTGTATCGATCGTATAATTGTACTACTGTAAAAATAAAACTAAAAATAATGCAACCTGTAAAAAAATAAAGCAGGTTTTTTAACAAGTCCGTCGTCATAAATTTGACGTGTCTATTCGTGGTATCATAACTCATGACTGAATGAACCACTAGAAGAGTCTACCTAGAGTATGCCCGATAAGATGGTAAACTATTAACATCACCAATTAACGATTGCTACGTCGGGGGTGTTCCTCGAGCGTCGTTTTCCGGCTGGAGCCCAAGTTGATGCCGCGCTCGCCCTTTCTCTCGTTATGCGGGTAGTACTCATCTGCGTTTTCCAGCATTTCAGCAGACAAACACAAACTCATGTGTTAAAACTTTTTGGATATAATTCTTTCTGGCCCTCTATCGGACAGAGCGACGACCTGGCAGCCGGAAAACGATGAATGCGAACGGGGAGGTCTATGTCCAGTAGTGGACGTAAGCAGTTTAACAGAGTGACATATTCGCTAAGCGAATAAACTCCTCAAATAAAAAAAGAAAACTCATACATCTCCATCCCTGTATAAAGGGAAAGTATGACGCTAGATTACACAACACAATATATCTAACGTCACCCAATAGTGGTGCAATCGCTGTGGTACCTAATTTGTGCGGTGGAGGTCTTTTCCCAGTCGTTATAGTTGGAAGTTGGAGCTGTGGTCGCCCACTGTACTCTGTAACGCTGTCGATAAAACATAGTATACAAAGATAAATAAAACTTCAAATGAGAACAGATTTTTCGTTCTACCGTGTGCATGCTTTATAAAATACTTAATCCAATTTATAGCTCCTTATAGAGCAATGAAAGCAAAAGTAGCAAGACCAGTGACAACCCTAACCGCCCTTGTTTCTCCATTGTGATCCACGATTATCGTTGGCATGTTGTTTTTGTGAACCACCGCCGTCCGTAATCCGGCCAAGCGACGACCCGTGCCGGGCACGCGATCTCTGTCCACTTATCGAATACTTTTGCTTACTATATGTATGTATTGTCACGATTCAGCGTCTGAATAATAATGTAATGCATGCACTTTTACAATTACGTCAGACATAGAAAATAAAAGAAAATTTTAGTATGCGTTTGACGACGCATTATGCAACAGCCCAATTCCATTTTGAGTATGTCGTATGAATCGACTAGAAGAGATGAAGTTGGAGGATAAGAAAAAATATCAGGAAATTATTGTTGGACCAGTGGACGTCTTTTGGCTGAAATGATGATGATGATGAAACAACAGCCCGCACAGTAGGTACAGGTTATACTTACCTAGTACAGCAGGTTCGGCCAAACAAACTGCGGCATCTTTCCACACATGGTGCGCATGAATCGGGGATACGGGGGGGCAAACCATATGCCCCATAACCAAATTCTCCGAGGAGTAAAAACGCTTCAAGCGTTATAGAAAACACCATCAAAGGGTAGAGCCAAGCTCCCCTTCTCAGTCGCTGCCAAAACGAGAAAGCGTATTTAGTTACCCGTAAGGCAGTCGACAAGAGGAGAATCAACAGTGGTTAGGTTTTAGTGGGTATACCGGTCGCAACTCACCAACTCCACGCGACCGGGGATTCCCACATACCCCAGCCCCGTCCCACCGGCTGGGGACCTATAAAAGGTATCCTACACTCTATAAAAAAATAAAGTTCCATAAAAATAAAGAAAGGAAAGGAATGGTTGCGATGCAATTTTATATTTTCTTTCGATTCTTAAGCAATTTAAGCGAGGCAGAAGAATTTATCTAGACATTTAAAGTAACAAAATAAAACAAATATTCTAATCGTAGACCGTGAGAATTTCACAAATATCTCTCCCATATACTAATTTAATAATTATTATGTGCTTTCATAAAACACACAGCGTTCAATTGAAGAAGGCTAGTATGTACTCACCTTTAAACTAGGTATCTATGGTCATTTCTCTATGGTTTTTATACCTTTCTCTTTCTCTCACCAGCTGGGGCGTCCTCTTCTCTCCGATGAGGCGGCCGCCATTAAATATGGCCGCTCATAGCTAGTGTCTCACGACAACAATTAACAACAAAAATTAACGGAATTTTGATTTTTTCAGACATTCTACTGAAATTTCAGTTAAATCATAACTGAACGTGTACAGTTTTTTCCACAGCGTTTTTTCCAGTTCAAATTTAGCATCTGGTAAGTGTTTTTTATTGATAGATATGATTTCAAAAGAAAACATTGAAACGCCGGTTGGAAGTGGGAATATTGTAAAATGTAAGGTGTGATGCTTCAGAGGGCGATCAACCTATGAAAAATCCTAGCTCAGATGAGTCATCAACCTCTTCGTCCTCGGCGGACAAGTAGAGCGTACCATTTCTACCATTTCCAACAAAAGGCAAATATATCACGTATTGACAAGTCTTACTTTTCAAGTAGGATTTATATCACAGTACATATCACAGAACCAGTTGCTTCACTTCACACAAACAGTAACCCTTGATAACTACCAACAACTCATGGATCGTAGACAGTGTCTCGTAAATCCAAATAGGCCTTGACCAAGGGAGAGCTTGGGCTACTAGCTAGCTTGAGTACCTAATTTTGATAAACAGCAATAACCCCAGTAGCAGATAAGCTAAATCTTAACTAAGCATGAGTTGATTGACTAGCAACATGTTGAATATTACTAATGTATACATGGCTAGGCTGGGTTTTAAATTGAATTAAGATGTTTGCCATCTTATTATGTTTAAGATTAATAATTTGTTTGTCAAATATTTTATTTAAACTATACTTAGATATTACATTACTTATTATATAAATATCAATAGGAAATAATAAATCCTAATTTACAAGAGAAACAATCTGCAGACTGGCCCACTCTGCAAGATGTTCATCTCAGTGAAGAAAGTATTTTTAGTCTGGGTACATTGTATAATTGATTCCTTAGGTGGGTCTCAATTATCGCTTAACACTCTAGTTTATATTAATGAGAACATTAAATACCTCTAGTTTTCAACATAGAAAATAATTAATACCAGAAAAGAAACATAATATACTTAAAAAATAATCAGCTATGTTGTTCATTTAATAACAGTGGTTCGGATACCATTTATAAAAATCCTCTACTAGAGTTTTTACTCAAATCAATAAAATTTTTAGCCTTAGGTACAGAAATTAAGGTATAGCTATAATAATAGATCTTAAATACAAGAAAATGCTGGCAAAACCTCGACAGATCCAGGTCAACCGGGTTGAATTTTCTTAGTAAAGAAATCAGATGGGGGTTTATGCCATATCTCAGGGGACAATACTTTGATGTATCTACATAACATTCCACCTGATATCAAAGATACATGTGTCAGAATTCTTGCAGAGCAAAGACTGACTAGATAGATATCCAACAAACTTTTATTCTTTTACCAATTGTACCAACTCCCAGAATGTTTCTTCAGATCTATTGCAACAATGAGTTGCTCTAATTAATTGCCTTAATTGGCAGAAAGGCCTATCATAAGTTCCAAGAATGTTTGCTATGGTAATAAATTGGGTTGCGGAAACCCAACAATCACAGGGATTCCGGGTTAGTATACCTGGACCATTCTTATTATTGATCATTCATGATCAAATAACTTTGGAAACATTGCAGGAAATGATTTCTTAATGATTCTTATGGTGTTATTTTATGTATATTTATTTAAAATTTAAATTGCAAAGTTTTAGACACTTTTGCACTGTCCATGGTTGGAGACGACACACTGTCAAGGGGCCTTTTCCTGCAATGTGCAAAGATTGTGAAAACCTAAGCCATCATAACATTGGAAACTTAAATTGCAAAGACAATGGTGAATATATTATAGTATTTGAATCTTTGAGATGGCATGTGAATCATTAAATATCTGTCCTGGGACCTTCTCAGGAAATAGATTAGTTGGTGCTTTGGTATACCCAACAACATTTTGTGAAACTCGAAAGAAAGTATTAAAGTACTTAAGGAGTTTAATTTCAAAAATCTTAAACAAAGCAGAATTTCTTAAAAAGAATCTGAAGAGTCTATTGCACTTGCAAAAATTTGCAAACCGTGCCATCCCCAAGGGTCGACTCCATGGTTGCAATTTGAAACTGTTCCTGAGAAGTTCCCAAAAAGCAAGCTACAGGTAAAGAAGGTATCATCTTTATCAGTCCCTTAAGATCTGGAGGGCGTTATCAAATGTCTGGACAGGGTTCAATGCCCTGTCAGCATAACACACGGCCTAGACTCAGATGCAGCGTATGCAAGCTGGAAAGGTCATCTAAATAATCAGTACCTCTCAGGAGAAGGCCAGAACCATTGGCATTCCAACCCTAAAGATGTATGCATTATTTGCCACCACAAGAAGCCATCGGATGGCTCTAAAAGGGGCAAAATGTTCTGGTATAGTCAGACAACAAGATCCTTGTTGCATACCTCAAAAACAAAAAAAAAAACAAAAAAAAAAAGGGGGGGGGGGACGATCAATAGCCTTGCTATAATTGACATCCAGTCTCCTAAAACTGACAGATCGTTTCTAATTAGATATCTCAGCCACTTACCTCCCGAGGAGGTTAAACGGAATTGCGGATCGCCTCTCTAGGGGCCGCAAAGTACTGGGCTGGTACTTACTCCCACAAGCCACGGAGGCTATACATATTCAATGTTTTGGACACCCCACATTGAGACCTATTCGCTTCAAGAGAACCATCGTACCAAACTTCGTAACCTTTGATTCTATAGATGGTGCCGCAGTCTTTTGCGACAGTGGGATTGTCGGTTGGATTGGGTATTTCCCCCGCCAAGATTAATACCCAGAGTTCTAGCTCTTGTTTAAACAGGGCAACTACTACTATACTACTCGGCCCAATACGTGACCCACTCGGAGTCAGGCCTCCTCTAATGACATGGAGGGTATTTAGCCTACTGTGCCACGCTGGCTAGACAAGTTGGGACAGGGTCTCTAAGAAATTTCCTTCTCTTCTGGCTAAGTTTCCGCCCTTGTCATTCCTTTTTGTCGGCTCTTACGACACCCTCAGGATGGAATGGGGTGGTGACCCTGTTTATTCTAAATCCGTCACCACACGGAAACAGGTAAAAGGGTTACAGTATAGTAGTAGTCGTATATTACAATATATCTTATAGCGCTGGAGTAGACCAAGTGCTTTTGGCTACCCGAGTTGCGAACACGAGCTCTAGCAGAGCCGGTACCAATACTGAAACCTGCGGAAGGTTCTGATAGATTTGAAAACGGAATTATCCCCTCACAAGTAGGCCAGTGGTCTCTACATGCGTGGGAAATTGGGGGTGGTACGATAACATTGGAAACTGGACCTTAGAGGAACAGAATTTATTAGAGAGTAGCTAGCGGACATCTACTCTTTCTATACTTATAGTTCCCCAACCAAGCGTTGGCTACGCTGGTCAGATCAGAATGCAGTTAGTGGCACTTAGTAAAATAAAAAAGAGGCACGGAGCTAAATTATTTCTAGACAAACTTGCTTGTAGTATAGGTAAAAAAAAAAAAAAAAAAAAAAAAAAAAAAAGGCACGGAGCTAAATTATCTCTAGACAAGCTTGCTTGTAGTATATGCCATTTTACTATAAAAGTCGGCAGTTACAACGTATTTGTCTGGAAGACTTTCCAAAAAGCTTTCATACAACAGTTTTTTTTTAAAGCAAACCAGCGCCAACTTTCTAATCATAACAGAAAGACTCTCATATCAGTCTGGGATACATGGATTTTAAATAATTGGTCTGTAATCTCCATAAATTTGAGGCCACCTTTTGAAATCTCTAAACGGAGTCTAATACACATATTAGCCTCTGGCCGTAAAATACATGACCTCGCTTTATCTAATAAGCCAGTAGTGAAAATATCATTTTTGTGGATAATACAGTTTGCCTTGGCCAATATTTGGGTGTAAGACTGACAATATGTCACTTAGACAATGGTTGGTTGTTGCGGAAACATCCAGATCAACATCTTTGCCCAGTCACAAAAAGAACTAATTGAAAGCACAAAACATAGAAGAAAGGATCTTCTTGATGCGAGATATCTTTATTATCTCTATAAAGATATGAAATCTTTAATATGTATAACAGCTTTAGATATTTCACTTTCCGGACACTTAGACCTACTTGAGGACTATGATATGAGAACAGATCTGTACCATTTTTAAATATAATCAGATTGATATCCATTTCGGAAAATTTGGGATAGTAGTAGCCTCCAATGGCCTGATTGAAAATATACCTGTCCAGGGGAGGATATTGGTAGAATAAATTGGAAATTAATCCAAAATTACAATTTTTGTCACCCAGTGGATTGCCATTGTAAGGCTGATCCAGGCCAACATTTTATAATTTGATGGTTGTTTTAATTGCATTGCCATTGTAAGGCTGATCTAGGCCAACATTATATTTGATGGTTGTTTTAATTTGTGTACCAACTTAACGATTATGATAGATTTGCTTAACGATTGCTGATTTAGCAAACTATTAGAATTTTGAATTCTAGCCTATGGAGCCAAACATTATTGGATTTTTATTTAACAATTATTCGAATAATTAATAAAAGCAAGATGTCAATAAGTAAGTTCATCTCAATAAGTTGAGCATTGAATTTGTTTACTATCTTACTGGTTTAAATTACATTTAAAGATGATCATTTTGATTACATTGATCTCTGTTACAGTACCTACAGACTACAGAGCCTTTTCTGGTTACATTCATCATAGCATAGTGTCATTCAGCACCAGCAGATAACAAACAGGTCTTCAATTGAACGCTGTGTGTTTTATGAAAGCACATAATATAACTGTTTTGCATTCCAACAAAACAGGTATTATGTGTGCAATAAAACACACAGCGTTCCAGCAATGCTCTTGCTGGTGTATCGAAGACTATGAGCGGCCATATTTAATGGCGGCCGCCTCATCGGAGAGAAGAGGACGCCCCAGCTGGTGAGAGAAAGAGAAAGGTATAAAAACCATAGAGAAATGACCATAGATACCTAGTTTAAAGGTGAGTACATACTAGCCTTCTTCAATTGAACGCTGTGTGTTTTATTGCACACATAATACCTGTTTTGTTGGAATGCAAAACAGTTATATTTTTATAGTGATTCGAAAATCACTTGTGGTGTTGAAGCGTTTTAACCCTTGTCAAATTTATTATGACGATTGTTCATTTTAAAGTAGAAAACATATGCAAAGAAAAAATAATAAAGGGGTGATACACGGGCGTGTTAGCTACTTGAAAATTTTAAATCATTATAATGTGCGCGTGTCCCAGTCTTTGTTAGTCGATTGTCATTTTAAAATCCTATCTACTATGCAAACTGTGCTTGTTTAACCTATAGAACGCTTATTAAATTTGAATAAACATTTGATTTATTATTATAAAATTGTTCAGTGACATTATATTCTTGTTACAGAATCCGTATTATTTACTTTTAGGTTTATTATTTTGCTGAGTCTTGTATTTTAGTGTAGTACCTATACTGAATACACCGATCTCTAAAATTTGTGAAAAAACATCCATTTTTGATACAAATCACGCATCAAGATAAATATTAAGATCGGTTTATTAGCTAAAGAATGACAAATTGTATATACATGGTATATATTTTAGTGCATATAATTTGGAAGCGACCACTATAGTAAGTCGTCTAAGGATTTGCCTCCCGACATTATGGTTTCACTTATTTGTAAGTTTTATAGCAAACTACTGAACCGAATTTGATAAATTTTCTATGGGACTGAAGTCAATACCAATCCAAAAATGTATGAAAAATAGAACATCTATTTTTTCATTCGCAGACCTATGAAATGTGAATATGTATAAAATTTCATCAAAATCGGTCGAGCCATTTAGGATAAGTTGAATAACAAACATCGTGACACGAGAATTTTATATATTAAATATACATTTCCAGCATGTGAGTGCATTATCACTCATACAAATCATCGTGTGAGTGAAAAGTGAATTCATTAGGGGATCAAAACATTGGTGAGCACAGCATTATGGTTGTCACGAATGTAGATGTGCTGTCAAATGAGAAACGACAACTCATTCGACATCGAGACATTTCTTGCGCTTCACTAGGCGTCATTAGAAATTCGCGAGCTACGAATTTATTTAGATTGGAGATGTATCTGCAGGTAGCATCAAAAAATGGAGTGTTAGGTATGTGTATTTAGTATAGAATAAATGAGTCAACGACTACCAAGCACTAACAGTATAATAAAAGTATCATAACATGAATTGGTGTACCATTACAATTGTTATGCCCTAAAGCCACAATACTTTTTTATTGAACGTATTACGAAGAAGTGCGTTCTTTTTTCTTCGCAATTATCACAAATGTAAAAAAGTTAATAAATTTAGTAATTTTCTGTAAATAATGTTTTTTTTTGTACATGACAAATGTTTCTTGCCAATGTTCTTTGCCAATACTCTAAGTATAAACATTGATTTAGAAGAGCGGTCTGCCAAGATTTTAACCATCTTGGAGAAACAGAATTAGTCACATTCAAATATATCAATATTTGTAGATAGAAAAATTATTATGACCATTGCTCTATGGTTAATATGACTGAATAAGAGAAGCTAGCGAAGGACCATCAAGTATTTTTATGAAGACCATTTATTTACGCGATCACCTACAGTAAGTTATTAGAATAGCCTGTTAGAAATTTTCACGTTTAAAACAATTTCATTTTATCATTATCATTTTGTCAAGGATTTCCACGAAGGATCCTGAGTCTACAAGCATTGTGCTTTCCTGAACGCGGTCGCCTCTCTAAGGCGTATCGCACACTGCAAGAGTCGAGAACGTTTCCATTACAAAGTAATTTAATGACACCGTACCCCAGAACACAATTGAATAATAAAAGAAGGCAGGTTAATTACATATTGTCTAGAACCCGTAAAATTGTAGAATGTGGTTTCGGAATGTTAGCCTCAAAATTCAGATTACTTCGATCGCCTACTGAATGTCATCCAAATAAAGCAGATCATTTGGTGCTTGCTTTTATAATTTTATACGTATTTTCGAGGGATCCGTGACTCAACAGCGAATAATAAATATACAAATACCGCAAAAAAAAATTGAGAAATCGCCTATGTTAATATGTTTGCGATTGTGCCCCTATACATCTTCAAAACATGTACAGCGTATAAAAAAATATATAATACTCTTACATATTTGTTTACTTGAAACTTAAACTTGATGCAAGCAAAGTGAATGCGCCAACTATGTGCCCTGCCCACTGCTACTTATGCTTGGCAATGCTATAAACTATAGTATCTCCTCATTTCTCATTCTCTAAAAAATAATTTTACCATGCAAAAATTTAAAAAAAATGCCACATCCTGTACCTTTTATGAATCGGCGAGTTGCTTTTACCGGTGCGACAATACGCACCTGTGTGACAAATGAGCACTAGCGACAAAAATCGCGCCGCGCTTACCACATTTGGCTCAATTAATTCGTCTCCAGATGTCTCTTAAAGCGACATACTCTTGTCATTGCTTACTAAACATTAGACAGGGCTCCGAATTTTTTTTTTTTATTTATTGAGCAATACACGGGTTCCTTACAATATAACTTATTTAAATTAATAACAAGTTCACTACATAGTATAAAACAAAGTCGCTGTCGTCTGTCCGTCCTATGCTTAAATCCTTAAAACTACGCAACGGATTTTGAAGCGGTCTTTTTTAATAGATAGAGTGATTCAAAAGAAAGGTTTAAATGATAAACTGGTACATAGATGTTCATCATAGCACCCGTGCGAAGCCGGGGCGGGTCGCTAGTATGTTATAATTTGTTAATTTTAACAGTGTATCATAAACCAAGATTGGTTTTTCCGTACACCGGAATTCACCACGAAACCCCTTATCACAAATGCTTTTGTCCGAAATCATTTTTATGTGGGTATGCATTACAAAATAAAGTTAAAAAGAATTTCTATAACGTACTATAACGGTTGAACCGTGGAGGCGATTAACCGCGCGGCCTGTCGCTTTTCAAACGCAACAAATAATATGCATCCGCATAAGATTGTACGCACTAAACCGCCACAAAATGTCAACCGCGCCAGTGCGTACAATCAAAAGTGTTTTATATTAAACTGAAGAAGCGGCAGGCCGCGCGGTTAACCGCCTCCGCGGTTCAACCGCTAATGCGTACGGGGGCTAAGGTAGACAATAATAATAATGAAGTCTGCAACAAGGCATCCATGAAAAACACAATTGCAATTTAAAGGTATACTTAGGATACGTACGTTTTTATATTTTGTAATATGTTTATAGTTCTAATAACATAGTTCTACAGCTCTGCGTTTTCTATTAACATTTTCCAAGACTCTTCCTGCCACAAAATCCATATTCAATATGTTATCAGTAGAACCTTGATAAATTCCGTGTGGTGACAGATTTAGAATAGATTGAGATTGAGAGATTGAATAGAAGAGTCGATAACCGCGAGAGAAGAAAATCTTCAAACCAAACCTTGTGTCAACCTATATAGGTATATACAGGTTATAACTAGTGCAGGGGTTTCGTTTAAAAAAAAACGTGGCACAGTAGGCTAATTAGCCGACTCAGTAGTGGGTCTTAATTAGGCTGAGTAAAAGTAGAAGTAGTGTGCATTTTTAAATCGTTTTTCCAGGTCTATAAGTTTCTAGTCTATGGCACGGCATAGCAGGCACTTAGCTGGTAGCCGGAGGCTCTGATTTATGTGCCCGGGCTACGCTCAGTCGCGACAATTCATTTCAATTAACGCTCGCAACACCCTCCGGCGATCGCGAGCTGCCATATAAGATGAATATAAAGTTGTTCTACTTGCTGAGTTAACAGCGATTATGATATTATCAACAGGGTACCAGTTAAATGATACCGTTGACCGCCAGTTCTATATTGTCTTTATTATTTACTAGCGACCCGCCCGGCTTCGCCCGGGTGCAATGATTAACATCTAAAATTTTTGGTTTTTCTCTACAATATTATGCATGTATTATATACATAAACCTTCCTCTTGAATCACTCTATCTATTACAAACCGCTTCAAAATCCGTTGCGTAGTTTTAAAGATATAAGCATACATAGGGACGGCCAGACGACAGCGACTTTGTTTTATACTATGTAGTGAGTAGTGATAGTGATACAAAGTTTGCCTGGAAGAGATCGCGGTGTGCGATAAGGCCGCCCAATGTACACGTTACCTTATAATATTTTATGTTTAATTTCAATATACATAAAAAAAACACTGAATTAAATAATAAAAATAAGTAAATATTTTAATCAATAAATATTTTATTGTCTGTATCCTGTCTCTTTGTGTGTATTATAGAGTTTATAAATAAATATTTAAGTTAGTTTATAATAACTTTTTATTCTACTACTACTACTCATTCCATAAACCACTGCTGAGTCGACTCACCTCCCATTACATAGAGGGTAATTAGCCTACTGTGTCACGCTGGCCTTATGAGTTGGCAGGCTTTCGTTTTGAGTTTTCCTTCTCTTGCGGCTAGGTTTTCGGGTATGTGATTTCCTTTTGTCAGGTTGGAATGAGGTGGTAACACTATGTATTCTAAATCCATCACCAGACGGATGGACTTTTTATATATATTTATCTATTTTGTATCGTAATACATGTCATAATATTTTATTACATATTTCATTACACTACTCTACAACCGTCGACGTCTAAACTGAATCTATCAAAAACATTTGAATGTTTTACTTTCTGTAAAATATCGTTTTTATTTTTAACTAGCTTTTGGGCGCGGCTTCGCTCGCGTGGACTTCGAACCCGTGCTTATCTCTATGCATTTTTTTTTATGAATATAAAAGTGGTTATTGTGTCTAAACTATGATAGTTAGATATGTGCTCTCGCGGACTTTTTTGTAGATCTTTATAAGACCTACAAACCCGTAGTACTTCATTTTGTTCTATTGTCAATCGTTTTTGCAGCGCACGCATAAATAGGTTTTCGATTTTACACCTTGGGTTACAAAATCGCAATTTTCATACGGATCCCTAATTCTTTTGAAAATAAAATATAGCCTATAACCTTCCTCGATAAATGGACTATCTAACACTGAAAGATTTTTTGAAATCGGACCAGTAGTTCCTGAGATTAGCGCGTTCAAACAAACAAACAAACAAACAAACAAATAAACAAACAAACAAACTCTGCAGCTTTATATATTAGTATAGATTCATTCCATTAAAAAGCTTGTTTGACCAATTAACCCTTAATACCTACTTCATCGTAAAAAATATACCAATAGAGGCCTTTTTTCACTCGACCAAACAAATCTAAGCTTCATTAAGTGTCTCGGAAAAAATCCAAACAATCAAAATCAAACGGTTTACATAGTGAATCCCGATCATTGTCGAGAATTCATTTGTCCGTTAAAAGCGTGGTTGAAACGAAGCGTAGTGCACAGTGTTCTTCTTGTGACGTGAATGTGACATAATTGGGAAATATTATCTTTTTTTTTGTTTTCAAAAAGTTTTTTAGTATAATTCGAATAAATTGGTACAATGAATAGGCACGTGAAATTATTTAAGGTCTCTAGGTCTCAATTCAACTTTATAAATAACTAGCTGACCGCAACCTTAAATGGATCAAAAATAATTCGTATAAAAAAATATTGTTTTTTCACCTTTTGACACATTTGCTGCGAAGCCATTTTCAGATAAATTATTTCCAGTGCGTTAGGGATCTATTAGATCCCATAACTGTACTTAACTGCAGTGCGTTTGGGGCCTAATCGACCTCCTCAAAAAAAGGTTTTTAAAAACTGCATAAGTCTTTGAAAAATTAAAATAAGACATTGGAACTTTTTGTGAATTAAAGACCATTGATTACTCTATTTTAAGGTTGCTTCGCCTCGAGTTATGACATATGGATTAGGAGGAAATATTCTTTTTTATTTGCCAAATTTCAATAACTTATACATAAAAAAAACACTGAATTAAATAATAAAAATAAATTAAATAACTAAAATTACAACAAAGGAATTTGCGCCAGATCGCTGTCATCGGGTACGGTGCCAAGAAGGCTGGTAGCATTGCCACGTTGAATGGCAATGCTAATTCGCTGAGCGAAGTAATAACCAGCCTTCTTGTCACCGGTTAAATTTAGGAGACGCCGGGACAAATCTTTGTAAAAAGATTTAAATTCCGTGCCCCACGGACCAAAAGTTTCCACCCCAAGCGGCACAAACATGTAACTCGAATCGAGCTGACTATATTTGCGCCGCTTGAGGGATTCAGCAGAATCCGCAGCGCTGCCAGCCCTTTTCGCAGTCCCCGGAATATGCGATGGCGCTAGGGTGTCAACGCATGTGACATCCCATACCAAGGGCCGTCCCATGGTCCAAGGTATAAGCGTCATCCCATCAGGTCTCTTGCCATCGTCACGCATCAATCCATTTGGCTCCAAAATGGATGGTACACCGGCGGTGACAAGATTCCGACGAACTACGTCATTAAGAGTGGCATGCCGCGATATTCTGCCTGCACTTCTGTAACAGGAAAGTCCGTGGTGGCCAAAACGATCAACTTTAGAACCACAATGACAGTTATGTGGCGCAAGGCATTGGATGCCTAACCTAAGAGATACGGCCAATCTGAACGCAGTAGAATCAATGAGGGTGCCTAAATGTTGTGAAGGGAGAGCCTGCAACCAAAGACCAGATTCCCACTCTCCCACGGCAATAAGGCGCGCACACTCTGTGGGATTGCTAGCGTTAATAATTTGTTGTTTCCGCACAATCTCACATAGCTGCACGTCCCATTCCCGCTGGGAGGATGGTATTGATGGCTGGCTATCATTTGGGCAAAGCTGTTTCCAAGCATTTTTACCTTCTTCCAGGTAGGATATAGCATAGGCGGAAAGAGAATTTTGTAATATACTTTTAACGAGCTCCTCCGTGCTATATATAGAAGACAAAAATGCTGGGAGCGCTACGTTGGACAATTTTCTGACTCCCAAACCTCCAAATCTTATTGGTAATGTGGCCTGGCACCACGAAACATCAGAGAATTGGAGGTTCAGAATTTTAGTTAAAGTTTGCCTAATAATATTGTCTAATTTTTGTAAAAGATCAGGGAACTTCCAAAGAAGACTACATCTCAAACTGTATGTAAATTGAGGTACAAATAGACAATATCTAATGATGAAAAAGGCCATATGTGTATTAATTTCTAATAGTCGTTCCGAAAAATCGTAATTCTTTTTAATTTTATCCGCTACGAAAGACGGGACCGATTCTTCAAAAATAGGGGAACCTAAAAGGTAAAGCGAATCTCTACTCAACATTTTTATGCTAGGCGCCAAATTGTCGAAGCTTTGGTGTATCAAATTTGGGTTTGAATAGGTTTTGTTCAAAAATAGTTCACATTTAGAAAAATTTAATTTAAGTCCAATGTTTTCAAATTTGTCTTTTATAAAAGACAAATCGCGTAAAACGGTTTCGACGTCACCGCCTATAGTGCCATCATCGAGATACCACACATTGAATTTGGAATTTAGATTACTTATTATCGGATGGATGGCCAGACTAAAAATTGCAGGACCTAGAGGATCACCTTGTTGGCAACCTGTTGATGATAAGATTAATTTGTTTTTGTAGATTAATTTTGTACTAGTGCCGTAACACTGCGAAATGAAACTATAAGTTTCCGGCATCTTACTTTTCACTTCACTCAAAAGGGCTCCCCTATCGATTGAATTGAAAGCGTTGCGTATGTCCATTTTTAGTAAAACGTTACCACCATTTTCATTTAAGTATGTTCGTAGAGCATGTACAGCCGCTTCACAACCTCCACGAGAACCGAAACCGAGTTGAAATGGGCGAAAGTACTTACTAATGTGTTCCTTAACTTTTGCGCAGCATACTTTTGCAGTGAGCCGTCGAAAAGTCGTGCCAACGGCTATGGGTCTTATGCCTCCGTCTTTTTTTATTAAGGCGCATAAGTTTGCTCCGTACAGAATATCGACGATCTCACCACAAACGCGACCTGACAACATTAAATTCACCAGGGCTGTCAGGTCCTTTAAAAGTGATTCGCCGGTAGTACCATTGCTAAAACCCAAAAGATCTTTGAGGTGCTGTGGTGTTAAAGAGTCTAAACCACCGGCAGAACCACTTGGGAAGGAGATGATTGCCCTCATGACATCATTCTCGTTGACTTGAAGGAACCCATCATCGGTTGAGCTATCCGGTAAAACCAGATCTTTTGAAGCAGAAGGATGTTTTTCTTGTAAAGCCAAGAGCGTGTTAAGGTTATCTGGTGCTAATTTGTCGCTAGAAAAAAGTAATCTGGCAGCCCCTTTTATATCTCCCTCACCTAGTCTTTGTTCTACGTGACGATAGCCCAGTCGTTGTGGTAGTTTATTTTCAATAAAACGTTCAGGTGTTCTTTGAAAATATTCACAGTTTTCTTTGATTCTAGAAGTTAAGCTATGTTTATTATTATGATCATTCTTGACATGTAATATTCTATATGGGAAGGTAAGAAGATTTTGCCAAGCTGTAAATGAATTTTCTTTGGTGACGCTGCCTATGGCACTTGAAAAAGCTTTGGCGACAGAAGGTCGAGCGCCGCGTGGAATACGTTTTAAAATGGGTGTGGATTGTTTTAATAGGGAAAGGTATTCCCAAAAAGGGAATACTAAAGGAAAATAGGCTATCTATTGTATCCCGCATCGCACCAAATGATAGTGCTGTTTTAGTTGTGACTAGTGAGGGAAATGTGAAAGAAATCTCAAATATCGATAATCAAACCTTTCTACATATAAACCTTCCTCTTTAATTAGGGGCTGTGCATTAATTACGTGAGGTTGAAAGGGGGGAAGGGGTCTGGCAAAAATCACGAAATATCACAAGGGGGAGGGGGGTATACATAGGGACATATATGTATACAGCGGGAACGACTTTGTTTTATACTATGTACTCCGTCCCCGTTATTGGCAATCCGTTTAATTTTTCAGGGAATAAAATTTGCTTATGTATGTGATATTTGTATCGAATCAACAGCATAAAAATAAGTTTTAGGCTTCTAGCTCTAAAAATATCGATACTTTTTTAAGACTCCCCTACCTTACATAGGCATACTTTTAATGCCAACTACTGAGTTATTGCGTGAAACCGCGACATACAGAGTTTCTTTCGCATTTATAATAACAGGAAGTTAGGTTATACAGTAGGTACACTGATTCATTCACTGCAAATGTAACGACTGCAAATGTAATGTAATGCTTATGTAACTAGAAAACTGGACCGAAAATACAAAATATTTTTCTTTGATTTACACTTGATTTACACACTTAACACTTATTCCATCGTAAATTTGAGTGGGATACGCAAATGAAACCGATACCCTTTTGACACAAGTTTATGCACCCCACTTTTGACACAATAGTCTGTTTCTACCTTAATTTTGATATCTCCTCCGTTTCCGATTCACTTCCCGAATTAAATCCTCTAATGCACTTTTCCTTTTATGAGAACTCTTAATTGAATTTATTTTAAATAGTTTAGCGTAGAGTTCAGAAATCGACAGCGCGAACTCACGTTATCGACACTGGATCAGCACTAAAGCAAAGCGTGCGGCGCCCGCGTCCCCCCTCTTCACTCGTTCTATGACTCCAAAAGATCCCGTAACGCACCTATGACATAAAATTACTACTCAGTGCGTTAGGGACCTCTTCGACCCCCTAATTTTTTTCTAACCATAGATTTAATATTGAAGCGGGAAGCATGTATATATATTTATCTCTGTCATAGACATAGAAATTATAAGTGTCCCGCACAGATGGAAAGAAACCGATTTTTGGCGCCGCACTGGGCGTAAGGATCGTAAGGGGTCTTTTAGATCCCTTAACGCACTAAACGTGTTAAGCCTTCCCTGGACTATTTCCTTCCACGAATATTTCAAGACCAAAGTTAGACAAATCAGTCCAGCCGTTCTCGAGTTTTAGCGAGACTAACGAATAGCAATTCATTTTTATACATATAGATAGATAATTATATTTTTTAATTGGAGAAAGGATAGAAATTAACGTGGATATCAGGGACGTTTTCAGTGACATTTTGATACACGTAGTTAAATTTATTTTGTTTTTTTGCTATATTAATTATCGTATAGAACTAATATTAATTTGTTTAAATTCAGCCAATTATTCACAGAATGCTGAGTGAAGCCTTTACTATTATTTCTTAAACATAGAAAAGAGAAATTATCCACGATGACCAGGCGAGCTGCCACAGGCTAACAAATTTTCATTTTCTCGTGTCTAGATATTGTGGCACATCAAACTGACACTATATTTAAATTACAGATTTCCTTATTCAAGAGAAGAGTATATAGACTATAGCTTGATATAGAGGAAAAGAACTATAACATTATTATTAGCTTTAACACATATTTACTAGTAGGTACAATTTATTGACAGGCCTATCTATGGCTTCCCTAACCTCTCGCCGTGCTGCCATCTTCCTGTGGTGGGGAGCTTTGAATGAGGGTCCGGCCCTGACACGGATCTTCTGATAAGGCTAGGTTATCGGCTTTTTCAATGGTGACACTATGTATTCGAAATCCTCACCACACGGGTATTTTTTTTAATAAAACATAAATGTAAAATTTTGCCCGCTCTCCTGCACAGTGTGCAGGTTGAACTGAACAAACAAAGCGAGTTGCGACGCGAAAAAGTCCTTTTAAAAATGTCGCGGCACGTACGGTGGTGGCGTCATAGTATAAAGAGAGGGGAAGTAGGTTATCTTCATACAAACGCACCGCGCGCGGCTTGTATGTGTGCGCTATTGTATCTATGTGTCGACGCACGCACACTTTAACAAAATCTCGACCCGTTTCTCAGTGCGCCAGCCGGGGCTAACACTGCACAAGGTTCGCGCGCGCGTCACGGCTTTTCGGCACCGCTAAATGATTTATTCATCAATATCATCATCAAAATGTCTGATAATCGCAGAAGAACGTATTGCTGTGTGTTTGGGTGTCTTAATAATTCATCGATTCCAGACCTGTCTCTGTTCAGATTAACTATTGAACAGGAAAGGTAAGTTAGTCACTTATTCTAGCATAATATAATTTTACTTGATGATGAGATACCTACGTACTTACATATTTTTTGTTTGTATTAGTTTTCTATCACACAGGAAGTAGGTAGGTAGGCCTAATTTCCTACTAGAATGTATTAGGTACTTTTGATCTGGCAATTGGTTTGCCGCTATTTCTTTGTTTACGTTTAGTTATGCCGATTTCTCAGTATTGTAGGTATAGTAACTAAGTACCTACCTACTTACAGAAAATCGTAATTCAAAATAAGTATGTACGAGTACCTAATTGACTAATAGTAAATCAAATACATATAAAACAAAGTTCGAATCATAACAACAAATTCGATTATAGTCTAAGAGACAGTCGTTAGTTTTTAATGTTGTTTTTATTTCTTTTAATGATAATATTTCATTCACTTTATTCATTTTTTATTATAGATACCTAATGTATATTAAATGTGCTTTTTATTTCAGACGCCTTCAGTGGCTGCGCTTAATTGACTGCGAGGATTTGATAAATAAATCCCAACCCAAGCATGTTGTTTGTGATATGTTTGTATTAATTAAAAAATAAATGTGGTCCTTTATGTGTAAAAATACTACATTATGCATAATAAAAAAAAATCTAAAAGCTGACTTGTAAAAAGCACTAAGCAAATAAATTAAACACAAGCTCTTAGACTATGTTGCCGCCTGTACCATATAGCGGCGACATGGCGAGTCGTGGTCGTGACCGTGACTTGACGTTGCCGCTGTACATGCGGTTGCTAGCGAAGCGCGACCTAATATTTAGCTAAAAGTGACAACCCTAAGACAGTAGGCAATTATATCACGAATTGGGCCGGAGATAGCCTACTCCCTCTTCTTTATACTATGGTGGCGTCCATTACTGTCGAGTGGCTATTGTTGGTTCGCAGATTTAGCCCCAGAACAAGGAAATCTTTCTACAGGACTTTCACAATCAATTTAGACGGTAACGAGCAATTAACCTTTCTAGAGGAATAAAAATTGACCTCAACTATCATACGGTGACGTTTTCCGTATATTTTCCTTCGTAAATGTACTAAAACCATATTTTCTCACAGTGAAGTAATGTGAAGTCCTAGGCTGGCAGGAAATAACGAAGGAGTACCTATCGACTTAAAAATTAATCCAAGTATATTACCAACTTACAAACATCTTGACCCTATCTATCGGTGATTGGCGGAGAAGAGGCGTAAGCCACACGTTAGTTTGATGTTATGCGCATACTTTGACCCACCACTATTGGATCAAGATGTTTTAAAGTAATCATATTATATTGAATCTGTAATAAAAAAAAACACTCAATCCTATAGTTTTAATATACCCACCCAGATTAAAAGGAAAATTGAAAGACTTAATTATCAAAAAAGTATATATTCTGTAAGCGAATGATTTAGAGAAATACGACATATCTGAATTTGATGACATTAACTTTTTGACCTATCATTGATTATTTGATATTAAAGCCATAATTGTAATATCATGAATTCAAGTATTGATGTAGGTATCCGAAGTTTAAAATTAGTCCACGACACCCCCAGAATGGAATAGGATGGTGACACTATGTATTCTAAATCCTTTAGTTATTAATAATAACTTAAAAATCTGTATTCTTAATTAATTAATTTTAATAAATTTTCATACGCATAGATTTTCTACCAAATGTTGTACCTACAGAAATACTTGACGTGTCACATTATCAAAGGTTTTTTAAAAATATTTTATCTGTGTGTTAAAATCTTATGGAAGATTTCCTAACCCTTTTAATAACTCAGTATAAATATGAATTCCCTTTAGGAACGTCTCTACATTAACGTATTCATTTTCAGTGTGTAATCTGGAGATGGTGTTGGTTTTTGCTGAGAAGCCGATGGCGGGAATCCCCAAGTTGCGGATCGTCAGCATGTCTGACGTGGCTGATAAAACTATTGGCCTCAAATTGATGCCCCTGAAAAATTACGTGTGGGTAAAATGAAGGTATATCGAATTTAAATTGACTCTATAACTCGTCGTTCTAGCCCATAAACAAATAAAAAAAAAATATCCTTGGACATTTCACACAACGCCATCTCTTCCCAAGCTAAGCAACTTAATGCTTGTGTTATGGTAACGAGATGGTTGATAAACTACTTATATACATTTTTTTTTGTAATTACATACATATTATAGATAGAAAACACCCAGACCCGGAACAAATACTTGTAGGTCGTACAAATCGTCGGACCTCCTCCAATTTTAATTTCCCTCCTCCAGAAATTAGCCTACTGTGATACGCTGGCAAGACAGGTCGGCACAGGATTATCAAGTTTTCCTTCCCTTAGTTAGTTGCCTCTTACGCCTCTTTAGGCCCGACTGGTAGTGTCATTCAAATCGTGGGGGCAGTTTACTAACATGTGATTCACGTACACAAATGACACCTAGGCTCAGAGCAAGTGTCTCTGGTTTAAACCAAGAAATTTGCCCTACCCCGGAATCGAACCGACGACCCGTGATCTAAAGGCATGTCTAAGCCCTAGACCAACAAGGCAGTCATGGGCCGAAACTAAAACGAATTTCAGACGTACTGTCCCGGAATCGAACCCGGGTCCCGGGTTCGATTCCGGGGTCGGGCAAGTGTCTTTGTCTAAGCCAGAGGCACTGGCTCGGAGTCTGGGTGACATTTCTACCTATATATGTATGTATTTACAAAAAAAATGTATATAAGTAGTTTATCATCTATCTCGTTACCATAACACAAGCATTAAGTTGCTTAGCTTGGGACGAGATGGCGTTGTGTGAAATGTCCAAGGAAGGATATATATATAAAAGGTAATAAGTTCTGATATGAACTCAGAACTTTTGATGAACAAAGACCTTTGAGGTTATTCTATAAGGTTGCCTTCGTGACAAAGGTAAACCGCTTACATATTATTAAGTGTCCTCCGCATAGTTTGCCAAAAGGGATTGGTGTCATCGACGGACGTGATGCCAGAAGTTAATTCGCGTCGAATATACGACACTTCAGTTCTATTGCCAGCCTCTTGCATCCACGAGTTTATCTGTACAATCATATTTACTCAAATAAATTCACTTATTAGTTTCCATTTCATCCGATCTCAAACAGAAAAACGCAGTACGTGTATCGGAAAACTCATAAAACAATTTATTTTAATTTATGAACGCTATTTGGTTCCAGTTGTTTAAACAACTGGAACCAAATAGTTGTTTAAACAACTGAAACTGATGAAATGAAATTAAATGATTTATTTTAAATTTTACAAACTCCTTTGTGCACATGTTCTTAGAGTATTCATTTCGAGTTCTGCCATATTTACATATCGCTAACTTAGGTTAACAAAACGTTTTGATTGCGTGAAACATGTGAACATTAGACATGCTTAATGTCATTATTTTTACCAAAATTACATACATTTCTGTTAGTTGTAAGGCTATAAGATGTTTAAACTTACCAAAGCCTCTATGTCTTCGGTAGCCGTATCAGGAGCTAGACGCATGTCGATCATTATCTCTATTTTCGAAGGAATTATGTTCACCATTAGACCTCCCTAAAATATGAAGTCCATAGTAGATCAAAGTTATACAATCTGAGATAAGACAATACTTTTTCTGCTATGCACATAAACCTATCTTGCAGTCTTAATAGCAGTAGAATCTGGTAAGAAACATTAGCTTAGAGTGGTGGTATGACCCGGGAGCAAACTTCTCTAATTGGCCAGCTATTGTGGCTACGTCAGAGCAATGGGTGTTTCCAAAAATAAAATAAAAAGGTGCTACTAAAAGAAACTTGTCAATAAGTTGCTTTTACTTACTTACTTTTGATAAGCGACATCTTTCAACTTACACTAATCACGTTGATATTAATGCTGTTATATCCATTTAAATTGTACTTTTCATTACTTCTCTCGATCGACTTCTGTACATCTCTGTATTTCATGACGGATGTTATAAACTTGTATGCCTGCGAAGATAAATTATGTTTTCTTAACATTATCACTATATTTAACGGGCAGTCTTAAACGAAAGGACAAAACGTGAGTTATTAGTATAGTTATTATTGTTTATTAAGTCTATTAGTGTTCAAGATTTATTTGTGTGGGTAAGTTTTTTTTAGTTAATGGCGACCGGTATCCCCACTAAAACCTACAACTAATTTGATCTTCATTAGCGACTAGCCCATGAACTTATTAACTGTAGTTTCTGATCTTGGATATTTATTAGAGAAGTTATTGATTATCGAATAAAATTTCTAATTTCATCCTTGCTTACCTTCTCCATTGCAGAGCCATCAGGCATTTCCAGTCCGTGACCTCCCACGCCGTAAATAGTAAACTGCATTTCTGCCAATTAGGACAAACTAAAGTATTTAATTGAATCTTCTACTAAAATGTTTCGTGAGCAAAAGTTTGTTGCAGGTTTTTTTTTGACACAAACCCTGTGCCCAGGCCAGCGTGGCACAGTAGGCTAATTACCCTCCATGTAATTGGAGGAGGCCCGACTCGGCAGTGGGTCTTATATGGGCTGAGTATTAGTATGCCTTGTTTGCCTAACGCCTTGTTGATCTAGGGTTTGCATACACCGCCTTTGAATAACCGGTCCCTAATTCGATTCCAGGGTCGAGCAAGTATCCTTATTTGATCCGGAGATAGGTTAGGGTAGTTGCTTTGGGTCTAGGTGTATTTGTGTGTTATGAATTACATGTCTATAGTTTAGTGGAGTCCTATTATATTAGCCGTAGATAAAGTAATGTCAGTTATAATATAGGCCTTTTTATAGTTCGGATAGCGCAGGCGCGTCCGCCATGTCAAAATCGCAGCAGTACCTATGACAGTTTCGGGCACTTTTCATTACTATGGCTGTGCAACAAGCATTATCACACATCACAATTTTAATTAAAGTGCCCGAAAAACTTGACGGAAGTTCGGGCATGCGCACAGAATATTTTCAACTATTACAAGGACTATATATGCATAATGCTGAGTACTTACGCCACGGTCTCCTGTCAGCAAAGGTAGCAAAAAGTGAATCATCTCTTGAGGACAATCCTTCGTCCAACGCAAAGCCGATGTTCAAAGATCTGAACTCTTTGGTTTTCACAAATTCCTTCATACCCCGATAACCACCAGTTTCTTCATCTGTAAAAAGACTTTCCACATTAGTTTCTCGTTATAATTCCAAATTTTAGTTATCTTATCTGAACAAGTACTGGTACTGGTAATAAATCATAGGTCCCCGACACACATAAAATTTGACACAATCGGTACCATAATTAAACTGACCACACTGTTTTTTTTTTAAACGGAACCCCTGCACTATTTATAACCTGTATCGCGAGGGCAGTATACAAACATGTAATTCACGAACACAAATGACACCCCGACTCAAAGCAAGTGCCTCTGGTTTAGACAAAGACACTTGCCCGACCCCGAAATCGAACCCGGGATCGATTGATCTAAAGGCGGGACATCCTACCCCTAGACTAACGAGGCAGTCCTTCCACCAAAACCGTCAAATAATAATACGATCATCCTAGTTACCTGGCATTACAGTGAGATGCAAAGTTCGTAGTAACGTCACGTTGTCTTCTTTTATTCTTCTTAAAGCCTCTAGACATTGTATGCCAACGTCTTTCGTGTCTTGAGTGCCTCTGCCATATATATCTCCGTTTTCATCCATAAACGCTTCGAATGGTGGGTATAACCAAGAAGACTGCAACAATACCGAGCAACAAACTTCTTAAGATTTAGTATTATGTAGGTAAATGCGGGACCTTTATTCATTTGGCCACAAGACAAGATAGCTCATAGATACACTGTGAATTCCTTTAAAAAATCCTATAAAGTTTATTAAGATGTCGTCATCAACTTTATTATAGACTATTAGTTTTACTACTACTTACTGGTAGTAGTAGTAATTTCCTTCCCTATGTTGGGAGGAGGCCTGACTCGACAGTGGGTCATTTATGGGCTGAGTAGTAGTAGTAGAAGTGCTACTGCCGATAAATGACCCACTGCTGAGTCGGGCCTCCACCAATTACATGGAGGGTGATTAGCCTACTGTGCCGCACCGTCCAGACGGGTTGACACAGGGTTTTGTTTCAAGTTTTTCTTCTCTTGTGGCTAAGTTATTGGCCTTGTCATTTCCTTTTGTCGGCTCTTACGACACTCTCAGGATGAAAAAGGGTGGTGACAATATGTATACAAAATCCTTGTATATTGTTTAATTCGGTAGTATTAGGTACTTCTATGCGGTTGTATGTAGCGTAAGCTTCCATAAATTTTATTATTGATTAGGCTATATTCCCTATCCTCCGAAGTGTGTTTTTTTACGTACCGCATCCACTTTAACAACATCCATGTGGGAGTTGAGCATGATGGCAGGTAACGATGGGTCTGACCCTTGTAGTGTGGCCACAAATATAGGCTTTCCGGCAGGTTCATATGTCTTGTAGGGGATCCCAGCATCTGTGGCTTGCTGCGCCAATAATTTCACAGCATTCACTATTGAAACACATAAAAAGACCAGTGTCATTCATTCCTTAATTCGAAAGAGACTGACATTTTCATTTGAAGAATGTTGTCATTGAAATACATGCTCAATTTGGACATGCGTAGGAAATATGATTAGCTTATAGAGTTTTGTTTATACGATCATAATCCTAGATAACCGTTCCATCAGGAGGGACTTAAGCTTGGCTTACGCCTTAAGCTTAGTGTTTTAAAACAGGTTTCACTCCTCCAGCTCATCTACGATCCCTAAGCCTAAGATCTTCTCTTTATTCTAAAGTGACATGAAAAGTGTAGTGTTTAAATTACGATGGGAGAATAAAATTAACGACCACACTCTTACAGATAACATTTTCGATAAAACAAAATTATAGGCCGTAGATTTAACTGTTTCGTTATACTTTTATAGACAACTGTCATCTAGTTTCGCCCGTGACCACGACTACTGCAAAGCAGTCGAAACGTCAGGAATTAAATTATGTACTAATAATATACACGCGATAAATCCGTTAGACAGTGTTTAATTTCAATGTGTAGATAATGATCACAAAAATCTAACATACCATTAATAAAGACGTTTTTTTTCTTAATTAGTCTAAGGATATCTAGTTAACGATAGAATATAACGACTGGTGTTACAATCTTCGTATACTTCAGATAAGTTGGTATAGATATTCTGATAACTTTGACAGTCGGGTGTGATAAATAAATACCTCGCAATCTTTTCCGGATTAAACCGGATAAAGACTATTTTGTTAATCCATCAAGAGTTTCGGTTCAGACAGACGACAGAGCAAGGATATCCATTCTTTGGTTTATTCCATACTTACTACTGCCCGTAAGTTCCCTACATTACGCAAAATTTCGACTATTTCAATATAATGAACATTCCAAATAAACGATTATAATATACCATACATTTGTAAATTATTTCTAACGAAAACGTCTTACATAAAATAAGGGACTTGCATACAGTGGTTTGGTGTATTTGTATGTGCATTTTAAAATGCTTCTTAATCTTTATCTCAGCCCTTAAATGATCCACTGCTAACTCGGCCCTCCTCCAAGTTTTGTACAAGGAAATAAGCCAAATGTGCCGCTGACCACATATTGACATCTGTGGACAGGGTTTGTATCAAGCTTACCATATCTTGCTGCAAAATTTTCTGCATTTTCATTGTCTTATGCCCGGTTTCTGAGGTACTACTAACGGCAGTTTATCCATTCAATAAGGCTATTGGTTCGATAACTTATGAAACTACGTTTCTGAACAACGAGTTGTAAGATAAACTTGGATTAAACTCAGGTTAACTTAACTGACCAATGTGTGCCGTTTATCGGTTCCATAACTTTATTTGAAGTTTTATTTCATAGCATAATATCAACTTTTAAGCTATGAAGACTTATTATGTATTTAAATAGGTAAATTAAAAATCAATAAACAAAAATTAATACCTAAACGATGAATAGTTTCATAGATTTTGATACAAGCAGGTCATCAGATTCTGATTTCGTTCTGATACTCGAGTTTTTAACAAATATATCTTTAACTAGAAATTTAAGAAGTAGAAGGAATCCTTTCGAATTCGATGTTCACGAATGACGAATTAAAAATGAGATAGCGCTTATAAAAAATAGTGTGATACACCTAAGTGACATCAACAGCCCTGCTCTAGCTCCAGTTATGCATCGCAAATAGACACTGTCCATACAAATAAAATGACAATGCATAATAAGTAACTAAAATAAAATACCACGGACACGAAACACAGCGAAACTTCTCAACCCAAGCAATGAGTTTGACCATTTTTTTTATAATGTGTTTGAGAACTGTTTCACTTGTTGAATACACAAAATAAGTTTAATTTATAGGTAAAATAGCGCGTGGGTATTAATTTACGCTCGGAAAAAATAATATCACACATAAAAGTAGAAATTAGCGACGAATTAAAATGATAAATACAATTTTAAAATCGTATTACAACAGAGCCATCTAGTGGCAGAATAAAGAATAGGCTATCGGTTCAATAGTTATTGAATGGTGCGTTACGTATTCAGAAACGCGGTGGAGTTTATCGAAAGCTTAAACTACTCGTAGATATAACTTTATTGAATCAATTGTTATTGAAGATATAACTGGGATCTTCAGAAACCGGGCATTAATCGGCTATTGATTGTCATTTCAACTTAACTAGAGTGTCAGTATGGGAGGTATGTCACCCGCCTTTGACACAAGCACTTGGCAAGTAGGACTTTTGAATTTAGCCGGATAATGCAACAGCATCGTGTCGGATACGCACGTAGATTTAGGGTCGGTTCACATGTGACGGAAAATGCGTCGCGTATGATCGGTCGCGTAACGCCAAAACACAGAAATATATGATAAATTTCACACCTAACCGATGATGCGTTAGTGCGTCGAGCGTACAGCATCATACATTTGTCTGTTTTAACGTAACGCGACCGATAATACACGACGCATTTTCCGTCAGATGTGAACCGACCCTTAGAGTAGCAAGTTTAGGGCCTTAAAGAATGTGACTCACCCAAGTTTTCATCTTGGCTCGTGTCTATCTGTATATATTCCCGAAACCTCTCCACTGATGGGTGTTTTAGATACTTAGTGTACTTATTCTTTTGTGGGGCACCGTTAATGTTATGTGCCAGTGAAAATAAACATAACATAACCTGTAGATTTAGCATCTTGAATCTGAAAATAATGTAGTTGATTTACGTAAGTTGCGACGGGTTTCCATATGGATTGTGTTACTATATACTCAGCCCGTTTAAGACCCACTGATGAGTCTGGCCTCCTCCAGTTACATGGAGGGTAATAAGCCTTCTGTGCCACGCTGGACAGACAGGTTGGCACAGGGCTTCGTATCAAGTGTTCCTTCTCTTGCGGCTAGGTTGTCGGCTTTTCCTTTTGTCGGCTCTTGCGACACCCAGCATGGAATGGGGTGGTGACCCCCTGTGTTCTAAATCCGTCACCATACGGAACATAAACTTTACAAATTTTGTTAATTGTTAACTTAACTGCTATTTTTTGTTAGCGTTAGCACGTAATACCTACTTACGATAGTTAACACACGAACTTTAAGAAGCACGGATAATAATTAATATTTTTCCAAACAAATCACTTTATGTTTACTGTTTGAAACACCAACATTTTTTTCTTAATAATCAATTTAAATGTTTGTCAGACCGCATGTCTATACGAGCAACGTACAGAAGCGTTTGAAATAAAAGTAGGTAACCAATGTTTTATCTGCATTCAGCCTCGGTCACGACAGAAAACTGTTCAAGAACAATTTGTCGGCCGAAACTACCTACCTCAATTAGGGCTGCCATCCTTTCAGGTTCCGCATTCTAATTAATCAAATTAAAAATTAATGCTGACGTTAATCTATTTAAGTCGTCGTTTTAGCCCTTAAATGGCCCACTACTAGTCGGGCCTCCTCCAAACTCATGGAGGGAAATTAGCCTACTGAGCCATGCTGGCAAGACGACAATTACGTATCTATACATATAGGTATGTGAAGCAAAGAACTTGGTACCCCTTATCACAGCCCTTATTAAAAAAATGCGCGGACAGAGTAGTATGAATGTCCCACACTTAAAGTGTATGTAGAGAAGCAGTACAGAATGCTAATATTGTTTAAAATGATGCAAAAAAAAAAAAACAAGAATTTAAAAAACTTATGGATTCGAATTCTGAGTGGTGACGGATTTAGAATAAATGGTGTCACCACTAAGGCACCACCAGGCGACTAAGAAATCTCAAGGCTGAAACATATCCGCCAGAGAAGGAAAAGTTGATATGAAACCCTGTGCCAACCCGTCTGGCCAGCGTGGCGCAGTGGCTTATCCCTCCATATAATTGGAGGAGGTCACATCGGCACCAAACGGAAAACTTCGCATAAACCGTATCCCGCTTGGAAGTAATGACCCACCACCAAAGAGCTTTAGCAAGCAATCTAGGAGCGAAAAAGCTTGTAGGTAATTTAGCCCAAAAAAAAATACCTATCCCAAATTTGTTTTGTTCCACGAATTTCTCATAACGTTTACAATAAAATAATGGAATTCGTTAGTTATAAATAAAACTAATTTAGTAACGATTCATGTTTAAATTTACGTTCTCCCATGTTACGTTACTAAAACGGTTTGGAATATTAACTAAACATAGGACTGTACGTCCTCGCCAAACTTTAAACCGCTCTGAATGTAGCCGTCGTCGGTGTCGCGTCGGTGCGAACTTGCGCATCGTACATTTGATAACCAATACGAACGTAGCACACTCACACTAACGCACGGGAGGTGCGGTCGCTTGCGGGTGGAAGACGGCGAGTGCGGGGGTGCCCTGCCTCCAACCCCCGCTGATACCTGATTTTGTGCTTTGCGCAGCGTAATGCGATGCGGCTACATTCAGAGCGGCCGTCAAGTTTGGCGAGGACTGTAGGTACATACGTAACCTAACCTTAAAACATCTGCTTAAAATATAACTGCGTTCAATGTCATATATCTAATAATACATTTGGTATTGAGCAACCCTACATGCAATTGCTAATACAAAACTAAATTTCATTTTGTTGGGGAAACATGTTAATGTACCTACGCGTTTCTATGTGTTGGTGTGATTATACAGTTTTGGCATTGCCGACCCCCAAAACATTTAGTTAAATCTATAGTTACTTAATATCGTTAAACTTGTCACGAAAAACTGCATATTACCAAGGTTATCCTTGACCAGCCAACTGTGATAGCCGAGAACACGAGGATGACGTATAGAACGACTTAAAGAACTAAATTCCTATGTACTAGTAGGTAAATCTGGTCGACGGGTAAGGAAAACTTTATATGAGTCCCGATGCCCGCTTGTCGAACTAGCCTGGTACAATATAGGTACATATTATACCTTTATCAAATGGTACAAGACACATCGCAGTGAGGTTACGTTAATTGACTGGCCAGCAGTTGAAAAAATTCGTGGTGCTAAGATTGGCATCAAACTGCCACTTTCATATCGTTGCATTACAAAAATTAAATAATTATAACTGAAGATGCGATAGCGAATTTAAAGGTTTTGGCATAGCCGATAATATTTTTTTATATTCTTGGGTCTGCTCTAAATTTAATATATATAATTTATTTATTTTTTTACTACTATACTTTTAATCTCTTGGAGATTTAATATATAATTTAAACAATGCATTTATATGATACATTGAATTGGGAATGTAGCCTACATTCCCAATATAAAGAGACGAGATTACCATTTTCCGTAAAGAGAAGTCCGTAAAATCTTTAGGTGGAGCCTAAACGTACTACTTAGTACTCTTATTATATAAAAAGTGGCCTAATTTTATACATATCAATTTGATAAATTTCCTTTCATCAACAATTGGTCATCACTAGGTACATAGTATAAAATAAAGTCGCTGTCGTCTGTCCGTCCCTATGTATGCTTAAATCTTTAAAACTACGCAACGGATTTTGAAGCGGTTTTTTGTAATAGATAGAGTGGAGGAAGGTTTCTAAGTATAATTCATGCCGTGCAAAGCCGGGGCGGGTCGCTAGTTGAACTATAAAATACGTCACAACTTGGGAAACATGCCAAAAGACAAGCATATAAACTACTACTCAGCCCATAAATGACCCACTGTTGCGTCGGGTTTCTTCCACTTACATGGAGGGTAACTATACAACTGTGCCACGGGTAGGCACAAGATTTCGTATCAACATTTCTTCTCTTGCGGCTAGGTTATCGGCCTTGACATTTCGTTTTGTGGGCTCTTACAAATCGAATCAAAAAGTTTTTTATTCGTATAAATTCTTGCGAATGCTTGAAAGCTTAGATATTCAGTTTATAACAAAAAAAAACCTAAACATCGCATTACACCCCTAGATATGAATCTTAGCGCATAACTGGTTGATCGATTCACTTAGTGTATATGCCTCACTTTATACGTAAATTACGCCTACTTTGTTTCAATATACACGCTAAATAAAAAACATGAGCGCTCACTTACTCGTTAACGAATACGGGAAAATAATTAAGACACATTAAGGAATACTAGGTCTACAATCAATACTGACTGTAGCACCAATGAAGTACGCAGCAATATTCTAGCTATAGGTAGTAAACCAGTACGGCACACTACTAAAAATAGCATATGAATGTTCTGATTACATTGTCCGCGTTACTTTGATTTCATGTAAGTACCAGACGGAGAGCCATGTTATGCTCGACAGAGTGGGCGCCACTATAATTTATTATCTAACAAGCTTCACCCAGCGGCGTCACCCGCGGGTAACATCGCACCCGTGCGAAGCCGGGATGGGCCTAGAATAATAATGATTTAGTTACGTTTTAGTTAGAAAACGTTTGTATGGGAAAAAGAAAAAGGCTGTTTTTAGGGTATTTCCGGCAATTATTCGAATTTTTCGAACTCCCCGTATGAAACGAATCATCCTTGAACTTCAACGAATATTTAAAAAAAAAATTGGCCAAATTGGTCCAGGCGTTGTTGAGTTATGCGCTTACCAACACATTTTGAGATTCATTTTTATATTATAGAAGATTACTTAATCTAAGAACCAGAGAGACACAACAGCTGGAGAAAGAAACCATAATAATAAGCAGTATTACAACTACTACTACTGCTGAGACAAAGCTCCTCCTATTACATGGAGGATAAATTAGCCTACTGAGCCACGCTGGCCAGAGGAGTTGGCACGGGGTTTCGTATTAAGTTTTCCTTCTCTTATCGGCCTTGCCATTTCCTTTTGTCATCTCTTACGACACCCTCAGAATGGAATGGGGTGGTGACACTATGTATTCTAAGTCCACCACCACGCGGTCCATCAAAAATAAGTGCTAAACAACAATCTGGACATGAAGCCGGTCCAGATTTTTGTTATCGTTTGTTGATTTTTGTTTGCAGTAGGCCAATTGGCCTTGTACCCGAACGAGCTATCTTGGCGATACTGTAATGTTGGGGTTTCTAGGGACCTTAAGAAGAAGACAACCCGCTAGTTCAACTGTCAACAACTCCTTTATTCAATTAATAACTACTTATATATAGTGTAAACTACTTACTAAGCTAAAGACGATACAATGTAGTATTAAGAAGTGTACATACTTGGTAATGCATTATTAAGAAGCATACACACAGTACAATACAGTAGGGTCCTGTTGGCTCCTGCATGGCTTAAGACGGAAAACATAGTAAACTTAGTGGGTAGGTAGGTGGGGATCTCCTCACCCATGTGGAGGTCATGCTTACCTGCTAGAGTAGCGAGTGTAGAACCGTCGACAGGACCGGTATCCGGAAAAAATAGCGGGTTCGATCCCCGCACGGAAGAAATATTTGTACGACCTACATGTATTTGTTCCGGGTCTGGGTGTTTTCTATCTATAATATGTATGGATTTACAAAAAAAAAAAAGTAACTATATAAGTAGTTTATCATCCATCTCGTTACACAAGCATTACGTTGCTTAGCTTGGGACTTGGGACGAGATGGCGTTGTGTGAAATGTCCAAGGATATTTATTTATTTATTACATTGAAGGCTGACTCTACAGTAGGTAATTTTTGGGATGTTTGGGTAATTGTGATAAATAAAATAAGCGGTAAATTTTGTTCACGATGGTACAATATTGTCAAAAGGTCCTTATAATCTAAATACATAATTTAATATCGTAATAATGCACCTTGCATCACAGTTAATTTATAAATGTTCGTGTGTGTTATAGTTATCTGAAACATTTCCAAGCCCTTTTAACAATTCAGTATAAATATGAATTCCCCTTAAGAAAGTCTCTACATTCATATATTCATTTTCGGTGTGCATTTTGGCGACTGTCTTGCTCTTTGCTGAGAACCCGATAGCGGGGATCCCCAAGTTACGTATAGTCAGTATGTCTGATGTAGCAGGTAGCACTATTGGCTTCAACTGGATGCCTCTGAAAAACAGCCAAATTATAGACTACTATAATTATCTGTGGTAGCCTAGTAAAATGTGATATAACAGTAAACAAGCTTCAAGTCTCGTCTCTGAGGATTGCTCGAACACGTATACCCGGAGGCATAATATAGGTTAATGCTCAAAGTGGTACAGTGAAAGGCATTTCTTTTTCCTACAATTTCCAAGATGCACATAAAAACGTATGCACTTGTATGTCGCAGGGAGATGATACCAAACGAGATTTTGGGGACATGACATATTGTTACACAACATTCAATCGATGTTGGTCTAAGGAAAGCTTGTGTCGCCTTTGGACCATAGGTTCCTGATTCGATTCCGGGGTCAGGTAAGCTTTGTTTAAGCCAGATATACTTGCGCTGGGACTGTGTTGTGTGTATCCAGTACTATTAATAGCAAGTAAATGTTACTACTTCAACTGTTATTAGAATTAATCTAGTGTACTAAAATGCCTATGTAAGCTATGTGTGAAATGTGAAAAGTGTGGGAAATTTAGCATTTAAGACATGACTGATATGTATGAGAGACAGAAAGTTATGGAGATACTAAATAGACTCCTTACATATTATTAAGTGTCCTCCGCATAGCTATCCAATAAGGATTGGTGTCATCGACAGTCGTGATGCCAGATTTCACTAGTTGTTGTACATACGACATTTCAGTTCTATTTCCAGCCTCTTGCATCCATGACTGTATCTGAACAACCAGAGTCTTATTTAAGCAAAACATTCTTAACTTATAAAATATAAAGTATTGTAAGAAATACATAATAGAGAAGTAGCTCTCTGCGAATAAATGAACTATGTATTTACTTACCAACGCCTCGATTTCTACAGGATTCGCCTCAGGAGCCAAGCGCATATCGATCATTATTTCGATTTTAGAAGGAATTATATTTACCATCAGACCTCCCTTAGAAAAAAAATATGGTTAACAGGAATATTTACCATTCTAATAAGCACTAATAATACTAATTTACACTAACACTAATTTGCAGTATTGCTAGCAAAAGACGTCCTATTCCTTCTGGGAAGCGTGGCACAGTAGGCTAATTTCCCTGCTTGTTATTGGAGGAGGCCTGACTCAGAAGTGGCACTTTTTTGGGCAGAGATAATGATGAAAATGTAATCTATTCTAACAACATTAAGAATCTCAAAATGTCAAGACAGGATTAGCAAAAACAAAATAATAAGTGATGTACGATAGAAAATAAAATAATTAAACACTCAAACTGCGACGAGGACTTAGTTAGGATATCCATGTGGTGACGGATTTAGTATACATAGTGTCACCACCCTGTTTCATTCTGTGGGCGTCGTAGGAGCCGACCAAAATGAAATGACAAGGCCGATAATCTAACCGCAAGAGAAGCAAAACTTGATACGAAACTCTGTGCCAACTCCAACCCGTCTGACTAGCGTAGCACAGTAGGCTAATGACCCTCCATGTAAATAGAGGAGGCCCGACTCAACAGTGGGATATATATGGGCCAAGTAGTAGTAGTAATAAATTCACGCTTACATTGATCACGTTTATGTTTATGCTGTTATATCCAGTTAAGTCGTAAATGTCTTTAGTTTTTTTTATCGACTTCTGTTCATCTCTGTATTTCATGACAGCTGCTATAAACCTGTACGCCTGCGAACATAAAATACCTCTCTTTTCCTGCAATCTTCATACCGTATGGCAGTTCATAAAACAGATTCAGTTATTAAAACATATGACGTTTCTTGTATCGCATCTAGACACTAATTTCTATTTTTAACCCCCGACGCAAAAAGAGGGGTCTGTCTGTCTGTCTGTCGGTCTGTCTGTCTGTGGCACCGTAGCTCGCGAACGGATGAAGCGATTTCAATAAAGTTTTTTTTGTATGAAAGGTGAGTTACGGGTGAGTTCTTAGACATGTTTGATGAAAATCGGGTGAGCCGTTTAAAAGTTATGAGGGGTGAAAGTGGGGAAGAATAACCGAATGTCTGCAAATATTATCGAGTGGGGTCCCAAATGAAAGCGCATCACGTGCAATTTAACAAAATCTACATTATAATAAGTATGTACCTATAAAAAGTATAAAATAAAAATTAAATTAAAAATTTAAATAAACCCCCGACACAATAACCTATAAAAATTAAAAAATAAAAATAAATAGGTACTTCGCGTTGGGGGACCAGGGGTTATTGTGTCGGGGGTTTATTTAAATTTTTAATTTAATTTTTATTTGATACTTTTAAAAAAATCTCATTCCTCTTTATATGATACAACCCGTGTTCTTAATGAAATAAAATTAATTTACCCATATTTGATTGTTGTAGGGTATGAGTTTGAAACACTGTATCTTCGAACTTATTATGACACATCGTGAGACCTATTATCAGTTTGAAAATATTTAGGCATCGAAATAATCCTTTGCACTTCATCATATCACTTTCTCACCTTCTCCATAGCAGATCCATCAGGCATTGCCAGTCCGTGACCGCCTACGCCGTGAATTATGAACAGCATCTCTGTCAAATAGACCAGAATTTAACAATTGGTATGTTAACGTCTATTCTATAAAGGGCGAGGTAAGGTTCGCGCGCATAAATCACCCTGAAGAGCTATTTTCTGTACGACTAAGAATATTTTGCGCTGTCTCGGATGCTACTCACTATTTTCCGACCCATACTGAATACCTATGTTACAGTTATGTGGCTAATACTTACGCCATACTCGCCTATCAGCAAATGTAGCGAAAAGCGTTTCATCTTTTGAGGACAATCCTTCGTCCAGCGCAAATCCGATGTTCAAAGACTGGAATTCTTCAGTTTTCACGAATTCGGGCATTCCCCCATGGCCGCCAGTTTCTTCGTCTGTTAGTAAACTTTACAATATAGATTTACTCTAACTACGTGCAAACACTTTCAAAGTCTTTCTTAACTTCATACTTATGGTTGACACCTTATATGAACCGTTGATCTAGAACGCTACACGCCAAAGTGAACAAGATGGTTTAAAAGCTTCTTACCCTATTATAAAAATAAAACCTTATTTATTTAGTACTTAGTATCAGCTAATGCTACTGTTCCGTATAAAATGATTTAAAACCAACTGATAGTTAGCTGAAGTATGTTAGATTGATGCCCCAACAAAATTGTGAAAAGGCATGTTAGAAATTATCGTGCAAATAATGTTTGGCCTTTACACAATACAAAACGCGATCTCTACAAAATTTCATTCATGTTATATTTTTTCACGTCAGTTACCTGGCATTACAGTAAAATGCAAAGTTCGTAATAAAGTCACGTTCTCTTCTTTTATCCTTCTTATAGCCTCTAGGTATTGTATGCCAACGTCTTTCGTATCCTGAGTTCCTCGTCCATATATGTCTCCGTTTTCGTCCATGAACGCGGCAAATGGTGGGTATAACCAGGAGGACTGCAACAATACCGAGCTATGAACTTCATAAAGTGTTAGATACTTTAATTACACTGTTTATTAATTAATGACGGTGGCTAACGCTGTTGAATTTGTATTAATGAAGCCCCATCGGTACTTGAGCAGTAACGACCAGGCATGATCGTCCTTCTCAAATCCTCTGCTGAATTTAGGCCGGTAAAGTGATTTGCCATCAGTTTTACGAGTAGGTGCCATCAACGTAGCAGTAAAATCTACTCATAGAGTTCGCAATTGAAAAATAATCGACAAAAGATTGATGCTACTCGACGAATTTCTTGTCTCTATACAGATTTTCATAAAAACCCTTTAGATATAACGAGAGGATCGATAGTTAAGGTGGATGTTCCAGGGTAGCCGCGAAATTCAAAAATTCTTACGTTTTTTGCAATTTGCAGGGCAGTGCTAGGTTGTATGATGATAAACATTTGATTCGCGGCTGGAAGACGTATGTAGTTACAGAGTTATAATCATCAAACTCATCAATACAACCCTCCAAGCTCATAAAGGTGCAAGAATGACTTTGACGTTGAAAAAGTTTTTCTTGCACCTTTATGAGCTTGGAGGGTTGTATTGATGATTTTTATGATTTTAATTATATAACTACATACGTCTTATAGCCGCGAATAACATTTTAATCAACATACAACCTCTAGCACTGCCCTGCAAATTGCAAAAAACGTAAGAATTTTTGAATTTCGCGGGCTACCCTGGAACATCCACCTTAAACTGACATAAATGCTCTCTGCAAAATTTCAAGAAAAACGAAGTAATGATGTTTATATGGTCACCTGGTGACTAAACTGCTTTAAGTAGGTATAGAAATATAATCAAAGAAACCCCAAGAAATATTATGGTTAGGTTAGGTTAGAAAGGTTACGTAGCTTGTAGGATAGTATTCATTAAAGGCAAACGATCCATTACCAATCAAATTACACAAATATATATTATAATACACGGTCTGTATAACAGACGACATCTTGCAATAAAGCATTGAATCAAGCAGAGTTTGTTAACTGTAGGTATTGTTGTACGTACCGCATCCACTTTGACAACATCCATGTGCGAATTGAGCATGATAGCTGGTAACGCCGGGTTAGACCCTTGTAGCGTGGCCACGAATATAGGTTTCCCGGCAGGTTCATATACACGGTAAGGTATACCAATATTTGTCGCCTGCCGCGCCAAAAAATCTACGGCAACCACTGTTGAAACATTTTAAGGAATTTATAAGTATGCAAGTTAATGATCTGTGATGTGACGGCTTTAGAATACATTGTGTCACCAACTCATTGCATTCGGCTGCTACAACCGGCAAGAGCCGATTAAAGGAAATGACAGGTTGGCACAGGGTTTCATTTCATCCCCCTCGACTGTGCTGCCACCTTGCCGTGGTGATTGGGCTTGAGTGCCTCAATGATCCGTGGGGCCATACCGGCCAGGGTCTCCCATGCGGGCCCGGGAGAGGTGAGACGAAGAGCGGCACCCAGCGCCGCAGTGGATTGGGGCTCCGGACCACTAGTCTGGACCGCTGCGGTGCACCAACGTCCTCGGGTTAGCGCCGGCTGAGGGCTGACGAGGCCGTATGTCGCGGATGGGGGCTGCGGGGCGGATCGCTGGTGCGCTGCGGTAGATTGGGGCTCCGGGGACTTGGGTAGACGACCCTGTCCTCTGAGTTTCCCTGCGAGCCCTGGACGGCTGCGGTGCCCCGTCGTCCTCGGGTTGGCCCGAGGGCTGACGGGCCTCCTTCTGCGGGGCCGTTGTGTCGCAGAGTGGGCCGCGGGGCGGGTCGCTAAGAAGGGAGCTCCGGCTGACCCGCGCCGCGGACAAGTTCTCTTCCGGCTAGGTGATCTGCCTTATAATTTCGTTAAGTTGGCTGTTACGACACCCTTGGGATGGAAAAGAGCGGTTAAATTATGTATTCTGAATGCCTCACCTTAGAGTTTGAAACTGTCCTTAATATTTTGAACCTTGGAGAAAATAAATAGTATATGGGAACGCCTCCAAGCGTTTCTTTTACTCACTGGCGCTCCGCGCTCTAGCGGCAGATAGGACTAGAATGCTAGAAAATGTTATTGAACTTACCCAAGTTTTCATCTTTGCTTGTATCGATCTGAATATATTCTCTAAACTTTTCCACTGATGGGTGTGTCAGATATTTTTTATATTTATTTTGTTGCGGTGCAGCATTTAAATTAGATGCCAGTGAGAATAGGAATAATAAAACCAGCAGACATGACATATTGACCGTGTAATTTGAAATGCTGAAAATAGTTTTTTTTTGTCAAATACGATATCATGGTATCGAATATATATACCTACGAATACGATCATCGCCATATTTTGTGCGCTACCCAACAAGTTACTCGTTATTAAGTAAGATTTATATATGGGTACCTAAATACTTATAACTTTGTAGAAAAAACAATTGAAAAATTCAACGCTCGTTGCAAGCACTCCATTTTAAAAATAACTTAATGGCCAGGATTATTTAAACACACCATCTTTATTTTTCTCTTTGGCTACGGGCCTAGAATATTCAGAACGAAATGCACTTCTTAGATATTTACTCCGGAAAGCCTCATAGTAGGTATCACTAGGTTAAGGTAACTTACCTGCCGATAATTATTTACGCATTTAAAAATCTATAGTAGACAGACGTCGGTAACAAATCCAATGTCAAATTTTGTAACAAATAGCGAGTAATTTTGATCACACTGGCAAGCCATTCAAACAAGAACTGAACAGAAGTTTAATTTTTTTGTTTTTAATTAAATTAATAAATAATACCCATTTTCATTGTCAAGTCTTAATGGATTTACTGTAGCACACTACAGCAAACCCGAACACTTTCCGCTTATATTAAATCGAACATACACGAGCATAGGTACCTACGTCATTTCTTACATGAATTACAAAAAATTTACATAAATCGTATATAATATATTATTCATTGCATATTAATACTTACATAGGTAGGTACCTACTCACTGTGCAAATAATATTTCGTCTTTACTAACAAAACCGGTACAAACTAGATTTAATAAATAATTGACTTGTTAAACGTTGCATTGTAATTTATACAAAACAGTGTTTTCATTTAATATGTATCAGATAGTTTTGGCGTTTCATGCTCTATATGAATTGCTTACGGCTTCTCTCGGATGGTTTTTGGGGCCGTGCCAGATCCGACTGTGGTATATGGACTAAACTATGGTATAAACTGGATACTCAGGAAGTAATTAATTTAAAACGTCAACTCCCTGTAGACTTAGACGTAGAAACGAAAAGATCCGTGATCCAAGGCAGCGCATAAGACTGCCTTGAATCACGGGTCTTATACAGGGTTGATACGACATAGGGGCATTTTTTTAACTGCTTATACTACGTAGGTATTATTTCCAGGCTCTGTACCAAATATCAATTAAATTGGAGCAATAGTTTAGCCGCAAATGTTTTTTTTTTTATTTTTGCCTCATTTGAACATGATGTATCTTTCCTAACAGATGTTTATGCCTAACGCATCGTTTATTAACCTTATGGGCTGTCCATTAACAACGTGATGTTTTTTTAACATTTTTTAACCCCTCCCTCCCCCTTGGTGATACCTGGTGATGTTCTACCTGGTGAGGTTAAGACTACCCCTCCACCCCCCATGAAAAATCACGTGTATTTTTGTTGTACCGTTTCGAATTCATACTAATCACATATAGTATACGCAGTGTAATTTAATGCCCCTCTGTCATATCAACTCTGTTTAACAAAATAGGGATTTTTCATGTAACCCGTTCACTGTATACATAGGTATAACCTGTATCATAGGGTCTGTTTTTAAACATGTAATGCACGAACACAAATGAAACCCAGACACAGAGCAAATGCCTCTGGTTTACACTATAAAACTTGCCAGACCCCGGAATCTAACCGGTGTCCCGTGATCGGAAGGCGGCACATCCAACCCCTAAACCAAGAAGGCAGTAGGCTAGGACATTGATGCTAGCTACGGAGGAGCAGTTCTGATTCTGTTCCTATGTTCTCGACGTAGAATGGATTCACATGGATTCCACACGGAGTGGAACAATTATTTTTTCCCTTTATATATGATGTACGATTTCTACCGTAACAAAATTACCTCTCGGTCAAAATCAGTACAACCCTTTCAGATATTTACCCGGAACAAACATAAAAACATTTTTCTTTCTATTACAAGAAACTTCCACGTGTTTAACAGGTAAATTATGAAGTGTAATTGACCTGCAGGTTAAGTTACGTCTGGCTCGGTCGGTGTGGGATTGATGACATGCGCCGAAGCATGGCTTCGAAGGGCATGTACCTATGTACAATGCATCGATCCAGACTACCAGGTCATACTTCATTTACATGAGACTAGGGTATCTGCAATCTATACTCATACAAAGGATATGTATTTTGTTGGTCCGAACATTTTTGGACCGAATCTCAGGAAGTGTTAAACTGGTCTTTATATACATCATCATAGCTATAGATGTAAAACAACCGGTTTATAACGTTATAGGTAACCAAATGTTGTGGTTTTAAACCCCAAATAAACAGTTTTAAACTCGCCTACAAAAATAAAAGAACACACACTTCATTTTGGGCAATTTTTCATAATTTATAGATATACAGGGTTGATAGGGATTTTTTTGAACTGCCTATACAAGGTATCATTTCCAGGCTCTGTACCAAAAATCAATGAAATTGGAGCAATAGTTTAGCCGCAACAGATTTTTTAAATTTTTGCCTCATTTGAACATGATGGATGCGTCAAGCTGAAGACAGGGCGCTATGGCGCTCTTTAGGGGAGGCCTATGTCCAGCAGTGGACTAATGTGGGCTGATGATGATGATGATGATGATGTATCTTTCATAGCAGATGTTTATGCCTAACGCATCGTTTATTAACCTTAGCTGTTCATTAATCAAGTGATGTTTTTTTACCATTTTTTAACCCCTCCCTCCCCCTTGGTGATACCTGGTGAGGTTTAAGACTACCCCTCCACCCAGTGAGTAAAAGAAACGCTTGGAGGCGATGGTAGGTTACCTACGTAATATCCCATATACTATTTATTTTCTCCTAGGTCCAAAATATTAAGGACAGTTTCAAACTCTAAGGTGAGGCATTCAGAATACATAATTTAACCGCCTAGAATAGGGCGGGTGTAGTCCCAAGGGTGTCGTAACAGCCAACTAAACGAAAAATCACGTATTTTTTTTGTACCGTTTCGAATTCATACTAATCACATATAGTAAGTAGTGTAATTTAATGCCCCTCTGTCACATCAACTCTGTATATATACGAGTATACCTTACTTAGATGTCATGGATTGATGAAGTTATGGCACGACAGACAGCGCCATCTAAGGTTGGAGATTGTTCGCACCCCCTGCCCCACCGTTACCTTGGCTGCTACCGTGGCCGAAGGAATAGTGGGGCTGCCGGGGACTGGGGGCCGTTTTTCTGTTTGTATCCATTCATTTATGGGGGGGGTTTGCCATAATCGCCACGCTTGGCAGGCGGGTTGGCGATCGCAGTGAAGGATGGTGTGTTTTGAACAGAGCGTCGCTGCTGCCCAACGTCTGTTGTCCCTTAGTCGCCTTCTACGACACCCACGGGAAGATATGGGGTGGTAGTATTCTTACTCCGCTACCACACAGATTCTTAGACATGTTTGATGAAAATCGGTTGAGCCGTTTAAAAGTTATGAGGGGTGAAAGTGGGGAAGAATAACCGAATGTCTGCAAATATAATCGAGTGGGGTCTCAAATGAAAGCGCATCACGTGAATTTCAACAAAATCTACATTATAATAAGTATGTACCTATAAAAAGTATAAAATAAAAATTAAATTAAAAATTTAAATAAACCCCCGACACAATATAATAAGTGTGTACCTATAAAAAGAATATAATAAGTGTGTACCTATAAAAAGAATAAAATAAAAATTAAATTAAAAATTTAAAAAGACCCCCCGACACTATAACCTTTAAAAAGTAAAAAATAAATACATCGCGTTGGGGGACCGACCAGGGGTCAGGTAATAAATAAGTGGAGCGGTTTCTTTACCAGTTGGTGACCAAATTTTTAAGAAAAAAGTGGTTTATTGTTATTTCAATTTCGCAGACAATAGTACTAGCTATTCCTAAATGAGCGGAGCAATGATAAAAAATGACAACAAATCAGGCAGACTATAGAAAACCGAAATCCACCGGCGGAAGCTTTATTTCGGCATACAACTACCAAAGATACACTCTTATCTTATTAGTATTATGTGACTATTGATGTTTGTTTGGATGTTTGTTACCAGTAAATGAAAAAAAAAATTCATTGTCATCATCGAAATCAGTTACCTACTGGTGGCGCTGTATGCAGCAAATAAATCAATGTTGTTATTGTCAGAGCCATATATTTCGTTATAACGAATAAACAAACAATAGCCATTTTAATTCTATTTTTTTATTTACTGAATATGAGTTTTGGCACCTCTTTTTTCAATTAGTTACTTATTGCAAATATTTTAATGACTATGGTTGTTGTATACTGCATAACTCATAACCAACTTCTCAAGTCCGTGTGGTGACGGATTTAGAATACATAGTTTCACCACCCCCCTTCCTTCCCCTCCTGAGGGTGTCGTAAGAACCGACAGAAGGAAATGACAAGACCGATTAACTAGCCGTGAGAGAAGGAAAACTTGATACAAACCCCTGTGCCAACCCGTTTGAACAGCGTGGCAAAGTAGTTTAATCACCCTCCCTGCGATGGGAGGAGGCACGACTCAACAGTGGGTTATTTAAGGGTTTAGTATTAGTACAGTCCTCGCCAAACTTTATTGCCGTTCTGAATGTAGCCGCATTACGCTGCGCAGAACACAAAATCAGGTATCAGCGAGACGTACGCGGGGGGTGGAGGGCCGCAAGCGTCCTCGCCTCCCGTGCGTTAGTGTGAGTTTCCTACGTTCGTATAGGTTATGAAATGTACGATGCGCAAGTTCGCACCGGACGGCTATATTCAGAGCGGCCATAAAGTTTGGCGAGGACTGTAGTACAAGACTAAATTATATCTAAAACACGGACAAGGCGCGGTTAACAGCCAGTAGGAAAATAAAACTGTCGATAACGTATACTATATTGTTTATTAACTAACACTTATTTATCAAATTTAGTTTTATCTGTATCTGCGTTGTCAAGTACGTCATAGCTGTAGTTGTCCATATTTAGCTTGCTGGTATCCATTCTGGAATCTTACTTCTCTTTGAACCCTTCGACCTCGTCTATCGCGGAGTACACTGCTTTTTTTTCTATCTTAGCAAGTATTTTCTTATCGTGGAACGAGTGGTTATGTAAATTAGCCCTGCAAATTAAATAAATAAATATAAAATAAATATCCTTGGACATTCCACACAACGCCATCTCGTCCCAAGCTAAGCAACTTAATGCTTGTGTTATGGTAACGAGATGGATGATAAACTACTTATATACATTTTTTTTTGTAAATACATACATATTATAGATATAAATGACACCCAGACTCCAAGCCAGTGCCTCTGGTTTACACAAAGACACTTGCCCGACCCCGGAATCGAACCCGGGACCCGTTGATCCAAAGGCGGCACATCTAACCACTAGACCAACGAGGCAATTACATTGCATGTATTAATAAAAATCAAACAGTATTAAGTATACGATCCGTGTGGTGGCGGATTTACAGTACAAAATGTCACCAACGCCTACCATCATACTAATACTACTTCTCAGCACATAAATGACCCACGATGAGTCGGGCCTTCTATCATTACATGGAGGGTAATTAGCCTACAGCTCTTAGCCCTGCAGGGGGCTTGCATGCCTTTAGGATCCGTTGGGGCCGTACCGGCTCAGGGTTCTCAGAGCCAGCCATGGGCATGGCATGGGCATGCCTCGGAAGCCTTAACCTGCCGCGACACGGCGTGGTGAATGCGGTGGAGGGCGGCCAGGCGGTAAGGCCAGGGCTGCCACCACTAGCAGCGGAGGGGCGGCCAGGCAGGCGTGCCACGGCTGCCGCCGCAACCGCGTGTGTTGGGCGCCAGTTCATCCGGCGCCTGACGGGGCACGTGCAATGTCCCGCACGTGCCTCTCGGTGGGTTGGGGAGCGTCCAGAGCTCCCCATCAAAGCGTGGGGCCCCATCAGGGTCAATCCAATCGGGAGGAGTGAAACCCGTGGCCCTGTCTCGGGCAGTTAAGTGACACCGTTGGTTTTAGTGGGTAAGTTAGGGCGCAACTAGCATCTTTCCGCATCCCGGAGTCCCACATAACTGCTAGGCGCCAGCCGGGTATCTATGAGGATTTCCAACTTTCCAAGAAAAAAAAGCGGTTTCATGTCAAGGATTCCTTTTCTTGCGGCTAGGTTTTCGGTCTTGTTATTTCCTTTTGTCGGCTCTCAGGATATAAGGACGGGGTGGTGACACTATCTACTCAAAATCCGTCACCACACGGATAATATCCCACCGCAAGATAAGGAAAACGTGATACAAACCTTGTGCCAACCCGTATTGCCAGCGTGGCACAGTAGGCTAATTACCCTACATGGTTGAGGAAGAGACCTGACTCGCCAGTGAGTCATTTATGGCCATGTAGTTGTGGCCAGAGCTTACCTATTGAGTACAACATTTCCTTTGGTGACTACAAACGCTGAACACTTATTGTTCCTATAGTCAACGCACCGCCATCTTCGCACACCGGTTCTCGTCATATTCGAATGTAGATTATATATGTACCGGTTTAAAATCACTTGTAGCGAGCCGCGGGTTGAAACGGTGAATTGTAGATTCGACGTCACTGAAATAAAATATATAGATATATTTAAATAATATAGAATTTATAGATATATTTTCCCCGTGTGGGAATATAAAACTACCCCAACGCAAGCTGGGAAATAACGCGTGTTGTAAAAGTCAACAAAACCTAGCACGCTTGGTGGTATGATCGACTGGTCTCTGGCTTGCTAGCTAACCGCACGCTGGCCCTATGGCATGCTTAAACAGAAATCTCCCGTATCCCGCATTAGGCCCTATCGACTAATGCAAACGGCTATTGCATGCTTAAACAGAAAATCTCCCTTACTCCGCATGCGGGCTCTAACGACCAATGAAAATAAGTCTTAAATTAGTCACAGTATTCACGTGTTCTCGAATTCGATTCGTTCAGCGCGTACAACTGTAAGGTAACTCTTAGGCAGATGCCTCGTTGGTAATTAAGTTTTGTCACCCCTTATTGCTCGGGAGCAGGGGCAGACGGCTACCGCATATAGCGCGGTATTTCAAGGAGCCAAGTAAATTTCGAAACGCACACTGAATACTCAAACTCAAAAGAGCTTTTTCATATAGGTTTTATGACAAAACTCTTAGAAACCATCATCGTTCGGCCCTATTGTTACGCTAGGTAATCTGCATACATTCCTATTGGTCACATCTGCATTCAAATTATGTCCTCATTCACACAACTACTTCTAAAATGGTGCTCTACAGAGAAAAAAACGGCAAAATCTGTATTTTTTCAAATTATGGGCCTTGTTACAAAACAAAGTTTGATTACAGGGCCTGGTTCTTTAGTCGAAAGCAACAAATTGTTCTTCAGTGTACCTTTGTCTTTAGCGGTGGTAACTTCTACAGCAGGACGTGGGCTGGAGTCGGCTTCAAAGCCGTCATCAGAGTCTTGTGTGCCTCCATCTTCCATGATATCACTATAATCATCTTTGATTTTGACTGGAGTGTTAGACGACTGCGTAGTTGTGCTGTTATAAAAAACTTTTGTAATTAATTATACCAGCGGTCGAAATTCGACCATAATTAATCTATATAAATAAAAATTAATTGCTGTTCGTTAGTCTCGCTGAAACTCGAGAACGGCTGGTCCGATTTGGCTAATTTTGGTCTTGAAATTAGTGGAAGTCCAGGAAAGGTTTAAAATTTGAGAAAATATGAAAAAACTTTTTTTTAAGCATTATTTTTGTTCCAGTTGAGGTTTGCACATCACTACACAGTATAAAACAAAGTCGCTGTCGTCTGTCCATCCCTATGTATTCTTAAATCTTTGAAACTACACAACGGATTTTGAAGCGGTTTTTTTAATAGATAGAGTGATTCAAGAGGAACGTTTATATGTATAATACATGCATAATATTGTAGAGAAACACCGATAAATTTAGATGTTCATCACTGCACCAAAGTTGAAACATTCTGGAATTATCATACAGATTTTTTTTATTGATTCTGAGGCGGCACGAAGTATGCTGTACCGCCTCGCATATAATTTAAACTAGCCAGGTCAGCTAGTTTAAATTATTTGTAGTTCTGTAAATACAGTCCTATTCTCAATTTGACCAGACTTTAACAATAAGCAAAAGAGTATATGTTTGTACGTGTATCAAATACACGGAAGTGTGTGTAATAATAATAAAAAAACGTATAATCATTCTACACTCTTTCTCTAAATAAACAATAATTGTATGAAATGAAAATTACGTTGACGGAGGTGTATGAAACCTCCGTCAACGTAATTTTCATAAAAAGGTGTACAAAGGTTTAGCTTCACGTATAATTACTAACTTCATCGTCATCATTTCCTACTGTACTAGAAATTAACCTACTAGTACAGTAGGTTAATTTCCAGTACAGTTATATGTGTTATATGTGAAGTTATATGTGAACTATATCTATTATTAGGAATAGATATAGTTCACATATCTATTATTAGGATTCACAAACTTGCCACATAAATATATTTTTGTGTCTACATCATAACGAATACTTACATATTTGGGTCCCGTTTTAAAAATATGTTCTGTGCTGCTGCTGGTAGTTTGATCTCCTGTAATAAGAAAATATATAAATGTTTATATTAAAACCTTATGAAAAAAAAAAATTTTGTAATTATATACATAAAAAATTAAATAAAAAATTTAAATAAACCCCCGACAGCGTTGGGGTACCGCTCCTACTTATTTATTACCCGACCCCTAGTCCCCCAACGCAATGTATTTTTTTTATTTTTTACTTTTTAAAGGGAACTTAGGTCATTATGTCGGGGGTTTATTTAAATTTCTAATTTAATTTTTATTTTCTGCTTTTTATAGATACACGCTTATTATGATGTAGATGTTGTTAAGTTGTCAATACATAGATTCTTGTAGTATCCTCATTTTCTCCCCACCACATAGGGTATTCCCCCCCGACCTTTTTTTACCCCCAGAGCTTTTTCAGGGCTCAACAGATTTTCATGGAACATGTTATTTTGTAATGTACCGGTGATGCGCTTTCATTTGAGACCCCACTCGATTATATTTGCAGACTTTCGGTTTATTCTTCCCCACTTTCACCCCCATAACTTTTAAACGACTCAACCGATTTTCATCAAACATGTCTTAGAACATTCGCCCGTAACTCACCTGTCATAAAAAAAAACTGTATTGAAATCGCTTCATCCGTTCGTGAGCTACGGAGCCACAGACAGACAGACAGACACGTCAAACTTATAACACCCCTCTTTTTGCGTCGGGGGTTAAAAAGAATTGCAATAGCTTATTTGCTTATTTTAATTTTAAAGTTACCTCATTTCTATCAGACGATGGCACTGTTAATGTTTTGATACCACTAATGTGACATAAGTTGCTATTTTCTATCTGTGGCATTGCCACTGACATATTCACGGGTAGGTTTTCTGGAGAACCCTAGAAAGCAGAAACATAAAATAATCAAAACAGTAATTTTAACAAGCATTGCTAAATTTAGAAAATTTATGGTATCTTGTACAAGGAATGACAGCTCAATGGAACTGGGCTTGTCACCAGGCAACTAAAAGTATTATTCTATCTATCTATCAGCCACAGAAGTTTGCTGCTAAACATAGGTCTCCCCGATAAATTTCTAGAACACACAATCTCGTGCTGACTGCATCGACTGACTCCTAGTGACCTTCAGGTTGTCCAGCCTCAGCCACCCAATAAACCCCATTGTGAATGCCCACATCTTCAATCTATAAGTCATTGCTGGCAACACACACTGTTCGAAGACTTTTGTCTTCAGGCACTGAGGAATATTGGATGAGAAGATACGGCATAGCTTCCCGAACTCTGCCCAGCCAAGTTGGATTTGACAAGTGACCTCTTTCTTGAAGTCGGACTTACTGAATTGGACCAGTTGTCCCAGGTATACATACAAACTCATCAACAACTTTGAGGCTCTCCTTTCCTTATGGCTAATGGCTATCAAATACAGGCAACATGGACATTTGACATGGTTTTTGTCTAATCCATGTACATTTTTAGAGCCACTGGTTGAGAAACTTCTGAGGCCTCTGAGCATTGTACTTACTAAAAGTATTCTTAAAACTTACTATATTCTCTAGTCCCTTTATGTGAAGAGATTTTGCTGTCTCTGAGAATGATGCAAAACAGTCTGAGGGCACCACCACTTCTCCAGTATAAATATATTCCAATAACAAACACAAGTTACGATGAGAGACATTCTGGAAAATATGAATTACAGATTACTATGACCATGTTTATACAAACAGGGTATTACAAAAACCCTATAGCCATTGAGAAATATATATCAATAGACTAATTATTACAAATTATTGTTTCAGAAAATCACCTACTCTAGGGAATAGTTTTTTTTTATACAAAGTTCATCAATCATCATCTCATATAATGAATCTCTAATAATGAAGCGATATATGAGAATAAAGTTGATGACACATTACCAAGACTTAAGTTCTTGTTAGAAAGAGGATGCTTTAGCAATTGCATATTGTTATTATGTCATATTGAAACTTACATTCAGAAAAATAACTGGATGTTGGCATGGTGCTGTTGCAATAAGATCCTTAATGTAAGGACTAGCTAGAGCAACTAGCACTTGATGAACTTTCACCATATGCCCATCCGCAGCAAGTGTCATGTCCACAAACTCTCCTTTCTGAAAGACAGTCTCTTTTAAAGTTGTGACTACATATTACCTGGTTATTAAATTAACACTTTAATGAGAGAACCATAAGGATATCATTGCTGTAAAGCATCTAAACTGTAGATATCTGCCGCGCTTATTATAACCACCCTAACCAACATTTTTTACCAAATTGAGTTAGTTACATATTCGGAATCGCCATATTGAGATCTATAACTTTGTCTTTGACTGTTTATAAAAAAAGTGCTAGTATGATTACATTTTTGATTTTTATAAGCGCAGTTACTACAAAAAGTTAAATAATTTAAAACTTTAAGCGCCATTTTCTAGGAACTTCCTGCCAAGCACTTGCCGCTCTTATCATTAGCACGGCAGATATGGTAAGTACATGTGATTTAAATCAAGTGTTATTTCATCAGCTGCAATTACACTAACTCTAGGGGAGGCCTATGTCCAGCAGTGAACTAATGTGGGCTGATGATGATGATAACTACTTTTCAACTTAACATACCATCTCAAAATAACATACGTTGAATTTTTATGTTTATCTAAAACACAGTAGCTGAATCCAAACTTATTTAGAGGAAATCGGAGGTACGACGGTATTCCTGTCATAAATAAGGTTATTTTTCATTAAACTCTTTAGAACGGTACAAACATTGTGTTTTGTGAAATAGTCTATTTGGGTTTTGTAAACAACATACTTGCTGAAGAGCGCTGAATCCACCGAAAAGGTTTGATTTGTAAGAATCCCAAGATAATGAAAACTGGGATTGTACCATTTTCTAGCTTAAATTCTATTAATCAAGTGTTTTACAAAACAATCAACCTCGAGATGAGAATGAAACTACAAGTCTCAAAGTATGTCTATATAGCGTATTGTAATTTAATTTTATATAAACTCGCTCAACAGATAAACACTAACAAACAAACACAACGAAGCTCCTCAAATTCCTCAATCAATTTTTTATCAAACCCGTATTGACAGCTTGTCAGTCCAGACAGGTAGGCTGGACTGATCCAAATAGAGAACTGATTTGAAATTTATGAAAGCGGTTTTGTTGTAATAATAATGTAGATAATGCATGGTGTAATAAGATCTTGTGAGTGGTGTAGTTTCATATTAACAGAATCAGCCTCAACCAGTTCTCGAAAATTATCATATCACGCTCTACTGGGACCGATCTAGATCACGCTGGAAGTCTAGGGACTGGCTGGAGGGAGCAGCAGCGCAGCGCAGCTCCTTAGATCTTATTGGCTTGATTTGATATGCTGCGGAATGCGGTCACGGGAAGGAGCACTAGCGACGCGACCAGACCTAAGCATGGTTGTATCGAGAGGTAGCTGCACAGGGCGGTCAGGCGCGAGTCTAACACGCGCACCAAACTGTTGCAGAATGGGCTAATGAGCAGGCGATTTTCGGAAATGAATTTAGTGAGAAGGATGCTGGTTCCCGTTAACTGTCTAAATGGCGATGAAGCGGAACACCGGCTGGTTTTGTAATTGGGTAGGTCGGGGCGCGACTCACCATCTTCACGCGCTCTGCGGAGTCACACATAACTCTTCCGTGAAGATCACCCTTAAACAGCTGGACATCCATGAGGATTTCCTGTCAAAAAAAAGGCTCTTGGGTGAAGAGCCATATGCAAGACACTACTTTATTGTATTGTGAGGAGGTTCTTCACTCTGGATCTCTGACCACCGGTTTGGGACTTTGGCTCGAGATAGCGCTTTTTTGTATTTATTCAACATTAGATAGTTATCTCAATCTATAGACTCCACTGCTGAGTCGGGCCTCCTCCAACGACATTGCATAGAGGGACATTAGGTTATCGTACGAGCCATACTGATCAAACGGGTGGGCACAAGGTCAAGATTTTCCCATGGCTAGATTTCTTGCCTTATTATTTCCATTAGTCGACTCCTACGACAGTCTAAGGATCTAATGGGAAGTTGACACCTTGGATTCTAAATGGCATAAAGATCCGAAGCGGTGAAAGTGCTTGCACAGTAGTACGCCCAACTCCGAACCAACACGTATTCTAAAATAATGTGTCACACAGTGATGATGCTTAAATTCAGGTTTATTTCACTAGGGAATATTTCAACGTTAAATTCAAATAATGTTTAATTTTTCGCTATTTTTTTGCGGTATACGACTGAAGAAGCGCGCTATAGCTTAATATAGTCCTTCTATATTTATAATTCTGAAACATTTGTAGCCAAAAGGCATACTCATAATTGCGGGGAGGAAGGAGGGGTTCCTTAAATCTTTAGTATAATTTGAAACAATATATCAGAATGAATAACCAGTAATTTATTATTTGCGTTTCCTGATAACATGTGTTCTTGCATTAGATATGATTGCTGCTTTTGATAGTATCGTATAAATTGTATCCCTACGAAACCTGTTTATATGTGTTATATTGGGGGCAGGATGAATATGGTTCTCGTATCTGCAAAACAAATAGTGCAATGGTGAGTAGTGTTTAGAACATATTAATCACTTTCATTTAAACAGGACCATAGAGTGGAGTTTGAGAACGATATCAAGGTCCGCGATGGTCAAACATTGAAATGTTACGCTATTAACAAATCTAGAAGATTGTTTTTTATCTGTTCAAATTATGGTGAATTGCACAATTTTTAAGTACATTACCTGTTCGTAACCTCGTCCCCAAATGTATCTATTACTGCTCGACAATGTAATTTCCTGTAGTGAATACATCGCCACCGCCGTTTTTGACCACCACTCGATTGGTGATGACAATGATATAAAAATCTATTTAGCATTAGGTGCAAAGTGCCTCGTTTCGAAACTCTAAATTGTGGGATGCTATCTGAAAATCGATTATCAATTAATTGACCATCACTCGATGAGTGGGGATAATGATATAGACATCTATTCAGCATATGAGTGCCTCGTTTCGAAACTTGCAATTCCATACCCCTATGAGGAACTAGAACTCATCTCTCTTGTAATATAATTCTTCAGATAAACAGTGTAATAAATAATATAGGTGAATAACTGTTATTTCGAAGTGTGTAATAGACTTTAAATCAGACCTTTTTTGTTGTTCTTTTCGCTGGGGTAAATGCTTAGTGCATACAGTCGCCCCGCGGGAGTGGGCGGTTATGTGGGGCTACTGCTGCTCTACAGAGAAGAGCCGGCGAAAAACTTTGTAGTTGCTATTTTTAGTTTATACAATATGTATGTAAACTGAGATGATTTTTTAATTTATGCAAACCTATATTAGTGAATGGGTCGAGTGATTAATCTTCACCACCTTTTAATATATATAATGCTACTGTATGTGTGTATGTCACTGAACTCCTCCCAAACGGCAGGACCAATTTGAATGATTTTTTTTGTATGCATTTGGGTAACACTGAGTATGGTTTAGATTCACAAATCAGCCCGACAGATGGCGCTGCAGTCGGTAAACAAATATCTTGCAGGACAATGTCTGCCTGAGTAGTTCTAGAAAATTAAATCTATGTCTAAATATAAATTAACTTGTGGGCAAAGACTTCAATGTAGTTCAATACCTTCAAGTCTTGTCCCCGGTTTGTACACTCCAGCACCTACATCAGTTGCTGGGGTAGGTTTTTCAGTTGGATTATCACTAAAACTCTTTGTTCTATCTGCATTAATTATTATAAAATCAGCCAAGTCCCTTATAACATTATCTTCAGCATTCAAATTTTCCACAACAGTGACTTGAGTTGGCTCAATTTCTTCAGAACTTGAAATATAATCCATTTGTTTATGCTGATCCTTTATATCTCCTTGTGGCAAATCTGATGCTTGTTGATATTCTGGTAATATTAGATTTGTTTGTGGTCTGACAGTAATACCTTCAAGCAAAATTGGCAAGTCTAGGCCTTGTGTGCATGGATAAACCTCTGGATTTATATCAGGCATAATATTATCTTGGTATGGATCACATAAATTATTTTCTATTTGTGTTCTTGGTGATGTGTCTTCATGAGTATTTGCTAAATTATTTTGGTGAACATTTTTAACATTATTTTGTTTTCTTGTGTGGCACATGTTGGTTCTATTTTCTGTAGCACTTACAATATATTTAGGAGGATCTGGTAAATTAATTGGCGTTGGTAATTCATCTTTTGCTAAAATATGGTCACCCACATTTGATACCTCAGGTGATAATTCTTGACCATCACTACACATTTCCGGTTTACTACCTAGATTGTGGTCTTGTGTCTCTATGATAATATGGGATGTATAGTTATGATCCAATTCCTGTACAGATCTAAAATCAAATGAGTGACAAAAATGAAACTACTGTTGTTAAAGCTTTAGCAACTGTTCCTTTAAACCTATTTTAATGATTTAAACATACCTTGTGCCTAGAGTGTCTTCTGTATGAGATGGATTCTGTAAATAAAAGAAAATCGAATGTAGATAAATTAAACATGCCACAAGTAACAGAAGTAAGCACACAGTAAACTCACAGAAGGAACTGCACAATATTCAACTCCTTGTATACATAATCTTCTGCATAGTGCAACAAATTCATCAACCATGTTTCTTGGTACATTAACTTCTCCTGTGTAAATGTATTCCAAAATATATTCTAGTAGCTTTTGGGTTACATTCTGAAATAACATGTGAAATCTCATTAAAAAGATATAATAAATTCTTTAGTTACTAAGACTTGGAAGGTTATTTTAAAAACATATCCACTGTTTTGTATCTGCTCCAGGTCTAATTTAGAAATGAAAAAAGAGAATATGAACTTACATTTAAAAATATTACAGGATGTTGACATGGTGTAGTTAATAACATTTCTTTGATATATGGGCTTGCAAGAGCAAGTACATTCTGATGGGCTTTCATAAAATATCCTTCTGCTGCTAGAGTCACATCCACAAATTCGGCATTCTAGAAAGCAATGATATGATATAAATATGGTGTTGTATAATGAGGCATAGTAAATTTTGGTTTAAAGAATACAAATTTAATTTTCATAAAAAGAACAATTGTGGTTCACTTACTAAGATAATACAGATTAGTTTTTAATTGGTTGTCTTCTATCAACCTTCAAATGTGTTGAAGCATGCATTGCATAACACTTAATACTAAAAAACAATAGATAGTGCAACTGCATAAACTAACTATTGTATCTAATAAAATATAACTTTATATATTACAGTTTTTGTTACACACTGCATGAGATAGGGTGATATGGCACTCTTTAGGGAAGGTCCAGCAGTGGACTAATGTGGGCTGATGATGATGAAACATTTATAGCAGATCAACCAGCAAAATGACACATGATATTAAAATAATTGTCTATACTGAGTAGTTTGTTATCCTAGTTTAACTGTTTTGTTGGGAATAGAAAATCAAGAAAGCATGAAATGAATGAAACTACTAGTTTCATAAATTTGGTTTGACAATCAAATCTAAAGGTGGTTTCACTAAGGAATTATAAATGGTAGCTTTAATTTTAAGTGGTATATTGTAACAACACCTTACTACTGCTACACAGCCCATAAATGACCCACTACTGAGTCGAGCCTCCTCCCATAATATGAAGGGTCTAAGCCTGCTATGCCTTGCTGGTCAGACAGGTTTTGTTTCAAGTTCTCCTTGTCTTATCTTTTTATCGAAGTTGGGGGAGGCCCGACTCAGTAGTGGGTCATGTATGGGCTGAGTAGTTGTAGTAGATATAAAAGCTGTCATTTTATCTAAGCTTTAAAATATATCTCTGTATATGAGGGGCAGCTACAGATTATAATATAAAATTTAGTGATTATAGACCACTATACTAATGTGATTAGGGCTGATTGACAATAAAATAAATAGACAATTGTATCTGCTACAGACCTGCTGAAGCACAGAGAAGCCTTTGCTCAATTTTTCTTTGAAAGAGCTACAGTTGACGTTGTGAAGCAAATTTGCAGACATTATTCAGGAACAATATGTTATTATCTACAGTACTGTATGTACTTCAAATATAATCATCTGTTTAATTGTCTCGGTGCCGGCATCACTTTAACATTCGAAAAATTTACATTATTCGCCTTGTTCCACCACTGTGCACGCAGGCTGCATGATGCAGCAAGCCACGAGCTTATGTGCACTGTGTTGAAAGTTTGAAAGAGTAGTCAAATATTTTACGGTATATCTTTCCTATCCAGACCAAGATCTTGAACAAACAAACTCTCCGTTCTTCTTCTTCATTTAAATGTTATGGCTTCCATGATTTTGCCAAAGTCATCTAAAGTCATGACCCTCTCCCTCCGTTTGTTTTTGTATTTAAACCTATTCTACACGGTTGGGTCCAACCACCAACAGAGGTCACCTTGGTTGTTCCAACCAAAGTTGGTTTTCAATCTACACGATGTGTAGTTGAGACAACTCGTCAGCAGTGTTGCCAACTTAGTGGTATTTTCCACTAAAACTCGTGGTTTCGACTCCCCTTTTAGTGGCGAAATATTGCTTTTAGTGGCTGGTGGATTTTTCTAGCGGTTTAGTAGATTCAGTTTCAATTATAATGAATGATAATGATGTATGTTAAACTCACCCAAATCTAGAAATCTTCTCGCCATACTAAAATGCTCTAACTCAAACTCAAAAGGAACTTTATTTACGTAGGTTTCATCACAAAACTCTTATAAATCGTCATATTTATAAACACCATTATCATCTTACGGCCCCTGTCCCACACTAGGTGGTAGTCTCCACACACACCTATCAGTCGTCATACCTACATTCACATTTCCATAATACGGTTCAAAAGATGCTTTTCGGACAGATTTAGAACTTGAAGATAAGTTTTAGACATTTTCAGATTCTATGATAAAGTATAACAATAGTTGCTTTGTACTATGTTTAATATGTAACTTTACGACATGATGTGTCAACATTATTAGGGGTTCCAACCTAGGATAGATTCGTTTATTAGATATTAAGTTTAGTTATTAACTGTTACCTGTTTTGTTGTCCAATAAAATAAAATAAATAATAATTACTAAAAATTCGATCATTCGACTCCTAAGCCACTTAAATATATAATTTTACTTCATTTTATTTTCAGGAGTATTATAATATTAATTTACAATTATGCTTCTTAATAATGGTATACCTACGGGATTCCGTCCGCTGTTCTTTCTACGTTCATGATCAGTTGAATTATATTTATAAAGATACAGATAAATCTGTTTATATGGCAACACTGGCCGCAACTACGCACGGTCGCAGGCCAACAAGCATCCACACGGTCGCTCTTCAACCCAATGTCCTCTATTGGTCCTTGGTAGTGAAACCTATTCTACACGGTTGGGTCCAACCACCAACAGAGGTCACCTTGGTTGTTCCAACCAAAGTTGGTTTTCAATCTACACGATGTGTAGTTGAGACAACTCGTCAGCAGTGTTGCCAACTTAGTGGTATTTTCCACTAAAACTCGTGGTTTCGACTCCCCTTTTAGTGGCGAAATATTGCTTTTAGTGGCTGGTGGATTTTTCTAGCGGTTTTGTAGATTCAGTTTCAATTATAATGAATGATAATGATCTATGTCAAACTCACCCAAATCTTCTCGCCATACCAAAATGCTTTCCATAATACGGTTCAAAAGATGCTTTTCGGACAGATTTAGAACTTGAAGATACATTTTAGACATTTTCAGATTCTATGATAAAGTATAATAATAGTTGCTTTGTACTATGTATAATATGTAACATTACGACATTATGTGTCAACTGTTACCTGCTTTGTTGTCCAATAAAATAAAATAAATAATAATTACTAAAAATGCGATCATTCGACCCCTAAGCCACTTAAATATTATAATTTTACTTCATTTTATTTTCAGGAGTATTATAATATTAATTTACAATTATGCTTCCTAATAATGGTATACCTACGGGATTCCGTCCGTTGTTCTTTCTACGTTCATGATCAGTTAAATTATATTTATAATGTTCATAGAGATACAGATAAATCTGTATATATGGCAACACTGGCCGCAACTACGCACGGTCGCAGGCCAACAAGCATCCATACGGTCGCTCTTCAACCCAATGTCCTCTATTGGTCCTTGGTAGTGAGGGATGCGCTCACGATCAAGGTGGTTGGAAGTCCACTCGGTTGGTCAACCAAATATTGACATCAACCAACTTCTACACGGTTGCTTTTTGCTCCAACTCAACCAAGGTGACCTCTGTTGGTGGTTGGACCCAACCCAACCGTGTAGAATAGGTTTTAGATGCCATGTTGTCATAAATTCTCTTTGACTGACTGATCATAATCATTCATTCAATCTCATTCGCCAATCGGCATCGCCAGACGTCAATAAATCGATCAATCAATCAATTTGTTTTTGATCGCAATGATCGCTATTCGCTAAGTCGCAAAACAACTTTTGTTTTGTGCGGTGTACCACTTTGAGTCTTTGATGAAGTTATTTATTTTGGAAATGTAGTATAATATTTGCAAATTTTTCGTTTAAATGATATTTAATTGAAATCAACTGGTGATACAAGAAACCAATAACAGGGCAAGTTGTGTTCACGAATTTATTTATGTTTATGAAACAAGTACTTATGTTTATGTATGCACAATGATTTAATGTAGCCTGAGATTTTTCAGCTAAATATATTGTTATGTACCTGTATTTCCAGATGTTAGCTGTAAACATGTTAAGACGATTGCCCACTGTGCCCTATAATAGGGCTCAGCAAATATTAGCATCAAGTAATTCAAACAGCCCACATTATTGGTAAGTAAAATATTATTATTTTTTTCTTCTCTTTACACATAGGCTTTACATAATGGTAAATAGTGTCTGATAGTAGATGGTTATCACTTTAAAAACTTGTAGCTTTGTGTAGCAGCTAACTTACAGCTGTAAACTCTATCAAATTAATGTAACAAAAATGTTTATTCATCATTCATTATTATTACATACATTGAATTTAATTCTTGTTTGTCTCTAGTAAATGAATTAAAGTTTTTTTACATTTAAAAGTTACAAAAATTACATGTACACTAAAAATTACAGGTTTTCTTCTTGTAGCACCAGTACATATCAACAAAATGAAAAAAAATCTAAATATGATATAGTGGTCATTGGTGGTGGTATTGTTGGAGCTGCATCAGCTCGAGAGCTGCAAATGTTGCACCCACATTTAAATATAGCTCTTCTTGAAAAGGAACATACATGGGCAATGCATCAGAGTGGGAACAACAGTGGTGTTATCCATGCAGGCATATATTATAAGCCTGGCTCACTGAAAGCTAAATTATGTGTGCAAGGCCTTGACTTAGCATACAAGTACTGTGATGAACATAATATCAATTATAATAAATGTGGTAAACTGATTGTAGCTACAAAACCCTCTGAAGTTCCCAGATTGCTTGATTTGTATGACAGGGGAACTAAAAATGGTGTTAAAGACATTAAATTAGTTGAAGGTCCAGATATACCTAAATATGAACCATATTGTAGAGGTGTTCAGGCACTATGGTCACCACATACAGGCATAGTCAACTGGGGTGTAGTGACACATTCATATGTTGATGACTTTAAGGAACGAAAGGGTAAAACATATCTAAACTTTGAAGTCAAACAATTCACTGAACACACTGATCCTGATTATCCTGTTCGCATCTTTGATGGTAAGAACCAGGAGATCTATGCTAAATATGTTCTCACATGTTGTGGGTTGCACTCAGATACTATAGCATTATTGACTGGGTGTCCAGAAGAACCAAAAATAATTCCTTTTAGAGGCGAATACTTGTACTTAGTCAGAAACAAAAGTAATTTAATAAAAACCAATGTATACCCTGTACCGGATCCTCGGTTTCCATTCCTGGGTGTACACTTTACTCCCAGAATGGATGGCCGGGTTATTTTGGGACCCAATGCTATTTTAGCATTTTCTAAGGAAGGATATAAGTAAGTAAATTGTTCACATAATCACCCTAACTGATAATTTTATTATATGATCCTTGGTAAATATAAATTGAGGTCATGTAATGATAACCTATTATCCATTTTGTATCAATTTAATAAGTGTTTTGATGTCTGGAAACAATGAGACATACTGAATATGTATAGGGAAACTGGATATTTTCCTAATATGTGACTAGTAAGTATGATATCACTAATAGTATGATATCATCATGATGTTGCATACAGGCTGTTGGACTTTTCACTATTCAGGATAAAATTTAATAAATAATTACTTGACTTTTACAAAATTTGAATAAATTATGTGTGAGATTATAAAGTAAAAGTTAAACTTATTTTTTTTACGTAATATATTAAAAAATATTCTATCGCCAGTCTGTTCATCAGGGATGATGTAGGATTCTAACCGTGAACGATTTTTTAAAATCGATCCAGCAGTTTCAGAGCCTGTCCAATGCAAACAAACAATCAAATCTTTCCTCTTTATCAATTAAGTAAATTCATAAGCCAAGGCGAACGAAGCGCTCTGCATTATGTTAATTGCAAAAACACACTCGCCTCATAAATAGATATTTACCTAGTGGCATACTGCGGAAGAATACAGATATCGCACTTGACCATCATGCAAACCAATATGATTACTGTGGTTTGAAAGTTGTCCTACAAAATGATTTTTTATTTTAGATACTCGGATGTAAACTTGAACCAGTTAAAGGATGTAGTCAGATATTCTGGTTTCCGCAAATTGGCCCTACAGTATGCAGGCTTCGGCTTGAAACAAGTGACTCAGTCAATTTTATATTGGCTCCAAGTAATGGAATTACAGAATTACATGCGCGATTTATCATTTTGGGACGTTGAACGCGGACCAGCTGGGGTTAGAGCACAAGCATTGGCAAAAGATGGTATGCGTTTACAGTTAATTACAGTAATTTCTATATCTTCACAATAGTTTTTTACTTAACATATAATTGGTTTTACTTTTAACTGATGCTTTGCAGCAATTACGGACACGGGAGAGTGTGTCTCCCTTTCCCGGCATGGGGTTTGGTGTACTCCGCGATTCTAGTAGGCCTCTCTTGCGTCAGTTAGTGGAAGCAAACAATATTTATCACAAGATAATACTAAGTATTAGCCTTTATTCAGACTTACAAAAGTTTATAATTTGACTTATTAAAAAATATTATTCCGCTTGTCTGTGTGCCTTTATTGGCGAAGACCTCCTCCAACTGTTTCCACTTCTCTATCCCCAGCAATTGCTGTCCAGCGACGACCTATAACTCGTCCATCCATCTTCTTGGTGGCCTTCCTCGCTTTCGCCCCATATGCCCAGTTCATCACCGACCCAGACAATTTCTCTTTACCTGTAATTGTGTGTCCTGTCCATCACCATTTCAGCTTTCTGATAGTTACTGTGACATATTTTCTTCTTGTACAATTCTTTATTATGGTGGTGCTTACTCTATCAGAAAGTCCCATCATGCTTTTTTCCATTGCGTTTTGGCATGTTTCAAGTTTATGGATATAAGTTAAATTCAGCACCCAGGTTTGGCAGCCATTTATAAGGACAGGCAGTAAGCAAGTATCGAAAAGTTTACGATTGAATTGTTTGATGCTCATTCCAGGGTTTTTGATAAGTTTTTTAAACTCCAGTATTGTTTCCATGGATTACATATACGCATAAGAGACAATAAATGGTTAGGACATTCTGCACACAGTTGGCATTGACAATCTGCTGACGACCTTCCTAGGGTATTGTTAGGTAATGATGGCTTAAGTTTTCGAGTTTATTACAGTGCTAGATAGTTTATAATATAATAAGTATAGATTTAGAATACATAGTGTCACCATCCCATTTGATCCTGAGGGTGTCGTAAGAGCCGGCAAAAGGAAATGACGGCTGTTTACCAAGCTGCAAGGGAAGGAAAACTTGATATGAAACCGTGTGCTAACCTTCCTGGCCAGCGTGGCACAGTAGGCCAAGTACCCTTAATGTAACTGGACGAAGGCTGATGCAGCAGTGGGTCATTTATGGACTGAATAGCAGTAGCACATCGTTTATTAAAGTTAAATAGGAATACAAGCCTCGCGTGCGCTATTATTCAATAATTTATTGGTACATTTTCAGGAACCTTAATCGAAGATTTTGTGTTTGATTCAACACCTGGTTCAGGCGCAGTTGGTGGTCGTGTTCTTCACTGTCGAAATGCTCCTTCACCGGGTGCCACCTCATCACTTGCTATCGCAATTATGATTGCAGCAAAGATGCAGGAGCAGTTCAAATTATGAGAATGAAAAGACTGTTGTACAGTTGAATGCCAGATTAAAATCTTTGCGATTCTGCGCTCGACTAGTGAGTAGTGTGTCCATTAAAAAGTTACGAAATTACTTGGCGTCTGGTAATGGATGTAAATTTTTACAAAGATACTTTAAATAAGAAGGTAAACAAATACATAAAATAAATTGACTTTTTGTATTTGAATTGGAATAAAAAGCAAGAGATATTTAATATGATTATACAAAATTCTACAACTTATTTATAAAATAAAAGAATAAGCAGAAAACTAATTCTAAATACGTACAGAAGATGGAAAAAATTATAGAATTCGATTGGGAAGGAAAATAACACAATTAGGCATGTCAATTCACCAATTAATCCCCACTTACATTCATCATCATCATCATTTCAGCCAAAAGACGTCCACTGCTGGATATAAGCCTCCCCCAAGGATTTCCACAAAGGCCGGTCCTGGGCCGCCCGCATCCACTGCTTTCCGGCGATCTTAACCAGGTCGTCGGTCCACCATGTGGGAGGCCTACCAGCACTGCACTTACATTGCTTACTGCAAAAGCAAACAGGACTGAATTTGTAATGTAGGTGCTACATTGTATGTAATTTTTATCATGAAATATATGTTTGTTTTTAAATATATTATGTGTTGTTGCCATTGTAATTAGTTGTTATTTTTTCTGAATTATAAAATTAGACAAGATCATTGTGATCTAATTGTACAGTAAGAAGTGCAATTGAGGATAATATATTGTTTATTTTATTACGAAAATTACATAAATTTGTAAAAATAAAATCTAAGTTATTTTTGGAAGTTTCATAAGATTTTTCATAAGTTTACAAATACTGGTACTACATTATACATACTAAATAAATCAAAATATATTCATAGTTTTAAAGATTTTTACCTGCCCACTCTTTAATACATTTAATCTAAGGTGCTAATAAAACAACGTCAATATATTTTATTCATGATAAAATTAAGTCATAATTTTAAATTTTGTAATAGTAATTATTGTTTGTTAGCTATTTTATAAAATTTTATTAATTTATAATTTTTATATAAATACCCATCATGCTACCATAGTCAACCGATAAAATCTAGTTTATTGATGGTTTTTATAAGCTAGATATGTTTGTTTTAGGATTACACTACCACTTGTATCCATGTATTAAAATACCTCATGTACTGTACAGTCCTGGTGGGTAGAAATATCTTGGCCACTATCCTCTAGCTAAAACACCATCACCTAGACATGGTCATAAAAGATAATTGCTATAGTATAAGGTTCAAATAGCAGCCAGCTGCTTGTGCATGTGCAGAATCATATGCAATTAACATAAATAATAGAACAAAAACAATTTCTTACTTACTAAATAAAAGTTGATTGATAGTAAAAACATTCATAACTTTTTTCATTCAGCCATAATACCCTTATTTGTTATGCCTATATAACTTATATCTAAATCATAAACTGTTGTTAAATGGAATGCAATGTTGCTGATAACCACTATGTACTCGGAGAAACCAAACATTGAGTAAACTGAAAGAGAAAAATAAATGTGTTATACCAACTTGTTGTTAGTTATTTTTTCTTCTCTGCCCATAAATTTCCCACTGCCGAGTCGGGCGAGTTAATTATTTAAATATAGCCAAGTGTAATACTGTAGCCCCATAACATTTGTAATTTTATTTTAAAGATGAGTAATGTGTTATAATATCCTATCTAGTTGTTTTATTTTCCTCTAAGAGTTTCTAAGTGATATAAACAGCAACAAAATTAGATTTGTACAACAAAATGCTATTACTCTGTCATTTCATGAAAGACCTTTGCTGGGGAAAAGTTTTTAGTCTAGGTCACTAGTTTCTTATGTTATGTCTAACATGAAAAAATAGTTACTAAATTATATTTATAAAAATGCTTACCATATGGTTCACACAACTTATTGTGTCTTAAGAAAAAATATGCAGCAAATGCAAATGAACTAACATTCACTAAGAAAGCTCTCCATTTTAATTTGACTGAACGCCTTTCCCTGTATGTGATATTAGGTCTCCTTCTATACTTGCTGAGCACAATGCATGTGAAGAACATGTAAAATATTGATGTTCCTATAAATGTTTTAAAACATATTTCGTGTTGGCCTGGAAATGTAAACAACCATAATTATGATGAGGTCCTAAAATTAATTTCATAACACAATCACTTAATATTTTGCCCAATATTATGTTATAGAAGTGAAGGAAAACTTGATATAAACCCTGGGCTAGCACATAATTTACCTCCATAGATTTGGAGGAGGCCTGACTTTATAGAGGGTCATTTACATTGTTATAAAAATACTACACTTACGGTAGGTCTTAGATGATGTCCAATGTGTTAATCCTATTAAAGCTAGATTTTCAATAACGTTAAGGAATACTGCTATTTGTATTAACACTTCACAACTCTTCTGTATAACATTTCTATAATAACCCCATCTCAAATAAATTATACAAAACCGCACAGGAGCATGCACATATATAGCTGTTTTCCAAATAGTCTGCTGGGGTTCGTAGTTGCCTATGGATGCTGATATTGATGGAAATATATTTGGCACTTTACAGTGAGTACTGTTTGCATTTTCAAAATCTTTAAACATAGTAATAAAAACACAGGTCAAGAATGCAAACAGAGGTATGGAAACTGCGGTAAAACATATTTTAGCAGGTATTCTGATATAATATATCTTCTCAGACACATTGTGAAGCGGTAAATACATTTGAAATGGATTAAACTAATTAAATTATATAATTACTAATTTAATTACTAATTAAATAAATAAACTACACGGTGAAGACATTTGTTGCATTGTAATGTCTTGTCTTTGGCCGAAGTTATTGTGACTTTAGATTGACAGGAAATGAATGAATGATATGCCATTTTTTTTTTAAATATTTTGAATGAGTAAATGAGCTATTCAAGATATATCACCATCATCGTCTCTGCCAAAATACGTTCACTGCTGATTTAAAACTAATATTCATTCAAACTAAGTACTGGCTTACTCTTGATTCTAATGTCAGTGTCAGACGGATGTAAATTGTCAAACAAATGTCAAATTCAAAGAGCGCGCTGTTTGAATTTGACATTTGTTTGACAATTGACATCCATCCATCCATCATTTTTTCCGCAATATCAGTGTTCATTTTAGAATTTCAAATAATTTTCCTAATATCTACGTAATAAATTCCTTATCATTTGTCTAGTCTACGGTGCGTATCAACAGTTTTTGAATAATTAAAAGCTATAGTAGTACATAAAAATGCAATAAGTTGCTAAGTGAAATGTTGTACTGAGACACAAGATACATAAGCTTCGTCCATGGCTTCAACAAAAGAAAAGCTATTACTGGGTCCTGTGGATTCAATATGTATAAATCATGGTCTAAATTGATACATCGCTGCCTAAATACTAGCATAGAAACTAGAAACAAACAAGCGCTATTGTTTAATTTTCACCGGCCAAGGTCAAATGAACAAAATGGCGCTTGGATAGTTTTGCATGTTTTAGATGGAAATTCTCACATATGGAATCGTCCAACTTCGTCAAATATGGATTTGACTTTGATTTGTACTTAGGCAACCGACATTTATAGGTACTGTTAATGTCATGGTGAACTGTGACCATGGATGGCTCAAATGTATTTTGATTTACAGGCGTTTTTGGATTCCCAGTATCTGGATAACATGGCAATGGTTAAAGAAGTTGGTAAGTTACATTATGTTAATTGTGTTTCACATATCTATCTAACAGCACCATTGGATACACAGTTTATGTTCAGTTGTTGTGTGAGGTTTAGTTGTTTTTAACCACATTATGTGTGTTATTGTATGCCTAAATCACATGTTTACATAAACCTAAGTGTCAAAGAGGAATGAGTAAGTGCTTATGGAATAGAAATTTGTTTAAATATATGTTTGTGTGGATATGAGAACTATTTTAGAACAATTTACATGTAAACCTAAAGGAAAGTGTAACCAGGACAGTAATAATACAGGTTTTAGGGAAAATTATAGGTAAACTGCTTAAAGGTATAGGAAAACTAATCATATAATTTAATGCCATACTCTTTATAGGCAATACATAAAAAACGGATTATCTAAGTCAGTTCATAAATGTCAGAGTAATGATGATGAATTTAGAACCTCCTTAGTCTATACACAGTGTAAGAAACCCTACAGCCATCTGAAGTGTAGGCTTAGAGCTAGCTAACCAATTGGCACAAACCTGTTTGATATATTTTTCTATCTTGAAATATGAATTAAGATATCTCTTACAAATCTCTTTGTTACACCAGGCGATGCGTCGTCTCGGCACGATCATGTGCCGCTGTTTGTTCCTGGATGGGCCAACCAGGCGATCGAGATGCACCCGGCACCCAGCAGCTGCTGCCCGGTTGGCTGCCGAGCTGGGCCTGGATCCCCATGCGTTAACCAACAACGTTGAAGAGGACCATGTGCAAACCACGCACTATCTGTATGACGTCATCGCCGCCTGGGAGATGTGAGTACATCATCAAGGGTATTTTCACACTGATCTATTATTGTGTTTCTGTGAATCAAGGGCTGTTTATATCATATTATTATATTTATAGTGTCACCAGCGCTTTTCATTCTGAGTGCTGTTAATCAATTTAAACTGGCCGCAAAATTTTGGCCGTATTTTGTTATCGGCATCATTACAGCCTCAACCAATGGTATCACTCATCATCATTTTCATCATTTCAGCCAAAAGACGTCCACTGCTGGACATAGGCCTCCCCTAAGGATTTACACAAAGGCCGGTCCTGGGCCGCCCGCATCCATCGTTTTCCGGCGACCTTTCCGGCGTTATGGTATCACTATCTAAATTTATGACAAGTTCTTACGACACCCTCAGGGTGGAATGGGTTGGTGACATTATGTATTCTAAAACCGGCCGGAAATTCGCCGCCTTAATCCAATTCGCTGTCTGGTCAGTGACATGAGTAGTCTAATGGTAGCTTTGATTCCCAATTTCCGTCAATTCCATCTAGTCCTGTAGTAGCCCGAAAATAGGGGGCGGTACCTGGGCACGTAGCCAAGTGGATTCGTATCGTTCGCTTTGGTAGAACAATAAGAAAGACCGTGGATGTGATGTTAGATTTCTCATTTTCTCCCTCAGGCAACAAGGACCGGGTCGTGGATCTGCCGAAAACTGCTTCGTGTTCAAACGACGTCTATTCCGTGGCGCTCGCGAGCTTCCTCAAGATCCCGTTGAAGTTACGCTTTTGTACGCACAGGCTGTACACAGCGTCGTTTAGGTATGCTCCTATAGCTCTTTTGACAAGTCAAATAAGAAAATAAAATTTAGAGCTGGCAAGACTTTTTTAAATCTAATCAATCTCTTCATAATCTTGAAAAATATGACCCAATTTTCATATTTTTCACTATAACAGTATTTTGGAATTTACCCACACATCTCTCTAAGTTGTTTTTGATCTGCGTTACACAGATCAGTTGAAAAAAGCAACTACAAACATTGTAGTTGGCTCTCCTCTGTAGAGTAGAATACCGAACTGGGGGTAGCTTCGAGGAAGATACACACAGACAGGGCGAGGAGTCAATATATTACAATACTTCTATTTCCGTTACAAATATTTTTTTAACTACTTCTACAATTACAAGTATTTTTCATTTCCATTGATTTTTATTTTCAGGTATTTCAAACGTATTTAGAATACACAATGTCACCAACCCTCACCATCCTGACGATATCGTAAGAGCTGACTACTACTACTATTCAGCCCATTAATGACCTACTACTGTTACATGGAGGATAATTAGCCTACTGTGCCACACTGGCCAGACGGGTTGGCACAGGGTTTCGTATCAAGTTTTCCTATTTTTTTGGCTACGTTATCGGCCTTGTCATTTCCTTAGTCGGCTCTTACGATATCCTCGGGATGGAATGGGGTGGTGACACTATGTATTCTAAATCCGTCAACACACGGACAGCCGGACGAGCCGACTAAAGGAACGCAAATTTCAGGCCACTAAGCAGAAGAGAAGGAAAACTTGATACACACCCTGTGCCAACTTATCTTGTCATCTTGGTTTAAGAGGCAGACTCAGTAGGCGATCATTTATGGACAATATACGTAGTCACTTAGAATATTGTTATATCTCAAAGTGTGACTGATTGTAAGCAACATCGACAACAGCACTTAACCTGAGACTATAGTTATTTTGGGCATAGGTGGAAGAGTTCCCAGTATCGGAGAAGGTGGCACTCCAGCTGGCAGGGCTGCAGGCTCAGGCGTCGCTGGGCGAACCGACCCAAGCCCTCCTCCGCCTCACACGCGCGCCTTCTACGCCCGACCAGTTTCATTAAGTTTTAGATAGTAACTTGAAGTTAAAAAATCATTTTCGCGTGATCGCGTGCACGTGATATGCCTTTTAATAGAGCTGGTCCTCGACCTGGATAAGGACACAACGTATGGAAGAAAGGCAGTGAATTGACCAATCCAATTCGCACATCTTGTAAAGAGCTGCACTAGCTAACTCTAGCTGCTCTGTAAGAATATTTGAATTTTCAACATAAAATAATAAATGTATATCACTAAGCATACGATTTTGATTTTGTTTGATTTTCATCTACTTTCTTAGCTCGCAATAAAAATGGTCTTTTATGTCGTTTTATTACTATTATAGTTTTATACTATTATAAATAAACTAGCTGACCCGGCAAACTTCGTACCGCCTCAGAATCAATAAATAAGAAATCTGAATGTTTATTTCACCTTTTAAACCTTCCCTGGACTTCCGTGAATATTTCAAGACAAAATTAGCCAAATCGGTCCAGCCGTTCTTGAGTTTTAGCGAGACTAACGAACAGTAATTCATTTTTATTTATATAGATAGATATAAATGCCGGAAATGTCATAACCAGACGGGGGCCGCGCAATTACACGCTGCACGTACGAGTACATGATATTATATGGATAACAGTATCTTAACCCACCAAATACAACAATATGGAAATGGTTTCAGGCAATGTAAACAAAGGATTTTTTTCAAAAGTATAATCAATGTATCCCGCCAATACTGCAAGGTTTTTTAGAGACGTTTAGCAATACACTAAACAACTATTTTAACCCCTTTGTTGAAAGTATGGACGCCTGCGCTAAGTTTGATAGCAATGTGTCTAATACGCACATGTATGCTTAAACTCCATCTCGGCCACTTATAACTGGGCACTGTCAGTTACGTTGTAAAATTAACTTTAATATATTAAATAGTTCCCTAATTTAAATTGCCTTTAGACTTATTTCATCACCCTTCCATTCAGCCAGGTCTGTAGTTCTGAGTTAAGGTATTTTAGAAGGCGTAGGTATTGGCAAATGTCCGAATCAAATCCGGCCAGATCATAATGTTTTATTGCGAAAATATATTGTAACTTGAAGAGACTGTAGTTTATGACGGGATATACAGTAAATCCGTGTGGTGACGGATTTATAACACAGTGTCACCACCCCATTCCATCCAGAAGGTGTGGTAAGAGCCGATAAAGGGCTGACAATCCAGCTGCCAGAGAAGGATAACTTGATATGTCACCCTGTGCCAACCCGTCTGGCCAGCGTGGTATATTAGGTTGATTACGTGTTAATCTATGCGCCGAATAGAAGGATACAGGAGAAGCATATAAAAAATGTTTAAAGCGTGCCGACTCAAAACCAATAATCATTTCTCATCTAGGAGTAAATAAAACTTTCACTTTATTGTTACCTGGATATCCCCTCTTTGGTAAGTCTGCAATAAATAATACACTGCCAGATAGTCTTTCAACCAAAAGGGGCTATGTTATTGCAAACGCCTTAGATTGGCAATAGATGGAGCTTTCGCAATCGTTAAATGTTTTAAAAGCTATACATATAATAAACTATACTGGTTAACTAGGTCCACGTGATAATATTAGTAAATTATTTCACACAATGAGAAATTGTAAATGATTACAGATATTCAGTTTTATTCACAAGTGTCACATCGAATATATCATCTGCAGCGACATCTTGCGCTAGAAACGTATACTAGGTCATGGAGTTATGTTACCAACCCGAAATAGTTTCGTAATAATTGTGTAGATGACGCTAAAAGTAAATGAATACAGTATAAAACTTTTTACACTGTCCTTTAATTACATTTAGCATTTCACATGGTTATTACATGCTCGTTATTTAAATTTCCTATTTTACACCTAGTCGGACACACATACAGATAGAATCTCTTTGTCAATATTTAAGTAAAGTTACAATTTAATTATTTATACATTAATTAAAAACCCTACGAGCGCCGAACAATGCCACTACTAAACAGCATCACATCGATGGCTCAGAGTAATTCAATCCTGTAATAATTTTGCCAATAAAAAATTGTTTGTAAGAAAAATTACACATTGCAAAAAGCAAATCAATTTCTATGGTGGATGATATTATTGCTTGCATAAGTAAGATGGCGGTGATTTGTTTACAATAGTTTACATTCATTCTTCTCCACCCCTCTGCTCTTACAGGAAGCATTTTTGATTGGTCACTTTAAACAATTTCACCCTCCCAACCTACCTCACCCCGCAATCTGAAGTGAAAATAGCCATTTATTGCCATGGCAACGGACTTTAGCGTCCTTACCTTTGACAGAAAACCAGATAAGCACGTGGCGTGCTTTGTCGTCATTGGCTAGTTTAAAATCTGCGGCAAAAATCAAATGACCAATGAGGATTAAGACTTTTTAAAATGTTATGGTTACCCGTATATAAAATTGTACCCTATTTAATGGAAACTATTATTTCTATAATTATAATTCAAGGTTGAACGGGTAATAAAATTGTTTGGATTGCAAGTATTTCATACACATTACATCTTACTTAACTTTTAATGTTACATTTAACTTTAGTATGGAAAAAAATATCTAATTGTATTATTTCATTGTTGTAAGACTTTATCAGAAAGTAGAAATACATAGCGAAAACCTAGCGTTGACCTTTCAATACCTACCTAGCGTAATGATAGTCAAAAATGGAATCATAGAAGTTAAATATGGCAACAAAACTACTTTAGTTGTATAGAGTAGTCGCTTCAGTTGTTGTTATATGTTTTGTCCTTCAGATAAGCAAATACATGTACCATACAGCCAATTGTTTTATTTTCATGCTATTTTAATCTATAAAAATAACTTTACTTTAAGTTGAGAACATCTGTTTGTAAATGCAATATAGTATTTTATTACGTTATAAATATTCCATGCGGTTCATGGAATAGGGAAAGCAATAAATTGAAAACTTTGCTTAGTTAGGAAATAAAAGTTAGCTTATACCATCTCAAAAATGCGTGACATTATATATTTACGTATATAATTATTGTAACAGTATTATAACTTATAAGTTAATAAAACTAAAGGAGTCATATCTTACTTATCCCTTTATAACGTATCGTAAACAGTGCACTGTGTCTAATGATTCCTCTAAATTACTGTCAGAAAAACTGACAGATATCCGAAGGGAGGACACAGATCCCACTAGAAGAAAAGAATACGTTAATACATTTTATAAATGCAAACACATTTTGATAGTTTACAGAATGACAAATCTAAAGGTAAAACATTTGTACATAGACAAGGAGAGTATACAACATTTCTCCCCAATCACATTTCGTCAATGAGCCGCCGCGGTGGTTGGACTCTACGCTGACTGCGACGTGGCTGAGGTCCTGTGACGATGGGTGTACTTTGGGGCGTTGCGAACTGGGTTCCCGACTGAGGGCTTTTAGGCGGTTGGCGTAGTGTTGCATAGTTTCATTTGTTTCTCTGACACAAGACCAAAATTCTGACAACGCTCTGTATCTTGTTTTCTTAACACTCAACAAATTTAAAAGCTTTGTAGAAATATCAGTGTAATTGCTTGAGTCAAAGTACGGTGTTAATGCAATTTTTACCTCGTGAAAAATTTCGGGTGTCAATGTATTCAAGAGAAGATCTCTTTTCAAACTATCTTCATTTATGTTTATTATTTTACACTTCGATTCAAAAAAATCAATGAAGTCGTCAATCCTGTGTGTATCTGGGTCGAAATGAAGGTTAAAATTTTTGATAAAACCTATTCTACACGGTTGGGTCCAACCACCAACAGAGGTCACCTTGGTTGAGTTGGAGCAAAAAGCAACCGTGTAGAAGTTGGTTGATGTCAATATTTGGTTGACCAACCGAGTGGACTTCCAACCACCTTGATCGTGAGCGCATCCCTCACTACCAAGGACCAATAGAGGACATTGGGTTGAAGAGCGACCGTGTGGATGCTTGTTGGCCTGCGACCGTGCGTAGTTGCGGCCAGTGTTGCCATATAAACAGATTTATCTGTATCTTTATAAATATAATTCAACTGATCATGAAAGTAGAAAGAACAGCGGACGGAATCCCGTAGGTATACCATTATTAAAAGCATAATTGTAAATTAATATTATAGTACTCCTGAAAATAAAATGAAGTAAAATTATATATTTAAGTGGCTTAGGAGTCGAATGATCGAATTTTTAGTAATTATTATTTATTTTATTTTATTGGACAACAAAACAGGTAACAGTTAATAACTAAACTTAATATCTAATAAACGAATCTATCCTAGGTTGGAACCCCTAATAATGTTGACACATCATGTCGTAAAGTTACATATTAAACATAGTACAAAGGAACTATTATTATACTTTATCATAGAATCTGAAAATGTCTAAAATTTATCTTCAAGGTCTAAATCTGTCCGAAAAGCATCTTTTGAACCGTATTATGGAAATGTGAATGTAGGTATGACGACTGATAGGTGTGTGTGGAGACTACCACCTAGTGTGGGACAGGGGCCGTAAGATGATAATGGTGTTTATAAATATGACGATTTATAAGAGTTTTGTGATGAAACCTACGTAAATAAAGTTCCTTTTGAGTTTGAGTTTGAGCATTTTAGTATGGCGAGAAGATTTCTAGATTTGGGTGAGTTTAACATAGATTTATTATAATTGAAACTGAATCTACTAAACCGCTAGAAAAATCCACCAGCCACTAAAAGCAATATTTCGCCACTAAAAGGGGAGTCGAAACCACGAGTTTTAGTGGAAAATACCACTAAGTTGTCAACACTGCTGACGAGTTGTCTCAACTACACATCGTGTAGATTGAAAACCAATTTTGGTTGGAACAACCAAGGTGACCTCTGTTGGTGGTTGAACCCAACCGTGTAGAATAGGTTTTATAGTTATTTTGTCGCAATTTTCATGAAAATCGTACGTCACGTTTTACCTTGTAGATTGGGCGTCTTCCCATTTTGAATTGGTATCAACAATTTTAATATGTCCGTTATTTGCACTTGATGTGCTTTTAATTGTTCTTGCTGCGTCTGTTGTGCGCGAAGAAACAACGCAAATTGTTCATCGTTCATTTTATTTTTATCTCGTCGCCAATTTTATAAATGCAAACACATTTTGATAGTTTACAGAATGACGTTTTAATAATGACAAATCTAAAGGTAAAATATTTGTACATAGACAAGGATAAGAAAGAGTATACAACAATACATATATTCCATTAGAAATGAGCCATTTATACTTAGTTATGTATCTTATACAGTGTCTCTTGGGATTTCTGTGTTTATATGTGTAACTAAGACACGTTTGATACCAGTTGGTGGCCTATATTTGAAGAACAAGATACTGCTTTTTCTGAAATTTTGTTTAAGTATCTACATAAATCAGTAGTACAATCGCTCCTTTCGTTAACGATTAAACTTTGGGTTTATTGTCAACTTGTACATAAATAAATATTCCATAATCTTTTTGATAACAGTTTAACTTGTTTTTTTTTGTCAACTTGTAATTAGATAAACTTCCCATATATAACTCTTTTCGTATATTCCATGAAAACTCTGAGACTCAATTATTTGACGGAACTTTCATGCACTTATATTTATATTATGGACAATGAGAGAGAAGGAACTTTAGGCCAATCTATTCGATTCTATTTTGTTTGTAGAACCATATTTTTATTTTTTCTTGTGAAAGTAAAGGGTTGATTCACCAAATTATTCGTCTAATTTAGAAATTAAACTTTGATAACACCTACTACCAAAGAAATCTGGATCCATTTAAATCAAGTATAACTTTAAAATATAGAACACTTTTTACAAATCCTGCAATCCTGCAATGATTCCATATATTCGTCCACTATGAACTTAACTCTACTACGACATTTCTTGACATTGACATTTTCACTGTACTTATACTACTGATCCTACTATAGTCAGACTAGTCAGTATTATAAAGTATATTTAAAGTCTATAAATCTAGGGTACTAATAGCTCTTTCGCTTGTCTTTACTTACTTAATGTCATCTTGACAGGATTGACGATGACGGTCGTGACAGTATTACTGTCACTGCTGTGCTACGCACTAAATAGTCATAGTCAGACCGATTGCATAAATCAATTAATTAAAATAGATTAGTGCATTATCCTAAATGAAATACTTAAAACCAAATCAAAACGCTAGACTGCTTCTAAGCCAGACCGAACAAAGGTAGAGATAATAAATATTTTTTGCTGCTACGATTCCCATAGTTTCTGCTTAAAAGGAAACGTAAATAGCGTTTCGTTTTGTCAATAATCTTCGTGGATACCGGAAATATTTTATTGAAATTAATGTAAAATAATGGATAATATTTTGGATAAAAACATATTTATGGACAAAGATTTACATAAACTGTCCCCCGACTATCGACCCGTAAACGTACTACTACGGATGCAAATACGGAGATCATTGGTAAGATTAATTTTAAGAAGTTTGTCATTTTAGTAGGTAATTAACAATTATAATTTACTATTCTATTACTCTTATTTAAACTCCCCATATTGAATTCCTTTGAATATTTGAGGAACAGCGGGTAAAATCCGCTCAAATCGCGCAACGGAGTTCCCAATGAAACTTTCAAGGTAAGTTCCATTTTGTAGAATGCGGCGCCGCGTTCCTCTGTGTAACCCATATCACTAGGGATCTTTCAGGGGCAATAGTGCTAGCATTATAGGAAACATCTACGTGGTCGTTGACGCATGACTCATGAGCCGCCCTTTGAAAACATCCATTGGCAACGGTACCTATATAGCCGTTTACCATCAGGCGGACCGTAGACTTGAAAGTTACATTGTAGTACAAAACCGTCAGTGTGGTGACTGATTTAGAATACACAATGTCACCAACCCATATCATCTTTTGGGTGTCGTAAGAGGCGACTTAAACAACGCAAGAGGCAGTTCACCTAGCCCCAAGAGAAGGAAAACTTGATACAAACCCCTTTTTTTTACGTTGGTAATCCTCATGGATACCCGGCCGCTAAACGCCAGCGGGGTTATGTGGGACTCCGAGGTGCCAAGAGATGGTAATTATTTTGCGCCCCAACCTACCCACTAAAACCAACGGTGTCCTTAATTGCCCGGGTTTCAATCCACCCGATGGGGGAGCATGCTCCGTGACCGCGCACGTGCAGGACATTGCGTGCCTGCCTGCCCGGCCGCCACTCCGTAGCTAGCGGCGGCAGCCCTGGCCCGCCAGCCTAGCTGCGCCTCCGTAGCAAGCGGCGGCAGCCCTGGCCCGCCTTTGTCGCGGCAGTTTAAGGCTCTCGAGGCAACTCGGAGCACAGAGGAGTCCCCGGAGCTAAAAACCATCACGCCTCCGTGTGCCGCTCTTCGTCCGGCCTCTCCCCGTGGGCCCGGCCGGCATGGGTGACCCAGAGCCAGAGCCGGTATGGCCCCAACGGATTCTAAAGGCACGCAAGCCCCCTCACCACAACAAGGTGGCAGCACGGTCGAGGGGTTGATACAAACCCTGTGCCAACCCGTTTTGTCAGCGTGGCACTGTAGGCTAATTTCCCTCTATGAATTTGGAAGAGGCCCGACCCAGTAGTGGGTCATTTATGGGCTGAAACAACTTATATAGATGAAATCGTCTGTGTAATGAGAGAAAAGGGAAATATGAGTGACGATGAAGAACGTGTTTCGAAAATGTTAAGAGCGACATGATGGGATGTTCCCGTCCCCGTAAACTGGAAAACTTACGAGAACTATTTGGCCCAGTCAGCTCTGTATGCTAACTACTACCCAGACAGGCTGGCAGGTTATTCTATAGGCACGATACAGAAACAGAACGTAGAATATAAAGGTATCTATTTAAATGGTAGACTGCTTTAGTAGCTAGCTAATGCTTAGTGCTTTCTACTCCTATTTTTTTCTTACGTTGGAAATCCTTGGATTAGGTACCGAGTTATGTGGGACGCCCCGGGGTGCGGACTGTCATACTAGACTGCCTGAAACAGGGTCAAGGGTTTCGCTCCCCAGAGGGGAATATGCTCCGCGAGCCTGACGGGCCATGGGCCGTTTTTTAGCGGCCCCTCACTTTGATGTGGGGCCTGTGGAGTGTGGGTGGACCCATCCCAAACCCGCAAAGGCATTTCCAGGACGTTGCAAATGCCTCGTTCAGCGTGATGTAGCGCAGCGCTTAGCCGCCCTGGCTTCCCGGCCTGGCCCTCCCCTTCACTCCCGCTGTTGGTGGGAATTCATAGGCACTATCGCCGGCACGGACAAACACACCACCGCGCCGTATATCGCCGCAATTTTACCTGTAGCCAAACGACGCGCTCCCTAACATACCCCTCCCCGCGGGCCCGTCATGTTTGGTTGACCGCAACGGATCATATAGGACTCAATCGCCCACAAGCAAGACAGAACGGGCGAGGGGGTAGCTATCTATGTCCTCATCAGAGCTACTCGTTATCTGGCTAACCATTCATTCAAAAAGTAATTTATGAAAGTAAAACACGCAATCTCTTGAATATTCTTTCAAAATTAATGGTTAGGTGAGCAATTGTAAAATATTTCATAAAAGTAGGTTAACCAGTTGAGGAGGCAAATCTATGCACTTAAACAGGACAAAATCTACATATTTTTTGAAATATTTGGTAATAATCACGAATTACCGTTATTGTAAGCCTATCGAAATTCAACAGTTCGATTTCAGTTATAACCAGCTTCAAGTGGCAGAAACATGTGGATTATAAAATCTAAGAAATAATAAACTTCTATAATCTTTCTCTGACGCATTAATTGACTTGTTTCAAAATTAAAAGCTTTAATTTTTTGGCATTGTCTTACCCTCACGAGACTGGGTTTCTTTTCACACGATTACCTCTTCAAGGGAAATCTTACTCGTGGCAAATATTTGTCCGCCCGCAAATATTTGTTCACTTAGTCGAAGAAAGGGCGCGTGTTATCTATCTTGCCTTAGCAGTGAATATGAGTACCTAGCAACAATAAATATTACTTAATGTCACTTAATTTTTTTTTATTTCAGCCTAAGGATACTCACTGGCATGGTGTGCATAAAACTGCAAGGTAAGCGTTTATCAAGTTCCACTTATAACTAAATACTTAATTTAAAATTATTATTGCATTTATTTTGAGAATTTACGTTTTAAATATTTTCAGGAAATCTTTAAAAAATACGAAGGATGCTTTGAATATAAATAAAGACATTACAAAATTACGACAAGAATTTAACAGCATTAATTTAAAAAACCGAATAGCCCTACAGTGTTTAGATTCCGTAAGACATAAACCAGTCAATGATTTCGTGGATTTGCCACGTGAGCCAGAAAATGAAGACTTCAATTTCAATTTAATTTTACACGACTTAAATGATAATTCAACTGATCTAATGATAAATAATGATACAGAATTTAAACTTCAACCAAAGGTAAAAATGTCAAAAGATAATTTTCAGAAACGTGATGAACATAAGTCACAAAATAAAATTCACAGAAAAGAAGATTTGAGTAACGTTGTGGAGGGTTGCGAAAATAATGGTAGTATATTCAAAGTACAGTGTATCAATAATGCTACGAAAAACCAGCGAATACATACGACGTCAAATGCGAAAGGACAACAAGTCGACAATTTAAATACAAATATTTTTCCAGAAGACAACACGTTAAATAATAACCAGGACTTTGCCGAAAGTGGTTTACAAAAACTACTGATCATGATGGCTATATCATCCAAGTCGCAAGATGCTGAAGCAATCGATACAGGCGCTGTAGATGTCATTTCAAATGTAGATGTTCTTAGAGATCAAAACTTAGCATCTGAAAATCATCAAAATGTTCGGCAGGATTTTTATTCAGCTAATTATAACGGAGATGATGATATCACGAGCATTTTAAATGTCACGCCTTTTAGGATACAAATCACTGATAAAGAAAAAAATACTGCACGTAAATTTGTAAATAAATGGAAGCAATACGTAGTTAATAGAAAAAAGTATTTGAATGAACAAAGACAGGCAGCGTTGAATACCTTCTTTGATAAAATTGCTAAGAAGAAGATGGACATCAGTCAGTCACAAGAAGCCGAAAATAAAGCAAAGCAAGCAGTTCGTGATTACAGCAATTATCAGCACAGGTAAGTTTCGTAACATATCATGAAATACGAGTATATTCATTTCATAATTAATCGCCATTCTTAGTTACAAGGGCAGTGTTGAGACAGATTTGTGAGAGCCACCTGGCGCACTAGTCGCAAAGGGACAAACATCAGCAACATCCGGTTAAGGTGAATGTTCCAGGGTAGCCCGCGAAATTCAAATTTTCTTACGTTTTTAGCAATTTGCAGGTCAGTGTATGTTGATTAAATTATTATTCGCGGCTGTAAGACGTATGTAGTTATCTACACTAATCTCTAACTATAAAGCTGCAGAGTTTGTTTGTTTGTTTGTTTGAACGCGCTAATCTCAGGAACTACTGGTCCGATTTCAAAAAATCTTTCAGTGTTAGATAGTCCATTTATCGAGGAAGGTTATAGGCTATATTTTATTTTCAAAAGAATTAGGTATCCGTATGAAAATTGCAATTTTGTAAACCAAAGTGTAAAATCGAAAACCTATTTATGCGTGCGCTGCAAAAACTATTGACAATAGAAGGTCTTATAAAGATCTACAAAAAAGTCCGCGAGAGCACATATCTAACTATCATAGCTTAGTCACAATAACCGATTTTATGTTCATAAAAAATATGCACGGGTTCGAAGCCCACGCGGGCGAAGCCGCGCGCAAAAGCTAGTAGAATTATAATCATCAAAATCATCAATACAACCCTCCAAGCTCATAAAGGTGCAAGAAAAACTTTTTCAAGCTCAAAGTCATTCTTGCACCTATAAGAGCTTCGAGGGTTGTATTGATGAGTTTGATTATTATAGCTCTGTAACTACATACGTCTTACAGCCGCGAATCAAATGTTCATCATCATACAACCTAGCACTGGCCTGCAAATTGCAAAAAACGTAAGAAAATTTGAAATTCGCGGGCTACCCTGGAACATTCACCTTAATATAAATAACTTTTTAACACCTGTGTCAAACGACCCCTAGTAAAGGCACCTGTTCACCAGGGTTAGGCCGCCATCACTCTCCTCAACCATATTACAGGCAAAATAACGACCCACCATCGTTGTTTAATAAAGATTCATTTTTAGATATAAAGTACAAAAACATATAATAGCGCTTCAAAAGATGAAACTAGAAGAACAGAATAGAATGATAGACGAGCTGAAATATAACAAGATAATTGAAGCGTCACGAAAGTCTGTTGATACTATGAAGGAAGAAGTTAGAAAAACATATTATGAAATAGACAGGCAATTAAAGCCCAAACTTAAATGTCTTACGAATGAATTAAAAATACATGAAATTGAAGGTGAGTATGGTTATAAGTATGGGTGGCTAACCAAAGAAGTTGTATTAACTTAGTTACTCAATGTATAACTTTTTGATAATTACGTAAGTACCGATAATAGTTATTTGTTATACAAGAGTGCAAAGTTGCTTTTTAACCGCGTGTTCAATTTTGATGACCGAGCAAGCGAAGGATTCTAAATTTTTTTTTAAATTAGAATCCTGAACGTTAGCGAGGGAATCAAAAGAGCACGAGGTGAAACATCTTTGCACTCGAGTGCAACACGTAACTTTTCATTCCACCTCAGCGAGGAAATGACTAAATGCAAAAAAAAACGTTTACAATCACAAGATAGGTACACTTTTATTTCAGTTTAGGTATTAATTACTACCTTATGACAGGTAAGTATTACAGAATAATCTTTACTTTATTCTCTAGCGAATAAAAACGGCTTTTGCACTCAGATATCGAAGAGCAAAAATACTTTATTCTCTAGTGAATAAAAACGGCTTTTGCACTCAGATATCGAAGAGCAAAAATACTCTCCGAGATGGGGGGATGAAAAATATATTTTGTGATCAGTAGGTACGTGAATTAAAAATAAATAAAAGTATATATATGTAAATACAACTTCAGATGTTTTCTGAAGTTGTATTTACACTATTAAGTTAAATTTAATCAAAACTTGTTCGTCCTTGAACCCCTTTTGGGCCTTTTAAAAAATCAATCACCACACATGTTTTTATACTGAGATACATTATTTTAATTATAATTTTAGAGCCATCGCTCGTGTTGCATTGTCTGAAAGTTCCACAATTCCTACAAAGAATGGAAAAAAGGGCTCGAGAGCGCGAAGAAAAACACGCGATAATACGAGAACGTCGAAGACAAATGGAAGAAGAACGAATCAGATTAAAACAGCAAGTATGTAGCCTCATTGCATAACACTGAAATGAGATCACAAAATAGGTACAGAAATCAATCTTCATACGCCAGATCTTGAAGCACATAAATATAGATATCGCTCACGGATATTATATCTTGTTACTGTTGGGATTGGTGCGAGTGCGCGTGCCATCCGCTTCCGATACATGACTTGTGAGGTTTATTTTGTGCTAAGATGAAGCAACAAAAAAAAGAATATTATAACTGCTCAGTTTAAGGATGTATCTATTCTCATCAATCAAACAAACAACTAGATACGAGTGCCACTACCACGATATTTTATTACGATATTTTTTTCTCTTTTTTACAGGCTGAGCTCGCAAAAGCAGAAATGGATAAAGAAGAAAAGCTTAGAAGAATGAAAGAATTAAGAGAGAGAAGGAAAAGAGAGAAAATTGATAATATACGACGGAAACAATATGCTGAGAGGATGAGAGCACTTACGGTCATGGCTGATTTGCACCACGAGAAAACATTAATGTCGAAATACGGAATACGTCCTCTGCGGATATTGATAGAAATAAAGCGGGATAATTTAGAGAAAGCAAAAGCACACTACAGGTTTCAGCTTAAAAATAATACGTTCTTACATTGGATGTGGTACACGGAAGATATGTGGTATGAAAGAAATTATAAAGCCGAAGACTTTTATCGTAAAACATTATTGCGGAAAACTTTTACGGGGCTTAAAATGGTAATAATTAGATTAGGATCTTTTTCAAACATTATTGTAAGACTTGGCACTGTGGAACTACTTATTAAACCGTCTTTATGCAATATGCTTCAGTTAGTAGGCGTGGTATTCAATAATCTTTGAATGAAAAATAAGCCAAAACGGCAGAATTTGTATTTATCATTTAATGACCTCTTTGAAGAAGGAAATCCGTTGGGGGCTAGTCAGGTTATGTGGGACTCCAGGCACGGAAATATGAAAATTAGCGCCCCGACCTACCCACTAAAGCCAACGGCTTTTCGACTATGCGTTTCAGGGCCACGGCTTGCGGTCCCCAATGGGGGAAGATGTTCCGCGACAAAGACGTTAGATATTTTAGATGCGATACAAATTGCTGCTTAATTGAAGGTCCGAGGTCGAGGTCCGATTACCTAAAATGGACGTCTCTGTGTCACACAGTATTTTAGTTTTGTAACTGAAAATGCAGTGTCACGAACACACACTATCGCAAGAGGCGACTAAAGGAACGCAAGAGGGAGATTTCTTTTCTTGCCGAGAGAATCTTCGAGAAGAAGATCTTGAGAGCCGCAAGAAAAGGACAACTTGATACGGACCGTGCGCCAATGTAGCACACTAGGCAAATTTCCCTACATTCATTTAAAGGAGGCCTGATTCCGTAGTGGATGATTCATAGGCTGAAATGGCGATGAACTGAAAACGTCCTCCTCCTTGCTTCGTGTGTCCTCAGTGCTGAGGGTCGTGACCTCTATGGAGTATTTTACTGTGAACGATTTCACGCCATGACGCTCTGTCTTCTGCAGCGTGAATTGCGTCACATACAGTGGTGTCGAGTTCGGCGCGTATTTGGTCCGACCATCGCATGGGGGAACGGCCCCTCGGTCTTTTTCCTTCCACCTTTCCGGTCAGCAGCAGTTTTTCGATGCTGTTGCTGCTCTTGCGCGCTATGTGGCCAAAGAAGTCGAACACTCTACGGAGGCATGTGGTGTGGAGTCTGGTCTTGATTTTCAGCGCAGCTAGTATAGATTCATTGGTCCGATGTTCTGTCCAATGAATTCTAAGCATTTTTCTCCAGCACCACATTTCAAAAGCATCTATACGTGTTCTGTCGGATTTCCGCATTGTCCATGCTTCTGAGCCATACAGGAAAATTGAGAAGACCAGGGTGGATACTAGTCGTATTTTGGTCCTCTGTGATATATTTCTGTCGGCCCAGATCCGATCGAGTTGGGACATTGCGTTCTTTGCCATGCCAATGCGTCTCCGTATGTCTGGTTCGCAAGATCCGTTGTTGGTGATTGTGGAGCCCAAGTAGACAAAGTTGTCCACTACTTCCAAATTCAGTGCGCCAGAAAGATTAAGTGCTCCGCCTCGATCAACTACCATTAACTTCGTCTTGGACCTGTTCACCCTAAGACCCAGCTCGCTACTGATGTGCTCCATCCTCTCCAGGAGGAGAGTCATTTCGGTTTCGTTTCTGGCAAACAAGGTGGTATCATCGGCGTATCGTAGATTTGTGATCCTAGTTCCGCCAATGGTAACGCCTCCCCTCCAGTCTTCAAGTGTGCGCCTCATTATGTATTCTCCGTAGATGTTAAAGAGGATGGGTGATATGATGCAGCCTTGCCTTATTCCCTTTTTGAATTTGAAAGGCCTAGAATGTTCATTGTCGATTCTTACGACGCCCTGGTTGTTGCAGTACAAAGAGACAAGTAAGGCAATTAGGTGATACGGGACCCCGAGTTCCGAGAGAATGGACCACAAGCAATTCCAATCCACACAGTCGAAGTCGAAAACGTCATCAGAGGCGAATTAATGGATGACCAAGTGCTACTCGATTGCTGACTCGTTTTATAAGGCGCCGATGGTTAGCATAGATACATCCACCCAAACTAAACTGTGACGTTTTTTTATTATTATTTTAGAACCAAGTCGGATACATCTTGAAGAAACAAGTAGCGGTCGACTATTACGATTTTTACGTTCAACAGTTGGTACTCAGGAAGTTTAAGCAGTGCATTGAAATTGTTAAAAAGGAGAATGAAGCCAAGTGGCAGAAAGCTGTTATTTACCACAACAGGTAAGCATGTCGCTTAGACTACAACCTATAGCGGTTTTGAATTGCCTGCCTTGTTGGTCTAAGGGTTGGATGCACCACCTTTGGGGCACGGGGTCCTGGGTTCGATTTCGGGGCCGGGCAAATGTCTTTGTGTAAGCCAGAGGCACTTGCTCAGAGTCTGGGTGTCATTTGTATTCGTGAATTTCATGTTTGAAACTGCCCCCGCCCGCGATCTAGGTTATACACAACCCCGCATTATGTTTCGTTTAAAAAAAACATTTAAAAGAACCAAAGATATTCGTTAAAATTAAACATCTATTTGCTGGACATGTTAATAGTTATTTGTTATACAAGAGTGCAAAGTTGCTTTTTAACCGCGTGTTCAATTTTGATGACCGAGCAAGCGAAGGATTCTAAAATTGAATCACAAGCGCAGCGAGTGATTCAAAATTAGAATCCTGAACGTTAGCGAGGGAATCAAAAGAACACGAGGTGAAAAATCTTTGCACTCGAGTGCCGAGTGCAACACGTAACTTTTCATTCCACCTCAGCGAGGAAATGACTAAATGCAAAAAAAAAACGTTTACAATCACAAGATAGGTACACTTTTATTTCAGTTTAGGTATTAATTACTACATTATGACAGGTAAGTATTACAGAATAATCTTTACTTTATTCTCTAGCGAATAAAAACGGCTTTTGCACTCAGATATCGAAGAGCAAAAATACTCTTTCCGAGATGGGGGGATGAAAAATATATTATCATTTAGGTACTATTTTTAGCACCGGTTCAGAGGAGATAATGTGTAGTTGATACCCTACGAATAAATAATAAGTTATTATTTATTAGTAGTTGATACCATAAGCAATAATTGTTTGTAAAATTGTTCCAGCAATTTGATTTTTAAAGCGTTTATATGTTGGAGGACGCTGCCTGCCTTGAACGCTTTAAAAAGAGAACAAGAAGCTAGAAAAGCCAGGTGGAGAGAGAAAGTCCTACAAGTAGTACCAGACTACACACCACCGGATGACTGAATAAAATTAAGCTACCTATCGACTTTATTTGAGACGTGCTTGACCTCTGCGAGAAATGTGTTTTCCTGCCCTCTGAGATGATCATTCATACATGCTTGACGTAAAAAAATACATTTATCATCAAGAAACATAGCATGATGTGCGAGAAAAACCAGAAATTCTTCAGATAATATATCGTCGACAAGACCCGTGTCTAGCACATCGCCTGGATGGATGATCATCCCTTTGCGCCTGAGTTATTACTATGACATTTCAACATAAAGGACGCTATGTCACATTTAATTATAGGAAATAATATTATTATGTATGTAGTTAATCGAAGTTATGTGTAATGTAATATTGTTAAGCTTAGTTCAAGGGTTTTGTTAGGACCTAGTTAAATAAACTCCAGTATTTAAGTTTTGACATTTTATTGTACACGTACAATATATTTCATAAAATAAGTAAATAATAATGCACAATGAGGCGGTTAGACAACCTTTGGACATCGGATAAATACGAGTCGTGTAACAAAAAAGTTGCGTAAATAAATAATGGGAGTTACAGAACGTCTAAAGGCCGCTGCATACGTGACGGGATTTTATACGGACGGGACGAGACGGGAATTATTGCAAGCATCGTTTTGATACAAAATGTATATGAAAGTGCATATTTCACGGACGGGACGGGAACGTGGCACTCACGGGACGGGAACGTGGCACTCACGGGACGTGCTAAACATCGTCGGCGAAGATTTTATATACAGTAAAATAAGTTCTATGTATGTTTTAGTTATAAAGAAGTATTTTCTTGTTGCTACTTGTGTTTTGTTCGAGACGACTATATAAGGTACGGCACCACCGTCTAAGATCACAATCTATTCTTCATTCCCATTCAGATTGAAATATATTATAATATGTACAATACTTATGCTGAATTATTGTAATGACCAGTTTTTTAGCATGAAGAAATAATAATAAAAAATCACAAGGTGCTTCATAGAAATCGAGAATTTTGTTGCTGTTACCAATTTAAATAATAATTTCATCATATAATATGTAGGTACCATAAATCTTGGATATCTTAAATCTAATGGTGAAAAAAATTTAATACTTCACTGAGCAAATCTTGGAGTTTCTTGTCGGCTCTTCTCTGTGGAAAGGCATTCCGAAGCGGTGGTACAAAACTAAAAGATTTTTTCTTTAAATTTTAATTTTTAAATTATGTTTTTTGACTATTTCAAAGCATTCGCAAGAATTTATTCGAATAAAAAACGTTTTGATTTTGGCGGTTATAATGTAGTATCGATATCAGAATTTTTAAAGCGACAGCACCATTTATAAAATTTAAAAATAGCTTTTATTATGTATTATGATATAACAACGCATGTTTTTTTTAAATATACGTAAAATATAGCAATAAATTACTATTAAAATAATTTAACTGACTATCTACTTACACGATTAGCCTCACTTTCATATAACTATATCAAACTTGAATTTCATTTTCGCTGACTCAAAATCAGCTGAATACAGAGATACAGATGCTGTTCAAAATTATGATGACTGAATTCTAATTATCTAGCCAGTAATTTATCAGTGAATATTACATCTAGAGCTGTAAATAGCAGTTAGTTTTATTGGAATTAACATTTCATAAATAAATAGGTGAGATTTAGACGTAGGTAGTATGAAATTGTACATTAAAGGCGAAGCGTTATTCTCATTCATACGCTTACTAATTTTCTCCACTGTGGTTCTGAAATTAATAATTATACAAAAAGTTTAAGTATAACCAACATTGACAAATTTTAATATTTGAATATAATCAAGACAACTAAAAAAAATACAACAGAAATGGCATAACTGATTTTGTTAAAATAAACTTTATAAAACTTACTTTTAGGAAAAAAATACTATTTCGTTTAGCAACTACGATAGTGCAGACAGACAAGCACATCAAACTTATAATAAAACTCAAAATCCGTGCAATAGTTTTTAAAACAAACAAAAGAACTTGATCATAAACTTTTGCCTGAATATTATTACTTAGCATATTTACAAGAAAATCTATGCTTACCCATATATTTCGGTACGTAGACTAGTAATTGGTTGATCAAGACCAATGTTACAACCAACAAGTACCCTACACCGTAGATACACGTCACGAAGCACAACGCTAAGCTGAAAATAGTGATACAAACGCTAATGTCAATAATAAAAACATACGTTTGTGTAAAATTACGACTTTACGACGTACTCCAGCAAGGATTTGCAGGCTGTACCAAAAAACTTATTTTTTTGTTTCTCTAGGGAAATGCTTAATGCTGCCCCTCGGGGCTGGGGTCCGCGGGTATGTATGTCGCCGGAACTCTCCGACTACCCACTAAAACCCCAGCGGTATACTCTCACATGTCTTGTTTGAGATGAGATGTTCGCGAGGACGCATTCTACTGGGGCACCCCGACAGTAGAATGCGCCCATAACCTGTGAAACCGTAGTTCCACAGAGCGGCAGTTTAGGAAGCTAATTACTATAATTAGAGAAAGTTAAACATAGAGTACATCATATATTTTACACAGACAGGATGAGACAAATAAGCAGAATGGCCAGACATCATAAAATTTATTCAAAAAGTTCCTATTCGCAACAGTTACGACTATACGAGGGGGTCCCAGTTGAGTTGTATCGAGAAACCTATGGCAATTCGAAGTGAGACCACAGCACCTATCGAAAGGAGCAGTTTTGTAGATTAATTAATATGTATTAATCTATTTTGAAGAATGGGCCCCACATTTTTCTGATCACCTTTTGCTCACATAAATTAAGTTTCATGTGACAACTAAGGATGATTTTATGTGGCTGCAGTGTTCTGTAACGTGGAGGTTTCCCCATCTGGCAGCCAGGGCCGGATTGACCATGTCAGGGAAGGCAGGCAATGCCATTTGCAAGTGCCTTTTCGGCCGTGTAAGGAGTGTTGCGTAAGATACGCGGGGCCATTAGGCAGTTGCCGAGTCTTCCTAATAGTTAGTTACTACCATTCAGCTCATAAATGGCCCACTACTGAGTCGCGCCAATTACATGGTGGGTAATTAGCCAACTCTGCCATGCTGGCCAAATGGGTTGGCACGGGGTTTCGTATCAAGTTTACCTTCTCCTGTGGCTAGGTTATCGGCCTTATCATTTCCTTTTGTCGGCTCTTATGAGACCCTCAGGATGGAATGGGGAGGTGAAATTCGTCTCCATTCTGACTTTCTATACTTACTCAAATTCATAATACACATCAGTGCAGTCTTCTGGCACTAGTACAAGGCCATATAACATGAAAGGGTGGCATATAGTTGTAAGACCCAGGTTGGTACCGAAAAAGAGTGTGATGCATGCGAAGATGTGGCCAGCTAGGAAATAAATATAATTCGGCCTCAGCACACAGCAATCCCACCTAAAAATATACATTGGTATGATATATGGCATACTAGCTGTACCCTAATCGCGTTGCTAAGCCACTAAATAAAATAAATTTGAACGAAAAGTGTTACACAAATTTGTATTTGTTTTTTTTTTGTTACGAAACCTTTCTGGGCTCATTCACAACACTTTGCTGAAGATCATCATATGATCAAATGCATAGTTTACGATACTCTAAGACATACAGACAAATATTCATTTTTATATATATGGATATTCAGTTAGATGACACAGGGCCCCAAGCTTGCTATTTTCTATTACTCTCCGTCATTTCTTTTGGCCAGCTCTTAAGACACCCTCAGGATGGTACGGGATGCTGACACTTTGTATTCTAAATCTGTCACCACACGGACTACTTACTCATACCTACTTATAATAAACACTTATACAATAGTGTCTGTTCGGGCAGACACTATTGTTTAAGTATGATAGAAAACTGTCAAAATAGACATTAAGGCTGTGTCCCCAGTAGGCAAACAGTTTCTAAATCGATCTGAGTTTGCAGCTAACTCAAATTACAGTTCGCCACAAATTTGCGGCTCACTCAGCCTGCTGCTAACAGTTTGCCTACTGGAGACACAGCTTAAAGGCACATTGTTGTCTATTTTGACTATTAAATTAACAGATTTGTGGTCCAGGACTCTTGAAAGATTTCATAATATTTGTAAACAAGCATTATATACCTTAACTTACCATATTGAATGAAAAAATCTTTCATTAACTTCGATTTGACATATTTGGCAGTATTGCGAGTCTGCTGTTAAGACTGGGCTGAAACCAAGATAAATAAAGAATGTAATAAACATAAGCTATTGTTCTTTTCAGAGAATGTATTTCATACTCAATATTGTCAAGCAAAATGTAAACAAATTTTTAATTTAAATTCCCAAATTAAAATTCTAGGTCTTGTATTTTAAAGTTTAGGATACTTTCACTATATATTATTGATATATAGCTACTTTCAATGAGTTTTGATGGTAAAAAATGACATTGTTCACATAACATTATGTGTGGATGTTGACTTTATATTAAAATACACACTATCACTAAAAAAAAACCAAAATAAACTACCTGTATTCTTTGCCTTTTGAAGAACCCGTGGCAAGTTCAAAATCAGCAACTGCTTTCATCTTGTAGAAAAAGTAGCATGTGCATAAAAGTAAAATTATAAATATGAAGTTCTCAAGCTGAGTTATTTCAAGATAGCCCAGAACTCCTATTTCATACACTAAATACATACATATGCTTGATGACAGTGTCCATGAATAGAAAAATGGTGACCTAGAATACAAAATACATGAAATTAGATGTCTAGAATAGATTGTGTCAGCATCCTATTTCATCCTAAGGGTCTCATAAGAGTCGACAATAGGACATTACAAGGCTGAAAACCTAGCCACAGGAGAAGGTAACCACGGCAAAGTCGGCAAACCCTCCATGTACTTGGAGGAAGTCTGACTCAGCAGTGGGTAATTTATGGGCCGAGTAGTAGAAGTAGTAATACAATCAATTATATACTTAAATTGTATTAACAATAATTACAATATTCAGAAAAAAAATCTTTTACACATAATACATTTGTAAATGAACACCATAAAGTAAGATAGTTTATTTAATTTATGCCAGCAATAGTTTTAACAAATTAATATTTTTCAAACTTTAAGCATAATAATCTTAATAATATAGATTTGTTCATTTTTAAGACTTCAGGAATTATGTTAATAATACAATTTATCAGAATATTTACAAGCGGAATCCTGGATTTATCTGCTTTAGGTACTTGAAATAAAATTTGTGAATTACCTGTTTTTCTGCCGAGGCCTGGAGTAAACATACAATGCTCCCATCCCTATCACCACCATCACTATAATAGTGACGGTCTGGCATATTGTAGATAATGCCAATAGCACAGGTAAGATCACAAACGGCAAAATAGCATCTCTATCAATCCTTTTGCCAGTGGATCTTTTATCACCACACTGAAAAACATCCTGAATAGTAAGGATCGTCGCCACCATGTTTATCTTGTCATCCCAAGATCACGGTTTCGCGGTATATAAAAATTCATTGAAACTTTTAAAATTATGAGTTAGAGTATTTCTTTAACTTTATTTCCGTAAATTTCATAATTTACAAATTCTTCGTTTTGTTATGACGTGCATTGCATGCTTCGGTTGTGTACAAATAAAAATTTCTCCTTCTTCTTTTGTTTTGTTGATGGAAAAAGGATTCCGCCAATGTCAAATGTTCTGGATAAACGTGGCAAGTCGAACATAGGTATATAATGGTTTATCAACACGTTTAAAACCTATTCTACACGGTTGGGTCCAACCACCAACAGAGGTCACCTTGGTTGAGTTGGGGCAAAAAGCAACCGTGTAGAAGTTGGTTGATGTCAATATTTGGTTGACCAACCGAGTGAACTTCCAACCACCTTGATCGTGAGCGCATCCCTCACTACCAAGGACCAATAGAGGACATTGGGTCGAAGAGCGACCGTGTGGATGCTTGTTGGCCTGCGACCGTGCGTAGTTGCGGCCAGTGTTGCCATATATACAGATTTACCTGTATCTATACGAACAACAACTTATAACAGTAAATAAACATAAAATTAGAGCAAGTTTCATTAAGTCTAAGACTAAGAACATTATAAATATAATTCAACTGATCATGAACGTAGAAAAGAACAACGGACGGAATCCCGTAGGTATACCATTATTAGGAAGCATAATTGTAAATTAATATTATAATACTCCTTAAAATAAAATGAAGTAAAATTATATATTTAAGTGGCTTAGGAGTCGAATGATCGCATTTTTAGTAATTATTATTTATTTTATTTTATTGGACAACACAACAGGTAACAGTTAATAATTAAACATAATATCTAATAAACGAATCTATCCTAGGTTGGAACCCTTAATAATGTTGACACATCATGTCGTAAAGTTACATATTATACATAGTACAAAGCAACTATTATTATACTATAACATAGAATCTGAAAATGTCTAAAATTTATCTTCAAGTTCTAAATCTGTCCGAAAAGCATATTTTGAACCGTATTATGGAAAGCATTTTGGTATGGCGAGAAGATATCTAGATTTGGGTGAGTTTAACATAAATCATTATCATCACTATAATTGAAACTGAATCTACTAAACCGCTAGAAAAATCCACCAGCCACTAAAAGCAATATTTCGCCACTAAAAGGGGAGTCGAAACCGCGAGTTTTAGTGGAAAATACCACTAAGTTGGCAACACTGCTGACGAGTTGTCTCAACTACACATCGTGTAGATTGAAAACCAACGTTGGTTGGAACAACCAAGGTGACCTCTGTTGGTGGTTGGACCCAACCGTGTAGAATAGGTTTAACTCACGGCACTGACGTATCCTAAAAACAAATACTTTTTGGAGACGGCATGCACAGACAAAACATAAAATTAACATAAATAGCACGCAAGGATGGCAGAGGATACGAGAGTACTTACATTATGTTTTAATTTAATGTTAATAGGAAATAGAGGAAACCAGACTGCGGAAACAATACCATCAGTGTGCAAGTGTTTCCAGTCTGTCCATAAATTTTTGTTTACTTTTGTGGAGATTGCCTGACATTTTTGATACGGTCTACATTGGAGATTACAGAGAGAAAGAGAATTAATGAATTAAAATTATGATCGATCAAATTCGTTTCGAGAAGAAACGACAATGTGAGGTAGGCGAGAGAATCAGAATATGTAGGAGAATTTGGAGGAGGCCCGACTCAGTACTCAGTAGGGGTAGTATAATAAGGGCTGAAATGATTATGATGATTTTATTTCAATCTCAACGCACAGCCCAACGTTTCATACACTTTGCAGTGGTTGTGATCGCGAGACGACTGGATGAGAGCTAAATAACACCGCTATTGGATGCCCGATGGAGAAGGGTCGCCAGAGCTTTACGTTTGTAGAGGAAGCATGGTGTTGGCTGCTGGAAAGAGCTTGATATTCCTTAAAACCTGTCAAAGTACCCGAGCCAGCAGTTGCTTACTATACTGACTAGAGCGGCGTATACTTGAACGCGACCATAAAATAGCCGTATAAAATAGAGCGTGTTCCAATACAGAATATATCTGCCTTTTTCCGAAATCTATGTGGGGCCGGCTCCCAGTTTGAAGCCTAGGTAACTACTAAAGTTACTACTACCAGTAATTTTTGTCTTCGTGTGAACTGTAACGACCGCTCTGAATGTTGCTGAACGAGACCCGAGACCATCGACGTTGGCATCACGTGCCCTCCGAAGCACGAAGGAGGTCAAATGATATATGGCATCCAATGTGTGTTGCTTGACTGGCAGACCGCGCTAACTGCTGCGACCTCCTACATAGTATGAAGTTTCTTATTCAATAGATTATCGTAATAGCTGTAACAAAGCTGGCCCAGTGGCTTCGACGGCACTTCGGGGTCGCGTCACACACATGCGCCGTATCAGTCAACAACATACTGCGCGCGCACGCGGTCCAATACCGACATTGTGTTTTTACCTTTATCCGCCGGCAACCAGCAGCAAACCGAATCCAACAGTATTGATCGGGTCTCCGCCGCGAAACGGCGTCTCGAAAATGCGACACGAAATTTTCCGCGCTTAGACTGTGTTCGATACGATTCATCGATTTAAAATATTTTAAGTATGGAGTAGTGACGAGGCATTATACAGTGATAACTCTTTGAAGTTGACGAAATGTCTAAGGTGAGTCTTGTACGCTTGCAATTTAAACACTGGATGCGGGTAGGTACATACAATAGCGAAAATCACTGCCAAGGACGTATTACATTTTAGTTTGCGTAATTGTGGAATGTTTTTCTTCTACACTTCGTCATAAATTCTGAAGTCTGAACCGAGTTTTATTAGATTGCGAGACAAAAGACCTAACCGCACCAAATAAATGATCGGCCCTGCTTATGTATGCTACCGAGGAGTAAGAAGATGGTTTTCTTGGCGAATATATTATGGCTAAGATTATCATCTGTTTTCCGTTACAGACTCTCAATTCGATTAGGTTTCTTTGAAATTGGAAGACATTTTGGATTAATTAGGTACTAAAATACGTCGGCTACCTGCCAGTGAGGCTAATTAAAAATTAAATCAAAATGTTTAAATACCTACTTGGTAAATACTAGGTAGGAGGTAGGTACCTATTTCAATTTAAAGTTTTTTATAATGCAGCATAGTGTTTTTTGTTGTTGTAATTTTTAATAATTATTTTACACAAGCAAGATAAATCTACGTCAGATAACCGAAAAACACTCGCACATTTTCTTATTAGGTAGCCATTAACACTCGGAACGAACGTTTTTCAAAATATGTTAAACAGACAGATATTCTCTTTTTGCCGTAAGAGATAAGAGATTTCACAAAACTGGGTCTCTCCTTTTCAAAGACATCAACAAAAGACAAGTGATGCGCCTACAGAGTAACCTACAGTTACAATTTTAAGAATATAGCTCCAAACATCGTTTGATTTTGTGATTACTAAAAATCTAAATAACTACTACGGCAAGGTTAGATACTCGTAGATACAGTACCTAATGAATTTCCGGTTACACAGGTAGACCACTTTTATTAATATTTTGCCATGGCTATTTTGGCTGCCATTATGAAGTTGCCTCATCCACGTTTGATCATGATCATCTCAGCCCATTAAAAAACCACTGCTGAGTCGGGCCTCCTTTAATGCGGCTAGTTTCAATTCACAAATTGTATGTTCAGTTGTTTTATTGGAAGTTATAGTGTTGTTCGGAAAATATCTATTCTTCATGCCATATCGTCGGCAGAATCTCATAACAGATCAGTCAGAATAAACATATCGTTATCGTGTGTATAGGTAGGTATTAGTAGATAGGTTATTAAATGTCAAATTAAATTAAATTATTGATTATTTAAATAAAACATGTTCTTTTATTTTATCGCAACAATAAAATTTGAAGGAGAAGAATTTTCGTATGAAAATCCTTAAATTTCATGACGGATGAAGCTTTCATCATCATCATCATCATGAAGCTTGCTGTAACCAAAATATAGGAAAAAAACACAAATTAATTTATACGTTCCGAGACAACAAAAAGTAACAACACGAACAAATAAGAACACAGAACGACAAGAACCTTTCTGTTAAAAAAATTAAAGATTTCATGCATTCCAAACAGACAGTTTGGAATATTTCTCGTTTTTTTTTATATTTTAAAGCAAGTAATATTCCAAGGACACTAATCTTTTTAATATTATTTGTTCCTACATGACATCACATCAGAGCAGAAGTCTAGTGCATTAATTTAACACGGCAAGATCTTAATTAAATTCAATTGCTTTGAAAATTGCAATAACCAATTCAGTTAATTGTAATTTATTTATACCTATTACGCTAGTGTGTTACGTACCATAGATGCGCATTAAACTTGTTATCAACAAATCATACATATTATTCCACTTTTTCAGAAATCTTACTTATCCTCACAAGCCACTTCATCATCATCACTACATTTATAAAACAAGGTCGCTGTCGTCTGTCCGTCCCTATGTTTGCTTAAATCTTGAAAACTACGCAACGGATTTTGAAGCGGATTTTTTTAATAGATAGTGTGATTCAAGAGGAAGGTTTATATATATAATACATGAATAATATTGTAGAGAAACACTGATCAATTTAGAGGTTCATCATTGCACCCGTGCGAAGCCGGGGCGGGTCGCTAGTACATAAAGGACAAAATAATGAATAGCTTATACAATATTCTAGAATGGTGACACCATTGACACTCAAGGGAGGAAAATTTCTGGAATTAAGGGAAATTACCATAATGTACCGCTGTTGATGTCTAGTTTCAATTAGGCTTTCACGTCAAGTTTTCTTTCTCTTGCTACTAGATTGAAAATGCTTCAATTCTGCTTATCTATGCGGTTCCATATGGATCTTCTTACGCCTCACTCAATGCATTTTAGGTGAAGTGACAACATTGTATTCTTAATTCGCGCTTTAGGGACTATTATAATCTTTGTTTTTTTTAAACGTAACTGTTTCAACCTGCCTGTTCTTCAGGCTATGTGGTAGGGATTCCGGACACAGAAAGATGATAAGTTGTACCCGACCTACCCATTAAAACCAACGTCGTTCGTCGTCGACCTAAAGGGACGCAAAACACGGGCAGTGGGCAACAGTACTTGGTTCACATGCATTTTAAAGGGCAAAATACTATTATCAAAGCGTCTATTTCTGGCTGTTTACTGGTAGGGGTTTAAAGTATCCATAACTGTATATCAGTTTTTGCGACCAGCAAATAATGCAGACCTAATCTTCGGGTTACGTCATGGCAAACAATCAACCGCAGGTCGTTGACATCGTCAGATTTTTTACTGTACACCGATCCGACGAGCAAATTTTCATCTCGGAACATCACTTTACGTACTGCTCGCTTATTATGTGAAAGTTTGCGCTAGCAAATTTCGTGAGATCTTCAACAAAGGAATGTTTTTTCTTACGGGAAGCTACCTGTGTTAGTAGTTTGTTTTGATCTAACATTTGCGACGTCTCGATGAGTATAACTCAATGATGTTTTGAAAGAAATGTATCCTACATTATGTGTTTTTTGGCAAAATTGTTTTGGCTACCATATGCATCCGGAGAGAAGAATGTCTATAGCGAGACCATTAAACGTTAGAGAAAGTAATACAATTTTATAAGGATCATATTAGACGCAGGGTTCAATGGATTCTGTATGCGTATACTGTAATTTCTGGTGGAAATAAGGCCTGGTATATTGAAAGTTCCTAGCGAGAGGTAAGGTAAAGTTCTGGAGCTGTCCGGCTGGCGAGCTCCAGGACTTCCACATTACAGAATACAGCAGCTAAATAACAGTAAGATCACCCTTCTTTGTGGCGACGCGTAAAGTTTCGGTACAACGGATATCATATTACACGAAATGGCTTACTTTTGCATTTACTTACTTTTTACGCGAATTAGCAGTTCAACCGCGTTGCATTGCTGGTGGTCGTCAGCAATATTAACATCGTTAGCGGTGATACTCGTAGAGAAAGTACGGCTGTCGACGCAGTATGTTTAATGTGTTTAATTCGCATTGGAATTAGTACAATTGTTTACTTTTCTATCCGTATTCCGTCTTTAGTATTCAAGATATGGACCATTAAAATATATGCTGAGATCACGATTATTAGCGTTGCCTACCCAAAGGGTAACTAGGTAACTTATAATCGAATAGTCAATAAAATTACAATAAAAAACAGAAACTTTAAAATACTGAATTGTTATTAATATATTATCAAATCAAAGTTTTTTTTTCGTGGACATTTCACACAGCGCCATCTCGTCCCAAGCTAAGCAACTTAATGCTTGTGTTATGGTAACGAGATGGATGATAAACTACTGGTATTATTTTTATGGATAGGAAATATATAAATTATAATATCATTATTTATGATATCAAAAGTCTTGCATTAAACCGAGCGACCAACTGTCAATGGCGTAATCGACGGCGATCCTCGACTGCCTTACTGCAGAAAGCAGTAAAGCAGCCGAGGATCGCCGTCGATCTTAGTGGGTAGGTCGGGGAGCAATTCCAGTCTTAACGGCCGGGAATCCATTAAGACCCCCGAAGTGAAAAAAAGTGTGTCAGTTTCTATGCTACTTATTTCGTGTATCGACTGCCATAGCTGTTCAAATCTCAGCCCGTACGACGACGGCTTTATTTGCCCTCCGACAAACAGAGGAGGTTAGATGGTAATATGACCCCTGTAACAACAGGCTGACACAAACATATGAGTAGCTTAACCTGCAGATCAGTTGCCTTCTGCACTATCCTCTAGACTTCGGATAATTAAGATAATTTGTTTATAAATTTACGGACTTATTTTTTGGGAATATTTCTTTCTGCTCGTCTCAACAACACAATCTACGCGTTTTTGTGACTAAAAGCATTCAATGACCTCACGTTTAGTAACTGCTTTTGCCATCTTGTACTAGCACTTGAAACTTGTTTCTGAGCGAATTTGCCAACTTTATTAGCGCAGTATAAATGTTCTATACAAAATTACTGCCTGGCTTTTGTTCATGTTTTCTTCGCAGATCGCATGTGAATTCACTCTGTTTACAGATTGCGTCATAATCATTATCTCAGCCTAAAACTCACCACTACTAATTTCACGGAGTAGATATCTATCAAATACATCTATGGTTTCACACAGGCTAGACGGATTTTCACTGGGTTGGTTCTATCAATCACTTTCCTTCTCTTGTGGCTAAGTTGTTTGCTCATTGCGTTTCCTCTCATCGTATGTTGAGTGACTCTCAGCCGCATAATAAACCTCATTGTGATCGACCACGTCTTGGATCCAAAAGTCGTTGCTGGCAACACGCGCTGTTCGGAGATTTTAATCTTCAAGCACTGAGGAATTTAAGATAAGAAGGCCCTAACCGCTGCCCAGAGCTGCATAGAATAGAATAGAATAGAATACTCTTTATTGTACACCAAAAGTATTAAATTTAACATGGCAACAGAGAAATGCAACAAAGAAATGTACAATGGGCGGTCTTATCGCACTAGGCGATTTCTTCCAGACAACCTTTGGATGGATAGGAGTTGATACAAGTCTTAGTCGCAATTAAGCCTTATTCCGTAAAGGCTTAATTGCGACTCACATAATAATTATAACGCAATTTGACTTTACCTATTGTGGTCAATTGTAATGTATTTTTTATTACCGAACGGTTGTTTCCTGCTCAAATTGTTTAGTTGTTAGCGGAACGGTAGCTGGATTTGCACTTTTGTTATAAAAAGAAGATTTGTTCAATGATTTGATCATTGATTTGGTTATAGTCAATAAGCAGCTAATAACACTATAAACAGAATAACACTATATACATAGATAGAAAATAATGATGCAGGGTTTTATACCTGCCTTGCCCAGTCCCAACATTATTGGAGTCTATCAAAGTCTAATCTGATTTGGCTGCCATGTTAGAACAGATGCCGATACCGACAGCACGAATGACGTCGCATGATACAAAACGATGAACCCCCATTCAACATAAGCCAATAACCTGGAGATCGACCTCCTTTTAAATTTGACTAAGTAAACTTCGAAGACAAAAGTTTTATTTTTTTTTAACATTTCACACAACGCCATCTCGTCCCAAGCTAAGCAAACTTAATGCTTGTGTTATGGTAAAGAGATGGATGATAAACTAGTTAAATACATTTTTTTTTGTAAATACATACTTATTACAGATAGAAATGACACCCAGACTCCGAGCCAGTGCCTCTGGTTTAGACAAAGACACTTGCCCGACCCCGGAATCGAACCCGGGACCCGTTGATCCAAAGGCGGCACATCTAACCACTAGACCAACGAGGCAGTCAAAATAGGTATATTTAAGGGAAGTTTTGGGAAATGTAAGCATTTGGTAGGAATTTAAATATTTGTCAAAGTACTAATAAAAGAACAAGATGTTCTCATGATAAGTCGTGACCGAGCATAGACTACAGCGGTAACCCAAGGAGGTAGCCACGAAGCAGCCTTGGTTTATTGTAAATGAGCCTCCGTAAACGACGATGTACCGATGATATTCTTGTTTAAATGTACTTGCCTTTAAAATATGCTCTGAATGTTTAAATTTCCTCTCTCTGCTGCTGCTTTGCGGCTGTATTAATACATATTATTGTCACATTATTGAAACACATAACATAACCTATTCCAAGATGAAGAAGCCTTGGTACAAACCCCGTGCCGACTCGTAAAGCCAGCATGACACAGTAGGCTAGAAAAGATGCCCTTCGCACGTTGAATGCGGGGATTAATTTCTATAACTCACGTTCAGTGCTATACATGCCATTTTTGACATGTAGCAGTTTTTCTACTGGTGCGATACAAGACGATAAAGACTTGTAAACCAACGATTATGTTTTGCCCAATCAGTTCTTATTTTTTTATACAAAAATATAATTTTATGTTCGCAATAATAAGTTGACATATTCAATTATATACGTGTGTCGTCGCCACTGACTACAGTCTCAAGTTTAGAAATTATATGATATTTAATTGACAATACAAATTCGGCTTTTACCGCATCACGGGGGTATGGCAAGGTCTGTTATGTCGATAGTTTTATAGGGTTGGGAAATCTAATGAAACAAAATATCGCCATCGATGTTTAAAATTTATATATTATTACTAAGTACAAACATAACTAAGTTCCTTGATACTTATACATCTATACTAGAAAAGATAAAACAAAAATCAATAATATTTGGCGATTTCAACATAAACTTGTTGCGAAATGAACGTAAAACTACTGATTACTTGAATATAGTCCAGGAGTCGGGCTACCAAATAATAAACAATTTGCAAGAAAAGTATGCTACCCGTCAGACAACAACATCAAGAAGTATAATTGATCATGTGTGTACAAATATAATGGATGCAGGTATACACGTTGTTTTAATAGAATCATCGCTATCTGACCATAAACAAGTCTATGTTGAACTCAAAAAGTATAAGCAGTCATTCAAGCGTAAAATGCAATACCAAGCAATAAATTATGAGAAATTACATAAAAATATACAAGAAAAATATTTATTAAGCGAAGAGGACAGCTATAACAGTCTCGAAACATTTATAAAGCAACGAATTGACGACGCAAAAATAACTAAATATAAAATCCTTAACTTGCCTCAGAAGGACTGGATTAACAAGGAAATAATCAAATATATTAATGAGCGAAATCAAGACTGGTATAACTATATGGAACAACCGGAAAACGAAACACTAAAAAAAAAATTTGTTGTCGCAAAAGAAAAAGTAAACATCACCATAAAGACAGAAAAGAAGAAGTATTACTATGATGCTTTTAATAAATGTAATAAAAACCCTAAAAAGATGTGGAAGTTAATTAATACTCTTGCTAAAAATAAAGTCAGTAATGGTTGCGCTCCCCCAAAATTGATTGTTAATGATAAGCCTTTTCTACGCGGCAAAGATATTTGTAATTGCTTTAATGATTACTTTGCCACTATTGGTTCTATATTGACACAAAAAATACAATCAAACTTACACAACCAATGCAGGACCCTATTTACTAGGAAACACACCTCTGTCCTGACAGAACTACAACCTTGTACAAAGGAAGAAATATTAAAAATTATAGATAGTTTAGATAATAATACTAGCTGTGGTATAGACGGGATAACTACCAAAGCCATTAAATGTATGAAAGACCTTATTGCAGTCAGCCTTACCAGCTGCATCAACAAATGTCTGGACGAAGGTATGTTCCCGGATAGCCTCAAGTTGGCTAAGGTGACTCCCATATATAAGTCCGGACCTAGGACTGACCCTGGCAACTACAGGCCCATTTCAGTACTTCCCGTTATGTCAAAAATATTCGAAAAGGTACTATATAGGCGTCTGTTCCAATACATAAGAGACATAGACTTCCTTTACAAACACCAGTATGGATTCCGACCACATTCAAACACATTGTCAGCAACTATAGATCTAGTAAATAAAATTAAGCAAAATATTGATCAAAAGCAATTAGCTCTAGGTGTTTTCATAGACCTTAGGAAAGCTTTCGATACAATTAGTCACTCTATCATGTTAGAAAAGTTAGAAAGCATAGGTATCACTGAAAAAGCTCACAAAATTTTTGAATCTTACCTTACAAACAGACACCAGGTAGTAAAAATAGAAAATTATCAAAGTAAACCAGCAAAGATAGTGTGTGGAGTTCCGCAGGGTTCGGTCTTGGGGCCGCTACTTTTCCTAATTTACATTAACAGTATAAGCACTATTGAGCTTACAGGTAACATCTCACTGTATGCAGACGATACCTGTCTTTTTTACTTTGGGCACTCAATTCATTCCGTTGTCACTGAAGCTCAACACGACCTTAATAAACTACACATGTGGCTAAAGCAGAATTTATTAACAATTAATGTCAAAAAACCTCATACGTAATTTTTTCAGCTAAAAATAAAAAGATTCCAGATTTTCCCCCGCTTACTGTAGACAATCAACAGATTTTAAGATCAAACCACGAGAAATATTTGGGACTGATTTTAGATAACAGACTTACATTCAGACCTCATATTGAACAAGTTAAATCAAAATTATTATCACTAAATGGCGCTCTGCGAAATATTTCAAAATGTGTACCATTTAACTTGCGCCATACAATTTACAATACATTAGTAAAGCCACATCTAGATTATTTGATACAAGTTTGGGGACAGGCTGCTCCTACCAACCTAAAAGACCTACAAACTACACAAAACAAACTAATCAAAGTATTATTTAACTTCAAGTATCACACACCAACTACACAAATTTATAGTAAAACTAAACTCCTCAACTTACAGAAACTTTATACCTACCACACTCGCATATTAATAAACAAAATACTTACCAATAATATTCACTCCCAAATCACATTTGAACATAAAACACATCGTTACTTTACCAGAGGCAGAGGCAATATAGAACTTCCTAAGGTCAGAACCTTGTATGGAAAGAAGAATATACAATATGAGGGAGCTCAATTATATAACAAACTGCCGAAAACTATAAAAGAGTCTGAATCTGTTCACATTTTTAAAAAAAGACTAATGTTACACCTCCTTAATAATTGACAGCTTCCATTATTATTTTCGTCTATTGTATACTTTTGCTATTTTTAACAGTCAAAGATTGTATATCGCTATGGTGGATCGATTAAGTTTTTTGTACTCTAATGTTAATTAGTTAAGTTTCTCATGTTTAAGTGAACTATTGTAATGTTCTTTTGGGAAATAAATTCTTTAAACCGATATATTATTAAAACGATTACGTTTGCAGAAGTTGTACGGATTGCACTGATATAGTTTTATCTACAACTAAAGTCAAATTCTGTGGCTTCTTTAGCTTCTAAACTCGATTCTTGTGGGACTGTTATAATATGAGGTGCATTGCTAGTACTTGAGTATTATAATTGTGGTAACGTAACATCTTCTAAAATACGTATTTTTGAAGGAGCCCCGCCCCACCCGTGTTTCGTCTTACAATTGTCAAGTTCCGGTCATCACTTTGGGCACTTTTATCGGTATCTTCAAACACTTTTAGCAATATTTTCCGTGACCTTTTCCTCGGTGCATCCATTGTAAAATCGAGAAATATGATGTAATCAGGTATTTATTCACGAAAATAAAACAAAATAAGTCGGCATCAGTCACAGCACTAGCCTGCACTGACAAAATCCTGTGGTGCGATACAAGGCCATAGTTTACAGACAGTTTTGGCTGGTACCGCACTGATTTTAGTTTTTGATCATCTGGTGCGGTACGAGTCGAATTTGTCTTGTACACCTAAAAGCTTCCTATTTAATACAATTTAACATAACGAACCTAAATGTATATTTGTCTCTTTCTGAGCTAGGGTATATCAATGTGAAATCACCCCCGCACCAGACACAGATCACCTACTTTCAACGTCGCATCAAATGAAAGTCTAATACAGGCCAAAATTGGTATGTACCGCACTCAACGTGTTAACTTGGCGGAAGGCCATTTCAGTAGTGGGTCACTTGTACATTGCGATGATGATGAATACTAAAAAAATACTATCTATATCTCCTCGGAACAATAATAAAGATTCCGCATGCTTAAAATAAGTAGGAGGAAATCTAATCACCGTGAATAAGGATGTTGTGTTCAATTGCTATCTCCTGGCGTCTTGTCATAAATTAAAGAATAGGACGCTACTATCTATATTAAAAATATTAGGTACTACATATGCAATATTTTTGTACGCTTTTTACATAGAAGTGCGGAAAATATTTACGAACACAAAAAGTTAAGAGTGGCCGATGTAAAGGAAGTTAGTTTTAAGCACACAGTTCCTGGTATCATTGAAATTTTAATAAAATTAGGTTTAAGGTAAAACATACTACATGCGTGTGTGCATCCTGGACTAGTAGACATTCTAAAAGTTCATCTGTTGATAATGTTGAAATAATCGCATGGACCGAAGTAGCTAAACGTTCTGTGGTGTTTTTTTTAAAGAGAACCCCTTAGTTAATGCATGTCATTTTTTACCATCATTGTTACCTATTCACGGGCACAAATGGCACCCAGATCCTGAATATTAGACAAAGGCATATATCCCATCCCGGAATCTAATAAGGTTAAGCTCCTAAATTACCCACTGCTGACTCGAACCGCCTCCCATCACATGGAGGAATTACCCTACTGCGCCACGCTGGCCAGATGGGTTGGCACAGGAAGGATAATGCTAAACTATCTAATTGATAAGTATTCCTAAAGTCCATGTGGTGACAGATATTTTATAAGTAAACGAAAAGTCACCAAGCCATACGACCCTGAGGGTGTCGTACGAAGCGACTAGAGGAACGCAAAAGGCAAATAACCTAGCCGCACGTGAAACAAAATTTGATTCAAGGCATGTGCTATCCCATCTTGCCATCGTGGCACAGTTGGCTAATTTCCCTCCATATATTTGGAGGAGACCCGACTCAGTATGAGGGTTTTAATGATGAAAATGAACAAAAAATGAGATTGGCAGTAACTTCCCAAGAGGCTTCCTATCCTATTATGTATTTGCGAAACAGTTTAAAAAACCAAAATATCATTAATTCTTATCAGGATTTCATAACATTTGGTTGGAGAGTTTGAGAACAAGGTTCGGAAATTAACGAAAGATCCAGTTATATGATATCATCGCTTCAGATTTTAGATTGTGAATATCACTACATATTATAAAACAAAGTCGCTGTCGTCTGTCCGTTCCTATGTATGCATAAATCTTCAAACCACGCAACGGATTTTGAAGCGGTTTGTTTTAATAGATAGAGTGATTAAAGAGGAAGGTTTATATGTATAATACATCCATAATGTAGTAGAGAAACACAGACAAATTTAGAGGTTCGTCATTGCACCCGTGCGAAGCCGGGGCGGGTCGCTAGTATTCTAATAATAGATTTTGGGTGAAATCGTACGATGTCATCTCACGAAGACATTCGTGTGAAATGTGAATAACGACTTTCATTAAACGTGCAATTTTACGCCTTATACGATGTGATGGCCAAGGATCCGATCCGTATGAGGAAAAACTTGTATTACTTGTCTCGAAGTTTTTTATAGTACTACACAGTGGCTGACATTATGCGATATGGACGTATCGCTTCATAATAATTAACATAGCCAATGGCGTCCTACATTTTAAAAGCATGGCGTGGTCTAGTTTAAATTGAAATCAATAGTTTTATTGACAATTCACCGGCTGCACTGGGCAAATATTATTTTCAATGCGAGTTCAGCGAGTATATTTTATCGTTTTATATTAAATAACTACTTACTATGCTTAAATATCTGTCTTAAACTGTCATAATTCCAAAAATATAATGTTTACTAAACGGGTGATATTGTTCTCAAGAATACATGTACAATGTAACAAATATAACATCTTTAGATGTCTAAAGAACTAAACTAAAGAATCTAAAGATAATAGAAATAGAGAAGGGACGGCCCCATTCGATTCTGGCTAATGCGAATTCCAAGGAAGCTGTTAAATTATAATGTCAACATTTGCCAGAGTGACGTTCCATCTGGATTCGTCTTCAGATTCAGCCTCTTACAATGTTGAATTGTGAATTGTTTTGGGGAAAAAGTCTAAATCTACTACGTTTTATTAATTAAAATATTTGATACGCTACATAGTTCTAGCAAAGTATTTCATTTCAATGGAATTCGGTATTTTCATGAACTTGCTATGAAATAATTATGAACAAGACCGGCGACATTTTGTTTTAATCAATATTAATATCTATTAAAACAAGTCCTTTGATTAAAACAAAGGCTGTAATCAATCTCTCACCTCGCACTCGGATATTGATACAAGGTTTATTCGTGTCTATATTTGCCGTTGAGATGTAATATTACCATTCTCATAAGCTGTTGAATGACATTACAATTATTGCAACTGTATTCAATAAGTAAAATATTACTTTAATAAACGTTTATTTAGACTGTATAAAATGCGAGAATCCAAATAAAATAGTGCACTTAATTTTCATACAATATGGTTGAAACATTCCATAAATATTTATGCAGTCTTGTTGGTTTATATTTTTCTTTTTTTTTACTGTCATGAAACTGTTGGTTATAATTGAGAATTGACGTCATCTCTCGTTTTAAAATTGCTGTTTGCTTCATTTTTCGTTGCTATGGCGCCATTAAACGGGTTTACTGCCTCTTGATCAAGTCTCGTTTATATATAAAATGCATTTTAATTTAAACCAGTTTCTTCCAAGGTAATCAGAAATTTCGAGTACCGGGTCGAAGACGTGTGTAAATGATATTGTTGCGTTAGTCAAGCCTGGAAACGTGCGTCTTAAACTTTAATCACATACTGTTCGACGTTTTTTTAATGTGAATATTTAAGTACATTTCTGACAACCTTAATCCGGTTTGTGGGTGAATACAAAAGATTTCGAATAGTGATGCCAGCGATGACATGACACATGATATTGACCACAGTGTGACGCACTGATTCGATCCCTTGCAGTCCCTGCAACAAGGAGGCAATACCGGCTCCTTATGTACATATTTAAAATTGTAAATGTTGATTTTTAAATACTCAATTACACCCTAATTAAGGTTTAATTTTAAGTCTATTAAGTAGAGCAATTCCTTCCATAATACACACCACACCATTGTTAAAAGACGATCTATATAATCACGATCTATATCATCATAAGACGTCCACTGCTGTACAAGCCTCCACACACACCACACACATAGCCTCTCCATTCTCCACTGACCGTAGGCCGTCTGTTATAGGCATTTAAGGCACTTGATGAAGAAACTATTTTTAAAGGAAAGACGTTCTTGTATATCTTACATACATTTCCAACCGCTAAGGGATTTCAAGTATGACACATTTGCCGCCAGTAGGCTAATGGAAGTTTGCCGTCAACAAAATTTACGTGACAGTTGAGAGTTTACAAAGTGAAAAAATCATGGATACTCAGCATGGCATGTTTTATCGATATGGCAATGTTTTATTGTATGTCCGATCACAAAATAAACATGACTCGACAATATACATTGAGGATAAATTTCTAATTTATGTAACTCCTATCATAAGTTAACAAACTTTGACAAGTGATTAACATGATGTTGATAATATTTAAGTTTGCTGCATAGGTATGTCACTGAACAAGACTCACTTTCTATTGGCGACACTGTTTACACTTCTTACTCAATTGAACTTCCTCGAACAGAATGCATTTTGAAAAGCTATAATCACGATTGATACTTGTCGAGTAGGTATCCTAGGGGAAAGCTGTAATTTCAAAGTGGGTATACTTTAAAATTGTAGGGTTTTGGTAAAGTAGGCGAAGGGAAAGTTTTTTGTCCTGATTGAATTTCGATTGCCATAATCTTAAAAGTATGGAGATAATTTGAAATCTTGGAAAATCATAGATTTCCATAAAATATGTAGATATCAAATATATGTTATGAAATGTATACCTAGATGATATGTATGTTTCGTATTGATTATATCATATTGATGGGTAATAAAGTCGTGCTGTAGAAAAAAGACACAGGTCTGTGTGTTGTTCATGTTGTTAGCAACTAGATGATAAGTAGAAATTATATTTATCCGTGCGAAATTTCATTTACAGTTCGTCAGTAAAATGAAATTCCTTACGGATACATACACACATACAGACCGCCTTATTGGTCTAGGGGTTGGATGCGCCACCTATGGATCACGGGGTCCCAGGTTGGATTCCGGGTAAGTGTCTTTGTGTAAGCCAGAGGCACTTGCTCCGAGTCTAGGTGTCATTTGTATTCGTAAATTTCAGGTTTGTAAATTGTCCCTGCGATACAGGTAGCCATCAATATACCTATCTATCGATTTCCTAAAAAAGAAAAAAAAATACATACATATTATCACGCCTCTTTCCCGTAGGGGTAGGCAGAGACCACTTATTTCCACTTGCTACGATCCATACATATTTGTTTCGCTTCGTCCACTTTCATAATTCCCTTCATACATGCTCTTCGGTTTAGGGTACTCTTGACCTGGCCTTTTTTCAAGACGTCCCTGATTTGGTCTTGAAACGTCCGCCTAGGTCTTCCCCTTCCAACACTTTCATTCATACTCGCCTTATACACTTTTTTCGTCAATCGTTCTTCATTCATTCTCTCGACATGGCCAGAAAAAAACAGACAGACAGGCGACAGAAAAAAAATAGATCATCTTTATATTTTGAAGGCTTGATCCGCTTAAAACCAAAAGACGTAAGAATAATAATAAGAAATAATCACCAAAACATGCTCAATGTCGGAAAAATACTACTTTAGACAAACACTAAAGTAGTATTTTGTTTTTATATCGCATAGATCTAGGTTAGTAATTAACTAAAACCTACAAGTGAGTCAGCCAATCATAAAATTAAATTGATAGATACCTAAGTATCTTCGTGCATTGAAATACATGCCGTAGATTGAAAAATCTATTTAGGTTGTGACATAGTTCAGTGCTTAAACATTACAATTTTATATTGGTATCTATTATTAAGCCGCTACTTTCTGGGAAATCAGATCATGCAATAATGAACAAACCTCGATTACTATTTAGGCGTGTGAATACCATCTATCATTATTCCAGCCCATAAATGACCCACTACTGAGTCTGGTCTCCTCCCATTACATGGAGAGTAATTAGCCTGCTGTTCCACGCTGCTGGCCAGACGGGTAGGCACACACTCTAGCGGCTAAGGCCGAACCTTGTTGTTTCCTTTTGTCGGCCTTAGGATGGAAAGCATTGATGACACAGCAGTCTTAATCCGTCACCACAAGGATCATCAATATTATAACAATCTATATTAAGTATTAATTCGTCAAGAAAAAAACTTTGCACTCTTTTTTACGAAAGTAGCGTGGAATGACAAACAAGGTTTTGCCATTTTTTTTATTTTTTACGTCGGTGGTCCTCATGGATTCCCGGCCGTTGGGACTGGCCGGGCTATGTGGGACTCCGAGGCGCGTATAGATGGTAAATTGCGCCCCGACCTACCCACTAAAACCGACGGCGATCCTCGAATGTCCGAACCAGGGCCACGGGATTCACTCCCTGATTAGGAGAGCATGCTCCTGGACCCTTTAGACCTCGGCCCGCCTCGTTTAGTGGAGCCCCAAGCTCCAAGGCGGGCCCCTCCGATGATGTGGGGGGTAGCTATAGTAGCCTCCCCCGTTACACTGCTGGGAGGGAATCATGGTTTTGCCATAGTTAATGTGGAGCAACCTCAGAATAATAACTTATGTTATTCTGATGGGGAAACTAATAGTGCAGAAGCTAATATTTTTTTTAAATCCGCTAACTTACGCTAACTGCATTTGACACTCACACATTTAAAAAATTATTTGTTTAATAGTGGCTATTATTTCAAAACCTTTCCATAGATGAAAGGAATTTTGCAATTGAGGTAATATTGCTGTCGTATTATATATATTTAGGCGACCTCTATTACGGGTTGGCACAGGGTTTTTTTATCAAGTTTTCCATCTTGGTTCGGGTCTGAAAACCTGACTTTCTTTTAGTCGGTTCTTACGACACCCTGGAAGCTGGAATGACATGGGATGGTGACACTATGCATTCTAAATCCGCACCAGATAGGAAAAATATATATTTATATGTAATATGTTTATATCTTGTATACATATAAAAATGAATGTTTGTCTGTTTATCCTATAAAGAATCGTAAACTATGCATTTGATCATGTCATGCTCATTAGCAAAGTGGTAACCAGGACGGTTTCTGAAAAAAACTTGAATATTTGTGAAATATCTTTCTTTCAAATTTATTTTGGTTAGTGGCGAAGCAATGAGCGCATGGTACAGCTTATAACAGTTGTTGTAGTTGGTTATAACAGTCGGGGCTTATAATCTGCGCGGGAGAAGCCTCGGAAGTTAGTTGTATCTAACGATTGATCGTAAATGATTTCTTGGATAGCCATCCATTGTTTCAGCATTCGCACGATCCCAAGTTCTAAATAACTACCTTCATATCTTCTGTGTCATCTAACGGATGAAGATTTTTTATTCCGTACTCTAGTTGAATGGTCTCACGAAAAATATTAAATAATTATTGGGACCAATTTAATTTGTGATTGCATTTATGACAATCTTTATTTATGTAGATGAATATTTAGGTAGGTATGATTTTGGCCATAAAATATAAATATAAAATATTGAGAATATATTATTATTTGTATATTCTTTATTCATATATTTTTTACATAATATTCATAAAAAAGGAAACATTTTTGTAAATATTATATAAAAAATCATTACTTCCCTAGGGGCGGAAAGATCTCAAGCCACTAGTGGTCAGTGCTGCAAAGAGAGGAACCGCCTAACAATACGCGCTGTCTCAAGCAAAACTGCCTTTTGTATCAGATGCTTAACCTAACCGGATATCGAAAGTTGATTTAGATGTTCATCAAAACTTTTCGATATCAAACCATGCACTGATACAACGATCGGAATGATACTGGTTGAATCAACACTCTGCATGGCAGTCACCTCATAGGCCAGATCTAAATATTTAATAATTTTTCAGCCTTTATTATTTCATTATTAAACTATATTATTAACCTAAATTATTGTATTATCAATAAAAGTAGCTTAGGTTACTTCTTGTTACATCAGCTATCAGCCAGTGTCCCATCAAAATCGGTTCAGCCATTTCAGAGATTAGCCGAAACAAAAATGTTAATATCTTGATATGCTATTATGTACCGTGTACCGTGTATACATCCAAATGCACTTAGTAAAATGCGGTTATTTTAATATTACATTGAAATAACAAAATTTTATTGCCTCGCTTAATATGAAAAATGTATGTCTGCATGTCCCAAAGGTACTTAATAACTATTTTTATTTGACTGCAACAGGTAAGGTAGGTACCTACGTGAAGAAGATTAAATTAGATACATTAGCATCATCCGCTCTTGTTACATCACTGAGTAAGGTCATGCTAAACGTATGGACGAAATTGTACATCACATAGAGCAACTAATTAAAATATTTGTTAATGTTTTGCCAGTAAATAATTAACATGTTTAGGCTATTTTTCACTGGCTAGGTCGATGATATAATCATAGCTATTCAAATAGGTCAACTCATTATTTCGGATACGATAGGAGTATAAAATACCTAAATATTTGAATTACCTATGTTAATTATAGTCCTTTTTAGAATGCATTTCCAGCTTTAGGACATGAAAATGTAACAATAGAGTATGTAAAACAATTTTTGATATAGTAAGTTTTTAGTACATGTTGTTTAGTTAATTCTTTTTCTTCTTCGATTTTTGCCAATTTAATTGTCTAATTTGGCTAACTACAGGTATTTCCACGGAGCGATTGCCGTCTGACCTCTATGACCTAACTAGTGGGACTACCGGTATTTTTGACGGTTATACCAGGAAACTATGAAAATATGCATTGCTTATACCTTTATGTAGTTCCTTGTTTTTAAAGAAAAAGAAACCTTCCTTTTCTTTGTTAATTCAATTGGCCTGAAAACCGTGTCTTAGTAATCAGAAATTTCTGACAGAACGTTGTGGCTGTATCTTACACTATCAGGTCAACTAGTTAATACTACTCGGCCCATACATGGCCCACTGCTGAGTCCGGAGCCTCCAATTACATGGAGGGCAATTAGCCTGCTGTACCATGCTGGCCAGACGGGTTGGCACAGAGTTTTGTATAAAGTTTTCCTTTTCTTGCGTTTTACTATATCATTATTCAATTGTCGCCTCTGTTAGGATGTCAGACATAAGTGATCCTGAGACGGAACGATAGTCGTCTGCTCTCCGTGAGTCATTTACAGGGCTTAAGAACTCTCAGTTTTCATACAACTAACATCCAGTATCGTCTGCCGTACATGTTAGAATGGCAGCCTGAACCGCAGAATGCAAATTTCCTGTGTTAAAAGCGAATTCTTTGAGACCGGGACCATCAGTTATCTAATCTACAACTCGTTAACGTAACGTTAACTTGGTCAACAGTTAACTGATAGGATTATTGCAATCTGAACTTGCCATAGATAATATGACAGCAGGTATTTTTTAAGGTACCTTGCGAATGATAACTCGCGGTGTCTTGCATATAAAATTCATAAAAAAATTAATAAAGTTAATTTGTCTCTGAGATATTATTACAGTATACTTATAAAGATTAAAAAGTGTATAAGGCGAGTGTGAATGAAAGTGTTGGAAGGGGAAGACCTAGGCGGACGTTTCATGACCAAATCAGGGACGTCTTGAAAAAAGGCCAGGTCAAGAGTACCCTAAACCGAAGAGCATGTATGAAGGGAATAATGAAAGTGGACGAAGCGAAACAAGTATGTAAGGATCGTAGCAAGTGGAAAGAAGTGGTCTCTGCCTACCCCTACGGGAAAGGGGCGTGATTATATGTATGTATACTTTTAAAATATTGAGCACTTACGTCACAGCATGATTTCATGCATAATTCGTATTTGCGTACTTGTGGGCAAAATAGTCGTAGTCGTAATTTATTTGTGTAGTGTCGGATTTGGAATACATACTGTCCCATCTCTATTCACCCTGATAGTGTCGTAAGAAGTCGGCTCTTACGACACTATCAGGGTGGATATAAAGGACTGAATGACAAAACGAAAAAACCTAGAGAAACATGATCTAAATCGCTCGATAGCCGACCCGTTTAACCAGCTCTGTAGTCTAATTTCCCACAATTTCATTGGATAATGTTTGACAAAGTCGTGGGTGCTTTATGTGCAGAGATAATCGCGATGAACACAAAGAAAAGGTTTGAAAATACAGTAGTATTTTACTCTACAACAGGTACCTATATGTTTATTTAGTCTCGAATTCGTATACAAATATCGAATACAATACAAAGATATTGATTGCTGTCGCTAAACCTGTAGAATTACTAATTTATACCGATAAGCACACACGATTGATTTTCTATTATTTAATGCCTTGTAAACCACCAGTGGAAATGCGGCGGACTGGCATTGTGAAAAGTTAATTCCTTTGGACGGTTGAGCAACAGTGTGCACCTCCGTAATCGCAATTTTGCTTCCAATCGCAGTTTAGTACTAAGTACAAGTTACTGCGAGCTGTTTGTACGAATTGGTGAGTGATTGATTCGAATTTGAACTAAATTGGATCGTGTTCCATGGTCGTGTTGTTTTTACTTAGTCTATAATTATTATACCTAATCAAGTTTTCCAATTTGTCGTGTTTTAAGTATTCAAAACTTCAATTATTCTACTACTGGAACCAACATATCCAACTGTTTTTCAATAAAATCATCTGCTCCTTCAACTTCGCTATTTTAACTATTGTTGAGATTTTTCTTGTGTTTCCATAGGTGAGTTGTGAATAATAAATGCAGTTTTCTTGGTTTTGGTGTTTGTTTAATCCAGATATTAATTCGTTATACAATACAGATTCTTTGTTTCTAATAAGTTATTTGCAATAATTTGTGACAATGCTAGCGGTCGAACCAAAGGTGCGTGAGAGAGTGATAGAACGATTGATTGAAGTGAAGGCCCTCGCCGCGTTCCGCTTCACTAAATAATGCGCGAACATGCTCCCCGCCTTGGAAGCAATAGGTTCCAATTTGAAAATGCTTCTCTATGGTTCTTTAACACTGTCAGGCAACGGTAGTGGACAGATCTTTGAAAAGGCACGTCTGACGATTCCATCCGCCTTGCGTACATCTGCGACACGGGAAACGCCGTCTTTTCCAGGATAAGTCTTGATAATTCTTCCCAGACTCCATTTCAAAGGTGGTAATCTATCATCTTTTATAAGTACAAGTGTGTTTTCTTGTAAATCTCCCTTTTGTTGGTACCATTTACTTCTGGTCTGCATTTCGGACACATATTCCTTAGACCAGCGACTCCAAAAATGTTGCCGAATCTGCTCCACCCTGTGATAGCGTGTTAAGCGGTTCTCGGGAACGTCGTGAAGATCAACAGTTACAGGTGCAGTCAGCGGACGGCCAACCAAAAAGTGGGCAGGACTTAAAGGAAGGAAGTCTTGCGGATCAGCGGATATTGGAGTTAAGGGTCTGGAATTGAGGACAGCTTCGACCTGTGTTAATACCGTGCTAAACTCTTCAAAAGTTAAGTGCGAATTGCCTACTACGCGACGCAGGTGGTGCTTACAGCTCTTTATTCCAGCCTCCCACAAGCCCCCAAAATGGCTAGCGTAATTTGGTATCATTTTAAATTTTATATTTTGAGAAGTTGCGTACTCTTTGATATCGTCAGAACAAGTATTTAAAAATTTTATAAATTCATTTTTTAATCCAACAAAGTTTTTTCCGTTATCGGAAAAAATCTCGAGCGGTTTTCCTCGTCGTGAAATGAACCGTTTTAGTGCTAACAAATACGCGTCTGATGAAAGGTCACTCACTAGTTCTAAATGACATGCACGTGTCACGAAACATACAAATAAACAAATATATGACTTTTCAAGTTTCGCCCCTCTTCCCTTGCGATTAAGGGTAAAAATTGGGCCAGCCATGTCAACTCCAGATTTTAGGAAAGGAAATCCAGGCTCCAGACGTTCCTGGGGTAGATTTCCCATAATAGGATTAACAGAACTAGGACGACATCGAGCACACTTGACGCATGTGCGTACAGTTTTTCTTGCGAGATTCCTACCACCGATCGGCCACCATGTCTCTCTCAAAGTATATAACAAAGTTTGAGGCCCTGCGTGCATCAGCCTAAGATGTTCCTCACGGAACAATAAAACTGTAAAATGATGATTTGTAGCTAACATAACAGGATATTTTTTATTAAATGAAAAATTTTGCGAATTTCCTATACGGCCACCTACTCGTATTATGTGGTCATTATCCATAAATAAATGTAATTTTAATAATTTTGGATTTTTAGAAATAGTATCATTATTCAAAAGTAAATTATATTCTTCGGGAAATGATTCTTGCTGACTAAATTTTGCCAAAATCAATTCTGCATGCTGTTGCTCACTCACAGTCAGTGAACTGGTCCGTCTATGACCTTTATGTCGCGCGTTGTATATGAACCGAATTACATAGGCTGCAACCCGCTTCAGAGTTGAGAATTTTGAGTATCTATGAAACGGAAATAAATTACAATAGGCATTAGACGTTACGACTTGACAAACAGTATTAGATTTTAGCTCTGGTAACTCATCTTGTGAAGTAATATGAATTTGTTTAATACAAGGCATTTCAAAGTTAGGATCATGTAAAAACTGTGGACCGTTCCACCACAGCGACGATTCGTTGAGTGCATCTAAACCTAGACCGCGTGATACTAGATCTGCTGGGTTATCTTTTCCAGACACATGTCGCCACGGAAGGTCCTTAGTCAGTTCGTGTATTTCAGCAGTCCTATTTTGAACAAATGGCTTAAGTAAGTTCGTTGGTATACCTAACCAACCTAAAACAATAGTTGAATCGGTCCAGAATATAATGTGGTTAATTTTACTACGTAATGATTCATAAATCCTTTTATACAATCGCGCGCCTAGCACCGCGCCGCTTAACTCTAATCTTGGGATAGTAATAGGTTTAGTAGGCGCAATTTTACCTTTAGCACACAATAAGCGTACAGTAACAGCTTGTCGACTGTCAATCGTGCGTATAAAGGCGCAAGCTCCAAATGCTATTTGCGAAGCGTCCGTAAAAATATGCAATTCTATACGAATAGGGTCCAAACACATTACGTATCGTGGTATTTTTAATATGTTAAGTGATGCCAAACAATTTATGAATTTACTAAAAATAATTGCGACTTCAGTTGGAACCGGTTCGTCCCAATCCAATTTTAAAAGCCAACACTTTTGTAATAAACTCTTAGCTATTGTAATTACTGGACTAATTAACCCCAATGGGTCATAAATCTGTGACGCGGTAGACAAAATGATCCGTTTAGTAATGACGTTAACGTTTGGGTTGATTTGCGAAGAATAATTTAACTCATCTGACTTGTTGTTCCATCCAATCCCTAATGTTTTGTTATTTGCACTATCGCCAAATGACAAATGTTTACTAACTACTTGCGAATTATCATTAGGGTTGGCGTGATCGAAATTAAAAACCCATTTGCGTAAAACAAAACAAGCCGAATTTAAAACCACCGTAGTACCTTCACATATATTATTTAATTCTGAAATATTATTAGAGCCACATATTAAATCGTCAACATAGAAATTTGTATTAATAGTGTCCTTTACACACGGAATTTCACACTCATCAGCTAAATATTTTAAACACCGACAACTTAAAAAGGGTGCCGACGCGGTTCCGTATGTAACGGTGTTCAATCGATAGACATTTAAATCATGAGACGATTCGTCACGCCACAAAATTAATTGAAGGTCTCGTTGACTTTCATCAATTAATACTTGGCGATACATTTTTTCTATATCGGCACACGCTACGTACCTATTTTCGCGAAAACGTAATAAAATTGCAATTAAGTCACCTTGAATTGCAGGCCCTACCATCTGCAAGTCATTAAGCGAGACTCCCGTACTAGAAGGCATGCTTGCATCAAAAACGACACGCAATTTTGTCGTAGTAGCGTGTTCGCGAAACACTCCATGATGCGGCATGAAATAATGCGGAGTTCTATAATTATTAATAAGACTCATATGCCCTAACTTAATATATTCATTAATAAAATCCTTATACATATTTTTATAAGAAACGTTACGGTCAAGTTTCCTTTCTAATGCGTAAAAACGTCGTTCAGCTTGCGCGCGAGAATCACCTAACAACTCGGGTGAATGCATGAACGGGAATCGAACGCTGAACCGCCCGTTTGAGACGCGTTTCGTTGTCTCAAGGAAGTGCCTCTCACACGCGCGCTCATCTACGCTAAGCTGTGCAACTGAACTGGCAGGTAATTCCTCGATATCCCAAAACCTACGTACTAATTGTTCTAAATTAAATGTATCGTGTTCAGCGGATTGTACAAAATTACACTTAACATTTTTATTTATTTGTGCAAGAGATAGAATCGAACCTGATACGACCCATCCTAATTTAGTATTTTGCAAAAATGGCCCATTGTTAAGGCGCAATTTGCCTTCGTTAATTAGTTCCCAAAACAGATCTGCCCCGATAAGTAAATCTATTGGCAAACTTTCGAAAAACCCAGGATCTGCGAGAGTAATGTTTTCGGGTATTACGAACTTATTTATATTCAAAGTAGTTGCGGGTAACCTTGAAGTGATTTGTGGCAAAATTAAACATTGGATGCGTGCATTATAATTGCCACTGCGAGATTTCAACTCAATATTACAAGATTGCGAGCACTTTGTAATTGAGTTACCTACTCCATGAATGTGTTGTGTGGACTGTAAAATGTGCGTGTTTAATTTGTCGCATAAAGACTGCGTTATAAATGACCGCTCGCTACCGCTGTCGAGAATCGCGCGCGCTTGTAGATATACTCCGGATGCGCTACGTATATCTACTACAGCGGTAGACAGCAACACCGTACGAGCCTCCTTCATATTATCGTCATTATATTGTGCGTAAACATTATGCGCCTGGAACGAGTGACTGTGAGGGTGCGCGTTCTCAACATTTGTCAGACGCTCGGCAGGTACAACAGCTGATTGTGACGTAATATGTGCTACGTTATGTTCGGTGTTGTTAACCTCGCAAAGTAAAGAATTGTGTTTAATGCGTTCGCACTTCCTACATGGCCCGTAAATACATGTTTGGACTGCGTGTCCAGGGCGCATGCAGTTTATGCATAAATTGTTATTTGTGACAAACTTTAACCTATCATGTACACTAAGGTCAAGAAATTTTTGACAAGAGTACAGTGGATGAGGTGCATTACACATTAGACACAATTTATAATTGCGTTTTGCCTTATTTTGTGAAGGCTTAGCATTGCACTTATTAGAAACTATATTGCAATAAACTCTGGATCCAACATTATTAGTATTATGTTTTCTGTGTTCACCGCTACTATAAATATTTGATTTACTATGTGATACTATGAGTGTTTCTAACATATCTGCTCTATTCCTTAAAAATTGCAATAAATGATCTAATTTAATTGTACCAAATTCACTATTATTTTGTAATTGGCATCTACGTTCCTCCCAGTTCCTTTCTGTTGTGGAATCTAATTTTGATACAATTGTATAGATAATCAATGTATCCCAATACTCAGTGGGCTCTCCTAGAAGTTTAAGTGCTCTTAAATTCTTTAAAATTAAATCTATAAGTTTGCGCAGTTGTACAGGAGATTCTTTGGTTAAGGCCGGCATTGAAAATATGGACTTAACATGGTTATGAACTAATAAGTGTGTGTTATCAAATCTGTTCATTAATAATTCCCAAGCCACTTCATAGTTGTTTGCGGAGAATTCAAGTGAATCTATTACCGACTTGGCAATACCTGTTAACGATGACTTTAAATAATGAAACTTTTGAATTTGTGTTATTGTCTTACAGTTATGTACCAAAGAAATAAAGGTATCTCTAAATTCTAGCCAATGTTCATAGGAGCCATCAAATTCAGGAATAGATATGGTGGGTAACTTGATAGAATTTGAACTTGCCGAAGGTACATGTATTTTAGAACTGTCTGTGGACCTTTCATCAGAGTTAGTCAAACATTCAGCTAATGCAAGAATAGAATAGTACTCCCGTTCAAACTCTTCGCGTGATTCGAGTTGTTTTTCAATGTCTGACTCGAGGCTATTCTCTTCTATTTCACTTTGGACTTTGTTAAAATCGTTTAACAAACCCTGTGACCCGGTCATACGCAGTTTTAATTCCGATTGTTGTTGTACAGACAAATCTAACCCATCAAATGACATAACATATTTTTTTAAAAAGGTTAGGCGACACTTTATAGACCCACGTTTTTTAATAAGATCTTTATCTGATGTAGCCATTTTGCGGATTAATAAAGGGCAATACGCACGTTATTTCCAATAGGCACTTATCCTGGAATGAGCTGGATGGAGTTTGAAGCTTTTGCGAAACCAACCCGACGCGCGCGCATGCAGGCAATGGCAAACGTTAAGCACTGAAAATATAGCACAGTATCACACAGGGAAGAAATAGTGGTTAGGAAAAGGAAGTTTAGTTAGCACGTCTCACCAAAAGCACTGCAAACTGTTTAATATAATGCGATATAATGTTTCCACCGCGTGACTTGATCCTCGTATTCCTCGTGGTAGCTTTGAGGTTATATCCGTCTTGAAGGTCCACTAATTTATGTTGAGATTTTTCTTGTGTTTCCATAGGTGAGTTGTGAATAATAAATGCAGTTTTCTTGGTTTTGGTGTTTGTTTAATCCAGATATTAATTCGTTATACAATACAGATTCTTTGTTTCTAATAAGTTATTTGCAATAATTTGTGACAATGCTAGCGGTCGAACCAAAGGTGCGTGAGAGAGTGATAGAACGATTGATTGAAGTGAAGGCCCTCGCCGCGTTCCGCTTCACTAAATAATGCGCGAACAACTATTTTCTCAGATTTGGCCATATTTTATACTAGAAACAATTTCACACCATTTTCGGCGAGAAAAATAATTACGTGATATTTGACAAGACCCCCTCCCGGGGATTTGGGAAAACTGAGATTTGGAAAGATTTAGCTTGATCCCCTTCCCCCCTAGAATAGCACACGTAACTAATGGACACCGCCTTATATTTTTTAATACTAAATTAAATACTCCGTAACTTATTATAAACAATAATTAGTAACCTTGTACATATTTATAAAATGATTGAACAGAACGGCACTCAATAATGACTGATAATGAACAAATGAGGAATTAGGTAGAACACTGCCCTCAAATACAGTGCAGTTAAATTTATTTCATGCTTTGAGCGGTTCCATACCCTCCTACTCTGCTTCTGTACCTTTGCTGCGTGTAGCTGGCCACGCATATCTGTGGGTATTAATTTAGACCTGCCACAATGCCACTGCAAAAGGTTTTAATTGTGATGCTGTGGTTACAGCAGCGTTGATTTGTTTAATTTTTAGAGAATTAATAATTGCTTGTACAGTAATAAAGTTGCCTGTTGATTTGCTTATATCTTCCTACTTGCAGTTACAATTTCTTTTTGTGTCAGCAGGGAATATTGTTTGGAAAGATCTCCAAACACATTGGTAGTAGGTTCCTAGATCATGTTGTTTATAGCTTTACTTATACAAAGATTGAGTAAGCGTAGATTAAAACTAATGATTTAAGAACATCGCTCACTTCCATCAAGTTTTATTTCACGCTTCTACTGTTGAGTTAATGATTATTTATGTGTCAAAGACTGCTACCGTCGCGTTTGTTCGTGACTTTTCGCTCTAATAACAGGTAATAGAGAGCTGCTTTTTATAAATTTGTAGGCTAGTTCTATCAATGACTTACATTACATCCGACAAATGATGAAATATGACATTATAAATAAGTAGGTATGTATTTTGTGCCTAAATATTGTTTGATAATCACCTATTTTCTATTTAAGTGTTTATAAGATTGACTAGGCTCGTTCATGATATGTGATTGGCAAATCAAAGACCAAACTAAATAATCTCATGGCGACGCCGACGCGGCGGGTTACATACATACACGCATTTGTTCGTATTAGGGCTCTTTCAATTTATGCGTTTCGTATCGGACCGCTGCAGTGCAGAAGCGGTGCATTTGTCGTACGGCGCATGGTCGGTCGTTTGTTTTCATACAAAATGCACCGCGACCGCGTACCGCGTACCGCGAACGCCCTAAATGTTAGTTTTTAAAACATGACACTATTTTGTCGTCTTTTTATGCGCGTTATGCTATGAACCTACTACATAGATTTGCGTAATCGACGATGAGTTTATACTTATTCTTGTAAAGTATGTATTATTGCAAACTACCTGTATTCTATTTTGTGAATATGGCATTATTAAGTTTTTCAAAGGCCTATTATCAAATGTTTTATATATAATTACTTAGTTTAATAACATTCGTGTACACTATTCATATTTGCTATTTATTCTATGGTTTTTTGACAAATACTATAATATACGCTTATTTTACCATTATGCATACAAATTTACCCGTATAAATGAAAAGCATTAACTAATTCATATTACACTTGTTATTCTTGGATTATTCTGCATTAGGAGACACGATAACAATAAAATTGAATGTCCAAAGGCAGGCTGCAACTACCGCACCCCAGCATATCACGGTTCAGAGAGCGGTCACGCAGCGTGGTTTCCATATACATAATATACGTACCATTGTTAGGGGCATACTAGTACATCAGTACTATTTGCAATTACTGTAGGAAATTTGATATTTATATTCTTCGTCATAGAGTCGTACCTTTTAACTGTGCATACTTTACCTTGCTTGTAATATAATTACTGACAGCCAATATAGGTTTAGACAGAGTTCATTTGTGGCGATATTACTGTGATAAGTAAAACTAATATATTGTGAAATGCCAAATATTTATAGAAACATAATTATCACCCTAACCTTAAATTCTAGAAGTGGTAACATTTTACAAATTATTTTTGTTTCTTTTCAGATCCCTGTTGATAAGAATGGCAAGTTAAGAAATTTAGAACTGCGTGGGATTTACTCCGCTTCAAAACTAAAAAAGTTGGACACCATTAATACCTTCGATGTTACAAGGACCGATCTCGCGCAGAAATCTGCATCTGATATCAAAACGAAAAGTGATGCAAAAGATTCAGGCTTTTGTAGGTCTGTCGCATCGTTCATTCCTAAAATGAGCTTAAACCTGGAAAAAGTTGTGGAGCAAAACCCTAGGATATTAGATTTACGCGAAAAGTTAAATCAAATAACTCGAAAGCAGGATCGAAACGTTGATAAAAAAACAAAAGGGTTAATCAATGATATTACTCAACAGCTGGTTGACAAAAAAGAGGAAGACGAATCTGGACCATATAGTCTGTTATTTGATTTGCAAACCGATGCATCAACATCATTTACCGAAAACAAAGGAGGGAATGTTTGGAATAGACCAAAATCCGAAATATTAAGCGATACCCATTCACAGAATTTCAAAAAACTACTAAATCCGATGAACAAAAGCGCAGATAGGTTGCCGAACGTTTTAAATTTCGACGAAAAGCCAATGAGAGAGTTCGAGTATTCTTGCGAAAACGAATTTAATTTTCCGACAAAAAAGACATTTAGCACACATTCTAGATCAGATCTCTGTTTACAGCTGAAATCACACATCCAAGCACGCACGTTTGAGTCTAATTTGAGCCCGAATGATAATTCACTAAACCGGACAAATGAAGAGAATTCATTGGACGATAGTTTAGGAATTTTGACTCCGGACCAAATGGATGATATTTGTTACTTAGAAAATGCATTTTCTCCTACAGTAGAAGGACTGCCAATTTTTTGTGATACTAATGAAAATAAAATGTCGCCTGATAATGGCGATACCCCATCAACCGATAAGACTGAAAGCAATTCCGCAGCATCGACTATACAAAATGACGGGTTTGAAACTGTAGACATAAAAAAGAATACGATTGAAGGCCAATTGGCTCCGATCGTAACGCTTGAAACAATTATAAATAATGAGGACCACAGTTCATTAGTGTCGTTCGGTTCCTCAGTTCATAAATATAGTGAACCAGTATCTATTCAAGATCCACTAACGAGCTCTATGAAGGCTATAAGTTTATCTTCACAAGATATTGAAACAGGCAAAGATGAGATCACTTCAACGAATCTAGACGAAGAGTTTATGCCTTCTATACACAGTAGTATTCTAGAGCCAGTGAGTTCAATTGCTGATAATTGCATGAATTTGGAAATAGCACTAGATTGTAAGCATGAAAGTCTATTAATTACGAATAGGATAGAACAAACACCGTCTCCGGAAGATTTACCTCTGGATAGTTCAGACATAAATGGCGAAATAAGTACTTATTCTCAGTTTTCTGCTTCAACGCTACATGATTCACAGACCTACTCCGATGGCAAAAACGATTATCCGAAATCTATGGAAACATCTAAAGTCTCGAATAGTTTTATAACAAGTATTACTAGCATTACAAGTTTAGATGGTTATCAGGGCGATGGAGAAATGTCAAGGCCAGTGAGTAGGGGTGCTGACCATTCTATTGAACATCGTGAAGATGCATTAGAAATGGATTGGCAAAATGTTCCAGTAGCGAGAAGAGCTGATCCTATGACAGACTCGGACTTCTTCACAGAGAGTGATGCTGACGGATTAGACGATCACATGCAGAGAGGTGACCGAAGGGCTCAAGTTATTGACGGGGCTTTATATGGAGGGAAAAAGGTGAATGGTAACCCACCTTTGATTGTAAATAGAAACGAAGATTCTTGTATGGAATCAAGTGGCGTGTATACTGATTTTGAAAACCACCGAACATCTCCAGTATTTTTAAATGTAATAGATGATCTGTCACCGGACGGATCTACACCGTCTACGCGCTCAGAATGCAGCCAACAGAATATAAGTACTGGCAATATCAGCGCCTACTTTTCTCCCATGCAAGACCCTTCAGAGGAACATAAATCTGATATTTCTCATTTAGATGAAGATGAGACACCGAAGAATACTAGTAAAAGGAATTCTTTGAATAGTGTAAAAGAAATGAAGTGTAATGAAAAAGTTAAAGAAGAGAAAAGGAATTTTACATTGAAAAAGTACAAAATGCCTAAACGCGACGTGCCTAGCAAATTAAAGAGCATGCTGGCTAATCGAAAGACTGACGCAGATAATAGTGTACAAAGTAGCCCAAAGACTGTTAAAAAACCCGAAAGACGAGAAAACTTAGCGAAAAAGAATTCACTCGAAATAAAAAGTGATTACAAGAAGTCTTTCAAAGATATAAAATCCAAAGTCGACTGCTCGTTTTCGTTGCAAAGATCTCAAACGTCGTGCAGTGTCAGTAGGATGTTAAGTTCTAAATCAACGAACACTAATGTCAAACCAAAAAGGTATGTATAGCATAATTTACTAGATGATATTTAAAGATATTTCTAAATATATACTTAAAAACTGTTTTACATATTTGTCATTTTGTACTTATTGCAGTAGTACAATGGAATTCAAACGTATGCGCATTAAATTGAAAGCATTGTTGCTTGAATTGCAAAATGGCAGTTTAAGGATGTCTGATTGGTGACTGTACAAAATTCACCAATGTCTATTAGACTTTTAAATCGAGGTTTGTTTGCCGCAAAATATCTATGGCCTCTCCTATCGGCCTCTTTTGGTAGTTGATCGAGAGAATTTGTCTATGGTAGCCAGACGAGTTGGTAAAGGGTTTCATAAATCAAGATTTCCTATTCCAGCGACTATACTATTATCCACCCAGAGCCCTTGTTTGAGTCATTATCATTAACACTATTAGACAATGTCATGTGTTAATGTTATTTATTTATTTAAAAACTGTTTATTGCACACAGATACAGACAATAAAATATTATAAGGTAACGTGTACAATATAATTATTAAGCAAAAACTCGACTCGATATCAAACGTGGAAATTTCATCGCACATAACAAAATTTGTGTTGTTGACGTTGTTTTTAGTTTTTGTTCTCAAAAAATACCGGCACCAGAATTTTAAGTTAATATTCCCTGTATTTATAAATATCTAAAAAATACACTTATCAAATCATCATCATCATCTTAGGCCATACAGCCCAGGGGGGCCTTAGCCTGGTCCAGTATGTTCTTCCAGACAGATCTGTCCATGGCTTTCTCCTTCCAGCGTCTGACACCAATCACTTTGAGGTCCTGTTCGACGCCATCTAACCATTTGAGCTTGGACCTGCCACGACTTCTGCGGCCATCCGGTTTGCCGTATAGTAATTGTTTCGGCATTCTAGTTTCGCCCATCCTAACAATATGTCCTGCCCATCTTAGGCGGCCAATTTTTATGGTTTTTATAATATTGGGGTCTTTAGGTACAACTCATGGTTATAGCGCGTCCTCCATAAGTTGTTTTCATGCACAGCACCGAAAATTCGCTTATGGATACTTATCAAATACACTTCTGTAATTAACTAATTAAAATAAACCGGTGGATTTACTCGTATATCCGAAATTAAGATAACAGACTTACCTTAACTGCAAAGTCGTTAAACAGACATTTAATACATATGTTTTTTTATGTTACCGAACATTTTAAAAAAACTTTAACAGTAATTGTCCGATACATGCTTTTTCGTTCATTGTAAATTTGGCTTCCAAGAAGATAGTTAGTGTCTAATACCACAAGTTTTAAATAATTGGAGTCAGCTTGCTCCTAAGTTTTTCATAGGTATCACTGTAATTGTGTGTTAGTTATTTTGATGTACTTATTTTTATTATTAACCCCTGTCGAAGTAGAGGTGTTATCAGTTTGATATGTCTGTGTGTCGGAAACACAGAGTCAACACAGATACGTCAACATTATGGCTCCTAAACCAATGGACCCAGTATGATAAGATGTTTTTATTTGGAAGCCGGTTTTCCACCGGTCGTTCGTACTAGTTAGTTGTTTTATAAATAACGCTTTAGCAGTTTAAAGTCATCTAGTTGTATCGAAGGTTCTTTATAATTGATTTTTTTTATGTTATTAAAGGGGTAACACAATATTTCATGGTCATATTTTAAATAACATTCAAATACTTTAAAATACCAATGCACCTAAAACTAAAAATTCCTTAAAAAATACTAAAATATGTTCAATGAAAAGGAGTCCGATTAGGCAAGGTTCCGAAGATACTGGCAGCATTCCCCCCTTTTTTTCCGAGGTAGCTGCCAGCTCTTCGGTCTCCTGTGATGTCGTTAACCTTTTTGCTATTTTCTTAAAAAGGCTTATAGTTAATAAATACTTTTTTTGTATCTAAAGCCGTCATATGCGGATGCGTATGGAGCTGGGATCAGCGGCTGGCAGCGGCAAGAGCAGCTTACATAGCTCCCAGAGTGACATCAGTGCTAGCAGTACACCGCTTGGGAAACATACCAATAGCCGCTTTCCTCTACTCAGTAAGTACTCTTGGTCACTGCTTAGCCCATATATGACCCACTGTTGAGTCGGGCCTCCAGTTACATGGAGGGTAATTAGCCTACTGTGCCACGTTGGCTTTATTTCGATTTTTCAACTGCTGCAGCAATTCATTTGGTGAGCCAATAGACAGTAGTTGTTGTTTCAGCCCATAAATGACCCACTGCTGGGTCTTGCCTCCTCCAAATTCATAGAGGGAAATTAGGACTTTCACTGGCAGATAGCTGATATAACAAGGAGTATCTGAGGTTTTTTTATTCTCACTCCCTCCCCTACTTTTCAGGAGCCCATAGTTACTGAGTTTACCCCATTGTCAAATACCTTGCGGACGAAGTCGCGAGTATACAATATTTTACATAGTAAAAAAATACCACGATACAACATAATATATACAAAGGAACAAAGACATTTAAAAGTCTAGCAGAGCACATCATGTGAATAGAAATCACGCTAAGGTGCGTTCAAATAGAATGATAACGTCGCAATAGTTGCTACTACAAGTACGGATTTTGACATTCCTCTCGACAAGGCCCCATTTAGGTTATAGACAGACGGGCGACAGATAAATAAATGTTTGTGATTGTAAAAATATTAAGCATCATCATTTTACCTCTTATAATAACTCCATGATATTGTGGCATATCGTTTGTTACTCTTTTCTACCTAGCTGTCAGGATATTTTTTTTTTCAGGGGAAACTAACAGCTAGGTAACTTAAGAAAGTTAGACTATATAGTACAACTTCTTAGCCCATATATGACTCACAGCAGAGTTGCGTCTCCTCCATCTATGAGGAGGGTAATTAGCCTACTGTGCCACACTGGCCAGACGGGTCGGCACAGGGTTTCGTATAAATGTTTCCTTCTCTTGCGGCTAGGTTTTCGGCCTTATCATTTCCTTTCGTCGGCTCTTACGACACCCAAGTGCCTCTGGCTTCCACAAAAACACGATGCCCGACCCCGGAATCGAACCGGCGACCTGTGATCCAAAGACCACCTAACTCCTAGTGTAAAGGACGAGAACTAAAATCGGCGGGCTTGTTAATCAAACACGATATAGACCGATAATATTAATACGTTTTATTGACACGCGCACATTTTACAAGAGACTGACCAGAAATACAGAAAAACAGAAAACAACTAACTTAAAAAGGAACACTATTTAAAATTATAATAAAAGAGTATAAAAAGAGACCAAAGAGGTTGCGGGTCACCAACACCTAGACTTGTTAGGCAGTACGGATTTATACAACCTTTTCGACCCTCGCCATTTTATAACAACCACTTGACTATATCTAGTTCATAGTATAGTATTGCCCGCTTGTGATCGGCCTAACACTTGTTCAATGCCATGTATACATTTTTGAGTACACAAATACTACGCATTGTAGAGCATAACACATGGGTATAAAGAGAGATAATTTCATACAAATATTATTTTTAAGTTGACGTCGTAAATAGGTCAGAGAGTCAGCAACGCAGTAATTAATAATAAATTAAATATATCCTTGGACATTTCACACAACGGCATCTCGTCCCAAGCTAAGCAACTTAATGCTTGTGTTAAGGTAACGAGATGGATGATAAACTACTTATACACATTTTTTTTTGTAAATACATACATATTATAGATAGAAAACACCCAGATCCGAAACAAATACTTGTAGGTCGTACAAATTTTCTTCCGTGCGGGGATCGAACCCGCGACATGCTGCGCAGCAGTGATCGCTCAACCACTGAGCTGTAGGTCTTGCTTGATACTATTCATAATAGCTGTTATTGCATCAAAGTTTTAAAAATGTCTCTGTCCTCTTACTTAGACAGCCAAATGAACGGACATCAACACGTTTCAGTTATCAAGGGCTTCGTCGTTGGTCGTTTCAGCCCATAAATGACCCACTGCTGGTCGCGCCCCCTCCAAATTCATGGAGGGAAATTAGCCTGCTGTGCGACGCTGGCAAGACGGGTTAGCACAGGGTTTGTATCAAGTTTTCCTTCTCATACGGCAAGGTGATCTGCCTCTTACGCTCCATTAGTCGCCTCTTACGACACCCTCAGGATAGTGTGGGTTGGTGACATTATGTATTTTAAATCCGTCACCACACGGCTTAAACTATTATTATTTAAATAAACTATTATTTTCCGTGTGGTGACGGATTTAGAATACACAATGTCACCAATTCATACCATCCTCATCATGAGTTCATTTATACGGTTACACTGAGCGACACCAACTCTGCTTCTAAGCCTAATAATTCTATGTTACGTACAGCTTACTTCCACGAAAACATTAGATATTGCGATACTGTTAGTATTAAAGGCTTTAAACAGGTTCAGTGTTTGGAGTGTTGAATTACATTATTTCATATTAACATTCGCCGTTCAAAGGTCACGTTTTATGTATGGCTAGCTATTGTATTTGTTAGTTTCACCAAATGTTCATTTTAACAGTGTAGTAAGCAATGTTTCATTCCATAATATAATTTATGTTACTTCTACTACTATGCCCATGCATGACCCACTGCTGAGTCGGGCCTCCTCCCATCACAGGGATGGTAATTAGCCTACTGTGCTACGCTGACCAGGCAGGTTGGTACAGGGTTTCGTATAAGGAGAGGAGGAGGGCCTCCTCGTCTGCGGCGGCGTGGTTCTGCATCAGATCCCACAATGCCAGGACGCGAGTTGGAGCACCCCGGGGAGGTTTAGTGGGTAGGCCCCCACTATGGGGGAGAGGCCCACACTCCCCTCGCTGGCCATCCCCGTGGCCGGCGAGGAAGTCCATAAAGGATTTTACGACAGGCGAACAAAAAAAAAAGGTTTCCTATAAAGTTTTCCTTCTCTTGCGACTTGGATTTCGGCCTTGTCATTTCCTATTGTTGGGTCTTACACAACACCTTCAGGGTGGAATAGGGTGGTGCCACAATATATACTTAACTAGCGGCCCGCCCCAGCTTCGCACGGGTGCAATTATGCATGTACTCGTATTATACATATAAACCTTCCTCGTGAATCACTCTATCTATTAAAAAAAAAACGCTTCAGAATCCGTTGCGTAATTTTAAATATTTAAGCATACATAGGGACGGACAGATGACAGCGACTTTGTTTTATACTATGTAGTGATCCGTTACCACAGGGAAAAATATGTTAAGTACGCGTTAAAATATTTGTCGTTTCATTTTCTGAAGGTTGTTTGTTTTGTGAACTTGGCATTCCATTTATTATATGTACCTAAATCATTGATTTAAAAATACCCATGCCGTATAATGTGGACGTCATCTATAAACGTCTGTCATACCAGAAGAGGTGTCACTTACGCGTCGTCGACCCTGGAAATTTAAACTCTTAACACCGTAACAATAGATATGAAAGTTGGATACGAGCATACGATTACGTGTGGTTTGATATTACACTGAAAAGCCATGTGGCAAAGCCGGGATCATACCTAGTCTATAAATTTATACAAATAAATAAAATTGAAGAGTCTGTTTGTAATATTAAAATAACCGCTTTTTACTAAGGGCATTTGGATTTTTAACGCATATATATATATATATATATATATATATATACCAAAACATTTGTTTTTAGTTTTCGTCTGTCTGTCTGTTTGCTTCGGCTTATCTCTGAAATGGCTAGCCGCTTTTAATGCGAATGAAACTGGAACATATCTGACGTAACAAGGAGGAACTTTATTGACCCCCCCCTGCTTTTCAGAAGCCCATACTTAAATACCACGCGGACGAAGTAGCTAGTCTTTAATATTGCTAAATATTTGACTGTTAAAATCACGATTAACATGGTATTTAGCTGTGAACTGAGTTCATGGCAAACCGATGTGTCCTTATCGGTGACCGTGGCTCGTGAGTTTTCATTTAGCACCTTCCACTATTGGTGATAGCAATTCACGCCAAACAGTGCATTATTTGTGTCGCAATCGTTGAGTGGAAAACAAGAATTGCTAGTCTTTTGCTATGTAAACTAGTAGTACGAATACCTACTACTTTACATCGCAAAAGACTAGGCAGAACCGGATTGGAAAATCTTTTTTTATTTGAATTGTACTAAGTTATCTTGAAGCCTTTGTACCATGTGATGACGGATTTAGAATAGACAATGTCACCAACCCACACTATCCTGAGGGTCTCGTAAGAGGCGACTAAGGATGCACAAGAGTCGGATTACCTTGCCATATAAGATGGAAATCTAGATACGAAACCCTGTGCCAATCCGCTTGACCAGCGTTGCACAGCGGGACGGACTCAGCGGTGGGCCATCTATGAGCTCAGTAGTAGAAGTACCTAGTCAGTTTTGTACTATGTTATTGCAGTGCAATTTATTTTTGACTTCATAAAAACCGAGTTTAGAAGATTATTACCCACTAGCTGACCCGGCGAACTTTGTTCCGCATTAAAACAAAAAGAAAGTTGGACATAGGATACCTGAGATTTTTATCCCGTCCCTATAAAACCTACTTTAACAAAACGCAAGTTCTGACAGCGAAACGTTATGTTGTCTATAGTTTAATATGGCCGAAAATTTGACAATTAGAAATTTTGAATTCGTCTTATTTATATTGTTGTAATTCACATAATATCTTTATAACTTGTAGCCTATGTGTTATTCTGATGTATAAGCTATATTATTGTAAAGTTTCATTAAAATCCATTCAGTAGTTTTTACGTGAAAGAGTAACACATCCATCCATCCATCCATCCATACTTACAAACTTTCACGTTTATAATATTAGTAAGATTTATGTTTTGTATTGTATATATACTTTTTTATCCATTGTGTAGAATGATACTGCTCTGAAGTTACAAACTTTTATATTACTTTATATATCTTCTAATTTACTTACACTTAAAAAAATATTTATTTGCACAGACCAAAATATATCTTGTTTCAACCGCCTGATGAACATTTCTTAGCTAGAAGTTACACATTGTTGCGGAACATGGTTTATCAGGCGCTAGCTGAACTCTTATAAAAATATATTGTATCATTACGTTTGTAACGATAAGTGTAAAAATATACGTATGCTTTTTACGAACGAAATCATAACCGACGACATACATTTATTTCAAATTTGGAACAGTGGTGGCTTGTATCACCAAAGTAATGTTATGGTAGGTTTCATTCCTTCATACAATATATCCAAGAAGGCTTTTCTTTATGTATGAATGTCGTAGCTTCGAAATTGTTTTTTTGCGTGAAATGTAGAATTTATTCAGCGTTTAACGTTTCATTAAAAACAACGCGTATTCGTGTGTTTACAAAGTAAATACCTACTTCTTTCTTTTGTTTATAAATCAAACATAGCTCAATATGTAGAGACATAAAGAGCTCTATTTAAATTGGCACCCCAATTTAAATAGGTAACGATTTTAAAACGAAAAATCACTATAATAAATCGAAAGATAAATGATTTCCTTACAAACCAAAAACGAAACTACTGTAGAATCTACTGTAGAATCTAAGTTTATTTAACGAAATTACCAAAAAATTTTTTCCTTTTTAAACATAATAAGTAGTTATGTTTTGTATTGTATTTTTACTCATTTGCACACCCCAGTTTGGTGGGTGATTGATGAATCGAAGTATGAGATTATTCTAAATTATCATTATAAATAAACTTGTGCGATGTGCAAAGAACACGGTCAAACATTATCGCCCTGTAAGAGTTACCAGACTGGATCACGTGGCCAAAATTCGAGTCAGAATAACAGGCACTATTTATTGATTAAAGTTATGGCATGTCTCAGACAAGACACTTGTAGGACATAAGTTTGCTATAATATTTTCTGTAGGAACTAAGCCTTATTACACATTACTGCGATGTGACTATAGATTTTGAAGATGATGTTATTATTCGCTACTTAAAGTGCTTATTCGGAAATCGGTTAACATTTATGTTTTGATTATTAATGTATTTTAACGTATGTTTTTTTATAGGAGTCGAATAACAACAAAATCATCGAAACACAAAGTTTTACCATTGTACAAATACCTATGTATTTGTCAATCACTTTATAGTGAAAATTTTAGTAAATTTAAATACGATACATACTTATACTGAACCGACTTCGATGAATGTCTATGGGATTAGTCTAGAACCGCTTGAATTGACAATCGAATTATCAAAAGGCTAACATTGTCAAATAATCTGTATAGACATTGAAAAGCTAAAAGATTCCGACAAATTATTAAGCGATTCCTTTTTTTATTAATTTTTAGAGAAAAGGTAGCTTTCTTCATGCTTTTACATATAACATAATTAAACTTCCTTTACCTTTAAAGTACAGTCCATAGCGGAATTGAATCGATCAATACTAAAATGGCAATCGACTAGCCAAAGCTTTAGCACTTAGCATAATTTATAACGGCATCGTGGAATACAAAGTTCACGGTATAACTGGTTTTCCACTTAAATAAATAAATTATTCATAGCCGTTATTCCATGTGCTTATAATAAAATAAATAAAGAACTATATGTTAAGAATTTTTTCCATTTGCTAATTGAATTTACAAAATTAGGTACGGTAGGTACGTAGCTAATTAGGGAAATTTTACTTATTCTCACATAGTTAAATTTTCTTCTTTTTATAGTTTTGATATTATATATCTAATTGTATATTAAATTATAGAAAATCTACCCATCTGATTGTAATTCCTATAATACATTTCACAATTCACCTACTTGTCGGCAATGACCTTTAAATCAATTTCGGCAACACTGACAATTTCAAAACGATTAAGGTATAATAAATAAAAATCAGCTGTGGCGAGATCGATGCGGAAAGTCACCACTGCGACCGCTGAGGATAGGGAACAGGCAGGAGACCGCATGGCAACTATCGTTTCCTCTCGACCGATTCAGTTGCCGCTGAGACGCGAGACGGCGCGCGCCGCCGCCTGTCTTCACTGACGTCAACACACGCGAAAAATCAATGGATAACCCCAACGAGTGACAGGTTGCCGCATACCGCATTTTCTCAAAGAAAATGTGCCATATGCCAGTGAAGTGCTGACGATAACGTCCCTACATAACTGGATGATATGATTATGGACATACGATGTAAAATTCTACGAGTCACGTGAACAGTTCACTTTCAAGTTTTGTTTTGTGCGGTGTCATAACTTAAGTTGTACCTACTTTTGTTTATTTTAACTGTTAATTCACTGTTAATGTTTGACCTCTGTGTGGATAGTTTACAGTATTTCCACGAAATATAAAGCTTTGCTACCGTTTAGCAATCGATAACTTAGACCAGATTATACTACGCAACGTCGATAGAACTGCTTGTTTTTTGTTTTAATTCATGTTTTAATATCATATGACTTGTTCAATATTCACTTCTCTATTCACGGCAAATTATGTTGTTGTTTGAAATTGCTTCACCGTCCTTCGATTTCATTACGGTGGACAACTGGTTAAACAAGCACTGCCATATAACAAAGCCTGCTTTAGTGCAACATGGTTTCATACACAATGTTTTAGAATCATTAAAACTCTCCACTTTAAACAAATGTTCCATAAGCGAATTTCTCAATCATTTACGCCAATAGTTAACATTTTGCAGCATGTATTTTACCTTCAACATCCCAAAACAATTTGTGCGTAATATTTAAAAGAAGACCCATTACAAAACTGTTACATTTTATTTAGTTTACTTAAGTAACATTTACATAGATAAAAATCGCGACTATTAGGTAAGTGTAGTAAGAAAGGAGAAACTTGAAAAACTCGCCATCCGTAAAATGACAGCGAAACGTTCCAAAAATTTTATCCCTCTATTGTGAACCAATAAGAGTCTCATTAGAAACCGATTATTTAACCCAATGTGGGTGTATTACATAAATCATTACAGTACATTGTTATGTACCAGGCACACGGCAAAATAAGAGCCCAATAGAAAGCACATTAACACGCATTTGTTCACAAGCAACCGACCGTCAATACATGATTAAAAAGTAATTTAGCACAATAAGGTAAAGGCACCTAATATTGCGGAATAAAACGGCACCAATTTCTAATATATTTGTACCAAAAATGCAAATAAAACAACACTAAAATTAGACACGATACCTTATTCATAAATTTAGTCCATAAAGGCACTCGAACTTCCAAATACGTGGAGGGCTTTAATCCCACTGCGCCACGCTGGCTAGACGGGTCTGCCTCTTGTTTTCCTTCTTTAGTAGCCTCTCACTAAACCCTCAGGGTAGAATGGGTTGGTGAAATTGTGTGTTCTAAATACGTCACCACATAGACATATAATTGGCTATATATGTACGTACATGCAAACATATGTTTTTTTTATTTATTAATAGGACAACAAAACAGACAACTAAACTACAAAAACTCTAATAGACAGCTGTGATCGAGGTTGATGGTTTAATCATAATAATCTAAACAGTTGGGTAACTAATCTTAACTGTAAAACATCTTTCGAATTACTTGTCGCTAAACAATGCGTTTGTCCTAAAAGTTGGGAAATGTATAAGTGTGCTGTACCTGGGAAACCGGTAGAATTTTAGAGACCGCAAAACTAGGTGCTTTTACCTTACACACTCTCGCACCATGATTCCTATTGTTTGTGAGACGTTGTTTTTCTTTTTCTCAATTTCCCAACGCTTAGAGAACTATTTTATCGGTACTCAATCACTAAATTTATCTAATTCTCTACGGCCAGCGATATGGTTGCACGTTTCATGTGAAATTTCACGTGACATTGGTAACAAATAAAACCAAATCGATTTATTCGAATATGTATAGTGTCAGAATCGAGAAAGTTACAATTAATCATTTTAAGAAATTATACGATTAAAATTCTTTCGCCTGTGCATTCGGGTATAATTTCTAAGTTCTCATATTGTTGAAGTATCGTGTTTGCTATTAATTCGCTAATAAATAATCAAAACAGTTTTATTTATAAGATTCTCGATACTAATCCCTTTTTTCAAATGACACTGCCGATTTTTTTCAAATGACCATCCCAACAAAAAATGACAAAATTCTCATGGAATCATACTTTTAGGAGGGATATAAAATTCACAAGACGTCTGTCGTCATGTGAAAAAGTCATACCTACCAATATCTGTAAATTAAAGAACCAGTTCAGCAATGCAGAAACAATATGCGTCAATAATAAGCTCCAATTTGGCCTCTTATTGTTCTGTTATCAATTACGACGCAAGTTACCAGACGAAAGTTATCAATGACACATCAATCTGCCTATGTAATAGTATCGATTAGTCAATATGTAAATCGAGTAGTAATTCAAATAATATTTTATTTCACCTTTCACCGACACGTTGTCATGATATCAGCCGTTGCATAGCACGCAAAAAGTAATTGTACAAAGTTTTTAATTGACAGAGCAACTCGATTGGAAAGCATGAAATCGAACAGTATGAATTCGTGATACAGATAACATTTTTATATCTTTTACATCATTTGAACATTTGAGATGCTTTGGGTTCTTAGATTATGATTTTGTATTCGATCAAATGATATTATACCGCGATAAGCTGAAACAACATCGTTAATGGGAATCTTGTAAGAATTTCATTTGTTTGATAGCTATTCTTGTCTGATTTTAATTAATTTTATATTTAGGAGGTTTATTATGAAGTAGGTATTGCGTATGTTTCGAATGATTTGGAAACATAACTTACATCTAGACTGTCTGGTTTGCGCCATTGCGATTTTGCCATAGATTTTGTCGAAATGTTATCAATTAAAAATATTTTCACTTAATAGCGCACTAGCTTCCGAAATCGGCGGATTCACCTGCAATAGTTTTAGCAAAATAAAAATACAATTTTAAGCTAGATGTTTAAAAGATAGCAGGTAGGTAGATAGTATATTTAGCATTTGTCAAATTATATATTAATTTGAATTACGAGACCAAAATCTTTTATGAAATCCTATTTACACATCTTTTACGCTCTTTTCTCAAAGTTTTAGGATGAAATATGTTTATTTTTGCTACGACGAGATACAAATAATTCGAATACTTGAATATGCGGCAAAAATTTGATATGTTGTTATATTGAAAGCATGTGGTGTGACTGTGTTAGCTTAAAAAATATGAAACGTTACACTTCTAGAAAATATGGTTGCGTTTTAGTTTTGGTCGATTAGAGTTTTCAAACCATGTCTAAACAAATCTTATCCTCACATGTCGATTTGACTTGATTTGACAGTATCCGTGATATAAGATGATAACGACGAAGATACGTCCGCGTGCTCTTTATTTCGCTAGTTCCATCTTGCTATTCGCATCATCATCGTGATTATAATTTGCCGTCCATAAAAAGATAAATCGGGACTACAATTTCATAAAGTAGCCTACTCTGCCACTCCTAGGGATTGGTATAAAGTTTTGTCTTTCTTGTGGTCAGATTTGCTGCCTATAGATACAGTTTCTTTAGCTGATTGGTACAACACCTTCCCGAAGGGAATCTTTGGTGTTTTTATGCAGGTTGTTGAAGACCTTTGCAACTGCGAACAAACAATCAAACGAGCGTAATTTTGTGAGTTGTCAGTCGCGTAATTTCTGCTGCATTCGGTTTCATACAAAAGTCCAGTTCGTTTTTAGTCGCCGTGTGGCACCCTTAAACGCTTTAATTTTATGTTATACTAGCGACCCGCCCCGGCTTCGCATGGGTGCAATTATATTATACCTATAAACCTTCCTCTTGAATTACTCTATCTATTAAAAAAACCCGCTTCAAAATCCGTTGCGTAGTTATAAAGATTTATGCATACATAGGGACGGACAGAAGAATGCGACTTTGTTTTATACTATGTAGTGATGAAGGACGAAATTAAACGAAAAGCTATTGGCTAAAAGGTCTCCATCAACGTTCAGTTATCTTAGGCGATCAGGAATCCGATAGGCAAACCTCAAAACTAGTTCTAATGAAAATAGCCTTAAATAACAATTACATTTCTTTGCCAAGAGAGAAGACAAGTGTGAGAATCAAACAGGAAATTTTCTCTTTGATTGCCTATAATTTCAACAAAAAATCATTATAAGACGCGGCCATAAAACTTCACGCAGCAAGTGCTTCGAACTTAATAGGCAATTAATATACAGTTTTATAACAAACACGTAACAGATAATAATCAGAATCTGCACTAAGTGTAAAAAATATTCATAAATACTGTTTTGCCACATAACACTATTATTATTTACCTACTATTACTAATCCCATTAAGTGTAGGGTAATTAGCCTAATGTGCCACGCTGGCCAGACGGGTTGGCACAGGGTTTCGTATCAAGTGTTCCTTCTCTTGTTCTGAAATTTTTTTAGCGTTGGTATTTCATTTTGTTACGACACCCTCAGAATAGAATGGGGTGGTGACGCTATGTATTCTTAATCAGTCACCTCACGGATATTCTTCACCTGCTAGTTGTTGATAACATAGTTGTCATCTGTCATCTCCCTTTTCTACTAGGAGTACCGTCAGCTCTTGTCAGTGCCAGGTATTTCTCATATGGCCAAAAAATATATTTATTTTCTCAATTATACTATAATATCAACAGTTTAAACTTAATTAAAGTTACAAAAGTGTTTTCATATATCAGATTTAGTTAATACTAGCGACCCGCCCCGGCTTCGCACGGGTGCAATAATGAACCTCTAAATTTATCTGTGTTACTCTACAATATTATGCATGCATTATAGATATAAACCTTCCTCTTGAATCATTCTATCTATTAAAAAAACTTTAAGCATACATATGGACGGACAGACGACAGCGACTTTATTTTAGACTATGTAGTGATAGTGATAGTGATTCAAAGATTTAAGCATACATAGGGATTAGGGACGGACAGACGACAGCAACTTTGTTTTATACTATGTAGTGATACAACAACTTTACAAAATTCTTTGGTAACCCTAAATCGATTCAGTACATAAATGGAGACAGCTCAAAACGGTCTAGTTAGAGTGAAATCCGCTGGTAGTCGATGCAGTGTAACGGGTTATTCTCGTCGATGGATTTGTTGACGACGCCAGAAGCGTTGACCCCGACGAAGGCGAAACTTTGCAAATCGTTTGCCTATTTGGGGAAATCGAGAATCGTGCTGAATAAAGCAACCCCTTTTTCGACTCTCACAATAGCTGCGATACCATGGCCCCGAACTCGCTATTTTCTATCGACGTGGCACCTCTATGGCAAGTCCTTGTGTGTATGTGGCGTACGTCCGAACTCGCTTTAGTATTAGTAAATAAGCCACTTTGGCAAAACCGTGTGCCAGGTTTGTAACAAGATGTCCTTGTCTTATGGCTGGATGATCTGCCATATTCCTTTAGTTTCTTCATAGGACACTCTCAGGATCGGCAATTAATACACATTGATAGTCGACTTTATTGAATCAGCAAGTTATACATTTAGCGAAAGTAATTACTCTGTAATAGTGTAGTCGTAATGGCTGAGACCATGGAGGGTGTAGAGCCTCCGAACGAGTTGGCCTTAAGATGAACATGGAGAAGACGAAGATCATGTCTAATATGCATGTTCAAGCCACTCCTGTTAACATCGGAGGTTCTACCCTCGAAGCTGTTGACCATTACATTTACCTGGGACACACTGTCCAGCTAGGTAAGTCCAACTTCGAGAAAGAGGTCAATCGTCGGATCCAACTCTGGAGCTGGGCAGCGTTCGGGAAGCTGCGAAAGATCTTCTCGTCCACAATACCGCAGTGTCTGAAGACAAAAGTCTTCAACCAATGTGTGTTGCCAGTGATGACATTTGGAACAGAGACGTGGCCGCTCACTACGGGCTCCATCAGAAGGCTCAAAGTCACCCAAAGGGCAATGGAGAGGGCTATGCTCGGAGTTTCCCTGCGAGATCGAATCAGAAATGATGAGATACGCAGGCAAACCAGGGTCACCGACATAGCCCACCGGATTGCCAAACTGAAGTGGCAGTGGGCAGGGCACATAGCTCGCAGGACCGACGCCCGATGGGGCAGAAAAGTTCTCGAGTGGCGACCGCGTTCCGGAAGGCGCAGTGCTGGTAGACCTCCCACACGGTGGACCGACGACCTGGTTAAGGTCGCCGGAAAGCAGTGGATGCGGGCGGCCCAGGACCGGCCTTTGTGGAGATCCTTGGGGGAGTGAATTCCTCTGAATAGATCCTTCTTTTCTTTTAGTTTGCGTGTCCTAAACTCTTTTGAACACTACCAATAGCTGTGTCTCTATGCATATAAAATTTGTTTAGTTTTATTTTTACAGTTCATTTTATAAATAACTAACGACCCGCCCCGGCTTCGCATGGGTGCAATGATGAACATTTAAATTTATCAGTGTTTCTCTCCAATATTATGCATGTTTTATACATAATCCTTCCTCTTGAATCACTCAATCTATTAAAAACCGCATCAAAATCCGTTGCGTAGTTTTAAAGATTTAAGCATACATATGGACGGACAGACGACAGCGACTTCGTTTTATAATATTTAGTGATTTCCCTCCAAAAATAACAGCGCTACATTTGTATGACTCCAAATTATTAGTCGTTTTCCTTTGGATCGTATTAATATAGACGAGTTACTAGACCGAGAGGAAAAACTTCCAACGTCTAGTAGACATTCGAAATCGAGTAATATTTTTCTGTAAGTTGTAGGTGTATCTATACCCGTTCGCCTACTTTTTCTCGGCGTTAAGTTTCTTAAAGAATAACAAAGATTTGATATTGACAAAGTGTTATTTTAGCCATGAGTAGGTAGGGAGTGAAATAATATGATAAAGAGAAATTTGTTGGTTTAGGAGCAATGCTATCAATCAAATGGTAAGTGTTGTGTTTAAATTCTACGAAGCTCATTGCGTAGGCCGTACTTCATGATAGTATCGTCCACTTGGTTCGTTCAGAATTTCATCATTTTCAATTCCACTAATTGTGTATCTGTCCGTTGCACAAATATTTCACAACACATACTTAATGTCTTTCTAACAGGCTTTTTAGTTGCTTCTGCTATTGATTTAATATTTTCAGTTTTTTTTTAATTTTTATTTATTTTTTTTGGACCTATAATCAGACTTTTAGGACTAGCCAATGTATCTTACTATATCAAGTCTGTTTTTAGTTAGCCTTGTTCTTGTTTTTAGTTTTCATCTACTGTGTTGGCATCTTATCTGCTTTAAGTAATCTCTAAGTCGCCCTGTTTTCTAAATTTATCTGATCAATACTTGCTTTAAAAACATTAGTAATTAGCTAAATATTATTTAAGTCAACGGAACATCGACTGTGGGCCATTGTCGTATTCAACCAGCGACGACTGGCCTGACCCACTTTGCGAGTGAGCCCTGGCCCACAAGTCTACGTGACATGGCATTCTGCTATTATATCATGATTGTCATTAGTTACATCAAGGTTCGGATCCAAAGCGCATTGAACCGCCCACCGATGCCCATGTGTGCAACCCACTGAAACCTATAGCAAAATGCGGTCAGGCAGGCTATACATTGCTTTGCAATATTTTTTTATTTCATTGTTGTACACCTATGTTATCGTTGTTACTATGATTTTTTACGGTAATTTCATATAATAAGGGCCTGCTGGAAGAGATTTCATTAGAAATAAGCTGTGCCTTTGTACAAATGTTTCATATTTCCAAGTGTTATACCCATGTTTTGCATGTGTACATAAAATGTTAAATAAATAAATTAATAATAATAATTTTCGCGTGAAAAGTTATTTATATTATTTCAATTGTTGTATTGCAGTGGTTCTGTTGTATTTTATAAATCAATAGCTATTAGTATTAGTCTTTCAATAGTCTTTGCCGACTTCTTACCAAAGAAGCAGTTGTTAAAGTTATACCGCCGTTTTCTACCAATTCCAAATTCATATTATAATCATTGTAGTAAAAGGGCCTGTTATTAGTTATTTGAACATGTCAATATTGCTAAATGCTTGCTAAATTTATCTTATCAATTGAACTATTTCTGCGTTTTAAGGAATTTCTCACTAGTCTTTTTAAGATTAAGGTGGCATAATTTTGTTGTTAAATCTTTAGTCCCGGCACAGTAAAGAGAGAACCGCTCTATTGGGGACCGGTTACAGTTCCCGGTACTGTTTCCAGTTGATTGTTTAAACGTCCAACTAATTTCGCTTCTTTTTTTACCGTTAGTGTGCCTATAACGGGCATCAACAGCTCCACGGCATAAAATTCTAATAATCGCATTAAAGCAAACATAATTTATGCAATATTCACACAGTTTAATAACAGTATATATACATATATATATATAGAATGAACAATTTATAAATATTTAAACAATGCTGTTCACCGCTGATTTTGTTTCGTGATTGATTGATGCTTGTGATAAGAAGTTGGTTCATGAGTCGGTACTAATGTATATTTAACTATTCTAAGAATTTAACAGTGTTTGGTGGATGTTGATTTTATCGCAACTTTGTTTCTGTTTCTGTGAATGCAAATTGTAACTCTAATTATGTTGCAACACTGAGTAAATAAATATTATTTCATTTAATTGTTCCGATATACCAAGAGATGCACTTGCATTTTAAATTTTGTCGTATAACTGGCTCAGTAAAGTCCAATAGCGGCGTTCTTACTTCTCGGCACGCAAATACTCAATGTTGAGGCGAGCCTCCCCTAGTTATAGGAGGGACATTTGCCTACTATGCCACGCTGGCCAGGTGGGTTGGCATAGAGATTTTTTACCTTTTCCCCTTACGATCAGATTTTCTGCTGTGTAATAGTTGGTTCTTACGACACCCTCAAGACGGAATGGAATGGTGTATTCTTAATCCGTCACCACACTACGGCGTTCTTCTACTTACATACAATTGTAAAGACGATAATATTGCATAGCCTTTATTTCTAGCCGTCGAAAGTGTGACGGCCACCTTTTTGTGGTTTCCTGACCGCAGCCAAACCGGTCCCAGTGCATGATAGTTGATTCCACTTACAGGTGATTCCTACAAAGAACAGGTTCCTTTTGTATAGTGTACGTACGACAAGTCTCTTGCTGCGAACTGACTGATTTGTGGTTGGGGAAGGACTACTTTCAGTGCGACACATAAATACTGTTGTTGGGCTTTACTTATTTACGTATGGATATTTTAAATGTATCCATGCTCCCTAGAATGTATGTTTAAACGAACATCTCCCTAGTTATCAGCTAAAGTTAATTGTAAACCTTGAATAACTTGCTTTTCACGGTTAAATCGATTCAATTAGTATTATACTGATATTTAACAACAAGACATTACAGTATTTAACTTTGTAAGTATAGTAATCAGACTGTTCCAAGGTAAATTTTAACGGATTTTTTCATTATAATATCCGCCAGTAGACATTCGAACATCGCAGGGGTTCTTTGAAAAAACGTATTAACAAACGATATTAAGACCTAAAGTGTCAGTTTCAAAGACTTGCTTCGTGCATTGGTTCGGGGCACACTGGATCCCTGGGCAGCGTTTGGGTTCCCTATAAGTTGTTTGTGTGTGAGCCTAGCAATATATGTTCTTCTATTTATTTATTTTGGTTAATAGAATCAAACTTACGTGCTTCGTGTACCCGCAAAAATAGAACATGTCTCCTTACACAGCCTATGAATATATAATGGATCGATGAAAGTGCCGACAGCGGCGAAAGCAATGTAAGTGCCACCTATGGCGTTTTTGCTCACTGACTTTATACACACTAGGCAAACATAGTTTTCTAACTTAGATATTGTGCAATATACACGCGATAAATTTCATTATTTAAGTTATTACCGACGCGATAAATCCGTTAAAAACATTGTTAAAAAGTGTTTAATTTTAAATAGTCAACACTTTCATACAAAATGCTGATAAAATGTTAAGAATGTTCCTATAATATGGAATGGTGGAAATGTTCTTAGAAGCCTGCCGCCTGGCATTGTAACTTGTAAATATCAATATTCGGCCATGATTGATTACCTTTCAGTGGGTGCTTGGTATTATTATGTCAGATTAAAGAAGGAAGTGGTTCATAATTTCTCTTTAAGTTTTTATTTGCATGTGTGCAACTTCGTCATTTATGAACCGATTTGGGAAATTCCTTTTACTCCGATTAGTGTTTTGCCCTCAAATCAGTTCAGTAGTTTGCTTTAACACTGGTTAAAAATGTACAAAACAATTTGTCGAAAGGCAAATTAGGGTATTCTACGACGGCTTATTAGCTGTTGGTACTGAGTTATTTGTACTAAAAGTAATAGAAACTTTCTGACATAAAATGTCAACCGACTTTAAAAAACAATAAAAGTTATAAACAGCTTCAATTGTTTAATTATTAGATTCAGCTTCTTTAACTCCCTATTAGTTATCAAGTTGTTAATAATTTCTTAACTTACTTATACACTTACTATACTTTCTGATGTCGTGAACTATGTTTTATAGCGCAATGAAATTCGTTATTACCACCGGGTATTAATATAGCTTTTGCTTCCTGGTAAGTAATATCAACTGTATTATTATCTGGTATTATCTATGCAATATGAGAAATATTAAATTCCATTAGAGAATATTGTCTGAAATATTATTATTATTAATAAGTTTGCTGATATTATACGCATTCACATATTCTTGCCGTCAAAGTTATTCTTTAAGAAGTAGGTACTTGTAAAATGACGGAACTTTATAAGAGAGAAGTCAATGTTAACTTTCCGGCGTAAAGTTCGCATAACTAAATGGAAACGCGTTTCGACTTTGTAATTTGATGTTACGTGATGTTTATTAGATATTCTGCGTTCAGTTATTTGTAGTTGCTAAGGAGTTAAACTTATACGTGTATTGTAAGTTCATGTACTTATACATTTTAAGATTTTCTCATAACATTTTATTTTATTAACAGAATAATAGCTTTGTTCAGTAAGTACTTTAAGGGTATGTAAGTTTCGTTAACAAATTCTGGTTTATTCTTGGCCGTTTCCCCCTTGAATTTTATTTTAAAACTAGCTAACGCGACAGACAGACGTTGTACTGTCTTAACTATGAAAATTTCCGTGTTTTCTCACCTTTTAAACCTTCCCCGGACTACGAATATTTCAAGACCAAAATTAGCCAAATCCAGTCCAGCCGTTCTCGAGTTTTAGCGAGACTCATCATCAGCCCACATTAAGTCCACTGCTGGACATAGGCCTCCCCTAAAGAGCGCCATAGCGCCCTGTCTTCAGCTTGACGCATCCAGTTGCTGCCCGCAACCTTTCGCAGATCGTCGCTCCATCTAGCAGAGGGCCGTCCCAAGCTACGCTTGCCGATTCGCGGTCTCCACTCAAGAACTCGTCTACCCCAGCGGCTGTCGGTTCTTCTACAGATATGACCAGCCCACTGCCACTTCAGTCTGCTAATTCTCTGAGCTATGTCGGTGACTTTGGTTCTCTGTCGGATAGTCTCGTTACGGAGCCTTCAGAGAAACCCCAAGCATAGCTCGCTCCATAGCACGCTGAGTGACTTTAAGCTGGTGGACTAGTGTCACTGTTAGTGTCCACGTCTCGGCAGCGTAGGTCATGACGGGCAGAACGCACTGTTCGAAAACTTTCGTTTTCAAACTCTGCGGGATGGGCGACGAGAAGACCCGACGAAGTTTTCCAAATGCTGCCCAGCCCAGCTGGAGTCTCCTCTTGGCCTCCCTGTCAAAGTTTAGCGAGACTAACGAACAGCAATTAATTTTTATTTACTTAGATAGATATGTTCATTGCTGTTTTAAGTTTAATTTTAGATCATAAAATCCGAATGTAATTAACTCATAATTATACCAGCGTCTATACAATATTACTGATCTACAAAAATCCAGCTTTCCAAAATACATATCAACCATTATTGGTGTCTTCGTGTCATCTACCGATTCATCCATCTTCGCCAGAACTACTGATGTTTCTATTTGGTTCTACCGGGAGCTTCGCCAGCGTTTTTTCTATATTTGAAGAGCTCCTGGTGGTAACGATTCCAACAAGTCAGAGGTCACGAAAATCAGTCCAGCTCTTGTTGAGTTAAAAATTGTGTTACTACCCCGATATTGTTTTACATCTACTACTATACTACTTAGCCCATAAATGACCTGCTGCTGGGTCAGGCATCCTCCCATGCAATAGAGGATAATTAGCCTACTGTGCTACGCTGGCCAGGTTAGCTCAGGGTTTCGTATCAAGTGTTTTCTTCTTTTGCGGCTCGGTGCTCGGCCTTGTCGTTTCCTTTTGTCGGCTCTTATGACACCCTCAGGATGGAATGGGGTAGTGACACCATGTATTCTAGATCCATCACCACACAGCCATTGTTTTACATAATAATATTCAATTCAACTATTCTTATTCCTCGCCTTTTCCCAATGTCACTCGGGTCGACACAAGTCTAGCTTGATTTTGCTAACTACCAGTTTTTTTACGGAGCCAGTACCGGTAATTATATGCTGTCGGTTTACGCGCCAGTGATGGCAGCCGGAATCCACGGTTTTACGTGCCCTCCGAAGCACAGAGGAGGTCAGATGTAGCAATGATAGACACCCATCTAATATCCACGTTGCTTAATCTCCAGATCGATTGTGTTCCGCACTATACACATTCAATTAAATCATTTTAGAATACCAATATTCCATTCCATTTGGCGCATATGCAGCGATGAGCGGTGGACTCAATCACGTACCGGATGTTAATCTGTGCATGTGTCCTCACGTTGTGATTTAATCTCCTCGATAGCCGTGCTAGGAGCAAACAGGCAATTTTCTATTTAAATGTTCATGCCAGCTATTTTGAGCCGAACGTATGCAAATGGCTCTAGGTGCTAACGTTGACCTCTGTGACTTTTAGATCTGTGTTTATAGTCACTGTTGGCACAGTTTATTGCGTAATAAAAATGAGTTTTATTGATGAGTTGCAGTTTATGTTATTATCGTTTTGTAATAAGAAAGATGGTGTGTTTCTGCGTTAGTCGAACTTTGTTGGTGTGCCAACATGATGTACTTGTTTGTTTTCATATCAACTAACGGAATAGACTGATTTTTATTAGAAACTAGCGACCCGCCCCGGCTTCGCACGGGTGCAATGATGAACCCCTAAATTTATCAGTGTTTCTCTACACTATTATAATTATAAACCTTCCTCTTGAATAACTCTATCTATTACAAAAAGCCGCTTCAAAATCCGTTGCATAGTTTTAAAGATTTAAGCATACTTAGGGACGGACAGACGACAGCGACTTTGTTTTATAATAAGTAGTGATAGTGATATTCATATGTAGTGATTCAATGATCAATGATTTAATGGTCGCAGGGATCAGCAGATAATCATTATCATCATCATCATCATCATCATCTGCCCACATTAGTCCACTGCTGGACATAGGCCTCCCCTAAAGAGCGCCATAGCGCCCTGTCTTCAGATAATACGAATCGTGAATTAATTAACGTGATTCTAGAAGCTTATAGTGATTCTTTATAATAACATATAACTAAAACCTAATCTAACCTAATCCATAGAGTAAATTATTGCCTTTAAATAATTCTTAACCTGGTCTATTTTCTAATGCCAACTGTATCGGGGAATATGTTGACCTTGCGCGTTGGAAGGTTCTTTGATTAATGTATGGGTATCATATTTAATCTATCGTAAAGATATATGTACCTTCACAATATTTGTTGTGGACTACATTGCACGTATGCTGCAAAATCCTCTGTATTAAAAGGTTTCCAACTGACGGCAGTTCAAATATCCTTTCAAGTCCGCTGCAGTTGGCACCTTGCCAGATTAGTCGCTACGATGTGTTGTACGTTACGAAATTCCTTCAAAACGGTTGCAGTAGCAGGATTGACCTCATTTTGAAATACTATTATGTTATGACGTCAATGTTTGTATTTACGATCTATCCATTAATTTAGTCATTGTTAGTTGGCAAATGAATAAACGTGTATACCCAGATTTATTATCATGAACGTGTTTCTTGATTTTTGATTTGTGTTTGACAGATGTATTCGTCGTTGCCCTACATACACTAACCTATTCAATAAAAACATGGACTAATTTTAAAATATTGCATCAATGAGTTCAGACAAATAATTATCCTAAATAATTTAAAGTAATTGAAATTCGATACCATGCATTTTTACTTTTCTAACCTAGACTCGTATGGAACCGAAAGGTATGTCGTACTTTATTAATATTTGAGTATTGTATGTGATTGTTTCCACGTATATTTATTTTAATAATGATAGATTAGAAATCTAGGGCCTAATCAGATGCCAACCACGCGAATGCTTAGTGCTACACAGTATATCTATAAGTTGGGTTATTGACCTGAATTTTTGTTCACGTGAATTAACTTATATTAGCACCGGTTTGACTCATTTCATAGTCACAGCTAGTCAAAAGGTTTACGTTTTACTAAGTGGTTTGGAGGTTATTCACTTATTAAACATATTGATTGCTTTCGAAAGTTTTTAATTCTTAGTAATATTTTTTTTTGTCAATGTCTCAATTAAGTTCCTGCCGCGTTTGTTTTCGTATGTAGATAGCACTGTTGCGAATTTTGATATAATCGATTCTCACATTTGATTCGCTTGATCGGTTACTCTGTCCTGCTAACCTAACTGAAGAATGGCCTCATAACCATGATCATGCTTACGTCTGCGACCTACCCAGGCTCTAGTTGGTTTCAAATCGTTGTGGTATACACTCCGTATCCGCTGGGAATCAGCCGTCCATAGTTAATGGGTGAGTTGAATTGATGATCAATTCTAAATAGACGAAACCGATTTGTAGAGGTAATTAGAGCATAACCATCGTGGACAATAAATATTTCGGTTACAATTATACGTTTGCTAGTCACTTCTTTCATCTAGGTGGAGTTTGGCAGAAAACGTTTGTCTACTCTGCTTTCTGCTTGTGTTTTTTTTGTGCAGCACTTATCTAGTACTTATATAAAATATAATATTTATCTGTGTCTTATTGCATGATATTGCCATCTAATTTATCAATACCTGACAGTTTTCGTTTACCTGAGCTTTTTGACGCTTTACTCGCAAAATATTATTATCTATATATGAAAACTTATAGGATAGATAAACCATGTTATGTAGATGTCATATTTATTATTTTTACCAGACTAAAAGTTTAAACAAACACTTTGATCTTCTTTTTTATTTATAACTACTGCAGGGTGGTAATTGTCTTAGGAATATGTATGTATTGACAAAATGTCAAATGTGCTAGCAATTTAAACACTACCTGACATCGTGACATTGATCTGCTTCTAATACTTTAAACTCGGAGGTTGTCGGCTTGAATAATGAGATATGAAATCAATGTCATGCTTCTTTTAATTTCTCTGAGATGATTTGTTATTTTGAGACACAAAATACATCTATTAATTCAGGCTAGAGGCTAATTACAGACGATTTTTTACGTAGATTCCCTGGAAACGAGGTCAGGCTCTGAAAAGAGATGCTACCAGCGAAAGGAAAGAAAACAGTGATTTGTGTCGAACAACATTTTGAAACTATTTCTCTGGTCCTTCTTGACCCATGAATTAAACACGTGTCGGGCTACTACTCAACTACTTGACCGACAACCTTAGGGAATATCTACTCAGTTCATTTGGCTGACAACCATAGGAAATACACTTTGTGTTTTAAAAACGTACATACGAAGGCAGTGTTATTTTTTAAGATGGTACAGTTGTCACGTCGCGTCGTTAACGAACCGATAAAAAAATATTACTGTCGTAAACTAAACAATAGGTATGTACATAGCAGTGTGAATATTGGCCTTAAAATACTACTTGAATCATATGAATATTTATTAGAGTTTAGTAATACGACACAATGTCACCAATGTCCTCTACACTAGGATTTTTTTGGCGGGATTGAATTAGAACAACAGCAGGTAAGGTTGCTAAAATACGAGTAGATCTAAAGCTTAGCAAATATTGGCACGCAGCTCGCAGTATTTTTCTGCTCCATCCGCGTGTGATAGGCTCTACAACACTGGTAGAAATCCCACACGTTAGGTGACCATCTAGGTAAGATCACAGAATCTGATGCCTAAGGGGCGGTTCAGGACTGGACGATATGGTCTTTTTTTATTGATACCATTGATATGTCTCATGATAAGGAAAACTTGATACAAACACTTTGCCAACTCATCATCTTGCCAGCGTGGCACAGTAGGCTGCTAAGTTCTAAATTTGGAGGATTTTTATGAGCTTAAATGATGTAACTATTTAAAACGCATTCCAATCACCTTCAAAAAGTTATTGTCATTCGGAATCGTCGCATTGCCGTTAATTTATTGTGACAATACACAAAAGACCAACTAGTTATTGTAAATGTCGCCTTAAGTCGTATAACATAAAGTTGTGTATGCCCATGTAAAGTTATGACGACACAAACCTGTAACGTCTACCTAGACAATTAGACTTCGTGTGTTGTATAATGATGACATCACATTATGGCTATTTTTGTCAATGTTGCAAATTATACTATGTGTGCGAAATATAATGACAATGTCTTACTCAAAAGTATGACGAACAGTCTTTTGATCTGACATGAGTTCTTATTTGAATGGCTTGTATATTATGACTTCAACTGTAAGCTAAAATCCTAGGATTTAATTACTGATAAAGGATAGATTCGGCTAAAGTAGAAACAATTACTTTAATTTTTGCAGTACACTGTTGTAAGCACCCTTTCTTAGAAAGAACATTAACATTTATCATTAGACATTTAAACACTACGATTTAAGAGCAAACGAGCGTGAAGTCCATCTGCTTACTGGTAGCTACTGCTGCTCATAGGTCTTGACTCGAACACTGTCGTTTTTAACCCCCGACGCAAAAAGAGGGGTGTTATAAGTTTCACGTGTCTGTCTGTCTGTCGGTCTGTCTGTCTGTGGCACCGTAGCTCGCGAACGGATGAAGCGATTTCAATAAAGTTGTATGAAAGTCGAGTTACGGGCGAGTGTTCTTAGACATGTTTGATGAAAATCGGGTGAGCCGTTTAAAAGTTATGAGGGGTGAAAGTGGGGAAGAATAACCGAATGTCTGCAAATATAATAGAGTGGGGTCTCAAATGAAAGCGCATCACGTGCAATTTAACAAAATCTACATTATAATAAGTATGTACCTATAAAAAGTATAAAATAAAAATTAAATTAAAAATTTAAATAAAAAATAAATACTTCGCGTTGGGGGACCAGGGGTCAGGTAATAAATAAGTGGGAGTGGTCCCCCAACGCGAAGTACTTATGTTTATTTTTTACTTTTTAAAGATTATTGTGTCGGGGGTTTATTTAAATTTTTAATTTAATTTTTTGCAGTGTCTAGATCATGACGGTGCATATTAAATAGAGATCAAGCATGTAAAATTTAGGGACTTAAGCGTAGACGGTCCCATTGGTTTTACTTCTGTCGTGACTAAACTTTCAGCCTTTAGTTACCTCGTAAGACATCCTCATGATAGGACGAAATCCGCCACCGTATGCATTAGAAATAATTCCATTTCAATTAAATGGCGATGTATACGTACCTATTATGTTATGTTTGTGCGTTGTACCCGGAATACTAACCAATGCCATATCATAAAACTACTTCTCGGTTTCTGCATTATATTAACAAATGGCCATTACGAGCGTTATTTTGCAAAATAAAGTTATTCATAAACAGCTTCATGCATCGCACTTCGCATCCGTGGAGAACGCTTCAATCTTCTACGCACCGCTGATCCGTGTATAATCAGATATTTAAGATAGTCATTAGCCACTGCGCTGAGGTAATTGTACACTAGGAAAATATCTTATGCATAACGTTTTTTGCTTGATGTAAAATGCCGTAAGTCTTCCATCAATATACCTCCGAAGCATGATCCTAACAGAGTTGTAGAGCATATTTCTGCATTTCGTAGTGCTCAACAGTATTAAAATGTTGTTATTAATTAGTCTTACCTCTTTTTTATTTACTGGAGGAATATGTACCTATAGTAGAAAAATGAACTTTACGTACTTAAAAGTTTACTTAAGTTTTTGTATTCGCTCCCATATTCTGAAGCTGGAAATGTGCGGATGTCTCCAAAAATAGTAGCATTGCTGATAAATTTGACTCTAAACCGTTTAAAATTGATGTTGCATCAATTTCATCTAAATGTTTGGTGGTCCATTAATTAGAGCACGCTCGTAAATAAATTATCATAACATTGCTTTTTTAGCTTAAATTACTGGAAATGTAGAATGATAGAATGTCCTAACTGTTCACTGTTGTGACAATGTAAACAAAACCATTCGGACGCTTTAGCATCATTTATCTTCATAAACTAAATATACACTGCAACATTGGAAGCGTTTAAAATATCTCCAACCAGCGATCTAAGAGACACAAGTGCGTATTTAAGTTATTTAACCCTGAAAGCATTGCAAACTAAAATAGGATTATCCACTACTCGGTGAACTAGTACCATATGGCCGTACTGTGGAATATTCTGTTAAATGAAAATGACTTTGATTTAGGTAACTACTACTCAGCCCATAGATAACCCACTACTAAGTCGGGCCTCCTCCAGTTAGATGGAGGGTAGTTAGCTTACTGTGCTACGCTGGCCAGACGGGTTGGTACAGGGTTATGTATCAGGTTTTCCTTCCGCTAGAGCTTTCCGCTAGAGCTTATCAGTCTTGTCATTTTCTTTTGCGCCAGCAAAAGTCGCCCTGGTGATGAAATGGTGTGATGAAATGACACCCACAATACTAATACAGTAACGAACAAAGCTAATTGTACAAAAATACTTGAATTTATCACTTTCTTTAATCTCCCCTGCATTAGGTGTAACCTATATCACAGAATAGCTTTTGCGCGCGGCTTCGCCCGCGTGGTCTTCGAACCCGTGCGTATTTTTTATGAACATAAAATCGGTTATTGTGGCTAAACTATGATAGTTAGATATGTGCTCTCGCGGACTTTTTTGTAGATCTTTATAAGACCTACAAACCCGTAGTACATAATTTTGTTCTATTGTCAATAGTTTTTGCAGCGCACGCATAAATAGGTTTTCGATTTTACACCTTGGTTTACAAAATCGCAATTTTCATACGGATCCCTAATTCTTTTGAAAATAAAATATAGCCTTTAACCTTCCTCGGTAAATGGACTATCTAACACTGAAAGATTTTTTGGAATCGGACCAGTAGTTCCTGAGATTAGCGCGTTCAAACAAACAAACAAACAAACTCTGCAGCTTTATATATTAGTATAGATTAGGGAAATTATTTCCTGTAATGACCAAAGATCGTGAAAATCTAAGATATCACAGAGTCTCTTTACAAATGTACAGAGACCCAGAACAAGTGTCTCTTCCCGTATCCCGAATTGAACCAGAGATTCGTTATCTAAAGGCGGTGTTTGCCATCATAAAAACAAAATATTCTGATCAGGCATTTACGAATTTGGAATCATTATATTCTTTGCTTTGATAAATACAAATGTTTACATGAAAGTGTATTCCTAAGTGTAAATTTTGAACTTGGAAAATAGATTAGACTCGTTTCGGCATAATCGATTATCAAAGCAATCGTTCATCGTTGAACAAGATGAGAGATAGACGACTCACTAACGACGGCGCTGTAATATCCTAAAATAGCAGCTCAGAATTTATCCCAGAAGATTGAAAGTATTTCTTCAAGAATGTTTTTATTTCATAAAGAAGGTATTACGATATCCTTTGACCTTTCGTGGATTTTTTTTACATCTTTAATCGATATTCAAATAACTTACTAAGCGCTGGGTATCATTGTGCTTTAATCTTCTTCAATCTTCTTCCTCGCCTTCTCGCAATTTCTGATTTGATTGTATACTAAGTACTTCTCTAAATAATGATGTTTTTATCGTATTCATAAATTTAAACAGCACTGTTACATATAAAATTACCCTAACAATATTAAATCACCGCTACATTTTCGTTGATTTGATGAATTACGATCGAAGTCGAGCGTCTAAATTAGGATCAATTAGCTCCAGGCTAATAATAAAAATATCTCAAAAGAAATCTGTCCCTTTGGCCAAGAAACTGTTGAGAGATTCATATTAATTACTGGAATTGTTTGCTTCAGTCGACTGATATTTATAGATAGAATTTATTTCTTAGGGCGTGTTTTGTAGATTAATCCCCTGTCTCGTTTATTTGTTCTATTCATCAAAAGTCTTCATGAATTTTGTAATGTCTTGTCTCGTTTTCTCCATCTTTTACGTTATGGCTGAATCGAAACTATTCTTATTTAGTGTTTATGACTGGTTTGGTACAAACAATTGAATTCATAAAATACTTTTACATGAAGTTCGTCTATACAATTTTATGCAAGGTACAAAGCAAGGAACTGTTGAAATTATAAACGGATATTGCAGTTAGTTTGTTCAACGACGTTTTTGGAAGTAATGAAGTATTGTAATGTGAAGAAAGCCAGTACTTCACATTCTGTTAGCAACTTAAAGCAATATGTTTTGAATAGCAAACAAAGAACTCATGATCTTAGCTATCTTAACGTTACTAAGATCGTGAGATTTTATCGCGGCGACCGACTCCCTCTTTAGAGTTAATCCTTTTTTAACGGAACGCTAATGCGTAAAATTGCCGTTTCCTAAAGAACTCCCAGAACCCGATTATCGCAGCATCTTTAGTTGTGTATGAAATAATCTTCAGTTCTGAAGGGGTTCATATTAAACTGGCGCGATTGTAGTGAGTCGCGTACAGAAATAGATTAAAGCATTGCAATAATTATATCAGCGAATGAGCTTTGTTGACCACACTAATAATAAACATGTGTGCGTTTTAATGGTTTCATTATTCAGCAGCTTATCTTTATTTATGATTTCATACTTTACCGACTTTCATAGTCGGTTATTGCTTCTTTATATTGTATACTTGACTTCTTTAAAAAAGTTAAAATACAGTCGTATAAAACTTAAGTTCTGACACCGCTTAACATAAACAATATGCACTAAATAGGAAAATGAAAACAGTGAAATAAAGATGACGGAACAGTTTGACGACGTACAAAGTTGTATTATGAAATTATGATGTGACCTAAGAAGTGAAGATATGAAGACTGATAGAGTTGCTAAGCTGTTTTAAGCAATGATGGTATAATTGTAAAATGTTTTGAACGTTGATGACCAAATTGAAGATGGGGGCACACGGATCTAAAGAGAAATTGTATAGAAGCAACTCTGAGAAGTATCCGTCAAAATTGCCGGTGCCAAATGATAAAAAGTACAAGATAGCGGTAAATCGTGAGCGATTTGGATCATTCGCAAGAGGTACGTAGACAAATGCTTTAAAATAAACACCCCTCGTTTATTTCAGTTGTATTTCAAACTTTCTCCGTAAAACAATGTTGAAGATTTAGTACATTTAAAATATCTGATTGTATTTATTTATTTATTCTTGATTATTGTCTATCGTTGAATTTTGTATCTAGTTAGCTAAATTATGAGATACTCACACAATTTTATTTCTAGTAATAATATATACAAGAAATTAAATTAATCTTGTTCTAGATGCTTCATATATAATTAGTAACTCGTTTTTAGGTCAATGTATTCGTTTCTATCATTGTAAATAAAATCCCTACGCAGTTAAGATATCATCCAATTAATCAATTTAAAAAGTGTATCAAATGTCCACTTTGTAAGAAAGGCTACTATAGTACCTATTATAAATTTGTCTTTGAAATATTTTAGATAGTCTACCGACTATCTAAAATTATAATATACCAATCTATACTCTATACTAATATATAAAGCTGCAGAGTTTGTTTGTTTGTGTGTTTGTTTGTTTGTTTGTTTGTTTGTTTGAACGCGCTAATCTCGGGAACTACTGGTCCGATTTCAAAAAATCTTTCAGTGTTAGATAGTCCATTTATCGAGGAAGGTTATAGGCTATATTTTATTTTCAAAAGAATTAGGGATCCGTATGAAAATTGCGATTTTGTAAACCAAGGTGTAAAATCGAAAACCTATTTATGCGTGCGCTGCAAAAACTATTGACAATAGAACAAAATGATGTACTACGGGTTTGTAGGACTTATAAATATCTACAAAAAAGTCTGCGAGAGCACATATCTAACTATCATAGTTTAGTCACAATAACCGATTTTAGTTTCATAAAAAATATGCACGGGTTCGAAGCCCACGCGGGCGAAGCCGCGCACAAAAGCTAGTATTATATAATTATATAATATTGGTCTCGATCGTAACTCGAGAGATTTGATGTTTGAATATCTGTAAAAATAAATAGCTTCTCTTTGTTATAACATCAAATTATATTCGTTTTCAAATGTAAAATTTATATGGTCTGCTTGCTTTTGGCAAAGAATTTAATTCGTTACCACTCATACAGTTACTACTTTCCTATTAATTATGATGTTCTGGAAAACTACATTATTAAATTTCATTAGTCATCATGAATTTCTGAATACTCAAGAAGGCTGTAATGCCAAGAACTGGCAGGGTAAAATGAGTTATGGTTGCTAGAAGCAGTATTTCATTGTAATTTAGGGTGAACGCCTAGCAATAGCTCAATAAAAGGAAAAAAAAACAAGTTCATCGACTCCAACCAAATCGTTTCTCTCATGGAGAACTTTTGGAATCTGTTACATACCTCTACAATGGTTCGTTAATCATGTATTTTGGGCTCGAATTTTATATAATAAGATGTGTATGACTTAAAAACGTCCTTTATTTTTTAGTAAGTGTACCTACTATGTATGCAGTGAATTTTATGAGTTCCATTTTAGGACCTTTAGTATTTTTGTTTCGCTGGGGAAATGCTCAATACATACCGCTGACCCTCGGGAGCGGATATGTGGACCTCGGGACCACTCCGCTACCCAATACAACTTAGTGGTATACCATCACACGTCTCCTTTTCGACGCTACAGGTTCCCGAGGACGCATTCTACAGCGTGGCCCCACAGACTTGGAGGAATATTAGCCTAATGTGCCACCCTGGCAAGACGGGCTGGCTTGGGGTTTGTGTCAAGGTTTCCGTCTCCTTCGGTTGTTCTTGCGTGTGATCTGCCTCTTGCGTTCCTTTAGTCGCCTCTTACAACACCGTTAGGATGGTGGTATTCGTTCTTAATATTGTGTACTTGAAATCCGTCACCACACGGAAAATATTAGTATGTCAAATAGTTGTTTCTTCCAGCTATTACCTATTTTTTGTTGAATTTGTTCATAATTTCCTTCTTCCTCTACTTCAAATACTGTGCAGTGCAGTGGTATAGTAGTTTCCTTTTTTTATGCTTCGATTATTAAATATGTAATGTCTTCAAAATGTTTACTATTAATAAAGAAGCGCTTTTTTATTTTCCGATAAACACGTATGTGTAGTATAGCAACCGCGTGCCGTGTTAGGTGGAAGTCGTACGATTTCAAATCCTTATTACCGAGCACGTGATCTTTCTTACGTGTATTTATAAATCAGAACAAATGAGCTACAGAATATTTTCATCTTCAATATATTGCCTGACTCGACGACATAATTATTTTCTATAGATTAATTAGACAATACAAATGATATCAAAACTTCTTCTAAATCAAAATCAAAATGTTTTTTATTCGAATAAATTCTTGCGACTTAAATTCAAAGATTTTAAGAAAAAAAATTAAAATCATAAAATAAAATTAATATTTAGTTTTTACCACCATAATTTCTAAATGCACTGTTTGCTTAATTTGAAATGTAATTAAAGTAACATAACATTTCAAGCTGAATGCCTTTAAATCAGTGTTATGTGAGCATTGATAAAATAAATTTGCTCGAGCAAACCATCTTACCTATAATATCAACGTAGTAAACATTCTTAAATGTTGTATTATCTTTCATTTCATCATAATATTCTTGCCGTGGTAACAAATATTGGAATATGTTTTCTTTTTGTAAGGAAACAGTTATATGACTGTTCACCACAAATACTGATCGAACTTTAATTCTATGTTCCACTTCCAAACAGTGATTAGGATTAACTATGACAATCCATTTAGGATAAAGATTAAACTTCTCCTTTAGAAATTATACGACGTTGGAGATCTTTTAATACTGTTTGTAAGTAAATTGTTACAGTAAAAAATTTACAACTTACGCACTTGTTCACCATAAATCCTTCAAAGAAATATTCAGACGTTAATGAATACAAAGTTATTCAATTTCATTCAATCCGGTTAAGGCCACGTTACTATACGTACAGTTAATCAAGTGGGTGTAATATTTGGTGCCTGACGCGTAAACTTCATATTTTACGTCAATGGTAAACACCCAGACCACGTAATTCAATTTAACTAGAATATCCGAATATGTAAAAATGTATTTTTAACTAACTGATCCGACAGATTTTGTCCTGGCTTAATTAAGAATATTTCCATGTATTCTTACTTTCCCTGGACTTACACGAACATTTCAAGACCAACATTATCCAAATCGGTCCAGCCGTTCTCGAGTTTTAGAGAGACTAACGAACAGCAATTCATTTTTATATATAAGAAGATAGTAGCTAAGTTAGTATTCCGTTTGTATCTTCATCTCTATCTACATTATCATCAATTGAAGCGATTTCTTCGCAAGCAATCCTCAAGAAAATAACGCTTGATACAAACCCTGTGCCTGTCTAAAAGGAATATAATAGTCCTTTTCACATTGGAGGAGGCACGTTTCAGTTGTGGGTCATGTATGAGCTGGTGCTGTAATACTAATTACGAGTAGACATGATATCACAAATCTGTCGTAATAAAATTTGTCACTAGCCCAAGAGGCAATTTAAAAAAAAACATTAAAGTACAACTGCCCATTCACAAAGCGAGCAGGCAGATGTTAATCCACCTGGTATTAATTAGAATTGCAATACAATTACAAGAACGGCTAGTCTAGTTGAATGTTCAGTACTGGGTGCCCTCGCTGTACCGGTTTGCAAGGTGCTTCTTCACGCTTCGTTTGAGAGTGGGGCCTTTTTGGGGAATGAATGGGGAGGGAGCACTTCATGCCTTGTAACAAAAATAAATAGGTAAATTGCTCATACGCCTCTACTATAGATGTCACCAATTGCAGTTTCGAATGTTGGCCTTCTACGTTAAAAAAATGACTAAACATATTGGAAAGACTTGCCAATACAACAACACAGTGTTTTCTACAGTTATCTCTTGAGCTTGAGGGTAGTCTGTCTCGCAGATGCATTCAAAAATTGCTGCACCAAATCGTAAGAACCGAGTAATACAGAATCACTATAAATAAAATATAAACAATTTAAATGTTTATTATCACTAATAGCAAACATCTTTATGTAATGTAAATTATGGATCATAAACAACAAACATGAATTGTAATTAACTAATTTAATAGTAGATACATTTTTGTGTGATAAATTTGAAGGTGTCTACGTAGAAATAGTTGTAATTAAGTTAAACAACAAACTTGATGAAACATAAATCACTTCGTAACTGATTTAAGCTAAATAATAAATTAGTATACACTATTTATTAATCAGTTCATACGTTGTATTTTAAGTTATTTTTTATATTATGCCTTTACTAATATACTCCTTCGGTCACACAGATTTGATGTAACAACTGTAAGACAAGTTTTATAGACAATACGTTTGCATCGATATGGTTCAATATTGCAGATTTTAAAATTTCCCAACAATGGGTCGAGTCAGGCACAAAAACGTGATGTAGAAGCAACAATGCAGCAGCGGTGTGACTACAAACCATCCTATCGTTATAAACACTAGAGTGCATTCACAACACAACGTAGTTGACACTACTTTAATGGATCGCAGTCACATTACGTTGCGTGTTGCGATAAGCTGATAAAAAGATTTCACCGTAGGGTGGAGCCACATCTCTGTCGCGTGACAAGTATCGTTAATATAATAACTTACCTGTTTTTAAATAATAATATACATAGGACCTTATGTGCTTACGTGAGCTCGATCCACCGTACTGTTTTGTCATGAAACACAAATATTAGTAATTGACTACTTCATTAAGACGAGCATCTTAGTAATTGCACATAAGTAAGTATTCGTTAAAGGCATAGGTAATATGTATTTCGCAAACTGTAATATTATTATAGGTTTAAAAAAAGTTATTTTATAAAATCACGCGTGTTTAAATTTTTCAACAACTGTTTTTATAGACGAGCAAATACTTCAATGTCATAATAATATGTGTGTACCTTTAAACAACTATCACATCCTAAGTTATACAAGACTTTGTACTTCCCACGGCATCGTCTGCAAGATATTCAAGATTGGAGCCTCAGATATAACATTGTTTTGTAAAGTAAACATCTTTACAAGAAACCAGTCTCGGCAAACTTATTACTGTTTAACTTGACGCAATGCATTTTGACGTTTTTTATTCTCAAACCTTTTTTGTGGATTATAATTATGGCGCTGATGTGGTTTCTAAGTAACCGGAATCAAGCAAGTCATTTAAATTGATTTAAAGATGGCGTAATAGATCATTTCGTTTTACCTAAGCTTTAACGTCTAAGTTTTAGAGTATTATTCTCATCTTTAGAATACATAAGGTCACCAACTCATACCATTATAAGGGAATCTTAAAAAAAAAGGTGACTGACTTTTAATAAAGTACCATTTGAAGTAAGTGCTTCAGGCATACCTTCATCCTAATTATCTTCAGTGTTAATTTACTTACTTACTTCTCAGCCCATAAATGACCCACTGCTGAGTCTGGCCTCCTCCAACTACATGGAGGGTAATTAGCCTACTATGCCACGCTGGCTAGACGAGTTGGCCCATGGTTTAGTATCAAGTTTTCCATCTCGTGCGGTTTGGTTATCGGCCTTGTCCTTTTGTCGACTCTTACGACACCCGCAGGATGAAATGGGGTGGTGACACAATGTATTCTAAATCCGTCACAATTTAAGTTGGTTTATATCGACTTCAAATGGTTGCTTTGAACTTAGCGTATTCCGATTTTTAGTGCAAGTAAAAGTATGATTTGTAAAGGCCTTGAATAACATGGCGTATAAACGCTCGAATCTGAGCTGTCTGACGGGGGAAGTACCATCCACCTTATACAAAAACTCAGTCAACTATCACCAGCCTTGTCTGGCTCTCTGTTCCTAATTTGAGAACTAATTGAAGAAGAAAAGATAAAAAAAATATACCAATAAAGAACCAATACCAATTAATTAATTTTCAAATGACGGATATATGCGATCACGTACATAAAAATCACAACTGAATTGAACCTTCTCCTCTTTGAAGTACGTTGATAAGTGATCCCACTATAATTGTGAAATTCACTGTACTGGAAGTTTACAGACACCTTCAGGTTAACGGCTCATAAATTCTTTATAAAGTATTAGTGATGTTCTCAAGTACGAGTATAAAGAGTATCTGAAGAATCTGTAATAAAATAACAATAAATGCTTTGATACAATCTGCTGAAAAGCAATCAGAAAAATTCATTTTCGCTTTTCTTTTTCCAGGGAATGGCAAGAAGAGAGAGAATGCCCCAACGCCGATCACCCCCGCACGACCTCCGCCCACACCCCCGCAACCCCAAACCGTCCAAGGTGAGTCATTTTATACATGAATAATATATTCTTGCACTGCTAAGTTCTCCCCAATTGTGATGCTATGTCTCTTTGTCGAAATGATACGTCCGACGAACGTATAAATATTGTTCCAATAATAAAAAGCCTGTCTATTTAACATTCAGTTATATAAGAACTATTAAACTTTTCACTAAATATACTACTGCTTACTGTCCGGTACTGTACCGGTGTGGCGATGTTTCAAGTGAGCTGATGACTAATATTTCAAGCTAAGCGGCTTTTGTGGAATTTTCTCTCAATATTTGTTTTTAATTCGTTCTAGAAGGTTGGAATTCCTATCCATCAATTTTGCAAAAGTAATTTTACCAAACATAGTGGCGTTATGTCACGCTTTTTATCCAAAGTACTTTGTCAACGTAGTATATTGACACGCGATCCGCGAATCGTAGAGAAAGGTGTCGCATAACACATCATACCTGCCAGGGATAAGATTACTAAACTCGGTATCGGAAGCGAAAGACATATCGAAGAGGAACACAAGTGAAGTGTAGGTACGGCCAGCGACCTGAAACATAAAAGACAGTCACTTCTAGATGATTCCAAATATGCTAGACTTCAAAGCAAATACATGACAGAAAGACAACTATACGATATCTGCTCGATTATGTATTAGGACTTCTACATTTTCGCATTGCAATATATTTCGGAAATGCAATACATCGTACGTCGTTTGTGATACATACAATACGTTGAGAACATACCTACTTCAATCAAATCGGTTGTATTAACTTGTTCGGACCTAATAGCGCAAAATAATCTCAAAAAATTTGTCGCGCTTTCTTATTTCATCTTGTCAACTAATTAGTATATTGCTGGTATATATTATGGTTGAAAAAAAAAAGGACAGACAACTGACAGAACTGCATCCCTAGCTTTGTGCCTGATCAAAAGCGTTTTTTATAGAAATCTACTAGAATAAAGTGACTTTTTAAGTTCAAATTGTATTACTAAAGAGCTTGATGATGAATACTTCTAAGAACCAAGCCCACAAAAAAGTGAAAATGTCCGATTATTCCGTGACTCAAATACTAAACCTTCCTAACCACAATTGATAAGTGTTTGTGTGGCCTTAGTTTCGTAACTAATCCATTTAGGGGAAGACATTGAGGTAACTATTGGATAGGTAGGATCACCAAAATTAGATTGTAAGTACGTAATTAACTGTTGTCAGCTTTGTATGGGCTCGCGTTTGTAGGAACAGGAAAAAAGTGTTGTTGCATAATCAGGCTTATGTTTTGTTGGGTTTGACATTTCATCTGTCTCAACTGGTTGGTCAACTTAACGACATTTTGATAAATACTCTGGTATTTCTCGCGGACCATGAAATAGATATATGTGTCTTCATACGTTTCGACTGGACTATATCGACCATTATCACTAACTCGTAAAGATGTCATATAGATGCATGAGATACATTTAAATATGATATCAGAGACAATAAGATGAAAACGAAACAGATAAATTTTATTTAAAGAATAAACTGGACAAACTTTCCGATCCCAAATATCTTAACAAAAACTAGTATTGTCAAGACGTATGTATTTATTGATTCATTTGCTGTAATAAAAACGCGTTTTTAATGTTATACTATATTTATATATCGAAAAAAGGGGAGTAAAGGGGTTGTATGTCGTGTTCATTTTAATACGCTTCGTGATTTGAAATTAGTAGTGCGTAAGTACTATTGATATTTTTGTTTTTTTTTATACACCCTTTTCTCACACTGGTTATAACTTCTATGTACAGATATTCATTTGTGATATTCTAAAAACAGTTTACCGATATCAAATACTAACTATATTTCATAGCGACACAAATTCAGGGAAATGCTATTTCCGTATCTTTTTCTATAGGCGGCACTATTTGTAGATAATTCGATTTCTGAGAATGTTCACACCAAAATCTGCATCTGTATTTTCTTATTTTTTTTTAAATAATTATGACACGGGTCTTAATCGCGGAAATATTTTGAAGGTAAATACCTTATACTGCCTGACATTTCGGCGTGGGTTACACCAGCCGTGGTCACAGGCTGACTGATGGATGTAGCTCAGCGCCGTCTTCGTGAAGCTCGGGTCTCCATGCCTACCCTCGCTTGCTCTTCACAATTTGTTAGCTTTTGTAAATTGTCGGTATTCCGACACACCACACTAACGACGTCTACACACGAGCGGATTGGTTTTTTATTACGGAGATGACATTCACTAAAAACTGGATTCCACGATGATGATAAACGGTAACCATCCTCTCTATTAAAGCTGGTATGTTTTTTGATTTCAATCGCTTCCCGCGCAATTCTTGAATAATAGTGACGGTCTGTGGAGAGGATGGTTGGCTTATGTAGCTCAATCCAATGGTTTGGTCCTGATTCCAGTAGATGCTCCGCAATCGCCGACTTATTGACCTGTCTGTTTTTGACAGCTGCAATATGCTCCTTAATTCTCTCTGCGACAGTTCGCTTTGTTTGCCCGATATAGGAGCTACCGCAGCTGCAGTCGACTTTGTAGACGCCTGGGGTCTGAAAGGGTATAACGTCCTTTGGTGTCCGTAGGTGACGAGAAACAAGAGATTGTGGAACGTAAATTGTTTTAATGGATAATTTTCTCAGGGCGTTTCCCACCTTATCTGTCACGCCTTTTACGTAGGGCAGGTATGCGGGTGCTCTGCTTACCTCTGGATATTTTACCCTCTTCCTGCACGTATATGGGAAATTCTCCTGGTAGCCGTTCCATTTTAGTACCTTCTGAATATGTGCCAGTTCGGTCTCTAAGTATTCAGGATCGCATAGATCATAAGCCCTGGACTGTAGGGAAGCGGCTACGGAGCGGAGATGTTGTGGATGGTGATGCGAATCACCGTGCAGGTACCTGTCTGTGTGGGTCGGTTTTCTATAAGCTGTGTGCGCGAGCGTACCATTGGTTCTCACTGTCACTTTTAGGTCCAGAAACGCCAGCGATCGTTCTGTCTCTATTTCGAAGGTAAATTGAACTTTGGGGTGTACACCGTTCAAGTAGGTGATGAATCGTCTGTCATTGATGGCACAAAATAAATTATAATGATATCTTAGGTTCGTCATGTAAATAAATTATACACGATGAACGTTTTTAAGATTTTTTTGACAATAGTAAGGTAGGTAAAAGCATCTAATTCCACGCGTTTTAAATAATAATTGGCTTAAATTTTGCGTCTTCCAAAGTGCGCAGGTGGTCAGATGCTATAAATAAAAGATGGAGACATAGCTTACGCCTACAATTAATTTTACTTAGATATGTGACAAGCACATTATGCGGGTGCCGTAAGAGCTGCCAAATGAAATGACAAAGCCGATTACCTAGCCGCAAGAGACGGAAAATTGATAAAAATAAGCGTGGTACAGTAGGATAATGGACAGTATCCATGTAACTGGAGGAGGCCCGACTCAGTAATAGGTCATAATTATAAGGGCTTAATAGTATGTGATAAGGGCCCAATTTTAATGTCTTTTGATAGTTCTCGAGAAAATACTTCGAAATCTGTTGCCATTAAAATACCTGCATAAATAGGTGATTGTACCTTTATAAACGGAATGCAACTTTATTAAACATTTAAGTTTGCCTTAAACGGTTTCGCAAATTCTATTGCATAAGTTATCTTGACGTAGCTTATAAACAATAGCGCCCGCGCAAAGTTGTCCTTTGGTAACTGTGTCAGACGATAACTGGTTCGATTACTGGACAGGCATGCTAAGATACTGACCTTGGTTGAACCTTCATTAGGCATACAGGGTCTAACAATAACCCTATAACCATTACGAAAGTATCGATAGGACTACTGATACAGATGTTGAGTACAACATTTGAGGAAAAACATTACAAAAACATTGAAACCCATGATTTGCCATAAAAGTCATGTTAATTAAAATGCTGATCTGTGGAACCTCCAACCGATCTATGTGATATTGACAGTATATTTAAACTTATATAGCATAGCATAGATAGCAAGAGAAATTACTTATATTTTTTTTTTCTATAAAAAGAACCTTGTAATTTTACGTAGTGTGAGTGGTTATGTTAGTTTTGTTATGGCTATGCGTCAAACTGAATACACTCTAGAGTATAAGGCCCCAGTTTCCACCAAAGCAGACAGGACAGGAGACGAGAGGAGATGTGTTTTGATTATCCAATCAGGTTTCGTTATTCTATTCCCACCGAAGTTAAGCGGAGAGGAGATGTGGAAATAACGAAACCTGATAGATTATTTAAAACACATTTTCTCTCCCCTCTGCTTTGGTGGAAACCAATGGTTATAAAATAAAATAACTTTATGAGCAATTTTAATAAATTGCTTAAAACATACAGGTTCATGTTAGAATGTCAAGATTTCCATTATAAGTTTGTATACCATTTACGGATTATTTTTAAATCTTTTACGTCAGTGATTTGCATTTTCTTATTGGTTGCGTTCATGTTCATGAACATTTTATGACATCACTTCAAACAATTAAAAATTCATAATTTTTCAAGGATGCTCGTAAATATATCTGATGACATTACTCGATTGTAAGAGCACAGCGACACCCAAAGGGTGTTATTGTTCTAAAAACAAAAATTAATTAAGTCCTATGTGAGGATATTTTACTACCACTCCCACTAGTCAGGCCATAGATGACCCTCTGCTGAGTCGGGCCTCCGCCAACTTCATGGAGGGTAATTAGCATATCTACTGTACTACGCTGGCTAGACAGGTTACCACAGGCTAAAAGCTTGATGCAATAAGTTTTTAGCCGTATAATTTCCTTTTGTCGGCTCTTACGAAACCTTTAGGATGGAATGGGGTGGTGACACTGTGTATTCTAAATTCTTCACCACACGGACAATGTGTGATATTCATTGAATTAAATGATTTAAAACCAAATATCTTTCTTTACAGCAAAGAAAAATGGTGTCGTGCAAAAATTATCATCTTCACCGGTGGCTGTACGTGCACGCGCGTCCCTCGCTCCGCCACCTTCGCCTCGCAAGCCAGTGCCCCACCGAGTGCCTGCGCAGAGACCTAACACCTTGCCTACGAGTAAAGGTCAGTTGAATTTACTTACCGATATTATCTCTCTCACACCTTGAAATGGCCATTGTTTGTTGCGTAAACCGGATTCATAATTACTAAATTGAAAGGCATAGTCAATATGGCTTAACCACTGTTTTCCAAAACGTTTATAATTTAAATTTACTCTATAATTTGAACACCAAAATATTTTAATATATCAAAAATGTACAATTGGTAATGTGCTGCCATCTATCGTGGATTGTGTGAAACAGTTGCGTAGATAGAGCTTAACCGTACCGGTGTAGAGTAATAGTACCTCATGCACTTAACAGATGGCGGTATTGAAATCGATGGCTGTTTTTAAGCATTGAATTTAAAAAATCTTTGTTTATGTTTATAATTGTACGTATTCTTCATTTGTGTAGTGGATACCAGGAAAAAATGGAATACCTTGGTTTTCATCTTCAATAGATTATGCAGAATATAAAAGTAGTTCCTATAAGTAATCAATTCAATGAAGCTTGTTTCATGCTCCAATATATTTTGGATACCAATTTTTTTGGTCCTAAAGATGCACAAGGACTAATTATTTACTAGATTGTGATGCTCTTGAGCAATAATCAATATTTATGAATTACGAATAGAATTTTGCTAATATACCTAATATCAGCTTTATAAATACATTTTATCGCATGGTAGTAAATAGGTAATTTCACAGCCTACCTATATTATCCCGTAAAAAACGTAAATTTAAACTCAATAATTATATTTTATTTGCCACAGTATCGAGAGACGTTAAGTTTATCTGTAATGAAACCGAATATTTACAGTATTAACTTCGTCCATGATATACGACCGAAGAAGTAAACGGGCACAATAAAAACCTGGATAGGTAAACAAAGGCAACGTATTGGAATTAATTCTGCATTAATGACACTGTAAACATTTTTTGTAGCGGTCCTAAAATGGAATTATTTTTCTATTCCTTCCGAAGTTTCTTTTACGTTAACACAGACCGTGAGAAATCAAGGTTTTTTTGTTAGGTATATTAATTGAGAACTGTTGCTGTGGTGACGGATTTAGAATGGTGTCATCACTCTATTCTATCCTGAGGGTGAGATCTATTCGTCGTAAGAGCAAAGGCACCACAATGACAAGACGAAAGAGAAGGAAAACTTGAAACGAAACCCTGTGCCCACGCGTTCGACCAGTTGCAGTAGGCTAATTAATGTATGCCTTAATGTATGTAATGCCTATGTCCAGCAGTGGACGTCTTTTGGCTGAAATGATGATGATGATGATGAATTAATGTAATGTAAGGAGGTCTGACCCAGAAGTGGGTCATGTATGGGCTGAGTAGTTGTAGTAGTAACTGAAAATGTGGAGCAAGTTCAGGTTCAGGCTGATTTCGTATCATTTCCCTTTTTAGATTAGATTTCCTACAATTCGGTGAATTGAGAAAGGTATGCTTAGATGGTTTGGTCATATTGAGAGGATGAGTGAAAGTAGACTTACGAAAGAAATATATAGCGGAAGTGTGAATGGGAACGTTGGAAGGGGCAGGCCAAGAAGGACATTCCATGACCAAATAGGTGATGTGCTAAAGAAAGGTCAGGTCAGAAGCACCCTAAACCGACGAGTATGCATGAAGAGGTTAATGAAAGTGCAAGAAGCGAAAGTTGTGAGCCAGGATCGTAGCAAGTGGAAGGAGGTGATCTCTGCCTACCCCTGCGGGAAAAAGGCGTGACTTTATGTATGTATGTATGTGAATTCTCATGATAGCATGGCTTGGTAGCAGTGAAGAATTGTACAAAATTACATTTGACAAATTATATGGTCTTTTCAATCTGACAGATTTCTGCTGAAAAAAAGTGTCAGCAAACTATGGTTATTATTATATCTATGCTATGCTATTCAGGATTAGCACATACACGAGAAAGTAGCATTACCTGTAGGGCAGACGACTTGAGTCGGAAATAGTGGTAAGTTTTAGTGGGTACACCAGTCGCATCTTACCATCTTTTCGCGACCGTGAAGATAAAAAAACAATTATATGTGCAGTTTGGAAGTAACGACAGATAATTAGATTGTTGTCTAATTGTGTATGCATTAGGTACATTTTATGAAATGGTCGGTAGTTTTCCTGCCTTATATAAATCCCGTCTCTACCTAGACACACAGACGACTCTGAAGCTACACCAGAGCTTGTTTACATACACATACATACATAAAGAACCTGTGATATTCCATAGAATACCTGTCATCTCTTTAATTATATAATGCCGGCTGTACACTCTCGCCGAGAACATCTCGCCGAGAGTCTCGGAAATGGCTCTCAACGAGAGCATCCCTGTACAAACATTTTTTTTATTTGTACTGAACACTGAAAATCCTTCGACATCTTTGACTGGGGCGCAAAATACCGACAAGCGACCGAGGATAAGCGAGGCGAGACGCGAGACAACGAGACAAGACGAGAGCTCCATGTACACACTAGTTCTGGGTCTGTCTCGGGGTGTCTCGACGAGTGTGTACAAACGGCATAAGAGATCGCATATCTCGAGGACAGCCCCACATTATGTATTCCTAAGCCCAGTTTACCTCATCCGTTTCCAACAATTGTTTTAACATTGCGCTCATGAATACTTACGTAAGACATTAATTATCGCAGTCGTTGCAATAAATTATGGATGAACTTAATGTGGTTTAGTGTATTTCATGTTGATTGGTAGTTGCGAGTGCAGTGGAATCATAAACGTATATTACTAATATCCGTGTTGATATTTATTCACGATTGGAGAAATATATTACAGCTTCTAGTAATTTCCAGTGACGGTCGAGTCCACAAGAATAAGAAATTCCAATAAAATTCGAATTCAAAAGGAACTTCATACAAAACTATTATAAATCTTCATGTTTAAATACGATTATCATCTTTTGGCCCACGCTGGTGTAGTGTCCATACACTATACTAGACGTCATATTTACATTCATGTCTGTCACATGCATGTAGATACTCACTCACACAATCCACCCATCTCTTAACCCACCTTACGTCCGTCCACGTTCATACTGAAACTGCCACCGGTTCGGAATTCTGCTCCACAGAAAGAGCTTTTAAACACTTTGTGAAATTAAACACATGTAATAATCGCGAAAACCTAAGAAATCACCCTGCAGTTGCTTTTTAAAATTATCTTTGAACAGATCAACGGATCCAAACATATATTATATAGGGATATAAGTTTGATTCCCACGATGTCGATATATAAATACGAAATAATATTAATGTTTATTTTAGATTTATTTATTTTAGATTATATTCAATTCAGTTCACATTTCACTAAGTACTTTATAAGTAACTAGCGACCCACCCCGGCTTCGCACGGGTGCAATTGTGCATGTACAATAAACCTTCCTCTTGAATCACTATATCTATTAAAAAAAGCCGCTTCAAAATCCGTTGCGTAGTTTTAAAGATTTAAGCATACATAGGGACGGACAGACGACAGCGACTTTGTTTTATACTATGCAGTGAAGATGTCGGTCACTTGCAATTTTACTACCCCTACTACTACGCACGGGTTTCCTATCAAGTTTTCGTTTTGTTACGGCCAGGTTATCAGCCTTGTAATTTAACCTTTTGTCGGCTCTTACGACACCCTCAGGATTGAATGTGTGGTGCCACTGTGTAATCTAAATCCATCAACGCACGTAAAGTTTAAAATTTTCCTTAAAACAAATAATATATGAATTTGATGATGTACTAGGGTAGCACGTACTTTATGGTTCTTATTTAGTACAAGAACTAGCAATTGGCTTCAACGTCTCAGTTTTTGAGGTATTTTGTGATATAGCTTGGCATGAGCATTGAAAACCTACATAATAATACCGGCTTTTTTACGGGGGATAAAATCCTTGGTGGTATATTCGCAACAGCACGGAGAAGACTATTGCGGGGCGTGTGAGAATTTGGTCACTCAGTGATATGAGGAAGTTCCCCATACTCACTAAACATCTAATAAACCTACTACCCTGTGGGTCCGACTATAGCTCCACGGGTTTAGTTGCTCCAGGGGGAGCAAGGAATCTGTGCTCTACCCTCTTCTTTATAAAACACTTTTTGGAGCATGGTCCTCTAGAGCTGGTGCTCCGTCGGTGTCAAGCATGAGTGTACCGGCTGACGTTATGCTTTCAAGGATCACGATCACTTTTATTGCGTTCAGTTAAAAGAAAGAGCAGATACTGTATAAACTCGAAAACCAGAGGCGTTACGTGTGCGTTTAACAAGTTACACAACGTAACTGTAATCATTTTGAAACGATTGTTTAGATTTGTATAGGATTCACACACTTATTTTCTGTGTTACCAAAACTCCATGTATGAAAATGCGGTCTCATAAGATAAAACAAACACAAACGAAGAGCCCTATAACATTATTGCAACAATAATTGTAGTAACTTGAATACTTGAGAATATAGCAGTTGTTTTTTTAGGTTAGACATAATAGAGAGTGAATTTTCAAGCGTGCGTTAATGGCAAAGATAAATACCCTCCAGGTTACGGGAGGAGGGCCGACTCAGCAGTGGCTCAGCAAAGCCAAGAATCAAATTAAACAAAATCTTATATTTTTAGCAGTAGTAATCAATTAAGCGGCTCCAATAGACTGAACGTTTAAAATTGAAATGCTTTCAAATTAAATCGCGAAAGCTTATATTTATGACTAGCTGACCCGACAGACGTTGTCTGAACTATGAATATTTAATTGGAATAATTAATATTAAATTAATATACCGCCTTTTCTTATCGATTCCAATTTAATGTAATTAAAAAAGAAAAAAAGTAAATATGCCAAAAATAGCGAACCGTCGGGACGAACGTCAAATGTTTGACAGGTAACAGTTTGTATGGGAAAATAAAATTGTTGTTTTTATTATTTTACTTACAATATCAATGTTTTCTCTAGACTCTTAAACCTTCCCTGGACTCACACGAATATTTCAAGACCAAGAAGAAATTAGCCAAATCGCTCCAGCCGTTTTCGAGTTTTAGCGAGACTAACAAACAGCTATTCATTTTTATATATAGAGATTCAGTTTTGTTTTCTAAGTTGCTGATATTATACTCAATATTTCATAATACCGCCGAAAATAAAAAAAACTGTTAGACTACAAAAAAATACTTCAATATCAAACAAAAAAAAACAAATCCTGTTTCAATTCAATTGTACATTCCGGCGCTTCATTTTATTTAGGTAGATTTTATTAAAAATGAGGTTTTCATTGATTTGGCGTATGACATTATCTACTACTATTGAATGACGTAAAAAACATGTCGGGTGGGGAAAATATTAGCGCGCAAACAACTTATGAGTATAATTCCACTGTTTATAATATAAAAAAGTATACAGTTTACGCTAACATATAATTAATCGTATCAGCTCTTTTTTATCCATCGAGTCAGCAATCTTCATAACTGTATGTGCAACATTTAAAGTTTATCGAACTTAATGCAACACATTTTTTTGCGCGTAGGCGTACGTTATTGTTAGCAAAATACAAATTTTGATACAAAACCCTATGCCAACCCGTCTGGCCAGCATGGCACAGTAGGCTAATTCCCTTCCATGTAGTTGGAGGAGACCCGACTCAGCACTGGGTCATTTTTGGGCTGAAAAGTTAGTAATACTTACTTACTTTTCGGTTATCAAAATAATTTTTATATTTTCGTATTCTGGATGTAGTCAGTGGGTATTATTTAAATTCAGCAATTTTTAAAACATTTTTAAAAACTATACCTAATGTGAGTTTTACCGCGCGTAGTATCTAGGTCATTACTTATATTAGAAGTAAATTGCCATATTTGCAGCTAAGCTGCGTTGAAACATTACATATTCATATTATACAGCCAACATGTATCCGACACAACTAGGAGAGACTGTCTAAACTGACTAAATTTACTTCAAATATAGGTAAGAATACTCTATACTTCAGCACTTTTCAAACAAAGGCTTGTAGCCAAGTGGCTTTCGCATTGCAAGCTTTGCTTGAATAGAATAACAAATGTGTTGGATTGATCCTCATCCTCGCGTCGTTTTCCTCATTACTGAGGGTCGTGACTCCCCCGCTGCATCAGTTTCCCTTTTACCATTTCCCTAAATCTGCTGCGATCCTTAGCTTCATGAAGGGCCTTGTGGAAGTTGGTGTTCAGTGATCGTATTTGGTCCGACCATCTCGTGGGACTGCGTCTTCTGGGACGTTTGCCATCTACCTTCCCTGTCACCATCAGCTGTTCCAGATTGTGACCTGTCAATGTCATTCCCATACATTTGTCTTTCTATTCTCCAAAGGGTTTTGAAACTTACTTGGCTAGGTCCCCTGCTGAGATAGTGTTCTATCGCCTTTCTACCTATCCGCAAATATAATATATTTATAATATAAGTGTAAACGCATTACAAGTCTCTTTTTCCTCAAGCATTAAAAATAACACGTCATGATTATTCATCGCACGATTATGTTATGATTTCTTTTTTTTAATTCAGTACGGAGTCTAGGCAACCCTAGTAGAGGGTGAGCCATCCGCCTTACCCAATGAAAGTCTATCTGTTTGTTGAAAGTGGACGCGCGCTACAGTGGCAATAGGTAAAAGAGCGTCGACACGCGCGTCACAGTGCTGCGACAAAAACGTACCATTCAGCCCAACAACACCGTGCCGAGCTCATTAAGAGCACAACAATTAATTAATTATTTTTAAATCTTTTAGAAAGTTAAGAAACACTCTGAAAATGTATTGCTTTTATTCAAAAGTATGAAATAAGTGTTAAAGTGAAAGACGTTTATATTGCTAAAGTAAAAAAACCGTATGATATTTTACTTTTTATAATGAGTCCGTTGCACAAATTTGTGTCGTTTTTCCAAACAGACACAAAGAATAACCATAAGAATTTGATACATCATAAAATCTTTTCAAGTGACCTGAACATTTGTAGTGGTAGTGAGGAGTTGAAGAAGAATCAATGGGGGACACTTGGGACCTATAAAAAATACAAGGGTAAGTAGCAAAGAAAATTATGTATTCTAGATCATTATTATTGCTTACGCAAAACGCTAAAGGTTGAAAGTCGTTTATTTATGTCAGAACGCATTTCACCGATCAAGTTTGAGGAATTCTACCAAGGGTACTTACTTACTTAACAATGCACCGTTTCAACAATGTAATACACCGTAAACAAACTTCCTTGACCTTACAAGTTACAGGAAACGCTGATATTTAAAATTCGTGCCTTGTGTTAATATAATTGATTGCGTTCAACAAATCGAAGCAAATTGAGCTTATTATTGACATTGATATTTAAGGCGATACCGTGAGAAATACTTCAATTTTAATAAAGTCTGATGTGAACATAACGACCTTGAATTTGGAAATATTATTTAACGGGTTTTAAATTTAACTCCCAAATGGTTACATGAATAAAAAGTTAAGCGATTTCAAATAATTTTAGAATGTAATCTTTTTGATATAATGCATTATGAACGGCATATATTTAAATGTAGGTATAATAATACTAAACTCAGTAAAAAATCAAGTAATTTTAAACAAGATAAAGCTGTGCTGCAATATTAATCAATAGTTTCATTTCGTACGTGATTTTGTTTAGCGTTTTATCTAATCTTTTACTTATCTTTAAATAAAGTTTTCTATGTTTACTAAAGAAGCAACTTAAACTAAACACTGTTATTGCTTAATAAAAAATATAGCAAACCGTCTTTCTGCATTTTGCTTGTGGATATTTTGGATGCATACCAAAATAACACTGTGATGGATTTATACAAACAGTCATGCCTATTTTATAATAATGCTTTACAACATTTTCATAAGTTTTTCCTTAATATTCGCTTATACTGTAAAGGAAGCTGCTTAGACAATTTCACGGCCTTAACCTTAACGAGTTGGGCTTTGCTTAAATATCGTATTATCATCATCAACAGCCCATAAATGACCCACTACTAAGTCGGGTCTCTTCTAAATTAATGGAGGGACAATTAACTACTATGCCACACTAGCCAGACAGGCAGAGGTTTCTATCAAATTTTCCCTCTCTTGCGGCTAGTTGACCTGCGTCTTGCGTTCCTTTAGTTGCATCTTGCGCCACCACACCAATATAATATTACTTATATAAAAGTAGAAATGTTTGTGATTTGTAATATAAGTAGTTTTATCGCCAGGTGCCTTAATTCGGCAAATCAGGGGAATGTAGGTTCGACATGGATGCATTAAAGTGTCTGTGTATGGACGGATGCGTATGCGCAATGCCATTTATAAATGATAGCCGGCGATGTGGGTGGTATTCTCCTCTTTCCTGCACTTGTTTTGTTCTACGGCGGCATTGTCTTGTGTTTTATTTATGACCATAATCAGTTTTCCACGCGTCATCTTGAGAACGAGTTTCGCCACGCTCTGTAAATTCAGCCACGAAACCGTTAGGAATCCTTGAATTTAGAATGCAATTCGACAACTGCAACATAACATAATATGTTTTTGCAAATCTTACAAATTTATGGATAGTATCTTCAATACATTCTTAAAATTTTTGGAATTAAAATGATTCATATGAAATTCATTTATCCACTGAGATGATGATGATGGTGTCATGTTTGTGCGTAATTAAAACGAATGTCAATTCGAATATATCCCAGATTCCATCTATTTAAAAGATAACATTCAACACTCGAGAAAAAAATTACGTTGATTAAGGAAGGTGTTTCTACGTCGAAATTTTGCAGGAAATGGGTAATCTAACACGCAGCCGTAGAGTTACTGAGTAAAACTGTAATGATTGTGAAAGCGCCTACCGTTGATAGTTATTTTGCGGAAACTTTCTATAGCCGTTAAGATTTGAAGTATAGCGTCGAGCATCACTGTTGCTAAGTGGTTTAATTTTTTTTTGTATAAAATAGAACTAGCTTCACCTGATGTCCCTTCACAAATAATCAAGTGGGGTTTATAGGTAGTCTCGACACTTTAGCAATGGTTTCTGGGTTTTTTAAATCATTGAAATTAAACACATTTTAACGGATTTATCGCGTGTATATTACATTATTTGATTCCCGACGTTTCGAATGCTTTGCTGCAGTCATGGTCGCGGGAGAGACTATATGACAGTTGTCTTCAATGTGTCATAATCGTGAAAACCTAAGAATGTTTTTTATATCAAACAAAAGAAATTTAAAATATCCAAGAATCGAATTGTGCTATTATAGTAGACTATACATATATAAATTGCTTATTTTAATGTGATCTACGTATATTAATTCATACGATTGGGTTCTTTAATACAAAACACTATTTTTGTCCAACTGGAATACGCGTATTTTAATACACCAAAGTGGAGTATTTAAAATATTGTGCGATTACTAGTAGATAGTTGGTGTTACATTGTTTATAAACCGTTAAAATCTCATCACCGTAATTATGGACCCATTTTCATGAGGTTTAATGAATAAATTAAGTGCAAATGAAAGTTTTATGTCAAAAACCTTTCATTTAATTATGTGATGCCCGAAGAGGTCTTTCAATTAACATATTAACATGCGCACATTATGTATGTAGGATACTTTGGCAACGTATGATATAACAAAATCAAATCGCCGAAATTTCCGCCTCGCATTATGAAACCGCTATGAGCCATGTCAATAAGTACACTCATGTAGGCGGTCGAATCTTGAATGGAAGAAAGTATACCTATCTTACTAGTGTGGTGTGGGAGGACTTGGGCAATTCGCATCCTAAATTTTACAGTTGCCCGTGTAGGCTTGATATTTGTAAACCAATAATCTTGATCTTTTGCATGGATATGTTCTGAATTCAAACTTCGAACTTATATTTGAAATTGTGTGTGGTATAACTAGTTTTAGATTTATGCACGATCACTCTAAATTACATCAATAAGACTTGCATAATTCCTTACACTATTAATCAGAAATTATATCTAACGTTACTTCAATGCGGTTGTCATCAAGTTTCTAATCTATTCGTCGATGTGACCATCCTTAAAGCGCATCTCCCGGAATCTCATCAATGAAGACACTCCCAATTTATATTTATCGTTTCCTTCCTTCTTTACTTTGTTCCGAGATTTTTTTCACTATTCATTCACTAATTACACTAATTTAAGAGCTAATGGCTACAAAGCACTCGTGTTACAAGGTTTCTGCTATTTAGCTTGAGGCGTATAATTTATGCGACCGTTATTATGTAATTTGACATAACAAGCCAGTTGTGCAAAACTACTCGTATTGAGGTCTAATCAATATTTTTTTTCTAAACTTATGTTAGCGTCGTGTGTTTATAAACAGTTTTGAATGTACACTTCGACCAATCACAAAAAGGGGTCGTACACAACCCTTTTTGTGATTGGTCTAGGTTAGAATGTCAAACAGAAACCTCAAAACCAGAATCCGAATCTCTTTCTTAACGCGTAATGGTGCCGCCTTAATTGCTCCAAGTTCTCATGAGTACATAAATATTCCAGTTCACCCATTAGCACTTCTGTTACGCTTTGAACTCAGTGTAGATTTACATCCATTTTGGGACTTCTCGTTTTAGCCGCGTCCGCGTCACCAATTAATGCATTTTTTCGTTGCTTCGGCTCATGTGTGCTTTTTTATGTTAAGCACTTCCTTTGTTTGATATAATAGGCAGATGCTTAAGTAGACTTCTTATTATCAGGTTGATTGGTGTTTATCTTTTTATACAATAATTTACATTCTATTGTTTAAGTGTGTGATCAGTTAATCACTGTGATGTTACAATGCTTTGTAAAGTATAAAAGACATCTTTAGTTACTTTTTTATTGGAAATTCTTTGGTTAGAGCTGCACAGAAAGGAAAATGCGAATATTGTGAGATTGGAATACTGAAGCGAAGAGGTTATACGTATTTAACATTTAATCCTTATTATGACAACGGTAGCAATTAAACTCGTGACATCGTATATGCTTCTTTGCTCTTTGTGCTTGTGGTTTGTAACAATAGTTGTAAAGCAAGTACTATTACAATACTCAGGCCATACATGGGCCACTGCTGATTCAGGCCTCCTCCAATTACATGGAGGGTACAATGGTGACACAATGTATTCTAAATCCGTCACCAGACGGACGGTTACGGTATACGAAGTACATGTTATTGAATAAATAAGCGCAGATCTTAATCTAGATCGGCTACTGTAGTATGTAGGTACTATTGTTAGAATTCATGTCTGATTATATTAAGCTCCAATATTAACATATTATGTAGAACTCCCATGAAGATTTTATTTTTGAATTACTGCCTATTGAAATGTTTCAACGTGGGTGTGATTTAAAAGTTACTTGAATGTGAACTTGAGTCACTTTCGTTTGTTAGACTCATTAATATTTGTCTAGATTTCACTTTCCTGATCTCTTCTCTGTCGTCGTTCATTTATAAAACCCATACTTAATTGCCGCTGCCTTCTTCATCTAGGGATTGGATGTGGATTATGGGTTCGATAACGGGGTCGGGTAAGATTCATTGTGTAAATCAGATGCACCTGCTCTGAGTCTGGGAATTGTTTGTGTTCGTGAATTACATGTTGTATGCCGCCCAAGTGCAGTAGATCTCTCTCAGATCAGATTTTGATTCGCGCCAGGCCAAAATTCATGGCTGTTCATATCGATTGGCGGACCAGAATCCCGCACACCCCACACTAGCCTTTCCCCAGACCGGTGTGAATAGTCCACAATATACACTATTTACCCTCTGCAAAAAAATCCAACATTCATAATCGTAATTTATATTACAATCCACAAAAGAGATTTTGAAATAAATAAAGTCTCTTTAATCTTTGTTTTTCATATTGACTGCAAATAGCAAAAATATGATATCTAAAATCTTAAATATTTAATTATACATTAATATCATAATTTATTATATTTCTCCATACTACCAATTATTATTGTCTGGTCTCAAATTTGAATACCTGTGTATTAAATTTGAATAGCTTTCTGGTTTTGTAAACAGTATTGTTTTGCTATCTTGTAAACGTATACATATTTAAAACTAAATCTATTCTATTAATAAATTTGGCAACACTACCTATTATTGCTCAGATGTCTAAAGTTTTTTGTGTGTCGTAATAATTCTCACGTATGTTTATCGTTACTGCGTATGTGGACTGTCCAGACACGGAAGCGCTTTTTTGCAGTGGTTGATCTGTTAACGAGGCGTGCCATGTTAGGTAAGCCAGGTCACAGTCTGATCTTAAGGATCGATGTTTACTTTATCTTATATCTTTAAATAAGCAATTCTTGTATATATATATATATATATATATATATATTTACATCCCAGTTCCATTTCAGCGTCCCCCCAATTTACATCAGTTTTGCGTCCATGTGTTTCAATGACATTTGTCTTTATATCTTTGCGTATACTGCTTTAAAATCCTATAAAATATTGAGTGATGAATTTAAAATTACAAGATTATAGTTATACATCAATATTCAATTTCTGTTCATTCTGGTACCTATTGAGACCCACATTTATATCTACGCCTATAAGGCGTCATCGTATATTTCGACTCTTCCCCCTTCTTTTATGTACAATTGACGTCCTTGCCGTACATACTTTGTTGCGTGCTGATAAGAAACGTTGTATTTTTTAACCATATTAAAACCAGGTAGAGGTTCTCAATTCGTCTGTAATTGTATTGTTTTACTAGCATCGGCTTCGCTCACGCCACATTTGATTCCCGCCTTCAATTAAAAATAAGGGTTTTATTTGATTTGTACGGAACCCTAATTATTTTCCGGGAATTAAGCTTATAGTAGCCTATATTACGCAAAGTTGTCATCTATCTGCCAGTGAAAGTCCCGTCTAAATCGGCCCACCCGTTTCAGAGATTACCCGGAACAAACAGACAGACAGACAAAAATTCTAAAAAAGGTTATTTTGGTATATGTATGTCAGAGGATACTCATCCCAACTTACCTGTCCGGTAGTTGTGGTATAGTATACGGGTATGCGACCCCGGCTTCCTTAGCTATTACTGTCTTATCCCTTGCCTCCTGGGCGGTAATATCCTACTTTTCATAATTCCTACTCTAACGTACCAATCTTCCTTTTCACACCACGTATCCTTCCCTTTCCCTATTCCTACCCTCTCCACCAATCCAACGTCTGCCGCGCGGATGGATGCATGGCTAGGGGCAAGCCTAGTCGTTAGCGTGCCACACTGCCCTGGGACCGGGCCAGAATTAGGCTAGCCTTACCCTGGCATGCATGGCGGCGATGTGGTTCGCCACCCATCACGTCTCGTTTCTCGCGGGGGCAAAAAGCGGCCCATGGAGAGCCGCTTCGCTACGTTAGATGTAAGAGGAGGAATGGATGGTAAGGTAGATGAAGTATGTCAGATGATGGATGAAAGATGCTCTGATATTTTGTGCGTGAACGAAACCAAGAGGAAAGGATGTGACACCACGGTTCATGGTCCCTACACGGCATACTGGTCGGGGGTACCCTAAAGCAGCCGAGGCTGTCAGGGAGTTTCGGTAAACTGTACGCGAAAGTGTTAATTGAAAGGGTTGTGAATGAAACAGATGAAAAAGTATGGGATGCACAAGCGAGATTTAGAAAAGGAATGGGATGTACGGATCAGGTCTTTTCCTTGCGGTGCATAGCCGGAAAGTGTTTGGCTAAAACCAAGAAGGTCTACTGCTCGTTCGTGGATCTAGAAAAGGCCTATGATAGAGTGGTGCGGAATGAATTGTGGTCAGCATTGTCCGTGAACGGTGTGAGCAGTATCCTCATACGAGCATTGCAATCTCTTTATCGGGACTCCAGTGCTTGTGTAAGGATAAACGGGGCATACACTGAATGGTTTAATATCGAGAAAGGTGTTAGACAGGGATGTGTAGCGTCACCGTGGCTGTTTAATCTGTTCATGAACAATTGCTTGACAGATCTAAGAGAGAATGAATGTGGGTTGAGAATGAATGAGTTACTCGTCAAATGTTTTCTCTATGCTGATGACCAAGTATTACTTGCGTATTCGGCCGAGGAGCTGCAGGAGATGGTAACTGCTATGAGTGGAGCTTTTGTTAGAAAGGGAATGAAGATGAATGTTAAGAAGACGAAAGTGATGGTGTTTGGAAGAGAGGAGGCTGTGACAGACTGCAATATCGTGATTGGAGATGAACAAGTTGAACAGGTGAGTGAGTTTGTGTATCTGGGTTCAAAGTTTACAAGAGATGGAAAGTGTGAGAGTGATATCGAAAGAAGAGTGAATGCAGGGAACATGGTGAACGGAGCTTTGCACTCCCTTATGAACAGTCGGAAGGTGTCTAACAAGGCTCGTTTGGCTGTGCATGAGGGAGTCTTGGTTCCGACGCTCATATACGGAAGTGAAAGTTGGGTATGGCAGAAGAAACATGAAAGCAGAATAAATGCAGTTGAGATGAGAGCGTTAAGAAGTATGATAGGAGTTAAACTGAGTGACAGGATAAGAAATAGTGAGATAAGGAAGCGTTGTGGTCTGAAAGAAGATGTAGTGACAAAAATTGAGAAAGGTATGCTGAGATGGTTTGGCCATGTCGAGAGAATGAATGGAGAACGATTCACGAAAAAAGTGTATAAGGCGAGTGTGAATGAAAGTGTTGGAAGGGGAAGACCTAGGCGGACGTTTCAAGACCAAATCAGGGACGTCTTGAAAAAAGGCCAGGTCCAGAGTACCCTAAACCGAAGAGCATGTATGAAGGGAATAATGAAAGTGGACGAAGCGAAACAAGTATGTAAGGATCGTAGCAAGTGGAAAGAAGTGGTCTCTGCCTACCCCTACGGGAAAGAGGCGTGATTATATGTATGTATGTAAGTTATTTTGGTATATCTATCGCGTATACATACCTATGTACTTAGTAAAAAGGATTATTTTAATATTACAAATAGACATTATTTTTACATTTATCTCTTTTTAAGATGTATGTTACCTCTGAACTTTTGATGTGGTGGACCGATTTTGTTACTTGAAAGTTGGTGCTCGTGTGGTCTCATGTCAATTTGGTCTAATTTTGAAAATGGTATCCGAGACAAAACCATATAAGTCTTAAATTTAATTTAATTTAATTATTCTCTTTTTGAATTCGGGTGAAAATAAAATACAAGTCATTTACAAAAAAATACGTATGAGAGCGATAAATGGTCGAATAATTCAATATCTCGCGAACCAATGTTAATTATTATTTTTTTATTGGAAAGGATGTACCCACTATAAGGATATCTATACTATAGGCAACTCTTGATGGAGAGAGAGTGTCTAGTCGATTTTACGCCAGCAAAACACAGATTTGCGCTTTCAGGGCATAAATCTCTGTTCCTTCCCTTGCCCTCTTTTCAGAGCACTCCGCTACCACTACAGGATAGCCAGTGCATCCTGGACATTTGGCATTGCATGAATATGGTCTTAAGATAAATATGACCATATTCATCTATAAAAATCCATATCCATAAACAATAAATTAAAATTCGTCAATATCATAGAATATCGTACACTACACATGTGCAGGATATTCTATGATATTGACGGACGGCGAATATCACGTCGAACGGTGTGACTTGTTCAGTATCGACTGTTTATTAAGTTAAATCAATGTGAGGTTTATTTTTGCACAAGCCATAGTTCACTAGATTTAAACGCGCCAGGCGGCCAGGAAGTAGATAAGCCGAATTCTAAGTAATAAACAATGTCAACGGTCGCATTCATTCGTTACATTGTCGTCAAATGTATATCTTGCGCTACAACAGCGCTACACGTTGCAAACGAAATTGCCAAGAACTAATCGAAATACAATTTCATACATTGTGGCTGTAAAGTGAAGTCCAATTTTTTTTATTATTACAAAGTTCACATAGTACTTTAGACCAAGACGCATGGTTTGGCAATGTGAACCAAAATGACGTCCGTATATGGGACGCCAAAAGCAGGTGGACGCCATTTTAAATGCAATTAACTCCATATTGGACGCCGAAACGGTTCTAGGATATATATATATATATATATATATATATAATTGGAATCTCGGAATCGGCTCCAACGATTTTCATAAAATTTAATATATAGGGGGTTTCGGGGGCGATAAATAGATCTAGCTAGGAATCATCATTATAATTTTTTTTAAACTTGGAAGAAAACTAACAAAAAGGAGGCGTTTGAGTAAAATCGGTAAAATGGAAAAATATTATTCATATTTCATTATTTTATTAGTAATTCGTACTTAAATATAATTTCCAAAAAACACAATTAAAAAAAAAATACCGAGCAAAGCTCGGTCATCCAGATATTTTACACTTATTGTAAAAGTGTAAAATGTACAAAGGTGGACTTAATAAACTTAATGCGTTATGGTATTTTCTCCCAGTTTACCATAAGGTGGTGCAGAACAACTGTAGAGGTGCAACGTATATGCGATTAAAAGAGCTGAGTGTACTACAAACAAATATACTAAATACCTTCATTAATGTACACCTACACATACATATAAACTACTAGCGCGCGTTGCTGCTAACTAACATCAATATCAACATCAGGATGCACTGGGGTGTTGTCACTATGTATTCTAATCCATCGCCACATGAACTAACTAAACTAATATATTACAAACTATACTTTATGTTTATAAATAATATATACACATATATCAAAATATTATTATGATGAAGACGAGATGAGTATATTAAGATTACTGTAAAATTGCTTGTTATTTTTTATTTCTGGCATCACTACCTACTGAATTTTTAGTCTGTCTCACAGAAGGTTGCCTGGAAGAAATTGCTTTACCGATAAGGCCGCCTAATTGCACATTGTATGTTTTTGTTTGCTTATAAGTTTCTACTTTTGTAAATTTATATGTGTAAAGAAGTATAAATAAATAAATAAATCAGCAAAATTTTTCTTGAAATAGAATGGTGGACCGATTACCCGAAATATTTTTTCTTCAATTTTCTTATGTTGACTTATGGAACAGAGACGTGGTCGCTCACTATGGGCTCCATTAGAAGGCTCAAAGTCACCCAAAGGGCAATGGAGAGGGCTATGCTCGGAGTTTCCCTGCGAGATCGAATCAGAAATAAGGAGATACGCAGGAAAACCAGGGTCACCGACATAGCCCACAGGATTGCCAAACTTAAGTGGCAGTGGGCAGGGCACATAGCGCGCAGGACTGACGCCCGATGGGGCAGAAAAGTCCTGGAATGGCGACCGCGTTCCGGAAAGCGCAGTGCTGGTAGGCCTCCCACACGGTGGACCGATGACCTGATTAAGGTCGTCGGACAACGATGGATGCGGGCGGCCCAGGACCGGCCTTTGTGGAAATCTTTGGGGGAGGCCTATGTCCAGCAGTGGACGTCTTTTGGCTGAAATGATGATGATGATGATGACTGAGTAGTAGGACTAGTGTAGTAGAAGTAACAACCCTAATATCACTACAGCTAACCAATTGTTTACTGACTGATAAACTACTCCATGGCTAATAAATCTTCAAATTCCATTGTTTCTTTGTCTTAGTAGATATTTTGTGGGACTGCAATGTAACACTAGTGAAATCGAGTCAGACGATCCGTTCTACATTCGGTGAGAAAATGGTTCAATACAGTTACCATGTTGCAAAATTTTGCCACTTAATTAACCGTAACTTAACCTATTGTTGGTAGTTATGAACTGTGAACAAATAATATATTAGTTCAATATCTTTTGATATCTTGAAATCACCAGCGTCTGAAGTTTTAATCGCCACTTACTTTGTTAGTGTTGGTTTGATATATAGTTCCCCGCATTAAACTTGCAAGAAATTATAGAAAAGGGATATTTAACAATTACATAAATCTTCACATCATCGTCTTTTTACCTAGGTACGGATGAGGAATAAAGCTATGGAATCAAAGGTAAGTATATACCGGACCTTAAATTTTCTTCTATTTCAGGCCTCCAATTTCATGGAGGCTAATTAGACTACTATGCCACGCGGGCCAGACGGGTTGGCACAGGGTTTCGTATCAAGTCTTCCTTCAGCGCCGGTCGGCTGATGCGGCCTTTTTATAGTCTTATACTTTTTTTATTACCATTGTCTCATATCACTATCTTTAATTTAATAAACGATGGTTTCCGTGTAACTGCGTTTTTACCAGTCAGTTCTTACGATACTCTCAGCATGATGATGGTGTCAATGGGGTGCTGACACTATCCGTCACTACACAGATCAAATAGAGAGTTATGCATCTAATGGGTATCTTTAGGGTATCTTCGTGTGTCACGTACATACATCCTATATCAAACGCAAGCAGTCACTCAGCAGTGTAACATGTACGGAATAACATATTTAATAAACTTGTAACATTACGAGTAGCTGTACCATTTCGTAAGGAAGTGCCGAAGCCACCAGATTTTCTTAAGTGACCGTGAACGAAAATATACGCTTTTATTATTGCGATATCCGCTCTTAAATTATAAAATGAGGCGGTAAATGTTCCCGATGTTTACATTATGTCACTGCCATGGACTGTTAATATTAGGTAGTATTTTAACATCTAGTCGAATGAAGTGACAAAGAAGTTTTTGCAAATTGCTTGTTGGTGGAGTTGCTCGAAAGTATTGTGTATAAATGTGAAATCTCATCACTTTCTCCAGGTTTCAGATGACGTCATTGCGAGCAATGTAAACTTTGAAATATTAAAATATAAACAACAACCGTTGGTGGCTTTACAGGCGTCGAGTTTTGATTGCTTAAGATTTAATTTCGTTATCTATGCACCTCTAAGTGTAAAGTGTCATCGTGCTATAGGTATTTATAACTCACGTTTCCCTATGTTTTTTGATAAAAAACGATCTGATGGCCCTATGTATCATCCAAATCTGCTCAGCCGTATTAGCGTGATTGGCAAAATGAAGAACATTCACTTTTGTTATACAAGAAGCATTATTCTAAGTATCAACGATTTTATTTTGATTTGCGGGTAATTAAAATGAAACTAATATAATTATGGGCATTAACTTCGAAGTCTAGCCGTTAATAAAAAAAAAGAAACTTCCTCAACAATTCAGAGGCATATTCAAATTTGGCACCAAATTTAAACATTAATGTAGCAATATATCAATGTGGGGATGCTTGGGCAGCCAGATGCGCATTTTATCGTTTCTGGCTAGTCTTCAAGTGCCGAAAAGCCATTAGAGGTATATTAGTGATGGGAATAACCGACCGATAACAGTCGCGTGCCGGTTTTGCGCAGATATCGAATTCCCTTGGTTTTCCTTTTAACCAATACGTTTCTTGTTACTATACAAAGCACATTTTTTTATGAAAATGGTTGTCTAGAAGAAATCGCGTAGTGTGATAAGACCACCAACTGTAATTTTTTTTAATATGTTTGATTATCCCATCCTTTTTATTGGCCTACAATAAAGGGTAATCTATTCTAAAGCTCATTTATTTAATAACACAAGATGTGTGTCATTAAAAATAAAACTGGTTTAATAGTGGGCAATATTTTAGTTATTTCGATTATTTTCTTAAACGACTACTTTACAAAGTATATAAAAAAAACGGAATTCATAACTAACTCTATGGCGAAAAAGATACTACCATTTGAAGTCGGTGGCAACTTATTTGACACCGTTGCTAATTAGGATGTTTACTGCGCAGTCATGTTTTCTGGTTTAAATAAATGAATTATACCTTAATATGGCTACTTACTAAGAGTATCATTTTTCCAGAGATTTGAAGGATTCAGCTTTTTCGTCATTTGTGTTCGTGAATTATATGCTTGTAAACAGCCCCGCGATACAGGTTATAAGTAGTGCTGGAGTTTCACTAAAAAAAATTATAAAAAAACCTTTAGTGGCACCACAGGTCACTGATCTCCGTTTTGTTATTTAAATTTATGCACAAATCCCGAAAATTTACAAACATTAAAAACGGTTGGTCGCTATTGAATAGGATTCAATCTTGTGCATCTATTGTGAATTAATGTAGATATATAAAAGCTGTATGTTTTGATAACTCTGAATTAGACTCATTTCAGCTCAAACTGTTCTAATTTTAGTACGTTTGAGTCAGCGTGTTGAAGTAAACATCGGTTGAGTAATACTACGTCCCTTGTTTCACTCTTAGCGTAAATGCATTAATTTGAACGGGTATAGTACGATGTCGCACTAATGCTAATTGACGTAGACAAATGTCTTGTTGCAGAATTAATTGAATCTATCTCAATTGTTTTGACAAATGTAGAGGTTTTACGATACGTTTTGTGCCAAACGGGTGATATTTGGAATATTCTCAGTATCTATTATTGTTTTTTTTTATTGTCAGCTAGTAATTTGTGACACTTGGTATTCGCCAGTAGATCCATACGTGTAATAGAAGGTAAATCCAGGTAAAGATTAATTCAAAAGTAAAATCTGACTATCTACTACATGTAGGTACTTTACTGACGACTGATTCAATATTAATGATTTTTGCCACCAAATAGCATAAGCGTTCAGTACATAACTATGAGCGTAGGCGCTTTACTGTCCTGGAAATAATACTAGAAGTGGTGCAAACATTTTACAGAGGTAGATAATAATATAAATAAAATAATAAATAATTATCCTTGGAAATTTCACACAACGTCCCAAGCTAATATATATATATATATATATAGTATTATTTACTGTTTCCATAAGAGCATTGTCAAACTATGCCAAAAATGCACTGAAGCTAATATTGACTCTGTAATAATGATAAAATCATATGATAAAAAAAATTACACCATATAACGCTGTGTTACGTATGATAGTGATAATTGGACCAAACAAAATGATTGCACTTATCATGGTTGCTTGTGGAGTATGTGACATGAGAATTACAAAGAAGTAGTGGTCGCCCAGTGGTCGAAGTCGACCATAACTAATTTAAATTTAAATATTATTTAGTTCTATTCTCAATTTGACCACAGATTTAACAATAAACCAAAAAATATTTGCGTGTGTCAAATACACAGAAGAGTGTGAAATGTTTTTTTTTTATTTATTTAAAGTATTATACATGTATTTATATGCAAAATAAGAAAGAATAAATTAGCAATCTGCACACCCTCTTTAGATAAACTATAAGTGCGGGAAATTTCATACTCCTCCGTCCACGCCATTTTCGTTAAAAGGGGTACAATTAATATGTAGATTACCTGGGAATACATATTAATTTCATCATCAAAATCATATTAATTTATTAAAATAAACTACAACTTATATCTTCGGCATCCATTTTTAATCTGTCAATTATATTTACATTTTTTACAAAATAATAAACGGCCAGTACTTTGGAGTGCCCGGGTGTTGTGAAAACAATATCTTCACTGAAATCAGTGAGTGTAATTAATTACACAGCAAACCGATACTACCTAACATTCTCGGTTGACTGCCCGCGTACTATTGATACGCTATGAGTTGATTATGCACTCGCCTATTACCGAGCGTTTTATGAAAATAGATATCGGAGTGAGAGTGGCAGTTATGACAAATAGTCTAAGAATAGAGTTACGACCAACTTCTATTTCTTTAGGGGCTGTGCATTTAGCTTTTACGGACACTACTACGTTGATCTACGGTGAAACATAACTACTACTCAGCCCATAAATGACCCACTGTCGAGTTATGACCCACTGTCGAGTCATGACCCACTGTCGAGTCCAGTTACATGAAGGGTAATTAGCCTACTGTGCCACGCTGACCTGACGGGTTGGCACAGGGTTACGTATTAAGTTTTCTTTCTGTTGCAGCTAGGTTTTCGGCTTTGTGACAAGCTTTGGCTTGTCCTTCTGTCGGCTCTTACGACACCCGCAGGATGAAATGGGGTGGTGACACTATGTATTCTAAATTCGCCACAACACAAACATTACGTTAACTTATAATTTGGAGTCTGCTATGGATTATAAGATTCAGTGTTACCTAATCGTTTGTGTAGTTACTTATTCCGACGTTATATCTAAAGCTTATTCCATAATAAGGCTATTCAAGAAAAAAAAAGAACTTCGCAACGCAATAAGTTAAAAACCCTGCGTTTAACATCTAATCAGTGAGTCATGTACAGGCATACTTTACTACTTAAGAAGAAAAAAAGAAAGAAAAAGAAAAATATCTTTATTCCCACAGGACACACAACAAAAACTTACATCAATGACTATATTCGGGGATGTTGATAACCGCTGCGCTGTGATGTTAAGTGTTTATCTTCTATCCCCGTTTAGATTACAAACAACTCAACGTAATTTTTTAGTATTATTTTATTATTTTTTAAAAACACAATAACAAACATATTATAACTTAAAAAATAAACTCTAAACTAACTATACATAACTAAACATAAAATAAATGCACTTGCGTCAGATCGCTGTCACCGGGTGCCGTGCCAAAAAGGCTTTCTTTAAATGTGTATTTTGTGAAACCCCCGATAAATACGGGCACTACTGAATCTGGATGATAGACTAAATAAATTTTCTACGCTTGATATTGTAAAAATCACAATAAATACATTACTGTTACAAAAAATAAAGACCTTCAACAATGAAATAAAATGAGCAGCAGATACACAGCCGTAATATTTATTTTTGTAACGTTTTTATACCGTTTGATCTGGCTGTAAGATGAATCACTTCTAGAGAATATTATGTAATGGCTCCGATAGATCGTCGTATCCGTCTTGGGTTTATGACTAAGCAACTCCTGATTTTTACAACTGCAGCCTATGAAACGACACCTTCTGACTTTATAAAAATAAGGTCATTGGCTTCATGCAAAATAACTCTCAATAAATTGCAAAATAATTTAAATCATAATTAATTTCTAAAACAATATACAGGCCGTAACATAAACCGTATAGCCGTAACGGTAGGTAATGTGTTGGGGCCAAGCATTTAATCAAAAAACAATGCCATCAAATACATTCTTAGCAATGTTGCAGTGAATCAAACATATGCACCGCACACGATTCGATTCGGCCTTTCCGAACGAAATATTTGCTACTACTCCTTCTCAGCCCATAAATGATCCACTGCTGAGTCAAGCCTCCTCCAGTGTCATGGTGGGTAATTAGCTAACAGTGCCACGCTGGCCAGACTGGTTGCCATATGGTTTCAAATCAAGTTTTCTTTCTCCTGCGGCTAGGTGTTTGACCTTTTTATTTCGTTTTTTCGGCTCTTACCGTCACCTCACATAACCAAACCCATAGAAAATCAAAATACGTAACGATTCGTATCCCAGCTTTTGGGCATAGCCGCTTTATGAGACAATTTGGATTTAGAATACACCGCGTCACCATCTCGTTCAATCCTAAAGCGTCGTAAGAGACTACTAATTTTTTTTTTTTTGGAAGTCTGTTCTAACCCGTCTGGTCAGCGTGGCACAATAGACTAATTTCCATGTATCTAATTCTAGGACTAGGCCTAAAGAGTGGGTCTTTTGTGGTTTGACATAATGACGATAGAGGAAATAATTAATTTTACAAAAAGACTGTTTAAAGATATTTAAAAATTATGCTTCTGAAGTAAAGGAGCGGATATCCCTAACTGACAATGGATGTTTTTTTCAATGTCATCCCGATCAATCACGGCACGTCTATCGGTGCGTTTAGGCGGCGACGCGCGGTTCCGTCCGAGACCTATTTACGTACATTTCATTAGTTCTAAGAACGTGTGGAAGTCAGGTTTTTGTATCGGAAGTCGTGTTTGTTCGTTTTTACCGCCTGTGCACAGTGCGATTCTCTGTACCGTGGCTCTTGTATCAAAAGGGTGGATGTACGAAAATACCTGTACAGATTAGAATAGGGCTGCTAAAATGGACTTAAATATTAAATTTGGAGCGGATCTGCACTACTTGCATAGTTGTCGGAATTTATCTTAGCGATGTTAAACTACTTAAGGGCAACGTGGGTTATGCAGTGAGATGGACAGAAGATAGAAGAAATGAGTCTAAAGACGAAAAGTTCTGTATGAGGTTTTCCTTCCCGACTGGTTACGTGTACTGAAAATTGCATTCATTTTAAATAAATAAATAAATTCATTTTTTTTTCTCACCACTATGTAGTCTATGTACATTCACAAAAAAAATATCAATTACATTGTAGTTGTCTCTTACGGCACCCTCAGAGTTGATTGGGGTGGTGATACTATACATTCCAAATCCGTAATAAAACTACCTTAAATTAGAGTAAATTGAAGAAAAAAAAATGCATTCCAATAAGCGCATTTGCCAAGATTTATATTTGCATTTTTATATAATATATGTATAAACTAATATGTAATGAGAATAATAAAACAATACAGAATCTTTAAAAATAAGCATTCAAATGTTAGAAAGTAGACAGACCCGGCTGTTAACATAATATACGGTCAAACAATAAACAACACGAAACCAGTAGTTACTAAAAAGTTGTTCATAAAAACAATTATAGATTTTCTTCCTTATAAGCGATGTTACAGTTTGCATTTGATGTGGTTACATGTACTGCAATGGTGTACTCATAGCTTTAATGTAACGGTGCATGGAATGTAAACCGAGTGGCTGTTTGATCTTAAACTTCACGCACACACTGACTAATATACGAATCCATTCAGATTACCCATTGGCATGATTTTAACAAATTGACAGTTGTTATTTAGTATAAACTAGCGACCGGCCCCGGCTTCGCACGGTGCAATTATGAATGTATTATACATATAAACCTTCCTCTTGAATCACTCTATCTATTAAAAAAAACCGCTTCAAAATCCGTTGCGTAATTTTAAAGATTTAAGCATACATAGGGACGGACAGACGACGGCGGCTTTGTTTTATACTATGTAGTGATGAGTTGTTTAGATACGGAGTAACGAGATTAAAAATATCTATTTGGTACTCTTGTCTTTTTTTACTAACTACTAATACTACTACTCAGCCCATAAATAACCCACTGCTGAATCGGGCCTTCTCCTAGCACAGGGAGGGAGGGACGGGTTGGCACAGGGTTCGTATCAAGTTTTCGTTCTCTTGCGGCTAGGTTCTCGGCCTTATCACTTCCTTTCGTCAGCTCTTACGACGCCCTCAGGTTGGAATGGGATGGTGACGACACTCTGTATTCTAAATCCGTCACCACACGGACCTTTTTTACTAAAGAGATAGATAAATCACACTTTTTAAGCCAATACCGAATTAAAACAAATTAGACATCACGAAATTTACAGAGGTATTATTGCCGGCTAATGCTTACAGTAATATCTTCCAGGCAACCGTTCTTACTATATATTACTGAGATTTAATTTAATCTCCTTTAAGCAACATACAGTATTAAATTATACTTTTTGAAATGTGAAAAAACATAAACGAACCGATACATTAAAAAAGCCATTAAATTATCAAACGATATTAAAAAAACGATAAACCGAAATAGTGTAATCGATTTCTTATGTTTTCGCGATTATTACGCATTGAAATTAAACACGTTTTAACGGATTTATCGCGTGTATATTATATTTGCGGTAGATTTTAGGTGTTTCTTTGTACTTTTGAAGACAACTGTCATCTGGTCTCTCCCGCGACCACGAATGCTGCAAAGCATGCGAAACGTCGGGAAGTAAATAATGTAATATACACGCTATAAATCCGTTAAAAAGTGTTTAATGTCAATAGTGTAAACGAGTTTCGCCAATCTTAAGCATCATTTCAGTATGTTTTTATATTAAGGTTTTCAAAATTGGATTCCATGGTATCTTAGTCACAACCTAGGTTACACATTTAAAGCCCAAGCACGTTCTAAACCATGTTAATATAATTAACACAATTTAATTTCATATCTTATATGCATTTCCTTTGTAATGGTGTTTACTTTATGTACCGTGGGTTAATTGTCGCATCCTTTATTCAATTTTCAGTGAGATTTGACCTGAGTTATGGCGTAGGTAGGCCAATTCTGTCCGGTATTCATACACATCCGTTCGGGAACGCGAGTCGATTCTAAATTATTGCATACACGACAACAAATCATTGGTGTTTTGACCTGTGTGTAAATACATTTGTCAACACCCAAGGTATTGTATGTTTTGAGTCCGTTTTCGTTTAGTATCCGTTTGCTTAAGTATCCGTGTCTGTATTTATAAGCAAAACTGCTTCATATATCATTCATTTCCGAGTAATCAATTTATTAGAGATAATTGCTTAAGTATGTATATGCCTAGAATGTATATGCCATTACTAGAGGTTTAATTTGATTCGTTTTTGGCTTGATTAAAGATTTAAAAAGGCGCCAGTTTTATTATTGCTTGTGCTAAAATTTTTCAAAACATCGTAATGCTTTTCTATATTATGAACCATCCAATATATGAGATACATAAACGTTTATGTTTATTTTTCTTCGCTTCACATTTCAATTACAAGTTGACCAATTGTTATTTCATACAAACTCTTCCAAGTTTAGACGACTAATGGAAAATAAAATAGTATAACTCTAAAATATTCTTGTTACAGAATTATTAAGCTAGTAGGTACCTATGAAAAACGATTACTCACATTCTCACAGATAAATTAAGATGATAGTAAAAAATATATTCTATTTTTATTACCAACGCTATTATAGGATCGTCCCACGCCACCGTTGCGAAGTTCTTTCCACCTATTTATAAATGTGTATTCTCTACCTACATGTGAGACTATCTCAGGTGGGAGCCAAACGTTGGATAACAAGTCTTGACATTTTAGCATTTCGAAGTTTTATACCTGCCGACGTCATTTTGTAATCATCTTTGTTTGTAAGATTTTAAGGTTAATTAAACAATGAGGTAGATTAAAAATACGCTATTTTATAAGTAGGTATAATATATCAATTCGTTTGCTGTTTGGTAACAAATACATAGTTGGTGTTAATTTAATTTCGTGTCGTAATTAAACAAAGTTTGTGAAATGCGCCTTTTTGTTCAGTTGTTTTTAATGAATGATGATGTTATTTTTAATACATTTACGAAGATTTCACCCAATGTAAATTTAAATGCTTGTTTACTGACCTGTGTCAGCAGTATTATGCGCGGAGATTTTGGTTTCCGCAAAGTTACGCAATTTGAAAATACTACACTAATAAGGTCACATACTACTATTAAGTAATGCGGTGAAATATTTATGGCATAGTTAGTGGTAAAATTTATAAGTCGTGTTCAAATATTAGCTCGCAACGATCACGCTCGCCCTACATTTTGTCCCATGTGCTAATCTGGGTCGGGCATGGAAATCTGTCAAGTAGTTTTACGCGTAGCTAAGTAACCCAGAGGTAAACTATAACAGTAGACTATTTAAAAACTCTTAAGGTCATTAGCGTATTTATTGGCTCTGCTCCTATAGTAAGTATCAATTAATTCGATATGGAGTCAAATCAATCCTAGGCTGGTGATATTGGGATAAGCTAGTTTAGTCTTTAAAGTGTGTAAATACCAACAAGGGCAAATAAAAATGAAACATTATGCTATTTAACAAAATATACATAATTGTAGAGGCTTTCATACGTTGCCACAACTTTTGAATCAGGCTGGATAAAAACTACAAGTTTGTATTGGAGTACGGTTTATTTTTGCATAGTAATACATGACAGATAAAATATCTATTAAAACATATTGACATAGAACACTGAAACAGTTAAAAAACTACAGCAGAGTGATCATATTGATACCCATAAAGCTTTAACAACAAACCAAATCAAAATTGCTTGTGTTTGTTATGTTTCAAAAGATTTTTGGCTGTAACATGTAATTATCACGAGCGCTATTTTAGCACTTCTAATATTTAAATGTTAAATAAATCTTTATGTAAATCGGTTATTCAGTCACGTCAGCAAATGCATATTGATAACACGCCACGTGCCTAGACAACCGATCAGAATGTTAACTAGCCCCTGCTTTACGGCAAGCCTTAGTATAACGTCACGCCATGCAATAGAACAATATATTTACGTGTTTGACATACATATATAACATGTTCACTATGGATAGGAAATCCCCACGATAATCACCGAGATTTTTTTCCAACCTAAAGACATCCACTGCTTGACCTATGTTCAAACAGGCTGGCTTATCCCCTAGACTTTCTACAAAGGTGACCCATCGGATAACAGCAATATGCAATAGGGCGTCCTACGGAGGTTTACCAGCACTGCATTTTCCGGAACATTCTATAATCATATATCATTTCATTTTGGTCTCACAAGTTGGCATAATGCAAATTTTTTATGCTTTTGTGTGATTTTGTTACTAGATGTCCCTAATCTGTGGTGGATAATATTGTATTTGTTCTATATTCTGTAGTTAAGGAAAAGTGAGCTATTTTAATTACTTGTAATTCTATCAAAAACAAATCTGAAACCATTTCTACTTTTATAAAGAGACAAGATTATTGCCTAAATTTGCTCTTCAATGTCGACTAATTCGGACAATGTAGACTGAAATATGTTATTTTTATAGAGTTGTTTGTGCCAAAAGGGACACTGCGACCTTTGTAAACGTAAATATTATTCATATGACAATAAGCCATTATTTTATCTTCAGCTTATTCCATTTGCATTTCTGGGTATCTTTATAAGGGTGATAAAGGTGGAGCAATAGGCAGAGTACTTTTTTTCACACATTCGCTTTATCGAGATAAAATACCACTGCGTTATCTATACTATCTTTTCATTGTACTATTGTCTCAATTTCTGACTGTGTGTTATCTTGATCAGTGTTTCCTAAACTTTTGTATAAACAGAAGTTACATAAAGATAAGAGACATTGTATAAAAAAACAAAATTGCCTCCGATATCTAATCATAACTTAAGGTCGTGACAAACACGAGAAAATGTTTGCTTCTCACATGTCCTGTTGAGAAATTTGTTACAGAGCGTATTTAAAACAACATTGAACGGTTCCGGACTGTGTGGAATAATGCTTCTACACTTCTAGCTGATATATTCGAAACTTTAATACTATTGAAGCAAGAAAAGACAAACTTTTATTTAGATTCTTATTGATCAGTTTTTAATAGCTAAGTATAATAAATAAGTAAATATCCTTTCACATTTCACACAACGCCATCTCGTCCCAAGCTAAGCAACTGAATGCTTGTGTTATGGTAACGAGATGTATGATAAACTACTTATATACATTTTTTTTGTAAATACATACATATTATAGATAGAAATGACACCCAGACTAAGACACTTGCCCGACCCCGGAATCGAACCCGGGACCCGTTAATCCCAAAATTCAGCCCAAATATGACCTACTGGTCAGATCTCCTCCATTCACATAAAGGGTAATTAGCCTACTGTGCTATGCTGGCCAGACGGGTTGGCACAGGGTTTCGTATCAAGTTTTCCTTCTCTTGTGACTTCTCTTGTGGTTGTCATTTCCTTTTGTCGCTCTAACGGCACGCTAAGGATGAAATGGGGTGGTGACACTATGTATTCTAAATCCGTCACCACACGGGCAAGCTAAGTAACAGTTGTTGTAAATATTTACCAAAATATCATCTCATTGCAAAACCTAGGCACTTTTATAATATACTCCTTAATTATAAGCTTATCAATGTTGATTATTTGGGACACGTGAAAATTCTAGATTATTCCCAATTTATGATAAGTTTACAGAGCTAACGTTAGATACCGCTGGTCTATATTACCTTATCTAACATGAGAACTACCAGGAGCCCCGTGGTTAGCATACAATGGGTCATTGCCTTGATTAGTTTCTAAGCCATTTGCATGTGGCGAATGGCATCGACGTCAGTTTACAGTTTTAAATGGAGGTGCTATAGGGATGTCCTAAAAGGAATTGCTTTCCCCGCACGTACGATTGTTTGATATAATTATTGGTTTGTTGACCTTCACTAGAGCACGTCTACAGCAGGGGCATACTATATTATGATTGATTCGAAGCGGCGAGTGACGATATGGTGCAAGCTAAATGTTCATATTGGTTTTATATTGATTTTAGGAAAGATATATTTAAGTATATGTGAAGCAAAAACTTTGTACCCCTTTTAACGAAAAGTGAGTGAAAGAGTATGACATTTCCTAGACTAATAGTTTATATAGAGAAAGAGTGCAAAATGCTAATATTTTTTTTAAATAACGCTTAAAATACATTTAATAAAACATATTCATCAAATTGGGAATAAGGAGGACGTCGACGAAGGAGTTATGTAGTATATGTATGACTGTATCTAGGCAATTTTTAAGACAAGAAGTATCGACCATATTTCGGACTCCTTAGATTGGAATGCGGTGGTGACATCATGTATTCTTTCTCTATTTTCCACACGGAAATTCGCTAGAAACATAATATAACTATATTTGTCGCAATAACGATTTTTACATTGAGTTAAAAAGTTGACATTTTAATTTGTGGAAAACTTATAATAGTTATTTTCCCTCAACATTGTTTACTGTTTTCCTTTCTCTATTCTAATGAGTTATGACCAACATTTATTTGTTCATAATACACACGTAATGCACATAAATAATTTGCAATGTACCGTCTTTGTTTATGCGTGTCAAAATTACTTGTAACCATGCGATAATGAAGCTATCCAATACACCTAGTGCACGCATCAGTGCGTACGTACAAAGAGATCTACCAGATACTAATGTACATTCTAAGTGTGAAGAAAGTTTGGCATGCATTATGCATGGTGCGCCGGGATACGCGGTGGACCGCGAAGGCCCGCAATACGCTATGGTTTTTGGCACAACAAAAACCATAGACGGTATACCATTGGTTTTCGCATTGCCGCCGTTCTGCGATGCAGCCAACTGCACTACATAGTATAAAACATAGTCGCTGTCGTCTGTCCGTCCCTAGGTTTATTTAAATGTTTAAAACTACGCAATGCATTTTAAAGCGGTTAATATATAGAGTTATTCAAGAGGAAGGGATATATGTGTAATACATGCTTAACATTGTAGAGAAACACTGATAAATTTAGAGGTTTCTAACGTGATGTCGTAAATGAACACATTTTTTTGCGCTTACATTGCAAACGCTGGCTGAACCCCACGAGACAAGTCAAAATACCTATCCTGTAAATAAAACTGAACCAATTTACAGGCTGAACCTTTTCAGCCTGTAAATTGAACTGAATATAACTGAAAATGCACAGTGATTTCAATATGTATTGTACTAAGATTTAAATTATCGCAGGATTCGAATCGTGTTATTTTATTTAAATCCTAACGTTTCAGACACTTTGCAAATAACAAGATCAGAACCGTTAAGAAATCAATTAATGCAATGTGCAAAGACCGTCGAAATTATCGTTGCAATATACATATTGATGACGGCCATTTTCAATCTGCCGTCATCATTCATTTATTTTATTATGTAGCCACCCGCCCCGGCTTCGCACGGCATGTACATACATAAAAACCTTCCGCTTGAATCACTCTATCTAAAAAAACGCTTCAAAATCCGTTGCGTAGTTTTAAAGATCTAAGCATACATAGGGACGGACAGACGACAGCGACTTTATTTTATACTATGTAGTGAGTAGTGATGATAGTGATTTCGTACACGACACATATAACCGTATTATGTAAATGCATGCATATCGTATCGAGCACCATCCAACTGTTATGAAAACCATTAAACAAAATCTTACTATATTTTTCACCACGTGCAATAAATTTCTTTTAGAGGAAACCATATTGTTTTTAACCATGACAGACATCCATAGAGTGTAGAACCTTGATTGCATCCAATAGATTGCAAGCTGCCGTTACCCAAGCTTAGTGTTAGTGCAGTTTAACTCTAATGTCAATTGAATTAAAACTTACATTCCTTTATTCCTTTATTCTTTATTGCACACAGATACATAAAATAAAAAACATGATATTTGGAAACAAAATGTACACAGGCGAGCTTAACTCTATAAGAGTTTTCTTCCAGCAAACCTTTGGCAGAGTGAGACCTGTAGAAGATGGGTATGGGCAGTGCACAACAAATTAAAAAATAAAAGTAAATAAAAATAAAAGTAATTTATCATTAAATTATCGCTAACTATATACTACATACTAATAATACATACTATATACTTAAATAATTACAAAATACATAGGTAACTAAAAATATATATTATAATTATATACATATGCCTTATAGCTGTCTGCCTATTAGCTTACACACGTTACGATGAAAGGAAGTTTGTTTTAACTCTTTTCTTAAAAACTTCAAGAGAAGAGCTAGCACGAACATAATGTGGAAGAGAATTCCACAAACGCACTGCATGCACAGTGAAGGAACCGTCATACCGACTGGAGGTGTGGAGAGGCATCTGAAGAAGAAGGGACGTTGCTGAGCGACAGGGTTTATCCCGCGGTACCAAAAACTCAAAGCGTTCACGAAGATAGATAGGAGCATTAGGGTTATGAAGAATAGAATAGAGGAGAGAGAGGATGTGACAATCTCGACGCCGCCGAATTGGTAACCATTTCAAACGCAACCGAAATTCTGACACATGGTCATACTTCCGGAGGCCGAAAATGAATCGGATACACAAGTTCTGCAGACGTTCGAGCTTGTCGAGAAGATCTTCCCTTGCATCAAGATAGCATACATCAGCATAGTCGAGAAGAGGGAGCAAAAGAGATTGTGCAAGAGAGATTTTAGTATGGAAAGGCAAGAACTTTTGAAGACGTTTAAGAGACTGAAAGGAACAGTAAACCCTCCTGCTTACCTCTGCAACATGGTAACTCCACGATAGGTTACAATCTATGAACACCCCAAGGTTTTTAGCGTGTTCCGAATAGGCTACAGGGACATTATCATAGAGAACTGGGGGCAGCGAGTCGTTAGGTACTTGGTTGACCTAGTTTTTGTCTCCGTATACGGAACTAGCGGATGCACTGTATAGGGCTGTTAAAAATTTAGAGGTCAATTAAGTAATGATATATAAATATTAATGGCTTAGACATTATTAATTATAATTTTAGATAGTTTGATATTGATGTATACACATACATATTTTATTTATGTTTGTATTTGCTTTTTGGAAAACGACAAATACGCTTTTCATTTTCTATTTTTTCACTCTTTTGTATCTATTAAGTATATAATCAAAATATGACAATTAAGAAAAATACAGTCGCGTTCTATAGTATCATCTATCCGGATGACCTTTAAAATAAAAACTTATTCAATGCTGTTCTTCCGTTTAGGAGCTACGAAGAAAAGATACACTACAGACTAATACACAGACAACGTTAGACTTATTATAACACACCTATTTTTTATTTCACTTCCTACGAGTTACAGCCCTACGCAACAAATAGTTTCCGTCGCGATTGTCGAGGCCTGCGTTAGTATGCGTTAATTGTCCTCTAATGATGTCTTATTAGTTACACCGATAAGGAAGATGTTACGAAGTTGAATTACAGAACGCTGGCTTTTAGTGCAGCTCTTGTTAGAGTATTCACGTCGTACTAATCTATATCTATAATAATAATAATAATAATAATAAAGCCCTTTATTCAGACCAACTTAGTATCTATTTACAAATAATTATGAATCTAAAACTAAATTATTCGCGTAGCGTAACTAATCTTAATCTAGTCTATTCTAATACTTAATTATTTTTTGTAGGTCTGTTTGCCAATCGGCAAAGGCCTCCTCCAACCTTTTCCATTCTAGTCTATTTTCGGCCACTCTATTCCACGTTATTCCTGCTACTTGCCGAATGTCATCATCCCACCTTTTCTGTGGTCTGCCCCTTTTCATTTTTCCTTCTCTAGGGTACCATCGTGTCACAATTTTACTCCATTTCTCTTGGCCTCTTATCATGTGCCCCGCCCATTGCCATTTGAGTCTTCTAATTTTGGATGTTATGTCTGTGACCTTCGTCTTTTTTCTGATGACATGGTTTTTTATTCTGTCCGACCTTTTCACATTCAGCATACTCCTTTCCATTGCATGCTGGCAGATTTCTAATTTTTTCGTCGTATTATGTGTTAAAGCCCATGTTTGGCTGCCATACATTAACACAGGTAGTACGCAGGTGTTAAAAAGTTTTTTCTTTACATTAATGTTAAGAGTTTTGTCTTTCATGGCCTCCCTCAGACTCCAGTATCTCTTCCAGCCATTTGTTATTCTTCTCTCAACTTCTTTGGGTATAGGATTCTCTTGTGTTATTAGCTGTCCTAAATAGATGTATTCGTCAGTGTAATCAATTTGGTTATTTCCTAGATGTATGGTGATTTTCTTCCCGTTTGTCATGATCTTTGTTTTATCTACATTCAACTTTAAACCTATCTTTTCACTTTCAACCGCTAGTTCATTTATCATTTGTTGTATATTTTCCGGCGATTCAGCAAATAACACTATATCGTCTGCGAACCTCAAGTGCGTTAGGGATGCTCCGTCGATATTGATTCCGCGGTTATCCCAGTTAAGACTCCTAAAGATCGTTTCGAGGGCTGCTGAGAATAGTTTTGGGGACAGAGGATCTCCTTGTCTCACACCCTTTCCTACTCTAAATGATTCACCTTTCTTTTCCAGTTGGATTCTCGCGGTGCTATGACTATATACGTTTTTTAATAAGCGGATATATTTTTGTTCGATTCCTTGTTCCTTTAGGGACTTCCATATCTTTTCGTGGTACAATGAGTCAAATGCTTTTGTATAGTCGATGAAAGCAATGTAATACTCACGCTGGTAGGCCTTATACTTGTCTAAGACCTGGCGGACGACATGAATGTGATCTATTACCGAGTACCCTTTCCGAAAACCCGCCTGTTCGATGGGTTGATGTTCATCTAGTCTTCCTTCTATCCGTTTTAAAATTATCTTGGCAAATATCTTGTATATGTTAGACATAAGACTGATTGGACGGTAGTTTCCGATATCGTGTTGGTCTCCCTTTTTATAAAGAAGGATAATGTTTGATTCTGTCCATTGCTGTGGGATAATTTCTGTGTTTATGATATCGTTAAACATTTCCGTGAGGATCGGCGTGATAGCATGCTTATTTTGTATTAAGATCTCGCTGTTTATACCATCAGGTCCTGGTGCTTTGTCTTTCCGTTGCGTGTCTATTGCTTTCTCTATTTCTGCGTGAAGGATTTTGGGGATATCTGAGGTTTCTACCAAGTTTATTTCTTCTCGTGATGTGTTGTTGTATTCATACAGTTCTTTGTAGTAGGATGTTGCAATTTCCAGTATGTCATTCCTATGGTGATTCCATTTTCCTCTATTATTTTTCATTTTTACCACCCAGTCTATTGATTTCGTTAGTTCCTTGTATGCTTTTTTGACTCCACCTGTTTTTATTATGTGTTTTTCAATAGTCTCCATTCTTTTTCTGTTCCTATCCATTCTTATGTTTTTCTTTATTTCTTTATTAATTTCTGTTAGACATTTTCTTCTGTCCTTTGCATCTCTTGTCTTAATTAAGTTATCTCTTTGTTCTAGTAATTTTATAGTGGTAGTTGTAAGCCATTGTTTGTGTATCCTACTAGTATTTGCAGCGATTTTTGTTTCGGTTTTAATAGTAGTCTCTATCCAGTTGTATTTTTCCTGTATGCTTAGGTTCTTTGTGTTTTCTTTGAAGTTTCTGAATTTGTCTCTCAAGCTGGTTGTTAATTGTTCCATTTGGTGTGTTCCGAGCTTTACATTAACTGGTTCTTGTCTTGGTCTAAGTTTCTTTGCTTGTGTCGTTTTTAATTCTGCCCTAATCAGCCTATGATTTGTGTTGAAGTTGAATTGGTTGATTACGTTGAAATTACTGAAGTAACTGGTTTTGTTAGTCATGAAAAAATCAATTTCATTTTTTGTATTCCCGTCTGGTGAAATCCATGTCCACATTCTTTTCTTATTTTTCCTATATATAGTATTTAAAATAGTAAGGTTGTTTTCTAATGTGAAGTTCATAATTTTTTCTCCGTTCCTGCTTCTGGTTTTGGTGCAGAATGTGAATGGTCCTAGTGTGTTCTCTCCAGGACGCTTGTCTCCAATTTTGCCATTGAAGTCTCCCATTACTATTAGGTTTTTATGAGCATGATCTCGGATGGCTTTATTTAATTCAAGATAAAATGTATCTATTGTTTCGAGGTCTGATTGTTCTGTAGGCGAGTACACTTGGATGATAGACCATGAGTCTTGGTATCCTGGTAGCTTTAGATTCATTATTGCTGTGCGCTCCGAAATGCCTATAAAGCCTTCAATACAGTTTGCCAGGTGTTTCTTTACAATAAAGCCAACTCCATGGCGGCCCGGAGTGGTCCCTATATGGTATAACAAGAAGTCCTGATAAGAAACAATTCTTTCCCCCATTCGTCTGGTTTCGCTAAGACCAACGATGTCCCATTTGATTTGTTCTAAAGCGTATGTTAGTTCTGTTAAGTTTTCTTCGCTTTTCAGAGTGAGGGTATTTAGTGCAGCAATATAGATTTTTTCTTTACGTTTTTGGAATGTTGGAGGGTTGTGGTCTTCATCCCCCACGAGGACCAGTCGGGTTGGGGGAGATTGTGTTTTTACGTTTTGTTGGTTTTGATAGTTTGTTTGAATTTCCGGTGTTCCGAATGTTAATTGCTATTGGTTTTTGCGTGTAGTAATATTGGTTAGAGAGTTTGATTTTATTCTCATTGCCTCGAAGACGTTGTGTCTGTTGCTTTTGAGAGAAGTCAGTGTTTGTTGTTTTTTAGGCTGAGTTTTTGACGGTGACTGTGGTGAGGTAGATTCCCTTTTCCTTTTGTCATTGTTGGTGTTAGGTTCTTTTATTATAATTTTGTCATATTTCAGAAAAGCTATGTTTCCTTTCTTCCTCTCTTCGAGTAATTGTGGTTGTAGAGCTTTCCTTTTCTCTAATACTTCTTTCGAATAATCTTCAGAGATATAGATTCCATTTAGTTTCTTTTTGTTTTTTATTATTTCGGTCTTCTTCCATTCGCTTAGAAGGGAACAAAGTACTGGTCTGGGTTTGCTCTCGGATTTTTGTTTCCCTAAGCGGTTTAATTTGTTTACTTCATTTTCTTCCAAATTTATGCCTAAGTCCCTTTTGAAGTTCTCCTTTATATTTCGGAATAGCTCAACTGTTGAGTTTTCGCCTTCTTTTAATCCAAAGATAATAAGGTTATTACTTTTCTTTTGCCTTTTTAAATGTTCTAACTCATTCTCTAGTTTGTAAATTTTTTCTTTGAGTTTTTCATTTTCCTCCTTGATAGGTATTAGTTTTTCATCCATCCTATCCATAATATTTTTTGTGAGAGATTCTGTTAATTCGATTGTCTGATTTTTCATTTCCATTTTCATTTTTTCAAATAATATTTCAAATTGTCCCTCCATAATTTCATATAAAGTTACGTGAAACGAAATGAAATGGTAAATAGTAGCTTTTGCTTTTATTGTTCTGGCAACCCTGAAGTTGATACCAACCAAACCGAGTGACAGTTAGAGTAACTTCAAATATGAATGATTAATCTGACAGTTGAAATTACGTGCAACTTATGGAAGTGTCAAAATGGCGGTTAATTTATGTTCTAACCTCGGATGTTGTGGTGGATCTTCAGTTTCATTTTACTGGACAGATGTAGTGAGAATTCGACTGACTTGTTTATCGTGGTAGACACGGCACCTGTAGTGTTGTTCTTGACGGTGTATTTGTTCAGATGTAGCTTAAAACTTTTAAAATCTTTAATTTTCTAGAGATATAATCAGAACGCTGTTGACACTTTGACACAATCTATATCTATACTAATATATAAAGCTGCAGAGTTTGTTTGTTTGTTTGAACGCGCTAATCTCAGGAACTACTGGACCGATATAAAAAAATCTTTCAGTATTAGATAGTCCATTTATCGAGGAAGGTTATAGGCTATATTTTATTTTCAAAAGAATTAGGGATCCGTATGAAAATTGCGATTTTGTAAACCAAGGTGTAAATTCGAAAACCTATTTATGCGTGCGCTGCAAAAACTATTGACAATAGAACAAAATGATGTACTACGGATTTGTAGGTCTTATAAAGATCTACAAAAAAGTCCGCAAGAGCACATATCTAACTATCATAGTTTAGTCACAATAACCGATTTTATGTTCATAAAAAATATGCACGGGTTCGAAGCCCACGCGGGCGAAGCCGCGCGCAAAAGCTAGTACTATAATAAAATGATGTAGAAGTTGAGGACTAGAAATAGGTAAAGGGGTAATTTTTTTGTTATGCTAATACTACCGTACATGACCCACTGCTGAATCGGGCCAATTCCTATTTCCTTTTCCTCCTCTTGTCGCTAGGTTTTCGGCCTTGTCGTTCCCTTTTGTCGGCTCTTACGACACCCCCAGGATGGGGTGGTGATACTATGTATTCCAGATTAGACCTTAATTATTTTACAATCATATATCTCCTTATGAAAATATGAAAAAAATTGGGGCTACGTACGTATTACAACACTATAAAATATTTCCTTATGTTCCTAATTTACTTTTTTCAAACGTGTAAGGGTAATGGACGATGATTAAGGGAAGATAATTTATTAGCTGCAGTCGAACACAGATGTACTCTAATCTGTAGAGACTTTAGTGTAATAACTCAGACATAAAGATACTTGCCTAAACCAGGCCATTTATAGACAACTAAAACAACTACAACATTATTTTTTTTAAAATTCTAAAGAAAGAAGAAACCGGATAAGTATTAAATATATCGTTTCTATTTTGTATGATTGTTATAAAACTGAGTAGAGAGTCTATTAACATTTCCCAGTTTCCCGAGGCAGTTATTACCCCGCACGCTACACTGTCAGACAATGGAACATCTTGAGAAAGTCGGATGAGTTTGCTCTAAATCGTAGATTGAGCATGACGCTACTATTTATGGTCAGATTTTTTGCACTGTGGACTGTATACACCATAGCTTGGTCTTTAATTAATTAAGAAGGCCGTTATACAAGTTGTAACAAGAACCCCATAGCCACCCGAAGTGACGGCATTGAGCTAAACAAAAGAAGCAGTTCTGTGTTTAAAATGATGCTCTATCTTCAATTGAAGTTTTATAAACCCGATTTTTACTATAAAACATGGGTCTTACTGAATATCAACCAACTAGCTATCGTAATTACTACCATATACGCTTAGTTATCAACGTTCTATAATACTTGTCTGAACTTATGGCACTTTTGTCAAAAGCTGGTGACCAAAATTTAAAGAAAAAAAGGGTATTTTTATATTTCCTGAAATTTTACACTCAGTGTCATTAGTATATCATTAGTAATATCGTTTCTTTGGTCACGGCTATTGGGTTTTTGTTAAACCATCTGTAATTAATTTCTTCTTTCCTTTACTTATTTAGTACATTACTCTATCTGCATCACCTAATAGACTAGCTGTTGCGCGCGGCTTCACCCGCGTGGTCTTCATACCCGTGTAGATAGGCTTCGCGTATAACCTCTGTAAATAGAACTGTAAAATATCAATAGTGAACAAAAACAAAAATTGGTACAGTAGTTCTGGAGTTTATTCATTACAAACATAGGATAGATTTGTTAAAAAAACACACAATTCTTTCCTGTTTATCTTATTAGTATAAACGTAGAGAATGCCTTAGGCATTAAGTTCTTCTTTATTACCTTACATGTATAAACTATAAATAAAAAGTAACTAGCAGCTCAATATAAAAGCGAATAGTTTTGTCGAAATTGGTGATACAAATGTTAAATGTATTTTTTTACATTTCTAAAGAGACATGACCTTTTTGGAAATGGAGTCTCCTATTTCATTCAGGTGTGATGTCTTAGGTTTTCACGATCTTTACACATTGCAGGAAATGATCTCTTCATGGTTATGATCGTTTTATTTTATTTTATTCCCAACGTTTCGACACGTTTCGACACGAACGACACTGCAAATAAAACGATCATAACCGTAAAGAGATCATTTTCATTCAGGTGTTTTCTTATTTATTGATTAAGAATTTTCTTATACGTTTGCATAAACCATGAGAATTAAAATTAAATAAATACAATTTATAAGCAATCATTTCAGCCAAAAGACGTCCACTGCTGGACATAGGCCTCCCCCAAAGATTTCCACTAAGGCAGGTCCTGGGCCGCCCGCATCCATCGTTTTCAAAAAATGATGATGAAGCAATCATCCATGACATGAACTCTTAATACAGTTAAATAATGCAATTCATTTTATATTATACGCTCAGTGTGTAGAAAATAACAGTTTCAATCTTATCAAAGATCTTAAAGATTGTTGACTGAAGGTAATGTTTACTTGGAAATAATAAACAATTACTTTGGTAAATTATGTACAACTCACCCATTAAAGTAAATCATCCAGTTCCAAGCAGCGGTATTGCAAAAAGTCTGTTAAGAAATCCGCAAATGTCATAAAATACTGGGATAATTTATGGCATTGCTGATAAATTTGTAAATTTATGTTCACGTGAGTTACGCAGCCATGTCCTATCTGGTTCTTCAACTTTCTTCTCTGCACCTGACTTGGCAGGTACGTTGAACTAAGGTTTCAAGGGAAAACTTTAACGCATACGTTTAGGTGCGTAAAATATGCGCATTTGTAATAAGTGCAAACAGTTTGCCAAATTGTATGGAAATGTAATTGCTAGAGTTTCCACGATTTCTGAACATATGGATATGGTTTTCGTTCATTATTATATTATAATTTGATCTAAAGAAACTTTCATCATCACAGCGCCGGGCGGGCTTTAGATGCTAGACAAATTATTACTAGGATTTTCTTCTGAGAAGCTTGGTTATTTTAGTCGTAAGAAATTTGTACATCTGTTAATGATGTGATAAGTCCGCGGAAAGATGGAAATTAGCGCCATGATCTACCCATAATCACACCAGCAAAGAGTCTTGTTGACAAAATAGATATGAGTGCTAACAGGTTTGGATAACGGAATGTATATAGTATAAGTACGATACTTTCCAATAAGGATCTTATTGGCATTGTTGGCAAAGGAAGGACCCTACCCATCCGTATTTAAAATTGCTTGTTCCCTTGCTATTTTCTACTGTTTGATCAATTTCTATGAAGAAAACCGTTCGAAAACCGCAACGTATGGCAACGTCAGTCCACCACATAGCGTGACTCCGAACGCACGTTCGTAGCCCCTTCGTACTTCTATTTACGTGTTTCGTGTGTGTCGAATGTTTGGGCCAACATGGCTGGATATACGGGTGTGGTGTTCAAGTGCAGTGAATTAAAATTATCACAAATTATGAGTGAGTGACGAGAACGCAATGTTTCTGGACGGACGAGGTTAGTTCTTGATTAAGGATTCGTCAAATTAGTGTCAATGCTCGGCCTAATAGAGAGATTACGCCTAATTTAACCTTTTAAAAAGAGCTTCCTCTTTAGTCTGTAATTGCATAAAAGTCAAATATGCAACTGTTGCGTGTTGCAGTGGCATTTAGTAATGTAGGTTGGTAAGTATATGCATACGTTATTACATTGTGCATATTTAATGAGTTTTTCTATTGATTAATTTTATTGTTAAAGGTTTCTTAAATTACTCAAAAAATATCTAACGAAGTACGCACTAAGTATATAATTATCACTACATAGTATAAAACAAAGTCGCATTTTTCTGTCCGTCCCTATGTATGCATAAATCTTTAAAACTACGCAACGGATTTTGAAGCGGTTTTTTTTAATAGATAGAGTAATTCAAGAGGAAGGTTTATATGTATAAACCACCCCCGCTTTGCACGGGCGAAGCCGGGGCGGGCCACTAGTTTAGGGATAAAACATACCTTGAAATTTCGTAAGCATAATGAGATTAATTATACATGGCATTAGACAACTTGTTTGGCAATCACCTATGATATGAATATAAATTTTAGACTTAGCGAGGTGATAAGGCGATCGATTTTGGAATTTCATAATACATATTTAGGGAGGACTTTTCACACGAGTGTGAGCAAGTAAAAGTACGTACTTATGAGTCGTACACGTAGGAGGATCTAGTGATAATTATGCATATTATGTTTTCTGTATTTCTTAACCTTTAAACATTTAAAAAAATAACTAAGTCCATAATGTAAATACATATATTTTGACTGCCTCGTTGGTCTAGTGGTTAGATGTGCCGCCTTTGGATCAACGGGTCCCGGGTTCGATTCCGGGGTCGGGCAAGTGTCTTTGTCTAAACCAGAGGCACTGGCTCGGAGTCTGGGTGTCATTTCTATATATAATATGTATGTATTTACAAAAAAAATGTATATAAGTAGTTTATCATCCATCTCGTTACCATAACACAAGCATTAAGTTGCTTAGCTTGGGACGAGATGGCGTTGTGTGAAATGTCCAAGGATATTTATTTATATATATGCATTGAAGGACAGTTACTGAAAAAATTGCCTTTTAAATTACAGGTAGGATTGTCGTCTGTGGGTTGAATTTGAAAGCTTTCGTTTGGCCTTGTCCTCTTCAAGGCAACCGTTTCCGATTTGTGTTTTTTCCTGTATTGGCTTTCACTGAAATACCCAGTGTGACTACATTTCACTGAAAATACTTGAACTTTCTGATAATTTAATATTTAAAATAGCAGATACCTTGATTACATAAGCACGACTTTTCTTAATATTTTTCTACTTAATTAACTGAAGTATGTTTTATATTTATTTGTTAGAAATATTTTACAATAATATTTTGATTAAATGTAAGCTGTACCTACTACCTACTTAACGTGAATATTACTTTTACTTTATTCTTCACAAATGAATGAAGAGTACTGCATCAATTGCAGGCCACGTAGAATATAAAGAATGGATGTTTAATGATAATGTATGAGTCCAATTGCAGGTCCTAAAACAAATAATTGCAAGCAATTATTTAGAACCTGCCATCCAACCGAAATTGCTTTGCATGAAAAGCCCTTGCCATTCAAGTAAAGTTTACCAGACTTTACTTACGGCTGTCACAATCTGCCAACATAAACATTTTATTTTTGTTTACCGATTCATTTTAGTTGGCGTTAGTGTGTCTTCTTTAAAACGTTTAATGTAATATAGATAGTTTTCTCAGGGCTTGGGCCAGCTTGGGCCTGAGTTAACATTTGACTTTGTGCATTTGCAAGAAAATCTTCCCTGAATAGAGTTTCACTGCTTCAAACATTTTCGTCAACCCGTCACTTCCATTGTTTGCGAATATAATAGCATCATTTGTTTAAGCTGCGGATGTACGTTGATTGATAAGTTTGTGTGACGCTTTGCCAACGTAGTATGACCTCGGTGGCTTAGTACTCTCGTCGGCATCGCAGCTCAAACTTTGTTATATTTAACACTTCTTCACCTACCTTTAACCGTTAACCTAGCCGCAAGAGAAAGAAAACTTGACACGAAACCCTGTGCGAACCCTTCGGCCAGCGTGGCATAGTAGGTTAGTATCACACCACTGGGCTAAGTAGTAGTAAAGGAATATCACGACTTGAACTATTCGTCAATTTTAAAGTAGAAGTAGAAGTCGGTGAGATTTCTTAGCAACATGCAAACGTTGATCTGTTAAACAGGTAGAGCATAACACGCTATGTACTAGTAAGATCTATTGATTCAGAAATGTTTGCCATATTTCCAAACACATTGTAGAAACCGCACTCATACTTGTCTTGCTAGTTCCTACCGTTTCGACATTGCGGTCACCATACAGTTTTCTTATTTACTGCAGACTTACAATGTGAATGGGTGTAGCCTTGTCTTAACACCGTTTATTATACACAAAACGATATGGTTTGTGACCGGTAGGCAGTACTATTTCACACATAAAATCGAGGGACAAAACGAATTGGCCATTTGCGGATTGCGAGACTCAAGCAAACACTTGTACTAAGAAATCTTAGGCGAAATAATGGCGGATCTACTCGGTGCTTTGGTTGCTGATAATTTGTTTGAAATCGACCGTTTTCTAACTCATAATTTAAAGCAAAAAATAAGGTATATAAAATTTAAATGCTATTATTATTAAGTATCGCAAAAAGAGGAATATAATAAGCTGAGACTAAGAGAAAGATCGACAACTTGTAAGTATGCGTTTATAAAATAAAACCTACATAGCCAGTTCGTTTAGTTCATTTTGTTAAGTAGCAATTAAAGTGACAATTTTATTTAAAAATAGCCTTTAACTGTAGTATAATTAATGGAAGAGCAAGGGCAGATATATTATTTTAATCTCATAAAGCGTTTCAATTATAACTTGACGGAGTTTAAGTGCCAATTTTTACATTAGCATTGGACGTACGCCAGACAAAACAATACCTGCTTGTTCTTCACAGGTTTGGAGGTCACACTCGAGCCATATTCTTTGATGATATAGACAGCATGTCAAGTGCAGGTCCTAATTACGCTAAATATGTACTGTACCTACTTTTTTATACTACTATGGTGGCGCTCAAGCTAATTACCTGCCTGATAATCAGCTGATAGTGCCTGGAAGTGACACGAGCGTATCGCTAACTTTTTCTTATTACTTACTGTTCAGTCATTTATGGAACCGGCATCGTTGTAAAATGCGATGCTTAATTGATGAGATCATTTCGTTAATGTCCGTCACTAGCATTAGAGGCTTCTTTAATAGACAATATATGATCATTTAATAGTAAAATAGGTATTGTTTCAAAAGTTTTTTTGATAAGAAATCATTGCTGTCGGTTTTATTGACTGTATTTTTTATATCTAGCACATTTTTAATTAATTGTGCGTAGGGTGTTTCCTTTTTACACAAGGCCAAACGAAAGAGTGTGAAATTATACGCGAGTAGTACGATTAATACAACCCTGCGTAAACACACCCTTGCGTTTTGGCCATTAGACAACAATATAAACTTTTTACTATGGTTATTCAACCTTTACAAGTGTACCGTACTAGTATTATACTTATTGGGTAGGTATGCGTCTAGTACGCATACCCTCGTAAATACTCCGTAGTTACTTAATTACGTAGTTTGTTCCTTAATATTCAGTACAATGCCTTTTTAAGACAAATCGTACTAATGACTGAAAATGAAATTGCAAATTTTGTTACTTTTTGGAGTTGCAGTTTGAAATACTAACCTAATCCATATGATATTTTTGACAATATTTCAATCAAATTTCCTTTCAGAAAACAAGCAACAACAAGGAAAATACAGAAAGCGGAAAAACTACCTTACTTTAAGATTTGGAAAAATATGAATATAAAATTTTAAACTCCACATTAACAATACTAAACTATCTTTGAACTCGGGTCAGGCGGTAATGTTACAAAGTATACTTAGTGTACATGAGAGTAGTACGCACAATTTGTGTAATTAAATCGAACATACATTGTAATTACATCGTGTTACCTGAGCAGTTTCCTATGTCTGCCTTTTAAACTTGTATAATTTGGAAAGTCACGTGTCCTTTATGGTGTAATTCATCCTTTATCTCAACATAATAAAGAGATGCATTTTTTAAACGTATTTTGTCATACGAGCATTTATTTTTATCTGTCTGATATGCGCTTGAACCAATGCATATTTGGGCTTAAATGTACAAATTCTGCCTTAAAATGATGTTACTTTTAATTACATTTTCATGTGGCCTTTCAGTGTGCTCTATAGAAGAAACATGAGATATAACAACTTCCATACAGTACATGATTAGACTTGTCTTTAGATCTGTTCGCTATGCACGTTTGTTGGATTGTACAATCAAATGGCAGTGAGAGTATATTCATAGTTTGTTCGTCACAATGACTCTTTAATAAGTTAACTAGCGAGGGAGATGAATGAACGGATAATTGCAGCATTTGTGTGTTAATGTTCTAAACATAAGTCGTTGCATTATATCGGAGATAAAATTCATGCTTACTAAGTACTTTATTCTGTCAAGTGTCATTAGCATTTTATCTATCGTCATTTGACGTATCTTAGTAGTTATGCAACATGAAATAAGGTTGCTATTTGCATGTTTTTGTCTGTTTTCTTTCTTCTAATCTATACAAAAGTAATGTGGTTTTCACCATCATTAGTGAGATAGATAATGAATTGTTCATTATCTATCTCACTAATGTATACATTTTGATAAGTTGTCTATACAAAGGGGCCATTTGCTTGACATATGTATTTCATTAGAACGTTTTCTTCAGTAGCAATGAGATACATCGCTATTGCATATCTCTGATTTGTATATGGATACGATTTAAAGGACGGGCAGTAAATAGAAGCCCGTGAAGTGTCCCAGCGACTCCACGACAATGTGGCGTCTAATTCAAATTGAATGTTACGGTTAGGTTATTGGACTAGTCTTGGTCTCCTTTTGTCGGCTCTTACGACACCCTCAGGATGGAATGGGGTGGTGACACTATGTATTCTAAATCCGTCACCACATGGAATGTAACTAGCAGGAAACGAAAGGAAAGGTAAAACCTCATTCAACAAATCTACAGTAAAATCAGAGAAAAATGTACCTTCGCATAAATGTACCTTCCCTTACCTTAAGGGAGATTGTAATTTTCTAATTCTATCAAAGAAAACCACAGGCACAATGACTGATAGGCTCAAGTAATCGAAGAGTGGGCAAATAGGCAACGTCAAACCAAACCGATACTGTTAATGTTTTGTATTTTATCAGAGTAAAAGTTACTTAACATGCAAATTTGTTCTAGAGTTGTTTTAATTAATGGGTTTTAAATGAGAAACAGTGAACATAGAAACTACTGAATTGTGACGAAGATATTAGAACATTTACAAGTCAAATGATAATTTCCAGTTTTGTTGTTTTGCCAACGAATAGAAGATTCTGCACTCTTCAATTTGCTTCGTTCAAATACGCTGTTAATTAGCGACTGCAATGACAAAATAGGCCATAACAATTTACAGCGATACTATTAAAAAAACCTAATAAGAACCCAATTAATACCCAATTTCGCACTAATACTACCCACTTTGACTGCCTCGTTGGTCTAGTGGTTAGATGTGCCGCCTTTGGATCAACGGGTCCCGGGTTCGATTCCGGGGTCGGTGTGTGTGTCTTTGTCTAAACCAGAGGCACTGGCTCGGAGTCTGGGTGTCATTTCTATCTATAATATGTATGTATTTACAAAAAAAAAAGTATAATAAGTAGTATATCATCCATCTCGTTACCATAACACAAGCATTAAGTTGCTTAACTTGGGATGAGATGGCGTTGTGTGAAATGTCCAAGGATATTTATTTATTTATTTATTTACACTACTGAGTCGGGCCTCCCCTCGTTACAGGGAGGGTTATTAGCCTACTGTCACGCTGGTCAGACGGGTTCGCATGGGGTTTAATTTCATGATTTCCTTCTCTTGCGGCTAAGTTTTCAGACTTGTCATTTTATTTTGTCGGCTCTCACGACACCCTGAGGATTGAAAGGGGCGGTGACACCGAGTACTATAAATGTATCACACCACGGAGCTTCGCACTAATCCTAGTAAAAAAGCATCAACACACGCTCATTCCAGTTACGCTAATCTGCAGAACGGAGCCACAATAGTTTAATTTTGTTCTGTTGTGCAACTGTGACATCATCTGAACTTTTGTTTTAGTTGATCACGCAATCGTGTTTGTTTTCGTTGAATTTTTTTATCCGCTTTCAAAACATTCAAACACTCTTATTAGTGCGTCTATCTTAAAAACACGCATTATATATGCTGTAACAAAAACCCTATACGTAACAAAAGAATCGACAGTACTACAGGCATGGTTTCTGAAAGAAAACTGCGCGAAAATTCAAGAAAAAAAAAAAGATTTCTACTTACTTCTCAGCCCGTAAATGACCCTCTGCTGAGTCGGGCCTCCTGGAGGGTTTTAATCCTACTGTGCCACGCTGGCCAGACGGGTTAGCACAGGGTTTCCTATCAAGTTTTCCTTCTCTTGCGGGTAGGTTTTCAGCCCCGTCATTTCCTTTTGTCGGCTCTTAGGATGGAATGGGATGTATTCTAAATAACTCAAGACTCAAGACTCAAGAAACATAATGGAACTTAGATTACTAAGCTTGCAGCCCAAGTACTCGTAAAATGAAACATAGAACTGCTTCTTTCGGTTAACTCCATGATCTCACTTCGAATTCCATAGGGTTTTGGTTACACCCGCTATACATTAATTAGTGGAGCAGGATATTCGCGCGGCGGTCGTAAAAGATTGGTGAAGTGGTTCAATAATGGAACCACTTAAAATAAATGAATTATATGAGCTATATCGAGACTAACTCTGTATTTACCTGGGAGTGAATAAAAAGTTAAAGAATAAAAACATCCTTCAGTATTAAAAAGTTACTTTATCTATAGTGCAGGATTTTAGAGACCAATAAAATATATATATTTGCTTGTATCTAATACATTTCATTTATATTATTACCTACACGCTACGTAATAATATCAACTCTGTGCATTATAACCAGACCATGACCTACGCTGAGTTTCCCGGTTTGGCACATGGTTTGATAGTTGTCAAATAGTTGTCTTCTGAACTAAACGATATTACGTAGTCATAAAATATTTGATACAGGTATTTATCTTTATGGTACACTCAAATTCTGAATGAAGTAATGTTGAATTAAATTAAAGGTTTGATTCGTATTTAAAAAAGAAACTAAACCCCTGCCCATGTATCGCGGGGGCAGTTTACAAACATGTAATTTAGGAACACAAAATATGACACCCAGACTCCGAGCAAGTGCCTCTGGTTTAAACAAAGAGACTTGGCTGACCACGGAATCGAACCCGGCGGCACATTTAATCCTTAGACCAACGAGGCAGTCGAAATTAAATAATAATAAAATAAATAAATATTTGTTGTCATCCTATACTTTGTCATCCTTTAATTTACAAGTAATCAGAGCTACAATATTAAAAATGAATAAATATTTGATTGTCAGTGTGTATAATACGTCGAAAGACGTCATCGGTGGGGCGCTCTTTTGATGAGACAGTCGGTCTGTCTACACCCGCCCTACATAAATACTACTTGACACGTGACAAATTTAATACAGGGCTTAGCTTAAATTCATTGCGATGACTAAATGATTCATGTTACCGGTAAGTAATATCTTTTGAACTATTTGCACGTTACACCGTTATAGAACGTCCTGTCAAAGTTTCATGCGTGCTGTAATTGTTTTGGCTTGCCCATATTGTAACTTTCTTTGACTCATTAAGCGCAACATGAGCAAAAACATAACGGTGATACAATAATAATAATAAAAGCGTGAATTATTGTGTAATGAAAATTAAAGGATCTATCCAACAAAATAGCACGTACCTAGTCGGACTATTTATTTTAACAAAATTATTGTGATAAATAATTAAAATGCTTAAAAAGGTGACTTTCTAAGTCCTCTAGCCGTTACAGAATACTGATTAAGGTATGTTTGTTTATAGGCTATATTTCTGAGCCCATAAAAGATTTCAAAAGCCTCTTTATCGGATTTTTGTTACACTCTGTACAGCATAGAGAACAAAAGAAGAGACCAAGTTATTATACTTAAAATTAACATTCCGTGATGAAAATAAACATAAGCTTACACATAAAATAGCGACCCAGATTGCCAAACAATAAGGAAATTGCTAACCACGTCCTTAATATTGAACTTCCTTAATCTGCCCTCTTTTAATTTTGAGACATTTGGGTGTGCCAAAAGGTCGTGTCATTAGCACACAATGACGGATTTACGTATTTAAATGTTAAGTGACACGTCGTGGATGCGTTGCCTTGTGAAAATTTATTTCACAAGTGCCCTTTGTGCGATTTTAATGATAAATGAATGACTAATTTGTGAGAAGTCTTTGTCAAATTGTATAATTTGTTTCATATTTTATACTCAATTGTAGTTGGATGTTCGATAATCGAGATGGTTGACTCTAACAATCGCCATTTGTCTAATTTTGCTGAATCAACATTTTAGTTACAAATACGGAAAGGAACAAAAATATTCAAAAGAAAATGATCGACAGTTCATATATCACAGATAGTACTGTTATAGATAAATCTGTGCATAATTTAGTTATTTTCTTAAAATGTTTTTCATTACGTGGCCAAGTCCTTCCTACTTCAAGATAGCAACAGTTCAGACAAAGTACCCTTATTTCTGATGTATTCAGGACTTATTTTACACCGTATTTTTACAGGCCCTTAAACCTAAGCCAAATAAGCAAACTTCAAATTATAAATTCACGCTCAATTCAAAATTAAATTTCACGCTTGTATAATTGTTAATGCGTGTTATTTTAAACAAATTAACTTTCATGTATCGCGTGTGACCTTACCATATAACGTGACGCAATAGTTACTTTTAATTTATGGCGATACATAACTCTGCTAACACCATATTCCCAAATTCAACGCGTGAAATCACAATGAAGACACGCATTTTGGAGTTCACAAATAAAACATTACCAAACGTGTTGGAAAACCATGAGAACCGGGTTTAGTATTTACTTACGCACTATTAAGACGTAACACAAATTTACCTTGTTCGATGTGTATTCTAAACCTGTTCTTGTCAATGGTTTGGAGATAGGGAAAAATGAATGAACTCGAAATTGCATAAAATTTGTGTTGGTGTGGGAATAGGTTAAAAGCAGACGTCTTCATTTAATTCAGTACCGTTTTTCGGACATCAACAATTGTTTTAACAGCCTACAAAATGAGGGGTGTAGGTAGGACATCTGTCCCTCTCTGTGCTTTTTTTTTAATTTGTCGGTTACAATCGTAAGCTATTTTTGAACAATGTTGAACATTATTATGCGATTGTAAATTAATTCATCTTTCCTATATCCGTCGAGCGTTTCCTATAACGTTCAATCTTATTCATACAGTCTAGCACTAATGTAGCTGTTATCGCAAATAAATTAATGGATCCCTATTTTTTAGTTACGATACATAAATAAAGAATTTGAATTCAGTAACTTCTGTATAAGTTTACATATATCTCAGTTAATTGGGCCAAAAGAAACTGTCAAACAATCTCCGATCTCCTCGGATTGAATGTTACACGATATTCAACAGTATCTAATTTGAAGACTCAGCGAATATAGGATTAGCCACTAAGATTTCATACGGTGTGGTGACAGATTCAGAATACACAATGTTATCAACCCATAACAGGGTTGAGGGTCGTAAGAGGCGACCAAAGGGACACAAGAGGCAGATCACCTAGCCGCAAGAGAAGAATCTTGATTCAAAACCTGTGCCAACCCGCCTGGCTAGCGTGGCACAGTAGGCTAATTTCCCTCCATGAATTTGGAGGAGGCCGGACTCAGTACTCCGTACTACTGGAACTTTGTATCGGTCCAGGAGTAATGTCAGCAGAAAAGTCAAATTTACTAAGTATTGACTAAGGGTCAACATTTGGAAAAATCGTGAAAATTGCCAAGGAATTATTACCAAAACAATATGATATGAAAAGTTTGCAATAAATCACAAAAAAAAAATAATTAAAAAAAACTGCCACTTGTACGATTTCTATGGAAAAATACCTAGGAGTTAGGTTACTGAATCTACTTAATTGTATGTTATTTGGGCTGAAGCGAAACGACTAAGATTGTAAACTAGCCATTACAAAATCGCCTAGCAGTCGGAAACCATTCGTTACATTGAAATGCAATAAATTAAAACAGTTAAAGACTTACTCATACATTTCCATGAAAACTCTTTCCATTAAATATCCATAGCGCTCTGATTTTTTTATATAGCCCATTTGGCCTACTTGATTAAACCTTTGTTAAAGATGTAACAGATCAAAGTTTTATATTTTGGGAGACAGATATACGATCTATGAGTATGTTAACTATCGATATAGTCATATTTTCTATAGTTGGAGCAAATAATAAAATATCTGTGTAGTATTTTAAGGTCAATGCAAATGGGATGCCAATTTAAAACATAGTCATATTTTCTATCGTTGGAGCAAATAATAAAATATGTGTGTAGTATTTTAAGGTCAATGCACATGGGATGCCAATTTAAAACATAGGTATACTTCCTACATACGTGTTGTCACCACCCCATTTCATGCTGAGTGTTGACGACCCGCAACCTTTTTAGTCTTTTGAATACTTTTTTATTATAATTTGAAATTGTGTTCTATAAGCGATATATGCGAGTTGCTTTGTTTTTCGGTTCTTGTCCGGCTCTTGTAAAAGGTCGTAAGATGTGCACGCCCCAATAAAATGTATTAATATTGTGCCTCAATATGTTTAATTAACAAGCCCCGCCAACGTTAGTTCTCGTCCTTAACATTGAGGGTATCGTAAGAGACGACAAAGGAATTTAATGATACGTCCGATAACCTACCCGCAAGAGAATGAACACTTACTACGAAAGAAAACCTGATCCAACCAGGTTTGGCCAGCGTGGCACATTAGGCTTATTACCTTCCATCTAACTGGAAGACCCCCGACCCAGCAGTGGGTCATCTATGGGCCGAGTAGTAGTATACAACACGGGGTACCGTTTGAAAAAAAAAACTAATAAACAAAAGCAAGTGTAGTAATTAAAAATCGCATACTTTACAAATAACTTTTACCACTCGGACTCTATGATCGCGTTCGGTTATAAAAGTAAATTAACATCTTAAGTAATCGCATAAAAGGTTAGCGATCTCCTTAATGTTTATTAGTTTTTGCGTAATGCATCTCATGCGGTGTCGTTGGGCAGATGACCCTTCTAGGGCGGGCGGGCGTCAGTCGGCCCCATGACACACTTACGGACACGGCTAAAATTAGTCGTGGGATTTTTATGCAGATGTACTCACTAGACGACTTAAAGCAGCGTATTGTATTATTAGATCAGATCAGGTCCGTGTGGCGACGGATTTAGAATACATCGTGTCAACCACCCATTCCATCTTGAGGGTGTCGTAAGAGCTGGCAAAAGGAAATGATAAGGCCGCAAAAGAAGGAAACCTTGGTACAAAATACCTTACCCTCCATGGCTTATATGCCGGAGGAGACGCAACTCAGCACTGAGTCATTTATGTAGTAGCATTAGTAGTAGTAGTATTTAAACAACTCAGCCCATAAATGATATTAATAATCTTTCACAATCTGAGAGAGTCATGTCTCAGTGATAGCAACTTTGTGAGGTTAGTTATATAATTAACTAGCGACCCGCCCCGGCTTCGCACGGGTGCAATGATGAACTTCTAGCAGTGTTTCTCTACTATATTATATACTATACATATAAACCATACTCTTGAATCACTCTATCTATTAAAAAAACCGCTTCAAAATCCGTGGCGTAGTTTTAAAGATACATAGGGACGGACAGACGACAGAGACTTTGTTTTTTAATATGTAGTGATTAGCCATTTTAGTGATTAGCCATCGGGTCTTGGAGTGGCGTCCACGTATGGGAAAGAGGAGCGTGGGAAGACCCTCAACTAGGTGGACGGACGACCTTGTAAAGGTCGCTGGGAGTCGGCCTGCACGAGATCGCACATTGTGGAAATCTATAGGGGAAGCCTATGTTCAGCAGTGGACTTCTGTGGCTGATAGATAGATAGTGATTAGCCATTGAGATAAAGTAAAGGTGCCCCAGATAGAAAATCATGTGGTCTAGTTACATCCTGTGTAGGCCTCATAGACACCAAACATTTGAATGCACGGCGCGAAGCTCTAATTACAAAACTTCTCAAATTATCGCTCGTTCTCAGAAAAGTAGACGACTGTTGCTTTGTACGCCATCGCCAATACGTGATTGAATATGTATGTTTACTGAGAAGTAACAAAAAACTATAATAGAAGTTTATTTTTACGAAATTCCATTTTAATCTTGTATAAATTCCATCTGTAAAATCACGATTTAATTTGTTAAACTACATCTGTATTTTAACAGTTGCAAGTTTACTGTTTGCAATAGTTTAAAGTCACTTAATTTGCTCACCCACGTAATGAAGTATTCAAGATAGCAGAAGTTTATGATTAAGTTTGAATAATAATAAAAAAGCCTTATTAATTCTTTGACAATTAAATAACATAATTAATTCCTAGCTTAAACACCCTAAACAAATTACATTATGTTATATAAAATTATCGTTAACTCGTATTAAACTCCTCTGAAATGGCTCGACCGATTTTTGTGAAAATTTGTGTCGGAAAAAATCGGACAACATCAATTTTTCATACCCCTAAAGGTTAAGGGAGGGTGGTACACACCAAAAATTTGACTTTTATTTTTTAGACAAATAAATGTAGATTTTTTTAATGATGATTTTCACCTCTCTACGATCAACCCCTATTTTTAATAGCGATTTTTATATGGTAAAACAACGTTTGCCGGGTCAGCTACATATATAATATTAAGATTAAGTTATCTAACTGAAATGTTGGTACATATACCATTTTTATTTTACTTTTATAGCGACCAAATTTGGTAATACCTCAACACCTTATCTCTTAAGCAAATTTCGTTACCCCATATAGTTAATCATGAAAATAATCTTTGCATAAATACTCGTACTTGATCCTTGATGTTTTATTGCGTGTTAATATTAGGACTTTATATTTTAACAAGATGTCTCACTCAATAGCAACTGCCATGCTGTGAGAGTTAATTAACGTAACTGCTCACCAATGATGCATATAGACGACTTAGGACTATTTGTCATCTGTCGTTTATTATGAGGCTGTAGTGTGATGAAACAAAACAAATTTCACTTTTTTAAGTATCTAATGAAACATATTCTACCATCATCCCACCCCATTACAATACCACTGGTGAGTAGTAGTGGGACAAATCAAATTTCACTTTTTTAAGTATCTAATGAAACATTTTCTCCCATCATCGCACCCCATTACAGTCCCACTGGTGAGTAGTAACAGTGCCTTTGAGATACAGACGCTAAACCCTCAGCTGCCTGATTTTTTATACATTTGAGTTCTGTTTTTTTAACTTGGCAGCACTATACAAGGTGCAACAAAAGCCAATAGCCATAACGAAATAATCTTTATCTTTACTGCTGCATACTTTGTGCATAGTTTCACAAAAAGTAAGCCACGTTTTTTTTAATAATGTCGGTCACTAGCCGGTGACCAGTGTCATAAATGGGAAATTAGCTAAGAGAACCCAAGAAATATAACGAAAGTCAGCTTACTAAGCATGTAAGTTACTAATAATGATAGCTTTTAGATTTTCAGTGAAACAAATGTTTTATATATCACTCTCAATTTTAGTTAAAATCTGGCTTAGAAATACACCGTTATCTCACTCACTCACAAACACAGAACTTAATCTGGTTAGCTCTAAGTCCGGTCTACTTCGGATAGATTTAGGGTTTTATTTACATCCAGTATATTCGGTATATATGACAGCCCTACATTTGTAGTACCGATCAATGATATTATCAACGACAAATTCTTCCATCCACATTCATGCGTGTACTAGTATTGTTGTTCCGTAAAACGCAGGCGGAACTGAATTTGGTAGTCTCAATATACCTAGCTAGTACTCTAGCTGGTAATAGAGTATTCACTCCACGACTGCCGCAAGTACCCGTTACCCTACTATGAAAGTAGAATAGTGATACAAAACAGTCTATCGTTATGGCCATCATAGTAATGCGTTTGTGGTATCAGTATTATTTAAGTAAAACATGTTACTGTCACATTCATACCCTAAAAACCTTTTTGTATACATGCATGATCGGACTGAGAAAAGAAAAAACTTGTTGAAATTTAGAACAAACGGTTGTTACTGCAGTAACTAGTAAGTCTTAGTACTAATATAATCATTTCCGTAATAGTTTTATTGCTCGTACATGCATATTATAGTGTAGCTGGTATATTTCAATAATACTGCATACTACGGATCACGCAATATTCTAATGAAAATAACATTTCTCAATGACATAAAAATGTCGGAATTAAACTCTATTTTCCTGACGTGTAGGCGTGAAATTGTGATATACAACGTTAGTACTACGGTTAAAGGGTTTAGGGTTGCTAAATTTGATATTACATACTACGAATATCTATTGCACACCATTCAAGTGTAAACAAATATCGCTTGGGAAATACCGATGTTTACTTAGATTAAGTACTTTTGAATGACGTTGCATCTGAATCAGTGTGCTTTTTTCATTTATAAATTGAAATGAGACATCTTGTTTATTTCAAACAATATTAGCGAGTTGAACCGGGGTTGTTTTGTACATTATTTCCGATCAATGATATACAAAGACGAAAGTGTGATCTACGAAGCAGCTAAGACGAGCCGAACACGAGCGGATCCGAAATTTGTGTAGTGTTACGAGCCTTCGATCGTTCGGCTCGTGCTCGACCGTGCTCCGCCCGTTGTAGGATTTTTAACGAACACAAAGGGATTTGTTTAGCGCTCGAGGAGAGTGATTGTTGTATGCTCGTTGCACGTCCACACTTGACACTGTGAGCGAGCGGCTCGGCTTGCGCTTCGCTCGTGCTCGGTTGGTCTAGCGTATACGCAGCTTTAATTTTGTTTCATGCAAATTCTATAAAATCACAAGATGTCTATTTCTGAACGGGTACGAGCATAATGTTGTTATGTCTTATTTACTTAAGTACTTGAGTAGTCAGCCCTAGTTAATTTGAAGTTTCAACGTTCCCAATTGATGGCCAGTGTGCCCACGCGGCTCCCGCTGACCCTACCCGGTGGCTATTCGTGAAATTATTATTGAGACATCATCGCAATGATGTATAATTACTCTCAATACGTAGAATGACTATCGGTAACCATACACTAAAGTTCGCATTATTATTCAGTTGCATTTGTCACAGTTTCAAACGTCAATCGAGTATTTATCGTTGCTATTTTTTTGTACATGACTTAGAAATTTGATCACCTAATACTTATTTAATTTCCTGTTTTGTATAATTCATATGTTTATTTATTTAACAACAAATGTTGTTAAATATTTTTTAATCAATTTAAAGGTCGTATTTATTGAAACAAAATATTTATGTAAAACACCACACAAAAAATATTTCATACAATATACGGGATATTTGACCGACCATTTCATGTTCTCAAAATTAATTTAAATTATTGTACAACCGTTATTAATTTCCTTATTACTGTGAAAGTAGAGGAAAATAACGTGAGAAACACCTTTCAACTTTCACTACTACTGCTATTCAACCCATACATGACCCACTACTGAGACGAGCCTCCTCCAATTACATGGGGGATGTTACACTTCACCGGAAAGTCTTTAAGTGTTAGTTCATGTGAGTTTATGCTATGTCTACTAATTATTACTATAACGATAATAAAACGGAACACGTTGATACATTTCGTTAGTAAAGCGCATGCAATGCAATCGATATTAACAATAAGATTATTTGTTTCAGCTGAGAATTTAGACTTAGGGAATTCAGCTGAGATTTAATTGTTTATAGTCGTTTATCCGTGACAGGTAACAGTGAAACATCAAAACTTTCCCATTTATAATATTAGTATGGATGTTGCGGAAGTGGGCGCTGTCTGTCGCTGCAGCGCTAATGGTGCATGAACCGACGTTGTCAATGGCCCGCGTGGGAACTCTTACGAATACATAAAGAGGACGATTTTTTAACATCTGTTCTGCATTTTTTCTATTTGCCCGATTTCAGCCTGTCCATTGAATTTTAATCTTCCGTCCTTGAGATTAAAGGATGGTTTATTGTAGCACGGTTTGTTCAAAGTGAACATTCTTATAGAATACCCAAAAATACAGTGGTGACTTTATGTCGTGACTTCCGATTTTTATGTCGTTAATTTTAATTAGAATTAAGTTGCTATAGCGCAGTATGGCATACGTATAGAATAATTGATATGTGTTACAATGACGATTTCACTTCATAACTAAAGGGCTGCGTAGTCAAAGTTGTTGAAATTTAGAAAGTTCTACTTTATATAACAGTTCCGATTTGAAATGGAGTCCTTTAAGAGTTTAAAAGCCTTGGTCTAATCTAATTATTTTTATGTGCAATTACTTATTCTTGATAATATGGTTAATTGTGGTTATATTATACATAAATAAAATAACTTAACTAACTTATTCGCGTGTTAAACCTTCGCGATTTCAGTGATCACGAATGATACAATTCAGTGAAAACGTTTGAAATTATATTTTCACATTTGCCTATTTACCAGCTTAGCATTTTACCAAGGGTGTAAATTGTGTAGTGACAGATTTAGAATACCTAGTGTCGACATCCCATTTCATCCTGAGGGTGTCGTAGGCATAGTAAGCTAACTGTCCTCCATGTAGTTGGAGGAGGCGTGACTCAGCAGTGGGTCATTTATGGGATGAGAAGTAGTATTATTGGTAAGTAAAATGTTATCCTGATTACATTAGCAAGTAGTTATTACTGTAATGTTAATTTCACTTTTTGAACCACTTTCATTCGGAGAAATCGTCCACGTCATGCAAATTGTGCAGTCAAATTAACATAATGAGTTTGATAAACATCTTTTATGGAACTCAGTTTAAGGTCGATCGAGATAGTCGTTAGCAAGGACATGTCTCTGTTTGAGATGAGAATCAGAATTGTATACAATACCAGACAATAAAGGCCTGGGATTATTATGACAATGCAGGTTGGATGTGAACTATCGTTGTACGAATGATTGTTTTTTTCTCTATTTATGTCCTTTTGTCCACATAAGCCAAGTTGGGTAATCTGCGTGTTGGAAACTTATTTTAATATATTGTCCCTGGGTGAATAATAGGCGAGTTAGCACAATATTTAGGTTCGATATCTAACAATCATGACGTATCTTGTCTTTTCCCATTTTTTTTGGGATCCGCACCAGTTTAATCTAATTGAGCAAATACCAATATTTAAACCAAGTCACTGCTGTATTCCCTCCGCGCCCTATCTACAGGTGGCTATAATAGCTTTTTTATATCCTCTTTTTTGCGGAACTGATTTCGTGTGTCGACTGGCATAGATGTTCACATGGTGTCCGACGGTTCTGAAGGTCGGAGGCTAGATGTAATATTATTAATTATATCAGTCATTCATCTAACAACCGAAAAAGTCAGATTTTATAATATCTGGTATTTTATGCTATATACTTGTACCCCAGTATAATAAAAACAATTTGTAATTTCTGGAACTCTGGCAGTCAAATACTCGTATTTATAATCGATAATTTTCTTTAACAGAACCGCCGCGTGTTGCTACAGCCATTGGGCCACGAAGTAAGCGGGTGGCGACTCCTCAGCCACCCGTACGTACGCCCGCTCCGCTTGCCGCTCCGCTACCCACACAGCCGCGGGAGCAAGCCGTGGCGCTTGCACACGCTGCCAAAGGCGTCGAAGCTCTGGGCGTTTTAGTCCAGTACTTAGTGTTCCGTGTAAGTATGATTGGATCTGTTTAGTATCCTGTGATTCACGTGTAATTGTGTACTGGGTTTGGACATCTGTAATAAGCAACTGCTGTGCATAAGAAAATAAACAATATTTAAGAAGGTTATAATTATATTGTATAATGAAACTGCTTACCGATTAAATACAAGAGATGTATTGATGGTAGCTGGTAGCCCCCCTCTAAATGATTGGTGGGAATAAATCTATAGTAAAATATAATACCACGAAGACGTCGTTATAAGTTTATTATTTTTCTAAGGCCATTGAATTAGATTCCCTAATCGATCTCATCGGAGTTTAATATTTTTTTAGTTTATAGTTTTGGTTCTACAGGGTGTAACAAAAACCCAAAGTGATCTGAAGTCATAGAGCCTACCGAAAGGAGTAAATAATATGAAAAATGAATATGCTAAGATTTAATAAGAATAAGCCTAGCTATAGTGCATATTATACTACAAGCTTCGTAAACTATCTTCCACAATATTCCTTGGAGTTTATGTGCTTCCTTTTTTAGTTAAGGTAGTTCCAAACAATATTAAGAAAACAAAATTTGCTTATTAAATTTGCAAAATCTCCTAAAATTTTAGTCTCAATATCCGTAGGACTATCGATTCTCTAGTAAATGCTGAAGGGTTTTTTACACCCTGAATATGGTATATGTGCTGTTTTCCAGTTGGACGCACTGAACGGCTCCTCATGGCGGCAAGAAGCAGAGCGTTGGCGCGGCGTGGCTGCGGCAGAACGCAGCAGCGCCGCGCGCGCAGACCGCGACCGCCAGCAACGCGCGCAGAAAGATCTCGATACCAGTGAGTCACCTTAATACTCGGAAAGACTTTATTATCTCTTGTTGTTCTTTAAAAATAACGTGCGGATATGCGGTACATCAGACTGTTGCCAAAGAAGAACTTATTAATGACTTAAATTTCGTTTCAATTATAAAATACTAAGTGTACCCGGCGCGTCTTGCCACGCAAAGCTTTTTTTTTTGTTTATATACCTTCCCGGGCTCTTGCACAAAATTTTTATAGTTATGCAATATAAAAGACACGTCGTCTTTTAAATAAAAATAAATGTTAGCCTGTATGACCTTTAAAGAATCGTAAACTATGCATTTGATCATGTGATGATCTTCAGCAGTGTTGTGCATGAGCTCAGGAAGGTATCTGAACAAGAAAAAAACTTTTCTTCAAATTTATTTCAGTTATTTATTTTAGTAGCGTTGAAATGAAACCAGCGATAATTATTTGGTTACACCAGCTATCAGTCCTAGCGTTCTGTTTCACATCACTATAGATCTATATCCAGGTTAACTATAGATCTATATCCAGGTTATTTCATTACAATTAGACGAAAAGTAAACCGAAATACACGGATAGCGCTCGTACCTCTTCGATAGGGCCCTCGTGTTTGGCGTGGTTCCAATACGATCCCATAATTATCATAATTGATCCATTACATTGTGTTTCGGCCACAGGCCTACTTACAAGACTTGGTGTGAATTCGTAATGTTCCAAAAATGACTGCGAAAATAAATGGTTACGATCAACATTACGAGGATACTAACTACATATTGCGGTAGAAATCAAGGTTAGAGTACGTGATGCGTAAAATATCATATGTTTGAAAGGTTTTGCAAGAATATCTACACCGTGACAACGAAAAGACAAAAGGAAAGCATCTTGCCAGTAGATGTTTGAGCATCCAAAGGATATTCGTAAACATTCTATTTTGCCAAGGATATTCGTTGTTCAATTAAATAAGCATAGACGAGTTCTTGAGTGGAGACCGCGAATCGGCAAGCGTAGTATGGGAAGGCCCTCTGCTAGATGGAGCGACGATCTGCGAAAGGTTGCGGGCAGCAGCTGGATGCGTCAAGCTGAAGACAGGGTGCTATAGCGCTCTTTAGGGGAGGCCTATGTCCAGCAGTGGACTAATGTGGGCTGATGATGATGATGATGATGATGATGATGATGATCTTTCATAAGGTGCTAAATTAATCATTCAGCTGTGCTGGAGGCTTTAAATCCCACAAGTAATTGGTTTAGACCGTATAATAAAACTTTGGCGCTTTAAATCAAGTTATTAAGTTAAGTCTCCGTAGCACATCTTACTGCCGAACCATGGATAGATATGTATAAAACTTAATCAATTTGTATACCTTAATCATAAGACTGTGAAATTAGAAATTTATATGAAGGTCTACACGCCGCTAATTGCTCAGTAATTATTATCAACTATTGTCACCAGTCGCCGAATGTTTGAGCAAGATCTCAGAGCTCGAGATCGAGGTGTCATCCAAGGAGGAAGCGAACGCTCGCCTCCAAGCCAAACATATTGAAGAGGTCGCTGCACTCGCTACTGACATCAAGGGACTAAAGGTATTGACATGTTAATGAGGTAGAATACCGCTCGGAAATAAACAATAACATTTAAATCAGTACACCTAGGTACTACTTTGTCTAAAACTAATTCATATTCCAGTTCGCCTTAGTTTGTTGTGAAGTATGTATTCAACTAACTTGTTTATATTAATATTTGTGAATTAATTATTTTTTCAGGAGACAATAGAGTCATTGAAACATGAAGTCGCCGAGAGTAGAGTGCGTCTACACGCGCATAGTGAAATTGAGCGCACGCTTCGGGCGCAGCTGGAAGCGGCGCGGGCCGACGCGGAGCGTAACAAGTCGTTTGACATATCAGGCCTACTACCCATACCATGTGACTGGTCTTCCGATCGGTCGTGGGATAACTCTAGAAACAAGTCGTGCGAAACTTGCGACGCTGCGTGCGACCCGGTCTGCTGCGAGGCGGAAGACTGCGAACTGCGTCTAGCTGCGAACGAGGAATTGAGTACGGATGCCAACGAGTTGGCAGCTGAGGTTAGTACTATTAATAATTCAGGAGTAGGGCACTTTATTATTAGTCGTATCTCAGTATGAGTCAATGTCAACATTCATTTCGCTGGTGCACTAAGAAACACGTCTAGTATTTCCCAATATAACGCCCTAGTCTAAATCCAATTCAGTGATTGATATTCTATAAGACAATTTTCGCTCATTTTGTGGAAGATTTAAATACGCAACTTCAAGTCTAGTTAGTTCAGGTTAATCATTAAAGAAAAAGGAGGACAATGAATGCCAAAAACGTCATCTGCAATCAAAAGGCAATCCTTTTGTCAGGTTCCAACTCGTAAGTCATACAAAGAAACTACGATATATGTTAAATAATATCGACATTTAAATTTAAAGTAATATTATATTCGACACGTCTTGTTGCAGGTACGATCACTGCGGGCAGTAGTGGAATTGAAACAAGCGGAGATCGCGTCTCTCCGCGACGCGCGTACCGAGTTGAACGTCGAGAGAGAACGTCTAGCTGCGTCGGAACGCGAAGCTCGTGCGGCACGCCATGCTGCAGAGGAACTGAGGGAACGTGCAGCGGCCCGTCAACGTGACGTGGACCGTCTGCGCGACGACAACAGGCGGCTACGTGATGCTGCGGCCCGCGATAGAGACCATGCGTCGAGACTTGCCGCTCTCAATGAGGAGCTGCGGTACAAGCTTCGACAAAAGTCGCAGGTAAGTTTAATCTAGATGATAGTTTACGAATGGTGAGGAATTTCTTTGTAGCCTAGTAAGGTTTTCTATGCATTTTATTGCGGAGCTGTATTTTCCCCGTTTAAGGTTTTAAACCGGTACAGCCTTTTTGAAATGTTGTTCTATTTCATTTATTTTCGAAATGTAATAAAGTGTAGTTTCTGACCTATTGTAGTAAAGGATTTGTGGATGACGAATTTTAAATTCAAAAGTCATATTCCTTAGCTCTTTAGTTTGGGATTGGTACAGATCTATAGTAATTTACTATGTAAGTTGTCTGTTTCTGGTGGAGGATGTGGTTTTGTAAATTGAAATATAATCTCTTACGATATAATGCATTTATGGAGTGGCATATTTGTACAAGGAGCGTAAGGTAACCTACCCGCAAGAGAAGGGAATCTCGTGGCACAGTAGACTAAATTCCCTCCATGAATTTGGGGGAGGCCGGACTCCATATTGTGTAATCACTACATAGTATAAACAAAAGTCGCTGTCGTCTGTCCGTCCCTATGTATGCTTAAATCTTTAAAACTAAGCAACGGATTTTGATGCGTTTTTTTAATATAGATAGAGTGATTCAAGAGGAAGGTTTATTTATATGTATAATACATGCATAATATTGTAGATATTTTTGCACCCTTGCCAAGCCGGAGCGGGTCGCTAGTTATGGACTAAAACGATGACGACATTTATTCAAAGTTGTGTCGATGCGCCAAGTGAGGTTTAACTACGGAAAATGTAAAGAACACACAATGCTAATTATTCTAATGCAGACCAGAGCCGTTTGGTATAGACTAATTTAACTTGTGATCCCATAACCCACTTTCGTCCATAAGTGGCCTTGTATCTAGTAAATTGCCTTTACCGAATATTTTAGGATGTTTGTTTAGTTGATAAAAGAGGCCCGATATCGATAATGAGGTGCAGGCGACGTTGGTGACGTGTGGTGACGGATTTAGAATACATCATGTCACCACCCCGTTACGTCATGAGGGTGTTATAATAGTCGACAAAAGGAAACGACATGGCGGATAAACCTAGGCGCAAGAGATGGAAAACTTGATACGGAGCTCTGTGTCAACCCATCTAGCTAGGTGGCTTATTACCTTCCATGTAATTGAAGACGCCGGAGTCAACAGGGTCATCTTTAGATTAGCTTATTGTGCCACGCTGGGCAGACGGGCCTGGTATCAAGATTTCCTTCTCTTCGTCGCCTCAGGATGGCGTGGGTTGGTGACACTGTGTGTCCTAAATCCGTCACCACACATTGATAGTATTTAAAGGTTGTCTGGATGCGATAAGGCCGCCCATAAATATCGTTGTTTTGAATATTTTGGCTGATTAACTGTTGACTATATAATTTGCGTATACAATAGTGAGCATTGTATTTAAATTATTGATTTCCTTTGATCCTTGATTCTGATTGTTCAAGGTGGTATCACTGCTAGCGGGTGGGGGCTATATTGAACGGCCACCAATGCGCACGCGTAGTTCTTCGGGTGACTCGGCGCGGTCCCCCTCCCCGGCTCCGGATTCGCCCCCCTCGCCAGCCTCGTCCCCCGCGCCTGACACCCCGCCATTGCCGGCTGTGAAAGGCGTCGTGGAGAAACACGACTCCGTCAGCTGGGTATTGGAAATTGAAGAGACTCCTGAAGAAGTCGCTTCTAGGTAAGTTTACTACTTTTTATAAACCACTAGGAAGGCAACGAAGCTCATACATTACCCACTGCTGAGTCGCGTATTCTACAATGCTAACAACAACAACACATGGATGCTAATTAGCCTACTGTGCCACGATGGCCAGACGGGTTAGCAGAGGATTTTGTTTCTAGTTTTCCTTCCCTTGCGACTAGGTTTTCTACCAAGAATAGACGGACCGCATCTATTAGACGTTTGCAATACAGGAGGTAGGTTCACAATATACTTGTGGTGACGGATTCAGAATATATAATTCCATCCTGAGGGTGTCCTAAGAGCCGACTAAAAGTAATTACATGGTAGAAAGCCTAGACGCAAGAGGAAAACTTGAAACCAAAATCCTCTGCCAACACGGCTGGCCAGCGTCCTTTTGTCAGCTCTTGCTCTTCTATTCTATTCTAAATCCGTCCCTACACGGAAAAGTAGTAGGCTAATGGAGGGTACTCCATAATTTGTAATTGGAGGAGGCCTGACTCACCTGTGGGTCATGCAGGGGCTTAGTAGCAGTAGTACCTAGTTCAATAATTGTTCTACGCAACTGCGTGTAATATCAGTTGTACCATTTGGAAGTACTGAACTACTAATAGCTTTCTTACCAAGTTCCTCAGTCAGTTACTTTGATTCTCAGGCTAGCCCGACGGTCATCTTTCCGCACGGCAGCGTCTCCTAGTGGCGTAAAGCGTCGTGGCGGCGGCTCGCCGGGCAGTGGATCCCCGGCACCGGCCTCCCCAGCGCCCAACGCCTCCAAACTGTTCCGACCAGGAGACCTGGACTTCCCACCGCCGCCACCCCCGCTCAAAGAATCTGCGGGAGAGGCTATTTACATATACGATGATCGCCAGTATTGAACCTGGCCCGCCCCGAAAGGTGGCCAATTAATTTCCGCGAACTTCGCGAACACGCTACGTGCATCATGGAATTAAAACTAGGACATACTCCTGAGTTGCCAATGACTGGCGTCGATATTCAACTATGCCAATAAGTGCATCTTGCTGTGAAACCTGCGAAAGTGTTTTGGACATCTTGATATTGATGGTGTTTACCGAAGTCGGACGTATTTCGATCCGTTCTGATGTGACTGTGAATGGTACCTGTACTGCAAATGCTTGCAGTGGACTATAATCCTACGCTACGTTTATAGCTGTTCCGGGTGGGAGGTTTACACTCGTATGCAATAATACTCTATTTACGATTGTGTTTAGTAATTAACCACCTTCTATCGCCGACTGTCACTGTCAAGTTACTATACGTACTACGGCGCTACTATTGTCCAGTGTAATAGACTTGCTTGATATTAAGTTTAAGAACATTGTGCAGTCCCGCCGCTACTTATCATATCGGGACCTATTGAAATCGACTTAAATTGAGGTACGTGAAGCACCTTAATTGGATTTGCGATAATATCTGATTGTCACGAATCAATTTCTTGCCGGATATTGTATGAATTTAACGCGCGATTCGGAAACGTAGACTTATATTAAAAAATGGGACCCAACCGGAGTGACTCCCTTGTCGATGAATGATTGTTATTAATAATGGATAATGAGTCCTTAGTTCCAACGGCTCTATGGAACACAGTCTTGAAGGACTTTGCAAAATGATTCATGAGCTTGGAAAAGTTATTTTACTGTAGATTTAATACGAGTTTGCTCTTTCTCAATAGATTTTAGCTTCAAGTGATAATAATATGTTATTCTCGTAAATGATATTAAAGCAGTACTTTAGATATTACGTCATAGATATGAATATAGTTGAGAATTACCTATTTATCTTATTACGGTTTTATCGACTTCGCGTCTAATTATCGGATAGTGGATAAAATGTGTGGAATAAGGTAACATGTAGCCCAATACCACGGGTTTGCTTTTCTTAATACTCGGGCCTGCGGATACTCCGAATTTGGCTGGCCGAAGGAAAGTGTATGTGTACCTGTAGATTGCGCCAATAAGTAAAAGCTTATCAACTGTCTCGTACTTTTCGTTCTTTCTTTGTGTATTTTCATTGCCATCACTTTTAGTCTTAACTATTTCACGTTCTTCTATGATCTTACTTTTATGTAAATCCTATTATTTTCGTCTTTTATTTGTTGGGGCAATCGTTCTTGTTTCTGATTGTTTATGAAATCTTTGCCTTGAAGAATGTTTTATCCTGTTCAAGCTGGTCAGTTCTAGCAGGTTGTTATATATATATTTCTTAGCAATAGGTCGATCGTAATTTTAGGTATTTATATTGTTTTTGTATTGTATTTTAACTTAATTATTATATTTTATCACACTCGTTGAATTATTTTGTACAAATAACGAATATAATGATGAGAAATTAACATAGTTTTTAAGTGAAAATGTAATAATGGCGTTTTATTTTGTCTGCTATCGGATTTTGACGCTTTTTGCTTCGACGGAGCTGAAATGTGCTTTCTATTCGGTGTTACTTTTAGGATATCCTTTTAATTTTATGCTCTATCCAAACCTATACACACGCTCTATTGCTTGAACCTCTTGTAAACAATATTTACAAAGTGCAATGGATTCTTTATGTGATTTAGATGTGGATTTATGTTTTTATTGGTAGTAAATACCTGGGCCTAAATTAATATTTTAAAGCGCCCATTTTTTATATTGCATGCACCGTGGAAAACTTTATAGCCACATTTGCAGGTTAGATAATCACCATTTGTAGATATTGAATACTTGAATGATGTAAGGATACTATATTTAATTACTTAAGTACCTAACAAGTTTTATCCGGTTCATTGTAGTGATCGGAGCTAGCTTAGTAAGCATTGGTAATGTTTTAAAGTTTATGCTAGTGCCTGCGTTGTGCGTTTTAGAATGCATGCAAATATACCCAAGTAAACGATTTGTGTGTAGGTGTGGATGCGGCATTAGATGACAATACTTAGAAAAAAACCCTATGAAACCAAAGAGTCGCGTTCATCTCACTCTTTGCCACGTTCTTCTCTATCTTTCAATAGTGCATGTTGCAAATTGTAAATTCGGTTAAAATGATTTTTATTTATTTTTAAGCTTACCTTTATGTTACGTACCATTCCAAAATTAAACTGTAATCATGATCATAATATGATTACGAACGATATTTAATATACATACATATATATATCTATATATGAAAAGAAGAATAAATTAGTACGTTAATGAATATAAATGGTTTTATTTCTCGACAGACCTAATAAGAATCTGCTCAGGGCCTGGGATTGACACGACCTGTCATTGTCAATCTCATACATTTGTCTTTCTACACTGTTCTACACACTACACATTACCGAATTAGGACTTTCGTTTTAAGTTATCCTCCGTATTAAGTTAGGTTTGCAGCCAATCTCTACAAGTAGGCACTTACGACAACCGTCGGATTGAATCGGATATAGTCACTAAGGGTCGGCGCCGACGGGCGGAGTGGCGGCGAAGAGGCTTTTTCAGTAACAATTTAAATTCAACCTAAAACGCTTCAGTGCTAGGTTGTATGATGATGAACATTTGATTCGCGGCTGTAAGACGTATGTAGTTACAGACTTATAATCATCAAACTCATCAATACAACCCTCCAAGCTCTTATAGGTGCAAGAATGACTTTGACGTTGAAAAAGTTTTTCTACATACGTCTTACAGCCGCGAATATAATTTTTTAATACAGTTGCTCAAAAAGTGGCATATTGCAGGGACGTATAGCGTTCGGGAAGTGGGCTATTACACACGCGTGCTTTTTTTTACCATTCCCGCACTAGTGCGTTTTCTTTCCCAACTGTCAAAATAATGTCTATTAAAAGGAAAAACCCAACCATGAAGTTTTTACTAAAAAAAATCGTAGAAGTTTTTATGATTCATGCAAATACGTATATTTCTAAAAAGAAACTACGTTCTTATTTGTTTCAATATCAGATTTAATGATTTGATTGAATGAGTTTCATTTCATCTAATTAAATTTCATTTCATATCAATAAAAAAATTCTACTGAAGACTTGGCTGTATGGGCATTGTTCCTTTTGCCTACCAGAATGGGTGAAGAAAAAAAATCTCTGCTTATATTCTACGGTCGGCGCCATTTTTCAGAAATGATTGGTTAGTTGAGTTTATTGTGTTTTTATTATTTTATTAAATTGCTTCATTTTTTCGCAACTGTATTAAAAATAGTCGTTCAGTACACGTGCGGAACCGTCATTGCAACTTGTTCCGACTGTTAACCGGAACTCGTTCTAATGACAGCCTTTCCGCACTTGTAATGAAATATACTATTAATCAACATACAACCTAGCACTGACCTGCAAATTGCAAAAAACTTAAGAAAATTTGAATTTCGCGGGCTACCCTGGAGCATCCACCTTAAGAAACTTGGTATGTAGCTGATTAGCATTATATCTTCGTCGAATTGTTCTGTTCCATCTCAGGCTCTACTGAGCCTTTCAACATGAGAGCTTTCGCTCCTTGTGTGACTCGCCAGTAACACTCAGTAGGACACCGGATCTCTCAGGGTCTCATGACTCCTGCGGGTGAGGGATTTCCCCTAATCTCTCACCCGGAGACCCACTTTAAGGATGATGGCGGTTCTGTGCCGCCTCCTTTGTCCCTATTACGATGCTGGCAAATGTGCTAGCGGCTTCCACGACCTATCTCTTTCGATCATCGTCCTAACCAGGGACACGATGACACGATACATTAAAAAGATTTACATTTAAAATACATCAAAAATTGAAAATTGAATTTAAGATATTTCTATAAATATTTTGTTAGATACAAAAATAAACGATGAAAAAAATTACACCAATTAAGTTTTATGGGCGGTCGGTGATATTGAGTGTCAAAATTAAACTCTTTCACTCAATATTGTTAAAGAAAGTTGGCAAACAACTTTCAGAATTTCGCGAGATATGTCTCAATATTAAAGTACATTGTGATGTTAATTGTTGAATATTAATTATTGCATTTAATTATATCTGTGTGTGTGTGTGTTTGATCGATGTCATGAATTGAAAATGGTTCTTTAATGGTAGCAGAAAAGTTTCGTTTCGCGACTTCTCTTAAATGAATTATTTTACATAAGAGGTACGGTAACGATTGATTGACGTGTTGAATACTGATTTTTAGAAACCGCAAGTTGTATCGTGATATATCTTTTGTCGTAAAAATACAGAGAACGACAATAATCTTGGTGTCCATTGTACTCGTCGCCACAGAATAAGTAACTCTTTCATCTTTCAACTTAGAGAATTATCTCGCCATGCGTTTATAAAGACGGTCGACACAAGGCTTTACAAAAAATATGATTGCCGCATTTCTGATTAAGTTAATGATCAAGCTGCTTGGGATTAAGCTCAGTGCCAATATACATTATTGATATAATTGTAAACATACGAAATAGGACCGCATGAAAACAACCTGCATCTAAGTTTCTTGCCAGTTCTTCTCAGTAGTGGGCGCGCTCCGCACTGGTGGTAGACGGTCGAATGCTGAATTATATAAATACTGTCAATATTATATTATGTTGAATTCAAACTCAAAAGAAACTTTATTTACGTAGGTTTTATCATAAAAAGTTTCTTACGGCTCTTGTCCGCTAGGTGGTAGTCTCCTTATGTCGGAGTTTTATTTGTCTGACGTGTTGTGACGTTACGCATTAGAGCGTCATTGGCTGCATATATTTAATATGACATGACAGATGGCGTCATGTCACATTGCAACAGAATACTATATAGGCCCCCGCGCATTTAGGCGGCCAGTCGCGCGGCCTGGCCGCATAATGCGCGGATTGGTCGCGGCGGCCAATAGGCCGCGTTTGTGACCCGATGCTTTTCGTTGGCCGCGTGACCAAAACTTGGCCGCGCGGCCTGGCCGCGTAATGCGCGCAGCTATATACATCGTAGAAGAATTAGTTGGCCGCATAATGCGCAGAGGCCCTAAGTCTCAGCGTATTAAATTATATGAAACCGATGCCTCTCTGATGCGACACATCACAACACGTCAGACAAATATAAATCCGGCCTTCCTTCCGAGACAGAGTCGCCGTAACTATTTGACACATACATTTTACCTTCCCCCTCGACCATGCTGCCACCTTGTTGTGGTGACGGGGCTTGTGTGCCTTACGATCCGTTGGAGCCATACCGGCTCAGGGTCACCTATGCCGGGTGGGCCCACGGGGAGAGACCAGATGAAGAGCGGCACACGGAGTCGGGTGGCTTTTGGCTTTGGGGACTCCTGTGTCCTCAGAGTTGCCTCGGAAGACTTGACCTGCCGCGACAAACGGCGTGGCGATGCAGTGGAGGGTGGCCAGGAGCAAGCTCCCCACTGGGGAGTGAAACCCATGGCCCTGTTTCGGGCAGTCGAGGGACACCGTTGGTTTTAGTGGGTAGGTTGGGGCGCAACTGCCATCTTACCGCGCCCTGAAGTCTCATTTAACCCGGCTGTCGTATAGCGATCGGGTATCCACGAGGACTTCCAACGTAAAAAAAATCATTTTACCTTTATACGTTACCTTAACCGTAATTGTTATTTGAGTAAGGATCATTATATAATTTTGTAGTAAAGAGGTTTCCTGTGAGTCGATAAAAACCCAGTTGGTAATTGGTTTTAGGGGTCAAGGTCTAATGTAAGATCAGGTACCGTCAGCAAGGTCATGTCCATGACATTAGCCGACACTGTGCCAGTTCGTCATTGCGTTTTTGACTGCAGTAACCTAAATAACCCTAACTTATCTATTGACTTTGCTAATTGCGAACATGTTCATATGGGTGCAGGTAATTGACGAAATTAGCCAACTAATTAGTAGATGACCTACTTATGACGATAACTAAGCTGTAAAGCATTTGGAGATATCATTTTACGATATTTATTAAAAAAAAAACTGTCACCACACTTTTAATGACCCACTGCTGAGTCGGGCCCTTCATTTACATGGAGGGTAATTAGCCTACTGTGCCACGCTGGCCAGACGGGTTGGCATAGGATTTCATGTCAAGTTTGCCTTCTCTGTTGGCTAAGTTTTTCCCCATATCATATGACACCCACGATGAAATAGCGACACTATTTGAAATCCGTCACCACACAGAAGTTAAAAAACGAATCAGCTCTAAAATGAACTCAAGCGCAGAACCAACCACTGAGGGGGCGTGAGTGGGTTTGTGGATTATTGGACGTGGTAGAGTGTACCGGACTGATAAATGAGATTACTTGAGAAAAAAAATTTTTTTTCACTTCAGTAGCTCAAAAATATAGGTTTTGTTGCCTGAAAACAGTGAGTCAAAGTAACTTTTTTATTTGAATTTGAAACATTCATACTTTCCTCTTAACTCTTTCCCGCCATTAGAAAAAGAGAGAGACAAAGCCCCAGCACCAACAGTCCTTTCGAAGTTCCGATTTTGAATTCGACCTCAAAGACAAACACTTTCGGAATTACGTACTAACTAAAGAAATTTTACAAAAAAGATAATTATGTCTTTTAACGTAATTTATTTAATCAACTATAAGTTTAAAAACTTATTGTTGAACAAAACTGATTAAACCTATAAATATTTAATTATAGTTTCAAATATTTTTACCATATGTAGTTATTTTATCTCCTAAAGTTTTCTCGCTGCTGAAGTGAAAAGTTATATGTGTTACACGAGAGCAAAGTTTTTTGCATCTCATGCATTTGAATCCCTCGCTGCACTCAGGATTCAGCTTTATAATCACTCGCTACGGCACTCGCAGCAAAAAACGACTTTGCTCTCTTGTTGCACAAATAACTATTGTGCAACAAGAGAGCAAAGTCGGTTTTTGCTGCGAGTGCTGATTTTGAATCCTAAGTGTGGCGAGGGATTCAAAGGCTCGAGATGCAAAAAACTTTGCTCTCGTGCATCGCACATTACTTTTCACTTCAGCAGCGAGAAAACTTTCAGAGATAAAATAATGAACAGAAATAACTATTTATTAGGGATCAAAATAATTAACATTGTAGGTAGAGGTACCAATTCAACAAAATGGAACCTTTTAAAAGTTAAAAATTCAATAAAATACTTACAATTACAATAAATTTCTTTTGTTTGAGCTACTGAAGTGAAAATAAATTTAATATGGATTAGTTGTCTATTTTGCACATAAACGATTGATACTCTATCTCTTTCCCGCCATTAGAAAGATAAAGAGACAAAGACCAGCCATTTCGAAGTTCCGATTTTGAATTCAACCTCAAAGAACGCGTTTGGCGTTCGGATTTTCGTACTAACTAAAGACATTTTGCAAAAAAGGTAATTAGGTCATAAAATGTAATTTATTGATTTGTTTAATTATTGTTGTACTAGCGAGCCGCCCCGGCTTCGCACGGGTGCAATTATGCGTGTTTTATACATGTAAACCTTCCTCTTGAATCACTCTATCTATTAAAAAAAACGCTTCAAAATCCGTTGCGTAGTTTTAAAGATTTAAGCATGCATAGGGACGGACAGGCGACATCGACTTTCAACTTGTTTTATACTATGTAGTGATGATGAGATGATAATGATTTAAACGAAAATAAGTATTTACTGCAAACAAACTGATATTTAACCTATAAATATATTATTTCTAGTTTCAAAAATGTTACGTAATATATTCCTAAAGTGTTCTCCTGCTGAAGTGAAAAGTTATGTGTGTTACACGAGAGCAAAGATTTTTGCATCTCGTGCCTTCCCTCGCTACACTCAAGATTTAGCTTTAGAATTCAATAATTGAATCCTTCGCTTGCTCAGTATTCAATATCAGCACTCGCAGAAAAAAACGACTTTGCTCTCTTGTTGCACAAATAACTATTGTTTAAATTAGGTATATTTTTTTTAAAGCAAATCCCTGCACTAGTTAAGCTGTATCGCGGGGGCAGTTTACAAACATGAAATTCACGAAAACAAATGACACCCAGACTCAAAGAAAGTGCCTCTTTTTCACACAAAGACACTTGTTAGGCCTCGGAATCGAACCCGAGACCCCGTGATCCAAATGCGGCGCATCCAACTCCTAGACCAACAAGGCAGTCAGTTTAAAAGAGACACAGGTGTATGTGTACATACGTTGCACAAGAAATTTACAGAGATGTATATTAATATATGTGAGGTGTGTTCTCTGAATCATGTTCGGTTTTCCCACATTGCAACAATCGGTCAAACAGACACGTTTCATATACTACGAAGTCGAAGAGAGTACTTACGCAAGAGAGGTATTTTACTTTAAAAATATACAGCACTAACAAAAACCATTGTCCATGTTAAGCGTCTGACGGTGACGGATATGCAAGTAGTGTCATCCACCATTCCATTATGTAGTGTATTGTGTGAGGCGACTGAAAGACAGAGTGCCATTCGATCTAGCCTCTAGATAAGGAATAACGTAATGTTCTTGCTCGCCTCTTTAATTAGGACCAGTCCTACCTGGTTTAACCAACTGTTCTTATTTCTAATTTTAATTGGGTTCGCCAACTGTCCACGCTGTTTTTATGCTACTGACTACTTGTATCGCCTGCCATGTTTGGTAGAATGACCCCAGGGATCGACAACATTATTACGTCTAAATCCAACTCGTTTAATCAAGTTGGCTCAATATAGCTCTTTTGACAAGTCAAACAACAGAATAAATTGTAAAATTTACCACTTATAATTAAAAATTGATTATTTACCATCCACCACCGTTTCGGAATGCAGCTCTACAGAGAAGAGCCGGCAAGAAACTCTGTAGTTGCTCTTTTTAGATTTAGTAAGCTGTAGTTAGGTACAAGATTGGATATAAGACAGATTTGTGAGAGCAAACTCGCGCAATAGTCGCAAAGGGCTAAACATCAGCCGGCTCTAGTCAACAATAGTAACCTTCTAATGCCCGAGCCCCGAGCCAACCGACTATTTATCCAAGGAGTAACTATAGATGAACCAAACCATCTAGCCGTCGTGGCGTAGTTAGAAGTTCCCCTTCCACCAAAGTGGCTCCACCACTGATGATGATGGCGATTTAGTAATTATTCGATGTGCTGTTCTAACTGCAAAAGGAATAAAATCAAACGTATGGTTTAGCGGTTTACGTAACATTGTTTATTATATTTTTTTTATTTTGGCGCAGGACCCCTCCACTCGAGATTGTTGGTACAATATTATACCACAAAATATCTGTAATAACATCTCATTTTCCTTCTATTTTTAGACACAACTCGGCCGGTGTAGTCGTGAATATTGACAAGCCAAATGACATTATCATCAAAGTAATTTTATAGTGTTTACTTTATTTAGATTTGAAGTGTGTTTTGGTGAGTGATGATTATGTCAAGGCAAGTGCGAAATGGTGCAACTAAGGACATACGATATCAGCCCCTATATAAATACATGCTGAACGTCCAGTTGGACAATTGGTGAAAAACTTGCAATATGTTCGGTAGTGTCGTTCTATTTTCGGTAGCACTATTTGGCGCAGGTGAGATCATTAATAGACAGCTTTTAGTCATAATTTTATATTTGAAAAATAGATTTAGCCCTCCAGTTTGTGGTTGGGTAAACGGAGATATAGACTTGACGGAGGTAATGCGCTGTTGGATTTCAACAACAGTTTAATAAGGATTTTTTTTAAAATTTTTCACGAATAATTATATTGATCGCCTGGTCGCGAAATTCACAATTTAAACAAAAAAATATGAACCCTCGTGGAACGCCCATGTCAAACATCTACAATTATGATGTTCAGGTAATAGAAGGATAGTTTACGACTGGAAACAAACGTTAACGATGACACTTAAAAAAGTTATTATTTAATTTCAAGAAAGAGATTACTGTATTTTAGTTAAATATTTTATATTGTTTTTTTTAATTTTTGGGTTTTTTTTTTAAACTTTATGTAACTGCACTATTTGGCGCCGGTTAACTTCATGCATTGCATATAATTTCTGATTGGGTAGATGCGACCGCGGTTGGTGAACCGTTCTTCTATTTACTTATTAAACATTTCCAAAGGAAATTTTCAATGCAAATTTCTGTAAAAAATATCGCAAGCAAGAGTCGATCGTGACTACATAAACTACATTTGCATAAGAATTTGTCTTGTAGGGTTTGATATAGTCAAATCAACGTGGTATTTGCGGTACAAATTATCTTTAGTACTCAAAAACTAGTTACTTATTCAATAAGTATTTCAAAGTTACTGCAAATATACTGTCAACTTTATAAGACTAGAATAACATAATATCAACTAAGCGAAATTTCTGAAAATGTCAGCTAAACTTACAGTGTCAGTTGGACGCAAAGTCCCGTCTCGCTGGGAACGAAGATATCTTTGGCAAATTGTAAAACTGGTACTATTATATGACGTAAACTTAGAAATCTAAATTTAAAAAGTCAAGCTGCATTTATTTGTACTTCTTCTCATTTCATTAAATGGTTAATTATTTGAAAATAACCGCTGTATAAAAGAAAATAGCCAGTATAATATAGTCAGGGGCGTAGCTACCGCCGTATCTGCCGTATCAATTATACGGGGCCCCCGGGAGACGGGGGCCCCCAACGTGCGTAAGCAAAAATTAATATATATTGTATAATAAATTTTGTAATCTTTCAGAAATGACAAAAGTAAATTAATGTATCTTTTTTTTTTTTCTGCGTGCGTTCGAAAGTTGGCAACACCCTACATCGGTAATTTTTTTTTTATGAGAAATCTTTACCCTTCTTAGGGGCCCGCAATAAAATTTTTATACGGGGCCCCACCAAGGCACGCTACGCCCCTGAATATAGTATACCATAAATATGGGTCATTTCTGTTAGACTTCTCAGTCCACTGCTGTGCAGGTTCTCCTCAAGTTAAATGAAGGGTAATTAGCCTACTGTGCCAAAATCGCGCTCAAGCTTATATAAGCGCCTTATAAGGAGGTTCGTAACGCCGCACGTAATTTCGACCCAACCTACTCACTAAATTCAACGGTGTCCCTCGACTGCCCGAAACAGGGCCAGGGGTTTCACTCCCCAACTCACGCTTTGATGGGCCAACCCATCAAGAGGCACGTACAGGATATTGCACGTGCCTCCGTCAGGCGGTGGATGAAGTGGCACCCGATCTACGCGGTTGCGGCAGCAACCTGCCTGACCGCCTCTCCGCTGCTGGTGGTGGCAGCCCTGGCCTCAACGCCTGGTCGCCCTGCACTGCAATCTGTCGCGGCATGTTAAGGCTTCCGAGGCAACTCTGAGGACAGAAGAGTCCTCAGATCCCAAACCCACGACGACTCCGTGTGCCGCTCTTCGTCTGGCCTCTCCCCGTAGGCCCGCCCGCCATGGGTGACCCTGAGCCGGTATGGCCCCAACGGATCCTAAAGGCACGCAAGCCCCCTCACCACAATAAGGTGTCAGAATGGTCGAGGGGGGTACCACTATCCGCTGGGCAACCTCCTCAAAATCTTTAATTAATCAAATCAATTTCTTGAACATTCTTTTTTTGAAAAGCTTATAACAGAACTTGTTCGATGTGGTCACGGATTTATAATACATAGTGCCCCACCCTAAGGGTATCGTAAGATCGTAATACCTATAAGGAAATTATAAGGCCGCCGCAAGAGAAGGAAGCGTGATGTGGTCAGCGCTTAGGTAATAATTAATGTAATTGGAGGAGGCCTTACTCAGCAGTGGGTCAGTGATGGTAGTGGTGTTTGACCGTTATCCTACCCCGATAACATTGGGAAGAAGGCAAGGGAATTATTAAAAAATGAATTGATGTTTGTTAGTCACACAAAAACCCGAGAACGGTTCGACCGATTTGGCTACATTTTGTTTTGATATAAATTGTAGAAGTTCAAGGAAGTTTTAAAAGATGAGAAAATATACTGATTATTTTCCATACAAAAACTCTTTGTTGGAGGTACAACGTTCGTCTCGTCAACTAGTAAAAAAATAAGATTATATAATACTTAACCTCATAGACTGGTTTTTAAAGGTCTTTGGGCCCAGCTTAATTTTGTTCTGTACTTGTTTGAGTGACTTTCCAATGTGATTTGACACCTTAATTTTGGCATCACACGGTCAATGCTCAATGTAAATCGTCGTTGGGTCAATTTGTCTTTTTAACAAGTTTATTAATTACATTTGATTAAAAAAATCATTAACGGAAAAGGTTTTTTAACCTAACGAAAACATAAAATAAGAGTATTTTATTTCAAAGTCCGAATTGAACCTTTGTGGGTTAATTCAAAAGAATAAAAAAATACAGTACGAAACAATTTCGTATCTGTTATTCTTCAATAATTAACTCTAAAAATGCTAAAATGGAATTCTCTCTTTGTTAACGGATTCTTTTATTAGAATTACAAGCCATAATATTGTTTTGCCGCTTTTAAGGAGTATGGGTAGAGTGTCTTTCGTTAATTATATTAATAACTAGCGACCCGCCCCGGCTTCGCACGGGTGCAATGATGTACCTCTAAATTTATTAGTGTTTCTCTACAATATTATGGATGTATTATAGTTATATAAAAACCTTCCTCTTGAATCACTCTCTCTATTAAATAACCGCTTCAAAATCCGTTACGTAGTTTTAAAGATTTAAGCATACATAGGGACGGACAGACGACAGCGACTTTGTTTTATACTATGTAATAAATGATCCACTGCTGTTCCACGCCGTCCAGATGGGTTGGCACAAGGTTTCGTTTCAAGTTTCAAAGGCATTAAAAGGTATTCCAAAGACAGATATAGGTATGTTCTGCCTTTGGAATATGCAGAATTAATTAACATTGCCTCACATCTGGCTATTTAACACACACAGACAGTAAATTCTATCTGCATATCGACGATATCGCAGGATAGCTGACATGAAAAACAGACGCTCGACCAAATCTGCATTTAGTGAGCACACATTCAACAAGACCAACCACTACATTTACTATGATAGAACTCAAATACCTGCCAAGGAAAATCATTACATTCCAAGAATGATCCAAGAATACACCCAAATTTCAATACAGAGGATGGTTGGCAGGTGCTTGAGGTCCAGTAATTAAATTGATCAAATAGGACACCGTGAGCGATTTTTGCGTGCACAGGGAACGTTATCCATAAAATGAAATTATAGGCGGTAGATTTATCTGTTTCTTTGAACTTTTGAAAACAACCTAACAAATCATTAAGTTTCATTGTTTGTCTAGTAAATTGATTCAATATTAACTTTTAGCCTACCCATCTGACCAGTGTTGCACTGTAGTCTATATTCCATCCACGAAGTTGGAAGAGGCTCGACTCTGCCAACCCGATTTATGAGCCGAGATGATGATTTTTTTTTTTTTTTTTTTTTTTTTTCATTTATTTCGGAATAACAAACAGTGGCAACAATAAGAGATAATATTAAACATATATAACTAAAGTTATGATAATTGTCCCACCAGCACCGTTATCCTCAGTTTACAATATTACATAGGTTATGTGTACCTGAGACATGGTTCTTAGGATATTTTAAATAACAAAAGATATAAATTTGACTAATGCTAGCACAATTAAAAATAAATAAGAAAGTAAGATTTTTTTTTTTATATCTAACGTCTGTGGATAAATTTTTTTATGCAAAAAAGAAAAAATGAAAACAAATATAACTGTATAACCATTTAATATACTGTATAAAAAGGAACGAAAGTTAAATTGGCTGGTCCATAGAAATTTAATTCATCTTCACAGTATCAGTGATCATCTTTTTAAAGGAAGTTTTGGTTGTATCAAACATATCAATTGAATTAAAATTACTGTTGTATACGCTAACCATGCGATGCAGGGGAGATCGTTTACCAGCATTTGTACGGCACTTTGAGACTGCAAAGACCTGACTCGGATTACGGGAGTGTACTCTAAAAGGGACTCTATAACATATTTTGTTGATAAGTTCGGTACAGTCATATCGGCAATGGCAAATGTCATACAAAAATACTGCTTCCAGTAAGATACGTCTGTGTTTAATTGAAAGTAAATTATATTTGGCTAAAAGTTGTTCATATGACAAACGACCACGGCAGCATTTGTGATACATGGAACGCAGGAACTTTTTCTGCACTAATTCAATAGCATTGTCGTATTTTTTATAAAAAGGATTCCACATTTGTACTGCATATTCGAGTTGTGACCGGATTAAGGACTTATAAATATGTAAAAATGTAGCACATTGTACGAAATTGGTGCATGACCGCATGGCGAAACCGTACATTTTGTATGCCTTGTTGATGATATTGTCTACGTGAATATCGAAATGCAGCTGATTATCCAGAGTTATCCCGAGATCTTTAATATTTTGGACGACATTCAAACAAACACCACACAAAGTATACGGATACGTAAAGTTGTTCCTTTTCTTAGTAAACGTTATTGCTTTACATTTCTTAATGTTTAGCTCCATTTTGTTCTGAATGCAATAGCTGGAAAAGCGATCTAAATCCTGTTGAAAGCTCTGCTGTTCCTCAGTGCTATCAATGGTATGGTATATTTTGAGGTCATCAGCATAGAGTAGGAATTTACAAAATTTGAAGCATTGATTAATGTCATTGATATAGAGTGCAAACAGTAATGGACCCAAAATTGAGCCCTGCGGAACACCAGAAGTAACACAGACCTGATTAGATTCATACCCCTTAAGCATTACTTTTTGGTTTCTGTTTGATATGTACGATTTGAACCAACGCCATAAATTTCCTCTTATTCCATTAAATGCAAGTTTTTCAAGTAAGAGTTTGTGATCCACTCTATCAAAAGCCTTTCGAAAGTCTGTATATACACTGTCAGTTTGCTTTCTAGCGTCAAGTCCTTCAAATAAATATGTTACATATATAACTAAATTAGTTGCAGTTGAACGTTGTTTTACGAAGCCATGTTGTTGTTCTATGATAATATTATGTAGCAAAGGGTAAATATAGTTGTGAACTAGTCTTTCAAAAACCTTTGACAGAGTGGGCAGAATCGATATGGGGCGGTAGTTTTGCACGTCACTCTTTGGTCCATCTTTGTGTACTGGCACTATTCGGGCATTTTTCCAAACTGCGGGGAATATACCTTCTTTTAGACATGTGTTAAATATATTACGAAGTGGACGTGAGATGGATTGAGCGGTAGCTTTTAGGAATATAGGAGGTAAGTTATCTATGCCTGGACCTTTAGATGTGTCTAACGTGGACAGCTCACGTACCACTGATTCATTGGTCAGAAAAACGTTACACAAATTTAAATGTGAGTTTACGTTAATATCAGGAAAGTCTCTATGTTCATCAAGGTCTACATTTACCTGAGAAGGCTCAAAAACTGACTGGAAAAACGATGAGAACAAATTACATATAGTACTCGGGTCATTAGCAGTACAATCTTTATAAGTCATTGTACTAGGGATATCAGCGTTACCGTTATGTCTACCTACATGAGCCCAAAATTGCTTAATATTACTTTGAATGCTATTTTCAAGTCGTGCCATGTATCGAGTGAAACATACTTTTGATTGTGTTTTAAACCTTTTCCTATATACGCTAAATGTTTCATAGTCATAAAGATTTCTGTATTTTTTCCACTTAACCCATGCATGGGTTTTATCTTTGTATATATGCATTAAAGCCGGAGTAAACCAGACTGGATATTCGGATGCTTTTATAATTTTAGTTGGCACATGTTTTTTTATAATTTTATACAGTATTTCATAAAGTATTGATACTGCACATTCAGCATTCTTACTTTGTAACATCTGATCCCAATTGACTCCGTTAATTTCATCGTTAATAACATTGTAATTGGCATTCCAGTAGTCATACTTTACACGAGGCTTTGTTTGAATAGGTTTAATTAGATTACTGACTGGCATAAAACCATAGAACGGTGGATGGTACTCATCTACAGGCACTAAGGGAAAACTTGCTGGAAATAGTTGACAGTTGTTAATATTAGTCATGCAAAGATCAAGTATTCGTCTATTTTTGTTTTGGAATTTGTTCAACTGTTTACAATCTACCAAAGACATAAAATTTAAAAGGTGCCTGCTAGACATAGCAAGGTTACTGTTTAAAATTGGGATACTGTGAGGACCACAATCCCTCCATTCTAAAGAAGGTAAATTATAATCGCCAATTATTAAAAAGTCGTTAACATCACGTGAAAGTAGGATATCAGATAGATAGTCAAAATAGCTAGCATAGACTTGATCATTTAAGTTTGGCGGTATGTATGCAGCAGCGATCAGATAACAATATCCTCGTACTCTAAACTCAATAGTAAGGTGGTCAACAAGCGGCGGGGGCGCAGGGGGCGCGGCGGGCGATGCGGCGGAGGCGCGGACACAGAGCGCGGCTCCCAGTTCCCGGCGCACTGCCACGAGCACGCCACCGCCGTCCCGCCGGCCGCTGCCCGCGCGGTCCCTATCGCATCTAAACACTCGATAACGGATGTCTATGAGTTGATGATCCAAAACACCGTCACACAGCCAAGTCTCTGATAATACTATCAGGTCATAATTATGCAGCAATGTATTCATGAAAAGTGTATGTAACTTTGTTCTTAATCCCCGGCAGTTTTGATAATAAACTGATATTTCGTGTTTATCCAGGAGGAAGTATATAAAAGCAAAATATTACAGTATAACGTAATATGTAAGGTATATAAAATGTAGTAGTTAAATCAATGCTGCACTGAAAGTATATGTTTTGTAACCAGACAAATCGTAACATTTCTTTGTTACATACAATACAGATGATCCGGTAAAACTGCATCACATGGTTAACCTTTACGATTTGATCACAGTAATATATTATACTAAAAATGATAATTATGATTATTATTTCTTCCAATTTTTTTATATTATTGGTGTAAAATAAAAAAAAAACGATCACATAATACGATTAATAACCAGAGACTAAAGAAAACTGTATTATATTCCAAAGTTAACACCAAAGACGTCAACATAATTATCTTAAACAAAAATAGGTAGATACAATCCATTACGTAATTTAGAGTGACTACTATATAAAGGTTAGTTAATTTTTTTAATATCTTCCAAGGAGCGAATAGAAAAAATAGCTGATGTATCCGACTTACGGAGCAGAATCGTACCATTTTTAACCCACACGTATTTGTAATGATATTTTTTTGCAGCTTCTCTGCATTGACGAAACATCATTTTATTATGCGGAGTTAAATGCTCGTTGATATAAATCACGTGGGGGGTACCGGCAATCGACAATGCACTGGATGATAATCCTTTTTTAGCACGATATGCTGATAAGATGTTATCACGTAATATCTTTGTGGTCATTTTTACGATGATATTTTTGGCCCGGGTGTTCTTCTGGTCAGCGTGTGGCACCCGATGAATAGATATTACGTTGGCTTCGCTTATAGGGTATTTTATTTCAGTACAGATACATTCCAGGATTTGATATAGATTTTCGTTTCGCCTCTCAGGTAGGTTCGCTATTTCCAAATTGCACTGCCTGGCCTGCTGTTCCATAAAAGCTAATTTGTTTTCCAAAGAGTGTAAATTATTCGTATTTTGAGTACAAACTTGAAGGCCATCTTCAACAGACTTTAATCGGTTTTCAAATAAGTCCTGCCTGTTCGTGGAAAAGGTTAAAGATTTTTCCATTTCGGTTAGGCGTAAATTTGTTTCTGTCAGTGATTTGTTGATGATGATATTATCTTGATTTAATTTTTGTAAATTTGTGTTAATGGCAGTCAAGGTGGTCGAGATTTCCGAGAAGTAACTATTCATGGCAGACCCGACGGCGGTTGCAATTTTATCAGAAATGTTATCGTTCCATATTACCATTTGTTGTTGGAATTTCCTTTCTAAAATATCCATCGAGTTGCAGTCTGTGTCAATGAACGGCAGTTTTCTCTTACGTATTCTTTGCATATCCTCCTCTAAAGATGCGGGTATATCGGGATTTGATACGACTACATTGGGCGGTGTGCGTTGCGTTGCCATTGTTGCGAACTAATAGATTGCACTTATCACCAGAACAAGATCCCAGCTAGATTTATTTATACGGTGTTATTTTTACGCGAGATGCAGTAGCACTACGATTAGCACTTTTTATAACACAACCACTCTCAACTGTACCACACGACGGAATCATACGTTTTTGACAGCCTTGAGCAGTACGAAATGTACTCAAAGTTCTCAATGCAATCTGCAATACGTCGATAATTTTTTTCGTCAATTTACATCGCAATAATTCTTAAATTCCAAACATTATTGAATATAAATTTGTCATATAAATATCGCTATTACAAATTTGGGTTGATCGTAGAGGGGGCAAATTTTTTTTTGGGTTGGACCACCCTTAACATGTTGGATGGAAAATAGATGTTGACCGATTCGCAGACCAAACCGATATGCACACAAAATTTCACGAAAATCGGTCGATCCATTTCAGAAGAGTTCATTAACAAACACCGTAACACGTGAATTTTATATACCTATTACATTTTATATATTAGATATCCCCGGTGAAAGTCGTTACAAAAGTTATGTCAGTTGAAAACTCAAATAAGATTTATTTATTAAATAGACAATTTAGAATAAAAAAAAAAGATTGTTTTCCGAGGTTTCCGAAGATATTTCCTAGGTATTTATGATAGTTTAGACGCATAATCACCTTCTATTCTATAGAATCTGGTATCTATTAAGCTGGTATTATTCTCTAAACAAACATGTGAATAGGCAAATTATTACAACAGAAATCCCATAAGCCGGTCTCACTATTTTTACTAGTAGTTACTACTTCTCAGCCCATAAATGACCCACCGCAGAGTCAGGCCTCGGAGGGGAATTAGCCTACGGGGCAGCAGCCCTGGTCTCAACACCTGGCCGCCCTCCACTGCAATTACCACGCCGTGTGTCGCGGCAGGTTGAGGCTTCCTAGCCAACTTTGAGGACAGGGGAGTCCCCAGAGCAAAAACCCACCACGACTCCGCGAGCCACTCTTCGTCTGGACTCTTCCCGTGGGAAGGGCTACATGCCTACATATGCGTACTTAATATTGTTCAAACATAATCTTTCGCATCATACGCCAAATATTGTTTAACTTGATCGTTTGGTTACTTTAGAACAGTCTGTGTACAAATATTTGTTTGTTCTATACATTTTCAGAATAAGGATCTAATTGGGTCCACATATTCTGTTTGTCTTTGGTTAAGAAAAGAATTACAAGTGGAATATTATGTTTACCCGGGTATCTTGTGTGTAACACATAGATAAACAATATCTGTCTACATTATTATGAAAAATAACGGGTTAAGTTGGCAAATAGAGAATTGCTCTAAAAAGGATTATTTATAAAATCTGTTGGTTTTTACAGTTCGAGGGGAGGACGATGGCCAAGCAAAGCTAAGATTTTACTTTGAGTAAGTAATGATCATCATCGCAACCCATAAAATACCCACTGCTAAGTAGGGCCTCCTCCATTGACATAAATGGAAATTAGCCTACTATACCAAGGTGTTTTGGAACATGTTTTCGTATCAAGTTTTCTTCTCTTGCAGTTAAGTTGTCAGCCTTGGTATTTTCTTTATTCGCCTCTTACAACGCCCACAGGATGGAACAGGGTGGTGACTTAATGTATTCTAAATCCGTCAGCACACGGACGAAGTAACTATATTGTATTCCATACAGCTAATCAAAAGTATAAATAGTACAAATTCAAATTAGAATATAAGAAATACCTAAATAATATGTTACCATAACACAATTTGAATTCAGGAACATTATAAAGAATATGAAAAGTTAAAATTACGATTTAACTGACAAATTGCTTACGCAATTTTGTGAGACAATGTTGTACTTTCAATGTCAATTCGTGCTTGTGTAAAATTAATAATAAAAACAGAAGTAGGTCTATGTTTAATATATTATCTGCCTACCCTAAACCATGAGCTTGTCTTTGACTCTGATTCTGCACCAGTTTTTTAAATAATGAATGTTTCATTTTTTTAACGGCTAGGTACATCACTGTTTCTCTTGGGCACTTAACAACCATACTAATCACAAACACAAATGACACCCAGACTCGGAGCTAGTATCTTTGGTTTACACAAAGACACTTGTCCGACCCCGGTATCGAAACGAGGACCTATGATCCAACCCCTAGGCCATCAACGTGTCTGGCGAACTTATTGTCGTGGTTACTGTTTCATCATCATCATTTCAGCCAAAAGACGTCCACTGTTGGACATAGGATAGGACAAGCCCCCCAAGGATTTCCACAAAGGCCGGTCCTGGGCCGCCCGCATCCACTGCTTTCCGGCGACCTTAACCAGGTCGTCGGTCCACCGTGTGGGAGGCCTACCAGCACTGTGCCTTCCGGAACGCGGTCGCCGCTCGAGGACATTTCTGCCCCACTGTTACCTTCTATCTATTAGTATTAACAAATCTTTATGATTGCATGCTGTTTGTCACACCTCTATGTTGTATGGTTTAAAGTCTTTCAGAAGACCCACTATGGAGTCCATCCACCTTGAAATTAAGGGAAATGACGCTACTGTGAAGGCAGACGAGACTCTTTTCTGTATATTATGTCCTTTAATCACACTCTTAGCGGTATGACCGCACACATGAACGGCATGTTGTCAACGGCACACGCGGGTCGGCGGCAGCCGTCGACGGCTGCAGTTGTCTGTGCCGTTGACAACATGCCGTTCGTGTGTATGAGCGCTTAGGATGAAATAGGATGCGGATATAAAGTATGTATTCTATATCGATTGGATATTCTTCTGCTTCTTAATTATTTATCCGTTCCATTTATTTAATAGCTTAATGCCATTAAGCATCATCTACCAGCCAATTATCAATATTTTATATTTCAGCTCTTTCGAAAACTTCATTGAATACCCAATGAATGATTCAAAAGGCATATTTTCGCAAGGCTGGTACAACTCAAGTCGCGCCACCGTCATAATTTGCCATGGTTATACAGGTAATTAACATTTTCCCGCACAAATACCACTTATTCAAGTATTTAGGTCTACGATTTAATGGTGTGATAAGTGTGTACTATATCGGACAAATGGACATTTTTACCATAACGTAAATTTAACTAGCAATTTTTTTAGTATCGAGACATGCAGTCCTTATAAATGAGTTAATATGTTGTTGCATTTAAGTCAATTGCACCCGTTTAAAGCCGAGCGGAAAAGAATAGGTACAAAGCAGTGTTAATGCATTTTTTAAATCTTAACCATTTTGAAATACTGTTATTTCTACCTTCATCATCATCATTTCAGCGAAAAGACATACATTGATGGACGTAGGTCTCCCCCAAGGATTTCCACGAAGGTCCTGAGCCACCCGCTTCCTTAGTTTTCCAGCGACCTTCACCAGGTCGTCACTCGAGGACTTTTCTGCCCCATCGGGCTTCAGTCCTGCGAGTTTTAAACCCTCTGTCACTTAAGTTTGGCAATCCTGTGGGCTATGTCAGTAACTTCGGTTCTCCTGCGTACCTCTTTAAATCTGATTCGATCTCGCAAGGAATTTCCAAGCTTAGCCCTCTCCGTTGCCCTTTGGGTGACTTTGAGCTTTTTGATGGCGACAATAGTGAGCGACCACGTCTCTGTACCATATGTCAACACTGCCTACATAAATAAGTGATAAAATTAAAGAAAATGAAATAAAAATTACATTTTTATTTTAATAATTTTTAAATCGAGTTCAGAAACTAGTTATATAGAGTAAAAACTTTTTGATTAATTATTCTTAGTACCTATTAACACGTAAAACGCATTTCAGGTCATGCAAAGGGCCCCGCGATGACAACCATTGTAAACACTTACTTGAAACTGAAAGAAAGCAACGTAGTTTTGCTTAACTGGGACAAGCTGGCTGCTTCAACGCATGGAACTTTCGTATCTTCATATTTGAATTGGGCAGCACCCAATGCTATGCAGGTATGAGAGCAAATTGTTTTTTTTTAATATTTTCATTTCTTATCAATCAATTAAGGCGTAAACACACTCCGAAGACGAAGGCATTGCGGTGACGGTTCATTGACCGACTTTATGCCATTATCATTAATCATCATATTTTGGCTGTAATGACGATGGTCATTTCAGCCAAAATACGTCCACTGCCGGACACAGGCCATCTCAAGGATTACCACGAAGGCCAGTCCTAAGGCGCCGCATCCATCGCTTTCCGGCGATCTTAATCAGGTCGTCGGTCCACTGTGTGGGAGGCGTACCAGCACTGCGATTTCCGGAACGGTCCTGCGAGCTCACTTACGTTTGGCAATTCTGTGGGTTATGTCGGTGACCCTGATTTTCTGAATTGATCTCGCAGGGAAACTCCGAGCATAGCCCTCTCCATTGCCCTATGAGCCAACATGATGTGATGATGACATGACATGATGAGACATCTACCATTCACTTTTTAAACTATTTAAAAAAAAAATTCAAAGTTGTTCTATTTGAAACGTGCCCAGAGCAGCATTGCAAAGCTGGATGGCAAAGCGAAATAAAGCCCAAACTTCTGGTCACTTTTTTTACAACAGTTTACATAGTGTAGGGTAGATCACTCTCCACTCCCCATACACCATATCGATCAATATGCGTAGCAATACAGTAAGACATCTAAGAAATAACACACCAATAAGATATTCAAGTTTCACGTGATTGCATGTGAATAGTTTTCAGAGGAACGACCTCTTGATATAGACGGAACACTTGCCGAGATATATTTGTTGCACAAAACTCGCTGAGTTTGTACGTACTACTGTAACGAGTACGCATAAATTTCGCAAGAGCAATCCCATTATGTAAACTGTCTTCGTCTGAACAACGCGCGACAAAATAATTTGTGCATTCGGAAGAAAAATACACAAAGAAAAATATAAAAAAATACAAAGGGGAAGGATATTTTTGACGATTTATTTTTTCCATTGCAGCATGAAAGACGTGATGTTATTAAATTGAATTTCTTATTAGTTATCCATGCAGGTCTAGCAGTGATACTCAACTTTGAATATTTATGTAAAGTTTGACCATAAACATAAAAATGTATGAAATACTGCATGACCCGACCACGATTTGCTGTGGCTTTTAAATATAAAATTTAAAGAAATTGAGATATTTCTACTTTTTAACGGAACTGTTACTACTAAGTTCATAGATGACCCACTGCCGAGTTTGGCCTCCTACAGTTACAGCAGGGTTAATTAGCCTACTGGACCAGACGGGTTGGCACAGGGTTTCGCATCATTTTTTTCTTGCGGCTTGGTTATCAGCCTTGTGATTTCCTTTTGTCGGTTCTAACGAGACCTGGATGGGATGGGGTGGGCTTGGAACACAAATATAAGCATATTTGGATAAAAATGCATGAAGCGGAAGTCACGTGACATTTAAAGCTGTCATAATGTTATTATTATTGCTTCAATGACTACTACCTACTACTCAGCCATTGCTGTTTTGGGCTTCCTCTCTCTAAAGAGAAGGTCTACTGTACCACGCTGGACAGACAGGGTTTCATTTCAAGTTTACCTTCTGCTGTCTCTCCTGTTTGGCGTTGTCATTTCCTTTTGTCGGCTGTTACGACACCCTCAGTATAAAATAGGATGGTGTCACTACGTATTTTAAATCTATCAGCACACGGATGTTATTATAGCGCTGGGAGCAATTTTGCAGCTGTAAATTTATCGTCGCACAGACCACCACTTCTACTACTACACAGCCCACAATCTCCCACTGCTGAGTCCGGCCTTCTCCCTTCACAGGCAGGGTAATTAGCATACTGTGCCATGCTAGCCAAACGGGTTGGCACCCACAAGTATATTCGTAAATAAAAATTACTCAGAGCAATTTTGTAGCTGTAAATTTATCGTCGTACAGACCACATATTATGTATTAGTAAATCGACGTCAATCAATAGTAATTTACGGAAAGTACAGAAGAGATATTAAACAATAATAATTAACTATTTGCGTTAGAAATCATTCACCAAACATTTTAAAGGCGCTTTTACTTTTATATCTATAACTATACTTTCCTAAGATAGCCTATTTTAATACGCTTTTATTAGCTTCGCTTGTATGTATGTATGTAACGGAATCTTTGAACATGATTTTGACCCAGTTAAAAACGTCGGATTAACACGAAATTTGGCATACTTATTAAGGGCCGATGACAATTCAATACTTTAAACATTTTGACCCGTTATCCTTACTAGGATAATAATAATAACGGTGATCAAGGTGGAACACCGCTCTTCGATGCAATAGCTAATAGAGATGTAAATATCATAAAGCTATTGCTATATTTTTTTGTGATTATTTAGCAATAGCTTTATGTTATTTCAACAAAAAAATAAATAATAGTTTAAAAAACTAAAAAAATACGCTTTTATAGAAATTGGAACTAAAAAATAGAAAATAAATATTAATAAATTTGAATTAAAATAGTGTCAAAAAAAATGATTTTATTGTAAAAAGCGTGGGGTGCTTTTCAGGATATTATCAAAATAACCATTCTAGTCATATCTGTTCATAAAATATTTAGAACTATTGATACCATGCACCCCACGCTTTTACAATAAAATATTTTTCTGACACTATTTTTGATTCAAATTTATTAAAATTTATTTTCTTATTTTATAGTTCGATTTTCTATAAAAGCGTATTTTTTTTAGTTCTTTTAAACTATTATTTATTTACAGTTAAATTCGACCTAAGTTTAAGTCTAGATAATGTTGATACACCGTCGACGAGGTATGTAGATTCAGTTCCACAAAGACGGAGTCGCCGGTAACAGCTAATAAATAAATAGATAAACCGGGCTTTCCACAGACTTTCTGCTTCAAATCCTACTAATATTATATACGTAAAAGTTGTAGTAATGTATTTTTGTTAGTCTTTGACGCAAATACTACTGCATGGATTTTGAGGTTAAGCGATCGACTGCTGCGCAGCATGTCGCGGGTTCGATTCCCGCACGGAAGAAATATTGTACGACCTACAAGTATTTGTTCCGGGTCTGGGTGTTTTCTATGTATAATATGTATGTATTTACAAAAAAATATGTATATGAGTAGTTTATCATCCATCTCGTTACCCTATCACAAGCATTAAGTTCCTTAGCTTGGGACGAGATGGTGTTGTGTGAAATGTCCAAGGATATTTATATTTATTTATTTTTTATATTATTTAAAAATCAAAATAACACATAGGCTTATAATACTTATAAAGATTTGTGTAACTATAACAGACTTTTGTATTTTGTGATAAATACCGTAATTTTTCTATATTCCTCAACTCGTTCATTCTTAAAATTTTCTTTGTGCCTCATTTACGAGTAGTTCATGCTTCAAATTTTATTTTGTATTTTTTCGTTTATAGTTGGGAATGGATTTTGCTGATACTCTGCTGAGTTTATCTGCCGCTGGTTTGGATTTGAGCTCGACACATTTGGTGGGACACTCACTCGGAGCGCATGTAATTGGCATCGCTGGAAATAAAATCCAGCAAAGTGGAATTCATCTACCGTGGTATGTCATACATATTTGGAATAATTTGGATTCTTGCATTTTGCCTCAATTTGATAGATAATAAGAGTAATAAAAGTCTTTCCTTCAAAGACGTTTGAGAGAACCCTTAATGATAAAGAATTACTCTTCTCAGCATTTTAAAATATATTTATATATACGAAAATACAAATTTTAGTATAATGACACGTCGTCCATATTGGATTGAAAGAAGCGCTGTAAGAAGCCTGTAGCATGTTTTCATAATGGCCAGTTAATACTGTTTGCATAAACACGTATATAGACATTTATAATGACTGCTGATGATCGTTTTTACTTTCGAAACAGGATAATCGGTTTGGACCCAGCAAGCATCGCTTACGACGACAAACCAGAACATTTACGGTTAAACGCGAAATCTGCCAAGTACGTCGCTGTAATACACTCGGACCCCAGCAAGTATGGCACCAGAAAACAGCTAGGCACCGTTGATTTCTGGCCAAACTTCAGGAATGGGCCAGTATTGCAACCTGGATGTATCGGTGGATCGCACCCACGATTTTCTCCGCAAGGTAACTACTTCTGAATTCATCAAGAGTACTTTATCTCCATTGAACGCCTGGTGGTACAAGGCCAGGTGGAAGGAAAAGGTCCGATCACTTACCCAATGGACAGATCTTAGAAAATCAGCGACGCAAATATGTGTAGTGGCATGCTCTCGTTATGCTATACACCGTACAGTTGAGGGAAATTGCAAGAGAGGCGACGCGAACCAGATGTGGCAGTCTTCAACGAACGTCACATTTTACAACCACGACCACTCTGACAAGAGTGTACGACTAGGAAGGAATTTAATGTCCAGCAATAAGTGCCGTGGTATAATTACTATCGAGCCTTGTCTACTGTTAAGTAATTGCCGTCTTTACCATTTCCGATGTAACAATTGGAAAAAGCTTATGGAGTTTGAGACTATACTAGCGTAGTCTAGAACTCTACATTTTTAGTCGTGGTTGCAATGCCTATGAGACGTAAATAAATAATTTTTTGTGTCACCAAAACACGTTACCTACTGCTAGGAATCTTCAAGCCGATACTATCAGTTTTAAAGAAAGGTCTTTAAATATGTTTCTAGCTCTGACTTATTCAAAATTGAGCAGGAGTTTTGGTGAATAGATTTTCACATCGTCTTCCTTTCCTTGGATTGAATTTATTATTTATTCAGACAATGATATTTATTATGTATCAAGCGTAACAGGCTACCTACCGATTGAAAATATCTTCCAACTCAGGATTGTCATATATTTGCTTTCGTCGTTTCAGCCCATAAATGACCCACTACTGAGTCACGCCTCCTCTAAATGGAGAGTAATTAGCCTACTGTGCCACGCTGGCAAGACGGGTTGGCACAGGGTTCGTTCCAAGTTTTCCTTCTCTTGCGGCTAGGTGATCTGCCTATTGTGTTACTTTAGTCGCCTCTTACGACACCCTCATGATGGTATGGGTTGGTGACATTGTGTATTCTAAATTCGTCACCACACGGATATTTTTTTGCTTTAGATCTGTGCAATCACAATCGATGCTGGCAATTATACATTGATGCTTTGAACCACCCGGGTACATTGCTCGCTACTTATGCCCGGAACTTCAGAATTTGGAAACGATACTCCAAAAGAGATCGTTTGGCCACTGTGTTGGACATTGGAAAATTCCATAAAGAGGTGTAAGTAACAGTCATTTGAATGCTTTTCTGTATAATTATAATTCTAGGTGTATAGCCGGTTTTGCTTAATCCTGGAGATCGTCGGTTGTTCACAAGCTTCTGGAAAAAACACAGTGCATAATTTTAAGTTGACGCAATAAAAATATCACGTTTTCACAAAATCTAAAAGATCGCTCTAGACAATTGACCAGTTGCATAATGCCTTTGGGCGTCGCTCACTTTAATATAGCAAACCACTTCGCCAGCTGATGCACAATAGACCTTTTCAACGCCGAGAGGAAGGGAAACGATTTATAACATCTCATTTCCGTCTCTTGGACTTGGTCCAGGTGATTCGGTTCAGAAAGCGCTAGTTGCCCTGTGCTACCAAAATATAGGATATTTTAAGTCACGTATAAAAATTCTGTAATATAATGAAACATTACCCGATCACTCTTTGCTCTAGTTCAAACATTTCCAATGGAAAATTCGGAATAAAAAGAACAAAAACAGTGATCTCTTGAGTAAAGGTTTCAAGTCAATCCATCAACTACTTTCCGCGATTTTCTGACGCAAACACACGGAAGTTTTTTTTGGTGTTTATTTAACGCAAATGAATGGAATATTTTCCCAATTTTATTGGAGTTGTCAATTTCATTGAGTTATAATCATCAAACTCATCAATACAACCCTCCAAGCTCATAAAGGTGCAAGAATGACTTTGAGCTTGAAAAAGTTTTTCTTGCACCTTTATGAGCTTGGAGGGTTGTATTGATGATTTTGATGATTATAATTCTATAACTACATACGTCTTACAGCCGCGAATAACATTTTAATCAACATACAACCTAGCACTGACCTGCAAATTGCAGAAAACGTAAGAAAATTTGAATTTCGCGGGCTACCCTGGAACATTCACCTTAACCTGTAGATCGGTTACGCACAGTCCACTAGGCTATGGTAATCTTCTTCTTCTTCTTTGCTTAAACCTATACATTGCATGGCAACTCTGGCAATGTCGAGTGTTGAAGTGAAACGATGGAGGGGTCAGAAAGATCCAGAACTAGTGCTAATTATTTGGTTACATTTAGCTGTCCGTTTTCACGTTACTAACGTGTGTCGACTGCCGTAGATGTTCAAATACCCTCTGAAACATTGTTACTGGCACTCGCACGGGCAGATGTTTATTAAAATGGCATATTTATACTTTTTTGCAGTGTACCGGGAAATTATTACTTCGTGACAGCATCCTCATCGCCTTATGGGCTTGGTGAAGATGGATTATGAGAGATCCAAGTCAATCATTAAACTTTCTCACAAACTTATAATGAACACTGAAAACGGCTATGAGGCCTTGATTTCAACTTGGCTAGGGTGCGAATACGTGCGCCAAGTTATTTTAGTAATTTCAATGAAATGCATTTTAAGAAATATACAATTGTTATGAACATGGTGTTTTTATTGTTAACTTTACTTTTGATTTAATAGTCCTAGTAAAGTTCTTATTTGCAAAGCCGGAACGGGCCGCTTGTACTGGAGTGAAAAGTAATATTAAGTTTTGGTCATGTCGATCAGACGCAGTGCAGGTAGGCCTCCCACACGGTGGACCCGACGACCTAGTTAAGGTCACCGGAAAACGATGCATGCGGACGGCCCAGCCTTTATGGAGATCCCTGGGGCCTCCCCCAAGGATCTCCACAAAGGCTGGGCCGTCTATCAGTGTCCAGTAGTGGACGTCAATTGGCTGAAAATGATGATGATGATTTCATTAAACATTGATTATTTATATAAAAACAGGCCCAAAGTGTACTGAGCTTAAAGTGCATTGGATTCACTGCAGCTGCAAAATTGTTAGCAAACTTTTACATTTACCAATACTTATTTTAAAATTGCTTTAAAACAGCAGTTAATAATGTGAAACCATGGCAATAAATTCGAAATTCACACAAAACAAAATGCAATGCAATTTTATTTTTCAGTTTAAAATGTTCCCTCAGTTGTTACGCAATATATTATTTGCATTTCAAAATGGCATGTATAAATATGAACACTCAATAAATTTATGTCTTGATACAACAGATTAATTCATGTTTAGTTTTAAGACTGTATAATTAACTAATAAGATATCGTTATTTTTAGTGCACCACACTTTGTCTCTGCACTGCCCAAGGCAAACTGGCAGACAATGCCTAAGGCCTCTATACTCTACTCTACATCGTTGGGGCAGAAGCATAAATAAATAAAAACAATTTATGTTTTAAAATGTAATGTTTCTTTCCATTTTGTACTCTTGTGAGTTTGGAATAAGCCAATGTTATCCACCCTGCCTGTATATTTTCAGGCGGGAATATTGACTCTAGGTAGGAGGCAGGAGGTCTATTTCTGTCTATCTATTTGGTTACTATATCTGTATTATAAAAGTTCACTTCACTATCGAATACTTACTCGCACAACTAGCTAATATTTTACTATGTAAACATGACGGAGATGTCTATAGATTTAGCTAAAGAAGTATTGTTTCGCGTTTTTTTTCTTGTAATCTCCTGATACTTCAATGAACGATTGTTAAAGCTACCATACTGTAATCTCTAATTTAGAGCCAGATATGTCCGACAGAGTAAAAGCGTTCCCTATAACGTACGCGTCTTAGAATTGCTCCTTAGCTTAATAAACATGACAAGGAAACATAAATTTGGCCATTTACTGCAAGTTATGGTGTATTTTCGCAGTCTTCTTTTGTTATAGAGTCATAAGGAAACATAGTACAGAAGAACATAGTCTATTCAAAAAGAAATTTATATAACTAGAAATGGATGTTCTTCTAGGTACGGACATTCATGGACAAGAAACCGATTTCAACGATTTCCTAAAGTAATATGTCACATACATTTTTTATTTTTATTTTAATCCGTGTATACGTCTGTTATCCTCACGTTTTATTTTAATTTGTTACTAGAAATGTACTCTTTACTAAATTGTTTCAAGGCGAGCTTGTTTCATTAGAAGGCTTACTAAAAAGAGCATACTTGAAGTAAATACTTTGCTAAAATTTAACATTGAATACTCCTTTGTTTATTGTGAACTAGCGACCCGCCCCCGCTTCGCACGGGTGCAATGATGAACTCTAAATTTATCAGTATTTCACTACAATATTGTGGATGTGTTATTACATATAAACATTCTTGAATCACTCTATCTATTAAAAAAAAACCGCTTCAAAATCCGTTGCGTAGTTTTAAAGATTGAAGCATACATAGGGACGGACAAACGACAGCGAATTTGTTTTATACTATTTAGTGAGGATAGTTATAGTAAAGTATGAGGTCAAATTGAGAATAGAATTACGTTTTAAAAAAAAAATATTATTGATGGTCGTATTTCGACCTCTGAACTACCACTAGTTCTTTTAATTTTAGAATTTACATTTTTGCCTTTAGATTAACGACTATGGTTATAGTCGTTAATTTAATAGTTCTTCTTAAAATGCAATAACACGGAAGGAAAGAACAAAATAGGTGGTTATGTATAAAATGAAAGCTGGATGACTAAAGTGCATTAGCAACTGTTTCTGGCGCGAGAGCTAAGTGCAGTTTGACGGAGCAGGTGCCATCAGTTTATTTTTATCTACCAAGCAACAGCTTTGGTTAGTTAAAGTAATATTTTAGCCCCACGAAAAAGTGGGTTATTAATTTTATTTCTTTCTTCTGTGTCAGTCTGTGGTATCTACATGATGAACACATATACACATCTGTTTTTTATAGAAAAGGCCGGGTAGAAAATCTAATCAGCTGTTTGAAGATAATAAGTTCATTTTTAGTTATATGGGTGACTTCTTAATTACTCCCTAAGAAATAATCATAAAGTGGCTGAACAACCCATTCTAAGCAGAAATTTATAAGTTGTTATATAACGTTAAAAGCAGCACTATCTATTTGCGAAAAAGAGTTCTAATCAAAGATCAACGCAGACGAAGTTGCAGGTAACAGCTAGCTTTAATATACCTGAATTGTGTGATTAATTTTGCCTCTGGCGAAATGAAACTTTATTTATTAAGAATTGAACACTTTTTAACGTTTATCGCAAATATATTATTTACATTATTTGATTACGCGACGACGACTGCTGCAAAGCATTCGAAACGTCGGATTTTAAATAAAGTAAAATACCCGCGATGAATTCGTTATAAAGTGTTTAATATCAATGTGTAATAATCGCGAAAATCGATATCAGAGACGTATTTGTCGTGTCAATAAACCAGTATTTAATTTACCAGGGGATTATATGAGTTCAGTCTCCACTTACTATCAGGTTGACTATATAAATGCCTCGTTGGTCTAGTGGTCAGATGTGCCGCCTCTGGATCATCGGGTCCCGGGTTCGATTCCGGGGTCGGGCCAGTGTCTTTGTCTAAACCAGAGGCACTGGCTCGGAGTCTGGGTGTCATTTCTATCTATAATATGTATGTATTTACAAAAAAAATTTATATAAGTAGTTTATCATCCATCTCGTTACCATAACACAAGCATTAAGTTGCTTAACTTGGGACGAGATGGCGTTGTGTCAAATGTCCAAGGATATTTATATTTATATTTATAAATATCTCATTACATAATATGAACCACTGCTGAATCCGGCTTTTCATGAAAGGTAAATATCTTGATGTCTTCCGCTGGCTATAACGGCACTCAATTGGTGACATTCTAAATCCGGCACCAAACGGACTACATAATATCGTCGTTTCAACCCATAAACGACCCACTACTGAGTCAGGCCTTCTCCAATTTTATTGGGGGAAGCTAGTCTACTGTGCCACGCTGGTAAGATGGGCTAGCACAGGGACCGTGTCAAGTTTTCCCTCTCTTGCGACTGGGTGATCTACCTTTTGCGTTCCTTTAGTCGGTTCTTACGACACCCTCAGGATAATATGGGTTGGTGACATTATGTGTCTAAATCGATCACCACACGGAAAAAAGTAATATAACTATAAAAATACTGTAGTCCAGTGAACACAAAACATCGATAGCAGTCACCGGAACATTTGTTTTCTTGACTGTATGCCGTTTAACACGGGATAACTAATGGTCTGCGGTGCATAGTGCAGGTTGGCGGGAAAATATTACCTGTCCAATATATTCTTTATTATTAGATTTTCTCCTTGGTGCTTCTGTCCGAAGCTTAAGTAATTATGTTCATAAAAGTTTTTGAAGTACGTTGTCTGTTTTTTAATAGAATTATAATAATGGAGACTGAGATCAGAGATTAGTGACATTGATACCCATGAGATACTTTTTAGAGACCAAGTTTTTGTTGCAAGCAAACATTTGTTCTTTTAGACGAACATAAATTTCTGGCATCTAATATTATTTTTTATTAGTTTTCTATAACGCTTTGTTAAATTTCAAATGGAAACTGGTACAGAAACACGAAAAAGGAAAATCACTATCACTACACAGTATAAAACAAAGACACTGTCGTCTGTCCGTGTATGCTTAAATCTTTAAAAACACGCAACGGATTTTGAAGCGGTTTTTTGTAATAGATAGAGTTATTCAAGAGCCAGGTTTATATGTATAGTACATGCCTAATGGCACCCGTGCGAAGCCGGGACGGGTCACTAGTAGTTTAATATAATTTTGTCATAGTCTATGTCAAAATACACCACAATGCAAGCATTTTAATTATTATCTCAGGTTTTTCTATTGCATTGCGACATTTGTTCGTTTGATTATTATAATCAAATTTATTTTGTATAAAGATATCTTGATTAAATGAAAATTAAGAGTAATGCGTACTAAGCGCGCTCGCATACGTAGATAGATAGATAGATAGATGAACTCTTTATTGTACACAAGAGAATTATACTGAACACATTACTTAAAAGCAACAATTTGTACAAAGGGCGGTCTTATCGCAAAATGCGATTTCTTACAGACAACCTTGGGATGGACATTATTTAGAAGTTATGAACGGGTAGTACGAGGTACAATAATACATACTTATTAGATTAATTATATCAATTAATATGGAAAGGGAAAAAAAGAAGATTGATAGATTAAATACTCTAGAATTAATAAATAATAGTATAAAATTATAATAGATACATACAAATAATACTTATATATTCATATAATATACTAGCTTTTGTGCGCGGCTTCGCCCGCGTGATCTTCGAACCCGTGCATATTTTTTATGAAACTAAAATCGGTTATTGTGACTAAACTATGATAGTTAGATATGTGCTCTCGCGGACTTTTTTGTAGATCTTTATAAGACCTACAAACCCGTAGTACATAATTTTGTTCTATTGTCAATAGTTTTTGCAGCGCACGCATAAATAGGGTTTCGATTTTACACCTTGGTTTACAAAATCGCAATTTTCATACGGATCCCTAATTCTTTTGAAAATAAAATATAGCCTTTAACCTTCCTCGATAAATGGACTATCTAACACTGAAAGATTTTTTGAAATCGGACCAGTAGTTCCCGAGATTAGCGCGTTCAAACAAACAAACAAACAAACACACAAACAAACAAACTCTGCAGCTTTATATATTAGTATAGAGTATAGATACATAAATAAATACATACCAAAATATTAACGGGTGATAGGATATGTGCCAAGTGTTTTGTGACAGGCGTAGGTACGTAGGTACTTGTATAAATATACATTTTTAAAGGATCACCTGCCTGGGATCCATTCATTAAATTGATCAAATCTCAATCAAAATACTCATCTGCAACACCTCTGGACACCGTGAGCGATTTCTGCGTGCACATGGAACGTTATCAATAAAAATAATTATAGGCGGTAGATTTTATCTGTTTCTATGTAGTTACTTTTGAAGACCACTGTCATTTAGTCTCGCCCGCGATCACGACTGCTGCACTCCATTCGAAACGTCGGGAATTAAATAATGTAATATATACGCGATAAATCCATTAGAAAGTGTTTAATTTCAATTATGTAGGCATTACTGGCTTTCACTCGCGACAAAGTCGAACCCGTTCACATCGCGATTTTCACTATTCCCTCCTAATGCACCCCTTGGTCATATTTTCTTGATAAGCACGACATACTTATGTCCCATCTATTACCATGGCAACTCATCAAAAAGCGGTTTAATCGTATTTATTATATCTTCACGATTTTCGAGCAGTTTCCAATTTACCTCTTCATACAATCCCTCCTTACCCATATTAAAGCGACGACGTACAAAACGGCAAAAGCGGTCGAACCGTTCTAGAGTTTGGTTCTTAACACATTTAGCGATTCATTTTCAACATACCTACCGATAATGCGAAATAGTAATTTAAATAGTAAGTAATCTAAAAAATGTCTTCTATGATTGAATACTCCCACCTCATCAATGTATGTCATATGTCCGTGTGGTGACGGATTTAGAATACACAATATCACCAACCCATACCGTCTTGAGGGTGTCGCAAGAGGCGACTAAAAGAACGCAAGAGGCAGATCACCTAGCCGAAAGAGAAGGAAAACTTGATACAAACCCTGTGCCAACCCGTGTTGCCAGGGTGGCACAGTAGGCTAATTTCCCAGTAGTGGGTCATTTATGGGCTGAAACGACGAACGACGACCTCATCAATGATCCACTGACCTACAACATGTGTTCGTGTGGTGACGGATTTTGAATATACAATATCACCAACTCATTCCTTCCTGAGGGCGTCGAAAAAGGCAACAAAATGAACGCAAGATATAGGTCACTTGGTCGCAAGAGATGGAATTCTTGATACAAACCCTATGCCCGTATTGCCAGCATGGAACGGTATGCTAATGTTCTGTGAACTTGGTTGAGGCCCGGCTCAGTGAGTCATTTGTGAGGTAAAACGACGACGGCCAACTTTAATGCACAATCTAAAAGTATTGTCTAATCTAAAAGTCTAATCATTCCTGCTCATTAATGACTCACTACTGACTCAGATATTTACTCGACCAATTTTATGGAGATGAAATTAACTGACTGCGTCACGCTAACCAGGGGCTTGCACAGACCATGTTAATTACTTTTATTGAAGAAGACCAAATTTAATTATCATCTAACAAGATCTTAATTTGGACTTCAAAAGGCATTTGCCCTTAAATGAGGAAGATGAAAAATATTCGAATTACCAAGGTTTGCTGTCGCGCTAAATTCCTTTCTTGCTCAGGCTCCAGTCGTATATTTTTTAAATAGCATATTGGATGTCCCTCTACCGAAGAAAGGTCTCCCCTTTGCTTTTTGTTTTGTGCAATTTCCGTCCATGACTTCCCCGAGAACGTGTCTAAATTATCTTGGCACCTTTGTCTTTGTCGGGCCCGACCGCAACGTTTAATTCATAGAGCATTTCTTTTCGCTACAGTAAGCGTAATTTAACTGTTGATATTTGCGAGAAAACAAAATGGAGAAGTGGAAGCTTTTTACGTTTTGTTTCACGACAAAATTTCAATTCCATTTTAATTTTCAATGCGCCCCAGATATTAGGAAAGTTTTGAAAATTATGCTATTTTTGCATTATTGTACACATATTGAAATTAAACACTGGTTACGGGAGAGTTTTTCCCGTGACCACGACTGCGGCACTCCATTCAAAACGTCGGGAATTAAATAATGTAATTTATACGCGATAAATTCATTAGAAAGTGTTTAATGTGTAATAATCGCGAAAACCTAAGAAATCGTATTGTATATAATAATAAATAAATAAATAAATATCCTTGGACATTTCACACAACGCCATCTCGTCCCAAGCTAAGCAACTTAATGCTTGTGTTATGGTAACGAGATGGATGATAAACTACTTATATACATTTTTTTTTTATAAATACAAACTTATTATAGATAGAAAAACACCCAGACCCGGAACAAATACTTGTAGGTCGTACAAATATTTCTTCCGTGCGGGGATCGAACGTTACTCCGTAAGGTGATGGATTTAGAATACATAGTGTCACCATCACATTCCACCCTGAGGGCGTCGCAAGAGCCGACAAAAGAAAATTACAAGGCCGAAAACCTAGCGGCAAGAGAAGGAAAACTTGAAACGAAACCCTGTGCCATCCCGTCTGGTCAGCGTGGGACAGTACGCTCACTACCCCCCATGTAGTAGGAGGAGGCCCGACTCAGCAGTGGGTCATTTATGGGCTGAGTAGTATAACGGAAGGCAAGTTGATATTGTAACATCAACAAACGTACTTGTTAGTAGCTATCTCTCTATGTCTTTCAGCATCTCATTCCATTAAATACCCACCCCTACGATTATATGAAAGAAAAGTAGCATATTGTGCCTCGCAGGCCAAATCTATGAAAACACAGGGTGTACCGAAAGCCCTATTGCCACAAAGATAAGATTTAAAAAGTTATTGATAAAGATACGGTGTCCAACATTTTTGAAAAAGTAAAACAAAGTTAAAACCAATTTAAAAAGCAACATTTTCTACTTCAACTATTTTCGAATGTATCATAGCTTGAGAACTAAGCACAAAGCTCTTAAGGCCTCCTCCTCCTTGCGTCGTGTGTCCTCAGGGCTGAGGGTCGTGACCTCTATGGAGTATTTTACTGTGGACAATTTCACGCCATGACGCTCTGTCTTCTGCAGCGTGAATTGCGTCACATACAGTGGTGTCAAGTACGGCGCGTATTTGGTCCGACCATCGCATGGGGGAACGGCCCTTCGTTCTTTTTCCTTCCACCTTTCCGGTCAGCAGCAGTTTTTCGATGCTGTTGCTACTCTTGCGCGCTATGTGGCCAAATAAGTCGAACACTCTACGGAGACATGTGGTGTGGAGTCTGGTCTTAATTTTCAGCGCAGCTAGTATAGATTCATTGGTCCGATGTTCTGTTCTATGAATTCTAAGCATTTTTCTCCAGCACCAAATCTCGAAAGCATCTATACGTGTTCTGTCGGGTTTCCTAATTGTCCATGTTTCTGAGCCATACAGGAAATTTGAGCTCTTAAGGAACATACTATAAATACCATTACTACCAATCAGCCCATAAATGTTTCGGGCGTCATCCCATCAAAGGCTTAGAGTATAACGAGTTAGAGTTTGTTTCTTTGATTCCGTTAATCTGTTTATGGACTGCCTTGTTGGTCTAGGGGTTGGATGAGCCGCCTTTTGATCACGGGTCCCCAGTTCAATTCCGGGTCGGTCAGGTGCCTTTGTGTAAGCCAGAGGCACTTGCTCTTTGTCAGGCTGTCAATTGTGTTTGTGAATTTTATGTTTGTAAACTGCAACCGCGATACAGGTTTTGTCTAGTGCTGGTGGGATTACGTTTATCTTCTTTCGTACACATAAAAATTAATGTATGTCATATGTTCTTTATAGAATCGTAAACTATGCGTCTGATCATGTGATGATCTTCAGGAAAGTATTGTGCATAAAACCACGAAGGTTTATGAACAAAAAAAAATTTTTTATTTATTTATTATCTTTCCTTCACATTTATTATAGTTAGTGGCGTAGCAACGCGCCCAGGGTAGAGCTAGTTTAACAATAAAAAAAAAATACTACAAAGGAGTGATTACAAATCACAAAGTGAGCAGTAATCACAAATGTCAACAAACCGGGCAGACTAAGGTATAACATCGGCATAATGACGGGTTCAGCGCCCACGCGGGCAAAGCCACTCTCAGAGGCTTGTGTTTAATATGTAAAGCCATGGAACAACCAAAATATTTCAGCCATGTGTTTTTTTCTCGTCAAAATTGTTTACATTTTTGGGCTCGAGAAAATGGGGTTCGTTTTACGACGAGTAGGATTTTTATCCGTATACGCTTTTACGTCACACAGATAAATAAGTGAGTGTGTTTTGTTACTTGACAAATGGAAATGTTTAAAATAAACATTTCTCTTAAAAGTTAACAGCATTGTACTATTATTAATTGTATATTTTAGGGATTATTAGACGAATAGTCTCCCTTGGAATTTTCCCAATCTCGTTGAATTTGGCACCAATGTAACTTGACTTGACCAACCACTTCTATTTAGGCAGAATGATGTTTATTATAATAATACCTGAAGCAAAAATATTGTACCACTTTTTATGAAAATTACACGAATTGAGAAAAATGATTCTACGCACAGTTAACGTTTATATGGGGTGTAACAAAACCCCTCCGTCCATCCGAAGTTAGGGTATAGAGCTAATCAAAAGCAGCAGTTTTTGTGTTAAAATGTCTATACTTATTAAAATATGAGTGCGGTATCGAGGTTTCCTAAAGCAGAACCACAGGTCCACTGAAAATCAACCAACTAGTTATCGGCATTCTCTTACACGATTATCAGTGATCGGAGTAGGTATATTAAATTAGGGTCAATGATCTGAAAAGGTAAATATTAGTGTAGACATTCCACGAGAATTAGATAATTATATTTTTACGGAACTTTGCAAGGTATTAAAATAATAGTAGATCCTTATTTTTTTATAATTTGTACCTTTAATATTGTGTGATGTAGAACCGATGTGTAGAACGATCATTTTCTACGTAGGAATGGATTTTAGACGTCAAAAGAAATAGATCGATATCAGAAAATATAAAAAAAAATATGATATTTTATTTTAATTGTGGACGTAAAAATTATCAGGATGAAGTACCTGAATGAGCATTAAATTATATTGTTTAATTGTACTGCAGCCTCCGTGATGAAAGAGACTTGAGAGCCTTGATCCATCAAAGCTCTTAAAGCAATAGCAGTCCCAAATTGTGACTCGACCTTGACCAAGTCTGTCGGCAACAAGCCATATAAAATGGCGTATCCATGTTATTCTTTATGTGAACATTTCCGACGCAAGTAGCAAAAATCAATATACCTACTCCGATCACTGACGATTAGTAAGCTGATTTCCATAATGTTTCTGGGATTCTCTCTGCTCATTTCTTGAGTTATGATAATTTCGTGGGAAGACATAAAAAATACAGGGTTTTTTTTCTGAAAGCTGGTTAGCAGTATTATCGATTATTTCGTTAAGGCTATGGATTTTTTTGCACCTTGTTTAAGAAGGAAAGCGTAAATCTATACAAATAAATAAAATTGTAGTGTCTGTTTGTAATATAAAATAACCCCTTTTTATATGACAGACAAAAATAGGATTTTGGTCTATGTACTGTACATAGACCAAAATCATATTTTTGTCTGTCTGACTGTCCGTTGTTTGTTCCAGCTAATCTCTGAAACGGCTGGACCGATTTTGACGGGACTTTCACTTATAGGTAGCTGATGATATAAGGAGTAACTTATGCCCGCGGGTAACATCGCACCCGTGCGAAGCCGGGACAGGCCGCTAGTAGCTAATATTTATTTGCAACTATCTGAGTTCCGCGATGTTACCCTGTGCGATGTACTGTGTATACATACTTACGCATTTAGTAAATAGTGTTTTTTTATTATTACAAACAGACACTCCAATTTTATTTATTTGTATAGATATAAATATGTATTACAAATAAGAAAACGTTAGACATCATCATCACTACATATTATAAAACAAATCTTGACAACTACGCAACGCATTATGAAGCGGGTTTTTTTAATAGATAGAGGGATTCAAGAGGAAGGTTTATATGTATAACTAGCGACCCGCCCCGGCTTCGCACGGGTGCAATGAAGAACCTCAGAATTTATGAGTATTTCTCTACAATATTATGGATGTATTAGAAATATAAACCTTCCTCATAAAACACTCTATCAATTAAAAAATCCGTTGCGTATTTTTAAAGATTTAAGCATACATAGGGACGGACAGACGACAGCGACTTTGTTTTATAATATGTAGTGATACATGCATAAAATTGTAGAGAAACACTGATAAATTTAGATGTTCATCATTGCACTGCACCTGTGCGAAGCTGGGGTGGGTCGCTAGGTCTACAAATATTTGTTGGTCTAGGGGTTGGATGTGCCGTGCCGCCTTTGGTCCAACGGGTCGCCGGTTCCATTATGTGTGTTGTAAAGTGCCCCCGCGATACAGGCTATAACAGAGTAGAGAAAAATCACATACATAGGTATACATAGCATGTTCATGATGATCATTCCAAGCCCATTTCATAGTGAAACAGTCGTGGTTACCTCAAGAGGTTTTGTAATACAGTCGCCTGGTCGACTTCTTATAATTATTACAATAAAACGCTACCTATCAAAGAAACGATCATTCATTATCGGCGAAAAAAATAATTAAACAACTTTTTTTAACTTCCATTCCGTAATTGCGCGCCATCGAAGATAATGATTCGTCGAATATCGGGGAAATTAATCATTCTAGAGCTGAAATTTTTGCACCAATCATTAAAGGCACTTAAAAGCCAAATGGATTTTATGAGGCGGATGCCAAATGGATTCTCAATGGGTTTTTGGTTACGAATGTACCTTAGAGCCCTTAACCTATTTTGCGGAAATATTCCATAATTGACAACATAATTTGGCATTATACACCAGTACAGGACATAGTGTGGTGAATACATATTGTCACCACCCCATTCCGTCCTGAGGGTGTGGTAAAATGAAATTTTATGGCAGTAAATCAGCCGCAAGAGAAAGAAAACTTGGTATGAAACCCTGTGCCAATTCGTATGGCCAGCGTGGCACAGTAGGCTCAATACCCTCCATGTAATTAGAGGAGGCATGACTCAGCAGTGGGTCATGTAGGGCCCCCGCGCATTTAGGCGGCCAGTCTCGCGGCCTGGCCGCATAATGCGCGGATTGGTCGCGGCGGCCAATAGGCCGCGTATGTGACGCGATGCTTTTCGTAGGCCGCGCGACCAAAACTTGGCCGCGCGGCCTGGCCGCGTAATGCGCGCAGCTATATACATCGTAGAAGAATTTGTTGGCCGCAGCGATTTGGCCTAAATGCTATATAAAGTAATGTGTAAGTTGTGATTACAATTGAACCAGAGCAATCTATTTACCATAACGGAACTAACCCAATTTAAAGTTAACGTATACGAAGTCTGCGCTTAATAACTAGAAGTAAATTAATAACATTCTATTAAAAAATGTAAACTGACTTCAACAAATATCAAAAAAACAACTTAAAGCGTTAAAAATAACTAATTAATGAACCGTTTGAAGCCAGTGCTTTAGATGTACCTGTATCCTAATTAACGGTAGTGGTCGGTGTCATTTTAAGTTGACACCGACCGCTACCGTTAATTAACTATTAATAACTACGTTATATAGTGGTTTTTGGTTAACATATTTTTGAACAAAACTATTTTATTTTTGGTGCCTATGACTGCGAACCAACAAGTAATAAGTAATCCAAAAATACCCAAATTTGCCTTTCAATAAATATTTTGTTCAAGTTTTATAGGAAACTACTGAATCGATTTCAATGAATTTCTAGTCTAATCGGTAAGCAATATCAATTGAACAAAACAATCAACACGGTTTATAAATGCATACATGTATACAATGTACAAAAAAATAACATGACGAATTGTGAACTTCATTTTTTTAAGTCGGAAAAAGTTAAAGTATTCTTTAAACAAACTTTATTGTAACAATTTTTTAAATATCGGACAGCAGAAATGCCAAGAGGCAACCAAGTAAAGTACCGATACCGCGATAAAACTTGCACAGCAATCACTAAATTTCGTTGACTAAAGGAATACGCACACTTCCTACTGATATCCACTAAGTTTGCAGCTGTCGAGCCCCAACCGGAGATGACGTAGGACGGCAGTCGATCATCATAACCCTTTCCACGGACATATCCTCTGCATAATAGCAGCTCCTCGGTGAGTAACTGCAGATAGTGCTAGGGAAGATATCCCGTATATCATCCACTATAAAGCCTTCGTGTTGACGTGACCAATAAAACAGCTACCAAAAGTCCAATATGTGTACGTGTGTGTATAAGGTAAGTACTGTTATGTTTTTTCATTTACACAGTTTTGGTATAAATATTAAATCATTAATGAACTAATACCGTCTGATGAGACACTGCAGACTGCACTGAGTCATCAGCCCATTCTATTCTGCGGGTGTTGTAAGAGCCGACTAAAGGAAATGACAAGGCTAGGTTAAGCCGCGTGAGAAGGCCTACCCATATACATCATAGGCTGTTCGTGAGGTGACGAATTTAGAATACATATAGTCACCACCCCATTTCATAGCGGTAAGATAAAGAACTCATGTGCCAAGCTGTCTGGCCAACCTTGCCAGGCTGGCCGGCAATGGGTTAATTACCCTCCATGTAACTGGACTCGACCCAGCAGTGGGTCATCTATGGGCTGAGCAGTAGTTGTAGTATGGGCAAATGTACAATCATCTATCATTAATATCACACGAATAAATGATTTATGATTTATAGTCGCTCGCGGAAGGTAAACTAACCGAAGTATTTGAAATGTTCCAAATATTTAGTCCAAACATATTTTACCAAACATATTTAACCAACCTTTTACCTATTTTGATGAGATACCAAGCTATACTAAAGGAAAAGGTAATATAAATTCCAAAAAAAGGTATAAAATAGACGCATTTTTTTTAAATTTCAATGTTCAATTCAAGAATCATCACTCTTTGTACTTTTGAAGACAAGTGGCATCTAGTCTGTCCGATGATGGCGACTGCTGCAAAGCAATTGAAACGTCGGGAATTAAATAATGTGAAACACACGCGATGAATCTGTTAAAAGTGTTTAATTTCAAAGCCAAAGTTTATAGAAAAAGGTCTGTTTAAAAACGCCAATATTGTACGCTACATTCTAAAATTGAACGCCAATCACGTCATTCCCTAATGGCTGTGTCCGCTGCAGGCAGCCCTAGAACTTATGAAGTTTTTTAAATTTCGATCTTGCAGCACTCTAATATTATTCATTGTTCTTTTTCAGTTTCAAAGAGCTATCGGACTTGATGCACTGATAGTGACTGCAATTTAGACATATCGTTTATCATAGTATCATAGACCAATTTAGAATGCATAGTGTCACCACCCCAATCCATCCTGAGGGTGTCGTAATAGCCGGCAAAAGGAAATGGCGAGGCTGAAAACCTAGCCACAAGAGAAGGGAAACTTGATACGAAACTCTGTGCCAACCCGTCTGGCTAGCATGACACGGTGGGCTAATTACCATGCATGTTACTGATGGAGGCCCGACTTCACAATAAGTCATACACGGGCTGATCAGCAGTACAAGTAGTCGTTTATCATAGCAGGCGGTATTATACTGACGACTGATCGCCTGCTGCGCAGCATGTCGCGGGTTCGATCCTCGCACGGAAGAAATATTTGTACGACCTACAAGTATTTGTTCCGGGTTTAGGTGTTTTCTATCTATAATATGTACCTATGTATTTACAAAAAAAATATGTATATAAGTAGTTTATCATCCATCTCGTTACCATAACACAAGCATTAAGTTGCTTAGCTTGGGACGAGGTGGCGTTGTGTGAAATGTCCAAGGATATTTATTTATACTTTTAACACACTTCAAAGACGTTCCTTAATCTGCACATATATTGTATCTTATTATTAATATCTTCATTAATTGTAAGAATATTTTGATAAAGGGTGCAGTACATTATCATCATCATCTTTCAGCAAAAGACGTCCACTGCTGGACATAGGCCTCCCCCAAGGATTTGGGCCGCCCACATCCATCGTTTTCCGGCGACCTTAACCAGGCCATCGGTCCACCGTGTGGGAGGCCTACCAGCACTGCGCTTTCCGGAACGCGGTCGCCGGTTGCAACACAATGTTATCGAAATGGATTCAGTCCATCCTGAGGATATCATAAGATCCGACAAAAGGAATGATAAGGAAAAATCCGGAAATGATAAGGCCGAAAGCCGTGCCGCAAAGGAAGGAATACTTGGTAGGAAACCGTGCCAAATCGTTTGGCCAGCGTGGCGCAGTGGGCTAATTACCCTCCATGTAATTGGAGGAGGCTTGACTCAGCAGTGGATCATATGTTGGCTGAGTAAGAGAGTGTACCGTAGTTTAGTTTTTAAATTGAAATAATTGGCAAAATGTTGACCTAACGCTCAAGAAAAACTATATGAAGTCAACACCAACATTGACAACGACGTTATGAAGGATAATGAGCTCTGACTACAAATAGTTTTTAATGGTTATGCTGGTGTTTTGAAGAGAATGATATAATTCCGAATGTATTAAAAATACATATATTTGTCATACTCTATGTGTAATACGTGAATTGAATGTATTATGTGAACTTCTTTCAAAATATCCACTTTCTTATCAAAGCCATCCCGTCTATCCAACCGTCAAAATCGTAATTGGTGCAAACCAACTTATAAAAAGTTCTCAATTTATTTTTAATTTTGTCTCCTAATTCTTAAATCATAATCTTAGTTCTTATCAGTTGAATCTGTTGGATTTAGGTAACGTACTTATTGAAAGCTTTTTAATTTCAACTTTGCAGTAGGGCTGTAATATTCAGTGTTATTTGCCTGCACGGTTTGATAGCGCGGTCGTGTCCGCATGCCTGGCATAGTTTTTAATAGTACCGTCAAAGGTCGGTACAGAAAGCATGTAATTTGGTGCGGGACAGTCCGTCCCACGGCACTATGTGAGGGCCAACGTTTCTCAAACTACGCGTCTCGACCCTAAAGTAATTAAGAATTCTTTACCTACATTTTTATATGGGGACGGATTCTGAATTCATTGTGTCACCAATCCATTCCATTCTGAATTTGTTATGAGAGTTGTCAAAAGGAAATGTTAAAGCCGAAAACTTAGTCGCAAGAGGAGGAAAACTGGAAACGAAAGCATGTGCCAACCCGTCTGACATGGGCCGAGTAATAAAGTAGTAATAAGTGCAAAGGCGATGCGTATTACTTAATGATAGAGATAGTCGAGATATACATTTTCAAGAAATAAAATATTAATTTCAAAAACCTTGACATAATTATTATTTGATGAATCACTCTTTGAAGATATATAATTTACAGACCTAATTACTCACAACCTCAGAAACAGTACATTATAGCTTTTGGTCGACACTAGAACTGAACTTGGAGCAAAGTTATCTCTTTAAATATTTGGACCAATAAAAATAAACCCAGGGTTTTATAACCCTGGGTTTATTGGTAAGGACAAAACCCAATGATATACAGGATGTAACAAAATTAACAGTTTTGTGTATAAAATAGTTTTCCATCTTGAATGTGATTAAGCAATCGATTGTGAAGCATATTTTTTCTACAAACCAGGGTGTTCCAGTGAAAACCAACCAACTAACAAAAACCTGACTATCCTGAGGATGTCATAAGAGGCGACTAAAGGATCGTAAGAGGCAACCTGGTAACCTAGCCGTATGAGAAGGAACACTTGATACAAACCCTGTGCCAATCCGTCTTGCCAGCGTGGCACAGTAGGCTAATTTCCCTCCATGCATTTGAAGGAGGCCCGACTCAGTAGTCGGTCATTTATGAGCTGAAACGACTCTACAAGTTGATTGTTTTGTGTGCTATCATGTTTCTTCCTTCGTCAAAAGCTGGTGAGAAAAAAAAAAAAAAAAAAAGATTATTTTTGCCTAAAATGTTACACACAGTATCTTTATCAGTCGTATTATCGATTGTTTCGTAATGGCTATAGGGGTTTTTGTTACACCCTATAGCTCAGGTGAGGCTGAGAAGGTCAGAATCCAAACTGTGACTAATCACATGTCTGTTATAATATATAATTTGAAATATCTGCATCAAATTCACGAACACAATTAACACCCTGACTCAGAGCAAGGGCCTCTGTTTTAAACACCCCGGAATCAAACAGGGGACCCTTGATTTAAAGGCAGCATCTAACCCCAAGACCAACAAGTCAATTCAACACAAATATAAAAAGTTCTTAAAAAGGGGTGATTTCATTTTATTGCATTCCATTAGATAGATAGCGGCTCTATTGTTTACATTCATAAAAAGATTTTACTGTCGGCGATTCTCATTACTTTTGTTTTTAAAGAATCCCGTTTGAATTGCTCGGATGTGACAGAGGTAATGGTGCAGGAGTTGTTATTAAACGACATTTGTGTGAATATTTGTTCGCACATCCTAAATAATATTATATAACGAGAGAGTGGTTGCTAATTCAATTTCTATTGTTATACTGTTGAGTGACGGTTTTAGAATACACAATTTAACCAACCTCTTCTATCGAACGGGCATCGTAAGAGGCGTCTGAAGGAACTCAAGACGTAGACAAGAGAAATTGAGAAAGAAAACTCGGCGTGGCACAGTAGGCTAATTCCCCCACCCATGAATTTGGAAGAGGTCAAATCAATAGTGGATCAATGTTGTAATATCTAAAGTTGATGGATTTTTTTGTGGAGCCATGTCTCGAGTTTATGTCCTGATTATACGGAGACTAAATAACGAGTATCAGGTATAATTCAATAAAAATAATTGAAAGTCGTATTTATTCAAATTACTGGTTAGCGGAGGAGCCTATCTCGGGGCTTGGGGCTCGACTGAGCGTAGCGGACCAACGGGCACCAATGGAGAGCGAAACCCTGGTCGGGTCTAATTTCCATCATTTCGCTTCCGGAGTCGAGTCTCACCGGGCTCCCCAATGTATCACCGGGCTTGTCTGGTTAAAGGCCAGTTAGCTCAATGTATATTCTAGTCTTTTTCTGTATTTTAATCAGAAGCAACGTGTGCGTTGTTCAGACAAGTTTGGAATGCTTTGGGCTAAAGGATTCCCCCTGGGCAGACCCTGCTCCTCAAATACGCGGGAAAACTGTTCACGAATGCATCTCTCGGGGGTATGTGTCGCATGCTGCTCCGCGTTGAGAATTGAACTGGCTTATTTAGTAATGGATATTTTGGCTTAGGTGCTGGATTTTTAATAAACTTTTGTATACCTAATCTGTGCCAATTTTTTATTCAAAGCGTTGTAGCGGCACCGGTGTGGACTATAAAATTGTGTGGAGTGTTTGGAACAGCGTTGTGTTAAGTGTGTTTTAAAGAATATTAAAAGCCAAATTACCAAATCCATTCGTGTTTTATATTTTAGTTTTAAAACATTGCATGCAAATCGTATTTTACTTGTATCTTTAGGGTTATCCTGTCGTTTCGTGGCATAGTTCTACTATAATCTTAAATGGCAGTGTATGGAGGGATAGATGCCCCTAAGAGCACCTTTTCCTTGATAAATATCGGATTTAGTATAAACAGGCTGAATTTTAATATGCGTGGATATCTAAAATAGACTATGAATATCAAAATACGCTCAAAGGAGTGTATCGTGGGATTTTTGAAAAATCGATATAATGAGTTTTAACATTAAAATTTTACATTCTTACATTTTAAACTTGCATCTCAAGTTTTCGTTCGCTTATGTTCAATTTTGCTTAACGTGTGGTTGATTACTACAACAAATTTTGTCGTATTTTATGAAAAATACGTTCGTCGTGTTTTTTTAATTTCGAATTTCTCATAACTTCCCAGAACGGTTGATATATTAGGTACACTATCGTATGGAGTAGTGATACAGTGTGATTTTGTTTTCAAAGTTTTTTGGTTTGATATCTCGTTAGAAAAAACATTGTCATTCTTTTATTGTTTTACAATATTCCATAAAGTTTCGATTTGGACCATCCAAAAAAAAATGTTACAGGCACATTTTTAAGGCGCCTTAAAGAGCGACTTTCTTCGTATAATCCTCAAGGATACCCGGCTGTGGGGTAAGCCGGGCTATGTGGGATTCCTGGGCATGGAAAGTACATTTAGCGCTCCGACCTACCCACTAAAACCTACGGTAAACCTCGGCTGCCCGAACCAGGGCCACATGCCCCGGGGGCCTTGACCCTCCTCGTTAAGTTGAGCCTCTGCTAACAGGGGGCTTTGTCATTATTAATGTAACGCAAGCCCTACCAAAATGATTATATTGGTAAAAATGACATTTTAAATCAAATAACATACTTATTTTTTTAATTAGAAATATAATATTTTAAAGCTTTATACACGTATACCCAGGAGGTGCATTCAGTCTGTTTTCCCGCGTATTTATAAAGTGAGACTTGCCCTAAGGGATTTTGTGCACGAGCCATGAGATGGACTGCTCCGCTCCAAATTGCATGTTTTCTGTCCATCACGTTTTAAATAGCTCTGACTGTATGGCACAACAGTTAAAATAACAGACTTGTGTATGTTATTTTCACATTAAATGTTTTAATCTTCAGTTTCAGTTCCGTTACAAATAGTGGTATCTAAAAATAAAACTGATGATTATTTTGTACATACGTTTAATAAAACACTGACTCAACTGAAAAATCTCATAATGGAGCGTGGCTAGATGTCGCTAGTATCAATCAAGAAGTGGCATGGTACATTTTTTATCTTTTGTACTGTACGTTTTTGTACTGTTTTGTAAGTTGTGAGATCCTTATTTAGGTATAATCGAGCAAACTTCTTGAGTGGAGACCGCCAATCTAGATGGAGCAACGATCTGCGAAAGGTTGCGGGCAGCAGCTGGATGCGTCAAGCTGAAGACAGGGCGCTATGGCGCTCTTTAGGGGAGGCCTATGTCCAGCAGTGGACTAATGTGGGCTGATGATGATGATGATGAGCAAACTAGCAGTGCGAGCAGTAGCTAGTATTTAATATATCAACTAGATCTAAATCATTATCTTTCTCTAGTCGTTTCCAAACTTCCCTCTTTACCACCCAAAATGTTGACTTGTAGAGAATGACATTTGGCTTTATCTGTGATAATGTACTCTGTCGTAATAAGCATTCAATAAATATAAATCCATTGCCATAAAAAAATAATCTCCGTTTTTAAGCGCCATTTTAAATAACAATCTATTAACAGCAGTCCTTCAGTCAGTATGCAAATTGCAATGTGGCATTCTCAAAGCGAAATATGATCAATTTAAGAGCTATCAAGTATTCGGTTCACGGCACCGGATTTAGATAGAACTACTAAAATAGCTGGTCCGAAATAGTCGCAATCGTCTTGTTTGTTCGTAACTACATACTTATAGAGTACAACCTTCGTACTAAGCACGGAGATTTCTTTATTATCTCTATATTCGCCATATGCGTTTACGCGTACGTAGTACAAATTCGGATTATCAAATATAGGTACTGCTTGTATTTCGTGTGGCAACGGATTTAGAATACGTACTGTCGCCACCCCATTTCGTGGGTGTCTTAAGAGCCGACACAAGGTGAAGGTGAGAAGGAAAACTTGATACGAAACACTATGTCACACAGCATGATACAGTAGGCTAATTACCCTCCATGTAGTTTAGAGGAAGCCCGTCTCAGCAGTGGGTCATTTATGGGTTGAGAAGTATACTGTTTGTAACTAACATTTTCATGATGGTGAGGAACTAGGTCGTGCTCTAGTTATCTGCCGGGATCTGCAGTTTAGTCAACGTCTGGCTATACTGGATTTTGGATAGTCGGTCAACATTTGTATCATCTAACCTTCCCTGAGTGCCAACATCTTCTAGCATCTATGACAGTCATCACACGTTGTCAGTAGCGTGTAAAACAGTCAGCTGGTCAAACTAAATACCGGGTTTCCCAATCCAAATCGCTTGTAAATATTGGTAGTAGCCAAATCAGATGACACCCGTACTGATGCCAATTAAATTACTGCTGCTGCTGAGCTCATAAATGAGCTGCTGAGTCGGGCCTCCTCCCACATTATATGGGAGGGTGCCTACTGTGCGACACTGGCCAGACGGGTTGGCACAGGGTTTCGTTTCAAGTTTTCTTTTTCTTGTGGCTAGGTTTTCAGCCTTGTCATTTCCTTTTGTCGGTTTTTACGACGCCCTCAGGATGGACTGGGGTGGTGACACTATGTATTCTAAAGCCGTCACCACATGGACATTATAAACTCACTGCAAGGCAATTAGCACTAAAAGCGTGACCCGCGGCACTTCTTAAGTTCCTTTTTGGTCTAATGACTGCCTCGTTGGTCTAGTGGTTAGATGTGCCGCCTTTGGATCAACGGGTCCCGGGTTCGATTCCGGGGTCGGGCAAGTGTCTTTGTCTAAACCAGAGGCACTGGCACGGAGTCTGGGTGTCATTTCTATCTATAATATGTATGTATTTACAAAAAAAATGTATATAAGTAGTTTATCATCCATCTCGTTACCATAACACAAGCATTAAGTTGCTTAACTTGGGACGAGATGGCGTTGTGTGAAATGTCCAAGGATATTTGTATTTATTTTTACAAGTGTCATATGGCAAGTGTCCAGATCTATCGTCATTATCATCACCACCATCGTCGTAGCCAATAAAAGACCCACTGAAAAGTAGGTACGAGTCGGGCCTCCTCCAATTACAAGGAGGGAAATTAACCTACTGTGCCACGCTGGCCAGACGGTTTGGCACAGACCCTCAAGTATTCCTTCTCTTGTTGCTACGTTATCAAACTGGTTTTATGCTTACGATACGTGTAGGATAGATTTGGGTGGTGACAGAATGTATTCTAAATTTATCGTACAGGGCCGTATTTATCAAACAAACCGCACTCATCCCCTTGAATATCGACGCTATCAATCACTGAGTAGTTACTTTGACACTCCGGCCTTGCCCAGGTATAGAATCCTTTGCAATCACGTCTCTCAACAAACCTATGTAAACATTATTAAGCCCCCGGTTCGTGACCGTGCAAAAATCTGCAACAAGATATATTGACTAAATAATAAGTAATGAAAAAGATAAACATTTGCCTATTTGTTACTTCGTTCCAGATTCGGGTATAAATGCAAGGGATGGGCCGAATATTTGATTAAAATTATCATATTGCGGTATTCACCACGTTTGCCGAATAAGTAAAGAAGCGGTTCATGTTTATTTAATTTTCCGATGTGTTTTCTTTTAATCAATGGGGTTTGTGGCATTTGGAATTCGTTTATGCGTTGCGTGGTTAATGATTACCTGGTAACACCCGCACGTTTGACGTGCCTGTGGGATTGAGGCTCCTAAACAAATGCAACGATGTCACGCAGAATTTTACTTCAAATTAGTGTACTTCTGGTTCTTTGAAATATTCTATCAGAATTGATTAGTAAATTTCAATGTTTTGTTAAGTCAGAGGTTCCTTGACTTTGCCAATTTTGGTTATGGAACACATAAGTAAAATTGGTAATATTTAAAACCACTTGAAAAGAGGTAGGTAAATATTTTTAGACAGCTGAGCAAATTATTAGAGAGTGAACATGAAACCAAGCCATTCCATACTGAGGGTGTCCAAGAGACAGACAAGCTTTACATATCCCGTTTGTGGAAGAGGGTTTTATATCAGCATGTTACCCATGGCAGCTGAGCGGCTGATGTTTGGCCCTTTGAGACTATTGCGCGAGTTTGCTGTAACATATCTGTCTTATCCCTGTCATGTACCTAAGAATTAAACAACTACAGAATTTCTTGCCAGCTCTTCTCTGTAGAGCTGCATTCCGAACCAGTGGTAAATGGTAAAAAATTAACGGGTAAATTTAAAATTCAATTTTATTTTTTGACTTGTGGCAATATCTCTGGTTAAATGAATTTTGATTTTATTAATCGTAAATAGCCCTCTGTTAGATCGAGCGACGATCTGCGAATAGTTGCGGGCAGTAGCTGGTGGGTCGGGGGACCCGCCACCGACGAAAGCCTCACTCACTACACCAGCGTCACCAAAAAAAAGGGTACGGGGTTAGGGTTTGTATCAAGTTTTCCATCTCTTGCTTTCCTTTAGTCGCCTCTTCAAACAGCCCCAAAGATAGACTATGTCAGTTACTAAATAAGAATTTAAATAAAACATTATTCGGTTATTTAGTTCGCAAATCCAATATTTGGTCCATCACTAATAAATACCGACGTAAGCGAGCGGAGCGCTCCGACTAATTGACCTAATTTGAATAAGCTCCAGCAAGCCCATTTCCTCGAATTTAGTTTCACTTATTTAGTGGAAGGTAAAGATAAATAAGAAGGGGTAATTTAAAGTGATTACAGTTTTCTTCGTTATTAAACACTTCCTGCGATATCTTCGTTTATAATGTGGCCGAATTAGTTTAGTTGAGGGTTTTAAATAAACGGTACATATATATATGTATAATTAGCTTATATTATTATTACTTTTTACTAGCGAACCGCCCCGGCTTCGCACGGGTGCAATTATGCATGTATTATACATATAAACCTGCCTCTTGAATCACTCTATCTATTCAAAAAAAACCGCTTCAAAATCCGTTGCGTAGTTTTAAAGATTTACACATACATAGGGCAGCGACTTCGTTTTATACTAACTACTAGCGATCCGCCCCAGCTTCGCACGGGTGCAATGAATAACCTCTAAATTTATCAGTGTTTCTCTACAATATAATGCATGCATTATACTTAAAACCTTCCTCTGGAATCACTCTATCTATTACAAAAAACCGCTTCAAAATCCGTTGCGTGGTTTTAAAGATTTAAGCATACATAGGGTCCGACAGACGACAGCGACTTTGTTTTATAATATGTAGTGATGAAGTGATTTATATTGATAGTTTTATACTATGTATATATATATATATGTATATATATATATATATATATATATATATATATATATATATATATATATATATATATATATATATATATATATATATATTGATGATGTAGTGATAGTGATTATTTATCAGCTATACATCCATTGTGTTATATAAACTTATGATTATGTTAGTAGCAACTTATTTATTATTAAAAATTTACAGACCTAGAGCCTGTATTAAGTTCCACTGATGCACTATAGGGCAGTAAAACCTGATATATATATATATATGAGTATAACCTCCCGTCTGGCCAGCGTGGCAAAGTAGGCCAATTATCCTCCATGTAACTGGAGGAGGCCCGACTCAGCAGTGACTCAGTGGTAGTAGCATAAGTATGCCTGTTAAAAGTCGTTGTTTTACCCCATAAATGATCCACTACTGAGTCGAGCTTCCTCCAAATGCACAGAGGGAAATTAGGCTACTATGTCATTTTGGCGAGACAGGATGTATATCAAGTGTACCTTCTTTTGCGGCTAGATGATCCTCCTCTGGCGTTCCTTGAGTCGCCTCTTACGACACTCCTTGGATGGTTGGTGACATAGTGTATTCGGACATAGAAACCCTTTTTGTTACATCCTGTACCCACATCTTTGTACGTTTCACAATTAGGCATCTATAAATCCAATAAATGGTCGGCTCTACGGCAAACTTGTATTCACCAAAACAAAGAGAATTACCTACATCACCCCATTTTGCGAAAATAAGGGTCTATGGGAGTAAAGGTTGATGCCTTGTAACTGCTTTCAAAGTGGTTTTTAGAGGATCTGCTGAGGTTTGTAATAGCTATCATTTCCTGGGTGAAACGACTACAATGCCTAAGTATGTTTCAATTCGGGTCGTGGTGCAAAGTTGTAAAAAGAATGCTTTCTCTGAACATTATGAGATAATGTAACTCATACCCATGCTGTCTGTGTGATGACGGATTTAGAATACATAAAGTTACCACCCCATTCCATCCTGAGGGTGTCGTATGACCCGAGTAAAGGAATGCAAGAGACAGATCTCCTAGCCGCAAGAAAACTTGACAGAAACCCTGTGCCAACTCGTCTGGCCAGCGTTGAACAGTAGGCTAATTGCCATCCATATAATTTGGAGGGGGCCCAACTCATCAGTGAGTCTTTTATTGGCGAGTAGTAATAGTATCTGATATGTTGCCACAAAAATGAAATAAGTCAAATAAAAACTCCAACCTCCTCCATAGAGCCAACCAAAAGAAGCAGTTCTGTATTTAAAATAGTTTTCTATGTTGAAGTATGAGGGAGCAATCGAGGTTATTGTGAACCAAAACCGGGGATCCAGTGGAAGCCAACCAACTAGCAACCATTATTATTATCCTACAGGCTTAGTAATTTATTCCATTATGTTTCTTCCGTATTTTGAGCTTATTTCTCAAGTTGTTGACCATAATATTAAGTAAAATGCATTAACGCGTTTATTGACGAAGGCTATACGCCATTTGTCATCACGCCACTAATTACCCAACCAACAAAAGGAAGTTCAAATTTCTATGCTTCAAAATCCGCCCACACAAAGCCTTATTCTGCAAATTAAAATATAATTAGCAGTATATATATAACCTCTCCATTACCGATCTATTAATTAAAGTCTGTAATGTAAAAAACATATTTGTGTAACAAAAATTTAATTCTACATACAGCGACTTCGATTTTTAAAATTTCATTGTAGCGACGTCTATATTTAGAAAAGTCTGTAGTACCTGTTTACAAACAGCCAAACAGCCTTCCCGAGACAGGTGATAAATAATAATTATATGTTTTTCATTTTACTAAAAAAATATCAAATAAGAATGCTGTTCCAATAGCTGAAAATGTGATGAAACTTACAAGTCTCAGAATATCTTATACTCTCACCTTCAAGTAGATACATGTAGAATCGACTACTCGGACAGTTTTACGGGCAAAAGTTGCCACAAAATTAGATTCAAACCGTCAGCGCTGATAGCATTTGAGGGATCGAAACTTAGTTCTTTGAAGTTTTTACTGGATATGCACACGAGCTCTTATACTACTTGCAATAAAGTTAAATGCATATTACTACCTATATTTTATAGCCCCTTTTTCATCATTTCAGCTCATAAATGACCCACTACTCAGCCGGGCCTCCTCCAAGGTCATGGAGGGAAACTAGCCTACAGTGCCACGCTGGCAACACGGGTTGACATAGGGTCATTTTCTATTTTTAATCCGTTACCACACAGCAGCGGCTGTCAGCATTTTTTTACTTACCAGCAAATGTCAGTATTCTCGTTTTCAGCGGATCGTAGCCTAACAAGTTATAAAATGCTTCTGCATGGTGGTGGATGAGTAACCATCGTAATATTATAACGCGTGGCCATTTCTGTGATTCGTAGAGCACGTATAATAATAATATAATAATAGTAAATCCATCAGAAACTTGCCCATCGATATGGTATCTTGGACTTTAGAAAACTCCGATACAAATCAGTCTTTACAATATGGCGTTAAAAGCAGACAGTATACATACGTACCAATAATGAAGGTATTGTGGAATCAGAAATACCATATTACCAATATAAACCTGAACCAGTTCTGAGTAATAACCATGTCACGCTATACTAAGACCGATCTATCGCCACTGATAGGACCATCATCGCTAGTAAGCCTGACATCGTGGTAATAGATCGGTCGGTGCATCGTGCAATGTTTATCGATATTACTGTTCCCCATGATGTCAACCTCGTGAAGGCTGAACATGAGAAGATCAGCAAGTACCTAGATCTATCTCACGCGGTTGGTGCCATGTGGAATATAGATTCGACAATCATTGTACCGATAGATATATTAGTGCACGGACTGATAGCGAAGAGCTTTGACCAACACCTGCAGAAGACTTGGGTGAAGAGCCTAATCTAAAATGCAGTACTTTTGGATACGGCACGTATAGTGAGGAGGTACCTCCTCTAGGCACAGGCAAAGAAAACTTGATAAAGACAGTCTTGCCAGTGTGTACAGTGGTACAGCAATCTAAAAGCCGGCCCCTGCCTCCCTGCCCCCACGGCCGCAGTGCATGCTCCCCCATTAGGGAGTAAAATTAAATTAAGAATTTAAATAAACCCTCGACACAATAACCTTTAAAAAGTAAAAAATAAAAATAAATACTTCGCGTTGGGGGACCACTCCCACTTATTTATTACCTGACCCCTGGTCCCCCAACGCGAAGTATTTATTTTTATTTTTTACTTTTTAAAGGTTATTGTGTCGGGGGTTTATTTAAATTTTTAATTTAATTTTTATTTTATACCTTTTATAGGTACATACTTATTATAATGTAGATTTTGTTAAATTGCACGTAATGCGCTTTCATTTGAGACCCCACTCGATTATATTTGCAGACATTCGGTTATTCTTCCTCACTTTCACCCCCCATAACTTTTAAACGGCTCACCCGATTTTCATCAAACATGTCTAAGAACACTCGCCCGTAACTCACCTTTCATACTTTATCTTTATCTTTATTGAAATCGCTACATCCGTTCGCGAGCTACGGTGCCACAGACAGACAGACAGACACGTGAAACTTATAACACCCCTCTTTTACGTCGGGGGTTAAAAACCCGTGGCCCTGGTGAGGTAGTCGAGGACCGCCGTTGGTTTTAGTGGGTAGGTCGGGCGCTAAATTCCATTCCTGAGTTCCATGAACATTTCCATGAAAAATACAGCCAATAGCCCCCACAAAATAGTGGCTTAGGCAAAAGCTGTTGATGAATAATTTCAATAGTATTTTCAGTTAGATGTTAAGATCATTGACAGACAGACAGGTAAACGACGGTTTTGGAGACATTCATTGTATGCTGGGGGTAGCAAACCTTTGTGCGCAGAACGAGCAAATTTTCGAAGTTGCAGTATTTATCATTCGCTCCGCTGCATGTTCCCTATTTTTATTTCAGAAAACAAAAACCTGTTTTCAAATACACGTTGACGATATGACATCAGCGGGTTCAAAAATACAAACTATATTTGTCCTATTGATTATTTCTGCTTTTCAGGATTGTCTTCTGCTCTTTGAGCAATCAATTAAATCAACATTATGGTACCGTTACACTCGTATGTAGATAACAACACACACCAAAAAACTTACGTTCAATACTTTCCTCAGCCCATAAATGACCCACTGCTGAGTTGGGCCTCCTCCCATCACCGGGAGGGTAATCAACCTACTGTACCACACTGGCTGTGTGTGACGGATTTAGAATACACAATGTCTCCAACCCACACTATCCTGAGAGTGTCGCAAGAGGCGACTAAAGGATCGTAAGAGGTAGATCACCTAGCCGTATGAGAAGGAAAACTTGATACAAACCCTGTGCCAACCCGTCTTGCCAGTGGCACAGTCCAGGGCCTCCTTCAAATTCGTGGAGGGAAGTTAGCTTAACTTCCCTCCACGAATTTGGAGGAGGCCCGACTCAGTTATGGACTCATTTATGGGCTGACACGACGACCACACTGGCCAGATGGATGGGCGCAGGGTTTCGTTTCAAGTTTTTCTTCTCTTGCGCCTCGGATTTCAGCCTTGCCAATCTTTCCTTTTGTCGGTTTTTACAACACCCTCAGGGTAGAATGGGGTGGTGACACTATGTATTCTAAATCCGTCACCAAACGGACAGTCTCAATAAGCTTTTCATTTTAATTTGGCCGATTTCTGTCGTCCTTGACCCAAAGGTTTCAAATTAATGTACTAACCGGTAGTAGATGTAAAGCGTGTTTTAAAAAAGGCGGTACCGTATAATCGATAAGTCATAACATTGGAAAAGCACGCTCCAATCCGCTCGTTTATTTAGATTTACAGCCGATCAACAAGGTCGGCCGAAATTACGAAAGGGCTAAACCGAGCACGGCAATTTTCATTGCGTTTTAACGCAGCTCGGACGCGACCAAAGTCGTTATGTACATCTGTTTGACAATTTACGCTTTTAATAATAGCCAGCGTTGCCTTTGAATCGGTCGCGCACGAATTAACAACCAGCAAAATTAAAGCCTTCAAACTTTTTGCAGAGCCAGCGGACCGATAGAGCGCGCTTCGTCCCTATTTAGCCGCGGGGGGATTTTCACCAAATTAGAAACGTACAAATTCGACTCCGTTGAGGGCAAACGTTGGATTGATAGGGCGCTTACTTTTATGGCACACGCGAATAAGGATTTTGTGTTGTCATGCGTTTCTGTAGTACACATTATTATAAGAGCGTTGAATGTGAGAGTATTTGTGCCAATACGTAAGAATGATGAACGACGATTGTCGTTCAAAAAATTTCGTCACGAGCAAATTATCTCTATTTACCGAACTAAGCCAGATATATTAATCTCCTTTTGAAAATGGAAGTGTTTATTCTTTTACAAACGCGAGAATTTAATCGTGTGTAAAAATATATACACTTTAAACCTTTCCAGGCTTGATCATGACTAGGCCCTATTTGTTAGACTTTGTAATGACATGAGGCTTATTAAGAATAGTTTAAATTACACTTATTTTGAATAAATATCTGATATCGAAACAATAATACTAAGAAAGTAATGTATTCTGCGCTCTAACCGTTCACTAAACATTTCCGTGTTTTAGTCAAAAGCAATGGAGTTAGAGCGGAAAATATCCAACAGCCTTGTTTAATTGTAGAAAGTCACAAATCAATATATCTACTCGGTTCCTTTGTACAGATACAATGTTTAATTAAGAGTGATGCAAACCTCCCCTGCTTTCATTTGAATTGAGAAGCATAATAGAAAATAGAATGGATACGAAATGCTATTGATACTCCATTTATTGGGAAATCGCTTCAAACTTGAATTGATACTTGGTGAAATTTAAAACGTTGACTCTGTTCCAAATTAATTTGAAATATTTTTGGTAATAAACAGAGATGATGTTAAGATATTCCGATTTTGAAATTGGAATTTTCCGAATGTTTATGCAGAAGAACAGATAATATTTCAATTTTATGTTATGCTGCCACACCATAGACATTTCCGTATATTGTAATGAGTTACACTCACAACTCGAGCATTCAGTAGTCAGTGTAGCGAGCTAAGCCGGTGGTTCAGTGTTACGAACATTACGAACAAATTCGCTCAATTAGTCTTCAGTTTCATATTTTAATAACGACCTTAATGTACCTAATGAAACAAAAATACCATCATCATCATTGTACAAGCCCATGAATGCTCCACTGCTAAGTCGAGCCTCTTCAATTTGGCGGTTGGCAAAGCGTCACCCTCTGGAAGGAATGGGTTGGTGATAAAAATAAAAATATATTTGGTGAGAAATAAACTTGTAAAAATAACATTTACACGGCTAATGTTTATTCAAGAGATTAATATAAACGGTATTAAAACTGATCCTTTCACGATCACGATCGGCTTACGATAATACGACAGCTTTTATTTATTTTAGTAAATCCACAAAATTCTTCGAAAAATAACTAACATTTGTGGTTCATGTAAGTATAATTTATGGAAAGTGGCAGCTGCAATTATGGTTGTACATATTACAGTACCAATAACAAAACACGAATCAATATTCCTTTCGTGGCTTCAGCATTTACTATCTAATAATGTCTTATTATTTATGTACGCTGAATGCTTGCCTCATTTGTTATTTTTCCTACTGAAGAAATCGTAATGCCTGATTTGGGGTGGCATAGCTATTTGAAAAAAGCTTTGGTATTATTTGAATACTTAAACGAATTATTCAAGAAATGATGACCGAAATATTGTTTTTATTTGGCTTGGCACGGGTGCGATGTTACCCGCGGTTTTTGTCGTACCGCGGGGGACACAGCGAGGCGAAGCTAGACTAAAAAAGTCTAATTTACTCCTTATATCATCAGCTACCTATCAGTGAAAGTCCCGTCAAAATCGGTCCAGCCGTTCCAGAGATTAGCCGGAACAAACAGTCAGGCAGGAGGACAAAAAAAAAATGTTATTTTGGTCTTTAAACTGTGATAAGTACCTACTTACACACTTAGTAAAAAGTGGTTATTTTATTATTACAAACAGACACTCCATTTTTATTTATTTGTATAGATAAACCTCAGTTTGTATACTCATTAATTACCATTCACAAAAATAGATGCAATGTGAAGATTTGAAAATAAAAAAATATGTTAATTACTTGGCTAGTGTAATAAAATGCTCGGAAATACACTATTTACTATACGTACCATAAAATAAAATGATATCTTTGGGTTTCACGGTTATTATACTTACATAGAAATTTAAGAGTTTCTACCGGACAATGTGGTTTAATTTCAATGTATACTAAAATGTTCACGCTCATATTTGTATTAGAAGATATATTTATAATTATTGTAATCTCACGTCTTACTCCAATTAAATGTAAATCATCCTACTGTGCCGCGTTGGCAAGACGAGTTAACGTAAAGGCACCCATTACCGGCAATTTAATCAAAGCGAAGCTTAATTAATAGATGTACAAAAATTCAGTTAATTTACTAGCATCAGTTTCTTTTTCTTTTAAGTAGCTGAATTAACCTTCTTTTTATTCATAAAAAGAAAGACATAATACAAAAACGTTTTTTTAAATGTATCATCATCACTACATAGTATAAAACAAAGTCGCTGTGGTCTGTCCGACCCTATATCTTAGTATGCTTAAATCTTTAAAAGTACACAACTGATTTTGAAGCGGTTTTTTCTAATAGAGAGAGTGATTCAAGAGGAAGGTTCTTAGGTATAACACATGCATAATTGCACCCGTGCGAAGCCGGGCCGGGTCGCTAGTTAGTTATAAAACTAGAATAACTATAAAATCCATGTGTTGATAGGTTTAGAATTCACAGTGCCATCACCCCATTCCATCCTTAGGGAAATGACAAGGCCGAAAACCTAGCCCCAATAGATGGAAATCTTGAAACGAAACCTTGTGCCAACCCGTCTGGCCAGCCTGGCACAGTAGGCTAGTTACCCTTAACGGGGTGCTCCCTACTCGCGTCCTTGTTGCGGCATTGTGGGATCTGTTCTCAGGACCACGCCGCCGCAGACAGGAGGCCCACCTCCTCAACTCGGGCTCGCTTGAGCGAGCAATCGACGTCCTGTCGCGAGCACCCGCACAGGACGTCGTATCTTCGCAGATCCCGTGTGGGGCGAGGGCATCCCCGTGCCCTGCCCCGGGACCCGGCCGGACTCGGCCTATGACTCGGCGGCCACGGCCAGAACTCGGTTATGTTCCGGGTCCGGCCGCTGAGCCGCCTGCTCACCTGGCGTGGTCTCGGTCTCCATGGGCGGCAGCTTGCTGCCGCCGCCCTGGACCGCCTCGCCGCGTCGGGAGGACCTAGACTGGCCCCCCTTCGCTTGGGAGCATTCCCTGTGCCCCAATCTGTGCGCCGCGGGAGGCTAGTTACCCTTCATTCAACTGCACTCAGCAGTTTTTAAGGGCCGAATAGTAGTAGAAGTATAATAACTAACTCAGGTTTTCATATCATCTTTATTTTCTCTGTGGCTAGATTTTTTTTTCGTTTTAGCTACCTCGCTTCGTTCGTTTAAATGTATTTCAATCCTTCATCAGTTGACTTTCACTTCACTCAATTACTACATAACCTCATTTAAAAAGTCAATATTTGATTAGACACGGCGCAATCGAGGTAGATCGAAAATGATTTTTAGGTTAAATAAACTAAATATTTATATTTATTAGTCCACACGGATCTTTCAAAGAGACATATTTCATGGTATATAGCTATAATGGCTTTGTCTGTAATGATTTCAAATCAATGTTCATTTCGAGTTTGATGTTTTGTCTCTTTCTTAGTGTCACTACCTCAACCCTCCAGTAATGCAGACAGTCTAGCCGCAAGAGAAGGAAGAAAAGGAAAACAAACCGAATCTTAAGCCGCTCGGTCAGCGTGGTACAGTAGACTCTTGATATATTTTTAGGGGCTGAGATTGGATAAAATGGAGGTATTTTTTCCTAACTTCCCATCTCAAAGTAGACCCCAAAATAAAGGAACTTTATTAACGTAGGTTTTATCACAAAACTCCTAAAAATCTTCATATTTAAAATAACCAATATCATCTCACGGCCCTTCGCCAACGCTAGGTGGTAGATATACTCTATACACACCTATCGGCCGTCATATATACATTCACGCCTTTTAAACACATTCCTCGTTCTCACAGTCTGTCCATCTCTTTTGATCTGCCACAACCTTTGCGTCCACCTACATTTATACTGAAACTACACCGTTTCGTCGTACAGAGACCATAACGCTTTTTTTAAATTATCTTATAACCTAGTTTACAAAAAGCGCTAAACAGCATAGTGAGAGCAATTTTGCTAAATGAGAGAAACACGCTACACGTGTAGATAATAACTAATAAGTCTTGACAGGGCCAATCAACTCTGTACCTACTTATACACAAACTCATATCACATTGACAAACAAATTTTCGTATTTGTGACATTAGTTTGGATAAAACCATGAAATCCAGCAACTATTCGGTTTCTCTATCACAAATCCTATCAGCTTTTCTTTTCAACCGAACAAAAATGCAATCGCCCGCTGTAGCCATCAGTTTACAGTATGCGTGAAGTAGGTCAACAGCTCGAAGTTAGTCACGGTTTGGAGTGGTCAGGAAGCTATGCCGATATTTTTACAGTTCGTATTTGCCTTATTACGTATTTATAATATTTCTTACAGCATATACGAGTGTACATATCAAGTAACTAAAGTTGAACAGGAGTTGTCGAATCATGTTGACATTTTTTCTTGTTCGCTTAATGAGTTACCATATTATATTGCGTACAGACTAGCTCTATTTTTTAATTTTAATTTCAGTTTCTTGCATATTTTATCATAAATTCGTTTGGTTTTTTTATTGTAAGTCTTGCATTAATGTATTGGTCTATCTGTGATATAATAATAATGAATAGAACTCTCCTTGTGTGGGTTGTCTGAATAAGATTACTCTTTAGCGATAAGGCAAGTACAAGTCACTTATAAATGTATACTGTAGTAAGTTGTTAATACCCTTGTATAGTACAAAAGAGTTATCTATCTTAGTTGGAAGATGAAATATGTTGTTCGATATTTTGCGCAAATTAATGAGTTTGGGGCAAGATTTAGTGGAGAAATAAATAGAATGACTGTCTTTTGTCAGCCTATAAAAGACTGATACGTAGGGTTGGAAAGACGTGGAATACTACACGTTATCTTCCACTCACAATAACTACTACTATCTACTACTACTCGGCCCACAGAAGATGGTTGGGTCGGACTTCCTCCATTTACAGAGAGGGTTGGCACAGGATTTGGTATCAAGATTTTCTTCTATTGTGGCTAGGTTTTCGGCCTTGTCATTCGGACTTACGACACCCTCAGGACAGAATGGGGTGAAATGTATTCTAAATCCGTACACACGGATTATTAGTTATTCTAGTTTTATATATTATGTACTGACATTTAATATTGACATGGGATTGGCATAGAGTTTTATATCAAGTTTTCCTTCTCATGCCAGGTTATCGGTCTTTTCATTTCCCTTTTTCAGCTCTTACAATACTCTCAGGATGGAATGACAATAGGTATTCTTAATCCGTCACCACTCGGACCGTATTTGCCAGATAGGGCGTAATATCTGTCGCCAGCACCAGAAAAATATTGAAAATATTACACTTCGCTGGGATGCCACAAACAAACAACACGTTATTTATTACGAGTACAAACTTGATTAATGACACGGCAGTTGTTTTACTAGTTTATTGTATTGATTGAGCGTTATCTTAGCTTACCAATCTAACTAAACACGTGGAAGGATCAATCTCTATTAAGGCAAATAAACTAAATCATGTTTTTGTTAAGCCCCGGGTACAAATAGATAAGCCAAAATAATCTTCAAATAGTTGAGCATTCCGCGTTCCGTGTGGGATTTGGAATACACAGTGTCACCAACCCATACGTAAGAGGTAAATCTCTTAACCGTAAGAGAAGGAAAACTAGATACAAACTGTGTCAACCCGCCAGCGTGGCACAGTAGGCTAAATTCCCTCCATGAATTTGGAGGAGGCCCGACCCAATAGTGGGTCATTTAAGGGCTGAAACGACGACGAACGACGAGTTGAGCATATTTTGTCAAATAGTAGCATAGCAGAAGCGCTCGGTTAAGCAACGTCTGGCTCTTGAATGTTGGATGGGTGTCCGTTATTTGTAATATCTGACCTCCAAGGGTATGTTAAGTTGGCCTCGTGTTTTTTATAGCATCAGTATCTTAATAAGAAATAAAGATCAAAAAACATGTAAGAAATGCTTAAAAATTTTTGATTACATTAACATCATTATCACTACATAAAACAAAGTTGCTATCGTCTGTCCGTCCGTAAGTAGGTACGCTTAAATCTTTAAACGTTAAAACTACGCAACGGATTTTGAAGCGGTTTTTTTAATAGATAGATTGATTCAACAGGAAGGTTTATATGTATAATTCATCCATAATTATAGTAGAGAAACACTGATAATTTTAGAGGTTCATCATTGCACCCGTGCAAAGCCGGGGCGGCTCACTAGTATTCTATAGAAAAGATCGTCAAACTATAATATATCACACTTCTGATTTTAAAACACCAAAGTTGAGGCATCCGTCTACGTATGGCGCCAACAAAACAGACAAACCAACTAGTGACAAGATGTCATTTCATAAGGTTTTTTTCTCAGGGTCAAAAGCAGTGTTGAAAACAATACTCTTCTACTTTACCGTTTTCCCAATATCATTGTGGTCGGTATCAGAGTTTTTTTTAACTGTGGCACACCGGCAAGAAGGGTTGGCACAGGGTTTGTATTAAGTTTTCCTTCTGTTGCATCTATGCTATGTGACCTGCCTCTTGCGTTCCCTTAGTCCCTTACGACATCCTCAATATAGTGTGGCCTGGTGACATTTTGTATTCTAAATCCGTCACCACACGGATATATTTAGTTAACGTAGTACCATCGTCAAAAGGAAATGACAAGTCGAAAACCTAGCCGTGAGAGACGGAAAAATTTATACGAAATCCTGTGCCAACCCGTCTGGCCAGCGTGGCACAGTAGGCTATTTACCCTCCATCTCACTGGAGGAGGCCCGACTCAACCGTGGGTCATCTATGGGCTGAGTAGTAGTAGTACTATAGTCAGTTATTACACAATTTCACCAACCCATACCGTCTTTGGGGTGTCATAAGAGGCGACTAAAAGAACGCAAGAGGCAGATCACCTAGCCCCAAAAGAAGGAAATCTTGATACAAACCCTGTGCTAACCCGTCTTGCAAGCGTGGCACAGTAGGCTGATTTCCCTCTATGGATTTGGAGGAGGCCTGACCCAGTAGTGGGTCATTTATGGACTGTGGCGAGTCAGTTAGTCATAGGCAAGTTATTTTTTTTACAAATTATTTTTTAAATTTCTATTATGAATCAAGCACTTATACTTCAAGCAGTCCAACCGTATAATTTAAAGTACGGATTATTCACTACAATTTAATAACTGGTACCAGGTATTTCCTTTGATAGCTAATTACAGGTTTAATTTAAACTTGTTTGTGAATCAAAATCGTTTAAAACTTTTCTGTTTGTTTACCGACACGTGAAATTTGAACGTCAATATGAAGTAACACTCCACTCCGCTGTTAACAGATACACGATATAAACTTTAGTCAGCGGGTTTTGAAATTGAAAACTTTAGACGAAGAAACGGGGTAATAACAATATGCATAGGAGTGGAAGGTATTCACTGCGGTTTCACTCGTTAAAATTGCACTGAGAATTTCTGATGCGCATTCTGCACTTTGTAAGCACATATGAGTTGAAAGAGCTTTAACTACGTTCGTTAATATATTATGCTAAACAACTGCGTACGTGTGGTGACGAATTTAGAATACACAGTGTCACCAACCCATACCGCCCCGAGGGTGTCGTAAGAGGCGACTAAGGGAACGCAAGTGGCAGATCACGTAGCTGCAAGAGAAGGAAAACTGGATTCAAGCCCTGTCTTGCCCGCGTGGTGCAGTAGCCTAATTTCCCTCCATGTATTTGGAGGACGCCCGTCTCAGTTGTGGGTCACTCATGGGCTGAAACGACGACGAAACAACTGCGAATCAAATATATTGTTTTTCAGTATTTTTTTCATACTTTCATCAATGATTGCCATTGGTCTAAGCTAGCACTGTTTTTTTATAAAACGAAATCTCTGCACTAGGTATAACTTGTATCGCGGGGACAGTTTACATACACGAACACTAATTAGACCCAGACTCAGAGCAAGTGCCTCTGGTTAACACTAAGCCCTACCCCGGAATCAAACCTGGGACTCATTATCCAAAGGCGGCACATCTAGCCCCTAGCCTAACATGGCAGTAATTGTACATTATGTCATATATTGCAATGTGTTGTCAATGCGTTATTATTATATTTTTCGTTCGACATGAGGTGTCCTGATGCAAGCAAATTACGCCTTTATGGTGACGTACCTATTTTTACGTTCACTGTATCCGTATGTCATACTTATGAATCTCTGTATGAGCACGGATTTAATATGCCACTAATTTCATCCTGACAGTGTAAGTCATAATAAACGACTTATGCCCGGTTTCTGAGGCACTACTAACGGCAGTTTATCCATTCAATAAGGCTATTGGTTCGATAACTTATGAAACTACGTTTCTGAACAACGAGTTGTAAGATAAACTTGGATTAAACTCAGGTTAACTTAACTGACCAATGTGTGCCGTTTATCGGTTCCTTAACGTTATTTGAAGTTTTATTTCATAGCATAATATCAACTTTTAAGCTATGAAGACTTATTATGTATTTAAATAGGTAAATTAAAAGTCAATAAACAAAAATTAATACCTAAACGATCAATAGTTTCATCGATTTTGATACAAGCAGGTCATCAGATTCTGATTTCGTTCTGATACTCGAGTTTTTAACAAATATATCTTTAACTAGAAATTTGAGAAGTAGAAGGAATCCTTTCGAAATGTTCACGAATGACGAATTTAAAATGAGATAGCGCTTATAAAAAATAGTGTGATACACCTAACTGACATCAACAGCCCTGCTCTAGCTCCAGTTATGCATCGCAAATAGACACTGTCCATACAAATAAACTTGAAATTGAAATGACAGTGCAAAATAAGTAACTAAAATAAAATACCACGGACACGACACACAGCGAAACTTCTCAACCCAAGCAATGAGTTTGACCTTTTTTTTATAATGCGTTTGAGAACGTTGAAGTTTCACTTATTGAATACACAAAATAAGTTTAATTTATAGGTAAAATAGCGCGTGGGTATTAATTTACGCTCGGAAAAAATAATAGCACACATAAAAGTAGAAATTAGTGACGAATTAAAATGATAAATACAATTTTAAATTCGTATTTAAAACAGAGCCATCTAGTGGCAGAATAAAGAATATGCTATCGGTTCAATAGTTATTGAATGGTGCGTTACGTATTCAGAAACGCGGTGGAGTTTATCGAAAGTTTAAACTAGACATAACTTTATCGAATCAATTGTTATTGAAGATATAACTGGGATCTTCAGAAACCGGGCATAATAAAACCTAGCTGGAGTGAGAAGGACTACTAAATTATTATTAAGGTGAATGTTCCAGGGTAGCCCGCGAAACTTTTTCAAGCTCAAAGTCATTCTTGCACCTTTATTAGCTTGGAGCATTGATAAACAAAAAACCCTTGGAGGGTTGTATTGATGATTTTGATGATTATAATTTTACAACTACATACGTCTTACAGCCGCGAATAACATTTTAATCAACATACAACCTAGCACTGACCTGCAAATTGCAAAAAACGTAAGAAAATTTGAATTTCGCGGGCTACCCTGGAACATTCACCTTAAACCTTGTGCTAGTTTCTCTTGCCCAGTGTTTCTCACACACTTGGATGATTCTGCTCATGGAATTAGAGAAGTCCAAACTCGACAGTGGGTTATTTGCGGTAAATTATCATCAGATCTTCATGTTGTTGGAGAAGGTAGTATATTTTGGACTGCAACTGATAGCTATCTCGAATATCACCACCGTCAATCTAGATATCTAGTATAGAAAGTAATTTATTATCAATACATAGTATAATCACTACATAGTATAAAACAAAGTCGCATTCTTCTGTCCGTCCCTATGTATGCATAAATCTTTAAAACTACGCAACGGATTTTGAAGCGGTTTTTTTTAATAGATAGAGTAATTAAAGAGGAAGGTCTATAGGTATAATATAATTGCACCCGTGCGAAGCCGGGGCGGGTCGCTAGTTTAATATACAAACAGAAAAACAAATATGAATTACATTAATATACTTAAAAACACTAAAGACTAGGAACAAACTAAACTTAACAATAGAAATACTTATTGTTGGAAAATAAAATTAAATATAAAATACTTCATCCAGACTGCTTCCCCTGGGGAGGGTGCCCAAAATGCAAAAAACATTGCCTCGCTGTATGGCGAGTCTTATTCGCGGACCGAAGGGGCCAATAGGCGATATTCCTTGATGTATTATGTTCAGATTTTTCGGGTAAATTGTGTAAAGTATGTCTGTAGCATGTTGCTCGCTACAATTACTTACTCTTAATACAAACATGAACTTAATACCTCATGTTTTACTATTGAGGTGTATAAACACATAAGTATAGAAAACTAGATTTGAATTCAGGCGAGCGTGTCCCCGAGCAGAAGCTAGTGTGTTATCAATAAAGTATTTTTATCATATTAATCATTTCACTTTTTGTTTCATACAGGTTTCTGCATAAAAGAACTATAGGTACATACTAACGCCGAGCTAATAATAAATAAAAGTAGTGTCCAACTTCTTCCATTAATTTAGTGGGGAGCTTGAACTTATTCTGTCCGGAAGTGTAAGTGATGTGAACTGCGCCGGAGCCCGCCATAATTATAGACCATAAGACCTACGAAATTATCCACTAGGACTAGTATTTTCATAATTTATGCTAGCTTAAATGTAGGGTTGAAGCGTCGGTGAGGTGGAAGTTCAGTCAATTACCTGTATTCAGTAGTGAATATTCTATTTCGATATCGACAGGAATTGAACTACTAATACCCCGTTGACTGCCTATTTGTGGAATATTTATGAAGCCACTTGTACTACTGTCAATGTAGTGTTTACGTCGAGGTAATATAATTGAACAGTAAATAAGAATATTATATGAACTACTACTATCCGTTTGGTGACGGATTTAGAATACATAGTGTCGCCACCCCAATTCTTCCTGAGGGTGTCGTAAGAGCCGACAAAAGGAGATGATAAGGCCGAAAACCGAGCCGCAAGAGAAGGAAAACTTGATACGACACCCTATGCCAACTCGTCTGGCCAGCGTGGCAAAGTAGGCTAATTACCCTCCATGTAGTTGGAGGAGGCCCGACTCAGCAGTGAGTCATTTATGGGCTGAGAAGTTAGTAGTTAGTATTATAAGAACAATTCAAAACTCTAAAATTAAAATAATATATTTTTGTTCCTAATTATAATAATAATAATAATATATAATATCCTTGGACATTTCACACAACGCCATCTCGTCCCAAGTTAAGCAACCTAGTGCTTGTGTTATGGTAACGAGATGGATGATAAACTACTTATATACATTTTTTTTTGTAAATACATACATATTATAGATAGAAATGACACCCAGACTCCGAGCCCATGCCTCTGGTTTAGACAAAGACACTGGCCCGACCCCGGAATCGAACCCGGGACCCGTTGATCCAAAGGCGGCACATCTGACCACTAGACCAACGAGGCAGTCAAAAAAAAGTTTTAGCCCATAGATGAGCCACTATTGAGTAGGGGGGAAAATAATATTGTACGATTGTATCGAGCTTTCTTGCGGCTATCTTGTCTGCCTCTTGTGTTCCTTTAGTTGGTTCTTACCACACCTCCAGGATGTTGGTTGGTGACATTGTATATTCTGGTGACGGATATAGAATACGCAATGACACCAACCCAACTCATGTGAGTGTCGAAAACCGATTGCGGTGACGGATATAGAATACACAATGTCACCAACCGAAATTATCCTGTGGGTGTCGTAAGTGGCGACTAAAGGAACAAAAGAGGCAGATCACCTTGCCACAAGAGAAGGAAACCTTGATACAACCCCTGTACCAATCCGTCTTGCCAGCGTGACACAGTAGGCTATGTCCCTCCATGAATTTGGAGGAGGCCCGATGATGATGAATCAAGACCATTTAAAAAAGAAAATTAATTCAGAATTACTTCATCCATTCCTTTCACAAACTTGTTACTCTCCACTTTTTACTGGAAATTAAAATATATTTTTACATGAGCAAAATGGTTCCTTGGCATTACCCTCCATGCTATTGGAGGAGGCCGGACTCAGCAGTGGGTCATTTATAGGCTGAACAGTAGTAGAGCAGGTTGATGAAAACGTTTGTACCGTATAAAGCTATACAGTCTTTCATCTATATCGATTCGTTGCTCATTCCGTAGGTTAAGACGAAGTTTTGAGTTTAACCAATCCATGAAAACATTTCCGTTTCCATTTCCGTGTGGTGACGGATTTAAAATACGTATGTCACCACCCCATTTCATCTTGAGGGTATCGTAAATGACGACAAAAGAAATGATAAGGACGATAACCTAGCCACAATAGAAGGAAATCTTGATACGAAACCCGTCTGGCCAGCGTAGCACAGTAGGCTAATTACCCTACTTGTAGTTGGAGGTGGTTCTGCATCAGATCCCACAATGCCGCAACAGGACGCGAGTTGGAGCACCCCGGAGGTTTAGTGGGTAGGCCCCCACTATGGGGGAGAGTCCCACACTCCCCTCGCTGGCCATTCCCGTGGCCGGGAAGCCTGACTAAGCACTGGGTCATTTATGGGTTGAGAAGTAGGAATGGAAACATTCGACTAACTTACACGATTATAAAGCTTGATACAAGAGTAATTGGTGCGTGAAAATTGGTATTTCATTGCGTACACTAAGCATTATTAATGAGTGAGTGATTTATAAAATAATTTGAGAAAAACTACACGTCATCGCAGTCCTGTGTTTCGTGGCAATTAGATTGCGTGTGACACGATAGAGTTCCTACACAGCCTATACTTTTTCAGTGACTGGCAGTTTATGTAAAGACTTGAAGCACGAGGGCAATTCAGGGTACACGTACAGGTAGCGATGCTGGTTTAATAGGGCTCCACAACAATTTTATTACATATTTATTTGAGTTGTTTATGATGCAGCATTTCTTACTGTATATTAGTTTGTTTAAAGAATTGACACGCCTTATTAGGTATTCGTATTGAGTGATCAATAAAGTAATACTGTTTAGTTATATTAGTTAACGCGGGGAGTGACTATGATATGATAGAACATATTGTTATTTCACAGACAATTAAAAATACTAGACTTATATATGAAGATTATATTATTACCCGCGTGGTGATGTCTTAAGAATACATAGTGTCAACACCCCATCCAATGACAAGGTCGAAAACCTAGCCGGAAGAGAAGGAAAACTTGATACGAAACCCTGTGCGAAACCGTCTGGCCAGCATAGAATAGAATAGAAAAATGCTTTATTGTATAAACAAATTATGGCGTTCACAATCGTCATCGGATACATCACTTATAAAATACCAAATACCAGGTCGGAACGCGGCACCAACCGAGAAGACCTGGCGGAAAAAACTCGGTGGCCTTGTCTCTTTTTTTAAACGCCATATTACAATAAACGTTCTCTTATAACTAGTTTCGTTTGGTTCCGAAAGGCGCTCAACTGAAATATGAATTTTATAATAAAAAAAAGATTAAAAATGAAATTGTAAGTCTTGCATCCAGTGAGCCGACCAACCCCAAACAGCGGCCTGTTCACAAGCATAACGCATGTGGCAGCCATCGATCTCTTCAACCATATCAAAGGGAAGTGTCCGACCCGCCACAGCGTGGCACACTAGGCTAATTACCCTTCATGTAATTGGAGGAGACCCGACTCAGTAGTGGGTCGTGTATGGGCTGAGTAGTATATTTATATAAGTTTCCTATGGTACGCAATATTTTGATCAATTATAATGATACTTCATCATCACCATCAGCCCACATTAGTCAACTGCTGGACATAGGCCATAGCGCCAAATGATACTCATATAGTGAAAATTAAAGCACATCCCTCTGAATAAGTTCTGTTTTTCTAAGGAATACTCAACATGACAGTAGATTTTCAAAGTTGACAAACGTGTGGTGACGGATTTAGAATACATAGTGTCACCACACCATTCCATCCTGAGAGCCGACAAAAGGAAATGACAAGGCTGAAAACCAAACCGCAGAAGAAACAAAACTTGATACGAAACCATTTCGTACCAACGCGTTCGGCAACCTATATGACCCGTGGAATGACCCACTGAGGTCATGCGGCCTCATGGCTGAGTAATAGAGAAGTTACTAAGTGAAAACATTTTTTTGCATATTTGTACTATATTTATATACTAGCGGCCCATCCCGGATTCGCACGAGTGGACATTTATTTTTTAATTATTTTCTTGCAATTTACATATTAATCAGTGATAACGTAGCATTCAAATGGTGAAAGAATTTTTTAAATCGGTCCAGTACTTTTTGAGCCAATTCGTTACTAACATACTTACATACAATTATTTCCTCTTTCTAATATTAGTAACTAGTGACCCGTCCCGGCTTCGCACGGGTGCCATTATGCATGTATTATACATATAAACCTTGCTCTTGAATCACTCTATCTATTACAAAAAACCGCTTCAAAATCCATTGCGTGGTTTTAAAGATTTAAGCATACATAGGGGACGGACAGACGACAGTGACATTATTTTATACTATGTAGTGAAGAATATAGATTTACTTACTCTTAGCACGAGTTACAAACGTGAACATAATACCTTATGTTTTACTATTGAGGTGTATAAACACATAACTTTAGGGCCCCGCGCATTCAGGCCGCGCGACCAAAACTTGGCCCCGCGCGGCCTGGCCGCGTAATGCGCGCAGCTATATACATCGTAGAAGAATTAGTTGGCCGCAGCGACTTGGCCGCGCGGCCTGGCCGCATAATGCGCGGAGGCCCTTACTGACTTGAACTATTTCACAAATTGATTGCAGTATGCAAATAAGTAACAGCCATATACAAAATGTATCAACCCTGCATGATTATGAAAACACTTTCAAAGCAAATAGAAAATGTTATTGGAAAAGAGGAAACGAAGGCATCCGCGCCGTCACTAACAGGGTACTTCCGTTTGTTCCTGCAAAGTAATTAAAGAAAATCTATCTATTCGATAGACGTTGCTTCCGTGCAACTTGCTCGCTGAAGACCTAACTAAGCGTCAATTAACTACGACGAATTAAGCTTATTGATCTTAACTCAAAAAAGTTTTTGTTACGTTTGTTTAATTAAATAATGATATCATAGTCAAGAGAGATGGATGGATGGATTGTAAACATGAGAAATTGTGTATGAAAGGTGTGACTGTAGATATGACCCCTGATAGGTGTGTGTGGAGACTACCGCCTGGCGTGGGACAGGGATCGTAAGATGATGATGATGATGATAATGGTAACTGTAAATATGACGATTTATAAGGGTTTTGTGATAAAACCTACGTAAATAAAGTTAATTTTGAGTTTGAGTTTGAATTAACCGCCTAGGACGACCCTCTGCTGGATGGAGCGACGATCTGCGAAAGGTAGCGGACAGCAGCTGGATGCGTCAAGCTGAAGACAGGGCGCTATGGCGCTCTTTAGGGGAGGCCTTTGTCCAGCAGTGGACTAATGTGGGCTGATGATGATGATGAATTAACCCGCCTGTGGCTTCGCTCGCGAGTTTATTGAGCTCTCTGAAAAGTTAAAACGAACAACACGAAGTTATCTTTTGGGAATTGTACAGATGTTGTAAAAGGCTAATAGACTAACATATCTCTGTGCCAAATTTCTTCCAGATAGATATTCTGACGTGATTGTGTACAATACCGTCACTGGTTTTTGAGCCTATAAATGACACACCGATGACTAAGGCCTCCTCCAAATTCATGGAGGAAAATTAGCCTAATGTGCACGCTGGCAATACGGGTTGGCACAGGGTTTATATCAAGGCGTGGTTCTGCATCAGATCCCACAATGCCGCAACAGGACGCGAGTTGGAGCACCCCGGGGAGGTTCAGTGGGTAGACCCCCACTATGGGGGAGAGTCCCACACTCCCCTCGCTGGCCATCCCCGTGGCCGGAAGTCCATAAAGGATTTCACCCAGGGTGAAAAAAAAAAAAAAAAAAAAAAAGGCTTTATAGCAAGTTCTTCGCTTGCGGCTAGGCGTTCTGCCTCTTGCGTTCCTTTAGTCACCTCCTAAAACACCCTTAGGACGGTTTAGGTTGATGACATTGTATATTCTAAATCCGTCACCATACGGTATTCCACGGCGTATCATAACAAAAAAAAGGATTTTGTGAAAATATTCAATTACTTTAGAAAAATAAAAAAATGGTACATGTCAAATACTCGTAATACAAACTTATAATACATTTATAATGACTTAGATTTTCCCTTCACAAAGTGAAACATTAACATGGCGACATTAAAGGTTGAAAACTGCCACGGAATGTTCATGCCAAGTTGAAAAGGTCAATACAAAAAATAAACAGTTTCTTAATAACTCATTCAACGTTCCAAGTGGACTGAGTTATAATTTATGAGCAACATTTTGCTACAATTGCCTATTGGCTAAGGATGGATGTCCGTGGCGAAATAGCTTTAGAATACTAGTGTCAACAACCCATTCCAGCCTGAGGGTGTCGTAAGGGTCTACTAAACGGAATGAGTAGGATAGAAACCTAGATGTAAGAGAAGGAAAACTTGATACGGTGCCCATAAATGAGTTGCGCCTCCTCCAATTTCGTGGAAGGAAATTAGCCAAATGTATCACGCTGGAAAGATGGGTTGGCACAGGGTTTTTATCAAGTTTATCATGTTGCGATATTTTAGTCGCCTCTTACGACACCTCAGGATGGTATCGGTTGGTGACATTGTGCGTGCTAAATCCGTAACCACACATACATCCGGCTCTTCTGGTACAGTAAGTAGACTTATTCCCTACGTGTGAAGCAGCCGAGATAAACTACTCAAACTAAAATCTTACAGATAGTATCGTAATATTTGGACAACCCTTAATGGAACGCAAATATTATCCTGCTAATATAGGTAGTGGGGACCCGTTGAAAACGTTAACCTAACTACAGAATAATTTGCATACATAATAATATAATAAACTAGTGGATTCAAATTGTAAGTACGACTGCGTCTTGAGATTAAAGACTTAAGGTCATCCACTTACGCTGTCGGAACTGTTACAGGATCAAGCCATGTCGTAAACTTATGCGAGATCAAAATGTCTTCTAATGACACGAGTGACAATCTTTGTCATTTAATAGTGTATGAGCTGATAGAGCTTATCTCCTCCATTTATGTCTCTTAATTAAAAATAAATGGTTGAAAAAAAACACACGTTTTTGAATACACAATGTCACCAACCTATACCATCTTTACGGTGTCGAAAGCGGCGACTAAAATAACGCAAGAGGCAGATCACCTAGCCCCAAGGGAAGGAAAACTTGATACAAACCCTGTGCCAACCCGTCCTGCCAGCGTTGCACTGATCCCTCCCTCATTAATGGGCTGAAACGACGAAACACTTTTTAACGGATTTATTGCCTGTATATTAATTTACATTAATAAATGAGACTATAGTGTTAGGTGTAAGGAAATTAAAAATCGCGAAAACCTACTACATTATGTTAAGATATTAGGTTCGTTTTAAATTTGACGTCTCTGTTGTCTGTGTGCGGTTTCATCAATATTTAGCTAGTAACTTGTTTCAAAAAGTTCTTAACAATTCCGTGTGGTAACTGATTTACAATATAAAGTGTTTCCACCTCATTCCGCCCTGAGGGTTACGTAGGAGCCGGTAAGAGAAGGAACTGGGACGCCCTTAGACATTGAGGATGCCGGTGGCGGGTCCCCGGTCACCGGCATCTAAAGCAAGGGCAGAAGGGAGGCGTAACGTCACGTTCCCCCTCCCCGCCCGGTCACTTTTCACGGCGTGGGTCAGCCGGAGCTCCCTCCTTTGTGAAACTACCCCACCGCCCCCTTCTGCGATATAACGGCCTCGCTGAAGGAAGCCACGTTAGCCTTCGGGTTAGCGACCAACCAGGTTGACCGCCAACACGAGGACAATGGTACACCGCAGCGGTTTAGGACCCGCAGGGCAACTTTGAGGACAGAGGAGTCCTTGGAGCCCAATCCTGCGAAACTGTGTGCTACTCTTAGTCTGGCCTCTCCCCGTGACCCCGCGCGGCATGGGTGATATGACCCCAATGGAGCATAAAGGCACACAAGCCCCCTCACCACGGACAAGTAGCAAAACAGTCGAGGAGGACCTTATACGAAACTTTTTTTTTTTACGTCGTAGATCCTCATGGATACCCGGCCGTTGGGAAATGGCCGGGGTATGTGGGACTCCGAGGCGCGTACAGATGGTAAATTGCGCCCCAACCTACCCACTAAAACCGACGGCGATCCTTGACTGCCCAAGCCAGAGCCACGGGATTCACTCCCATGGCAGAGAGCATGCTCCGTGACCCTGGGGGCCTTGGCCCGCCTCTTAGTGGAGCCCCATGATCTGAGGAGCGCCCCTCCGATTATGAGGGGGCGTAGCACAGTGTGTTAAAATTAAGAAGGTTAAGACAGTGGGCATACGTAAAATAGTAGCTCTTCTTTAGTACTTAGTGGCAGGGTTTCATATAATTCGTAAAATCAATATTGGTAATAGTTATTTGACTTTAAATAACGTGGGTGAAAGTGGATAATTAAAATGTTGGCTGGCTTTCGACTGCAGCTGTTTTGCGAGGGTTTTGAACTCGGCGGTGTCGTGTAGGTACGTACTCGAGCTTTAGCACTGTTACATTCAGTTTTATGTAATAGTTTTTGCTTAATAAACGTGCAAAGTCAGAGAGAAATACACACTGCTAACACTTTCATTTATCTTTATATTTATAATTCTACGTGTGTGAGTCATTGAACTCCTCCTAAGCGGCTGGACCGATTTGAATGAAATTTTTTTATGCGTTTGGGTGGCACCGAGGATGGTTTAGATTCACAAATTAGCCCGACAAATGGCGCTTCAGTCGGTGAACGAATATAATAATAATAAATATCCTTGGACATTTCACACAACGCCATCTCGTCCCAAGCTAAGCAACTTAATACTTGTATTATGGTAACGAGATGGTTGATAAACTACATAAATACATTTTTTTTTTGTAAATACATACATATTATAGATAGAAAACACCCAGACCCGGAACAAATACTTGTAGGTCGTACAAATATTTCTTCCGTGCGGGGATCGAACCCGCGACATGTTGCGCAGCAGTCGATCGCTCAACCACTGCGCCAACCGTGTCGTCAAATCATCATATCATGCAGGACAACGTCTGCCCGGTCAGCTAGTTTTTTTTTATAAGTAGACATTATACTTTTTTTTAAATCAAACCTCTTCACTAGCTATAACCTTTATCGCGGGTTCAGTTTAAATACATGAAATTCACGAATATAAATGACACCCAGACTCAGGGCGAGTACCTCTGGCTTACACAAATAAACTTAACCGACCCCAGAACTAAACCAGGGATCCGTGCTCCAAAGGCGGCACATCTAGCCTCTAGACCAATAAGGCAGTCGTAGCAGTTTATGTTAGCAGTAGGTCATTTATTGGCTGAAAATTTATAAACTAGGGAAGAGAGGACGAGGAAGACCTAGGAGAAGCTTTTTCGATCAAAGTAAGGAAAAAGTGAACGTCGGTTCGTATCAAATGGTCAAGGAGCTAGCATTAGATCAAGATGTTTGGAAGAAACTCCACCGACAAGAGCATCGCTCTTAAATTTAAGAAGAAGAATTTAAGAAGAAGCCCCGCGATACATGTTGTTGGTATAAACAGACAAAATATTGTATTTTTTTATCGGACACGTATTCCGATAAAAAAAATACAATATTTTTTTAAATAAAACTGATCCCCTGCGCTTGTTTTCCACGGGTAGTTTACGAACATGTAATTCACGAACACAAATGACACCCAGACTCAGAGCGAATGCCTGTGGTTTACAGAAACTCTTGTTCAACCTCGGAATCAAACCGGGGATAAGTTGATCCAAAGGCGGAATATCCTACCCCTAGATAAGGCAGTCAATGAATGTGTATTCTAATATATTTAATTCATCTGTAGAATCCATGAATAAACCACAAAATTCTTGCCAGTAGCCAATAATCTATAAATAGACAACCTTTATTTAGTAACAGTCTGACAAAGGATTGTAGGTGTACCACGTAGATTCGAGACGGTAGAAGCGAACTAATTCCCCATTCGTTCACAATAAAATAATGTAGTCTGTGTTTTGTAAATTCATGTCCCGACTCATGGCTCCTTGAAATAGAATCGGAATTAAGCTGGACTAATCTAAGGATTGCTCTGGAACCGGCATTAACATAATAATGCAGATTGCAGACGAATTAGCAAAAAAGCGACATCCTCTCATTGACGTATGAACATTGTTGGAGAGTTTATTGTAAGAGTTTATTACTGAATTCTATCCTGAGGGTAACGTGAGGCGGTCTTTTCTGTCTATAACCTATTTCAATAATCTTTAACTGTGTTGGGTGGTATGTGTCCGTGTGGTGACGGATTTAAAATACATAGTGTCACCACCCCATTTCATCCCAAGGGTTTCGTAAGAGCCGAGAAAAGACAAAAGACAATGCCGAAAACCTAACCGAAAGAGAAGAAACACTTCAAAGGAAACCCTGTGCCAACCCGTCTGGCCAACGTGGCACAGTAGGCTAATTATCGTCCCTGTGATGGGCCTAAAGGATGCGGTTAAGGAGGATAAATTTACCAATACCATTTACGGCCTTCCACAGACTACATCGACCGATACGTAGTAAATTTTTTGATGCATACGTCATTACATTACGTCTTGTAATATTTTTGTAGCGACTTTAATATTACAAAACTGTATTTGTGTGTTAATTATTCTAGGTGTTAATACTTTTATTTCCATATAATAATCCACATTTTATGAGCTTCACTGTAACTTAAAATACATGGAGTCATCGGCGCAATAATATAAATTTATCTGGAGCGGGATGAAATATGTGATAAAAATAGGCTATTTGAGGTGATGACTTCCATTCAAACAAGCTGTCTGAATAAAGAAGGACTAGTAACTTTCAAAAAATTGGTTTGTCCCGAGTCTCTACAGACAAATACGGTCGCAAGCTCGGTTTAGGCGAAGTATTGTGTTGGCAACATAATAAATGTACACCGGTGTATACACCTGAATTTGGTGACATTTCAAATACATGTGAGTTATGTGCGTTTAATTAACTTCAAAACTTTGAAAGAATCCATCTCAATATTGAAGAATATCAGATCTGAACCCTCAAAATATCTATTACTGCCATAATGTTTTCCAACGTTGCATAAAATGAGCAAACCAAATCAAATTACACACATTTCATTTTCCGATTCCATCTCTCGTATTCGTCCATACCGCATTATTTTATTTGCCACAAGATTTGCTGATTACTTAGTTTAATCAGCAAAGTGATTTGCGTCTCATTTGGATTATTGTTAAAGTCAAGCACGAACAAATAGTGAAATATGGGTTCAGTGGCGAACCGAATAAAACAATATTCAGGTATTTTTTGTTGTACTACCAATACAAGTTTACACTACAAATACAATACAATACAAAAGTTCGCGTAATGTTTACTGGTGACCAACGCCCTTAAATTTCAAATTCTAATTCAAACTTTTTTTCAAGTCACCAACATGACAATAAAAAAAATATTAAAACTTTTGTTTATTATTAAATTTTTTGTTTATTTATAAAAAGAAATGAATAAGCAAATCCGTTAAAAAGTATTTAATTTGAACTTTTCAAATATTTCTTGATATATTCATGATGTAACTGCTACAGATTTTCCGAAATGTATGCAGAATACTAAATAAGTTTATGGTATATATTCATAAAATATATTACACGCATAATTTTCAACTTAGCTTTATGTCGCTTAGTGTTTTTTGTTGTCAACCGTTGATTACCGAGCTTAATCAGGCGAGTAACGTATTTGGTTTAATTGAAGTGCGGTGCTAATTGGACAAGCGATAATTAGAACTTAATGAGATAGGTATGTATGTATTTTGAGATTTTTTACACGTCTTTATGGTAAGAGTTTGAAATAGCTGATGAAATTGTTAGATAAACAAAAATATACATAAACAGAATTATACTCAATGACGACTGCGCAAATTCTGCATTAAAGATAGATAATTGTTTTCAGTGGCTAAAAAATAGGGACTTAATAAAAATATTAAAAAGTACTAATTTGGTTATCATATCTACTTTTTTGAATTTTCAATACTTTCCCGATTCAGCCAAGAATTGTTTCCAAAATTTTGCCGCAAAATGGAGCCGCAATTTCAATAAATTAATATATTATATTATCAAACTAAATATTATCACTATCACTACATAGTATAAAACAAAGTCACTGTCGTCTGTCCGTCCATAAGAATGCATGCATATTTAAAACTACGCATCGGATTTTGAAGCGGTTTTTTAATAGATCGAGTAATTCAAGAGGAAGGTTTACATGTATAATACATGCATAATATTGTAGAGAAAAAGAAATAGTAGTTAGGTAGTTATATTTAGTAGCAGCATTGCACCCGTGCGAAGCCGGGGCCAGTTACTAATATTTAGTTTGGATCAATACCTTTAATAAATACATATTCAACATTTCATACAAATAAACTTCTTATTTTATTTATTATCCTTTCTATGGCCAATGTTACTTTAGTCTCAATATTTCTCCCTCTTTGATCTTTTTATCGATTTATAGAAAGAGAACCAGTGGGACAAGTCGTGTAGGATATCGATGGGTAGAAAGACTAGTATGGACGTGTAAATGAACGAATACGTCTTTAGGCCCATTTGATAGAACTATCGCTACGTCAACGGCCTTATAGGCGAACGTTAGTCATTCTAATGCGCGCATAAATTGCGGCCTCCCGGTCACTTTATTGAACTACCCACTCCTATTGCATTTCATTATTAAAAAAGTAAACTTATGAAAGGCTTTAGGGCTGCGGCTTGAGAGTAAGTGGATAAGATTAACTGTTTGTATTTCATTTGCTGTTGAAGATCGATTCTAATAGAAAGACAATTTGAAGAAAAAAAATGCGTTTTAATGTTTTAATCTACATATTTTTAGGATAATCTGTTGGACTTTTATCACATTTTTATGTATATTTTCGAATGAACGGACTATTATAGGAAAGAAAAATTGTATACTTCAAAGTCTACTGATGGATGAAAGCTATAATTACTTCGATGCCAATAGAATTGAAAAGGTTTCTTTAAGATAGCTCAAATAAGGTAGAGAAGCCTAATAAACGTAAGAGTGATTATCATCGTATTCAATTTTTTTTTGGTGCATTTTGTGGTTTGATTTATGTGTACATATTGTTTTTAAAGAAATGTGCGACTAAATTCAAATGATAAGAAAGGTAAGATAATGTTTAATATTGTTTCTGGTTAAAATTTTTGGAAAGTAATAAACTTTTATAAAATACATTTTAATTTTCTAATCTGGCAAATAATTATAAACTCATATTGGATATTTAAAACAAAATGGTTGAAACAAATATGAAAATTGGAAAACATAGCCTTTATTAAATGTAAAGAACGCACGAGTTTATAATTTTCTTGAAACATTAAAACTACACGTTTTATTGTAAAAATACATGAGCAAAACAATGTAGTCATCATTGTAGCAGTTTGTCGTACAAACAAGTGCACCAAGTCAAGTCATGCTTAGACGATGCTAGCAACAAATTGAATACCTAATCGTATGGTAACCAAACACAGGCCGCCACCCCTAGTTGGGTCGTTGGGTCAGCAACCGTGCCGCCCATCGAACCTCGTCAAATATTAAAAAGAGGACTGAATCGACTTTCAACTTTCTCATGTACATTAACGTGAAATACCGCCATCATTTATGTTCGTCAGCAATGCAAATTGAAATATTAGTAGAGTATTTGTGAGTATGCAAGCGTTATTAAGAATGGCGTTATTCGAAAATGCTTTTATTGGTTTTTGATCAAAAACCGTTTTAAAATGCTAAATTAGGATCGACGGATGAATACTCGTATTGGTGTGCTTATTTTAGTCACTAGAACACGGATTTGATTTTTGAACTTGAATTTCTATACAGTATATTTTTGTGATATGTATGTTTGTGTCACAATCACGCCTCTTTCCCGTAGGGGTAGGCAGATACCACTTTCACACACACACACATTTCTTTCCACTTGCTACGATCCTTACATACTTGTTTCGCTTCGTCCACTTTCATTATTCCTTTCATACATGCTCTTCGGGTTAGGGTACTCTTGACCTGGCCTTTTTTCAAGACCTCCCGGATTTGGTCTTGAAACGTCCGCCTAGGTCTTCCCCTTCGAACACTTTCATTCACACTCGACTTACCTATACACTTTTTAACCTCCATCTAAACTGTGTAAAATGTTTTAAATTATATTATTAGTATGTATCTTATAAGCGCAGTGCTGGTAGGCATGCCACACGGTGGAGCGATGACCTGGTTAAGGTCGCCGGAAAACGATGGATTCCGGTGGCCCAGGACCGGCCGATATGGAAATCCTTAGAGAAGCAGTCTTTTGTTCGTCTTTTGGCTGATATGATGATGACCATGATATCCTTTTATTTTATTTTAACCTACTAATATTTAAGTTAAGTTATTATTTAATTAATTAATTTAATTAAATTTGGTTTTTATTTAAAAACTTATGTTTGTATTTTGGTCGTGAATAAAATAGCGTATATTCTTTCAGTTTTGTTTTATATTATGACGGAGAAATTGATGCATCATTGACGTCAACTATGTTTTCCTTTTTCCGTATTGTATTTGCCGAATAAACGTCTTGTCTTTCTTTCTGAAATTTAATTACTAAAAGTGTGACGCAAGTTTTGTATTCTATGTACATATCCCATGTTCCTTGTATTTTATATAATTATACAGAGCTAATCAAAAGAAGCAGTTCAAAAGAAACCTTATTTTTACCACAAATCAGGGGTTACAGTGAAACCCTATGTCAACTAGCTATTGTTATTATTCTCCTACAAGCTTAGTAATGTCAAAAAAAGACCCTGTGTTTTTCCTGAAAATTTGTATGTTATCTATATCAGCAGTACCGTCGATTCTTTCTTTATGACTATAGGTGTTTTACGCCCTGTATTTACCCATAGGACGTACATTTTTTTTGGAGAATTCTACATCTTCACCTACTTCGCAGGCCATAAACGACCCACTGTTGAGTCGGGCTAGGTCCAAATGCAAGGAGGGCATTTAGCCTTCTGTTCACGCTAGCTAGACCGGTTGGCAGAGGGTTTCGTGTCAAGTATCGGTACTCTACACATATTTCTTTACCCGGATAATAAACTATGCCGATATTTTATTGGCAAGCTATGAGTTTAATAATTTTTTTGTTTATGTTTGGTGTGATTTAAAAAAATACATTCTGTCGTCGTTTTTTTACCCCACAAAACCACTCTTGAGTCGGTCCTCCTCCAAGTTCATGGAAGGAAATTAGCCAACTGTGCCACGCTGACAAGACGCGTTAGCACAGAATTTGTATCAAGTTGTCCTTCTTTTGCGGCTAGGTGGTCTGCCTCTTGTTTCCTTTAGTCCCATCTTACGACACCCTCAGGATGGTATTGTGACATTGCGAATTCTAAATTCACACGGTATCGCAATAACTACATTTTAGTTTGCTGAAATTTCGCTCACAGTATCGTAGTAGTATCGGTCCCTTACTATATAGATATATACTGCCTCGGTGGTCTAGTGGTCAGATGTGCCGCCTTTGGATCAACGGGTCCCGGGTTCGATTCCGGGGTCGGGCCAGTGTCTTTGTCTAAACCAGAGGCACTAGCTCGGAGTCTGGGTGTCATTTCTATCTATGATATGTATGTATTTACAAAAAAAAATGTATATAAGTAGTTTATCATCCATCTCGTTACCATAACACAAGCATTAAGTTGCTTAACTTGGGACGAGGTGGCGTTGTGCGAAATGTCCAAGGATATTTATATACATACATAGACATAGATACCTATGTACATAGATGTTCAGTGGAGAATATGGATACCTCTTAGCTATTTTGATAAAACTGTTTTAGTCGTGTGTGCATGGGAGATAGAACAATAATATTGCCACTTATAAACGACCCAGAGCTAAGTCGGGTCTCCTCAAATGTAATGGCGGCAATGTAGCTTATAATTTCCGCTGCTGGTCAGGCAGATGGAATGGACAGATATTTCGTATGCTAATAATATCTCTCGTCAGCACAAAGTATAGTAGTATAACTAAACCAAAGTCTAGTTAGTTACCTTTTATAGCTGACTTGCGACCTGGCCCGGCTCCGGACTGGTGTAATTATGCATGTATTATACATAAAAACCTTCCTCTTGAATCACTCTATCTAATAAAGAAAACCGCTTCAAATCAGTTGCGTAGTTTTAAAGATTTAAGTATACATAGGGACGGACAGACGACAGCGACTTTGTTTTATACTATGTAGTTATAGTGAAGAGCGAAGAAGTGAAAGAAGAATGAAGAAAGAAGAGTGAAGAGTGATTTTAAGATCTGTGATTTTTTGGTATCGCCTTCGCCCCAAATAGCAAAAATACTATTAAAGTTCTATTATGGAAAATGACAGACGCATGACGGATTAAGAAGACATAGTGTCACCACCCTATTCCATTTTGAAGGTAACGTGAGAGCCGACAAACAGTAATGACGATTCCGAAAAGCTTGCCGCAAGAGAAGGAAACCTTGAAACGAAACCCTGTGCCCAACCGTCTGGCCAGAGTAGCCCAGGGGCTAATTACTTTCCACGTAACTGCAGGACGCCCGACTCAACCCAAGCCCGAAAATCAAGCCGCATAAGAAGGTTAACTTGATACGAAACCCTGTGCCAACCTGTCTACTCAACGTGGCATAGTCGGCTAATATCCCTCCAAGTAATATGGAGGAGGCCCGACATAATGCATATTAGATCGTCAATATATAGTCGTAAATATGTTAAACTCAACAATGACTAAGTTATAAAAAAATTAAAGTTTGGCATACAATTATAGCCACACTATTGTGGCTACAATTAACAAGAATCAAGTCCTAGTGTAGATTGTACGCGATTGCACTTGTTTTTTTTGTGGGATATTATTATTTATTATTTTTTTCGTAAATGTGATCAAATCAGTAACAGTAACACACAGTACTGAAAAATAGTGGTGTTTATAAAGCATTTCCATTGTTTTACATACGTGGCACTACATACGTAGTTCTACATACGTAACACTACATGATTGTTGTACGTAAGGCAGACCTTTAAGCGGTGACCTAATTCGAGGTTCTAGTTAGAGCAGTGCCTCCCAGCTGTTATGGTTGAAGTGATCGAACCTTTAGGAGACCTCAATAATTCACCGCAAAATCATTTAGTATTCAAATAAGAGATGTCAAAGAAGGGTCAGACATATACAGAGTTTAACAAAAACCCGTTACAAAATGTGTGAAAAAATTTGTTTTTGTAATTTTGGTCACCAGCTAGTGGGAGAAGTGAAGTTACACAAAGAACCCAAGACACATTCATCATCATCATCATTTCAGCCAAAAGACGTCCACTGCTGGACATAGGCCTCCCCCAAGGATCTCCACAAAAGCCGGTCCTGGGCCGCCCGCATCCACTGCTTTCCGGCGACCTTAACCAGGTCATCGGTCCACCGTGTGGGAGGCCTACCAGCACTGCGCCTTCCGGAACGCGGTCGCCACTCGAGGACTTTTCTGCCCCATCGGGCGTCGGTCCTGCGAGCTATGTGCCCTGCCCACTGCCACTTAAGTTTGGCAATCCGGTGGGCTATGTCGGTGACCCTGGTTTTCCTGCGTATCTCCTCATTTCTGATTCGATCTCGCAGGAAAACTCCGAGCATAGCCCTTTTCATTGTCCTTTGGGTGACTTTGAACCATCTGATGGAGCCCATAGTGAGCGACCACGTCTCTGTTCCATATGTCATCACTGGCAACACACATTGGTTGAATTATGGAACTATAATTAGTATAAGCTTGGATAATAACAACGTCAGCTAGTTAGTTAATTCTCAGTAAAACGCATGTTTTACAGTTAAAATAATGTTTAGAAAAAATCGATATCTCATTCATACTACTACTACTCGGCCCATACATGACCCACTGCTGAATCGGGCCTCCCCCAATTACATGGAAGGTAATTAGCCTACTGTGCCACGCTGGCCAGACGGGTTGGCACATGGTTTCGTATCAAGTTTTCCTTCTCTTGCAGCTAGAAATTCGGCCTTGTCATTTCCTATTGTCGGCTCTTACGACACCCTCAGGTTGAAATGGGATGGTGATACAATGTATCCTAAATCCATCGCTACACGGAATGTATTACTACGAGTCCAGAATTTGAGAAATAAGAAGACTGAATATTGCCAGATTCAAATATGCTGTGTTAATTCCTTAAATTTTGGACATTTCATTTAAATGTCAAAATAATACCAGCTAGGCTATACGCGACTCCGTAAAGTTTCGTTCTGCTAGCAGACTTGCACCGGCGCATTTCATTAATAAATTATACGTATGCGAATATAGCCCTAAATACTCCTCAGACAGTTTGCCGGCACTACAGCTACGAAGTTAGAGCAACTCGCTAGACGGCTGTCAACGGTCTAAAAATATCTAAGCCTTAAATATTTCAGTCGTTGAGAGGAAATGCCCTAACTTTTTTTAAAATTCTAATTCGATTGGTAATGAGCTAGGAGTCTTTTTAACAATTCAGTATGTTTAGCTTTTTAGCCGTTCAAGTTTAGCCGTTGAGAGATTTTAGAATAACCAAATTTTCAGAAAACCTTAATATAACTTGAGATGACGTATACATCTTCGAATGGTGCAGTTTCTCCTATATGTATTTATACCGTTCAAGGACACTGTGAGCTTCTATTATACCTTATCAAAAATTCTTAAACAACACTGCGTTATTCTTTGAAGCTCTTATGAGTCTGTCAGACACATCAAACTTATAAATCTGTCTTTTTAGTTTAGTGTTTCCAAAATTTGCTTAGAATATAATTCTAGGACTGATATTAAACGATTGTGTGGGTTTCACTGTTGCCCACAATTATTTGTTAATCAGCTTACTAGTACGACATGCATTGGCATAGGGTTCAGTTTTGAGATGATTTTCTCTTGAGGATTGTTTTTTTTCCTAACACTAAGACGCGGTTAAAGTTCTCTTTCGATGCATCTTACGACCCTCATTAGGTGAAATGGGTCAGTGAAAACATAGATTCTAAGTCTGTTACTTACCAAATACTGAATTATGATGATTAAGCATTATTGATTTAGAGCCGCGACCTTTGAGGTAAAAGTACCATAAATGGTAGATTAGAGGACAAGTTAGAAAAACTTACACGAATTACGAATTTACCAAGCATACACAATTTGGTAGAAAAGTAAATAAAAAACATTTTTGTATACTAACATTTTTCACCGAATACTGAATAGGTACCTTTATACTACAGTCGCGTTCACAGAAACCATTTGTAAAACATTTGTCATCTGCCAGTTAATTTACGAGTGGGTTGTGGCTTTATAATATAGATGTCACACATTGACGCCGGCTGTATCGGCAAATATCTTGCCGCATTAACTAATATTATCGTTCAGGAGAACCAAACAATATTGATATGAATATATCATATTATATAGTATCCTGTGAAAGAACGATAAAAACAAAACACATCCGATTTTTTTATTATAAACACTAGTCACATTGTCACATTGTTGGTCATATTCAGTCACATTGTTGGCGGTTCTTGAGATTCGCCTGTTTATTGGTTTAGTATTTAGTAACAAAATCTGTCGTGTGATTATGATTTGAGAATACACAATGTCGCCAATTCATTAAAGTCTACGGATTTAGATAACGGGAAAAAAATAAAATTTGATAAATAGCAATGACCCTTAGTGACATAGAGGGTTAATTTTCCTCCATTAGATTGGAGGAGGCCCGTTTCAGCAGTGGCTTATTTAAAGAATGAGATGAAAAAAACATAATAATGTCTCATTTTTTATGCTAATGACAAAACTTACCTTAAATAATAGGGTCCAACGTTAGTGAAATAGCAAATTTTTTTGATACTCATATTTCAAGGCGGGGGAAAGTGATTTGGAAAGAGCGACTGCCCTTAATAAGCACCTATAAAAGCTGAATCTTGTGTCAAAAAAGACGATGGATTGTTTCGTGGCATGGTGGCTTAACTATAACTAATTTACTATGATTCATGATGGGCTATCACATTAAAAGTTTTCCATACTTGGGTGCGTCGTTTGAGACATTGAACTGATTCATAACAATTTATTTTCTGCGTACACAGGGTTTATCACAATTGGCGTTGTAGCAAAATTGGAGATTTCCCGTTTGCGCTGTGTAGGGTTGCCACGGTGATCTGCATTTAACACAATCTACCATTTCCCAATTTAATTTCAGTCAGTGGTATTTCCACCGGAGCGATTGCTGTTTCCCCTCTGAATTTGGTTATTATATATAAACGCTGTTTAAAAATATTTATTTTAAAATAGCTACTGTCGTAGTGTCGTTAGCAGAACGTCGATACAACAAAACTAGACACGTTAGTCCATTTAATCAAGTCATTACGTATTGGCCCATTAGGTCTTGTGACAGGTAAAAAAAAATACAGTTCGAATTATCCATTTCCCCCCGGTTCGTAATGCAGCTTTACAAAGAAGAGCCAACAATAAACTCTGTAGTGGTTTAATGATTAACGTAAACGAATGAAAATGAAACAGATTAATGAAGCGCAATAGTCGCAAACGGCCAAACATCAGCAACATCTAGTCAATAATAGTAATCTTTTACAGCGTAAGCCAACCGACCCCCAGCGACGGCTCCTGTTCACAAGCATGACGCATGTGACAGCCATCACCCTCCATAACCATACGAAACCTTTTGGCCAACTAGTCCGGCCAGTACACTAATTTCCCTCCGCCTAATTGGAGGAGGTCTGATTCAGCAGTGGGTCTTTAATGTGCTAAGGTCATAATGATGATGAACATGCAATATAGTCTGTAACAGTCTAGAAACACAATGTGAGTAACCCTATTATTTATAAGGTGAGCCATTGTGCCATTCCTTGGACCCTTAGTGTAAACACGTATTATGTGCTGCTTAGGCCTAATATTTAGTTTCATAACAGTATTGGTACCTGTATCTATTTTGCTCATAAATAATGAAATATATCAAAGTTATCTCCGACCATACCTTAACCTTGCACCTCTGGGATATTAGGTGCCGATATTCAGGCAGTTTTATCGTTGGTCCGTCATTGCGCCATCTACCAGCTACGCGACTGAAATAAGTTATAGCTGAATGTCGAATTTTGTTACTTTCAACATCAATATCAAAACTGTGATGGATAGTTAGCAATCAATCCAGTTTTTATACTTTCACTATTTACATATTTTTATTGAAGACGTTTGGTTTCGAACCAGAATATATAGTGTATTTTTACCCTTTGATATGGGGTTAAGGAGCAAATAATACCTAATAATAATATACTAATTTAAATGCTAAACTGGTCCTATAATTGGCTCAATATGGGCTGCGTTAAAAGGCTCATGCTCATAGTTACCCAAAGGGCAATGGATAGGGCTATGATCAGATGCCCTGCGAGATTGAATCAGAGATAGGAGATACGCAGACGGACCTGAGTTACCGGAAAACGATGGATGCTGGTGGCTTAGGACCAGCCTACGTAGAAATCCTTAGAGTAGACGTCTTTGGGCGGAATTGATGATGACATGGTTACGAAAAAAATATTTAAAGATTAATAGTATCTTTTTCTGTAAACTTCCGGTTTTTAACCAATACTTTTAGAATTAGGAAGCAACGAACAAGAGTACAGAGCTTTTAGAAGACGATGCTGAGGTACTTCCATCAGTCCTCCAAACGTCAAGAATCATGTTTTCCGACTCTTGCAGCTATGTGATTTGCCTCTTGCGCTTACGACACCTATATGATGGTATGGGTTGGTGATATTGTATTTTCCCTCCGCCTGCCTCGTTGGTCTAGTGGTTAGATGTGCCGCCTTTGGATCAACGGGTCCCGGGTTCGATTCCGGGGTCGGGCAAGTGTCTTTGTCTAAACCAGAGGCACTGGCTCGGAGTCTGGGTGTCATTTCTATCTATAATATGTATGTATTTACAATGAAAATGTATGTATATATATATATATATAAGTAGTTTATCATCTATCTCGTTACCATAACACAAGCATTAAGTTGCTTAGCTTGGGACGAGATGGCGTTGTGTGAAATGTCCAAGGATATTTATTATTATTTTCAAAATCCATCACGACCTAGATTAAGGTACATTCATACCTGCAAATATTTTCGCGATTCAGACCCGTTTCACACTTTTAGTGTGATGCATCATCATCTCAGCCCATAAATTATGCCTCCTCCAATTCCACGGAGGGAGATACAAGCTAAAATTATACCAGACCAAATTTGTCAGTACCATTTTTCCTTCATTTTGTAATTTATCCTTTTTATGATTATCCCACTGTCTTAGGTTATCTGCTTTGGAGGGCATGTAAAACCGTCATTCCCGGCAGACATTTCAACATCTCTGGTAAGCAGTCGACATGTAAGTCAAAGAAAGTAGCGTGAAATTTCCGGGTGTCCCACTAGATGGGTCTCGAAGATCTGATGGTAATCACTCCGTGTAAATCGGGATTGACTGGTTTGCTACCCCTATGAAATTAAAAAAAAGCTACAAGCAAGCTTAGCTTGTCTTGATTGGGCGTACAGCTGTAAAAGCACTTCAACAACTCTGGATCTTTTGTGCTCATCCCGTGATCCGTATTCCTGCTCTTTAAAAACAGTTTGCATATATCTCTGGATCTTCTTGTAGTCTCTTGAGTTCGCCTGTCGCCTATCCTGAATTACTCATTCTGTGTCTTGCTAGTGCATTGCATTCGCATTGATATGTATCAGTAGCATTGGCTCGTTTGCTTATCGACAGGTTCTGTAGCTCCGGCTAGCTGCCAGTGCCATTTTATTGAGATCTTCGTTGCTGGCGAAGTCTCCGGTCAAGATTGCTGCGATTAATCTCATTTCCATCTCATCCAAAAATCTATTAAAATACAATAGATTTTTGGACCAGATTTATCTTTTCTGACAGAAATTGTTTGGAGTGGCTTAAGAGCTTTGCTTTCGCCGGTTTGTCGCATAGTTTGTCAGGAGTCTACACGATAACCGTACGTATGGTTCTAGGTCCCACAAGGGAGCTCCACATCTTTTTTTCTGGCTAGTGCATCTACTTCTTCGTTCCCGGCGATGTCATTGTGGCCCGGAACCGATACAAGTTGTTAAACAACCATAATGCAGTGATATACCAGTTTTGAATTAATCTTGTAGGACATTAGTTCCTTTAGTGAACCCTGATTGTCACTAAGTACAAATAAGCTAGTTTCCAATAAGCTTACAAACGTTGCCGTTTGTTTTTTTTGTTGTCTATTTCGATATCGGTAATATGACAACCCTAACTCCGCCTAGATCCATTAAGACCTATAGCTCTAAGATTGCTTCCGTTACACAATGTACTATAATGCTTTTTGGTGTTGTTGAAATATTTAATGTCAGATTACTCGCTAATGATGCCAAATATTACTTAAGTGTTCAGACACTGTATGGAATAAGATTAATCATGTCCTTTATCTGCAGACATTATGACACATGTACCAAGATTAATTAGATAGTTATAATTAATCATTTCCTCGGATCCATAAAACAAGTAATGGTTGAGTCAATATAACATAATTGTCTTTTGATATTCGTGATAGTGTAAGTTAATATAGGAAAGACTAATATTTTAGCTGGGAGAGGGTATTGAGATTATTAGCTTATAAATTATCATGATTGTCGGATTCCGATCAATGTGTCTGGAAATCCTTGGTTCAGGCCAATGCCCAGCAGTGGGCTTCCTTTAGCAGAAAAATTAATGACATATTCCAATAGTGAGTTTTGCCTCCTTAAATTACATGATGGGACATTAGCCTACTACGCAAAGCTAGTAGCTACATAAGACGATAAAGTAGAGCAATAGTATTGATACCTATTTTTTGTTGGCTAGATGTTTAATTGATCGTTAAATTTATTGATGCGACGTTTTACTTCAGTTTAACCTATAAAAGCGAACCGGGACATCGTAGAAGAATTAAATTATTCATTGATAGATAAAGGTAGTTAGGTAGTGGCAAACACTACACGGTCTGAGTGATGATCAATTTGGTGCAAGTGGAAAGTTATATAATCGAGAAATGTGACCTACAAATGTAGAAAAACGAAAGCATCCTAAATCACGCTTGTGAAATGTACTAAAAACAAATCCCTAACAACTACATAACTGGATGATGGACACACTTCGTTTTAAAAATACTTTGGAATACAGCTTTTTATTTGCCACTTTAACAATAATAATATATGCATATATAATATATACTGTTAAACTATAACATAAAATATTATAACCGATAAGTTTTGAAACAATTTCAAGTTGTTTGGGAATGGAAAACAACTATAGAACTAGCTAAGGCAAACTCCGTCGAACAGCTATTTGAAAAACAAACATCTAACTTTGACAGCTGTTAAATGGTTTTAAGACTACAATAGGGAACTTACGGAGTAACTCAACAGGCTCACAAATCACGCATGCGCCAATTGGCGAATTTGGTTTCACACTCAAAGTTTTCAGTCGTCGGGTCACTGATACAGGCGGCGGTCGCGCCAGCCGCTTTAAACATTTCTAATTTTCGTAAACCGAAATTCTTAAGCGCAGATTGTTGAAGAAGAAGAAAAATGGATTACACGATCAACTTTGTGTTGCTGATTCTCTGCTCAAGTCAGTATCGATTGTTTTGTATGTAAACATTGTTTTAGGTTGTTTCTGACAGTTTGGTTGCGTGTTTAAAAGTTTAGTTTGTGTGTAATTTTCCTGTCATTCAGTGCTGATTGCAGACTGTCGCTTCCGTTGTGGCTTGTATTTTGTTTTACTTTGACGCTTTTTATAATAATTGTTAAGGAAATTACTTTATTATTTCTTTAAGGAACAATGGGATTGTTTGTTTTGATTAAGATTATTTTATTTGGTTTAGGCATAAATACGATTATTGTCAATCAGTGAGTAAGTACGTAAGTAACTTATTATTTTGAATACACATCTTATGTGTTGTACAGTATTTTTTTAAGGCTTAACACTAGCGTTCATCATATCTTTTTTGAAAATTAATGAAATCACCAAAAGTCTAGTGTCTATTTATAAATAGATAAATTTATAAAATTTATTTTAAATGAGTATTTAAATACACCATCGTCTTACTTTATACTCTATAAGAGTTTTGCGATAAAACCTATAAACCATGAATAAAGTTGTTTTTGTTAAATTTAGTTTTGTTATTAATATTATTTTGTTAAATGTTTACACAAAAAGTACGCTCATACTGTCCATTGTACTAGGATATATTATCTTTGGTAAGATTTCCGAGATCCAAGATCACTACACGTGACATATTTTCACCACACCCTTCCATCCTGAGGGTATCGTAAGAGCTGACACAAGGCAAGTTTAAGGCTGAAAATCTAGCCACAAGAGAAGGAAAATTTTAAACAAAATTCCGTGAAATGGGAGGAGGCATTAAGCATTTATGGGCTGATTAGTAGTAGTAGTAGTAGAGTCGGGAACCCTTTCCTCACGTAGTGAAATGTGACTAATAAGTTGATTTCAACCTACCTGTTCTTTGTGTCATAGTTTTGTTTGGTGTACACCAAAGAGTATATCTATCTTTGACATAGACATAATATTTATTGTGGCAAGAAAAATACAAAAGTAATAAAACTAGGCACTAAACCAATTCTATGGAAAGCCTCTTTGCCATACTGGACATATTATTAAGTTTGTTGCAATTTTTCTGCCTGCCTAGTTCTATTAACCGTTTCACTCGCAGGTTGCAACATGCTGGTTAAGCTTTCTTTTTCGTTGGCAACCCTCATAGATTACCAGTCATTGGGAACAGACCGGGACTCCGGGGCGCGGAAACATGGTATTTAGCGCCCCGACCTCAACGGCGTACCTCGACTGCCCGCTTCAGGGCCGTAGGTCGCCCTCCCCACTGGGGAAACATGCTTTGCGACCTTGGGGCCTTCAGCCCGCAGGCTAGATATGCTAAATATTTCATCCCGTGGACAATGTATATTCTTTAAATAGAAAAATTTTTTTCATTTGTCTTTAATGCCAGTTTTGCAACAATTATAATAAGGTATGGCGATTATGTCTCAAAAATTCCTAGCTACACATGATATTTGCTATCTGCTAGTGAAAATCCCGCCAAAATACTAAGCAATGCTAAGAAAAAATATAAAAGATCCAAGGTCATGACATTATCAAACCGAATCACCAAGCGGAATCTTAATGACCTTAAAGATTCCTCTAATATTTATATGAGTTCTAAATCTACTAAGCGCAGTGCTTTGTGAATATAAATTAATAATCACCCTCTGTTTCATGACCCTTCCACATTCTGGTGGTCCTATAACCACGAGCCCTGCAAAGTGTCTGTAACGTTGAGGTTTAATGAAAACAACACAATCTAAATTGCGTGAAGTCTCACGACATAACAATCAACCTATTCTGAAAAAAAAACATTCTCCTGCTGTTAGTATAAACCTGTATTGCGAGCGCAATTTACAAGCATGTAATTCTAGAATACAAATGACACCCAGACTCGGAGAAAAGCCTCTGGTTTACACAAAGATACTTGCAGAACCCCTGAATCAAACCGGGGCGCGGGGACCCGTGATCCGAAGGCGGCACATCCAACCCGTACACCAACAAGGCAGCAACAATAATGCATCAACACAGTCATTTATTTATTTTAATAACAAAAGATATACACAATACATGATTCATTGTTATATGGCAACATCAGGTATTAAATAGTGTACTCCGTCACTTATAGGAGACACAGCATGGACAATAATTTTAAATTTAAAAACTAAGCCAATAGTTGTATCATTAATAATAAGTAAAATTTGGAAAATAAAAGAATTAGGAAAATATAACATTTAGATATATGTACATAAATTAAATTACGTTAAATCTGATAAACACTTTTTATATTTGGACAGAGACATCATAATCACACGTTATAATAAAAATATTTTCTCTTGTCCTAATAAAATAAAAATGTTGCATGAAGATTTTTTTTTTCAAAACTGACCTTATAAGCAATAAAAGGTTTTAAAGCGTAAAATAACCATTCAACTTCCAATGGTAACCTTTAAAGAATCTGAACAAAATTAACACCGACGTTCATAATTAGACTATAGTTATACCTACGGCACTAACTTAATTTTTTAATTTTTCAATTGTTATTGAATTGTTAATGAATATTGTTATCACATGCATATTCCCATAGATGGTAACAAACTATAAAATCGACAATAAATACCCAAATTTTTCATCCTACAATCGTATGACGTAGACATATTTCAAGTTTTTAAATACCAAACTCCTGAATCGGTATCGATAAACATCCATTTTTATCGATATCGGTTCAGGAGACCAATCTGTAATACTATACGAAAAAAAAAGTTGCAATCTCAAGAGAAAGTTAGGTGATAACAAACACTAAAAACCATACGTCCGAATTGAGACCTATACTCTTTGAAGTCGGTTGAAAACAATAAATCGCTTCAGTGCTATGACCACACTAGGCATTTTTTACCCACAATAAGTAGAAGACTTGCTATGTTGATCAATCCTTTTTATTGGATTTAACAAGTTCAATTAATAAAACCTTAGTTTTTTTATCTTTATAAAGTATTAGCTGTACCCTGCGCGAGTTACTACGCCACTAAGTAACATAAATTTAAAGAAAAGACGTTACACAATTATTCAATGATTTTAGTTGTTCAAAAACCTTCGTGGGCACAGCACTTGGCTGAAGCTAATCAACCTGACACATAGTTTACGATTCCCTTTAGGACAAAGAGACAAACATTCATTTTTATATTAAGAGACATATTCTAGTTACGTAAGTACGAACATCCAGGAATTGAACGTCGTGTTGTGTAAATCGTTTGTGTTGTGAACACACTAGGTTTGATTGTCATTCGCAAATAATACCCAGACCCTGAGCGAGTATGTCTGGCATGTGATCCACCGGGTACCCGTGATCAAAAGGCAGCGCTTGCAGCCCCTAGACCAACAAGGAAAATTAATTCCTTTATGTTCATTAGTCACGGCAGCATTCCAGCATTCAGGGTAGACAGGCGTATATAACATGCTTGAAAACCTATTTGAGAGTTGCAAATTAAATTAATTAATTAATAATTATTAGATTAATAATAATTATTATAGATTAAATATTAATTAATAATAATAAGAAATTAATTAATAGTAAAACTACTGAACGTGAACTATAGTGGTTCATGTTTCGTTTCAGCCCATAAATGACCCACTACGGCCTCCTCTGAATTCATGTAGGAAAATTAGCCTACTGTGCCATAATGGCAAGGTTTGGCACAGGGTTTGTATCAAGTTTTGTCACAGTGGAGTTCGCGAACGTGTCATGTGAGGGTATACCGCTGGGGTTTTAGTGGGTAGAGGAGATCCGGAGTCCCACATAATCGGTGAACCAACCTGCGAGGGCCGGCGGTATGCATAGAGCATTTCCCTTGCATAACCAAAAAAAGGGGTTTTGTATCTAGTCAAAAACCCTTTGCCAACCCATCTGGCTAGTGTAGGCTAATTACCATTTATGTAACTGGAGGAGGCCCGAATCAGGAGTGGGTTATACAGAGTTGATATGACAGAGGGGCATTAAATTACACTACGTACACTATATGTGATTAGTATGAATTAGAAACAGTACAAAAAAAAATACACGTGATTTGTTCATGGGGTGTGCAGGGGTAGTCTTAAACCTCACCAGGTATCACCAAGGGGGAGGGAGGGGTTAAAAATGTTAAAAAAACATTACGTGATTGATGGACAGCCCCTAAGCTTAATAAACGATGCGTTAGGCATAAACATCTGTTAGGAAAGATATATAATGTTCAAATGAGGGAAAAATTTTAAAAATAATTTGCGTCTAAGCTATTGCGCCAATTTAATTGATTTTTGGTACAGAGCCTGGAAATGATACCTAGTAAAATGCCCCTATGTCGTATCAACCCTGTATATGGTCTGAGCAGATAGTATCCCCGGACGCGGGATGTCCGGTCAGGCATTTTTTCCCGCCAAACCAAAAAAAAAAAAAAAAGGGGATACCTTTGTACCACGGGTCCCCGGTCGATTCCAGAGTCAGGCAAGTGTCTTTGTGTAAGATATACTTGCTTTGTGACCACGAATGTAAAAGGGATACACAGTGCGACGGAGACACAAAATCGTATACATATATGACCCTTCAGCAGTCGGATGATACGCGTTTTTCTTTACAAGCATGCTTAGAATATTTTTTACTTTGCTATAGGTCGCAGGGTGGTAACGCATTTTTTATACACAATATCTCAAGCGTAGAATATCTCGTCCGTATGGTCAATCGATGACAAATTTGCTGAGTTGAATTATTCATGGTTTCGTAGATTCACCAGAGCTTTTGGAAAAAGTTAATATTTGTGTTCCACGAAATGGTAGTCGATTGCTTAACCGGAAAACCTTTTCAGTACCTTATAGGCGCACTAACGTAGGTCAAAATTCACCTCTGTGTCGTATGTTTACTTTCGCCAACTCGATTCGGACTGAAGTAGATGTATTTTCTGGTTCTGTGGCCTCAGTTAGACGTGTTATCGCAGCTAAAATAGTTTAGGCTAAATCTTTTTTTTTTTTTTTTGCTTTTCACTTGTATTTTTAATTTATAAAAGTGTTTAAATGTAGCTATTAGATTACCTATTATTTATTAACTAGTATAAACATGTAGTGTTCACATCCAGTAGATGTCAATCATATGTATTTCTCTAAGTATTTATTCATTTGTGTATATAAGATTGTACATCAGTTTTGTGAACCAAATAAAAAAAAAAAAAAAAAAAAAAAAACACTGGAGTAATGGCAGAAGCGACCAAAGGAATACAGAAAATCTAGCATCATGATATGGAAACGTTGCTTTAAAAATCAATCTTGTCGATGGAACACGGTAGGGAAATGTCTACTCCACCCTGCTGGAAGAGGTCTGAATCTGTGGTTTATTTAAGGCTTGCTGTAATGAGATTCCGCGTGGTGACGGATTTAGAATAAATCGCGTCACCACCCCATTCCATTATTAGAATGTTGTAAGAGCCGACAAAAAGAAATGACATGCCTGAAATAAAGAGAAGCAAAACTTGATACAGAATCCCGCCGGCAAGACGGGCTGGCACAGTATTTGTATCAAGTTTCTGTCGGCTAAGTGATCTGCATCATTCGTTTCTTTAGTCACCTCTTACAACACTCTCAAGCTAGTCTGGGGTGGTGACATTGCGTATTCTAAATCCGCACGGATTCCCTGAAACTAAATAAACAAATCAGTAGACCGCTTACTTAAAGTTCGACTTCTATTCTGTTTCTACTCCTAGTAGTCGTACGTCCATAAATCCAGGCCACTTTTAATGTATGCATAACAGTTTATTGCACATATCTGACACACAAGCATTATAAATACATAAATATGACCAGCACATACTTGACGAAAAAAGGCGACCTTACTATAAAATAATCTCACCCAATCAACGATCGAGAAGAATTTATATAAGATTAGAATTACAATACATATTGGACCTAAGAATTTGATAGCGTAGGCCTAATAAAACATATAGTTAAAACACAATTTGTAACTGCGGCGAAAAACCGCACGTTTTAGAGAACAACTTATTAAAATCGGATCGCCGAATTCGGGTCAGAAAGTTATTGTTTTACGTGACCACGCCAGAGTCGGTGATTATACTGCCGAAGTTGATAATAAATCCTGGGATTGTTCCGAACTTTTGCGCGTGATCCATTACGGCGATATATTTTTTATTTGCCCCCGGACATAACGAGTATTTCTGTTCGCCTTGAACGTGCCAACGTGATAGCTTACAAACTTAAATCCAAACGTTTGTTCGGACTGTAAGGTACTTCTGAATCGACAATGCGATTGTTGTGCCGTTTTATAGAGCACACACCGAAGAACTTTTGCGCCTTCTTTAACTTTCCTTAAAACCTTTTATCGGATATAACTATATTTATTTGGTTTGGTTTTATATCATGATTCATGAATGTATCATGGCACGAGAGAGTTGATGCTAACGTTACAAATATACAAAGTAATTTCGGACTTATTAACTTTTCGAATTTTTGGAACCAGCCAAACTGTCCGTAATTAGAATATAAATTAAGTCTTAAGTAAGTGACTGACTTATCCTCAGAATGATGCAGAAGACCACTCAAGGAATTAGTGGTCCTTTGGGCAAAGACCTTTTTTTTTGGTTTGGCGGGAAAAAATGACTGACCGCACATCCCGCGTCCGGGGAGACTACGGGGTAGTGTGGGGCCCTCACCCACTAAAATAACCCGCCGTGCGCCGACACCCGCCCTCACGCGCGGACCACGGGTACCGCGTACGTTGCTACCGTGGTCCGCAGGCGGCAGCCCCTTCGGGCACCCTCTCCCGTGCGACGTCACACCTTCGCGGTAGGCTATACCGGCGGACGGTGGGCTATCCCCAACCCAACCGTCCGCAGCCTCGGCTAGGGCGGTATCAGGCGCATGTGAGAGCGCCCGCGCCGCCCCGTGCGCCGGCGGCGAATCGGGTCCGAAAGGAGTGAATCCTCCCGGGCCCTCTCCGCCGCCTCCTTCTGCGAAATGACGTCCTCGCAGAAGGCGGCGACCGCGGTCCAGGCCCTGTCCCTGCCGACCATCACTCGCGTAACGGCCGGCAGCGACAGGTCCATTCCAATGACTGCAGCGAGTTCTCGGCGCTGCTCAGCCCAGGCTGGGCATGACTCGAGCGTGTGCTGTGCCGAGTCCTCGCTGGAGTCGCAGTGGTGACAGCCCGGAATCGGCTCCCTCCTTGCGACATCGTGCAGATATTTGCCGAAGCAACCGTGCCCCGACAACACCTGCACGAGTCGGAAGGTGAGGACTCCGTGCTGCCGCACCGCCCATTCTTCCAATATCGGCTGGAGCGCCCCCACGGTCCGCAGACCATTGGGCACAGGCCTGTCTCGTCATCGTGGTACAGTAACCTTAATGCATCCAACAAATAGAAGGATAATTAGCTGTCTATTGACAACTAAACAAACGTTACTTCCTGTGGTGACGGATTTAGAATATATAATGTCGCCACCCCATTTCCAATCTAAGGGTGTCGTAAGAGCCGACGAAAATAAATTGACGAGGCCGATAATAACTTGAAACGAATCCCTGTGCCAACCCGTCTGGCTAGCGAGGCACAGTAGGCTAATTACCCTCCCTGTAGTTGAAGGAGGCCTGACTCAGCAGTGGGTCATTTAGGGCTGAGAAATATTGGTAGTAATATATTTGACAATTAATTTTTTACCTGCACTATTAAAATTATCTTTGGCAAGAAGAGTATTAACGTTAATCGAAGCAGCATAGGGCACTTAAAATGATTTAAACTCCAAACATATTAAATTGAAAGCATAATTATAATAATAAAGCCTTTATTCCGAACTACTGTCTATTTTACATAATTAAAACGAAAGAAATTATAAATGAAATATACATTAAGTTACAAAAGATCTAGCAGTTCAGTGTGCCTTACGGCAAGGGCCTCCTCCAACTCAAATTGAAAGCATGCTTAACGTAAATATCGTATCACAGAGTGCATTTGTGAAAATGAAAGCTAATAGGCCCGCAAAAAAATAATAAAACGCCCTTTGCGATTCTTGCCAGCTCCGCAGTTGTCGCGTTACGAACTGGTAGTAAATGGTCGAATGTTTTATTGTATAAATGCTATTAAAATTATACCTACTAAGAAAAATTAATGATTTGAATTTAGTCTTAAAGATTATATTATAGGTAGACGTTGTCACATGCTATAATGCCATAAGGGCTTACGTACTTGTATAAAGGGACACTGTGGTCACGCTTTCCTTCTAAGATAATTATTATCTTGATATTGAACTAAAATATACCAGTATTCATGATTATTGATGTTTTAATGAGATTTTGTAAAGATTCTTCGCAAAGGTTGGTTTATTATTAATTTTAGCCAATTTGTTTTGAAAGATTTTTTCGTCCACAATACCGCAGTGTTTGAAAACAAAAGTCATCGATCAATTTGTATTTCTAGCGATGACATATGGTACAGAGACGTGGTCACTCACTATGGGCTCCATCAAAAGGCTCAAAGTTACCCAAAGGGCCAAACTTAAGTGGCAGTGGGCAGGGCACATTGCTCGCAGAACTGACGCCTGATGGGACAGAAAAATCCTCGAGTGGCGACCGCGTTCCGGAAAGCGCAGTGCTGGTAGGCCTCCCATACGGTAGACCGACGATCTGATTAAGGTCGCCGGAAACGGATGGATGCGGGCGGCTCTGGACCGGCCTTAGTGGAAATCCCAGGGGGAGGCCTATGTCCAGCAGTGGAAGACCTTGTCGTGCTCGAGTTATCATGCTCACTTTAAGACTCATGGCGCTTGTAAAAGGTGTCATTGCTGGGGGTTACAATTATTAACTGCATGTTACTGATGTTCGGCCATTTGCGATTTTTGCGCGAGTTTGCTCTCACAAATCTGTCCTATCTTTTTAAAAATCCTTTATCACTACATAGTATAAAACAAAGTCGCATTTTTCTGTTCGTCCCTATGTATGCATAAATCTTTAAAACTACGCAACGAATTTTGAAGCGGTTTTTTTTATAGATAGAGTAAGGAAGGTTTATAGGTATAATATAATTGCACCCGTGCGAAGCCGGGGCGGGTCGCTAGTAATAATAATAATAATATCCTTGGACATTTCTCACAACGCCATATCGTCCCAAGCTAAGCAACTTAATGCTTGTGTTATGGTAACGAGATGGATGATAAACTGCTTATGTACATTTTTTTTGTAAATACATACATACTATAGATAGAAAACACCCAGACCCGCCAGCCTGGGGATGGCCAACAGGGGTTGAAATCTGTCCTATACCTGCCATTAACCTAAAAGTGGCGATCTGAAATAAAGCAACTGAGTCCGGGTGTCATTTCTATCTATAATATGTATGTATTTACAAAAAAAAATGTATATAAGTAGTTTATCATCCATCTCGTTACCATAACACAAGCATTAAGTTGCTTAGCTTGGGACGAGATGTCGTTGTGTGAAATGTCCAAGGATATTTATTTATTTAACTAGCTTTTGGGCGTGGCTTCGCTCGCGTGGACTTCGAACCCGTGCTTATCTCTATGCATTTTTTTTTATGAATATAAAAGTGGTTATTGTGACTAAACTATGACAGTTAGATATGTGCTCTCGCGGACTTTTTTGTAGATTTTAATAAGACCTACAAACTCGTAGTACTTCATTTTGTTCTATTGTCAATCGTTTTTGCAGCGCACGCATAAATAGGCTTTCGATTATACACCTTGGGTTACAAAATCGCAATTTTCATACGGATCCCTAATTCTTTTGAAAATAATATAGCCTATAACCTTCCTCGATAAATGGACTATCTAACACTGAAAGAATTTTTGAAATCGGACCTGTAGTTCCTGAGATTAGCGCGTTCAAACAAACAAACAAACAAACAAACATACAAACTCTGCAGCTTTATATATTAGTATAGATTATATATTAGTATAGATTAACTACAGGAATATTTGCAGGCTCTTTTCTATAGAGTTGAATTCAGTGCCGGTGGTAAATTTTAAATGTTCAATTATTTATGTATTGTTTGACTTGTCATTAGAGCTGTAATGAGCCAACTTGATTGAATTAATTTTGATTGATTTTGATTTTGATGGATCGCGGAGAGCAGACGGGAATCGCTGTGTGTAAATACTTGTGATTAGCTAAATTAGGTTAGATTGAACTAGGTACAATAGGACCGTGGTTCTGTGGACAGATCCTACAATGCCGCAGCAAGACGCGAGTTGGAGCACCTCGGGGAGGTTTAGAGGGTGGGCCCCCACTCTGGGGGAGAGTCCCACACGCCCCTTGCTGGCCATCCCCGTGGCCGGCGAGGAAGTCCATAAAGGATTTTACGCCGGGCAACCAAAACAAAAAAAAAGTACAATAGGACAGACTTATCTATACAAACAATTATTAAACAAATAAAATTAGTGTCTTTTTGTGATATTAAATAAAATAACCGCTTTTTACCACGTGCGTTTGAATATTATTTATTTATAAATATCATTTTTTACAATTATTGTTTGTCTGTCTGCTTGTTTCGGCTAATCTTGAAATGGCTGGGCCGATTTTGACGGTACTTTCACTGGCAGATTGCTGATGTAACAAGTAACTTAGGCTACTTTTATTGATACCCACCGACCCCGCTTTCCAGGAACCCATTGTTACTGAGATTTCCATGTTTATGTCCCAATTTTCGAGTGCTTTTCGTGCAAAATACAGAATTAATAAGTTTACCATAAACTCTGCGAAATGAACAATAACTTTTATATTAAATACCTCAAAGCTAGTAAACATATAGATATAAACGTCCTTAAAACAATAAAAGAACAAAAACGAAAAAGTTAGACTGGTACCGATGGTCAGGAAGAAGTAAAGGTACATTAGATCCCTGGGTATACAGTACATTGTTCAGCCGGTTGTTGGCCGTTACCATTTGACCTCCGTCGTGCTTTAGAGGTCATGTGACACCGTCTAAGCTACCATTTCAACACCAATGGCAGTCGATTGAAAACGGAAACCTGGTCCGACTATATAAATACTGGTAATCCCAAGAGATGGGTCTTGGAGAAAAGACGACAATTGCTCCGGGCTGGTCGTTAGCCAAATAAGGTTAGTGCCGACTTCAACAAAACTCGGTAAGGTAAGGTAGATATATAGTCAATTTAAAAAGAAACAGTTGCCAAAAGTATACTTAGCTCTGAACCCGCCAAGCTCTCTAGTTAATCAGAAAGTTAGCAACAAAGTGCAAGCACGTAAATCACTCCAATTACGTACTCCACAATTTTGTATTTCATTTTCCAGTAGAACTGCTACGCAAAATATTTGAGCAGAAGGAAAATGGTCAATTGCGCCCGCGTGGCATAAAACGCAGCAATTGCGCGTTTATATTCCGCTTCATTTGTATTCTTATAAAGGATACAAAGTGGGATTCTTCAAAAACATTGTATAAATAAGAACTCGTGGATCTAAAAGCAACTGTGGTTTTTGAATACGACCGATGGTTTTTGAGAAATGTAGGTAGTCCATATTACGGAACTAGTCCATAATTGGCGCACTTACTCTAATTATAATTTGAGTTTGTAATACGATATTCTGTGTGGCGACGAATTTGGAAAACATAGTTTTGCAACCTAAAGGTGTCGTAAAAGCTGACAAATTGAAATGATAAGGCCGAAAGCCACAAGAGAAGTAAAACTTGAAACGAAACCCCGTGCCAACCAGTCTGGCCAGAGCGGCACAGTAGGCTAATCTCCATGTAGTTGGAGGCGGCCCGACTCCGCGATGGGCTATTTATGGGCTGATAAGTAGAAGTAGTCTAAGTTATTATTGTTTTAATTAATACATGTATATCTTGTAGACTGGACGCTGGCAGTAATGTTTTATAAAAACTGCCAAAAGAGAGAAAAACAAAAATAAGTAGATGTAGTAAGTCGAAGAAATGCGATAAATATAGACACACTCAGATAGATACTCTCAGCTTTTAGGGATTTTTACGAAGTTTCTAATTATTTACTATGTATTTGGATCTTGATTGACACTGCTAAACAGCAAGGTACATAATAATAAAGAAAAAAAGTCTCTAAGGGAAAATTAGAGACAAATTTCAACACGAATTTATCGAATATTATTTCTATAATTCGGATCTAGTCGCGGTTATTATTAGAAATAGCTTCTTTTAAAAGTATGCGACAGTAAAAAAGCGGTATAAAAAGAGCACCTTTGATAGATTTACTCTTACATTGGTAACTTTTCCCACAACTTCGCTTCATAACCCTAAACGGACCTTTTTCTCAGTTCTGGGAAATCTTTCAATTGAAATTTTGAAGTTACCCGGAGATTGACTAAAGGAAATTTTAGGATAGAACGGCAACTTGCCACCCCACAGCCTGTTCCCGCTGATAGGCAATCATATTTTACCGCTCCTATTTACACTTTCGCCTCAACAGGAAGGAGAAAACCGGTGCCAATATTCCTGAACATGTTAGTACGCCACGGAAATGATTGCCCCGCAAGGAAATGAGCGTAATAGATAGGTACGTACATAAGGTTATGTTTTCGCACGTAACTGTAAGTAGTCACGTCTCAGTCTCTTTATGCTGGAGCTATCGGCTGCCTTGGTACGTAGCTGATGGTACCAACGAAATCAGATTGCCCTGGCTAACTTTAGAGCGTGTTCGGATTCCGAATGTTGTTTACGAGATAGCGAAGCTGGGGTAACCGTCAACGCCATTAAGGCTGTATTCATTTAAAATCTCTTTAAAGAATGAGCGCACCTGTCGTCGGAAGTTCACAATATGATAATTAGGAGGGATTACAAGTGAGTTCTCTGAAATGGCGCTTTTAAAGAATTATCTTTTTTTTGTTATCTTGTTTGAATATAAATAGGTTTGTTTTAGCGACCTGTCTTTAAAATGCCGAATAGATCTTACTAATATTATAAACGTGAAAGTTTGTAAGTATGGATGGATGGATGGATGGATGGATGGATGTTTGTTACTCTTTCACGTAAAAACGACTTAATGGATTTTAATGAAACTTTACAATAATATAGCTTATACATCAGAATAACACATAGGCTACAAGTTATAAAGATATTATGTGAATTACAACAATATAAACAAGTCAAATTCAAAATTTCTAATTGTCAAATTTTCGACCTTATTAAACTATAGACAACATAACGTTTCGCTGTCAGTTGCGTTTTGTTAAAGTAGGTTTTATACGGACGGGATAAAAATCTCAGGTATCCTATGTCCAACTTTCTTTTTGTTTTAAATATATATAATGCGGAATAAAGTTCGCCGGGTCAGCTAGTTATAAATAATGATCAAGTAAGTGTCATGAAGGTACCACTTGATGCGAATCCGAGTTGGCATACAACCCGTTTCGCCAGCGTGGCACACTAGGGTAATTACCCTCCACGTAGTTGAAGGAAGCTTGACTCAGCAGAGAGTCATTTATGAGCTGAGAAGAAGCAGTAACTGCCATGGACTGCCTTTTAAAAGTGGCACTCAATACTCGGCAATGATCTGTCATCGGAAAGGTACTCGTATCACTAGATGAACACGGATTTTGTACAGCGGTTTTGAGTACTGAATACTTACTCAATATAACAAGTAGGTAGTCCGTATAATGTCTGGATAGTATTGCCTTACAAATAACCGTGTTACCAACTCTCACCCAAAACTTTGTGTAAAGTTTGAATGGAGAATTTTTTAGCTACTCGCCATCATTTTATTCCGGTCTTCAAAGGTTCTACTTTTCAACAATTTCGGTTAAACTTAGCAACTTTTAATTAACCAGCTACATCATTAATCATGGAATTCGTTATGTTGGAAGGAATTTGCAAAATAAAGTTTCTTTTCGGGTATATTTTTATTGTGCCATAATGGCAATCATCGCCTAGCAAAACTGTTTACTCTCTTTTTTTTGTCATTCTTGTGCTAAAAGACTATAATATTTGACTGAAAAGCCTTCTAACGTTATCGTATTCTGTTAAATGAAATCCGAAAGTTCAAACAAAACTAGATGATTAAGATCGACAATCGCAAACCCTATTCACCGAAGTTTGATATAATTCGAAGGTTGGTTAATGATGGAACGATGTCGAAGCCTATTTTCAATTTCCAAGTTTTAACAGTTTGAAATTAGAAAACATGCAATCTGATAACCCAAGGTTCGATTTAGGTCATATAAGGGTCATTACTATTATATAAACATCCTACTACACGTAAAAGGTCTCTTTAGAACATTATAGTGCTCCGAACAGGATAAGCTAGTACATATTATAATCGACACAGTAGACTCCGTTCTCATGAACTTGTGGTGTGACCCAAATGAGACGTGTATCCAGTATCCCTCAGGGGCGCGATGGGGTTTTAGAGGGTAGTCGGTTCTTGCCGAGTGTTCCTTAGTCCCTCATACCCGCCTACTTACCCCCAAGGTGCAGCGGTATGCACAAAACATTTCCCTAGTGAATACAGCACAGATTTTTGGTACATTTCTTCGCAGTTTTAGTAATTTTCTGGGTGATGTAACTTTAATTAATATTAAGATGAAGTTATGAACATTACAGAGAATATTAAAAGTTACCTGGAATTATATTTTGAAATGCAGAAAGGTAGGGACATAACTCCGAGCATTGTAATTACGTTACCCGATTCTGGTTTTAACACGACACCCCATATGCCTTATTAACAAGGTGGAACATTTAATTACCCTTATAATTAAATCATCTTAGAAGATATAATAAAACCACAGAGTGCAAAGTACGGGTGGGCCTGTAACTGATGAATTGGTAACTGCGATAAAATTTTAAAGCACATAGATAACAGTTTAGAAGGGCTTAGAGCCTCCAGCCGTATATTTCCCAAACCGCATTGGGTGTACTTGCGAGATTAACGCCCAGATTCGACACGAAGCAACACCCTGAACCAAGTATTTGGTTAATAACTAATTGGCCCGCAGAGTGAAAAGCATCATAGTATACGGTATTCAGTAGGACAATTCAGAGACCATAAATGCTATTTAGCATTTGCACCATAAATATGAAACATGATAACGAACCAAATTGAAATTATTATTAAAATTTACTCCAATTACTTGGAGGAAAATTAGAATTCTGTACTACACTGACCAGATGGATTGGTATATCATTTCCTTCTCTAGTAGGGTATTTTCTTGCCTTGAAAACCCCTTAAAATTCAAACATCTTGAAATCGATTGAATTTTCTTAGATTAATTCGCCCCATCAGCCAGCCACTGTATACTAGCTACTATTGCTACTCTGTCAGATTTACTTTAAACACACATCTATTTATGACGACACGGTTGGCGCAATGGTTGAGCGATCGACTGCTGCGCAGCATGTCGCGGGTTCGATCCCCGCACGGAAGAAATATTTGCACGACCTACAAGTATATGTTCCGGGTCTGGGTGTTTTTCTATCTATAATATGTATGTATTTATAAAAAAAATATGTATATAAGTAGTTTATCATCCATCTCGTAACCATAACACAAGCATTAAGTTGCTTAGCTTGGGACGAGATGGCGTTGTGTGAAATGTCCAAGGATGTTTATTTATTTATTTATTTTAATATTCCAAACTGTAAGCACAAGAAAATATGTTCCTGCTTATATCCAATTCCAATTATTATGTCAATTGCATTGCACTAAGTGCGATTTACTCGTAAACTATTATAGTTACCACAAAGCGGGGCCTGTGTTCGTGAGCGTATACTTGTGCGTGTCACTATGAAATTAACATACTGCTTGTAATTTTTCTGTGACAACAGTAGCTTCCATTTCGTACCAATGTATTGCGGTTAGATCCAGCTACTTTTCTATTTATTGCGGAACCAGAGGCACGGACTGCGTCCCTAGTGATGTACCAGGCCATTTGTCGAATTTTAATACCGCTGTCCTGATATTCCGCTGATAAGAACTCCTTGGACCAGATTTTATGGCCTTTGTGGCAAGATTTATTCTGTAAGGAATATTTAAGTTCAATGTTTTTTGTTCATTCGCATTATTACTATTAGTATTGTATATTTTAGGACAGATCTGAATTTCTCGATAAAATAGGAAGGTATGGAGAGTAAATGAAATGTGATTATACTCAACTAGCCTTCTTCTGGTCCATGTGGTGACGGACCTATAATACTTCACCCCATTACATCCTGAAGGGTTCGGAACAGTCGACAGAAGGAAATGACAAGGCTGATTACCCAGCCACAAGAGAAGGAAACTTCATAGGAAACCCTATGCCAACCCGTCTGGCCAGCGCGGGTTGGCATAGGCACGCCATCATTCCCTCCATGTGATTGGAGGAGGCCTGACTCAGCAGCGTTAATGGGATGAATATTCTATCAAAGGATTGCAATCATATATCTTAGTTTTGTTGAAGTACAAAAAGAAAACTAGTATATATATACTCGTATTACATAGCTTTAAAATATTAATTAAGTCATCTATTTAAAGATAACCTCGATTCGATTTGTTTAAATAAGGGTGTCTGTGAATGATGGAAAGGCATACTTCCAAACAAATTGTGTTTGTAAAGTAAATATACTATGAATAAAATTGTTCTGCCCTTTACCGCGTCTTGGCTACCAATTGAAAAGAAAATAAAACCTTTGCCTACCAATAAAAACAGTGTCGATTTTATGCCGCTCAATCTGACCTCGAATAAATGAGCTCAACTGACATTAATGTTTATTCAATTTGAGTTTAAAAGGGCTTCAAATTAAATGGATAGCTTTCTGCCTGAATTGATGTAAACCTTTTAAATTCTGTCACTGTTGTTAACGACGATAGGTCTTTAATTAGGGTGTCTAGCAACTAATGGGTTACACGAGGTCGTACGTTTATGTGGCGAGACTAAGCGTACTAAATAGTGACAGGCACCGAATGATTTCCTAAGGCTGTTACTACCCTGTCCTTATATGACCCACTGCTGAGTCGGACCTGTATCGCTGGGGCAGTTTACAAACATGTAATTCACGAATACAAATGACACCTTCACTCCAAGCAAGTGCCTCTGGTTTAGACAAAGCCACTTGCCCGACCCCGGAATCGAACCCGGGACCCGTTGATCCAAAGGCAGCACATCTAACCCCTAGGCCAACGAGGCAGTTGCGGCTAGGTTGTCGGTCTTGACATTTCCTTTAGTCGGCTCCTACGATACCCTCAGGATGAAATGGAGAGGTACCACTATATATTCAAAAATCTATCACCATACAGACAACAACCGCCGTTAGGTGTCTACTTATACCCTGCGGTATTCTGCAAAGTGAAGGCCCTATCATCGGTGTGGTGACTAATTTAAAGTACAAAGAGTCACCACCATACTCCACCCTGAAAAAAATACACCTAAGGGTGTCGTAATATCTGACAAAAGGAATTGAGAATGCCGAAAACTTTGCCGCAAGAGATGGAAATCTTGGTACAAAACCCTGTGCCAACTAGTAGGGAGGCAAAAGAATATGGGCTGATTAGAAGTAGAAGGCCCTTCCCCAGAAGGGCAGGTCAAATGTGAAGGTGGTCATGACAGGTCGAGCCATGACAGGTCGAGACATAATCGACCTTTCGTGACTACCTACTTATAAGATGAAGTATTAGTAAGTAGTAAGATGGGCTGCATTATGGGGATCTTACAAACATGTGAACGTATAAGTAGTGCCCGATACACCTACAAAAGAAACCCCAAGAGAAGGAAAAATTGTGCCAACCCGTCTTGCCAGTGTGGCACAGTAAGCTATTTTCCCTCCATAAATTTGGCGGAGGCCCGACCCAGTAGTGGGTCATTTAGGGCCTGAAACGACGACGTACAAAAACAACGGCGTTCCCCGACTGCCCGTTTCAGGGCCGCGGTTGAGAAACTAGTACGGTGTATTAACATGGTTTATTTTAAAAACAACAACCTACACTGTCAGACTATTCGCAGTAAATATAAATTTGGATGTATAGATATTCATGTAATTTCATTATTGGTAACTTCGAACATTCATAATACCTAATGATATTACATTTTGGCAGTTTCATCAGAATTATTTAACGTTACGGAATACAAAAGAATAATGCGAACATACTCTTCGTCAATTTATTAAATAGTAACGTCACTTACAGTCTTCGCTCACTAGCTAATTTTAGTGTCAGTTTTTGAAGATAAAATTGCTATAAGGTGCCCACACAATACGACAGAATGTGTATAGCATTAGATATTATAATAATTAGGCAAAAGCAGTCGCCCGGAAGTCGAAATTCAACCATAAAAATATAATTCAAATTTATAAATTATATTTTTATAAATATATGTAGTTCTATTCTCAATTTGACTACAGAATTTAACCATAAACACAATAGTATATACATAATATGTGTGTGTCATACACACTACATAGTATAAAAAAAAGTCGCTGTCGTCTTTCCGTCCCTATGTATGCTTAAAACTTTAAAACTACGCAATGGATTTTGAAGCGGTTTTTTTTAATAGATAGAGTGATTCAAGAGGAAGGATTATATGGTAATACATGCATAAATGCATCGTGCGAAGCCGGAGCGGGTCGCTAGTATTAAATATAAATAAATTTATAAAGACTTTATTAGTATAAGATACAAAGTAAACAAATACTATTTTACAACTACTTCTACTCAGTCCGTATATGACCCACTTTTGGGTCGGGCTTCCTCCAGTTAAATGGAAATTACACTCCTGCTACAGTCAACAGCCTACAATGCTACGCTGGCCAGACGGGTTGGCACAAGATTTGTATCAAGTTTAGCCGCAAAACTAGGTTATCGGCCTTGTTATTTCCTTTTGTCGGCTCTTATGAAACCCTCAGCATGAAATGGGATGGTGACACCATGTATTCTAAATCCGTCACTACACGGATACAGTTACTACGTAAGGATGTGTAAAAAGAAATTCTGATCGATAGATATATTGATATAGGATATATTTAATTTCTCACATTAAATTTCTTCATTTTTAAGTACACAGAGTGATTGCTCGGTGACATAATAAAAGATGGACACCCCATCCCACACTCGGCAGAGTCCAACATTGCTTAACCTGCAAATCGGTGGAGTTCTGCGCCATCTGCTAGTCTACGTCCATCTGCTAGTCCATCCGGATTTTGAAGCGGTTTTCTTTAATAGATAGAGTGTTTCAAGAGGAAGGTTTATATGTATAGGTAATGGATAATTGCACCCGTGCGAAGCCGGGCCGGGTCGCTAGTAATGGATAATTTAAAAAAAACATCTGCAAAGTATACATCTGTATAAACTATAAGTGGGGGATATTTCATACTGCTCCATCGCGGAATTTTCGTAAAAAGAGGTGTACAAAGTTTTTATTCACGAATTAATATACAGTTAGTTTACATAGCCATTTTTTTAACTGCCTCGTTGGTCTAGGGGTTAGATGTGCCGCCTTTAGATCAACGGGTCCCGGGTTCGATTCCTGGGTCGGGCAAGAGAGGCACTTCTGAGTCTGGGTGTCATTCGTGCTCGTGAATTACATGTTTGTAAACTACCCCCGCGATACAGGGGAGTCGTTTTTCTACAAAAAAAAAGTAAGCATCACCATAAAACAATTCTAACCAATGTTATTAGATACTGAGAATTTCAAATCGAGGTGTCTTAACAATGAGCGACATCTTACCACGTAATTAATTTCCACTATACAAAAGCACATGGCACTTTTGATGAAAAATAACGTATGTGGTGTGGTACACATGCACAAAATACTGCGCGACACTTCAATTCGATAGACTGGCTTCACAAACTACGGCAATAGCAAAGCCTTTGACAACCATGAATGCGTACACACACAATCAGTGACGGAAAAAAATATTTGCATGTATTTTTTCCGGCACTGATGAAGGGTAGGACTCGGGACTGAGGTAGGGGTGACGATTTGTTTGGTAAAAAAATTGCACAAGGGATAATCGTGCTTATAGGTTGAAGCAAATAATGTTTATTAATTAACACTAGATTTTATGTATATATTTATAATAGGACTAGCTGACCCGGCGAACTTTTTTCCGCATTATATATATTTAAAACAAAAAGAAAGTTGGACATAGGATACCTGAGATTTTTATCCCGTCCGTATAAAACCTACTTTAACAAAACGCAACTGACAGCGAAACGTTATGTTGTCCATAGTTTAATATGGTCGAAAATTTGACAATTAGAAATGCTGAATTCGACTTGTTTATATTGTTGTAATTCACATAATATCTTTATAACTTGTAGCCTATGTGTTATTCTGATGTATAAGCTATATTATCGTAAAGTTTCATTAAAATCCATTCAGTAGTTTTTACGTGAAAGAGTAACAAACATCCATCCATCCATCCATCCATACTTACAAACTTTCACGTTTATAATATTAGTAAGATTTATAGTTCAATAATAGTGTTTTATCGCTAGACGTGTGATAGTATTGTCACTACTAAGATGCTATAACGCATTTTTATCCAATAGTTGATAAGACCACGTGATTTAGTCTCGTGAGTTAGGAAGTACTTAATGCCGTACATCACGTACATGCATCTTTGTCCATGCGGTGACGGATTCAGAATACATAGTGTCACTACCCCATTCCATTCTGAGGGTCCGACAAAAGGTAATAACAATGCCGATAACCGATAACAAGAGAAGAAAACCTTGACAGGAAACCCTGAGCCAACCCGTCTGGCCAGCGTGACACAGTAGACTTATTACTCTCCATGTATTTGAAGGAGGCACGATTCGGCAGTAAGTAATTTATTAGCCGAATAGTATTGCATGAAATGATGGCTTCACGGTTATGATCGTTTTATTTTATTTTATTCCCAACGTTTCAGACACTTTACAGTGTCCGTGGTCGCGGGACGGCAAAGTGTCTGAAACGTTGGGAATAAAATAAAATAGAACGATCATAACCGTGAAGCCATCATTTCCTGCAATGTGTAAAGATCGTGAAAACCTAAGCCGTATAAAGTAGTACATAGTAGTAAAGAAAGAAAGAAAGAAAGATGAAAGAAAAATAATTTATTCGTCACAATTTTACCGTATATACTAACTATAATTACTTAAACTCTAATATAAATTGCGCTGAAACACAATTGCTAGTAGTAGCAAAAATATCGACGAGTCCTTTGATGACGTAACAAACAAATATTTTTTTGCAAATATTATCTTCGTATTTAAAAGACTAAGTACCATAACCACAGCCATTTTCCCCCGCGTGGGGACGGATCAGAATGTAAAACTTCCCCACCGCACGCTGCGAAATAATGCGTGTTGTAAAAGTCAACAAAACCCAGCACCCTTGGTGGTAGGATCGAATGGTCCGACCGGCTAGCTACCACCCTCACATCTAAGCCAAGCAGTTTTCCTGTGTTTCGTCGTGTGTATGTGTGAGCCGGTTCCCGACAGGGCATTTCCTTGAATTGCCTCCTCCATCTTAGACCCTGGCGTTGCTTTCCATCACGCAAGCCTAAGGTCAAAGGCATTAAAGTCACTGATAAAAAAAACAAATTACAAGGAGTAAAACATTTCAACTGCAGGAATAGACTAATTGGCACAGAAATGTTACCTGCAGAAATTTGACCCTGGGCCTGTTACCAAATTTCGCCCGTTCATTAGTCACCGAGTTCCTTTATCAGCGTCGTTTACACCCACAGGACATAGGACGAGGTGGTGGCAATATGTAAACTGAATCCAACACCACGTGTCCTATTGACATTACAGCCATTTTCACCAGCCCTTCGTTCCCGTATGCGTATAAACCCTAATAACTCATGATCCCGTTCAACTGTCAGAGTCCAAATTGCAATAAATTGCCATGTTGACTACATTTGCGTCTGGATTTCGGTGTCGTTAAAAGTTTAATGAAGAGGACTGTTAATGTATTACCCCTTACCCAGCTTTCAGGCAATTAGCATATTATTCGACTGTAAAGTGCTTTTTGAAATGTTTTGATAAAGGTACACAGTAGATACGATCTTATTTTGACTGTGTTAGTAATTTGAAAGCATTTCTTTTACAGGGCGTTTTGTGTTAAATTTATTTTATTATACGCTTGAAGTGTTAAAAGCATAAATTTTGTTTGACATTTTCAGTGTGATTATTAAACTACGTATGTTTTCCGCTGACCCGATTAAAGGAAAGTACTTTTATCTGGATTTAATGTCATATTACAACTTTTTATTTTCTTTATCATCAATTTTTAGGAAATGATAACTAGTTAATTACTGGTACAACGTTTTAGCTATTAACTCGTTTTTTAAATAATATTTTTTTGTTTTTTTAATGCAAGGGGATAATGTGACATAAGAGGAAAAATGCGTCATTTTAGAGATAAACCCTGTCTGCAAAATTTGCACATGTATTCTAAATTTCCTTACAAATTATTAAGTAAAAAATGTATTAACTATAAAGTAAGTAAACAAAAATCGCTAAGCGACGATAGATATCTTGTTACGAAAATATATTTCTTAATACTCTGTGGCACTAATGGGTTTACCCCGCGGTATGCGTGCATACATGTCGTTGGGGGTAATTATTTCTTTTCGTTATTGTAACGTTAAAATTACAGCATACTCATTAAAAGTAAAATGTTGTGGCCAGGGCTTTTAAGTAATTATAACATTTAGATAAATTACCAATATCCAGCTATCGGCTATATTTTCCGTGTGGTAACGGATGAAGAATATATATTGTCACCACCCCATTTCATCCTCAGGGTGTGGTAAGAGCTGAAAAAAGGAAATGATAAGGCTGGAAACCAAGCCTCAAGGGAAGGAAAACTTGATGCGAATCCCTATGCCAAACCGCCTGGCCAGCGTAGCACAGTAGGCTGATTACTCTCCATGTAGTTGGAGGAGGCCCTCTACAGTAGAAAGCTGGTGGTGGGTGGGAGGGCCTGCCACCGACGAAAGCCTCACTGACTGGGGCGTCCCAGTTGCCCGGCACGCCCTCCGTTAGGCGCTTGCTCGCGTAGCTGGCACCTGGTCGGGGAGTCACAGTGTAGGGTATACCGCTGGGGTTTTAGTGGGTAGACGAGTAAAATAATATTACCCACTGCTGGGCCCTCCCCAGCAGTGGGTAATATATGGGCTGAAAAATAGCAGTAAGTACTAGTTATCGGCTAAATACTGATTTCGAGTGTTGAATGCCGCAAATGTTTTATATTAACTGTACTGACGACTTGACCGTGATCTCCGATGCAAGGAGATAACATCTGTTATATTGTAATGGTCACCGATTCAAAACTTGCAGATTAATATTTCGTACTATCCACGAACGTACTCGTACATTTGGTACAATCTATTGTGATGCGCTGCGAAAAAGTTTAACTCCCTCGGACTTTTAAATGAATGAGTTTAACATTAAAAACTTTTTTTACGTTGGAAATTATTATGGATACCCGACCGCTAAAGGCCAGCCGACTTGTGTGGGACTCCGGGACGCGGAATGATGGAAGTTGCGCCCCAACCTACACACTAAAACCTAACAGTGTCCCTCAACTGCCCGAAACATGGGATTTACTCCCCATTGGGGAGCATGCTCCGCGACCCTGATGGGCCTTGGCCTGCTTTCACAAGCGGGCCCGAGGCTTAGGAATATATGGCTTCCGCGACAATTCTAAGGGCAGAGGAGTCAGAGCCAAAAAACCCACCAAGACTCCGTGCGCCGCTCTTCGTTTGCCCTCTCCCCGTGGGCCCGCCCGGCATGGGTGACCCTGAGCCGGTATCGCCCCAACGGATCCTAAAGGTACGCAAGCCCCCTCACCACAACAAGGTGCCACGGTAGATGGGCAATAGCTAACTTAACAGGACAATAACAATTAAAACGTAATTGGCTGACACAAAATATTGGAAGGAAAATATATCAAGCAATTCTTAAACCATATTCCCCATTGTTTAGACTACTGTTGCCATTATTGACGTTTACTATACGTAAATAAATATATCAAAGCTCTTTCATTTGTCTTTTGTGCTGTTACGAACCATAGACATAGACACAAAACAAATTGAAATATAACACGGAGCCCTTTGTATGGTTTTAATTACTTGAAAAATTACTGTATTGTCTACTAGCCAGACACTATTATATTTTATACTTATTTCATTAAACCCCGCTCTTGTCTAAAATAAAAACAGCCTAAGTTACCTACTTTTCAGCTTACCTTTTTAAGAATTTAGAGTTTAACATATAGCTACTTCGTGTAAAAAATTGTTTTAGCTGTCGATACCAGTTCACGTACCTTCTAAGCCTGCTACTAGTGACTGCGAAAGGAAGCTTGGCATGTATAAAATAAATGAACACTGACATTAACGAGAGATTAATATAAAAAGAAGAAATATTTGTACGACCTACAAGTATTTGTTCCGGGTCTGGGTGTTTTCTATCTATAATATGTATGTATTTACAAAAAAAAATGTATATAAGTAGTTTATCATCCATCTCGTTACCATAACACAAGCATTAAGTTGCTTAGCTTGGGACGAGATGGCGTTGTGTGAAATGTCCAAGGATATTTATTTGTAACTTATGTGTTCGGAGTTTCTTTCATATTTATAAATCGTTAAACAAAAATCAATGTCTATGTTTACGTCAAATGGAACTATCCATGATTTTACTCTAGGGTTTACATCTTACGAATTGAATAAGTATTTTTTTTTACCTTGGAAATCCTCATTAAAGTCAACGGTGTCCCTTAACTGCCCGAGACAGGGCCACGGGTTTCACTCCTCCCGATGGGGGAGCATGCTCCGTGACCCTGATGGGGCCTTGGCCCGCTTGTGGTGGCAGCTAGTGGTGGCAGCCCTGGCTTTACCGCCTGGTCGCCCTCCACGGCATTGACCACGCCGTGTGTCTTGGCAGGTTAAGGCTTCCGAGGTAACTCTGAGGACAGAAGAGACCCCAGAGCCAAAACCCACCACGGCTCTCCTTGTGCCGCTCTTCGTCTGGCCTCTCCCCGTGGGCCCACCCGGCATGGGTGACCCTGAGCCGGTATGGCCACTACAGGATCTGTTGCCAAAGGCACGCAAGCCCCCTCACCACAACAAGGTAGCATAATTATTAAGGTAAATAGACAAAAGCTGCATTATTTCTTTTTAATAAAATACAACAAATATTGTAAAAAAAAATCAACTCGTATTTTAAACCGAGTCATATGAATTTGAGTATCGAATGAAAAAATATATATTTACTCTTTCGATTTTAACTAGATAGTTATGCGACTTCTGCATATTATAAATAGGAAATAATACAACACCGCAAAACCCTTACATTTGATATTAGTAAAAATGACAACTGAAAACCCTATCACGTATGTGACAAGCCATAGAATTTTTTTCCGCATAACAACCAATCGGAACGACCGGATATTGACCCTTAATATCCTGTGTTTTTCGATACGATGGCGGTTTTTTTGGCTCCCTCCGTAATGGCACACATTCATAAACAAACATATATGACGGCCGGATGCCCTATCCGCTGACTACTGTAATACAAAGGAATCGAAACAGTTTTTGTCGAACGTTTTCGGACGGCATTGTCGTAAGATATTGACAAGTCCGCTTTGTTGCGGTCGCTAATCCTTGGCTTTTGTTGGAAATATTTTATGGCAATACATTTGTGGTACATATGTTACGATTATTGTTACTAGTATTACTCAGCCCTTAGATGACCCACTGCTGATATCACTGTTGAGTTTGGTCTCTTCCCATTACATCTAGGGTAAAGCCTACTGTACCACGCTTGCCGGACGGGTTGGCACGAGTTTCGTTTCAAGTTTGCCGTGTCTTCCAGGTTTTCGGCCTTGTCATTTCCTTATGTCGGCTCCTACGACCCCCTCACTATGGAATGGGGTGGTCAAACTATGTATTCTAAATCCGTTACCACACGGACAATTAATAAGCTTATGAGGTTAAAGCATCTAAGTCCTGGCCAAGGAAGTTTCTACAGACATATCTGTTAGAGTATTTTCTCCCCAGTTTCTAATTCCAATTGCATTAAAAATCTTGTTGGGCCCCACCTGACGATATGAGGTCAGGACTATCACGGCATGTTTTCGGATTAGTGACCATCACCATCAGAGTGTGTTGTACCTAAAAACCACCATACTTGAGAAAGTGAAGCTGTCGTTTACGGGTGGTTTTTAAATATCTATGGCAGTCGATAGGTGCATGAAGCCTGTAACGTGAAAACCACTGTTAGGGTTCTAACCAAATTAGCGATAGTCCCACTAATGAATACTGTACTGATTTGACAACGTCGGTTAAGATTGATGGTCAATGAATTTGGAAAAAAGGCAAGCTATAGGTACAGATGTATTCTCATGTACTCATAAAGTTTAGTTTTCCACCATTTTCATCCAATTTACGGCTCAGAGCACTTAGTGCTCGATTCGTTCGCGATCCGTCGATAGCTCGCCACATGTGGTGCAGGCTATTATATTTCCATGCTTGCCATTAAAGTAGAATTTATTGCCGCATGGGCTTACGCAATAATATTGAATGTTTTCAACAAACACGTTGACCATACAATACGTCGATTCCTTTTAGTCACTTTCGTAAGAAAAGATGAAGATAAATCCTAAGGAAAATACGAGGAAATCGTTTTTATTTTCATTTTATGTACGCAATAATACGACGTGTAACGTCTAGACGGAAGATAACCCATCGAAATGTAATAAAGTGAGTGGGAAAGTTTTATAGAAAGCGTAGTTTGTACAATTCAAACATCAATAACTTTTACGGCCTTATGTAATATTGAATTTAGGCGTAAGCAAGAGTAGTTTTATAAATGCTTTCTTCGTATTTCGACTTGTTGGAAACCTACCAATTCTATTGTAGGTACGGTGATTGTCCTTGATTAAAGTTACAAGCCGCTAATCACGAAAGATTTACGCACCTAAATTATACCCAAACAAATGTAATTTAACTAACAAGTAAATGTAGATTGTTATGATAAGAACTTTACGCTTACCTAAAGAAGTAAAATAAATAATCAAGTTTAATAATGAATTTAGGTTATGCCCTAAGAAATTCTTACATCGAGTAGAAGATTATTACACGTACACTGATAAACACCGAACATTAAAAAAACGCAATATATAACTTCCTAAATTAGTGTTATTTTGTCTTTCACCGTATGCTGCTACATATTTGCGATATTATAATGATACATTAAGTAGGCTGAAATCACAATACTCATTTCAATATTGTGTACAACAAAGCTCTCATTTAGAAACTCAGTGGCGCTCTTTATATGGATTTATTATTCTGTTTACGGTTACGAGAGGCTACATTTGAATTTTACGTAAGCAAAGCCGTGGAAAATGGACATAATCCGCATACCTATTGGGCAGGTATAAAGCAGGCTCTATATTCCTGCAGCTTTTGTTACAAACGACTAATGAGAAAAGGAAATCGGATATGTATTTTAGGGAACCCGACTCAGCTTAGCATTAGCATTGCATCTTTGTGAAATAGATTACATTGAAAAAGCTTTCAAGATTTTTTTAAATGGGTACTTTAAAAAAGCCTCTATCTTGTATATCTAAGATCTATACTGGCTTAAAAATCTTCGATTGCTGCAGCGTATACAGTATAAATTTGTTGTATACAGTATAATTTTGTTTGTAATCTGAGTTTTAGTGTGAATTCCGAATGAGCTTGTTGCTCAACTGAACTTCAAAAAAATTGTATTTAAAATATTCTGGCGTTTTTGTTAAATACAGATTGGCTTTATTTTGGATTTTTTTATCAACTGTTAAGCTGAGGCGCTTCGTTTCGAATCCATCCATCCGTCTGTCCATCCGAAATGATGTAATTGCTAACGTTAATCTACTAATTTCAAGTACTTGCCATCAGCACGTATGCCACACTCTTTTGGGACTAGCATTAGTACCAAAAGAATGTGGCATACGTCCCGATGTGACACTAAAGTATACGGTTACCAAAACTGTCAAAACCGACAAAGAAAGGTACGTTGAATGGTAGATTTTAACTATGATTGATTGACGTCTTTTTGTAATTTATTTCTAGGTTTGTTTTATTGTTTACAATTACATCCCTTTTATATAGTATAGTTTTAGGAATTTATTTATGCATGCAACATGGTGCATTGGCGTACGAAATGCCTATGGACTAAAACAAGTAAAATCAAGTATGGTGAATCAAGATCAATTTAAGAATAAAAATTCATACACAAACAATCAAAATATACTTAATTTAAACTATGAAGAATAATACATCACTACATAGTATAAAACAAAGTCGCTGTCGTCTGTCCGTCCCTATGTATGCTTAAATCTTTAAAACTACGCAACAGATTTTGAAGCAGTTTTCTTTAATAGATACAGTGATTCAAGAGGAAGGTTTTTATGTATAAAACATGCATAATTACACCCGTGCGAAGCCGGGGCGGGTCGCTAGTACAAAATAAAATCAAAATGATAATAATATATAATATAAAACAATAGGTACAGATACCACATAAATACATTATTTTATTATATTTATTTTAGTTTTGAGAATAATTAAAATCTCATGTCAGTATTTACGCATCACAACCTTAAAATTATGCAGAGTTGCCCATTCTGATTTCATTTCACAGAAGAACAGATTGAACAAAGAAAGTTGAGTGAATGAAGTCGGATCGGTGTGAGGGACATTGAGTGAGACGATTATTTGAAGAACGGTGGTATTTAGCATGGCTAAAGGATAAATAGTCAAAACTCGAAGATAAGTAAGATGGGGGATAAGATGAGAAAAGTTTGGAGAACAACATTGTCAGAGCAGGCATTTCTCTGCGTTGTATAATGGGCAAACATTTTAAAAGATACCGGGTTCTTTCTTAGAAATATGATGAAATTGACGAAGGTTGAAAATAATTCGAAGGCAATTATTGAGAAAACGGTCAAGTTTTTTGAGAAGATCAGCATTCAGGTCTTAATAGTCAAGTGCACATCACCATAGCCAAGTATTGGAAGGATTAGCGTCTGTACAAGCGTGGCTCATATGTTAGCTGGTTAGAAATTCTTCAGGCGGTATATCGAACGCAGCGATCCGGTGACCTTTTGGCTAACACGAGTTGGTGTCTCCGGCTAAAGTCCGCATAAAGAACAAGACCAAGATCATTTACGCTATTGCTTGAATGTTGGAGGTGCATGGCAAGATTTGCTTGCTGATGATTCTGTGACTCCCTAAGATCATGGCCTGGCATTTGTCTGGGTTAATTGCAATGCCGAACATACTCGCCTAATTAATCATTTCTTAAATTACGACACATTAATTTTGAAAAATACTACCGGAGCTTGGCGAAAAATCTATTTAAATAAAAATGAATTGCTGTTCGTTAGTCTCGCTAAAACTCGAGTATGGCTGGACCGAATTGGCTAATTTTGGTCTTGAAATATTCGTGAAAGACCAGGGAGGTTTAAAAGGTGGACCAGGTTTAAAAGGTGAGAAAATATGAAGAAAAAAAACATTTTTTTTATATAAGTAGGTTCTGAGGCGGTACTAGGTTTGCCGGTTCAGCTAGTAAATCATAAAAATCATCTTACATTATATTAGTTACCTTTTTAATTTCAATAATGTGAATTACATAAAATAAAAATGCAATAAAAATACTACTTATGAAATTACGTTCATACTCGTAATTCTTTCTTCTCGAACCTTGCCAGATAAATTAAAATTAATAAAGCATTGTACTATTTGAGGTAAAAAATGGTTAATTTTATTTTACGTTGCACTACTGTGGAATATTGATATGAAAGCACATTTTTACCGTTATTTCGGCAATATTAGACACAAAATAATAATTTGACTAATGTACTTACCTACTATTTATCACTAACAATTGATAATTGCAATGCTTAATCACCTGATTAAATAAAAGGATGTCCTCAATATGTTTTTGGTTAGTATTCCCTTTTTAAAGTCCTTTTTGAAGACAGTTTATATAGGTCAGGGAAAAGTATTTATTGAGATAAAAACAAAACGAATATTGTATATTTTACCGATATTAGAAGGAAATTACAATACATTTAAAACATGAATTATCTTCAATCTATTGCACAATAGACTATGGTGTCATCATCACTAGCATCAGCCCACTCTCGGCATAAGCCTAAGATCGTGGCTATTGTGTATCATACATATAATATATACAATAACAGAATTACTAAACACTGCGAATTTGAATAACTAGCGATCAGTAACGAGTTGTCCCCTCACTATAACTATAATTACAAATCAATACAAACCTATAAACATCCAAATAAAAATACCTAATGGGTACGTAATAACAATCCGGCGGTTTCAATTTACTTGAAAGCCTATAACTGGGGTACGACTATATTACGTTATGCCGACAATGCATTATTCATGGACTATTTGAGGGAGATAAACTAGGAAAACAATACTGTAACTCACGTAGGTATAATAAATTCATATCGGCAAACGGATGGTCGGTTATTGAGAAAGAATGTTTATTCGTACTGTATTAAATGGATTGGAATAGAAATGGTTGCAATGTAACTTGTTTGAGTAACGGCCGCCGAATTTGGATAAAACTCAATACATACAAACCGTAATATGTATGTGATTTTAATGATGTCTTTTCGTATTGTAACCACGTAACCATTAATCACGCTACTACTACTCATTCCATATGTATATGTAGGGTAATTAGGGTACTGTGCCACGCTGGGCAAGCGGGTTGGCACAGAGTTTCTTATCAAGTTTTCCTTATGTTACGGCTGGGATATCAACCTTGTTATTATCTTTTGTCGTCTCCTACGACACCCTCAGGATGGAATTGAATGGTGATACTATGCATCCTAAATCAGTCATCGTTCAAATATATACGGAAATAAAAATAGGCTATATATTTTATCCGCCAGTTTGCGGATACTGCAGAGTGCAATTGGCCTGCGGGCTAAGAAACGTCTATTTCAGTCATGTATTTTATCGTGTCCATCATATCACAACATCTGACCTCCTCCGTGCTCCGATGCAATGTAGGTCCCAACTGCCATTCTAACATCTGTGACTTAAATGTAACAGAATATTATATTGTTCTATGATAGTTCAGGGGTATGATACCAACTATAATATATAATAAAAAGTAATACGGTCAAACGGTGTGATGATTGATGTAGAACACGTTGTACGAAGCGACTAAAACACCCTAGATGGAAAGAATATCTAGTCAGCAGAGAAAGAGATCTCTACATTTAACAGTAAAGGAGCTCATGTTTATGGGTTGTAAAGACTACGAATCATCATCATCATCATTTCAGCCAAAAGACGTCCACTGCTGGACATAGGCCTCCCCCAAGGATTTCCACAAAGGCCATTCCTGGGCCGCCCGCATCCACTGCTTTCCGGCGATCTTAACCAGGTCGTCGGTCCACCGTGTGGGAGGCCTACCAGCACTGCGCCTTCCGGAACGCGGTCGCCACTCGAGGACTTTTCTGCCCCATCGGACGTCGGTCCTGCGAGCTATGTGCCCTGCCCACTGCCACTTAAGTTTGACAATCCCGTGGGCTATGTCGGTGACCCTGGTTTTCCTGCGTATACTATATATAAGTATATAAGACTATGAATACTTAGGCTCAATTTCTCATACCAGATAAACACCTGGATAGCGGGAATAAATCGCTTATCAATTGAATTATTTTAACTGCTCGTGTGACGGCCGATTACGTATTGCATATAAATAATTTACTTGACATCTAAACTGTAGACACTAGAATATTTTGATTCTATAATGGAACAATATAAATAAAAAGTTACTCTAGTAATAATATTGTTAAATATTTTAACAAACTTGTTATCAATAGGTATATTGGTTTCATGTCTCTGAAATTAGAACGAATAAAAAATCCGATTAAAAATCCAATGGAATTTAAACAGTTTAATAGGTTTATTCCCCGAAATCGACCTGCTCATTCGACACCTAAAAAATGCCTATAACTAACAAACTTGACAAACAAACAAAGCGGAACAAATAGCACAAATACATTTAAATATCACTAATACTCAGCACATAGACAGGGCCTCCTTTTTAAAGCATGGGAAAGAAAATACTTTTTTAGTGCTTTTTGATAACAAATTATATGTCCCGCTTGTAGCTGCTATGGTAATGACTCGACAAGCGGAGTAAACAAAATAAAGTGTGTTCTGACCCTTTTATTTAACTTGTGTCTGACCCAGTTTATTTAACGTCTGTAAATATTACGATAATGTCGAAAAAAATGCTGCTGAATTAGTTTTTTTTTATAAACATAACACTGATTAATAAATGATGAACAATATGCCAGTATACAGGGTGTACCCAAACCCTATAGTCATCCGATGCCTAATCAAAAGAAGTAGTATTTAATAGTAGATTGTATCACAAGGGAGGAAAGTAATTTTTTTTCGAGTGATACACTCTACTTTTCATCACCCTCTATGAGAAAATGAAAGGTCGCCTTATATTTTATTGTAATATATTATTCATTAAAACATATAGTAACAACTACATTAAAATAATAATAAAGCAACTAAAATCTTATACATATTAACATTTGAAACGCTGAACACTAAGATGTTCCAAAATCATTCTAGTAAAGAATCCCTCACTTCGCACTGGATTCAAAAAAGCGCCCTCGCCGTAAAAATATTACTTTGCTCCCTTGCATATAAACTACTACAACAATCTACTATTTCTATCTTGAAATATTTGTGGTGTTTCACGACGTTTTAATGAACCTGACTTTCAGTAAAAACCAACCAACTAGCTATTGTTATTATTAACATTTAAGTTAAGAAAACCGCGTTCTATCATGTTTCTTGCATTTTCTATCCTTATTTCTATAGTTAAGACACTTATGTCATACCGATTACTTTAGGAAAAGGCAAAACAGTCGTTATTTGTTAGTATATGTATACCCTTTCTATTTCACTAACTGCCTTGTTGGTCTAGAAGTTGGATGCGCTGCCTTTAGATCACGGTGTTCCAGGTTCGATCCCGGCGCCGGGCTAGTGTCTACCAGAGGCAGTTGCTCTGAGTCTGGGTGTCATTTGTGTTCACCATTTTATGTCTGTAAACTGCACTCGCGGAAAAGGTAGTGTTAGACTTACATTTGAAAAAATTGCTTCTAAATTTAGTCAGAATAAGTAGGTTGCTAGAAGACACAAAAGCTATAAAAATTGAGGGGTAACATTCTACCGCATTGTTAACGCTATATCCCACGGAATTAAACGGCATAAAATACGGTCGCTTAGAGCGATATTAGACACGGAGTTCATAATTTTACTCGTTAGACAAAAGCGTGTTAAACAAATATGTCAGTTAACATAAATTGTGGCATGTTTTCATTTCATTTGGGATAACTTTTTCGCGAGTTAGAACACAGTCATTTTTTATATTGATATTGGATAGCGTTCAAGTATTGGATTTGTCACAGTTTAATTAGGTAAAAATGTTTGAAAGCCTATATAAACAATTACGTGTGGTGTCGGATTAAGAACCACCCGTACCATCCCGTGGGTGTCGTAAGAGGCGACTATGGGAACGCATGATGGCAAATCACCTAGCCGCAAGAGAAGGAAAACTTGATACAAACCCTGTCCCAACACGTCTTGCCAGCGTGGCACAGTAGGCTAATTTCCCTCCATGAATTCGGAGGAGGCCCTACTCAGTAGTGGGTCATTCATGGGCTACGAAACGACGATTGTCACCATCCCATTCTAGCCTGAGGGTGTCGTAAGAGCTGACAAAAAGAAAATAACAAGGTCGAAGAGCTAGTCGCAACTCGTCCGGCCAGCTGGCACAGTAGGCTAATTACCCTCCATGTAACTGGAGGAGGCCCGACTTAGTAGTGGGTCATGTATGGCCTGAGTAGTAGTTTTGCGTTTGTGGTGTGAACGCCTTTAATGGTTAACGTTCTATGGGTAAGAAAAAGAAGTTTAGTTGATTTTCATTCTATTTCAATAATAATAAATATCCTTGGACATTTCACACAACGCCATCTCGTCCCAAGCTAAGCAACTTAATGCTTGTGTTATGGTAACGAGATGGATGATAAACTACTTATATACATTTTTTCTTTTGTAAATACATACATATTATAGACAGAAATGACACCCAGACTCCGAGCCAGTGCCTCTGGTTTAGACAAAGACACTTGCCCGACCCGGGAATCAAACCCGGGACCCGTTGATCCAAAGGCGGCACATCTAACCACTAGACCAACGAGGCAATGACTATGAACGTGATCTTTCCTATTCAAAATATAATTAGTGTTGGCATTTTTGTTACTTCCTGTATACTAGTGGTCAGTGCAAAGGCAATCGATCTGTTTGTTAATCAACGGCTGACTCTGTGGAATGTTGGATGGGTGTGCATCATTTGTCCGTGTGATTACGGATTTGGATACACAGTAACATTTAAGTCCGCCTTTGTTCGTATATAATGTAAAAATAAATAAATAAAAACAATAAATAATAATATTCCATAGTGAGGATGTTGTAAGAACCGCCAAAGCGATATGACAAGGCCGAAAACCAAGCTGCAAGAGAAAGAAAACTTGATTCGATAACATGTGCCAACCCGTCTGGCCACCACTTACCCACCATGTAATTGGAGGAGGCCCGACTCAGCAGTGGGTAATGTCTGATTAGTAGTAATAGTACCTAGCATTTTAACTTGATTAGGCTAGACCGCGTTCCGGAAGGCGCAGTGCTGGTAGGCCTCCCACACGGTGGACCGACGACCTGGTTAAGATCGCCGGAAAGCAGTGGATGCGGGCGGCCCAGGACCGGCCTTTGTGGAAATCCTTGGGGGAGGCCTATGTCCAGCAGTGGACGTCTTTTGGCTGAAATGATGATGATGATGATGATGATGAGGCTAGATAGTATAAACTAGTATTACGCAAAGACTGCTATTTACCTTTTAAACTATACAACTCGAAGATTAAAACGAAAGATGCCAACAGACATAATTAAATTTCAACAGTGAAGTAAAGTAGGATGTGACGTAGGTTGCATTCCGAGCATGTCAAAAGAAAACCTAACCAACCCACTGATAAATGTCCCAGTGGCGACAGATCGCAGTGTAATAAGGGACAAAAATAAAAAAGTACCTTCAAAACTCATCTTACCTACCAATAATCGTGAATGAAACCTCTGCAGTATGTATACCCTTTATCGCGGGTGCTGTTTACAAACGTTTAATTCTCGAACACTAGACCAACCTCTAGACCGACAAGGCAGTCAATTAATGCCTTCATGTATGGACTGCATTACATATTATAACGGGCTTTACTTGGGCTCCGAAGCATGGAGGTCAGGTGATGTAATACGATAGCCTCCGGAACTGGAAGCTTAACCTGCAGATGTATTGCATTCTGTACTATCAGCTTGATTATGACCTCCAATAGAAACATTGTGAATATTGTTGAAGTATCGCCTTCATGGTCTCAACCACTCAACTCACGGTTGGCGCAGTGGTTGAGCGATCAACTGCTGCGCAGCATGTCGCGGGTTCGATTCCCGCACGGAAGAAATATTTGTACGACCTACAAGTATTTGTTCCGGGTCTGGGTGTTTTCTATCTATAATATGTACCTATGTATTTACAAAAAAAAGTTTATTTATTCCAAGGATATTTAACCCAGCACAGGCTGGTTGTATTTTTAATATCTGTCTACTAAGTTCTATATTGAGGTGTGCTTTTTGCTCTCGTTCTTGATATGTCGTGTTTTAACCTTTTTCCTATATTTTGTTTATTGGGGTGGTGACACCATGTATTGTAAATGCGTCACCACCGATACTACTACTCAGCCCGTAATAAACCCCTGTTGAGTCGGGTCTCCTCCAGTTTTAAGGAGGGTAATGAGCCTACTGTGCCACGCTGGTCAGACAGGTTGGCACAGGGTCCCACAATGCCGCAACAGGACGCGAGTTGGAGCACCCCGGGGAGGTTTAGTGGGTAGGCCCCCACTATGGGGGAGAGTCCCACACTCCCCTCGCTGGCCAACCCCGTGGCGGGCCGGAGGAAGTCCTTAAAGGATATTACCCCAGTCGAACAAAAAAAAAAAAAGTATTTCATATCAAGTTTTCCATCTCTTGCGGCTAGGTAATCGACCTTGTCATTTTCTTTTGTCGGCTCTTACGACACCCTCGGGAAGGAATGGGGTGGTGATACGATGTGTTCTAAATCCGTCACCACACGGATAAGATAGATAGTATGTTCAAAATTTCAGCAACAACAGGAAATATTTTTTCTTTAAAATATTTGTCACCAGCTGATAACGAATTTGCCATAATCTGAGAAATAAGCACGTACAATGAAAGAAACATAGTGGAACATAATTTACGAAGATTCTAAGATCTTTTTACTATAGTTTGACTGCTCACGTCCGAGGTACACACGTTTTCTGATAAAATTTGTATTTTAAAATAAATATCCTTGGACATTTCACACAACGCCATATCGTCCCAAGCTAAGCAACATAATGCTTGTGTTATGGTAACGAGATGGATGATAAACTACTTATATACATTTTTTTTTTTTTGTAAATACATACTTATTATAGATAGAAATGACACCCAGACTCCGAGCCAGTGCCTCTGGTTTAGACAAAGACACTTGCCCGACCCGAGAATCGAACCCGGGACCCGTTGATCCAAAGGCGGCACATCTAACCACTAGACCAACGAGGCAACCTTCTCTCATACTTCAATAAATGAAAACTTAATGTACGTGTATACACACAACTGCTCCTTTCGCTGAGTGTAGCGATGGCTATGCTGTTTTTGTTACAACTTGTATACTTAAATTTGTATACTTAAACTTATTTTACAAAGTTATGCTTTAATTGAATAGTTATGAATACATTATGTGCGTATAACTAGGTAGCATAAGTAAATAGAGTGTACAACTGTATTTAAAGTTACGTGGTATTTTCTCTAGTAGTATCCAAATAAGATTGTATGCCAAGATGAATCAACATGCCAGATACTTAGTTTTCATTGGGTCTATTTAGATAGCGAAGAAGTAATTTGAGCGTGAACTTCAATTTCATGAATACACTAATGTTTAACCGTTGCGTAACCGATCCATTATCATGTTAATTCTAATTTGAGAGTGTTAAAATATCATACTACTGCTACTCAAACCATATATCACCCATTGCTGAGTCGGGCCTCCTCCAATTCCAGAGGTGGGTTAATTAGCTTATTGTATTACGCTGGCCAGACAGCTCGGCCCAGCGTTTCGTATCTAGTCTTCTTTCTCTTGTAGCTAGGTTATCGGAATTTTCATTTCCTTATGTCGGCTCTGACGACCCCCTAGAGATGGAATGGGGTGGTGACACTATGTATTCTAAATCCTTGACCACACAGACACTGATACAGCTACAGCTGGTATACCCATTTGAACCTAGAGGGTAGGTTACCAGACCAATAAAAGGAAAACTTATGGATATCTGCGCCCCGCCATAGTTCCTCAATATGCTATTATTCCTCAATCAAAGTGGAGGGGTCAATATCATATTATTTTAGAAACGATTTAATTTATTTCAATGGGGTTACATACACCAACTCTATGGTCCAAAACGAGATAGTTCCTATAATTATCCCGAATAGAGGTATGCTTTGATTTAACAAACACGCGTTACAAAGCCACAGAATGTTTAACGTATGCTAATCAGTACATGGAGAACCCATTGTGGTTTGTCGAACTTTAATTTAAACTGGCCATTAACTATGTATACACATGTTTAAAAACATTTTATGAAAGCTTATTGCAGATCTTATTACATAGTTATATTAAATACAGAGCTAATTGTAACAGTAGGAGAAGTCAACACACAATTTGGTCTCTGTTTTCACTTATAATATAAACTACTACCTTTCAGCCCTTAGATGACTCACTCCCAAGTCGGGACCCCTCCATTTACCCTCCATTTCAAATAAAATAAAAATAAAATAAAATAGTGGGTAATGTCGCACTGGTTCACGCCTACTGTCGCACTGGTTCACGGGCCAAACAGCTTGGCCCAGGTTTTCGTATCAAGTTTTCCTTCTCTTGTAGCTAGATTATCGGCTTTGTCATTTCCTTATTACAACACCCTCAGGATGGAATGGGGTGGTGACACGGTGTATTTTAAACCGATCACCACACGGATCATTCAGACAAATCAGCAAATTTGCATAACAATAATATTCAAAATTAAATATAGAATGCTTGACATTATATCTATAGCTGATCTCTATCGGGTGACCGTTATGACAAGCACGGGTGCTTTGAAAAGTACCACCTGGGAGAGAAATCCAATGTCACCATTGATTTAGTGGGATCGAGGACTTGGCACAGCATACGCTTGAGACGTGGTGATGCCGTAGAGGGGCGTTCCTTGGAGCTTGACTAACTAACTAGAGTGGCTTTACTAACTACAGCGGGCGGTGACCTACCACAATCCCCAATTTGGGAGTGAAATCCGAGGTAGTTGACCGGGTAGTCCACCGGTACCAGTACCACAACGTAGATTAATGTTAGTAATTAAGATATCTACTTACAATATTTTTTTAAATAATATCCTAACCCTACAACTAATTAATTGTAATAATGATGTTTTTAATAATGAAAATGAAAACCCTTTTAATCAGTCCTTTAAATTCATTATAGATGTTTAAACACTTTTTTACAGCATGCACATGTATGTGCACGAATCCACTTTAATAGGTGTCTAAATTCATACACTCACGTCCCAAAGGAAATAATTTTAGGCTAAAATGTATACATAATTTCTATATAGCTGCTAACCGCCGCGAATGTTTTTCGGGCGTACTAAGCCCAATTTTCCTAGCTTCATCTTTAAAACTGTCCGACATCCTAAAGCCTATACATCTATTCCCCAAGGACCCAAGGAAAAATAGCAAACAAATTTAATTTCGTATTTATAATGTTAATTTTACAAGATTTTAATACCTTCATAATTATTTAATCGCAATCAAGTCTCTCTCGAAAAATCACTTCGATTGAGAATAATCTTAGATTGGAAATCTTATTTGAACTTTGCCCGACCCGTTGTTGAAACCCTAGAGGCTCTTATCTGTAGAATTTTAATTTTAGTATCCTATTGAAATCCAAACCTTCTAGATTTGAAGAGGATAAGGGGTAGGATTTTATAATTTAAAACAAATCTCTTAAGGTGTATTTTAATTTAAAACTTGCGATTTTGAAACGCTTCAGTGTATATGAATTTCGAATTCATTTATTTTCTTTATGGGATTAATACTTTATGACTAAACATTTCAAAGACACAAGGAAAAAGAAAAGGAATTGTAAGTTAAATATAACATAGAAGTGCAATACTTTTTAAATTTAACTGTAAGATTGGTTACCGAGGCCTTTGTTACACAAATATTTATTAATATTTCGTTACGTCAAACAACACAAAAGGTGTAGATTTTAAGTGTAAATCGGCGCATATCACTGGCAACAGCAACACAAAGATAATAAAAGCAAATCAAATTCCCGCGCCTTTGTCGACTGATGTGCGTCTGTAGCCCGTAGCGTCACAGAGTGAGTTAATTTCTTTGTTTGCGAGCGGCCATTATTCTCCAACGGAGTACGCTTCTCCCTTTTTTATCTCAACGATCAAAACTGGACACATTTTTTGCGTCAAGCCCAAATTTATTAATTAGTGAGCGACCTTTGTGAATTTTTCTCGTTATTTATTCATGTTTCACAGATTTTTCTTGACTTAATTACTGTTTTGAAAATAGAAGTTTCAAGTGACCGCCGTGAAAAAAAAATTACACAGCTCAACGACCTTCTATTTTTACATCGATGACATTATTTTATTAGAACGTCATAAACCATAATTACGCCACCATATAAAGCGAGCTGTGGTACATATTATTAAAAGACGACGAACAAAAGAAGAAAATATTATGAAGAACGAGGAAAATAACATTATAACGTTGCTTCTTTCATATGTATAGACGAGGTACTTATTTTACGGTTATCGGCTACGAAAGGATAATTCACGAAAAGGTGCGTGATAACAACAAACAGAAACAAGCAACACAGATTTGTAAAACAAAGTGTGCGATTAAACATTAAGTATAGATCAAAATACATGACAGGAGAAGTATTGCACTACTTAAAAAAAAAAGAATATTTTATTAAAATCTTGTCCAGTATTTTGTTCTTCCCAATGTTATGAAAATAATTCGAGATATCAAATTTGATTTTGACAAAAAGAGATATCTCTCTATTCCAAGAAGCGGAACAAATGCTACAAAAGGCAGAAAAGTAACATATAAAAAAAAATATTTAGTTTTATCTGTAAATAAACAACAATAGAATATACCAAATTGATTTCGGATAGCAACTATTGAACATCGTAAAAAACGTATTTCGGAGTCCATTAGTATTTTCCATCTGCCTAAAAATTCGTTCTCTCCGAATACAATTTATTCCACTTTTTACCTCAACGATCAAAAAGTGAACGCATTTCTTTGTGTCAGTGTTAATTAATTAGCGGGGCTGAGTTCACTTGTTGTATTATTCATGTTTTTGTGATTTGCTTAGCAAAAGAGTAATTACATTTTCGTTCCTTCTACGCCGAAACGGTTTAGGGGGAGATCCGATGGTGCAAAACTCATTTCGCCGTTATAAAGTATGATGATTTATTTATTAGCTCAAGTCTGAAAGGCACTCTGAATGAAGTAAGCACCACCTTTGGCATTAATCGTATCTATTTGATTTCGAAATCCTATTGGGCTGTACACTTATTTATGATATTACAAATATAATAAATAAGATAATATCATAAATAAAGTACGTAGGGCGGACGTAGGCTCCGTAGTTGTCTAATAATATCATAACTTTTAGTTAGAATACAAAAAAGCTCATTAAAACCTCTTTTTTTTTAAATACGCGGTCCCTCTCGTGGGGTTTACAGGGCGTAACAAAAACCCTACAGCCATAATGTAAGTATCTATTTATTTATTTATTTAGTACAGCTGATATAGATAGTAAAGATGGATAGGAAAAATAAATCCACTTTCTTTTTAATTTTGGTCGTGAAGCAAGTGCCGCAAATCTGGAAATGAGTACAGAACCCAAGACACTTTATGTAATTGAGATTACAAAGCTTGTAGCATAATAATATTGACAGCTAGTTGCTTGATTTTCAGTGAAAAAGTTTTAGAAAAAGTCGGTAACTCACTTATGCTCTGTACTTCAAGATAGAAGAAAGCAATATTTTAAACACAAAGCTGCTTTTTTTATTGTAGCTCTATGTCCATACTTCGCATGCTTAAAGTGTTTTTGTTACACGCAATAACACTATCGCGGGACATTACAGACACATTACACATTACACTATTACAGACATCACTTTTTTGCATAACTACTACTACTACTACTCAGCCCACAAACGACCCACTCTTGAGACGGGCCTCCTCCAATTACAGGGAGGGCCATTAGCCTACTGTGCCACGCTGGCGTGATGGGTTGGCACAGGGTTTCGTTACAAGTTATGCTCAACAGCGAGGAGGGTTGAGAAGCCATGGCCTCCTTCTGCGACATCCTCGCAGAAGGAGGTGGCGGAGCGGGTCAGGGAGGCGGATATTATGGCTGAGCCGCGCCGCAGACGGAGGCTACTTTACGCCACCTCCTGCCCCCACCATAGAGGCCGGTGGTGGGTCGGGGGACCCGCCACCGACGAAAGACTCACTGACTGAGGGCATCCCAGTTTCCCGTGCGTAGCGGGCACCTCTTCGGGGCGTGACGTGTGACGGTGTACCACTGGGGTTTTAGTGGGTAGACGAGTGGTTTCCGGAGTCCACATAATAGCCGACCCCAAGAGGCGGCGGTATGCATAAAGCCAGCGTCACCAAAAAAGGGTTTCGTTTCAAGTTTTCCTTCTCTTAGTGATAGGTTTTCGGCCTTGTTTCCTTTTGTCGACTGTTACAACACGCTCAGGATGGAATGGGGAGGTGAAACCATGTATTCTAAATCCACCCGGACTTTTTTGTGCCATATAATATTTACTTTTGTGATATTTTTATACAATAAAACGTATTTAATTGCCTTCTTTTTTGTTATTATGCAATTTACAATCATCTCAATTTCTTTTTCTAATATGTCCAGGAATATATGGAATTTAAATCATTTAGTTATTAACTACGTGGTAAAATATGTAAATGTGAAAAATACAGTCACGTGTACACGTGTATCCTTTAACTTTGTTTTTAATTAACATTGATAATAATCGTTACACTGCTTAATCTTTTTTTGTCGCTGGGGAAATGCTTTATGCATACCACCCGGGTGAGAGGTCGGTGATTATGTGGGACTCCGACAAGGGTCGTCTACCCAAGAGTCGTCTACCCACTAAAACCCCAGCGGTATACCCTCACACGGCGCGCTTGGGGCGCCACAAGTTCGCGTAAACGCATTCTACTGTGACGCCCCGGCGTGGGCAAGCGACTGTCAGAGAGGGCGTCCCAGTGCCCTCAGTCATTGAGGCTTTCGTCGGTGTCGGTTCACACTGCTTAGTCTAGCTTAGCAGCATAGATCTTAATTATAAATAAACACAATAAATTCAAGACTAGAAATGTATAATTAACACTAGCAAGTAAAATATACTAACACTTGAAAATAATTTGTAGAATTTTATTAGTTTGGTAAACAATTTTGGGTTTAATGTAATTAATTCCAAGAAGTTTAGCTTAAACGATTAAGAAAAGAGTAATTTAGTACCTCCCCATTCTATTTACACATTCGAACTGAAGAAATATATCCATGGTTTCAAACCCGCTTCGGAGTCAGGCTTCAAATAACATGAAAAGAAGTTATCCTTTTGGGCCACGCTGGTTACGTATCAAACATTATCCTGCTTCCTTCGCTTGGTGTACATTCCTTTCACATGTTCAAGTCAGTTCTTTCATCACCCTCATGGCGGTATGGTGTAGTGACACTTCGTATTCTGAATCCATCAATACAATCAACATTGTAAGAATTTAAATTAAATTGCGTCAACATTTACTTAACAGCACCTAATTGGAAAATTCCTTAAATTGATTTGATTTTCTTAATTGTAACGTTTTGTATAACAAATACTTTAATACGTTTCACTTTTATAATTTCTATTATCAAAATAATATTTATTATTGAATAATGAACCTTAAAGCCTACGAGCAAAAGCCCTACCGTAAATCTAAAATAAATTTTAATATAGACCCTGTTCCACCGGCCTATTGATCGAATAATAACTTTTTTACAAACTTCATTATAGATATTAATATGTAAATATTATAAAATAACGCCACAGGGCCTCGTCTTTCTGTATGCATACGTTCCCAATTAATTAAAAACAATATCGTAGTTTTTGATGAAGGTTTAATTATGTAACGTGTTTCAAGTTGAACGTCGTCGTTTAGAAATCTGCGTATATAAGCTAAGTCTTCAATATTAATATTCGTAAATCAAAAACTTTGTCCCTCTTGTTCAGAAAATGACGCGGGACATGAGATTCTTGGCGCAGATTAGGTTTATATGGAAAAGGAGTTCAGAGATAGTTCAAATGTATTTGATATAAGGTGTTATTGTATTTGTTATTTGCATACACATAAAATACACATTTAGAATACACAGTGTCACCAACCCATATCAGCTTTAGGGTGGCGTAAGAGGCGACTAAAAGAAGGCAAGAGGAAAATCACCTAGCCCCTAAGGGAAGGAAAATTTGATACAAACCCTGTACCAACCCGTCTTGCCTGGGTTACCCATTAGGCTAATTTCCCTCCATGAACTTGGAGAAGGCTCGACCCAGTAGTGGGTCATTTACACATAAAATGCCATTGCTCCAGATTTCTTCACAGTGAACATACGTTAGTCACAAAAACGGCAATGCTTGGCCACGATCTACAGTCTAAACCTTCTATTTTACGCAGATTGAATCGTCGCTTGTGTTGCTCACTTGTTTTTGAGTTTGTTTTTTGTGACATCGTTTTAGTGTAGTGCTTTACATTTTTTCTACATTATGAAAACTTCATATTTATATTTATCATCCGCTGAAGGTCAAGTCTTCAGAGTATTTACACTACTGCCTTTGCTGAACTAGTCCTCTCCTTCAGATATGACGCGTACTTTCTTAGTCTTACCCCGAAACCAGTCTTCCTATAGACCGCAACCACCGACTCTTTGAATCTATAGGCTTTGCTGCCCAATGATCATCCAATCATCGTGTTTTTCGTGGCCATGCATCTTTTCGTGGCCTGTCTACTGCTACATTATACCCATTGCACTTTGAGTGGCTCTCAGTTCGCTAATGAGTCGTATTGTTATGTCTTCGTATGAGAACGATATATTCACAGTGGCAAAAATATGAACCTTAAAACCTTCGCTAATCATAGAGACTTCACCGAAATATGTAAGGGCTGTATTAATATCCGCACATGATAAATTATCTGTACTTTATTCGAGTCCCTGAAGTGCGAGCAAGTTAGATAGAGGCATAAGTCGAAGTCAGGTATAACTCTCCCGCACTTAAAGGCGCTTATCGCCGGATCCCCACGCGACTGAACCACGACCCCTCCAATTAGCTCACGCATAAATCTCACCTACCTTTGGCTTACTCCGGGAATTGATTGACAGTCCCAAATGGGTAATTACCTCAAACGTATTCAATTGTTTTTTGAACCGTACTTGGGGTTTGCATGACAATTTCTGTATGTTCAGTTGGATGTGTTTAAAGTCGATTTATTAGAGTATTGAGTATGTGGTGTATCATCTTTTACGTTCATTTTTAATACCATTAGGATCTAGCAGTTAGTTTCCACTCCATTCCACCCTGAGGGTGTCGTAAAAACCGACAAAAGAAATGATAAGGCCGAAAACCTAGCTGCAAGAGAAGGAAAACCCTGTGCTGACCCATCTGGCCAGCGTGGCACAGTAGGCTAATTAACTAAGTGGGAGGAAGCCTGACTACGCAGTGGATCATGTATGGGCTGTGTTGTAGTAATAGTAGTAGGATCTATCTTATAGCCCGCTTGATGAAACAGTTACCCTCGCCTATAGATGATCGTAATCCCGACTCTTTCATCGTCATCATCATCATTTCAGCCAAAAGACGTCCACTGCTGGACATAGACCTCCCCCAAGGATTTCCTAAAAGGCCGGTCCTAGGCCGCCCGCATCCATCGTTTTCCGGTGACCTTAACCAGGTCATCGGTCCACCGTGTGGGAGGGCCTACCAGCACTGCGCTTTCCGGAACGCGGTCACCACTCGAGGACTTTTCTGCCCCATCGAGCGTCGGTCCTGCGCTAAAATATGCCCTGCCCACTCTTTATGAGGAGAAAACAACACTAGCACGGAAAAAGCGTGAGGTTTGCACAGTCTATAGGTACTTTAATTCCTATGATACCTACAGTTGACTGCAATATCCTGTAAGAAAGGACTTCTTCCCCAGACGAGTAAATTCAGGAAGAGCGGTTATTAATCCTCGTTGGTCTAGTGGTTAGATGTGTCGCCTTTGGATCAACGCGTCCCGGGTTCGATTCCGGGGTCGGGCAAGTGTCTTTGTCTAAACCAGAGGCACTGGCTCAGAGTCTGGGTGTCATTTCTATCTATAATATGTATGTATCTACAAAAAAAAATGTATATAAGTAGTTTATCATCCATCTCGTTACCATAACACAAGCATTAAGTTGCTTAACTTGGGACGAGATGGCGTTGTGTGAAATGTCCAAGGATATTTATTTATTTATTTATTTATGCCTTACATATATTTCTTACTTACTCTACCTACTGTAGCAGCTTTAGCAGCAGTACAAAGTATTTATTAGACTGTGAGCGTGCGGCAATTGATTCAAACATCGCCTTGTACCCTTTACCGCACGCCACTCAGCTTGTTTGGACTTTTAAGCGTAGAACACTCACAACGGGGGCTGACTTGTTTAACCACGCCCAACTGTGTTCGGGTGGGTTTCTGTTCACTGTGATGTTGATCCTAGGAATTCATTCCTCATCCATTTTATTTAACCGTGATTTAATTTGATCTTCAAACTCTAACAATCCATTACTGGGATCTAGCCTCTATTTCTTACATTGATGGAAATTAGTGTGTGCTAAAGTTACGAGATACGTACCTATGATGTAACTTCTAGGTTTTAATTTTTCGTAATAGATTATAATCTAATAATATTTTTAAATAGATTCGAATAACTAAATAAGTACCTACATTTTTATTTATCAATAATTCAATTGCTTTCTCTCTTTAAAATATAGATACGAGTTTAACCCAACAAGTTTTTTTTCGAATCATCCACTCTCGCCTACTGGCCACATCGAAGAGATTTATTTAGAAAAAGGTCATGTTGTTGTTTCCAATTGCCATTAAATAAGCTGATCCTTTCTACAAATGTGTCAAATATTTCCATGTGTTTGTTTTAAGACTGGCATGTGTGCCAAACTTGATAAATAAAATACAAAATTGTAGTAAAAACTCGAATGATTTAATATATTTTTGTTATTATTCGATAAAGCTGAGCTACAAAGCGGCGGAATTTTTAATTGATTGGATTTAGTGCGACAGTAATCATATTAATCAGAGCACCGATATTCCATTTGTTTCATGGGTTAATTCAAAACGAATTTATCTCATGAACGCAGCCAATTTCCGTAGGCCACAAAAACCGAGTTTTAAATCGTAATTACTATTCGATCTCGCGAGCCGTCATCTACAGAGCGACCAAATTAGGTTACAATTAAAAATGGGATTATTTCATATGCAGTGGTTAATGGATTTAAATAGGTAAGAACTCTTAGAGATCATGTTCTTTATACTCTTGGTCTACATGTGTTAGCCTATAAATTAACCACAGCTGAGTCGGTTCTCCTACAATTTCATGGTGGGAAATTACCATACTCTGCAAGTTGACATGACGTACCTATGTGTTTCTTTATGAGCCGAATACATATTTACAAACATGATAGCCACATAAGAATCATTATCCGTGTGGTGACGGATTCCGAATACATAGTGTCACCACCCGATTTCATCCTGAGGGTGTCGTAAGAGCCGATAAAAGCTAGACGCAAGAGAAGGAAAATTATCCTCCACCTAACTGTAGCAGGCCCGACGTGAATCAGCAGTGGGTCATCTATGGGCTATGTATAAGTATGATGATAATTGTTTTTTGAAAATGACATACATCACTACCACTATCATCACTACATCACTATCAATATCACTATCATCACTATCAATATCACTATCAATATCACTATCAATATCAATATCACTATTACTTCACTATCACTACATATTATAAAACAAAGTCGCTGTCCGTCCCTATGTATGCTTAAATCTTTAAAACTACGCAACGGATTTTGAAGCGGTTTTGTGATAGATAGAGTGATTCAAGAGGAAGATTTAATATTTTAGTTTAATATTTTAGAGAAACACTGATAAGCGTGCGACACGTGCGAAGTCGGGGCGGGTCGCTAGTTAAAAATATTTTACTTGATAGGAAATAATAAGACTATTCTACTTTACTTTAATTAAAATCAATCAAGAGCTTTACTCGATATCTGAGATAGTAATTGGGCCTTTTATTCTAGTAAATCAAATAAAATAATAGTTACGTTAGTAACGGCCAATGTTTTTGTAATTTCAATTTGACTATAAAACGTTGTTTTTTTAATAAAATAAACCGTAGTTACTATCCCTTTTAGGCTCATCTTGTGATATTCCTAAGCGTATTATTCACGTGATTTGGCGCACATCCAACAAAGCAAAATATTGGCCCCGAATTAATAGTAAGAAAGACGGATTTACCGATATTAGACCTCTCATATCGAACCGAGACCGTATTATGAGTTCGCAATACTTTCTTTTACATAAAGCCCATTGAGAGCAGACCGCCTGCTTCAAAGGGATTACCTATTAATATATTTTTAATTCCTTTGATCTTGCGATCTAATCCTACTTGGAATACTTCGTATGTGGAAAGTTCCTGCATTTTTGTGTTCAATGTTCATCTTTTACGCTATTAGTGACGGCCCAATGATTTGATGGGATCTCTCGTGTTTTTGTTTATAAGTACTCGGTAGATATTTGCTATCGATTTTTTACCAAAGAGATTTATTGCTTGTTTACACGTGAATGGAAATAATATTCGAATTTATATTATTGTAACGGACATGTTGATTCTATTTTGTTTATCAGTATCACACTCATCTCGGTTAATAAATTACTAGTCAGTAAGGTCGTCTCCAATTCATGCGGGGAAATTAGCCTACTGTACTATGCTGGGTTTTAGAATTCAAAATGGCGGCCAGAAACGCTGTCAGTGTTCGTGGGTAGGTCAGGGAGCAAATACCGTGTTCTCGCTCCCCGCATTCTCCCATAACGATGAGGAATTCTCACGAAAAAACCCAACTTATTTCATTCTGAGGATATCGCAAGAGAAAGGAACGCAAGAACCAGTTAACCTAGCCGCAAGGGAAGTATAATGCCGGCCACGGGGATGGCCAGCGAGGGGAGTGTGGGACTCTCCCCCATAGTGGGGGCTTACCCACTAAACCTCCCCGGGGTGCTCGAACTCGCGTCCTGTTGCGGCATTGTGGGATCTGATGCAGAACCACGCCGCCGCAGACGAGGAGGCCCTCCTCCTCTCCTCAGGCTCCTTACGAGCACTCGACGTCGCTTGAGCACCCGGCAGGTTTTTTTTTTTTTATAACAAACCTTGTGCCAATTGTAAGAAACAATAAAAATTACACTCCCGCTTATTTATTACCTGACCCCTGGTCCCCCAACGCGAAGTATTTATTTTTATTTTTTACTTTTTAAAGGTTATTGTGTCGGGGGTTTATTTAAATTTTTAATTTAATTTTTATTTTATACTTTTTATAGGTACACACTTATTATAATGTAGATTTTGTTAAATTGCACGTGATGCGCTTTCATTTGAGACCCCACTTGATTATATTTGCAGACATTCGGTTATTCTTCCCCACTTTCACCCCCCATAACTTTTAAACGACTTAACCGATTTTCATCAACCATGTCTAAGAACACTCGCCCGTAACTCACCTGTCATACAAAAAAAAAAACTGTATTGAAATCGCTTCATCCGTTCGCGAGCTACGGTGCCACAGACAGTCAGACAGACAGACCGACAGACAGACAGACAGACACGTGAAACTTATAACACCCCTCTTTTTGCGTCGGGGGTTAAAAATATATACTACCATCACTACTCAGCCCATAAATTACCCAGGGCTGGGTCGGGCCTCCTCTAACTAAATGGAGGGGAATAAGCCTACTGTGCCACGCTGACTACACGGTTTAATATAGGGTTTCGTATCCAAAAACCTACCCGTTTTCGGCCTTATAATTTTCTTTTGTCGGCTCTTACGACACCCTCTGTATGGAATGGCATGGCTATACTTTGAATTCTAAAGCCGTCACCATACGAACATAAATTTATAAACATAGTTAATAATCCTGTTAGACTAATATCGGTCCCAAGAGTGCTCTATGCTGAAAATGGCCCACCCCACTTAAACTTTGTACCCGTTCCTTCAGATAAATCAACCGTAACATATGTTTTGATTTAGCTAACAACATGATTAATTGAGATTACGTAATTAATTAGTGATCGCTCAGATTTCTATATTCGCCAATACCTGAAGTAAAACCTTCGTGGACTAACCGTTTGCTTGCCTGGTCGGGCTCTTGACGCCCATAGCCTCATCATTTTTTATACTCATATTGTTATTGTCACTATCAAGTGCTAAGTTATTTATGTTTAGTATGAACTAGCGACCCGCCTCGGCTTCGGACGGGTGCAATGATGAACCTCTAAATTTATCAGTGTTTCTCTACAATATTTTTACCTTCCTCTTGTTACCTTCCTCTTGAATCACTCTATCTTTTTTTTTTTTTTATCCTTAGACATTTCACACAACGCCATCTCGTCCCAAGTTAAGCAACTTAATGCTTGTGTTATGGTAACGAGATGGATGATAAACTACTTATATACATTTTTTTTTGTAAATACATACATATTATAGATAGAAATGACACCCAGACTCCGAGCCAGTGCCTCTGGTTTAGACAAAGACACTTGCCCGACCCCGGAATCGAAACCGGGACCCGTTGATCCAAAGGCGGCACATCTAACCACTAGACCAACGAGGCAGTCTATCTATGTATTTTAAAAAAACCGCTTCAAAATCCGTTGCGTAGTTCTATACATTTAAGAATACATAGAGACGGACAGACGACAGCGACTTTGTTCTAAGCTATGTAGTGATGAAGCTATTTAAGTGTTTTGTTTATTAGTATTCAACTACGGTGTAGAACTATGATGCGCTGAACAAAAAGCATCGCCTACACAAAAAAAAAACTGAAAATATCGTACTTTATCCATGTGGTTTCGAACTTGGAACACACAAAGTTAGCAACCCATTAGGATGTTCCTGAGGGTGTCGCAAGAGGCAACTAAAGGAACGCAAAAGGCAGAGCCTCTAGCTGCAACATAATGAAATAATGAAAACTTAATTCAAACCTCGAATGAAATAATGAAAATTCGACTGCCTCGTTGGTCTAGTGGTCAGATGTGCTGCCTTTGGATCAACGGGTCCCGGGTTCGATTCCGGGGTCGGGCCAGTGTCTTTGTCTAAACCAGAGGCACTGGCTCGGAGTCTGGGTGTCATTTCTATCTATAATATGTATGTATTTACAAAAAAAAATGTATATAAGTAGTTTATCATCCATCTCGTTACCATAACACAAGCATTAAGTTGCTTAACTTGGGACGAGATGGCGTTGTGTGAAATGTCCAAGGATATTTATATTTATTTATTTATTTAAACCCTGTTCCAACCCGTCTTGCCAGCGTGGCACAATAGGCTAATTACCCTCTATGTAACTGGAGGAAGCCCGACTCAGCGGGTTGGCCTTGTCATTTCATATTGTTGAATCTTACGACACCCTCAGTATGGAATGGGGTGGTAACGCTTTATAATATTCGAAATGCAGCACCAAACGGAGGGACCATTGAAGGAATAAATTAATATTATAAAAAATTAGCGGCCCGTCCCGGCTTGGCATGGGTGCGATGTTACCCGTGGTTGACGCGGCGGCGGAGCGAAACCAGTCAAAAAAAGCTTACTCCTTATATCATCACCTACCTATAAGTGAAAGTCCCGTCAGAATCGGTCCAGCCGATCCAGAGATTAGCCGGAACAAACAGACAGACAGACAAAAATTAAAGAAAAAAGTTATTTTGGTCTATGTACTGTATACATTTAGTTAACAGTGGTTATTTTATTATTACAAACAGACAGTCCAATTTTATTTATTTGTAGTACTTAAGAATAGATAGATTATAATTAAACGTGTGTGCTTTCAAACAATGTTCTGCGCATACTAAACTTACGCTATTAACCAAGACATACGCATAGGCCAATTAAAGGCAAAATAGCAGGTTTACCCAGACAATATGTCTATTATAGTAGACGGATTTCTCACCCACTTTGCATACCAATTTCTAGGTAAGTCTGTATATAAATTTAATAAATTACCCGAATGCTGTGCGTATTCTAAATGAATCATATGCTACAATTATTAAGTAACTAGGCAATATTCTCCAGCTCCGTGTGGTGACGGGTTTATAATACCTACATAGTGTCACCACCCCATTCCATACTGGGGGTGTAGTAAAAGGCGACTAAAGGAACGCAATATCTAGCAGTAAGACTATCAAGCAGTAGGATAGGAAAACTTGATACAAGCCCTGTGCCACCCCGTCTTGCCAGCGTGGCACAGTACGCTAATTACCCTCTTTGTGATTGGGGGAGGAACGACTCAGCAGTGGGTCAATATGTGTTGAGTAGTATGACTGTAAACAGTATTTATTTTCAACCGATTTTCAAGAAACTTGAAGGAAGTTCTCAATCCAGTTGTATGCCTTTTTTGTTTTTGTAATGTTTCATCATCATTTTAGCCAATACTGCCTCGTTGGTCTAGTGGTTAGATGTGCCGCCTTTGGATCAACGGGTCCTGGGTTCGATTCCGGGGTCGGGCAAGTGTCTTTGTCTAAACCAGAGGCACTGGCTCGGAGTCTGGGTGTCATTTCTATCTATAATATGTATGCATTTACAAAAAAAAAATGTATATAAGTAGTTTATCATACATCTCGTTACCATAACACAAGCATTAAGTTGCTTAGCTTGGGACGAGATGGCGTTGTGTGAAATGTCCAAGGATATTTATTTATTTATTACTGCTGGACATAGGCCTGCCCCAAGGATCTCCACAAAGGTCGGTCTTGGGCCGCCCGCATCCATCGTTTAATATTTGTTGCCGCATAACTCTGTTTTTTATAAACAGATTATAGACTTAATATCTATTGCATCAGTTCCAAATTGATGCAATAAATATTTAGATCCCTAATTAGTTTGCCAAACAATTTGTAATAAATTAACAACATAGGTTTGTATGAACTGTAAATTTGTCTAAATTTGACCATTTTGTTGCAACTCTGATCGTTTGCAAAGCAACATTGCACATACATACTGTATTTTCGGTACCTTAGTAATACGTATGTAGTCTTTATTTACTAATGCATATTACGTTTCTATAAGACAACTCTCCTGCAATAAAGGAGGCAATTTTTGTTAGGTTAGGTTGGTTATGGTGACGTTTATTAACCATATGATGCTAATCAAAATGTAACTAATTTATTATGGAAAACAGTGCATATTTTTTTGTAAAGTCTAACCGATATCATAAAATAATAATAAAAAGGTGAAAACTTGATAAAAAAAACTTAATTAATAAATATTTATGTTACTAAACAATGTGTTTTTTCTTCCACAAGTCCAAGTACAAGTCTGTACAAGTTTGTACAAGTCCTTACATGGTATTAACTTGAAATACTTATTTTAAGAGACGACTATGAAATTATAATGATGGCTATTAGGTATTTTTGACAAGCTCTCTAGTTTAGATCTTATTTTTAGGTTATTTTTATGTTCACATTTTTGTCGTATTTCTCAGTATTCCGGTAAACCATGTCTATCTAACTATACCATTGTAATCCAAAGATTATAAGGAATAGATCAATATATGTTTCATTACTATACACCGAAATTTTATAGGGGGCCTATTCATGGAACAAGCAAAATTGTCTCCTTTATCCTGTATGTATTAACGCAAAGAATACACCTAATACACGCAATTAAGTACACAAAGAGATTTCCGTGACTTTGGGTTTGAACCGGGACCCTGTGATTCGCTAGGCCGACAAGGAGCCTATCATCATCAGCCTATTTCAGTCCACTGCTGGACGTAGGCCTCCCCCATGGCTCGCCACGGAACCCGGTCTTCGGTTCTATGTCCAGTTGCTGTAGCTGCCGGCTGTCCGTCGCAGATCGTCGTATGCCAGTGCGTGGTCTCCACTGTAGAACCTGTTTGACCCAGCGGCCGTCAGTTCTACGACAGAAGTGGCCAGCCCATTGCCACTTCAGCTTGCTAATCTTATGGGCTATGTCTTACACGCGTTCTCGCTCGGATGACTTCAATACGAATTCTAACTCGTAGCGAGACACCGAGCATAGCCCGCTCCATAGCTCGCTGAGTGACTTTTAGCTGATGGACTAGCCGCACCGTCAGTGTCCACGTTTCAGCACCGTAGGTTAGTACGGGTAGGACGCACTGGTTGAAGGCTTTCGTCTTCAGACTATGCGGCCTATGTTATCTTGTGTTTGTGATAAGTGTCTGACTGGCAAGTAATAAGGTATGCTAATTTCTCTCCTTAAAATTGGAGGAGGTTGGACTCAGTAGGTATTTTATGGGCCAAACTGATGATGACTTTAGGAGAATCAATACTGCGTGAGACTTCGAAGAAACAATTGAATAACCGAAGTATTGAAAATAAAAAGTACATTTTCTTTTTCGGTTGATAATTTCTGTTCAAATATTCGCAGTCATAAAAAATCTTTCAACGGTATACGTGTACGTAACAGGAAAAAGATGATACAGTTGTAATAAGGCCTTCTCCGTAGATCTGAATTACAATAAAATACACGGAGCGTGTATAATGTATAAATTAACTTATTAAAACAATAACTAAATTAACTTATTAATCAATAATTCCTGAAATTGGCTAATTTAATATTCCATTTGTATACTGATAGATCCGTCAGTGATGACCCAATTTCGATGATTCTTTTGTTTTGTGTTTAGTCGCTTAAAAATGTTATCTAAATCGTTTCAGTGGTTTGGTTTAAAAATGTATGATGTAAGTGACAAACTTTGAGCTGGCTTCTGGATCTGCGTCCACTTGAAAATACCATTTTACCAAAAAAGGTAAACCGACGTCATCATCATCACCATCAGCCCATATTAGTCCACTGCTGGACATAGGCCTCCCCTAAAGAGCGCCATAGCGCCCTGTCTTCAGCTTGACGCATCCAGCTGCAGCCCGCAGCTTTTCGCAGATCTTCGCTCCATCTAGCAGAGGGCCGTCCCACACTACGCTTACCGATTCACGGTCTCGACTCAAGAACTCGTCTACCCCAGCGGGTGTCGATTCTTCAACAGATATGACCAGCCCACTGCCACCTCAGTCTGCTAATTCCCTGAGCTATGTCGGTAACCTTGGTTCTCTGTCGGATAGTCTCGTTACGGAGTCTATCTTTCAGAGAAACTCCAAGCATAGCTCGCTCCATAGCACGCTGAGCGACTTTTAATTGGTGGATTAGTCTCACTGTGAGTGTCCACGTCTCGGCGCCGTAGGTTATGACGGGTAGGACGCACTGTTCGAAAACTTTCGTTTTCGAGAGATTCAAACTCTGCGGGATGGGCGACGAGAAGACTCGACGAAGTTTTCCCAATGCTGCCCAGCCCAGCTGGATCCTCCTCTTGGCCTCCATGTCGAAGCTGTTTTTTTTTACCGACGTAATAAATTAAAATGTCACAAAAAAAAAACAATTTAAACACAATTTTAAGACAGCACCTCTGCCAGGTTATAGAACCTGTTTGTTGTGGGAATAGTCCCACGACGGCACATAGGAGTCAGTTTGTTTAATGTCAGTTAATCGATTTAAAAAAGGGTAGGTTCTCAATTTTGTCTGTTTTTTTTGTATGTGTGTTACTGCATACAACTGTCATTTTAAGAACCGATTTGTTTTTTTTTTAATTCTATTAATATTGCCTTCGAATAGGTCCCGTAGAAATTTCATCAAAATCGGTTCAGTACTTTGCTATAACACTTGAAAGAAGGGAACAAAATCAGTCAAAAGGCAAATTTGTATGACATACTAAATATGCTTAAAAAAATAAAACCTAACCTAAAAGTATTTTTTAAAAATCAATATGAAACGTACCGTATTCTCGTATTAACGTGTGGTATGTTTCTACGATAAACAGTCCCTAGGTTTTAATCTTAAAGTTAATGCTAGCTCTAATCATTTATCAATACATCCCTGACATTATGGACCGTTGGGATTCTACACGAGAGCCTGAAGCTCAGAAACGGAATAACAGAATCGATGGTTAATCAATTTGCATATTAATTTCACAACATAAACATCCCAAATCAATTTGAATACATAAAGAGGTTATTATTATGCAGCCCTATTGGAGTTAATGCATATGGAGATAATATTGGGTCCAGTCCGTAAAGCAAAGTATTTAATACAATATTAGTACTAATACTACTTAGCCCGTAGATGGCCCAGGCTAATTTCCCTCCATGTAATTGGAGGAGGCCCGACTCAGCAGTGGGTCATGTCTGAGCTGAGTAGTCTTACTTAATATTATAAACGTGAAAGTTTGTAAGTATGGATGGGTGGATGTTTGTTACTCTTTCACGTAAAAACTACTGAATGGGTTTTAATAAAACTTTACAATAATAAAGCTTATACATCAGAATAACACATAGGCTACAAGTTATAAAGATATTATGTGAATTACAACAATATAAACAAGTCGAATTCAAAATTTCTAATAGTCAAATTTTCGACCATATTAAACTATAGACAACATAACGTTTTGCTGTCAGTTGCGTTTTGTTAAAGTAGGTTTTATACGGACGGGATAAAAATCTCAGGTATCCTATGTCCAACTTTCTTTTTGTTTTAAATATATATATAACTAGCTTTTGCGCGCGGCTTCGCCCGCGTGGGCTTCGAACCCGTGTGTATTTTTTATGAACATAAAATCGGTTATTGTGGCTAAACTATGATAGTTAGACATGTGCTCTCCCGGACTTTTTTGTAGATCTTTATAAGACCTACAAACCCGTAGTACATCATTTTGTTCTATTGTCAATATTTTTTGCAGCGCACGCATAAATAGGTTTTCGATTTTACACCTTGGTTAACAAATCGCAATTTTCCTACGGATCCCTAATTCTTTTGAAAATAAAATATAGCCTATAACCTTCCTCGATAAATGGACTATCTAACACTGAAAGATTCTTTGAAATCGCACCAGTAGTTCCTGAGATTAGCGCGTTCAAACAAACAAACAAACAAACAAACTCTGCAGCTTTATATATTAGTATAGATTAGTATAGATGCGGAACAAAGTTCGCCGGGTCAGCTAGTAGTATATATAAGTACATAGTAATGTATATTTACTAGTTATGTGTAAACTATTTATTTAATATTACTCCCATGAATAAACAAGCAGTTGATCGACATATTGTTCTTCATAACAAGTTGAAAGTATTATATCACCAACTAGCTGAACCGTCAAACTTCGTACCGCCTCAAAATCAATAAATAAAAAACCTAAATGATAATTCCAGAATGTTTAAACTTTATTAAAATATGTGCAAACTTGGACAAAAATAATGCGTATTAAAAATACATTGTTTTTTTCATATTTTCTCACCTTTTAAACGTTCCACGAATAGATAAATATTTGTACGACCTACATTGTATTTGTTTCGGGTCTGGGTGTTTTCTATCTATAATATGTATGTATTTACAAAAAAAAAAGTATATAAGTAGTTTATCATCCATCTCGTTACCATAACACAAGCATTAAGTTGCTTAGCTTGGGATGAGATGGCGTTGTGTGAAATGTCCAAGGATATTTATTTATTATTTCAAGACCAAAATTAGCCAAATCAGTCCAGCCGTTCAAGATTTTTAGCGAGACTAACGAACAGCAATTCATTTTTATCGTAGGTAGAATAGCGTTTGTTTTCCCAAATACATTTATTAAAACGGCCATAACGACACGACTTTTTTAGTATTCCTAAACATATACATCATCACTATCACTACATAGTATAAAACAAAGTCGCTGTCGTCTGTCCGTCCCTATGTATGCTTAAATCTTTAAAACTACGCAACGGATTTTAAAGCGTCTTTTGTTAAAAGATAGAGTGAATGAAGATGAAGGTTTATTAATGATGTCTTAGGTTTTCACGATCTTTACACATTGCAGGAAATGATGGCTTCACGTCGCACCCGTGCGAAGCCGGGGCGGGTCGCTAGTAATTTTATATAATGTTACGGTACATTTAAACAACATTACCGAAATGGGTACGTACCAGTCAAACCCGATATGACAAACAGAATTGACCCTGGGGTTGTTATCTACCCTTCACGATCCATCTAATGGCAGCACCTTATGGTGAGAACAGCCGACTCAGTTTTCAAGTTACTGACCTGTGTGACCCGTAGAATGTTGAAATGACCGCTGGGTCCGACAGTTTGTACGTGCGCTCATAGTCACGTAGATCCAATGTTATAACATTATTGTCACATATTCCACATCAATCTAAGGTGTTGTTTCTGCAAGGACGTTGTGTCACAGAAGGAGACGGTGGAGCGGGTCAGAGAGGATCCTCTAGCCAACTCGCGCCGCAGGCAGAGGCCAGGGTGGTGGAGGTGACTCTATGCCAACATCTGGCCCCCACCATAGAGGCCGGTAATGAGACGGGGACCCACATACGACAGGAGCCTCATTAACTGGGACTATAACCCGGGACGCCCTCCGATAGTAGCTGGCACAGTGGGCAACTTGTCGAGAGGTTTCATATGGATGAGTTCTCGCGAACCTGTGGCGCCCCAAGCGTGAGGTGTGACGGTATACAGCTGAGGTTTTAGTAGGTAGGCGAGTGGTTTCCGGAGTCCAACATGCCGCTAACTCACCTCTGAGGGGTGGCGGTACGGATCAAGCATTACCCAAGCAAAACCAAAAAAGGGACAGGACATGCCTTTGGAGCACTCTTATTTATGTCAGCTTGAGCTTTGGATCACTCTTATTTATGTCAGCTACTTTCTCTGAATCTGGTTGTCACATAAGATCGTGATGCATGTGTTTGTAAGGTGCTTCGCGATACAGGTAGTGCCAGGGATGTTGTATTTTCATAAAGAATACGGTAGTTCTATTCTGCCTAACTTTCTCAGAAAATTCAAACAAAATTCTTGATAGAATAGCGACCCAATATTATGTCCTTGTTAATATATGCAACGGTGAAATTATAATTTCACTAAACAAGCCACCAACATTGTATACGCAAACCGCAGCTAAATATTCCGTTGGAAGCACCTTCGCGGCTATTTATTTATGACAAATATTGTTTTCCCAGTTTGACTAATTTATATTGTATAGGTACATAGATTGATGTCTGACCTTCGAAACCCATCTAGTTTGATAAACGAAATCGTTTGCTTGGACTAGCTGTTAGTTTTTACCCTACGAATTTCGTGTATCGACTGCCATAGGTGCATGAATGACATTCGGGACCAAAGGTTTTACGTGCCCTCGAAACAAGAAGGTCAAATTTTATAGACCCGTCCAAAATTACATTAACTAAGTGTTTTGAAAGCTAATTTTAACAAAGATGTGTGTGAAAGACTCGAGGATGTTTCAAATTAATATAACCTGTAAAACATATTTTACAAGTGACGGCCCCAAATATTTAATAACAGTTCTAAAACATCTAAAAATCTATAAATAATATCAAGTTTATAAGATAGTGCAAATGAGACATAGATACATTTTAAATTTGATATAGCCATTTGTTAGACTATTGTTACAGCTGAAGTAATTTATATCAAAACAGTCGATTTACTTTTTAAGTAAAATAAAATTAGTCTTTTAAACTAATAAATAGTAAATTAACTAAGATAAAAGTCTTATACGGTGTTTACCTTTTTATTGCAACATTTGTTACTAAATTCAATACTTATTATTACTACTTAAATGACGACACTAACTTGCCATGTGATTTTCCCATACCATGCTCTTAATTTGCAGATCCATTGCGGATCGCACAACCCACTAGGGTACGGCCTTCTCATTTATTTATGTCAAATATCAGTATACAAGAAACGCGTCGGCTACGTAAAAACGTGACAGCGAAATATTCCTTTCTAAGGGCCCTTACTTCTAAAGATGAAAGTACTCTGGATATTAAACTTTCTTCTTAGCGTATAACTTTTTTCGCCACTTCGCTTTTTATATGAGCAATTTACTGGACAAGTTAGGACGTACTTGATGTTTAAGTATGAAATGTGACGAATTCGAGTTATTCGTGACTTCGTGAAATAAACGAATCTTGACAATGTTTCGAGGCGTAAAATTGATGCTTGTTTTGGTGATGTCTTAAGTTTTGGCGATTTATTCACTGTCATGCAGAATTATATAAATATATATTTTCTGATAATAATAATTGACTTCTTACTCCAACATCAGCCCTGGTTCAGGCAGTTGAGGATCGCCGTCGGTTTTAGTGAGTAGTTCGGAGCGCAGTTTACCATCTCTACGCGCCCCGGAGCCCCACATGACGCGCCCCAAAAAAGGTTATTGTTGTAAATTTTCCTTCTCTTGTCTTCTGCCATGTTTTGCCACCTTTAGTCAGCTGTCACGAAAACCTCAGGACAGAATGGGCTGGTGACATTATATATTCTAAATCCGTCACCACGTGGATTTACACATTCAGTATGCCACATTTACAGTGAAATAGGACCTCATCACAAAACTGTCCGTATGCCCATCATATATCTTCGAAACAGCTTAAACTGTCTACACGGGTAATAGACATTAAGCTTATGCAAGCCTATATAATCCGGGAAGGGATTTTGATAACAGACCTAGTCCGTAGTAGTGTTTGTCTATTTCGAAATCTATTATTTGTGCTATGGTATGATGAGGTAAAACAGTCGAATGCAACATTAAAGTTTATGTACTCGTATATATAGGAGTTTTTTAATTATTATACTGACTCAAATTTGGTTGAAGTCAGCTAAGAATCCTGCAATTCATTGTCGCGGCGGCGTTCATTATTTATACGGCAAAACAAAGTTTGCCGTGGCAGGTAGTTGATATTATAATGATTGATTCTTGCATAAACTACTTACTACTCAACCCATTTACAATCTTTAGGAAATTGGCCTCTCCCAATTACATGGAGGGCAATTAACCTACTGTGCCACACTGGCCAGACGGGTTGGCTCAGGGTTTCGTATCAAGATTTCCTTCACTTGCATCCAGGTTTGGGCCCTATTAATATCTTCTGTCGCCTCTTACGACACCCTCAGGATGTAATGGGATGGTGACACAATGTATCCTTACTAAATGATAAAAAAGTTGCAATAAAATCATGAAAAGAAAAAAATAGTATTTGTTCGAAGATATAAGTAGTAACAGAAAACCACATGACGTGCAATTCGGTAACTCAGAACTAGATTCCAATCAGCATAAATCTGCTAAGCCGTGAAGGTGTCACAGGGCTGATTTTACAGTAGGTCCTAGACTAGTCTGCCACATCGACCGTCCAAGGATCTATATATCTATCAGCCACGGAAATACACTGCTGAACATATGCCTCCCCCATAAATCTCCACAACGCACGATCTCGCGCAAGGTCGTTCGTCCGCCTGGTTATCACTACGTTTGTGGATGGATGGATGGATGAACTCTTTATTGTACACATGAGAATTATACTGAACACATTAAATATAAGCAACAGTTTGTACAAAGGGCGGTCTTATCACTAATTTCTTACAGACAACCTTGGGATGGACATTATTGAGAAGTTATGAACGGGTAGTAAAAGGTACAATCATCATCATCATCATCATCAGCCCACATTAGTCCACTGCTGGACATAGGCCTCCCCTAAAGAGCGCCATAGCGCCCTGTCTTCAGCTTGACGCATCTAGCTGCTGCCCGCAATCTTTCGCAGATCGTCGCTCCATCTAGCAGAGGGCCGTCCCACACTACGCTTGCAATAATGATACATACTTATTAGGTTAATTATATAAATTAGTTTGTGCTTAGTTGGTAATCTATAAAATGTGAGACATTGATATCTCCGTCAGCCCTCACTGGTAACCTTACCTTTAAGCTATCCGATTATCAATCTACCCGGCAATTGTACTACTAATCAGCCCATAAATGTCCCAGTGCTGAGTCGGGCGCCCTCTAATTACTTGCAAGGTAAGCCTACCGTGCCTCGCTGGCCAGACGGCTAGGCACATGGATTCGTATCAAGATTTCCTTCTCTTACGGCTAGGTTTTAGGCATTGTCATTGCCTTTTTGACTTTTACGACAATTTAAGAAGGAAATGCGGTGGCGGCACATAGAGTTTCATCAGTATAGTAATAAGCCTAAATAATGTAGGCAAAACGGCTCACGGTTTAGAAGATCATCCCCGGAATTGACTCCATCTCTTTTGCCACGACACCAACTGCACCTCGATCGCTGATCATCCACCACTAACCGGAACGTCAGAACTAATACACTATTTGGTAGTCGGCATTACGGCATGTAGATCCGTTTGGGGACGGTTTAGAATATTACACTTCCCAACCGCACGCTGGGAAAAACGCATGCTGTAAAAGCCAAAAAAGAAACCAGTCCACTTACGAAATTGTCTGTATTGTACCTGTTCACAACTACCTCCTCAGTTTATTGAATTTGAATTATTAGATTCTACAGTTACCCCACAATAAGAGTTTGGTAACATATGCAAACATTGCCAAGGTAAAAAAAATACTCGTATTTTGCTAAATTTGATATAAAGTGCTTTAGGTTTTATACCGCTAGGGCGTCGTTTAGTGAGGCCGAGGCCCCCAGAGTCGCAGAGCATGCTTTCCCCTCAGAGAGCGTATCTCGTGGCCCTGGTTGGTGGGCAGTCGAGGATCACCGTCGGTTTTAATGGGTAGTTTGGGGCGCAATTTATCATCTCTACGCGCTTCGGAGTCCCGGATACCCGGATACGACAAGGATTTCAGACGAAAAAGAAAAGAAAAAAATCTTAGTTCTAAGCTTACCTACTACGCAGGCCAGTTGTGAGTGTTACCGTTACCTATGGACTTTAAGAAGTGAAAGAATGCCGCTGGCAGCACGTGGAAAGTGGGTAAATCCAGCTACCATGCTTAACCTGGTATAGTTCTGGTAACCTTAGTCACGCGTCACACCTCACCCAAAGACTTTTGGCTACGGTATTCTACAAACCGGTGGTCATACAAAAAATGGCAAGCATCAATAATAATTTCTGCCACAAAACGTCCGGCTGGACTATCCTCCAAGGATTTCCACGAAGGCCGGTCTTGTGCCGCCCATTTTCATCGTTTTCCGGCACCTTCCGTTCACCTTAACCAGCTCGTCGGTCTATCTGGACCACGCCTTCCAAAATACGGTTACCACTCAGGTCTTTCCTGCCCTGCCCACTGCCACTTAAGTTTGGAAAGGTTAGCTGTAGGCTATATCGGTAATCCGAGCATAGCTCAATGGGAGCCTTTTGGCACAGCCCATAGAGAGTACAAAGTACAGAAACGTGGTTGCTCACTAAACACGAATACCTTACATTTAAAGCGACCTCGTGTATTCATGTGCAGTAACAGCATTACATAAGGTTTAAGGTGAATGTTCCAGGGTAGCCCGCGAAATTAAATTTTTTTCAAACTCAACAACAAAAACTCTACAAACAAAAACTTTTTCAAGCTCAAAGCTTCTTGCCCCTTTATGAGCTTCGAGGGTTGTATTGATGAGTTTGATGATTATAATTCTATAACTCCATACGTCTTACAGCCGCGAATAACATTTTAATCAACATACAACCTAGCACTGACCTGCAAATTGCAAAAAACGTAAGAAAATTTGAATTTCGCGGGCTACCCTGGAACATTCACCTTAAAAAACGACAGTTTCACTTACCATCTCAGCTCATAAAGAAACGCACAGCTGAGTTGAGCCTCCTCCAATTACAAAAGAGGAAATTAATATACACAGTTTGATTGGCCAGAGTTAATTCTATTTACACAATTCTAGTCCCGTTATTCTTCTGTCAATACTCCAGTATCGCGGAAATCAAGTTTCAAGTTTTATTGAAATTTTCTATTCTGAACTTCCCTAAAACAGGCCCTAAAACAGGACTCTGAATGAATAGTGAGTAGATTACTTTTGGAATTAAACACTTTTTGACGGATTTATCGCGTGTATTTTACATTATTTAATTCCAAACGTTTAATATAAATTGGTTTAAACGTTCTTATTTTAAATGTGTAAATTTAAAAACATATTTTTAATTAAACGTAACCGCTGCAGTAGGTAACCTGTGTCGCGGGGCAGTTTACAAACATGAAATTCACGTGTCATTTGTACACCCAGACTTCCTCTGGCCTCTGGTTTACAGAAATACATTTGCCCGGCCTCGGAATCGAACCCGGGGCCCCGTGATCCAAAGGCGGCATGCTAAGGTGATATGTTATGATGACCTTCATTATCACTATCATCACTTCACTATCACTACACAGTATAAAACAAAGTCGCTGTCGTCTGTCCGTCCTTATGTACCTATGCTTAAATCTTTAAAACTACGCAAAGGATTTGAATCGGTTTTTGTAATAGATAGAGTGATTCAAGAGGAAGGTTTATAAATATGTATAATTAGCGACCCGGCCCGGCTTTGCACGGGGGCAATTATGCATGTATTATACATCTATACCGCTTCAAAACCCATTGCGTAGTTTTAAAGATTTAAGCATACATAGGGACGGACAGACGACAGCGACTTTGTTTTAAACTATGCAGTGATACATGCATAATATTGTAGAGAAACACTGACAAATTTAGATGTTCATCATTGAACCCGGCGAAGCCGGGGCGGGTCGCTAGTTCTAAATAAATCAGGGCTAAGTTACCAATGATTATTATTTTATCATCATTATGATCTCAGCCTATAAGAACCCCACTGCTGAGCTGGACCTCCCCCGATCACATGGAGGAAAATGAGCCTATCGTGATCTATTATTTTTTTATTCTGATGTAAGGTTTCCTTTAGTCTGCTGTTACCACACCCTCAAGATAGTACGAGGTGGTTACACTTTTATGGTGACACATTATCGTAAAAGAGAATCTCAGTTTAGTGTAACACTTTGTTACACTAAACTGAGAATCTCTTCGTAAAATTAATTTTGTATAATAATTACGATTATGATGTGAAATAAAATTTTCTTCGTTTTATATTCTACCTCTTCTTACCTAATTTTCGTGTAACAACTTAAAAAAGTCTGAATATTTCAAACCAAAAAATTTATTAGAATTGGCCTGGCTACGGGAAAATTTACTTTAGACACTGGTTCTTTTTTCATACTAATTTAGCTTATTTTTCAAATTGATATACGGCTATTTACCTGTAATATATTTACTTTCAAACAATAAAACATAAATAGTGTATGTCCATGTTTTTGTATTTTTTATTAGTTGCCGAAATTTTGCCGACTGACATGATATCAGGTGCACATTACCGTTAGTGTACTATACGTATGTATAACTGATATTCTGGATTATAAATAACATGCAAATTGTATTTTTTATTCCATCCTTTTTTGTAAGATGTAAATTTATTAATAACTTTAGATGAAACAGAGAGTTGTTATTAGTTTTCTTTAACGGTCTATCTGTGTATGTTTTTATCATTACAACTCACTAAAGGGTGACCCGATTTTGTTCCAGAATTTAATGTTTGAAAGGTGCCTTATTTAACAGTGATTTATCGATGCTTCCGTTTGGTGACAGATTGAGAATACATAGTGTCACCAGCCCATTCCATCCTAAGGGTGTCGCAAAAGGAAATGACAAGGCAGAAAACCTAGGCGCGCGAGAAGGAAAACTTGATACTAAATACTGTGTCAACTACCCTTCATGTAATGGGAGGAAGCCCGACTCAGCAGTCCGTAATTTATGAGCAGAGTGGAAGTAGTGATGCTTGCCAATAAATTTCTGACCCATTTGAAGATTGCAACCGGCAGATTGCCATAGATAATGAAAAGATGAAAAATCTAAATGTTTTTTATTCGAATAAATTCTTGCGAATGCTTTCAAATAGTCAAAAAAAAGGCTAAATCAAAATTAAAAAAAAATATATAAGAATAACTAGTGGCCCGCCCCGGCTTCGCCCGTGCAAAGCGGGTGTGGGTTATACATATAAACCTTCCTCTTGAATCACTCTATCTATTAAAAAAACCGTATCAAAATCCGTTGCGTAGTTTTAAAGATTTAAGCATACATAGGGACGGACAGAAACAGCGACTTTGTTTTATACTATGTAAAGATAAAGATTTATCATTTAGTTTTTACCACCGGTTCGGAATGCCATTCCAGAGAGAAGAGCCGGCAAGAAACTCCATGGTTGCTCTTTTAAATACAAGGGTTACAATGATGGTGGTACCAACAAGTCTGACAGATTAGTAAAAGCAATAACACGCATAAACATGTAGCATATTAAACAATTAGAACATAAAAATTTGTGAAATTACACAAATTACAAATTAAAAGATTGTAACCTATTTTCTATTAATCTAGCAGGTATTTTGAATAAATCCACGCACCTAATTTTGCGTCTCACTAATCTTTACATAGTATAAAACAAAGTCGCTGTCGTCTGTCCATCCCTATGCATGCTTAAATCTTTAAAACTACGAAACGGATTTTGATACGGTTTTTTTAATACATAGAGTGATTAGAGAGGAAGGTTTATATGTATAACCCACCCCCGCTTTGCACGGGCGAAGCCGGGGCGGGCCACTAGTAAAAAAATAAAATTCAAGGCTGCTTTCAGACTTAAAAATGAATTTAGGAGCTATTCATTCTAAGGTATTCAAAGTCCCAGGTTTTACTGAACAATAAAGTGACTCGAAAGTAAAAAGGACGTAAAACATGTAGGTAGCTATGCTGTTTTCGAGGTGATCGTAAAAATCAACCAACAGAAAGCTATGTTTCTCTTTTTAGCTCGCCATACGTAACCTTTGTATACGATATAGAGAACGTCTTAGAGCATTGCCTTATCAAGAACGTAGATACATGTTAAAAAAAACCGGAAGCGAAAGACATGTCGTTTTTCTGACGAGAAATTCATTCACTGACGGTAAGATGGAAGAAAGTGGTCACTAGTGATGGACAATACTTTAAATAAAATGTTTCTGTTCGTTATCATTTAACTTAAGTTTTTATTTTGGAAAAGAAACAGCGAGAACTTATTCAAGGTTTTTTGATTTACAAGTACGTGCGGCTATATTATAAATTTAATAGATATTGTTCCGTTCCATGTGGTGTCGGATTTCGAATACATAGTACCATCACCCTATTCTATCCTGAGGGTGTCGTAAGAGGTACAAGGTACAAGGCCGATAACCTAGCCAGAAGACAACTTTATACGAAGCCCTGTGCTAACCGGTCTGGCCAGCGCGGGCTTGGCTCAGCAATGGGTCATCTATGGGCTCAGTAGTAATAGTAGGAATTGATCTCAAGAACAACTAAATCAAAAGTCACGTAACTAAACATCATTTCAGCTACTATTAAGTCATTTAGTGGGTATGACTCCGTCTCCTTACAGAGGCGGAGAGGACTCCCACGCACCCCCTGTTGGCCATCCCCAGGCTGGCAGGGATAGTTCATAAAGGATGTTACCCCGGGTCAAAAAAAAACCTCCTGTTTTCAAGGGTTTAAATATAATTACTGCTAGCTCACATGTTAAGCCTTCCTATAATTATTGATGCAAAATTCTCAATATTATCCGAAAACCGAATCGTTTGCCACGTAGGCCATAAAGACGACTAATTGAGTCAAATGATAGCTACTATAATTTGGTTCATTTGTGAGTGCAAGATAAATGTTCAATTAAGATCCTTACACACTATCACACAAAGTCTTTTGAGCGCGTCTCTTTGTATTATATGCGCGCGAGTTCACGTCCATCGGGGCCTAAATAAGAAATTACATATCACATTTATTTTATTTCATAGATTTAAAAATTACCTTATAATACAAACAACAAATTGACAGCTGTTGACTAAATCGGTAGTTATTATCGACATTACTATACCTAATTAGGTCACAGCATTACAGCATTCCTCAGGATGGACATGAACTCGCGCGCCTATAATACGTGTATTCTCGATATCTCAAAACACGGATTCGGCTATCGATTCAGTAATTCCTGAGGAAGGTCTTAAATTAATGACCTTAATCGCTTTATCGATAACTGCCTTTATTGCATTTGATATAATATGCCACCATAGATAATATAAAAGTGTATAAGGTTATAAGTTAAGAGACAAATACATTCCGGATTTAGAACACACAATGTCACCAACCCATACCAACTTTAGGCTGTCGTAAGAGACGAATAAACGCAAGAGGCGGATCACCTAGACCCAAGAGAAGGAAAACTTGATACAAACCCCGTGCTAACCCGCCTTGCCAGCGTGGCACAGTAGGCTAATTTCCCTGCATGAATTTGGAGGAATCCCGACCCAGTAGTGGATAATGTATGGGCTGAAACGAAACGAGTATTCCCTACTACCCATGTGAAGTCGGCGGCGGAAGGGCGGTTGGCTAGTATGTGACAAGAAGCAGACTCATCTCACTATACATTACGAAAGTCACTGAGCCAAAAGGTGTCTTTGCCTGGTATATTGCACCCCGTTGGGTCTCGATATGAGACACGAAGCGAGGTTATCACAATAAAATATTGAAATGTCTTCTACACTGTACTACGCTGTGTGTGAAATGGAGTTTATTTTACCAGTTTCGCAGGAAGCGATAGCGCATATTGGCTGCAATATTTTACAGAGTTTTTTTCTAATGGATCATTGAGTAGGTAATACAATAGTATTTCATGCAGCAATCGTTAGCAATGTACGTATAGCAAATAAAAAAACCGTTACTAAATTATCACCGTTTCCGTAAATAATTGATTTACATGCGCATCATCATCATTATTTCAGCCAAAAGACGTCCACTGCTGGACATAGGCCTCCCCCAAGGATCTCCACAAAGGCCGGTCCTGGGCCCGCCCGCATCCACTGCTTTCCGGCGACCTTAACCAGGTCGTCGATCCACCGTGATTTACATGCGCATGTGGTGACGGATTTAGAATACATAGTATCACCACCCCATTCCATCCTGAAGGTGTCGTAAGAGCCGACAAACAGAAATGACAAGGCCAAGCCGCAAGCAAAAGAAAACTTGATAAAATACCCTTTTTTTATTTCGCTGGGGAAATACTTTATGCATACCGCCGCCCCTCGTGGATGGGATCGGCGATTATGCGGGACTACGGAAACTACTCTTCTACCCACCAAAACCCCAGAGGTATACCCTCACACGACACGCTTGTGCCACAGGTTCGCGTAACTGCATTCCACTGTGACCTTGATAAGAAAACCTGCGCCAACCCGTCTGGCCAGCGTGGTGCGGTAGGCTAATTATTCTTCATGTAACTGAAGGGTATTAACTCAGCCGTGGGTCGTGTCATATGTGAGCTGAGAACTCGTAGTAGTATATCTGTTAAGTCCAAGTGACAACTATACTTTAAGTAAATCCTAGAAAACTTCGTTAAGTTATTGGCTGTGGTTGGGTCATAATTATTGGGTTAAAGTTATTTTACAAATTTCCTTGATTGCAACAAACAATTTTTTCAGTTGGAGTCTTATGCGTGAAGAGACTATAATTATGACGATACCATAATATTGCAATGATTTTTCTCCGTTCTTCATCAGGCCTTAAAAATAGATAGGAGTTTTAAAATAATATTGGTCGAAGGGTCATAAGTCAATCACTCTGTCCCCTGGGGTTAACCTCCTTGATAAAGTTTGTGGCCAGCCAGCTCAAGCTAAGCCACCATTTTGAATGGCAGGTACTGAAAGCTATAAAATGAGAATAAGTGATTAAATGTGAAGTGAGAAAATAAGTAAAGACTTTTTTTTTCATGGTAATCTTAAATGGCATTAGATACAGTACATAACTTGAAGGGCATCAACCATCAGGTCATTGACTGCCTTGTTGGTCGGCTTTGGATCACGGATACCCGGTTCCAGGGTTGGTCAAAGGTCTTTGTGTAAGCTAGAAGCACTTGCTCCGAGTCTGGGTATCATTTTTGTTAGTGAATTACATGTTTGTAAACTGTCACCGCGATACAGGTTGTACTCGGTAGACCAACGACCTGGTTAAGGTCGCTGAAATTCAACGGATGCAAGTGATTCTGGACAGGTCTTTGCGGAAATCCTTTTCAAAGGCAGTCGACATCTTTTGACTGAAGTTATTAATATATGATGTTCCATCATTCAATTACTTCCTTCATTTTGTTGATAGGTCAGTCCATTTCGCTCGCCTAAGGCATTTTAAGACAACTTATGGTTAGTAAAATAATTCGACCTCTACCTACTAAATTGAAGTTAAATTGTTGTCTTAGAAATATTGCTATTTCACTCCAGTGTTGTTACATAGTTGTAGTTCGAAATTGTGGTCTTAAAGTTCCTATAAATACAATCTTCTATCCCCAAATTCGAAGCTCTACAATAATACAGCATATTGTATTATATTATATTGTTCGTCCGGTGACGGATTTGTATTTTATACACAAAGTCTCAAATCGATTTTAATCTGTGAGTGTACTAGATGATGGAAGAATTATATTCACACTTTTTGCCAGTATTTGCATAGACATTTTTCATCAAACAACTATATTTCGTACCAATACTAATATTAAATAGCGGCAGTACCCACTTGATCAAGTTCCAAAGAGATTTCCACCGGAAAAATCCTACGCCATTTCTATATCGATATAAAATTTTTGAGCGGCAGTCACGCAGATACTCGGTTATGTCAACTCATTCGTGTAATAACGCGGGCGACTGCTTGCATTTTTGTTGGTCGTTGGAATCCCCTGAACGGTGGGGCCCATCGAGTTTCAATGACGTGGACCGAAATTAGAAAAGAATAAAATGGGGCTATAAAATTCTATATACATCCGAAGTAATCAGAAACAAAGAGAATAGGCTCTTTGTTGCTTCTGTACAGTGATTGTCATTTCTATGTTAGCCTTTATAATAATAATAATTTATTTATTTGGCAGACAACAGAGGTCCATATTTATATACTATGTTAGTGAAATATAATAAATAAAAAAACAAAACTATTCTTGCCTCACCAGTATTCGCATAAAATGTTGCAGAATAGGTGAGTCAAGCTTGTTCGATAACATCCTCAGAATGCTATTTGGGCTTGCCTGCGTCCTTTGCAATAGTGAGGCTGTTTTTAATCTCACCATGGCGAAAAAGTCATGGGTGTGTGCCTGTGCGAACATGCCAGAGGCACTGCAGAAACGGGGCAAGCCCAAAAGCAAGCTGAAGCTGTTATTGTACTGGATTCGGAGTTTATCCAATACACCACGCGTATAGTTGACCCACAGGCTACTCGTGTAGAAAGTTTGGCAATACGCTTTAAATAAAGTTAATATACTAGCTTTATACTACCATGGGTTTTTTGTATATCAATGACTACCATATAGTGCCAGGCATCCTTCAATTACATGAAGGGACTCACCTATTTGATCACGCTGGCCAGACAATTTGCTGTAATAGTATTATTCATTTTTAGTAGTGCTATTAATATGTTATTACCCGTGTGGTGACGGATTTAGAATACATAGTGTCACCACCCCATTCCACTCTGAGGGTGTCGTAAGAGCCGACAAAAGGAAATGGCAAGGCCGATAACCAAGCCACATGAAAAGGAAAACTGTAAAGAAAACCTGCGCTAAGCCCTTTGGCCAGGGTGGCGCAGTAGGCTAATTACCCTCCATGTAGTTGGAGGAGGCCCGACTCAGCAGTGGATCATTTATGGGCTGAATATTAGTAGTAGTATGTACGAGTATATTAAACTTACAAGTCTACATACATGTTATAAACATGTATGTACTCGAAGTAACATCTGGCTACTCGTATCAAAAATTTCACGCAAAAAATGTATCCATACTCTTGTTTACATCTCGTACCTATTTTGTTCGAGAATTTTCTTCGCACATGTAAATTATTCATGAAAATATTGTCCGCAGAATGTATTGCTGTCAACATCAGACGGATGGAGGTGCCCGCACTAGTCGAACTGGGAACAGAGTCTGTCATACTGGACTGTGACTTCTCAACGAGCCCCACTCCAGGGCCAAGTCTGGTGTTAAAATGGTTCTTCAACGGGTCCACGGGGCTCGTGTATCAGTGGATACCTCCACGGAAGCCCCAGGTTATCGGCTTGCTTAAAGGAAAGGTTGATTTAAGTTTTAAAATATCAGGTAAGAGTCTTTTCTCCCATTCTTTTTTACCATTTTTTTGGGTTGTGTAGTTAAAGTATATGTAAACGTCACCACGTCAGCCCATAAATGACCCACTACTGAGTCGTGCCTCCTCCAAATTCATAGAGAGATTGAAGACATTGCAAGACGGGTCGGCACAGGGCTGGCATCAAGTTTTCCTTCTCTTGCGGCTAGCTTTCGGGTCTAATCATTTCCTTTTGTCGGCTCTTACGACACCATCAGGATGGAATGGGGTGGTACGTACATATGTTCACTAAATCTATAACCACGCGGATACTATTTAGTTATATTTTTAAAACGGTTTATTTAATAAAAGAAATAAATTAGTCATTTCATTCAGTCATCAGTAATTTTTTTGAGTATGAAAATCGCGTCTAGCTCTAGAGGATTATGACCCTCCATGTTATAGGAGGAGGGCCGACTCAGCAGTGGGCCATTTAATAGCAGAGTAGTAGTAATAGTTATTAAATAAGAAATATTATATGTTATGTATTATTACGTAAAAATTATGAGAATTTTTATTCACTCACTTTACTACATCATGGCGTATTTCTAAGTTCATGCATACATACAACATATTTACTTCCATATCCCTATCACTACATATTATAAAACAAAGTCGCTGTCGTCTGGCCGTCCCTATGTAGGTATGCTTAAATCTTTAAAACTACGCAACGGATTTTGAAGCGGTTTTAATAGATAAGAGTGATTCAAGAGGAATGTTTATATCACTATCACTACATAGTATAAAACAAAGTAGCTGTTGTCTGTCCGTCCCTATGTATGTTTAAATCTTCAAAACTACGAAACGGATTTTGAAGCGGTTTTTTTTAATAGATAGAGTGATTCAAGAGGAATGTTTTTAACCCGCTTTGCACGGGCGAAGCCGGGGCGGGCCACTAGTGTATAATACATGCATAATTGCACCCGTGCGAAGCCGGGCCGGGTCGCTAGTAATAAAATAAACCAAAAAATTCCTTTGGCCTGTACACGTTACAGCGCATGAATTTTGAAAAACTTCGGAGTGCACGTGTTTTATCATTCAGGGAGCACTGGCCGGTTAGGTTAGTTGGCGAACCAAACTCAAACATGTGCCAGATTTAAAGGCACAGCAACAAAATCACGACTCTGAATACGTGAATAAACAACACCCAATTTTATGCAGTATGTTGTCGTGTCCTTGTATAAAGAGCGACACAAACCGAATTGTAAAAACATTTTATTTACTGCTAAGTCGCGGTCTAAAACCTAAATAAATTCTCAATCGCCTGGTTAACATTTTTATATGATTACTAGCTGGCCGGCTAACTTCATACCGCCTCAGAATCAATAAATAAAAAAATCGAATCTATTAAAAAAAATGTTCATATTTTTAAACCTTCCCTGGAACACGAATATTTCAAGACTAAAATTAGCAAATTGGTCTAGCCGTTCTCGAGTTTTAGCGAGACTAACGAACAGCAATTCATTTTCATTTTTAAAGATAGATAGATTCGCCATCATAATGTACCATAGAAAGCAATAACGGTGATTACCAAAATTATTTCAAATTATGTTCTTAGTGGATGCGGGCGGCCCAGGACCGGCCTTTGTGGAGATCGTTGGGGGAGGCCTATGTCCAGCAGTGGACGTCTTTTAGCTGAAATGATGATGATGATGTTCTTAGCCTCACGACTACTACTCAGCCCATAGATGATCCACTGTTGGGACGGGCCTCCTCCAGATACATGGAGGGTAACGAGTATAGGGGAGACTGGGGATACTTGATCCCCCGGGACACTTGATCCCTGGGTCGTAACTAAAAAACTACATAATGTTTATAAATTCGATACATGCCACACTAATCATAACTGTCATTGTCAATGACCAAATGTCATTTTGAAAGTTTATTATTGACAATTTCAGAGCAGTGGCGACATTTTGTTTACAAGAGGTCGACATCTTTTTTTGTAGGTATTTTGATCGTTATTTTAAGGATTTCATATAAATAAATTAGGGATTACAATTATAACTGTTTAAACCTGATTTATTCAAGTGTATGTTGAGATGTTATTTGTCTAAATAACATTTTGATTTGATTACGAAAAATACTTGTTTATAAAATAACGGTCCAGGGTACACTTGATCATGCCGAACACGGGTAGACTTGATTATGGGATCAAGTGTCCCCTACGTTCATAACTGCTTACAAGAGATGTATTAGATTTTGTTTTATTTATTAGTATTGACTCCAAAATGACGAGAACTTACAAAAGGAAGGACAGTGTGAAAAAAACGCCAACCAGTATACAATATAAAGCATATGAACCCGACTACCGACAGTAAAAAAATTTTTACGGATGTAGATGAGTCCGAGTTAGTCAAATACTTTGAAAAGCCAGTAAACTGCACCATGGTTTGTCCTCGCAGTCTTTATGGATGCTAGAATATGAATAGGCTGTCCAAAACAATAATACAGCTAATAAAATACGAAAATGGACCAATAATATTGCCACCGACGACTGGTTCTATGGTTTTATGCGCAGAACTTGACATATTATCTCTTTACGAGTACACGAAACAACTAGCCTAAGCAGGTCTATCAGTTCTAATCACAATATTTCCATGTTTTTTCTTAATCTACGTTCGCACTCGTTCAATTAGAATTTTGGCCTGAGGCCATTTGGAACGTTGATGAAATGGGACTGACTACAGTCCATAAACCCAAGAAGGTACCTAGTGGCTACTAAGGAAGTCAATCAAATCGGAAAAATCATTCATTAGGCGAGCGTGGTGAACTAGTAGCCGTGTGTGCTGCAATAAATGCTATGATCATATCTACCCCATGCCATGATCAAGTGTCCCAGAACACGGGACACTTGATCCTTTTGTAGTCTTCAGGGAAAACGAAAAATAAACAGGTTAATACAAATATATTACATGATTAAATGATGCAAAAAGGTAGACAGATAAATTTCCTAAACAATCGTGAAAAAATATTCTACAAAGCTTTATTATTTTAGGAGTTATGAATTAAAAACCAAAATGGGGATCAAGTGTCCCCAGTCTCCCCTACTGTGCGACGCTGGCCAGACGGGTTTGGACAGGTTTTCATATCAATTGTACCTGTTCTTGTGGCTAAATATTCCTTAGGTTGGAATGGACTGCTGAAACCATATATTTTAAAGCCGTCGCAACACTGACATAATAAATAAATAAAAACCATTTAATTACGCAATGCTGAGCTGTTTCAGGAGATGATTCTATAGATTGGTATATCTTAAAAAAAATGAGTTCTTTAATTTATGAGTTAAATTAACATTCGGGCGGATTCTTCCCTATATTGTTGTTAATGTCTTGCGTTGTGGGCGCTAAAAGCAAGTGCATGTTACAAATAATTCACAGACAGCACCGCGGGCTTCGTATTATATCGAGAGGATGCTACCCATAAAGCTGGGTGAACATTATTTTTCAATTCACATTTTCATTTCTCCAAATGTATTTATTAAAGAGTGTTGTATAAATGAGTGATTCTTTTTTTTTTTAATGAAACCCCTGCCTGTATCGCGCTCGCAGTTAACAAACATGTAATTCACGAGCACAAATGACACCCAGACTCCGAGCAAGTGCCTGTGGTTTAGACAAAGACACTTGCCCGACCCCGGAATCGAACCCGGGAGCCGTTGATCCAAAGGCGGCACATCTAACCCCTAGACCAACGAGACAGTCCCACAGATAGCTTTTAGTTGTGATAATATTGATACAAATTACTTTTATTTTAAACTGCCGATCTACCCAAATCTTCGCAAGGGCGACGAATGTTACCAAATTTCATACAAATCGCTTTAATATATCCGTAAGTTGATTTCCCTTTGTGATATACTGTAGAAAAGATTTTTTGAGGGATATCTTAAGACTAGCTTTTGGGCGCGGCTTCGCTCGCGTGGACTTCGAACCCGTGCTTATCTCTATGCATTTTTTTTATGAATATAAAAGTGGTTATTGTGACTAAACTATGATAGTTAGATATGTGCTCTCGCGGACTTTTTTGTAGATTTTAATAAGACCTACAAACTCGTAGTACTTCATTTTGTTCTATTGTCAATCGTTTTTGCAGCGCACGCATAAATAGGTTTTCGATTTTACACCTTGGGTTACAAAATCGCAATTTTCATACGGATCCCTAATTCCTTAGAAAATAAAATATAGCCTATAACCTTCCTCGATAAATGGACTATCTAACACTGAAAGAATTTTTGAAATCGGACCAGTAGTTCCTGAGATTAGCGCGTTCAAACAAACAAACAAACAAACTCTGCAGCTTTATATATTAGTATAGAGTATAGATGATGATATTAAATATGTATGTACGCTAAAAATTTTAAGTTGTGGTGAACAACACGTACACCATTTTTATCGGCGATAGCGTTAGTAATTTGACGTATATAAATTCAATGATTATTATGCTACATCAAATTAACTTGTCATGGTTTATAGTCTAATGGTAGGAAAGGCCGTCATCCCCAATTCGATTCCAGGGTTGGTCAAATATATTTGTTTAAGCCAGAGATACTTGCCCTAAGTCCGAGTGACATTTGTATTCGTCAATTACATAAGCGCAAAAAGGCCGTGCGGGATAATTATCATGATTAATTATATTATTATTATTACATAGTATAAAACAAAGTCGCTGTCCGTCCCTATATTATATGCTTAAATCTTTGAAACCACGCAACGGATTGTGAACCGGTTTTTTTAATAGATAGAGTGATTCAAGAGGAACTTTTTATGTATAATAAATTTATAATATTGTAGAGAAACACTGATAAAGTTAGAGGTTTATCATTGCACTCGTGCGATGTCGGTCGGGTCGGGTCAGGTCGAGTGCTTATTACGAGTATAGTGACAATTTATTACTTACTAGTGGCCCACCCCGGCTTCGCCCGTGCAAAGCGGGGGTGGGTTATACATATAAACCTTCCTCTTGAATCACTCTATCTATTAAAAAAAAAACCATATCTTAATCCGTTGCGTAGTTTTAAAGGTTTAAGCATACATAGGGACGGACAGACGACAGCGACTTTGTTTTATACTATGTAGTGATGTATGAATTTTCTTTCAGAGGAACCATTACAGGCGTATCGAGCGATAAAAATAATAAAACCGAGTACACATTTGAGTGGGAATTACTCGTGTGTCGTATCCACATTCCTGGAAGAAGATAAACAGACAAAATCGATGCTCGTGTACAGTAAGTAACAATTCTCGCCGTTATTACAAAGCTATCTCGAACATTGTACTAACGAAGATTAAAATGTTATCTTGTGGTTTTGTCGAAAGGACATTAAGGATGTAATATCTTTAAAAGTTGATGTCGAAGTCGTCGATAAATAATTGACATGCTACTAATAAATTAAAGCCGTCTACGAGGTCGTTTCTTCAGTCAGGTCATCGTAAAGCAGTAAAATATTCATGAACAAAAAAGCAACTTGGAATGTTCGACCATTGTTTAAGCGAAAAGGATCTTGACTAGCAAACAAAATAATTAATGGCGTTCCGTATTCTCGTTAGACGAAACTCTAAAAATCAAAGTAAGAAGCCATTACGCATACAATGGCAATGAAGCTTTCATTTGAATAACAAAGCCGACGAGCAGTGGATCCGCCTTATCTTCTTTATCAATATTAATTAATGATTTACTTGGCCTGGTTTGTAACAATTTGAAACTTATTAATGATGTACTGGTTAGATTTTGTTTGCTATTTTATGTACATGGTGTAGCACAAATATTAGATACATAACGAAGAGAACGATATGTACTGCTGATACGATACTGCTGATAGGCGATAAGCAAAATTTTCTTAAACCTTTGGTTCTAACCAAACTACAGAAATTAACACGAATCACCCAAGAATTAACATTGTAGAATAATAATAACTGTACCTGAACACCCTGTGTCTAATGTCTCACAAGATTTCTGATAAAAATTGGATCAGGAAAATGTCAACTTCTTCCATCGGTTTTTTTGGGACCGGCACCAGCTTAACATGGCCCTTTGCGACTATTGTGCGAGTTTGCTCTCACAAATCTGTTCTATCACGGCCTTGTACCTAACAATGGCGATCTAAAAAGACCAACTACAAAATTTATTGTCGGCTCTTCTCTGTAGAGCTGCATTCCGAACCGGTGGTAGATGGTAAATTTTTATTTTTAATTATTGTTTGACTTGTCAAAAGAGCTCTAAAGAGCCAATTTGATTAAACGAGTTTTGAATTTGAATTATTTGGCTCCACAGATGTTAGAATAGCGGCTCCAAAGCATGGTGAAGGCCATAATAAAATGCTCAGCCATCCAACAGACCCAGACATTAATTATATTGTAGACCAAATCCATTCTGCACTGACTGCTATTCTACGTGCTCCTTTTCAGTAACATGTTTACATAAATTACAAATTATTATTATAAAAAGCAGCCAAAAAAATGTAGGCCTTTTTTATTTCTTTCCGGACTCGGGGAAGCCATGAGATCCAATTGCTGTCGGATCTCATCTCCGTTACCCATTCAACTCCCTGCTACGAAAGTTAGATACTTGCTTTGATAAAATATCATTCGCTATTCTTGTTTTATTACTCATAAAATATCTATAAATAATACGTAAGGACTTTTCTAGGTCGATTGTTAAACGCGAAGAACACTAGTTTAAGGTAATAAAAAATATAATCCCAGGATACTATGTCTTTTTTCGCTAAAGCAATAAACACGTAGAATTTTTCTTTGTCAATAACAATTTATTAAACTTTGGTACTGCTACTAAATCTATAGTACAAAACGGGTTATACTAATTATACCAACCAATTAACCAACCAATTTACCGTGGCGACATGATCGATCAAATTAAAACTCGGGGCCTAGCCATGTCACCTTTGACACGTACGCTTTAGTAGAATAGAAAGACAAATGCATGGGATTGACATTGACAGGTCGCGTCAATCCCCTACATTTGTTTTTCTATTCTACCAAAGCGTGCGATACGAAAGACACTTGGCTACCGACGCAGTGTTAAAATTGTACAAACGCTAGGTCACTTTCAAACTTATTAATTTGTTGAGATATACGTAGTTAAGACGATATACGATACGTTCATACTTATTTATAATTAAAATTCATTTAAAAATATTACGATTCTACGAAGCCATGTAAATATTAGATGCAAACAGGAACTCAATACACAACCCTCCTAATACGCTAGTTCTTTTGCCATTATAGTCCTTGCTATTATTATCTTTGCGAACCCACAAAAAGCAATTCGATGGTTTTTTATGGCTGTTTTCGTTCCCTCAGGTCCCGGCAAGAGCTTTCATTTCATTCAGGAGAAAAAATATGTGTTCTTAGTCACACTCAAATGTGTTGCTGAAGACTTGTACCCGAGGCCTATTATGACAATATTATCATCGAAAGGGTAAGCATTGCACACCACTCACGCTTAATTTTAAATCAAAACTTCTATTTATATTTGAAAGGATATTTATGTTATTTTCGTTTATTACGTGTTGATGTAATATTATATCCACCTTAATATTATATTAGAATAGGTAATCGTTAAAGCGCCGTAATACCAACAAAAAGAAGGTGATAATTATCTGGGTATTCTGCATCACACACAGAATTATTCGGGGTATGATGTAGAATACCCAGTGTCACAAATCTATAGCAATTAGGCAAGAGACAGAACAGATTTTCAATTTATAGGGTCGGAATAGTCTTAACCTGATCTGGTTAGTGGCTATTGGGACCACCGGAAATGTAAATGGATAGACCAGCAGTCAGTTTTCACGCTACTGACTACGTGTAACGACTGCTATATATGGTAGAATGGCAGATGGGACCGATGGATTTACGAAGTCCGAATCACGGAGTAGATCAGTGTTTCAACTGATGGAATTCCAGCAGAGCAGGTGTTGCTTAACCTGCACATCGGTTTTTCAGCGCTATACGCTAGGCTACGTCGGATTAGGCAAGATATAGCAATCTCTTATAAGCTCAACTCAACTCCACCTCAACTCCACGGTGGATTTGGGCTGAGATGAAAAAAGACATTTTGGGATTTTAAAAGCCTGCACTATTAACATAATTATTGTTAAATAAATCAGATAGTCAGCAAAGACTCGCCAACTTCGTAATGAAACTTGGCGAGCCAATCGACAAACTTTCATTGCAAATACCGTGTACATGTGAGGAATTACTGGAAAAAACTCACGAAGTTTTGTTTATCTGACTCGGGAGTTAATTCTGGAAGCTTAGACTTGGATCTTGCCTCTTTCAACTGTTATCTAGTATATTTTTGCCGTTTTGTATGTAATGAGCGTGTATCAAGTTTTATTATTAATTTATCAGTAACACATTTTAAGATATTATACTAAACTAATCAAAGTAATACAATTCATCATTTTAATGCCGATGAATCCTTCAACTTTTAGATTGCTCTAGAGATTACTTTATTATTTCGATCTCATTTTCTAATATCAGGGCTAGCTTTAATTTAGACTTTTCATCGTATTTTCCAAAAAAGAGCGGTCTACTTGCTCAATATAACTTTTGAAATTAATTACAATATTGACTTGCCTTTGGCAATTTCAGTGAGGTTTAGTGATAATACTCGTATTACGCCTGTAGCATTCCGTTCCATTTTATATTTTTATGACACGGAAATACCTTCACAATATGTCCATTTATATGTGTCATACAAATATAAAATGAGTACGTACGTATACTTTACAACCATTACGTTACTGTCTTTATTTATTTATTATTATTTATTTATATACTTTTTTGCACAGAAAAACAAAGTTAACACAATCAATGAGAAACCTTAAAACTATTTGTACAATCGGTTAAGTAGGTCGATTGGAGTTATTAGAACTTTTATTCAAAATAAAATAACTTAACTATCCTTAAACAGAATCTTTTACAACTTGCTAATGAATTTAGGTATATTTAATTTTTACAAAAGTTTATCTACGTTTTAATATTCAATTCAGATTGTTAGGTAAAGTAAAATCTTTTTATTATTTTTGTTACTGTTAAAATGGAAAGTTAAAAACTTCAGGCCGTTAACACAGAAAGTTTTTGGTGATGCTAGATTGTTTGTAAGGGTACGCAAAGGCCACCTCAATAAATTGACCGAGGATCTGTCTCTACATGAAATATGATAGATGGCATGTCAACAACATCTCTTGGGAAAGATTTCCGTCACAAGTAAACTCCCATCACGTAGAAAAACGGAAAAGAACTTTAAAATGACAAACATTGCTGTTTTACTGGCGGAGCAGCAAGAAGCCGCAGCATTGTTACTAGCTCTCAATATATATTTCCCTTAAACTTAAATAAAAAAAAATAAAAAAAACTACACAACTGCTCGAAAGTTTCCTTAATATAATAGCTACTAAAATAGTGATATAATAAAAAAGTAAATACTTTTTATTCGTTATTTTAACATAATTTTCTTCTAAATCATAGTATTTAAAATCATAGACGACGAGACAGGTATTTCGTAACAATAACTTCATGTAAAATTTAAGGAAAATTTACAATAAATCCCTCTAAAATAACACAACACTCCACTAAATCCCCTCTCACTTTCACTGTATTTGGGTGGAAAGCGACTGCCTGAGGAAATATTTAGCGGGCGAAACGCTTTTCTATGTAGATAGGTGACTTTAAAAAGAAAGCAAGAATTATCTGGGTGCCAGTAGCTGTCATATTTTTTACGCAAAGAAGAAATACTTCACAATTTTAAGACTAATACTCTATAATTATCACATCACATAAATGCAAAGATTTAGGTCATCTCTAATTACATAGAAGGAATAATTTCGTCAGTAGGCGAATGTCTACTGTGTGTCACTAGCACGATAGGTTGTATAAAGGTTTAGTACTAAGTTTTCCTTCTCTTGTCGTTTCTTTTATTCGGATCATTCGAATTCCTTACGATGGTGACACTATGTTCTAAATCCGTCATCATCGTTACACTTCATCAGTTAGCATCTCTTATATTATGCAAGGAAATTATGTACATATGTTGGCCTGTGCTACCCGGTGGTTTCTATCAAGTTTTCCGTCTTTTGAGGTTAGGCGATCTGGGTTTTACACTCGTCGTTTGTCTCATGGGTTGTTGACATTGTGTTTTATAAATCCGTCACCACGCGGAATGCACGGCAGTCGTTTTAGCCCATAAATGACCCACTACTGAGTCGTGCCTCCTCCAAATGCATGGAGGGAAATAAGCCTACTGTGCCACGCTGGCGAGACGGGTTGGCACAGTGTTTGTATCAAGTTGTTTCTCTTTTGCGGCTAGGTGATCTGCCACTTGCGTTCCTTTAGTCGCCTCTTACGACACCCTCAGGATGGTATGGGTTGGTGACACCGGTGGTATTCTAAAACCGTCACCACACGTAACACGGCAGTGCTAGCAGTTAATTAATAAAGTTGTTTGATTGTCTGATAGCTAATGTAATGTTGTATTTTCAAGAATATCCCTGAAGAATGCAGTAACGGATATGCGCATGGATTCCTGGGGCATGTACACCGTAGAGACTACGGTAGAAGTGCACGACGATTACGTCACCAAGCCTTATGAAGAGTTTGTGTGTGTGCTCAGCGTCCCACAAGCTAACTACACAGCTAATAGAACCACCGTTTACTATCCGGGTAAGTAACTTGTAATCCGAGAGTTATATTTTTTCTTAAATCACTATGACGACGCTCAAACATACGGTAAAAGCTATTATCGTCACCTATGAGATGTTTGCAACGCTAACGAGATAACTTCCGCATTGCCGACCCTTGAAAAAATTAAAATTATAACTCTGCTACCCAGAGAGAAGTGGGCTTCGATAATATAACCAAAATAGCTTAAAATAAATAGCTATATTAGTTAGTTGAGTGTTTTTAGTATTTATTATGTTGTCATCACCATATTCCATTCAGGGAGTGTCGTAAGAGGTAATGTAGGCTAATGACTCTCCATGTAATGGGAGGAGGCTGATGACCCACTGCTCAAAACAGCAGTGGGTCATTTGTGGTTCAAAGTAGTAGTGTTATTTCCTATAATGTTTGTTAACCGGCTCTTGCAACACCCTCATAATGGAATGCAGTGGTGATACTATGTATTTTAAAAGCGACATCACACCTTTTTCTCTTTATTGAAATGGATCTACTCGAATATTCAAAAACGGTTTGATAACAGTAAGGAGATTACGAAAATAATGACGACGAAGCTTCTTTACTTAAAAAGTTGTGGTAAGGAGCGAAGGACTCGTTATCTTGGTGCCGCCAAATATTATTTTGTGTTTTCTGATTGTATTCTTTTTTCAATTACTTTACCGACCAGTTTATGTACAAAAATTTTGAATGAAGTATTGACTAAATTAGATTTTAGCCCCTGTAAAACAATTTCTTTTATATTTAATTTCATATAATAAAATGTGTTCGAAATAAACCCGTTATGCACCTTTTTACGTATGTCGTGGTACCTTAAGCAAGCAATTTTAATTAAAAAAAAACAGTTATTAACATTTATTCAATACCTACTACTACGATGACTAATTCTCAGCCCATAAATGACCCACAGCTGAGTCGGGTCTCCTCCAGTTGATAGCCTGGGATATGGGCAGGGACACCCTATCCCCACTGCTAAGTCTCTGAGAGGAGAAAACGTTTCTTGCGTCATAGGAAACATCATGACAGGGTAGAGCCAAGCTCCCCTCATAAGCCGCTGCCAAAATGGAACGTATATGTAGTTACCCACACGGCAGACGACTCGAGATGAACAATTCGTGGTAGGTTTTACACCAGTCACACCTTACCATCTCCTCGCGACTGGGACTATAATTTGATGAGAAACCCTGTGCCTACCAGCATGGCACAGTAGGCTGTTTTCCCTCTATCTAATTGGAGGAGGCCTATGTCAATAGTGAATCTCTTAAGGGCGTAAATGGTAGTGATATACTAAAAAAAATGTATTCTAAGCTAAGACAGGCTAAGACAGTGCAAAATTTAAGTGAGAACATTATACATTCATGCGGAAGAAACTTGTCTGAAAGAAAAAAAATTAAGCCAGCGGTTATTTGAGATGAATATTTACTTTCCATTTACAGAAATCGTATTTTGAAAAACGAAATTGTTAAAATTAATTTTCCTAAACCTTATTTTTCGATCCTCAGATAAACAACCGGATAACGATTATTAACAGTTAAAAAGGTTTTAATCCGGAAATAGATTGCTTGTCAAGGGAATATCTTTAGCGGCCCCTAAGACGTCCCGATAACCTTTATTCCCTAGAATTTATTTGACTAACCCAACTCTAGCCGCTATAATAGAATAGTTTGATTCCATTAACTACAATAATTATAACTAAAGTACTCAGATTAAAATAATAGATATTAACCTACTTGAACACGTACGTTAGGTTATTTGAATATTAGTAGAACCATACGAAGTTGGGTGTCAAAGATGAATAAATGTATGATTGAAGAAATAATAATATCCAATTGACAACTAAGACAAAATTGGGCATATGTTACATATTGTCTGTATTGCATATAGACATTTAGTATGTTAAAATTATAAAAAAAATGGGTTGCAACAAATCATTTAATATTTAATTAAAATAATTTTCATCCATTAGACTTAACGGTGAAGGTCGTTGTACCTATAGCGGGATCTTAGAGTAAATGTTTGACAATAGAACTATATGCGGTACAAGGTGTCAATGTGTAGTTACCGTACTGTGATAACGGTAACATTGTTTCTTCCTCCTTGTAATAATAGTATGTATGTGATATGTATTACATGAGCCTTTATACTATCATCTCCTTAAGAGCGGGGTTTGTGCTCTACTACATATGTGTATTAAAAGCCCAAGACGAGACCATTTCATGGAATGTACAGCATATGCTTTATTTAGTCACTACATATTATAAACAACGTCATCTGCCGTGTTATTTGTTTGATAAGTTATACGCGACTATTTAAAATAAAATAAGCATATACATGCAAATTGCTATAGGATTATTGTTTAACCCTTATACCCAAAATATTATATTGTAGTTAATAAAATCATACATTAATGCTGCTGTAGAGTTACTGCCATATACGTTTTGGTGGTTTTCAAGTGCTGCTTTTCTATCGAGCCAATTCCTTAGTAATTAAGTATCCAAGTATTTTCCCGGAGTTTGCATGCCACCTGTGTTTGTAAATTATAATTAATCTATGAATATCTTTTTAAGAATGAAAACGTTGCTATATATACGTGTACAGTCCTCGCCAATCTTTATGGCCGCTCTGAATGTAGCCGCATTACGCTGCGCACAACACGAAATCAGGTATCAGCTGGACGTACGTAGGGCGGGGAGGCAGAGCAAGCGGGGCCGCGCCGTTATTCACCCGCAAGCGTCATCGCCACTGTTCGTATTTAATATGAAATGTACGATGCGCAAGTTCGTAACCATGGCGTATTCAGAGCGGTCCTAAAGATTGGCAAGTACTGTAAGTAACTTTTTCCAATTACATTACGATCACCAGTCTTAACTGATTTGGGTGGCTATTTATTGCGCGGCGCAATTGCTTTCTGCCTTCCGAGTTCCATCTAATGGCACTAACAGTAATCGGTTGGTTAGATCAGCAGTCAGTTTTTACCTTATCTCCGTCCGCAATTCGTTTGGATCTAGCCTTATTAGCGCCCCGACCTACCCACTTAGACTAACGGCTTTTTCGACTGCCTGCATCAGGGATGCGGGATGCGAGTCTAATAGGGGAACATGCTCCACAACAGTAGCTAACATAATATTCTAATATATAAAATTCTCGTGTCACAGTGTTTGTTATTAAACTCCTCCGAAATGGATCTACCGATTTTCGTGAAATTTTGTGTTCATATCGGTTAGGTCTGCGAATCGGACAACATCTATCCCTATATGTTTAGGGTAGTCCACGCCTACATTTATATTTATTGTCTTTGTGTAAACCAGAGGCACTGGCTCGGAGTCTGGGTGTCATTTCTATCTATAATATGTATGTATTTACAAAAAAAAATGTATATATGTAGTTTATCATCCATCTCGTTACCATAACACAAGCATTAAGTTGCTTAGCTTGGGACGAGATGGCGTTGTGTGAAATGTCCAAGGATATATTTATATTTATTTATTTTTATTTTTTATGATACATAATTAAAAAATACATACAACACTAATTTTTTATCCCTCTACGATTAACGTCTATTTTTAACAGCGATATTTCTAAGGCCAAGCAACGTTTGCCGTGTCAGCTAGTATTAATATAACAACCATTAAGTTGAGAAGACTGTGTGTTGTTATTATACAACTATTCAGCACATACCACCAACTGCTGAGTCAGTCCTCCTTCAGTTACATGGACTGTAAATTAGTCTACTGTACCACGCAGGCCAGACTGGGTGGCAAATGGTTTAAATAAATAAATAAATATCCTTGGACATTTCACACAACGCCATCTCGTCCCAAGCTAAGAAACTTAATGCTTGTGTTATGGTAACGAGATGGATGATAAACTACTTATATCCTTTTTTTTTGTAAATACATACATAATATTATAGATAGAAATGACACCCAGACTCCGAGCCAGTGCCTCTGGTTTAGACAAAGACACTTGCCCGACCCCGGAATCGAACCCGGGACCCGTTGATCCAAAGGCGGCACATCTAACCACTAGACCAACGAGGCAGTCAAGTTGTCTTTCTCTTGCGGCGAGGTTTGTTGTGGGCTCTTACGTTGTGGGTTGTGGGCTCAGGATGGAATGAGGGAGTACACCATGTATTCTAGATCCACGCAGACAGTTATTACCATAACAATACACCAACAAAACAGGTAGTAATTTGAAGTGTCTAACATCCCATAGCAATCTCTATATTACCGCTAGATTCTTGCACTAATAACGCCCCAAGATGGCTCCTCGTGGACGCATTAGACGTTTCAGTACGTACATTCATTTACTCCAAACGTCTCCATTGAAGCAGTTATAAACGCGCTGAGCTTTTGACGATGGCAATAGACATTCCGTTTTCCTAGTTGCTTAATTTGATTATGTGCGGTCAATTGGTGTTTTGGGAGAATGGCTGTAGACGCAGCACAGGAATGTTATCCTGGATTAATTTCTGAAACTATCTTTTCGGAGTATTATTATGGAACTTCTCAATATATATTATTATTTGGGTAAGCTGGGAGAAAATTAAAAAACAAGTCCAAGCTGCCTCGTTAGTCTAGGGGTTGGAGACCGCCTTTGGATCACGAGGTCGCAGGTTCGATTTCGGGGCTGGGCAAGTTTCTTCGGGTAAACCAGAGGCGCCAACTAGAAGAGTCTGGGTGTCATTTGTGTTCGTGAATTTCAAGTTTGTAAACTGCCCCCGTGATACAGGTTATACCTGGTATATATATATATGAGTAAGAGAATAGCGTCACGCACATTCCATTAGGCTATTGTACTCAAAATTCAGGTTTCACCGAGATTTCCATTGAGATTTTTAGTTTCCATAGTTTAAAAAAAAGCAGGCCCATTGATTGCGACCGACATTTAATATTTACCACTATACAAGCAAATGAAGCAAAAACTGTAATGAAAGAATAGAAAGTACTAATGATATAGATACTCTCTGCACAATTTCAGGAAAAAACAAGCAGTTTTTTGCATGATGATCGTGAGCTGGTAACAATAGTGTCATAACTCGATAAATGACCACAGATAACTTATGAAACATTATGACTCTCACATTAATAAGCTTGTCAAAATATAAACGACTTGTGTCCAGTGTAATGTCCACAAACGGCAGTGTCCATTTGAAATCAGATAGATTGGACTAGAGTAATGCAGTGACTAAATTAGAATACATAGTGTTATCAACGCCTATCATCCTGATAGCGTCGTAAGAGACGGCATAAGGAAATGTAAAGGCCAAAATCCTAGCCGCAAGAGAAGGAAAACTTAATACGAAACCTTGTGTAAACCCGTCTGGTCACTCAGCAGTAGGCCATGGACGTGTTGAGTAGTGGTAGCAGAGCTGTAATAACACCAGGCCTGCACATCAATTACATTCGCCTATCTCCGATAATGGCCATAGTTAAACGGAAAGGATCCAACCCACACAGAGGTATTTTTGAGATATTTAAGTTTTAAGTACAGATCGTGTTTGACCTGCCATACATGTGGGTTGGTAACTCAGGACTATAACTTCATACTTAATTTTTCGTTTGAATTTCACTTGGATTGTTTTCGTGATATAAAAGTTTTTACTACAAAGAGTGTTTTGGTATACATAGCTCATTTTCGGCCATAGTGTGGGTTGGATCCTTTCCGTTTAACTACGACCAATTCTTCAAATCTTAAGATTCAAATCTGCCCTTATTTGGGTAAGAGCGATTCAGACTATAGGTAGAAAACTGCAAGTTAAATGAATAGTGTTACAAACACGACGTCTTGATTCAGTGTAGGTTGTTGATAGTGGACTACTATTGATTACCCGTCTTTGTTATCGGGCACCAATGAAGCGTTAATGTTAGATTATAGTTTCGATCGGTCAGTGTTGTTGCTTAGTCGAGCGGCAATGGTATGCAATACAATTGATGACTGTTTCGCGAACTTGTTGTTACAAATTGATATAAAATAGTATCAGTTTCTGCCTTTAAAATACAAAGACCATGATGCGAAGGATCTTCTCGTCCACACGTCAACAGGGTTTCGTATCAAGTATCCTCTTGCGGCTAGGCTAGCTATCTCTTGCGGTTAGGTTTTCGGCCTTGTTATTTCCTATTGTCAACTACGCCACACTCAGTTTGGAATGGGGTGGTGACACAATGTATTCTAGATCACCACTCGGATAAATAGGGGGCTTTATAGCTCTAGAGGGGTTTTAAACATGCAGTTTGTCTGATGACACCGTACCCTGTAAACGCTCATACACGCGAACGGCATGTTGTCAACGCCACAGACAACTGTAGCCGTCGACGGCTGCCGTCGGCTGCAACCACCGAGGCGTCGACGGCTGCAGTTGTCTGCGCCGTTGACAACACGCCGTTCGTGTGTATGCGAGCTAAAACGTAAAACACTGCTAACATCATGCGTTCTAGCGAATTTACTCAAGCCCAGGAACATATCAACTACTGGTGGTGTTATTTGTGTACGTTATTCTGTAAGGAAGTCTAGAGAACGTATTTATGCCTAAGAACGTACCACCTATCTAACTATCAGCCACAGAGGTCCACTGTTTAACATAGGCCTCCTTCGTAGATTTCCACAACGCACGATCTCGTGCAGACCGCATCCATCGACTCAAAGCGACCTGCACAAGGTCGTCCGTCTACCTAGTCAGGAGCTTCCCACGACCGACCTCCAGAAACGGCACATGTTCAAGCATTGCACATGCAAGAGCCGGGAGCAATCAGGTCCCACGGAGCAGTCAGCGTGGGCCGGTACACTGGGGGACCTTTAGTAGGTAGGGGGCGCCCTTATCAGCAAGGATTGACCTGAGCCCATACGCTCATACCAGCCCGCCCCGGGCTGATGTCGACAGTGTATCAAGGATTTTAGTCCCGCAAAAATGGGAGGAGGGCAATCTGCCACACACTGTCTGTTCATCATCAGATCATATTTCAGTAACAATGAAATCCCAGCCATCTTGTAAAATGTTATAAATCATTTAGTGAAAACTTTCATATGTTCATCATTAAATAAGTAATTAAACTCTAATCCCTACAAAACGTGACCAATATGCTAACAGAATCACTAATGAGCATTATTTATTGTTTAAACCCCTAAGTTCAGCAGCAGTTACGTTGAAAGTTTTACAACAAAATAACAATTATAGTTACCACATCATTATAGCGCGTTTAAACTAAAACTATAAAACTGTTTTTATTGGTTGAGGGCTAATAAATTTTAGGTGGTGTTTGCTTTAGTTGACCTTATAGTTAGAATTTACTTATCGTGAACTTTGAGTACAATAGCCTAATGGAATGTGCGTGACGCAATTCTCTTACTCTTATACATACGAGTATTATATCCCAGGTATAACCTGTATCACGGAGCAGTTTACAAACATGAAATTCACGAACACAAATGACACACAGACTCAGAGCAAGTGTTCTGGTTTAGACAGACACGTACTCGGCCTCGGAATCGAACCCGGCTCGGTGATATACAGGTTAAGCAACTTCTGCGTCTGCTTGATGTTGGATGGGTGTCCATTATTTGTGTGTAATATCTAACCTCTATCATGCTTTGGAGAGCAAGAAATGCCATCGGTCACTGCCATTCTACCATCTATGAGAGTCGCATGTAGTAAGAAGCGTGAAACCTGATAAGTGGTCTTACCGGTAGTCCCAGTACATGAGTCACAGAGGGCAGACAATGGGTCCGTGTAAATACTGGTAGTTAACCTAATCAGGTAAGACCGGTGCCGACGCCAATAAATAAAAATCTTACAGAAATATTATAAAAAGAGTGTCCATGGAGTTTCTTGCTTGTTCTTCTCCATAGGATCTACGTTTTGGAACAAGCAACTAGAAGCACCTAGATTCCTAACTTCACTTTCGACTTTTCAAAAACACCTCTAAATAGGTTCAATTGAAATAAATTATTTGAGTTTGAGTTTTGAGTTACAAAAGAGGCGAATAAAAAAATTACATTATCTAAGTATGAAGTGTTAGATGTTTTCTGAAACCAAAGTCGAGCTTACGTTTTGTGAATTTCAATGGACGTGACAACAGTGTAGTGTGGTGACGTATTCAGAAAACATGTTGTCACCACCCCATTGCATCCTGTGGGCGTCGTAAGAGCCGACAAAAGAAATGACATGCCGATAACTTGGCCACAAGGGATACGAAACCCAGTGCCAACCCGTCTGGCCAGCGTGGCACAGTAGGCTTATTACCCTCCGTGTAATTGGAGGAGGCCCGACTCAACAATGGGTCGTCTATGGGCTGAGTAGTGGTAGTAGATAACAGCATTACTTTGCTATAATCAATTGATGCACTAATTATTATTTTCAACAAACAGCTGATCACTCGATAGTTTAATTTGTTTTTTTTGTCTGTACCAACCCGGGGCGCCCTAGTTGCTCATGTATGGGCGGGCGAGTCTCTTCGTAGCGAAGGTGTAATATTATTATGTTAGTATGTTATTGTTTCTTGAAAGTAAAATATTTTTAAAACATCATCATTTTACCCACTACTGAGTTGGGTCTCCTCCAAATTATAAGGGAGAAATTGGAGGAACCCTGACTGAGTAAGATTGACTGACTCAAGGGTCTACATCTACGACAATCTCGAAATTTCAAACATAAATTTGTATTTTATGTGTTTGTGTTTATATGGGTTTATGGATGTGACTCAGAATCAAAATGGACATAGCTTTATCCTGGATTAACAGGGGCAACTTTTTATCCTGAAAAATTGGCTGTTAGTGTTTGTTGAATGATGTGAGATTAAACTGCTATGGGTTGGCAGGAATAAAATACTAAACAAATGGAAAATATATTGGAAAAATACATATAAAATTTGTTATCTATCCAAGTGGTTACTGATACAGAATACACAGTGCCACTATCTCTTGCCAACCTGAGGGTGTCTCAAGAGCAGACAAAAGGAACTGACAAAAGAGACCGCAAGAGAAGGAAATCTTGTGCCAACCCGTCTGGCCAGAGTGGCACTCTAGACTAATTAACCTCCATGTAATGGGAGGCGGCCCAACGTAGCAGTGGATCGTGAAGGAGCTGAGCAGTAGTAGAGTTCCGGTTAGGAACTTATAAAATAGGCCTTGCTTTGCGGGAGCGTAATGTACAGCGAAGTAACAGAATGGTACCCATTAGAGAGCAAAAGGAAAAGAGGTAGACAGATTAAGAGATGGGAGGATGACTTCAGAAAAGTAGCGGGTCCGATTTGGACACGTACAGCAAAGAATAGGACAGAATGGATATCTTTAGAAGAGGCCTTTGTCGGAAGACAGGTTGTACCAAAATAACTACCGTTTGCCGATGTTAAATATTATAATAGCTACAATATTAATAGTAAATTAGTTTATATAATAATAGTTAGATACTTTATATAATAAGTATACCAAGTATAGTTAAGTAAATCACAGGCACCATAAATCATTTCATGTTTAAAAATAAGAACAACAATAAAGGCTTTTTCATTTTCAATGTTGAGAGTATGTCATGCTCGCTTAAAGGTCATGCTGGTGGTGTCGTGTGTGTCGGGTCCTTCGGTTCCCTAAAATATGGTTGAGCTGGGGGATGGCTGGCACATGCGTCATGCTCGTGATCGGGTGCCGCCAGTTGGGGCCGGTCATCCCTTAACTGCTATTGACATACCTACATAGCTTTGTATTGATCTCCTGGACACTTCTGTTGTGCAATATGTTACATTGTCCTCACATCTTAGCTTACTATAAATAAACACGAAATCAATGTAACCCAATCAGATGCTTGTAACAGAAAATATGATAAAAAGAGTGTCCATGGAGTTTCTTGCCTGTTCTTCTCCATAGGATCTACTTTTTGGAACATGCAACTAGATTCCTAACTTCACTTTTGACTTTTCAAAAACACCAGTAAATAGGTTCAATTGAAATAAATGATTTGAGATTTTGAGTATTTTTTTTTTGAGTTTTCAATGTATAAAATATAAATATAAATATCCTTGGACATTTCACACAACGCCATCTCGTCCCAAACTAAGCAACTTAATGCTTGTGTTATGGTAACGAGATGGATGATAAACTACTTAAATACACTTTTTTTTTGTAAATACATACATATTATAGATAGAAATGACACCCAGACTCCGAGCCAGTGCCTCTGGTTTAGACAAAGACACTTGCCCGACCCCGGAATATTAATATTTTATGATTACTTCTCCTTTCGACTTTACCATTTTTATTTAAATAACATTCTTATTACATCTTTTCTTATCCATAAAACTCTGAACCTCCTCATTGTATAAGAATGGCAATCAACCCACTGTGCCGCGCTGGATTTTGGTCTCTTGCTGTTATAATTTCTTACTTGTAATTTCTTTTAGTCTTTTCTTATGACGCGCTCAAGACAGAGTGTGTTGGTGCTACTTCGTATTCTAAATTTCTTACCATCCATGCCTGGCCTACTAACATTTAATAAATTCGTTCATAAATTTCGTAGCAGTCTTAATATTTACCTATATTCCGAGATAGCTCAGGGTCGATTGTAATTTATAACCATATTTACTAAATCACACATCTTTCCAAAATTATCGGGTCCGACCCCTTACCAGTAATATTGGCTTTTCAAAAATTCAATGATTCTGTTTTATTTTTCATCGAATTCATGGTTCAAATTCAAATTCTTTATTTATCGGAACTTGAGATTCGACCGTAAAAGCCAACCCCACAATAACATTTTATCAACATGCTCGAACAAACAAATTGGTATCAGTAAAATCTCAACTCAAGTCACACATAAACCAGGGAACGGTTAACCAATGGATTACTTCTTAATTACTTGCAATTCGTCACAATGTATCACGGCTCTATCTTTTGGATCATAAATCCGATGTCAGAACACGATCCAGCAAACAGATATTTAATCAAGATCTACACGTAAATGTGCCATTGACTAATGTCGTACAAACATAAATCACGCCAAACGCTGACACCCGGAGGATGAAGATGATCGCTGGTAACAAGTTGCCATAACCCAGCCCATGTTCTTGTTGGTCCTGTAGTTCAGAAATTACGAATATACGATTTATGTACGAATTACTCGTCAATTAATTTGGCTTTGTTGTTTTACCTACTATTCTGATGAGCGATCGACTGCTGCGCAGCATGTCGCGGGTTCGATCCCCGCACGGAAGAAATATTTGTATGACCTTCAAGTATTTGTTCCGGGTCTGGGTGTTGTCTATCTATAATATGTATGTATTTACAAAAAAAAAATATTTAAGTAGTTTATCATCCATCTCGTTACCATAACACAAGCATTAAGTTGCTTAGCTTGGGACGAGATGGCGTTGTGTGAAATGTCCAGGGATATTTATTTTATTTATTTATTTATATTCTGTCAACGATTTGTGAAATATGGATACACAACTGTAGTAATAGGCGAATTTCACGTTAAGATATTTTTATAGCTATTCATTCATATAGTCAAATTATAAATACGAGTAAGTAACTGTTCTAATGTTTCAATGTGGTAACGGATTTAAATACATAATTTTGCCTCCCAATTTCATACTGAGGGTGTCGTAAGAGCCGACACATAATGAGGCCGAAAACCTAGCAGCAAGAGAAGGAAAAGTTCATACGAAACCCTATACCAACCCGTCTGGCCAGTGTGGCACAGTAGGCCGCAGTCGGTAGAGCCCCGACGTAGCAATGGTTCGTTTATAAGCTGAGAAGGAGTAGAAATGTTCAAGCTAAAATTATAAACGTTAGTAAATTCGGATTTATATCAGACCTCCTTACATCCGTAGATACGAATAAGCGGTTCATTGTTCAAATTTGGTAAATTTAAGTAGATACTGTATTCATGCCAAAACGAAATTTCAAGGAGGCAATAAAGAGATTAAAAGATGTTATAAAATTGCGACACTCATAAAAATTCATGCGGACCAAACAGCTAGGGAAATCTAGTGATTTATAAAACACGTCCTTTGAAAGTATTTATCTAAAGCTAGCCATTAATTTTGATACGTTATTAGACTTTAAAACTTAATTCAGAGGACTACAGAAAAAGAGAGTCATTAACTAAACTAATACAAGCTATGCTGGGATTTTTCGGCTGGTAATCTGGCTCCATCTAGCGTAATGTTTGATAAATTCTTCTATAATTTTGTTTATTGTATTCTTTTCATGGGTGCGCAATATACTATCATACAGATAAGCATTCTTGAAATTCCATGTAAAGCCTTTGTAATTGTGTTGGTTGCTTGTCCAGTTTCATTACCACAAGATATTGATCAGGATCCAGATGCAAAAACATCACCAACTATCTGCAATGCTACAATATATTGGATAAAAATTCATAACACTAAGTTTCATCAAACATCTGACACAAATTCAAACGACAACATTAAACGTTGATTTATTTTGTTGTAAGACGTCTAATAACTTAACAACATTCATAAATCAGGCTTATAGGGTAATTATTCTACTGTACCACAGGGTTTCGTATCAAGTTTTCTTTCTCTTGCGGCTAGGTTATCAGTCTTGTCAATTCCTTTTACCGACTCTTACCACACCATCGGGATGGAATGGGTTGGTGACACTATAATCTAAATCCTTCACCACGTGGAGTAACATTCATACTTATAATAATAGTTTAAAGGTACAGGCATCCGATATGTTTAATATAAACTCAAACTCAAACTCAGTCTTTTATTTGTGGTCATAGGTAAACAAAGATGGTGATTAATGTTATTTTAAGTATCACTATGTCCTGCTAGTAAAGCGTACAAATATTATTATTCTACATAAAACCATTTAACTTAAATTATAATTATTTAAATCTATTCTCTAATATTATCATCTAAATATTCTGATATATTGTAGTAAGCCTTGTCTAATAGGAATAATTGCAATTTTTTCTTAAAATCTTTAAAATTTTTTTAGGTAGTTTATTATATATCCTTGATGACGTACTAAAAAAACTCTTGTCAAAAAGGGCCGTCCTGTGAGGCAGTGAAGAAATTTTTAAAGCATTCCTAACAGATTGCGGTTTTGCAAACAGATGTTTGTTTGTTTTGACAAAAATCGCTACCTCATAAATATATAAAGAAGCAAAAGTCATAATTTTCAATTCCTGAAAGAAAGGTTTACATGAGTCTGGTACATGAATATTTGCTATCGCACGCACACATTTCTTTTGTGCTTTAAATACGTACTCTGTATTAGTGGCGTTACCCCAGAATATTAAACCATACTTAAGGGTTGATGCCACATATGCATGGTATGCTGTCAGTACAGCTGATTGGTCTACTACTTTCGCTAATTTATACAAGGCATACGAATATTGGTTTAATTTTTTACATATTGTATCAATATGTGTCTGCCATTTCATATCATTATCAATCCAGATACCCAGAAATTTAGTACTATTAACTTCTTCAATATGTGTTCCATCATATTCTATATTCAAAGAGTATTGAATTTCTTGTGGGTATGTGATAATTTTTGTTTTATTAAGGTTAATCACTAGATTGTTTCTTGATAACCATTCTATAACTAGCTTAAGAGTAGTGTTAATAGCAGATTCTAAGGAATTTAATTCTCTTCCTGTAAAGATGACGGTGCTATCATCGGCAAAGAGAATCATCGGATGTTCTATGGCTTTAGGGATGTCATTAATATAAATTAGAAAAAGGAGCGGCCCTAGTACGCTACCTTGAGGTACACCGCATTGCATTTTCATGTAATTTGAGTGATAGCTTTGTACTGTTCTACTCAGTGGACATATACTGTCTATTTCAACCCTTTGATATCTGTCAGTTAAATATGATTTTAATAATTTATGGACATTGCCTCTAATTCCGTAACCATTTAATTTATCTAGAAGGGTTTTATGATCCACATAATCGAACGCTTTAGTCATGTCCATGTACAGTGTAGCAGTAGGAGTTCGATTATCTATGTTGTAATATAAAGGTTTTAAAAGGTCATGTATTGCCATATTAATTGATTTATTTCTTCTGAAACCTTTTTGTTCTTGTGTAAATAGATTATGTCTTTCAAAATAAGAGTTAATGGCATTGTAAATAATTTTCTCTATAATTTTGGAAAAAATGGGAAGTAAAGATACCGGTCTATAACAAGCAATGTTTTCTTTATCATCTTTCTTAAAGAGTGGTTTAATAACAGACCTTTTTAATTTGCTTGGAAAAACGCCATGTTCAATACATATGTTTATGATATGGCTAAGGACTGGACTTATAATAAGCGCTACTGATTTAATTGCCGATGTAGTAATATTATCATAACCAGAACTATGAGTGTTTTTAAGGGATTTAATTAACAAAAAGATGTCGTACGGACTAACAGGATTCATGAATAAAGAGTGAGGTGTATTATCATTATTACTTGTATCTAATTTAACATTTTGTGGCGTTTCATTTAAATTTACCGGTGAGTTTATTTTATAAATGTCATTATTAGAAGCATTAATGAAAAAGGTATTAAATTCGTTGGCAATATTAGTAGGGTCTGTTATTGTACGGTTATTTACTTTTATTTGTGTTATAAATTCTTTCGGAAAATTTGCCTTACTTTCATTAATTATTCTCCATGTGGCTTTAGATTTATTGTCTGCATTTGATATATAATAATTGTTTTGACACTTTTGAGTTAGCTTTGTAATTCTTTTAAGACGCGCACTATAATTTTTTAGAATCTGCTTTTGACTTTCTGAAGGGTTGGTTCGAAAATTCCAAAGTAATTTTCTCTTTTGTTTACAGCATTTACCAATCCCTTTAGATAACCACCTTGTTTATTTAATAGAGGTATTTCTTATTTTAATCTTGGGAAAACAAAGGTCATAAAAAAGTTTAAAATCTTCAAAAAATGAGTCAAAGGCATATTCGGGGTCATTTGAACTAAATACATCATAAAAAGTTAGACTTTGTAAACATTCTTGAAATTTTGCTATGTTTTCATTACTAAAATCTCTTCGTATTGTATACCAATGACTAAGAGTACACGTTTTTTTGACGGGGCACGTTAATATTTGAGCAGTATGGTCTGACATACCAAGATCAATTACTTCACATTTACTACCTCTTACATTATTTATTATGTTATCAATACATGTATTACTACTTGGGCGAGTTACTTCACGTGTACCTATTTTCATGTTATAGCTATAAATTAAAATTAATAAAAATTATTAAAATCACCACATACAATTACTTTTTTGAATTTCCATTTATGTACTAAACACATTATAGAATTGTAAATGTTAAAAAATATATTTAGTTTTTCTTGTGTATAATTTGGTGGTCTGTATATACAAATTATAACCAAGTTGTGTTCAATTAACTCTATGGCTGAACACTCCACATCATTACAAACGCTGAGATTAGATATCTCTTGCAATACTTTAAACTTATGAATCTTCTTTAGGAGTATACAGGATCCCCCATTTCTATTTTCTCTGGCAAAGTGGGCTCCTAAATTAAAGTTTGGTAAAGTTAAATGCACATAGTCTGATTTGTTCATGTTGTGCTCTGTTATGCAAATTACATCTACATTTTTTGCACATTTTTCAAGTTCTTGGATATTTACACATAATAGGTCAGACTTACTAAGCAATCCATTAATATTTTGATGCATTACTCGTATCTTATTATAAACGAAAAAACTCTTTATGGTTGCTAGAACTAATCTGTGTATCAGAAATATGAACTTTATTATATGAATCAGATTCATTAAGTTGTATGGTAGATTCTTCATAACACTTATTTAGGCTTAATAAATAGTTTTTTAATTTTTTGAAAACAGTGTGTATCCCTTTATTGTTAATTTTTTTCGTATACCTAGAAAACATAGCATAAGTATATTTTAAATTTCTGTTGGTATCAAAGATGAAGGTATATTCAAAAGTTTTGTTACTAAGGTATAGATGGTAATTAAAAGACTCGATTCTCTTATTGAATAAATATACATTGGTACCAAGTTTGAAATTAGGGGAACAGATTATAACATTAGTATAAGTAATTTTTTCTAATTTATTTTTTATGTATTCTACTAATTTTCCATAGTTGAAAGACATTTCAAAGTCTTTTGTACCCAAGAAAATGATACAGTAATCTTGTAAAGTATAGTTGATAAGTTTTAATTCTAAATTTACAAAAAGTTCAGTAATTCCTGCATTTGGTAAGCAATAATGTATTATTTTAGAGTTTGTGAAAGTATATTCAGCTGTTTTCAATAAGTTATTTACATTATTATCACTTATAATACAATTTTTGTTAGAGGTTGTTCTATTATTAATATTACATTGAGTTGACATAGCGGTCCCAACTGTCATTGAGCTACAAAAGTGCAGTGAAGTATGCTTAGTTACTTGTTCATTGTTTTTCGAGTTCAAAATTTGTTGGTTGCACATCGTCTCCATAGATGGCGTGGTTTCAAACATTCGTACATTGTACGAATGTTTGCGCGAATGTGAAGGGCCGTCACATTCATTCGCAAATTCATTCGCAAACTTAGCGGCTATGCGAATGGGTTCGCATATGCATTTGCGAATGGGTTCGCAAACCTGTTTCCGCATGTTTACGAATGTCTAAATATTTTTCTAAATATTTAATTATCTAAATATTTTCTAAATATTTTATGAACAGATATGACAAGAAGGGTTATTTTGATAATATCCTGAAAAGCACCCCACACTTTTTTTACAATCAAATCTTTTTTTTTTTGACATTATTTTTTATTAAAATGTATTAAAATTTATTTTCTATTTTTTAGTTTGATTTTCTATAAAAGAGTATTTTTTAAACTATTTTTTTTTCGTCAATAAAACATTGAAGAAAAAAAGAATTTTAATTTATTGTGCACTGTTAAAAAAAATTCAATGAACTCCATCATCTTGGTGTTATTCCAATCCATTATGAAGGTACGCTAAACAAGAGTCGCCTCGAACTATCAAAATAGCGACACGTCCGTTCCCTTCGCAATCGTGGGCCCAACTGGTCACACGAATGTGTGGGAGACTACGCGAAGGTTCGCGGTTCGCGCGCTTTGATGTGCGTTAAAAAACCGACACCGCTTGGAAAAGCACGAATGCAGCAAAAACTTCGCAAACCCATTCGCGAATGTCGTCCTACACTTGTGGGTTCGCGTATTCGTGCGAATGTGAGTGACCGGCCTTACAGGAAGATCCAGAGTAGAAATCCTAGTTTGATCCTGTGGTTGCAAGTTTCGAACAGCTCCATCTGTGTTCATCTTAAGTAACTGAGTGGACTTTGGTGTAGTCGCGCCCTCTGTCGTCAACGGGCATAGCGTTGTATAACTTTGGTCGATCGCTGATTTATTGGGTTTAATAATAGTGTCGTCATCTGTGGTCGATGCCTCAAAACAGCTGGAGTTACATATTAAATGAGGTGATGACGTTATATTAAGTCGGGACTTTTTCTTCTTTGGTTTCTTTCGAATAGCTTGATTTTCTTGTTGGTTTGTTTCTGTATGTAATATTTTTGAGTCAGTGTTATTTGTTTGCAACATATTTTCCTTCAGTTTATTTATTTCTTCATAGGCATTCACTAATTCATTTTTTAGTTGTAATATTTCTTTCTTGAGCTCTTCTATGTCACATCGATAGCGAGTAGACAAGTCCAGTTGCAGATCTAGGTCTAGTGGGCTATGCCTTTCTATTTCCGAAGTTGTCGATCCAAAGGAAAGATCATGTGAATCATTATTATGGGTCTTATGACGACGAAGAGTAACATATTCGTTTGCAGATGTAGTTGGTGTTCTTTGAAGAGGCATTGTTATTGTTAATTTATAGATAAAACAATGAATAAAAAAGAAAACAAAAATTTATTAAAGCGCTCAGCAGTTTAGCGGATATAAAAAATCACAAGCGCCATGCAATATAAGCGGCACAAACGTATGTGGCAATTATTTTTATAATAATTGTTCGTAATAATTCTTAATAGGCACAAAGTAGTATGCACGAACTCGGTTACGAACCCGTGACACCTTTCACGACAAGTCTGGTGCGACAAAACGCTATCCGCTATTAATTAGCTATCCTGTTAGTTGATAACAGTGGCGAAATTATGGTTCTAGTAGGCAAAACTTTTTTTAAATGTTCGTTAGGACGCTTATTTCAAATATTTGAATGACAAGCATCTGGGCGCGCACTGTTCACAATTTTGTTTCTAAGAATAAATGTTTATTACTTATTGAAAGTCACTAAGAATATACTGTTAATTATCGTCCTATTAGTTTGTGGTTGTTTTAACAAGGTATTATATTGGTATTTAACACATATAGAAGTAATTAATATTTTTTAGTCACGGTTTTGCACTCGGTTTTGAAAGCTTTTAAAAGTCACTTACACTTATTGTTTTGAAGAGATAACACTTATCCAAGAGAATTAGCACTAATACATTCTATTTCACTATAAATCGTTTCTTATTATTCATTAAAACTATTTTTAATCAGTATTTTCCGGAACTGTATTGTATAGGTATAGAGTAAAGGCAAGACAATCCCTTCACTGCCTAAAATCCTGCCGTGATTGTATGTATCCATTTGCAATTGTCCTCACAGCTGCTATCCTTTCTCGTAGATGACACTGTTCCACCCGTTATAGTATAGTATATTTGAATGGAAATATCAATTTATTGCGCAATAAATCTAGTCGGTGCGCGCCTGTGTCGTGTCACAGCTTTGAGGGCAATGAAATTATTTGCATCTATCGACGTCCAAGCAATGTGCACTGCGATGTGATGGATATTGAGTCTCGATTATAAATTGACTTTGTTCATTATTATTGGAAATTCCAAGGGAACTGAAACCCTTTAATTTTGTAAACAACAAATCTAATATTATCTACCACAAAACTAACTACTCGAATCTGTTACATGTTTGAGCCAAGTCCGACGGTTATTTGGAAGAAACAGCTTGAGCGACCGGAACGCCACTTGTACTACAATATAGTACTTGTATAATACAGAGATATTTTTGTTTATTGTACACAAGAGGAAAAAATATCACATAACTTATATAATAAGAAATGTAATATTTTTTCCTCTTGTGTACAATAAACAATAATATATCTCTATCTAATAGTAACTTACGAACTAACTCGCCCAGCTATATTGACGTTACATTATAAGCCGGTGTAGCTTAAAGTGTAGTTAAGCAGAATTACTTGTAATGAAATAATTTCTTGACGGTTCTGATCGGGTTATTTTATTTAATTCCCAACGTTTCACGGACACTTCAAAGTCACACATTACCTACAATGTGCAAAAATCGTGAAAAACTAATCGTTATGACATCGTTATGACTAATTGTTGCTCTTGGAAATAGTAGGCACTGCAGGCTGCATCTTCGACCGCGTAATTTCTTCAGACAAAAAAAAATTCTTTAGTTCTCGTTTTATTGACGACACGGTTGGCGCATTGGTTGAGCGATGGCCTGCTGCGCAGCATGTCGCGGGTTCGATCCCCGCACGGAAGAAATATTTGTACGACCTACAAGTATTTGTTCCGGGTCTGGGTGTTTTCTATATATAATATGTATGTACTTACAAAAAAAAAATTATATAAGTAGTCTAACATCCATCTCGTTACCATAACACAAGCATTAAGTTGCTTAGCTTGGGACGAGATGGTGTTGTGTGAAATGTCCAAGGATATTTATTTATTTATTATTTGCGTGTAATATAATTATTTATCCGAAACGAAAGGTAAAATAAATGTTCTAATTGACATCAAACTCAATGCTGTTCGTATTACTTGAAACAGAATACAATACAATGCACAAAAAACCGTCCGTGTGGTGACGGATTTAGAATACATAGTCACCACCCCATTCCATACCGAGGGTGTCGTGTGAGTCGAGAAAAGAATATATGACGATTCCAAAAATCTAGATGTACGGGAAGGAAAACTTGATACGAAACCCTGGGTCACAGATATACCTAATGATACCTCTGTGCCAACCAGGCCAGCATGGCACAGTAGTTTCATTAACCTACATGTCGTAGTTCGTCGTTTCAGCTCATGTATGACGTACTACTGAGTCGGGCCTCCTCCAATTTCATGGAGGGGAATTAGCCTACAGTGCCACGCTGGCAAGACGGCAATGTAATTGGCGCATATTTATTTACGTATGTATTTACAAAAAAAAATGTATATAAGTAGTTTATCATCCATCTCGTTACCTTAACACAAGCATTAAGTTGCTTAGCTTGGTACGAGATGGCGTTGTGTGAAATGTCCAAGGATATTTATTTATTTATTATTATACTTTTGTTGGTATTTAAGATTACAAATATTTATAAGTATATTTATATACACTTGTGGTTTTAATATAGTAGTTTAATGCATTACCCTGAGGTAGACTGGCAGAAAATTCCTAAGACATTAAGTCCGCCTTCCTGCTATTAATTTTTTTTATTTAATTAGTTTATTGATTAATTAATTAAGTCATTAAGGTCATGTGTGGGCTGAGTATTAGTAGTTTAATAAATGTTTTTGTTTGTTGTCGCGTCGAAGTAAAACGCAAATAATCTTAGTACAGAAAACATAATTATCTTTATTTGTTTTTAAACTGTAGGTTTTACACTTTATTTCAATTCTAAAATTTTATTTATGAATCAAAATCTTCATATTGTAATTATGGAAATTGGAGTGAAAGCTTAATACTGTAATATATATTATCGAGCTATTTTTATTTACAGGTCTAATGCCAACCGCACAGATCGGAGCTATGGAAGCAGAACTACCCCAAGAACAACAAGCAAATGGTATGTTTGACATTACCATTAGCTAGCAGAACAATAACTAGCGAAAAAAAAAATTTAAAAATCTGCAACTTCAAACAAAATATTTCTCAAATAATCGGGTTGAAATAAAATTGATTAAATGCACAATCTCTAGGATAATGGCCGACACATCCAATATTCTATAGGAAATCTATTAGACTGCAGTTTTCTGCTACACACACATGTTCTGTGGGAATGTTTTCATAGAGAAATTTTGGAGGTTGTCAGTAATTTTAGGTCTAACAAAACACATTAACTGTTTTCAAAGACCTAAAGACCATATCTATACGTTTTGGGCAGTATAAAACACACAAACACGGAACACTCTGTGCGTACTAGTTGTAAGGAAGACAATGCTTTTAGCAATTAGGCCGCAATATCATCAACTTTGCAAGTTCAGAAAATAATTTTGTGTTCATTGAGTTACGAGGTGTACTTTGTCTACAGGAAAAACTCTGTAGACATCGGAAATGGGAATATAGGGGTAATCAAAATAACCAGTTCTGTTTAAAATATATTTCTATCTCGAAGTATGAGCAACCAATTTTTTTTAACCAGATTATTCTTCTTCTTCTCAGCCCACATAACACCCAGTGCTTAGTTGGGCCTCCTCCAACTTGGAGGATGATAGCCTACTGTGCCACACTGACCAGACGGCTAAACACTTTTTAACGGATTTATCGCGTGTATATTACATTATTTAATTCCCGCTTGGAGTCCACCTGTTTGGGATCCAGTCATAAAATTGATCAAATCTCAAGCAAAACACTCATCTGCAAGACCTCTGGACACCGTGAGCGATTTCTGCGTGCACAGGGAACGTTATCAATAAAATAAAATTATAGGCGGTAGATTTTAACTGTTCCTTTAATTTCTTTGTACTTTGAAGAAAACTGCCATCTAGTTTCTCCCGCGACCACGACTGCTGCAAAGCTTTCGAAACGTCGGGAATTGAATAATGTAATATACACGCGATAAATCCGCTAAAAGGTGTTTAATTTCAATCAGCCGAAAAGCATGTAGTTCTTTAGCTCGATTCGTTTCTGTTGTTATTTCTTAACAACAATTATGTCACCAGCTGGTGAATAAAATGAAATAAAAAAATAAGTAGCGTTATCGTTTTTACGATGTTTACTAACTTCGCGTGGATTTCGAACTAGGGCTCATCTAGTCTTGTCCAATGCAAAAGTAAATCAGTTCTGCTGTTTCTCAGATTAGCGCATTCATATAAACAAACATTTTAAATTACAAAAGTTTATATTATTATACAAGGTACGGTTCCTTATGTAGGGGAAATTTTCACAAAGCAATCCCCGATTCTTTGTTCCTTGACGTTCAATTAACAATGAGATATTAGAATGAAGACTGAAATTCCTCGTTGTTCCGTGGTATTTAACGAGTCGGCAGTAAGTAATGATTGCCACATCACCCACATGGCACCGTACTTTATGCGAGTCTATTACGTTCAGCTACCAAATTTATATTCCACTGATGAAAGTCTTCCGAGACACTGTATTATGATTAACAGAGCCAAATTAGAATAACATATTCCCCGCATAAATTTTGCTTTTGAGAGAAATTTAAGTCGTCATTTCTCAATCAGTGCATGCTTGTGTTTTAGTACGGAGAATAGAACGGCTGCAAAGACGTTCGCTAAAATGTATACGATGTAATATTGACATTAAGTCAATTGTATTTACAGTCATACTAAAGATGTGATAAACATTCTGCACAATTAGATCTTTCTTTCTTCTTTCTTCAATTAGAATTTTCGTGACAATAATATACTCGTAGACATCATTGCCATAAATGGGATTTAGGGTAGCACGCACCGCTTTTGGATCACAAAGTCAAAGTCAATCATTTATTTTGTATAGGGCGCAACACTTACAAATTGTCAACACAAAGTTTATAATATTTGTACTAATTAATACGAATTCGGAACTGGGAAGAAACTCGAAGAGCTTCTATTTTTTATCACTTTGCGGTCCTATTTAATAATTTAATATGTATTTCCCCAACAAATTCCATACACAAACTGTTCTATTAGATCCGGAAGGCGTCAACTAAAACGTGAATATTAGAAAAATACAAAATAACAACCGTCACATGTCGATACCAATGCTCAGAGTATTTTAGTAACTCGCAAAACCAAATTCCGATTACCGGTAAAGAAATATAAAAAGTTCGTAAATTTACGGGTCCATGGATATCTTTGTGTGAACCAAAAATACTTGCTCTAAGTCAGGTGTCGATATGCATACATGACCTCAGATACTGAATGTCCCTAGAGCAACGGAATTAAAAAAATATCTCAGCCTTTTCCGCTGCTGGACACAGGGGTCTCCTTGTACAGAGCTATCTTAATCAAGCTATCATCGTATCAAGCCCTCAAAGCCAAGAACCTCCATAGGGATTGCGATTTCATTAGAGGGAGGCGTAACAATGAAAGTATAGCGCGACCTACCCACTAAAACCAACGGCATTCAACGACTTCTCCCAACTGCGGGAGGATGCGGTGCGACCCTGGTGGACCTTAGCCCACCTCATTTAGTGAATCCACAAGCAAGACGGACCCCTCTATAATGGAGTTCCGCGTGCACCTTCCTCTCGGGACCTGTACTGACGTCAGACTTCCCAGGCCCGTCGCCCGCAGGCCCACATACGCCTGCATCTGCGACTTTTATCATTCATCATTATGACTATTTTTTTAAACGGATCCCGTTCTGTAGCTATTACCTGTATCGCGGGGGCAGTTAACAAACATGTAATTCACAAACACAAATGACACCCAGACTCAGAGCAAGCTCAGGTACTCAGGCACAAAGACAGTTGCCGGACCCCGGAATCGAATCCGGGACCCGGGACCTGGGACCCGCGACGATTAATCGATCATAGTGCGATCAGTATTGTAGTATTACTATAATATTAGTTTAAACTTAAATTTTCTCTTTCGCAAAATACGTTTTGGTCCATTACCTGTAAGCCATGTTTTATAAAAAAAAAAGGAACGTAGAATTGTTGTTCAAGTATCCATGTTATACTTGCTGTGTATTGTTAATTGAAGCTCCAGTAACCATTTTGCCTGCAAGCCATTTTGAGTGAAAATAATTGTCAATATTGCGTGGTTTTTTTTCCTCTATAATATTGAAGTCGAAGTATAAAATGAAAAAATTGCTTGCTTTGAAAATGTTTCAATTTATTAGTATTATAATATATTGAGTTTCAATCCATTATTTCAATATTAATAAAGAGTTAGTAAGTGTAGCTAGATACGAAACCCTATGAAAACCTATGAAAATGGTCATTTATGGCTGAAATGTAGTAGTAGAAGAGGAGTAGCTACGGAATAGCAGATAGAGAAAAAAAACGGATTTTAAACAACACGATTTCTTACGAACAAACTTTTATTCTTTTTAAAAGTGGTAGTATTTTGAATATCAGTTATAAGAGAAATATATTATAATCTTGCGTTTTGTTGCAGGTGCTTTGATGTTGGGAGCGAACGTCACAGTTGTCGTTTTCCTTTTGAACATACTTTTAAGTACATAAAATTAAAAAAAGACTAAATTAAATGAGTTAGATATATTTTTTGAACAGACATAGTCATTTAGTTGTTAAGGTTAAACAATTTTTACATTTGCTATGTACCTTAGACGTTTAAATTTATGTAATTAAAAAGTTGCATTTATTTCATTATTATCTAATTAATTTATTATTTTTATAAATTAAACACGTAAATGTATGTTATTTGTCTTGCGATTTTAACGACGTTGGCGGTCATACAAGGTTTACAAAGTCTGTGATATTTTAGTTAAAATAATGTCGCGGTGTAAGATAAAAATTATATTAAGTTTTTAATATAAATTATATTAATTTAAGTACCTACTTGCTTTATTATATCGTTTTGGCGTTAAAACTGTCTATTAGATATTTATGAAATTGATTTTATACTCAATAAGTATGTATATAAAGTAATAGGGAATACTTCACGTAAAATTAAACTCATGTTGAAATAACAATAATGAATGTAGCACTTTGATATTATTGAATAATGTAAATAAAATGCTTTTTAAGTTTAAGTGTAAACTTCATTCTCCTTTTTATTTTACGAGCCTAAAGTAGTATATTTAGTGTTACCACCCCCTTCCATCCGAAGATCCGACAAAAGAAAACGACAAGGCGGAAAAATTAGCCGCAAGAGAAGGAAAGCTTGATAGGAAACCCGTCTGGTTAACTTGGCACAGTAGCCATATGTCCATATAATGGGGGAGGCCTAACTCAGCAGTGGGTCATTTATGGGCTTAGTGCTTGTAGTGTAAAATAAAGTAATTTTTAAACTAAAGACTGCCGCGTTGGTCTAGGGGTTATATTAGCCGCCTTTGGATCAACGGGTCCCGGGTTCGATTCCGGGGTCGAGCAAGTGTCTTTGTCTAAACCAGAGGCACTTGCTCGGAGTCTGGGTGTCATTTGTGTTCGTGAATTACATGTTTGTAAACTGCCCCCGCAACACAGGTTAAACCTAGTGCAGGGGTTTCGTTTTTTTTTTTCAAAAAAAAAATGAAAAAGAAATCTTGTTTAACTTGACAAGGTTTTGACTAGCCTGTTATTCAGTTAACAGTGCATCAGCACAGTGTAAGCACAATTACAATCAACCACATACTACGCTGTGATTGCGATGCATGACGTCAACTATGCATAACTAAAACAGAAACAACTCTCCAACTTGGATGAAATATTAGTGTATTTACAATTTGTCCTGATTGGAATGCCAATTGCAAGCAATCTGAATTCTGTTACATGGTTATGAATGTCTATGTGGTAACCGATTTAGCGTATATAGTATCACCACCCAATTCCATTTGCAGGGTGTCGTAAGAGCCGACAAAAGGAAATGACAAGTAAATATCCTTGGATATTTCACACAACGCCATCTCGTCCCAAGCTAAGCAACTTAATGCTTGTGTTATGGTAACGAGATGGATGATAAACTACTTAGATACATTATTTTTTTGTAAATACATACAGATTATAGATAGAAATGACACCCAGACTCCGAGCCAGGGCCTCTGGTTTAGACAAAGACACTTGCCCGACGCCGGAATCGAACCCGGGACCCGTTGATCCAAAGGCGACACATCTAACCACTAGACCAACGAGGCAGAACAAGTCCGAAAACGTAGCCACAAGAGAAGGAAAACTTGATTCTAAACTCTGTGCCAACCCGCCTGGCAAGTATGGCACAGTATGCTAATTACCCTCCATGTTGGAAGAGGCCCAACTCAGCAGTGGGGTATTTATGAGCTGAGTAGTAGTGGTGGTAGTTGAACCCACGAGCCCTCTTGTTAGCAAGAATATATTTCTCTTCACAAAAGTAGGAACAATTTACATTGCTGTGGATATCCAAGTAGTCTCATCCAAACTTCACTATCATCACTACATATTATAAAACAAAGTAGCTGTCTTCTGTCCGTCCCTATGTATGCTTAAATCTTTAAAACGACGCAACGGATTTTGAAGCGGTTTTTTTTTAAGGTTTGACGACACAGTTGGCGCTGTGGTTGAGCGATCGACTGCTGGGCAGCATGTCGCGGGTTCGATCCCCGCACGGAAGAAATATTTGTACGACCTACAAGTATTTGTTTCGGGTCTGGGTGTTTTCTATCTATAATATTTATGTATTTTAAACAATATATATTTAAGTAGTTTATCATCCATCTCGTTACCATAACACAAGCATTAAGTTGCTTAGCTTGGGACGAGATGGCGTTGTGTGAAATGTCCAAGGATATTTATTTATTTTATTTTATTATTTTTATAGATAGAGTGATTCCAGAGGAAGGTTTATATGTGTAAAACATGCATAACATTGTAGAGAAACACTGATAAAGTTAGATGTTCATCATTGCACCCGGGTGAAGCCGGGGCGGGTCGCTAGTATATTATAAACTAGCTGTACAGAGCGTGCGTTGCTACGCTACTAACTAAAATAAATTTGAAGAAAAGACATTACAAAAATATTACATTATTTTTTCGTTTAGAATCCTCGTGGGCTTCTGCATAACACTTTGCTGAAGATCATCAAATGCATAGTTTATGATTCTTTATACAGTATACACATTGTCAGCACAATTCCAAGCTGAGTGTATCATACGAGTAGGTAATACATGGCCGTCAACCTAGCCGCAAGAGCTTGTGACTTGATTTGAAACACTGTGCCAACCCGTCTGGCGAGCGTAGAACAGTTGGCTGATTAACCTCCATGTAATGTGCGAAGGCCCGACTTGGCAGTGGGTCATGTATTAGGTATATAAAGAATAAAACTATATAAAAATCTGTTTTATAGTAGGTACACTGATCAAGTGTCACATTAAAACAAAACAAATTATATTATCTACTTAATCCGGTTATATAATATATCCTTTTATACTTTAATTTCCTCCGAGAGATTACGTCGTCACCTTAGAAAGTAACATATTTTTGATCCATTAGGATCATAATATTCCGTTTCGCATTTCGTTTCATTACAACGGATCCGGTGTCTTTAATCTGGATTCAATTCAAATAATGTTATTAAGGCTAATATGAAACATGCGTATCTACGAAGGTATTCCAAATTAAAAATGCGTTTCACTATTAACCGAGGAAGATCAATAGTGAGTCTTTTATCAAATGAAATCAATTAAAAAAATCATTTATTCCATTTGGCTCATGTGAGCTTTTTTGTAAAAGTACAAAAATAAAATGATCATTTGCCACCAGTTTATAATGCTTCCCTACAGAGAAAAACAAGAAAAAACACACGATGAGGGAACTGATGCTTTGTTGAAATTCCTATTCATAGTCAGACCTAAAATGGGTAGTAAGAGCAAACTCGCACCATAGCAGCAAGGAGTCTAATCATCGTACTGTTGTAAGAGTCTCTGAAGATCCCTTTTTAATTTTTATTAGCTATACAATAAAGTATATTATTCTTGAATTAAATTGAGACTATATTGAGATTTTGAGAACAAGTATTTGGAACCGAGGTAGAAAATGAGACTGAGCTAGTTCACACTAGTGATATAGTGTGTAGTAGTAGTAGTCACATCATTAGTGATATCCGTAATTTGGAAAAATATTGAAGTACAGAGGTTTTATTATATTCCTCATCTCATTCGGCTTCTCGCATGGATCTACTACTTACTTTGACAGTCGCATGATATTTTATCACACTGCCAAACCGCCAAACCTATTTTTCTGCCTTTTATTAGTTACACCCCTCGTAAATATTTTACATATTGTGAAGAACCAAATAAAGTTGTCGCAGTATCAGACAGTGACACTAACTAACCCATTCTATCCTAAGAGCCAAAGGAACTATCATCATCACTATTTCAGCCAAAGACGTCCACTGCTGGACATAGGCCTCCCCCAAGGATTTCCACAAAGGCCGGTCCTGGGCCGCCTGAAAGGAACTATGTTGTCAGAAAACTTAACCGCAAGAGAAGGAAATGTTTTTAGGAGACCTGGTGCCAATGTCAGTCCAGCGTGGTACAGAAACATAATTTCCCACCGTCGAAATAGAGGATAGTCGGATTAAACAGTGAGTGATAATATTGTGTATTTGACTATACAGCGTGTAACAAATACCCTATAACGTACCGACGTAACTTTATAGAACTAACCAAGTTCTGTGTTAAAATTTTTTCCGGATACAACTTTTAATTACAAAACATCTATCCCATCGCAAATAACCCGAGTAGCTATCGATTGTATTAATAAGCATAGTAATGTACGTTCCGTTATGGACTCTTGAGTTTTCGGTACTTATTTCCAAAGTGAGGCACTTTCGTCACCGGCTGGTGAATAAAAATTTAAGAAAAAGAGTTTCTTTCTGGTATTTTGCATTTCATATCAGTATCGGTATTAATCTATAATTATGGTTATAGGGTTTTTGTTACACTCTGGTATATACCTAGATCATTTTTGCCATAACCTGTTTATGACATTCAAGGCTGACTGAATCTATTGCTATTTTGGGACTATACCATATAATATTGCACATGTTTTATTTTAAACAAAAGCCCTCCACTACATATAATCTGTATCGCAAAGGTAGCTTAACAATATGTAATTTACGAACAATCACATTCACGACACTCAAACACAGAGCAAGTGCCTCTGGTTTACACAAAGACACTCACCCGTACCCGGAATCGTACTGGGGACCCATAATCGAAAGGCTGCACCCCAACCCTTACACCAACAAGGCATATGTGACTTATTCTGTTACAGAAAATAATTTCATTCTTTCGAGAACGTACTCCAATTTCCACTCTCACTAAATACGGAAGTAAATTTTTTTTTTTTCCTTTTAACTGCGATACATTTTCACTATTTATACATATTTCTAGAACGCAATTTGGACTATCAATAAGAGATAGTTAGTTTCTTTTGGAAAATACTAAAAGTGAATAGCAAATAGATGTTTCAAAGATAGATAAGTCTTTTCTTTACAGAGTTTTACCGCAGCTTTACAAGCTAAAGGAGAAACCGGAATAAGTTCTGCAATAAGTGTGAATTTATTTTTCATCTTGTTGCTGTTGATCGCGGGAACTGCGGAAAGATGTAACTTTTCGTATGCTAATATTAGCAAATTTGAGTTCGTGCTTGCAAATTCACGTACTTTTGTGCTTGTTGTCTGTACAAGATAAGGAAATAGGTATATAATACATATAATATGTGTTAACAACGGAAGGCAAAAGTTGCCGGGGCTCGTAAATTAAAATATTGGGACCATTGTTTTCTTATAGTTTATTAGCACATACATTGATTATACATATTACCTACATTTGGCAACTGCAAAACAGATACATATCGAAACTCAGAAAGAACAGCAGCAGCAGGGGTCGGTGATTATGTGGGTATCCGGAAGCTACTTGTACTGTACTAAAACCCCAGTGGTAAGTGAGAGTTCACACGACACGCTTGGGGCTCCACAGGCCTCTACATGCCGGGGGAGAGGGGAGCATATCGGCACGTCCCCCTCCCTCTGCCACCCCCTTCTGCAACGTAACGGCCGCGCAGCCACGCCAGCCCTCGGCTTAGCGACGGGCATGGGTGACCCTGAGCCGGTATGGCCCCAATGGATCATGAAGACACAGACAGTCTAGGGAATGCTCTAAACGCCCTTTATTAACCTGGCGAGTCAAAAGAACTTTTTATGACAAGAAAATTTTATCACAATACTCTTATAAATCCTCATATTAAAATGTACAATCATCATATTTCGGTACTTGTCCCACGTTAGTGCGTAAAAGTAATTATAATCTTAATATTATGACTAACGGACATTACAAATGTATGAAATAAATATAATGCTAATCATTCATCACATCTACATTCACACCTTTCATACACATTTCCTCATCTTCATAATCCATCCATCTCTTGTGTTCTCCCACAACCCTTACGTCCACCCACATTCACACTGAAACTACCACCGGAATGCTGCTCTATAGAGAAAAAAAGTACGGTTTACAATGTTTTCTTATCAATATACATATCGAACGCAGAAAAAAAACATATCTTATATTCTCAGTCTCCTAATCTCAAATACTAACAATTAAGGAAATAGCAAAAAGGTTAGTCGACATCACAGGAGACCGAAGAGCTGGTAGCTACCTCGGACAAAGAATCAGTCTAGCGATTCAAAGGGGGAACGCTGCCAGTATCTTCGGAACCTTGCCTAAAGGGACTCCTTTAAATAATATATTTTAGCATTTAAGTTTTAGGTTAATTGGTATTTTTTGTCTTGTTTTATTACCAGTGTTTATGTGAGTACAAATAAATTATCTTAATACTAACATAACCTTATAATATAGAAGTTTTAATTAGCAAATTGTAAATGCAAAAACCATTAATTTAACATAGGGATGATAAGTTCAGTTCAATAAAATTTAATCCAATATTGAATTTCCTGAGGAGTCTCAAGTGCTTTAGAAAAATCAAAGGCGAAGTTCATAAGGTCGAATTAGTACCAAGTGAAATCAATCTTTTCCTTGCGATCCAATAAAACATTATTAAGTCAGACGAGAATGTTAAAGCTCAGGTAAAATGCAGCAAACAGCTTTGAGAACCGTTCTACTAGTGAAACCTAATCTAACTCAGGCAGCATGAACTCGTAAGAACATTTTATGTTGGAGTTTAGCTATTAAATTTAAAACAGTTCTTAGTGAATATGTGGGGTGTATATTACTATGAAAACATCTTACTAATATTATAAACGTGAAAGTTTGTAAGTATGGATGGATGGATGTCCAACTTTCTTTTTGTTTTAAATATATATAATGCGGAACAAAGTTCGCCGGGTCAGCTAGTTTGAACCATCACTATCACTACATAGTATAAAACAAAGTCGCATTCTTCTGTCCGTCCCTATGTATGCATAAATCTTTAAAACTATTCAACGGATTTTGAAGCGGTTTTTTTTAATAGATAGAGTGATTCAAGGGGAAGGTTTATATGTATAACCCACCCCCGCTTTGCACGGGCGAAGCCGGGGCAGGCCACTAGTATTGTTATAAAGAATGTCGTGGCAGTTGAATAAAACATTGTTTTTGTTTTTAAAAACAATAACTAATCTAACCGCAGCCTTGCTTGCGTGGATTTGAATTCCGTTGCAATTAGGTACGGTACTTTCTTTAACAAAATGGAATTTTATGAAAAGTAGGGTTTTTTTCCATAACTTGCTCTCATTGAGTTTTGAATACTTTTGAATATCTATTTCCAAATTTAATAAAACCTTAGAGTTTCTGTTATTCCACTGACCTATTATAATATAAACAGAAAACTCTTTTGAATTGGCCCTCTCCTGGAGGGATCCATTACTTCTCTTGTAGCTAGATTTATTGTGCTTGCATTTCCTTGGTCCGAAAAAGTAAAAAGAACCAATAAACGACTTCAAATGCATATTAATTGGTTATAAATCGCTTTTATGTTTTTTATTGGTAAAATTTTATAGTAAAAGCTTTTTAATGAGATATGTGAGTGAGAGTGCCGCGTTCCGACCTGGTGATGAATGATGTATCCAATGACAATTGTGAACGCCATAATTGGTTTATACATTAAAGCATTTTTCTTTTCTATTGTATTCTAACTTTTTCCAAATTGTTGCATAAGGGGGACTAATAGACTTGTGGTTCAACCACTTTCAGAATTGTAATATTAGTAAGACGTAAATAAATCATGAAAACAAGTAACTTAAGATGCGTTCAGCTAACTAACAAATAAAATTAAATCGTTCTCAATAAATAGAACTTACAACACGGTCTGTATGTAACACGATTCCGCTCGGAGGTAATGAAATTGTGTTCCACGTGTTAAAACGCCGTATGTACCGAATACGTAAGTATATTTGTGGAGCTTACGACTTTAGTATCGCACAAGAGAGTACCGTGAATGTAATTGTTGAGACTATAAGCAAGACAAAGTCATACATATCAACTTGAGGCGTTTAATCAACATAAGATTGAAATTTAAAATAATACGCACACGCTGAGACAATGATAAAAACTAAGATAACCGAATTATTCATGAAAAGAGAGGAAATGACAACTCAACAGCTGACAGAAGAGAGTGCAAAAAGAAGATAATAGTAGCAACGAGTGTAACGAGTCATCATCATCATAATTTCAGCCAAAAGTCTTCCACTGCTGGACATGGGCCTCCCCCAAAGGATCTCTACAAAGGCCGGTCTTGTGCCGTGACTCATTTTCCAGCGACCTTAACCAGGTCATCGGTCCACCGTGTGGGAGGCCTCCCAGCACTGCGCCTGCCGGAACGCGGTCGCCACTCGAGGACTTTTCTATGCCAGCGGGCGTCGGTCCTGCGAGCTATGTGCCCTGCCCACTGCAATTTAAGGGGGGATATGTGGGATATGTCAGTGACCCTGGTTTGCCTGTGTTGGTCTAGTGGTTAGATGTGCCGCCTTTGGATCAACGGGTCCCGGGTTCGATTCCGGGGTCGGGCAAGTGTCTTTGTCTAAACCAGAGGCACTGGCTCGGAGTCTGGGTGTCATTTGTATCTATAATATGTATGTATTTACAAAAAAAAAATTATATAAGTAGTTTATCATCCATCTCGTTACCATAACACAGGCATTAAGTTGCTTAACTTGGGACGAGATGGTGTTGTGTGAAATGTCCAAGGATATTTATATCATTTTTTTCTGATTTGATCTCGCAGGGAAACTCCGAGCATAGCCCTCTTCATTGCCATTTGGGTGTCTTTTAGCCTTCTGATGGAGCACATAGTGAGCGACCACATATCTGTTCCAGATGTCATCACTCATTGAAGTTATGTTTTAAATTTTATTTTCTAATTTTTTGAGAAATAATCTTATTAATAGTTATACATATGATATAAGTTTAACGCCCTCAGTGTAAAGCTTTTTAATTTTTGTTGTTGGTCTTAAATTTGAGTTCACGATAATGTGAATTTGCATTTATTTTTATCCAGGGCTGCTAATCTACCCTTCGTTCTATGATCAAGAATAGCCTTCCTAGCAAGTTCATCACCGCGTTTACTCACGCAGTCGGCCTTCTCATTGTACTTTATAAACTTCTTATCATAAACTTGGACTATCTTGCCAACTTGCTGGTAGTCAGAACACCTAAACCTCGTCATCTTTAGGGATTGGCATAGCAAAGGGTAATTTTCTAATTAAACAGATCATGTCAACACTAGTTAATTGTTGTACGGCGTACGTCGTTACTAAAATTTCTGCAATATTTTCGGAACTAAAAACGTATAATAGGAATTATAAATAACATTTTATTTCCGAAAACGTAATATACGTGCGATAGAATTTAAATATCTTCATAAACTTATGACTTAATTATTCAATCAGCGCCAAGTTGCAAGCTAAAGTGATTTATGTTTTAAAGAATACTTGCAAAATCGATTCTCGGTGGTTTACTTTATCCTAACCTTACAATAGTTTAAATGCATAATCGTTTGACAGTTTAATCTATTTCTACTACGAGTACTACTTTTCAGCTCATAAATGACCCACTGCATATGGAGGAGGGTTGGCATAGGGTTTCGTATCAAGTTGTGCTACTCTTGCAGCTAGGTATTCGGCCTTATTATTTCCTTTTGTCGGCTCTTACGACACCCTCAGAATGGTGTGGGGTGATGATACATTATATTCTAAATCCGTCACCACACGGTCAACAGGTTAATTATGTTTATACTAATCAGATTTTAACCCCTGAACCCACCTGTTTCCACGGCACTGAGATTGCATCAGAAGCTGTCCTAAATAAATATTACGTAGCGTCGCCTGTAACGTAGTAAATTAAAAAGAAAATTACATATTTTGAGCAACACCCGACAGCACTAGAAAGGAAATTATAATTTTCAAATGTAGCTCAAACACGACGCGTGCCAATTAAGGCAGCAAAACAAACAAAAAATCGTAATCGGTTCACTCGAACTTGAGTTACGCGTTACAGTCAGATACACAGACCTATAAACAGATAGACGCCTTAAAACTCAAAGTTAAAACGCCTTTAATTTCCGTTGGACAGATATATTGGCCATTAAACACTTGTGGATTACTAACTAACCATATCGACTTCTAAATTGACGGTTTTTACGGACTGTCGGTTTTTTGACATTCTTCAAACTCAAACAACCGTCTTTAAATAAGGAATGGCTGGATATACATAAATGACTTTTAGTTGCAATTGAATAAATTTGTAATAATAAAAAAAATACAAATTTATTAATTTATATAGCTTGTAATTTGTTTTTAACGGGCTAATACGTAGTTACTACGGGTCCAATTTGGAAAATATTTCTGCTTTGTGTTTACTGAAAAAAGATACGCTACTGCCCATGGAGCGTAGACCTAGATACTAAATTTATATTATCTTAAAATTAACCAAACTCCATTCTAAATTAACAGTTACTTCACAATCCGTGGCCAAAATTCCAAATTATTTATATAAAAATAAAACCTGGTGTAGTGATTAGCTGGATATACAAGAATTAATTTTTGTTGTGTCACTTTCAAAGGTATTATTTTGTGTAGACGATATGTATGCCAACAGCTAGCTTGTCTTTGAATTCTATATACATGCACTAGGCAATACGGGTGTCCCTTGCGTGTTAAAATACTCCAACCGACATCGATTGGATCCGTGACTAACTTCTTGAACTAAACTTGCAGTTGTAGATAGCAAACTATTTATCGAACCCACAAAGTTGGTTGGATATTGTCTGTATGTTGGCGACAATGTTTGGAAAACGAGCATAGTTTAAATAAGTCACGTATAGATAGATGATAGATAAGGTTTGGATTTAATTACCTCGGGGAAATATATTGGAGCACGTATCACTGTGTATATGTTACGAGGCTTGTTAGTAATGATTGTGAACTTAGCATTATTCAGATGATGTACGTTATAATTCTACTATCATCGTCATCATTACAGCCCATCGGTGACATTTACCTCCACCAAATTGGAGGAGGCCTGCTTCCGTTGTGAGTCATTTCACGACGTCAGTACGATACGACAAGATTGAAAACTCACAATAAATAACGATAAATCTCTATTAGCTAACAAATGTAAAAATCGAATGTTTCATTTGTATTACAATAAAAGTAATTTCCCATTGTAACGTTTGGTCTTTCCTTTCTAATGAGAAATAAAATCTGCTTGAAACGGGGCAGAAATCACATTATCTTTTTCATTTTTGTACTGACCTTGGCCTACGATAACTATATTACTGTCCCAATATAATCGGTTCTGATAGGTACTAAGCCTTTTTTAAGGTTAATCTAAGATTGAATAATATATCCTTTCACGAAATGTATTCTATGGTTTCTTATCAGTATTAATGGAAAATGAGGAATAATGAAAACCATATTAATAATTTTGGATTACCTTTGAATAGTAGAATTACGGAATAAAATAATGTAGGAGTAGAGTAATTTTTTGCACACGGTGCCTGGTCGAGAATAATCTCCCAGATGCTAATCTGGGACTGGCCTGGATTTATGATAGCCTCCACACTCTGGGGGAATATCCAGCGTGGCGCCTAGAACGCGGTGCTCTTGTAGATACCGTGAAACCCGACCACACACTTCAGACTCTACTTACAAAGGTCGAAAGCGAGAGACTACGAAATGCAGTAATCGTATTCACTGAAACTGTGATGCGTGTAAAAGAGGATAATAAGAGGGAGCATGAAAGAGCTCCAGGTGTGGGGTCAGCATTTCTCAGCCGTAGAGCTGAGACCCGGGGCTGTAAGATGCCACTTGTTCCATCGAAGTCAAAAGCTGCGAGATGGATGTATAGATATCCAAAAAGGAGTCAGAAAGTAGATAATAGAACAATGTTCGCCTCAGCTCCGAATCCCATATATTGGGCATAGCAGAGCGAGCACAGAAAAAACAAAGACAAGGTTTTAGTAGGAAACCGAGGTGACCATCTTGCCGCGCCTCAGAGTCCCAAATAATCCCAGGGTTACCTGCCTTAAAAAAGGATTAGTGTGTCAACAATGTCACTACCACATTGTAGGATTGTTGGGTGCGATCAACATGGAACTATATGGTTTTTAATCTTTAAAAATGTCAATATTCAATAACAAAACAAGCACCTTAGCTACTGATAACATTTCAAATTATAATTATGTCATCCACATAAGTTTTCAAAGGCCCCTTTCTGGATTTGAGACTCCTTCAAAATTTATAGTAAGCAATTAATCTTTAAGCTATTCAAATCGGTTAGTAAATGGTTTTGTTTCCCATTCTTGAGGCTAGATTATCTACATTATGTTCTTAGTACTTAAATAATGAAGTGAAAATAGTAGACAACGAATATTCGTATAATTTCGGTAATCGGCCTATAGATTGCTTTTATTATATTCGGCCAAATGCCGAATATCTACATACTATTTGACCGAATACCGAATAGCGGCGGGCGGTGAGTACACTATAACAAACGAGCGCGAAACAATCTCGTCTGTACAAATTTTGGAGCTAAAGTCTGGCCGAAATCTTTTGCCTATTATGCGGCTAATCGATCAGGGGGCTCGCCGAATATTCGGTATACTGATACTATTCGTTGTAAGCCTAGAAAATTGTATTGTCTCCATAGTTATTCCTTAAGATCCTAAAATGATACTTTAAATACAGGTACTGAACTATGGTACCAGGTACTGTGTCACGCTGGCCAGGTGGGCTGGCACAGGATTTCATTTCAAGATCTAGGTTTGCTGGCTTGTCCTTAAGCCGGTTCTTACTCTCATTATACAAAGGGATAGTAACAATATCTATTTGAAATCCAATACAATATTGTACAAATAAGACGCTTTTACCTCTTGCTAAAATAAAATACTGTGGAAGATGAAGAGAAAAGTATGGGCTTACTAGCCCCTTTCAGTTGTAGTAATTCGAGAGTATTCCTTGGAGACGCGGCGATGTCTGGTTAAGTGCGTAGCGCCTTTAGCATTTCCATAACTGCTCCTTGCCTTTAGGTCGGAACATTGCGAACAAAATATAGCGGAAATTACTTCAAAATTGGAACTAAAGATACGAGTACTTGTTTGTTACGAGACGCTTTTTAGTAGCATATTTGTTTTGCTAGACACAGTATTGTTTAAAATTAAAATTGGCTGATGTTTGACCCTTTGCAACTATTGAGTGAGTTTGCTCTCACCAATCTGTCTTAAATCCAGTCTTGTACCCAAAAATGGCAATCTAAAAAAAAGCAACTACAGAGTTTCTTGCCGGCTCTTCTCTGTAGAGGGGCATTCCGAACCGGTGGTATATGGTAAATTTTATCACTTTAAATCTATGTATGCCAGTAAAATATACTCTAAACAGCGAACAAACAGACGATATTGTAATGAAAACTAGCGTGAATTCACTCACGGCATTTCTGAAGGCATCATAATATATGCTCCGATCATATTTACTACAAAGAGATTGGTTGCCTCAGGTACGTTTTGTCTAACAAACTTGTTATAACCAATTAGAATACAGCACTAATATTACCGATTATTTTATGTGTGGCTTCTATGGACCTAGAATACAATAATTTCACCACCACATTTCATCTTAAAGGTGTCGTAAGAGCAGACTAAACTAAATTAAATGGCAGAAAAACAAGCTGAAAGAGAAGGAAAACTCAAAACGGAATTCTGTGCCAACCCTTCTTGGTGACGTGGCACAGTAGGTCAATTTCCCTCCTGTAATTGGAGGAGGCCCTATTGATAATAGTGACGATAGTTCATCTGACCAGAATGGTACGGTAGGTTCATTTAGCTTTCCTCTGTTCACTTTTTAGCAGAAATGGTAGTGATTATGACCATGAGTAAGATTGCTGCTGTTTAGCAATAAGCCCCGTTTTATTGCTAAACAGCCCGTTAACCCAACCCGTTTAATTCCATTGGACTGTCTTCTTGATCTGGGGTTTAGATGCTCTAACCTACCACCGACACAAGCTACATTGACTAAGGGGAATAGTTAACCGGAATACCCTCCGATAGGCGCAACCAGTCAGGGGCCACAGTAGAATGTATCCTCGCGAACCTATGCCGTCCCAAACGAGACGTGTGAGAGTATACGGCTGTGGATTTAGTGAGTAGCCACGTGTTCCGGAGTGCCCAACCGTAACCGCAGTTCCACAGCGTAACCTAAAAAGAGGTTACATAAGTCGCCTTTGGATCGCAGGACCCCGGTTCGCTTCCGCGGCCCAGAGGCAATTACTTTGAGTCTGGGTGTCACTCTATTTCGTGAATCTCATGTTTGTAAACTGTCCCCGCGGTACAGGTTAGCAGGGGTTTCGTATTTTAAAAAAATGGTAGCCTGCAACACCTCAAATCACAAATCTGCTAAATTCAAAAGTTTTACCGTTTTATTGTGACAAAAGCATGCAAAATCTCAAATAACAAAACAGATAAAGTCAAAAGTTCTTGTGTCAAAAGCATATATCGTACGTCCTGGTCTGACACTTTAGTATCAGTAAGTTACCAAAACACTGAAAATCGATAATCATGATGATTTCCACGATGATTTCCGATCTAGATTTTTTTGTTTAGGTTTTAAACCCGGGCAAGGCCCGGCTATAAAACGTATATCTATTCCATCAAACTTACATTTAGCCCTCTCATGGTTAATAATATAGTTGAAAACAAAAGCAAAATCTAACACTACTACTTCTACTATTCAGCCCATAGATGACCCACTGCTGAATCGGGCCTCCTCCAGTTACATGGAGGATAAATAGCCTGCTGTGCCACGCCGCCCAGACGGGTTGGCAGAGTGTTTCGTATTAAGTTCTTCTTCTCTTGCGGCTAGGTTATCGCCCTTTTCATTTCCTTTTATCAGCATCTACGACGCTCTCAGGACGGAATGGGATGGTGATACTATGTAATCTAATACGTAAATGTCCTAATACGAAAATGGTTCCATACTTTATCTGTGATAAAGTATCCTTACAATATCTAACTCAATTTACCACCACACAGAACTCAAAAGACGAATATAGAGGCAGCAGATAAAGAGAAACATAAAAAGCTTAGTAGCCCCTTTTAGTTGCAGTAATCCAAAAGAGCTCGCGCCTTTTAACATTAGTACGACTGTACGAGGGTGCTTTTCAAATAATACTCTGAAATATCTGGAATTACTGCCAGTAACGCAGGTTTAATCTGCACGTCAAATATAAGTTGCAACTGTTAAACTATAGTAGTATAAATATTTTAATTGTGTAAATTTACTAATTGTATTACATGTGGTTTGGAGTTTGTCTTGCCTTGTCTTATTATTACCTGACACTGTCCGGTTCAGGAAATACGATCTAAAACCAGTTAAAGCCCATTTACCACAGTGTGGAGAAAAAAAAAGAGAGACTTGGCTGGGAGATGTCAATGCATCCGTCATATAGCCACCACTTTGAATCATTTTCCATCTGTTTCGGTCTCTTCTTAATTCTTAAGACAATGTCACGTTGACATCAAGCGTTTATATCAGAATACCTACAATTTCTAAAGCATCGGAATCCTGATACTGCCTACAAGATCGCAGAAATTCGTTGAAGAAAATGGGAAGATTACACAATTTTATCAATTCATATAAATTTGAGCATGTCGTATGAGGCGACTAAAGGAACGCAAGAAGCAGACAACCTAGCCACAAGAGAGGGAACCGCAGAGCTCTCTTAACAATACATGTCAGCGTAGCACAGTACGCAAGTATCCCTCCAAGAATTTGAGGGAGGTCCGACTCAGCGGCGGGTAATTTATGGGTAGAAATGATGAAATGTAAAAAAAAAAAAATTTGTCTGAATCTATAAATACTGTTTTTTCAACGTTGCCTCTCTAGTCCTATACAGATAGTGGACACGATACCACATGTAGTGCCTTTCAGTATTACCATAAGTATGCCATGTTGCCTACTAGCCTATCCCTGGGAAATATCACAGAAATAACACGGGAACTGAATTAAGGAAAGCCTCATATTTCATTCAGCTACAGGCGGCGTTAGAAAGGCCAAAATGTCAGCACACCATGATCCTTTTGTCTTTAATTCTGAGAGCGAGCTGAACGGAAAGGTCATTTTAAACACACGCCCCTCGTATTCAGTAAAATTTGCTGCCAATTCATTCATAGCTAAGGTACATATTTTAGACGATTTTAGATCAGTGGTGACAATAACAACTCGTACGTAATTTTACGTAATTTCATTACCAACTTGGCAAAACCCGTGAACGAAAATCCATTATGAAATTAATGAAACATGCTAGTTAATGGAGATTAAAAATAAGTTTTACCTTTTCTCCTGACTGATTATTATTTATTCACAGTTTCCAGAATAATTAATAAGTGTTTTTCGGATGTGTTTTATTTACTGTGTGTGGTATAAACACCAGTCTACATGGGGCATACGTGGTGGATTATAGCTCGACCCTTCTTATGAAGAGACCTTTTTCCAGACAAAAGGGATAAAATATAGCGCAAACGCTTATTAAGACAATGCATTAAAATAATGCCGAGCAAAAATAACCTGTTATTTATTCATTTATGTCGTGTAGTGACGGATTTAGAATACATAATGTCACTACCCCATTCCATCCTAAGGGTATCGTAAGACAAAAGGAAATAATAAGGCCGATAACCTAGCCGTACAAGAAGTAAAACTTGAAACGAAAGCATGTGCTACCCGTCTGGCCAGCTTGGCATAGACGCTTTTTACAAAAAAAAAAACATTTTTTCTGACACTATTTTGAAATCAAATTTATTTTCAATTTTTAGTTCGATTTTCTATAAAAGCGTATTTTTATAGTTTTTTTTTAAACTATTATGTATTTTTATTTTTTAGTTGAAATATCATAAAGCTATTGCTAAATAATCACTAAAAATATAGCAATGGCTTTATGATATTAACATCTCTATTAGCTATTGCATCGAAGAGCGGTGTTCCACCTTGATCACTGTTATTATTATTATTCTATTAATAACAACGGGTCAAAATGTTTAAAATATTGAATTGTCATCGGTCCATATTAAGTAGGTATGCCAAATTTCGTGTATATCCGACGTTTTTAACTGGGTCAAAATCATGTTCAAAGATTCCGTTACATACATACATTCATACATACAAGCGAAGCTCATAAAAGCGTATTAATATAATACTTTACTTTGCGGTCCTTATTTCACGAAACACCACAACCCGCTCGGCAGAGCAAAATATAACCTCGATATAAAATATATTTCACAAATAAATAAACCGTAAGTCAACTTAGCTGCACTGCGCTTCGCCCCCAAGCACTTGATTTTGTTTATTGCCGAAATGAAAGTTACTTTTACAGTTATGAGAGCGCAAACACACTTCTAGTGCTAAGTTACCACTGTAAGTTGTATCTCTGACGATAACTTCCTAATTGCACTCCGCAGGATTGAAACAAAGGTACGTACACACAAAGTGATGTATTACATAAAGTCACTAATGTAAACTAGTGTACCAACTTGGTTAGCCAAGATGGCTGCTTTTAACGCCCGCTTCATCTCGCGTGAGATCTAAGTTTAGCTTAATAATATTAGCAACATTTGCTTACGACCTTTATGTTTCTTGTCACCTTTTTCTTAATTTTAGCTATTGGATCACTACCGATTCCCGCCAAAACTAGTGGGACAACCCGTATTTACATGCTTACACCAACTGTCAGTTTTCACTCTACTGACCGCGGGTGGCAATGACTGACACATTATGGTACAATGGCTGCCGGGACCGACGGCTGTACGTGCCTTCCGAAATACAGAAAAGTTAAGAAGTTACAAATGATCGACATCCCTCCAATATTCAGCAGAGACAGACGTTGATTGGGTTCCAGACTGTCCGTTTTATGTACCCACATGTTTTGTATGTACAAAAATGCTTCAATTCTGGGCTTAGTGGGTTACCTGTTAAGATTTATCTACACGGACCAAACATGTGTATTAGCTCATCTTGAATAAGCCTATTTTTGGTTGAATAAATTATTTAATTTCAGAATAGATTTGGCTATAAAACCTTTACCACACCACTGGATATACTTAAAGATACAATTGGTCGGCTGCTTATGGATCACCGTTCTCCGGGGTTTCATTCAGAGTCTAGTTACGGTCTTTGTGTAAGCCAGAGAGAAACTTGTCATGCATCATTTGTATCCATTAATTACATATAAAGACTGTGCCATACAGAAAGCCATAGACGTTTTTCTCGATAAAATTGGTTCAGGATCTAAGATAGATAATGTATATCGGGCTCAAATTGGTGCTGCTCAACGGGGAAAGGACCATACAAAATACTGCAGCAGCATAACACCGATTGTGGAGGACCTATGTCGTGCTGGTATAGAGACGTCAAAAGTGACCGTCAAAAGGCTCAAAGTCACCCTAAGGGCAAAAGAGAGAGGGTTTGCTCTAAGTTTCCATGCGAGATCGAATCATAAATGAGGAGATACGCAGGAGAACCGACATAGCCGCAGGATTGCCAAACTTAATCTACAGTGGGCAGCATATAGCTCGACTGACGCCCGATGGGGCAGAAAAGTCCACCAGTGGCGACCGCGTTCCGGAAGGCACAGTGCTGGTAGGCTTCCCACACGGTGGACCAATGACCTGGTTAAGTTCACTGGAAAACGATGGATGCTGGCGGTTCAGGACCGGCCTTCTTGGAAATCCTTAGGGAAGGCCTATGTCCAGCAGATGATGTTATGATGATCTCTGGTGTTACATACGCCCACAAATGACGGTAAAGATTTACCATAATCTTAAATACTTAATACAATGGGCCATTGTCTTGAGCCAAACGTGTATAAAAAAAGAAAGCTATGCATTATTAACAAGGGCCCACAAAAACAACATAATATAGTAAAGTTGTGGAATGTTGTTCGGGCAAAATGCTAAGCATTTTAGTCGAAACTATGACAACAAAACCGCTTCCCATTTCGGATATTCCGTACAAATAATGTGTTCAGATATCAATTTTGAGTAACATAGAGTCAATCGAATGGCAACTGCACACATTCCAATCGATACACTATTGGTTCAGCACGAAAACAACACATTTGCAGTTAGAACAACAATAAAAGGGTATCGTTTTCCCAACGTGTTGAACATCAGCAAACAACGCGTTGTGATGCAGTCTCACGTTTATAGAACGAGCGCATCGGGAGATAATCTCACGGTGTATACAGGGCCTAAACTGGGTCTCCAAGTCTTCATATCTATAAGATTATCTGATATATAATATACTAGCGACCCGCCCCGGCTTCGCACGGGTGCAATTATGCATGTATTGTACATATAAACCTTCATCTTGAATCACTCTATCTATTAAAAAAACCGCTTCAAAATCCGTTGCGTTTTAAAGATTTAAGCATACATAGGGACGGACAGATAACAGCGACTTTGTTTTATACTATGTAGTGGTAGAACTAGAACCCATTTCGACATGTTAAGAAATTAAAATATTTAGCCAAAAAAAAAGGTTCACGGTATTCATAAAAATGATTAGCTTGGCCTTGTCTCAATCACATTGGGGAGCTGACAATCTAATGTAACAAGCATTTCTTGTACTACTTACTACCATTACTATCTTAAAACTAATAAAATTATTACATTTCCATCGTGCAAAACCGACTGATAGGCTTCAAGTTAGGTTACCCTAGCGTATTCTTCTTCTTTAGGTGCCATTTCCTATCGAAAGTTGGCAATCATATTGGCTATCTCAATTTTGCTGATTGGAGCACGAAACAGTTTTGCAGCTGATGTTGTGTCTAACTTTTAGAGTAAGTTTTTGAGCCAAGATATCTTCCTGGTGTCCTTCTGTCCTTTTTTATCTTGAATGATCAATAATTGATCATTGAAGATAAAAAATTGAACAAGCTCACGCGTATTAAAAAAACTATTAGCGTAACGGTTTGAGTCAAGATATCCTTTTAAGGCATTTTTTATCCTGAGTGATTAATTGAAGGAGGTCAAAAATTAGAATGTTTAATTGAATCAATAAGGTCACTCTACGAAACATGAAATAGATTGCATTGTGATAGCCAACCAAACATGTCAAGTCTGTTAGCATTGTTGGTCTATGTCGGGCGTATAGTCTTGCGAACACGTAGCATTCGTACGTGCCCTGAAATGTACTCTGTTTAATGTGTATGACACGCGGCCTGATGTTTTGTCGAGCACTTCCATTTTATGTGTTTCAATTCGATATCGAGGGAGTTACAGTGAAAAATGATTATGGTGAACCAAGAGGCTGGATTCGGCGAGTGATGGATCAAGGTGAGAAAGAAAATACGTTTTATGTGTTTATTTATAGCTGCCGGTTCATTTTTATACGTTTATTTGATATATATATTTTATGTACTTGATTTTTAGTACGTCTGAAAAACATTAGGGAAAACATTCAGTTCCTAGTAGTCTATAGAGATACTCGAGAATCTAAAGAGTAGTGTACTTGCTAAAATTAAAATCATCATAATAAAAAAAAATACGAATGTTATCACACATGTAATAAAACCAAAATATACCAAAACAGCTTCCAAAATGCAAAAAAACAAATTCAAAAATTTCCAACAGGTCTTAACAGGCAATAAACTGAAGGAATTGCCTGTTAAGACTCTGCTTAGATATTGCTTGCTTAGATTTTAATCTGTTCATCCATTTTGCAGATTTGGCACACACAGACCGACGGACATCAATCTAATAGCAACCCTTTTCGTGCGTAGATAAAAATAAAACTTACACCCATTCTATTTTTAATTCCATAGCACCAGGTTTCAACTTGTTTCGCTAATTCCATAACTTGCGACAACTTATTAAAATCTTCTGTGACTTCAATAGCGACTTGAATAAAAATACTTTGACTCTACTTTATCTTAAGAGGCATCAAAAAACTTTAGAAAGCTCGTAGAATCTTAAGTTACAATCGCACTTTGACCCAGCCGTGTGTGAAGAGTACAAATGAACTTTTAAACAAGCTCGGGTGATCTGTTCGCGAGAAACACTGATTGCTTTAAGAGAGTCGGAACGAGGTCTACTTTTGTACTGCGGAAATGGAAGTTTTGCAAAGTTTCAACAATTTAAACTCAGCCTTGGCATGTTTTAGGTTATTAAGTTTTTAGATACGTGTTTGTTACGAACGCGTTTTTATATGTGAGGTACATATAAAAACGCGTTCGTACTTACTTTTATATTTTCCTTTATTACACCAATATAATCATTTTAATTTTTGAAAAAAAAAATTAGTGAACATTGCGTTGGTTATATGATTTTTAGATGAATAGAGATATGGAAGGAAGATTAAATGTTTTCCCCATCGACCATGCTGCCACCTTGTTGTGGTGAAGGGGCTAGCGTGTCTTTAGGATCCACGGGGAGAGCCCAGTCGAAGAGCGGCACACAGAGGCGTGGTGGTTCTTGGCTCCGGGGACCCCTCTGTCCTCAGAGTTGCCTCAAAAGCCTTAAACTGCCGCGACACACGGCACGGTGATAGCAGTGGAGGGCGGCTAGGCAGGCGGGCCATGGCTGCCGCCGTAACTAAGCGCCGCGTGGATTAGGCGCGTTTCATCCGGCGCCTGACGGAGGCACGTGCAATGTCCCGTACGTGCCTCTCAATGGGTTAGAGAGCGTCCAGAGTTCCCCATGAAAGCGTGGGGCCTACATCTACAAGCGGGCCGACGCCCTATCAGGGTCGCGGAGCATGCTCTACATTTGGGAAACCCGTGACCTTGTTTCGGGCAGTTGAGGGACACCGTTGGTTTTAGTGAGTAGAGTAGGTTAACGCGCAATAACACGGCTGGCTTTTATCTATGAGGATTTCCAACGTAAAAAAGGAAGATTAAATGTTTTAATTAAGAAGACCATTTCCTCGATCTTACTTACAGTGTTCTTTGGACCAATATGTCACAAAAGTATGTGTACATTTATTGGAGATGTCTTAGGTTTTTACGATCCTTGTACGTCATTTACCGCAACATGTTCATATTTCATATGCAAGTAGGGTTAACTATATCTACTCAATGGCTTTTGGCTGAAATGATGATGACTCCATGATGTTTTAAGCGAGGGCCGGCCGCATGCTGCATACCTAGTGAAGACACTAAATAGTTACTGGCCTGATGAGCAAGGCATTTGCTTACAATCCATCGACCCCCAACGATTTTTGTAAAGTCGTCCGTCTACTTAATCGGGACTCGACCTACGCTTAGCTTTCGGAAACCTAGTCGCCAATCCAGGACTGTTGTTCTAATGTTGGGAGTTCTTAGAACATATAAATCTTTCATTATTTTTATTTATTACTAGCTTTTGGGCGCGGCTTCGCTCGCGTGGACTTCGTACCCGTGCTTATCTCTATGCATTTTTTTTTATGAATATAAAAGTGGTTATTGTGAATAAACTATGATAGTTACATATGTGTTCTCGGACTTTTTTGTAGATTTTAATAAGACCTACAAACTCGTAGTACTTCATTTTGTTCTATTGTCAATAGTTTTTGCAGCGCACGCGTAAATAGGTTTTCGATTTCACACCTTGGGTTACAAAATCGCAATTTTCATACGGATCCCTAATTCCTTTGAAAATAAAATATAGCCTATAACCTTCCTCGATAAATGGACTATCTAACACTGAAAGAATTTTTGAAATCGGACCAGTAGTTCCTGAGATTCGCGCGTTCAAACAAACAAACAAACTCTGCAGCTTTATATATTAGTATATAGATAATAACGTTTGTATCCATATGCTTCATGAACTACTACTAAGCCCAAAAATGATCTGCTGCTGTGTTGGGCCTCCTCTATTACATGGAGGGTGATTAATTAGCCTGCTGTGCCACGATGGCACAGGGTTTCGATTCAAGTTTTCCTTCTCTTGCGGCTAAGCTTACGGCCTTATCATTTCCTTTTATCGAAACTTACGACACCCACAGAATGGAATAGGGTGGTGACACTATGTATTCGAAATCCATCACCATACTGTCAAAGAATCCTTAATCACTATCACTATCACTACATAGTATAAAACAAAGTCGCTGTCGTCTGTCCGTCCCTATGTACGGTTAAATCTTTAAAACGACGCAACGGATTTTGAAGCGGGTTTTTTTAATAGATAGAGTGATTCAAGAGGAAGTTTATATGTATAATATATCCATAATTGCACACGTGCGAAGCCGGGCGGCTCACTAGTAGTAAAATAATTCTTACCCACCTTACACTTTCTTTAAGCGGATAATTAAAAATAGAATAATCCTATTTTGCATCCCATGTTTCACATACTAACACATACAAGTTCCATTGTGAAAGTTCATAACTGTCCATTTACGCTACATTCTAATGTTTGAAGTTTGGCAAGTTCAATAATACGATAGTATACCTCCCGTTATAGCTCTTATCTAGTATGCTTCTAGTTGTACGGTCGGAGTTCATAAAATCTAATAGGTTGATGGCAGCGTGTGATATAATTTGCGCTTACGTACGAGTATTTAAGCTTGATGAACTTCCTTATGACTATAAATACTTTAGTATGTAGGTTGTAAATTCTACAATCCGTGTGGTGACGGATTTAGAAAACATAGTGTCACCACCTCATGCCATTAACAGGGTGTCGTGAGAGCCGACAAAAGAAATAGCAAGGCTGAAAACCAAGCCGTAGGAAAAGAAAATCTATGAAAAGAATCCTGTGCAGACAGGTTACTGTCTGGCCAGCATGGCATCGTAGGCTAATTTGTCTGTCTCGTTGGTCTAGTGGTTAGATGTGCCGCCCTTGGACCAATGGGTCCCGGGTTCGATTCCGGGGTCGGGCAAGTGTCTTTGTCTAAACCAGAGGCACTGGCTCGGAGTCTGGGTGTCATTTCTATTTATAATATGTATGTATTTACAAAAAAAAAATGTATATAAGTAGTTTATCATCCATCTCGTTACCATAACACAAGCATTAAGTTGATTAGCTTGGGACGAGATGGCGTTGTGTGAAATGTCCAAGGATATTTATTTATTTATATAATTGAGCCAGTGGTGGGTAATTTATGGGCTGAGCTGTAGAATTCTACAAGCTGATCAGAGTAGGCATTGTATTGTTGTATATTGCGATAGTAGCACTACACTCTTCTGTTAGAATTAGTGTGTATATTGAATATTCTTTATACGAAATTAGGCACCCCGGGTTCGATTCCGGGAACAGGCAAGTGCCTTTGTCTAAATCAGAGGCACTTGCTTTGAGTCTGGGTGTCATTTGTGTTCGTGAATTACAGGTTCATAAACTGCAAGTCAGTTCAGTCTATTCGATCAAATTAGACCTTTCACATTACGCGTCTAGTCAGTTGCGCTCAGCATCTTCAGATATTGAATTTTAAAATAAAACCCATCAAAATTATAGCTATTTGGGATGCTTTTGAACAAGATCGGAAAAGGAAACGTCGACATTGTCTGCAACTTTAAGAGAGTACCCAACAAAATTTATTCAGTTTTACCGTAGGTCCGTAGAATCTTTTGATGAACTCCTTACGATTATGAAATGTTACATAACTAAAAATGATAAGAAATGTTATGCCGCTCTTGCGTCGACCGACAATGCGTTGACGGAAACGGAACCGACGCGTTAGTGCGTCGAGCGTACAGTCGACGCACTAACGCATCATCGGTTAGGTGCGAAAGGTTGAATGTTTTATCATACATTTGTCTGTTTTGGAGTTACGCGACCGATAATACGCGACGCATTTTCCGTCAGATGTAAACTGACCCTAAAACCAGCGTTTACACAAAAATACATCGAGAAAATCTGTCGACTGAAAACAAACAACTTCACTTTAAAAAAACAAAAATACAATGGCTGGGAACTTTACCTAATTAATTACAAAGAAGGTTTTAATTTTAAAAGTCAATAATTCTTTTTTTAGTTGTGGTTATAATACTGCCGGCAGAAAACATTTTCTGGGAAAAATCCACGTACATCCACGTGGAAAATCCCGGAAGGTTTTGTTTCGACTTTTCCTTACGGCGGTCTTATCTACCTAATCAAATCTCAAGATACGGTCTTAAGATAGAATGGGGTTGAAGGTTTTATGCATTCCCAATCAATAGCGGATACACTTTCTTCAAATATTGAAATTAATCTAACCGTATTCGAGAACAACTGCACTATGTATCTCAGCCTTATTACACTGTATACTATGGACTTTGTTATTTACAAATCCATACATATTTAAAGTTAAATTGTCATCATCAGCCCACATTAGTCCACTGATGGACATAGGCCTCCCCTAAAGAGCACCATAGCGCCCTGTCTTCAGCTTGACGCATCCAGCTGCTACCCGCAACCTTTCGCAGATCGTCGCTCCATCTAGCAGAGGGCCGTCTCACGCTACGCTTGCCGATTTTTTATAAAATATAAATATGCTTGGACATTTCACACAATGCCATCTCGTCCCAAGCTAAGCAACTTAATGCTTGTGTTATGGTAACGAGATGGATGATAAACTACTTATATACTTTTTTTTTTGTAAATAGGTACATACATATTATAGATAGAAATGACACCCAGACTCCGAGCCAGTGCCTCTGGTTTAGACAAAGACACTTGCCCGACCTCGGAATCGAACCCGGGACCCGTTGATCCAAAGGCGGCACATCTAACCACTTTATAGTTCCTGTATGACTGAAATCCCTCCTGCCTTCAAAAGTTCTGAAGTAACTCCGTCTTTACCGTAGGCCTTTATAGTTCCTGTATGACTGAAATCCCTCCTGCCTTCAAAAGTTCTGAAGTAACTCCGTCTTTACCGTAGGCCTGATCCAGCACGATTCGTTTGGCTGATATCAGGCAGTTCGTCGGTGTCGGGGCGTACCATGGTGGCCTTTCCATCCTGGATAGAACGTAGTTACATTGTAATATTCCTCAATATTCGATATTCAACGAATCTCAAAACAAATTGACTGCTTTGTTGGTGTAGGGATTGGATGTGCCGCCTTTCGATCACAGGTCCCCGGTTCGGTTCCGGGGTAGAGCGAGTGTCTGTGTAAACCAGGGGCATTTTCTCTGAGTCTGAGTATCATTTGTATTCGTGAATTAGTTACATGTTTGTAAACTGCCCATCGCTGGGGTTTCTAATTAATGAAGGAGCTTTGTATTTAAAAAAAAATGATTTGATAAAGATTTGTTGGTCTGATCAGATAAACAGATAGCTATAATTTAATAAACAAAATTAACGTAAGTATACGTGTCTTTATTGCGATAAAAATATGAAGGTAAAATACCTTGCCTGCCGTTTCGGCATGAATTGCATCAGGTCTTGGTCACGGGCTGACTAGTGACGGCTCAGCATTTGTTTTCGTGAAGCGTGTGTCTCGTCACATACCCTCTAAGCGCTTGCCTTGTCACTTTTTTATAATTGTTTTGTTCGGTAGTTTGTAACACAGCGCTAATGACATCCTTAGCTCTACGCAGGCTCTACTTAGGCACTCTTTGGAGTAGGTGCCTATTAATCAGTTGGTTATAAGCGATAAAGTCAAAGTCAGATCGTTTGCTATATAACGGCATATAATTGGCGAAAAAAGTCCACTGATTTATTTTCGTTATTTATGCTTTTATTATTACGTTTAGTAATATATTAATTGTTATTACTTCGCTCGGCGGTTCAGCATTGACAGACAACGCGGGGCAATGCTGCTAGCCTTCTTGGCACCTTACGCGATGACTGTAAACTAGGGAAAGTTCATTTGTTTATATATTAATCTTTTTAGTATATATTCAGTTATAGTTGGTATAGTGTTTTAGAGTAAAGTATTAGACAGTTTACTACTAGTTCGAAACGCAATCATTTCTCAGAATAACTGCAAATAACTCAGAGGCTTGTCAGTTTTTGTTTATACTTTGCGGTCCTATTTAACATTTATAGTTACAATTAAATATAGATAAACTAACATAAATTAATCTATGCGTTAACTATGGGTGTCGTGAGAGCCGATAAAAGTCCTATAATTTAGCCGTAAGAGAAGGAAAACTTGATACGAAACTCTGTGCCAACCTACCTGGCAGTAGGCTAATTACCCTCCTTGTAACTGGAGGAGGCTCATCTTTGGGCTGAGTTGTCATTTTTTCTGTAACAAATATATAACAAACTGCTTTTCTGGGTCCAAAAGGCGTCATTAGAAACGTGAATATTAAAATAATAACAAGTGCATTTACTCTCTCGATTGAAATTTTGATGTACATTTGTGTAATTCTATGCTAATTTGTTTTCAAAAATCCATTGTTCTCACTTCTTTTTATTTTATTTTTTATTTAATGAAACGTTTAAATATTTGTGTATGTACACCGATTGTGTACGTACACCTTTTTGAGAATTAGGTTGACATTTATGATCCGATTTACGATATACTTCTTTAGTTTGATCCGGAAGCGTTACTATTTGGTCCCATAAACATTAACGTAGTTTGATAACTACAGAGTTTTCATTTTAAGGTTTTTTTTATTCACATTATTGTTTACGTGGAAGATGTAATTTTAGTATGTTATAATGTAAATGAAGTTGTGAGCCAGGATCGTAGCAAGTGGAAGGATGTGATCTTTGCCTATCCCTGCCGGAAATAGACATGACTCAAGGAATGTATGTATGTATAGTGTACCTGAAGTAATGTAGAAAATTCCTACTGTACTTTGTGTACTTTACAGAAAAACCTATTACAGACACCAATAAGTAAAAAATAAATTAATAGGTACACCTCTAATGCAAACCTTTAATAATAATAAATAAAATACTCTATGGCTACGCCAAAGTGACAATACGTCATGTTTTTTCGCTCTTAAAAATGTTTACAAAAATTATTATTTCTACCGATTTTTTATTATTATTAGCAATAAACAGAATACAGAACAATAATGCACCCAAAAATACATAAAATGCATATACGAAATGTGTTATATCATCATCTGCAATGGAGCGAGGAATCAATCCAAGACGTCAATGCCGTGAGCCATATGAAGCAAACGCACGCATAACATCTGCAGCTGTCTCATCAAACCGGGTGCAGTCATCCGATGAAGAGTACTTCACGCCTCCGGGGACTGCATCCAGCAGTGAAGATGAGCCAACACCATCGCCCTCCCTTAGCCGAAGACCTGCGCGGAGAGGGCGGCCGCCGCTGCCAGCCAGCTTGGGGTCTACAGGGCATAGGGCCCTGCCAACGGCTCCCGCTACTGGTGGTGTAATGCGCCGCATGAGATGGACAAATAATTTAAATGAAAGTGTCATACGGGCCTACTATGGGGCGACAGATGGGGGAACCAATCTCACTGCGTATCGATCCAGGTTACTTGCGTTGTTTCAGGAACTTCACCCAGACGTCACAGTCACTGCGCAAAGACTGTCGGACCAGGTACGGGCTATTCAGCGATTAAACCTACTGGAACAACCCGTACTTGAGCGATTGCGCCTCGAAACATTACCACCTCAACCTGTTTCTAGCGTGCAGGTGACAACACCCACTGCTGCATGTTTGTTACCACCAACATCAGGGGAACAATTAGATTTGGGACAGATTGAAGAGGTAAGTTTAAACGACCAGTACAATGAGCAATTGAGGAGGATTCTGGAAGAGACAATTGAGGAATATCGACTTATCCCAATGACCTCTAGACCTCGTATACCTCGTTTGCCTATGCATAAACGGAATATGGCTTTGGTGAGTGCCCTGGATAGTCTCCTGATGGATAAACTTAACTGTGTCGGAGATTTGACTGAGTTGCATTTTATTCTGTACTGCGGTGCAGTTGCGGTTTGTCGTGTAGCAGGTGTTACCTTTCCAAAAAATAGCACTGCTTCACGGCATCCTGAATGTAAACCCGCTTGGCAGTACAGAATAGAAAAACGCATCACTGCAGCCAGGACACTCATAGCGAAGCTATATTGTTTCATGACGGGCAACACACGCCCTAGGGTAATGCGCTATGTGATACAAGCCTTTGCCGGCACCGGTGTCCGGCAATGCGATTACGCCGCTTGTGTCACAGAGCGCATCGATTACTTTAAACAAAAAGTTTATGCATGGGCGAAGCGTATACGTAGGTATAGGGAGAGGGCTGACCGATTTAATCAAAATCGCCTCTTTCAGAATGATCAAAAGATAATCTATAGAAATTGGGAACGACCTCAGCCTCCAACGGCTGACTTATCAACGCCTGATGCTGACACAATGTTGGCATTTTGGCGAAACATTTGGTCACGGCCCGTTGATCATCTAGAGGGCCAATGGATTGGTGTTGTTGGCCGTGCATGTGAGCAGATAACACAGATGGAGCCAGTACACATCGAGTTAGATGATGTCATTTCTGCCATTAGATCGGCACCTAATTGGAAAAGCCCTGGTCCAGATGGCTTGCACAACTTTTGGTTTAAAAAAGTATGTAGTTGTCATGCACGGCTAGCAACACTCTTCCAAGCAGCCCTGGAGGCTGGATCGCTCCCAGATTTCATGACGACTGGGGTCACACACCTCATTCACAAATCAGGTCGTATCTCGGAACCTACGAATTACCGCCCGATAACATGCTTGCCTACTATCTACAAGCTCCTTACATCCATAATTAAATTCAAAATTGTAAACCATATTTTGGCAAATAATATTTTGGCGTCAAATCAAAATGGATGTAATGCCGGGTCCCGGGGTACAAAAGACCTCCTCCTCATTGACATGGCTATTTGCCAACAAGTTCGGCGGTCCAAAAAAAATATCTCTATGGCCTGGATTGATTACAAAAAGGCCTATGATTCGGTACCCCATTCATGGCTTATGAGAGTACTAGATTTGTATAAAGTTGATGCAAATTTATGCCTTTTCCTAAGCTCATGCATGAGGCAGTGGAGCACGGTTCTTTATCATCCGGGGCACAGACATTTTTTTGAAGCGTCGGAACGAATATTGATAAAGCGTGGGATAATCCAAGGTGATAGCCTCAGTCCACTGTGGTTCTGCTTGGCATTGAATCCTTTAAGTATTTTACTAAATGATTCAATGCCCGGCTACCGACTTCACAGAGGGGGTAAGACCATATCACATCTCTTGTATATGGATGACCTCAAGTTGTACGCACCAAAACAATCTGACCTGATGGCACTACTACAAGTTACAGAGACTTTTAGTTCCGCCATCAGTATGGAGTTTGGTGTTGACAAATGTGCGGTCATAAATGTACAAAAGGGTAGAGTTGTAAATTCGGAAAATTTACAACTCTCAGAAAATGTGATTCTTAGATCCCTCTGTGAATCGGATACCTACAAATATCTTGGTATGTAGGAGGCATTAGGAATTGCTGACAGTGATGTGAAACAGCAGCTCAAAACGCGTTTTTTGAGACGCCTGACAAAAGTGCTGAAAAGTCTTTTGTCTGGCGGAAACAAGGTTCGTGCATTTAACTGCTGGGTTATACCTGTGATCGCTTATTCTTTCGGCATACTAAGATGGACTCAATCAGAGCTGGACGCCATGGACAGGATGGTCCGTCGACAATTGACAGCATTTCGAATGCATCATCCCCGCTCCTCCGTTATGAGGCTGTACATCCCCCGGAGGTGTGGCGGGTGCGGCTTTCTTAACGTCAAATCCCTACACAACCGGAAGATCTGCAACCTCAGGGACTATTTTCTCAGGGTAGATGACGAGATGCATCGAGATGTTGTCAAGGTTGACTCTGGCCTTACCGCGCTATCCATGGCAAAACAGAACTGGCGCAGACCACAGGTTCTTAGTATTTCGGAACGCAAGGCTATATGGAAGGGTAAAGAGCTACACGGACAATTCTACTCTGCTCTGACAGGACCAGAGATAGATCAACTCGCTTCCGTCTCCTGGTTACGCTTCGGTAACCTCTTTGGGGAAACTGAAGGGTTTGTCTTTGCAATTATGGACGAAGTTGTCAAGACGAACAACTACCGGAAATATATCATTAAGGACGGGACAGGCGACATTTGTCGGGCATGTCACTGTCCCGGTGAATCCATCAGACATGTTGTTTCTGGTTGTTCTCGTCTTGCCAACGGGGAATACTTGCACAGGCATAACCAAGTAGCTGGGATAATCCATCAGCAACTTGCCCTTCGATATGGTAATGTGGAATCAGAAGTACCATATTACCAATATAAACCTGAACCAGTTCTGAGTAATAACCATGTCACGCTCTACTGGGACCGATCTATCGTCACTGATAGAACCATCATGGCTAATAAGCCTGACATCGTGGTAATAGATCGGTCGACGCGTCGTGCAATGCTTATCGATATCACTATTCCCCATGATGTCAACCTCGTGAAGGCTGAACATGAGAAGATCAGCAAGTACCTAGATCTATCTCACGAGGTTGGTGCCATGTGGAATATGGATTCGACAATCATTGTACCGATAGTTATATCAGTGCATGGACTGATGGCGAAGAGCTTTGACCAACACCTACAGAAGCTCTCGCTAGGCTCCTGGGTGAAGAGCCTGATCCAAAAGGCAGTACTTTTGGATACGGCACGTATTTTGAGGAGGTTCCTCACTCTGGATCCCTGACCACCGGTGGTTTGGGCCTTCGGCTCCGCCATGGGTGGGATTTTTTCTATTTTGTATGTATTTTTTTTTAAATAAATGTATTTTTTATTTAGTTTATTTAAAAAAAATATTTCTAAAATATGATTAATAAAGATATGTGTATAATAAAGTACTATTATTTGTATGTGCTACCTATACATAATAATATATCTTTATTTTGTCATTTTACACTTTTTAATTTTTGAAGTCCTATACTAGTTTTTGGTTTAAAAGGAAATTCGCGTTAGATATCAACCAAAACACAAAGACTAACTGCGGCATGTGGCATGCTACATTTCAAACTGGCCATACAGAATTCAGGTCACTTCTATAAATGATTGCCCATTGTTTCACGTAAACTGCAATATACTTTGGCGCTATTTGAGTAAGTTTGAAATTCGTTCCACATGAATTGTGTCTCAAAAGACAACTCAGCGATTTATCACAAGTGCTTAATATTCTGGAAGTTATATTACCTCGGCGGTGCCGCGATAGAATAATGTCAGTCATGGCTGTCGATGAACGAAATAGGTAGATTAATTCGAGTGGAAAATAGGTAGATTAATGCTACAACGTAGCTAAAATGTAAACGGAATCGTGTGTCAAAACGAAAGACAACGTTGTGCCGATTATACCTATAATGGCTTAATGAATGGCTTAATATGTATCATAAAATAGTGTCACGGTGTTTGTTATTGAACTCCTCCGAAATGGCTCGCCGATTTTCATGAAATTTTGTGTGCATATTGGTTAGGTCTGCGAATCGAATCGGATATTTTCTATTCCCCTAAATATCAAGGTTTGTCCGCCACTAAACTTTTTTTGTATCTTATAGACAAAAAAAACTTTTTTTTTATGATGTAACATATAAAAATACATACATCCCTAAATGTTCACCCCTCTATAATGAACCCCTATTTTTAATAGCGATAATTATATGGCAAAACAATGTATACCGGGTCAGCTAGTACCTATATTATAAAATACAAAACTTTCATAGGAAACCGTGACCCGCATACAGAATGTCTGATCATTTAACGTGTTCCAAATTGTACACAGAGTACAAAGGTTCTTTTTCGAAAAAGTTACCATAATAATACTTTCGATCTGGAAAAGGAAGATCATTTTTCTTTTTTTTCTTCAAAAAAGCGTGTTTCATGGTCGTAAAAAAATCTGTGACTTTAACATCACACACTTGTAAAATCATCCTGAGACAGCACACACACAATGAAATCCACACATCCTATAGGCTCGCAGGGTGGATAGAAGATATTTCTTACATTAAGTGACGAATTTTTATAGCTTGTACTTGACAGTAGGTAATTTTAATATTTGTGTTTAGTTCGAGTTAAAGAAAGTATCTTTTATTATGCGCTGTTTTGAAAAAAAACCCTATGTATGTCTATTTACACCGTACTTACTTACACGCTTGGTTAATAGTACACATCTCGTTGTAGACGGCTTAAATCACTACAAGAGCACAATATATATTAGACAGACACTCATCAGCTTTAATCTGGTTAATTATGTAATTTAAACGTTTCACAGTTCGCTTAATACTAAAACAAGCAAAGGCGAAGAGGATATTGTCTCTCACTTTCTCCTATCCTATTGACAAATACAATGACTCACGTTTTTAGCCAAACTAACAAATTGTTAAATAGGAAACTATCATGATATAGAAGTGAAAACTACGAACATAAGTCTCCACTAAAGATCTCTAAAACACTACACCAGAATATAAATACCTCAAGATCCTTACTGTCAAAATATCCGGCTTAGTAAGGCGAATAATTCAAACTCAGGCTGCTATCAAACCATTACGTTTTATGTGTCTATTAAGTTAGCGAGTAGCTATCGACATACGTACACGCGTGTACCGTTTAAACCTTGCCGAACAGTGTGCCGTACGTACCGATTGTAAATATGAAGGCAAATATTTAGAAAATTAGAAATATTAATGGACATTAAACATGCGATAACCACAGTACACGTGATGTAGTATTTATATCAGTTGATCTAAACTTTCAATACCTGTGTATTTTTGGATAATAAATGAAAGTCAAATCAACACTCATTTAATCTAGTCGGCTCATTAGAGCTGATTTGTCGAGCCAAACAATAAAATAAAATTTAACATTAAAAATTATACATTTACCACCGATGCATCTCTACAGTAATTTTGTACAGTTATTACGTAGGGAGAGCGGGGTTGGTGTTAACGGAGGTAAGAATTAACAAGCTTATTCCTGCCAAACGTGAAGGGTTAAAAATATGAAACTTGGTTTAGGATAACTCTATACACAGCCGAACATGTCCTGATTGGTCGGTTATCAACCGGCCGTCGTTAGTGATAGTTATGCGTAATAACCTCGGATTTAAAGGTAAACAAACTTTTCGTACTTCTAGATAAATTGATTTAACATCTATTTTTTCGCTAAATTCAATCAAAGTTTATCCTAATTAAAATTCTGTTTTATTGACTTAAAAACCAATCTACTTGTTTGTGATTATTTTGACTAGATTACTTTCTGTAATTGATGAAGTATAAAAAGCCACCTTGGGGCTAAAATTAACAAATTGAATGGGGTAAGTATTAACATGTTAATTTTCCAGAATTAAAAGAAAAAAACGCTAATACCCACTCAATTGTTGTTAATTAGTGCAGATTTATATGATAATACTATTTTCTTACCTCAATAAGAAACCTATTTTTATTTATATATATTTAGGTTAAACATATTTAAACTGTAGCAATAATTGTTATTAAGTGTCGATTTAAAATAATTTTCTTCATTAATCAGTTAGGATCTGAAATAATGAAGAAAATTCATAAGAAAGTACTGATTTGGTTAAAATTATAGACAACTAGCTGACCCGGCGAACTTTGTTTCGCCTTAAAGGCAATAAATGAGCAGATTTTTTATTTTATTAACTTCAATTTTTTATTTTTATCAGGATAAATATAAATAAAACATCTATGATTTTAATTATACTTTATTGGCCATCTATTTTAGCAACTGCACTTTTCAGTGAATCACCTTGTGACAGACGACATTTTTCGGTTTATTATCAGGCGCATGAACAAATAACGCAGATGGTCTTCTGACCCGGAACATGCCACATATAATTTATCTTGGGAAATACATGAATTTTCTAGATTTAGGCCACGGATCGGAAATCATTAAAACTAAAACGGTATATCAGTTGGTGTCGTCGGGATCCTCGGATGAGAATTTCCTCACCTTCCAACTTTACTTTGAGTATATTCCATTGTTCATCAATTCACTTACCACCAAACGCGTTCCGTTGCACACGTTTGGTGGTTTTGGTTTATATTTGGAAGCAAACTTAGTACGTAGCCAACCTTTAGTCGTAAATTGTGCGGTGGTAAGCCAGGCATATCCAAGGAGTCTTTTTTTACACAGTCAATATATTTGAATTAATGCAGTGTACCAATGATTTCATTCTGAATTATGTTAGTTACTTTATGTCACCTACATATTTATTCTTAGCCGCCAAAACAGCTCGCTTAGACAACCATTCATTATTTTTGTGTTTGTGAGTTCTTCCTTCGATGAACAGAAATTCTGAGAAAATAAAATCAATACACATATTTCGATGATTTGAGGCAAGCGCATATTTCAGCGGCAGCAGTCGATCTTGGAATTAGTGGCAGTGTTTGGCAGAAATAGCCAGACAGTAAAATCATTGCGCCTCCAAAACATCTCGAGCCCTTGCGTAGGTGTTCGGTCGGGTCGGATAAGTGCTTCCAATGCACGTGTATGCGCTATTGTACATTCGTCCCAGATGACGATTTTGCATTTTGATAAAACTTTAGCCGCTGAGGAGTGTTTTGTAATATTACATGGCATCTATTGGTCCAATGCGGACGCAAGTATGCAAGCAGTAATTAGTGCTGTATCGAAACGTTGCTCGATCCAAATTATGTAGTACCTACTTTATAAATTTATTCTTGTGCCTCTAAAATTATCTAGTTGTTGATCTCTTAAATTTGCTCAACGATTTTGCATTCCCAACCGATCCGTTTCACGGGCTGCCTCGATTTGCTCTTGTGATTGAGAAGCACGGATTCAAGCCATACTAATGCGGTGATCTTCACGTGCATTATTTAGTTCTTCTTCATTGTTCGGCACAATAAGCTAATATTTACTCGAAATAAATACATCAACCGGTCAACTTCAAAATTTCTAATTGTCAAATTTGTCAAACTATAGACAACATAGCGTGTAGCTGTCGGTGAAGATTTGATATTCCAGCAGTTGCATTTTGATAAACTATGTTTTATATCACGGAACGGGATTACACACATTTACACTTTCACGTTTATAATATTAAGTATGATTTTGTGAATTGTCCAACATCTTTATATTTAAAAGAAAGTCGGACATAGGATACCTAAGATTTTTATCCCGTTCCCGTAGAATGTGATATAATACCTACGTGGTATAACAAAGCGCAACTGACAGCGAAACTTTATGTTGTCTATATATTTAAATATGGCTGAAAATTTGACAATTAGAAATTAAAATTTAACTTAATATCTCTATAAATTTACACACAATATCTTTATAAATTGTAGCCTATGTGTTATTCTGATGTATAAGCTATATTATTATAAAGTTTCATTAAAATCCATTCAGTCGTTTTTACGTGAAAGAGTAACAAACATCCATCCATCCATCCATCCATCCATCCATCCATACTTACAAACTTTCACGTTTATAATATTAGTAGGATAAAACATTTTCATAAATGTGAGTGACATTTTATTTAAGTATTTGATAAAAAAAATTGTCGCTATTAATAATTGCCCCTTACGTTAATACTTACCCCAGCTCTGTTAATATTTGCCCCAGATGCGGGGTATTTATTAACAAATGACTTTTTGCGTTTTTATGGCTCTCTTTCTGTAAGCACTTACTTGCCTCATGGTTGTTACTAATATCATAGCTGAATAACCAAAGCACATTTTCGATAAAAAATAAAACGAAAAAGTTTTTTATTAATGAAAATATAAACCCTAGTACCAAAGGGCAATGGAGAGGGCTATGCTCGGAGTTTCCCTGCGAGATCGAATCAGAAATGAGGAGATACGCAGGAAAACCAGGGTCACCGACATAGCCCACAGGATTGCCAAACTTAAGTGGCAGTGGGCAGGGCACATAGCGCGCAGGACCGACGCCCGATGGGGCAGAAAAGTCCTGGAATGGCGGCAGTGCTGGTAGGCCTCCCACACGGTGGACCGATGACCTGATTAAGGTCGCCGGAAAACGATGGATGCGGGCGGCGCAGGACCGGCCTTTGTGGAAATCTTTGGGGGAGACCTATGTCCAGCAGTGGACGTCTTTTGGCTGAAATGATGATGATGAAACCCTAGTACTAAATTTGTTAGTACCAGCCCCGCTCTCCTACTCACTCTACTCACTGCTACATGGAGGGTAGTTAGCATACTGTGCAATGCTGGCATAGGGTTTCGTATAAAGTTTTCCTTGTCTTGCGGCTAGTTTTTCAGCCTTATCATTTCCTTTTGGCAGGTCTTACAGTACCCTCAGGACGAAATAGCAACACCATATATTCTAAATCCATCACTTAACAGCGTGGATTGTAAGAGTGAGGAATTGTGTATGAAAGGTGTTGCTGTAGATATGACGACTGATATGTGTGTATGGAGACTACCACCTAGTGTGGGACGGGCGTCTTAGGATGATGATTTTAAATATGACGATTTATAAGAGTTTTGTGATTAATCCTACGTACATAAAGTTTCTTTTGAGTTTGAATAACGGGTAGGCTACTAAATATTAACGCTGGTTTTTTTACTACTGCGCTATAAGAACTAAAAGACTTTGTTGAGTTCATGGCTTAACGCCAGCCGTCTAAATTAACGTTTCAAATAACGCCTAAGCGTTTTATATCTACGACTTAAAAAAATCGTAGAAATGAAAAGCCTGACAATACGCGTGAATTAATTAAATTTACACACGCGACTGACCTAACTAGTTTTAAAAGGCTTCTTATTAAATCACAGCTCGCTCCTCAGAATTGAGAACTTGGAGAAACATTTTTAATTAATGCCAGGTACCTCGTTCGCAACGCCCCTCATATACTAATTATATTAGAGAATAGAATTTACTTTAAACTTATTTTCCGTAATTTAATATCTTAATTAGTGGAGACGCAATCCCAGTGAACAGGTAAGAACATATTCATTAGTTGGGCAGAAATTGAAATATTGCCTTTTGGGACTCACTATTCGCCCGCGCTGCCTCTATGATTTTCCATTATATGAGGCGTAAAAGCTTTTAGATGTAGGTCTGAATCGTCTTATAAATAAACTCAGTCGCTCTGCTAATTATAATTAAGATTGCACACTCTTTTCAACAGATTTAGAAAGGAGGTTCTCAATTGGGTGGAATGTTTTTTTTTAAGTCATTGTTTTGTCATTTGCAAACCGATTCGAAAAATCTCGATTAGCATTGGTACCCGATTATTTAAATCGTTTCATTAGTTTGGCAAAACACTTGAACGAGTAATCGACAAAGATATGAAGTAACAAATGCAAATTGTGTATACATTGAACGATTTACTAATTCTATTTACTCCTTTAAACATCCTACGTGTGGTGACGGACTTAAAATACACAATGTCACCAACCCATAACGTCTTTAGGGTGTCGTAAGAGGCGACTCAAATAACGCAAGAGGCAGATCACCTAGCCTCAAGAGAAGGAAAACTTGAGACAAACCCTGTACAAACTCGTCTTACCAGCGTTGCACAGTAGGATAATTTCCCGCCATGAATTTGGAGGAGGCCCCACGCAGTAATGGGTCATTGAAGGGCTGTAACGACGACGACGACTACGAAACACCCCACATTTATCTGCAATAAAAAAAAGTCTTTAAAATAGGGGAAAATTAACAACAATTTGAAGTCTGTACCAACTTAAATTGAGACCGACGTTAATGAGGATATTAGTATTCCTAAGACCTACTTATATTTACCTACTTATGCGTGTGGTGACGGATTTAGTATACATAATTTCACCAACAGATACCATCCTGTGGATGTCGTAAGAGGTGACTAAAAGAACTCAAGAGGTCTGCCTCTTAACCACCTACCCGCAAAAGGTGGACTTGATACAACTTATTTTCCTCCATGAATTTAGTATGAGTTATTTACGGGCTGAATTTATGAGGATCATGTTTAAAGCGCTGGCTTCAAATGTTTGTTATTGCATTTGTATACTACAAGTAAATAGCATAAAAAAGAGTTTTTCTTAAATTATGCTAAATATTTGGCTATTCCTGTTGAATGCCTTGTTGGTCTAGTGGTTAGACGTGCCGCCTTTGGATCAACGGGTCCCGGGTTCGACTCCGGGGTCGGGCAAGTGTCTTTGTCTAAACCAGAGGCACTGGCTCGGAGTCTGGGTGTCATTTCTATCTATAATAGGTAAGTGTTTACAAAAAAAAAATTATATAAGTAGTTTATATCATCCATCTCGTTACCATAACACAAACATTAAGTCGCTTAGCTTGGGACGAGATGGCGTTGTGTGAAATGTCCAAGGATATTTATTTATTTATTATTTACATTCTTACGAAAGCTTTCAAATAGTTAAAAGTTAAAACTAAACATAATTATTCATTTAGTTTTTACCTTTTACCACCGCTTTTCATTGCCATTCCACAGAGAAGAGCCGGCAAGAAACTCCATGGTTGCTCTTGCATCTTATTAGCGTGCAACTAATCCTTATCATAATTAGTAGAAATACATCACTAATACTACCACTCCAATAGTATAAATTGGCAAATTAATAATTTTATACCTTATATTAGGTACTGTTAAAAATAAGTAAACCCTTTTTACAGTTAATAACTGTAAATCTTTTTATTTGATCATAGTGTAAAATTCCTTACGACGAGAGTAATACAAACTGCCCAGGCTCTTTGTACACGATTTAGCAGTAACAATTAACTCTTTACAATAATCCTATAATATTCCAGCAAACGTTTAAACATACTACAATATCTAGTCTTCTCCCAAATATTGGCTTACCATGGCTATGATATTGGTCGTCTTGCGTCAGCAAATTACCTAAACTAGGCAAAATCTATTCGCAACGCCAGCTATATGTATGACCAAGACGTCTGAACTCGGGGTCCATTCGAAATGCGATTGATCATGGGTCAACGAATCGGGCACACCATTTCTCATCAATAACACGAGTACATTTCGATGACTAAAGCAGTACATAATGTACCCAAATTGGTAATACATATTTTTAAGAACATTATGACAGAGAACCAAGGTTACCTATGTCGGTCAGGTTCAGAGAATTAGCAGACTGAAGTGGCAGTGGGCTGGTCATATCTGTAGAAGAACCGACAACCGCTGGGGTTGACGAGTTCTTGAGTGGAGACCGCGAATCGGCAAGCGCTCTGCTAGATGGAGCGACGATCTGCGAAAGGTTGCGGGCAGCAACTGGATGCGTCAGCTGAAGGCAGGGCGCTATGGCGCTCTTTAGGGGGAGGCCTATGTCCAGCAGTGGACTAATGTGGGCTGATGATGATGATGATGATAGTAACGAATAGAGTAACGCTTTGGAAAATGGCCGTGAGCTGACAGATTTAGAATACATACAGAATTGAATTGGGTAGTGAACTAAATGCAGCACATCCAACCCCCTGTTTTTTTTAAGTCGGTGATCCGGATTCCCGGCCGTTGGGACTGGCCGGGTTATGTGGGACTCTGGGGCGCTTAGAAATGGTACATCCAACCCCTAGACCAACAAGACAGTCATTCTATTATTTTTACTTATGGACAACGAAATTGGGTCTAATTCAGTCACCTAAATGTAATTCAAATAGATCAAAGCTGAAGCAGAATATTCAACTTCTCCTAAACTTGGATCAGAAACTTAAACTTTCCGTCTGTTAAAAATAGTATATTAAATCTTAATATTATACTGGGTGTGGCCTGTAATAGGAGCAAAAAATTAAAATGTAGAACCTTTACCGTTATTTTCTAACAAAATAAATATGCAGCAATGTACTGCAGACATTACTGCCTCGTTGGTCTAGTGGTTAGATGTGCCGCCTTTGGATCAACGGGTCCCGGGTTCGATTCCGGGGTCGGGCCAGTGTCTTTGTCTAAACCAGAGGCACTGGCTCGGAGTCTGGGTGTCATTTCTATCTATAATATGTATGTATTTACAAAAAAAAATGTATATAAGTAGTTTATCATCCATCTCGTTACCATAACACAAGCATTAAGTTGCTTAGCTTGGGACGAGATGGCGTTGTGTGAATTGTCCAAGGATATTTATTTATTATTATTATTACGTGTCTAGCCGGCGTACATGACATTGACATTTATTATCGCAAATGCCCTGTACCAAGATAAAACCGACAATTTAGCGATCATGAAGTACATTGATTATGTATTGTAACTTTGAATGGCTATATTTCTGAGTTTAATCGCTTTGGAGCATTATGATGAGATCAAGGTAACTGCGTATACTCTGTAGAATCATCGATTAAATTTATTGCTCCTATTACAGGCCACACCCTGCATATTACTAGCTGACCCCGTAAACGTCGTATTGCCGTATAAATCTTGCAATTAAAATCGGGGATGATCGTAGAGGGGTGAAAATTTAAGGTTGTACGTATTTTTGTATACTGCATCATAAAAAATAAAAATAAAAAAAAATTCTATAAAATTAAATTAAACTTGTTGGGGTAATTTCGGGACCACCTTTTACATTTAGGGGGATGGAAAATAGATGTTGCCCGATCCGTAGGCCTATCCAATTACGCACACAAAATTTCACGAAAATCGGTCGAGCCTATTCGAAGGAGTTCAATAACAAACACCGTGATACGAAAATTTTATATATTAGATATCATCATCATCAATTCAGCCAATAGACGTCGACTGCTGGACATAGGCCTCACCCAAGGATCTCCACTAAGGCCGGTCCGGATCGTTTTCCGGCAATCTTAACCAGGTCGTGTCGGTCCACCGTGTGGGAGGCCTACCAGCACTGCGATATATTAGATTTCAGACTTTATTAGATAATTGTATAGAACCAATACCCGTATCCTAAACATTGATGTAATCGGGTGATAGCCAGTTAGTAGGTGGACTGCAATTTGAAACTATTATACATTTGTGCCTAGAGATTGGTAACAGTCTGGACACTTAGGGCATAAGGGTGTAGAACAAGGATTTAGCAATGTTCCCAATTCATCCATTGAGAATTTGACGCGACTCAGTGATTCTGCTACAAATAACAATAAGGTTTGACGTTGATGTATCGGACATCGGATTGTGTCTTTTATCAAATGATGGATTAACGAATTATCCCCAAGATAAATCTGAGACAATTCTCAAAATTCTTATAATATTACCTTCGATGGGCATGCTTACAAATTATTAAAAAATAGTAAAATGTTAAATTTCAGGAATCCCTGATGTAAATAGAAAGGAATCACCGATAAAAATAAAGAAACTGGACATCATCATCATAACCGGTTCTTCCGTTTAGGAGCTACGTAACCACAGTCAGACTCACTGACATGGCCAGTTTATAACATCTATCTTTTTCTTTGTACCGGGTATTAAGAAAAAACATAGCAAATTGTTTTTAATTCTTTTTCAAAATTTAAGGTTCTCAAGTTTAATTACACAATTGTCTTTCATAACTAACTACATGAAGGGAATATTTTTTGCATATCTGTAACAAATAACCTCAAAACAACAAGACCGATTTCAAAAATACTTTTACCATCAGACAGGTGGTAACACTGAAGAACAACTTTACAACTCCTGTGTAACAAAGGCTATCTATATGCGAGACTTAAATTACCACGGGTTGAAGCCTACACGGGTGAAAACGCATAAGTAAGTGATAATAATTATAATTCTATGACAATTGAATCTACACTAGGAATTTTAAACTGCAAAATAGCACATCAGACCGTCTGGTAGTAATGTTACTAACTCACAAAAGCACTTCATCTTGGGACTGAATTGGGGTAACCCATTGGTATCCATCAGGTTCTCCCAACGGTAAAGCATTTTCATCAAGAATTCGAAACCAATCATTTGAGGGCCTTGTTTATTTCATAGCATTCCGTAACTCCGCTGTCGGCAAGATATTCGTGACAAATTGATTCTGGTTCGGTTCCAATGCAAAATGATGCCAACGCACAAATACTGTGAACACTTTGAATTGATATAGGCTTTTGTCATCTACTCGTTCAGTACTACACTCAGTTCACAAATGACCCACTGGAGCAATAAGCCTACTGAGCCGCCTTGGCCAGACGGATCGGCACAGTTTTTTGTTTACTTCTCTTGATGTTAGGTTTTCTTATCATTTCCTTTTTTCAATCTCTCACCACTCTCAAGGGATGTAATGGGTTGGTGACACTATGTAGTCTAAATCCATCACTACACAGACTACAGTACATTTATTACTAGATTGGGATTAATTCATTTCCTTCACATTTGAATCCCGCTGCTGAATTCCGTATCTTCCAAGTTCTTATGCACAACATTCGTTTCAATATTTCCTTCTCTTGAGGCTAGGTTGTCGGCCTTCTGCGTTTTTTAGTTGCCGCTTTATTCATCCTCATGATAAACTGTCTCTCTAGTCGGTCCCTCATGACTGAGGATCGTGTTCATCAGTGGATGCGTTACATTTGGAGTAGATGATGTGCCTCCATCGAGTCCTGTCATGGCTTCCCTTGCAATACAACAACACGTGGAGGAGTACGTGTCTTTCATTTGATCGGTCCATCTTCTTGGGGATAAACCTCGAGCTCGTTTGTCATGAACAACTATACCCTATTCAAGATAGCGTGAGCGATTTGACAGATGTAAATTTTTCTGATCGACAAAAAGGTATGATTCCGAACTACGTCGCGGTAATGGGGACCAGTAGTGCCGTGGTAGCACTTCTGCGTGCAGCGTACTTCGGAATCATACCTTTACTTTGTAATGACGAATAGTGGTGGGAAACAGATAATATCTAGTAGTCCAAAAAATAACGGTTTAAGATACTTGCAACTGTGAAGAGATAGTATGGGTGTATTTTTGTGTGAAATTCTTTATCACTTTTTCTTAACTTTATAAGACAATATTCGAATAAAAAACATTTTCATTTTGAAATAAAATTCGTTGGCTTTAGCGCATTGAAATTTAACACTTTTACAACTATTATTTTCTTTTCTTTTTGTTTACTTTCATGGTCTAAACCACCTATTTAAATTTGGCGGAAGGTCAAAAAATAACCCTGTAATATTAAATAGGAACTTATTATGAATATTGACCCACCATCGCTTATCTACCCAATGTTTTATATGTCTAGTGCAATAAAGAATTTCACACATAATACACCCACGCCAACTTGTCACTGTTACGAGTATTTTAAAACATTATTTTTAGGACTACAATATATTTTCCTTTTCCCATCACTAGCCCGTCTGTCAAATCGATCAAGCTATGTTGAACGGGGTATAGGTTAGTGTCATTGTGTATTTAACATTCGTCACAACACGGAAATAAGCCCTCGACTACGGTAAACTTATTTCGACATACACTTAATAATATCTTACGAGACTTATCCCGTGCTTACATTAAAATTTAGAAATTTTCAGGCATTAAAAAAATACTAGCTCTTTTTTTTTAATTCCACAGACAATGGCTGATCCAAACATATAATTTAAAAGCTTTCATAGCTCACAAATTGAAATGGTCAATTGGAAATTACCTCCAAATCACCTATATTCTAAGTACGCAATAAACAGAACCGAGCCGGCTGCAAGTTTCAAGACACATATCGTTATTCTTGCAGGAACCTCCAATCTATCGAGGAATGCGCAGCGGATCTGGGACATACATATGCTGAACGAGCTCCATAATGGCCAATTTCCCCGATTGACTGGCAACATGCATGGGAAGCCAAACAGCGGCTTTTCATCCCGTTTCACCGGAGAAACAAAACAAATTGTGTAAGAGTCGAACACAAGAATGTACATTATTCCGGTTTAGCAGTCGAATTTGCATTCTCACCCTCCCCTTGCCTTACCAATATACGTAAGCTGAGCTTGATGTAGGTACATTACCGTTTTGTCATTGTCTCCGAAAAAGCTAAGGAAAACTTTGCACCTCTTCCATATTACGGGCTACCACGAGTACGAGATTTAGAAATTCGAAGTTCTTTGAAAGAGTTTATGGGCTTTATACTCAAGATAACGATACTCGGTAGCTCACTGGAGAGTATGGCGACCGCAGTATGGTGGTCCAAATGAGAATTACTTGTAACGACAAGTGAGTACCTGGGATATTACTTGCTGTAGGCACATTTTAATTTAAGTTGCAATCTTGAGCCGAAACTCGCAGCGTAAATAAGGATTCTACGCAATCTGTAGTCAACAAGCCTGCGGAAATCCGCTGGCAGGAAGCAGAATTAACTATAGTGTTTCATAGGCACATTTCCTTAAACTTATATTTCGGCTGAAATTATGATCACAATCTTTTATCTAAAAACCGAAATATGATTCGGTCCTAATCTGATCGCAGTTAATATTTAGTTTTAACAAAATGTCTTTAATATTATCACTGAAGCTGAGTACTTTTGTCTTGTGGCATTTTCTATGTTTAATTTTCGTTGTAGGTACATTTTTTTTATTATTTCGTATTTTCCTTGCCATATTAAATATTATGTCAATGTCTTTCCGGGACTGCACTGAATTGAAAATTAACGCCCCAGTTAGTAACATTACATCTGAACATGAAACAATTGGAGCTCCAGTCCGAAACCAAAAACATGAAACAGAATCATGACTATTACTACATAGTATAAAAGAATGTCGCTGTCGTCTGTCCGTTCCTATGTATGCTTAAATCTTTAAAACTACCTAACGGATTTTGACGCAGTTTCTTTAAATAGATAGAGTGATTCAAGAGGAAGGTTTATATGTATAATACATGCATAATGCCACCCGTGCGAAGCTGGGCTGGGTGGCTAGTTAGTATTTAAAAACGGTTGTTTTCAAAACCTTTTAAACTAGCATTTTGCAATTTTGAATGTAATTGTATCATTCAACTGATCACTTTATTGATAGGTGTGGTGACAGATTTAGAATACACGATGTCACCAACCCGTACCCGTACCATCTTAATGGTGTCTTAAGAGGCGACTACAAGAACGCAGGAGTCATATCACCTAGCCGCAAGACAAGTAGACTAATTTCCCTCTATGAATTTGGAGGAGGCCTAACTCAGTAGTGGGTCATTTATGGGCTGAAACTACGAACGACGACTCTTATAATGATCGCTCATAGTGAGTAGATAAATCACCTATTTATTCTAGGATATCAATATTAGTTATGTAAAGTAGTCTTTCAATGGTAACTCGCGTGTTCCATAATCGTTCCTGCAACAATCCTACTCTATTATAGCTCACGTATGGTATTCAACTTCATCCATTCAAAGCTCCAACTTGAAAGAGGTTGCAAGTGGGTCGCAAGCTGAGAAATATTGTCCTAAAGGCAAAACAACCAAACAAATAGATTCACAACACAAAGACATTGTTCAGTTTTGTGGAGAAAATAATGTAATATACTTACTCGTGTGAGAAATGTGCGCCGTTATTTAAGATTTAATGATGAAATACTGAGAAACTGGGGCTCAATTATATTAGAGGTGAGGCGGTGAGTAATTATAAATTTCTAATTCTTAAGTCTTCTCATTATTTAATCCCGGTTTACTTAGAGTTCAGTTGAACTTTTCTATGATTTGGATGTTTTATACTCTCATCGCTCCATTTTTATACTCTTAATAAAGCTTTAAGAAACTGCCAGTTAGAGCTGAGCAGAAGTTTAATGCCTTGGGCACCACTATACTAATTCTATCTTCTGCCTAAAGCACGCACAACTTTTTAGCAGTAGCACTGTTGTACTGCCATTCTAAGGCAATTCACTACAGTACAATATTTACCTCACGATCTTAAAATTTAGTAGATTACACATGTCGTAGATGTCTCTACTACTACTCAGCCAATATATAAATAAATAAATATCCTTGGACATTTCACACAACGCCATCTCGTCCCAAGTTAAGCAACTTAATGCTTGTGTTATGGTAACGAGATGGATGATAAACTACTTAGACATTTTTTTTTGTAAATACATACTTATAATAGATAGAAATGACACCCAGACTCCGAGCCAGTGCCTCTGGTTTAGACAAAGACACTTGCCCGACCCCGGAATCGAACCCGGGACCCGTTGATCTAAAGGCGGCACATCTAACCACTAGACCAACGAGGCAGTCATATATGACCCTCTGTTGAGTGGGGCCTCCTCCAGTTACATCGAAGGTCTACTGTGCCACGCTTGCCAGACGGGTAGGTAGGTCTCTGGTTTGCAGTATCTATTTACCTCCCTTACATTTCCGTGTGGTGACGGATTTAGAATATACAATGTCACCAAACCATACTATCCCGCGGGTGTCGTAAGAGGCGAATAAGCGTAGGCATATCTCTAAGCCGCAAGAGAAGGAAATCTTGATTATAAGCCTGTGTCAACCCGCCTGGCCAGCGCAGCGTGGCACAGAAGGCTAATTTCCCGCCATGAATTTGAACAAGACCCGAGTCAGTAGTGGGTCATTCACGGGCTGAAACGACGATTTACCTTACATAGACTGCACGCTCAGTTGTTAAGTTCCTGTTATTTGACAATAACATTCTAACGAACGCAAGTATTCCAGTTATCTAGTTCAACGCCGAGATATCCATATTCGGTCAAGCTACCGAACTGGGAACCTCCCCCTTACAAAACCCGCATGCAAATAACATTACCCTTGGCACGCACTCCCCGTGAAGTTCACCAGAAATCTATCAGCATGAGCATGTTGTTGGCAGCTGAAGGAATCCTCTTTCACGCAGCCGCTAGCGTCATGCTTTGCAGGGTCAGTGATATCACATCATCATCATAATTTCTTGAGTTGGGCTTCCTCCAAATGCATGGAGGAAAATTGGCCTACATTGCCACGCTGGCAAGACGGGTTGGCACAAGGCTTTTATCAAGTTGCCCTTCTCTTGCGGCTAAGTGGTCAACCACTTGCGTTCATTTAGTCGCCTCTTACAACATCCTCACGATGGCGTGGGCTGGTGACATTGTATATTCTAAATCCGTGACTGTCTAGTATGTTACAAACGCCCAGATAACCGATAATCGGTAGGCACCATCAGACCGGCTGCATATTTGTTTACCTACAGGTATAAAACTGTATGCATCTGTAGTTAGTTATGATAGCTGGGGTAATGAAGATTATTATTCTATGTTAGTATTTAGGCAGTTCAATACTCTGCTGTTCAGCACTAGCATTCCTGTCTTCGGGTCTAATACTGAGATAATAAGGAAGATCACACAATTACTAGCTTAGTAAGTAATAAAACTGGGACCTCCTGAATACAAATACTGTTACAATGAGACTGAAACAGATCGTCAATCTGACCCGGATCTTCCTTAGACCTCTATAATTCGGAGTTACTTTACTACCATAAAGTATTTCGGCTGTATTGTCTAGGTTAGAAATAACTAGTTATCTTAACATTGAGGCTTCGTCCGTGTGAATGTGACTAAATTCGCTCAATGCTAATTTTAAGTACGTAGATTTTAATCGACGAATGAGTTTTGTTTTTCATTCAACTGTCGCCATATTGTACCTTGTCTTACAATGAATATTAAATATGTTTTTTTTTCTGTGATGCAACCATTTATTTTAAGATTTTTAATTTCAATTATTCAAAATTTCACTTAATATTTTTGCGAAGCATTCAAATCCAGCCATATTTGCATCATTATAGAATAATTATATAATGTTAAATAACTTTAGTTCTAAATTTATATCAATATGAATATTATGAGTATTATTTAATAAGTGAGTAGATACGGCTCCAAAATTATTTTTACTACTACGACTACGCAGCCCTTAGATGACCTACTGCAGAGTCGGTCCTCCTCCAACATGGACGCTAGACAGAGGGCGCGGCACAGGGTTTCATAACTACACTGGGCTGCAAAACTAAGTTTTTAAAATTGCAATAACAACTACACTGGGCACCAAAACTAAGTATCACACTTTTAATTTTAAAATTGCAATAACTTTTTAAGTTTTTATACTTTCGAAATAAAAAGGACTCGAAAAGAAGTTTGTAGAGTTTGCTATAGTTACTTAAAAAGCTGATAACATTTGCTATAAAACGTTTTTTATTTTAAATCTCTAACTTCTAGAGTATAGAAAAAAATGATATATTAAAAGTGTAGTACTTAGTATTGCAGGTCAGTGTAGTTGTCCTTCTCTTTTGGCACAGTAGGCTAATAGCCCTTCATGTAATTGGAGGAGTCCCGACTCGGCAGTGGGGCCCATAATGAGGGCTGAATTATACAAAGTGACTAGTAAACATAATGACTGGTATACAAAGTGTTAACCCGTTTTTTTTTTTGGTCGGCCTGGGTAAAATCCTTTATGGACTTGGACTCTTCCCCATAGTGGGGGCCTACCCACTAAACCTCCCCGGGGTGCTCCAACTCGCGTCCTGTTGCGTGCCAACCAACTTTCTTTTTGGTTTTCGTTGGGGATATGGTTAACGTAGACCGCTGCCCCTCGGGCACTGAGAGTCAGCGGTTATGTGACCTAAACGAATAAATCGACTAGCTTTCTAGCGGTAGTTGTTAGAATTATAAGTGTTTTAGTTTAATCAGTACCGCCATTTCATAGTCATTAGCATTTCTAGTTATATCGGAAATTCCTTAATTACTTTCAATGTTGGTTATGACTACAGTCTTGTGACCTAAAACGCTTCACAACACAAGAAAATTGGAAAAAAATACGAAATATTTTCTTAGCAAAAATATCTTCAAATCCTAAAATTAAATACCTATCTTCTCATCTTTAATCTTTAAATTATTCGGGACGGTGGCGTCACAGACGATGTCCAAATTTTGGATCACTGAATATCGTTTGTTACCCTCAATAGGCATCTGTTTATTGAGACCCTAAAGAGGCGGCTAAATGTTTCATCGAGCTTTTAAGACATGAAATTTTATGTTTTAAACCTACATATACAGAAGTGTTATGCAGGTGACAAGCTTCATCCAAATAAATAGGTATGTAAGACTATGAATAATTTGTTAACTTCAAGAAATTTTACATAATTAGAGATCACAATCCTTAATCGACTGAGCAAATTTTAGTCAAACATACCTAAGAATATATTATTTACCTCCGAGTAGAGGGGTAATTTATAGGCTGAAATGTTAATAATGATTATACCTAAAAAAAGTCTCAATTATGACCTCTCAAATTAAAAGAAAAACGACGTCGACATCGGTTTGTCCATTCAAGGGTTATGATTTTCCAGACAGACGATTCACACGCCCATATTTCGTCGGGAGCTTTGCTCTGGAAGTACTTGAACTTTAGTCTCAAAGTCACTAATATCATTATGCTAAATAAAACTATGAAAAATATTTATTTATAATCAGTAATATTGAAAATACCTTAAATAATATAATTATAAAAATTACATATATTTTTAAAAGGAGTCCCTATAGGAAAGGTTCCGAAGATACTGGCAGCGTTCCCCCTATAGATAGCTAGACTGATTCTTTGTTCGAGGTAGCTGCTAGCTCTTCAGTCTCCGAAGAGATGGCAGCTAAATAAAACTACTAAATAAAAATATCATTATGATGTCCTAGTTTTTAGGGATATTCGCGATTACAGTTTTTATTCAATTCCCTACGTTTCTTATGCTATGAAGCATTCATGGTCACGGGAGAGACTAGATGACAGCTGTATTTAAAATACATACATAAATAATGTAATACACACACTTAAACGGGATAAACTCGTTAAATGTTTAATTTCAAAAATTCCATTTTTCATAAAAAAAAATTGTACCCTATATACCATTATATACAGTTTAAAAATGTTATTCTCTAATAATATTTCATAAACTACATCTAAGCTGCGCTTCATTGCCTGCTGTCTTGTTCAATGATCGACGGTCCGGCGCAAAGTTCAAAACCAAACAGAAGCTTATCGCTTCAAACATGATAAGTACCTAACGCTTGTTTCAGTGCTCCATGTTCGCCGCAACTGGTTCCATGTTAACAGACATTATAAGTAAGATTTAACAGGTTAATATTACACAGTGAACACGCTTACACATACACAAGGCCATCGAGAATTTGTCCTATTTGTTCAGTGAAAATTAATTATAGTCATCATATTTAAAATAGGTCATTGGCTGTACATATTTGACTTGATTCGACAATCTGCAGTAGCAATATCACAATGTACGTAATCCTACTTCTAATTCTCAGCCTATAAATGACCCATAACTGAGTCGGGCCTCCTCCAACTACATAGAGGGCAATTAGCCTACAGTGCCACGTTGGCCAGGTGAGGGGGCACTGGGTTTCGCGGCTAGGTTATCACGACACCCTTAGGATGAAATGGGTGGCGACACTATGTATGCTAAAGCTATCACCGCACGGAAAGTTGGTAATCCAAAACAATCTTATAAGCGCAATATAATTAAGTCCGTGCATCCTGCCCATACTGGCATATGGGAGTGAAACATGGGCTCTAACAAAAAGCGTAACCAATAAACTCTCCGTATGTCAACATGCTATGGAAAGGAGTATGACTGGGATCAAAAGAAAATACAAAGTAAAGAATAGCAATATCAGAAGCAAGACTAAGGTCCAGGCCATAACTCTGAAAATAAGGAGACAAAAGTGGAAATGGGCAGGCCACATGATCAGGGGAAAAGATAAATGGAGTAAACTGGTCACACAATGGTACCCAAGAGATGGAAAGAGAAAGAGAGGTAGACCACAAAGGAGATGGGACGAGGACATAAACAAGTCGCGGGAACAACTTGGGGTAGAGTGGCCATAGAAAGGCCAGAATGGAAAAGATTGGAGGAGGCCTTTGCCACATGACAAACGGACACGCAAAAGTGGAACAAACGCACACACTACGAATATTAAAAGCAATGGCATGTCCGAATAAAGGCTAATGATGAATTAAGTCCGACTGCTGACACGAACCTCCTCTAAATGGTATATATTTTCCTCACATTTCTCCCATTTTATTTTCTACCAGTATTTACACGTGGCATTTGCTGTATTCCGTGTGGTGACGGATTAAGAGTACATAGGGCCACCACCTCATTCAGGCACGGTCGCCATCGCCGCGGACGGAGGCGGGGGTGGAGGGGGGTTCGTGACGGTGCGGGCCCCTTCTGCCCTCGCCTAGGAGGCCGGTGGTGGTTCGGGGGAGCCACCACCGACGAAAGCCTCGATGACTGAGGGCGTCCCAGTGTACCGGGACGCCCTCTCTGATAGTCGCTTGCCCGCGTTGCGGGCACCACGCCGGGGCGTCACAGTAGAATGCGTTTACGCGAACTTGTGGCGCCCCAAGCGCGTCGTGTGAGGGTATGCCGCTGGGGTTTTAGTGGGTAAACGACTCTCGGGTAGACGACCCTTGTCGGAGTCCTACATAACCACCGACCTTTCCCCCGGGGTGCGGTTGGTATGCATAAAGCATTTCACCAGCGAAAACAAAAACAAAAAAAAAAAGGCACGGTCGCCATGTGATGTTGGTCGATTTAGGAGAGAAATCAAACACCTGACTGCTCTGTTCATTAGAAATCACTATAATATATCCATCATCCTGCGGGTGTCGTAAGAGTCGACAAAGGGAAATAATAAGGCCGAAAACCTAGCCGCAAGAAAAGGAAACTTTGATAAAAACCCTGTGCCAACCCATCTGGCCAGCGTGACACAGTAGGCTTATTACTCTCCATTTAACTAGGGGTGGCCGGACTCAGCAGTGGGTCTTTTATTGGCCAAGTAGTAGTAGTTTGCTGTCTGCCCTCCACGACCCATGGTGTTTCAACCGGTATTTTATAGTTGAACAGTTATCATTTCTCACGCTATAAGTGTAACGACTGCCTTAGATGGTAGAATGTGCCCTCTGAAGCTCTGACTTTACAAACAAATGATGGACATGATGGGCACCCATTCAATATCCATTAGAGGCAGACCTTGCATAACCTGCAAATTGCGGTATGCACTGACCGTATCTCCTCCTTCTATAAATGGTAATGGAAATTATAAACCTCAGAGTATCTAGACGATTAGTCGTCTTATGGGTGTTAACCCCCACCGCACGCTGGGAAAACAACGTGTGTGGTAAAAGTCAACAAAACCCAGCACGCTTGGTGGTAGGATCGAATGGTCCGCACGGCTAGCTACCACCCTCACATCTAAGTCAAGCCAAGCAGTTTTACTATGTTTCGTTGTGTGTTCGAGACGCGGTGCCCGTCAGGGCATTTCCTTGAATTGCCTGCTCCATCTTAGACCCTGGCGTTGTATTCAAGGCTGTGATAAAAAAATTGTGAGTGGGATTGGTGGCACTCTCTATTATAAAGTCACCACATGGATAATGTTCTTTCCGCTGCTGAGTCGAGCCTCCACCAGTAACAGGAGGAGAATTACCCTAAAATTTATTTTCTTGAACTAGCTTAATTTATGTTGGTAGAACAATTTAAAACCGTACACATTCCGTGAGATATTTTCGCTTGGCTCTTCAGAATCTGTTCTCTCACCATCATTTAGCCCGTAATCAACATTTCCTTCCCTAAATTAGAAGGTAAACAAAATTCTCATTTAACAAAGGATCCTCATTTCATGACTTAATACGTATCTTGTATCTTTGAGTTCTTTCGTTCAAGACACCGTGAAATTGCAGGGTGACTACCGTATTCTCGACGAAATAACAAAAAAAAAATGGAAATGGGAATAATGAGTTCCTGCTGATACGATAGGATTGGACGCTTTTGTTCGCAATCCTTGGAAAACTTATTATATTTTATCTCAACGTACATGTATATTTATTATTGAACGTTCAAACAGGTGAATGCGCCATTCGCAACCCATCAACATAATGAATAATTTTATTTAATAATAAATTCATTATTTATTTCTAAATTTTATTAATGTATAATTTTATTGAATGTATATTGTAATATTGTTTCGTTCGTTTCAGCCCATGAGTGACCCACTACTGAGTCGAGCCTCCTCCAAATTCATGGAGGGAAATTAGCCTACTGCGCTATGCTGGCAAGACGGGTTGGCACAGGGTTTGTATCAAGGTTTCCTTCTCTTGCGGCTACGTGATCTACCTCTTGCGTTCCGTTAGTCGCCTCTTACGACACCCTCGGGACGGTATTGGTTGGTGACACTGTGTATTCTAAATCCGTCACCACACGGACAATATATTGTAATAATTATATTGTAATATAGGAGTTTATATTTGTAATAATCAAACTCAAAACTTTTTTACGTTTATTGACATATTTATAATTACCAATATCATCTTTCGGCCCTTCTCCTACGCTAGGTGGTAGTCTCCATACACTTCTTTCGGTCGTCATATCTACATTCACACCTTTCATACAAACATTTCCTCATTATCACAATCCATCCATATCTTTTGGTCTCCCACAAACCTTGCTTTCACCCATCTTCATACTGAAACTACCACCGCTTAGGAATGCTGATCTACAGAGAAGAACCGACAAGAAACTCTGGCGGAGCATTTTTTCAATATTTCGGTCTTGTTTAAGAAAGCACTAAATATCAGACATACAGAGAGCAAGTTTGCCAGATAAGAGAATCACGCTACACGTTAACGTAATAACGAATGTTCCTTCCAGGCCTTCCTTGCCAGGCCAAACCAATCGATATGTTAATAGACAAAAATCAACATCTCAAATAATAAACCAGCTAGTAAGCTACTGAGGCAGTACCGAATTCCAACATAACACTACAATTGAAAAATTATTTTTTCCTCTATTCTAAAATATTACTTACTTCTTTCTATGTATTTAAAACTATAAGTTATATGAGAAAAATACACCAATATTCTCGCACCTACTGTACCACGTTGGCCAGGCGGGTTAGCGTGGGGTTTCGAATCAAGTTTTCCTTCTCTTGCGGCTGAGTTTTGTACTTTTGTCGGCTTTTAATTTCAAATAACGAATCCCCTGTACTAATTAAATTAAAACCTGTGTCACTGGGGCAGTTTACAAAAATGAAATTCATGAACACTTAAAACACCTGGACTCAAAGCAAGGTGCCTCTGGTTTACACAAAGACACTTACCCGACCCGGGAATCAATTCCCATTGACCAACAACCTTTTCGTTTAGGCTACAACAGCATTGCGTAGGTAAGTACGTGTTATCTTCCAAACCACTCAATACAATAATTAGCCACCTAAAGCACTCCATTTATACTTAGCTAACGAATGAGAAAGTAATTTTGCCTTCTAATTTTTCACGGTAAAACTGCTAGAATAAATTTTAATTAAGATCGGCAGGATAATAATTTGCTTCCTGGGGAAGGACGTAGGCTACAATTTTTGTCTTAAATAAAAGGAGCGGGAATTAAAAGGTAAACAAGGAACTCCCATAAATGGCCCGTCACTGAGTTCGGCCTCCTCCAATTTTTAAAGAAATTTCTTAGTACAGTCAGGAAGTACTAAGAAACTGACTGTACTGAGAAATTTCTCTCCGTTTTATGTAATTTTCCATAATAATGAACTAGTCACAATGTTTGTGTGGTGACGGATGTATAATACACAATGTCACCAAATCATTCCATGCTTAGGGTTTATGGCATACAAATCGACTAAAGGAAGATATGAGGCAGACAAACTAGCCTCAAGATGACGAATCTCAATCATCATCATCATCATCATTTCAGCCAAAAGACGTCCACTGTTGGACATAGGCCTCCCCCAAGGATTTCCACAAAGGCCGGTCCTGGGCCGCCCGCATCCACTGCTTTCCGGCGATCTTGTGTGGGAGGCCTACCAGCACTGCGCCTTCCGGAACGCGGTCGCCACTCGAGGACTTTTCTGCCCCATCGGACGTCGATCCTGCGAGCTATGTGCCCTGCCCACTGCCACTTAAGTTTGACAATCCGGTGGGCTATGTCGGTGACCCTGGTTTTCCTGCGTATCTCCTCATTTCTGATTCGATCTCGCAGGGAATCTCAATACCCTGTGCTTAAAATAACTTATTTATAAAAGAGGTTAGGATTACTAAACGCATGAACAGATTTTCATCACACATAGCCAAGACCTCGACTAACAAACAATAAATAAAAATAGGTCCAACCGTTGAGCAGCTATGATGCTACAAACAGACACACACACGGGCAAACAGGACACAAGTACTCCTACGTCAAACTCATAACACACATTTATCAGGGGCTATAAATAACTTATAAGTATACTTAATCGTCTCGAGAATATTTCACCTTGTTTAAAATTAAACTCCACAATATAATATACTTTCCTGGAAACTGGAAACATGCGAGGCATCTCTGATAGCGTTAAAATTAAAAATGTAATAAAAGGTGGCACTTCGGTATGATCCTATATCAAAGCTTTTTTTTTGAAGTATTTAAAAATAAAACTTAACCGAACATAAAGTAGATCGGAGTATTAACAAAACTAATTCAAAAATCTAGCAAAAAATAAAATATCCTACAAGAATCTTTACTAATACATTTCAGCAAGAGATTATCATTTGATACAATGCTGAATACTGTATAGATTTTGAAAGCTGCAACCTTCTTACTGATGTATGGAAACAAAAGAACAGAAGCAAAGACCTTACTTCCTTTGCGTGATATAGTTGTTGACAGTACAATACTGTTGTTATTTATTAAAAAATTGAACATAACCGTACATATAATTTTTATTTAAGGCCGCGGTTATGTGTATGTAATAATTTCTCGTATCGAGGTGTTATATTGAAATTGTTTAGTAAAATTGTATCATGGGGAAATTCGACATGAGCTGTTGTGTTAATGATAGATAAAAGATTGTTGTGTTGCGTGTCTTTAGTATCCATCATCATCATTATTACAGCTAAAAGACGTCCACTGCTGGACATCGCCTCCCCCAACGATCCATCGCTTTCCGGTGACCTTAAACAGGTCGTCGATCCACCGTGTGGGAGACCTTCCTTAAGTTCTTCAATAAGGTGCTATCTCCCTCCTTGAAGAACAGCACCACCACACTTTTGTTCAATGCCTTTTGGCGTTCGTCCTTTCCCCGCCTTCAGGAGTTCTGCTAATTCTGTCATCACCTGGTGACTTGTTGTTCTTAAATTGCTTGAGGGTCATTCTGGTGTCGCTCAGGCTCACGTCCGGGATGTTTTCAGTATACTGCAGGGTTAATCTAGCCCAAGGATCGTTTACTAGATTTATGACGGGTTTCTATGTAGAATCGTAAAGCTGTCCAAAGAAACTCTCGACCTCATTCAAATTCTCGGACTTCAACGTGACGATCCTCCCGTCATCAGTATTCACCCTGACGAGCTGGCTTTGCCGAAAAGACAGAGCGAAAACTTGGATACTGTCGCATCATCTGAAGACTGCAGGACCATTTTTAAGCTCTCTGTAAGGTAGGGTAAGAGCTTTCTGGCCATGTTCTGATGTTGGATCTCTCAGAACTCCGACCGAACTGTACGAACAGCTTCCACGAACCCGTCATTGTAATCGTCCACGTTAACGGAAACACTAGCTTTAGTATCCCCAGTGTCCCCTGTGGCCTAACTAGCTCAGGGTTACCCGCGCCGGGCTAGCCCTCATGGGCTAACCCAACAGGATACCATTATCCTGTTGGGTTTTGGCTTGGAGGACTCGACTGGGCGTGGAAGGCGGCCAGACATGGACGACAGGGCTTCCGTCGCTAACGGCGCTGCATAGATCAGGCGCCATTACATCCAGCGCATAAGGAATGCACGCGCTATGACTCGGACGTACTATTCTATAGGTTTAGGTAGGCTCGCTAAAAAGAGGGCCAGAGACTGTTAGGGTCGCAGAGCATGTTCCGTCACTGAACAGTGACACCCGTGACCCTATTGGAGAGAATCGAGAAACTTCTTTGGTTTTAGTGGGTAGGTCGGGGCGCAAATTACCAAGTTTCCCTAATCTAACCTACGACTATATCCATGAGGATTTCCAACGGCAAATAGAGGAGTAATCTTAAAAAAAATATGCTACGTTATTGTTATACATGACTCAGCCCATAGATGAACCACTGTTGAGTCGGGCCTCCACCTCCATGTAGGAGGGTAATGAGCCTACTGTGCCATGCTAGCCAGACGGGTTGGCACAGGGATTCATATCAAGTTGACGGTTCTGATCGTGTATATTTTATTTTCTTCCCAACGTTTCAGACACTTTGCAGTGTCACAGGTCGCGGGATGACTCTTAAGACACCCTCAGGAAGGAATGGGGTAGTGACACTATGTATTCTAAATACATCACCGCACGGAATTATTGTTATATTGTTAATAGATTTTATAACAATAGTTATAATATAACAATCGTTATAAAATCCATCAATATTTATTGTTCACTAGTGGCCCGCCCCGGCTTCGCCCGTGCAAAGCGGGGGTGGGTTATACATATAAACCTTCCTCTTGAATCACTCTATCTATTAAAACAAACTGTTTCAAAATCCGTTGCGTAGTTTTAAAGATTTAAGCATACATAGGGACGGACAGGCGACAGCGACTTTATTTTATAATATGTAGTGATGATGTTGATTACATTTCAAGATGTTAAAAGACGCAAAGATATGAGATTTGCAGGTGAATATTTATTGTTGACCATTAGAGTTGACAAATATCATTCAAATTATGAATAATAGCTAGCTCCACTTGCGGAGTTCGGTCCCACTTAAACTTCATTCACATCCCCAGTGACCTTTGTCAATTCATCGTCCTCCTATTCAGAAGGCGTCCCACGCTATGCTTACTTGCCACTAGATGGCTTTCCCATGCGAAGTAATGTCAGAGATACGTAACGTTGTCTGGAAATTAAAGGATTGCAGATTACTCCATGATTATATGCACGGACGCTTTTATAGGTGTTTGACCTAAAATCCTGTTTCATTGAAAGGGCTTCCGATAAATTAATAAATAATCCGGCCTAATTAAATTATGTCGATGCTTCCCGCTTGTATCTATAAAATATAAAGCTAAGTGAGGTTACAAAACACATTTTATGATCAACATTTTATGCGAATCCCTGTGGATTGACTTTTTGCCGTCTTCGGGCGAATCGCTTGAGAAGGGTGGATATCTATGTAATCAGTTAATGCCCGACCCTTTATTTTGCTGAATTAAGTTCAATATACTAGGATAGGGATGTATTCAAGGTTCAGTAAACAATAAGGACATCTTTTGTGAACGGATTTTATTAACTTTTGATGTAGGTATCTTGTGTAATACTAGACGTATCTTCTGTGAAGCTGCCCATAAAATACGCTTGATTAGGAATGTTTCAGGGTCACCTTCAAACAATTGTGTAGATACTACTAATTGTTGTTGGATAAGGACAAATTGTAAATTATGCATTACCTTCACCAAACAACACATAATTTGCAATTTACTAAGATAATTTTGTTGAAATTTCGATTGCACTATTGTGCTACAAAATATCCAAACTTTAAATTATTTAGTGAAACCGCATAATATTACAATTGGTGAAATTTGTTGTGTAAAATATATTTTTACCTACACTTTCTTTTACAGCATGGCCCAATAACAGGCTGGAATAAAGTGAAATTAAATAGAAATAAGAGTATAGTCTAGTGAAATAAAATTTACATAAAATATTTCAATTTTAATAAAATCAGCAAGAAGGTTTAAATTTCAATTTTTTTATTGTTTTGATTTGCCACACTACTATTTGTTTAAGGTAGCGCCATCTATTGAAGCAGTCTTGTACCACTTCTCGCAGCGTAAACAAGACTTTCAACCGGTTGTAATTTTAGGTACGATTACTGATGTTTTTTAAGGCACCGACGACGAGCCCCTAGAAGTTCTTTTTATATAAGTTAGATGGCAGTTTTAAGCATTTTGTATCGTGAAAAGTTAGCCGAATTCTCCAACAACCTTCACATAGAATGCTTGATATAAATTTTTAGGTGTAATATATGAAAGACTTTGTCTCGATGCATAATATTTTGAGTCTGCCGGTTGTTATCAAAAAACTAAAGCTAAAGCGGTCGGAATGATTCAAGTTTATAGGTAAAATGACACAAATTTAAAATGTACCAACCTCACAATTTGAGTGCGTAATAATATACGTAATATCCTTCTCCGTGCCATGTTAAGTTTCCATAATAATTATATTATACGTTCAACTTGCGTATTCCGCATCTAGTAATATTATATCTTCGAAGCACTTTCACCAGGTAACATTACCACCAAAATGTATTAGAAAAGATGTGTGTTTAATCATAAAACCAACTGATAACAAAATGAATCAATTTAAATTTATTTTCTTTAATCGCCGCCATAAACTAGCAAAGATTTTTAATTCAATAGCCTCGCGGATGATTCTCTGGAATGAAGGACGCTCAACACTCATCTGCAAGACTTCTGGCCACCGTGAGCGATTTTCGCGTGCACAGGGAACATTATCAATAAAACAAAATTAAAGCCAGTAGATTTAACTGTTTCTTTGTACTTTTGAAGACAACTGTAATCTATTCTCTCCCGTGACCAGGACTGCTGCAAAGCATTCGAAACGTCGGGAATTCAGGAACGTAATAGATACGCGATAAATACGGTCTATAGTGATTAATTTCAATGTGTAATTATCACGAAAACCTAAGAAATCATGAATGTGTGTATCGCATCCCATTTGCAGGTTAAGCAACCCCTGGCTCTGCTGGATATTCGTTGAGTGTCCACCGTAAGTGCGTAATATCTGACCTACTCGGTGCTTCAGCGGGAAATTAAAGCAATCGGTCCCAACTTGCTATTCTACTATCTATGGCAGTCGTTATACGTTGTCAACGTCGTAAAACTACCAACTGGTATAACCGTATAAATACCGGTACCACTAGATAGATCACGGAGGGCAGATCCCTCCTTATTATTACTAGTTAGCTGAGTGTCCACCGTAAGTGCGTAATATCTGACCTACTCGGTGCTTCTGCGGGAAATTAAAGCTATCGGTCCCAACTTGCTATTGTACTATCTATGGCAGTCGTTATACGTAGTCAATGTCGTAAAACTACCAGCTGGTATAACCGTATAAATACCGGTACCACTAGATAGACCACGGAGGGCAGATCCCTCCTTATTATTACTAGTTAGCCAAAGTGCTGACCCCCGCCTCAGAGGTTGAGGTGGGCCAAGGCCCACCAGCGTCGCGGAGCATAGAGTTGGGCAGTTGAGAATCGCCGTCGGTTTTAGTTGGTAGGTTGGGGCGCAAATTGCCATCTCCACGCGCCCCGGAGTCCCGGCTCAACACGGCCAGTCCCCAACGGCCGGGTAACCATAAAGACTGCCGACAATAAAAATTAAATTAAAAATTTAAATAAACCCCCGACACAATAACCTTTAAAAAGTAAAAAATAAAAATAAATACTTCGCATTGGGGGACCACTCCCACTTATTTATTACCTGCCCCTGGTCCCCCAACGCGAAGTATTTATTTTTATTTTTTACTTTTTAAAGGTTATTGTGTCAGGGGTTTATTTAAATTTTTAATTTAATTTTTATTTTATACTTTTTATAGGTACATACTTATTATAATGTAGATTTTGTTAAATTGCACGTGATGCGCTTTCATTTGAGACCCCACTCGATTATATTTGCAGACATTCGGTTATTCTTCCCCACTTTCACCCCTCATAACTTTTAAACGGCTCACCCGATTTTCATCAAACATGTCTAAGAACACTCGCCCGTAACTCACCTTTCATACAAAAAAAACTTTTTTGAAATCGCTTCATCCGTTCGCGAGCTACGGTGCCACAGACAGACAGACCGACAGACAGACACACATACAGACAGACACGTGAAACTTATAACACCCCTCTTTTTGCGTCGGGGGTTAAAAAAGACCGGTGTCGTCCCTTATGAAATTGGGAAAAATAGTGTTGGAGATCCAATATATAAAATTCTCGTGTCACGGTGTTTGATATTGAACTCCTCCGAAATGGCTCGACCGATTTTGGTGAAATGTTATATTCATATTTGGTAGGTCTGTGAATCGGAACACATCCATTTTTCATCCCGAAATTCATCCACCTAAATTTATTTTTTTATTTCTTGGACATTTTTTAAGTTTTTTTTTTAATAGCGTACTAAATACATACAACCCTATATTGTCACCCCTCTACAATCAACTCCTATTTTTAATAGCGATATTTCTATGGCAAAAAAATGTTTGCGGGGTCAGCTACTAATTTAAATGAATAAAAATCACATTTATTAAGCATATCGTATACCACTATTGTGTTAAGAAATTCAGAAGTCCACATAAAATAAGCACATCCATTCATTCCATTCCATTTCATCCAATTTCCGAACTCCAGAAAAGAGCCGGGGACCTGCAGCCGGCGCGTGCTATCCGTAAATCATAAGCTTGTCAAACAAAGACTGATACAGTGAAAGTGAAAGGTTGTTGGCTGCTGGTTATAAGAACAGACATATATATAGAGTATATATAGGCATACGCTCTTGAGCGCGTATATTTTCAAGTTGTATGTACGAAATATGTTCCATATTTAAATGTCAATGAACTAGTTTAACATAATTTGCATAAGGCCGTACATGCACTCATTACAAGTAAATATAGGCGATGACAACACAATTATGTAACAAAACACATGTTGCAAAACACTTGAATTAAAAAAAACACATTAAGTAAATACTACTACTACTTCGTTTCAGCCCATAAATGACCCACTGCTGAGTCGGGCCTCCTCCAAATTCATGGAGGGAAATTAGCCTACTGTGCCACGCTGGCAAAACGGGTTGGCACAGAGTTTGTATCAAGTTTTCCTTCTGATACGGCTAGGTGATCTGCCTCTTACGATCCTTTAGTCGCCTCTTGCGACACCCTCAGGATAGTGTGGGTTGGTGACATTGTGTATTCTAAATCCGTCACCACACTACTACACAGACAATAAATGACCCACTGCTAAGTCGGGCGTCGTCCCACATGGAGCCACGCTGTCCTGACGTTGGGGTTTCGCATCAAGTGTTCATTCTCTTGTAGCTAGGATCGGCCTTGTCGTTTCCTTTCGTCAACTCAGGATGTACTTAGGTTGGGATGTGGTGGTGACTCTATGTATTCTAAATCCGTTTATGTATACGTTATACGATCACCTTACAGAACATCGCAGCCAAATAACATTACCGGGTGGTGTTGTGTTGCTGCGTTTGTAATGTCACCAGTCTAATGAAAGCCTGGTGTTGGAACCTATCCTTTTTCCTGCCAGCGTCGTCTTTTGACATTTTAGAGGGTCGGCGACCCGTGGTCACCCTGACAATGGCACTGACCACTTACCAGGCACTTGTGGTACAAAAACTATTTGATAACTTTCATCTTTAAAATTAACCTGTCAACCACCGTTATTCGGTAAAAATAAGTAAACATCATTCCTTTGTGCTAAATTTATATTAAAAACTATTTGACTACTACTACTACACATACAACTACATTCAATACCAGATTTTAAATTAGCATAATTGTGTTATTGTTTTGTTCATTTCTCATAACTGATTCAATATTTGGGTTATTTAATTCATCATTCAGCCAAGTTATTCTGGCCTTCACAACCCTCCTGTACCTTAGAAGGAGTTTTCCCCTACCACCGGACTGGGCCATCCGTATCCATTGGATTCTACCAGCACAAGCCCGGCTTTCTATTACGTAGTGTGCTTGTGTGGCGACGGATTCAAAATACATAGTTTCACCACCTCATTAATTAAAAAAAAAAAAAAAAATTAAAATTAATTAAATAAATTAAATTAAATATCCTTTGACATTTCACACAACGCCATCTCGTCCCAAGCTTCCAACCTAAGAGTGTCGCAAGAACTGACAAATGCAAATGGCAAGGCCGATAACCTAACTGCAAAAGGAGGAAAATTGCCTTGAAAACCAGCGTGGCACAGTAGGCTTATTACCCGCTATGTAATGGGCGTAATTGTTTTTTTATACTCAGATTAATAACTATTAACACTATAACTGACACCGGGTTTTTAGGCACGGTTCAATCGTAATATGAGGATTTTTAAATTATTAAATGCTTAAACAATTAACTTGCTATTCATCATAGTCAAAACTAAAAGTGATTTGTTTATTTTGAACTCAGTCCTTCAATGGAATTTAGTTTTTCTAATCTTATGCACCAGCTTTGAATGTTGTTATAACATTTCCCTATAAGGATGTAAAATATATGAGATGCCATAGGTACATCGTTAAATGCACGCATGACATCAGCAATATGTTATAATTAAACAATTATGTTCACTGATCAAGTAAGTCAATCATATTCACTTAACTCGTATTGGTTGATTTCGCTAATACACCCCATTAGCGAAATCAACGAATACCCGCCGCCTTAATTAAACGTATAAGCTTTTTAGAGATCCTTTTTTATAATAATGAAATCCACGCCGAAACCTTAATAAATTTTATTTATTTTTATTTAATTTAAATATAGAATAAGATAAATTAAACTCGTGAGAATTGTCTCCTAATATAAAAACGCTGACAAGGCTTTTAATTGTGTGGCGTTGTATTCCCTATTAAAGTGACAGACAGACCTTCGAACGAAACTCTTCTACTTTTTAAACACATTTGTATCCGCGCATTTATTTGTATGCATTGATATTTTAACCCATGAATGGCCCGTTAAAGCCGAACGCCCCCCGCCAGCTAAAAGAAGTTAGTTTGGCTTGCATAGTTGAGCCACAGAGTGAAATTTTCTAAAGAGTGAGCAAAATTGTTACCTATTCTTATAGGGTTGGCACAGGAGGATTAAAATAATTACACAAAAGTTATTTCTACGACCTACAATATTTGTTCCGGGTCTGGGTGTTTTCTATTTAAAATATGTATGTATTTACAAAAAAAAAATGTATATATGTAGTTTATCATCCATCTCGTTACCATAACACAAGCATTAAGTTGCTTAGCTTGGGACGAGATGGCGTTGTGTGACATTTCCAAGGATATTTATTTAATAATTTGAGACATACTTTTAGTCATAAACTTATCACAAAATTTCAAAAAGTCTTCTTTGGACTTTGGGATAATTAAAAAAAGATATGTTTTTATTTCGATTGCTGTTCTTGCACACAGTACAATAAACCATAATTACACTCTTTATAATTTATTCAAATTTCAATTTTAAATAAACACGCACGACGCGACGTGAATCTCAGCGAGCGGTGAGCTAAAGCACTGGCCGAACTAGTATAAATTGGGTGCGTTTCGTACGTGCGAGCCGCCAGTGCCCCCGCACACACCCGCATCATACTTGTAGTGGTGTAGTGGTGGTTTTACTCTGTCCTTTATCTACTCCTGTGGCTGAGCCAGTCTTTCATACATGTTTGTTCATCGGTGGACGCACATGTATGAAAATCTGGCTCTACTATGCAAGCTAAACAAACTTATTATAGCTGGTGGTGAACGTTCGGCTTAATCAGTCAAGCCTCGTACAAATTCATGGAGGGAAATTAGCTGAGCGGGGTTTGTATCAAGTTATCCTTCTCACGCGGGTAGGCGATCTGCATCTTGCATTCGTTCAGTTGCCTTTTACGACACCGTCAGCGTTGTATGGATTGATGACATTTTGTATTCTAAATCCGTCGCAAACCGGAATAATCTAAACACGGAATGGTTTTATTCGTATTACCTGACGCAACATAATAATGTTTCAGAGAAAAAAAAATATATATATAGCATAAGTTAATTAAATTTGTTGATTACATTATGCAGAAAACTTATCTTATCTGTTGAAAAGTACATGATCTACAAACAGATAGACATGTCAAACTATTATCACCCCTCTTTTTAATTGGGTGTTCTAAAATGTGATTTAGATAACAACAAGTTTCATTATCGTCAGCTTACAATCTATACAATATATATAAATAAAATTTGAGTGTCTCTTTGTAATATTTAAATAACCCCTTTTTACTAAGTGCATTTGGTACATATACCAAAACAAAATTTTCTACAACAATTGTCCGTCTATCTGTCTGTTTTTTTGGGATAATCTCTGAAATGGCTAAACCGATTTTGACGGGACATTCACTGGCAGATAGTTGATATATGAAGGAATAACTTTAATTGACACCGCCCACTTTTCAGGAGCCCATAGTTACTGAGTATTCCACATTGAGTTCCACATTATTGAGGGCACATTTCCACCCGGCCAAAGCCGCGGGTAACAGCTAGTATGTATTAAGTTCACGGCTGCAGTAGCATCAACATAACAAACATAATTATAGGTTACCACATAACAGGAGATTCTAAATTTAACTTCTAAAGGGTTCAACAACTTTATCGGCATGTCAAGATCATCTTTCTGCAAGGACTTTCTGCGTCAGTATTATACAGGTAATACACTTAAGTCTGGTTACACCGGTTACGTGCAGTTATCCAGCACGCTTGTTATTCAAAGAAACGCCTGTAAAAACAGCTAGTGTTCCGTACATAAAAATATACTACTAATAGAATAGAATAGAAAAATGCTTTATTGTATGAAACAATTATGGCGTTCATAATCGTCATCGGATACATCACTTTTATAATACTACTACCAGGTCGGAAAACGGCACCAACCGAGAAGACCTGGCGGAAGAAACTCGGTGGGCTTGTCTTTTTTTTAAACGCCATATTAAAATTACCGATTTCTTATAAGTAGTTTCGTTTAGTTCCGAAAGCCACTAGACTGAAATATGAATTTTATAATAAACTAGCGGACCCTACAGACAACAGTGAGTGGTTGTCATTTAATATGAAATTTACAATACAATAGCAATAAAGCTCAAATTATCTCTACATTTTAGTTAGAAAACTTTTGTATGGGAAAAAGAAAAAGGCTGTTTTTAGGGGGTTTCCGGCAATTATTCGATTGTTTGTCGCCGTAAAAACTACAACGAACATTTCAAAAAAAGAATTGGCCAAATTGGTCCAGGCGATGTTGAGTTATGCGGTTACCAACACATTTTGCGATTCATTTTTATATAGGTAATAGAAGAAAAAGACAGAAAAATTAAATTTCAAATCTTAAATCCAGCAAGCCGACCAACCCCAAAACTCTGTCCCTACCTATATGGCCCATTATTGAGTCGGGTCTTCTCCTATTACATGGAGCCTCCTGTGCTTCGTCAGCCAGACGGGTTCCGTATCAAGTTTTTCTTCTCTTGCGGCTACGATTGTCATTTCCTTATGTCAGCTCTTACGACACCCTCAGGATGGGATAGGGTGGAGACTAAACGGACAAACGAAAAAGATAAGTATGTTATCACTACTGATGCCCACTGCTCAAAATAGCTTTCTCCCATACAACGCGACGGTAAAAATTGTTTTTATTCATTAAAAGTATTTGATTGAACTCAGTGCTTTGACCTAAGAAATTTTATATTTTTTTCAAATAAAAACTTCCTGTGATTCTTAGAAACATTATAACAGTATTTGTATGACCTTGATTTAGTAGGGTTTTAGTAGTGACAGACTTAGCTAAAGAGCCGGTAAAAGGAAACAACAAAGCTGACAACTTAGCCCCAAGTTAAAGAAAACTTGATACGAAACCCTTTTTTTTTTGTTTATTTTTTTTTCTGCCCGGGGTAAAATTCTTTATGGACTTCCTCGCCGGCCACGGGGATGGCCAGCGAGGGGAGTGTGGGACTCTCCCCCATAGTGGGGGCCTACCCACTAAACCTCCCCGCGGTGCTCCAACTCGCGTCCTGTTGCGGCATTGTGGGATCTGATGCAGAACCACGCCGCCGCAGACTGATACGAAACCCTGTGCCAACCCGTCTAGACAGCGTAGCGTATTTAGCGTTTATCAGCGTATTTACGTCCATATAGTTGGAGGAGGATCGACTCAACAGTGGGTCATCTATGGGCTAAGTATTATTTTACCTTTGACAGCTGTTATTAAAAAGCTCGGGCAACAATTAAGCGATAAATTTTTGAATATTCTAATTTAAATTTAGTTTATATTGCAGTTTGTATTATATTGCCAATTTAGATATTTAAAAAACTAGTGACGCACCCTGGCTTCTCACTCGTATAGTAAGCTATTTTTTAGAGAAAGATACATTCTTTTCACGGTATTGGCAGAAAAGTCTTAGTAGGTTTGTTTTTAGCACCTTCGACAATTTTATATAAATAAAGTATAGTCATTACCAAGTAATTTAAAAAATTTACATCAAAACATTTCCTGCAATGTTAAAAGATCGTGAAAACCTAACACATCATTACATTTGATACTTTTATTTGTTACAAAGTAAAAACCCTTTTGACCCGTCCACGGCTGCGCGTGAGAATATCGCACTAGCCAACCAGCTAACTCCGCTTGCTGCAGATAGACACATTTTCATTCCACCTCAGCGAGGAAATGGCTAAATGCAAAAAAAAAACGTTTACAATCACAAGATAGGTACACTTTTATTTCAGTTTAGGTATTAATTACTACATTATGACAGGTAAGTATTACAGAATAATCTTTACTTTATTTTTTTGCACTCAGATATCGAAGAGCAAAAATACTTTATTCTGTAGCGAATAAAAACGGCTTTTGCACTCAGATATCGAAGAGCAAAAATACTCTTTCCGAGATGGGGGGATGAAAACACATTTTACACCTAAACATTGTTTTATAATACGTGAGAAAAAGTCTCAAATAATTTGAGTTTTTTAAACATCTACTACTACTCGGCCCATAGATGACCTACAGTTGAGATGAGACTCCTTCAGCCACGTGTAGGGTAATTACCCTATTGTGCCAGGCTGGCCAGACGGGTTGGCACTGGGTTCCGTATCAAGTTTTCCTTCTCTTGCGGCTAGATTATCGGCCTTGACATTTCCTTTTGTCGGCTCTTACGACACCCTTAGGGTAGTGGCACTATGTATTCTAAATCCGTTACCATACGGTTAAACATATCCTACTATAATTAATACTACCCGGTGATATATATTTAAAACAAAAGATATATATCTTAATATATATATTTCTTGTGTGCGTGTGTATGTGACTGAACTCCTCCTAAACGGCTGGACCGATTTGAATGAAATTTTTTGTATGCGTTTGGGTGGCACCGAGGATGGTTTAGATTCACAAATCAGCCCGACAGATGGCGCTGCAGTCGGTAAACAAATATCATGCAGGACAACGTCTGCCCGGTCAGCTAGTATATATATATTTAAAACAAAAAGAAAGTTGGACATAGGATACCTGAGATTTTTATCCCGTCCATATAAAACCTACTTTAACAAAACGCAACTGACAGCGAAACGTTAGGTTGTCTATAGTTTAATATGGTCGAAAATTTGACAAGTAGACATTTTGAATTCGACTTGTATATATTGTTGTAATTCACATAATATCTTTATAACTTGTAGCCTATGTGTTATTCTGATGTATAAGCTATATTATTGTAAAGTTTCATTAAAATCCATTCAGTAGGTTTTACGTGAAAGAGTAACAAACATCCATCCATCCATCCATCCATACTTACAAACTTTCACGTTTATAATATTAGTAAGATTACAAACTTTCACGTTTATAATATTAGTAAGATACATCAGCTTACTTAATAATAATAATATTTATTCAAAAATCATTTTTTACACTATAGTAACTATAAATGCAATATTATACTAACTGTGCTATGCTTTAAGTGCCTGAACTAGGAAAACCTGTGTCTCAGGCGTATTGGGCTATAATTTTCTTAAAAATAATCACTTTTCACTTCATTATTAATACACTTTTCGTAACGTGTTACTAAGAAAAAATGCTTTAGCAGGTACAGTAAATTTACTAACAATAATAGCTATATTTTATTTTAGTACCATTAATAACTTCTCTGTATCTTCGTACGATAGATTTTGAAGGACATCTTTCAGTACTTTTTTGCACATTCTGTAGTTGAGTGGATAGATGTCTGTTATTGCATTTAATTTATTGTATAGAATTGGTCCTAAACAAATATAAAATTTTGATGTAAAAGCATGTTTTGTTCGTCTGTTTTGAGGGCAAACTATATCCTTCCGTCTCTTATTCAAAATGTCAGTGCTATATGGAAGAGACGCATGCTGCTTTAGTACAGTGCCCAATATAAATAGTTGCCGAACTGTTAGTACTTTACAGGATTTGTAAAGGTGGTTAGTGGGAAAGAAGAAAGGGCGAAAAGTAGATACCTTAAGGATTGCTCTCTGCGCCCTCTCAATAGATATTAGTAACGATTTACTTATTCCACCCCAAGATGTAATACAGTAGCTTAAAATTATATGGAATGCCATGCCAATGCCTTATAAATGCCATTGACTTATTAGTCTTGTGGATGAATGAGTGAAACCTTAGGATCACGGTTCCCCGGTTCCATTTCGGGGTCGGCCTAGTCTTTGTGTAAACTAGAGGCAATTGCTCTGAGGTGTTATTTCCTATTCGCGAATTAGATGTTTTTAAGCTGCACCACAATACAGATTGTATATGCAGCGGAATCTTTAAAAAAAATTTTTAAAAGTACCATTGAGCACAAAACATTATGCTTATGTCACAAGTATTGATCTATAGGCATAATTTAGAAGTATGTACAACCACTAGTGTTTGCAACACCAGTTTTCGCAAGAAAATGCCTGGTAAACCTATGATTAAGGGGCATTTCAAATGAATGAATATTAAGTTCAAAGTATATACTACAAAAGTTGCGCACAGTAAGGTTTTTAATTTGGCATATAATATTACTTGGCAGATTTTTTTCCCATTTAAGGTCACCTTTTTTTTCGTTTGCTATATTTTTGTGTAACTCTGAATAAACATTTTTTCTTTATTACCATTGTTATGGTGAAATAATACAGGAACTGACGTGTTAACTTTTCAAAATCATGGGATTGATTCCTGACTAAGATTAATGATTTTTATTGCTGATGATATGATCCAGTGCATGTCATGAGAATTTCATCAAAATTGGGCACAAAATCAAATTTTTTTTCGGTTCGGAATGCCACAGAGAAGACCCACAGAGAAGACTCGGCAAGAAACTCCATGTTTACATTTAGCTCGAGATACTTTTTAAGGATTTTTTGGCTTCTAGGCTCATTTGAAACGTTCATCCTACATTAGTAGCGTCAGGACTTTAAATATTTTTAATCGTGTCATTAATACTATCGATCCCTTTGTCATCTACTCGTATATTAATAAAGAAATGCTTAAATCTAACCTAACAAAATAAAGAACCTTGAAACTAAACACTTTTCAAGGAATTAAATTCATCTAATCATCCTCAGAATTATCACATCCCAAAACTGATCCCCGAGGATTTTGAGACTAAAAAACATCAAAATTTGTTTAAAGAGGATGTTTGGCAAGTATTAAATTGATGGGATGCACTCATTAAATTGATCAAATCTCAAGCTCAATACTTATTTGCAAAACCTCCGTACACCGTGAGCAATTTCTGCGAACACAGGGAACGTTATCAATAAAACAAAATTATAGGCGGTATATTTAACTGTATCTTAGTACTTTTGACGACAACCTGTCTCTGGTCTCTCATGTGAACACGACTGCCGCGAATCATTCGAAACGTCAGGAATTAAATATATACGCGATAAAACAATTAAAACCTGTAAAATTTCAAAAAGAAAATGTTCTTATATTTGACCAAAACTAAATATGATCCTCGACAATTTAGTCAAATTAGAAAGGCATACGTTAAATACCATAACTATATTTTGTGAACCTTTGATAAACGGCAGTTAACGGGTTCGCACTAAACGGTATATACACACTAATGACCGACAATGCTCTATTTGCGTAACGTCATTAACGTCAATTTTGGAGATTTAATAAGTGGTTTATGAATAGTTGCTGGAGCAGACTTTTTATATAATTGTTTTTGCAACCTCATTAACACATACATGACTGCTCTGTAAGGCACTCCCGTTACCAATAGAATAGAATAGAAAAATGCTTTAATGTATAAACCAATTATGGCGTTCATAATCGTCAACGGATACATCAAGTTTATAACACTTCTACCAGGGCGGAACGCGGCACCAACCGAGAAGACTTGGCGGAAGAAACTCAGCGCGCTTGTCTTTTTTTTTATACGCCACATTACAATGACAGTGTTCATATAACTAGGTTTGTTTGGTTTCGAATGGCGCTCAACTGAAATATGAATTTTATAATTAAAAAAAAAATACATATAAGTCTTGAATCCAGTTTAGTGAGCATGACAACTCACAGCCCAAGAATGAATCAAGTTAAATAGTATTGTAGGGTAATCTTACCTCCTAGTACTTACCTTACCGTACCGTACTTAAAAAAAACCATTACCATTAACCGTTACCAAATACAACTGGACTATAACTGACCAATCAAGCAGAACATGCCAGATCCCTTCTTTCTCTAGACTAGACTACAACATCCAGGCGAATGGAATCCACCGTCCGGATGGAATGGGGTGGTGTCACTATGTATTCTAAATCCGTCACTACTTTGCTCACTTACTCGTAACATCATCATTCAGTTTTACAAAAAAAAATATCTCGCAAAATCACATAGTGAACTGCTGCCCGTGAAGCAAATCTGAAAAATACACGAAAATTTCCATCAAAGTCGTTCATATCATTTTGAAATGCGTATGAAACATTATGAACACATCGATATATACATATACAGACATAGGTACTTAGATTCAGTAAATCATCATCATAATTTCAGCCAACAGACGTCCACTGCTGGACATCTGCCTCCCCCAAGGATTTCCACAAAGGCCGGTCCTGAGCCGCCCGTATCCATCGTTTTCCGGCGACCTTAACCAGGTCATCGGTCCACCGTGTGGGAGGCCTACCAGCACTGCGCTTTCCGGAACGCGGTCGCCACTCGAGGACTTTTCTGCCCATCGGGCGTCGATTCAGTAAAATAAAACAATATTTTAACGAATAGTTAAATTTAGAATAACATGCCAATGGAACGACGTAAAATTAAGGATACAGCACCTCAGGTGTAGTTTGTTGACATTGGCCAATTGTCGATATAGCGGTAAAGTGAACTGCACGGCGTCGCACGCGCCTCGTTTATACAAGGAGGCCAACTTAACTTCATTCTGTACTTGCGCCTTTCGATGGCGATACGTGGTGAACGATATATTCAATTATAAGCAAGATTCTGTCATAGTGTTATACGCGGTAAGATACAAAAGTTAGAAGTGTATATTTCATAATAGACTGATATTAAAATTATTGTATTTGATTGGTGACAAAAAATGTTATCGATAGATAACTATACAATTAATTTTAGTATCAGGCTTAAGTTTATTTAATATTAATAGTATTACTATACCTGTGCTTTAAATACTAAAACTTAATACTATTAATGCGTGTCTAAATTAGACAAAACTAAAATACATAACCATATTTATTTTCATACACATAAGTCATAAATATTTTAGTTTTGTTTGCATAATATGTTCGCATCGAATAATTATTAATGTTATATTTTCACGCCACTTATTAGACATACAATGCGAAATTGGCATCCAAATTTGTGAGTCGTTGTATTAACAAAATAAACTATATAACTATTCCAAATATTTATAAAAAAATCCATAAAAGACAAGTTTGCTAAAATGTTTAAAGTACCTACCTACACAGATTGGCGTCTTGTTGTATTCCGAAAATTAAAACATATATCACAACCTACCCAGCCTCAACTAATATACTCAAAAATTACGTTTCCGCTATTATTATAATTTAACACTTTTTAATTGATCGCGAGTTTTTTACATTGAGCATCATCACTATCACTACATAGTATAAAACAAAGTCGCATTCTTCTGTCCGTCCCTATGTATGCATAAATCTTTAAAACTGCGCAACGGATTTTGAAGCGGTTTTTTTTAATAGATAGAGTGATTCAAGGGGAAGGTTTATATGTATAACCCATCCCCGCTTTGCACGGGCGAAGCCGGAGCGGGCCACTAGTTTTCGATAAAACAATCCATTATATTCACCCTTAATAAACCTCAAATCCTTGCCAAGGAAAATCATTACATCCCAAGAATGATCGGTGAGGCTATTGAGATAACAAAAAAAAAACAAATTTCAATAGATTGGATAGTTCGCCAGTACCACCTGGTTGGGATCCCCATTTGCAAGATCTCTGGACACGGCGAGCGATTTCTGCGTGCGCAGGAAACGATATGAATAAAACAAAAAGATTCACAGGTTTAATGGTTACTGTGTATTTTTGAAAACAGCTCTCATCTAGGCTCTCCCGTGACCACAACAGCTGCAAAGTTTCGGAAATTAAATAGGTAATGTGAAATATGCGCGATGAATCCGTTAAAAAGTGTACAGTAAAGAAATTCTTGAATTAAAGCCGACGACGGTCTTTAAATTCATTACTTCACCGAGACATTTGACACCCTATGAGAGTAAGGGATCAGATTTAATAAAAATATTCATGTAATGGTTATACTTACTACACAAACTAAACATATTTTACACCTTGGAGCTATAATCGTGTCTCACAAATTAAAATCAAACTTAACCTTTATAAAAAAGCTTTCTTCGCTTTCGTTTCAATGTCTTTCAACGCCTTTCGTTTCAATGCCTCCATATGATAATCTGTTTTATTTAAAACTAAATGTTGGCATTTAAGTTGACGAACCTATTTTACCCCTGCTAAAGAATGATATAATATGTCAATAGTATACAGGATACAGGGTCTAAGTCTACTAAGTCAGCAGACTACAATTTTTTATTCCAAAATCACTTTTGAACCATCAAATATGTTTCCCATTCTTTTTTTAGGGCAATGCGTACGCCGTCAAGCTGGCGTTAGACTACAATAACTCAGATTATTCTCCCCCAAAAGTCCCTGACTCTCCGTGCTTTATTCAGCACACGACCTCTTGTACCGCGTTGGCCAAGGGAATGAGATGAGAGTCTTTACGAGTTACGGGTTACGGCTGTTCGGCGTCCGGAAATTCGGGCATTCGTGATTATTCGCCAAAGTGAGTCCTTCTAAAACCAGTACCAAGCCTGAAGCTCAGACTGACGAATGAAAGAATATTTGATATTTAATTTATTTCTTCTTTCAAAAGGGTTATTTAACGACGGACATAAATTTACAGTAAATATTTTTATTATAAATTTACTTTTACTTTTTAAGCATTTAATTTAACTTTCCTAAATTAATGTACATATTTGCTCGCATGTATGTATGCTATTTAAGTCGTCATATATCGTCAACTAGTGCCTTCTGATTTCTGCGTTGGCGCAATTGAATTTTAACAATTGTATTAAACAACTTGTCTTCCACTTAATATTTTTTACGAATAACTTTAAAATTAAAAGAACTTAATATAATTCTTAACCCATACTTAAAGGGTTAGTAAGTAAATTAGTTTTAACAATAATAAAACAGCAATATAATTATAACTGTGCTATGCGTATAAAATAGTCGATAAATTTGAAAAAGGAGGTGGACGCAGTTTCACCCTTAATTAGAATATTTTTTCGAGGTGTACTTACATTTGTATAATTAAGCCAAATTAATGTAACAGTGCCTTTGTGTATTGAATAGTGCTGATCATTTTAACGATTTGCACGAAAACACATATAAATTAGATAGCCCGAATTTAAATTCACGTGAGCAGTTTTTATATGGGCTAGCTTAATATACAATACACGTTTTCGATTCGAGATCCGTCTTAACGATATTGGCGATGGATCAACTAAATTCATTGGCATTCTGCAATAGTTTTATACACAGAAATGATAAACGATGCCACACTCTACAGTTACTTAACCTTAAGCTATCCCGTCCTCTTGAATACTACTACGATTCAGCCTTTAAATGACCCACTACTGAGTCGGACCTCCTCCAACTGGAGGAACATTACCCTCCATGTAACTACATTTAGCACTAGGTATCCCCACTTCTGGACGGCATTTCCACTTAACATCAGGCGGAATGCAGTCATCTGCCTGCACTTACATAAAAAAAAAAAACATGGAGGTTAATAATTAGCCTACTGTGCCATGCTAGACACAAGCGTTAGCACAGGTTTTGTATCAATGTTTCCTTCCCTGTTGGCTTGGTTATCGACCTTGTCATTTCATTTGTCGGCTCTTACGATGTCTCTGAGAATGGAATGGGGTGGTGACACTATGAATTCTAAATTTGAATACAATACGCCATATTGTAATTACTTGTACTTTAATAAAAATTCAGTAAATAAATTGTGTTTATTTCGTAATTCGACTCTACACTCAATTGGGCAATTCGAATTATAAATTACTAGTGGCCCGCCCCGGCTTCGCCCGTGCAAAGCGGGGGTGGGCTATACATATAAACCTTCCTCTTGAATCACTCTATCTATTAAAAAAAACCGTATTAAAATCCGTTGCGTAGTTTTAAAGATTTAAGCATACATAGGGACGGACAGACGACAGCGACTTTGTTTTATAATAAGTAGTGAAGAAGCAAATGAAACATATAAATTATCTAACAAATTAAAATACCACTGCAAGTTCTTTGTCTTAATTTTTCGCGATTATTACACATTGAAATTCGACTTTTTAAAGGATTTATCGCGTATATTTTATATTATTCGACCGCCACCACAACTGGTGCAAAGCTGCAAAGACGTCGGATTTTAAATAATGAACAATCAGTTTAATTTGTTTAATTTCAACTTTAATATGTAGTTACCATCTTTTCACAGCAACGATGAGACTAAAGAAGACTACGTTTATTCTTCCACTACTTACTCTACTTTTAACAAGTGCTTATGGATATTACGATGATGATGATTTCATTACCGTAGAAGATGAACCAGATGCCTTTGCGAAACCTTCGAGAGTAATGCTAAATAATTTGAAACATAAACGCATATTATGGCCGAATCGACCAAGCGCTACAGACGTAAAGATCAATCGTTCATTCACAAAGGTTTACCAAGAAGGTCTAAGGACGAGGCGATTTTTAGGGCATTCGTATCCTCAGAGTCCTATTGTTGATATGATGATGCAATCTATTGCCCCGAGCTACCAGCCAGCCAATGCAAAGGATCCATTTGATTTCCTCAGAGATACATACCCTCTTCCTAAAGGTAAGTCATTGTGATATAAAATAGTAATTTCTAAATATAAATAGTAATAATTAGTATGATGGTGACACAATATATTATAAATCCGTCACCACAGGGATTAGTTTATTAAAAGTTAGTTTAAGTAAAAGTATTTAGAAAAAAAATTATACATAAAATTGCTTCTTTCGGAAACTCCATGCCCTGACTTCGGCTGGCTAAGTTTTGTTACACCTTTATAGGATTGTCTTTGTCATAAATAAATATCCTTGGACATAAATATCCTTGGACATTTCACACAACGCCATCTCGTCCCAAGCTAAGCAACTTAATGCTTGTGTTATGGTAACGAGATGGATGATATACTACTTATATACATTTTTTTTGTAAATACCTACATATTATAGATAGAAATGACACCCAGACTCCGAGCCAGTGCCTCTGGTTTAGACAAAGACACTTGCCCGACCCCGGAATCGAACCCGGGACCCGTTGATCCAAAGGCGGCACATCTAACCACTAGACCAACGAGGCAGTCAAAAACTGTGCCATTGTGGATTGTCATTGTGGAGAGGTTGCACGAAATAAGCAGTCGCCAGTACAATTATTAAATATAGGCTGTTAAAATTATTAGGACAAGAAAGCTTTTCACGGAGCATGCCCCTCCATTGGGGAGCGAAACCCGCGACCCTAAAGCGGGCAGTCGAGAAACGCCCTTGGTTTTGGTGGGTCGAAGCGCTTATTAATCTTATTATCATCTTACCGCGCCACGGAGCCGGGTATCTATGATTTGTAAAAGGTGTGAAAGGTTTCCATCGGTACAAGTATTCGCGAAATTGTGTTAGAAGCGTATCTCAATATAAAGTTCACAAAATACTCGTAGATTCCGCCGCAATAATAAACACAAACAAGCTCGTTATAGTAGTAGAATACATTAAATTATTTTTAGCATTGCCATTTTCCCAAGACCTATGGCAATGGGCAGACAATTTGCGTTTGTCTTTGGTAAATGATTGCATTAAATATGCACAACTCGTGATTCAAATTAGTGTTTCAAATATTCCACGAACGTTAAAATTGTTTTTAAACTTAAAAACAAGGTTTTAAACAAATTGTCAATTAGTTCAAATTATTCAAGTCAGCTTTGGATTTGAATAATGTTTTTTTCGATTGTAGACAATGTGATAAACAGTCTCAAATAAATACTTCCCATACTGGGTCCCACCTTTAGGATTATCAACGAATAGTAAATTTTATCAGATGGCTTCACATTGTTGTCATTATCTTGTTCCCGCATTCTGCCATAAGCTTTAGTTAATTACATTATTATACTAATGAAGGCTAAGCATATTATTGTATACTTTATCACTTGTCTTTGGTTTTGAACAAGGGGAGTGCTTAGGTCCCAGCCATCAACATATCCAATGATTTTTTTATAATTCAAAACTCGAATATTTTGTCTGTTTCATAGCATTCGTTTCAGCTCATAAATGACCATTTGGGCCTCCTCCGTGGAGGCAAATAAGCCTACTGTAGCACCAAGAATTCCATCTTTTCCTGCTCCTATCTGCCTCTTACGCACCTCTAGTTGTCACTTATGACACTCTAATTTTGTATTCTAAATACCTCACCGGAAATCATACATAATTTAATAATATAAAAAAAATCTTCCATCTCATTAATCACATATTTATACAGGTTTCAGTAAACCTCTTGACGAATACGATTACATCATCATTGGAGGAGGCACAGCCGGCTCTGTGGTAGCTTCTCGTTTGACAGAAGATAAACCTAAGGCAACAGTCCTGGTGATAGAGGTTGGGAAACCAGAGAGCCTTCTGAATGATGTTCCTGCACTTCTGTCGTATATGCAGCTCACGCACTATGTGGAACCTTATACTATGGAGCATCAGCCTGGTGTTTGTTTGGGTACGTAAACATCTACAAGGTATAAAACCGTGCAGCTAGAGAAAGATCATTTTGAAGAATAAAGAAGGGTGCTGATGTACTCTAATTGGATACTTGGATTTGATTTTTATTATTGACAGTCGAATCGTAATTATGATGCAAAATGTCAGCGCATAGCGTGATGTAACTTATGTAGCAGGCGCTACAAATTTCGTATGGTCTTCTGCCTGTAATAGCACAACTAAGTGAACTAAGCAATAAATAAGTTCTCTTCCTTCAAGAGCAATAAAGATAAAGTTTTACACACATTTATTGTTAGCTTTAGTAATTCCTATTTTATTCCAAATTGTCTGTGGTGTGTGTTATGTTATGACTTTCGCAAACATAGATCGAGAATAACAAGTACTAATAGTTAAGAAAGTTTTCTCAATATATTCAAATAACAAAAGCCTTATTAATTTTAACCAGGGAGTGAAAAGCAGCGATGCTACTGGCCTCGAGGTAAGGCTTTAGGCGGTACTAGCGTCATAAATTACATGCTATACACTAGGGGACGCCCGCAAGACTGGGATCGAATAGCTGCAGATGGAAATTACGGATGGTAAGAATAAATTTAAAAATACATCTAAAGATATAATACATTCTAAACTCGTAAAATGGCTAAATAATTAGAAGTAGTTGTAGAAATGAGTCGTAAGATATTAAAAAACGTGTCCCGAGGTTCCCGATTTAAAATATTCGGATCAACGTTCTGAATACGAAATTGAACGTGAAACAGCAAAGCGTCCTACCTGGCCAGCATGGCACAGCAGGCCAAATTTCCTTCATGTAATTTAAAGTCCGACAACGGTTCATAAATATGGTGGAATCATTATTATTATTATTAATATACAAATCGTATAAATTTCAACCATAGTGTTTATACCAACAGGTCCTACAACGACATTTTACCGTATTACATAAAATCAGAAAGAGCTGATCTGAAGAAGTATAAGGATCTTCCTTACCGAGGACGTGATGGCGAGGTTTCCGTTGAAAATGTTCCTTTTAGGTAAGTACGTAGTAAACAAACCATTTGTGTAAAGCTATATCTAATAGCAGTAAAATACTACCTAGGTGAATGATAATATGCTTTGGAAAATCATTTCTCAGTCCCCAAATAAATATATGAATGGCTTCTGACTTTATTGCTCAGCCACACATATTCGTTTTCTACTAGGACAGTAATGTCATGTATATGACCCATGCTCAAGCCACTCCTGTTAATATTGTAGGTTCTTATCTCCAAGTTGTTAACCATAACATTTACCTGGGAGTTAGGAGACATTTACCGTCCAGATAAGTGAGTTAAACTTCGAGAAAGAGGTCATGCTCAAAGTCATACAAAGGACAATGGTGAGGACTGTGCCAGAGTTTACCTGCGAGATCGGGAATGAGGATATACGCAGGGGAATCATAGTTACCGACTTAGCCCACGACCCACCACCGACAAAGGCCTCGTTGATTGAGAGGGCGTCCCAGTTGCCCGGGATGCCACTGTTGACTGCGCTTGCGCGAACCTGTGGCGCCCCAAGCACGCCGTGTGAGGGTATACCGCTGGGGTTTTAGTGGGTAGACGACTCTTGGGTAGCCGAAGAATTTGCCCAGCGAAAACAAAAAAAAAATGCCGAAGATTGGCCTTCGTGGAAATCTTTTGGAGAGGCATATGTCTTGCAGTGGAGGTCTTTGGCTGATATTATATGATTATGATGATGTTTTCTACTAACTTAACGACTGGTACAAATATATATCAAGATAAAATCAAAAACAAATATTAAAATTAGATGCTATCCGATATTATGAAATTTGCATTGAAATATCTATTGTTTTGTTTATTTTCAGGACTGGGCTAGTCGAAGCTTTCCTTAAAGCGGGAAGAAGTTTTGGTATCCCAACTGTGGATTATAATTCTCCGTTTGAACAAGGGTTTGGATACACGCAAGCAACGTTAAGCAAAGGTCACAGATGCAGCGCTGCCAAGGCCTATCTTCATCAACATAAAAAACGAAAAAACCTTCATATACTGACTGAGGCTAGAGTTACAAAAATAATAATTGATCCCCAAACAAAAAGAGCATACGCTGTAAATTATATCAAAGACGGTATTCAACGTACGGTACGTTGTCGCAGAGAAATAATCCTTTCAGCTGGACCAATTGCGTCACCTCAACTACTTATGCTATCTGGAATAGGTCCGCAAGAACATTTACAAGCTCTTGGCATCCCAGTTTTAGCAAATTTACAAGTTGGTAGAACACTTTATGACCATATTTGTTTTTCCGGGGTCATCTTCAAATTAAATACCACAAATGCAAGCCTTTTAGAGCCAAAAGTAGCAACGCTGGATAATTTGATCCAATGGTTACAATTCGGCGATGGTCTTCTGACTACAACAGGTGGGGTTGAGGGTATTGGTTACATACGGACATCTATTTCTGACGATCCTGAAAATATTCCTGATATTGAACTACTAAGTCTTGGTGGATCGATCAATATAGATTCTGGAGGTGCTCTAATAAAAAGTTGGAGGCTAGATGATAAAATGTATGCTTCAGCAATAGCACCTTTAAACGGTAAAGATACTTGGTCAGCAGTTATAATGTTAACACAGCCTAAGTCAAAAGGATACCTTGAGCTAAGAGATACCAACCCCTTTTCACATCCTAAATTATATGGTAACTATTTAACTGATCCTAGAGACATCGCTGCAATAAAGGAAGCTGTTCAATTCGTCATTAAGTTGGGGGAATCCGACGCATTTCAAAAATATAATCCACAGCTACATATAGCTGATTATCCCACTTGCAGGCACACTATTCTTGGTTCTGAGGAATATTGGGACTGTGCGATAAGAACTCTCATGGTGACTTTACATCATCAAATAGCTACTTGCAAAATGGGTCCCGAAACTGATCCTTACGCAGTGGTCGATCCTGAACTAAGAGTTTATGGCATAAGTGGCTTGAGAGTGGCAGACTCGAGCATCATTCCTAGACCTACGTCTGCTCATACAGCGGGACCTGCATATATGATAGGAGAAAAGGCTGCCGATTTAATTAAAAATAATTGGAAACATATTGTCTGATAAAGTAGAACAATTAATTAAATTTTAGTTATAATAAGTAAACAGAGCTTGCCTGTTAGATTTTATTAATGTATATATACATATATATATCCAAGGATATATATATTTTAATGAAGTAATGGTTGTTATTGTATTCAAGATAAGTATCTACTTTCCTTACTGAGCATCTTCAGAGAATGAGACTTATGTGGTTAGTTTCTTTATGTGGTTGCCTTGGTGAACTAAATTAAACTGTCAGATCATTTTCGATTTATTATTTATTTATTTATCCAACTTTTTACAGGTTCTTTAGAGTTCTCTCTTAGAATTTAATTATTATTAAAAAATAATTATGATACAATTAAACATTCATTGACTCATTCTTGTAGTTTCATTTACTTTTCCTTTTTTTTGTTTCGCCAGGGAAATACTTTGTGCATACCGTTTTGAGTAATTATTTACATTTTATACCGTCTATATTCTGAACCTATACCTCGTTCACGTTAAGGATGCAATCATAGGAGCCATCAATGTCCACTACCCGAAACCAATCAAAGTGTTCTTAATAAAATTGTCTCGTTCACAGTGACCAGTTGCAGGCATACTTTCGATCGCAGCGGTTTTATCCTTTACTTACTGTATTCTTAACGCGAACGAACCATAGGTCTAGGTTAATAACCAAGATAAAGGATAAATAAATCATAACTATCAATATCAAGAAATATCTCCCACTAATGCGAGAATTACCAAACAGTCCTAAACTGCGATAGCAAAGTTTACAGAGCAATCCGCACTTTTAAGAAATCCCAAACTACAGTTATCGGGAGATAGGCCCCGTGGCCCCCTGCCAAACATATCACCTCGTCTGGCTGGATAATCATCCCTTTGCGCCAATATTATTGACGTAGATGCCAAAAACAGGTAGTTATTAATAACGTTGGATATAATTCTCATGAATAATGCGCAAGGAAACCGGACATCCGGCGATGATTCGGGACGTCGAATAAATCATTTATTAATTGGCTTCTGAGTTAAAAATAGGAAGCCATAAGAAGACTTGAATTGTGGTACCAACATTATAACACGACCGCGATCGGTATGCAGGCCACCCAACGTACACTTTACTTCAAGACTTTTTAATTTCCTGTGTCTTTTTGTTTTGATGTGCACTATAGTTGTATATTATAAATAAAAATACAAAGAAATAGTTCAATCTTCCACCAACTTCCATCCACTCCTGTGACCACGACTGATGTCCATATGTCACAATTCGACCGTGATGCTATTCCGATGCTACAATAGATGTATTTACGAAATGTTTTATTAATTTCAAAACCGATAAATTAAACTTGATTAGTACCACCAAATAAAATTACATATATGTTATGTGTCTTCATCGTAACTCCCATTCTATGACATGTAACACCAGACATATACCTACAATTTTATTTAGTTTTAGTTATTCACAAATATTTTCTTTAAATAAAGTCTAAAAAATATATTTATTTAATAAAAATACACACAAAATAGAAATATCCCACCCATGGCGGAGCCGAAGGCCCAGACCACCGGTGGTCAGCGATCCAGAGTCCGCACAATACGTGCCGTATCCAAAAGTACTGCCTTTTGGATCAGGCTCTTCACCCAGGAGCCTAGCGAGAGCTTCTGTAGGTGTTAGCCTAACCTCTTTGCCATCAGTCCGTGCACTGATATAAGTATCCGTACAATGATTGTCGAATCCATATTCCACATGGCACCAACCTCGTAAGATAGATCTAAGTACTTGCTGATCTTCTCATGTTAATTTAAGAACATTATTATTATTAACAAAATGTGTTAAATTGTTTTATTGTGCCATTATTATTATGGGCTTACTGATTTATCGCCATAATTAGATCAGATTAAGTTTACGTTTTCTGTTATTGTAGGGATATGGGATGCTGTGCATATCTATAATTTATATACATACGACTTAATGCCTTTGAATGTGTGTACTTTATTATTTAATGCAATACATTAAATATTATTGATATGTCTAATATAATAAAATACCTGCATTGCATAACCTGTTTTTTGATGTGTGGAATAACATATGAAATTCAAAGACTTTTAGTAAACCGAACCAGTGTCGGATTTGTACAATATTATAGGCAAATGTAGTGACTGTGCGTAAGGTTTCCTCAAATATTTCCAATGCACGTTTTACAAAATATTTTCTTTCTCACTCCTCAATAAATATTCAGTGAAATCAACAATAGTTATAATCCGTTGTAATTTATTAATTCCATCGTCATCAGGGACTCCTTAGTGAACTATCACTGTAAATAATATCCCATAGTAGACTACTATGGGATTCATAAAAAGGCTCAAAGACCCACGCAATTGAAAGGGCTATACTCGGAGTTTCCCTGCGAGATTGGGAATTAAATTAAATAATACGATCAGAACCTTCAAGCAATCATTTCCTGCAATGTGCAAAGATCGTGAAAATCTAAGACATCATTGGTTGGTATAATTTTAATTAACATTATAACCGAAACGAAAAATGCTTAACTATCAAATTAGTTAGACTATTTACTGTAACCATTTAATGGAAACACAGAAAAGAGTGAAAAAAAGTGCCAGCCATATTCAAGTTGTGGTAAAGTAAAGTACCATAATATCTTGAATAATGACCTTAAATGCCCCCCCCCCCCCCCCCGCCACTTTTTGCCCATGATGTTTGCTAGGTCTTACATCTTTAAGAAATAAACATTAATCAATATAACTACGACACTATGTATCGTGGTATCTTTACGCCCACGCGTACGGAAAGAGTTTTGCGGCTCGTCACGTTGTCTGAAATAATAAAATTAATGGTTCTGCTATACAAAGATTCATTATGAGGAAGCGTTCCTTTGCTCTAATATTACTTAGAGGATAAGGTAAAAACCAAATTTTACTTCCCTTTATTATATTGCCTGATATTTAAGATGAACGATTTCTTCTTAAATTTTTATCATCATGCAGGCGTTGCTACGCCGCTAACTAAAATAAATTTGAAGGAAAAACACTACACAATTTTCGTTTTGTTCAGAAACCTTCGTGGGTTCATGACAACACTTTGCTGAAGATCATCACATAATCAAATGCATGGTCTATGATTCTATAAAGGACATACAGACAAACATTAATTTTTATCTAAGAAGATTCTTGAAATTTTGGTCATCTGCTGGTGAAATTCTCACATCTTGAGAAATAAGCTTGAGAACCGATAAAATATAGTAAAACTCAAATGACTAAGCTTGTAGCTTATTAATTACTATTGCTAGTTGGCAGGTTTTCACTGGAGCCCTCATAATTTGAGATAGAAAACAATTTTGAGCACAGAACTGTTCCTTTTGATTAGCGCTCTCACTTCGAATGGCTCTAAGGTTTATTTACTGTTTATAGGTTACCTACTTCATTATATTCAGTTGTTCAGCGCTCTACATAGAATTTAAAGAAGTATATCGTCTTTAGAACTGACAAATATCCCACTGTGAATGAGTTCTGTGTACTGTGATCGCGAATTGTGTATTTGATTATTGCCACCAAGTCAGCCCATAAATTATTCGCTGCTAATTTCTCTCTAATTGGTCGCTTCTAAGATGTCGCTGTTGTGGGAGATAGTGTGGGACGGCCCTCTGCTAGATGGAGCGACGATCTGCGAAAGGTTGCAGACAGCAGCTGGATGCGTCAAGCTGAAGACAGGGCGCTATGGCGCTCTTTAGGGGAGGCCTATGTCCAGCAGTGGTCTAATGTGGGCTGATGATGATGATGATGATGAAGATGAAGATGTCGCTCTAATTTGCCGCTATGGAGAGTTCAATTTCAACAAATTCATATTATGAATTTGTTTTAGTAGTTGGGAGTATTTGTCCTATTTCTAATTGTCTTATTAATCTGTTGGCCTTCCTTGTAAAACTAAAAAATATATATTTTATTCACGTTGGCTCATCTGAGCTATTGTTCCACGTAAATATACATTTTACATTTACCATCGGTTTGCAAAGCCGTCAAGGAGCTCTGTAGTTGCTAGTTTTAAAATTGTCATTTTTGTATACAAAAACTGATAAGACATCGGCAGTATGTTGTCAGTACTTACAACTGTGCTGACCGACCCCCAGCAACGGCACCTTCACAAGATTGACTTGATACAGCTGTACGCGTTTTGACCACTCTGGATCAAAATCTGTTTTTAATAACTTTATAAAAATACTTTTAAACTGTCACATAATAAATAAAAAACCTTTAGTCTTAACAGTATACATCTTTTGTGTGAGTCCCGTGATCCTTGTTCCTCCCCCTCCTTTCCAAAAACAGTTTGCATATTTTTCACTCCTACAGTGATACAAATCAATCTGATTCGATACGGCCAAATGCAAATACAAAATATGAATATTCAAAATTGTCTCCCAAACCGAATTCCATTTATGCGTGACTGTTAACTGTTGGCGAATGGGTGATCCTCGGTTGATAAAAAGCTAAACGCGCTCGTAAACTTCCCAACACGACGTAAAATGCAATGAAGAAAGTATAAATATTGTATTACTTGGAAAATTTATTTTTAATTCACCTTGTTCATAGTTAAAGTATCTTAAAATAAGAATCTTATGTAAGAGTTAACATAAATAGCTCCACATCATCCCAGCCGTTAAACAACCCTCTGCTGAGTCAGCCCTCTACATATATAGGGGGAAATTGGCTTGCCTTAGCGGCCAGCGTAGACTCGATATTTAAGGCTATGTTGTCTACCACTTACGATCTTTAATCCCCTCTTAATATTGTTTTTATTACTATCTCTTTAAATGGCATATCTTACAATTTTTTTTTAAATAAGCTTATTAAAAAATACGTTTCGTCATCGTCGTTTCAGCCCTTAAATGACCCACTACTGAGTCAGGCCTCCTTCAAATTCATGGTGAAAATTAGCCTACTGTGCTACGCTGGCTAGACACAGGGTTTGTATCAAGTTTTCCTTCTCTTTCGGGAAGGTGATAAAATATATATTTATTTAAATATTATCATCATCATCATCAGCCCACATTAGTCCACTGCTGGTCATAGGCCTCCCCTAAAGAGCGCCATAGCGCCCTGTCTTCGGTTTGACGCATCCAGCATCCATCCATTATTTAAATATAATCCATACAAAATAGAAATAACCCATGGCGGAGCCTAAGGGTCAAGCCCCGGTGGTTTTGGATCCAGAGTGAGAAACCTCCTCACAAAACGTGCTGTTTCCAAGAGTACTGCCTTTTGTATCAGGCTCTTCAGCCAGGAGCTTAGGGAAAGCTTCTGTAGGTGTTTAAAGCTCTTCTTTGTTATTATTATTATTGTATTGTATAAGACACGGTAGCATAACTGTCGTGCTTTATTTGTGAGTCTTAATATTATACAACTACATAGTATCTTTACTTAGCAGAAGATATAAAGTAGTTTACATGTTTTGCTGAGCTCAAACGCGAGCTCAAACACAAATCTCAAGAAATGAATATGAAACATTTATACTTACTTAAGACTTTGAATTACGTGCAATTCCGAAAAGTTTGGGGTATAGGTGAGCAAGCATAACTTTATTAGAAACTTGAATGATACTGATGGAATCGCTTGAGGCGCCACAACGTAGAAACCATGTTTTTTATTAGACTCTGATATCAAAAATTACATTTAAATCTGTGAATCACTTTTTTAATAAGTTTTATAGCATTAATGTCTGAAGCAAAAACATAATACGCTTTTTACGAAAATTACCCCACACACATATACATGGAATCTACTATTGAAGGCTATTAAATACCCACAGCTGAGACGGGCTTCCTCCAATTAAATGCAGGGAAATTAGCCTACTGTGTCAGGCTGACCAGGGTTTGGTTTCAAACTTTCCTTCTCTTGCGGCTTGGTTATCAGCCTTGATATTTCCTTTAGTCGCCACTTACTACACCCGCAGGATGGAATGGGGTGGTGATACAATGTATTCTAAATCTGTCACCACATGGAAAGTTCATGGCGAATATTAATCCAAGGTTTCTTCGTATTAACAATCCTTCATTTCAAGCCTTCAATATCTCATTGAGTACATTTCTCAGATAGTACCTCGCTAAGATTGAGAGAGGTTAGTAAATTAATTTATTGTATTTATTATTGTACTAGCTTTTGGGCGCGGCTTCGCTCGCGTGGACTTCGAACCCGTGCTTATCTCTATGCATTTCTTTTTATGAATATAAAAGTGGTTATTGTGACTAAACTATAATAGTTAGATATGTGCACTTTTTTGTAGATTTTAATAAGACCTACAAACTCGTAGTACCTACTTCATTTTGTTCTATTGTCTATAGTTTTTGCAGCGCACGCATAAATAGGTTTTCGTTTTTACACCTTGGGTTACAAAATCGCAATTTTCATACGAATCCCTAATTCCTTTGAAAATAGAATATAGCCTATAACCTTCTTCGATAAATGGACTATCTAACACTGAAAGAATTTTTGTAATCGTACCAGTAGTTCCTGAGATTAGCGCGTTCAAACAAACAAACAAACAAACTCTGCAGCTTTATATATTAGTATAGATTTATTATATTATATTTAACAAAAAAGTTACCAAAACGGAACGATTTTCATTTTCAATAGGATACGACGCGGGCGCGACTTGGCGTTTGCATAATTACTGCCACTAGTTCCCGACAACCGCAAATTGAGAATTCTTTGCTAAATTCTCACCGCGCTGTAAGCTAACTTTGTGTTGGCTTGTAAAATAAATGACCGTATAATCGCCGAGCTTAAGTCTAAATCGCTGTACTGTCGAGAATGTTAATCATTTATCAAGTTATAATTACGGTCGATTCGTTGAGTGTGTTCGATACTTGTCGCTCTTGAAATACATGACTTTGACTGGGGTTTTAAAGGTATAATTTTAGTGACATCGTATTGTTATGATAAATATTTTATAAGGTGGCTCTTTACCAATGAAAGTGGAGTAGAAAAAGCAACTACATAGTGTCTTCTCTGTAGAACACCATTCCGTTCTGGCGGTAGTTTCAGTATGAATGTGGGTCCGCAAGGGTTGTGGGAGACCCAAGAGATGGATGTATTGTGTAAATGAGGAAATGTGTGTGAAAGGTGTGAGTGTACATATGACGACCGATAGGAGTTTACCAAGACTTAACGATGATACTGGTAATTTCAAATATGACGATCTATAAGAGTTTTGTGACAAAACCTACGTGATAAAGATTTTTTGAGTTTGATTTTAAGTACAAGTAACAACTGTATCACTTACAGACAGTTAATCAATAGTTGTTTAAAAATATCAATAAGACGATTGAACCAGTCCACCTGACTACATCTGGTGCAATCCACATCGAAACGTCGTGAAGCCGTAAATATAGTAAAATGTGAAGGTACCGTAAATATAGGTAACTTCACAATATTTCCGCGATCCAGATCCGTATTATAAATATAAAATGTGTACAAATCGCTTGAGTCTAAAAACATTAATTTAATTTATTGACGTATATTGGATACTTTTTGTAATTTTTTTAGGAGACATCAACCATGTAACAATTTATTCATAGTTTAAAAATAATCCTTTCACAAATTAGTGAATTGACATACAAGATTTTAGGTAGGCTAGAAAATATAACAAAACTGGTCATAAATAAATCTTATCGAGGCCACGCGCTACATATGCCTCACTACATAATATAAAGCAAAGTCGCTGTCGTCTGTCCGTCCCTATGTATGCTTAAATCTTTAAAACTACGCAACGGATTATGATACAGTTTTTTTTAATAGATAGCTTCATCCCCCCTTTGCACGGGCGAAGCCGGGGCGGGCCACTAGTTATTTTTAAAATACTTCTCCGAAAACTCTCTACTCCCTAAACCATACATCCTGTTCTGAAGTAGACTATACTATAAAAATTCAATAAAGACGGCAGCGTAGACAATAAAATAAATACTGTTCGCGATTGAATTGTAAGCATTATTCGTCGATTGAGAAGTGAAGTGAGATCGAGTCGAGTACGGGAGTAAATAGGGCCAGTTCAATGAATGGGCGGGAAGCGCAGTCGTCTATGCTCCGCCGAGCGCGCGAACGTTGATACGGTCTGCGGTGCACCTTCAACAAGTGCCCAATATAGCTTAACTTACCCGCCAAATGCAAAGTGAAAAAATAATTGACTCGAAAAAGTGTTGAAACTGGCCGAAAAAAGACTTGTCTTTAAAGTGAAAACTTTGTGCATGAAAAAGATTTTATTTTGCGTAAACGTTTGAATTAGCGAGCGGTTGATTAAGAACTAATATTTGGAATCACATAGTGATGTTATTTTTTAATTGATTAGAGGCAAAATTTACAAATATACTTCTGGTGATTTTTTATATGCGCAGTGTGTTACTTATTAATTGATTGAAAGAAATCCATCTAAACTAATTAAAAGACCATAAATAAATCAGTACTTATTCAAAACATTCTATAAGACGTTAATGAACTATACATTATTTTAATTCATGAAGTGAAATTAATTTATGATTTTGATTATTTTACCGCATCAATTATTTAGAACCACCGATGGTAACATTTATGGTAAAACTGAATCAATTATGGAACCATTTTTTTATTTGGCGTCATAATCGTAACGTTTATACTAATGAATATGCGAACCACAATGTTCTGCCTCGTCTAGGCTTTTACTATTGATGATATTACTATTTTACTATTGAAGTAATGAAAAAGTTACCTACTGAGTAGGCATACTATTTTAATTTTATGGTAAATTTGTAATTTTAATATCATGGTAAATTTGTAATTATAATTGATATATTCAACAAAAAAAATACTCAATATCGAAAATATGGCAAAGTAAAACGTAATAAAGTTTAATATTCCGAAGTTAGACGTTAAAACCGCATGGAATATACACGCGACAGAATTGCACGGAATTGGTGCCAGAAACAAAAACTCCGTTATAAATGTTCGAAAGCGCTAAATATAAATTAATCCCAATTCAGAGTGTTGTAAAACGAAATTCTAAATCCAACGCGTAGGAAACTGCTATCTTGTGGGAGATTTGGCTGTTCAAAAACTTTCCTTGAAATTATATTTTTAATATCTTGGTTTAAAAATAATCATCATTGTCATCGCAACATGTGAACTTAGTGAATGCTTAGTGAGTAAAGCCTCCTATCCCTCCATTTCTTCATTTAGACGGAATCATATAAGTCCACCCAGCGTGATATAGAAAAAGTATTACCTACTATTATTATAGGATTTCCTTCTGTTGCGGCTGGATTTACTGCGTTATAATTTCGTTTGGTCGATTCTTACGAGATTTAAAAAGATCTGTTATTTTTATATAACTATTTTTTTATAAAACCTTGTCCTGGCTATAACAAATACAACAAAAGGAAAATTGATAAATTGAGTTAGTCGTTCAGAAGTTATGCACATATATACCATTCGCAGATTCATTTTTATTTACACATAGATTTAATGCAGTAGGCAAAGAGTATGCTTTTAGATAACATATCATTTTAATATATGTATCTCCTATTTTTAAAACATCAAAGCTCTGCTTTGGTTCATGTTGCAGTAGGTAGGTATTGTTTTTCTTCTTCATCTCTAGCCATGGTTCATATATGTTCAGTGTCTTACACGTCAGGGGAACATGTATATGCGCGCAGAGGAAGGGTCAAGTTTTACGATCTGTATGCTTACATGTGTGCTTAGGCTGTAAAACTCAATTCAATTTGTGGAGTGCGCAATTTGAAATAATGTATTCCATTATTTATTTGTACACTAAACAATTTTATGACGCACAATCACAAAACAATTCTAAGTTTAAGTTCTGTTTAAGATTGAAATTAAACACTAATGGATTTGTCGTGTGTATTTTACATTGTTTCATTCCGATTTATTTCGAAAGCTTTCATAAGCATCAGAAATGTGTTAAAAAGTGATATTGTTTGTGACAGAAATAATTGTTCGGCAATCAATTTGGGTGTCAATATTTAGTTTCTTACCAAAATAACGTCGCCAAATATCTATTTACGCACACGGAACAATTTCCGTCGAACAATTTCAAGACCCCATGTTATGATATTAAAAAAAAACAGTAATTTTTTTTCAAGCAAACCTTGTCTAATTTTGTACAATCGTTCGGAAGTTATGCGCATAAACATATTTATTTCAACATATTTAGTGCAACTTTAATAAAGTTGTGGGAAAATGAAAACACTTCAAACCACAGAATATTACGTTCATTGTTCGGTTAAAATGCAATTAAATTTACGCGCTTTGTTGATTCATATCTACATAAAAGTAAACTGTGCAAATAACTAATTCCATCCATAAAATAACTCGATATGATAAAATATATTGAACTAGATGACCTGGCTAACTTTGTACCGCCTCAGAATCAATAAATAAAAATCCTGAATGATAATTCCAAATTGTTTTTTTCATATTTTCTCACCTTTTGAACCTTCCCTGGACTTCCACGAATATTTCAAGAGCAAAATTTGTCAAATCAGTCCAGCCGTTCTCGACTTTTAGCGAGACTAACGAACAGCAATTCAATTTTATTTATAGGTACCTATAGGTAAAAAAGTTGGCACATAACAATAATCTATCTATCTAGATATATTATTGCTATGTGCCAACTTTTAAGTTACCAATATATTTTGTAGAGTGGAGAGTTGGTCTTTTACCAATTTTGTTTCAACTGTATTTTACATACTTTCTGTTTACAATATTTACACACATTTGTATTCCTATATGATAATACTGTACGACCAAAAGGCCTATTCTTTTGTCACTTCCGAAAGAAACCTTATAAGCTGCTATATATGTGGTACGAACTATTTTCACAGTGTTGAACCTCACATATATTTTTGAGTTGAACGTAGAGTACGCAGTCTCTAACGAACCGCGCTGCACGACCGAGAAAACTTTATCACACAGTCCGAGAGATAACAGTAGGTACAAACCTCATATCACAAAGTTTAATAGAGAATATTTGTGAATAGAATATATAAGACTGACTAACTTCATATTTTAAAGTAAATCAGGGATCTAGAATAAAATAGGATCAATGATTAAAAAAAAAACTTCGAATACTAAAAATAAAATAGGTAACCACTTGAAGTTGGTGCGAAGACACACCTTTATCCTAATTAACGTATGGCACTAGATTATGGGTGCTTATCTTTTTAAAAAAATATGTTTGTTTGTTTGTATCGTAAACTATGCATTTGACCATGTGATGATCTTCAGTATAGTGTTGTGCACGAGCCCACGAATTTATTTTATTTAGTGGCTTAGCAACGTACGCATTGTACAGCTAGTAGTAAATTCTATAAAATTATTTAAAATGTATTACTCTTTTATATGTAACTAGCGACCCGCCCCGGCTTCGCACGGGTGCAATGATGAACCTCTAAATTTATCAGTGTTTCTCTGCAATGTTATGAATTTATTATACATATAAACCTTCCTCTTAAATCACTCTATCTATTAAAATAATCCGCTTCAAAATTCGTTGCGTAGTTTAAAAGATTTAAGCATACATAGGGACGGGCAGACAACAGCGACTTTGTTTTATAATTATGTAGTGATGATGTACTACATTACAAAGAATAATACATTTCGTCACTAAATCGTCTGATTACACAGAATTTAACAATTATTTTTGATGAGATTTAAATTTATTATGCCAAGCAACTGAAGCCATTTCGATCTAAATAATTAATATTCATATATATAAAATAATCAAATATTTGTATGGGACCAAACTGAATATTTTACCACAAAACCTTAATGCAGTAAAATTATCCCACTGTGCCACGCTGGCAAGACAGATTGGCACAGTGTTTGTATAAAGTTTTCCTTCTCTTGCGGTTACGTGATTTGCCTCTTGCGTACCATAAGTCGCTTTTATCATAATTCGTACGACCCCTTAGGATGGTACAGGTTGACGACATAATTATAACCTTAGGTTTTCCCGATTATTAAACACTAGTTTTAGCGCGCGGCTTCGCCCGCGTGGGCTTCGAACCCGTGCTTATCTCTATGCATATTTTTTATGAACATCAAAGCGGTTATTGTGACTAAACTATGATAGTTAGATATGTGCTCTCGCGGATCTTTATAAGGCCTACAAACCCGTAGTACATCATTTTGTTCTATTGTCAATAGTTTTTGCAGCGCACGCATAAATAGGTTTTCGATTTTACACCTTGGTTTACAAAATCGCAATTTTCATGCGGATCCCTAATTCTTTTGAAAATTAAATATGGCCTATAACCTTCCTCGATAAATGAACTATCTAAAACTGAAAGATTTTTTGAAATCGGTCTAGTAGTTCCTGAGATTAGCGCGTTCAAACAAACAAACTCTGCAGCTTTATATATTAAGTATAGAGTATACACTGAAATTAAACAGGTTTTAAACAAAATTATAGGCGCTAGATGTAACTTTTTTCTTGTACCTTTGAAGACAACTGTCGTCTAGTCACTTCCGTGGCCACGACTTTAAAGCATTCGAAACGTAGGGAATAAAGTAATGTTAAGTACACGCGATAAATCCGTTAAAAAGAATGTAATTTCATAGACTATATTTTCTCAATCCGGAACACTCGTTTATGTTTACCCTTCTCCAATTCGACTTAAGTAAATTAGCCTACTGTGTCATGCAGGCCTGAGCGATTTACACTAATCCTCAAGTACAGTTTCTTAGTGGCTAAGTTTTATTCGCTTCTTAAGACACCCTCAGGATATGTGGCATTTGTGACACTTATATTTATAGTTGACTGCCTCGTTGGTCTAGTGGTAAGATGTGCCGCCTTTGGATCAACGGGTCCCGGGTTCGATTCCGGGGTCGGGCAAATGTCTTTGTCTAAACTAGAGGCACTGGCTCGGAGTCTGGGTGTCATTTCTATCTATAATATGTATGTATTTACAAAAAAAAAAAATGTAAGTAGTTTATCATCCATCTAGTTACCATAACACAAGCATTAAGTTGCTTAGCTTGGGACGAGATGGCGTTGTGTGAAATGTCCAAGGATATTTATATTAAGGGCTATAGATAGAATATCGCAGGTAAATATGATCTGGTACATTTCCTTAGGACAAATATCTTCATCTTATATTATCTAATGTTGTATATTACGAGCTCAGTTTTTTGTTCTACCTAAAGCCTCGGCCATTTTGTTACGCCGATTGCCATCTATCAAATCCAAAAATACCAGCAAAAAGTAGGACAAAATTGTGACATCCTTAAATTTATCATTTCTTTGTCTTTTACTCCGCGTATTTACATTTGTAGCTCCTTCATTTAAATTTTAATTAAATTGCATTCCATTACTCGAGCCATTACTTAGAGTTATTGGAAAGTGTATTTGTTAAAACAAATGAGCAAAGTAACGTTATTAATTTCGAGTACTCGTAGATATAGGTATTTTGTTGAAGAACTGTTACTTTTACTTACTATTTTCACATTATAAACCTTGTAAACATGCGTTTTTTCTTTTAGATATTTTGGACTCGTATACCGCTCAATAATTACTTGAACCCTTATCAAAATATGGAGTACAACGTTTATAACGATTCATCGAATTTTTACTTTTTAGAGGACGAGCCCTTTGTATATACTGGACAGTGTAGGACAGAATCGAGCTACAAGTCAAGCAACATCTTGCTCCGTTGAATTTTGGATGGGTGTTTAACAAATTGTAACATCTGCCCTCTTACGTAACTCGGCGGGAACATAAAGCCTTCGGGCCTGGCTGCCACTCTACCATATTTCATAGATAGGGATCTACCATCTATGGCAGTCGTTACACGTAGTAGCCTGAAAACTGGCAGCTGGTCTGACCATATAATACCGGTTCTCCCAGCAGATGTGGGAATGACAATTGGTACGTGTAAATACTGGTAGTCAGCCTAATAACTGGTGCCCACCCTAATGAAATTGGGAAGAAGGTCAGGAAGAAAAAGAATAGTTACTTTTTCTGGACTATATATAATTCAGTACTGTAGACTTAAAAAGCTCTAAGTACATAGCTCGTCTTCATCGTCACAGACAATAAATGACCCACTACTGGGTCGGGCCTCCTCCAAATAAATGGAGGGAAATTAGCTTACTGTGCCACACCGGCAAGACGGGCTGGCACCGGGTTTGTATCAAGCTATCCTTCTCCTGGGGCTGGCTAGATGATCTGCCTGTCGCGTTCTCTTAGTCACGTCTTACGACACCCTAAAGACGGTATGGGTTGGTGATATTGTGTATTCTAAATCCGTCACCTCCTGTGTTTAATTCCATTCAAGAACCTCTTCCTTTATGAAGTGGTTTTAAAATAAAACCAGGTTCTTTCCTGAAAATCCTTGGATCGAACAGAGTGTAGTTGCACTGAAGCGCAGAAACGCATTGCTCATATTAAATTCTATCTAGGTTAGTGCGCTGGCCTTACGTATATCGTACTTGAGCTTGTCAAGGTTCTGACGTCGATCATAGCACCATTACCACGTAGATCATGAAATACGGCATAAACGTACGAGTTACGACCCTGCTCGTTTCATCTCTCCATATAATGCGTTCTAGTCGCGATAAATTGAAACTGCCACGTTTATCATCGCCGTCTGTGATTGTATTTTTTATTGTATGACAAGATTCGCACGATTGGCCGTCGTTAATTACGAACAGACAATTTTCGTGACTTCTTATTGCGTGGCTCGGGCAAGAAATAAAGCTCGCTCAGCTTTTTATTTCCTTCAATATTGTTGCTTGATTATATTTACGCGTGCGTGTAGGTTACTGGGACAAAACCGTCTCTTATTTTCCTGCTGTGAGTAGACGAGATAAATTTTCTGCAGCAATCTTGTCAAATATTTATTTAGATATTTTTCTTCTTCTCCGCAGCTCGTAATAAACTCACTGTTGGAGCAGCCCTCCACCAATAATAGGAGGGATATTAGCGACGAGTTGGCACAGCGTTCCGTTTCAAGTATAAATACGCTGCTGTACCTTGTTTTACGTTGGGGAAACCTTTTATAGGTGCCCAGCCCGAGGGAGGGGGCTAAGCTGCGAAGCTATGTTGGAGTCTGAGGGCGCAAGCACATGATAAATTCGTCAGATCTACCCACTAAAACCTCCTACGTATTTGTCTTTGCGTACCATCTGCCATTTTTATACTACACTAGCTTTTGCGCGCGGATTCGCCCGCGTGGGCTTCGGACCCGTGCTTATCTCTATGCATAATTATTTTTTATGAACATAAAAGCGGTTATTGTGACTAAACTATGATAGTTAGATATGTGCTCTTGCCGACTTTTTAGTAATTCTTTATAAGACCTAGAGACCCGTAGTACATCATTTTGTTCCATTGTCAATAGTTTTTGCAGCGCACGCATAAATAGGTTTTCGATTTTACACCTTGGTATACAAAATCGCAATTTTCATACGGATCCCTAATTCTTTTGAATATAAAATATAGCCTATAACCTTCCTCGATTAATGGACTATCTAACACTGAAAGATTTTTTTAAATCGGACCAGTAGTTCCTGAGATTAGCGCGTCCAAACAAACAAACAAACAAACTCTGCAGCTTTATATATTAGTGTAGATTATGTATTGCTTTGGCAGTGTCGGTACCCACTACGTTGAACTTTACTTGGTTCTACCTGTAATTCAGCCCAATCTTGCTCACATAATAATACACACGCAAAATGTAATACATCGCTAATCTCTAATTAAATTTGCGACCGCGCAGAAGCTTATGTGTGACAGAGGTTAGTTTGAATACTGATCACGTTCAGTCTATCATGGCCAAATATAAACTTGATATTATGTTATATAAACTTATTAAATTTACAGTACCTGTGCTACTATGAACTGTGACTAGCAACTTCTAATATGTGTGAATTTGTTAAAGGACATTTAACAAATTCATCGCGTATACTTCCTTAAGACAACGAAGGTAAAGTTTATAAATAGAGTTAAATAAATATGATCTATGATCTATGCTGATGGATGTAGAATACACAATGTCACCAACCCACTGCATCCTGAGGGTGTCGTAAGGTGCTACTAAAAGTACGAAGAAACATGTTTATTGTAGCCAATACAGCTCAAAAACTAAACCAACTAATACTCAGTGAACAAAATTAAATACTCATGTAGACTTACATACAAACGTATCTAACTTAATCAAAACTGCACTTTGTGAATCACAAAATAAAGTTTCTTGTCAAAATACTCTTGTAGCAAACACTCTTTCGCTATTTAAATGCTTAAAAGTAGTACAGGAACGTTTCTGAGCTTTGCAGCTGCAAATGGTTGGGACTGAGATGCATTACCATTAGATGTGGCGCTGGTTTTCTGTTTCTGGAACCAACTGATGAACACTAAGTGCTCACAATAGTAGTCTAAATAAATAATTTTTCGAATTTCGATTTTTTGTGCTCGCGAAGCATGTTCCATAAGTGGGGGAAAAAACCCACGACCCTATATCTGATAGTCGAGGAACGCCGTCGTAGTCGGTAAATCGGGTATTACCATCGTTCGGCGCCCTTTTTGGCGGGGTAACCATGAGAATTATAAAATAAAAACAAAGCTTTACCCACCACTCTATCGAACTACTAATGGACAGCATTCATCCATTTATCGTTTGAGCACTAAGTATAACAAGATTCAAGATAGGTACATTTGATATAATTAACGCATCGACCACAAGCTTTAAACGTATTTTTAACACGTCTAGAACTTAATTACGAATTTAGTTATTAAGTAATTGTTTAATGCATATTAATCTAAAAACACTTTAGGGTCGTAAAAAAAATGGCGTAGCTATTTTATAGTCACATAAATACTATGTGCACTGCGTTTCCATTTATATTACTACTAGCTGACCGGGCAGACGTTGTCCTGCATGATATTCGTTTACGGACTGCAGCGCTATCTGTCGGGCTGATTTGTGAATCTAAACCATCCTCGGTGCCATCCATTCCCATACAAAAAAAAAACATTCAAATCGGTCCAGCCGTTTAGGAGGAGTTCAGTGACATACACACGTACAGTAGAATTATATATACAAAGATTTAACTTGTTCTAAGAAATATACAATCATGATAAATCATCGACAAGCTTAGAAAACACGTGAATTTACATAGATTGATGGGAAGGCGTGCGTGACACAACGAACAGATAACTGTTCCAATTACTTGTACGTGACGTTTAGTCTTTCTTATTACCTCTATCATATTCATAGAAATAGCGTGATTAGTAGTAATTTTTTAAGGGTTTCTTTTTTTTTATTTAAACGTAACTGGTACGTACTACTACTGAGCCCATAAATGTCCCACTGCTGCGTTGAGCTTCCTCTCTGCGGAGGGAGGGTAATTAGCCTACTGTGCCCCGTTGGCCAGACCTGACAGGGTTTAGTATCAAGCTGTCCTTCTTTACGGCTAGCTTTTAATCTTACGACACCCGCAGGAAGCACAGGACGACAAGGACGAAAAATGAATTTAAAAAATGATTTATGATAATTTGACTACTCTGTTTGAACAAAGCACGCGTAAATTTAAAAGTTTCCTAAAAAGAATTCTAAAGTATTAAATTACTTTTCAAACTAATTTGGAACTACGTTTTTTTTTTTTTTTTTTTTTTTAATAGTGCACTCGTTTTAAGGTTGCACCATTCTTATTACAATCTAGCCTAGGCTAATAAGTAATTTGTATCTGTCCTAAATTACTACGCAAATAAATAAACTAAGGCAGTGTCCACTAGCACTTGTCTTATTGTCTCTAGTAATATTAAAACACTTTGTTCATGTGTTCAGAATATTGCACTTATTGCACTTTATATATCACTATTGTTCACTACACTAGTTCGAAAGGTTTAGTCCTTTTTAACCGTCTTATAGTGTCTGTGGTGTCCAGGAGCTGTATAGCCTCGACATTCACATGGTGATGAAGCCTATGGTCATGCGCTTCAGCCTGTTTCTTTATTACGCTGGCAACAAAGTCCACTTTCAGGTCCCGGTGGAGGTCATTTGTTCTGATGTACCACGGTGCGTTAACTATACCCCTTAGTACTTTATTTTGAAATCTTTGAATGATTTGCACGTTACTTTTTTTGGTACAACCCCAGAGTTGTATACCATAAGTCCATACGGGTGCTAGGACTTGACTATATAGGAGTAATTTATTCTGTACTGATAAAGTAGAATGTTTCCCAAGTAACCAGTACAGTTTTTTGTAGCGTAGGTCGAGCTCATCGCGTTTCTTTTTGACATGGGGCTTCCAACGGAGCTTAGCGTCGAGGGTCATCCCAAGATATTTAGCGGTATTTCCATATGGTACCCTATGGTTACTTATGTACACTGGGTGGTATATCGATTTTTTATTTGTGAAATCAATGTGTACTGACTTCGCGTCATTAAGTTGGATGCGCCATTTTTTTGTCCACTCATAGATTGTGTTTACGGCCTTTTGGACCTTTCCCACAGCTTCCTCGTGAGTGTCTCCAGTAGCTAAGATAGCTGTGTCGTCTGCAAAAGTAGCTATTGTGCCATTTTGGAACTACGTGACCTTTTAAAGTTACGTTTAGTGTTTTCTGCTTAAGTTTAACTGTAAATTAGATATTCGTTATTCGAAAATAAGTTTGAGAAAGTGCTGCGCAGTAAACGTGTTGCAAATTAAATTTGATAAAAAATAAAAACGTATCTTATTGTTGTTTTTTAATGACAAAGCACACTTAACAACTCGGAAAGGGATCGGCACCGTATCGCATTTCGCCTCGCCGTCAAACAGGCGTCAACCTAACGTAAGCACGTAACCAAAGCGGTTCAGTAGCTCGGATACGTCGTCTCGGCTACGGCTTGGCGACGCCGCGCTTACGGATGGCCCGTAAGATAATGTTACGAATATGTTATGTCCCGCAAGCGCGGCGGCGGAGAGGCGTAAGCGCGTGTATGGCGAGCCGTAAGCGCGGGGACCGCTGGTTGACCAAGCGCCGTACGGCGTTCGTGAGCATGTCCCGAGGCGAGGCTTTTACGTTACGAATCCGATTAGTGTGCTTTGCAGTGGGGAGTTTCATACAAATAATACTGAACGCCTCGAGTTGATACGGTGCCGATCCCTTTCCGAGTTGATTAGTGTGCTTTGTCCCTTATATTGAATAACATCTGTTCGTACTGTGTGCGGTACTTAGTTCCCTAACTAACAAAATATTTACTTCCATATCTGAATTGTCGATTGATTTAGTTACCCTTAAAATATGTTCTTCAAGAGACTGAGCCTGAGCCGTATACTGGCTTCTCACCACGTAACCCTCTGTTGGTTAGGGACCACAATTTCATGGAGGAAATTAGCCTACTGTGCTATTTACGCGTTGGTCGCTCTTTACGACACCCTAAGTATAGTATGGGTTGGTGAAATTGTGTATTATAAATCCGTCACCGCATTGCTCTGATGATTTTACATAGGGTATCATAATAAGTTTTTGTGAGTTGCTTCATATGACATCCTTCGAATGGAATGGGTTGGTGACTCAGTTATAGCCATTTGGCTATCGAGAGGACCAATTCTGTGTATAAATTATTTTTCTATGTTGAAGTATGCGTGACTTATCGACGTTTTAATTAACCTGGTTTTTATCGCATATTATGGGTTCCGGGGAAAACCAACCAACCAGCAATGGTTATAACTATCCTACAAGTTTAGTAATTTGGGGTACAAAAATAATGTGGTTTTTTTCTGAAATTCTGTACATAACTGTATCAGTAACCCTATCTATGCTCTGTTTATGGTTATAACCTGTTGTTCCGTATGGTGACGGATTAAGAATACATAGTGTCGCCACCCCATTCCTGAAGGTGTCGTAAGAGCTGACAAAAGGTAATGCCAGCCGTCAACCGAGCCGCACGAGAAGGAAACCTTTATATGAAACCCTGTGGCATTCCCCGCACGGAAGAAATATTTGTACGACCTACAAGTATTTGTTCCGGGTCTGGGTTTTTTCTATCTATAATAATGTATGTATTTACAAAAAAAAAATTATATAAGTAGTTTATCATCCATCTCGTTACCATAACACAAGCATTAAGTTGCTTAGCTTGGGACGAGATGGCGTTGTGTGAAATGTCCAAGGATATTTATATAACAGAGTAGTTGTAGTATTTAAGTTACACCCTGTATATTTCAAATCTGCTACGCAGGCCGCCTATCCTTTGAAATTCTACTTAGCCCATAATATACTCAGCCCATAATAGACCTACTGCTGAGTCAGGCCTCCTCCAATCACACGGAGGGTAATTACCCTACTGTGCCACGCTGGCCAGATGTGTTGTTACGTATCAAGTTTTCCTTCTCTTGCAGCTAGGTCTTCGGCCTTGTCATTTCCTTGTCATCACTTACGATATCCTCAGGATGAAATGGGGTGGTGACGCTATGTATTCTAAATCCATCACCACATGGAATTCTTTAAACTGACCATACTAATAATGATGAGTCACTTATTTTGCAATCTTACATCCCTCACATGGGGACAACACCCATTAGGTCAGTCCACGTCACCACGCTCATACATTCAGTAACACGACAAAGTTTTATTAGCTTTCTGTAACTCTAACAGACACAATGTGGCAGTTATCGCGACAGACATTTCCCAGTTGTTCTACGTTTGTTGTATTTCGTACTAAACTAAGGTTCACAACTATGACAATGCATAATATAATCTTAGGTTAACGATATTTTATACATGTGATGACAAATTTTTAAAATACAAATTTTCCTCCAAACCTCCCTGCGGTGGAACAGGGGGCTGTCATAGGCTGTACTGTAGGGCCAAGGCCCAACGGCGTCGGGTCGAGTGAACCCCGCAACCCTGGCGTCGGGCAGCCGAGGATCGCCGTCGGTTTTAGTAGGTAGGGATTCCCACATAATCTAGCCAGTACCCAACGGCCGGGAATCCATGAGGATTACCGACGTAAAAAAAAAGGATGTCGTAAGAGGTCACTCAAGATCACCAATAGCAATAGAATAAAACAGGCCCGACTCAGTAATATGATGAAATGATGATGATGATGATGATGTATGTTGTATTACGTATGAAGTTCGCTAAAAATAGTGATTATTAAGTCATAAAGTCACTGTCGTGTGTCCATCCATATGTATGCTTAAACCTTTAAAACTACGCAACGGATTTTGAAGCGTTTTTTTTAATAGATAGCGTGATTCAAAAGGAAGGTTTATATGTATAATAATATAATATAGTAGAGAAACACTGATAAATTGAGATGTTCATCATTGCACCCGTGCGAAGCCGGGGTGGGTCGCTAGTTTTGTCATAGAGCTTTACGAAAGTCAAAGCAAAGTATCCATAAGCTCTAGCATTCTCTAGGAACTATCTCATGGGAAATACACTCAAGTAGTTCCATTTAAATTACAAACCCGTGCGAATATAAGATAAACATTTGAAACTATTGACGCCTTAATACAAAACAGGTTCTAAAGATACCATATTTTAATTAACTTCAAACCTCATTCTACACATTTCTTATTACAACATCCAGACTAAGGCAAACTATGATCTAAATAATGGTACTAAAGTTAGACCATTTGATAACTTAGTTTAAATACAGTGTCACGGTCTAAAATTACATAACAAACGTCACATTTAAGTTTGATTTTGTTGTTGTGTAATAATACATAATATCATTTTCATCCCCCCATCTCGGAAAGAGTATTTTTGCTCTTCGATATCTATAAATAAATAAATATCCTTGGACATTTGACACAACGCCATCTCGTCCCAAGTTAAGCAACTTAATGCTTGTGTTATGGTAACGAGATGGATGATAAACTACTTATATACATTTTTTTTGTAAATACATACATATTATAGATAGAATAAAGTATTTTTGCTCTTCGATATCTGAGTGCAAAAGCCGTTTTTATTCGCTAGAGAATAAAGTAAAGATTATTCTGTAATACTTACCTGTCATAATGTAGTAATTAATACCTAAACTGAAATAAAAGTGTACCTATCTTGTGATTGCAAACGTTTTTTTTGCATTTAGTCATTTCCTCGCTGAGGTGGAATGAAAAGTTACGTGTTGCACTCGAGTGCAAAGATTTTTCACCTCGTGCTCTTTTGATTCCCTCGCTAACGTTCAGGATTCTAATTTTGAATCACTCGATGCGCTCGTGATTCAATTTTAGGATCCTTCGCTTGCTCGGTCATCAAAATTGAACACGCGGTTAAAAAGCAACTTTGCACTCTTGTATAACAAATAACTATTACCTAACACTTAAGTATACATAATAGGAAAATACAGGACATACAATCTATACGAATAAGTATTGCATTACATATATGTAAAGATGAAAGCAAAGATTTACCAGTGCTCATAAAATTGGCCGTGTAACAAAGTTATATTGTTACACCGCAAATATGAACACACGTTCCCACCCCGTATTCAACGAAGCGGCTAATTTAAGACACACGCCTGTGTTATTACTTAGCACCAAAGTATTTATCACGTAGGGAGAGATCTGTAGCGTAACTTACTGTGAATTGTATTTCTCGCGCATTTATCATTTCCTGGAGAAGGTTACTCAGTAACAGACTGAAGTAGTGTTTGTGTGGGTTTGTGTGTGTTTTTTATAAAAAAAGGGACTTTCACATCTTTGCTTTACTATCACTATCACTACATAGTATAAAACAAAGTCGCTGTCGTCTGTCCGTCCCTATGTATGCTTAAATCTTTAAAACTACGCAACGGATTTTGATGCGGTTTTTTTCAATAAATGGAGTGATCCAAGAGGAAGGTTTTTATTCTATAATACATTCATAATTGCACCCGTGCGAAGCCGGGGCGGGTCGCTAGTAAATTATAAAGAGGAAAGATTTGTATGTGTATATCTGTATTGTAGAACTTACACACATAGATAACTTCCTTGTCACCACACGGATTTAGAATTCACAATGTTGAGTCGGACAACAGTGAGTCTATGGGCTGAGTGTAGTACATATACAGCAGTGTATGTGTGTAAAAAATAAACAACAAACGACTGGACAGATTAAATAATCTTTCACCATTAAAATGCTACATTATTCCGGAGTAATATGTCCTAAGGCTAAGTTACTAAGGATAAGTTACTAAGGCTAAGTTACTAAGGTTTTTCTCCGCGTGTGGACTTGGTAGAATATTACACATCCCTACCACACGCTGGGAAAAATCGTGTTGTAAACGTCGACAAAACCCAGCACGCTTGGTGGTAGGATCTAATGGTCCGCCCGGCTGGCTACTACCCTCACATCTAAGTCCGAAGCCAAGCATTTTTATTGTGTTTCGTTGTGTGTATGTGAGAGGCAAAAGAAGAAGAAGAAAAAAGTGAAGACAAAAGTCTTCAACCAATGTGTGATGCCAGTGATGACTTATGGAACAGAGACGTGGTCACTCACTGTGGGCTCCATCAGAAGGCTGAAACTCACCCAAAGGGCAATGGAGAGGGCTATGCTCGGATAATAAATGCTTAAGAATAGTACAAAGGTTTGATTCTTTAGACAGTTTACGAGTACCCGTTTTATGAATGTAGATCTTACAGAATTACATAGATAAAACCAGTGAGATTTGTAAAATATGCATTTATACCACACTAGCTTATGTGCCTTTTTGTCCACATCGGTCCACAAGATCGTGCTTAATTTGTCTATTTTTTTAATCACCCACTTGAATTCCTTTGGCCAGGGTCTTAGATGGGGCAGGCAATTCAAGGAAATGCCCTATCGGGCACCGGCTCTCACATCATCATCATCATCATTTTTGATTCGATCTTGCAGGGAAACTCCGAGCATAGCCCTCTCCATTGCCCTTTGGGTGAATTTGAGCCTTCTGATGGAGCCCATAGTGAGCGACCACGTCTCTGTTCCATAAGTGGCAACACACATTGGTTGAAGACTTTTGTCTTCAGACACTGCGGTATTGGGGATTTTATTAGTTCATACTTTATACAATTTGTAAATTACTCCAGGTACTTTTCTAAAAAACTAAATTAAATCGACTTCATATGCCAAATTATTTTACCGTTATCATAGAAATACCGTTCATACAACCAGGGCGTGGAATGAATATTTCATTGTATACGTTGTGTTTATTTTCTCATAATATTTTCCGCTTAGTTATATCGAAGTTGGGCGTCGACAATCGTACATTCCTTCGGAGACAAAGGAGGCAAACTTTCTCAGATAAAAACACTTTCTACGCTAAAACGGTATTTTGTCCCAACGAAAACCATATTTTGTTTAAGTTCCACGTAGGGAACAGATATCGTTGATTTTTTGCGGAAGCATTTTAGCAATATCTAAGGCGACGGTCATGTCGTATATTTTTATTATACTGTTTCCGATGTTGGTAAACATTTGGCTGAAGTTTATTAAATCCAAGTTTTCAGTTTTGCTAGTTGACTAGCTTCTACGTGTGAAGATGGATTTAGAATACATATTGTCCCCACCCCATTCCATCCTGAAGGTGTCGTAAGATCAGACAAAAGGAAATCGGTCGGGAAAGTGTCTTTGTCTAAACCAGAGGTACTTGCTCTGAGTGTGGATGTCATTTGTGTTCGTGAGTTTCATGTTTGTAAACTGCCCCCGTGATACAGGTTATTATAACTAGAGCAGGGGTTTCGTTTTTTTTTTAATGGGGATCTTTCATTGTGTTGAACCCTTCGTCACAACCCAACAGGACAGTAAAGCACAGTATGTCAGCAATACACCGAAATACAGTATTGTGTTTATTCTTACTAATCTGAGGCCAATTTAGTGAACAAATTAACACAACATTCGTCTACAGTTTCATCCATCTACATCACTATAATTTTCGCCACAGTTTTCCGAACCTGTCACAAACGTCTACGGTAACGTTTGCTACGTGTCTACGAATTTCGTAGCGCGTAGGTGATTTGCGTAGGGAATTTCATAGCCACCTACGAAACTTTTTGATTAGTTATAAACGAGTTTCGTGGAAGGAAATTTTCCCGATATCACTATAAAAATAATGTTTCCAGAGTTTTATTTTGAGTAAAGGTGTTATTTTAAGTGGGGTCAACGTATCATACGGGCAGCGTTAAAACGCCTAAAGCTGTAAAAGTAGGTAGATTGCAAAGAGTTGTCGGGTTTCGTACCTGTCCAAACTTTATTGCTGAGAATTCCAACACCGCTATAATTTTCCTGTAATCTCCGTGCCCGAACTCTTTTGAACGGCCGGGTAAGTCGGTTAATACAAAATGGATAAAGATATTTATAGCCGGTAAATAATAATAGCGTTGATAACTGTAATAATTTTGGGTAACCTATACTTAGACTTAATATAAAAGCGGATAAATTGACTTGAATATGAAGGAATGAATTGATAGCATTAGTGGCTTATGCAAACGTATAAGTTGTCGTCGTTTCGGCCCATAAATAGCCCAATACTGATTCAGGTCTCCTCCAAATTTATGGAGGGAAATTGGCCTAATGATCCAATCTGGCTATACGGGTTATAGGTTATACACAGGGTTTGTATCAAGTTTTCATTTTCTTGAGACTAGGTAATCTGCATCTTTAGTCGCCTCTTGCGACCCCCTTAGGACAGTATAGGTTGGTGACTTTGTGCATGTTAAATTAAGTTACTCCCACTCACATACATAAGTATTAAGAATATAAAATGTTATCATCATCATATCAGCTCATAAAATACATTTTGGGCAGTTCGGATCTCCTTCAATGAAATAGAGTATTCATATTATAAAACAAATATGCGTTATGTTATTACTTATGATATTTACAAATTTCCTCGGACAAAATACAGAAAAAATTGTGATCACTTATAATTTCAATAATATGGTATAATAACTACAATACATATTACTTTTACGTTATGAGTACCAAAATACTCATAAGTTTTCTATAATACTTCTTGTATGATTGACATTCTGTAATTAATTATCATATTTCTATGTACAGCTATTAGTTAGTTACACGTCCGTTATCTCCTAATGTTACAGACTTTAGTCAAGAACAATTCTAAGTCCGTGGTTTGTTCACTGTCGAGCACTAAGATCCGAGGCTGTTTTACGGGCAATAGAGATAAAACTGTAATGTGGATGTAACAAAGTAGGATCACGTCACAAGATTGTTATATAACAAGTTTGTTCTCATTTAAACAAAAAAAAAATTATGATAAATATTCTTTGTTTTATAATAAAAATAATAAAATAAATATCCTTGGACATTTCACACAACGCCATCTCGTCCCAAGCTAAGCAACTTAATGCTTGTGTTAACGAGATGGATGATCATCAACTTACATTTTTTTTTTTGTAAATACATACATATTATAGATAGAAAACACCCAGACCCGGAACAAATACTTGTAGGTCGTACAAATATTTCTTCCGTGCGGGGATCGAACCCGCGACAGCCCATAAATGACCCACTGCTTTAATATTTATACAAAATATTAAAACAAAGAACTAAAACTAAACCAAGAATAATATTAAGTAAAGTAGTCCATAAAGTTTCAAACCTTTACACAGGTTGTAACAAAATCTATATACTAACATATAATTGTGGCTGTCAAATAATCTATACTAATAATATAAAGCTGCAGAGTTTGTTTGTTTAAACGCGCTAATCTCAGGAACTACTAGTCCGATTTCAAAAAATCTTTCAGTGTTAGATAGTCTATTTATCGAGGAAGGCTATAAGGCTATATTTTATTTTCAAAAGAATTAGGGATCCGTATGAAAATTCGATTTTGTAAACCAAGGTGTAAAATCGAAAACCTATTTATGCGTGCGCTGCAAAAACTATTGACAATAGAACAAAATGATGTACTACGGGTTTGTAGGTCTTATAAAGATCCGCGAGAGCGCATATCTAACTATCATAGTTTAGTCACAATAACCGCTTTTATTTTCATAAAAAATATGCATAGAGATAAGCACGGGTTCGAAGCCCACGCGGTCGAAGCCGCGCGCAAAAGCTAGTAGACAAATATAATTTGCAATAGACAAATATAATTTGCAATAAAATAATATTGCGACTAAACATTGAGATGTAAGCGCAGCAGTAACTTTCAAGTTGGATCAAAATGCACACAGTGTGCGAATTTGATTAAAATCGATAAGTAGTTTAGGAGTCCATCGCGGACAAACAACGGGCCGCGTAATTTATATATATTAAGATATAATATTATATGAATTCCAATAAAATGCCAATTTTGTTATTTATGTTTAAGTAAGATATCTACGTTTAGATTGTTATTAGAAAACAACCAACTTTCGCTATTTTATTGACCTACAGAATTTTTTGAATAATCTCAATTCCTTGATGTTTATCAGGTTCCTTGTGTTTAATTCTTGTCTAATGACAACTGCTCAATCCATTAGTAACGTCTCTGTTTGATCGAGCGGCCTACTGAACTGGTTTTAAAGAAAAAATACTAATCTGACTATTTAGTTAAGCCTTCTGGGGAATTTCTTCAAATAAGAACCATTTGACTTGAACAGTTGCTCGCAAACAGTGCAAGAAAAACAAATTGTTTTTTTTTACTGCACATTTGCACCAGTAGTACATTCAATGCTTGTATTATGTACAACTGATGCAAACATTAGGCTTTGTGTTAGAACCTGTATAGCTGCAGGGGTATTGTGTCATCCTGTGGTAAGCTCGCGAGTGTTGTGAATGTGTGCGTGAGGCGTCACCTCACACGTTTTTCGACAACGCCTTGTTGCTTAGTCACGCGACGACGCCGACCAATTTTGTAAATGACCACCATACAATGTTATATACAAATACTGTGTAGAACATCTGTAATTTGGGGCTCGGCCTTGACGCTGCCTTCTATAAATAATACATGGATTTGTTTTATCATTATAATCCTTTAATACCGTATTTGTCTAATCGATACTGGTTTTGTACATGAATATCTATTCCATTTTGTTTGGTTTTGTCTTGGTCTGTGCGTAGAACTTCCTCTTCTATTCAAACATTTATCTCTTCAATCAAAATATTGAGTCTTTATAGTCTTATTTTCTTCTTCTTTTATTGGAGTGTCTGTTTGTAATATTAAAATAACCGCGTTTTACTAAGTGCACTTTAATGTATACACGTAACATATATATACCAAAACATTTTGTTTTACAATTTTTGCCTATCTGCTGTCTTTCTGTACATATACAACTACTACATATACGACATATACAATACGATAACTACAACAATAACTACATATACAATAACTACTGTATAATATACAACTACATGTAATTCACAAACACAAAAAACAATAAAAACAGCAGTTAATAAACAACGAGTAAATGCTTCTTAATCTCCTAATAAGTACCATTAATTTATTTTAGGTGATTTTTTAGGCGTTTTCATGTTGCGAGAATGTTAGGTTTTCAGACTGGTACCATTATCTTATCTTTAACCTGTCACCAAAACCGTTGTGTTATACGTTTCACGCGTGTGTGTGTTTGAGGTAACGTACTGTATAGAGTGGTAACAATTTTATTGATGTCCATCACGGACTCACATGCTACTTATATTATAAACGCGAAAGTTGGTAAGTATTGATGGATGGATGTTTGTTACACTTTCACGTAAAAACTGCTGAATGGATTTTAATGAAACTTTACAATAAATAGCTTGTACATAAGAATAACACTTCGGCTACAATTTATAAATATATTGTGTGAATTATCCAAAATATAACAAGAAGTGTCAAGTAAGTAGAAGAAAAATATGACGAAAAAAATCAATTCCATCACCACGCGGGTAAAACCGCGGGGCGCAGCTAGTGGCTTATACTTCCTGAGACAATTCTCAGATATTGTGTAGATTTCCGGCAGCTGATTGACCTTACTAAATGTTATTCTGATTGTGACTCTGATGTGTATTCTGAACTAACTTATTTTTAAACCGAATTACAATAGAAATCCCCAATAAATGTCCCTTCCTCATAATAAAACACTTTAGCACCCCGCAACTTTACGACGCGTAATGTATTCGCTAATTATAACAACCTCCCAAAATGTGTGTCACTTGATCGACTGCTTAAATGCTAAGAAGTAGGTCAATATAATTTTGCAGCGTAACTTTTATGTCTACTGCATAATAAACTTCCATTAGCTAATATAAATATAATATCTCATCTGGCGAACTTGCTCTAACTATGCTGTTTAGTGCGTTTTGTAAACAAGACCAATAATAATTTTAAAAAAAGCAACTACAAAGTTTCTAGCCGGCTCTTCTCTGTAGAGCAGCTTTCCGAACCGGTGGTAGTTGCAGCATGAATGTGAATGTGGATACAGGGGTTGTGGGCGATCAAAAGAGATAGATGGATTGTAAGAATGAGGAATTGTACAGACTGTATGAAATGTGGTGGAAAGGTATGACGACTGATAGGTGTTTAGTCTAAAGGGACCAACCCTGTGTCAACCCATCTGGCATATTGGCACAGTAGGCTCCATGAAATTGAAGGAGCTCCAACTCAGCAGCGAGGCTTATATGGGCTAAGGTGTTGAATTTTTTTATTAGGGTCTTCTCTGTAGGGCAGCATTCCAAGCTGCTAGTAAATGTAATTTGTACCTGTCAAAGCCGCGGTGAGTCAACTTGATTAAATGCTTTTTGATTTTGAATAAATCGTATGCAATAAGAATGTGTAAAACACAATAGATGTTATATATAAAACCATAACGAAAATTGATATAAATGCTAATAATATTATTTATTCCATAAACACTAACTTAAGTAATATGTACTTACAAAACACGTCTAACTTAAGTAATAAAACAAGACTAAAAATAATAATTAAAATTTAATAATAATTAATTAATAATAATTTAATAATTAATTTATTTATTATTAATGCTAATAATTGTATGTCCGTTTGGTGTATTTCGTTGTATATAGAATATATAATATGACCAACCCATTACAACCTGTGGTTATTTTAATAGGTGACACAAATGCTAAAATCTAACAAGACATGGAAAACTTGATAACAAATCCTGTACCAAACGTCTGGCGAAAGTGACACAGTAAGCTAATTTTCCTTCATGAATATGGACCATCAGTGGATCGTATATAGCTTTAAAAGATTTCAAATGAAAATTCAAAAGAAACTTTATTCATGTAGGATTTATCACAAACCTGTTATAAAGCGTCATGTTTAGAACTATCATCATCATTTTTGGCCCTTATCCCACTCTAGATGAGCCGAGCCTACCATACACTCTTATCGCCGTCATATATACATACGTATCTCTCATATGCATGCAATTTGACTTTATCATTTGTAAATGTTAAGTATAAATAACGTAATTTAATTTGACAACAAACATTACGGGGATCTTGAAACGGGAAAAAATTACCATGATTCTATAAAGAAAAACAAATTACCACAAAATGAGTATAATATAGGAACATTTGGTTCATCCTGTGATATCGCGCGGATTATTATCTGAAAGCGGTCGCAGCCAGCGATAAAACTTCCAAATATTATCACATTTTATTAGTATCGGGGGAGAAGTTTAGAAACATGAAACATACTGACACTCAGACTTGAGGTTTGACGTGTCTATGTGTCACTCTATGACATCAAAGCTCTAAAACGATGTGGATTTTGTAAAGTAAAAGCAGGTTTTCTAGTGGTATTTCATAGATGTGTTTTATCCAAAGTGGTTCAGCGGTTTCAAAGTAATCAGTTACTTTTTAGTTGTATCGGTGGTTCCATAAAATTTGCAAATTTTGGTTATTTTTACGGTGTGCAGTAAACAGTTAATTAATTAACCACATATTTATACCAGTCGCACTGAATAATAAGTGTTATTATAAATTAAAAGTGTCATAAAGAATCGTTGAAATATGTAATGAATGTGGAGTAACTAAGACACAGTGCGATTTCAGTGAAATAACGCACAATGTTGACCAGTTGATGTTGATTGATTCCTGAGGACTTCAAGATGGTGGTGCGAGCGAGAGGGCGGATGTTGTCCATCCTATTTAGCGCACTGTTACTTGGAAGAGCTATCGCAGGTATGGATTTTATTTTAATTAAATTAATTAGACCCGTAAAATTTCATCTGACACTGATAGAGTGTCTCTGCAGATGAAATTTTACGGGTTTTAGATTCTGATATTTCAGACACTTTTCAGTTTTATAAAAATAACTTGATGTAAAACCCTCTGATGAAATGTATGAGATTTGACTCATCTACGATAATATGCAAGGATTGTGAAGGCCTAAATCATTATTAGAGACGCTTTTGAAAATAAGGATTATTTAAACCAGTACTATAAAACAGTCCTTTCTTTAGAATAATAAAATCTTGTTAACTGTTGTCTTGTCACTTTTTATGTGTTTCTTTTCATAAAATTTTCTTTCCGTTAACACTTATGTATCCGTATCAAATATAGGTGCATACGGAGTTTCACCCATGCCTTGGCAGTGCTGTTCTGTCTCCATAATTAAAGAAATGTCATACTGTTAACATTAATAATGTTGTATACAATTATTCAAAAGTATGAATAGAGCATAGGATTGCTTATGAAATATTGTACTTTTTTACATAATATTTAACTATATTATGTTTCATCAACAACCAATGATAGAGCAAGGTACCATAGGAATGTATTTTTTTACTAAAGAATATCCAAACGATATGGAGAAAAGAAATTCCAACTTCATATAAATAAACACACAACGTAAGCTCGAGTTGCAGCTTTTAAACTTTGGAAAGTGAACAACTTTCTAATCTTACATCTGTGCGACAAGCCAAAGTACCTATAAACGAGTACAATACAGTATCGTTTCAAGTCTCAAGCGATTATACGCCTGTTTCGATAGTGTTGTCGCCCCGAGCAACACTCAAGACTGTCGGCTGGTAACACAGTGAATATTAAATTCGTCATTCTACTTCAGCCTCATATGATTTTTTATAAACATATCGATTTAGGTTATTCCAATAATAAATATAGCTTTTATACTAAGACTACGCGCATGTCGGCGCGCCTCCAAGGAGTATTTATGTAATTAAAAAGAAATGATTGTTTTGTTTCTTTGGTGGTTGTCATTATCTATGAATTGTCAGAAATATATTATAATACATTGTAAAAACATGGAAAAAACATTATTTTAATTAACACATTTGAAGATACACCAAAGGTATATATACAAGCTTCACCATGAAGAGATTCGCCCGCACATGAAAATACAAGGCCTGTAAAGTTTACTAAGGAACGCTGGCCGAAAATGGTGTGAAAAAAACAAAGCAACGGGGATGGCACTTATATAGACTGTTGTCTGCGTGGTGACGGATTTATGAAAGTGTCGTATGAGGTTGACAAAAGGAAATGACAAGACCGAATACCTAGGCGCAAGAGAAGAACTTGGTACAAAACTCTGTGCCAACCCGTCTGGCCCACTTGGTATAATAGGCAAATTTCCCTCTTTTACCTTTGGGCCCCTTTCTAAAGGCATAGAATTGTAGAATGGCAGTGCCCTCCGAGAAGTGGCTAATGGGTATCATAGTAATATTTCATATTTTTCTTAAAAAATACGAAAAAAATTATTTTAGCTACCGACTTAAGAGAGGTACAATACCTGTTATTCTGTAGCATTGTAGCTTTGAAACGAATGGACTGAAAATGATGCAGTGTTTTTATTTAAAAGCACATTTTCTAGTTCTTATTATAAATAGGTTCTAGCATCAGATGATTTTAGCTTCATCATTTCAGTCCATATTATAGCCACTGAACCAAGTCTAGAAAAACTAGTGCAAAACCATTTAATAATGTGTTTCAGTTTAAGTGCTCTCAATTTTATAGCCTGTAGTAAAAATTTACTGCAGTAAATAAATTAAAATATCCTCAAAAATTTCGGTCGCCGATTGGCGAGTGCATCGTAAAGCAAGGGTAGCTCTAAAAATACGAAGTGTCCATTAAAACCATTAACAGCAACCCAATTCCATTTTTGCACAGTGGCCGCATAAAACTGAGATAACACAGATCTTCCAAACATCATAAAAAATAAATAAACATGCTGTATAAAAAAAATGTTGACATTATTATACATAATGTCAACATTTTTATTAATGGCATTTTTATACATGTAAATAAAAGTCATCTGATTCATTTATAATCACCATCTATACTGAGGGGACGAATACCAAATGATGTAAGTAACTAGATAGATGTGATCCCAATTAGTTGTGTGTTTAAATTATAATACTGTAACACAATCATGCATGGGAATCTGGGTGGAATTTTTGGATTTCATGGATTTAAAAACAAAACGACAGTGGATTTAGAAAAATAAATATAGAGTAATCAAAAACAGAAAATAAAGAAAAGCTTAAAGAAAGAGCAACATGCAAAATACTCTTGATCCTAAAAGTAAAGTTTATACAAAACATTTCAAGACACTTGTTTTGCGAGTGAATCTAAGTTGAGATTCAGTATCGATGGACGCGCGCTATTTTATATATTTAGACATTAGCATAAGCAGCTGATTCTACTACGAACCAGACTTAGCCTTCCAAAGCCGATTCTATTATTCATTTCATTTACATTCGGCGAGATTACAAAGTTTCCGTCAAGTCTTGGGAACTCATCATGTCTAAAAATATTTTCGGTTCGCATTTGTTTTGTTTTTTATAAAAAGGTCTCGATTAATATTCATGACTTTTTCATGTAACTGCCTGTGAATATATTAAAACGGATTTATTTTCCTCATTTAGGTGAAAAAGCAATTTGTGATTATCTAATTAACAACTAATTAACAATGGCCGTGGGGTTCACCCAATTCCATCCCAGGGTGTGGTAAGAGTCGACTTTAAGATGAAAAGAAAGAAAACCTTGAAACAAAAGAAAGCAAAGCTTGGCCATGCGAAATTACTGGCCAGCATTGCACAGTAGGCTAATTTCCCTCCCTGAAATTGGAGCTGACTCTTTAACTGAGATGACCTCGTCGTCATACAGAACAAATTTTGTGTTGAAATCCACTTTTGTTATGTATATGTCTGATAAAATGTTTACTAAGTTACGAATAAAGCATAAATCAAAATATTGTTTGTTTTTATTTAAATCCAAACTTCACACAAAAATATTTTGTTGTACACAAGGAACTTGCCTTTCAACATTGTCCCAATAGAAACCAACGCCGCTAAAGTGTTGTTGAGCTAACGAAGCAAGATCAAATCTATAATCTATACTAACATATAAAGCTGCAGAGTTTGTTTGTTTGTTTGTTTGAACGCGCTAATCTCAGGAACTACTGGACCGATTTCAAAAAATCTTTCAGTGTTAGATAGTCCATTTATCGAGGAAGGTTATAGGCTACACTTTATTTTCAAAAGAATTAGGGATCCGTATGAAAATTGCGATTTTGTAAACCAAGTTGTAAAATCGAAAATCTATTATGCGTGCGCTGCAAAAACTATTGACAATAGAACAAAATGATGTACTACGGGTTTGTAGGTCTTATAAAGATCTACAAAAAAGTCCGTGAGAGCACATATCTAACTATCATAGTTTAGTCACAATAACCGATTTTATGTTCATAAAAAATATGCACGGGTTCGAAGCCCACGCGGGCGAAGCCGCGCGCAAAAGCTAGTAGTTTAAAAAGTTAAAACAAAGCCAACATTATGTTCATTGATTAGTTACTAAAGTCGTAATAATTAGTAAATATTTGATTTGGTTACGTAAAGTGCAGTTTATACAGAGACAGTAATAGTGTATGTGTTCTATGTATTGTTAACAATAGAAATATATTAAAGTCTTAATAAAATACAAATTTTTATTTATACCATCATCTTACATTATCATGTAGGTACTAAGGTAATAATGATGTTACAGTTTTAAAAATATCTTAAATAATTAGCTCATCTTTATACTTATACACTTTTTGAAAAGTTAGGTAACATGATTAAGTTAACATCATTGTACGTAAGTTCGATTGAGATTACGAAGCATTAATAAATAAATATCCTTGGACATTTCACACAACGCCATCTCGTCCCAAGCTAAGCAACTTAATGCTTGTGTTATGGTAACGAGATGGATGATAAACTACTTATATACATATTTTTTTTGTAAATACATACATATTATAGATAGAAATGACACCCAGACTCCGAGCCAGTGCCTCTGGTTTAGACAAAGACACTTGCCCGACCCTGGAATCGAACCCGGGACCCGTTGATCCAAAGGCGGCACATCTAACCACTAGACCAACGAGGCAGTCGATTACCCACATTACCTAAGTGTTGTGTGTATTTCCCGCGACATTTCAAATTGGCTACATTTGTCGGATACGCGGAATTATCCAATGCTAGTTTCGCGGATTTGCACTATCCTCGACGATATGTTTATTTCTTTTACGTTGTGTTCAGTACGAATAGACTTTTTACAAAATACATTTGCTCGATTGTTTACTTATGAAATTCTATTACAGAGTAGTTTTGTTTTTCTTGTTCCAAACGGTCGCTGGAGCAAGCGCCAATCTGATTTAGTTTGGACAGTAATCTGCTACCAGCATTACAATTCTTTATTAGTCGCCCTATTTTCGCGCACAAAGCCGACCGAGACACGGATCGCAGTAAATTCTAGCTTATTTTGAGGCAGCTATTGTTACTTCCCAAACATATTTAGAATTGCCACAGAAATGAATCATTAAGCAGTTCCAAGGAAAGCGGGACCTTCGCAGTATATCAATCTAACCGTGAAATATTACACAAAATACTGTTTGGTTCTTTGGAATCCTTTTAGGACTTAGAAATGCTGGCGTCTCAAAATAGTGTTGTGTCGCAACAAAATACTTCCCTGTTGGGACGGATTTAGAATACATAGGGTCACAGTCCCATTCCATCCTAAGGGTGTCGTAAGAGCTGACAAAATGAAATAATAAGCCGGAAACCCTAGCCGCAAGGGAAGGAACCTTGACACAAACCCTTTTTATTTTTATTGCCCTTAGAGGCAAACGAGCTAGCAGCCCACCTGATGGTAAGTGTAAACCGCCGCCCATGGACTTTGGCAGTGCCAGGAGCATTGGCATGGGTAAACCTTGTTCCAACCCGTCTGGGCCGCGTGGCACAGTGGGCTAATTACCCTCCAATTAACTGGTGGAGGCCAGACTCAGCAGTGGGTCGTGTATGGGCTGAGAAGTAGTAGAAGAACCTCGCAAGCCATACAAGAAGAAGTGTAGAAGTCATGTCACTATATTAATAATGCTCGTGCTGATGTCACTACTATAAAACAAAGTCACTGTCGTCTGTTCGTCCCTATGTATGCTTAAATCTTTAAAACTGCGCAACGGATTTCGAAGCGGTTTTTTTATAGATAGAGTTATTCAAGAGGAATTGGGATGTTCATCATTGTACCCGTGTGAAGCTGGGGCGGGTCGCTAGTTATATTATAAACAAAGTATTATCTACTAAATCGCCAAGCGTTTATAAACATCAAAGTGATTGAAAAACAAGCATCGAGCTACCTAAGTCCGTGGTGCAAGTCATTAAAGTTCGTTTGGACGTATCACGCATAAACTGTGGCCCCGATCAGTTCGCGAACCCTCGGAAGTGCGGCTAATTATCCCATAAACTGATGAACTTTCTAATGGGTTTTGTTTTAACCACAATTAAGAATCAGAAATGTAGGCTGACATCCACGAAGTTTGGAAATACAAATCGTTAGTTCTTCTTAACTGCTTTTCGTCGTTTCAGGCCATAAATGAGCCACTACTTATAGGGTCTCCTCCAAATCTATGGAGGGTCATTAGCATATCTTGCCACACTGGCAAGACGGGTCGGTACAGGGTTTGTATTAAATTTCAGTAATAAAGTTTGTATATTTTCTCATTATCCCTAATGAGTATTTGAAGGGCGGCAATTTACGTGATTATTATTTTGTTCTGCGAGGGCAATCAGTCACGATATTGGCACAAACGTATCATTACACTGCTGCGATAGGCGCTTATATAACAAACGAACAGTGTGCGGTAACATTTATATACGGCAAATTACCTCAGTGACTTTTTGATGGAATGTCCGCATTGAAATGTACAGATATGAAAAGGAACTGTATAAGTAGGAGCGATAACATTTTTAATGCATAACATTTTTCGTGTAGTGTGGGATTTAGAATACACAATGTCACCAACCCATACCATGCTGAGGGTGTCGTAGGAGTCGACTAAAGGAACGAAAAAGAAAAACCCGTCTTGCCAGCGTGACGCAGTAAAGTAATTTTCCTCTTCCACGAATTTGGAGGAGGAAAATTAGGGCCCGACTTAGTAGCGGCGCATTTTTGGGATAAAACGACGAACCACGAGTTTAATACATTTAGCTATATCGATTATGAAATTGTTAGATGTGTGAACACCATATCATCACTACATAGTATAAAACGAAGTCGCTGTCATATGTCCGTCCCTATGTATAATAATAAATAAATAAATATCCTTGGACATTTCACACAACGCCATCTCGTTCCAAGCTAAGCAACTTAATGCTTGTGTTATGGTAACGAGATGGATGATAAACAACTTATATATTTTTTTTTTTGTAAATATATTCATATTATAGATAGAAAACAACCAGACCCGGAACAAATACTTGTAGGTCGTACAAATATTTCTTCCGTGCGGGGATCGAACCCGCGACATGCTGCGCAGCAGTCGATCGCTCAACCACTGCGCCAACGCTTAAATCTTTAAAACTGCGCAATGGATTTTGAAGCGTTTTTTTAAATAGATAGAGTGATTCAAGAGGAAGGTTTTTAAGTATCATACATGCATAATTGCACCTGTGCTAAGCCGGGGCGGGTCGCCAGTAAGTACATATAACTTGGTTGAGTTTGAATGATATTGAAACGATTCTTGTGAATAAATTGATTGATGGCTAATTTTGATATACAAATCAAGTGACAAGATAATAAAGATAAAAACATGAAGTGCATGCTTAGAATAAACAAATATATGTTGAATCTATATATATAAAATTAATGTTTGTCTGTATATCCTTTATAGAATCGTTAATTATGCATTTGATCATGTGATGATCTTCATCGAAGTGTTGTGCATGAAACCAGGAAGGTTTCTGAACAAAAAAAAGAAAATTTGTGTAATATCTTTCCTTCAAATTTATTTTAGTTAGTGGCGTAGCAACGCACGCTGGTATAGCTAGTAAATAATAAAAGAAACAACAGCCAAAGACACAGTTTCAGTTACTTACCGTCAACTAATCTCATGTTAGAGTGTTCGCAGCAACAACCCGTTTGTACGCAATTTGCAAATTTGTTGCTTTACTGAAATAAGTTTGTCGGATCTGACATCCCATAAGGCCGTTTAAGGAAAGTGGCGACCCTTGTTTCACTTGGATATGCGGAGCTACGAAGGACTACATCTACATAATTTTATTACATCTAAGTACGAGCCGCGTTCAGTCATAACTTAAATTCTGGAGAGAGAACAACAATGTATTCGATCTTTTTGTTCTACCCGTTTAAACTGGGACGAGCAATTAAATTAATAATATTACGTGTCGTAAGAGGCGACCAAAGGATCGTAAGAGGTAGATCACCTAGCCGAAAGAGAAGGAAAACTTGATACAAACCCTGTGCCAACCCGTCTTGCCAGCGTGGCACAGTAGGCTAATTACCCTCCATGTAGTAGTAGTGGGGCATTTATGGCCTGAAACGACGACTATCACGTCTCACATAAAACTGCTACTACACAGCCCATAAATTGCCCACAGCTGAGTCGTACCTCCTCCAATCACAGGGAGGGTAATTGGCCTAATGTGCCACGCAGGCCAGCCGGGTTGACACAGGGTTTTATTACAAGTTTTCTTTTTCTTGCGGCTAGGTTTTGGTTGGTCTAGTGGTTAGATGTGCCGCCTTTGGATCAACGGGTCCCGGGTTCGATTCCGGGGTCGGGCAAGTGTCTTTGTGTAAACCAGAGGCACTGGCTCGGAGTCTGGGTGTCTTTTCTATATATAATATGTATATATTTACAAAAAAATATGTATATAAGTAGTTTATCATCCATCTCGTTACCATAACACAAGCATTAAGTTGCTTAGCTTGGGACGAGATGGCGTTGTGTGAAATGTCCAAGGATATTTATTTATTTTATTTTATTTTTGTCGGTTGTTACGACACCCTCTGGATGGAAGGGGGTGGTGGTTCTGTGTATTCTAAATCAGTCCCCCTACACCTTTAATCCTTTTAATTCTTGGAAAAAAGATAGTAATCATGAACGGGAAAACCAATTTCCCTACAGATTATTAAAAGTGGCGCTTCGAGAAGACTAGCAAAACAGCTTTATTTGCGTACGAAACGATAATGTAAACACTGATTTCATTTTAATTTCACTCTGGCCCTTCATCCATTTAAACGATTCAACCTACACAAGCAATTACTTTGACGTGTTATCTCATCAGCATTGGAGCGGTAACGTTGAAATATTAAAAAATCATACGGCATGTACAAATAAATATTTCATTTTCAATCTTGAAAACAATATAAACATGTGATTTTTTATAAACTGTCAATTCCATATAGTCTGCATACAGATATTTAAAATTGACTGAACAATCTCCATCCATATAGAAGCAACATCTATATTTAGACATAATATTGTAGCGACCTACATACTTTACACAATTTACCTGACAAACCTGAACTATCAACATCAAGAAATGCTAGAATTACCAAAAAGTACTACACCGCGATATCGAAGTTTACAGTTATCGGGGATTGGGCGCCACGGCCCCTTGCCAGACATACCACCTTGTCTTGCTAGATAATCATACCTATGCGCCTGGAAATTCAGATGTGGGTCTCCGTGACCGAAACCGGGTTAGCAGATATGGGTTTGTATAAACCAAAAAAGTGTCTTTATTTATGTAAAGTTAAATGAGCAGTAGGTAAGTGACAGATTTGATGAAATTAAATATTTATTACACAATATTTGTAACGGAAAAAGTAATTTATATTTTTACCAGCGGTTTACTTTAAACGATAGCTGATGTCAGAAGGATTTACGGTTATCCTTAGAAATGGGATTAAAATTATACCCAAATGTTTGCACGGAAGAAAATACATGGCCACGGATTTCAAATTCGGCCTACGGTTTCGTTTTTAAATGTTTATACACGTATTATTGCTCTTTAGGGGAGGCCTGTGTCCAGCAGTGGACTAATGTGGGCTGATGATGATGATGCTTATTACTGTTAGTATACCAAACAACTGAACGTGAATTCATACAAAACATTGCGTAAATTGTTTCATCCATTTCCATGATACTTCCACTACTACTACTAAGCTCATAAATGACCTATTGCTGATTCAGGCCTCCACCCATAACATGGAGGGCAATTAGCCCACTATGCCACGCTGGCAAGACGTCTTAGCACAGGGTTTCGTACCAAGTTTTCCTTCTCTTGTCACTAGGTTTTCAGCTTCCTATTGTCGACCTTTAGGAAACCTCAGGGTGGAATGCGGTGATGATACAATGTATCCGTCACCACACGAAGAATTGTACCTGAATGTATATTATACAATTTTAGTCGGCGTTGACACCGTTTCGGTGGCCACTTCACAAAGAAGGTGCATTCTCCAAAGTGTCTTTTATAATAAAACCCGCCTAATATCTGGATAAAGTTCGTGTGGTGGGAATTAGAATACACAATGTCACCAACCCACACTACCTTGAGGGTGTCGAAGAGGCGGCTGAAGGAACGCAATAGGCAGATCAGGTGATCTGCCTAAACCCTGTACGAACCCTTTTTGCCAGAGTGGCACAGTAGGCTAATTTCCCTCCATGAATTTGAAGGAGGCTCGACTCAGGAGTGGGTGAATTATGGGCTGAAAAGCTAAAATGATGATGATCATCAAGAACCAATTTTTTTTTTACTAACTGACTTACTGACAAACGTAAGAGGAACGGACTTTGATCTACAGTACTATGTGGCCGCCTTGAGCCTGATTAGTAAACATACTCGTAGTGTTGGTGCTCCATTTTATGGTGAGGGCGTCGTTTCAGCGCAATTTATATTAAATAAATAATAAATAAATATCCTTGGACATTTCACACAACGCCATCTCGTCCCAAGCTAAGCAACTTAATGCTTGTGTTATGGTAACGAGATGGATGATAAACTACTTATATACATTTTTTTTTTGTAAATACATACATATTATAGATAGAAATGACACCCAGACTCCAAGCAAGTGCCTCTGGTTTAGACAAAGACACTTGCCCGACCCCGGAATCGAACCCGGGACCCGTTAATCCAAAGGCGGCACATCTAACCACTAGACCATATTATAGATACAATATATAGTATATATAGTATATACCATATATAGTAATTATAGATAGTATTTAAGGTAAAACTGTGCCAAATAAATCATTTTTCTTTCTTTCTTCTATGAAGCGCCAAACGAATAGAAGTACATAGGCAGAAAATCCAGCAACAACCGAATGAAAAAGGTTTCGTTACCTGCACACCATAACATGAAATTGTCTGAGGGTGCCGTAAGAGCTGACAAAAGGAAATGACAAGGCCGCAGAGCTAGCCGCAAGAGAACCTGAAACGAAACCCTCTGCCAACCCGTCTGGCCAGCGTGGCACAGTAGGCTAATTATCCTCCATGTAATTGGAGGAGGCCCGACTCAGTAGTGGGTCATGTATGGGCTGAGTAGTAATTAAGATAATCTTTTAAACAGTTACCATAAACTAATTATATCACATCTATACTAATATATAATCTATACTAATATATAAAGCTGCAGAGTTTGTTTGTTTGTTTGTTTGAACGCGCTAATATCAGGAACTACTGGACCGATTTCAAAAAATCTTTCAGTGTTAGATAGTCCATTTATCGAGGAAGGTTATAGGCTACACTTTATTTTCAAAAGAATTAGGGATCCGTATGAAAATTGCGATTTTGTAAACCAAGGTGTAAAATCGAAAATCTATTATGCGTGCGCTGCAAAAACTATTGACAATAGAACAAAATGATGTACTACGGGTTTGTAGGTCTTATAAAGATCTACCAAAAAGTCGCGAGAAGTACGCGAGAGCACATATCTAGCTATCATAGTTTAGTCACAATAACCGATTTTATGTTCATAAAAAATATGCATGTTTTCGAAGTATAAAATAAAACTATTAAAGAAATTAATTAATTATTAAACTAGTATTAAATAAAATGTATACAAATTAATAACTTTAATACAAATATCGTGCTATCTGATAATAAACTGAGTTTAATAGATAGAAATCTGAAACTCGTATACCATTCTACATATAACTTCACCGCACAAGTATGTACAGAGTCCTTTCTGTAGAACAATAGCCATCATATAATTCTCTTCGGTTCGGCCCTCACACCTACGCACCATTCAATTCCGTTGAAAGGCACCCGACTCGCTTTTGTTCGAGACAGTTACATTTTTCGCCCAAAAGGTAAGTAATCAATTCTATACCGTTTAGAGTTCACACTATTTAGCCTCGAAGTTGATAAATCGATTGGATACGCTTAACTATTTTTCGACGCATTAATGTTGAAAAATTTTCTTAATCGGCCCTCCACCCATTCAATGAAAGCACATTATCCTACATTGCCACGATCGATACATGGGCTGGTACAGACTTTTTTAAGATTGTCATCTTTACCGCCTTTTCTTTTCTTTTTTCTGGATACCCGACCTTTCCGGGATTGGCCGGGTTAATTGGGACTCCTTGGCGCGTGGAGATGGTTAATTGCGCACCGACCTACCAACTATAACCGACGGCGGTCCTCGATTGCCCGTACCAGGGCCTCCCAATGGGCAGGGAGCGTGCTCCGCGACCCTGGGGTCTTCATTAGCGCCTATGTTTTCGGGATAGAACTCTTTACGTTATTTAAGCCTGAATATTTCAATCATTAGCTTCAATACTATCAATTATTTAAGCCCAGAGCGATACGCCTCAAGCCAAGGTCTCAATATACATATAGAACGAAAACTAAATACAAACCAATATACATATACAGCAGAAAATGTAAAACAGTTGGATTCTCGAGAGTGACGAAATCGCTCCCGAGGACACTTCTGTTTCAATTCCTCAGAGTGTCGCACAAAAATTGTGTTAGGTAGAACACGCTGTAACTTTATACAGAGAATTCACTGTAACCAGAACCCCATCGAGACTGTATCTGCCAACATTTTTTATTAGAAAGAAAAGGTACATTCCTTAACTTTCAAGGATTGAACTATATGAGTAAATCTTAAACGTATCTGATTTCACTTGACGTGGATTATTATAATAATGAATCGGAATATATTATCTAAGATTATGTCATAAACTCTATATAATTTCCCACGATACATTAGGCTAAACCAACAGTTTTATTATAATGCTTTTAACGCGAAAAAACAAAATGAAATTATATAAAAAATTACAAGCTTTCTTGCCGAGTTTCTTGCCAGTTCTTCTCAGCAGTGGACGCGTTCCAAACTGGTGGTAAACTATATTACTTTGCATGATATAATTTTTACCGTTGTATTGACAATTTGTTCCTACACAAAATAAATTATTTGACTTCTGATTCTGGTTGGTATCTAAATATTAGTAATCGACAAAATTACACAGATCTCAATCCTTTAGGCAATTCAACCATAAACGCTCATTCAGAAACAAAGCTACGTTTTTCCATAGGTATATAATATTACTAGCTGACACGGCAAACGTTGTTTAGCCACATAAATAATAATCGCCGCCGCCTCCATTGCGGGTGAAATTTTGTAAAATACGTTTTACCTGACCTCTTCTCGACGAAAGAAAAATTCCTACCAAATTTTAAATCTCGGAGCCTTATAGTTCCAGAGATATTCTGATGATATTCTGGTCAGTATAGAAGTGGAAAATATAGATTATATAATGTACTATTTATGATATTTTTCTATGTTCTAAAACATTTAACCATTTTTGTTTATTCGTGGAGCCGCAATTTTCGTAAATAGCAACAGTCGAACCCTGATATTACGTGCGTGAGAAATAAAGCGAGGTGCGTAGGCTTGCTAACTGTATTAAATACTTTATAACCATACCATAATTGGCTGGATTGAGAGAAAGGTCGCCACAGAATTATACGCTGGGGTAAATTACGGCACTCGATTAATAAGGACCAGCGAACTGGCTGAATATTCAAATGTCAAATACTGGCTGAGGTCTTTTGTTGCAAAGCAAACTATTGAATATAATGTTTTGCAATATATGAATAGGACCGCAAAGTAATAAAAAAGAAAAAAATGACAAGCCCTCTGAGTTTCTTGCCAGTTCTTCTCAGCAGTGGTCGCGTTCCGAACTGGTGGTAAAGTATATTACTTTGCATTGTATAAATTTTATTAATATGTTGACAATTTGTAAGTGTCCATTGTGTCCTATGCAAAATAAATGATTTGACTTTGACTTTGCTAATAGATCAGTAAATTGAACTTACTTGACCCGTGTATTGTTAAGAGTTTTATGTAGTTTCAAAAGTACCACTATTCAGCCCAAAATGGAGAGTAATTAGTTTCTGTGTCACGCTGGCTAAACATTTCAAGTTTTCCTTCTCTTGCGGCCTTGTCATTACTCTCTAACGACAACCTCAGAATGGAACGGGGTGGTGACACTATGTATTCTAAATAATTCACCACATGGATTTAAAACTAGTGTCACGTTATATTTGTTTGCAAAATGTCTGTAGTAATTTCGAAGTGAAAATATATTTGATTTAACTATTGCGCGCGGTTTCGCCTGGGTAGGTTTGAACCTAAGGTTATCTCAGCTTCTTCTCTACTTTTTGTAATTGATAGGTAAAGTAGCTTTTGAATTTATTTGTTTCATTGATCTAAATCCCGAAATACGTTACCTATACGCGCTTTCAAGGTACGAAAATAAAATTAGGATGTATCATCCCTCCTGTGATTAATAATATTTATACCCATTATCACCCATTGTATCGAGTCACCTATTGTTTTACGCACAAAAGCACAATCAGTGTAAAATTAATCAATCTTAACAACGTTTTTAAAATCAGTTTGAACAAATAATGATACAATTTGGTACCGTTTAATTGAAATTAGTGTCTCCTTGTTTAAAGAAATGTCACTTTGCACGAAACTATGGGAGAGACCCAAAAATGAAAAGGAATAAAAATCTGTTTAGTTTTCAAAACTTTTACTGTAATGATGATACTGGTATGAGTGGCTTTGTTGGTGTACCTAGGTAGTTTGGATAAGCCGCCTTTGGATCACCTATAAACCAGCCTTTGCTACAGAGGTTTCGTTCGTAATAAAGATATTCTAAGCATTGAAATATACAGCCTCGAAAGGTCTACATTTTGTCAACATAACCTGCGCGTATCGGGTCCCTCATAGACTTGTTTTGACCTCGAATATGTATTACTACCACGTAAATAGATGTTTAACTTTCGTTCAACAATGTTTTAATGATTTGCCTCTGTAGTACTGTCTACGCAAAAATCTAAATATACTAAGTACAGTGAATAAGGCCCATTCAAAATCTGGAACATGTCAAAGAGAATTGGTCAAAGGATTTGGATTCAGTATAGTTTTACTATTAACTATCGATTACGTGCACAATACATTGCGATATATGAACGTTAATCAGGCTCAGCTATATATATCTACCTTGTCATTCGGGCCTCCTCCAAATTCATGGAGGGAATTTAGCCTAATATGCCACGCTGGAAAGACGGGTTGGTACATGGTTTGTATCAAGTTTTCCTTCTCTTGCGGCTAGGTGATTTGCGTCTTGCGTTCCCTCCGTCGCCTCTTACGACACCCTTGGGATGGTAAGGGTTGGTGACAATGTGTATTATAAATCCGTCACCACACAGAGTATGTGACACCACACGAATATGTATTACTAGCACGTAAATAGATCTTTAACTATCGTTCAACAACAACATTTATAATGATCTGCCTCAAGTACTGTCTACGCATAAATCTAAAAATACTAAGTACAGTGGGCCTTGTTCATAATTTGTAAAATGTCAAAGAGAAATGCACAATACATTGCGATATATGAACTTTAATCAGGCTCAGCTATATATCTCCCTCGTCGTTTCAGCCCATAAATGATCCATCACTAAGTCGGTCTCCTCCAAATTCATGGAGGGAAATTAGTCTACTGTACGTGCCACGCTGGCAAGACGGGTTGGCACAGGGTTTGTATCAAGTTTTCTTTCTCGTGCGGCTAGGTGATCAGCCTCTTGCGTTAGTTTATTCGCCATCTTACGTCATACTCAAGATGGTGTGGGTGGCTCTCTTTTTATTTATAAGCAAACTCGGAAATAACTAGGGGAATCAATGTTGGCCCATTTTGTATTCCGTTAGCGCGCGATTGCCGAGTGGCGGCTACGAATCAAATTATTGGTGAAGGTGAACGCGATTTCTTAGGGAAAACTTAGAATTACTTACTACCGTCACTTTCTTAACCTATTTTTAAATAAGTTGAAGACAGTTTCCGATCCCTCGAGATTGGTTATAAGCAATATTGTTTATTATATATCATCACCGTCTCTACCTACAAATTAACCACTGCGATATTTTTAGACAAACATGAAATTCACGAATACAAATGACACAGACCTAGACTCATATACGAGTATACAATTCTTTCTCTTATAGCTATAATACGTGCGCGAGTTCATGTCCATTGGGGCCTAAATAAATAATTACTTATTACATTGTTTTTATTTCTTAATCTGCAAAATTAGATTATAATAAACCAAATTGACAGCTGTTGATTAAACCTATAGTCATTATCGATAATTAGTAATACCATAACTAATTAGGTAACAGCATTACAGAATTCCTGAGGATGGGCATGAACTCGCGCGCGTATAATAGGTTGATTGCTTCTTGCGTCTCTACATGTCTGCTCTTACGTTACTCTCGGTAAAGGGTTCATGACATTGTGTATTCAAACTCTATAACTACACGGACCATTATCCGTGTACATCCCGTACACAACAATCACCATAAGATGACATAGGTCGCGTTGTTGATTTAGGTGTCAAGAGCCGCCTTTATATAGGGTGCAACAAAGACCCTATAGCCATCCGAATTACGAGCAAAGATATGCTCTATGCCGAAGGAACCTACAAGAAGCATGTCTGTGTGTAAATTGTTTTTCTATTATCAAGTGTAAGTGAGAAAACGATGTATTTCTGAAATGTTCTCTCGGAAATGAGACATTCATCTACCCTTTTTTTTTGTTTTCTTGTTGGGAATCCTCATGGAATTGTATACCCGGCCGTTGGGGACAACCCGGGTATGTGGGACTCTGGGGCGCCCGCTTCCTCGACTGCCCGTGTCATGGCCGCCGTTGCAGGAGTCATCTACCCTTATTGACTCAATGCTATCTTAGTGTATCTGTGTCCCCATTTTTCTTTCATCAATAGGTAACCAGAATTTTTAGAAAAATATGTTGCCCATGTCTGTCTGTGCCCTCCAAAGCATGGAGGTCAGTTGTTTAAATTGGTAGATCCTCATCCATCATTCGGCAGAGCCAGCCGTTATTTTACTTGCCATAGACAAAAAAATACTTTCTTCTGAATGTTACTCAGAAATTATCTATTTAAAAGACGTAAAATATTGACCATCACCATCTGGTTCAACAGTAAATAAATAATGATGATTATGAGAATTAACCCGTCTACAAATTGTATCTTACTGCATTAAGATTGATACAAACATTACAATGATAAGAATATTGTAATATCTACAGTACCCTTTTTATCGAAACGTTGACATCTTATCATTTAAATATGTAGTAGGTCGAATGGCAATTTTGTGGCTTTCCCAATGGATTTTGTTCTTGGAGATGTGTGAGATTTCTAGCACCGAAATATATATCTAAAATGGCAAGAGCGCCTCGCACATTCAGAATATAATATACTTTGCTACAGGAATAACTCCAATAACACAAACTTGAATCAACATCAGTCAACCTTTCTTCAAACCCAATGCTTATGTATATACTGCAATAGAATCTTACACATCAATTAGATATTAGTCTAGTTACTATTTAGGCGTAATTAACTGTTGGCTTCAAACAGAATTCAATACATTTAAATTACTAAATGGCCATTAGTCGAAATCGTAGTGCGCGGGTTTCCATCAAATGTCAAGTGTGTCACAAGATGGCCGCCCCGCTTCCTTCGACACGAGACGTTCTGCCAAGGTGGAAGGTGGTTCTGAAAAGGATGGTAAAGCTTAACTTACCATCCTTTCCTTTCCTATCATCAATTTTTTAGACGCGCCGTCATATCTTTATTGATGTTGAAACCACATTTCATTTCAATCATATGTCGCTGTTGATTCTTACGACACCCTCAGGATGGAATAGGGTGCAAACAGTATGTATTCTAAATCCATCACCAAACAAAAACTACTTTAGGCTACATAAAAAAAGTAAATACTAATTTAATTCCGTAATATAGTAAATATAATTATTTTTCACTTCAGTAGCTCAAACATGTAGGTTTTGCTCACTGAAAACAGTGGGCAAAATGCGATTTTGCTCACTGAGTGAGACAAAGTAACTTTTTAATTCTAATTCGAAACATTGACACTATCTCTTTCTCGCCAATAGAAAAGAGAGAGAGACAAAGCCCCAGCGGCCAGCACCAACAGCTCCGATTTTTCTTCTTCTTCTTCATTTAGGTTTTGGCTTCCATCGTTATACCGATGATTTTGCCAATGACAAGTATGTTGTGTTAGAAATTTCGTGTGATTATGAAAGTTAAATTAATTGGTTATAAGTTGCGTTAGAGTTAAGAAGTTAAATGTTAGCAGGTAGCGCTATAGAAAACAATACAAAGCATTAAAGTACAGATTATAAATATTAAATTGATTGAGCAATATTATGGGAACTATAGATATTTGATTAAATACAAACTAGACGTACTTTTAACAGTTCAATTAGATGAAAGGAGTTCGTTATGGGGTTACTACGATTTTTAATTCGACCTCAAAGACAAACACGTTCGGAATTTCGTACTAACTAAAGAAATTTAGCAAAAATGATAATTATATCTTTTATTGTAATTTATTGAATTTTTAACTTATTGTTGTATTTAAACGAAAATAAGTATTTACTGATTAAAAAACTGATATTTAACTTAAAAATATTTAATTATAGTTTCAAAAATGTTACGTAATATATTTCATTTCCTATAGTGTTCTCGCTGCTGAAGTGAAAAGTTATGTGTGTTACACGAGAGCAAAATTTTTCGCATCTCGTGCCTTTGAATCCCTCGCAGCACTCAGGAATCAATATCAGCACTCGCAGCAAAAAACGACTTTGCTCTCTTGTTGCACAAATAACTATTTTCCATGCTTTTGACATACAAAAATTACTCGTTTAAGTATCCCGACCGTTTTCTTGAAGCCCTGTCAAAGCAAATGGACGAAAAAACTTGGAGTACGTAAACTAGAAATTCTAGTTATATTAAAAGTTACCAAACTACAGTCTTAAATCTAGAATGTTAAAATAAAAATTTCGTTACAACATTTTCTACATCGGGCTACGGAGCCTGTCGAAGTGAATGCATCTTTATTGGACAGCAGTTAGCTCGGGCGTCGCAAACTTGTTATTTAATGTACTCTCCGTCATAGCAACTGGAACTTTAGCACTTCTAATGGAAAAATATTAGTGCAAAAAACCTTAAAGGAAATGTACTATGGTAGATAGTTGATTTTGTTGTTTCAAGTCGATGTAAAAAGTAGTAAAGGAAATTGTTTCGACGACCTATCAATGTCACATACTCCAAGTCCAAGCGCACGAAGAGCCTTTTAATTTAATTGAGGTTTTAAACCGTCACGCGCTGGATGAATTGGTGTCCAATCCCCGCCCGCCTGTTTTGCCGCCTCTAATAATAAATAAATAATAAATATCCTTGGACATTTCACACAACGCCATCTCGTCCCAAGCTAAGCAACTTAATGCTTGTGTTATGGTAACGAGATGGATGATAAACTACTTATATACATTTTTTTTTGTAAATACATACATATTATAGATAGAAATGACACCCAGACTCCGAGCCAGTGCCTCTGGTTTAGACAAAGACACTTGCCCGACCCGGGAATCGAACCCGGGACCCGCTGATCCAAAGGCGGCACATCTAACCACTAGACCAACGAGGCAGTCTCTCCGCTGCTAGTAGCGGCAGCCCTGGCCTCAACGCCAACCCGACCTCGACTACTATGACCACACCGTGTTCCGCGGCAGCTTAAGGCTTCCGAGTCAATTCTGAGGACAGAGGAGTCCCCAGAGCCAAAACCTACCACGACTCCACATGCCGCTTTTCGTCTGGCCTCTCCCCGTGGGCCCACCTGGCATGGGTGACCCTAATCCGGTATGGACCCAACGAATCCTAAACGCACGCAAGCCCCCTCACCACAACAAGGTGGCAGCACGGGCGAGGGGGAGATAGTACACACCTAAGACATCATTATATCGCTTAGATAACTCAAAAACTAACAATTTGGTACCAGTGGGTATTTGTTTGTACCAAGAAGCAAATTCTCTACGCTCGAAGTCTTACAGGATGAAATCGCATCCCAAAGGCTATATAGAATAAGGTGAACGACAGGACAAAGGAACCTGCTTGGCTATGCATGATGTATAAAATATAAATAACGTTGCAAGCATAGACCTAGGAGTCTTGCTTTGAGCGTCGCACATTCAAGAACATTTCTAGCTTCTTTTATGTTACTTGAAGAAAGTGTAATACAAAATTAATATCATTATCATCATCATCATTTCAGCCCATAAATGACCCACTACTGGGTCGAACCGCCTCCAAGTTCATGGAGGGAAATTAGCCTATTGTGCCACGCTGGCAAGACGGGTTGGCACAGGGTTTGTATCAAGTTTTCCTTCTCTTGCGGCCAGGTTATCGGCCTTGTCTTTAAATTCAATACTTAAAAATAGGAGCTAATACAAAATGAATATACCGACATAATATAGTTATTGTCGGTATAAGCACTTTGTATTAGCTCCTATTTTTAATCATATGTTGGCACATTGTTTCGTTTTAAATTTTCCTGCACTTGCGGCTAGGTGTTGCCCATGTCATTTCCTTTTTGTCGGCTCTTACGTCACCCAAAAGATGGAATGGGGTGATGACAATATGTATACTCAATCCGTCACTAAAAAGTCAATTTCGTTTCGTTTCAGCCCAAAAATTACCCAATACTGAGTCGGGCCTACTCCAAACTCATTAAGGGAAATTAGCCTACTGTGCCACGCTGGCAAGACGGGTTGGCACAGGGTTTGTTCAAGTTCAAGTTTTCGGCTGGGTGATTTACCTCTTGCATTCCCTTAGTCGCCTCTTACAACACCCTCGGGATTGGTGATACTGCGCATTCTAAATCCGTCACCACACGGCACAAGACAATTAAACGGTGTTAATACATTAAAATGTAATTAACGTGGGTGGAGTAACTGCGGTCTTTCTATAAATATCTAAAAGTAGGTCATGTGCTAAGTGTTTGTAAGGTGTCGAATAGTGCACACATTGGTGATCCCTCCATTTCAAGTATTTCTTTCTTTTCCATTAGGTTTTATGCGTTTTCCGCTCAGTCACTTGTGGGTTTACCAAGAGCTTTTTACTTTTATTCTGTCAACACTCAACAGCCGCACTTAACCGCATAAAGGGCTCTCGACCGAACCAAGTGATATATTTCATTGCGTTGTTATTTATTAAGAAACGTGCGGAACTCGTTCATTTTAGCCGGTCAGATTTTTTACGTCTGATAATAAAATCATACAGGATGCTATTTAGACCCCGACCGAAAATACGAGCTAATTCTAACAGGTGACTTTTCTTGAAAAGTGTGTTAACACGACATGTATGTATCTTAACAAATTTTGTAAAAAATACTTAAGTGTTGGTTAGCTGTGCCTAGTCGGTCCCTCATGACTAAAGATCGTGGTCATCAGTCGATGCGTTACATTTGGAGTAGATGATTTGCTTCCATCAGGTCCTGTCCATGGCTTCCCTCGCAATGAAACAAAACTTGGAGGAGTATGTGTCTTTTACTTGAGCGTAATTAGCCTACTGTTCCACGCTGGCCAGATGGGTTGGCACAGGGTTTAGTATCAGCGTGGTACTGTGTACAGACAGATCCCACAATGCCGCAACAGGACGATGTTTAGTGGGTAGGCCCCTACTCTGGGGGAGAGACCCACACGCCACCCCTCGGCCATCCCCGTGGCCGACAGGGATAGTCCATAAAGGATTTAACCCCGGGCGAAACAAAAAAAAAAGGGTTTAGTATTAAGTTTTCCTTCTCTTGCAGCTAGGTTCTCGGCCTTGTCATTACCTATTGTCGACTCGACTCTTGCGACACCCTTAGGAGGAAATGGGGTGGTGACACAATGTATCCCAAATCCGTCACCATATGGAGAGGTTACTAGCGACCCGCCCCGGCTTCGCACGGGTGCATTTATGACATATAAACCTTCCTCTTGAATCACGTTGCGTAGTTTTGAAGTTTTAAGCATACATAGGGACGGACAGACGACAGCGACTTTGTTTTATACTATGTAGTGATAGTGATACAGAGTTGATATGACAGAAGGGCATTAAATTGCACTACGTATACTATATGTGATTAGTATGAATGCGAAACGGTACAAACAAAAATACACGTGATTTTTAATGGGGGTGGAGGGGTAGTCTTAAACCTCACCAGGTATCACCAAGGGCGAGGGAGGGGTTAAAAAATGTTAAAAAAACATCACGTGATTAATGGACAGCCCCTAAGGTTAATAAACGATGCGTTAGGCATAAACATGTGTTAGGAAAGATAATACATCATGTTCAAATGAGGCAAAAATTTAAAAAATCATTTGCGGCTAAACTATTGCTCCAATTTAATTGATTTTTGGTACAGAACCTGGAAATGATACCTAGTATAGGCAGTTAAAAAAATGCCCCTATGTCGTATCAACCCTGTATATAAATATTACAATATAGTTAAAACTGAGGTTATATAGGTATTTTACTATTTATGTTGGAAGAAATTTGGTTTTATCTTCTGATCACGTGGAACAAAACCTTATATTGGAAACGATGTGGTTTATCGTTGTCTCAATATTTGTGTAGAAAGGCAAACTTTACGTGCATGTAAATAACTTAGCGTCACGATTTGAACTATGCCTGTGTTCTGATATTCAAATAATTTTATTTTTATACCTCCAAAGCGAGCTTGTTATCTCTGGGCTCAGTCAGAATACTAATAACAACAGAGAGCTCAAGCCTTATCTGTAACTTCAACTGACTTTAGAAGCTCGGGGGGACAATATTTTTGCGGTCTTCCACGCTTTTTTATTACGCCTAGATTCTATGTCTAGGCTGTTTACTTACTTTCAGAATTCTAATTCAAGATAAGAATCTATTATTACAGTGGCTGTTTTTTTTCAAAATCGTTTTAGCAATATATTGCAAATCTAACTTTTTAATCCTGGACCTCCTGGAACAAAATCCCTGGTGCGTAAAATGTACACATAATTTTCGGTATTAAAAATATATTTTTATTTAAATTTAAACTTATTTCTTTTAGGCTTTTAATATGGCTACTTTATTTTTTTTTAATTTTCGTGAATACCCCTTTTTGGGAATGTTGTGTCAAATACATACCATGTTTGTGTTTGGCAAAGTTAATTCTATATTCGTGTTGTAGATAATCAAATAAGGGTTGCACAAGCTATTTTTTTATAAAGTTTAAAACAACGACTGCGATCGCCGTTTGTTGCCAAAAATATTAATATTACAATTTAAAGTAGACCATCAAAAACCGACCTCCCATTCAAAATTCGCTTACGACAGGAAGAGCGATCGAAACGTTTCATAACACGTCACAGCATTCCGGAAACATATCTGTAGCTAAACTTGATTATTGTAACGATGTAATAACTCCGCAAACTGCCGCAGGAGACTCCGAGGACTCGGATTTGCATCGAAGCGTTGTTTGCTAAATCGCTTCGGAAGCAACCGTTTAAACTTAAGCCGTTTGTGGGTGTTCGGTGCAGTGCAAAATGTCGATGACATACCTGAATTTGTGAAATTGACTGGTGATAAAAGCAAATGTCGCTACGCTTTCCTTATTATACGAGGAATCACCTTTTTGGGAAAAACTAAGTGACTTTTTCACCAATTATTTCAAGTACGTACCTAGGATATTATCACATTAAAAACTTCAATCTGGGTAAATCCAAAATAAAGGTCGCTTAAAAAATTTAAATAACTAAAATTACACGAAAAGTCATATCTAAACTCATAATTCGTGGATTTTCTAGGGGGAGGCCTATGTCCTACGTCTTTTGGGTGAAATCGGAAACTTTTAAGACATACCTAAAGCACTGTCTAAAAAGTTATATCATCATTACCTACTTGACGCAAAATTCCAGTGAGCTCTCCAGTTGAGAACTGACGTATAAACCTTAAAAAGAATTCGTAACATAACCGACGTAAAGTAAAGTAAATTTCAGCATAAATTAAAACTCTACAAGCTAATTAGAAAACAAAGACTGTTCTCGAAATGCAACATTTAACAAATCTTTTCCAAAATCCAAACATTACCAAAATTGGATCAGCATGGACTATTTCCACTCTGTTTAACATAACCTCTAATCATCTCAATACATATGATGATGTGATGAACATAAATGACAAATAAAAATGGCCAGCCATTTTCATCGTATAGGTCATAACTTGTGTTAATGAAATGCGAAATAATAAATAAAATCAACTAATAAAACGTTAACTGCACGAGACGTTCCCGTTTACACCTCGACTGACCTACTTACCTGGCATTTATCAACCAGCTGGGGACATTTCGTATTTCAACTAGGATAAACTTTATAGATTGACGTCACAAAAAGAAATAATCTTTTAAGCTCTGCGTCAGAAATCAAATAATAAAAAAAAACAACAACGATTTTTTTTTTGTTTTTTTATTCTTGTGGCTCTCACGGTTTGTGTTTAGCCAATGTCAAGTCACTTTGTATCATTTCAATATTATTTCTCTCCATCATCATGGGTTTGCCATTTCCCTGTTAGCCACTCATAAGTAATTTCATTTTGAGTGTCCCCCTCCCACGTGGCTAAGATGTTCTGCACGGACGTGGGGTTGGCCTTTGCCCTCCCAAAGGCAATATAACGATTAGAATGACAGCTCATGGTCAAGAGTGTGCCCTATGAAGTACAGAGATCGATTTGAGTTCGGCCTCCTTCAAATTCATGGTGGGAAATGACCCAACTGTGCAACACTGGCAACACGGGTTGGCACAAGATTTCCTCCTCTTGCGGCTAAGTGATCTGCCTCTTGCGTTCCTTTAGTTGCCTCTTACACACTAGACCCTCAGAATGGTATAGATTGGTGACATTGTGTATTTTAAATCCGTCACTACACGGAATATCGTGTCCGGATCGGATCGGATGTTATAATAAGATGGGCATCCATCCAACAACGTCCAGTAGAATCAGATGGTGCCTACCTTACAAATCAATTTATTTATTTAAATCTTTACAAAAGCTTTAGAACATTTAATAATTTCATATGAACTCTGTGGACATCATTATTTGTGCTATATGAAATGAAAAAAATCGACCATAGGGACGAGTGTCAGTCAAACTAATTCTATGGAATAAAGGTTTTCTGGCCATCATCAAACAGTCAGTTAAATGAAGTCAATTGTTAAACCATTTTTTCGTCAACTAAAGCCACAAACTATTTATTTGAGGTTTATAATATTACCTTAAAATAACTAAAAATGAACTAACTTACAATTGCTAACTAAAAGTAAAATCTACAATTAATAGTGCAAGGCTTATTAAAACAATTTAGTTAAAAAGTTTCTGCTTGTGCAGTCGAGTTCCCGAAATACTGGCGCAATTTTATGGTTAGTCTGAAAAATGTTCCACTAAACAAATTATGTCTCCACCATTCCTATCTAATCCCTCGGTTTTCAACGAATCAGTCTCTACGGCTATAGGGAATCGAATTTTAATTTCGCGTTGTGGTAAACCGCGAAACGATTTTCGATTTTGGAAGATTGAAATCGGAAAAAAACTGTGGCTTATCCCTGGTGAACAAGAGATTATTTTCTAAGTCTACTTCATTACAATAACGTTTTTTTATAATATATTATCTTAGAAAATGTAATCAGTCTATATTGCAGTTTTGTCCTAAACAAAGGGCGCCCTTTCAGCAACGGCATAATTTCGGAAGGAGATAAAACCAAGAATGTTGAGATTTATCATTTTAAATATTAAGCTAGACTAGTTCATAACCGTATAATAAATACTAGATAGAAAATACAAGGAAAGAACTGATGATCTCGAAACGGCGGGATTGATTTTTTCAACTTTTTTGTCGGATGTCAAAAATAATGAAATGAAACTTTTCTTTTTTTATATCAATAACGTCAAAAACGAGACAATCACATAGCTAATTTGATCCACATATTAATTAAATAATAATAATAAATAAACCTTAATTAGGGTATAGCTACCTATACCCAAAGCACTAATTTCAAATATGTTTTTTTTTTAAATATCCTTGGACATTTCACACAACGCCATCTCGTCCCAAGCTAAGCAACTTAATGCTTGTGTTATGGTAACGAGATGGATGATAAACTACAAATATACGATTTTTTTTTGTAAATACATACATTATTATAGATAGAAAACACCCAGACCCGGAACAAATACTTGTAGGTCGTACAAATATTTCTTCCGTGCGGGGATCGAACCCGCGGCATTATGTTTTAATTAGGTTTATTTTTTTGTTAAAAGTTTTTTATTTTTCCATTACTATACTACTCAGCCCGCAAATGAACCACTGCTGAGTCGTGTCTCCTCTCGTTACAGGGAGGGTAATTAGCCTACTGTGCCATGCTGGACGGACGGGCTGGCACAGGGTTAGATGTGCCGCCTTTGGATCAACGGGTCCCGGGTTCGATTCCGGGGTCGGGCAAGTGTCTTTGTCTAAACCAAAGGCACTGGCTCGGAGTCTGGGTGTCATTTCTATCTATAATATGTATGTATTTACAAAAAAAAATTGTATATAAGTAGTTTAACATCCATCTCGTTACCAAAGCATTAAGTTGCTTAACTTGTGACGAGATGGCGTTGTGTGAAATGTCCAAGGATATTTATATTTATTTATAAATTTAAAAAAATAAATAAAAAAACTTTCCTTCTCTAGCGGCCAGGTTTTCGGCCTTATCGTGTCTCATTGTCGGCTCTTACGACACCGTCGGGATGAAATGGGGTGGTGACATATATATTCTAAATCCGTCACCACACGGATGATATTTCCATAATTGTGTTGTAAATAAAATAACATAGAGATGAGCTGGTTTCTATACTCGCTTTTATGTGACTTGTATTTTGAATTTCAAGTTATTCATGAACCAAAGATGTTCTTTTATGGCATAGAATATTTAAGTTAAACTCTTGAAATATTCTGTAAGAACAACTGCAACTTAGTTTCGAAGCATAATACGAAAGGCATTTCAGAATTCCATATTCTGAAAAAGCTTTCGTTACCCGTTATCCATGTTCATTCGTTATGATTTTTTATTTCTAGTTTTTATTTGAATTAAAGGAAATTCTAGTATCATACGATTTTTAGAAGTCAAGAAAATATGCGTATAAAATCGTAACATAGAAATTTGGGTTATGAAAAGGAATTACTTCTGTAATGCTCAAATATAATATGACAGCGGTTAAAGCGAAACTTTAATAAAAATTGCTTGTTCCTTTCATAGATGTCACCTAAATATGAATGCACCTAAATAAAATTCAACCTCATACTTTAACATTTCAATAGATTTTATTAAGTATTTTAACAAAGATGAATTCAGAGAATCTAACATTAGCTGCCAGCTGTACCGTTTATGTTTGGCCCCAAAGACTATAAAATGTTTTAAACATAAAAAGTGGTTTAAATATCAATCCAAATAAACTATACGGATATTTTAATTTTAATAATTAGCTAATTTGGAGTGATCAGTTTCCCTACCTTTATGAAATGTAAAAACCGCTACATCAACACTGGATTAACTTGATAATGGCAATGCAATAATTGCGAACGCCAAAGAGGAAAAAAAAACTATACGGGTATTAAATGTCAATTTCCAAATAAATATATTTGGCCATGAAACTGTGATAAATTACAATGATAATAATAATAATAATTAAGCTTTATTATATTCCACATTTTTGTTTTTGTTTTTTACGATTATTAACTATTTATTTACATACAGTTATTTACACTTATTTTTATTTACTATAAAAACTACTACTACTATACTTTATATATATTTTTTTTTTTTTAAGTAATCATGCTTCTAGTGTGGACCCCCTTAGGGTAAAAGCCTCCCCCAAAGAATTCCATTTATCTCTATCTTTAGCAGTGTTCATCCAGTCTCTTCCTGCAACGGATACAATCTCGTCCTGCCACCGGGCGCCAGGGCGACCTCTACTTCTCACGCCATGCGGTCCTTTCCATTTTGTGATGTTAATTGTCCATCTATTATCACAGTATCTCGCAACATGGCCAGCCCATCTCCATTTGAGATTTTGAGAGAAATGTAAAGCATCCTTTACCTTGGTTATTTTCCGAATTTTTAGGTTTCTTACCCTATCTCTAAGTTTTATATTTAAACAGCTCCTTTCCATTGCCCTCTGAGTTGTTTGTATTTTGTGTCTTGCCTTGTGATCATAAATCCACGTTTGGCACCCATAGGTTAGGCAGGGTAAAATTGTTGTGTCTAAAATTATTCTTTTCAATTTAATAGGTATTTTAGATTTGAGAATCTCCTTTTGTGCCCAGTACTTTCTCCATGTGATAGCTGCTCGCCTGTCTATTTCCTCTATGTTTCGATCTTTTCTAAAAGAAATTTGCTTTCCAAGGTAAATGTAGCTCTCTACGTACTCAAGTGGCTCTTGGTTAACCTGCACTGGCGTCATCTCGCTGTTCGTCATGATTTTTGTTTTCACCAAGTTCATTTCCAGGCCTACTCGAACACTAGCTGTCTGAAGTTCGTTAATCATTATGTTGAGCTTATATGGACTTTCAGCCAACACGACGAATCGTCTGCAAAGCGTAGGTGGCTTAGATATTTCCCATTCACATTAATTCCTTGCTTTGACCACGGTAAGTCTTCCATTACATTTTGTAAGACAGCTATAAATAGTTTCGGGGATATAGGGTCGCCTTGTCTGACTCCTCGATTAATGCTGATCCTGGTGCCCACTCTATCTAGCCTGACTCTACTAGTACAATTAACATATATGTTTTTAATAATATGTATATACTTTGCGTTTATATTTTGCTTGTTTAATGCTTCCCAGATGCTATTATGTGAGATAGAGTCGAAAGCTTTCATATAGTCGACAAAAGCTATGTAGAGAGGTTTCCTATATTCTACATACTTTTCGATTACCTGGTCTACGGTGTGAATATGATCTGTTGTACTAAAGCCACTTCTGAATCCCGCTTGTTCCATGGGTTGGCATGAGTCTATTTGTGGGGATATTCTGTGTAGTAAACAGGATGCAAAGAGTTTGTATATGCAAGACATTAAGCTTATCGGTCGGTAGTTTCCTATATCTTTAGGGTCGCCCTTTTTATATAGTAAAATGATATCCGATTCTGTCCATTGTCCTGGCACGATCTCTTCTTCCAGTATTTTATTGAAGAGTATTGTAAGAGGTGGTAATAAAAGTGTTCTACCGATCTTTATGCACTCATTACTCAAACTGTCGGGTCCCGGGCTCTTATCTGGTTTTAAATTATTTATTTGTTTTAGTATTTCAGTATCAGTAAAATTTTGTACAGTTAATGTGTTCTTTAGTTGAGCTCCTTCAAAATTTTCCACTGAACCTGGTGTATAGCTATAAAGGCTTGTATAGAACTTTGTAGCTATGTTAATGATGTCATTTCGAGATTTGCAAATTGTAGAACCCTGCTGAAGGGACGGGATCCATTTTTTTGACTTGTCTAGTTCTTTGTATGCCTTTTTAGCTGATCTTGTGCTTTCTATACTTTTTTCCAGTATGTGTAATCTGTGGTTTTCGTAACATTTTCTGATTTCTTTATTTGTTTCTTTATATAGCTGTTTTAATTTTTCCTTATCCTCTTTAGTGAAATTTCTTTTATTTTGTAGTGTGCTTCTTTTTTCCATTAATTGAATTGCTTTATTTGAAAGAATTTTTCGTTTTCTAGATAGTTTTTTATTTTTCAGGCTTGTTAATATAGAGTTTTCTATTCTCTTGTAATATTCCGTGACTGTATATCTTTCCTGGTTTTCTATTAGTTCGGGTATAAATTCATTTAAGCTTTTTAAATAACTGTCCATATCTTCCTCAGTCTTTAAAGGGTTTTTGGGACTAGTGTAGTTTCTTCTACTCCGTTTTTGCATACCTAAGCTTAACGTTGCTCTCAGGAGTCTATGATCTGTGCCAAAGGAGAAAGAATTCAGAACTTCAAACTTTGAGAACAATTTAGGTTTCGTTGTCGTTATATAATCAATTTCATTTTTAGTATTTTTGTCGGGCGAAATCCAGGTCCATCGTTGGTCAGCTTTTAATTTATACATTGTATTGATTATTTTCAGATTATGTTCATATGCGTACTGAACCAGTCGTTCTCCTCTTTTGCTTCTGTTTCCAAAGCCGTGAATGCCCGCTATTCTGTTCTCATAATACTTTGGTTTGCCGATCTGTGCGTTGAAATCGCCCATGACTATTATATACTGTGTAGAGATCAAATCATGAGCCTCTTCTAAGTCTGTGTAGAATATATCTAACTCTTCTTGTGTTGAGCCTTCTGTTGGTGCGTATGCCTGTATAATTGCGAAATGTAAGTTCCCTAAGTTTATTTCCAACATACAAACTCTTTCCGATATCCCGGAAAAGTTTATGATATTTTCTTTGTATTCTCTTTTGATTAGGAAACCTACGCCATATAGACCCTTTGTTTGTCCTATGTAGTATATTATATAGTTTTCGTCTTCTACTATATTCTCACCTAGCCGGCGCACCTCGCACAGGCCCAGTATATCGTGTTTTATGTTACTGAGAGCTGTCTTCAGTTCTAGCAGTTTTTCGGGTGTTGATAATGATCTGACGTTGAGGGTACAAATATTTATTGAAATTTTGTTTCTTGAGCTAATATTCTTTGGAGGGTTGTAGTCTGACTCTCCCGCGGTGACCAGCCGTGGTGGGAGGTGAGTGGGGAGTAGGGGGCTCGTCTGTCGTTGCTATGCTAGATTGGTCTGTGATGTATGTGTTCGATTTTGCGGGGTATCGGTTTGATTGTAGGTCAATTTCGGTTTTTGACGTATAAAATCTCTGATATTGGAAGCTTTATTTTTCTTCAGTGGTTGTTTGTTGTCGTATTGAGCTTTTTGGCTACCGGAGTGCGGTGGTATTATCTCCGGGGATTCAGACAGGTTTCTCTTACTTATCGGCTGGCGGTAGTTACTCTTATGGTTAGTCAATACTATAAGTTTATCGTACTTTATAAAAGCAGTGTTGCCTGCTTCTTTTTCCTTCTTTAGTTGAGCTTGTAAATCCTTGCGCTTATTCAGGACTTCTATAGGGTAGTATTCTTTTATGTAGTATGATGTATTATTTAGGCACGACTTGTTTTTCAAAACCTTAACTTTGAAGCCCATTGTAGCAAATGTTATTATAATTGGTCTGACTTTTTCGCCTTTTTTGCCTAGTCTTCTGATTGCTTCGATATGAGATCTATCATATGGGAGATTGAAGTACTTGTTTAGTATATCGATCAGTATATCTTCTAATTCGTGGTAGGATTTTTCACATTCTTGCACCCCAAACATGACCAGGTTTTTGCATCCAATTTGTCTTTCTAGGTTACTTATTTTTATGCTTTGTTCTTCTACTATTTTCTCCAAAATCGCATTTTTTTGATCTAGAATGTTGAATTTCTCGTTTATGTTATTGTTTATTGTGTTTTTTATATCCTCCTTCATATCTAGCATATTTTGTTTTTGTTGTGCCATGTCTTGTTGCATTTTTAGTAACATTTGTTTTATTTCGTCCATGGTGAGTAGAAAATGTGTGATGCTCAGCGACCTCTATGAGAATAGTAACGTATTACAGAAGTATGCTCAATCCCGGAAGACAAATTGTCGCGCGTAGCGCTGCGCCGGCGCTTGGTCTTGCTAGATAGCTTAATGTGTTACAAGTTATAACTAGAAATGCTAGATGGCGCTGCTGGTGATTTTCATATGGGATCGGGTATACCTAGAGTAGATAATCGAATCGAATCGCAAGTCACTATTATTTGCACTTTTGAGGTTAACAATTTGTTGTTACTTCTTCTATGGGCACTTTTGCGTATTTTGTTCGTAGTCTTTTTGTAGTATTCACTCTTGTCCGTAGTATTTTGCACTAGATAGGTCAAATTAATTGTTTATAAACGGATGACAAAGTCAGTAGTGTTGTAGCGTATTTTTGCACTTTTCACTCAGTTTTACAGTTCTTTCACTTAGTACTTTAAATGATCCTAGTGATTTTAAGCACTGTTTATAATTTACTTGCACTGTTTACACTTTTTAACCGCTTATTTATTTTTAAAACATTTACATTTACACAATTACAATGTGTGACTTAATATTTATAGGTTAAAAAATATTATAAATTTAAGCACAGTTCATAATTACAGATATCTATACAAATAAGGAGGGTCTGTTAGTATGTATATAAAGTACTTAAAAAAAATTTTTATTTTTTTTTATTTTCGTATGGCTGTCTGTTTGCTCCGGCTAATCTCTGGTACGAGCTGCTTACTTGACACTTATCAATATCACGATAAGTGTCAAGTAAGCATGGGTGAAACCGCGGGGCGCTGCTTAAGTATTCGTTGAACTTCATTATCAAGTATTAACTTATTTATAGAATAACAAACCAATGCTGATTTTCAAACTGCGAGTCCGAAAAGGGTCAAAGGACTATGTCACGGTTAATTTATTAAGACGATCCCTCTCCCGTGAATCATTTGACCCCAACCTACCGTAACTACCTTTAACCTTTTGTAAATCATCATCATTTCAGCCAATAGTCGTCCACTGTTGGACATAGACAACCCCCAAGGATCTCCACAAAGGCCAAGGTTTTATAAATAAACATTATTAATTTTAAAAAAAAGTCTACTACACTCGAATATAAAGCCTTGATACTGGGTCGCATATCACTTTTTGTGGCTTAAAGTCTGGCTGGCTGTCTCAGATATTCCTTTAGCCGAGTCTTGCGATACCGTCAGTTTGGAATGGGGTGGTGACTTTATCACTACATAGTTTAAAACAAAGTCGCTGTCGTCTGTCCGTTCCTATGTATGCATAAATCTTTGAAACTACGCCACGGATTTAGAAACGGTTTTTTTAATAGATAGAGTGATTCAAGAGGAAGGTATATATGTATAATACATGAAAAATATTGTAGAGAATCACTTATAAATTTAGATGTTCATCATTGCTACCGTGCGAAGCCGGTTCGGGTCGCTAGTGTAGTATAAATCCGTCAGCATAATATGGGCGAAAAAATGACTAAACTTAAATATTCTAATGTATTTTACATTACATAAACAGCCAATTTAATATCATCCATCATCAACAAAAGTTTTTTTTATTTTTTCTAGCGACCCGTCCCGGCTTCGCACGTAAGGATAAAGCCTTATTTGAGTATAGTAGACTTTTTTTTAAATTAATAATATGTTTATTTACAAAACCTTGGCCTTTGTGGAGAGCCTTGGGGGTTGTCTATGTCCAGCAGTGGACGTCTATTGGCTGAAATGATGATGATTTACAAACGGCTTCAAAATCCGTTGCGTAGTTTTGAAGATTTAAGCATACATAGGGACGGACAGACGACAGCGACTTTGTTTTATAATATGTAGTGATGATGATAGTGATAGACTATTTATGCTGTTATTAAACGGTATTGTTTATCCTAGTTATATATTTTCCTTGCTTATGACTTCCATACACGCCTTCACGCCCGGTTGCCCTTCCTCTTCGAGCGGCGGCAGCCCTCGCCTACGTGCCTGGCCGCGCCTCAGGGTAATTTGCCTGTTTTTCCACACTGGCCAGACGGCTTGGCACAGAGCTTCATTGCATGTTTTCCTTCTTCTTCTCTTGCGGCTAGGTTTCCGGCCTTCTCAATTTCTTGTGTTAGCTGACGCAACCTCACGTCATTATGTATTCTAAATCCATCACTACACGGAATCTTAATATATATATTTCTTGTGTGCGTGTGTATGTGACTGAACTCCTCCTAAACGGCTGAACCGATTTGAATGAATTTTTTTGTATGCGTTTGGGTGGCACCGAGGATGGTTTAGATTCACAAATCAGCCCGACAGATGGCGCTGCAGTCGGTAAACACATATCATGCAGGACAACGTCTGCCCGGTCAGCTAGTATCTATATACGAGGGTGAATCAAAAAGTTCTTAGAAGTGCATATATATGAAACCTTTTTGGATCAAGTTCGATATTCAAATTAAAGAGTGTCTATCACACTATATTTATGCAGACTGTCACTTGTTTTTGTCAGTTCGTTCGCATGTAATAAATTTTTTTGTGCAACGAGTTGCTAAAAAGTCAAAATTATGGATAAAAGTGAGTTACGTGCGGTGATAAAATATCTCAGTTTGAAAAAAATGTCTACGAAGGAAATTTTTTTGGACATTCAGCAGACATTAGGGGGTGATGCTATACCCTATTCTACGGTTGCGTACTGGGTGGCTGAATTTAAAAGAGGTAGATCAAGCTGTAAAGATGACCCGCGTTCTGGGCGGCCTTCAACCTCCGTTACAGAAGAAAATGTCAAAAAGGTTGAGAATCTGGTTTTGGAAGACAGAAGAATGACTATAAAACATATAGCTGAGATCCTAAAGATATCTTTTGGTAGCGTTCAATCCATTTTAATTGATTCACTGGGGTTCAAAAAAGTGTCTGCAAGATGGGTGCCACGAATGTTAACCGACGAAAACAAAAAGCGACGTTTGGAAATTTCCAAGCGTAATCTCGAAATGTTCCAGCGTGATTCGGATAATTTTTGCCGTCGTCTTGTCACCATGGATGAAACGTGGGTCCACCATTTTGATCCTGAAACTAAAAGACAAAGCATGTCTTGGAAACGACCATCCTCTCCATCCATTAAGAAATTTCGAGTTGCTCCTTCCGCTGGCAAAGTTATGGCCTCTGTGTTCTGGGATAGTGAAGGAATCCTTTTTATTGATTACATGCCAAAAGGCCAGACGATAACTGGACCCTATTATGCAAATTTAATCCCGAAAGTGCGTGAAGCGATTAAAGAAAAACGTCGTGGAAAACTGTCGTTGGGCGTGTTGTTCCTTCAAGATAACGCTCCTGCCCATCGATCGGAAGTTGCGCTCAACGCAATCCGCTGTGCTGGCTTCAATCTCCTTGACCACCCACCATATTCTCCGGACTTAGCCCCAAGTGATTTTCACTTATTTCCAAAATTAAAAGAGGAAATTCGTGGAACAAAATTTCACGATAATGACGCGGTTATAGCTGCCGTAGAGGACTTTTTCGAGAGTCAAGAAAATAATTTTTTTTCACAAGGAATAAGGAAGTTAGAAACGCGTTATTCTAAATGCATTGCATTGGAGGGAGATTATGTAGAAAAATAAAATATTATTATTTAAATCTTTGCATTTTTTAATATTGATTCCAAGAATATTTTGATTCACCCTCGTATAATTTCAAAACCACGTAACAAAACTACTATTGCTATAATTATATTTACCTAAAATCCATTGCAGCAACAAATTGTTGTGGTCCAGCTAGAACTAAATAGAAATATAAATGTTTGTGTAAATAGTTAACCTACTAATGGAAATGTGGAAATGAGAGGGGAGATTTGTCCCCACTTTATTATTCTTCCCACGTAGCCCCCTTGCTACAGAAATGTTTTCGTCTGACGCGTGAATCTAAAGGTTTTCAGACACGACCTGGTTTATCATAGTAGCTTGAGTACATAACTAAATAAATTTATGTTAGTGCATAAATCAAACAATACGTTTTAATCCCTGATTTGTCACTTAACTAGACCAAGTGATGCAGCTTTTAAAATGAATATTTCTGTGTAGAATGTTATTCTATCTTAGCTATAACTTAGCTTATCTATGGTTATTATTAACCTACAAGCTTAGTCAGTGCGGTGACGGATTTGGAATACACAATGTCACCAACCCATACCGTCTTTAGGGTGTCGCAAGAGACGAGTAAAAGAACGCAAGAGGCAGATCACGTAGCCACAAAAGAAAACTTGATATAATATTCTATTCTAAGAAAGCATCACTATTTCTACTACTTCTCAGTCCATAAATGATCGACTGCTGAGTCGGGCCTCCACCAACTACATGGAGGGTAATTATCCTCATCATCATCATTATCATCAGCCCACATTAGTCCACTGCTGGACATAGGTCTCCCCTAAAGAGCGCCATAGCGCCCTGTCTTCAGCTTGACGCATCCAGCTGCTGCCCGCAACCTTTCGCAGATCGTCGCTCCATCTAGCAGAGGGCCGTCCCACACTACGCTTGCCGATTCGCGGTCTCCACTCAAGAACTCGTCTACCCCAGCGGTTGTCGGTTCTTCTACAGATATGACCAGCCCACTGCCACTTCAGCCTTCAGTAATTAGCCTACAGTAGGCTGATTACAGAGCACAGGGTTTCGTATCAAATTTTCTTTCTCTTACGGATAGCTTTTCGTTCTTAACAGTTACTTCTGTCGGCTCTTACGATACCCTCAGAATTAAACGGAGTGGAGCTTAAAGACACTATGAATCCCAACATCCGTAGTGGTGACAAATGTAGTACAATATACAAAAGTGTCGTCATTTGAGAAATAAGCACAGTGAACACAATAACATTATGGAACTTACTTAGCTTGTCGTCGTTACAGCCCATAAATGACCCACTACTGGGTCGGGCCTCCTCCGAATTCATGGATGGAAATTAGCCTACTGTGCCACACTGACAAGACGGGTTGGCACATGGTTTGTATCAAGTTTTCCTTCTCTTGCAGCTAGGTGATTTGCCTCTTGCGTTCCCTTAGCCGCTTTAGTGCCTCTTACGAAACCCTCGGGATTGCATGGGTTGGTGACACTGCGTATTCTAAATCCGTCACCACACTGACTATATATTTGGAAAAAAACAAGCTAAAAATGCAGCATTCTTTTTAACATATCTTAATAATTAACACCCCTATGTGTACATTAAAAGGCTCGTCCTTCATCAGACGTAATCAATCTTACCGAGACCTATGTTCGCCATAACACGGAATCAAAATCCAATTTCGTTAAGCCACGTTCACATCGACCGATCGACCGAAACTGTGCGATGAATTTGATATTCTATGACCTAGTGACTTAGTATCTCGCTTTGTTTGCCAGTGCGAATTAGCATTCTCATAATATGCTTTCGGATATAGCAAATATCCTTAGACATTAATACTACAACACTATTTAGCTCATAAATGACCCACTGTCGCGGACCTCCTCCTATTACACAGAGGGTAATAAGCCTACTTTGCCACGGTGGCCAGACGGGTTTTCGGCCTTTTCTTATCCTTCTGTCGGTTCTTACGACACTATACGTTAATTTATACAAATAAATCTATTCCAGAACAAATTAATTGATTTTGAGTGTAAAAGTGATCAAACTATTGCGTTTAGTGAGGGATTTCTATCTATAATATGTATGTATTTACAAAAAAAAATGTATATGAGTAGTTTATCAACTATCTCGTTACCATAACACAAGCATTAAGTTGCTTAACTTGGGACGAGATGGCGTTGTGTGAAATGTCCAAGGATATTTATTTATTTATTTATTATTTATTTACTAACCCATAGCCCTAATCCCACCCTAACCCAAGGAGCGGCTAAAGGTATGCCAAAGGTGGGAGTCTAGGATCATGAATTTGAAGGAGGCCCCCTAAAAAAGCAGTGTATAAGCTAAGTGGTGATGATGATGAGAGTGACTGAAAAAGAAAAACGATATTCATACCCATTATTCTATAAATTGGCTAGATAGCTGTAGTTAGTTTAGACGTTATTGTCAATTTTACATATATTTTGGACTAGCTTTTGCGCGCGGCTTCGCCCGCGTGGGCTTCGAACCCGTGCATATTTTTTATGAACATAAAATCGGTTATTGTGACTAAACTATGATAGTTAGATATGTGCTCTCGCGGACTTTTTTGTACATCTTTATAAGACCTACAAACCCGTAGTACATCATTTTGTTTTTTTTTTGTTCAAGCTATGCAGCGCACGCATAAATAGGTTTTCGATTTTACACCTTGGTTTACAAAATCGCAATTTTCATACGGATCCCTAAATCTTTTGAAAATAAAATATTTATATATTAGTATAGATTATAAAGTTCGCAAAGAATAAATTCAATTTGCTCACTTCAGGTCTACGAAAATGTCTTGCTTGTAAAACGGAGTTGGTACGTAAGGCATTACCGGAAACGATTTGAAGCGGCAACGATTGCTTTGCATGCTTTTAGTGGCACGTATTTTCGATTTAGCAGGGAACATCTTAGAGCAACCCGATTTAGAAGTCTGCTCAGTTGTACCGACCAAAAGCAAATATTAATCTGTAATGAGATTGACTTTTTTAAATGTTTTGTAGGATTCTCATTGCACTTAATTTTTCATCATAAATCCATCTGACACGTAAATTGTCCCCGTGCTCGTCGTGTTTGTTTTTGTATCATAATTTCTGCACACAAATGACTTACTACTCAGTCGGGCCTTCTCCAAATTCATAAGGAGGAAATTAGAAAATTAATTCCTTCCGTGAATTTGTTAGCATTAATTAAATAGAATTAGCAAAAATTTGTAATTTGGTCACAATGTGTAGTCTAAATCGACACGTCATATACCCGGTTGTTAAAAATACCTTATTTATTGTATTTATGTTATTTATATTGAAATACTGTCCTCAAAAACCAACTTTTAACAGTATGGAGTGTCAATAGGTTTCAACTTCCTTAACCAACCTCATCAGATGGGCACAGTGTAATGTAGTATGAACTGTATTTTATTCTAGTTAAGATATTTTTTTGTCTGTTAATGTTGGTATGAATTTAAAACCATTCTATTCATTATATTATCTAAGTAAAAATGTAGTTTAAAAGTTATCAGCTTAGTGCAACATGAATATGCCACACCATTTGAGAGATGTATAGTTGTCCGCTAGCTAGTGAAGGATTTCCACATAACAGAATACCGCCAGCGCTCTACTAAGTGAAGCATGGTTTTGGGAGCAGAAGGAATCCAGGGTCGGTATTCGAGCATCCATAACAAATGAAAAGTCAGGTGGATCGTAAACTTGGTACACCCTAGTGGTATAAAAAAACAAGATCCTAAGTCCATCCAGGAAGACGAAAGAGGTTGCTACGCTCCGCCTCAATTATTCCTGTGCACTAATAGCTCGGCCACTAAACCGACATAAAATCTCCTTTACGGCCCACAGACAGACACATGAGGCTGCGTCATAATTAGCTAGCACATAAAAAAATCCAGCGGTCCATACTAAAATATTCATCTGGCAGGTCGAACAATATACGGCTCATTTGTATACACCTCCATGTAAACCGTTGAAATTTTTTATTACACTGCTCTGTGAGCAAAACCAAATCGGCTTTTAAATGGCGAATATTAAATAGGTACGTCGTAATGTTTCGTGTTTAATTGTTGTTTTTATTATTCTAGTGTTGTTTTTTATGTATCAACCGTGCAGAGAAATTATACTCAAAATGGCTTTTAAGTAATAGCTTTCGCAACACTCTTTAAATAGTCGATTAAGAAACTACCGCCATTTTTTTGACTGCCTCGTTGGTCTAGTGGTTAGATGTGCCGCCTTTGGATCAACGGGTCCCGGGTTCGATTCCGGGGTCGGGCAAGTGTCTTTGTCTAAACCAGAGGCACTGGCTCGGAGTCTGGGTGTCATTTCTATCTATAATATGTATGTACAAAAAAAAATGTATTTAAGTAGTTTATCATCCATCTCGTTACCATAACACAAGCATTTAGTTGCTTAGCTTGGGACGAGATGGCGTTGTGTGAAATGTCCAAGGATATTTATTTATTTATTATTTATTTTTGAATCTGCTCTACATTACAGATTTTGTTACTAGCATTCCCAACAGGTAGTAGTCTCAGTATGAATGTGGGTAGACGCACGGGTTGTGAGATATCAAAAGAGATGGATGGATTGTGAGAATGAGGAAATGCGTGAAAGTAAATATGACTACCCATAGAAGTATATTATGGAGACTGACACCTAACGTGGGAACCTATATCAAGGTAATTTAAAATGTGACGATTTTTAAGAATTTTGTGATAAAACCTACGTTAATAATGTTCCTTTTGAGTGTGACTTTGTATTGATTACTGCATCCACGGTAGTTTGAAGATATTCCATATTAAATTTATTCGCCATATTTTGATAGAATACACAATGTCATCAACATATTCCTTCCTGAACGTGTGGTAGATTAGAGGATGTACCCGATTCAAGAACATTGTTGATACCGTTATCAATGATTTTAAACGTAAAATCGCAATCCTAAAATGTGACATATTACTTTTTAGTTAGTCCTATTCATACCTTACCTCCTTTTTAGTCACGTGAGCAATGAAATGTCATCCCATACATTTCAGCCTATTGTATCCTTGACCTTTCATCGGGCCCAGTACATCTAGGACATACTAGGCCCAACTTATAAAATATTAACCTAAAATGTAGTCGAAAAAAAAAATTTTGTCTGTTATCGATAGAAGCAGTCAGTCCCCGTGGCACTTGGATTAAAGCGCCGCTGTAATGTATTTTAATGGTTGGTTTAATATTATAATCCAATTTGCGATCCGCCGAACGCGCACCAGATGGATTATGAATTTCTCATACAGTTATCCCGGAGTATTCAAATTGATACATTTAGATTTAATTTGACCATGATAGTGGCGCTAGAAAATTTTCGCCCACACATGCCTTCTTAAAAAAAATCGTGAGAGGTGACTAAAGGAACTAGGTTGCTCGGCATTAAACCTAATTTATAACTTTCTTAAATGTAAAAGAATAATGGTGTTGTAAAAATACAACTACGGTGTTTCTTGCCTTGTTATCAGAAACGTATTCACCTACTCCGTGACTAAGTGTTATTTGTAAAACGAAACCCCTGCACTTCGTATAAATGTGGGAGCAGTTTACAAAAATACCTGTATCGCGGGGTATATAGACATTTATATTTAAATTTGTTTACAAAAATGAAATTCACGAACACAAACGACACTCAGACTCAGAGCCACATTTCCCCGAACCCGGAATCTAACCGTGGGCCCGTAATCCAATGGCGGCACATCCAATCCATAGACCAGCAATGGCTTATTTTTAAATACCGCGTTTCATTTATAGTCAATATGAACAACGCGGTATAGGGCGCCAGTGATTCCTCAACATCAATGTGAAGACTCTACTAAGCAGTTCTGCATTGATATTATTATGATCATGCGGAAGATGAAAAAAACTCGTAACGCTAACAGCCAGATAGACTTAGTCTATCTAGAATAAAGAATAAAGATTATGCAGTATGCTGCATGATCTATATTCTTTATTGCACACAGATACATTAAATAAAAAAAACATGATAATTTGGAAACAAAACTTTATAAGAGTTTTCTTCCAGCAAACCTTTGGCAGAGTGAGACCTGTAGAAGATGGGTATGAGCAGTGCACAACAAATTAAAAATATAAATAAATAAAATAAAAGTAAGTAAGATATGTAGTAAAGTATCTTCTTCTTTACCTAAGTTATTTACATACATACATATAATCACGCCTCTTTCCCGTAGGCAGAGACCACTTCTTTCTACTTGCTACGATCCATACATACTTGTTTCGCTTCGTCCACTTTCATTATTCCCTTCATACATGCTCTTCGGTTTAGGGTACTCTTGACCTGGCCTTTTTTCAAGACGTCCCTGATTTGGTCTTGAAACGTCCGCCTAGGTCTTCCCCTTCCAACACTTTCATTCTCACTCGCCTTATACACTTTTTTCGTCAATCGTTCTTCATTCATTCTCTCGACATGGCCAAACCATCTCAGCATACCTTTCTCAATTTTTGTCACTACATCTTCTTTTAGTTATTAGTAAGTTATTTACGGGTATACAGATAATCCCTAAATCGTCGTAAGACGCATCTGCGGAATATGCCGCAAGCTTAGTATATGCCGCAAGCATAGGTTACACAAGGAATACATTATCTGCTAGTGTTTGCCTTGTAGTCTGTTCCGTTTCTCCTTCTCGTGCAATCAACGCCTCTGCTTTGGATGTATTGCGATGTTTGTATGTAACCTAATACGGTACACTTAGTCTGCGAGTTATTCTTTAGAATTGGTAAAATTGTGTAAACTACAAAAGTCTTGACCATTTAATATCTATATTCGTATTCGTGAATTTTAGGTTTGCCATCGCGATACTGTTTATTTACAGCTAGTGCACGGATTTCGTTTTAAACAATCTGCGCAGCATGTCGCGGGTTCGACCACCGCACGGAAGAAATATTTGTATGACCTACAAGTATTTGTTCCGGGTCTGGGTGTTTTTCTATCTATAATAATATGTATGTATTTACAAAAAATTATTTTTTTAAAGTAGTTTATCATCCATCTCGTTACCATAACACAAGCATTAAGTTGCTTAGCTTGGGACGAGATGGCGTTGTGTGAAATGTCCAAGGATGTTTATTATTTATTTCAGCCCGTACTTAAGCCACTGCTGATTCGGGCCTCTTCCAGATTGATGGAGGGGAAAATAGTGTACCACGCACGTGTAGTACGCTGACCAGACTGGTTGGCACACTGGCTCTTACAGCTAGGTTTGTGTAGTGTCTCTGTCCGCCTCCAGCGCTCCTTTATTCGCATCTTACGATATTGGTGACTTTGTGCATTCGAAATCGTATAATAGAGTATATCGAATAGTAGAGAAACGCTGATAAATTTAGAAGTTCATCATTTCACCCGTGCGAAGCCGGGGCGGGTCGCTAGTGTATTATAAATCCGGGTTTTTTTTAGTTATGTTTAATCTCTCAAGTTTCATCCATTTTTGATTGACTAATAAAGTCAATTCATTACAAGTCATTGCGTGTATCGATTATATTTATTATTTTAAAGCCCATAGTTTTCATAATCAAAAATTCACAAATATTTCCAAATGCGCAACACTCAAGTACAAACTAAAAATAGCCTCGCAGTTTGCCCTGCAATATGAAAATTAGTTTTGCAAGCAAGCGGTAGTTTGTCCCGGTTCAACAACATTTTAGAGACTTCACGGCGAACTACAGTGAGCATTTTGCAAAATACATTTTCAAGGTATAAATTTGTCCAGAATAATATTTGAACAGCGAAATGGTTCCATATTGTGTAAGTATAACCGACGTGTGGAAGTGAATTGCACACTATCACATTTCCAGCCGACCGGTTACTTTGTTATATCCTGTCCTGTTTGTAACAGACGCTTGTCAGCTACTATGTTTTTGGATTGTTTACGCGGAAACAATACAACAACCAAACGTTATGTTTAATTGGCGACTATGCGTGTCGCGACGGATTTAGAATACACATTGCACACTACTGAGTCAGGCCTCCACCAAATTCATGGGAGGAAATTAGCCTTGCACGCCTACACAACGGTTTGGTGTTTTATAAATAAACTAGCGACCCGCCCCGGCTTCGCACGGGTTCAATTATGACATATAAACCTTCCTCTTGAATAACTCTATCCATTAAAAATAAACCGCTTCAAAATCCGTTGCGTAGTTTTGAAGATTTAAGCATACATATGGACGGATAGACGACAGCGACTTTGTTTTATACTATGTAGTGATAAATATCCTTGGCCATTTCCCACAACGCCATATCGTCCCAAGCTAAGCAACTTAATGCTTGTGTTATGGTAACGAGATGGATGATAAACTACATAAATACATTTTTTTTTTGTAAATACCTACATATTTTAAATAGAAAACCCCCAGACCCGGAAAGCTCAACCACTTGTTTTCGAACGTATTATTGTTCGTATTGTCGAACTCCTGTTGATTTCAAATCTTCATACATATCTCTATAGTCGGTCAATGAATAAAAGAGTAATATTTATATCATCATCATTATCTCTACCCACAAATTACCCACTGATGAGTCTCTGCCTCCAACAATTACATGGAGGGTAAATTAGCCTACTGTACCACGCTGGCCAGATGAGTTGGCACAGGGTTTGGTATTAAATTTTCGTCGTCTCTTGCGGCTAGGTTATCGGCCTTGTTGTTTCGTTTTGTCAGCTCTTACGACACCATCAGGAGGGAATGGGGTGGTGACACTATGTATTCTAAACCTATGCCGTCGTCCAGACGGACATTTCTTTCTCTTACGGCTAGATAACCCGCCTATTGCATTGCTTTTGTCGCCCTTTACAACACCCTCACAATGGAATGGTTTGGTGACATTGTGTATCCTAAACCCGTCACTTCACGGAAACCGAATGCCTGCCTAAGCACATTTCAGTTCGAAAACTGAGATGATGTAATGTCTTCGCAATCCTTGCGAAAGTTTAATATTGCATGCTTGTTTTCTGGTGCTTTCAGTCCAGACCAAGGAATAAAACGCGGGAATTACTTCTGAGGGGGCCATTACGTAATGACTTCAAAGCTTGTAGTGAAAACGAATTTGAATTTTTTTGATTACCACGAAGTGGACGGTTGGCAATAATTACACTTTCATTTTTGTTCGTTTTAAACAAAGGATTTTAAGCTGTACAGAACTTTGAATGCGACTTCGTGCTCATTTAATCCGTAGACATTTAATAATAACATGTTCGCAATTTGAACTTACTGTCATATTGCTGTTTTTTTTCAATAACAAGACACAGTTCTACAAACCACAAAACTGTTATGCTCCAATATGAACCAAGCTGTTATGCTAACCAATTAGTTACTCGTGAATGTTAACAGTTAAGGCAAGGGAGTATCTCTCATAGAGCGTAATCTCTATGCCCTCACTTTGGATAACTGTAGGATTTTTGTTAAACCCAGCTTGTTCACCAATCGAAGGAAAGAAGATCAAGATTAAGAGAACATTTTATACTTCACTATCACTACATAGTATAAAACAAAGTCGCTGTCGTCTTTCCGTCCCTATGTATGCTTAAATCTTTAAAAATACGCAACGGATTTTGAAGCGGTTTATTTAATAGAATGAGTGATTCAAGAGGAAGGTTTTTATGTATAATACATGCCTATTATTGTAGAGAAACACTTATAAATTTAGATGTTCAGCATTGCACCCGTGCGAAGCCGGGGCGGGTCGCTAGTAATTAATATAACGTACGTTTTGTTTTCTTATAACCCAGTTTAATTATTTTTCAAAAACATTTTGGTTGGCACCGATCTAATCTGATTTGGCTATCAGCATTTACTACTACTACTCAGCACACAAATGACCCACTGCCGAGTCGGGCCTCCTCCAGTTACATGGAGGGTAATTAGCCTACTGTGCCACGCTGGCCAGACGGGTGGGTACGTATCAATTTTTCCTGCTCTCACGGCTAGGTTTCCGGTCTTGTCATTTCCTTTTGTCGACTCTTACGACACCCTCAAGATGGCATGGCGGGGTGACACTATGTATTCTAAATCTGTCACCACACGTACTATCAGCATTTACATAGAGCCATTGCAGTCTGCCCTCCGTGGCCCATCTAGTGGGGCCAACTAATTATTTTGGTTATACCAGCGGTCAGATTTCTTATGTAAGGACTGCCATATATGGTAGAACTAGCTGACCCGGTGAACTTTGTTTCGCCTTAAAGGCAATAAATGAGCAGATTTTTGATTATATTAACTTCAATTTTTTATCGACTTTTACTTCAATTTGCTCGCTCAGTCAACCATCCATTATTTTTGTGTGTGTGAGCGTCCTTCGATGAACAGACATTCTGAGAAAATAAAATCAATCCACATATTTCGATGATTTGAGGCAAGCGCTTATTATTAAGGCGGCAGCAGTCGATCTTGGAATTAGTGGCAGTGTTAGGCAGAAATAGCCAGGCAGTAAATAATTGCGCCTCCAAAACATCTCGAGTCATTGCGTAGGTGTTCGGTCAGATCGGATAAGTGCTTCCAATGCACGTGTATGCGCTATTGTACATTCGTCCCAGATGACGATTTTCCATTTTGATAAAACTTTAGCCGCTGAGGAGTGTTTTGTAATATTACATAACATCTATTTGTCCTATGCCTGCCATCGTATCGAAACGTTGCTAGATCCAAATTCAGTATTTACTCGAAATAAATACATCAACCGGTCAACTTCAAAATTTCTAATTGTCAAATTTGTAAAACTATAGACAACATAACGTTTAGCTGTCAGTGACGTTTTGTTATTCCAGAAATTGCATTTTGATATACGATGTTTTATATCACGGAACGGGATTACACACATTTACACTTTCACGTTTATAATATTAAGTATGATTTTATGAATTGACCAACGTCTTTATTTTTAAAAGAAAGTCGGACATAGGATACCTGAGATTTTTATCCCGTTCCCGTAGAATGTGATATATTACGTGGTATAACAAAACGTAACTGACAGCGAAATCTTATGTTGTCTATAATTAAATATGGCTGAAAATTTGACAATTATACATTTAAATTTAGCTTAATATCTCTATAAATTTACACACAATATCTTTATAAATTGTAGCCTATGTGTTATTCTGATGTTAAAAGCTATATTATTATAAAGTTTCATTAAAATCCATTCAGTCGTTTTTACGTGATAGAGTAACAAACATCCATCCATCCATCCATACTTACAAACTTTCACGTTTATAATATTAGTAGGATGATAGACAGTACCAGAAAAAAATGGCGGATCTTGAACCGGGTACCGATTTTGTATGTGATGTATAATATTTGTTTAAGAGTTACGAATCCACAGACCGACACTTTAAACTTATAACTACTACTACTAGTCAATCCATAAATTACCGACATAAATGAATCGGACCTCCTCCCAAAATAGGGAGGGTTGGCGCAGGGTTTCGTTTCAAGTTTTTCTTCTCTTGCTGGCTAGGTATTCGGCCTTGTCTTTTCCTTTTGTCGTCTCACGACACGCTCAGGATGGAATGGGGTGGTGACTTTATCCGTCACCACACGGGTGAAAACGGAACTCATAACACCCCTGTCTTATATTGGGGTTTAAAATTGATCAATTCGTTTCAAATTAAAAGTCTTATGTCCAAAACTAGTTAGTTGTAACTTTTGCGTTACATTGCAAAAGTTACACATATTTTATTACTGCATGCCCATCCGTCATTTCAAACAACCGTATGATTGAAACTCAATCACGCCAAAACCTCTAAATAGATTTGAATGAAATGTGGCACAAACATAGTCAGGTTTTGCTTCTTTTGTTAGAATACAAATAATTGTATGAACTCTGTAGATTTTTGAAATATTTTTTTTACTGTATTTTATGCGGTTCCGAAGACACGCCAGCTGCATTGTATAATGTACCTACGTAAGAAATTCTGTGAAAGCATCGCATTTTCGCGACATTCGTTATTTATAGGCCTGCACGCGTGTTCCACTTTACGAATGGATGCCGAATGAAAGGGAGATTTCCAAAAGCATTTTTCCAGAAAATGTATACGAAACCTTTAACTTCAACTTACATTGTATTTAACGCCTTTTTGCAAGGATGGAAACAATTTGTTGCTCCAATTATACGCTGGCATTCAGCTATCTTGCTGTTATGTATTTTATTGTAAAGACTGTTTAAAAAATCGAATATTTTATTTGATTGTAAAATTCGAAGTACAATATGAAAAAAGTTATCAATTGTCTCGAGATGTAACAATATTTATTTTATATGTCACAAGACTGTATTAACTAGATGCTTGTTGTTAACCAAAGGCAAGTGTAAAAAACGAAATCGGAATCAATAAATTTAATCGTTTTATATTAAAGGCATTGAAACAGATATTTAAGGTCTGTTTATATTTTTTATTGTTCTCATATATTAAAGCATTGGAACGCTACCAGTATCTTCGGAACTTTGCCTAAAGGGACTCCTTTATATAATATACTAGCGACCCGCCCCGGCTTCGCACGGGTGCAATTATATTATACCTATAAACCTTCCGCTTGAATCACTCTATCTATTAAAAAAAACCGCTTCAAAATCAGTTGCGTAGTTTTAAATATTTATGCATACATAGGGACGGACAGAAGAATGCGACTTTGTTTTATACTATGTACTGATTATCAAAGGCCGGTCCTGATGCGGGCGGCCCAGGACCGGCCTTTGTGGAGATCCTTGGGGGAGGCCTATGTGCAGCAGTGGACGTCTTTTGGCTGAAATGATGATGATGAGTATTTTCTTTTTAAGGTTTTTTTTTAGTTTTAGATTAGTTGGTATTTGTCCATTAGGTACTCTACTTATGTATGAATAAATTAAGTATTAAAGCAGTTTATTAACATTTTGAATTTGCTTTCAATATTATCTTTTTTTTAATTATACATACATATTAGGCATTCTGTATTGTGTTGTTTTGCGGCTAGATAAACTTAATGGAAGTTTTCATTTTTCAAGTACCACCATGGGACCAGTTTAAACTTCATCTGTTTAAAATTCATGCCGTATCGTTATAAATGGACACAGTGTGTTTTCCTAGTATCTGCATATTAGATTAGGTATTCTGTACGTGACACAAAATAAGGGTGAATTTGTTATATTTATATAACAATATAAGTTAGCAGCAATAAAATAATTTTTAGAACTTATAAATAAATGCCGAAGGTATTCGAGATATTTCATTATAACGTATTTTCCACTTTTTTTTTTCTATATCATCTTCATCATCATCTTCGCGCTACATCCCGGTTGCAGCCCAAACTCTCGCTTCGGCGCCCGGGGTCCGCTTTCCGACTTTTTCTCTTCCACTTCGCACGGTCTTCAGCATCCCTGGTAGTGAGCCCATTGGCACGCATATCACCCTTTACGACGTCAAGCCAGCACTTTTTGGGCCTACCCCTCCTGCCGGGGCCCGGCGGAGGCGGCATGGCCAGACATTTGTTTCCCATGTAAGCCTCCGGTTGCCGCAAAACGTGGCCGTACCAACGGAGCCGACTCTCCTGCAATTTATCCGCAATGTCACGGACATGAAGACTGCCGCGAATGCAGGAGTTCCTTATGCGATCCTTTCGCGACACTCCACACATCCACCGCAACATATTCATCTCCGTGACACGCAGTTCTTGCTTGTGTCGCTCTAACACCGGCCACGCTTCACAGCCGTATAAAAGAACAGGCCTATTTTTTTTTTCTATATGTCTCTTGCTAAATGAACCTTGTTTACCATGTAGAAATGAGGCACATTTCAAAAAAAATAACCATAATAATATTTTTATTGGTTTACTTTTTTGGAGTATTGATAGAATAAGTTTTCAATGTTTAGTTTTTAAATTAAACAATTGCCACATCTAAGACATTCCAACTTCGAAAATTTGATATTTCCCCTCAAATAGTATCTCGTATAGTATTTAAGTGTCCTCTATATGTATAGTATTCACTATAATGACCAAAGTATAGTATATTGATTGGATCCACACACCGCTAACAAAATTGCCTAATCGTAGTTAATTGGTACAAAAAAGAAATGGCTAAGCATTGGGCAGAGTACAAATTAGGTTTTATCTCAGTGTACACAAGGAGTGGTGTGTTTGATTTGGGAGTGGGCACTATTTGCAAGGTGCGCAATCAGCGATGCGACTTGGCTGGGTTCGGACGTTCGAGAGCGGTTGCGGTCGCGTGCAGCGATTTTCAAACTGTATTCTGGAACAAGCAAATCAATTTCTAAAATAAACATTCACATCGATTCATAAACTACATTTTCTTCCGAAATGAATACGGGAGTTTATACGTTTGTCGTTAAATCGATTTTCATAGTTGTTGACCGAACGTTGAGTTTTAAGAAAATCTGCTGTGATAAAGCCATACAGTTTGTAGGACAAATATTTTTTCGAATAATTTAGATAATTATCATCAGATATACCAAAAAACAACCGGTTAGTAGTAAATAAATTTTTGAGCATCATTAAATCAACATTTCATCCTTGCTACTCTATTAGCTACCACAATCAAGAGTTTTCGACAAGAAAATGTTAGGCGTCTCATCAAAATGAAGCAACTCACTGAAACATTTGCTTGATAATAATTAAGTGAAAAACATGTACCGTGGATCGTGGACTATGACATTACAAATTGTAGTAAACTCTTAGTCGTATCGGGGTCTTCTTACAGTGAAAGGTGTTGATTAATCTTGTTTTCTTTATTTTAACGAGCCATTTGGCATGAACGACCACGCTATCCCCATAGGACCTTCCGTCTAACTTACGAAACATGACTTGAAACACCTTAATAGAACATCTAGGCCTACTCACTTAATGCCATTGCTAAAATCAATTGAAAAAGAAACCCACGTCATCTAAACACAAATGATCAATAAACTGGTTGTTTAATGGATAAACATGTAAGCCTAATTAAAATATGTAACAATTTAAAAACAACTATCACTCCTAACATATTATAAGAACTTTAGAGGGAACCGAAATTGTTCTTTTTCATTTTTTTAAACTGAATCTCCTGCACTGTTTATTATTACCTGAATCGCGGGGGCAGTTTGCAAACATTTAATTTACGAATACAAACGACACCCAGACACGGAGCAAAACCTCTTGTAGCAAAACACAAAGACACATGCCCGACTCCGGTAGAACCGGGGACCGAGATATTCAACCCAAGAGATGCAAGACGGCACATGCAACCGCTTCTTTTTTTCGCTGGGGAAATGCTTTATGCATACCACCGCCCCCCGGGGGAGAGTTCAGTGATTATGTGGGACTCCCGGGACAGAACCCCTATATCCACTAAACCCCCAGCGGTATACCCTCATACGGCACGCTTGGGACGCCACCGGTTCGCGTAAGCGCAGTCAAACTTTGACGCCCCGACGAGGTGCCCGACGAGGGGCAAGCGACTATACACTGGGATGCCCTCAGTCATCGAGGCTTTCGTCGGTGGCGGGTAAGCACATGCAACCCCTAGGGGTTGCATGTGCTTACCCGGTCTAGACCAACAAGGCATCTTCCAACCAAATTCTTATAGCTTGTGTCTGCACATTAAATACTGCGTTTATTAAATAGATTTTGCAATGAAATAGTTACTCCGGGCGGACTGCAGGCGTAGTTGCTGCTTCATTTTCATATTTAATTTGGGCATTATGTAAATACAGTCTACAGTTTCTCGCTAAGCTCGCATTGAAACAATCATGTCGGTTCAATTCTGTCTTTTGTCTATGCAGCTTCAAAGTTGTGCATTTTAAACTATAGCTTGATATTTATTATATTTATAAGAATGAAACTTGTATGTGCGTGTGAGGTTAAAGACAGTTTTATAATCTACAAATAAATGTGGTATCTTATTAGATATATCCTAGTAAGTCAGTAGATACAATAGTAATGGAAGGAAAAATATTTTTTATTTGTATATAGAACACCCTTTTTTTATTTTATATGCCTTTCATTAATATACCTAAAAATTAAATGCTTAAACGATCTTCGTTCATGCATAAAAGTTCTATTTCAATTCTTGTCCCGCAAAGACCGAATATTCCCTATGCCCATCAAAAATAAGTAGAAAACTCGCAACAATAACAAACAGGTACAGTCACGTACTCACACTCATATATTTTTTTTGGTTTTCCTTATGAAACTGTCTCGCGTAAAATGTATGTCATTTCATTTGCTGTTTTATTTTTTTGATTGATCGCTCCCTAATGCCAGATTAGTGGGGTGACCTGAAGTATAAATAGATATTTGATGGAAAAAGTTACTATGTCCGTCATAAGTTCGAGATACCAGTTTGGGGGACCTATTTTTAAATGAAAGTCATAATTTTCCCTGGACAGTAGCATTTGATAATAACCTATGGGATGTATTCATTAAAATAGAATCAAAATTAATTAAAAATCATAGTATTATTATAATTCAATAAAAAAATGTAAAACGAAACTAAATGAAATAACGTCAGAATTACTTTGATTAATGTAACGATGGCCTTAAGGCCATCCGAAATAATATAGAGCAAATCAAAAGAAGAATGTGATTCTGTGCTTAAAATGGTTTTCTATCTAGAAGTATGAGGGATTTAGGATTTAATTGAAGTTTTTCTGAACTAGAGTTTTCCTAATGAACATGGGTTTCAGTGAAAATAGACCAAATAACAACCATTATTATTATCCTACAAAAATAGTGTTCCATTACGTTTCTGTTCTTATTTCTCAAGTTTTCGTTACCTAAAATGCTTAAAAACCCCGTTGCGTAAGTTTGCCTGAAATCTTCCACACAGTATCTTTATCAGGAATACTATCGATCCATTCTGCCTCTTTGGTCTAGTGCCTCGTTGGTCTAGTGGTTAGATGTGCCGCCTTTGGATCAACGGGTCCCGGGTTCAATTCCGGGGTCGGGCAAGTGTCTTTGTCTAAACCAGAGGCACTGGCTCGGAGTCTGAGTGTCATTTCTATCTATAATATTTACATTTTACAAAAAAAAATAATTATATAAGTAGTTTATCATCCATCTCGTTACCATAACACAAGCATTAAGTTGCTTAGCTTGGGACGAGATGGCGTTGTGTGAAATGTCCAAGGATATTTATATTTATTTATTCGTTATGGCTATAGAGTTTTATTTCACCCTGTATATAACTACTTATAAAACTACTAGCTTTTGAGCGCGGCTTCGCTCGCGTGGACTTCGAACCCGTGCTTATCTCTATGCATTTTTGGTTATTGTGACTAAACTATGATAGTTAGATATGTGCTCTCACTTTTTTGTAGATCTTTATAAGACCTACAAACCCGTAGTACATCATTTTGTTCTATTGTCAATAGTTTTTGCAGCGCACGCATAAATAGGTTTTCGATTTTACACCTTGGGTTACAAAATCGCAATTTTCATACGGATCCCTAATTCCTTTGAAAATAAAATATAGCCTATAACCTTCCTCGATAAATGGACTATCTAACACTGAAAGAATTTTTGAAATCGGACCAGTAGTTCCTGAGATTAGCGCGTTCAAACAAACAAACAAACAAACAAACAAACAAACAAACTCTGCAGCTTTATATATTAGTATAGATAAGGGAACGTTCTTAGTTTCCTGTATCAATCAATAACGTATTAATAGCGCAATTGAAACCGAGCAGACACGCCTTAATGAGACACCGGAAGTGTCTAATGGAGGTGCTACATTGACTTTTTTCTTACTTCCGTGTTCAAAGAGCTACATTTATATCAAAATCGCTAAAGCGCAATTTTGGCTTTACAATTTTATATCGCCCACCCACATTTGTTTTTCACTAATTACTTCACGGTTCCCCGGTTTTGAGTTGTTCTGAGTCTGGGTGTAATTCGTGTTCCTGCATAACATGTTTGTAAACTGCACGCATCTTAATAGTGCACAGGTTTCGTTAAAAAAACATACTTTTCCGCTCAAAAATGGGCCAAGGTTTCATCGGGTCTCCTCCGTTGATGAAAAAGCGCTGGGTAAATGTCTAAAAATTTAATAACCTTTAAAAAGTAAAAAATAAAAATAAATACATCGCGTCGGGGGACCGCTCCCACTTATTTATTACCTGACCCCTGGTCCCCCAACGCGATGTATTAATTTTTTACTTTTTAAAGGTTATTGTGACGGGGTTTTTTTTTAATTTTTATTTTATTCTTTTTATAGGTACACACTTATTAAAATGTAGATTTTGTTAAATTGCACAAGCGGAGATGCGCTTTCATTTGAGACCCCACTTGATTATATTTGCAGACATTCGGTTATTCTTCCCCACTTTCACCCCTCATAACTTTTAAACGGCTCAACCGATTTTCATCAAACATGTCTAAGAACACTAGCCCGTGACTCACCTTTCATACAAAAACTATATTGAAATCGCTTCATCCGTTCGCGAGCTACGGAGCCACAGACAGACAGACAGACACGTCAAACTTATAACACCTCTCTTTTTGCGTCAGGGGTTAAAAATTACCTTCATACGATTCGTCTGGATTAAACGTAAGTAACGTCTGGCATAGCCGGATATTATTAGACGGAAAAAGGACAAGCCCTCTGCGTTTCTTGCCAGTTCTTCTCAGCAGTGGTAACGTTCCAAACTGGTGGTAAACTGTCGTGGTTTGTATTATACAAATGTGTATATGGATAAAGATTTGATCAGAAACATCATTTACCGCAATGTATAAGTGTCAGTTGTGACGTAACCATAAATTGGTATTGGTATTGGCTTTTCTCTGAGCTTTGGATGGCACGGATGGTAGCCCCACTAGTTGGTTCTCGGAGGGCAATCGCTCCGTGTAAATAATGTAACCCAAATCTCGATAGACTAATGCCGAACCAAATGTAATTGGTAAAAGCGAAGGTAGATACACATATGTATAGGTACATTCCAGAATTTCTTAGCAGTGCCCATGGTAGCTATCAATCGAGTTGGCCAGTTTTCCCCTACTTCGTATTTCGATATGTCGGATCGTTACACCGGTTACAGCGATCCTTCTACGTCCCAGTCGGTCATTCAGGAAATCAATCACATAAGTAATTTGCGTCGGACTTACCAGTTGCCTAGAGGTCAGGTAAATCCTCTTTCATAAGTACTCTTTTAGAATAGCGATATGTGCTTTGAATATATTTGAATAAATAATGCGATATGTGTGCTTACTTTTATTTACAATACATAGTCACCGCGCCATTCTTTATTGAAATCGTCGTGAGAGGTTTAAAGAAACAAAATCTAGCTTAAACGAATAAAATGTTGAGTTGAAACCACCGGGGTCGAAGGTTACCTGCATTAAATTGGAAAACGATTGAACAGTTTAGCAACATTTCGCAAAAACGTACTATGGAATTGGAAAAGAATCTCATGAAACGATATTTCACGTAGAAAACCAAACAGTGGTCAGACCCGTATTAATTATTGGATATGAAATCTATACCCTGCTCTGGAAAGAAAAATAGCGCTCATTCCGAACTAGTTTAGATGGTACTGCACTACTCAAGAACACCGATCCAAGTGTTAGGTTATTATGTTTTAAACTTTCAAAGAGTACGAATTATATTCCGAATAGTTTAGACACAATAATAAAACATGTTTCAGAATATGAACAAGACGTGTGATAATGACTGTGACTGTGATGACAATGACTTATGCCATATCAGGACATCAATGAAAAAGAATTTTAATAACCATTAAAACACTATATTCTTACTATTAATATTTAGAGAAACCCATACAATACTCATATAAGAATGTCAACAATCATCATCATCAGCCCACATTAGTCTACTGCTGGACATAGGCCTCCCCTAAAGAGCGCCATAGCGCCCTGTCCTCGGCCTGACGCATCCAGCCGCTGCCCGCAGCCTTCCGCAGATCGTCGCTCCATCTAGCAGAGGGTCAACAAGATTTCTAAAAATTGTCTAGGCAGCGTTCTTTCCCGCATACATAATGCAACGGCTAGTCCGCGGCGTTTACTGTATAAATACATTTACCCTTTTTCACCCGTCAACGGAATCCCCGTTTGGAGTGCCCAACCGTGAGATGTACTTCCTCAAATGGAGCTATTAGCTAGGAAAGGTTTCTTTATGATTTATATTCAATGTACCGGTTCTCCGTTTCACATACGTATCGATAAAGATGTGTGGGTTTACAATCGGTGTGTACAGATGGGAACTAAAAAAGGAAAAGTAATCAATTAATTCGCTAATTCGCTAGATATACACAAATTTGCCTGCTTGAAAATGGTTTTGCTCACGTCTTTCAAACAGACGCGACGACTGAAACGAGTTCGATAACATTTTTATTCGACCAATCTGTAGGTAATAATACCAGTCGAATAAAAAAATGATTATGTTTATAAATGATGAAGACCATAAACTATATACAGACGAATTTATAACCTCCCCATTTTTTTAAGTTGGTTTAAAATGGCGATCGTGATGCGAATTATGATTTATTTGTTGAAAGGAGTAGATAGACATCTAGATCCACTAACGTGTTTTAAATTGTTCAACCCAAGTTACTGTTGTGCGTTACTTACTGTGTGAAACAAGAATGAAACTTGGCTACTAACTAATACATTATTTCTCAGTTGAACATCGAAATAGGGGATCCCTGCAGAGATAGGTCTCCTGAAACTTTAGTTGGTTTTCTAGGAATTTTAGCCGCTGGCCAGACTATATTGCACGGAAGTCAGGCTCTCTAGTTATAATTTCACGAAAAAGATACAATGCATATTCATACAAGCAAACTTGGCTGAAATTCAAATCAAATTAATGTGTGTTTGCAGAAAGATTTCTGCAAACAGATTAAAGTTTAAACTTCGCACTTTATACACAGGAGTTCGAAAAAAGTCTAACTTGATTTTCCTGAACCAAGTTATTTATTTTTTATTATTACAAAAGAAAAGATAACAGTACAATTCTTCATTTTACATATCGTGTTCATTATACGTTTACGTTCAGATTGTGCTGGGGAAAAAAATGCACTCCCCTCTATACTAGTAAAACTGTATTACAGTAGGATCATATTCCTCGTTGTCCCATTTCAACGCCGTACAATATGTAATTTATGTTATTATAATATAACAGAAAAATTTTAGGTAAGTTAATTATTACTAAAGCAAGGTTAACTAAAGCAAGGACCTAATTTTGTCGTAAGTAAAATTCATAAATAACCCACTGAGTCGGGCTTTCTCCAAATTTGTGGATGGAAATCAGCCCTACTTGGCCATGCTGGTCAGACGACTGACAAAGGGGTCGATTCAAGTTGAGCTGACCTCTTGCGTTCCTTAAGTTACCCTCAGGATAGTATGGGTTAGTAACATTTCGTAATCAAAATCGTTCACCACACGGACAGTATTAATTATAATTAAAATAAATAAATATCATTGGACATTTAACACAACGCCATCTCGTCCCAAGCTAAGCAACTTAATGCTTGTGTTATGGTAACGAGATGGATGATAAACTACTTATATACATATTTTTTTGTAATTAACAAAAAATACATGTTAAAGATAGAAAACACCCAGACCCGGAACATATACTTGTAGGTCTTACAGATATTTCTTCCGTGCGGGGATCGAACCCGCGACATGCTGCGCAGCAGTCGAACGCTCAACCACTGCGCTAGCCGTGTCGTCAGTATTATACTTATATGCTACCAAATAATATGTTACAGTAGGCAAAGTTATAAACTCATATAAAACTTCAACATTCTTCCCCAATAGTGGTTTAACACGAACACAGTCCCGAGTGTATAAATTTGTATTAATTATGTCATAGTTGAATGTATTGAGGGCATCGGCACAGTTAGAAGCACCTATATTTATGCCATGACGCAACTTCCACTAAATAAATATATTTTCTAATTTCATGTCATGGGGCACACAGAGTGATATCATAGCTAACTTTTATATACAAAAATAAATATGTGTCTGTATGTCCTGTAAATAATCGTAAACTATTCATTTGATCATGTGATGATCTTCAGCAAAGTTTTGTACATGAGCCCACGAAGGTTTCTGAAAATAAGATCTTTTCCAACCCGTTTGGCCAACGTGCTTCATTAAGCAAATTTCAGACCATGAATTTGGAGGAGGCCTGACTCGGCAGTGGGTCATTAATAAAGTGGATTTGAAATTAACGTGACTGAAGCCACATTTGTAAACAATTACATTGATATCGTGAAATGAAAATGTTGAAATGCCGTTCTATAATGATTTCTTAGGTTTTCGCGATTATTACACATTGAAATTAAACACTTTTTAACGGATTTATCGCGTATATATTACATTATTTAATTCCCGACGTTTCGAATGCTTTGCAGCAGTCGTGGTCGCGGGAGAGACTAGATGACAGTTGTCTTCAAAAGTACAAAGAAACAGTTAAAATCTACCGCCTATAATTTTGTTTTATTGATAACGTTCCATGTGCACGCAGAAATCGCTCACGGTGTCCAGAGGTCTTGCAGATGAGTATTTTGCTTGAGATTTGATCAATTTAATGACTGGATCCCAGGCAGGTGGTACTTGCCAACCATCCTCTCTATTGAAATTTGGATGTTTTTTAATCTCAATAGCCTCGCGGATCATTCTTGGAATGTAATGATTTTCCTTGGCAAGGATTTGAGGTCTATCAAAGTGAATGTAGTGGTTGGTCTTGTTGAATGTGTGTTCACAAACTGCAGACTTGGTCGAGCGTCTGTTTTTCATATCAGCTATATGTTCTTTTATGCGGATACCGACACTTCTCTTTGTTTGCCCAATGTATGATAATCCACACTCACAGTCAAGTTTATACACACCAGCATCTTGTAGGGGGATGTTAGACTTCACTGGTCTTAAAAGTTGGCTGATCTTCCTGTGTGGCTTGAAATAAGTTTTTATTGAAGCACGTTTCAGAATATTTCCAACTTTATCAGTGATACCCTTGATATATGGCAAGACAGCAGGTAGTCGCTCAACTGTAGGTGCTTTGGGCTGGCTTCTGTGACGCATACGTGGGAGTTTAAGGTTGTTGCTCCGCAGGACAGATTTGACATGCAGAAGCTCCTCCTCCAGATGGTTGCTATCACAGATGCCCCGTGCTCTCTGTAACAAAGATTTGCCTACGGTAGCTAACTGACATGGATGGTGGTGTGAATTGCCATTGAGATACTTGTCTGTATGGGTAGGTTTCCTATATACAGTATGGCCTAATGAGTTGTCAGGATTCCTGGTGATTAATATGTCAAGAAAGGCTAATGAATTGCTACTCTCTGGTTCCATAGTAAACTGAATCTTATTGTTAATGGAATTTAGATGTTCAAGAAAAGCAGGTAATTGGTTATGGGATAGAATGGCAAAAGTATCATCAACATACCGTTTGAAAATCTTCGGCGTAGCCAATGCAGTGGAGAGGGCTCTCTCCTCAAAGTCCTCCATATATATGTCAGCGACCACAGGGGATACTGGGGAGCCCATGGCCACACCATCGATTTGCAGATAGTATTTACTATCCCAATATAAATAGCCGGATGTGAGGCAATGTTCCAATAATTCTGCATATTCCAAAGGCAGATCATATTCAAGTAGCTTCCTCTTGACAACTTCAATGCAGTCATGTAGTGGGAGATTTGTGAATAATGACTGTACATCAAAACTGACCATGATCTCTTCATCTGCCAGGTGTAGATTTTCAATCTGGCTTATGAAGTGGTAAGAATCCTTGACATAGGTATTAGTATGACCCCGAAGCTGAGATAGAAACTTGGCCAGATGTTGTGCCAGTTTGTAGGTGAGCGAGTCTATCTGGCTTACGATGGGGCGCAGAGGATAACCAGGCTTATGTATTTTAGGTAGTCCATACAGTTTAGGCGGTTTTATGCACGAGGGAATGAGTGCCTTTGCGTCTAATTCAAGCGAGTCGGAGTATTTAGTAATTAATTGTTTGGTTTTAGTAACAATTTTATTCGTTGGGTCTTTTTTCACTAGTTTGTAGGTGTTTTCATCCGACAAAAGTTCTTGAATTTTGAGGTTATATTCCGCTGTGTCCATTATCACAGTGGAGTTACCTTTATCTGCTCGGAGTATGATGACGTCTGGGTTCTTGCGTAGGGTGTTCAGAGCAAGGTATTGGTCGCGAGGAAGGTTCGGTTTGGGCGGTTTGCTGTGTCTTAGAATCGAGGAAACAGCAAACAAAATACGACGGTTGGAGTGCCTCAAAATCAAACGCGCAAGACTCATTACATCATTAAATTTTCTCAAGCGATGTCGTGACAACAACATTATACCCGTCTGTGTCCAAATATCTCCTAAAAAAGACATAGCGGGAAGCGCCGGTATTCTCCGTCAGGCAAGTAAGAAACTTTTAATACGATGCATACGCCAACATCGTTTCGACGCAGATAAAATCAACAAAACCATTGAGACCGAGTCCATAGAGCTAAAATCATTATTAACAGACTTTGATTACCAAAAATGTCAGGAGTGCACTGATAAAAGAGCCGTGAATAAATATAACCAATCCAAAACTCGCCACGTCCAAAAATATGATAAATTGGTATCAAAAGCCTCGGTTCCACAACCTAATCGCGACGTCCCCGAAAAAACATCAGTTGTCAACCTGACTAAACAAACAACAATAGATTCCACCGCTATCAAAGCTCTAGAAAATGGACTCAATTACGCGATTACGCCGAAGAAAGTGCCGTATGAAGACATCATCTGTTCTGTGGAAAACGTACTGGCGAAAAACAATATAAAAAAGGAAGATTTGGAGGCGATACGGCAAGATGTCTCCTCGATTCTAAGACACAGCAAACCGCCCAAACCGAACCTTCCTCGCGACCAATACCTTGCTCTGAACACCCTACGCAAGAACCCAGACGTCATCATACTCCGAGCAGATAAAGGTAACTCCACTGTGATAATGGACACAGCGGAATATAACCTCAAAATTCAAGAACTTTTGTCGGATGAAAACACCTACAAACTAGTGAAAAAAAGACCCAACGAATAAAATTGTTACTAAAACCAAACAATTAATTACTAAATACTCCGACTCGCTTGAATTAGACGCAAAGGCACTCATTCCCTCGTGCATAAAACCGCCTAAACTGTATGGACTACCTAAAATACATAAGCCTGGTTATCCTCTGCGCCCCATCGTAAGCCAGATAGACTCGCCCACCTACAAACTGGCACAACATCTGGCCAAGTTTCTATCTCAGCTTCGGGGTCATACTAATACCTATGTCAAGGATTCTTACCACTTCATAAGCCAGATTGAAAATCTACACCTGGCAGATGAAGAGATCATGGTCAGTTTTGATGTACAGTCATTATTCACAAATCTCCCACTACATGACTGCATTGAAGTTGTCAAGAGGAAGCTACTTGAATATGATCTGCCTTTGGAATATGCAGAATTATTGGAACATTGCCTCACCCGGCTATTTATATTGGGATAGTAAATACTATCTGCAAATCGATGGTGTGGCCATGGGCTCCCCAGTATCCCCTGTGGTCGCTGACATATATATGGAGGACTTTGAGGAGAGAGCCCTCTCCACTGCATTGGCTACGCCGAAGATTTTCAAATGGTATGTTGATGATACTTTTGCCATTCTATCCCATAACCAATTACCTGCTTTTCTTGAACATCTAAATTCCATTAACAATAAGATTCAGTTTACTATGGAACCAGAGAGTAGCAATTCATTAGCCTTTCTTGACATATTAATCACCAGGAATCCTGACAACTCATTAGGCCATACTGTATATAGGAAACCTACCCATACAGACAAGTATCTCAATGGCAATTCACACCACCATCCATGTCAGTTAGCTACCGTAGGCAAATCTTTGTTACAGAGAGCACGGGGCATCTGTGATAGCAACCATCTGGAGGAGGAGCTTCTGCATGTCAAATCTGTCCTGCGGAGCAACAACCTTAAACTCCCACGTATGCGTCACAGAAGCCAGCCCAAAGCACCTACAGTTGAGCGACTACCTGCTGTCTTGCCATATATCAAGGGTATCACTGATAAAGTTGGAAATATTCTGAAACGTGCTTCAATAAAAACTTATTTCAAGCCACACAGGAAGATCAGCCAACTTTTAAGACCAGTGAAGTCTAACATCCCCCTACAAGATGCTGGTGTGTATAAACTTGACTGTGAGTGTGGATTATCATACATTGGGCAAACAAAGAGAAGTGTCGGTATCCGCATAAAAGAACATATAGCTGATATGAAAAACAGACGCTCGACCAAGTCTGCAGTTTGTGAACACACATTCAACAAGACCAACCACTACATTCACTTTGATAGACCTCAAATCCTTGCCAAGGAAAATCATTACATTCCAAGAATGATCCGCGAGGCTATTGAGATTAAAAAACATCCAAATTTCAATAGAGAGGATGGTTGGCAAGTACCACCTGCCTGGGATCCAGTCATTAAATTGATCAAATCTCAAGCAAAATACTCATCTGCAAGACCTCTGGACACCGTGAGCGATTTCTGCGTGCACATGGAACGTTATCAATAAAACAAAATTATAGGCGGTAGATTTTAACTGTTTCTTTGTACTTTTGAAGACAACTGTCATCTAGTCTCTCCCGCGACCACGACTGCTGCAAAGCATTCGAAACGTCGGGAATTAAATAATGTAATATATACGCGATAAATCCGTTAAAAAGTGTTTAATTTCAATGTGCCGTTCTATACTTACACTTTAAGCGCAGAGCAATAATCAAATAAAATTATTCATCTGTATCCTCTTACGTATTCAGTGGTAGTCCTGAAGGGGTCGTTAAAGCTGCTTGCTTGCAAGATATTGAATCCAGATTGACCTTACGGAGACTACGGTCCCACCACGCTTTTCACGATGTAATGAATACGGAATGTTGTATTTTAGAGATTTTTATATACAAAAGCACGCAATTGCTTTTGGATAAATAAATTAATATACAATCTAAATTACCGTTATGACGTTAGGTGCTTAGCGCGACTACCTTGTTGGTCTAGGCATTTGATGTGCCTCCCCTCGACCGTGCTACCAGCTTGTTGTGGTTAGGGGGCTTGCGTGCCTTTAGGATCCGTTGGGGCAATACCGGCTCAGGGTCACCTATGCCGGGCGAGCCGACAGAGAAAGGCCAGACGAAGAGCGGCACAAGGAGTCGTGGTGGGTTTTGGCTCTGGGGATTCCTCTGTCCTCAGAATTGCCTCGGAAGCCTTAACCTGCCGCGACACACGGCATGGTAATTGCAGTGGAGGGATGGCCAGGCCGGGCTACGGCAGCCGTTGCAACCGCGTGGATCGGACCCCAGTTCATCCGGCGTAGAAGACTCGGGTGCCCTTCAGACTTATCTAAGGCAAATTACAACATACATTGTAGCTTGATTGTATCTTTGGCTTTCCTCTTCGATACTCCCCGGATGTAAGAGGTTGGTGACACTACATCGTCTGCCAGGATATCAATTGGTCCATTAAATCACTTGCACATATTAATATCAGTTCTAAGCGACACCATTTTCACAGAACACGGAGTTGCTTTTATATCATTAAAGCGAACGTTGCTTCATTAAGCAAGTAATCTCAGTCCATTATTTTGAAGACATTCTTGTGACAAAACGCGAGATCGTAGGAACGTTTAGATAAGCTGTGATTTTGAAGTGTTCGGTAGGTAATATTACTTGAAGGATTTGCTTGGTAAGAATAACAATTAAAATTACGGTATAGAAGTTACCATTTAATATGTTTGATACTTTTACAATTGAATTAAACTAGTATATCAATATACTACTACTCAGCCCATAAATGACCCACTGCTGAGTCGGGCCTCCTCCCATCACAGGAAGGGTAATTTGCCTACTGTGCCACGCTGGCCAGACGGGTTGGCATGAGGTTTTGTATCCAGATTTCCTCTTCCTCTTTTGGCTAGGGTTTCGGCGGTCATTTCCTTTTTTCAAGAGGCGACACCCTCAGGATGGAATGGATTGCTGCCACTATGTATTCTAAATCCGTCAATCAATAATAATATATAATTAATTAATATTCTCGACGTTAATTCGCTGATGATATTCAAAAAGTCCTTTAAAATAAAATTAAGATGGAATGTTATTATAGCTGCAACACCACTGTCTAATATTGTTATACCTTAGTCTGTTTTTGTAATAAAAACTCTTGTAGTCCGAGGCTTACATTTTAGTTTTAGTTGTTACCTGTTTTATCCTCCGTATAAATTAATAATTATTAATTTGGAAAGGTTATTAATATTATTAACAAATAAATGTTTCTTGATTGTTCTTTGAGTCTACTACGACCGAGATATTATCATAAAATTGTATTCACAACATTTCACGGTTTGATATTCAAAACCAACTCATCACTCATCAGGATTAATATCTCAACAGTAAAAGACATCAATAGGTCCTCTTGCAATTGATTCTCTGTGCCATACTGGCCAGTTGCGTTGGCGCAGTATTTCGTATATAACCTTCTCATGTTTTCTGCCTTGTTATTCCGTTACTCGGGTTTTAAGTCGCAGGATGGAATGCGGTAGTTATAAACAAAACGGGTGATCTTGATAGATGGCATAAGGCCGTAACATAAGACATGCGAGTTGATATGTATAAATCCTAACTAAACAAACTTAAACGTCATCTTCTCGAAATCAATGTATGTAGTTCGTAAAGTTTTAAATAACTCGTCTAAGAAATATAACGCGGAAACAAAAGAAGGCGCATGAAGTAATTTCCAAAGAGTATAGTTGCGCCGAGATGAGTTTTAAACAATCGTAACTCTGGCTGCATTGTTTTGGCTTAAGTCTGCATCATACACGAGATATTTGCATCAGAAACAGATACAATCCGCGCAGCCCTCACGAATGTAGGTCGAGATTGCACAAGCAGTCTCTAGTCTACAAACAAAGCAGTGGCCAAAGTATTCAATTATATTTACTGCTTGGTCAGCAACAGAAATACGGTCAACTAGCAATTTCATTAGAGCTATAGGCTTCATATACCTAAGTAATGTATGACTGGAAGTTTATTTTATATCTCTATGTTCCCTGTCACGGCTATAATTATATATTGTGTCCTGAAATAGAAAAAATCTTCCTTAAATTTGGGGGTATACAGTTACGTTCTTGCCGTGTGATGATGGATTTAGAATATATAGTGCCATCATCCCATTTCATCCTGCGGGTGTCGTGAAAACCGATAAAAGAAAAGACAAGGCCAATAACCTAGCCGCAAGACAAGGAAACCTTGATACGAAACCCTGTGCTAATTGGAGGACTGCCGAGTGGGGGGCAGTGGGTCACCTATGAGTTGAGTATAGTAAACTTGTTTAATGGCCAACCATTTTAACGTTCTTTTATTGGTTGGTATAGATATGGTGTGCTGCTAGCATCACTTACGCACATGAGATTTATTTATGTACTAGCTGTTACTGTTACTGTTAAGACGTATTACAGTATTTTGAACAATAGATGTCGCTAGCATAGAGTTAGCCGGCGATATGGTTACTTCCATGTAATTAAGTATAGAGAAAAGTATAGTTTTTGTTAATTGAGACACAACCAAGGCTATAATAGCAACTATCACCTATATCATAGGATTTCGTGTACTCCAGGGGTGGAACGACCCCAACAAGCACTCTTCAATAAATGAGTTTTTACCGCACCGAGTGTTATCATTGAGGACCTTTGGACTAGCGATGTGAACCGATTACAATTTCTAGCACCGGTTTATTACCGATTTGTTTCTCAAAAAACCGGTTTTTTTAGGTTTTTTTAGGTTTTTTCCCTATAGGCTAAATAATCATTAAATAAAACAAATTAACGTGCAAACGAAGAGTTTTCTTCTTACAATTATTAGGCTGAGCATATTTTTTTTAGGCTTAATAATATTATAATGAAAAAAATAGCAATAATTACCTTGGAACAATCTGGGTAAACAATAAAAGAGCTTTACGCAGCACAAACTTTAAAGAAAGATAAATATCATATCAATAAGTAAAATATGGCCCAGCCGTTCAAAAAATGCGTTTCTCTTCTGACAGATCGTCAGTGTTGCTATTTAAACAGATTTATCTGTATCTATACAGATTTTTGACCACGATTTGGCTTACTTTTATATCTACCGATTTGAGAATAAGCACGTATTTTTTTATAAAACTAATAATTCGGTATAATTTATTTATATATATTTTATATTATAGTTAAACGACGCAGTATATCGTTTTATATACACATTGCGCAGGCGTTTTTCAACATAATTGGACAAAATACGCAAGAATTAGATTTAGATACCGAATCGAATGCCGTCATCTATGAATGAACGATAGCTTTTTGTTCCCGTACAAATTTTATACAGATTGTTTGACCTTTTAATACAGATTTATCGAATTGGAATGTGGCAACACTGCAGATCGTGATCGACTGGGCGATGTAACTTTGAACTGGCCTACAATTTACGGCAACATTCTTTAGATCTTTTATTTACATTAATGACGAGTGATAACATTAAAACTCGAATATTTATGCCCATTTACAATAAATTTATTAATTTTGGGCTTAAATGATTACAATTACTTAATTAACAAATATAAAAACAATAGCTTTTAAAAGTAGAACCCTATAAAACGGCTCTGTTTCAAAGTTATGTCAACTGTTTGTATTTGTGGTAAAAAATAATCGAATATTTTTGTAATCTTAATATAATCTGTCGGCATCATATAAAATAAAACGTTATCATTTTATAGTTTAAAATGTACTTATTTATTAGGAATAAGCATGGCGCTACTGCTTGTTGCATTACAAATGTCACGTACGTAACAGAGAATGTTGCACGAGCGTGTGAACTGTGAATGTAACGCGTAATTAAAAACCGATATTTTTAAATAAAAACCGGTGTTTATCGGTTTCTATAAAAACCGGTTTTTCTCCGGTTTTCTTTGAACCGGTTTACATCTCTACTTTGGACCAATCTTGTTCATGGTCCTTCGGCGTCGGATGTGTGTCAGGCGCACATCGATATTTTTGAATCAGCACAGAAAACAGTGGTGGATTGCTACTGAAGTGCTCAACAGAGGGCGCCACCAGCAACCCGAATTAAAGTGAAGAATCACCGGTGGAGGGCGCTTCGGTCGAGTACTGGAGAAGAAGAATAAGCGACAAGTGGAGAAGAAAAAGAAACTACGAAGAGGACATCTAGTGGTCAAACGCGGAACCAAGTGTCAGTGTCAAGAAAAACTGTAAGTAGAAATTCTTATTGTGAGTAGAAGTGAAGTGAACTTTGGACTTAGAATAATTTAGTATAGCTTTAGACTTAGCCTAATATAAGAGAAAACCGGCTGGGACGGGGAACCTATGCCCAATTTTGCAAAGGTATTTTATTGTTCAAACACTTGTAAAATTTTACGATTCTCGGTATCGACTTAGAAAAATTCCGAACTTAATTTTGTTTCAATTATTGTTTATTGATTGGTAATATTAATATAATATTGTTTTCATAGACTTGTATATGTTTTATAATAATTCGTGATGGATACTTTGTTTAAGTTACAAGTTGATAATAAGATTGTCATAGAGAGAGCTAGAACTAATTTTGAAAAAGCTCCAAAAGATCGTATTACTCAGTCATATTTAGAAACAAGATTAGAGAACTTAGAACATAAATGGAAACATTTCGTACATACTCATAAAAATATTATAGAAGAGTCACAGGATACGAAACATGTATATTTTCAGTCAGATATGTACGATGAAGTTGAAGAAAGTTATATTATGTATAAATCTGAATTAAAAGAAAGTTTAGCGTCGTATTCAATTGCATCATCTACTTCTGTTGTTCCTGCAAGTGGAAAGAATATAAATTGTAATGTAAGGCTTCCAAAAATATCTATACCAGTATTTTCTGGCAATTATGCAGAGTGGAGTTCATTTCGTGATTTATTTCTTTCATTGATTCATAAAAATGATACGATTGATGATGTACAGAAGTTGCACTATTTAAAAGGCCACTTAGCAGGCGAAGCAGAGCAATTGTTAAGGCATACTCCTATAACAGCAGATAATTATAAGGAATGTTGGTCGATTCTGAATAAGCGTTACGACAACAAACGATATTTGTGTAATAGTATTTTAAGAAGATTAATCAACCAACCAAATATTGTTATCGAGTCGGCTGAAGCTATAAAAGAACTATTGGATACAACTGTTGACTGCTTGCATGGGTTGAGTTCAGTTGGTATTGATGTAATGACATGGAATGCAATAGTAATTCATATTATTAGCGATAAGTTAGACGGTGAGTCACGTAAGCAATGGGAATCGAAAATCAGTTCATCGGATCAAATACCAACTTTTGAAGAATTTAAATTATTTTTGGAGTATAGATTCAGAGCCTTAGAATATTTAGATGCCAAGCCCAAGACATGTCAGTCAGTTGATCACCCAAAAGTTCTTCACGTTGTTAATTCTAATAATAATGTAATCGACAAGAGTAAAATTATCTGCCCATTTTGTAAAGCGCAACATAGACTGAGTCGTTGTAAACTATTTTGTAAGAAAGACTATTCAACTCGCAGTAAGTTTGTTAAAGACCGTGGTCTTTGTTTTAATTGTTTAGGCCCGAATCATTCTATTAAGATTTGTCGTGTGCAAGCCACTTGTCAAATATGCAATCGAAAGCATCACTCTTTATTGCATCCAAAGGTATCCTCAAATATCGCATATTCTGATGATAATCAAAAGTCTAAAGTAGTAGTCAATTCAGAAATACACAATTTTGGTGCGGTACCAGAACCTGAATCAGAAATTCACACTCATTTTTCGAAAAAGAGATCAAAGGGAGTTTTGTTAGCAACCGCTTTAGTCGAAGCACAAACTAAAACGGGTTCAATGCAGGAGCTGAGAGCCTTATTGGATCAAGGATCCGAAGGATCGTTTATCACCGATTCAGCAGTCCAGTTGCTCGGACTTAAAAAGATTCCAGTAAATGGTAGTATTGCAGGCATAGGGGGTGACGACAAGGCTTTAGCCTCTAAGTTCATGGTTATTGTAACCATTCATTCACGTCACGATCCTAGTTTTAGTATTCAGGTACGAGCACAAGTTTTAAACCAAATAACATCACTTATACCAAGCAAACATACATATAGTACAACACATTGTGATAACTTAAAAAATGTAATCCTAGCTGATCCAAAATATCACACCCCAAGCAAAATTGACATTTTGTTGGGAGCTGATATTTATTGCCAAGTATTAAAAGAAGGTGTTCTCAAATTTTCTCCAGGGCCTATAATTGCTCAAAATACAACCCTGGGATGGATTTTGTCTGGTAACACCCAAGAAACATCAGATTTTAATTTAACATCTTGTCATGCTGTATCTAGCCATCTTTCGGTATACAGCGGCAATAATTTTCCTATGTTTAAAAATAAATTATATGCACATAGTTCAGTGAAGAAACCGAAATCGGAAAGGCTACATGACAACAACCTAGGAGAACTATTTAAAAAACGTAGATTTAGGTTAAATAAACGGATAAATATAGACATTTAAATATAATGATAATAGATAGTCAAGAAAAGAACTTTAAGAAGGAAAATGTAATTTCAGGTTTTCATTTTGATAATAGGTATTTGAATAAAATGGTGATATTGTAAAACATTCAAATTAAACAAGGTGAATATTTTGAATTAATCTCAACCTTTGTTCAAAATAAATTAAAGTAAAGTAAGTGTTCAATATCTTGTGATTTGTAATAATGTTGATGTTCAGTTGAATTTATAGTTCAAACCTATTAAGAACTTACAAGTTTTGTTTGTCAATCAACTTGTGTATTGTCAGCATTCAGTAAATAGTAATATTGTTCATTATTGTCACATATTTATACTTATTTTTGTCTTGTAATGCAGCGTCTCATTCAGCTCACTGTATTAAGATTTTGTATTGGATTACCTCAAAACCCCCTTGACCTCATGGTGGGCGGTTAATGTTTGTTGAAGGACATGATTAAAATATGTCCTTGGTGGGCGGAATGTTAAGACGTATTACAGTATTTTGAACAATAGATGTCGCTAGCATAGAGTTAGCCGGCGATATGGTTACTTCCATGTAATTAAGTATAGAGAAAAGTATAGTTTTTGTTAATTGAGACACAACCAAGGCTATAATAGCAACTATCACCTATATCATAGGATTTCGTGTACTCCAGGGGTGGAACGACCCCAACAAGCACTCTTCAATAAATGAGTTTTTACCGCACCGAGTGTTATCATTGAGGACCTTTGGACCAATCTTGTTCAGTTACGCTCTAGACGAACACTACTCGTCTGCGTTGACTTTCAATTGGGTAAGCTCCATTTTTGTAAACTAGCTGACGTCTTTTAAAATTTTAATGCGATTTAACTATGCACAACATGGGTCTTTTAAGGGATGAGATAGAAGAAAAAGAATAGAAAAGAATGTTGTAATTCATTCATATTTTTAAACAATCACTAAATTCAACAACAATTTTTAATCACAGGGGTGGTTTACAACCATGTAATTCATGATATCAATGACACCCAGACTCAGAGCAAGTATCTCTGCTTTACACAAAGACACTTGCCGGACCCCAGTATCGACCGAGACCCCGACCCCGGGATCCCCGACCCCGAGTCTTAAAGCTGCGCATCCAATTTTGTTTTGCCGAAAAGGTATAAATAAAAAAAACATATATAGAGTCTATGCCTCAAAATCATTTTGGGAAGAAATATAAAGAAAAAAAACTACTAGGTACTACTGCTGAGCCGGGCTTCCTCCAGTTAGATGGAGGGTAATTAGCCTACTGCGCTGGCCAGACGGGTTGGTACAGGGTTTCGTATAAAAAAATCATTCTCTTGCGGCTGTCATCGGCGTTGTCATTTTCTTAACTCTTATGAGACACCCTCAGGAGGGAATGTGGTAGTAACATCATGTATTCTCAATTTTATACACAAAAAGCAACAGCTGGATGCGTCGAGCTAAAGACAGGGCGCTATGGCGCTCTTTAGGGGAGGCCTATGTCCAGCAGTGGACTAATGTGGCCTGATGATGATACACAAAAAGACAAAAGAAAAACAGGTCGAGGAATAATTTTAATTCTTTATCGAAAGCGAAGGAAATACGAGACGGGAGTTACAGCCGATCAAGGTGCACATAAATATATAAAGATGCCTGTGCTCTTGACACTTATTATTTACAACTCGACGCTCCCGAACCGCTTATTTACGATAATGCCTTTCTTATTCGCCTATAACAGTATGTTAGCTAGAGCGAATCTATGACTACTACTGCCCATACAATTACATGGAGGGTTATTAGCCTACTGTGCCACGCTGGCTAGACCGGCTGACACAGCTTGGGCAGTCAAGGATCACCGTCGGTTTTAGTGGGTAGGTCGGGGCGCAATTTACCATCTCTACGCGCCCCGGAGTCCCACATACCCCGGCCAGATATCCATGAGGATCTACGACGTAAAAAAAAAGAGTGATTCTTATCAAGTTTTCCTTTTCCTGTGGCTAGGTTATCAGCCTTGTCATTTCCTTTTGTTGGCTCTTACGACATTCTCAAGATGGAATGGGGTGGTGACACTATGTATTCTAAATCCGTCACCACACGGATAGAAGACAAGTTACAGAACTGCTGCCACGTAATATGACCCTTGGGCAATGTTGTGTTCCTGCGTGTGAGTACGGTCGCCAGAGCTCTCCGGGGAAGCATAGTTTGGTCAGCTGAAGAAATCCACTTTCCCTCTTCTACCAGAGTCATTCTTCAACCTCCAGTGTTATTAGCGTCCATTGGTATTTTTTTTCATGACCCAACTCGGCTGGGCAGCGTTCGGGAAGCTGCAAAAGATTCTCGTCCACATTACCGCAGTGTTTGAAGACAAAAGTCTTCGGTCAATGTATGTTGCTAGTGACGACATTAAGGTACAGAGTCGTGGTCGCTCACTATGGCCTCCATCGGAAGGCTCAAATTCACCCAAAGGGCAATGGAGAGGGCTATGCTCAGTTTCCCTGCGAGATCGAGTCAGAAATGTGGAGAAACGAAGGCGAACCAGAACCAAGTGGCAGTGGGCACATAGCTTGCAGGACCGACGTCCGATGGGGCAGAAAATTCCTCGAGTGGCGACCGCGTTCCGGAAAGCGCAGTGCTAGTAGGCCAATGACCTAGTTAAGGTGAATGTAGGACCGGGTTTTGTGGAAGTCCTTGGGGGATGCCTATGTCCAGCCGTGGACGTCTTTTGGCTAAAATTATGATTATTATGATGAGTATTTTCTTTTTAATAGTACTCTTATTAAAACTGCAATCTAGTTGGGTTGCTAATAAGTAATTTGTGTTTGCCCTTAATTACTACGGAAATAAATAAACTAAGGCAGTGTTCACCAGCAATTGTCTCTAGCATAGTTAAAACTTTCCATTAGCCAGGCTGCATGCTTGAGCGCCAATCTGGTCACCACGACATTTCCGCTGAGTTGAATATTTTAGGTACCTTACTTTTCAAAACTTATTTTAATAGATTCCAAAAAGGAAGTTGATATGGAACTCTATATCTAACAGCCTGGTCTATGCGGTAGTAGAACGTCAAAAAATATATCAAGCTCATCTCAGTCGTAGTGTATTTCATCATCATCATTATTTCAGATTCAATCGAATTTGTATCAAGATTTCCTTCTCTTGTGTTTAGGTGGTCTGCCTCTCGCTAACGCTAACGACACCCTGAGGAAAGTATGGGCTGGTGATATTATGTATTCTAAGTCCGTCACCATACGGACATGGTTGTTTATGACCTGTGGAAAGAAGAATCAAAGACAAGTTACTACTATTACTCCGCCCATAAAAGACCCACTGTTGGGTCAGGCCTACAAGGAGGGTAATTAGCCTACTGTGCCACGCTGGCCAGACGGGTTTGCAGACAAGTTACTACAACCTAAAATAAAGTTGCCTATTCGAAAGAAACGTGCATGTAGGTGTACAGAAACATCCCTGAACTAAAGCCTGTAGAATCTGTTTATACCAGTATAATATCCGCTACAAACATTCTTAGGGAAAAAGGTTTACTCTGAGGGAGGGTATGTCCTTACGACTCTCTAGGGTATCGTATGAGATGTGGAGCCAACTGTTTTTTTTTATTTAACTTCCATTTTACTGTCGTTGCGTTCGAAAGGAGTATGGGATTCCTTAAGATTTCCATCTAATATTAATTCATAACCTCTCTAAATAATTAAATACTTTACACAATTTACAAAGTATATCTTATGTATATTCTTCATTCATATTATATATTTTTTTACAATATTTATAAAAAAAATAAAAACATTTTAAGTATACCTTACGGCATATCTTTTCATATTTTTTTACATAATATATTCTTAAAAAAATTGTTATTCAAAAAATATATATAAAACAATAGAAAACCCGTCGCCAACGAGGTCGATGACCTAAGCTACCGACGGTTCAGGGCTCCAGAGAGAGGAACCTCCTCACGATCCTTGCCGAATCCAGGATGATTGCCTTTTGTATCAGGCCTTAAATCCAGCAACTCAGCGAGAGTTTCCTGAGATGTTGGTCGAAACTCTTCGCGATAAGACCGTTTACTGAAACGACTATCGGCACAATAATTGTTGAATCAACATGCCACATTGCGGTAACCTCGTGTGCAAAATCGAGATACTTGGTGAGTTTCTCTTTTTCGGCTTTAACGAGGTTCTCGTCATGCAGGATAGTGACGTCAACAAGCATTGCCCGGCTCGCCGATCGGTCAATTATTACTATATCAGGCTTATTAGCGGGAATAGTCCTGTCAGTGATAATTGATCGATCCCAGTAGAGCGTGACATGACCATTGTCGAGAACTGGCGCAGGCTGGTATTGGTAGTAGGGCACTTCAGTATCCACCAAACTATATTTAAGGGCAAGTTGTTGATGGACTATCTTGGCCACTTGGTTGTGTCTGTGCAAGTATTCTCCGTTAGCAAGACGAGAACAGCCAGAGACGATATGCCTAATGGACTCTCCTGGACGATGACAGGCTCGACAGATGTCGGCATTCCCATCCTTTAGGACATGTCTCCGATAGTTATTCGTGATGATAACTTCGTCCATAATTGCACAAGCAAACCCTTCAGTCTCCCCGAAGAGGTGACTGAAGCGTAGCCAAGCCACAGAAGCGAGTTGGTCTACGTCCGGCCTAGTGAGAGCCTTGTAGAACCTTCCGTGTAACTCCTTGCTCTTCCATATAGTCGTGCGGTCCGAAATGCTTAACACCTGGGGCTTGCGCCAATTCTGTTTCGCCAAGGATAAAGGTGCACATCCTCGGTTGACAGTAGGAAGTATTCCCGCAGATTGCATACCTTGCGGTTATGTAGGTTTTTGACGTTTAAAAAACCACGTCCCCCACATTTCCGTGGGATATTAAGTATACCTTTATTGTTAACTTGAGTAAATGCAGTATTTGTCATATATTTGCATAAACCACTACTACTTCTCACCCCATAAACGACCCACTGCTGAGTCGGGCCTTCAAGTTACACAGAGGGCAATTAGCCTACCGTACCACGCTGGCCAGGCGACTACGCACCGCGTTTCGTATTACGTTTTCTTTCTCTTGAGGCTAGGTGTACCACCTTATCATTTCCTTTTGTCGGCTGCTACACCTACAGAATTGACTTTTGAAATACATAACTGTAATTTTGTGGTCTTTACATAAACGGGTCTTTTGGCCAATATTTTTTGTCTGATGTTTTGCCATTTAGATAGATTTTTTTTTCATCGTTGGCTGTTTGGCGATTGATTGAGCGCTTGGCTGTTGTGTATCATCACTTTCACTATCACTACATATTATAAAACAAAGCCGCTGTCGTCTGTCCGTCCCTATGTATGCTTAAATCTTTGAAACTACGCAACGGATTTTGAAGCGGGTTTTTTTATTAGATAGAGTGATTCAAGAGGAAGGTTTATATGTATAATACATGCCGTGCAAAGCCGGGGAGGGTAGCTAGTCAACAAATAAAACTTAGGGACAACCTTCTGTCAATGGTCTTAGAAATGTTTTTGTAGTATGGAATCCATTATGTGTATTAGGTTGTAGTCTACGCAACCCAATGGCGAAAGGCATTGATCCTTAAATTTTGAATGAGTGTGCGAAATGGGTCGAAGGAAATGCTCGAACCGATTGAGATTACTAAACTATTGGGGAAATCCATACTCCTTATTCAGAGTATTCTGGCATGATTCCAAAATCAAACACGTTCTGTATCTTAATTTAGAATATAGGACCAAAAAAGAAGGAATTTAAAATACATTGAGCTTCGCCTTATTCTACCTTAAGTTGATTTAGGGAGCGATTTATCTGTATTACGGGGGCTGTTAACGATCGCAAATGTGACAAGCAGAATCAGACCAAGTCATCATCATCATTTCAGCAAAAAGACGTCCACTGCTGGACATAGGCCTCCCCCAAGGATCTCCACAAAGGCCCGTCCTGGGCCACACGCAACCATTGCTTTCCGGCGGCCTTAACCAGGTCGTTGATCCACCGTGTGGGAGACCTACCAGAACTGCGCCTTCCGGAACGCGGTCGTACTCGAAGACTTTTCTGCCCCATCGGGCGTCGGTCCTGCAAGCTATGTGCCCTGCCCACTGCTACTTAAGTTTGGCAATCCGGTGGGCTATCTCAGTGGCCCTGGTTTTCCTGCGTATCTCCTCATTTCTAATTCGATCTCGCAGGGAAACTTGGGTGACTTTGAGCCTTCTGATGGTCCAGACTTAGTGCCTCCGGTTTACACAAAAACACTTGCCCGACACCGATATCGAACCGGGAACACGTGATCCAAAGGCGCCACCTCAGACCGACAAGGCAGGCGACTACTACTACTACTGACTCACATAACATTTAAAACCAATATCAATCCGTTTGCGTACGTGGTGATCTTTGCTGATTTTTATACCGTCAAAGCTTTTAAGGAGGAAACTATTAAGAACTTATATATAATACTAGCGCTCTGCCACAGCTTCGCACGGGTGCAATTGTGTATGTACAATAAACTTTCCTCTTGAATCACACACACATATCTATTAAAAAAGCCGCTTCAAAATCCGTTGCGTAGTTTTAGATTTAGGCATACATAGGGACGGACAGACGACAGCGACTTTGTTTTATACTATGTAGTGATAGTAAAGTGCTTCTTCCTAGCTACCGTGACCAAGAGGCTAATTGTATGGCCTGTAGAACTTGGAATACAGATACGATTACAGAAATAGTTTCTAGATAAGTGATCGATAAATAAAGTATCTCTAAAAAAGAGGTTAACAAAGATGCTTTCAAATAAAACAAATTCGAAACAAACAAAATAAACACAAAGTTAACTTACTTTTAAAATAACATACTGGGACAATTAATTTGCCAAGTGAAATGTAAATAACTTAAAGTGATGAATTTTGTTCAAACTAAAATATATTGCAGTATCACGAGATGCATTCATCTTAAATAATATAATTCAAGTATTCCATCAAATTTTAGTACATTGCAAACTTATGCAAACATGACGGCGATAAGAGTGTCATTTCTCTTGATCATGTCTAGACATTGAAGAATAACGGGGGACTTGTCTCTATATTCACAAAATTTAGAATTCTACTTTCGGTCCCTCTAAGATAATAAGAAATATTATTTCGATAAAATTTGTTGTACTTTCATTTTTAACAGAAAATGTAATGTATAACAGTAAAAGAGACAGTGAGATCTGATGGTACTCTGACACATACAATAAATTGTAAATTGGCACACACAGATAGATACATGCACGCTCAGTCACACCACCGACCACCAACTCAACCCAAGCGGCATCTTCTACCAAGGGTATAGTTACCATCTATCGCCATTGCGGAATCCACGGAGAGGCGGCGAGAGATGAGGAAAAGGCCCACCAGGTATGCAGACCATACTTCCCCGCTCGGGAGGAGTGAATCCCGTGGCGCTGGAGTCGGGCAGTCGAGGATCGCCGTTGGTTTAAGTTGGTAGGTCAGGGCGCAATTTACCATCTCCACGCGCCTCTGGGACCATGCCACGCTGGCAAGACGGGTTGGCACAGGGTTTGTATCAAGTTTTCTTTCTCTTGCTAGGTGATCTGTCTCTTGCGTTCCTTTACTCGCCTCGGCGGCTCACCAGGTGACATCCGTCACCGCACGGAATACGGTGACGGATTCATAAGACTAGATACTTGAAATTTGGTAGGAATATTCATTTCACTGAGTATGAGGTCAGCTAAGAATGCATTTTACGAAATTCCAGAAAAGGGGGGGTTGTGGCGGTTTAATTATTTGGCAAAACAACGTTTGCGGAATCAGCTATAGTATATTATATTTTATAACCCTATTTTTATGGAAATCAGGCTTGAATGGTCTTATTAATGTCTGCCATAATTCAGTTCAGTATTGCTATAGATTTTAATTTAAATACTTTGGTTATTTAGGCATTATGATTCAAATCCTTAGGCGAGTTTTATAAAATCACACCTTGTCATGTATGTATCACAATGGTAATGTGGTCTCTCGCGTGTCCCGGTTGTGCATTGTCATTTGGACGGTTGCTCTCTCATGATGGAGGATTCAACTATTTAAAGTTAATTTCAACAGAAAGAATATGTCGGAAAATAATAACCTAAATGTGTTTATATAAATATGAGTTACTTATTTAACAGGAACATAGTAACGCAAGATTAAAAATTATCGTCCTTTTCAAGCTTAATCAAAAGTCTTTCAGATGCTGTATACGGACCGTGGACTTAAAATACATTTTCCAGATCATATATGCGTGTTTTACCACCAAGACAGTAGCCTAACTCTGGTATCAATGCAATGATTTAAGCTTAGCATGCCCTACAAAGCGTCTATTTTTAAGATTTTACTTTGTTACAGGTTCTGGTTCTTATAACGTAGCTTGTATTCGTATATACGTAATGTTCACAATACTCAATCTCGGAAGGTAGTTAAATAAATTTACTACGCCGAGGAGTCGTAGCACTACGAATGCTACGTCGTAGTCAATATCAGCATCGAGATTGAAAGAAATCCGAGTAAAGCTTGCTACCTTAATCTGAAATTCAGTTTATAGTATACCGTAGTTGTATGTACACTGTAACCATGTTGTAAATTAAAAGCAGTCTGGTGCCATGTAACATTTTTCCATGTTGCTCCGTGTGGTGTCGGATTTAGAATACATAGTGTCACCACCTCATTCCATTTTGAGGTCGTCGTAAGAGCCGACAAAAGGAAATAACAAGGCCGGAAGCATGAAACGAAACCCTGTGCCAACCCGTCTGGCCAGCGTGCCACAGTAGGCTAACCCTCCCTGCGATGGGAGTAGGCCGTACTCCGTAATGTGTGAAACGATATAATTTCCAATACATAAATAAAATTAGTCCACCGTATTCACGCTTCCAAAGTCCAAAGGTATATTTTTACAACAGTTTCTTATTTGGTATTCGCTTTATGTGGGTACAAGTTCATAACTCATTCCAGGCTTAACAACTTCAAAGCGAAGAGCCTAATCTTGTCGCATTAACAATATGAACGCATTTATGCGGTAAAGCCCTTATAATTAATGTGTTCATTAGGGAGGGCACAAACATTGAAAAGAAAGTACCTAGCTAGAACGGAGTTTTTCTGCTCGGAAAACCAGCATTAGAAACAGCCTCTTGAAAATGTAGAGCGCTGACTAAACAGCGTCTCAAACGTAGAGTTCACGCAACACGTGCTACTAAATAGATATACCTTTTATTGCTCAGCAAGGTTTTGACGATGAATGGAATATATATTCATAACAATACAATACACAGTGTCACCACCCCATTTCAATCAGGGGTTTCGTAAGACCCGACAGAAAAGGAAAACTTGATACGAAACCCTGTGTCAACCCGTCTGGCCAGCATGGCACAGTAGGCTAATTATATCTATGTAACTGGAGGAAGCTGGACTCAGCAGTGGGTCATATATGGGTTGAGTAGTAGTACTATATAGGGTGTAAAATAAACCCTTTAGCCGTAAAGAATCGATAGGAATACAGATGTAGTATAAAATTTTCAGAAAAAAACGAAGTTTTTTTATGTTAACGAAAATATGTATATGAATGTCGTCCGGTACGCTGTACGACATTCATATCTTGCCTTAACAATATTTATAGGCTCTTCGGTTATTTCTATTGGTTCTTTACGTTTTAGGCTATAAAATCTGTTATCTATAAAATCTGCAAGATATTATTTAAAGTTTAAAAACCTACACTTGTCACGTACACACATATAGTTTTGGTATATAATCATACTAACGACCCACCCCGGCTTCGCGCGGGTGCTATGACGAACATCGAAATTTATCAGTGTTTCTCAACAATATATTATGCATGTATTATACATATAAACCAGTCTCTTGAATCACTCTATGTATTAAAATAAACCGCTGCAAATCCGTTGCGTAGTTTAAAATATTTAAGCATACATAGGGACGGACAGTGACTTTGTTTTATACTATGTAGTGATAGTAAAGTTATGTACACAATTTTTTATATCACAAATGACTTGCTCGCGTAGGGCCAGACTGGGTAAATAAAATATTTTAACAATGCTTTATTTTTGGTATATTCTGTTTCACCCGCAGCAAATAACATTAATCATAATAATCGCACACAAACATGAGTCTACATTTTCCCCGTGGTTAAATAAACTGAGCAACTGATTCATTGTAGACGCCATTCATGCGCTGACTAATTTAGATTCGGGATATTAAAATAATTGGAACAAAGTCCCACTGAATTGTTGTACCGCGACGTACCAAGTGAAAGCTGCAATGTAGCGGTGAAAATCATAAAACGTGCTAACCATAAACTGTCGACTATGGTTTATAGCACGCGAGAAGAATGCCAGTATCGTCACAGGCCCCCATTTCCCTTGATTGCATATTATATTTCATAGACAGTCCTCACGTTCATTGTTAGTATGATGTAAGCATTGCCATAATAAAATTGTACTAAGGAATTTGTCCAGCGGAATGTTGGAAGAACAATATAAGGATGATGGATACAAATAAATAAAATTAGAGTGTCTGTTAATAACCGATTTGCATGTATACAGGGCAAATTTAAGAAAATTTTTGTTTTTAATTTTGTCTTTCTGTTTTTTATTTTGCTAATCTCTGAAATGGCCGGCCCGATTTTGACTGGACTTACACTGGCAGATAGCTGATGTAACAAGGAGTTACTTATGCTACTTTTATTAAATCCCCCCCCCCCGCGCTTTTCAGGAGCCATAGATACTGAGTTTTATACATTGTTATATACCACGTAGACGAAGTCCCTGATTGAAGCTAGTTATTTCTAAGATTCTACTTTGGGATGTGTTTATTTGATGATGACCTCACAAACCCAATCCGTTTTTGAGATTGAATATGGCGCGGACGAGTTGCCGGCTAGGGATGGAAAATCGTACTGATACTACTTGGATTGACTAGGGATGGAAAAGTATTAAATCTTTAACAACTTTTCTAAATCATAATTTGTGCCATGCACGAATTTAAGACGGAAAAAAAGACATTTTTTTTTTTATAATTTTGACATATTTTGTCTACTACTTCACTTTTATTTAGTCATTCTTGTGTTTTTTCTTCATCAAAGACTACTATCAAATTAACACATTCGCTACATAGTTGACCAGCTTGCTTATTAGTATTCTGTTGTTCACAACGTGAACGCACGTTTTGGCGAATAATTAATAAGTGTAGGCATACAATTTTAACATTTATCCGCCGCACTGTCATTCTCAGGGCAAAGCCTGTTGTGGACGGTCTCATGAACTTTGGGTTAAAGTACTGAAGGACTCTCGAAAGTTACTAACAAAGATACAATTCCATAAAATCAAAACGCCAAATGGAACTTTGCTTTCAAGTAGAAAGAGCTCAAAATGGAATGAAATCGGAGTTTAAAAGTTGTACGCGTTTTCTTGGGTCGTGAGAACAGAGGGAACCGAAGCAATTTCTGAAAAACGTGACAAAGGTAATAAAAAAGGACAGTGTTTTGTATTGTGGCCGTGATGGGCTGCGTGTTAAGCTTGGGAAACGGCGCAAATGAACTCACTTATATTTCAACGGTTGCACCCGCTGATCGTACCCCACCCACGGGTTTCTATCACCATAACATTGTGTTTTCGAAAGTAATTCTAATTGCAGGAAATGATGTTTTCACGGTTCTGATCGTATTATTTTATTTTATTCCCAATGTTTCAGACACATTGCAGTGTCCGTGGTCGCGGGACGACTGGATGGCATTTCCTGCAATGTGTAAAGATCGTGAAAACCTAATACATCATTAAGTAATTCTAAATATGAACACTTATAACTACACCAAATAGAGTGCAAATTTCTCCATATCATTCCAATATAACATAGTATTTTATTTCTAACTAGTGGCCCGCCCCGGCTTCGCCCGTGCAAAGCGGGGGTGTGTTATACATATAAACCTTCCTCGTGAACCACTCTATCTAATAAAGAAAACCGCTTCAAAATCCGTTGCGTAGTTTTAAAGATTTAAGCATACATAGGGACGGACAGAAAACATCGACTTTGTTTTATACTATGTAGTGATATTGAAAAAAATACATTGATATGCGGACTTGCTCTCAAGCCATTTATCTAATAGATAACTTTATTTAAGTCATGTTAATAGCTGCATGTTATTGATGCTTTTTTCCCGCGTACGATAAGCTTATTTTGTGTATTTACAACAATATTACACACACTGTATGAGAGCAGATTGACGCATCCAGTTGGTTTTGGTTTACGTACTTATAAGAAAACTTATTTCTTATTTTTCTGTGACATAAGAAAACCTGCCCTCTCAAGCTCTCAAGCGTTTGTTACCAAATTTGATCCGTTGACAAAAGAGCAACTACAGCCTTCCTTGCCGGCTCTTCTCTAGATCGGCATAGAACCGGTGGTAGCTTGATTCAAAAGCATTTGTTACATTTAACACACGACATTTAAGTCTAGTCTATCATCTTCATCATCATCACCATTTCAGCCTAAAGACGTCCACTGCTGAGCATAGGCCTCCCCCAAGGATTTTCACAAAGGCCGGTCCTGGGCCGCCCGCATCCATCGTTTTCCGGCCTTAACCAGGTCATCGGTGCACCGTGTGGGAGGGCTACCAGCACTGCGCTTTCCGGAACGCGGTCGCCACTCAAGGACGTTTCTGCCCCATCGGGCGAGATCTATTTGATTAAAGTTAATTTTCATTTTGAATAATCTGTACGTTCTCTTGTATTTCAAATAATGGCAATACAACATAGGTGTTTTGTAGACTCTTCTGTATGGAACATCTATTCTAACCAACTATAAATGTATCTTGGACTTTCTAAAAGAGTTGTTGAGCGCAAAGGAGCTCATTATTGTAAAACAAAAAAACTGCCAAGATAGTTTATAAGGCTACTTCGCTAATATGTGGACAACAAAAATGTACCCTAAAGAAAGATACACAAATATTCGAATAAAAAAATGGATTCAGTCACAAATGTATATCTCGTTTTCAGTGCGAGGCCACACAGAGGTGCGTGTTGAACTGCAGATGGACCGGTGGGCTGCTCGCGGTGGCTCAGTGCGTCTCCGCTGCATCCACGACGTTCCTCCACATCTACTCGACAAAGTAGTATTCCTTCGACACGGCACCAAGATCTTCCAGTACATTAGAGATCGGAAACCACCTTATAGGAACTTCACTACACCAGGCGCTGTTCTTAATGTAAGTAAAATATGTTTAAAGATCCAACCACAATACGTTAATCAATTGGCACACCGAGAGAAAAAAAAATAGACGAAGTTCTGAATCAGATGACAAGCTTAATATTTCTGTTAAATAGTCGCACTACAGCTGTTTTAATCAAATCAACTCATCAAATTATTAACGTGTAAAATGTAGATCATAGACAAAATGTTTTATTATTCGAATAATCTAATAAGTTACAGTAAACGACAAAGAAGTCGGAAAGTTTAGTGAAAACAAGTCGTTGTTGAACGAATGAACATGAGGTTTGTTAACAACATTTTTTTTTGAGTAAATGCCGGCTGCTTCTACTACTAAGTCCATGCATGACCCACTGATGAATTGGGCCTGCTCCCATTACATAAACGGTAATTAGCCTACTGTGCCATTCTAGCCAGACGGATTGGGCTGAGCTTCGTAACAAGTGTTCGTTCTCTTGCGGCTAGGTTTTAGGCCTCCTCATTACCTTTTGTCCGCTCTTACGGCGCCCTCAGGGTGGAATGCTATAGAACACTATGCATTCCAAATATAAATAAAATAGCGACCCGCCCCGGCTTAGCACGGGTGCAATGATGAACATCTAAATTTATCAGTGTTTCTCTACAATATTATGCATGTCTTAAACATATAAACATTTCACTTGAATCACTTTAAAAAAACCGCTTTAAAATCTGTTGCGTAATTTTAAAGATTTAAGCATACATAGGAACGGACAGACGACAGCCACTTTGTTTTATACTATGTAGTGATGATGATAATGATGATACCTTCACAGAATACACAAAAAACACTACAGTAATAAAAAAGTTTCACTTGTCATAATAGTGAGGTTCTTAATTTCTTACAGATTAATACCAATTTAGAGCAAACGAGACACCATTAATTAAAAATTGCATAATCTACCGATATACTATGAGTTAGTGTGAGGATAATGTCAAATAATAGTATTCCGTACATTTAAATAATGGGATATTACTTGATCTTTAGTGAGTTTACCACAGAATTGCGGCTATTCGTAATATTGAGTTCAAAATTTATAGGCAGGTACACGCTTGGCAAGAGGCTCTAAGATAAAGCCAGTGGTTTAGCACAATAACTAATGGCCGGTTAGAGCTTTTTGAAGTAAGGCGTATATTTTGTTGAATAACATCATAATAACATTGTAATTTTGAATCCTAAAACTGAAAGAAAGTTATAGAACTTTTCACTCGTACATGTAATAAAATTTCCCTCATAAGATTAGAGAAAGAATAAAAGAAAGAAATAAGAGAAGAGAAGAAATTAGAGGATTCTCCACTCAGCATTAATGAAACTATAATCCAAACTAAAATATAACCTACTGCAGTCAGTACTAGATATGAAATATCATGTTTACTATTTTTTTATCGGATTGCATTATATTTTTGTCCGTGTGGTAACGGATGTAGAATACATTGTGTCACCATCCCATACTATCCTGAGGGTGTCGTAATAGCCGATAAAAGGAAATATCTGATAACCTAGCGGCAAGAGAAGAAAAACTTGATACGAATCCCTGTGCCAACCCGTCTGGCCAGCGTACAGTAGGCCAATTAGCCTCCATGTAACTAGAGGATGCCCGACTTAGCAGTGGGTCATATAAGGGCTGATTAGTCGTATATTTTTTTATGTCCTTTTAAGTGTTTTTATTGTAGATAACTATGACATTAAGATTGATTACGTTTGTACCTTCGACGCATTATTGCTTACAACGCTGATCAGAGCTATCAACAATAATGTTATAACAAAACCAAAGCGCCAAAGAGTTACACAGCAAAATTAACAAAATAAAACATTAGTAACAACAATGTTATATTTGAGGCTTTTCTCACTAAATTAATTGCAGCGCTACTTCCTCAATTCAGCCAATGATTAATCTTTATTGGCTCATAATAACCGTAAACTGTTACGTTGCTTCTAAACGTTTATCAAACTAGTTTGCATGAAACTCCCGTGGAAAGGCTTGAATATTAATCAGTGTTATACCGGCGAAAGGGTTGGTTGATAAGCAATTAAGTAATTTTTTCCTACTTCTGGGTTCCGCTAGCTCATAAATAACGTTTGTTGAATAGTTTATGTAGGAGAGGAAACTTTTCATTTTTGGAAAGTTTCCGTTTCATCGTCACTTCATGTTAAATACGGTATACCACACACACACACACTTTAACAGTGTTGACGGTAATTGATACGTAGGTTAAGGATCATCTCGCTCAGAGTGATGTTAGATGTGTTCATCATATCGTTCATGTCCTCCGTGATTCGGAAAGCTCGGATGCCTGTTATCATTCTAACATAGGTGGCCGAAAACTGACAGCTGTTTTAGTCAAATGATGACCGATGGCCCCACTTAACTTGACTTGTAGGGCAGTGTAAGAGACACTATTTTCCCTCCACGAAACTGAAAGAAGCCCGACCCAGCAACGGTTTGCATATATAAAACTTGCGTAGAGCCAAGCGGAGGGTTGAAATTGCTACGCAAATCATCAGTCCGTTTCAAATATATAAATTACTAGCGACCCGCCCCGGCTTCGCACGGGTGCAATGATGAACATCTAAATTTATCAGTGTTTCTCTACAATATTATAAATAAATAAATAAATAAATAAATAAATAAATATCCTTGGACATTTCACACAACGCCATCTCGTCCCAAGTTAAGCAACTTAATGCTTGTGTTATGGTAACGAGATGGATAATAAACTACTTATATAATTTTATTTTTTTTGTAAATACATACATATTATAGATAGAAATGACACCCAGACTCCGAGCTAGTGCCTCTGGTTTAGACAAAGACACTTGCCCGACCCCGGAATCGAACCCGGGACCCGTTGATCCAAAGGCGGCACATCTAACCACTAGACCAACGAGGCAGTATGTATGTATGTATTATACTTAAAAACCTTCCTTGAATCACTCCATCTATTAAAAGAAACCGCTTCAACATCCGTTGCGTAATTTTAAAGATTTAAGCATACATAGGGACGGACAGACGACAGCGACTTTGTTTTATACTATGTAGTGATAGTGATAGTGATTATAATAACTCTTTACTTATGTAATGCACATGAATTTTTGAGGTCACTAATATCTACAATCTACTCATTGATATTAAAAATGAAATAGTGCTTCATGATCTACATCTCAATCCTTAGAGACCCACACTCCACTATCCGGTAGCCCAACGGTTTCCCATCGGCAAAGGGTTTGTTGCGAGTTTTCCTTCTCTTGTGGCTAGGTTTTGGCTGCCTTGGCATTTCCTTTAGTGGGTTTTTACGACAACCACAAAAAGGAATGCAGTGGTAACACTGTATATTGGTATTACAGCTATTAAATCTAACAAATTCTGTTTAAAGTCACGAATCTGATGAACTGAAAACAATCGGTGACAGTGTTTAATTGCAGTACTCCAAAATGATATAAAGCGAAAACATTTCACTAATTGCCGGCAGCCATTTTGTTGGCACAGAGTGCCAATTATAAACGTGCTACAAAAATATAGTTTCACTACGCCTAAGTGTGGCAAATTAGTTTAGCGTACTTGAATAATTACATTGATTAAAATATAATTTGTGATTATTTAGAAACGTATTTAAATAAACAAAAGGACAATATTTTTAGGCATATTTTCCTTCTTATCTTTTTTTTATTATTTGCTATATTATAAAGATTTATAAAATATAATTCGAACCATAGAGGGCCATAGAGAACATAGATTACACCTGGTTTATGAAATAGTCCTACCAATAAATTATCAAGGATATAATTTGACAGTGCCATTAAAAGTATACCAAATGGAAAGGCAGCAGGAAATGACCAAATCTACATAGAGATGTTAAAGTACAATGATAGCGAAATATTGATGACCGAGCTATATCAATTAATTCAGAACATGTATTTAACGGGACAAGTCCCCAATGATTTTAAAGTGAGCAAAACTGTAACTCTACCGAAAAAATTAAATACACTTAAATGTGAAGAACATAGAACTTTAAGCTTAATATCACATGCCTCTAAAATACTTCTTAAAATTATTCAAAATAGAATTCGATAAAAAGCGGAAAGCTTCGTAGCAGATGAACAATATGGTTTTCAGAGGAACAAAGGTACGAGAGAAGCAATATTAGCATTAAAATTAATTACCGGCAGAAGAATGGATTTGGGCCTAGACACTCACATACCTTTCATAGACCTAGAGAAAGCGTTTGATAGGGTAGACTGGAAATTAATGATGGAAGCTCTCAAGCATGCTGGATTGGATTACAGAGACAGAAAGGTTATCCTAGAATTATACAAAGAACAACAGACGATCATAGAAATTGGCGAACATCAAGGAAGAGCAGAAATAAGAAAAGGAGTAAGACAGGGTTGTCCACTATCACCGCTAATATTTAACATTTTTATAGAATGCGCTATTAATAAGATTAAAATCAAGTCAGAGGGAGGTGTCAAAATTAACGGCGAAAAGATACACTTCATAAGATTCGCGGATGACATAGCAGCTTTAGCAGAAAGTAGAGACCAATTACAAAAACTTTTGGAGTCCATGAACAAAATTTTCAGAGAATTCAGCCTAAAAATAAACGAAACAAAAACAAAAATGTTAGTAACATCCAAAAATACACGCTTACACACACCAATTATTCTAAATTCCAAACCAATCCAACAAATAGACAATTTTAAATATTTTGGCAGCTCCATAACACATGAAGCCAGATGTACGGCAGATATAATTACTCGAATAGCAATAGCAAAAGCAGCATTTAACAACAAAAAACACTTATTCGGCTCTAAAATAGCAAAGAACATCTGAAAACGCTTAATTAAAACGTACATCTGGAGCATAGCAATGTACGGATCAGAGACGTGGACAATGACACAAAGAGACAGAGAAAGATTGGAAGCATTTGAAATGTGGTGCTGGAGGAGAATGGAAATAATAAGCTGGATGGAAAAACTAACAAACCAAGAAGTATTAGAAAGAGTAGAAGAAAGGAGAAGCCTGTTGACCTGCATAGACAACTGGAGAGGAAAGATGATTGGGCATTTGATACGACACGACACACTTATGACAACTATCATAGAAGGGAAGGTAGAAGGGAAGAGAGGACGAGGAAGACCTAGGAGAAGCTTTTTCGATCAAATTAAGGAAAAAGTGAATGTCGGTTCGTATCAAATGGTCAAGGAGCTAGCAGAAGATCGAGATGCTTGGAAGAAACTCCACCGACAAGAGCATCGCTCTTAAATTTAAGAAGAATAATTAAGCATAGCAGTCTTCAACGTTCATTTAGTATATCCGACTAGTCCCCATCATTTTACATAAAATATTATATATATTTTGTTTAATATCTTCAATAAAAATTCAAGAGCTAGGTCCTGTGAAAAATTATCGTTAAACATATCAAGTAGCTATAACTAATTAACGCTTAAGTACTTAGAGAAGAACATTAACTCAATTATTTCATATAGGTACGCAATTAAAAAGCCATTAGCACTATTTAAACCTATATAGCTTGTACGACTGTTTTTACTCAGGATCTGTCAGAATCGGATTAAGAGGGAAGAGAATAGATGTGTTACATATTTAGCGAGATGTTTTATAAATTATTAGTTGGTGCGATGCTACGTATTTATTAATTATGTTATTTACATAAGTAATACAAAACCAATAAAGTTTTTTATACCGTCATCTTTTAAACTTATGAAAATTTAACCCCTGTAAAAGCTTTCGTAAACGTATTAGACCTTTAAATATTTATAACACGGATACCCTTCCTGTATTTCATCAAAATCGGTCAAGCCGTTTTGGAGGAGTATAAACACTAAAACTGTGACCATAAATTTTATATTTTAGAAGATGTAGTCCTATGATCCTATGAGTGAACATATTTAAGGGTTCCAACCTAGATCGGAGTATATTAGAATAACTATTATTTAGTAGTTACCAATTATGTATCCTGTTAAAAATAAATTCGCCTAGAATTCAAATACATATAAACAGGACAAAATGTACAAGAACTAGAAAAAAAAGTAAGCATCAAGAGAAAAATACCAGCGAGCATTAGTAATATCTTCCTTTCTTTCTTTTTCTAGGAATAGGTAAATTATCGTTCCATGCATATCGATCCAATAAACATAACATATTATGTATATAACAGCCACCATAACTTCAAAATAATACTTCTAGTTACACCAAATCTACAAGCCACCTAGTCATAAATAATTTCCGCTGATCCGATCCCGAACTACTTTCCATGATTTGTTTTTTTAACCCTACTAGTAGATGCCGGTGGGCTAGGTAATGGACCAGCCGCAGTTAATTTTCCGGGTCAGAGCTACCTCTAGTTAGCAAACGTTTCGAGTTCGTGTGTGTTCACTTGCGATGCCGTACGCAAATTTTCTGAAGTTTGGAAGCAATCTAGCGCAAAAAGGTTATATTCCATGCCCTGGAGGATTTCTTTAAGTATTTGGCCCTCTACAATAAATATACATACTTCTATGATTGAGACTGGATCAACATAATATTTATATACAAAATGCTTATCTACGATCTCACCTTCTTGTGTATTTTTTACGTCGGTGATCCTCATGGATACCCCATTGGGGATTGGCCGGTTTATGTGAAACTCCGGGGCGCGTAGAGATGGTAAATTGCGCCCCCACCTGCCCACTAAAACTGAATGCTCGAATGCCCAAACCAAGGCCATAGGATTCACTTCCAATAGAGTAACATGCTCAATGACATCTAACATCTCACCTTATTGAAGGTGTAGATAATCTAGGAGGAACCTAGCTTACCCTTGAGATGCCTATTCTCTTTGTCTTTGAGTAAAACATTTTTTATTAATTAAAGTTTTTAGACTAACGCGATTTTCACACATTTTAAATAATTATGACACGGGTCTTAATCGCGGAAATATTTTGAAGGTAAATACCTTATACTGCCTGACGTTTCGGCGTCACCTACGGACACCAAAGGACGTTATACCCTTTCAGACCCCAGGCGTCTACAAAGTCGACTGCAGCTGCGGTAGCTCCTATATCGGGCAAACAAAGCGAACTGTCGCAGAGAGAATTAAGGAGCATATTGCAGCTGTCAAAAACAGACAGGTCAATAAGTCGGCGATTGCGGAGCATCTACTGGAATCAGGACCAAACCATTGGATTGAGCTACATAAGCCAACCATCCTCTCCACAGACCGTCACTATTATTCAAGAATTGCGCGGGAAGCGATTGAAATTAAAAAACATACCAGCTTTAATAGAGAGGATGGTTACCGTTTATCATCATCGTGGAATCCAGTTTTTAGTGAATGTCATCTCCGTAATAAAAAACCAATCCGCTCGTGTGTAGACGTCGTTAGTGTGGTGTGTCGGAATACCGACAATTTACAAAAGCTAACAAATTGTGAAGAGCAAGCGAGGGTAGGCATGGAGACCCGAGCTTCACGAAGACGGCGCTGAGCTACATCCATCAGTCAGCCTGTGACCACGGCTGGTGTAACCCACGCCGAAACGTCAGGCAGTATAAGGTATTTACCTTCAAAATATTTCCGCGATTAAGACCCGTGTCATAATTATTTAAAATTTTTTATTAAACCAAGTAACTTTTTTTACTTACTCATCACTGCACCTATTTCACCTATTTGACTGCCTCGTTGGTCTAGTGGTTAGATGTGCCGCCTTTGGATCAACGGGTCCCCGGTTCGATTCCGAGGTCGGGCAAGTGTCTTTGTCTAATCCAGAGGCACTGGCTCGGAGTCTGGGTGTTATTTCTATCTATAATATGTATGTATTTACAAAAAAAAAATGTATATATGCAGTTTATCATCCATCTCGTTACCATAACACAAGCATTAAGTTGCTTAGCTTGGGACGAGATGGCGTTGCGTGAAATGTCCAAGGATATATTTTATTTAAACAGTATGTTTAATTATCAAACGGACATTTACCCAAACTGACACCATTAATTGTTAACAGCGTGATTATATTTCCCTTGCATTATAGAATGCTATGTATGTGTTTATGTGACGATTGTTTGTAGTATATGCTGAATTGATTTCACCCGACTTGCCAACGTGGCACACTAGTCTAATTTCCCTTCATGAAGTTGGAGGAAGCCCGACTCATTAGTAAGTCATTTATGGACTGAAATGATTATGATAAATTATTGCATAATGTTAATGGTCACGTTGTGCCTATTTTATAACAACCTTTTGCAAAATAAATCTGTATTATTTCTTTTCCCAAAATATTTGCTTCCACGCAATAAAAAGTGGTTACCTCACAGGAAAAGTTCGCAGTAAACACCAACGTTACACCATTCCATTGTATAAGTCTTAATGAATTAAATGCCTTCCCGTCAGCTATTCACGGAGCGGTTACACGTAACTTAGTAGACACGCGTTATCAATTTGTTAATATCATCTTTCAAATAGGATTTATTTAGGAACGTTTATGTGCCTTTTAATAGAATAATACACTGAAACTATATATTAACAAGTGATATATCGGTTATATGACTGTTACATTTGAATAGATTTTTTCAATTGTAGAATAGAAACAAAATGAATATAAAATGAAGTACAGGAGTGAGAATAGTTTTCAAACCAATATGGCGGGTTTCTCCTGACTTATTAAATAAATGGCTTCACGGAAGCGCAGTTAGGAAATTATTATTCATTTTCATAGGGTTGTGTCAATCTTGTAATCACAAATGCAAAACTATTCTTCTTCTTCTAGCTAGATATATATATTACTAATACTACTTCTAAATACCTATTTTAACTTCTTGTTCTTTTCCCAATTTTGTTGGGGTCGGTACCAGTCTAAACTGATTTGGTTACCACTATTTACACGGATCGAGTGCTGTCATGGGATAACCGGTAATGGTTAGTCCAGCTGTCACTTTTTACGCTACTACTGACAGACGTGCAACGACTGCCATAGATGATGAAATACAATGACGGCTTCACGTACCCTGCGGAATACTAAAATATATTTTTTTCTCAGTCCATTAATCAATTAAGTTGGCCTTGTCGGCGGCCTACTGTGTCCTGGGACACACAGGTTGGCCCAGGATTTCACATCAAATTCCTCTCTCACGCCTAGATTTTGTGCCCGTACACTTCGCCGATATGACAACCACAAAATGCAACCTATCGGCAACACTATGAATACTGAATACATCGCGAAAATTTAAATTTGTGTTGCAAATTTTTAGCAGGAAATGTTGACAACCCCGGCTAAAAATAACTTTGCATGCATACAAGTCATTCAATGCTAAAGAAGGGCGGATCACGTCGACCTCACACAGTAGCAGCGTTGGAGCATTGGGAATATACTCAGCGGTAATCCAAGAGGCCAAATGGAACTAACAATTGAATTTTAAATTCAACCGCCTTTTGTTGTATAGCATCATCTATCTGCAGTTAAGGTAGAAATTGCATCGTTAGAGAATAGACAGCATTCTCGCTTCTAGATCAAATAAAAATCGTTGAATTAAAAAGTGCATTGGCTCCGTTGATACTGTGGATAAGATGTGAAAAGTTTCTTTGCTGATTAGTGGCCTATATTTAGAATAGAATAGACAATTGCTTAATTGTATAAACCAATTATGGCGTCCACAATCGTCAACGAATACATAATTTCTAGAACACTACTACCAGGTCAGACCGTGGCACCAACCGAGAAGACATGGCGGAAGAAACTCAGTGGGCTTGTCTTGTTTTTTAAACGCCATATTACAATGACCGTGTACATATAACTAACTAGATTGACATCTTAATCAATTTAATATCTCACATTTCAAGTCAAACCAGTCTTAAGACTGACAGATAAAGCAATTTTACTCTATAAATAAAATATATTCCCATTCAGTGAGAGTTTGAGCAAATCGGACCTGTTGAATACAATAGAAACTGATGGTATTGTTATGACTATGTCAATATATTGAATAAGGTATTTGCATAAATTTCTACTTATTTGTATTGCGTGACTGTATTGCGTTATATAGTGTCGCTACCCCATTTCATAAAAGGTTCCGTAAAAGCCAAAACTCGATACGAAAGCCTATTTACGAAGCCCATCTGGCCAGCATGGTACACTAGACTTATTACCCTCCCAGTGGTTGGAGGAGGCTCGACTCAGAAGTGGGTCATATAAAGGCTGACTAGTAGTAAGTAAAGTAAGTAGTATTGCGTGACTTGGGAGATGTAAAATGATTGAATAATGACTTTTGGAAAAGGGAATGCTGAATCTACTTGATAAACAGGCTTATATCGAAGGAATGATTTCTTGACGGTTCTAAACGTGTTATTTTATTTAAATCTAAGAATATTATTATTATATAATCACGCCTCTTTCCCGTAGGGGTAGGCAGAGACCACTTCTTTCCACTTGCTACGATCCTTACATACTTGTTTCGCTTCGTCCACTTTCATTATTCCCTTCATACATGCTCTTCGGTTTAGAGTACTCTTGACCTGGCCTTTTTTCAAGACGTCCCTGATTTGGTCTTGAAACGCCCGCCTAGGCCTTCCCCTTCCAACACTTTCATTCACACTCGCCTTATACACTTTTTTCGTCAGTCGTTCTTCATTCATTCTCTCTACATGGCCAAACCATCTCAGCATACCTTTCTCAATTTTTGTCACTACATCGTCTTTCAGACCACAACGCTTCCTTATCTCACTATTTCTTATCCTGTCACTCAGTTTAACTCATCTAAGAATAATGGGTTTTAAATAAAATAACATGATTTCTGATCATCAACAAAACAATTCCTGCTAGGCTATTATTGATTTGGAAATATAAGAGAAGAAGTGTAAGGAAAGATTAAAATTGTGTCAAAATATTAAAAAAAATATGTAATATCACATATTTTATCAGGCTTGGTTTGATATGTTTAGTTAGATAAGTTGAGAAACCTTTTATTCGCTGTACGGAGATTGCCGGTTCAGCTAATCTATATCTATAGGTATACATCTATCTATATATTTGACTGCCTCGTTGGTCTAGTGGTTAGATGTGCTGCCTTTGAATCAACGGGTCCCGGGTTCGATTCCCGGGTCGGGCAAGTGTCTTTGTCTAAACCAGGGGCACTGGCTCGGAGTGAGGGTGTCATTTCTATCTATAATATGTATGTATTTACAAAAAAAATATGTATATAAGTAGTTTATCATCCATCTCGTTACCATAACACAAGCATTAAGTTGCTTAGCTTGGGACGAGATGGCGTTGTGTGAAATGTCCAAGGATATTTATTTATTTATAGAAATAAAAATGAATTCCTATTACTTAGGCACACTAAAACTCGAGAACGGATGGACCGATTTGGCTAATTTTGGTCTTGAAATATTCGTGGAAGTCCAGGGAAGGTTTAAGAGGTGGCAAAATATGAAAACCATTTTTTTATTTCTTGATTCTGAGGCGGTACGAAGTTTGCCGGGTCAGCTAGTGTCCAATAAATATTACCGTTGAACAACCAATATTCGTCCCTGGGTTAATTTAACTACAGTTAGATTTGTCTATTTCACATTTCAGATAGCACTAGCCACTGAAAACTCCATAATCCTACAGAATCTGGACTTCGCAGCCAGCGGCAGCTACTCGTGTGAGGTATCGATTGATACTCCCATCTTTACGAAAGCATCCGCAGAGAAGCAACTTACAGTTTTCCGTGAGTAAAACAATATATTGTCTAACTAGCTGCGCCCCGCGGTTTCACCCGCGCTTACTTCACACTTATCGTTATATTCTGGATAATTCACAATATATCGTTATAAATGATAGCCTATGTGTTATTCTGATGTATATGCTATGTTATTGTAAAGTTTCAATAAAATCCATTCAGTAGTTTTTACGTGAAAGAGTAACAAACATCCATCCATACTTACAAACTTTCACGTTTATAATATTAAAAAATATAGTAGGACTATAATTTTCAATTTAAAACGATTTTAAAATTAAGCTAACATTGAATACAATTATATATTTCAATTTTTTCGTGCCAAGAACAGTATTTTTTACCCGACGGTAATTACCTCTTTCATCCGGAGGCTGTCGTAAGCTTCCGTGTGGTAAAGGATTTATACATTTTGCCACCGGCCCATTCCATCCTGAGGGTGTCCTAAGATCCGACAATAGGAAATGACAAGGCCGAAAAACCGCAAGGGAAGGAAAACTTGATACGAACCCCTGTGCCAACCCATCTGGCCAGCGTGGCACAGTAGGCTATGGGCGGAGTAGTAGTAGGTAGTAATTACCTATTAAGCTTTATGACTGCATAGTCACCTAGGTATACCAAAATTCTGCTATTTAATTTTCCTCCATCTAATTGGAGGAAGTTTGACTCAGCAGTGGGCCGACATGATGATGATTTATCATTTTTATTATATGTTATATATGGTATAATCCAAAAACAACTACAATATGTTTTTGGATACCAGTAGCAAAGATATGAATAGTATGTATGATTAGTTATTTATCAAAACTTATCTGCGTAAATAAGCGTCCACCTTCTAGAAAATACTGGCGTGATACAAGTTTTAAATTAAAAATGATCGGCCAAATCTTTTAATCCAAAGGTTGTAAATCACAAAGCATATTATTATGATAACATTTGTGTTTGCTGTCTAACAATAATACTATTGCGACTTTTTCGTTGGGTTGATGTTATGTAGGTCTCGTCGCCCGTTTGACCAGTGCATCCTACCCCTCACACTTGACCTGTAAACACACAGCGAGACTAGTGCACAAGTTATCAAACTCAGTGGTCAAATTCGCGCAGCTATGGAGCGAACTATGGGTACTGGTAGTTTCTCAGAAAGATAGGTTCCGGAACATTTCCGGAATGAGACAATCTGACAGATGACCAAAGTCTCCGACATAGCTCAAAGAATAAACAAACTTAGACTTGCCAAGCAGAGTTTAGAACGCCCCTCCTTATAAATGGAGCGACTATCCATAAAAGATTGAAAGCGGTAGCTGTGTTGACCCATACGTGAAGTTGAAGACAGAGTGCTATAGCACTTATTAGAGGGTGGCCTATGTCCCCTGATGACGATGATAATGTTTATTTTTTCTAGTATTGACTTGAATGCCTTTGACCCTAGGCTTACGTGATGGAAAAGCAAGTCTAAGATGGAGCAGGCAATTCAAGAAAATGCCATGTCGGGCACCGGCTCTCACATACACACGACGAATGACAGTAAAACTGCTTGGCCGGACTTAGATGTGTGGGTTTTGCAAGCGTGCTGGGTTTTATTGACTTTTACAACACGCGTTATTTCCCAACGTGTGGTGGGGAACATTTATATTCTGCCCAGTCCCCACAGGGGAAAAATCTGTACATCCACACACTGCAAGCTATTAGTAAAACATAAAAGAAATACAAAGAGAGAACCTCTTTCACTAACCTTATAGTTGCAAAATTTAGAAATATAAATCTTACTTTGGTAAGGTTCTTGACACGATAGTTATAACGTTAGTTATTCATACCGAAAATATGCATACGGCGTATAAAATCTGATACAAGCTTCTACCCCCGAGATTACTTGCGTGGATCTTGGGCCTTGTCAAACCAACATATTAACTGAAGTATGAGTTAGTATTATGGGGTTATCAGTATTTACGTGTTTACAATTTCATCTCTTATTCACTCTATTTGAGACTGTGACGAAAATAGGCCATGCTACGTCTTTCTAAAGTGTTGTAACAATTGTGATGTGATGATAATGATCATGATGGTGATAATAATATATTTACTATAATAATGAAAAATAATCAATTACAAGCTTTTTAAAAATGTTATGCGATTGGGCACATTTTATGGGACAGGCAAAGAATTTCATAAGATTTACAGCCTGTAGATATTTCGACTGGTCCGGAGAATAAAGACCTATCTGCAATAATGCTTTGAGACCGCGACTTCAAAATGGTTTCAAAGCAGTATTGCAGATAGGTCCTTATTCTTCGGAACAGTCGATTTGTGAAATAACCAAAACATATTCACATTTAAGATATTAGTTTACATTAGGCACTTCTATTTTTCCGCGACTCTTGGATAAATCCAGGACAAATTGTAATGACTACTGAAACATATTGCTCTAAGTGTAAACGTAACCCACGCATTAAATAATTAGCAAGACAAGGCTACTCTATGACAACAGAACACAGCCGTTTAGCTCTAAAACATCATCATTAGTGATTAATTAGAATGCAACAAAGCCCGACCCGCGCGTGACCAGCCTTCTCAATACATAACACCAAAACCATTGTATCTCGCATACCCTATTTCACATATTTTGAACTGTATATACTTTAACATACGGATGAATTGGTAATTTCGAACAGCAAAGCAATCTTGGCTTAAAATTAAGGGGAGATTAGGGATGAAACACTGAAGTCACGCACAGAACAGAAAATCGCGTGTGTTCTGCATGTTTTAAGGTTGATGTTTGACAAGATTATGCGGTATTTTAATAGTAACTAGCTTCACCCTGCGTCACCCGCGGTACCACCATAATCGCGGGTGCGTGCGAAGCCGGGTCGGGCCGCTAGTATATAATAATAATGATTTAGTTACGTTTTAGTTAGACAACGTTTGTATGGGAAAAAGAAAAAGGCTGTTTTTAGGGGGTTTCCGGCAATTATTAGATTTTTTCTAAAAACCGTAAAAACCATCCATGAACGTCAAGGAACATTTATAAAAAAAATTGGCCAACTTGGTCCAAGCGTTGTTGAGATATGCGCTTACCAGGACATTTTGCGATTCATTTTTATATAAAAGACGATTAGTATTTAGGGTTTGATTGATGTTTACATTTGACGGTAAAAGTTGCAACCCGTAACGTAGGTACTCGGAGAGTTCTAAAATTAAAACCGATTCAAAATGAGACCAAAATAGTGTTGTCAATTTAGCGATAAAAATTTAGTGAAAAAAATAACATTACGTAATTAGTAGATAATTTTAGTTACTTTCTATGGAGTGTAAAAGATGTTGATCTTAATAAGTGTTTATCAAGTCAATTAAAATAAATATTTGAACATGATTAATAACGAAAAAAATTACCAACCCTAATATAAGAAAACCAACTGGAGCTATATCGAATACGGAATGGTTCATGATTATATTTTCAATTTCCTTCTACGGAATAGAGCAATTTTGGGCAATTCCGACTTGAATAAATGCTGATTATGTGACAAGAAACTGTTTTCACCAAATCAGCTACAACTTGTTCCTTATTCTGTCTGTCTGTATCAAATAAATATTTCGTCAAGTTTTCATCGTTTTGTGCGGACCTTGTTTTGTCCTAACAGGGTTAAGAAAACCATCTGGTTTATTTAATTATGTTGACATAAAATATAATGTTCATATTTACATCATAATTTCAGTCCATATATGACCTACTACTGAGTCCGGCCTCCTCCAAATTCGTGGAGGGAAATTAGCTTAGTGTACCATGCTGGAAAGACGGGTTGGTACAGGGTATGTATCACCCACCAACATTATTGTTATTTTTTTTAAACCCGATACTTGCGAATTGTATATGTAATAGCGAGTTCACATCTGGCAATATATATGTAGGTATATTGCCAGATGTGAATTCGCTATTATTTTGATACGGAACGTTGTAAAAACGCTGATATTTTCAAATTAAAAAATGATCGTTATTATCTAAGAAATAAACAGAAACACATAATTCATCAACTAAACTGTGAAAAATTGATTTGACAGCCCTGCATTGAGTGCTAAAAAAAGAAGATTATGTAAAGGTGCTCTGGGCATCATCAATTTTTCCTGCATAATACAAATGACACGCCACTTTAAAGGTTTCCTTTGGAAAAGATCTTGAAAAAAATTATTGTTCTTTTCTGCGGAGGAAATGTCCGTAGTTATTTCTCCAGCCGCATCGTTTATCAAGCCGTGGGTCGGCTACAAATACCGCGGTCCCATTTTATCGAGGATACATTTCCGTTACCATTCACAGTAATCCTAAAGTGCCTAGAATATTTTTACGGTAACGCCTCTTTAAACCGGTAACTCTATGTAAAAACGGATTCAATATAAACACACCCCTAAGTTTCATTTGTAGCTAATGAGTGATTGTGAGTTTTAGGTACATGTCAAAAACAAAACACACATGCACTGATACTAACCGCGGGCTGACACCTACATGTAAAATCGGCTATATTAGATAGCTACATTTCCGTGTGGTGACGGATTTAGAATATCACCACCCCATCTCCTCCCGTGGGTGTCGTAAAAGGCGACTAAGGGAAAAATTACAGACGTTGGGCAGCAGCAACGTCTGGTCTTAGATCTTATATGTGACTGCGATCCCCAACCCGCTTGCCCAGCGTGGGGATTATGGGCAATTCCCCCCTAATGATGGACACAACAAAAAGATGGCCCCCAGTTCCCGGCAGCCCCGCTATTCCTGGTCATCTAGGTAGCGGCCACGGTAACGGCGGGGCAAGGGGTGCAAAGAATCCCCGGGTTACATCTGGCTACCTAAAACACCTGACCCTGGCTACGTACAACGGACGTACTCTGAGGCTTGACGAACATCTAGCGCAGTTGGAAGTGGAGCTGGAGAACATCAGGTGGCATATTCTGGGTGTTTGCGAAGTCCGTAGAGAGGGAGAGGACACCATAACCCTAGAATCTGTACGGCCACCTGATGTACTTCCGCGAAGGACAGCAGAAGTCGCAGGGTGGCATAGGGTTTCTTGTCAATAAAGCCCTCTCTAACAATGTTGAAGAAATCTCCAGTGTGTCGACGAGGGTAGCGTACCTGATTCTTCGGCTATCGAAACGATATAGCATGAAGATCATCCAGGTTTACGCACCGACCTCGGCACATTCGGATGATGAAGTTGAGGATATGTTTGAGGACATCTCAAAAGCCTTACACAATACCACCAAGGCTCACTTCAACATTGTTATGGGGGACTTTAACGGCAAGGTAGGTGCTCAGATTGGCGGTGAATCCCGAGTGGGACCCCATGGTTATGGTAGTAGGAATCACAGGGGGCAAATGCTTGTCGACTTCCTAGAGAAAGAGGGGCTCTATTTGATGAACTCTTTCTTCAAGAAGAAGCCCCACAGGAAGTGGACTTGGCAAAGCCCCGATACTGTGACCAAAAACGAGATCGACTTCATCATGACGGACAGGAAGCATATATTCAGAGACGTCTCGGTGATCAATAGGTTTAATACCGGTTCTGATCACCGACTTGTCAGAGGCTCTCTGAATATCGACTTAAAGCTCGAAAGAAACCGTCTGATGAAGTCCACGCTCCGACCGAACCCACTCCAAATCATGGCAGGAACCGAAGCGTTCCAGGATATACTGGGCGCTAGATTTGCTGCCATAGAGCCTACCGATGACGTTGACGAGACCCTGCAAAACATCTTGGATACACTGAGAGGCGAGGGCATCAAATTTTGTAGAACGCAGCGTAAAGGCACGAAGTCCAAACTCTCGGACGAGACTCTACGGCTTATGACAGAAAGACGGGAAACCACACATGCCACTTCGTCAGACATGGCAAATCTCAACCGGAAAATCGCTAAAATGACACGACGTGACCTTCGGAGCTCCAATACCCGCCTCATATTAGAGGCAATTGAGCGAAACCGAGGGTCCAAAGTGTTCACTAAGCAGCTTGGGAGAAGCCAACTGACGAAGCTCACAACACGCGATGGCAGAACCGTTTTGTCTAAGCCGGAGATTCTTGCCGAGATCGAAGACTTCTATGGCCGGCTTTATGCTGCACATGCAACTCGCCCCCAATGTTCAATCCAGGATGGAAGAGCCACCCTGGTCCGCCACTACACCGACGAACTGCCCGATATCAGCCAATACGAAATCGTGCTGGCTCTTAAACAACTTAAAAATGGAAAGGCCCCCGGTGAAGACGGAGTTACTTCAGAACTTCTGAAGGCAGGAGGGATTCCTGTCATACAGGAACTACAAAAACTCTTTAACTCCGTCATTCACTGCGGGAGAACTCCTAAGGCGTGGAGCAGGAGTTTGGTGGTGCTGTTTTTTAAGAAGGGTACCACGCTTCTTAAAAATTACAGACCCATCTCACTCCTGAGCCACGTCTATAAGTTGTTTTCAAGAGTCATTGCGAACCGTCTCGCCATAAGGCTCGACGAATTTCAGCCTCCGGAACAGGCCGGGTTTCGTAGGGGTTATAGCACCATAGACCACATCCACACAGTGAGGCAAATTATACAGAAGTCCGAAGAGTATAATTGGCCCCTGTGTCTAGCTTTTGTGGACTATGAGAAAGCTTTTGACTCCGTCGAAGCCTGGGCTGTTCTTGAATCCCTTCAGCGATGCCAAGTGGACTATCGTTACATCCAAGTCTTGAGATGTCTGTACGATGAGGCCTCTATGTGTGTCCAAGTACAGGACCAGCGTACTAAGCCCATCCAACTGAGCCGCGGAGTGAGACAGGGGGATGTAATATCCCCGAAACTGTTCGCAAGCGCTTTGGAGGATGTGTTTAAGACGCTGGACTGGAAAGATAAGGGCATTAACATAAATGGCCAGTACATCTCTCACTTGAGATTTGCAGATGACATAGTCCTAATGGCGGAGTCGTTGGAGGAGCTGCAACAGATGCTGACCAGCTTAGCATCAGCCTCGCGACGGGTGGGTCTCGGCATGAATTTGGATAAAACCAAAATCATGATGAATGATCACATTCATCCGAGACCTATCGTTGTGAATGGCCGTCTTGTTGAAGCTGTTTCAGAATATACATACCTCGGGCAAATTTTGCAATTAGGTAGAAACAGCTTCGACAGGGAGGCCAAGAGGAGGATCCAGCTGGGCTGGGCAGCATTTGGAAAACTTCGTCGGGTCTTCTCGTCGCCCATCCCGCAGAGTTTGAAAACGAAAGTTTTCGAACAGTGCGTCCTACCCGTCATGACCTACGGCGCCGAGACGTGGACACTCACGGTGAGACTAGTCCACCAATTTAAAGTCGCTCAGCGTGCTATGGAGCGAGCTATGCTTGGAGTTTCTCTGAAAGATAGGCTCCGTAACGAGACTATCCGACAGAGAACCAAGGTCACCGACATAGCTCAGAGAATTAGCAGACTGAAGTGGCAGTGGGCTGGTCATATCTGTAGAAGAACCGACAACCGCTGGGGTAGACGAGTTCTTGAGTGGAGACCGCGAATCGGCAAGCGTAGTGTGGGACGGCCCTCTGCTAGATGGAGCGACGATCTGCGAAAGGTTGCGGGCAGCAGCTGGATGCGTCAAGCTGAAGACAGGGCGCTATGGCGCTCTTTAGGGGAGGCCTATGTCCAGCAGTGGACTAATGTGGGCTGATGATGATGATGATTAATACACAGAATTAATGTTTTTAATTTTTCGCATTAAGATAAAGCAAGTTCTTACATAGTTGGTTTACTAACCATATGATCCTTGATACTAAATATAAGCACAATCATTTTATACACGGTCTCACACAATAACAGTAGGACTTTACGTACTTTATCTTTACACAAAATCGTATTACTAATCTGCTTTGAATATGATAAATTAAACCAGGGAATACATACGGTATGGATTTAATGGTAGTAATCAATAATGTTCATAAATATCATAGAACGTCTCTTCATCTAGTCATGCGGTCGTCTCACGCTAGGCTTATCCATACGTCATCGGCCAATTGACCCCGTCAGTCACGTGAACGTCCCACTACTGCCATTTTAAATTTGCAGTCCTACGAGTTACGTTGGGCACCAAATCAAATATCCCCTTAATCCCCATTTCGGAGTCTAACATGAGAAACTTCGACCATAGTCAAAATCGATAAATATCTATTGCAAATATAAAAACAAAATTTTCGTGGGATTTTCTAATTTAATTACAAAACTTAGAGTTAGTATTCGTGTAATTTTGCTTTATGAAAATTGTTTAAGTAATAAAAAAAATTTATGACCATACTTGCGATATTATATAATCACATTATCTGAAACGTTAAGTTGAGCAATTACAATTTGTTAATCCCTCCTTGCTAAAAACAAAGACAATCAATCTTGTTCGTTTATTAATCCTATATTATAACAGCAATAAAAGTTATTAATTATCAATTTGGAAATTACGAAAGATAAACAAGGCGGCAAATTAGCATATAAAAAGGCAGGACAACAATTATGAGACATCAGTGATTGAACAGAATCATGCGTTTGCTTCTAATTATCAGTCTCATCTTCCAGTCCACCAGGACTCTCGAAGAAAGTAATAGCGGTCTTACTGGATGGCTCGAAAAAGTTGGAACAAAGAATGCTGAAGCCATTAAACAATCAGAAGAACAACTTTACAAGTCTCGTATTGTTGGAGGAGCACTTGCTCCAGTGTATGGTCATCCGTATCTGGCTGGTCTCCTCATAGATGTAATAGGATTGTCAGCGCCAGCAGTCTGCGGCGGCTCAATCCTATCATCAACAAGAATATTGACCGCCGCACATTGCTGGTTCGATGGAAATAATCAAGCTTACCGGATAACGGCCGTTCTGGGTTCACCTTTTATATTCCATGGAGGTCTTAGAATACTTCCAACACACATATCTTTGCATCCGCACTACGATTTTCGGACATTTGCAAATGATATCGCAATGCTCTACTTGCCGGTTCACATACCTTTCTCGCACGCAATCCAACCTATATCGCTACCAACTGGAGATCTGATACAGCATAATTTAGACGGTCAGTGGGTAAGAGCTGCCGGTTACGGAAGGTATTCGGATTTAACAACGCCTACATTGAATACTATGGCGAGGAATGTGTGGCTTCAAGTGAAACCTGTACAAGAATGCAGAGGCTACTATGGTAATTTAGTTCAAAAGTCGAACATTTGCACAAACGGTATCGGTGGCGTTGGCATTTGCCAGGGTGATTCCGGTGGGCCACTGACCGTTAATGTAAATGGCACAGATATCCTGGTCGGCGTGAGCTCGTTCGTAGCTTTGGATGGATGTGAACTGGGCTACCCTTCGGCCTTTGCGAGAGTCTCCAGTTACCTCGACTGGATTTATAGAGTATTGTAATTTCACTTTATTTCTGACACTTTACCTGCTGTGATAAATTAGCCATTTATCTACATATACGTAATTATGTATGTAGAATTATAGTATCAATTGGTTTTGTATAAAATATGCTTATCAATTTATTTATTTTAATTTTACTTAAAAATAATTTTATATTAAAATGTATATACCAAATAGTAATGTAGAAATTATAATCATATTTCTATTATAATATACGAATACATATGAAATAAATATTGTTGTTATATTTAATGTTTTTAAACTTACCGGAACCAAAAGTGTTCTATCCCAAATTCGCAAGTACTCCAATTCTCCTCGCAATTCTAAAAATGTTGGACCAAAAAAATGTTCGGAAAACAAATTCATTTATTTTATGAACCAACCGTATCTTATTGGTAATCGCAGATCCCCAAAAGCATCATCCCCGCATTGACTTCCCCACCCGATACCTGAGCTTTGGGGAAACTCTACGCGCAAACTGTACCACTGCACCTGCGTTACCTGCTCCTCACATCACGTGGTTCATCAATGGAAGAAAGGTAACATCAGCAGATACTAAGGGGCTGTCCATTAATCACGTGATGTTATTTTAACATTTTTTTAACCCCTCCCTCCCTCTTGGTGATAGGTGGTAAGGTTTCAGACTACCTGATTTTTGCGGTACCCCCCCCCCCCCTTTCGAACCTCACGTGATTAACGGACAGCCCCTAAGATCTTCTTATTCCTTTTACTTTAACGGTCATAGAATTAGAGATCACGATAATCATCACTGTCCGTATGGTGACGGATTTAGAATACATTGTGTCACCACCCTATTTCATCCTGAGGGTGTGGCAAGGAAAACTTGATAGGAAACACTTTTTTTTTTGTTCGCCTGGGGTAAAATCCTTTAAGGACTATCCCCGTCGGCCACGAGGATGGCCGAGGGGGGGCGTGTGGGACTCTCCCCCAGAGTGGGGGCCTACCCACTAAACATCCCCGGAGTGCTCCCTACTCGCGTCCTGTTGCGGCATTGTGGGATCTGGTACAGAACCACGCTGATAGGAAACCCTGCGCCAACCCATCAGCCCAGCGTGGCACAGTATGCTAATTTAATTACCCTTTATGTAATGGTAGGAGGCCCGACTCAGCAGTGGGTAATTTAGGGGATGAATAGTAGTAGATAATAGTTAATGATTATGATACTAGTTTATTTTACAAAGATACCAAATCGCATGTGGTCCGTCAAATTGTTAGTAGATAGTGCAGCGTTTGGTTATCTGAAACAAAGTAGAACCAATATTCTGGTGGCTTACAAAGTAATAAATGCTTGCAATGCCAATGGTAAATTTATGGACCGCAAACTGTTACCTCTGACATGAGCTATCAAAACCTGGAAACATTGTTTACATAGACATACAAAATATTCACCAGATTTGTGTTACACAATGCTAGGACTAAAATTACAACACACTACGATCCTTTTTTTCTTTCCGTGTCGTGACAGATTAAGAATACACAATGTCACCAACCCATACTATCCTAAGGGTGTCGTAAGAGGCGATAGGAACGCAAAAAAAATAAATTAAAAATTTAAATAAACCCCCGACACAATAACCAAAGTTCCCTTTGAATAGTAAAAAATAAAAAAATTACATCGCGTTGGGGGACCGCTCCTACTTATTTATTGCCTGACCCCTGGTCCCCCAACGCGATGTATTTTTATAGGTACACGCTTATTATGATGTATTAAGTTGTCAATACATAGATTCTTGTCGCATCCTCATTTTCTCCCCACCACATATATTTGTAGATATTGGGTATCCCCCCCCCCCCTTTTACACCCAGAGTTTTTTCAGGGCTCAACTGATTTTCATGGAACTTATTATTCTGTAATGTGCACGTGATGCGCTTTCATTTGAGACCCCACTCGATTATATTTGCAGACTTTCGGTTATTCTTCCACACTTTCACCCCCCATAACTTTTAAACGACTCAACCGATTTTCATCAAACATGTCTAAGAACACTCGCCCGTACCTCACCTGTCATACAAAAAACTTTATTGAAAACGCTTCATCCATTCGCGAGCTACGGAGCCACAGACAGACAGACAAACACATCAAACTTATAACACCCCCTTTTGCGTCGGGGGTTAAAAAGCAGATCACCTAGTCGCGAAAGAAGGAAAACTTGATACAAACCATGTGCCAACTCGTCTTGCCAGCCTGACACGGTAGGCTATTTTCCCTCCATGAATTTGGAGGAGGCCCGACTCAGTAGTGGGGCATTTATGGGCTATCAGGTCTAACATACTACTGCTACTACACAGCCCATAAATTGCCCGCAGCTGAGTCGTACCTCCTCCCATCACAGGGAGGGTAATTGGCCTAATGTGCCACGCAGGCCAGCCGGGTTGACACAGGGTTTTATTACAAGTTTTTTTTGAACTTGACCGGTGGGTCATTTATGGGCTGAAATTACGATGACTCTTTAAATGTGAAAACATACAGATACCACATGGTCTATGTTTGAATTACTGGATCCGTGTGGATTTAGATTACATACTGTCACCACCCTATTTCATCCTCAGGTTATCGCAAGAGCTGACAAAAGGAGCATGCCCGACTCGGCAGTGGGTAATTAATGGGCTGACAAATAGTATTAAAAGAACAATAATAAAAAACCGTCTCTGCTACGCCTTGGCCCCTGGTATCTGTGTGTTTTCGACTTTAATCGATGTTAAAATCAGTATCATTTCACAATTCTAGATGGATGAGTTAGTAGCTCAGTCGCACAAGTTTCGTGTTCCAATGGGAGAACGAAGTGGCCGCAGAGGGTTGATGAGAACCTATGAGTCTGATTCCGACCTTAGCAGTCCTCCACCACTGCTTACCCTAACGCACGAGTCCCACGTCGCCACCAAACCACCTGGCTGCAGCTTGAAGGAAAACCAGGTATATGTTTTTACTACGACAATATTTGGTAAAATTGTCCAAAAATCTGAAAGTATTGTAGCGACCACATGCTACCTACATATTTTACACAGTTTACCCGAAAAATCTGAACTAATTGCATCAAGAAATATCGTCTTTGGTAAAATAGTCCAAAAATCTGAAAGTATTGTAGCGACCACATGGTACCTACATATTTTACACAGTTTACCCGAAAAATCTGAACTAATTGCATCAAGAAATATCGTCTTTGGTAAAATAGTCCAAAAATCTGAAAGTATTGTAGCGACCACATGCTACCTACATATTTTACACAGTTTACCCGAAAAATCTGAACTAATTGCATCAAGAAATATCGTCTTTGGTAAAATAGTCCAAAAATCTGAAAGTATTGTAGCGACCACATGCTACCTACATATTTTACACAGTTTACCCGAAAAATCTGAACTAATTGCATCAAGAAATATCGTCTTTGGTAAAATAGTCCAAAAATCTGAAAGTATTGTAGCGACCACATGGTACCTACATATTTTACACAGTTTACCCGAAAAATCTGAACTAATTGCATCAAGAAATATCGTCTTTGGTAAAATAGTCCAAAAATCTGAAAGTATTGTAGCGACCACATGGTACCTACATATTTTACACAGTTTACCCGAAAAATCTGAACTAATTGCATCAAGAAATATCGTCTTTGGTAAAATAGTCCAAAAATCTGAAAGTATTGTAGCGACCACATGCTACCTACATATTTTACACAGTTTACCCGAAAAATCTGAACTAATTGCATCAAGAAATATCGTCTTTGGTAAAATAGTCCAAAAATCTGAAAGTATTGTAGCGACCACATGGTACCTACATATTTTACACAGTTTACCCGAAAAATCTGAACTAATTGCATCAAGAAATATCGTCTTTGGTAAAATAGTCCAAAAATCTGAAAGTATTGTAGCGACCACATGCTACATATTTTACACAGTTTACCCGAAAAATCTGAAATAATTGCATCAAGAAATATCGCCTGCAAAATGCGAGAATTACCAAAAAGTCCTACACCGCGATAGCGAAATTTCAAGAGCAATTCGCAAGTTAAGAATTCCCCGACTACAACTTGGGCGCTGCGACCCCTAGCCAGACATCGTCTGGCTGGATGATCATCCCTTTACGCCTAAAGTATAATCACGTGATGACCACGTGATATTTGTTTTGATGAAATGTAACAACGTTATTGGTTCCCGAGCCATATAGCCGCCAACCTAAATTGATAGCGACTCGTACTGATAACTTCAAATAATATAATAATAATAATATCCTTGGACATTTCACACAACGCCATCTCGTCCCAAGTTAAGCAACTTAATGCTTGTGTTATGGTAACGAGATGGATGATAAACTACTTATATACATTTTTTTTTTGTAAATACATACATATTATAGATAGAAATGACACCCAGACTCCGAGCCAGTGCCTCTGGTTTAGACAAAGACACTGGCCCGCCCCGGAATCGAACCCGGGACCCGTTGATCCAAAGGCGGCACATCTGACCACTAGACCAAATGGTTGTTTATTGGTTATTTTTATTTTTAGGGTGGTTTACATTTTTTGCTAAAATGTTTTTTAGAACGCACTATTAGTAAGCTAATATTGCGTTTCTTGGACTGAAACTTTGAGCGTGATATTAGTGTAATTCATTATAGGGGTATCGATACGGTTTTATAAGCCTTTTATTTGTGACCCCGAAAGCCGCCGTCTTGTCCGAAATTACGTTAACATAGAACCTGAATTCGACGCTTACGGGTAGTACAGTTGTAAACCTAAATGTTCTTACACCGCTAGTTAAAATTCTGTTTATTGCGTATAAGTTTACACTGCTACGGAACAAACTTTAACGATCACCCTACTCCAACTTGAAGGTGTCGTTAGAGCCGACAAAAGGAAATGTCAAGACCAATAAGCCAGCTGCAAGAGAAGGGAAACTAGATACGAAACCCCGTGCCAGCCCGTCTGGCCAGCGTGGCACAGTAGGCTAATTACCCTCCATTGAACTGGAGGCCCAACTCAACAGTGGGTCGTCTATTGGCTGGAGTAGTAGTGGTAGAAGTATAAATGTCGGCTTCGTTATTTTGTTATTCCAATTAATCGTAATGCGTTTGCTTATATACATAAAACATATTAGTGATCCTACGTGTATAGCTCCGTGGGCCCAACCTACAAGGAAATTACTTTTATGCAAATTAAGCGTTCCGTTACTGATTACACACATCATCTAACGCTTGTACGGACAAGAAATAAGTAGATATTTAAATATAAATGAATAGCGTATAAATTAAATATCATCATAATCATCATTGCAGCCAATAGACGTCCACTGCTGGACATAGGCCAAGGATCTATGGCCATCGTTTTCCAGCGACCTTAACCAGGTCGTCGATCCACCGTGTGGGAGGCCTACCAGCACAGCGTATTCCAAAACGCGGTCGCCACTCGAGGATTATAAATAACACCTTATTTCAGAAACGTAAAAATCTTTTATAACTTGTATATCTTTTAAAAACCAACCCGTTCATTAAATCATTTCATCTTACAGATTATTTTAATATTATTTTTTATACTTGTTTTTTATATACAATCTTAATATATATATTTCTTGTGTGCGTGTGTATGTGACTGAACTCCTCCTAAACGGCTGAACCGATTTGAATGAAATTTTTTGTATGCGTTTGGGTGGCACCGAGGATGGTTTAGATTCACAAATCAGCCCGACAGATGGCGCTGCAGTCGGTAAACAAATATCATGCAGGACAACGTCTGCCCGGTCAGCTAGTTGTTATATAAAATTGTTTCTGTTAAAAACTTAACCACATTATTTTAATAGGCGGAGGTGATGTCTTAGGTTTTCACCATCGTACGTTGTACCTAAGTTGCAGGAAATGGTTTCTTGACGGTTCTGATCGTGTTCTTATAGATATTTTAAATCCCAAAGTTTCAGACACTTTGCAGTGTCCGTGGACGCGGGATGACGAAACGTTGGGATGATCAGAACCGTCAACAACCATTTCAAGCAAAAGAGGGGATCCTCAGGACTATGTGTATTTTTTATGTATATTACCACATAACTCTGTCATTTATGAACCGATTTGGAACAGTTGTTTATTTTATAACTAGGCTATATTAAACAAAGACCCACGTGGTCTTCGGTACTATACTATCCAATATATCTTGACAAGCAAAACGAACCTGAACGATTACCGGCAGCCTACCTGTTGGGTCTCGGGAGGGTTTCGGAAGATAGACGACAATTGCTAGAGCAATAGAGTATTTACTCTATTTAGCCTAATCAGACGACACTGGAAGTAAACCCCAATAATAACAAGAAAAGGGCAAAGTATATATTATAAGTAATAAATAATTTTTGTTATCTACAGATTGGCGAACTGAAAGGACATGAAGAGAATTCTGTTCATAGCACTAGTCGACACAAAAGCCACAAGCCCAACAAAAAGGAACTTTACGTGGCTGTCTCAGAGCTGCAAGTCGTAGCCACAGGAAGACTCGAAATCAGCTGTGTCAGCACCATACCAGAGTTCAGAAGCATCCACGACAAATTTGCGGACGTCAGAAATGACACTGTCATAGGTACTTACGTTCGTTCAAATTTATATTTTCTTTTGTTTATAATCTTGAAACTAATTGATGTCCATTATTGGGTTTGCCATTGTAACGTGAAGTGTAAGTTTGTTTTTTGGGTTACGTCGAACCGAATATCTTAACTGAAGATATCCCTGATGGAGGAGGTATTTTATATTCAAAATGGCATTTTTATATTCAAAAAGATAAGAATTACATATGTCTAACTATCACCATGCCTATAATAGTCGATTTGGACAGTTTACGTACGGTAAAACGTGTCAGTTCGGAATATATGTCACACGCTTTTGAAACATGAACTTGGCAAGAACTTTTGAATTTAGCAGATTATGGCTAGCAATTGCATCGTGGCGGCTGGGCCATTAAACCCACTTAGACAAGAATATATTTACAGCCGTTTATACATGAACCATCAAAAAAAATCACTATTTATCATATTTGGAATTATCATCATCCTTTGGTAGCTTCTTTTATTCGTAATAATCATTTAACCACCAAGGCAATGGTCACAAGAATTTGTCATGAAATGACATATGTCAAAATTTTAATTTTATCTTTTTCTGTAAAAGTCTTCTTAGACAAATTACGCGTCACGTTCTTTGTCCGCGATGGCCTCCTAAGCTACTTATCCTTAACTTAGATTTTAATAAAATTTGCACACCGTGTGCAGTTTCAAAGGATAGCTTACATCTCAATTTAAAGTCGCAGTATATTATTGTAAATTATATTGACAGTCACAATTACCTATATGTGATGACGATATCCGTTGACTGGATTATTCAATAGATGGCGATTTGTTAAAATTTAAACTATTAATGTTAATGTTAAATGTAATTTAACAAAACTCTTAGCCATAGCAATGCGTGGCCGGGTCTGCTAGTTTACAATATAAAGAGGTACATTAATAACGAGTTCGTAACAATCGCTGTTATGTAATACTAGCTTTTGTGCGCGGCTTCGCCCGCGTGGGCTTCGAACCATTTTATATGTATGATATTTTTTATGAAACTAAAATCGGTTATTGTGACTAAACTATGATAGTTAGATATGTGCTCTCGCGGACTTTTTTGTAGATCTTTATAAGACCTACAAACCCGTAATACATCATTTTGTTCTATTGTCAATAGTTTTTGCAGCGCACGCATAAATAGGTTTTCGATTTTACACCTTGGTTTACAAAATCGCAATTTTCATACGGATCCCTAATTCTTTTGAAAATAAAATATAGCCTATAACCTTCCTCGATAAATGGACTATCTAACACTGAAAGATTTTTTGAAATCGGACCAGTAGTTCCCGAGATTAGCGCGTTCAAACAAACAAACAAACTCTGCAGCTTTATATATTAGTATAGATTTTAAAATATTAAGAGAGGAAGGACGATTTTGAGACCCGACACTTAATCTATCGATACCGTGTGTCATCACATCAATATATATTTTTTTAAATATAAATTGCCTACCCCTGTGTCGGGCCTCGTTAGCCTACTGTGCCAAGCTGGCAACATCATTTCGCTATTAATATAATTTGTGTTATTTACAGTGGACGTCATCAAACCGGCAACTCTCTCACAGCCTTCTGCCAACCTCACAGCACCGGTCCCTAGTACATCACGAAGCCAAAGATCCATCGTTCCACCACTGACGTTTGTCATCGCCGTATGCCTGTCCACCGTCGCTTGACACATTGAGTCATTAAATTTTAATAACTGGCTGTGATAAATATCTCTAGAAGTTAATGTTCATAGTTATATTGATACGAGTGTTTGATACTAGGAACGTATGAAAGAAAAAAATATCTTTGGCTAAATGTAAAACATATGACGTTTGGGCCTTTGATTCAAATCTTCACGCTCCTGTATCCATTATATAGTTTTTTGCGGAAAAGATAACGTGGTATTTGAATCGGTCCCGTGTAAGTACGTTGACGCCTACTAGACTAGATCGTTGGCTTCGCAGTTTCGCGAGAATTTAGCTCTCTTTTTCGTTGGACTAAAATATATTTTTGAATTATTTTAACATACATTGTCTCAAAAGCCACTTATTAAGAAACCACTTATTAAGAAATCAATGAATTAAAGATCAAACATTATTTATTTTGTGAAGCTTTACGTTGCACACTATTCAAATATGCGTTGAGTTTGTTACGTTACAGTGCTAGAAATAATTTTCAACAAAAACACTGTTAGTAATAAATTTCTACAAGATTTGGATCGAAAAAATCCATATGAATATTTCAGTACCTACTCGAAAACTCTTTTTATTTCACCGCGCTTCCCTTTGGAATAGCGACGTTAGATACTTATGATATTGGTTTCGGCTAATAAATACGATAAAAAAAAGTAGTAATATCCTACCGCCTATTACATTTTATGTAAATGCTAATTACCTACCTTTATATATAATCTATCTGCTATTATTATCTGCAATTATAGCGTGACCGAATTTAAAAATAAATCACATTTATTATTTGAAGTGTACACATGCATGTCTTATTTAGGTTAAATAAATATATCTCGCAATTTTTCCCAATGTTTTTCCGATCGGCACCGGTATAACCTGAATTGGCTTGCTACCAATATTTACATGGACCGATTAACGCCTGGCCTCTGCACCCTCCTGTCTACTGGATGGATAGATGGTGGAAATGCAGCCGTGAGTAACGGCTTTACGTATAATTATTTGAAAGAAAGGACTCATTTTATAAGGTCCATCATTTCTACGTAATATCTGACCTCCTCCGTGCTTCGGTGGGCACGTAAAGCCGTTAGTCACGGCTGCAAGAATCAAAACAAAAGAATAATGTTTATAGTGTTACTATACTTAGCTATTCATTTTTGAGTATATGATAATTTTGACATTAGGGGCCATGTGTGGTTAACGCAATTTAAACAAAGAAAAACCCAACACCAACACCGTATACAAATAGCGAATACGAATAGCAATATGAAGTGCCAGCATTAGAGCACTATGTTACTCTAAAACAAATACATATGTGTATTGAGGTGTAACGCATATTCAGTGTTAAGTTAAATTACTTTTATGAGGTTTGTTTAAATACCGACAAAATTTATCATTTTTTTAGATGAACATGTACATTATGTTCGCTGCAACTTAATTATGCTTCTTGATAATGAAATAATGTTACTTACATACATGTAAGTTTTTTTTATTTTATATGTATGTTTAAATTTATAATAATCGCGAAAACCTAAGACATCGCAGTGCTTAATAGAATATTAAAAAGTAAAAGTACCGTAAGATCCTGTAAAATAATTGGAGCAACTAATCGTTGCGTTAATTACAAATCACTAGCCGCCTTACTCAAGTTATTTTTAAATTATTGTTATTAAAAACACTGCGCTTGGACCACGATATCAACCAAAAGCAATATTTACTGCAATGTCATATGATCTAAAATGCCATTGTTGTGCCTAGACAATTTTCGGTCGCCAAAATAACATATCATCTCGGTAAGAGACAATTTTAGGCTTAAAGGAAATGTTAAAATTTGCTATGTACCTATTTAAATAGTATATTAAAAGCAATATTGCTTTTAATACGTTATATATATATATATATATGTTTGTGAAAAAAGAAATTTAAGAACGAATTACATTTACAATAATAATAGTATCTATCATCACATTTATAAAGAACTAGCGGCCCATCCCGGCTTCGCACGGGTGCGATGTTACCCGCGAGTGACGCCGCGGGGCGACACTAGTTGAAAAAAAGCTACTCCTTATATCATCAGTTATCTATCAGTGAAAGTCCCGTCAAAATCGGTCCAGTCGTTCCAGAGATTAGCCGGAACAAACAGACAGACAGATAGACAGACAGACAAAATTTTTAAAAAATGTTGTTTTGATCTATGTACTGTGTATACATACATACTTACGCATTTAGTACAAAGTGGTTATTTTATTATTACAAACAGACACTCCAATTTTATTTATTTGTATGTATAAGTATGTATGTATTGTATGTAGTATGTATAGATGATTTCCTGAGAAGCAGCGTTTCACCCAACTAGTTTATTTTAATTTGTAGTTCCCTATTAGTGACTACTTCAAGACCCATCCACCTTTTTCCGGCGACCTTAACCAGATCGTCAGTCCACAGGACGGAGGGCTACCAGCACTGTACTTGTCCATCGGCTGTCCGTCTTGCCAGCTATGTGCACTGCCTACTGCCACTTAACGTCAACCCTGTGGGCTGTGTCGGTGAATCTTAGTTCAGCTGTGTTTATACTCGCGTTGAGCCTTTTGGGTGCCAATTGCGATTATAGTCCCTAACATACCGTAGTATTTTTTAGAAACAATTAAAAAGGGGTATGCCCACAACCTCCCTTTATTGCGGTTTATCGCTCTTTAGGGGAGGCCTATGTCCAGCAGTGGACTAATATGGGTTGATTACGATGATGCTGATACCTACAACAAAATGTCTCCGATCTAAATTAAAAGTGTGCGGAGTACATATTCAATAAAAATAGTGATAATGTGGGCTGATGTTGATGATGATGATGCCTACAACAAAATGTCTCCGACCTAAATTAAAAGTGTGCGAGTACATATTTAATAAAGATAGTGATAATGTTACGTATAATAAATTCACGTCTATTTTAAACGGACTACAAGAACGAAATTCAGTTGTAATTTTTTTTTATGTTACCGTATACCTCCGACATCTATATCGAAAATCGGTTCAGTATTTTGCTATATACTAGCAATAAGTACGACTATATATATATTTAAGTATGATTTAAGTTAAAGTAAATTTGGGTATATTTTTACGATTTTGTAGTGTTTTCCGTCGATGGGAATATGCATGTCTTTTTATTTTTAATAATAAGTGCCTGGATCGTTGTTTCTAGGCAATATCGTTCGTTCTGTTCACATTGCGCTTAAAAATCTTAAATAGAGCATGTTCATTGATTATTCGAAGACGCCTTGAACCGAACTTGAATTATGTGACCAAAAAAAATGTTTTTATGTAAAATTTGGTGCATTTAGACGATTTGGTTGTTATTTGATGCCTTAACAAATCATACATCTATGTGCACTAAATCTAAGACAAATTGTAAACTGACTTCAAAATAGGCAAAATTAAACAACTATTTGAAGTCAACGCCAACTCAAATTTGCCACCGACGTTATTGAGATACGTCTAAGTATAGTTAAGGCTCATCTTGATGTCGGTCTACATTATTTGTTAAAAAGCTTTGTTTTTAGGGTTCATACTCTTTAATAGAGCTAAAAAAAGGTTTAAGTACTTCGCTTACGTGCATAAATAGAAAAGCATAGCGTCAGAATGTGGGATTGAATGAATCAAAGGTAGATCATTTCTATAACCTCTGAGGGATCAAAGTCGTTCTTTAAACGTGTGTAAGCATAGATATTTGCGAGTTTGTGTATATGACCATTGTTCGCTTTACAGTAATGCCTTTAGTCTGTAACTAGTCGGTATCTTCCTACTTAACTTACTTAATATAGAATACTAAAACATATCAAATTACTTAAATATAAATTTCGCCAATCTACATTATTTGTATGTATATAAACTGTACATAAATTTATCATTTATTTGCATTTTTACTTTACCTGTTTCCCGATCCTGCAGGTTATAAGCCTACCAAAATTACTTTAGTCACATTTTAAGCGCTACCGTCAGTCTGTGCAGCTTAGTATTATTATATCCGAGGGGCAGAGTAACGAAAATGAATAGATAGAAAACCTAGTCGCAAGAGAAGTAAATCCCTGTTGTAACCGATCAGGGCCAAAAAACTTGCAATTTTCGATTGAAGATCCGGACACGATAATCTGCGAAATTCAAAAGCTTTTGCCAACGTCTCGTTTCAAAAGCGTGTGGCTTACGTCCTGAACTTATACAATAATATTGGGGACAGTATTAGTTAGTATAGTAGGCAGTAGGTTACCAAAACCGTCAAAATCAACAATCATTGGCATGGTGATTGTGGATTTTAACTCTAATGAATTAGCAGGTTTGGTAGTCACAGGCTGCCTCTTCGTGAACCTATGGCGTTCCAAGTCAACTTTAGTAGGTAGTCGTGTGTTCCGGTATCCCGCATAGCTGCACCTCCGACGGGCCGCGGTTTGCTTTAAGCATATCGCCAGCGATTCTCTAGCAAAATTTTGGTGTTCAGCTATAATAAAACGCAATAAGCTACTCGGCAGTGAGATATAGATGACTGACGCCTGAAGTGAAGGTACTTACATAACTTTTTAGGCGCAATGGAATGATCATCCAATCAGAAGAGATGGTATATCTGGCTAGGGGTCGCAGCGTCTATCCCCCATTAGTTGTAGTCGGGGAATTCTTAACTGTGCGAATTGCTCTAGCTAGAGACTTCGCTATCGCGGTGTAGGACTTTTTGGTAATTCTCGTATTTGTAGGCAATATTTCTACATTTTATTAGTTCCGATTTTTCAGGTACCTAAATTGTATAAAGTATGTAGCTTATATAAAGTATGGTCGCTATAGTTATCTGAATGCGACCGTTATACAATGTAATCAGTGTATTTATTATCTGTAGAAATCAGAGCAGCACTACCTGCCACCGGTAAAACATTGCATTATGTCAATGATCTAAATAAGCTCAAGTAGGTCACTGGCTTGTATCGAACTCATAAAACTACCTTTAATTGGGAGGAAGAATAAAATATACCTAATGATCTCCAAAGAACTCGAGCACACATTGCCGTGGTGGGGGTAAGTTGGCGCAAGTCATGAACGAATCCTGTGGGTTTCAATCATGTCTCCCCTCTCCGCCTATCTCCGCCAACAACACAAAAAAAACTATTGTGAAATTGGCGCATTGTTCAAGTTCTTAGGTAAACATTATATGTACTTATAAGTTAAACATCATACATACACCATCAGCCTATTTCAGTCCACTGCTGGACGTAGGCCTCCCCTATGGCTCGCCACTGAACTCGGTCTTCGGTTTTATGCATCCAGTTGCTGCCGGCTGCCCGTCGCATAGATCGTCGCTCCATCTAGCAGGGGGGCGTCCCACCCTACGTTTGCCAATACGTGGTCTCCACTGTAGCACCTGTTTGCCCCAGCGGCCGTCAGTTGTACGAAGATGTGGCCAACCCATTGCCACTTCAGCTTGCTAATCCTATGGGCTATGTCGATGACACGTGTTCTCGCTCGGATGACTTCATTACGAATTCTATCTCGTAGCGAGACACCGAGCATAGCCCGCTCCATAGCTCGCTGAGCGACTTTTAGCTGATGGACTAGCCGCACCGTCAGTGTCCACGTTTCAGCACCGTAGGTTAGTACGGGTAGGACGCACTGGTTGAAGACTTTCGTCTTCCGACTCTGCGGTATGGGCGATGAAAAGACCTGACGAAGCTTCCCAAATGCTGCCCAGCCCAACTGAATCCTTCTGGCTACCTCCTTCTCGAAGTTGTTTCGTCTTAACTGCAGACACTGCCCGAGGTAGATGTATTCCGAAACCACTTCAAGTGGTACCATCAATGCTGATTGGTCCCGGTTTGACATGTTCATTGAACATAACCTTGGTTTTATCCAAGTTCATTCCGAGCCCAACCCGCTTGTATGCACTGTTAAGGCTGTCCAGCATTTGTTGAAGAGCCTGCAGCGATTCTGCCATAATGACAATATCATCGGCGAAGCGCAGATGGGAGATGTACTCGCCGTTAACATTAATTTCCAGTCCAGTGTATTGAAGTGTATAAGTTAAACGAGTTTGTACAAATAAAATTAACCAAATTCTTAATTGTATCTATTTTATTATAACAGAGATAATTATTCAATATATTATAATGGCAATTAAATAAATAGTTATAATTTAAATGTGATTTAAAGTGACATAAAATATACCACTGAACAGCTTTGTGCTAAAAAAAATATAGTTTGGTGTAAGCAATTAAGACTATGTTGTACATTGATAATGTTATGTACTATTAAAACATGGTTTAGATATGTTATCAAATCTAGATCGTGCTAACAAATATAAGCAGAATGGTGCCAATATATTACGTTACGATAACTTTAACCAAACATTCACGTCACCAATTCAATGTTGACATCAAATTGGCTTAATCCCGTTTATGCAATAGACGTTGTACAATTTTTAACGCGATTTAACTATTATCAATCGAAATATAATTGAAATCCTAATTGATGTTTACTTTATGTGGCATTAACAGCCTTAACTAATCGAAAAACGTCTAACATCATACAACTAGTAAGTGAATGCAGGAAATTTCTTACTCATTCAATGTTTCAGAAGCACAATAAATGCCATCAATTAATTAAGTCGCTGCATAATTAATTAGAATAACACTTTACAAGATAAAAACTTCGCGAAATCGCTAAAAACTTGAATCTAGCTTTTCTCATACATTTTTATTACATTCTGTTATCTAGTTGCTGAACTATTTGGTTAGAAACTACCTTTGTGGCTACGGAAGCATTTGGTATCAAAAACCTGTCCATATCTTTTATTAGGAGGTTGTCACCATCTGGAATGCCATACTTAAAAGTGATCAGTTCAGGGTGTCTCTTCTTAGCAGTAATTTTGACTATTGTCGACAGCGGCCGCCGAGACATTATTTTAGCTGCGCCTTTTTTATTTGCAAGATCTCGCAGCACAACCAAGTGTGTTTCCGTCACAGCTAAATGAGAATCATGCATATAACCATTTAACAATACTTCTTGACAAGAGAAACTGTCAACTACATTATTTTCATTGAGGAATGTTTGGACATCAACAATTTCCTCCATAGATTCTGAGTCAGTGTAATCTCGTCTCAAACTGTCCGATCTAGAATCGTCGTCTTCATCATTAATACTAAACACGGGAGGGACATTTCTATACCTTTGGTCCTTTCTGTCAGTAGCCGACACGTGCCATTCGCCATTATTGTATGTAGAATTTGGATTCACAATATATTCTATGAGTTTACCTTTAACTTCCTGACTCTTTGCTTTCATTGCTGAAGACAGTTTACTAAAAAGTTGTTTCGCTGGCATATTGTCTATAACCTTGGTCTGTTGTATTTCAACTCCATCATTATTGTTATTAGGGGCGCACACCAAACAGGTTGATGGGTTATGGTCTTCTAAACAGTCAGTCATGTGGGGACCAAAATAATCATGAATGGCAACAAAACCACCATCTAGCATTGAAACATGTTTCGTATTTCTTTTCAAAAATGATGCAACAACCATGTGGGCATAGCTGTCTTCTTCTGTTCTCCCTGAACCAACAAAACACAAATGTTCTCCTGCTGCTAATGACCCAGCAGCCAGAGCTTGCCGCTGGGCATTCAACAATCCTTGAACAGCAGTATTAAAAGCTGAAGGTTCTTGTAACATTAAATTACAGTCTAAATGGAATGCTGTTGATAAATGACCAGCATTATATTGCTCAGCAGGTCTGCAGTCAACCAAAAAGAATTTTACACTCTCATAATTGCCTGAATCAAGAGTTGCACTTTCTATCAATTCATGTACAGCAACAGGAAGACACAATGCCTGAGAATAAAGCTTAGAATTTATTTCTAATCCTGAACTAGAAAATAGTACCTCCAACACATCTTCACGGAAAGATTGCGGTGTTTTCAAGGAATAATAATGAGCAAGAGAACAAAAATCTGAGACATCATTTGCCTCCAGGTCGCCTGGCATTTCACATAGTGTTTGAATGATAGTGGCTTTATCTTCATTTTTCATTTGAAGCAACTGTTCTCGTGCATTAATTACCATAATTAAACAGAGGAAGAATATGAAGAAAGGGTCAGACCTTTGGAAATACAGATCCCACATGAAAAGTACAACTTCTAAGCTACAAGTCCCAGCAAAAAGAGATCTAAGCCATGGCAAGCAATATTGTTCTGGGGTTATTCGTTTTGTATCCAAGAATGAGCAAAGCTCTGGATCATGGTACTGAAGTATTAACCTAAGAATATGGAATGGAACACCATTTTTAAAACATCCATGAGGAATGTACAACGCCATTATTTTTTCAAACAAGTTATATGTGTCTGACCTTGGTAGTTTTAAACTTAATAATGGCAACAAGATTTCAATCCAACCATTATTGATTGTGTAATTAATAGATTTTGATTTACAATAAAATGTTATTATAGACTCTATATCAGATGTGACAGCAAGTTTGTCATCATCATCATTCCCAAGCCTCTTCACAAACTTCTGTACATCATCTCTTAGCTCATTTTGATTGGGTAAGTCAAAGATTTCATCAAATGATAGCAGTTGATTTCCAGCTTCTTGACAACCAAGACAAAGAAGCCAAACATCTGCTCGCAAACTTTCTGGTATTTTCTTTCCTTTAGTGAGTACATTGATTTCTTGTGCTGAACAACCATCTAAAAGAGCAGACTCCAGCTCAATTAACCTGGAATTAACCGAACTTTGATCATGATAGTTATAAACATAAAATAATTTGTCAAGTTTTCACATACTGCATTATTAATATGCAGCGTCTGAAAACAATCACCCATTGAAACAATGATATAATTTTCTTTCATGAAAACAGCCTGACTGGTTGCACCCACACAAACCTCCACCCAATTACCTATCATCTAAACAAATGCTAAACAGTAAAAGCTATTTACCATGTACTGTCGTCTTCGTCACCAAGCATTGTGGTAATAATATTAAACTATTTCCAAGTATAGCACTTAACTGCGTGCATATAAATCTGTGTTTAAACACTGAAGTGCAGTCAAATCATTATCAGTTTTCCATATATTTCATCATCGTCGTCCAATAGACTTTTATTGAATTTATCATCAGTTTTCCATACACCGAATTTATCACAATATTGCTAGTAGTAGCGGCACACCCGAAACTTTTCTAAAACAGTAAATTATTGCCGTAGAGAACAATCAACTTTTTTCTTTCCAAGTATTCAAATTAATCATAGGAAAATGCAACTATTTTGATTTCGGTAGGGTCGGTCGCTTAGCTCTGTCTCATTCTCATAATTCAATTTGACATCCGTCAGCGTACTTCGTAGATCCGCAGCAGTCACGTCACGCTGTCACGCTGCTTGACTCGCCCGAGTCAGTTTAGTAGCATGAAGTAAAATAATTAGAGATGAGACCAGTGAAATCAATCAGTAATGATTCATCTAAATTTGACTTTATATCAGATACGTTAGTCGGTATAATCTGAACTAATATACCTTAGCGACCGACTAAATTGTCTCCAAAACTAGTCTTAGTCTTACAAATTTAAATTGTGGAATCTAGTTTATTCAGTGCTAGTTAAAATAATTGAATCATAGATACATATAATCCTATCTAGATCTTCCAGTACAGTATACAGGATGGTCAAAAAGTCGTGGATCAAACGAAACCTTTTACCATATTGAGGGTATCGTAAGAAGCGACTAAAAGAACGCATTAGGCAGACCACCTAGCCGCAACAGAAGGAAAACTTGAAGCAAACCCTGTGTCAACCCGTCTTGGCTACGTGGCACAGTAGGATAATCTCCCAACATAAACTTAGAGGAGGCCCGACTCAGTAGTGGGTCATTTATGGGCTGAAACGACGATAAAGACCCTGTAGTCCGGAAAACGATCACGCTTAGGTAAGGTTAGGTTAGTAGGCCTAACCGAGTGTTATGTATGAATTAACTCTGGCCTTGCTACGAAAGATCGTCCTTGAAAGATATCGAAGCCACGCATAGCCATGTGTAATACCTTTTTAGAATCCCTATTAAATGCGCCAAAAATTGTGGTATAGTGGCACTTTTCTGTAGGGTTTTTTTTTTCTCAGTGGGGTCCGAAGTAAGTAACAAGTTTTGATTTAAGAATTTTTGCTTTCGTAAAACTTAATATTATCTTCAACACACCCAATAAACTACCATAAATAGCATGTGTAACGAAAGGACTCGTCAGTACCAATCTAGTGAAAATAATAAAAAAGATACAGGGTGTAGATTATTTCGAATTTTATTAAGTTTTAGTAAAAAAAGACAATTTCTCATAAAAACACAAAATCAATTGTAATTCCGCAGGGGTTGACCCTAAGGACCTCACGTGGAACAATTTTTTGCTGCTGATGGCCCCATCTAACCGCTGGTTTCGTTTGATCCACGACTTTTTGACCACCCTGTATATACTCTAGCTTTGCAAATAGGAAATGTAGCAGCACGATAAAAAATAAAACACAAATTTTCCAAATATCATCCCATCTTCCTTTTCTATTCGACTTGGAGATATAAAAAGTATCCCCAAGTAGAATAGAAAATGAAGATGCGTAAAATCGGATCAAATTAGTTCGAACTCTAACAAGCAAGCCAGTCTTTTGGTGTATTTAAAAATTCTGTTTGTAAATCTTCGTTGAAATGATCAAGTGAACAGAATTTTACATTAAGGCCGGCCGCATACATACGTTTTCCTTATTCGATTTTCGAATTCGTTTTACGTGTTCGGACATCCGAACGCATGGAATCAATATAAAATACACTAACTGACGCACATTGTCGCTTTGTTTCCGTACGGAAAAAATACCGAATTCCATGCAGACATCCGATGCATGCATTTCCATGCATGCATCGGATGTCCGAACACGGAAAACGAATTCGAAAATCGAATAAGGAAAACGTGTGTATGTGGCCGGCATAAGGCAGCCATTACACGTTCAATCCAGATCGCGATCCTTGATCGTGATCATAGATCGCGATCCAGATTGACTGTGTCAGGTATCTGATTGACGGATCGCGAATTCGGATCAGAAAATATCTGGATATTTTGAAATCCCTGCGTTCGCACCGCGATGAAGTCGGACAACAACAACGACGTCGACGACACTGCAAAGTAGTGGTGGTCGTTTAATGAACGAACAATTTTTTTCGACTGTTTTTTTGCCGTGAATAGTTCACGGCAAAAAAACAGTCGAACTACTACTCGTAGACTAGTTTAAAGTTGTCTGATAAACCAGTTTATGATTGAACGGCTTCGCGAATCGGTCGTCGCATCCATTCGTTGACGCGACGACCGTTTCGCGAAGCCGTTCATTCATAAACATGTTTATCGACAACGACATTATAAACTAGTCTAATAGTTCACACGAACGCGACGACGACTTACGACGAGTCCTCACCGCCCGTGAGCGCGAGTCGAGCCGAAATCATAGATAGATTGAGTTGCAATTCATTGAACTCTGCTGTCATGTGATAGGACTATCATCACATATTGAAGCGTCAATGTACTGTGTAATGAAACATTATTAGTTTTAATATTTCCACCGAGCTTGTTGCTAGATCAAAATAGACTCTATTTTGATTACTGTAAATATACTTTGTGTTGCATTTAATAAAAATAAAGTATTGGAATGCAAATTAATTTTTTTGTTTAAATAATTTTTTTAGAGTCATTTAAATGCGTTACGCGCAGCGCAGGTCAAAGGTTACTGCAAAAAAGGCTATCGCGAACTCGAATTGTTACGACAGGTTCATAATATTTAACATAAATAATTTAATCTTATTTCTTATTAGCTATCTAAAATAATAAACCTGCCAGTCCTAAGCCTGGAAAAAGTATGAAGGGGAGTTCATTTCAACAAGCTCGTAAATATTAATTATTGTTGTCTAATAAAATTCGTTGAAGTTTACGTCGTCCTTACCAATGGACGATCAACAATGTAAACTAAACATATCGTCCTGTCTAAACGACTGTTTTTTCAACTACATAGTTTATCATCGACGATAAACGGTCTCGTTGCGTCGACGACCCCCTACTAAACTAGACGTCTCGTCTACGACATAAACTAGTCGAAAAATAAACAGTTTTTTCAACTAGTTTATCATCGACGATAAACGGTCTCGTTGCGTCGACTGTAAAATCGTCGACGACCCACTACTACTGCAAAGTGTCTGAAACTTTAGGAATTCAATTAAATATACACGATCAGAACCGTCAAGAAATCATCAAATAAAAATGTGCAACATTCACATATTATGTCAGTTTAAAAATGGATGTAATACCTAGATATTTTTCCGTCGATATCACAAACAGTCCGTGTCCGACGGATTTCGAATACATAGTGTTACCATCCCATTCCACCCTGAGGGTGTCGTAAGGAAATGATAAGGCCATAACATACGCGCAGGAGAAATGAAAACTTGATACGAAACACTGTGTCAAACCGTCTAGCCTGTGTGGGAGGGACAGTAGGCTAATTTACCTCCAAATAATTGGAGGAGGTCCGTCTCAGAAGTGGGTCATGTATGGGCTTGGTAGTAGTAGAATATCAACCACATTTCAATGTAGTTAGTACATGTGACGATAATATTTTTGGTCCATGGAATTTCATCTAACAAGTTCAAATATCTATAGATGTTCCTCTTTAGTAGCCATGGTTTAACCCAAAGTTTCCTCTTCACTTGTTTCTTTATAGAACAAGCAATAATTATTGCTGCACAAGATTTTTTCTAATTCAGATCCATTTAGTAGTTGTGAATGCGTGTGCATTCGATGGTATCGAACAGTGGACTGATGTGATCTGGGTTGACCGTCTAATGTCGCGACCAGCCGCACCAAGATTCGTCAATCTACTACGATCCTTGCTTGGATCGCGATCTGGATTGAACGTGTGTAATGGGTGGTGTCAAAGAGGAATCTGACTCCAAATAAATTCGACTCCTGTATTCATAAATTCCTCTCATGTAATTAAATAATATTGTAAATACTTCGTGTAGTATTTACAATATTATATATTTACATCAGAAGGAGTAAGAACAGAAAGGCAGAAAAATAAAAGCAATAAAAATATACAAGGCAACAGATATGTACATGCTGACACGCCACACGTGTACTGGCTGCCTAACGGAGTCGCTACTCTTCTTTATCTGTGGTTAAAGTCTTGAATGAATCAATGAATGAATATTTTATTTATTGCTGTAATCTGTATTTGTTGTTTTCAAATCAGTTCAGTTTTGCATTGGTACAACAAAGTAAAAGGGATAATATAATATAAATTAGAAGAACATAGTCGAAAACACGACATGATTTGTGAAGAATTGTAACTATGACACAATGATTTAGCTTTGATTAATAGGGGCGGATTGTAATAAATTTTAATAAAATTTGAATTTACTTTTACAATTTTCCAACATTGTGCTGTTTAATTCAAGAAAATTACTTCGACTACAATGAAAGAATGTTATAATTTGTTCCCTAATAAAGAAGGGTTTATTATTTTTGCTCTGTATATCATCTTATTTGTGTTCCAAGGTAAGTTTTTTTGTGCTTCTCCAATAATTTTTTATCAGAATATTATGACTATGAGAATTCGTTTTTATGCAGAGCCTTGAACATCAAATACTTTTACTACAAATTAGTATGACTTTGAAAACTCATAAACAAGTATTATTTAACATTGAATTAGAACAACATCTAAAAGTTATATACTTTGCTGACTACATTTAAATGGCAGTGTTATGTGGCTTGCTTAATTTTAATTAATCTATCAACCATAGGTTCACAATGAATATTTTTATTTAATAAAGTACATACTTATTGCTCAATTACAATAACTACTAGAGTAGTATTTTAATAGTTAATAACAATATTTAGCAACCGAAGTAAAAATACTTCTTTTACTATTGCTGCTACTAATACTCATAATGCCCTCCTCCCATTATAAATGACCCACTGCCAAGTCGGCCCTCCTCCCATTATATGGAGAATAATTAGCCAGTATTTATTGAATCATGTAGAATTAAATAAATAAATATCCTTGGACATTTCACACAATCTCGCCATCTCGTCCCAAGCTAAGCAACTTAATGCTTGTGTTGTAGTAACGAGATGGATGATAAACTACATAAACATATATATTTTTTTGTAAATAAATAAATATCCTTGGACATTTCACACAACACCATCTCGTCCCAAGTTAAGCAACTTAATGCTTGTGTTATGGTAACAAGATGGATGATAAACTACTTATATACATTTTTTTTTTGTAAATACATACATATTATAGATAGAAAACACCCAGACCCGGAACAAATACTTGTAGATTGTACAAATATTTAATTCCAAATCCTTTATTTAAAGTGTTTAATCCCATACTGCAAAATGAAATCACAATTTTTTTTATCTGTGTAATTTAATATAACATAGAAAATACATATTAGTAATTCAATTAATTTATTGATCAGTGTACCATCATTTAGGTAGGTGCTGATCTAACCTGATTTTGCTAACTACCACTGGTAATTATATGCATAGACCAACTGTCAGGTTTCATGTTACCGACTTTGTGTAACAACTACCTCACATAGCAGTGGCAGCCCGCCTGAACAAATTAATGGGCCAAACATGTTGATAATAATTAAAGTTGTTATGCAGTAGTTGTGTGGATGTATCACACATTTCCTGTGCAATCTGCAGCTTGGCCAAGTGGGTTTTGATTAGTTATGAGGATATAAATTCTACCAAATAATGTTGCATTGCTTTATTGTGCTGCTTCCAATAACAAGTAAACATCATCATTTTTGACAAAAAAACATTGGTGTTTGTCTACTCTAAATCATAGTAATAAGATTTTTTACATGGCAAAATATTACTGCCTGTTATTTGAATTTACTATTAGACATGGGTTATTCAAGTCTTTAGTCGACTTTGGAAATGATATTTCATAAATAATGCCACTGAAAAAAAGTTTTAGTAGATGGCAAAGTGATGCAAAGTTTGCGCATATCACCAACCAACTGGTTTCGCCTCCCTTCTCTGTCATAGCCAGCCCACCTCGGCATCTGGATTTTTTAATTTGCACGGCATTCCAAATTTCATTAAAAAATTGACCAGTAAATAATTTCATTGCCATATTATTTTCATTGCTCTGACTTTCAGGTGTATTTGTGACTGCATCAAAATCTGTAGATGGCCATTATAACTACAATACTACACTCGTCGTTCTGCTATCTGAACTACTCAAACTGGTTGCATCTGCGATCCTATATACCTACAATAGAGGGTATGTTGTTATCGCGGTTGTTTTACTGATTAGCTCGAAGGCCGTTTGGCCACAAAGCTGCCACTGCTGGAAATAATTATGTCGACAATAATACCCGACTAACCGAAAACTATTTTCAAATAGTTTTATTAGTGATAATACTTCGTCAGTTTTGAAGATAGAACTACTACTTAATTACTCACTAGTCTACTCGGCTCATGCATGACCCACTGCTGAATCGGGCCTCCTCGAATTACATGGGGGGTATTAAGCATAGGGGGCCGACACTATTGAAAAGAATACTAGGTCGGAATAATTTAAAAAAAAAGCATAACTATACAAGCTGACATGTGGCAGTCGCTGCTTGAATTAAAACTGTCCCAAATGCCTGGATACTCAAGGGATGGCTAAAATATGATGCGTTATTATTCGAAAATATAGGTATTATTATGTAAAAAGTTAATGAAAACAATAAAAATGTATGCATATTTAGTCCGCTGAATCAAATCTAGAGGCTCTTTTGAATGTTGTCCTTAGTGTTTTCTCTTAGGAATAGAAATGCCACCGACTACCGTTGTAGTTGATACTAGATTATTAGATGAGTAGGGGCCAGATGCAAAAACATCACTAGCATACATTATAGCATTGTGGTTTTTGCATCTGCCCCCATGTCCGTTGCAAACGTTTCAATATGCTGGCAAAACCCATCGGCCAAAAAAAAAAACCTCGCAACACCTCGCAAGCAATGCTATGTTAGTCTATCTATAAGTACTTACTAGCGACCCGCCCCGGCTTCGCACGGGTGCAATGAGGAACATCTAAATTCATGCATGTGTTATCATATAAACCTTCCTCTTGAATCGCTCTATCTATTACAAAAAACCGCTTCAAATTCCGTTGCGTAGTTTTAAAGATTTAAGCATACATAGGGACGGACAGACGACAGCGACTTTGTTTTATACTATGTAGTGATACAAAAAACCGCTTCAAATTCCGTTGCGTAGTTTTAAAGATTTAAGCATACATAGGGACGGACAGACGACAGCGACTTTGTTTTATACTATGTAGTGATAGTGATATGGTTTATTTTTGCAGGAACAAGCCGAACATATTCACAGCCATAGTATTAAATTATAAATTGCTATTGTTATATTTCGTTCCCTCATTGCTCTACTGTTTCTACAACAATTTGGCATTTGTGAATTTATCACATTATGATCCTACGTCGTACTACATATTGCTGCAATTTCGAGTGGTTTTGACAGCTCTACTATTTCAGGTAAGTTTTAGTCATTACCATGGACGTATAAAAAAAGTCGGACAGAGTCTCGCTAACTAAAAACTGTGACATCATAGTCGGCCAGATCAGCTATATGTACAGGCCAGCACGCACACTTTCACACATTAGTCGGCCATTACGCGCGTGAACATCGATGCTTAAAGACGCAATATGCGGCGAAAAAATAAAAACTATAAATCATGTCTTGCGTGATAAAATGGTGTAAAAACCGTAGTGACCGAAAGAAAAACAAACCAGGAATCACGTTTCATACGTAAATGAATAATTCAATCACTTATTTCCAGATTATATACATTAAAATCAATTTGTATTTGCTAGAACAAAACAATTAATTTTAAGTGCAGTGTTGCCAATATTCACGTGTGCAAATTAACCGAAATGTGGGCAATTTTTCGTTTATTATAAAAATCAATATATTATTATGGTTAATTATTTAATAGTTACTACTGGGTATTTTATTTTATATTACTTTTGCTAGATTTTCTAAGGAAAATTAAGTATGGAGAAATGATTGGATTCAAATAATTAGAAATTGTAATGGGAAAACGATTGGATTCCAAACACATACAGTGTTGTTTGCAGTATACATTTTGATGCGAATGACTTTTATACAACTAAAGGCGGACTCCGGCGTGTTGTTACTTATGCAGTACCTCAAAAGGTAAATTAGCAATCTAACAAGACGTGGTTTTTATATAAAAAAAGAAACATAAGTTAATATACCTAAAAACCAGAGGAGGCCTACATTTACCATCGAAAGATATATTCGATATTTGTTGTATTTGTGAAATGGTCATACGAAAAATTATAAAAGAAAGCATAATATTGTACAACGAAAGGCAACATAAATATATTATCACAAAATTCAAGAAAAATGTGTAGGTAATGAAAGCGTTTTCTTAACTTGGAATATGAACATACTTTCGCCGGAATAGAACACAAAATAAGTCTTATTAAATATATAGCGGAAAAATATCTAACGATTCGGTTTCACCACATCTCGAAATTAGAAGAAATTTCAAGAACGTCTCAAAGTAAAAGACATTATTCTAAAAAAAAACTCAGCATTTGGGATTCTAAATTAAATGAAATAGGACCGCAAATTATTTAAAAAAGAGTAACAAGTTCTCTGATTTTCTTGCCAGTTCTTCTCAGCAGTGGTCGCGTTCCGAACTGGTAACCTATGTATATACAGCATGTCGAGGATTCGATTCCCGCACGGAAGAAATATTTGTACCTTCAAGTATTTGTTCCGGGTTTGGGTGTTTCCTTTATAGAATATGTATGTATTTACAAAAAAAAAGTATATAAGTAGTTTGCATTCTATACATTTTTTTAATATTTTGACAATTTGTATGTGTCCATTGTGTCCTATACAAAATAAATTATTTGACTTTGACTTAAACATTACAATTTCGAATAATAATTTTTTTTTATTACGTTGACCGTGTTTTAATGGCAAATTTTTGTGTAACTTGGCCACCCCAAAATTAACTCACACATAAAGAGCGGCCGCCATCTTGGCGTCTCACTTTTGTCTTAGCGAGAGTTCCGTCCGCCTTTTTTTATACGTCCATGGTCATTACATATTTGTTTTATGTCCTGACAAATTTATTGGTATAACCAATCCAATAAGCATTTTATGTGTATTAATACTCGCTCAAGGCTATTTTTTAGTTACGGCCTGATCCTCCGGTCCTGATGGTAAGCGGGGTTGTGGTAGTTTATCAAAGGACGGCGCGCGCGGTCGATGGCGAGCCCTCGTCGGCTGCCCCGCTCGAGTGACAGATCGCGGCCGGTTCTGTTTGTTCTAAATTTAATTTAACACCGTTTGTTATTTCAATATTAAATTACGATACGATAACGGGTTACCACCAGCCACGTTGTACAAAACGAAAGCTTGACACTATCGACAGTAAAAACGGGGATACCTTCTACTGCAAAACCGTTATTCCCCTTTCCACAATTAGAGCGACATATTTTAAATACCTATTTATGTATTTTCAGTTCCTCTTCAAAAAGAAATTATCATATATGCAATGGATCTCACTAGGCATTCTGACTTTGGGATGCGTAGTGAAAAATTTCGACGCCTCGAGACAAGCCAATGGCGACGAGACGGATATTTGGTCTCAAGTGTTCAATGTGTATTTCTTATTAATTAATTTCCAAAACTTTTGCTCCTGTATGGCTGGTACGTACAATGAGTATTTATTGAAAACTAGCGGCTCCAACGTTGACATATTTTTGCAAAACGTGTTTATGTATCTCGATTCTGTCGTCTGCAACTTATTTATGCTATTGGTCAATGATGAAATGTTTACTTTGTTCGACGACTTTTCGCTGTTAGGGAATACCTTTGTCATATTAATTATTATAAACAGTGCTATAGTCGGTATAGTCACCAGTTTCTTCCTAAAGAATTTAAATTCTATTTTAAAAACTTACGCCAGTGCATTAGAATTAGTCATAACGGCGATAGTCTGTTACATACTTTTTAACATTGTGATATCGTGGTACACTGTATTCTCAATATGTCTAGTCGTGATTGCTGTGGCAATGTATTTTAAAAATCCTGTAAATAATATACAAGATAAGCCTTCAAATGTTGCACCCGGTTACAAAGATAAGGAGCCGCTCCTGGAAACGGCCTAAATAGTAAGAAGGAAACTGATTAAATAAATGTGCGACATTTTCCTAGAGGATTTATTATTAATGACGCCTACTCGTAATTCGAGGCAGCCCATATTTAGGGGACATGAGTATTAATAATAATGTAATATGATAAAAATACTGTCCCCACAGAACAGAAAATAAAAAAAAAGTTCAAATAAAAATCTAGCTCTGGGGCTAATTTTAGCGCACCTGTACCCAAATAATGTGTAATGAATTTATGAAGGTTTTGACCTATCTTCTTACTGAAGAACTTGTATTAATTTTAGTCGTGTTGTTATCGGACAGGGGTCTGTTAAATTAATGTCTTTATATGACATAAAACGCATAGCTCACAAATAACTTATTATGAATGATATTTATTGTTTAGGTACCTATTTAACTACCTTTGTATACACATAGTTAATTATTTTAGGTAAGTAGTTTATATGTTGGTCAATAATATTTCAAAATGTGTAGTTGGGATACACGTACCTACAATAGTTATTGTTCTAAAACTGTTTACTCAATGCTAATTTAACGTGACCCAAAGCAAGTCAAGCGTGTTCGTCACGTAAACTGTAGGTAAATACAATTTGAAGGTCTATTTTTATAAATGGATGACTGCTGTTATATTTGATCAAATCTTAAAAGAAAACGCTCAAACGGGTATTGGACCCTCAGGGGACAAACAAAACTACAATCCAGTATTAAATTGACTAGAAATGTAAACGTTCGTCTATGCTATTTAACTCAAATATGACTAACCTAAACTTAGGACAAGCTCTGTGAAAGGAGAAATAAAAATGTAACTAATCGTTGCAATTTAGATATTTTATCCAAAGAATTAATTTCTATTAAGCAGTATTACAGTGTGTACGTATTAGAATGTATAAAGCCATAAGGCTTGTGTACGTGGGCGGTGACTTACCTTCAGGTGACAAACATAATAAATTTGCATCAAGTCTCTAAAAAAATTTTAGGACATTGTTGGTAGGTAGAAATTGATTGAATGGTTGCTTAGCAACACAATTTTATTAACCTAGTGCATTTAAGTGACTGAAATAAATCGTTGAAGTAATTCTTTACAAGGCAACATGGTGATCTCGAGACCAATGTGTGTTCCTTCAGTTAATTGTGGTATATTACGGTTTAGGCGCAAAGTGATGATCATCCAGCCAGACGAGGTGGTATCTCTAGCTGGGGGCCCTGGTTCTGTAGTCAGGGATTTCTAAAACGTGACAATAGCTCTGTAAACATCGCTATCGCGGTGTATGGTACTTCTCGCGTTTGTTGATATTTCTTGATGTTGATGAAGTTTGTAGCATGCTGGTCGCGACAACGGCTTGCTAAGTTATGTTACCAGATACTTCCAGAGATGTGGTTTATTTTTTAAGTAGGATACGACACTTAAAACTCAGGAGATAACCCCACATTACGCAGAGTGTAAAACGATATGAGTTATGAAAAGTGAACGGAATAGGGAAAATGAATTTACATAAACTCCGAGGAACAGAAACAACATTGGAAGACTTCCGACTTTATTACAATCAATGATCGTTTTTGTGTTTATTTTTATAAATCTATATTTAAAATTCGAAACAACTTGTTATAACATAATTTACTCGAACATCAGCGTATTGTAAAAAAAAATTCTTTACTTTCGGAAAAATGATAGGAAGTCTTCCAACTTCGTTTCTATTTCTCGAAATTTAAGTAAATTCTCTCTATGTATTGCGATCTCGGCCCTTAGGACCCAGTTTTGTTTGGTATTACTTTACACTTCTTTGTAAAAATAACGTAACATCTCCAAATGATTAATGATTTATTTTGAACCGTTTTTATGGTTCAAAAGTGGTGTCTTGCAAGCAAGGGCGGATCCAGGGGGGAGGGTCATGGGGGTCATGACCCCCCCCTGAGCTGGTTCCAGGACTTAGGTGGACCACTAATTGAACATAATGATTTTATTTATATATTTTGTCACCATACAGATTTTATGTAACTACATACCTTCAATAGTTATTTAATTAATATAATATACTAACTTTATATGATGGTAAATGTTTGGGAACGAACGTATCGAAAATTTGAATTTTACCGCGCCACACTTGCGCGTGCTTGTCCACTATCTCGCGGCCACGCGTCTAGCTGGTAGACCAAAGAGTAGAGTAATATTACCAAAAAAGAACCGAACCTCAAATAAATTTTATAATTCACTAAACGTGACTTCTCAGTGTGTGGGTAGGGTGACGGGCCGATGTGCCGGCAATACAATAGTAGATTGTATGACAAGGGAGTAAAGTAATATTTTTACGGCGAGGGCGCTATTTTGAATCCAGAGCGAAGGGATAAAACGATCCTGCGATGTATCGTTCACGTATTAGCGGATGAAACCAAAATTCTTTGCATCGCCTACGCCTTCGAAAGTACAAAACCAGAAGAAGCAATTGTTGCCGGTTGAAACTAGCCATCCTCCTAGTTAGTTTATTTCTAATATAGATGGAAACGCGACTACCATGCGCAAGAAATCTCTAGAACTGAGCCACCAAGATATCGGCGCCGTCACGTCATCTTAAACTCGGCCCGAAATAATCTCGTTCTCGTTGACGTGCCGGTGACGGCGGTGGTGGACAAACTGCGTTCGGGATTGGTATGAGCCAAATTCAGAAAAATTTACACGAAGAATTGAAAGTTCGGAAACTTTGTTGTCGTTGGCCGTTGGATCCCTCATGAACTGTCATCGGAGCAAAAGCGGGCTCGCGTGGAATGGTGCTCACAGATGCTACAAAAGTACGACCACGGACATTCTAACGCTGTTTATGACATCACTGTCACAGGAGACGAAACGTGGATTTGTTGTATTGAACCCGAAAAAAACAGCAATCTCGTGTATGGGTGTTTGAAAATGAGAACAGGCCAACTAAAGTGAGGCAGTCGAGAAACGTTGGTAAAAAACATAATCGCGTTTTTTTTTCTTGACTACAGGTCCCAGCTGTACAATTCCACTTGAAGATCAAAAGAGTAATTAATATTAATAATTTATAGTCGGTAGCTAGTTGTTTACCCAGGGTGTTAGAAAAAGTTCGCGCAAGACGACCAAAAAGCCGCGTTCTCACTTCTCCTACATCATGACAACGCTTCTTCACACACGGCCAACAAAACAATGTCATTTTAGCTTCAGGAAAAGTACAACTCGTCACCTATCCTGCGCATAGCCCCGATCTAGCACCCTGTGATTTCTGTATTTTCCCCAAAATCAAACATTTGATGAGAGGTTTCACTTTTACCAACTCCGAAGAGGCAGTGATAGCGTTCAATCAGCACGTAGAAAACATGCATTCAAAAATATAGAGTCTTTTGAAAAGCAATAAACATGGTAATATTTTAATTATAACATTGTTTTTTTTTAATTTCATTTCATTTTTTTTAAGCTTATAGTGTGACCTACTTATGTATTTTGTCTGTTTCTATTTTGTTTGTTGGAAACCCTTGTCGTACCACCTCTTCAATTTTGCGGAGTGTTGCGTCATGTCATGTCGAGGGGTGACATACCTCCAGCTGTTATGACAAATCATTAAGGTGGATGCTCCAGGGTAGCCCGCGAACTTCAAATTTTCTTACGTTTTTTGCAATTTGCAGGGCAGTGCTAGGTTGTATGATGATGAACATTTGATTCGCGGCTGTAAGACGTATGTAGTTATATGTAGAACAACTTTTACAACGTCAAAGTCATTCTTGCACCTTTATGAGCTTGGAGGGTTGTATTGATGAGTTTGATGATTATAACTCTGTAACTACATAACTCTGTAACTGCAAATTGCAAAAAACGTAAGAAAATTTGAATTTCGCGGACTACCTTGGAGCATCCACCTTAACCACGGTTATGGAATATAAATAGGCATTCAGTGCGTGATAGTGGTTCTCTGGGTGTCTTCAAGAGGGCAATATGTACGTGGATATGTACAAGTTATTATGTGTGGAGTTTTTCAAGTGTACAATAAAGAATAAATATTTTTAAGTACAGTACTTACGTACATTAATATAATACCTACTTTTTACTTGTATCTATTGTTATCAAAACTAAATTATAATAATAATAATAATAATAAGTTTATTGGCACAAAAAAGGCATACAATCATTTAATCTTAGATTTAAACATGTTTGCTTTACATCGCTTGTATAGTTGACAAGGATATATATATATATATATATACAATACGACTCTCGTGACGCCATCCGAACCAGTGTGCTTATCCGTAATTAATCCGTAGAGCCACCTAGCGGGAGGCAAATCGTCTTCTACTACCAAAACAACATCACCCAATTTGGGCTCAGGAGTATGATGTGACCATTTATGTCGTTGATGAAATTGCGTTAAGTATTCACGCGACCACCGGCGCCAAAATTCTTGAACTAAACGCTGGGTCAAGTGCCAACGTTTTAGCGTACTTATGTTTGAATTCTCGAAGTTACATTCGGGAATGAGCACTAGGGGTTCACCTATAAGTTCTTGACTTGACCATGACTATGTGACCCCCTCCTGGCGCCAAAGCTGGATCCGCCCTTGCTTGCAAGAAGATAGAGAATGTCGCGTTGTTGTTGCAAATAGGCGTTTTAATGATTAAACCGCTGATAGCGGAACGTATTACGGTATTTGTGTCATCTGGTGAATTTTGAAGAATCTCAACAGAATTCTGTTGCTGTCATAGACGTAATATAAATAACGTAATTTTATGAATAATAAAGACTTAAAACATTTCAAATATTCTTTTATTTACAATATGTTTACAAGGTACATAATCCAACTTAAAATCACAACTTCTCTATGCATTATCACAATATGTTAATAATCAGTAAACAGTGTTAGACATTGACATCTTTTCTACCTCATTACGCGTTTATGTTCGATTATACTCACAGATATCTTTACAGGGTGTATATTGACATAACGAAAGGATCAATATTACCTACTTATTTGAAATTTTGCATTCAGTATCCAGATACTATGTTAAAAATAAGCTAGTACAAAAAAAAATATTGTAACGAAATCACGACATATGATTAACAATTTTATGAGAGCTTCCAAGAAACACGTCACTAAGCTTAATCATAATAGCGAGGGCAATCATTTTGATGGGCAACATTATATAAAAAAATGTTCTCGGGATTCTCTCATTCTTCAAGGTAGAGAATTAATTCATATAAAGAACAGGTCCTTTTGGTTTGGGGATGTCCATTAATCACGTGATGTTTTTTTTTACAAAGAACAAAGAAGCTTAAACACGCCACTATTCGGAACAGACATGACGCGTTTTACGAAATTAAATACACGTGATATCTTACTATACCAGGGGGGTATAGTAAGATATCACCCCTTGGTGATGTTTCGTGATTTTTGCCGAACCCCTCCCTCCCCCTTTCGAACCTCACATGATTAATGGACAGCCCCTTTCCTTTACTCTTTCACTGCAGATGTATACTACTCTTTTCAATTCACCCTGTATAAGTGTGATAGTTACTATTAGCATGTGCTAGTTACCACAATCATTAAAGTAATGTGTGTAATAATATTAAGAAGTGTTTGAGCTAGAGAATTTCAATTATAAGTGCCAATGTTCCAACAATTAAGGATTTCATAAGAAGCCTTTTTTGGTATATGAAACATAACTACATCTAATATACAATGAATGTTTTTAAATCTAGGTTTGGATGTACAACCACTTTCTTATAAGCCTGACAACAGTAACAGTTATAGATACCAATAATTTGAATTATTTTTAAAACAAAAATCCATAGTGTAATGTTGACATTTAATGTAAAACAAGTTACCAGGAATTGATTTATTCATTGGCATTTAACATAATGGCATAAGTAAAATAATTTTCTTAAGCTTTATAAAATACTGATAAAGATACAGTGTTAGCTTTACATAATATATTAACAAGATTCTCAGATAAGGCACTATATTGGCTTGTACAGAAGTGTTGTCACATACTTCTTCCTGTACCTGTGAGTTGCCGAGAGTACCATGACGCCATCTTTGATTGACAATGCGTACAGATGATTCAACATGACGTGATTTGGTTCTGGTAACAATGTTGGTTCACACTGAAAAAAAAACTTTACATAGGTATTTTATTGAATATGTAATTGGAGGCCTCCCGACTCGGTATTGGGTCATTAATGAGCTGAAATGATGATGACTATGTTATAATTTCAGCCAAAAGACATCACTGCTGGACAAGCCCCCAAGGATTTCCACTAAGGCCAGTCCTGAGAGGCATTGATTACTTTCCAGCTACTTTAACCAGGGGGGCTGCCCTATCCACCATGTAGGAGGCCTACCAGCACTGCACTTTCCGGAACGCGATTAGGCGTCAGTCCTTCAAGCCATGTGCACTGCCCACTGCCACTTAAGTTTGGCAATAGTAGTATTGCCATAATAACATAGATGTAGAGGATTGTGCATAAACCATAAATTTAAACAACTTATTGTTACTGCATATTGGAATATGCAACACATAATACAACAATGGATACTTACGGACAATGGAGTGTCTTTATTGAGTATAACTTGCAATAGGTGAGGCGGCAATATGGGTGGCCCTGAAACCTTCTCCCAAGGTTTAGACTGTGGTATTTCCTATAATTAAAATATTTGATTCTTACACAGTACTTATATTATTGAAACATACAGTATAAGATATTCAATAAACAACATTTATGTATTATTCATTATATAACTACGGTAACCATGGCTTACCTGAGAATATTCTGTTTGTGCACCACTATGAATGCCTTCACTATCCTTTGCAAGTGCTTGAAATACTTCAAAATCTGACATTTTCACCGTCACTAAATTATTTTTACTGCCCATTGCATTATCAACTAATTTCTGAAACAATATATTATACATAAATTTGGTCTTCTTTTTTTCTAACAACATCTTAATCATGAGAAATAGAGATTTTTTCCTCCACTTAAAACAACCTGTATCACTGGGGCAGTTTCATTGTTCGTCATTTCAGGCCCATGAATGACCCACTACTGAGTCGGGCCTCCTCCAACTTCATGGAGGGAAATTAGCCTACTGTGCCATGCTGGCAAAACGGGGCAGTTTACAAACATGTAATTCAGAAACAGAAATGACACCCAGGCTCAGAGCAAGTGCCTCTGGTTTAGACAAAGACGCTTGCCTGACCCTGGAATTGAACCCAGGACCTGTTGATCCAAAGGCAGTACATCTAACCCCTAGACCAATGAGGCAGTCAAAGATTAGATTTATAATAATCTGTTTGTAGAAACAGATGAATATACTATATTCATGAGCTATTACTATGTTGAGGACACATACAATAATGAGATATTATGGATAAATTCAAAGTCTTACCACAGTAGGATCGTTTCTCCATTCTCCATCAACAAAATACTTATATTGATGCTCACCTTCTGGCAAGTCAATAATAGTAACAAAATCACCATGAGATTTTACCATTGGAATGGTTTTCCAATCAGTAAATGTCCCACTAATATACACCTGAAATTGGAAGTGGTGTTTAAATACTAAACAAATAGTTATTATTCCATGATATTTGAATAAATATAATAGTGAAAAAATTTAAATATAATACTGAAGGTAGAGTGGCAAATAAACGATTTAACTGGCAGGAACCCTTGCCACAAGAGAAGGAAAGCTTATTAATTAACCATGGGCCTGCCTCCAAGAGTTTGGCACAGTAGAACAAATACAGCCATCGAATGCAGAAATAAGGTGTACTTAAATTAAATATAACACTTACTTGTTTACCACCTCCTTCCCATTTAAAAACCGTGGGCAAAACTTTAACATCATCAACAATCTTACTGCCATCGGTCAATGTATTTGACCTTTCTCGGGGTCCACTGTACTCTACATCACTTTCAGGCACTGCTTTGGTATAGTAAGGCGCTCCATCTTCGATATTATTCTCATCATCTCGACCACCACGGTCATCGTCTATTTTTTTATCAAACGTAAATGCTTCTCCTTCCTTTGTGGGTGAAGAAGGGCCAGTATCATGAGCCTTAGACGAGGCATCTCTATATTCTTTTTGTTGATTACTTCCCGCATTTCCCATACTGTAATATTGATCAAACTAAAATGTACAATATTAAAATAAAATTTGTTTCCTTTTCAATGATGACAGGTTGATAATATGATATGACGGTAGACGCGTTTGATTGATTGACGACTTTTGTTTAAAATTTAGATACGTTAACATTCTTTATTTTACTTTTTTCGTAAACGTAAAAAACATTCTGATGTAATTGGACTACTATAAACACTAATATGAGTAACGCACACTTGCACGAGCATCATTAGAATATTTATTAATTACAACTTTATTCGGGTACTCGAATACCAGTTTTGTCAGAACTCAGAATGAAAAGGGAAATTTTAAATTGCACCTATTTTTATAATGTATGCAAACTAAATCTCCCCGCTATATTTGCCACTGCATATCAGATAAATTACTGCATAACAAATTAACTACTTGATTACCTAAAAATATTTTATTAAAGCACGTTTAAAATTAATCAAAATCAGATGATATTTTTTATCTAACTTACAACTAAAATCTCGCTGATACCACAGATATGCAGATTATAGGACAAAATTACTCACCGTATAACAAAAATACTGATTTGCACACTAAATTAACCATCTTACCACGGAATTTTCAAAATCATTCTCTTTATCTGCATAACAGATAATGTATGTTTACATTATCAAATTACATTCCACGAATTTATTACTCGTGAAGCTAAAATCCCTTTCTCCCAACATTATTTCTTTTTGTTCACCTGTTTTATTGAAAAAGTGTTTTGGCACGCTGTTATTGGCGGCGGTCGCGTGACCCAACGCACTCAACGATCGCCCTAGTCCCATTGCGCACGCTACTTCACCACGTCAATATCGGTCGAGCCGTTTAAGAAATCCGATATGATTCATATTTCATGGTTTTACTTTTTCCCGCGAAACGCTATTTTTTTTCTAAAATATGAGAAGCCCATGTCCTTACTTATAAAATTAGCTACATGCTAGTGAAAGTTCTGTCAAAATCGGTCCAGCCATTTCTAAGATTAGCCGGAACATTCAGACAGACAGACAAAAAAGATATATTGCTATTTTGGTGTAGGTTATGATAGGTTAGTATAAACATCCCCTCGACAGTGATACCTTGTCGTGGTGAGGGGGTTTGAACAGAGAGGGCGTCCCAGTTGATACGCCACACGTCCACAGCTCTGTCTGTACTCAACGGCTCCTAATAATATATTTTCTCAATTTGCTTCATGACTATACGTAATAATAGTTAATTATAGTCATTAATATGTTTGTATTCGGTACACCTCTAGTCTGAGATTCGGTAAAATAGTATGAATTGCGCTGGCAACCTTTTTCATTCAATTGTCAAAATATATGTACTACATTAGTACATACATGTATGTACTGTCATGATGTACTGTTCCAGTGTAGCCAACTCTACAGTTCTAACTGTAGTTCTACCGTTTTTTGGAAATTCTCGCAGTTTTTAGTTTAGGCCTCGAAATCTACAGTTTTTTTATTAAGATGCTATCTGAACATATTTGCTACGTAGTAGACCGTGCACTAAGTCAGCTTGAGTAAATCTACGACCACAATAAAAGGTACCTTGCACAAAAAGTCAGAAATTAAACATTTGTTTTGAATTTAACGTGTCAAAATGACCATTAGAAAAATCAATCAAAATTATATAACGGAAAATTATGAAACAGAAAGAAGATTTACAAATTGAAAATGAGATAGTAGCTAGTGATATTAACTAACGTGTATCATCAGCAGCATAGGATCAGCTGCTATTTGATTGTTGTGGATGAACCATTATAAGCTGTTAAGCTTCCTCAAAAATCGCCAGTCCCATCGTCACACACACTGAAGTGTTACAATACTAGCTTTTAAATATTACTAATTTTATTTGGCATAATGTATCGTTATGACTTCTGAATCTTTTGCTATTTAACTTTATTTAAAACTTTGATAATCACATGATTTTTCTTGTTTTTAATTCCCACTCTAAAATATATTATATTGCCTACCATCATAAAATAATAAAAAGATTAAGCTGTAGATTTACTGCTTTATAATTTGATATTTACAGTTTTCTACAGTTTTTTTCTGGCATATCTACAGTTTAACTCTATGCTGGGGTTGGCAACCCTGTACTGTACGTACTTAGTACTTACTGTAGGTAGTAGTTTAGAAATATGAGTACGAGTGAGACGTATTACTTTTGAGTTTCGTCTGTGAATTGAATTAGCTCCGTTCGTGCTTGATAGCGAGTGCTGACTGGACGTATGGATTATAATTGTGACATAATTTATAAAAACATCTAAAATAATGAACGATGAAAAGCAGCCTCTGTTAACGAGCCCCAATACGCCGACTGAAAATATAGAACAAATAGTTAACATAGGGGTAGAAACGAACCTAACAATTGATGAGAAACCTAAAGGAGAGTATCACCCTGCTGCGGAAAGATGCTTGGAACACCCTACATCAAATTTCGATACTCTAATCCACCTCCTAAAAGGAAACATAGGAACTGGTATATTGGCTATGCCAGATGCCTTCAAAAATGCTGGACTAGTAATTGGTAAGAAAATAATCTTACATTGGTTAATTGATTTTATAACATATAGGACAAACTATTGCCATGTAGGTTTAATTTTTCACAACAAAATTGAATTTAGCATTGCTAATTTTCTTTTTTTTTTATAACATTGTGAAAGCCTTTTCTTGTTTTTATTATAATGTTCAAATATAACAAGGAACACTTTGGTGTTATCTTTCCATGCTTTCATACATTCTAAATAAACTTGCTAAAAAATATAACAGATGATGAGACACCATTTATTTATAAAAATTATATTTATTTTAGGTGTAATGGGCACATTACTGATGGGTGCAATATGCACTCATTGCATGCATATGCTAGTACAATGCTCTCATGAACTCTGCATTAGAAGTCAAAAGCCAGCTCTTAGTTTCTCTGAAGTGGTTGAAGATTCATTTTCATCTGGACCAGTGTCTTTGAGGCCATATGCTAAAACCATGAAGTAAGTTATCTAGTACTGTTATCTCTGCTTTTTTATGTTAAATTTCTTAAATAATAAAATGGTAGCTGCTACAATTACTTTTAGTTCATCCTGTTAATCGAATTAATTTATATTTAGTTAAAGATGTGTAATAAATGAAATGTAAAAATTATTTTACTTTTCTGGGATACACCATTATATTCTACTAGTATTACAAAACGGCAGAAGCAATTTTATGGATTAAATATGTTTCAATCCTACTATTACATTCTTTTGCTGAATAACCTTAATGTATATTTGGTATATCTATACATATTATAAACATAGCATTGACCACATGCAACTATATTATCTGATCTCCATACATACTATATGTTTGCCAACATAATAATGTTATGTGTATGTTGTAATTTAATACACTGATAAACACATTGATTACAAATAAAAATATATGTGTGTCATCTGTCTAAAGTAGGTTTACTACATATCAACTGTGTTTTTTGAACACAGTAAACAGAATTCACTAATCATTAACCTAAGATAAGAACATTGAAAATTTCCTATTCCCACTTAACTGGTTTACTATCAGGTGGAATATTACTTAGAGTAAACAAATAAATTCCATCTACAGTACATGTCAATATATGCTCATAAATAATCAGTATAGATAATATTTAGTAAGGTATATCATCTGTATACATGGTTGCGCTTTAAAAACCATTTAAAATATTGATTCAAGTGTTGTAAAAACAAATTAAAGGACACAGATACAGGATGTCTTACTGACATTATTAATCTTTAAAATTCTATTAATATACAGGTTATAAAAATATAACTTTATACATAGTGGAAAGATAAATAGTACTAGTGATATAACTTCTGTACTCAATATTTTTTTACGAATGCATTATACTCATGGCTGCTTTTTTCAGTGGGCTCTTCTTCTGTGTTCTTTTAGCTTAGTCTGCCAACACTATTATGACAGATTTATAATATACTTTTTTAATACTGGTTTAATGGTTCTGTGATGATGAATTTTATTATGCGTAGTAACATTTTGCAATGCTATTCACAATATTTTTAATTACATTAATCATTTCATAATTTATTCAATAATATTTTATTCATTTGTGGTATCACTGTGGAAAGTTATTAATTGCTTCTTAACATCCACATAATCACAACTTTGATAATTGAGATAACTTCTTCTTAATAATGTTGCTAATTGGCTCTGTTTATTTTATCTTAATTAAAGTCACTTGAGATGCATTGCATTATTTAGAACCATGCTAACAATGATTATACATGATGTTATATTTTTTGTCCATTAATAAACTATTTATATCACCATGTCACACTCAATTCTAGAAGACAAGAAAACTAATTTACTATTAGCATGTGTTGCAAATACAAAAGCAAATGATGTGATGAAGATGAAGGCCTGCTCGTAGATATCAAATATTGGACATGAATTTACTCACACCCTGTATAGATATGCATGCCCATATTTTTGTATGTATATAACAACTATGTATATATATTAATATTTATTGTTTCAGGAATGTTGTCAATGTATTTCTGGTAATAACACAATTGGGATTTTGCTGTGTATACTTTTTATTTGTTGCGACTAACCTACAAGACACAATGCATTATTTCCAAGTACACTTGAGTGTTCATGTGTACCTAGTATTACTGTTCCTGCCAATACTGGCTTTGGCTATGGTGAAAAATTTGAAGTATCTCACTCCAGTGTCTTTGGTCGCTTCCATAATGACTGCTTGGGGTCTTGTGATAACGTTTTACTATATATTTCAAGATCTGCCTCGCACAAGCACGGTAAAATCATTTTCAACCTGGCATCAATTACCAGTGTATTTTGGTACCGCCATATATGCATTTGAGGGTATAGGAGTGGTGAGTTTAATGATTTTTTCGTTATTTAAATCACTGTATTGTCTGTAATTTGAGTGGCCATGTGTGTAGTATTTATTTAAAACGAACTAACTCCGAAACTTAAATTTAAAACTGAAGCAAAAATGGTCTGTTCTTGGTTGCATAGATAGTCAAAATAAAATTGTATTATCATAAATTCAGATTGACGTTATTGTAAAAGATGACATATGTTTTGACACACACACGGTGTGTGGTGACGGATTTAGAATACATAGTGTCACCACCCCATTCCATCCTGAGTGTGTCGTAAGAGCCGACAAAAGGAAATGACAAGGCTGAAAACCTAGCCCTAAGAGAAGGAAAACTTGATTCGAAACCCTGTGCCAACCCGTCTGGCCAGCATGGCACAGTAGGCTAATTACCCTCCCTGTGATGAGAGGAGCCCGACTCTGCAGTGGGTCATTTATGGGCTGAGTAGTTGTAGTAGTAGTACTGAACATGTGCATGTCCAGCTGTTCCCCACATCCTGCAGGTATTTCAATAAGATCTCATATGCTCAATATTTATATACCTATCGGAGTTTATTGCTTTTGAGTTTATGGTACTCCTTAACCACTAGGGTCCGAATAACACAGAACAAACACCCACTACCGCTACCCCCAGGATATTATACATATAAAAATCTCACACACTACTGATAAAGACAATATGAGAATAATAAGCAACTTCTTTTTCTCTAAAATGTTGGTCACCAACTGTTACGTAATTTTTATAAGTATAACTAGAAAAGTACAGAACATGCCATACCTACTTCAATCTAGATCTGTGGTTATTGGGTTAGTACGATGACGTCACGGGATTTTGGCGTTTTGTTAGAAAAGCTACCTCGTATATGAAGATATTCGAAGATAACGAGGTCAATAACGTTTTTGACAATGCAACGTTCTGATCGTCATTGTTTCATATCATAAAAACAGTGATCGGAATACGAAGAGTGCATATGCCTAAACTTCGAGCAACAGAAACGAATTCGGAGACATCCTTACAAAAAAAAATTCTACCAATATCTCCGGCATTTATCTAATTTGAAACAAATCAGGATCAAATGGATCTGTATTTTCCCTGATGTATTCTAAATTCTTTACCATAAGGATCATATTCCAAAACTGGTCATATCAATAAGTTCGACTAGGTATACTATAGCATACAGAATGCCCGCAAATGCCCTAGATAAATATTTCTTCCGCATAACGGCTATGGAAAATATCTGGAGTAGACCGCAATGGATGACGAGGGTATGACGTCACCCCATATCCCATTCCATGCGCTCTAGGTCATTAGCTCGTATCGATCGCAGGTCTGTGGACAGAATACGCAATCGTGACAGACTCACTTCATGAATCATGCAAATGTCTGAACAAATATTCAGTGCCTAATGTAAATTGAACATTTTGCATTTATCAAATTGTAGATTATAATAAACTAAAGCTAAACATTACAGTACGACCTCGAAAGTAGTACACAATATACCACAAATACTTAAGCTAGTTAGTTTATCATCACTGAATACATCACAAATTTAATATGAACTAATATTGGAAGTCCGTGTGGTGACGAATTTAAAATACACAATGTCACCAACCCATACCATCTTTAGGGTGCCGTAAGAGGCGACTAAAAGAACGTGAAGGCAGATCACCAAGCCCTAGGAGGAGGAAAACTTGCCAGTGTAAGTTGGCTAATTTCCTGCCATGGATTTAGAGGAGACCCGACCCAGTAGTAGGTTATTTATGGGCTGTAACGAAAAGAATATTGGAAGGTAAAACAATTACTTTGGATTACTAGATTTTCTACCATGGTTACTAGCCGTGCTAGTTTCCTTATCACGCTAATCATAGTACACGAAATTGGATATAGTTTGCAAATTTTTCTGCCGTTAGGACGGTAGTTTTTATCGAAATTGCCGGACTCTTTTGATCATTATTATCGACTAGGTTCTGGCATTGAACCCATGTTCAGTTTGAATGTCACTTTCCTTCCCTATTTCCCCTTTTAAATAATATTTTTGCAATAGGTCTTCCTTCTTCCCCCTCTATAATATAAACGACAGCTATGACTATAGTTGCAGCCGTTTCTTCATAAAGGACGGAGCTAATTCTAGTGAGCCAGTGCGAGTTCGTGTTGGAAATAGTCATAACCATAAGGGATTTTTCAGGTGTTGCCTTTAGAGAATAATATGAAAACCCCAGAAGCCTTTGGCGGTTGGAATGGAGTCCTCAACACGGGCATGGTGATTGTGGCTGCACTATACACTGGCATCGGCTATTTTGGATACCTCAAATATGGAGAACATGTCCTGGGCAGCATTACCCTCAACTTGCCTAATACCATGTAAGTTATATTCACTCTATTACTGGAGACATGTACTACGGTAAAAAAAGTTGTTATTGGTTAAGCTACGCTCTATTTGTAACCATAGAGAAGTGCCAGAGTTTCACTTAAGGAGGTACGCCTATATTTAACATGCACCACGACAGTACCTACACCTATTAGTGTTTCCAATATGTACCTATGAAAACCTATCTAAATCTGGATTTTTAACCCCTCTTTTTCTACGTACTTCATCATCATAATTTCAGCCCTCAAATGATCCAGTTTGTCGGACCTCCTCCAAATTCATGGAGGGAAATTGTACGAACGTGCTATGCTCGCAAGACGGGCTGACACAGGCTGTCCAGTATCTAGTGATCTACCTCTTGCGTTCCGTTAGCCGCCTATTATGGCATCACCGGGGTTGTATGACATTTTGTATTCTAAATCTAAAAAAATAAAAACTCTACTTCTACCTTTTACTATTGATAAGTTAGCTGAACAAATTTTATCACAGACATAACATTAATTTATTTACAAAAATACGTTAAATGTTTTTATTATGCCCAACTTTGGCAGTATTAAAAGAGAATTGTAAACAATGGCAGATAAAATGTGAAATTTTAAATTCTCGGTACTAAGTGGATGGGAACGTTAACATTTATCAAACAGATATTTGACGTATGGGTCAACGCGTGACCGCAATACTACTATGTTAAATCATATATTATTCACGCGAGTTAATGGCATACCTACGCGAGTATCTCTACTGATAACGTACCTATCTAACCATTATCTACTCTATTGCTATTGTATATATGTATATGTTAGCTAACGGATCAAATACACACACTTTCCGAAGGTAAAATCTAAGTACTTGAATATAAATGCACGAGTATATTATAAATCTACTTATATTTGATTGTATGGATGGATGTATCTTTATTACATTTTCACGCAAAAACTACCGAATGGCTTTTTAATGAACTTCACAAAACCATATCTACATACATCAGAATTCAGAATATCACATAACATATACCTACTTAAAATTGATAAGTAGAAGAATTCGTTGTCAGAAGCTAGAAGCCATACAACGTTTACTTCGTGAATTTTCTGACTTTGAATTATAATAATCAGTTTTCTTAAAAGAATCAGGTTATTCGTTCTTGAGCTATGAAGGGTGTAACAGCAAACTGTTCTATATTTCGAGCATAATGCAGCCGGCATCGCATTGCATCAATTGTATTTTTTTACAAAAAGTGTCTTGTACAACACAAAAGAATAAACAATTTTATTAATGACGAGTGACGACATTAAATACATATTTGTTAATAAATTTCCATCTCCAGTTGTTTTATAATGGAATTTATGATATCTGTTGTAAAAATGACTTTCTATCTACATATAACATTATTCTTATTTACAATCGGTATCTAAGTGGAAAGTAATTAACAATTGAAATGAAAGTTTAGAAACCACCAAAATTTACGAATAGAACGCTATATCAAAATATTTATTAATTTAGAAAAATGTGAATAAAATGTTTTTTTTTTTACAATAGCAAGTCAGCAATAGCTGATAGACCCATTGCGATGTACCTATACATTAAATCTGTCCGTGTGGTGGCGGATTTAGAGTCACCACCCTATTCCATCCTGAGGGTGTCGTAAGAGCAAAGAGACAAAAGGAAATGACAAGCCGCAAGAGAAGAAAAACTTGAAACGAAACCCTCTGTCAACCCGTCTGGCCAGCGTGGCACAGTAGGCTAATTACCCTCTGCGATGGGATGAGGCCTGACTCAGTAGTGGGTCATTTATGGGCCGATTAGTAGTTTAAACATTAAAGGTTCGTGTGTCCGCCCCATTACTTCCGAAATTATCGTAAGAGCCGACGAAACGACAAGGCCGATAATATTGGTTTAGCACGTTTGAGGTTTTTGTTTAATAAACGCCCATGCACTAGGTATAACCTGTATCGACTGTTGCGCAGCATGTCGCGGGTTCGATCCCCGCACTGAAGAAATATTTGTACGACCTACAAGTATTTGTTCCGGGTCTGGGTGTTTTCTATCTATAATATGTATGTATTTACAAAAAAATAAATTATATAAGTAGTTTATCATCCATCTCGTTCTCATCATCATCTTTAATAAACAATGTATGTATTTACAAAAAAAAAGTATATAATTAGTTTATCATCCATCTCGTTCTCATCATCATCTTTAATAAACAATGTATGTATTTACAAAAAAAAAGTATATAATTAGTTTATCATCCATCTCGTTACCATAACACAAGCATTAAGTCGCTTAGCTTGGGACGAGATGGCGTTGTGTGAAATGTCCAAGGAAATTTTTTTTTTGAAAACAATTAGCTTTAAGTTACTTCCGGTGGTGGCTTCTGTCTTTGTTTCCTTTCTTCTTTTGTTCTTCTGTCTACCTTGTCGTTTTTACTTGTTCTAATGTATGTATTATATGTGAAAACTTGTAATTGGCCTTCGTCTACTATTTTATGTTCTATGTTTATTCTAGCTGTAAGTTTTCGAAATAAATAAAATAAAAATAAAATATTTATTTATTTTATTTGTATCGTGGGGGCTGTTTACAAACATTTAATTCACAAACACAAATGACAACCATACTCATACCATGTGCTTTTGGCTTACACGAAGACGCACGCGGTTCGATACTGAGATCGGCAGTATCATCTACCCCTAGACCGACAAGTTAGTGACATAATATCAATAAGTCTTATTAAGTAACATTTCAGGTTAGCTCTCAGCGTCCGGGCGGTAATGGCAGTGTCTATATTCCTATCGTATGGTCTCCAATTCTACGTGCCTATGAACATAGTGTGGCCCTACGTGAAATCTAAACTTACGTCAGAAAAGGCCCTTAAACACGGAGAGTCGGTCACTCGCTTTGTGCTGATTTCAATCACATGTAAGTATTTTTTTTCTAATGTAAGTGACAAAGTAATGGTAATAATAACCGTATAATTACCATTTCTGTTATTATGCTTGCCCAACGTAATCTTGTAGAATCTCCTTGTAGTTGGAGGAGGCTCGACTCAGCAGTGGGTCATTTATGGGGTTTGTGGAAATTTTACCCATCGGTCATGAGTATTTTTTTAATAATTCTCTCTCTCTATCTATCTATCTTTATCAGTCCAACTACAAGGAGGTACCACAAGATTATGTTGGGCTAATAATAAAATCCATGCAAAGTGCGGGTGAGGATCCCTGTTGGTATTAAAATAAAATTCCGAAGTCAGATTAAGTTGGAAAGGTCACCCTTATTTATATCAAAATAACTCCAGACGTCTTTGGCCCAATTCCAAATCGGCAATTTGCCAGAATTACTTAATAGAAGTCCGTGTAGTGGTGACGGAACATAGCAACACCGCCCCATTTCATCCTGAGTGTATCGTAAGAGCCGACCAAAGGAAACGACAACGACGAAAACCTAGCCGCAAGAGAAGGAAACCTTGAAACGAAACTCTGTGCCAACCCGTCTGGCCAGGGTGGCACAGTAGTATAATTACCCCCATGTAACTGGAGGAGGCCGGACACAACACGACATCGATCTTAACTTTGTACCACCATCATCGTAACCCTTTTATTTAAAAGAGCAACCATGGAGTTTCTTGCCGGCTCTTCTCTATGGAATGGCATTCCGAAAATCCGAACCGGTGGTAAAAACTAAATGATAAATTATTCTTATATACCTTTTTTTTAATTTTGATTTAGTTTTTTTTTTTTTACTATTTGAAAGCATTCGTAAGAATTTATTCGAATAAAAAACATTTTGATGTTGAACAAGTTAACAACGATTGTTCTAAAACATCCAGTTTAAAAAAGTCATAAACTGCATCATAGTTACCCTGATTGACTCTTGTTACTAATGATAGAAGTACAAGTAGAAGGCCTTCTTTGATTTTAGAACATTAGGTACATTTTGATTTTTTAAATCGATATCGTTTGCTACAACGGACGTGTGAATAGACAACATTGGAAAATTACTTCTTGTTTACTTGTTCGATTGTTTAAAAAGTCAACAGTTAGTAAAACAACTCTATTTTTATCTCCTAACGTGTAGCCCATTAATTTAAACGCTCATTATGTAAAATCGGGCGTTAATAAGTGCGGAAAGTTTATCTGACAAAAACATCAACACATGATTGATTCGTCTGTCCCACCTATAGTCAGCCTGGTTCGAAGGTTATCCAACTTACTGTAACAAAATAATTGGCGGCAGCATGCGAGGATGTTTTGTGTGCCTTTCATATTAGAGTACACCTATGAATGTTATCTAGCTAATATTGATTTGTAGTGTCTGTCTCGTGGGAAGTGTAATAATGTTTTACCTACTTATAAAGTGTGGTGACGGATTTAAAATAGGTACTTAGTGTCACCACCCCATTCCTTCCTGGGGATGTCGTAATAGGCGCCAATAGGAAATGTCAAGACTTATAACCTAGTCGCAAGAGAAGGAAAACTATGCCAACTTCGGAGTTGTCGATGCTGCTCCAGTTACTGGGAGGGGAGCCTACTGTGCAACGCTGGCCGGACCGGTTGGTACAGGGTTTTGTACCAAGTTTTCCTTATCTTGCGGCTAGGTTATCGGCCTCGTCATTTCATTTGACGGCTCTTACGATACGTCAGAATGGAATGGGCTAATTACCCTCCATGTAGTTAGGTTATTTACCCTCCAGTCCATCCAGGAAGCTGCAGGACTCACCAGTGGGTGGGTCATTTATTTTATTTTAGCCTGGTATATGGGTCGGAAACTCGGAATTTTAATTTATTTTTCTACACAGCGCATAACGAGACAATTCAAATACATATATGAATAGAATTCTTTCGAACAGGCGGACAGTTGTTTTTTAATAGGTATCGATTGAAAATTACATTTATTATTTTTACGGTATAAGAACCAGCTGTAGTGGAAAGTGGACTTATTGGGTACACAACTAACACATCGCGTGCAGTAATTTAAATGTCATTAGCAGTTAGTACTAATAGGACTCCCAAACGTTGGACCGACGAACTGGTTAAAGTCGCCAGAAAGCGATAGATGCGGGTGGCTCAGGGCGGGCCTTCGTGGAAGCCCTAGCACCAACAAGGCAGTCAACTTTATTATTTTTACGTATTTACACTATACTAATGTATCTATGGTATAAGTCTATATTATTAACTGTGACAGTAGTTAAAAAATAACGTATATAACAGTGTACATACTCGCTTTGGCCATCTGGGTGCTCTGATAATAACTTGGATATGACACATCGTTCATTAACTTCGTGCAAAACATAAATCCGATTAGATTGCATATTCGCAATATCAATAAAATAAAGTACGGTCGGACAGTGTAAATGTAGATATAGTTGGACTCATCGCTGCCCATAAAATACCCACTCCTGAGTCGCGCCTTCTCCAAGTTCATGGAGGGTAATTAGTGCTGTGCTACGTTTTACCAATTTAAAAAACTTAATTAATTCGTATATTTTTTAATTTATTTCAGTTTTGGCGGCCGCAGTGATTCCTAACCTCAGTGGAATAATATCGCTCGTGGGCGCATTCAGTAGCTCAGCACTTGCTCTCATCATCCCACCGATCATTGAAATTATGACCTTCTGGCCTGACCAACTTGGTGAACGCAATTGGAAACTGTGGAAGGATATATTCATCACGCTTTTCGGAATTACAGGTTTCGTTTTTGGCACATTTACGAACGTGAAAAATATATTCTTCGTGGATCATTAAATGAATGTAGTAAATTTATTAATTATATTTAAATTAGTAGGTAAATGTCAAAGCCTATTGTGACTAAATTGAAATTAATAACCAAAGAGTTTAAGATTATATTATTTACACTATAATCATGACAATAATTGTATGTAGAAAATATTTGTATGCTTTGCTTGGCAAACTTTACTATTTAGCTTATAGGTGTTGTTTGATTATAATGTGTTGTAACACATAAATAATTTCGCCGGTGTAGTATTTGGTATATGTATTATATTTGCTCGAATTGTACCTATATTAAAAATAGAGGCTATCTTTATTAAGTGCATTAGGGATGTAGGATTTACATCTGCCAAAGAACTAATTAAATCTATAATCCTTATTCCAAAATGCGGTAAATTATTAACTATGACAATGTAATCTTAATCTTACAGCTTTAATCTTAGCGTATTATTTATCTCAGCTTGGAGATAAACAACATCCAACATAAGTAATTATTATATTATTTTAAAAACCAGAAATGTATACACAGTTTAAAAAAAACCCCTATAGCCATAACGACAGGACCAATACCATTACTGTGATAATTAATATACTGTGTGCAAATACAAGCAAAGACATTTTTTTTAACATTTTGTTTAATTCGTGATAAAACAAGTATTAGAGCACAACAAAAAAAACCGTTAAAACGTAAATTGCTCTCTCATGCTTCAACATCGAAAACTATTTTAAACGCAGAACTGCTTCTTTTAATTGGCTCTATGTCATTCACTTCGGATAGCGATAAGGTTTTTGTTATATGGATAATTTCAATCAGAATAACGTTAGTGCAAATATGTATACTTAATTTCCTCTTGAAATATATAATTTTATGATCAGTTCTATGGGTAAAATCTCTACTGTTAGGAATTTTGTTACACTAACATTCCGAAACTGCTGGAAACATGAGGAGTAACTCCGTAAGCGAAATATTAAGTTACATATTTTAATTATATTATTGTAAATTAACTACTACAAACCACCATACATATTTAAGACAACACAAAATGCCAGTTTTATCATAAAATGTGTTTAGTACTGAATAATCTCAGGAAATATTTATAATTGGGTTTTATCTAATAGATTTTGTGGCTTACCAATATCTTTATTTAACTAAAGCTATTACTTTTAATACATAGTACATACTTGTATGTTAGACAATTTAATCAAATGTGATTATGATTTTATGTTCCATGCTGTTTGTACCTGTTGGTACTTACTTATGTGATCCTACGGTACCTATTTTTGTATAATTTTATACTTGTTTTAATTTTATTATAAAGTTTCTTAGATGATTTTATTGTAAAATGTTTGAAAATTCCAACATCCTTGGATACTAATGTTGCACCTAAAATACTTCGTAATAATTGTGGAAAATGTTGTTGTTTTATCTGTATTCTATTTACATGGGAGTAAATAGAAGAAATGAATATAAGGTTTTCGTCAATTACACTTGAAAGAGTTTGAAAGAGTTGAAAGAATTTGGCGCTTTGAAGTCTTGCCACCGTGCGGGAGGCATTATTCCATTATATTTAGTTGTATGCGCATTTAATATCAGGTGCTTAAAATGTGTGTTATTTGTTGTCATAGATGTAATAGTTTAAATTGATGTCTATAATCAACTTATAATTACATATATTTAATTGCAGGTTGCAAACCTATTTAAAGATCGTTAGATCGTGCAAGTGAAATTTATAAAGTATTAATCGATTGTACCAAAAATATAATGTATCGCCTCGATGTAGATTTTGTTTATTTATTTATAAAATCAACTCAAATGTAGATAAGTTTAATTTCATACTCTGTTTTAATATTGTGATTTATAATTATATTAATCAAAATATAGCTGAAGGTGCAAATTATTGTTGTTTTTTTAATTATCCCTTGGACATAAATTATGTTTTCCTGAAAAAATCCATTATAAAATAGTTAACAAATAACTAGATAACCGAATATTTTTAAGATGGTCTATAAATACCGACTGTAAAATGTTGTAATGTCCATAATAAGCTTTTACCTGCGACCTGACGAAGTCCCTCCGATAGATAGCTACGACATAGGTACTTACTGCTGCTGGCGTAAGGCAGCATGTCATCATAGGTTTTTAAAAAAAATAACGGCTGATATTTAAATGCCTTGTAATCGGGCTGGTCCGTAGGTATTTAGATTGGTAGAGTAAACTCGGCAGTTGCACTAAAAGATAGAAGAGTGCGGGCTAGCAAAATACAATTATTTTAACCTATGTGATTTTCCATACCGTATACAAGAAGAACAAATGAGATTTTTACGGATAATCGTGGTAGATTAATTTCGGTTGGTATCCCCAAAAATATTTTTTTAGTGTCAACACACATTTCTAAAAACTACCCTGTTTCTAAACGCACTTCATAAAACGATTAAAAAATCAGTTAATTTAAAAATAACTCACCAACATTTTTATTTATATTATGAGCATTAAAATATTATCGTCAGAGTTAATAGTACGCATAGTGTGTAATCTGGAAAACAATGTAGATTTTTAAAAATGAAGTCCCTCCTCTAATTTCTAAACGATCATCTGAGAACACGCAACACTATCGCGAAATGTCATTCACCGTCAACAATTAAAAAATGTCGGAATCGTGTCAAGACGGTAATTGTCAAGGAATAAATGAATATGGGCCCGACGAATCACCCACCAAACTTATCGTCAATTACATTCCCGAAGTCATGACGCAGGATATGATGTTTTCACTATTTTCTACAATGGGTAAATTGGAAAGTTGTAAGTTGATAGCGAACCGTGGCTATGGGTTCGTTGAGTACAGTCATCCCGACGATGCAGTGAAGGCACGCAAGGCTTTCAATGGCCTTCTGATGCAGAACAAGACGCTGAAAGTGTCACACGCGCTCCTCAACCCAGAGCAAAAACCGCCTTCGAAACCAGAAGCCGACTGGAATCTATACGTGTGTAACCTGCCAAATGAACTGACCTTGCAGGACTTACATGGACTGTTTGCACAATTCGGCAAAATAGTTAATTCACGCATAGCAGCAGGTATAGCATTTGTTTTATACGAACATCAATACGAAGCTGAGCGAGCCATCCAAAATATTAATGGCACCACACCGCCTGGCTTCTTACATCCATTAACAGTTAAGTACGCTAATAAAAGTAATCCTAACAAACATAAAAACAATAATAACAACTTCCAAAAAAACCCTCTTGTGCGGCCTTATCATTGGATTAATCATATGAATGCGATAGGAGACCATAATTCTCCTAGTTCATGGTCTATTTATATTTATAATATTGCCCCAGAAGTCGAAGAGTTGACTCTGTGGCAATTATTTGGTCCATATGGTGCTATTGTATCTGTTAAGATTATTAAGGATTATCAGACTAATAAGAGTAAGGGATTTGGGTTTGTTACGATGAGAAACTATGACCAAGCTGCGATGGCAATACAAGCACTGAATGGGTATGTCTTACACGGCCAACCTCTGTCAGTTAGTTTCAAAACCCAAAAGAGATAATGCTAAGAGGAAAGACTTACTTATAATAATAAACTTTACAATATCAATACAGTAATAAATAGATAAAAGGGATACCTAATTGTTGATTGGCATTACTGGACACTGCAATAATAGTCCTAAAACAAAAGCTGTGTGTGTGTTGGCTCAGCATTTGACTCTTGTTAAAATATTATATTACTTTGAGCTATCGACATTGTTAAGTTTGTTTATGAATAATAATTTATTCAGTTTGCTCGTTAAATATTTCAAGTTTACTAGAAGTTTAAGATTTGTATTGAATATGATTGTTGTTTGGAAGTTCAACATCAGTTGTGAGCTATACTGCTTTCATTAATTTAATCTATTATTTAAGTATATTAAAACCAATTTGAAGAAAGTGCTTTTACAAGATCTTACTAATTGATAAGCCACATTGAGATGTTTAATCAGCTACTAGTTTTAGTTGTACACTTTTTATAACATGATGTCTATTTAGGTAGTGAAACGAAATCTAGATTATATCATATTTATACATTTAGTATAAAATTTGCTGAATTAAAGTTCATTTTCACAATTTTATTAAAATGTTTTTTGATTTGGTTTTCCTTTTAACTGTCTTACAAATAATTCCTAATATTCCTCCTAGGATGAGAATGCTAGGTCCATGGATGGTGGTAAAGCAATTCTTTCACAGAATATATATAATAGCTAAACATTTTTTATTCTTTTAGCAGAACCTTTGATATGCATTTTACTGAAATTGTTACATATATTCTTTTTTATTTATTTATTTTTAACAATATAATTAAAAATGTACAATTTAAAATTACAACAAAAGGTTTGTTGTTTTTTTAAGACTGTAAAAAAATGGTGGTACCCCTGATCCTTTATGCTTTTAAATAATTAATCATGTTTACGCATGACCAAGTTACATACGTAACGGTTGTTGCGTAAGAAATTAATTTATTCAATGTAGAATGGAATATTTGTCACTAGGTGGCACGCTATCGCTTTATTTTATTTATTCTTAATACTGATCCAAACATAGATTATTTGATAATCATTGTATTCGTAACATGAATTTTATAATATAATAATATGAACAAAGTAGCTATAAAATTTAAGAGCTCTTCGGCGTTGCATTAATCAAACCTTCCCGAAAGCTCTGACCTACTTACAAAGTTAACTTTTGTTTGAGTGAAACTTGACGAATCGGATTTTCAAGCATATTACAAGCCAGTGCCATCTATTGAGCCTCATCAGCAACTAAGTAAAATACATATTTTCAACTTTTAACTCTTTCTTCCAAGTACTTAACTTGGTATTAGAGAAAGTAATATTATATGAATCTGTTTATGAAACTTTTAGAAGCCAATTACAAAACTTCAGAATATTTCACTGCATTGTTAGGTTAGGAAGGCGCATGCTCAACTAATGAAGTCCGAATCAATAGACGCTAGGTGCCGACTGTCACGCAATCCTCTAGTTTTCTGCATAGTGTGAATTAGTAAAAAAACGTTAGCATCGTAATATTGTGCTAGAGTTAGTTTCACACTGTATCCAAGTGCCGGCAGAACGGCCGTGGCGGACGGTGAAGCGTCAGCAGTGGCGGGGGGCGTCGGCCTCACCGTGAGTAGCAAGGTGAGTGATCTATTACATATTTTTGAAGGCACCTGGACAAATAATCAATGGGACGATTTAACACTACAATTACTATGATGCGTGAATGTCACTGTGCCCATAAACCTAAATACGTTGGTAGGTACTTCCAACCTTGTTCCAAAAGTAGGTATTGGAAGTCTCAAATTTAACCATCTACTACGTAAGGAAATGCCATACAAACCTGATAATATCTGTAAGCTAGCTGTATCTGTAGTATCTGCTACTATTTTTGATAATATCCGAGGTTTGATAACATTACGCAGACCATGCGGTTTCTTTCATCTAATATTTGATCTCTCCCCATAAATCTTGCTTCGGTCCGCCAAATTGTTGGTGTTGGCAGCGGAAAGACCATTTTCCCCTATTGCTAGCGGCATGCTTGCACATTTTACAGGGCCGGCGATGCGTTGTTCAAATGTTCAAGGGCGAAAGTAATCGCTTACTATTAGACTATTAGGAGAGCAGGCAACTGCCTAGGGGCCCGCATCGGGTAGAGCCCGAAACCTGCTATTTTCTATCGATGTTCCAATCCATAAAGGACCACTTTTTTACGTTGGAAAAGAGTACACTACTCCAAATGAAAAAAAGAGTCATCAAAAAGAGCGGACGTCTAAAAAAAAGGTCGAACGCACTGTGAACTCAAAAGAGTTCTAGCAATACAAATGAGTACTTTCAGAGTACAAAATTCTGTAAATGGGTACGGGTGGTCACCTTACAATCCAACACGATACAATTACTACCAAGAATCTGCAAAAATCCAAAGTTCTTCCCAAGTTCCTGTGGCCAAAGCGTGTGGCATACATCCGAAACCGACAATGTAGTATTAGTAGGTTGCCAAAACTGTTAAAATAGACGATCCTGAGGTGTTACGTTATTAGATTAGCTGCATTCGGTTCCTGCGGGGCCCCGCGTGATATAAGCATCCGGCCCGTGAGCCCACTGATGAACTTTAAACGACTAAAACAGGGCCTAAACACTACATAGCCTAGGGCCCGACATGGTTAATCCGGCCCTGCATATGCTTGAGCCTAGGTGGCCCTAGTAGTAAATTAAGTAATCAGGGTAACTTATTTGGTGAGATGTTTTGTCAGGTGTACCCAAGCCCGGGGGCGGCGCGCGGCGTGTGGGCGCTGCCGCAGCCGCCCCCCTGCACTATGGCGGCCGAAGAGCCATTGCCACCCTGCTCGCCCATGTCTCCCGACGCGCCAGCGGCCCCACCCAGGACGATCACCAGCCTTCACCAACATTCTGACTTGTATCAATTGATATTTGAGGCCGTGCGATCAGGGTAAGAAAATCCGCAACCCATGGTCAACCGCTCATACTCGCACATGATTTCAACCTTCAAGATTGAATTGATTGTGTATTCAAGACCACTGACCGTGTGGTGACGGATTTAGGAAAAAATGTGTCACCACCCAATTCCATCCTGAGGGTATCGTAAGAGCCGACAAAAGAAAAGGACAAGGCCGATAACCTAGCCACAATGAAAGGAAATCTTGACGAAAACCCTGTGCCAACCCGTCTGGCCAGCGTGGCACAGTAGGCTAATTACCCTCCATATTGGAGTAGGCCCGACTCACCAGTGCGTGATTATGGGCTGAATAGTAGTAGTTACCTACTACTACTATTCAGCCCATTATCACGTCAATCAGTAGAAAAGCAGTGGTGTAAGTGTGACTCTCCGTGACATTATAGCTCTAGAGCGGGTCAAACGATTTATATTTATTTAAAAACTCTTTATTGCCCACCAAAACTAAAAGATACAGATAATAAAACTAGGAAAACGTTAAGAAACGTAAATTGTGCATTGGGCGACCTTATCGCATACCGCGATATCTTTCAGGCAACCTATGAAGGTACCTATGAAATTTTCATATTTTGGTTACATTAGAATGTTTCGTGACACCATCAATTCTTGACAGGGCGCTGCTTTTTAAGATGAGGAGTGAATCAGATATTCTCCAATGTTTACTTCAATATCACTACATATTATAAAACAAAGTCGCTGTCGTTTGTCCGTCCCTATGTATGCTGAAATCTTTAAAACTACGCAACTGATTTTTAAGCGGTTTTTTTAATAGATAGAGTGATTCAAGAGGAAGGCTTTTAAGTACAATACATGCCTAATTTCGCCCGTGCGAAGCCGGGCCGGGTCGCTAGTAAATTATAAAGATGTGTTTGTATACTCAGTTCTCGTGTACTCGTGCGCGTGAGTGGACGCTCGTACGTGCTACCGTCATAATAAATATTTTCTATCGTGCATCAAGTGAGTGTTGTGGTTAATATGCAAAGAACGCCGACGAAAGAAAAGGATGACAATCGCGGAGGGACACGCAAACCCAAGAAAAAGCAGGAGCCCGAAGCAAAGGACTCTGATAGTGATACTTCTGTGTCGCAGGGTACTAGAAGCTTGAAGCAATCATGCTGCTCAAAAGGGGCTTTAAATAAGACGCTTAACTCATTCCGGGAGGAGATGAAAGCTATACACGACCTACTAAGTACCATGAGAGAGGAACAGGCAGCGAAATACCTGCGCCTAGAAAGCGAAGTAGCTGTATTAAAAAAGGAAACGTTGGAAATTCAAACAAAATCCAACGACACCGATGAAATCATCAAAACTATTGAAACGAAATATCAGGAAATAGATCATTCGAGCAAACAACTAATGGATTATTCTCAGAAGAACGAAAAGAGGGTAAAAGACATAATTCAGAAAAACATATTCCTCGAAAAACATAACAAATCATTAGAGGAACGCATAGGATGGATGGAGCAAAAAGAATTAAAGTTAAACATTGAGTTAATTAATGTTCACAAAGAAGAGGGTGAAAACATCACAGAAGTTGTCCATAAAATTGCACAAACACTAGAGCTGAATGCGAAAGACATAGAAGATGTATGGAGAATTAAAGGTGATGGTAGTAGGCCAGTCATAGTAAAAATGCGCACAAAAGAGGCTCGCATCAGATGGTTAAAAAGTAGAAAAATGCAGTTATCTAATAACTCCATCTTTCAGAATAATGATGATACCCGCATCTATATCAACGAAAATCTAACTCGTCAAATGCGTCAGCTGTTTGGAGTAACGAAACAAAAATTGAAGGCAAAATATAAATACATATGGATACAAAACGGCAAAATACTTATAAAGAAAGATGGTGAGAGTAAAATTTCCACTATAATGTGTGAAAATGATATTCATAAATACGTACAGGACAATATCGAACAAAGAGAGTAAATCGGTATAGCAGCTTTATTTACCTCATTCAATATACATATATACATACTGATAAAAAAATATACTTACATGGATATGGAAAATATACTTCAAGATATAGTATACACAAGATACAATATAGATGAATGGAAGAAATGCATAGCTATACAACAAAATAAAACAAATTTTATACACATGAATATCTGTTCATTAAAAAAACACTTTAACGAATTTATTGTACTGATAAGAGACTGCATGCCTAGCTTGGACATAATTTGTTTGTCGGAAATAAATATACAGGAGGATCAAGTTTTTAACTATCAAATTGATGGCTACTGTACATATCATAAAACTAGGAAAGCAAAGAGAGGTGGAGGCCTAATTATTTACGCTAAAAATGAAATACAGTTCAAAATCCATACGCAACAAACCCGGTTCTGCGAGCTACTACATGGAACTATGACGTTAATTGATAAATGCGTAGATATAGTAGCCATTTACAGACCCCCGCATATGAATAAAATTGGTTTTATAGAAGAACTGAGGAATATAATACTGCAAATACCTGATGGAAGGGACTTGATTGTTATGGGTGATTGTAACATCAATATATTACCTAGTGAAACTGATTCCTTGGCGGATAAATACCTAAACACCCTAAGTGAGCTGGGTTTGGAGTGTTGCATATTGGATATCACGCGAGAGGTGGTATTATCGGAACGGCAAGTCTCGTCTTGCATCGACCATATTTTTGTGCGTAGCGCACGACCAAGCGGCGAGCAGCACGCCTATGTACTAACTACTAAGGTGTCAGATCACTATCTAACGGGCCTCACAATCGAAGCAGGTAAACAACAGCTGATTCAAACCGGTTATCGTACAGTCCTTAATAATAGAACTGTGCAGAATAAACTATGTACTGTAGCTTGGTGTGATCTTGTGTTTATTGCCGACCCGGAACAATTGTATAAGCGACTATGTGATACGTTTGACAACATTTACAGCCATTCAAAAACAGAACGTCCGATTAAAAAACGGGATACAAATATATGGGCAAATCATGCATTGCAAAGTATGATGGAATACAAAGATATGTTGTTTAGAAAATGGAAAAATAATCCAAAAAATATGACATTGCGACTTGAGTATACTAGATACAGAAATAAAGTTAACAAAGCCGTAAATGTTGCCAAAAATGCACATAGACGCCAAGAAATACAGAACTGCAATGGAGATATGCGTAAGGTGTGGAGCTATGCAAACAAATGGCTCGGTCGGTCACAGTTAAATGTAGATGAATTGATTCTTAAGTATATGGTAAAAGGAACTATGACTATAAATAATATATGTAATAATTTCTGTGAAACATTTACCAAAGAGATAGATTTACTAAAGAAAAATCATGTCTGCAGCACCTTGTTTTTCGATAGGTCACAGTATGTTAAAGAAAGTATGGTCAGTTTTAGATACCAAAAGGTATGTGCTGAAGATATAGGCAAAATATTGGACAAGTTGAACAGTAGCAAGTCTCCGGGACCTGACGGCATTCGAGCCCAAGATTTAAAATATATTAAATCGCACATAAGCCCTGTTCTTGCACATTTCATTAACATCTGCCTTTGTAATTCATTTTATCCTGACAATTTAAAAATGTCAATAATAAGGCCAATTTTCAAACAAGGCAATCATAACGACTTCTCCAATTACAGACCCATAGCTATATTAAGTACAATAAATAAAATTACAGAAAAGGTTCTCATGGGCCAGATATCTAGATTTTTAGAAAATAACCAAATTCTTACGGATGTTCAGGACGGGTTTAGGCCAAACAGGAGCACAGCAACGACGCTAGGAAAATTCACAGATGATATCAATAAGTTATTAGATTTGAAAAATGCTGTTTTATTAATATTCATTGATTTTAAAAAAGCGTTCGATACCTTGGGCCACGAAGACCTGCTACAGGCCATGGATGAATGTGGGATTAGAGGTCCAGTCAAAGCCTGGTTTCAGCAGTATTTAAAAAATCGGTATATTAAAGTTCGAGTAAATGAAGTAGACAGTAAACCTGGAAAAATTAAATACGGCGTCCCGACTGGCTCTGTCTATGGTCCGATTGGGTACATCATGCACGTAAACAGTATGGTCAATGTTATTAAACACTGTAACATATATATGTATGCGGACGACACGTGCCTGGTTTACGGCGGTCGTGACTGTGGACAGATTCAGTCGGTGATGCAAGAGGATTTTGATAATGTAGTTAAATGGGCACACGACAATGGAGTTATCATTAACACGAATAAAACAAAATGTATGTTAATATCGTCTCCCTACAACCAGGGTGTAAAGAACGTTTGTATTACACTAAAGGGTCACTCATATGAATGCCTACACAATGACAAAAGTAATTGTCAGTGTAACGTACTTGAACGAGTGTTATCCTACAAATATTTAGGAATAACTGTTGATTGCAGGTTCACCTGGGATGTACACATAAACAACATATGTAATAGATTGCGTTCTATACTTGGCAAACTTAATAATTTGAAATATATAATTAATAGACGAATAATGTTTATGTTATATTATGCTCTAGCTGATGCAACAATTAATTATGGTTTGGGTGGTTACGGACTGACATTCCCGGTACATATAAGCAAAATTAAAGCATTGCAAATTAGATTATTAAAACTATTAGTAAACAAGAAAACTAAAGACAGCTTACATAAAGACTATGAAAGATTATTTAAAATTTGCAAAATTCTGCCTATAGATAAAAAAGTCAAACTACATATAATATTGGAACAGTTTAAAAGAAACGAATATAAGAAAAAAAGAGTACATAGTCAACCAATCCGTAAAAAGTCACAGAAAAAGAAATATGATGTTCCAAAAACTAATAACTATTATGGAGAGAGAACGCGACAGTGGATAACGCCAACTTTTATGAATGAATTACCGGCTGAAATAGAAATGAATATAGATAAAATAGATGATGAAATTAATTCTTCAAGGAATAGCTTAAAGCATATGTTGCGTAAGCATTATTTATCTATGTGTCCTTAGTCACATGTGTAGTCACATCTCAGTAGTTAGTCTAACATCTCTGGTCACATGTGTAGCCTTTATATATTTTTTATTTTTATGTTATAGAACTCATTACTTTTATAATCATATTTAGAAACAATATTTATTGTGTTGTTATAGTAAATACGTGCGAGTAAAAACGAGAACGCTGCCGACAAACTGTTAAGCAGTTTGGCAGAAGGATGCATTGTAATACTTTCTAAAATGTAATAAATAAACAATTATAAAACAAACAAAATATATGTTTGTCACGAACAAAACTACTGGACCGATTTAAAATATTATTTCATCAGGCCACATTATCCATGAGTAACATGAGTAACTTGGGCATTACAGCAGTTGATGTATTCCAGGGAAGTATCCGAAATCGAGCGCCTCGTGGAGAAGCTGGGAGGGGAAGTCCTAAGTGCTCGAGACCAGCACGGCTACACGCCAGCTCACTGGGCCGCCCTAGACGGCAGTGTTGCCGTGATGCGATACCTGGTTGAACGGGCTGCTCCTATAGATCTATCTTGTTTAGGCACCCAGGTACAATTCCTAAAAATATGGTTTTTCTAAAGCTACTAACTGGATTATCAGTCAGTTGTAGACAGCTAATAGGTGTCTGTGACCCAGACTATCCTGAGGGTGTCGTATGAGGCGCCTTAAGGAACACAAGCAGTAAATTACTTAATAGTCCAAAGTACGTTCGTGTCCGTGTCATTAAGAACACACAATGTCACCAACCCAGACTATCCTGAGGGTGTCGTATGAGGCGACTAAAGGAATACAAGCAGCAAATTTCTTAATAGTCCAAGGTACGTTCGTGTCCGTGTCATTATGGATTTAGAACACACAATGTCACCAACCCAGACTATCCTGAGGGTGTTGTATGAGGCGCCTAAAGGAACACAAGCAGCAAATTACTTAGCCGCAATAGAAGGAAAGCTTGAAACAAACCCAGTTCCAACCCGTCCTGCTAACGTGGCACAGTAGGCTAATTTCCATCTATGAGTTTGGAGTAGGCCCGACTTAGCAGTGGGTCATTTAAAACCTGCCTGAAATTATGGTTATTCTAATCAATATTTAAATGTAGGAAAGGTGCCATAAACAGTTCTCCATGGCGGCAAAAAAACACCAAATTGTAAAAAAAACCCCGACACAATAACCTGAGTTCCCTCTAAAAAGTAAAAAATAATTAAAGAAACTCAATCTTATAGTACCTAATAATACCGCTACCGTACTATTACCACCTATTACCACAGTATGTGCGAGTATTATTAGATAATGTTACTAAAGTAGGAGTATTAATAAATGGAACTCAGGTTATTGTGTCGGGGTTTTTTATTTTATGTTGTTTACAGGTACACACTTATTACAATGTAGATTTTGTTAAGTTATACATTAATACATAGATTCTTGTCCAAATTTTACAAATTTATTAACTAGCTGCGCCCCGCGGTTTTACCCGCGTGGTGATGGAATTTATTTTTTCATCAGATTTTTTTCTACTTACTTTTTTTAGACAATTCACACAGTATCTTTGAAATTGTAGCCTTTGTGTTATTCTGATGTCTAAGCTATATTATTGTAAAGTTTCACTAAAATCCCTTTAGTAGTTTATATCGTCCCTACATGGCTCGATATTAGTCTCTATGTAATACCACTGTATGAATGTGAATAGATTTCAAAGAGACTTTAAGATGATTAGCAGCACCCAGCTAAGTTTCTCACATTAGATGTTCTTCATCATTACGCTGAGCTGTAAAAGTTCGCGCATGTCCTTCTCTACCAATCACCGCTAGGGAGATAAAAAATCGGTTTTTGCGCAGGATCAAGATGTTTCTTAATTACTATGCTGTAAAAACGTAATCTATGATATCATGGTTGTCAATATTAATCATAGATCCACAGTCCAAAGTATCATACCCTTGACCAGTTAAATACCTGAATCTATAATTTATGGTAATGTCAAGTAATGCAAAGGTTACGAATTTCCCCTCTCTAGGTTATTCACGCTAGACTCAGGAATCGAAGCAGGGACCAGTGCTCCAAAGGCAACGTCTGCAACCCCTAGACTACAAGGAACTCCGATTTACTTATTTTGTAGCGACCACAATGCTACATACTTTACGCAAGAAGCTGGGCCCTACACTCCACAATCACCGTACCTTTGTGTGACGATTTCAGCTGTTTTAGTAACCTACTAATATTATAGTATCAGTTCGGAACGTTTGCCACACTGTTGGACACAAGAACTCGTTGGTCTAGGGGTTAGATGTGCCGCCTTTGGATCAAGGGGTCCCAGGTTCGATACCGGGGTTGGGCAAGTGTCTTTGTCTAAACCAGAGGCAGTTGCTCGGAGTGTCATTTTTGTTCGTGAATTACATGTTTGTAAACTGCCCCCGCGATACAGGTCTACCTAGTGCAGGGATTACGTTTTTTTTAAACAAAAAAAATGCAGATTAAGTCACCGGGATCAATGGGCATTTCAATAGCAAATGAATGATTCAAATATTTTTACAGGGCCCACGCCCCATCCATTGGGCTTGTCGTAAAGGACATGCGTCAGTCGTGCAAGTATTGCTTCAATCAGGAGTGGCTGTGAATGCAGCTGACTTCAAAGGTTTGTATTTAAACCGCTGCATTAGACACCGTGTACCTTATACAGTACTGACCAGAATGAAAATATCTGATACGAATCTCCGATAACAATAATTAGGGGGTAGGATCTGTGACCCTAACATGCTGGATGATCGGGATGATGGTTAAAGTACTATTTGCAAAAAAGAATAGGTAGTCCATGTGGAAACTAATTTTGAATGGTGTTACCTAAGTATTCTTGGGTTTGGTTTAGTATTATTATTTCTGTGGGTTTGGTAAGAGACCACTAAAGAAACTATAGTTCGCGTCAAGATAGTAGTGAGTCATCAGTGCTACCTAACTACCCTGCAGTTGTTTATAGGTGTTTTGGAAGGTGTTAAGGTTGTGGGCAGCAGCTGGATGCTTCAAGCTGAAGACAGGACGCTATGGCGCTCTTTAGGGGAGGCCTATGTCCAGCAGTGGACTAATGTGGGCTGATGATGATGATGAAACCCTTCAATCTATCACTGTGAACATTCTAATAAAGACTATTTGATTGGTTACGGGGCGTGGCCACCTCCAGTTACATGGAGGGTAATAAGCCTACTGTGCCACACTGGACAGACGTGTTGGCACAGAGTTTTGTATCAAGTTTCCCTTCTCTTCCTTTACGACACCCTTAGGATGGAATGGGGTGGTGACACTATGTATACTAAAACCGTCAGCACGCGGAATAATGAATAGTGAATATATGCAGGTTTGACACCGCTTATGACGGCGTGTATGTACGGGAAAACTGCAACAGCGGCATATCTCCTTGGCATGGGCGCGGCAACCAGGTTGTCAGACATCAATGGCGATACAGCCTTGCATTGGGCGGCGTACAAGGGTCATGCAGACTTGGTCCGTCTTCTCATATATTCTGGAGTTCCCTTACATTGTACCGATAACTTCGGTTCCACGCCACTACACTTGGCGTGTTTGTCTGGGAACTTGACCTGCGTTCGCCTTCTTTGTGAGAAGGTAAACTTAAAAACGAATTCAGAACGTACATTTTTTTAAATAATAGTAGTGTGCCTTTTAAATTTGGAATACATAACTTACGTCATGTTAGTTCCATCCTAATGACGTACTTAAGAAGCGACTAAAGGAGCTAAATGGAATAAATTATTGATACGAAACCAACCATGTGATCAACGTGACACAGGAAGCTAATTTCCTAATAAGGTGGGACAACTCAGCCCTGGTCTCTGTGTTGATTGTTTGCGTACTGGGTCCCATACATGCTAATTCAATAGAGTCCAAATCGACAATCATTGTGCCTGTAACTTACGCTTTTTAAGATTTTGGTAACTAACTAATACTACCTATAATATATAATGTCAGTTTGGGACGTATGCCACAAGTATTTGGCAAACACTTGAATTTCGCAGATTAATGCTAGCAATTGCATCGTGTCTGACGGGCACTTCAACAGAAATAAGTACATATTATATTTGTGGACTCTCCTATATTACTGACTGCTTATTTGGGTTTGATGTGCCGCCCTTGGATCATGGGTCTCCGGTTCGATTCCGGGATCGGGCAAGTGTCTTTGTGTAAACCAGAGGCACTTGCTCTTTGTCTGGGTGTCGTTTGTATTCGTGAATTACATGTTTGTAAACTGCCCCCGCGATACGGGTTATACATAGCGCAGGCGTATTCGTTAAAAAAAAATGTTTCCGATACCCGGATACACAGCCTGCTGGTAAAACCACCACTGCTATGAGGATAACGATTTTAATAACCTATGTGTCATGCCCCCATGCATGCAACCTCCATGATTTGCATGTTTTAAAAGCCAATCACGGAGGTTATAGGCCTCTTCAGTTCATTTTATCAAAGGACTTTACCCTTTTACTAAGTACTACAGTGCAAATAAAATAGTAGTTACTATTCTTTAATCTAAATAGTTTATAAGAATGATTAATTTACTTATTATCGTCTACAGCTAATGGCTACTAAAACAACTATATATTTTTAGGTCAAAGCCGAGTTGGAGCCACGCGATAAAAACGGAAAAACGCCACTAATGTTAGCTCAGAGCCACCGACATGTGGAAGTAGTCAAATTACTGCAAAAAGAAATGAAGCGGAAATCTCATTGGATGCCACCTCTTTCAGAACTGTGGGCTCTGCTTTTTGGAGGAGCTGGGGACTCGAAAGGTCCTTTATTATTCTTCTTAGTATCAGTACTTCTGTGGGGATATCCCATGTACATAATCAGATGTATACCTTTGACCTGGAACACCTTACGACTCTCACATTATTGCTTTCTTTATTGGAACGGCATTATGTGGCTGAGCTGGGTAATAGCTAACCGAAGGGATCCAGGCTATATACCGCAGAACTCGGAAACTTACTACCGAGCTATCAGACAGATACCGTATTACGATAAATGGAAGAAGAGGAATGTGATTTTGTCCCGTTTGTGTCATACCTGCCGATGTCTAAGGCCGCTGAGGTATGTTGATCTGGAATTCATAATTGATTCATGTTAATATTACTTTGTACTGCCCGCGCGCGAGCTCCGAGGAATCAGGCGAGTTTACACCGCCCCCGACACGACGCTGAATTGACCATAGAGCACGTTATTTATATTTAATACTGGCGCGGCGTTTCGCTTGCGACGATAACACATCAAATTCCTCAAGTACCTACCTACTTATGGCCACGACGTTAGTTTGGATATTATATTATTTTTTAAATCAATATTGAGGATATACTAAATGTTTTATTTGATTACATAGGTATTTATGTCAATCATTTCATTCCTTTTATAAAAGTTGACTAAGGCATTATACCTATATTATATGTATAGCTATCAGAGTAAAAGAAAAGAAAAAAACCCTCATAAAAATAATATAATAATCGTTGATTATTTATTTATTCAGTCCATTTTATTAACATATTGTCTTATAATTTATTACTATTTCTCAAGTGCAAACTATCGTGGTATAATTTTGACATAATGTCTTCACAATTTCAAGAAAACAGCGTGACAAATTTTTTTCACTGTGTGCATCCTTTAGGCCAGCTAAGGCAGGTTTTTCTATGCACAGTCCGACATTAATTTTCCATTTCCATAGAAATATCGAGATAATTATATTCCACTGTGCAAATGCAATGACATATTACCAACTTTTTGCAATGCTTTCTAGCTATACCTACCTACTGTACTGTAACTAATAATGTGATAGTACGTACTGATAGGTGCCGTGACAACTTTATACTTAAACTTTACTACGTTACGAAGTATGTACCTAAGTTTAGTTAGTGGAACCAAAAAACTTAGTGGAATATAGTGCATTAAGCTTGTAGGACAATAAAATCAAGATTTCTAGCTGGCTTTTTACCAATGGAACACACGATTATTTAGTTAAGACGATTTTCACACTTCATCTGGTATGAAAAGGAAAGATATAACATAATTTCGAATAGCTATATCATTATGTATTGCGTTTCTTCAGAGCCAAACACTGCCGCATCTGCAAGCGCTGCGTCGCCTACTTCGACCACCACTGCCCCTTCATCTACAACTGTGTGGGCGTTCGCAATCGAATGTGGTTCTTCCTCTTTGTTATGAGCGTGGCAATCAACTGCACGCTTTCCATATATTTTGCCTGCTACTGCCTCCTACTTGAGGGCTTCGGGTTGCTCTACGTTTTGGGGCTTTTGGAAGCTATTACCTTCTGTGCCTTGGGATGGATCCTGACCTGTACTTCGGTAAGCTCCTACAATTTGTTATCTACGATATACATTTTTAATCCCAAGGAAAGCTAATAGAGTACGGTTTAAGAATGAACTCAATGGGATTGATGGGTACAATATATAGGTACTCAATCATAGTAGTACTCAATATATATAATGTAATTATTGACTTAGCCGATTCTGGTATAGTATTATTATATCTGTCCCTAATTGAACTTTGAGGTAGACTATACAACAGTATGTCCAGTTTTGTATCTGCTCTCTCTCCTAAACAAGAGAAGATAGAAAAATAGACAAGCAAATTAACAGTATGGCAGAAACCACGAAATATCACAAGGGGTAGGGGGGGGGTATAGTAAAATATCACGTGTATTTATTTTTACGTCAAACGCGTGATTTCTAAACCGAGAAGCGGAGGGGGCGTGTAATGACCTTTGACTGTAGGATTCTTTGTAGGTCCAAAAAAATACACGTGATTTTAAAGGGTAATGGGGGGTAGTCTTAAACCTCACCATGTATCACCAAGGGGGAGGGAGGAGTTAAAAAATGTTAAAAAAACGTCACGTGATTATTGGACAGCCCCATAAACTATGTAAGTATATGCATGTGTATTAAAAACTTTTAAAATAATACAATATTCCAGATTTTACATGCCTGTATGAATCTAACCACGAACGAAATGTTTAACTACAAGCGCTACCCATATTTGCGTGACAAGAGAGGGCGCTACCAGAACCCATTCTCTCGGGGGCCTATCATGAATCTGATCGAGTTCTTCGTATGCCTTCCCGACAAATGCGATGAGCAGGACATCTTTCACGAAGAGAGTATATGATGTGAAGTACGGTGACACTGCGAATTTAGTTTCGCAAGAAAACGATCTAAGGACGTGGTTCTATTGTAATACTATGTCTTGAAAATTGTTTCGAAAACTCATTGTAGGACTATAACACTTAATGTGCAGTGAAATTAAATATATTGATTAACGCTTCGTCAAATACGTAACGTGTTTGGAGAGAAATTTATCCTTTTAATATTAGTTATATAGCTTTAATTAATTAAATTGAATACTAGTAGGCACTGCCTACAAACGGAGTTCGTTCGTGCCCTTCTATTAGATGGAGCGACGATGAATTGTGCAGGCAGAAATTACATGATTCGACCTGAAGATCCGAGTTCAAAGGCGGACCTTGGTCTATGTAGACTATAAGGCTTTTAGTGATCATCACATACATTTGTCTCTGAAATATATAGGCGCTGCGACCTCTAGCCAGACATCACACCCCGTCTGGCTGGATGATCATCCCTTTGCGCCTAAAGACGTTAAAACGGCGTACCTATTGCAGATAGAAAAATATGCCAACCTAATTTTATCATTAAAAAGTAACTGCACACTTTGAATGTAGCTAATGCCACGGGCTATCAATCTACATATAATTCACTGCCTACAATAGTACTTTTGCGCCACAAATTGTCACATGTTTTGAGTACAGCACTCGCCAATCTTTATGGCCGCACTGCATGTAGCCGAAAGAGTGCTGTCGGTACGGTGTTACAGTCGGTTGGACATTTCTTATCCAATACGAACGAACACAACACTAATTAATTTCCCTACTGTAATTAGAGGCAGGGCCGGATTAAGCAAGCGCAGGGCCCATAGCAAATTTGTTCAAAGAGCCCTTGATCTGCTATGGGTTCTTAGTATAAAGTGGTAAAAATGCAATTCAATACTCAATTCGTTTATTTGCTATCTTTATTTTACATTTTTGTGGGTATATAATACATACCTACCACATCTTAATAAGTTTCACTCAATAAATTACGCTTAGACAGAGATGAGTGGGTTTAAATATGCGGAGTCCCCTTTCGCGCGGGGCCCGTAGCAATTGCTACTCTTGCTGATTGGAGGAGGCCCGATTCAGCAGCGGATCTTTTACGGCCTGAGAAGATGTTGCCTAATAGGCAATAAGAATTGTTCGTCTGGTCGATTGGTGGACATTGATTTGTATGTAAGTACCAAGGTTAACAAATATAACAACATTCAAACGTTATAAAGGTCAATATGTAGTACATAAAAAGTACTACATAAATGCATGTACTAAAAAACAACATAAATGATAAAAAAGTGTCCTTCATCTGTGAGAGAATTTACTGAGAGCAGGTCAAAGTTCGCTAGCATTGTATAAATGTCAAAATGTTGCCGTGATACGCGATGTAATAAAATCTTAAAATAAAGGCTTACGTCAGATTCATACACTTTGTTTTATTTAGCAACTCCACTTTTCTGCCCGGTGTAAGACTACAGGTATTTAGATTAGATACACAGGGATAAGGTTTTTAAAAGAAAATGCAAACCGACTTCAACCTTAGAAACCTAATTATTAGGGCCGGTATATATTTAAGTTGGCATCGACTTTAAATCACTACATAGTATAAAACAAAGTCGCATTCTTCTGTCCGTCTCTATGTATGCATAAATCTTTAAAACTACGCAACGGATTTTGAAGCGGTTTTTTTTAATAGATAGCGTGATTCAGGGGGAAGGTTTTTAAGTATAACCCACCCTCGCTTTTAACGGGCGAAGCCGGGGCGGGCCACTAGTTGATTATAAATTGCAAGGGTACATTTCGCTTTTCTTTTTTTTTCAATCGGTTTACATTTTTGGTATAAATGTTTAAGTCGTCGAGGATACCCCATTAGCCTACTTGCGAGTTCATTCCAAATCACACACGCAATAACAAAGTAACTACAGTCAATCTGAGAACCTACATAGAAGCTTATTAAAAAGAGGATAAAGATATATAAAGAAACAGTTCCGACCATGGACGTGTCCATGGTTCCGACTTAAACTGTTTTTCTACCTTGAGACATAAGGAAGAAACCGATATTTTCTGAACAAGATTATTTGTTACAAAATATGTGTTCCATACAATTAAATAAAATTCGAGTGTCTGTTTGTAATATTAAAATTGCCACTTTTTACTTTATGCGTAAGTATTTAAACACAGGACATAGACCAAAATAACATTTTTTAAATTTTTGTCTGACCCGGCTGGACCGATTTTGACGGGATTCCGATCATTCTTTCACTGATAGGTAGCTGATATAAGGAGTAACTTAGGCTACTTTTTTACCCGTGTGAAGCCGGGACGGGCTGCTAGTTGAAAATAAACCGACATGCGGTTATGATTTCTATTTAAAGATTAGTCTACTTAGTGTTTTTATGCATATTTAATTAGTATATAGCCATAGCTTAAGGGTTCTAGCGATTATTTTTGTTGCTAAAGTACAGTTTATGGACCAGCAGTATTTTGTCAATCGTAGGAAACCCCCACCTCAAGAGAAGAAAAACTTGAAACAACCCCGTTTGGTCAGCGTGGCACAGCAGACTAATTTCCCTCCCGTAATTAGAAGAGGCCCTCAGCAGTGGGTAATATACAGAGTTGATATGACAGAGGGGCATTAAATTACACTACGTAGGTATACTATATGTGATAAGTATGAATTCGAAATCGTACAAAAAAAAATCGAGGAGTTTTTCATGGGGGGTGGAGGGGACCCAGGACCTTGGTGAAACCTCACCAGGTATCACCATGGTCCTGGGGGGACCAAGGAGGGGTTAAAAATGTTATCAAAACATCCAATTAAATTGAATTTTGGGACAGAGCCTGGAAATGATACCTAGTATAGGCAGTTTAAAAAATGCCCCTATGTCTAATCTCGTAATTCTATGTATAATAAATCAAATAGTTTAGTTATTGAAATAAAACATTTGTTACATTTACCATTTTTTAATTGTGCAGTATTGAGATGATGATAAGAATAAGAAATTAAGTAATCCAGTAATCGTTTTACACTAGGTGGCATTACTACACCGTGAAATAATGACAGTCAAAGAGTGCGTAAGTTATGCTTACAAATAAATGGATGTGCAGGACAATGCTATCTACTTCGCATGTTAGTAATCATATTATAATTATATTTTATAAACATACAACTATCGACATTTCATGTACACACTGGATAAATTATTAATGTCCAAGTATCACAAATCTCTTTACACATCAGTCAATTATACACCTTGTTATAGCATAAATATTAAAAGGAATAATATTCTGAGCCAGGCCAGCTGACCAATTTTCTTTCTTAAACCATCCTTACTCTCAATATTTATCCTACTGTTAAGGCCGATTTATATTGTCAGCCGTGTTGTGACTTGTCGCATCAGAGATGTATCGGTTATATAATACGCTGAGATTTTTACTTTTCTGTTGCAATTAGATTGCGTGACGCCATCTGTCATGTAGTATTAAATTTATGAAACCGATATCGCTCTGATGCGACACGTCACAACACGTCAGACACATATAAATCCGGCTTTACTCGTGCAAAAGGCGCTTGGCGCAAGCAATGGCAAAATCCCAAAGGGATTATATTTTCGGTAAATAATTCAAAAAAGGATATACATACAAATTCTCGCAAATTGTCCAGTGTAATTTTAAGCTGTTATTCTTTGTTATGCAAACCACTTTAATACTATTAGTTCGTGTACTATACTTTCATACTTTAAAATTGTATATACTAACTATATACATTGTAATTTTTAAGATAGAAAACATTCAACCCAATGTAATAATCACCTTGTGAAAATTATACTGAATGTCTTTTTATATAAATAATATATAACTACTAGGATTATGAAAATCAACAAAATAGTACACATAAATGCAATGGACTAGTACTAACATAACGAAATAATTATATCATATTATGTGGTCTATAATACTGATGTGTTTACCCAATCAGATTATCATTATCACAACTTAGAACTGTTCCTTCAACAAGTTTAAGTTCAACATACCAGCTAAGTTATATTCATAGCTTTATAAAGATACTTAGCTAAAATTAAAGACGCATTACAGTGTAGTGTAAAAAAATATTATACAACGGGTATTACGAGAAGGATAACCTTAAATAATGCCAAGACAAGCGTGTACATCAAAATAACTCCGATATTGTGTGCAGTATTTACCTCTACTGCGTTAAATTCAACTTGGGAGTTGGTATAAATTTCATATATGAGTATACATTTTATCATACCCGGATTGTACCAGTTTTGTTACACACAATGTTAGGAAAATAAAATAAAAAAACATTTGTATAATGAGGAAGACCAAAGCTGTTATGTATTAAGACAAAATTGTCTGTTGTCGTTATAAAAAAGGTATAACAAAAACAAAATAGGTAGACATTCGTACCATAAAATTCTTCACTGGGAGCTTTGTTACCAACAGGTAACGATTAGGTAAACAAAGGTTATAAAGGTTTAATGAATGACGTAAATTTACAATGTAATATGGAGGACGTCTGTGTTACGGTATAGTACTTCTTCAGTCGTCTGGTTTGTCATATTATGACAGTTAATGAGTCACGTGCCAGCCGTGACCTTGAATCACGTGCGACGAACTGCGTACCTAAGCTGACAAGGTCGCAAACGCGAGACTATGTTAGTTACTAGCTACAAAATGTTAGCACGAAGCATCCTTAGGTGACATGAGGATATCGCACACGTTACCTCCGGTGACGATTATAAAAGCGATGAAACAAAACTAACAAATATTACGGTGCATGAATATCTACGATAGAAACTCAAAAATAGGAAGAGTCTGAAGCAATAACATATTTGGACGATTTCGTTATGACAATCATTAAAATGTACCGTACGAAAGCGGTCTGTATGAGTTATAATTTAATCGTCCTTGGGGTTGATTCGGATAGCAGCGTCAATCTCCGCCTTAGCGTGGTCCTTGTCACCCCAGCCCCACAAGTTATGAGAGCCGTCCCCTGTGCGTTTCACACGGCTACGTACGATCTCATCAGACACGGTCTTCATGTCATAAGCCCAGCCCAGCTTAGCGAAGAAGTTGATAAAGTTAGTCGTGAAGTTCAATCGGTTGTTGCCTAGTTCCGCGGTTTTGTAGTCCCATGGGAACGTGTGATGGTAGTTATGGAAACCTTCGCCAAGCGCGAAAATCGCGACGGAGATGTTTTCAGATGGCTTGATGCTCTTGTCGTACGGCTTGTCGCCCCACTTATGAGCTGCCGAGTTCACTAGCCATGTGACGTTCAGAATGAAAGTGTAGCGGAACAGCGCGGCCACAAAGAACGCATTAGTCCAGGTTTCGCCCCAACAGTACATCGGAATCATCGTCGGCATTACGAAGCAAGTGAGAGGCATCAAGATTAGGTAGTACCTAGAAAGAAAAAGCGGATTGAGTAAAATTATGATCCAATTTACATTAATTTGTGGTACAGCTTTTGACCAGTTTAGTACTTCAGGTAATTGAAAAATTATTTATAAAGTCTGCCGTATTAAACTTTAAAAGATATATTAATCTGCTTTCTTCCCTGATCCCTCGATACAGGATTATAAATGAAATAAATTGAAACTAGAGTATTTACCATGATCCCCCAATCAAATGCTAGCTTTACCATATTTTGGACAAAATATGGTAAAGCTACATATCCTACCCGTCCATGTGGTGACGGATTTAGAATACACAGTGTCACCATCCCATTCCATCCTGAGGGTGAAGTAAGAGTCGACGAAAGGAAATGACTAGGCCGAAAACATAGCCCCAAGAGAAGTAAAACTTGATGGGAAACCCTGTGCCAAACCGTCCAGCCAGCGTGGCATAGTAGGCCAATTACTCTTCCTATAATTGTGGGAGGCCCGACTTTGTCATTTGTGGGCTGAATAGTAGAGTAGTAGATACATATTACCAGTTTAACATTGAAATTAAACACTCTTTACGGATTTATCACGTGTATTATTAAAGAACAGTACAGACTAAGTCTCTACCGTGACAACGACTACTGGAAAACATTCGAAATATTTCGAAACGGCGGGTATGTAATAATCGCAAAAACTTAAGACATCACGAACGTTTAAATTAAAAACATAAACTACCTACTTTTTTATCTTGAGGGCATTAAATTATAGTTGGCATACACAATATACAAATGTCAAATTGGATAAAAAAATATACTAACTTTTTCTGGAACCTCAGTATTGGATCGGCGTACAAGTCGCCAATGTCGAGTCCTTTACCCTTCTTCCTGAGCTCAGGGTGTTTCCTGACGAGCAGCCATCCAATATGTGAGAAGAAGAAACCGCGAGTGGCGTTGTGAGGGTCTGCGTCCGTCTCAGAATACTTGTGGTGCATGCGGTGGTCGCGGGCCCAGTCTATGGCTGAATCCTGAAGGACCATAGGTGAAACATTAGGAAATCTGTTAATATATTTATGATATACACACTAATAATGGAAATATCAAATGTACCAATGTATGTCCGAGTAATGGCATGACAAGTAGATACTGCAGGCAATGGAACTACGGGCCCCCGCGCATTTAGGCGGCCAGGCCGCGCGGCCAGTCGCGCGGCCTGGCCGCATAATGCGCGGATTGGTCGCGGCGGCCCATAGGCCGCGTATGTGACACGATGTTTTTCGTTGGCCGCGCGACCAAAACTTGGCCGCGCGGCCTGGCCGCGTAATGCGCGCAGCTATATACATCGTAGAAGAATTAGTTGGCCGCAGCGACTTGGCCGCGCGGCCTGGCCGCATAATGCGCGGAGGCCCTTAAACTTTACTTTGTTTGGTATATCTGTCAGAGTAACTACGAAGCCACAGAATTACCAATAATTTCTAAACCAGCTGGCCACATTTGAAGATGTAATTGCTAGTATTAAAATTAAATTCTTCTAAATTCAAAAGTTCGTGCTTGCTCTTGTGTCAGAATCGTGTGGAATTCGTCTCGAACTGGCACTATAGTAAGTAGTTAGTATTATTAAGTTAGCAAAAGTCTCAAAATCGACAATCAATAGCATGTTCTTTGTTGAATTAGCTTTGTGGCGCTGGTTGCAAAAGAGCTGGTTGCAAAAGAAAGAACTCTTGAAAATAAACAATTCGTTTCTTTGCAAAAATAATGTGACATCCCCTAGCAATGATTAATTTTATTTTGAATCTTTTGTATAATGTTGAAAAGTGGTGTACTGCAGAAAAGTGGATTTGTAGCGACCACATGCTACGTACTTTACACAGTTTACCCGAAAAATCTGTACTAATGGCATCAAGAAATATCGCCTGCAAATGCGAGAATTACCAAAAAGTCCTACACCGCAATAGCGAAATTTCAAGAGCAATTCGCAAGTTAAGAATTCCCCGACTACAACTATCGGGGGGATAGGCGCTGCGACCCCTAGCCAGACATAACACCTCATCTGGCTGGATGATCATCCCTTTGCGCCTAAAGATTTCGAGATGTCACGTTGTTCCTGTGAAGAGGCGACGTGTGCATTAGGTCCGCGTGGCACAGTAGGCTAAGTTTCCTCTTTTATGAGCTGAGATGATAATTAGTGAGAGCATTCCATAGAGGACGAAGGCCACAGTCAATCGTTGAAGAAGATATTTTTTAATGTTAGTAGTGAAAACTTGTGTTTGGCCATATTCTAAATACCTAGCTGTAAGTTTTCCATTATGTAATAAAACAAAATAAAAAAATCTGTTAAATTGGAGTTATAGTGTTGTTGTAGTGTTTTCATCTGCATGACATGTAATTGTCAAAATGTGATGTTATGTTAAAACAAGGATATGTTGTCTAAGGCTCCGTATATGATTTTGTCCCACTCGTGTCAAGACCCTTGGTCCGTGGGGTCCTAGCGCTCTAAGGATTTTTAAAGATATAGCAAAAAGGTTATCGACATCCCAGGAGACCGAAGAGCAGGCAGCTACCTCCGACAAAGAATTAGCCTAGCTATTCAAAGGCGGAAAGCTGCCAGTATCTTCGGAACCTTGCCTATAGGGACTCCTTTTAATAATATATTTTAGTCATTATATTTATATTTTTTATGGTTTTCAGTTTAAGGTCCATTGTTCTATTATATATATTTTTTATTCGTAATGTATGATTTGTGTCAATAAATTTCACAGAAAAATAACAAGGTCTATTTAGCATGTGGTTGTAATGGTTTCCTTGAAATTTGCAATTTCGTTAATGGATATACCCATCGAGATAATACAACGTCAGTTATCTACATAGATTAGTAATATATTTGTTTAGCACATGGTTAAGCAAATATTTGGGTTCAATATCCGTTACCTTCGTCTTTTTTTTTTTTTACAAAATTGTATTCATACACGTTATTATACATGTACCTAGTGCCACTAACGCGATTTCCATAAGCTAAAGACCTCTCATTATTATCATACACCATTAAACTTACAGGGGTCAGTTCAAACCCGCTAATTAAATACAGTGAAAATCGGCAATCACCATACTTTTGACTGTCGAATTTGACAGTTTTGGTAATCTACTAACACTATAGTGTCAGTTCGGCACTTACACACGCTTTTGACCCTAGAACTAGGCAAGAACTTTTGAATTTCATCGTGTCGGATAGGCACATTAATGGAAAATAGCAAGTTCGGGACCGTGATTCAATTGAGTCGAATTCCTCTATCAATCCTACAATAAAATTGATCATTATTTGACAGTTTTGGTAATCTACTAATACTATAGTGTCAGTTCGGGACGTACACACGCTTTTAACACTAGAAATAATATTTCTAAAAGTCTTGCATATTATGCAAGACTTTTGAATTAGGTCTCACTCTAATGCTGGGGCTACATTAGCGCGCGAAGATTCGTATCGCGTTGGCGCGCCTACAATCGTGTTGGGGGGGATACGCAAAGTTTGTGTCTACAATACGGCGCGGCGGGCGAAGATTTGACGCGATACATCGTGCCGGATGTTGTTGTGGTGTTCTGTACGTAGAAGATGTAGCCACCCAAGCGAATATTGTCGCGACAAATCCCTACTCGGCCACACTCATCGCGATAACACGAATATTCGCCGTAGCCCGCTAATGTAGCCCCAGCATTACAGTTTATTGCCCGTCCGGTCCCCTTAGCATTACACATTTTTAATCGGTTCATTTACTAAACCATGCTGATACTGGCTTGTAGTTGGCAGTACAATAAATCAACGCGACTCCGTCATCAAGACAATGAGAGATACAAACCAACAAGTTAAAGTACATCTAGTCTGGAAAAATGGTAGAAACCAACAAATAACAATAATTTAAAATGGATATGTAAAATATCCACTATAATGTCATATTGCTTAATTATCATTTTATGAAAATAGGTACGGTTATATTTCCCAACAGTTTCTTTTTCAAATAAATATAAACAATAATGCGATTACTACACATAGACGATTTTTACTGCAAGTCAAGATAATATTGTTGTACAAATACGTATTTTATCATAGATAACAGAGGTGATTGATATAAAAACAAAGAAAGTTAACAGCAGGATTACGAATACTATCTGGAAGTTGATAACGAGAGCTCAGGCACACTTTCATCACAATATAAATACATATATATGTCGTGGATAACGATATCGTTTTATTAAGTTTCTCAATTGATTGTTGACACAGTAGTGCGGCAAACGCGGTGACGTCAGTTGTTTTGCAATGGCGGCACGTGGACAGAGTCGTAATGGAAAGTGAGGTTGGCTCGATCAGTCAGTCGACGTTGGGACACGGACCGAGACACTTCTCCGTTGCGAACCTGTCGGTTTGTCTATTTAAGTGTGTTAACTGAACATTGTTATTGATACTGTGGTTAATATTGTGAATTATAAAGTTACAAGTAATAAACCTCGTACCAAGTCAAGATGATGACGACTCTATCGCTCAGCCGTCGCTGTCTCCGACATCAGAAGTGGGATGTAACTCATTCAGCCCACGTGGAGAAAACAGTGTAGTGATAATGTGTGTGCTTCTGTACGCGATGGAAATAACCGATAATGGCGATTCATTGTCACTATAAAGGAGACATTAAGCTACATGAAGATTGTTCTAAACTGAAGATCACAAGCTGCAGTCATAGTGCGGCGATTAACTAAGTGGGGATCACTTGCTTTCATTGTGATGGACAAGGACACTATGGGTCTAACTGCCCTGAGCGGAGCAGCAGGAAGGCGAGCAACAGTACTGCGGTCAGCCAGGTCAAAGAATAGTGAGTGGATCTGTAGTAAGCGCACCAGCTGCAATTTTACGTCACTCCGGTGAGCAGTTTCCATTTTATTACTCGGGTATATTGTATGGTATACGACTTTACGATAGTGTGGCTTTGACCGGTGTAAGAAAATATTATTTGAAATTCTTTTACATGTTTACCTGTTAATTACTTGCGATACGAAGTTTAGATTGCTGTGCTTGTTTAGCTTGACAGTTCATCGGTCTAGCGTCATATTTTCGGCAGGTTATATCAGTTTTCCAAGATTATGGCACCATTATATGCCTTGATTTGCATCGGTGAGGTAGATTGAGAGCATAAACATAAGGCGATAGGACAGCAGATCCAGACTTCAGGCGATCGAAGTTTCAGTCGGCAACGGTGAAATTTCACAACTGCGGTAAAATAGGTCACCGACCGTCCGATTGCCGTTCCAAAGGCGAGGTGAAAGGCAAGGCAGCCAGTGCTGTCACTTCGGCGTCAAGCTCTGCGGGACCGAGGCCGCGGTCGGACTTAATCTGTTTCAGGTGCGGCACCACCGGACATTTGGCAACGAAGTGTCCACGTGGCAACAGCGGAGGAGCTGGCGCGGCAGTAGGCGCAAGCAGTTCGGAGCAGCGCCTGCAGCAGCGGCGAGTAACGAGAGGCATGTGGAAGTTTGCTAAGTTCACCGTTGCAATGCATTGGAAGCTCCGCGCTTCGTGTAACGTTGTTATAGTGCATTGGAAGCTCCGCGCTTCGTGTAACGCTGTTATAGTGCATTGGAAGCTCCGCGCTTCGTGTAACGCTGTTATAGTGCATTGGAAGCTCCGCGCTTCGTGTAACACTGTTATAGTGCATTGGAAGCTCCGCGCTTCGTGTAACACTGTTATAGTGCATTGGAAGCTCCGCGCTTCGTGTAACGCTGTTATAGTGCATTGGAAGCTCCGCGCTTCGTGTAACACTGTTATAGTGCATTGGAAGCTCCGCGCTTCGTGTAACACTGTTATAGTGCATTGGAAGCTCCGCGCTTCGTGTAACGCTGTTATAGTGCATTGGAAGCTCCGCGCTTCGTGTAACGCTGTTATAGTGCATTGGAAGCTCCGCGCTTCGTGTAACGCTGTTATAATGCATTGGAAGCTCCGCGCTTCGTGTAACGCTGTTATAGTGCATTGGAAGCTCCGCGCTTCGTGTAACGCTGTTATAGTGCATTGGAAGCTCCGCGCTTCGTGTAACACTGCTATAGTGTATTGGAAGCTCCGCGCTTCACGTAGCTCCGTTGCTGTACGTCGGAACTCCGTGTTTTGTGTAGCCCGTACTGTTACGTCGGGAGCTACGCGCTTCGCGTACAGTTGACCATTGAAAGCTTGGCGCTTTGTGACTCGGGGCACCCCGATAACCGTACGAGTTTTTCCTTTTATTACGTTTCACACACAACGACAATGAAAGACGCGCGAGAACGCGCTGACTGTCAGGATGGTCGTGTGGCGTATTGAGTTAACGTTTTAGTACTACTAGCGCCATCTATGCCGCCTCCGTGGCATTACTCGCGGATGGCGCTGCGCATAGATTCTGAAGAGCTGTGACGTATCGAACGAAGGAACGAGTAAATGGATGGTTTCGCTCGCGAATGAAGTGAGTCAGTGGTTCGGTCATCGCAGGAGTGGATGAATGTTCTATTCATTCTGCCCTGGAACACCGACAGCACCGCACGTGTGCATCTTAGGTGGGCCGTGGTGCAGGCCTTTGATTTTCAAATCAGTTATCGTGAGGGACGTCGTATGGCTCGAGCTCGTAAGATCATCTGTTACCACTCGACATTTCCAACATGCGCTCAGGTGTCCTACATCGCAAGGTACAGAGAAATAATCGGACCCGGTGTCTTCCAATTGTTCCCCGGGCCTTCCGCTGGTCAGTAATTAACCACGTGCACGAATCACGTATGCACCTTGAATTTAAGAAGACTCTTGAAAGGGTTGATCACTATTGGTTCGAGCACATGGCTAAGGGCGTTCGGGACTTCATCCAATTCCTAACATAAGTATCCCGTGGCATACTGTGCACGTTGACTTAACTGGCAAATTAAGTGGAAAAAGCGATTGCAAGGAGTACGTCATAGTTTTAATTGATGCGGTCACAAAATTTGTTCCCTTACATCATACCCTGAGAATAGATTTGGCTAGAACAATTAAATCCCTTAAATCAAGCGTCTTTAGTTGGAGCTCCAGTTAGTTATTGCAGATCTGGGACGATGCTTTGCCAACAAAGAATTCAAAGTTTTTTTGTCAGTTTCACGGTGTTTCTTTACGTTTGATAGCTAGTCAAGTCTAATAGTCGCGCTAATTGCCAAGTAGAAAGAACAATGAGCGCGTTAAAAAGTATACTGACCGCGGTAGAAGCGTCTGATAGGTCCCGGCATGAAGCGTTAGAAGACGTGCAATTAGTTTTGAATTCCTCTGTCCACCGTGTAATACAAGCGAGTCCACTCGAGTTTCTGATAGGACGTTTAGCTAGACCATTTAACCTATTAACTTTGAATGATTCCGGACCGGCAGTAGACATTAGTAAGACAAGAGAGCAAGCGGCCACGTACATAGAAAAGAGTGCCAGTTACGAAAAAGTAAAATTTGATAAAACTACAAGTTAAAGTGGTAAAGTTTGATGTTGGTAATTTAGTTTAAATTCAGAACGAAGAGAAACCAAACTAAATTAGACGCGAAATACAAGGGACCTTTAAAAAAATGTGGAGTTACTTGATGGTGATCGTTATTTGCTGAAATCTTTGACCGGTAATAGAACATAAAAATACGCTCACGACTGTATAAGGAGGATTCCTCTAAGCAGTGTGTCCGTTGAGTTAAATTTGTCTGATGAAGATGGTGAGGAGGATGCCTCCAACAGTAAATAAGAACACATACCTTGGCTAGGTCGCACTACACGCACTAGTCTGTAGTCGTAACTGCAACTCTCAGAGTTATACAGAGCGCGATGGGCAGCTAGTGGTGTGGCGGGGACCCGGGTTTCGAGAGAGACTATTTGTATGGTCCTGTGTGGCCTGGGAGTCGTGGACTCCAGTTAAAGTGTTGGTCGTATCGCTTGGAGCGATGTCGATATGGGTGACACGTGAATTGTCACTAGCTGCTGGGACAGCTGGGCCATGTGTTGTGTACTTATTGTCTTAAACTTACTGTTTTAAAGTATCAGTATTGAGATTTAAAGATTATGGGCTTAGAGGAACCTTTCGTGTTAAAGTTGTTGAAATTATTTGTATGCTAACGTGATCTCTGTTAACTTTATTCGTAAGATAAGATTACGGACCATTACCATCAGGTTGGCCGAACGTGAAAATGTGCCTCAGTTGGTTATTTTGTTACAAGTACACACGAGGACGTGTGCTTCGTCAGAATGGCCGTGTCGTGGATAACGATATCGTTTTATTAAGTTTCTCAATTGATTGTTGACACAGTAGTGCGGCAAACGCGGTGACGTCAGTTGTTTTGCAATGGCGGCACGTGGACAGAGTCGTAATGGAAAGTGAGGTTGGCTCGATCAGTCAGTCGACGTTGGGACACGGACCGAGACACTTCTCCGTTGCGAACCTGTCGGTTTGTCTATTTAAGTGTGTTAACTGAACATTGTTATTGATACTGTGGTTAATATTGTGAATTATAAAGTTACAAGTAATAAACCTCGTACCAAGTCAAGATGATGACGACTCTATCGCTCAGCCGTCGCTATCTCCGACATATACATAAGTCAAGATCATGTATGTACCTTACTTTTCCACCTACGCCCGGCGGTGGCGCAATGGACATGGACTAAGACATATACGAAAAAAACTATAATGATAATGGCACTCCTCGTATTTAGTAGTTTGACTGACTGTTGAAAATAACTGTTATTTTAACTGAACAGTTATTATAACATAACTCTGTGTTATTTCTCCATCTTTGCACAATAAGCATCAAAAAAAGCCTTTCTGAGGGGAATGGCACTCGCGCTGGCACTGTCCACTCCTAAACCTAACCGTTACGAGTTAACGCGTCCGTGGACGATGCCAATGTGTGCGTTACAGCGCTTTGTAAGTAGGTTGATATCTGTACCTAAGTATTTTGTGATTTCATTGAGTATATCGTTGTAAAAAGCAATCACTTGAGTCGACAAGTATTTTATAAAAATAAATACCGATAAACTCAGAATAACATCTATACGAGAATAACACGAACTGATAAGAACAACTTTATTTATAGGAAACAATATAACATAATTCAAATATGTTTTTGTCCTCATCATAGTCAGCCCTCTTTATCCGCCTTAGCGCCCTATTACCAACATGACGTATCCAGCTGCTGCCTGCAGCCTTTAGCAGATCGTCGCTCAATATAGCAGGGGGGCGGCATTGACTACGCAATGCATTATTTGCCTTAGCATTGTTTATAAGCATCTGTCTACAACAGTATGTGTTTCATTACTAGTGATATACTATACAATACAACTAGTACTTACTATACATGGAAAAAATTACCTACGTTCTTACATTTTTACGTTTAAACTTGAACCTGATCAAATGAATGATTTGGAAAAACCAGCATGAATATATGAAAAGATAAGTAATAAGGTTAGCGAAATTGCTAGTTATTCGAGAATACCTAGCAATTTTAAAATATTGTTATTTATTATTGTTTTTTTTATATTTCATGAATATCATTAATGTGTATTAGAAAAAAGGTTGACTTAAAATAGACATACATGTTTTGATTTTTAAATATCCTGTCGTGTTCTCTCATAAATGGAAAGACGTAAATTGTGTAATTATATTATTTGTAAAAGTTTTAATCACAGAGCGATTAAAACTTTTACATAACATTCATTCGCAAGATTAAGGTTACTTATTTGTATTTCCAGCTTACCAAGGACTCTTGCCAGACCCGGAATCAAACCGGAGACCCATGGGCCCTAGTCTCTAGTAAAAACTTCAAGTAAATGCCTTTTCGACACATCTCATTAAATCTCACCTGAAACGCCATTGTGTTGAAGACAACCAGAATCAGTCTCAGTGGCCATTTCGCTTTATAAGACTTGTGTGCCCACAGTCGGTGTGCGCCAGCTGTGATGCCCAGTCCAGACATCACATACAGCAGATAGGCTGTCAAAAAAGGTTAAATATAAAATAACATAAAAGCACCCGGAGCCGCCTGGGTATGGGGGATATCAGACGTGTTAGATATGTGACAGATTATATGAACCATTAGTATTGTTTTAAATAATGTCATCGAATCACCACCTACTGGTCGCACCATTATATGCATTAAGAAAAGCATTTCACTTTGCTATTTATATTCAATCAAATATTTACCATCATGGAACATTGAGCGCCACGTGTGAATGGAATATTTCTCGAAAATGCATACATAAATAGCGAATACGATTAGTGATCACAAATGGCGAAGTGAAATGCCACCATTGAAGACAGGCAGACAAATAAACACAGATATCATTTCAGCTAACGGGACCCTAATACATTTTTTAAAACATATTTTTTGTTTTTTTTTTAAATAAGTTTATTGACGAAGTCATTCTATACAAACTATTCAAAAGTACGGTGAAAACGACGGCGACCAAAAGAATTTCGTTGTGTGTGTGCGTATTTTGTCAAATGTATTTTATAGGTATATTTTATATTTTAAAGTCATTATAATGATACTAAGTAGTAAGTGCATCATACGACAAAAGAATACAGTGATTAGGGATTCTAAATCGACAGTTTCGATATGGATACTTTTTCAAGAATTAGAAGAGTAGTACATTGTAAAACATTGCATTCTACTTGTTCTAACAAAATAAAATCTCGGAATTATATAAATAAAAGAACTATAATGTAGGTACATATTGAGTAAGAAAATAAGCTTACCAAATATATCTGTTTGCCATTTAGCCTTAAACAGGAATAGATATCCGCCGTAAATAGCTGCCAAGTGAAGATAGGCAAACAGTATAATGTTCCTCCACACCAGTTGTTTTGGTCTATCGTCAGCTTTCTGGACAGGAGTTGACGCTAAAGCCAAGTCAGGCGTAGCGGCGTCATTCTCAAAAAGCACCCCATTCGCATCAGAAATATTTGGTGCCATTATTGGCAAACTGGAAAAAAACATACATATTCTAATTCTTCCGGGTATTCTTTTTAAATTACAATCACTAACAGACTCACACCTAGTAACAGGCTCAGTAATTTTCCTCCTCTCCCCACCAAAACCGAGGATGCCTGACATTAATTATGAGATCTGATGGTAATTAAGATTATGATGATCCTATTATGATGATTATGACTCTATTACCTAACTAGCGACCCGCACCGACTTCGCACATGTGAACACTGTTTCTCTATAATATTATACATGTATTATAGTTAAAAACGTTCCTCTCGAATCACTCTATCTATTAAAAAAACCGCTTCAAAATCAGTTGCGTATAATAGTTTCAAAGATTTCAAAGACAGACGACAGCGACTTTGTTTTATACATATTATGTAATGATGATAATGATATAAATCAAAACCGCCGCAATTAAAAACTGCTTTTATAGAGGATTCCCCTGCGCTATATTTTTACCATAAACTGACGCTGCCAAATAATAATTAACAAATTGTCTCTTTCATCTCCGCTCTGAATAAAATTAATTTACCAGTTCTGAAGTAAGTATCTAGGTACTAGTAAATTACAAGTTAAATCATCACGAGTATTCAGAGTAGTGGTGTTTCTAAGGATAATGAGATGAGATAGGCCGATTTCAGTTTACATTCGGTTTAACCGAATTCGGCAGCTTGAGCCGAACTGCGGCATTCGGTCGAAGTACGGCCACTAGAAAAAAACAACCTGCTTGGACTTTTCTATTTTGACTGAAATATAAAGTACATATATTTGTTGTCACAGTAAATTTATTAAACCTGAGACATTAATAATAACAAGTTTTCCATCGGTTGATAAACTTTGACCGGATATATTGCGCATATTTTATGTTATGAGGAGTAACTTAGGCAATTTTTTTTTGCATCATTCGAGGGCGTAATTATTTTTATAGACTCTCCTAAATAATAGGTTGGGGAAAAAGTTTCTTCGCATTTTTTAAGAAATTTCAAAGCATTTTTTAGTATAGTTTATTTACATTTAACTAAATGTATGGTATGTAGGTACCATTTTGTTCGATAACTTTTTGCCATCTTGTAGGTAGGAACATGATCCCATTGCTATAGAAATTGATCAAAAAACTGATCAAAATACCGCGACGAGTGGTTTTGGCAGTCCTCTCGTTATGTTAACCTGACACTGCCTAAAGAATTCTGAAGAGACCGAAATAGGTGGTAATCTGAAGGTGCAAGGTCAGGATTACGGCGGATGCATGGCGAACACCTCCCAGCCAAACTCTCTTAATTTTTGCTGAGTGGCTAAAGATGTGTGAGGTCTAGCGTTATCATGATAAAAAACCACACCCATTCTGTTGATTAAATCCGGCCGATTTGAATAATGCTCTTCCAATCCCACCACACACACAGCATCACCTTGTTGCGAGCTAACCCGGGGTTTCACCACAGTCTGTGAAGCCTGACCGGCCTTTGACCACGACCTTTTTTGTGTACCCAGTTTTTTTCAAATGCCCCAAAACTGTTTTGTGATCAATTCCCAGTTCTTCAGCTACGTCGTAACTAATGATATCCGATCCGCCGATCTTGCACCACTTTTTCTAAAATGGCATCCATTTTATCCGTAATAGGGCGAAGTGCATCTTTGACATCAAAATTTTCGGATTGAAAATGCATAAACCAAATTTGTGCTACTCTCACAGACACTGCACTAGGTCCTTAATAACGCAAATTTTTTTCGCGGCTTGCGTTGCTTTTCTTCAAAGAGTCTGTCTGTCTGTCTGTGGCTCCGTAGCTCGCGAACGGATGAACCGATTTCAATACTGTTTTTTTTTTGTATGACAGGTGAGTTACGGGCGAGTGTTCATACACATGTTTGATAAAAATCGGTTGAGTTGTTTAAAAGTTCTGGGGGGTAAAAGTGGGGAAGAATAACCGAAAGTCTGCAAATATAATCGAGTGGGGTCTCAAATGAAAGCGCATCACATGCACATTACAAAATAATATGTTCCATAAAAATAACTTGAGTAAAAGGTAAAGGGGGATACCCAATATCTGAAAATATATGTGGTGGGCATGGTGGTGGGGATCTACATCATAATAAGCGTGTACATATAAAAAGCAGAAAATAAAAATTAAATTAAAAATTTAAATAAACCCCCGACACAATGACCTAAGTAGGTACCCTTTAAAAAGTAAAAAATAAAAAAAATACATCGCATTGGGGGACCAGGGGTCAGGTAATAAATAAGTAGGAGCGGTCCCCCAACGGGATTGTTTTTTTTTATTTTTTACTTTTTAAAGGTTTTACATTGTGTCGGGGGTTTATTAAATTTTTTATTTTTATTGTAGTAAAATTTTAAAATGTATCAAATTTCTTCATTAGATTCACTCATCTTGACAGTACGAAAAACAAATGAAAATCACACATTTTCCTCATTTGGATGTGGAATTATGTGTGATTAGATGATAGAATTTAAACTTTCAATGATACCAAAACCAGCCAGATACAAATAGCCAAAGAGATTTTATTACAAGTTCATACATACTCTAATGCGAAAATACTTTTTCCCGTATTCCGTTTCTAGTATAAATATTTAATGTTTATATTCGTAAATCGTCGTTCAAATAACGTTGAAAGGATGGTTTGCAATCAAAATTATACTAATCAAATACATATTGTTTTAATTCAGCATTTTTTATGGAAACTCAAGTTTAAACACGTTTTTTCTTACATCATATCTGGTAATTTTGTCTTTTAACGATTACCTACTTTTTTATGAAAATACGAACGGTCCGCAGATCCACAGGATACAAGATCAACATTCTTACTTGTTGTAAGTTTTTATTTATTTCAAAAGTGTGTAGGTTGCTCGTAATTATATTTTTCTATAAATTTAATCAGCGTATTTATTACTAGACTAGGTCTCAGTTTAGGACGCGCGATATTCGGGTCTATGACGTACCTACTTTCAAATAGAGAACATGAATTACTGAACACGTGACTGTATTTCACAACTGTACTTTTCTTTCAAATTCAATCACTTTCCGCCTTTCCGCATTCATAGCCGCAGGTAAAGGTCATTGACATTCTTATTAGGTAATTTCAGGCGTGCAAAATAAACAATAAATCTTGATATGTAATAACAATACTTAACTAATTAATTACAGATATAATAAAATTAATATCGGGTTTTTTTCTCGCCTTTTTCAACACCGTATTTCGTTTTATATTCCTACGGCTCTAGAAGAGTTGAAATATCAGCCATCTATGGCCGTGTATCGGTGGTACAACATTTTGTAGCACCACCGGAAAAAAACTGGTGTTACTATCCCCTCGATTGATATGGGGGAGTATTATGATAAAGAGAACCTAGTTTTTTTTGTTGTAAAAGAGCCTATTCTTAGTGACCAAAATGTCGAGAGTTAAGTAGTGTCGTTTAGATACAAAAATAACGGACATTTAAAAACGTTTGGATTTGGACGAAAACTATAAAAACCAAAATGCCTAAACCTAAACCTAAATGCCCAACCAACAATTCTATTTCAAAATCAAAGAGTCCTCTTTGACCTTCGTCAATAACATCGTTGATGCTTCGTACACTTTAAAAAATAATATCTGTTACCTCATAATATTTAGGAAAGGATAATATGCAGAAGTTCAAATCAAAATTACCTTTTTAAGTGAAGAAATAACAATATTAACTCACCGAATTAATTGTAATTATTAATCACTGAACTGTTTTATTATTTTTCATCACTAGCACACTATTTTGTTCAAGATACTGCTTCCGAATGCGACTTGCTTGTCCGAGATTAAGTTCTATACTATGATTTTATTTGCACTATTATTAATTCGCAATGTTCGCGGAGTAATCAATAAGTTCACGTGTTGAAATTTGGAGTATGAACCGTGAGACATGCACGCTCTGAGCGGTCGGCTGAGACTAGTAGGCGCAGGGTCTGCGCGTGGATTGGATAGCCGGGTGGCGCGATTCCGGCCACCACGTCACAAGCCCGTCACGACCCATAGCTGTGATCAGGCGATATTGTGGGTAAAATGCACACAGAAGGCGGGAGTTCAAACTGAGGTAAATGCCCCAATTTCACAGAATCTAAAATGGCCCCAAATTTCAGGGTATTTTCTCGATTACTGAGTGCACGTCGGTACTCGGTATATGTATTAGGTATTGGAGTCATAATAGGCTTCATAAAATGAATAAGGTCCTAAAACAATAAATTGATTATGTATAAATATTTTTTCTATTTATATCGGGCTAAGGTGTCATATTGAATGTCGTGGAAATTGTGTTAGAAACCGTAGTTACCGGTATAAAGAAATTCAATGAAAACGTGGGTGTTGTGTTTTGTTTACTCGTTGCCTTGCACAACGTAGCTATATTCCACGTAAGGAGGCAAAGTTCAAGTCTATTGATGATTCAAATGGATTCAAGTTTCTATTTTCACTATTTGAATTTTGACAAGCGTAGGAAATTAATGCAGTACCATTGTGCGGGGTAGACCATTTTAAAGACACTATTGCCTTGCCTGATCACAATATGATCATCTGTGCCACAGTAGGCTAATTACCCTCCCTGTGCTGGGAGGAGGCCTGAATCAGCAGTCATTTGTGGGCTGAAATGATGATGATGATAAAGATTTACTATTGAAAGTAAGTATTACTCACTTTCATTAGTAACATAGTACACCACAGGGAGGGTAATGGGCCTACTGTGCCACGCTGGCCAGACTAGTTGGCACAGGGTTTCGTTTTAAGTTTTCCCTCTCTTGCGGCTAGGCTATCGTCCTTCCTTTTGTCGGCTTTTACAACACTCTTAGGATGGAATGGGGTGGTGACACTATGTATTTTAAATCCTTCACCACATGGACTTTAAAAAAAATACCAGTTGTGGCACTTGGTGAAGCTATTGCATTTCATAGCATTTTTTTTCAGCATATGCCATTGTAATTCTTTATGCAATATTTTATAAAGTGTAGGACATTCATTGTATAATGTCCTTGGTGGGGTGGGCGGTATGTTTAATGTCGAGTTGTGTTTAAAGATGGCGCTGGCGTCAAGTTGCCCGCCGCGGTCACTTTAATATTCGGTCGCCGTGCTCAGAGCCAGCGATAAAAGCTCTATGTCCTCAGCGACAAAGCCCACAAATATTAAAAAAAAAAAGTGAATGTCTTTGTCAAATACGTCTTTAAAATAGCTTAAAAAGACGAATACAAGAACAAGAAAATTAGTATAAAAATATGTGTATGTACCTATAGTATATCCTCTACTTCGCAGCATACGATTATACAGGTGTAATAAACCCATTCCTATGTAGATAGAAATTAACGAAACGATCGATAGAAGGTACCGTTGTTAAAGGTGTGGTGTGTGTAACATTTCACGAAATTTTCAAGACGAAATTGTCAAGAAATTAGGCCAAAGAACCCAAAAACTAAAGAATCAAGCATGTACGATAATAATAACGATAGCTAGTTTATTAATTTTCAATGAAACCCTTATTTTATAATAAAAATCTGGTTTAGACAACATTGATATTTCCCTGACGTATCAAGTTAAAAAAGCATTCTAAACTTTAATTAGCTCCCACTTGAGATGTCTATAGGGATTTTGTTCATCCTGTATGAATAAATACCTAAATTAAGTATTCTAAGAATATTCACTTACCTACGGGTATTTACTTGCGTACGCGCCAATAAAAATTACCATAGGCTAAGATCAAAGTCTTCTAACCTTCGGTAAAGTAAACCACGGTGAAGCAAATTTACGCCCATGTCAGAAACCAATCGGATTTCGCGTCCCTTTTCCACCGTAGAGGCTTAAAAAGCGAAGATTGTGCAGGATTTGTAAGTTACTGTAGGTATCTATTGCATGCAGAAACTGCACGCCCACCGAACTCACTATTTTACCCAACCACATATTTAATGCGAGTCATTGCGAGTATGTAACTGCAAATTCGAAAAATAGACTGATACATTGTCCCTGCTAAACAGCTGAATCAGTTTAGATAGAAATAGGGTTATGGAGAAGGTATTGGAAAATGAAGGGCATATATCAAAGGTTGTAACCGAGATCAAAATAATTATATTAAATTTTAAATATATTAAGTAAATTATTAAATTAATTTTAAGTTCTATTATAATTTTAAAATTGGTAAATATGTACATAGTTGACTTTCTATAGGATTCCAAGTAGCGTCTTAGTTGTAAAAACGTAACAGTCATAAGTTTTTATAGGTACATATTATGTTCAAAATATTTTAATATCATATTTTTAAATTTTGAATGTCAGGAAGGTCGCTTACGTAAGATATCATCGTACGTAAGTCATAATTCCTACTAATGAGAAATCCACGTGTAATTTCAGCTAGCTTATGATTATCGCAAATTAGCTAAGATATCGTATTTCTTCACAATATCCTTATGCAATAATCCCCTTGTTTCGTTTGTGAATTCCTATCTAAAACCAGAAAGGGGAGAGAGACCCTAGCAAGGGTTATTTTTATCCCATCGAGGTGGTGTCAAGCATAGAGCCAGTCTGATTGCTATTTGCATAAGAAGAGGCGTCATGAAATTCACGTGTCGCCGAGCCTTTATCTGTCAAGTCTAAGTGTTGGAGCGCCGCCTTTGGATCACGGGGTCCCGGGTTCGATTCCCGGCCCGGGAAGAAGCACTTGCTATGAATCGGGGTGTCATTTGTATTCGTGAATTTCATGTTTGTAAACTTCCCCCGCGCTACAAGTAATACCTAGTGCTTGGGCTACGTTTAAGAAAAAAAAAGGAAATGTGACTTCCCTTCCCTACAACCTGACGCTCAAGAACACAACACCACCCAAGAGTGGATCCTACATAACCCAGCTGTCCCGCGTATCCGCCAGGACTATTGACAAAAGTTTATGCGTCACAGGCAGCACAGACCCAACGAATAATCGCCATCTCAGTTTTAATGATAAAATCTGTACTTCGCTCTATATCAGTGATGCAACCGAATGATGTAATTATTGTTTTGAATGACGCATTGTTTTTTTGACCACGATGACTGTACATAGGTATTTAGGTAAACTTAATTTGTTCTTTGCTTTCATTATATGTAGGTATAAACAAACATCTTGAGCCAAAATCTGCCCTGCGCAATAATCGATTATTGGGTCTCGTTGGCAGTGATTAGGGGATAAGGTGTAAGCCACACGAATCGTCGATGACGCCAGAGTGCCCCGCCACACTTCTGCGATATAAAGGCCTCGCAGAAGGAAGCCATGTCTTCCCATCCCTCGGATTAGCGACGCTACGAAACTGTGCCTCTCTTCGTCTGGCCTTCCCCATGCGGGCCCGCCTGGCTTGGGTGACCCCGAGTCAGTATTTCCCTGACGGATTTAGAAGACACGCAAACCTCCTCACCCCAGTAAGGTTTTCAACAGTCGGGGAACTTTCCTCAACCCGACGTCTCCAGCCCCAAAATCCGACCTAATTAATGTTGGTGTCAATTTAATTTAGCACTGACTTCAAATGATTGGTTAGTAATCGCTTTTTAGTTAAGGTGAATGTTCCAGGATAGCGAAATTCAAATTTTCGTACCATTTTTGCAATTTGCAGGTCAGTGCTAGGTTGTTTGTTGATTAAAATGTTATTCGCGGCTGTAAGACGTATGAAGTTATAGAATTATAATCATCAAACTCATCAATACAACCCTCCAAGCTCATAAAGGTGAAAGAATGACTTTGAGCTTGAAAAAGTTTTTCTTGCACCTTTATGAGCACTGGGATGAAACAAACCCAGTGTTTGTTTCAATTTGTCCTTCTTTTGGGGCTAGGTGATCTGCCTCTTGCGTTCTTTTAGTCGCCTAAGCTCTTAATACACCCTCAGGGTGGTATAGGTTGGTGATATTGTGTATTTTAAATCCGTCACCACAAGGACTGTAAATAAGTCATTAACCTGTCTGTAAGTTTAATATCACGCGTGCTAATATTTGTATCGTAAAACGTTTCATAAAACATATTAGCATGCTTTTATCATGATAAGCAGTCTAAAAGTGAAGTGGTAAAAACTTTCCGATCACTCGAAGCCCGTGTGGCGTAGTCCCAGCTAAAAGCTATTAAATGATAAGGTTGTAGGTATTTCATAAAATGTAGAAACAACAAGCAAGAAAACTGTATTTTCAAAAAAATTAATTTACCTGCTGTACCTGTACTATGTTATGGGGTTAAAAAATATACAGCGGAGATTAAAACATAATAATGTATTCTATACTTTTTACATGTCAATAAAAATTATAATAATTATTAATAATACAACATTATCATATTAAGGCCACATTTAATTACCTTTACCAATAATTAGCCCAACCAAGTGTTAATAGATTGAAACATAATTGGCAACACTCAATTTATAATTTTGCCACTTCTAAGGTGGCTTTAATGCAAGGGCCCGTTTGTAACATTTGATATTACATTAAAAATAAAATGTCATTACTTTCATTACAATTAAGGACAAATTTCTTACATAATTCCCTGAAGCGTGTGTTGCAATCGAGATTATTATGACACATTCACAATCTCAGTATTTTTTAAGGAATCGGTGAAGACATGAGGGATCCAATTAAAAGAGCCAAATTCACAACAATAGTATCACGATTGATTAAGATTAATATCAGAGGTAGATTAATCCGCACTTGTGGTGAAAGATTTAGAATACAAAGTGCCATCACCCCATTCCATCCTGAAGGAAATTCTGGGTCAATCCGACTGGCCAGCGTGGCCTTCACTAATTTCATTCCATGTAATGGTGGTGTCCCGACTCAGCAGTCGATTCATTATAGAGCTGAGATAATGATAATTATGAGACCATGTGGATATATTCAAATTCGAGTTATGGGTAACATTATGAGCTGGCTTAGGTAAATTCTGCAGTGTATAAGACATAAAACACTTGACGAAAAAAGAATTTAAAAGATGTCGTTAATGCCGATAAATTTATGAACTATCCTTAGTGAAATTAAAAAGAAGTTTTGTGATCATCCCTTACAATAAATATCACATATCTAATCGTATTCTTGTGCAAATAGAATTTCAGGCCAATTTGCCGTGGCAGGAGGCAGCAGAGCTGATGGACACAATAAAAGTTCTTGCACAGAGCCCAACATGTAACTGCCGAGACAATTCAAGACCCACTCGAAGTTAACGGGCACTACTTGCAATTCCATTGTAAGATCTGAAAATAAGGAATATTAAATAAAACTATAAATATTAACTAGAAAATAAGTGTCAATCTCAGGTCAAACTGGCAGTGGCAAGTGGCAAACTCAGGTCGATTTTCGTGTGTCGCAACTGGTTTTGCTGTGAGTCGGCCACTAACTGAGACAGTCGGCGCACGTAACGCTGCCAACTGCGTAAAGTGAGCGCAAAACTAGCAAACTGTAAATATCCTTGGACATTTCACACAACGCCATCTCGTCCCAAGCTAAGCAACTTAATGCTTGTGTTATGGTAACGAAATTGATGATAAACTACTTATATACATTTTTTTTTGTAAATACATACATATTATAGATAGAAATGACACCCAGACTCCGAGCCAGTGCCTCTGGTTTAGACAAAGACACTTGCCCGACCCGGGAATCGAACCCGGGACCCGTTGATCCAAAGGCGGCACATCTAACCACTAGACTGACTAGACACTAGACTGACTGACTAGACTGTGGACACTCCATTTCAAATACATGGAACCGATACGCTGCAAACTCAGTCGGCTGCTAACAGTTTACCTACTGGGGACACAGCTATAATGTGTTATTCTGACGTATAAGCTATATTATTGTAAAGATTCATTAAAATCCATTCGTAGTAGTTTTTGCATGAAAGAGTAACAAACATACAAACTTTCAAGTTTATAATATTAGTAGGATCTTGTGACACTGACATATGAATCGATCCTCCTGCGTGTGCTCTGGCTCGGCTAACAGAAGCGCAGGCGCCCTAGACTCGCCACTCACTCGCACTTGCTTCAACTCGCTCGCCACACGCCCGCCCGCAGCTGTTAACATACTCTGCAACAAGGGTAAACTCAAACTCAAAATTAACTTTATTTACGTAGGTTTTATCACAAAACTCTTATATATCGTCATATTTACAGTTACCATTATCATCATCTTACGACCCCTGTCCCACGCCAGGTGGCAGCCTCCATACACACCTATCAGTCGTCATATCTACAGTCACACCTTTCATACACAATTTCTCATGCTTACAATCCATCCATCTCTCTTCTATCTTCCACAACCCTTACGTCCACCCACATTCATGCTGAAACTACCACCGGTTCGGAATGCTGCTCTACAGACAAGAGCCGGCAAGAAACTCTGTAGTTGCTTTTTTCAAATCAATAGGTTTGTTTACAAAAAGCACTAAACAGCATAGTGAGAGCCAGTTCGCCAGATGAGAGACACACAACACGTTAACGCAATGAATGACAACTAGGCCTTGGGTCAGGGCCAGTGAAAATACATCTAAATTTTTTTTTTTTTTTTTTATTACTAACTGTCCGGCGGTTGACCTCTATCTCACCTGATGGTAAGTGACGATGAGGCCGACGGTGTAACCCGCTGGGACAGTAAGAGCCTATTCACTCCAGACTTGAAGGCATCCAAGTCATATTTACTTAGCCTTAGCGGTCCGCATCAAGAAAGAGGAAGCGAAACATTTTACTTAGATCCTGATACTACTAAACCCATAAATGACCCACTGCTGAGTCGGGACTCTTCCAACTACGTAGGAGGGAGGATGGAAGGTAATAAATCTACTTTGCTGGCCAGACGTGTAGGCATAGGGTTTCGTATCAAGTTACTGTTGCAGCTATGTGTTCGGCGATATACTCGTCATACATTAGATTGCCGGATGTCTAAAGCGTCGGTCTTTAAATAATAATAATAAGATTCATAATGTATTAAAATTTACCACCATGAGCATGTTAGAATATAAACTTACAGTTTTGATGTTACCTTTAATGTATCTACGTCGAGCACGCTGTAAGGCGGCATGCAGTAGAACGTGATGCCTTCAAATAGTTTCTGCTTCGCAGTGCGAGAGCGTCGCGGTCCAGCCTCGCCTGTGCTATCCAGAGCCTCGAATGGTGTCTACATCAGGATAATTAAAATAATCACCAGAGTTGTTGTTCAGAGCCAAGTTGTTAAAATTCGACAAAAATACCTACACGGCAAAACTTATACGTATACATGTAAATCTGTAGCTTTGTACGAAAATTATTCCGAATGACAATGTCATTTAACTTTAAAGCTAAACACACTTGTCATTGGCAAAACATTGGTATCCATATAATCAAACAAAGAAGTTAATATTTAATTAACAGTATGTAATAAACTGTCGTGATTACGGATTTAGAATACATAGTGTCACCACCCCATTCCACCCTAAGGGTGTCGTAAGAGCCGACAAAAGGAAATGTCAAGGCCGGTAACCTAACCGCAAGAGAAGGAAAACTTGATACGAAACCCTATGCTAACCCGTCTGGCCAGGGTGGCACAGTCGGCTAATTACCCTCCCTCCATGTAACTGGAGGAAACACGACTCATCAGTGGGACATATATGGGCCGAGTAGCATGTAGTACACATACGACAAATGTGTTAAAATACGTATTTATTGTGTCTAGTGAATATTTATAATAATGCATTTTGCACACTTTCTTCCTATAAACTTTAATTGTGCCAACAATCATACTGTCAGCTCTCACACCTTGAAACTGGTGAAATCTTGTTTCTTCGCGCATTTAATGTTAAATTATTTTTGTATGTTGGCAACTTCTTGTTGTGCCAAATAGTTGTAAAATAATATACGCTTCACTACATAGTATAAAACAAAGACGTTGTCGTCTGTCCGTCCCTATGTATGCTTAAATCTTTAAAACTACGAAACGAATTTTGAAGCGGTTTTTTTTATAGACAGCGTTGTTCAAGAGGAAGGTTTATATGTATAATACATGCATTATATTGTAGAGAAACATTGATTAATTAAGATATTCATCATTGCACACGTGCGAAGCCGGGGCGGGTCGCTAGTCTAAATTAATTACTGTTGCTATGATAATAACGGGTTACCTCATCAAGAACAGTTTTCGCCACTAAACATCTCCTCACCCACTCAAATGAAACAATCCATTTAGATGCTGCCAATGCGCACATGTATTTCACTGATCTGAAATGATATGATTAAATGAAAACCAACATCCCTCCAGACATGCGCGTGAACTTCGAATATTCTAGATTATTCAAGAATAATGAACCAGTACCTATGGACACATTTTTAGTCAGGCAAAGAGATCTTTTGTTTAAAACTCACTGTCCAGAATCATAGGGCCCTAATTCTTAACAATGAGATCTGTTCTTTCAATAGACTCAAAATATACTATCAAAGGCGCGGCGGTAGTTGCTTTGGTAATCTACTAATACATATGCTAATACAATCGCCATACGCTTCTGACACAATTCTTGGTAAGACCTTTTAAATTTAGTAGCCTCTTATCCAAATTACTTTGCTTACCTTTGCGACTTATTTTCCTCATCAACACCTACAACTAAATGTGTTATCTCATCTGTGTATTTCTCAACGTAACTCCAATTCCGTTCGCTACAAAGATATTTTAGTTTCGTTATATCTGAGGCAGAAAGACAAGAACCAGCCAAACAAAATCGTTTATTGTTCACCAATTCAGGCTTTTTAACTTCAAGAGGTCTGGTAACACGTGTTGGGGTTTTTTCGAAGGCATTGAATAGAAATTCTTTCTCTTGTGTAGTTTTTGCAATGACTGAACTTGGGCAGAGTGTCTGTTCAGGATCATTATCGTCTAAATTCTCATTGTCAAAATGGAGAGATTTTCTAGCCACGGGCGTCGACTTATGTTTGATTTGATCCGCAAATTTTGTAATAGTAAGAGGAGTTTCTAGAGTATACTTTTTGTTAGCAACATCCATGATAGTCACATCATTATTACTTTTGCTATTGTCAGCTAGAGTGTCTGTAATATTTATGATACTTTTCGTGTTGTCTGTTGCATTCTTTAAAGGAATCATTTTTGTCTCAGTTAGATTTTCTGGAGATTGTTCAACATTTTTGTTGGTTGTACTAGCTCTCTTTAATTTTGAGTATGACATATTCCTAAAATACACACAAATATAAGTGAGCAGCATATAGGTTTATAAAATATTGTGAATATTATAGAGATACTAACTTTTGTGGGGTTTCTTCAACAACACTCTTGTCAGAATCATCACATTCATGATGTGATTTTCTTCTTGACTTGCCTGTTTTGTTCAATTCCTCAGTATCTTTTAGCGTGTTAAAGTTACGACATAGAACTGGAGTTAATAAATCTTCTACTTGCTGTGGCACCTAAATTATAGTAAAAACTATGATATCAATATTATTTTTCTGATGTTCATTCAGATCATTCTTCAGCTTTAAGCATTTCGAACTTCTTTAACATTAACATAAAGTGGCTCAACTCTTACTTAATTAGATGAACTACATTCTAGGCAATACTTACTTGAACATCTGTATTTACTTCCAATTTTTCATCCTCCTTGTCAATAATTGAAAATACATTTTCACTATGCTTTTGAAGAAGTGATTCATTCATCTTAGTTACTGTTTTAACATCTTGTTTATTTTTATTACTCTGAGTATCAGAAATTATAGTTTCAGACTTATTAATATTAGATTCTTTATCATACAAGTTTTGTTGACTTTTTCTGATATCTTCAATATCTGCATCAATATTAGCAAACACTTGGTCCATTACAGCATCGTAATTGATTGGTTCACTATCATGTATCAAGTTCCTCTGCTCTACATTTCCTTTTTGAGTGATTTTAAGTTTTTTTGTGTTCGGCATACTTTCGTCACTATTCCCTTCTCTATCCCTTTTTTGAGTTCTGAATTTATTTTGTACTGTAGATATCAAAATTTCAGATGGTGCTGGATCACTAAGAATCTTGACATTTGCTTCTTTAATGGACCCACTGCCAAATATATCCAAATCATTTATATCTTCTCCTATACAAATGTCATCCATATTTTTATCATTAGTACTGGTTTTATCCAAAACTAACTTTTTATTGACTGGGATATTTGCTTTCACACTGTGTGAAACAGAAGGTTGTGGCTCAATTGTTTCTTCACACTCCATTATATTTGATAATTCTTTTTCTACACTTTCGGTGATTTCAAATTGTGCTGTTGCAGTTTCTGCAGATGCTGTATTTTTCTTTACAGATGTAGTTTTATTCAAGTTTTGGTTTAATTCAGCTTGAGATTTTAGTGATATGTTAAGGAAAGATGTATTTTTTGTAGATTCACATGTCTTTATTTCATTAATGTTTTCATTTATCACTGTACTATTTGGTTTAGATTGATCTTTGAGTAACCCATTATCACCAAGTGATGTTTGTATTCCCCGATCTGTGTGAACTTTGACTTGCACATCATTTTCTTTTTTCTTAATAACTATATTTGTAATTGTAGTACCTATTTTAATAGTAATCTCAATGTCATCTGTGTTTGTAGATGGTAACTCATTGTTATCTTCTTGTACCTTAACAGAAATCTCCTCATTCTTAGGCAATAAAGCACCTTTTTTAACAAAGGGCATTTTAGGTGGAATAGATTCATTACATATTTCACTATGTTTGTTTTGAATAGCATCTGTGGGTGCTTCTGTTGCAGCATTGTTAATTTTGACAGTATCTTCAATACTTTTGTCTGTATATTGTTGTACTGTTGCATTGTTATTTTGAAGATCATTTACAGTATGATCTTCCAGGGCTACTTCATTTCTTTCCATAAATTCATTGGAGACAGATTTTTGTAATGATTGAATATCAATATTTTGAATATCAGTTTCATGAATATCATGATCTTTATTAGTAATTGGTGTTTTATCATCTATATTGTAAACTTGTTCTACTTCCGCTGGTAAATTAGATGCTTTTAAGGTTTGTGTCTTTTTTACCATTTCTATAGAGACATTAAGTTTATTTCGATTTTGTTTATTCAATTTGCTGAATTCTTTTCTCATTTTCTTCACATTGTTCCAAGTTTGTTTAGCTTTTTCTGATTTCTTTTCATTTTCTAATCCAGAATCTTTAGAACTAAGCTTATTAGAAACATTTGATTTTGGACCAGAAATATCTGGATTGAATTCGCGTTTTCTAGAGCTTCTACGAGGATTTTCTACAGTGTATTCATTGTCATCTATAAAAAAGGGCTCTATGTCCATAGGGCCAACTATGTTTTCTTTATTTTTTAGGTTGACTTCTGTGTCAGGCATTGGTTCAATCTTATCCCAGTCATCTTGAGGTGGTGGTGGGATATGAACTACTTTAGGGGGACTAGTGCTCTTTTTAGTATGGGTATGGACTTGTATTTTACTAGCGGAAACCTCTAATGGGTTAGGGGGCTTCAGTACATCTTGGACAGATTCTTGAGATAAAGGTGCAGAAAATTGGTTTTCTGAATTTGCAAGCCAATCTTTCACATGTTTATTTTTATCCTTTTCTGATTGAAACTCACCAGGTGATTCAAGAATGAATTCATCTACTGAAAGTACAATACAATAACATTGATTTTATAATATGTACAAGAAAATTTGCTGTAAAGGTGACTTTTGATTATCCTAAGTACTGAAACATCATCATCATATTATATAAAGTAGTAGAATATGTTTAAAGTACTTTGTAAGTATAATTTAGTATTAAAAAATACTTACATTTAATACTGAAAAGTTTTTCAAAAGTTTCAGTGAGAGCTTGAATGTGACCGGTCAATGTTTGCAATGGCAAATTAAGCTTTAATGCTTTGCGATCTAATGGCTTGGTGCAAGTGGGACATGTCCTATGTCCTCTCCAACATGTATGGCACAGTGAATGACCACAAAGAGCTGTTGCTGGTGCTATGTAGGATTTACAGCTGAAATAAATAATTTATAATGTACTTAATGATATAATACTTCAAATGTTTTACATACAATTAAATTATGAACATTTACTAGAACTTAAGAATATCCAATGAAACCTGTCCTGTTCGTGTTCCTATATGATGTGGAAAAAGGAGATAAGTACATTTAAGTTAAGTGTATGGAATTAAGAATTTGAAAGACTGACTCAGCAGTGGGTATTCTATAGGCTAAAACTCTTATGATGGCGAGTGATTGAATTTTTACGAAATAGATGGGGTAAAATAATACAAATTTATCGAAACATTACACAACTTCACCCGTCGCCGAACTTAATGTAAACGCCGAATTTGATATACCTACTCACCACTCTAAACAGGTGGTGCGATCAACTTGTTCCAATATAAGCTTAGATAGCTTAATTTTATCTAAATCTAAATTCATTTTATTAAAATACTAAGTTTAAGTCCACTAATGGTAAATAAAAATAAGTCTTGATTTCCTCGTTCGCGCCATCAGGCCGTCACTCACTCCGCCCGCGTCTGCTGCTCAAGCGAATCTTCAGTCTTGAGTCATTCTAATTTTATTCCGACAAATCCATCCGTCAGACATTCAAATACCTTTTTTTATTTTCTAATGTTTCCGTCTTTGCTTACCATAAAAACTGCTTTATGTTTATTAAAGAAAACGGCATAAGTTGTAGGGCCAAAATTGGAACTCATGTAACGGAAAAAAGAGGAGATGTATTGACTATGACGTGTTGAGGTGTGGAGATGGAGTGGCGAGGAGGGGCGAGTTGTGGAGAGGAGAGGAGAGTTGTTAAAAGGGCGTGTGCGTCTAGTTCGGCCCTCATTATTTTCCGTGGTTATTTCTGTAACGAGTGATCAGTGTTTGAGTTGCGTGTTTTATAAAATCATAAACATAAATAAAAGTATCAGTTTATTTTTCTACCTACTTATTTAATTATTTTTCAAACCTCGTAATACTCAGTTTATAATATACTAAAACAACCAGTAAAGGCTGAAAAACACTGGCAGCTATGCGTAGAAATGTAGTAAAAGTATATCGCTTGAAAATCTTGGTTATGCATATCAAGCCGTCAAGATTTTCATCAGTCACTTGTCAGGTCACAGGTCACACTTGTCAGGCAGGACGAAGGCGGTGGAGAAAGAAAATTAACTTTTTTTGGAATATCAATATCTATTAACGAGCATACAAGTGAGATATGTTTTAAATTAAATCAATTCACTTATTTCTAATTTCTGTGCTTTAGAAGGCTGTTTTATAGTTCCCAGTTGTGTAAATAACGTAGTCTTCCAAGATTACATAATCCTATGTTGTTTTTATGTAAAACGATAAGAATTAGTATTCTTGTAGGTCACCGATTTTTCAAATGTAAAGTAATATATAATGTATACAATATATCTTAACGAGAACTTGGAAGCGTAATTATATACATATTTTTAGGTTAGGTATTTGAATTTCCTTGGAGGTATAAAAACTTGGAGTACCCAGCCTAATCCCACAATTCCAAACAAAGCTGGAGATATATAATTTTATAGTTTAAGATACTAACTTACTGTTTAACATTATCTATTAAAATAGTGGATTTTAATTTTTTCAGTACATCTAATGGCGAATGGATAATGATCCTATATTATCTTTAGATTTAAGACATTATCTTTAGTTCTAAACATATTAATGCAGAATATTTCTTGTGATATATGTGTTAGCTATTCTGGTACAGGAAACACATACCTCTACTTCTTACTACACAATACTTGTACTACAAGACTATATTGTCATAATGAGGCAGTGTCTCCTTAAAATGGTTTCTGAATTCTAAATGTGTGATAACAGAATTTTTGTTAAAATAGAATGGCAATGGCATTCCGTGGATTATTGAGGAGTGCAGCAAGAAAGCTGCAAGTGCGTAGCTATGCTGATGCTCCCAAAGGAGATGAAATGGCACTTACATTTGCTGCTGGCAACAAGGTATTTATCATTAATAATGTTACTAGTCTTGAATTTCCTTTTTCCATATTTCTTTACTTAGTAAATTATAAAAAAGGCAGTGTGAAGAAACCATAGCTATTAATGTTTATTTTGTATACAGGTATTTTACAACAAACAAGCTGTGAAACAAATTGATGTGCCTTCATTCAGTGGAGCTTTTGGTATCCTTCCAAAGCATGTGCCCACACTTGGTGAGTATTTTTTAATAACTGTATACTTAGGTATAATCAAGTTTATAAATGAGGCAGCTTACTTTAATATGCCAATTATACTTCAGGATATAGTAGCTTACAAACATCTTGACCCAAAATCTCTTGCGCAATAATTTTTGGGTATTTGGCAGTAACTGCTGGAGAATGAAAGCATAAGGCGCATATTTTCCCTACCATGGTGCCTTTGGTTCAAGATGTTTTTAAGCTACTGACAGACAAAAAATTTTGGAACCTGTGGGATAGACTGGTTCATTGCAAAGCCACATTGAAAAAGAAGAATGTCTTTATTAATTATTTGATATTGTAACCTCCTATTAGGGTTCCGGGAAATCGTTGGGCTGTGTTCCCGGGAAATAAAGCTCGAGAACTCGAGAAATCATGTACGTTTGTAGAAAATAAACTTGCAGAGTTTTAAACTCAAACTCAAATCATTTATTTCAATTGAACCTATTTACTGGTGTTTTTGAAAAGTCAAAAGTGAAGTTAGGAATCTAGTCGCATGTTCCAAAAAGTAGATCCTATGGAGAAGAACAGGCAAGAAACTCCATGGACACTCTTATATATTTAATTTGTTTATATTCTATTAACATGCCATGAATGGTGCTATGATTGTAATGTAATTATAATGTAGCGACCGCCTGCTACATACTTTACACAATTTACCAGAAAAATCTGAACTAATTGCATCAAGAAATATCGCCTACAAATGCGATAATTACGAAAAAGTCCTACACCGCGATAGCGAAATTTCAAGAGCAATTCGCAAGGTTAAGATATCCCCGACTACAACTATCGGGGGTTAGGCGCAGCGACCCCTAGCCAGACATCACACCTCGTCTGGCTGGATGATCATCCCTTTGCGTCTAAAGTGGTGACCCCGACGTGATGTGAACACGCAAGATCCATAAAGTGGTGACCCCCGACATTGGACTCCAGAGAAACCTTCCGACGAGTCTGCAACAACCTCCTGCCTGGTCAACCTGGTAAAGACGAACACTCCTCAGCAGCAGCAAGTCACCTAGCAAGCCAGGACGTCACAGCCTTAACAGGACCACACGCAGCCGACTCACCGAGCTACCTGGTTCTGCGGCACGACACTCAACCACCCAGTGAACTCCACTACACAGTTGAGGTGCTCAGTCTCGACTCACCGTAGACTCCGAGCGCTCCTGGCACTTGCAAGCTCAACACACTGCAGCAATTCAAGAGGATCGACCTCCAGTCTTGGGGGGGAGCCATGTAGCGACCGCCTGCTACATACTTTACACAATTTACCAGAAAAATCTGAACTAATTGCATCAAGAAATATCGCCTACAAATGCGATAATTACGAAAAAGTCCTACACCGCGATAGCGAAATTTCAAGAGCAATTCGCAAGGTTAAGATATCCCCGACTACAACTATCGGGGGTTAGGCGCAGCGACCCCTAGCCAGACATCACACCTCGTCTGGCTGGATGATCATCCCTTTGCGCCTAAAATAATTTACATTTACTTTCTACCTGACTTTAAGATATTAAAGATTTCTTTCGTGTTTTATAGAAGCTATTTTGTTTACAAGATTTAAGTTGATTTTTTTTTATAAATAACCAGCCCAAAATTGTGCTGTGATCTTAATGTAATGTAAGTTAAGATAATAGGTTGGGGAAAAAGTTTCGTCGCATTTTTTAAGAAATTTCAAAACATTTTTTAATAACGTTTATTTAAATTTAACTAAAGTATGTAGCTACCATTTAGTTCGATAACTTTTTGCCATCTTGTAGGTAGGCACATGATCCCATTGCTATAGACATTTTGGGACTACTGATCAAAATACCGCGACAAGTGGTTTTGGCAGTCCTCTCGTGATGTTAACCTGACACGGCCTAAAGAATTCTGAAGAGACCGAAACATGTGGAAATCTGAAGGTCAGGACTGAAGATCAGGACTGAAGATTTTATTACAAGTTCATACATACTATAATGCGTAAAGACTTTTTCCCCAACCTAATATTTACGTTTTCTTTCATGTTGATTTTTTGTTTATTTTAAGTTCTAAATAACCAACTAAAAATGGTGCTGTCATTATGATTATGAGCCTGAATAATATTTTTTTCTGTAATATTTTATGAAAAATATTTATAAGATTAACGTTTTTGAATAACATCGATGAAAGTTTTATAATTAATTTGATACTTTTATTTGAGAGGTAAACCACTGATTTTTAGACGCAATTGGAACCAAATAATATGAGAAAACGTACGTAAATGTAAATTTCTCGACAACCCGAGAGTCCCGAGAAATTAGCCTCGAGAATTCTCGAGACCCGAGAAATTGAAAAGCTCGAGAAATCATGAACCCTACCTCCTATGTACCCTTATTCTAATTGATATTTTTTTTTTGCAGCGGTCCTTCGTCCTGGTGTTGTCACAGTTACTGAAAATGATGGTAAACAGACCAAGATTTTTGTCTCATCTGGGACAGTAACTGTTAACGATGATTCCACAGTTCAGGTTGGTAAAAATAGTGTAGTTTTCATATTAATTCTACTCTTGTAGGTCTATTAAGTCCAGTAACTCAATAATACACAGGGTTTGTTTGGTAGCCATAGTAGGAAAGTGTCACAATCAATTAGTTAATGTTCTACCTACATTGATCTACTTTATTTTACAATAAAGTTGACAACAACCATCATAGAGTAGTAATCACATATGACAAGGTGTGACTTAAACTTTAGTCAAAAATCTCTCACAAGACTGACTGTCTTTAAAACATGTCAGAGCAGTTCTCTGTTTAGAACTTGTTTCTCTATATTGTCAGATTAAATTTCTTCTTCTCAGGACTCCTCCCCTCTTATCTCCTTCAATTACGAGAGGGTAACTAATGGGAGAGATTAATATGGACTAGATTTGAAATTCAAAATATGTGTATTGATAGGCAGTCTACTAAGGGTCTTGTAATAATTCCCCTTAACTTTTTGCACACTGAAGCCTAGAAAATTACAATAAATAATTGGTACATAAGATGTTATGTGCTAATACACGGTATATCACGGTGCTAATACAGTTTAGCTTATTTTTCTAGAATAATAAAATGTACTGAAAAATTGAGTTCTATGAATCTCAATTTACTTCAGCCTTGTTGAGTCTATTTGTGAAACTCCGGTTTGAGTCCAGAGTTGTGCAAGTGACTTGGCGACACCCAGAGCCACTTACCAAATCTGGATGTCATTTGTGATTGTGATTTGCATGTTTATGAACACCCCCCGACATACAGGTTATACCTGAGGAAGGGATTTCGTTTATTATGGAAAAATAGTGCTTATGATTTTCTCTAATGTCGTTTAAGGTACTGGCCGAAGAAGCGCACCCCCTGGAAAACTTAGACCGAAGTGCTGCGCAGGAGTCTCTTTCCAAAGCGCAGTCTGAATTCAGCTCTGCATCTACTGAGAAGGTAGACATTTTTTTCTTGATATCTGATATTTATAGCGAGGGGCAGAAAAGTTTTCGAGTGGCGACCGCGTTCCGGAAAGCGCAGTGCTGGTAGGCCTCCCACACGGTAGATCGACGACCTGGTTAAGGTCGCCGGAAAAAGTTGAATGCGTGCGACTCAGGATCGGCCTTCGTGAAGAGCCAGCGGTGGACTTTTTTTAGCTGAAATGAAGATGTTGAAGATGATTATTTAATTTTACTTTTGCGACTTTCTAGTAGCCTTGTGTATTTATTTTTAGTATTAATAGAATATTGAACTCGCAGTTGGGACTCAGAATAGACAACTCGAATCCTATTTTCGAACCAATCAATGGAATTTCATCTCTCAACATACATTCGATATCTGTACGCTCAGTGCTATATAGTTGTCGTCCCTTAGTGCACCCTAAAGCGCGTTGGGCTAGACAGCTTGACAACTAATCTAATCTATACTCTAATTTCTACGTACACGTAGCCAAGAGTAGCAGAGCCTGTCTTCCTGTAGTTACAGTAGACTGTAGTGACACATTAGCTAGGGTAGTCTCGCTAATGTGTACACGTCGTAGATTGCCCTATGACAGTCGCTCTCCGTAATTGTAATCTATCGTAGACGAGGCGCTTAAAATGAGTATAAAAAGACTTTATCATATGCGATGCGGCATTATTTTCAATCATAGCAAAGGTAGTTGGACAAATTTCAGATCCAATCAAAATTACTGGTTGCCACCCAGTGGCCGAAATTCTATAATTAATTTAAATTATGGTTCTATTCTCAATTTGACCACAGACTTTAACAATAAACAAAAGAGTATAAATATGCGCCTGTGTGTGTCAAATACAAGGTTGTGTGTGTGTTCTTTTTTATTGATTTAAAGTATTTATTATGCATAATTTAAAAAATCTCTATATAAATCTATAAGTGTGGGAAATTTAATACTGCTCCGTCCTCGCAATTTTTGTAAAAAGAGGTCCAAAGAGTTTGCTTCACATTTTAATATCGAGAGATACTGTATTGGACAAAGCCTGTTTTTCTATGCCGCTACTGGTCGTGTGCCAGGTCAAATTGGTGGAATTATTAAGGCGATTGTTTCTCTTTCAGGCCAAGGCAGAGGCCGCCATCGCCGTGGAGGTAGCCGAGGAGATCGTGAAGGCTGCTACCGCGTAAAACATTCGTACCACAGCCTCGTAACCGTTAGTCACTTACGAACTATTTAATATTTACGTCTATGTATAAATAAACATCTTCTCCTTAGATTTATGTATTTTATTTAGTAAATGTACATTATAGATACATAGTTTTTGGAACTTTTTACCATAAAATATATTCCTCCTGCGGCCGATCGCGAGTCGTAGACTATGCTCTGGTAGATGCTTTTGATTGTAAATGTACTTAATTGGTTGTTGCAAATATTTATGAAAACTCGTGGTTTTGGATTCATTAGCCTTTATAACCTGCCTATAGCAGTACCTGCCAAAATATAAAGCCGTTATGCTATAGAAGTCCGTCATAAATAAGTTAATTCCAAAATCCAGAGTAGTTTACAAGAGAAGTTGCCACATTTATTAGTTTTCTTTAATATGTATTCTTTCTTGGCGGAAGTTACGTCGTGGCGTAGACATATATTATACAAGGTGTAGCAAAATAATGAAACATAATGACAGCGTATACCCAGGAATATGTAGAATTCACCTCAAAAGGTACCAGTGTCCTACGCATGCTGAGTAATCAATCACAAGTTTGAAGAAAAACTGAGCAGAGACAATCCTAGCGTCATGTGTGCTAAATGAACGTAGTTAAGAGCTATGACTAGATTCGTCGCGGGTCATGGTCAGCACTGGGCTGTGGGGGCGAGTAAGACTGCGAGATCTGGGGAAAGACTTGGGTGGGAATTACGCGCAGTGCTGCCACATAAACTAGTAAAAAAAAATCTATTTCTGTTATTTTTATGTGACAAAGGAAGATTGATTTCAATATACACTTTTAGGCGCAAAGGGATGATCATCCAGCCAGACGAGGTGGAATGTCGGGCTAGGGCTCGTAGTGCCTCTCCCCCCGATAGTTGTAGTCGGGGAATTATTAACTTGCGAATTGCTCTTGAAATTTCGCTATCGCGGTGTAAGACTTTTTGGTAATTCTCGCATTTGCAGGCGATATTTCTTAATGCAATTAGTTCAGATTTTTCGGGTAAACTGTGTAAAGTATGTAGCATGTGGTCGCCTTGCGAAAACACCTTACAAGTTTATATTTTGTAAGGATTATGAGAAAAAACTATATATTTAGGAATACACATAAGTCAAATGTTCAAATTCTTAATGTTAATATTCTAAATTCAAATGAAACCAACAACCATAAAAAGGGAAGTGTTTCGATTTTTCTGATGAGAAGTATATATCATTAGATTTTAGTTAGATTCACTGTCAGAGTTATCTCAGTTAAATGTTACATCCTGTATATTAATCATTCAAAAAATATTAATATTAAAAAATAACGTTTCTTTAAGGGTCTTTATGAATCTGTAACTGGGGTGAAATGAAACTCAGAGCATTAGTTGACGTTTGAGTAGTTTATTTAACACAAATCAAACACTTTGGTACAGTTAGTTAGCTGCGGTTATCGATGTTGTATAGCGCGATAATTATAAATGACTCCCATATAGCCGAAAAACAAACGCACATCGACAAAAGCAAAAATCATCAAACATTTTAATCCCTTGCAGCCGCCAATACAGACTATGGTATAAATTTTTATCGAATATTTTAATCATATAATTTTTGAATAATTTTTAATTTGTTCTCAATTAAATTTTAACTAGATCTCATTAAGCCAAATACTAATTGGAAGGTTAAGAGAAGATATCGATTGCTAGGAAGTCGCGAGAACCTAACTACAAGCCTACTCTGCGAAGCTTACATCACAATGCACAACATATAAGGAAACACCTAGAAAATGACACGCAAATGTCTTAAATCTAGTCGTTTGCATAATATAGAAGGATAAAATTACGATTATGATTAATAAAAATGCACCTTAATTTCCTAGAGTAGTATTCCAAAAGGTTATTATGTAAATTCCTGTTCAGCATTGTGTGGGGTGGAACCATTTTGTGTAGAACTAATTAACGTCCTTAGTTTTGATGGTAATGTAAAATTGATTGTTCTGTGTTTTTAATGCAGAAAATATTGAAAATCTAGCTTTTACTATAGTGTGAATAAGAATCAAAGAAATTTCTGTGGTTCCATCCCAATCCGTTTCTTTTGATGGTGTAACGGATCGACGGTAAGTTTGCTGTTTTTATGTAACTGTTTATAATATTGGGTATTAGTAGTTAATGTAAGTTAGTATTTGATTGTGTACCGTTAGCACATCTAGTATTGATTAACATTTAGATTTTATATAATTGTGTAACGCATATCACTAACTAGCTACGGGTTATATAGTATTTTGTTTTTAAAAATTGATTATTTAATTGCTAATAAAGAAAATTTATATCTAAACTTAGCCTAAGTAGTATGCATAAATGCGAATCAAAACCTTAAAACAAACGTTTCATACCATTGAGGACTTGACTTACATAACGAAACCGACGAAAAAGTTAATAAAAATTAATAACACCAAAAGGAAGCATCGTTGCAACCGACGGGTTGCCTGGTCTAACATTACGGTCCTACGAGTATATAAATAACATTTGTCGGTATTATTCCGTACAAAAATTAAAAAGGGATAAAATACAAAATATCACATCATTACATGTTGAGCTTAATTTAAATCGAAACTTGTATCACCCCAATATCAGACACACTGAAACCTTAGCGTTCTTTAAATTAAGCTAAACAAATGAAACCAAAAAAGGTTGACTACGTTAATTAAAATTATAATAATGATGCTATCGAGACCGTGTCAGAGATGTGCCCATTAAAATCGGGTGTAATCGACTATTTTAGTTTGTTTGTCACGCCACTATCCTATTAAAGCAAATATATCAATTTGAAATAACTACCACAACCATAATTTTCTGCTTCCACTTGGCAATTGCTACAGTGACGCATCGTAAGGGTCTCTACGTAAGGAAGTTACATCCCAATCTTCACGCAGCACTTCTCTGACACCCCAATAGTCTGAGTAAAACTAACGGTACAATGGCACGTTAGTGCACGTATAAAAAAACAAACAGGACGAAATCCAGCCAACTTGGTTGGGGTAAATTTTAAAGTAAATTGCAACACAGGGCACGCGACACACAAATTAAAAACGGGGAGAAGATTTGGCACGAGTATCACCATCTTGCTGCGCGAGATCAAAACATATAAGCTAATGTGCAAGGAAAAATACATTATAAATATTGCGGAAGCGAGCGAGATGCACCAGCAAGATGGTAATGGCTTCAGAATATTGAACAACACTGTGAGACATAACTTGATTGGTGTACAGTCAAATCATTAACAGATTTCTAGAACGTTCCGTTTTGGAAGTTGGAATTTGGAAGTCGAGGACGTTAGAATTTGGAAGTAGCATTTAGGAGACGTTTAGGGTGAGTGATGTTTCTGAAGTATTATTCATTATTCTTGTAGTTCGTATAACTAAATTATAATTTACGAGGCGTGTGTCGCATCGGCAGCGAGTTTGCCGGTTTACAGGTTACACTGCCACAGTATCGTAGGCTGTGAGTCCTCCCCGCCCGTGGACTGCTTGCTGGGGGATTGGGGTGGCTGTTTCTGGTCTGTGAACATTCATAAATACTCAAACATGAGCAGTCATATGCGGGTGCCATGAAGACGTCGCAGACTGTAGAGTTGTTTTTGGAATAGCATAATGCTGATATGGACCTTTGGAGTCAAGTCAGTGAGTTAACTCGCGGACTGAACTACATAGTTCTCATAATGAGATGAGAGACGAAAACTTCCAAGTCCAATCTTCGGCTGCAGTGTCGTTGGGTTAAAGTTACGTGAGATTCTTGGTTGAGATCATAAAAGTGCATTTGTACGGACATTCTGTTGTTAAGAAATCCCTATTTGCTGCGACGCAATCATGACGTACCAATGCAAGAAACTCATTTTTATCAAATGTTTATTAGGGCGCTAATTTAAACGGCATGTTTTTTTGCAGATACTAGGCGATGCATTATCCGATTTATACTATAGTTTTATTATATTTGTAAGGTATATTTTAAGTCTAACAAATATGTACAGACTAACGGAGTATTAACAGGTCTGCTATGAGGTCAAAACAGCGCTTTACTGTGTTGGTACAAGGGTTATGCAAGATTGCTAAACAAAATATAACTGTCATAAAGCTATTTTGCTATTTATCATTAGGCAGGGACGATGGATGTGCCAGGAATCTAGTTGTTTCCTTAAAACATTTTTTTTAAATAGTTTATTTTATGAAGGTACAAATTTGCATGCCTTTAGCATTGGCAACGGAATCGGTTTCAAATAAAATCACTAGCCGCTTTATACATGTAATTTTTTCTTACCGTTCATCCAGCAAACGAAACAATATTAGTGCACAAGTCATAATGTTAGCCACAAAAGGTTAATCAAAACAAAGTTCAGGCAAAAAAGACAATATCATTAAAAATCTTCCGTTTTACCTACTTTGACTTACTGTTTCCTGTTGACGGATGCAGAACATAACACATGCTTAATAACGAGCATAGACTAGTACACAATGCTTATTGGTAATTGTTGTCTATTAATCGATATTCGACACAATTTTTACTCGTGCTAGCACACACACACACAAGGAATCGGCTTCTGAATGACTTCGAGTGGAGGCTGGTGTATTATGTGGTAGACTATAAACTTGCTTAGTTAGTTCAATCACACGAAATTATTTAATGTGACATGTGAATATTATCATGTTTCTGATTAGTCTTTTCATTTTGGTGTTTGTTACTTGGAGTGGTTATTCTGCTCATAACTGCCATGAATAATACAGAGTACATTTATTTTGGCAAACTTTTATAGTATCAAAATAGGATGTACGTTGGGACTTAGGTGTTGCATTGTGTGCTATTGTGCTAGGTCTGATCAAACTGACCTGTCAATGAGTTTCCTCATTTCCTCGCTGTGCATACCGTCCTTGGCAGTGTGGGCCCTGACTGCAACAACACACAAGTCACGACGCGCTCTACGCTAGTCACGATACCTGGAGCCACCTTCTACACAACTTCCCCAACAATAGCCAAAACCATCTGCTTTGTGTTTACATCTTTGGAAGTTTGATTTAGCATTTGAATCGTATTAGGTTGTGGTTATTGTTCGAGAATGTTCCGTCTCCATAACACGTACTAAATATCTACTGAATCATTTCAAATAGATAGAATTAGTTAACACAATCACGTCTAAGCACAAAGTAGAAAAACATGTGGCGCGCACATGATTTTCTTGAAAGATAGAAAGAATTTAAATTTCGACTTGAGAAAATCACTTTCCATAATTTACGTCTGGATAGTTCTTTATTACTTAAATTGTAATGAGGCTTTTATATATAGGACCTTACATTTTAAATGCAGTAGGCACATAAATTTTGAAAAGTGACAAAGAAATAAGAAACATAATTTTGAAAATAAACGATAAGCCAATTGCCAGATAGACTAGTTTTGAAAAGCGTAGATACCAATTTTTGATCATTGATATAAATATTGCATGCTGTCAGTCACATTTATTAAAACAGAATAGGAATTGAAACTAGTTGATCCAAAAGGTTTTACCGTCTTCTGTACAGGTGACACCCAAGTGTGCATGGACCAATTGGATGATTAAGTACTTAGTTTTATAACAGTTTTTCAATAGATCATGTGCCATACTTTTCTATTCAACGGAACAAATTTACTGGGTATTAAAGAAGTAGTTTTGTTTTAGACATTTCGTACATGGAACATTTGGGAAAATCTGTGCATAGTAGTAGTAATCCATTAGATTTTTTGTCTTTAATACTCAGCAAATACTTACATATATATTTTTTTATATTTGGTGCGTGTAGTGGCGGGTTGAGAATAGATAGTGTAACCACCACATTCCACCCTGAGGGTGTCGTAAGGGCCGACAAAAGAAATGACAGTGCCGAAAACCTAGCGGAGAGAGAAGAAAATCTTGATATGAATCCCTGGGCCAACCCGTCTGGCCAGCGTAACACGGTAGGCTTATTACCATATATGTAAGTGGAGGAGGCCCGACTCAACAGTGGGTAATTTATGGACAGAGCAGTAGCATAATTGGTACATATTATAATGTATTAAGCTGCAAATATATTTATAAAGCAGTCAATAAAGAAGTATGACAACAAAACTAGGTTTTATAAATATGATGTCCCTGTCAGAAGAAGTGTTTGGCTTTATGCCTGAAAAAAGCGAAAGGCTTAGGATTACTTTAATTTGAAATGGAATATGTATGTAAAAATGCTTCTTCGCAAATCTCTGAAATTTCGCTCACAAGAGTTGATGCATTTTGTAACCATGCTAACATTTTGTCAATGCATTAAAATATATTTGCACTGATTGTCACTTCCCCTTCCGAAAATATATAAGCTTGTTTTGAGTGTGGTGTATATAAAAGAATGAATAATCGGAAAATACGCCGCAGAACTGTATTTTAGTCAGTATATTGACATTATTAACTTATTCATCTTTTCATAAAAATAGTTATCTATTAAATTTGGTAACAATGATAGCTGTTGCCCTATTTGTAATAATGAATACTGATCGTATTGTCTACATAAATTTACAAACATTTTTGGTTGTACTATTTTTTTTAATTCTGAGCGTAAATCCTTTTCGACAAGACCTCTAAGTGTTAACACAGATATTACTATAATAATATCGCGTATTTATAGTGTAACTTGACCAATTGTTTTTATGGAGTTCTTCCTTGTTAACGTACCAGGATAGTTGCGTGGCTGGTCGCATTCGGCTTCGGAGATCTCGTTGGAATCTTTGCTTTCGTTGAAGGATGATGAGCAGTTGTTGTCGGTGTTGGCGTTGCGTGGTGGTGGTGGGGGAGGCTCGGGGGATCCGCCACATTTGCGGGTACCTAAGTGCACTATTATTTTGGTTAAATCTGGATTCGGTACAAGTGGTTCAGTCAGGACCAAACATGTGAATCACTTCGCTGTACCGGTCGAATGAACCGAAAAAAGCTCTCTCTTGCGTTGGGTCGAAAATGTCTTATAAAATTACTACACGGCTCTAAATTGCGGTAATATTTTGAAGATTATTATTTTTAAGAACCGTGTCGTCATTAAAAAGAAATTGTGATAATTGCGTAGGATTAAACTATGTGTTAGTATGTTTGGTAAAGCACTTTCTAAAGACTGGTTGCGCTGGATCATACACGGGCAATAACACAATGGTTATTCTACAACTCAAATCTGGCGAGGTTTTTTTGGAAATAGTTACCAATGCTGGGACGAGAGCCGTAGTGATCAGAGTAAGGAGTTCCGTAGGCGCCGGTGTATTGTTCATCCTCGGGGGCGCAGCAAGCTGGCTCATCGTATTCAGGTCCGCAGGCGTACATCGGGCGAGAGTAGCGGGCACGCTGGATACATAAAAGTTTACAATCTTCTCAAGCCAGGAACATTTGCATTTTTGTTTGTTTCAATGTTTTTATGTGTCGACATAATAGCCTATCCCTAGCGATAGCTGTTCGGTGTATAGTTTTATTTCTATTTCCGAGTATGAGGGAGAAACATACGACACTTTTGCTGGCAAGCTGGTGTCAGAAATGTTAAGAAAAAAGGTGCTTATTTTTTCCTGACGTTTTCCATCGATCATTTCGTTATTGCTCTAAATTTGTTGTGTTTTAGGTGTGTCACTATATAAATTGCCTGTATAACAGGGTGAATCCAGATATTAAAGGGAGTATATTTCTTTCATAGATAGACTTACGTATTGATCTTCTTCAGCGCAAGTAGCCGGGTCGTCGTATTCGGGGGCAGTAGAGTAAATTGCGCTTTGGCCTCCTTGGGAGTTCTTGCGGGCATAACGGCTGTTGGCACGAGGCTGTAGAAGAATAAATGTCAAAATACGGTCCCATCTTGAAAAATAAATGATTACTACGAAGTATCTTTGCTTCGAGATCTAATGTGTAGATACATAAATACAACGATACTGATATAAGTCAGGGTAGTGCTGTAGTTACAATCAGCTCCATTAGAGGTTCCCACATTTGGACTGCACTTCGACATGACATCAGTGACTTTTTTAAAAAATAATCCCCCACTGTATCTACCTTTATCGCTGGGCAGTTAATACGAACATGAAATTCACGACACACAAATAACACCCTGACTCATAGCAAGTGCCTCTGATTTACACAAAGGCACTTGCCGACACTGGAATCGAAACCAAAGGCTTATGGTCATCTGCCTGCATGCATGAGCTGCATAAAATTTAACTTGAACATGCAGCTACTGACCATGCTCTGAGATCCGGCACGAGAGTGAGCTGGGTGGTGTGGGTGAGGGTGGGCCATAGTTCCAGCGTGTGCGGGGTGATGATGGGGGAATGCCATCGCCTTGCTGGGATCCATCTCTTCACGGAAGCCTAGCAGGTGGAATGTCGCGTAAGGGCAGATCTCGTCTTCCATGCCTGTAATGAATAAATACTCATAATATAGCGAAGCCAAAAATTCAAATGAATATAACGTGAATGTGAAATGTAAACTGTCTTATGATTTCAAAACTGATTTTAATGAATTTTGGTACTCAAGCTCGATATCGAGATGAGCATGAAGTTTGTAATCTACGTGGTTGAAACTGGTAATGTAAGTATATACTTGAGACTGTATATACCTAATATGGACCCCAAATGTGGCTAATTCAATAGTCCTATTCGAAGATTGAATGACTTTCAATCTTCTATTGTTTATTTTGACAGTAGTCGTAATTTACGCTACCTACCACTAATAGAAAGGTTCGGGACGTATACCACACGCTTTTGCCACAAGCACTTAGCAAGAACTTTTGAATTTAGCAGGCTAATACTAGCAATTGTGCAGCACTTTAATCCAAAAATACCCGACTTCGAGAAATAATTTTGTTCATTTCAACGAAAAAAGGATTTCCCAAATGGGTTCATATATAACGGAGTGCGCACACATAAAAACACAGACGTATTAAGAACCTCCTTTTTTGCAATCGGTAATAATAACAAGTTTAGGGTCCTGCTTGATGAATATCAATGCTATATTTGAATCTAGTGGAAGTTAATGTTTACAAATTATCTAGAATTGTTGGTTTTGGATACTCTTTCTTACCTGTGTAACCTTTTATTAATACTACCTTAAGTTTTGTGTTAATTATAGCTACAATTGTGTTAAATTAACGAATTATTCATTGTTTTTGTTTAGTCATTTTGAGAGCACTTAATTTTGTGGTGTAAAAAACATGCTGAATATGTGTAGATCGTCTTGTGTTTTAAGTGTTTTATTCATACTATGAAAGCAAATAAAAATAATATGGGGTTAGAAAATGCAAAACAAATACAATTAAAAAAAACAAAATATCCAATCGTGCATCGATAATATAAATCATGTCTGCTCGGATCGGTTGTCATGAATAAATCCTATGACACCATGGACGTATAAAAAAAGTCGGACAGAGTCTCGCTAACTAAAAACTGTGACATCATAGTCGGCCAGATCAGCTATATGTACAGGCCAGCACGCACACTTTCACACATTAGTCGGCCATTACGCGCGTGAACATCGATGCTTAAAGACGCAATATGCGGCGAAAAAATTAAAACTATAAATCATGTCTTGCGTGGTAAAATGGTGTAAAAACCGTAGTGAACGAAAGAAAAACAATCCAGGAATCACGTTTCATACGTAAATGAATAATTTAATCACTTATTTCCAGATTATATACATTAAAATCAATTTGTATTTGCTAGAACAAAACAATTAATTTTAAGTTCAGTGTTGCCAATATTCACGTGTGCAAATTAACCGAAATGTGGGCAATTTTTCGTTTATTATAACAATCAATATATTATTATGGTTAATTATTTAATAGTTACTACTGGGTATTTTATTTTATATTCCTTTTGCTAGATTTTCTAAGGAAAATTAAGTATAGAGAAATGATTGAATTAAAATTACTTAGTAGAAATTGTAATGGTGAAAACGATTGGATTCCAAACAAATACAGTGTCATTTGCAGTATACATTTTGATGCGGATGACTTATAAACAACTAAAGGAGGACTCCGGCATGTTGTTACTTATGTAGTACCTTAAAAGGTAAATAAGCAATCTACCAAGACATGGATAATACAAAAAAAAATTAAACTATGCCGTTTATTTTTTCAAAATTTAAATGTACTTTGTAGCTATTGTGTCGGTATATAATAATAATAAATATCCTTGGACATTTCACACAACGCCATCTCGTCCCAAGCTAAGCAACTTAATGCTTGTTTTACGGTAACGAGATGGATGATAAACTACTTAAATATTTTTTTTTTGTAAATACATACATATTATAGATAGAAAAATACCCAGACCCGGGACAAATACTTGTAGGTCGTACAAATATTTCTTCCGTGCGGGGATCGAACCCGCGACATGCTGCGCAGCAGTCGATCGCTCAACCACTGCGCCAACCGTGTCGTCGAATCGTAAAAATATTCATACATTATTTTAATCCCCAGTGCTTTATTTTGTTTTAATATTTGTTTGAGTCAAGACACGTGGCAGAGGAATAAACTGTTACTGTACCATATATTACCAGTGCTTCTCAAAAGGTGCGCAATAAATTATAATTATAGTTAGGCAACATTAATATTATTATCACAAAAAAATTTTTGGTAATGAAAGCATTTCTTTTAATTTAGAATCGTTTTCAACACATCTCGAAATTAGAGGAAATTTCAAGAACCTCTCAAAGTAAAAGATTTATTATAAAAAAAAATACTCAGCATTTAGGATGTTAAAGTTAAACATAACAATATCGAACAATTTTTTTTTATATTTTAACCATGTTTTTATTGCAAAATTTTGTGTATCTTGGCAACCCCAAAATTAACTCACACATACAGAGCTGCCGCCATTTTGGCGTCTCACTTTTGTCTTAGCCAGAGTTCCGTCCGCCTTTTTTTATACGTCCATGTATGACACAATAAAAATCTTGACACTATCAGCTTATATGATAGCGATATCATTGAGGTTCAATTAAAAATCGTATACATTTTTTCTAAAGAAAATAAAGCAGTGACAATTGCCATACTATTTAATGGTGGCATGGAAAACGACTATTAAAAGTGATCATGCAAACGTTAGTAAATATAGATACCAAACAATACTTACTCATTCGTAGTCTATGTTAGATTCAGTCCATTCTGTTAAAACCTTGTTAATTATCAGACAAAACAAAAATGAGCGCAACACAATCAGAATTTATTGGTAAGTGTATAATCTTTCTTATTCTTCTTCTTAGCTATAAATTACCCACTGTTGATTCGGGCCTCCTACAACGACGTGATGGGTAATTAGCCTACTGTGCCACGCTGGCCAGACGGGTTGGCACAGAGTATCGTATCAAGTTTTCCTTCTCTTTCTCATTGTTACGCAAAAACATTGTATTGTGCTCATTTTAGCAAATAGCATCGGCACTTACGCTAAGGCAGACGTTAAGGAAAGCAGGAGCCATTGTTTTTGTATTAAATAAAAAGCTTTCTATGTTATTTTAGATTGCAAGCTAATATTCTCATTTCTACTACAGTTGCCTGATCAAAAACATTAATTCACAGACCAATATATTTTGGCTAGTTCTGGATTCTGATACGAATGCTACAAGCTAATCTTTGTGAAACAAAACATGGTGTGTGACAATTCCCAGCCCTAAATTAGTCGGTTCCATCCTAGTTGCATTCATGTGGCTTGTGATCTAACCATTCGCTCCAAGTAGTGGTAGTTTAGTCAGGTTAGACCGGTGCCTTTTCTCAACGTAGGAATAGGCGAGGTAGAAGGATGTAATAAAGTTATTTATTCTTTAAATGGAGTACAATATTGCTCATCATACTAGCACTCTGGCATCACATCCAGTTGTTAGGCCGGGCCTGTCGTCAAAGCGGCTTCGTTATTGCTTTCTTTTACGTCTGTCGGTTGTGTTTAATTTGCCATGCTCGTAAACCCACATAGACTGACCTGTAGAGATAGTGTCTCCGGAGCCGGTACGGCGCATACGCGGTCTTCGTACGCGTTCGTAGTGGTGCCTGCGCGGGTCCCACGTTGAATGCGCGCCCACTGAACCACACTACCGTGTTACGCATGCGCTTCTACTGATATACCTGACCGGCAGTGACGTATTTACACCAGAGCCTAGCTTTACTCGTAGGCACTGGAAATTTCTTAACTGGGTCGCAAAATGCCTTTTAATTATCAAATCAATATACGAATGGTTTCTTTATCTTCAAAACATTTCAATTTCTAAATACGTCACTGCTTATATGACTACCAATTTGAACATTTAAACCCGTATAACATAAATATATTGTCTTTTAGTAGGTATCTATTATAGCTATATGATTGTATTTGTATTCGGTAATTATTTTCTAGAAAATTTCATGCGTTATGTTTATTTGCTTCGTCTATATAACCTGCATGCTCACCGAACTAATGTTTAATATAAGTACGGCACAATGAGTTATTTCAAATCAGTACTCGTTTCAACGACCAAATATTAATGAAATAAGACTTAGCTGCGCTTAAATCAAGTGATGATATCTAAGACGCAACTCAATGTCATAGACATAAAATAGTTAACCAAGTCATATCATTGGCTTCGGCGGCAAAATTATCTGATATGACCTGCGCTAGCACTAAGCTCAAAAGTAATGGGGGCACGGAATGCAAAGCTAAACATATAGGATAATACGTAGCCGATCGGTGTTAAGGTCACCCCCGAAATGTCATTAATTGCCCTCACCTTTTAATACACCAAAGAGATAACAGCAGAAGGAATGGAAAATAAAATGGATAGTGAAAGGGGAAGAAAATAGCTAGTCGTGCTGGATATAAGTAAATGGGTGTAGTTAGAAAAAGTTACCTTCAAGCCGACTCCTGCAAGGTGGTCCTTTATCGTGAAAGTTTACTCTCGGAACAGGCTATACTTATAAAACTTAAGACCTTATCGTAAGTATATTTATGATTTAAGTAATGAAGTGTTAGTTTATAATTCGTGGTTTAGGTGATAAGAAGTTTTGTGTCGTAAGGTGTGAAGTTCCTTATACTCACTGATGACAGCCTGTCGCTTGACACGGTCGCAAGTGTTGTAGTTGGATCCGGGTACAGGGGGAAGTTTGCGGTTGGGTGGTGCGATGTAGCCAAGCTCATCTCGTAGGCCTCCGCGTTTGTCCAGGGTGCCTCCGCCTCCGCCCAGGGCCGCTTGCGAAGCATTGTATACTGCGTCATCTAAAAATATACTCCGTTCTGTAATTGTTGTGGTCCATGGAAGGATTCTATCATAAACTTTAGAAGAAGTCATTAGAAGTTTTAATATGGTTACAATTAAAAGGTACACAAAATAAACGACATGTTAAGGAGTCGTTAAAGATATAAGATGAATACAAAAATCACAGTGTATCGCTGTCAATGGTCAGCAAACAATTATAAAGTATGGATTCAGAACCAAACGTCGATGGGAGGATAGTAAAAACATGCTGATGATTAAAAAACCCAACTCTATGATTATTTATGGTTACAAGTTTGAATAAATAAATATGAAAAGCGGTGTGCCATGCCACCATACATACAGTACATATCCTTCTGACCTCGCAGCCGGTGGGGGGCGTTTCTGCGCGCTAACGTCAAACAGATCACCACGACACCAACGACGAATACCACTATCGTTGCCAAGATGGGTACTAGAACTTCGGGCTCGAGCCAGGCTTTGATCCAAGGAGGTAACTCCTTATCTCCATCGAAGTTTCCAGGCAACGGGGCAATGGTTCCTACGAAGGGTCACATGTTAGTTACCTTTGTGATGATCCCGGGCGCCTCGGACCACGCAAACGACTACTATAGCGATAATGATGACTAAGATCGCGGCGACTACGGGCACTATTAGATTTAGGTGCGACAGGATTATCTTGATGGTCTGTTCGGTGGTCAGTGTACCGCCGCTGACTTCGCGCGCAGGTGCGATCGTACCTGAAATGCAAAACCCAGGTTAAGGACTTCAGTGAACGTGCTTCGGTGGTAAAATATAATTGAAAAAAAAAGACACCAAATGCACGAATCTATTCAAAAGGGTTTGTATGTAAACAAAAGGTTATGCATTTCAGGTACGCGTTTCACACTTCTATTAATATACAAGAGGTTTGCTCAAACTTTTTAGATCACTAGTCAAGTGACGAATTCTTCACTCAAAATATATAATGTTATAGGAAAATGACTATGTTTTAAATGTCGAAAAGAATTATACATTAATGTATGAGATTGTGGAACTCACCTCCGGTCATTGTAAGGGTGGCAAATTCGTATTCAGCGACGTTGAAGCCAGCATTATTGTGGGCAGTGATCCTTAGGACATACCATGTAGCGGGCTCGAGATCTGTCGGGACATACATCAGATGTAAGCTCTAACTACTTAAACATACCTACTTACTAGCCTTACAAGTCGGCCCAAATGGATGGATATAAATATAGCTTTTATTGCTAGGTATAGAAGGTATTATTGCAAATGGAGACTCCCATATGTTGAAATATGTCATTTTTTAGTCTTTTATTCGTAATTTAACATGCTACGTATATGTTATACTCACCAAGAACCACGAAATTTCCTCCTGGTTTTACGGCATTTGAGATCTGGTTCCATTCCGCAGCGCCCCTGTTGTTAGAAATGTGACATTTTGTACAAATATCGGTAAAAGCCATAAGCCAAATGACAATGCCGATAACCTAGCCGTAAGAGAAGGAAAATTTGATATGAAACCCTGTGCCAACCCGTCTGGTCAGCGTGGCACAGTAGTAGGCTAATTACCCTCCATGTAACTGGAGGAGGCCCGACTCGGCAGTCATTTAAGGGCTAAATAGTAGTAGTAAACACATAAATTTGGTGTTGCATTACCGCTCCAGAAGTTGGAATGCTCCACTAGGGGCAAGAGAAGGAAGAGAAGTCTAGAGGCTCTGTCTGCGGGAGCAAGGAATAGTACACGTACCCATGCTGCTGCAAGCAAAGACACGACGAAAGGAGCACTCCGGGGATGTTTAGTGGGTATGTCTCTACAAAGGAGTTACCCCCCCCCCCCCTCCGCCGGCCATCCCCTATATATAGTCCCGGGTCCCCGGGTATAGTCCACAAAGGAGTTTAACCCGGGTGCCAAAAAGAAATGGTTGTGCTTTATATGACACAACAACGCTGCACAACCGCTGGACAACAGTAGTGTTTGGAGTAAAGATTAACTACCTAAATTAGATACTTACTTCTTCTTGTTCTCAACGACGAAGTGGCTCATTGGGCAGCCGCCGTCCAGCCATTGTTTCAGATGCAGGGTGACCGAAGAGCTACCGACTTCGATGAAATCAGCCGCACGGGGAACTGGTGGTTTAGAGCCGCGAGTGCGAGCTATCACCACGTCAGACGCCTCGCCGGTACCGATGCTGATAAATGAAGTGCGTGAGTTTCAAGAACTTCTATTATTATAACATGGTGATGAATGAAATGCATTACATTTGTCTTATACTTAGTAGCCTCGCTCTTGAATAGTGGATTTCGTGAAAAAATAACATAAATCAAGTCTGTATATTTCAATATGATAATGAAAGGCCTACTCTTTATATTTTTTTAAATCGAAACTTCTGCACTAGGTATGTATAACCTGTATCACGGGGACTACTTTTCTTTTGGAACCTTACCCGTTGTAAGCCGTGACGTAGAGTTGATATCTAGATCCGCAGAACAGATTTTCCAGGGTATAGGTGTCAGTAGAGCTTGGTATCTGGAGATAAATAAGACGTAATTAATATCTTTTTTGAGATTAGCTTGATACAGGAAAGTACCAATTAGATAGTTAATGCTTAGTTTATACCAGTGTATCACAGTATTCACATATACATTCATTATTCTTCACGATTTCATCCTATAAGCAACACTAAAAGTTTTATCTTTGCGACAAAATTAAGCTATGGCCATTTCCAAATTCAATTCAATTCAAAAGCTCCATCTATTTCAATCCTGAAAAACATGAAAAGGAATTGAAAGGTTTAGGTATGTATGTACGCTTATTAGTCCGTGTGGTGACGGATTTAGAATACATAGTGTCACCACCCCATTCCATTCCATTCCTGTGGGTGTCGTGAGAGCCGACAAAAGGAAATGATAAGGCCGAAAACCTAGCCGCAAGAGAAGGAAAACTTAAACCGAAAACCAATGCTAACCCGTCTGGCCAGCGTGGCGCAGAAGGCTAATTACCCTCCATGTAGTTGGGGGAAGCCCGACTCAGCAGTGGGTTATTTATGGGCTTAGTAGTAGGTATACTTAAAGAACAAAGAGTTACATTCCTATTCATAAAATTAGATGTATGGATTCCTATTATTTTTGAGATTGGTGTCGTACAAATCTAAAATAAATTACCTGGACCGTTTCCCAATCTCCGAATTCTTGTTTGTAGTGAATGGTGTATCCGGCGGCAGGTGATTGGTCAACTTCAACGGAGGGCTTGAGGCGGAGAGTTAGAGACGATACCGAAGACGACGCGATGGCCAGTTGTGGTGGGAATGGTGGCGCTGAGGTAAATGTACCAGGGTGAATCAAAAAGTTCTTAGAAGTGCATATATATGAAACCTTTTTGGATCAAGTTCGATATTCAAATTAAAGAGTGTCTATCACACTATATTTATGCAGACTGTCACTTGTTTTTGTCAGTTCGTTCGCATGTAATAAATTTTTTTGTGCAACGAGTTGCTAAAAAGTCAAAATTATGGATAAAAGTGAGTTACGTGCGGTGATAAAATATCTCAGTTTGAAAAAAATGTCTACGAAGGAAATTTTTTTGGACATTCAGCAGACATTAGGGGGTGATGCTGTACCCTATTCTACGGTTGCGTACTGGGTGGGTGAATTTAAAAGAGGTAGATCAAGCTGTAAAGATGACCCGCGTTCTAGGCGGCCTTCAACCTCCGTTACAGAAGAAAATGTCAAAAAGGTTGAGAATCTGGTTTTGGAAGACAGAAGAATGACTATAAAACATATAGCTGAGATCCTAAAGATATCTTTTGGTAGCGTTCAATCCATTTTAATTGATTCACTGGGGTTCAAAAAAGTGTCTGCAAGATGGGTGCCACGAATGTTAACCGACGAAAACAAAAAGCGACGTTTGGAAATTTCCAAGCGTAATCTCGAAATGTTCCAGCGTGATTCGGATAATTTTTGCCGTCGTCTTGTCACCATGGATGAAACGTGGGTCCACCATTTTGATCCTGAAACTAAAAGACAAAGCATGTCTTGGAAACGACCATCCTCTCCATCCATTAAGAAATTTCGAGTTGCTCCTTCCGCTGGCAAAGTTATGGCCTCTGTGTTCTGGGATAGTGAAGGAATCCTTTTTATTGATTACATGCCAAAAGGCCAGACGATAACTGGACCCTATTATGCAAATTTAATCCCGAAAGTGCGTGAAGCGATTAAAGAAAAACGTCGTGGAAAACTGTCGTTGGGCGTGTTGTTCCTTCAAGATAACGCTCCTGCCCATCGATCGGAAGTTGCGCTCAACGCAATCCGCTGTGCTGGCTTCAATCTCCTTGACCACCCACCATATTCTCCGGACTTAGCCCCAAGTGATTTTCACTTATTTTCAAAATTAAAAGAGGAAATTCGTGGAACAAAATTTCACCATAAGGACGCGGTTATAGCTGCCGTAGAGGACTTTTTCGAGAGTCAAGAAAATAATTTTTTTTCACAAGGAATAAGGAAGTTAGAAACGCGTTATTCTAAATGCATTGCATTGGAGGGAGATTATGTAGAAAAATAAAATATTATTATTTAAATCTTTGCATTTTTTAATATTGATTCCAAGAATTTTTTGATTCACCCTCGTATTATTGTTATCGCAAAACGCTTTTGTACTGGTAGAAGCTTCAGCTTTGTACTAGCAGCAGCTTAAAAACATAATAATCGCATGATAATTGTGATAAGAATAGATATGTACACCTATATGTCTTCTAAGTGCCATAGTGCAGAAATGTCCCATAAATATCTTTAGTAGTAGCTGACAATTTGCAAAATTGTCTTAATCGACAGGCTCTACCGAGCGCGATTTGCTACGCCACTAACTAAAATAAATTTGAAGAAAAGACACTTTGCTGAAGACATGATCATCAAATGCATAGTTTACGATTCTATAGAGGACATGTATATATAAATATACATGTTCCACACTTTGGTAGTGAACAGGAAAGGGACTGACAAGCCTTTTAATGCTTAAAGCCAGTCGTGGCCACTTTTCCACCGATATTGAGCCCCATTATCCAGTCAATACTAACCGAGAACAGATAGGGTGTGCGTAACGGTGTCAGTTCCGAATTGATTGTCTACGTGGCAGGAATATTCGCCGGCATCTTCACGGGCTACTCCAGCAATTTGCAGTGATCCTTCTGGCAGTTGTCGAACGCGTTCGGACGGTTCCAAGGGATGGCCCTTTACCTGTACCAATAAATACCATTAATATCTAGTGTTTAATACACTTATTTTCTGTTATATTCTTAACTAGCGACCCGTCCCGGCTTCGCACGGGTGCAATGATGAACCTCTAAATGTATCAGTTTCTCTACAATACTAAGGATGTATTTATTATTAAAAACCTTCCTCTTGAATCACTCTATCTATTAAAAAAACCGCTTCCAAATCCGTTGCGTAGTTTGAAAGATTTAAGCTTACATATGTGATAATGATTATATCAGCAGCAACAATAATTATAAATAATGGCATTTTAATGATGGAGGATATCAATATTTTTCTACCTTCCACAAAATGTTAGGCGGTGGTACGCCGACAGCAAGGCATGGCAGTTTCACATCTTCCTTGTAAGTAGCGGTGAACGATTCGTCGAATGATGCAATCTTTGCGGGCACTGGAAATATGAGAAAATCCATGAATATTAAATTTAACATAACGAACCCTCTGCACTAGGTATAACCTGTATGGCGGGGGCAGTATACATATTTTATTTCATTAAAGTTTGTTTTGTTTTAATATTCAGATTTCAGCTGACGCCTTCCAGATTCGATTGAACAGTTTGTTTTAAGGAATTTGTTGGGTAAATATATACATATTAGATTATGAATAGGACCGCAAAGTAATAAAAAAGAAAAAATTACAAGCCCTCTGAGTTTCTTGCCAGTTCTTCTCAGCAGTGGTCGCGTTCCGAACTGGTGGTAAAGAATATTACTTTGCATTGTATAAAATTTTATTAATATGTTGACAATTTGTAAGTGTCCATTGTGTCCTATGCAAAATAAATTATTTGACTTTGACTTTGACTTTACAAACATATTAATTCACGTACACAAATGACACCCAGACTCAGACCTAGTGCCTCTGGTGTACACGAAGACACTTGCCCGACTCCTGAATCGAACCGGGGACCCGTGATTCAAAGGCGGCACATCTAGCCCCTTTTTTTTTGTTGTCGCTGGGGAAATGCTTTACGCATACCACCGCCCCCCGGGGGAGAGGTCGGTGATTATGTGGGACTCCCGGGACAGAACCCGTATACCCACTAAAACCCCAGCGGTATACCCTCACACGGCACGCTTGGGGCGCCAACGGCAGTCAACGTTGACGCCCCGACGAGGTGCCCGCTACGCAAGCGACTATCAGAGAGGGCGTCCCGGTACACTGTCGCCTGGACGCCTGGACGCCCTCAGTCATCGAGGCTTTCGTCGGTGGCGGGTCCCCCGACCCACCACCGGCCTCTATGGCGGGGAAGGAGGTGGGCGTACAGTCGCCTCCTCCTCCCCGGCCTCCGTCTGCGGCGCGGGTCGGCCAGGACGTCTTCCTCCCTAACCCGCTCCGCCGCGGCACATCTAGCCCCTAGACCAACAACTTAAGAAATTGAAATTGTTTTAATTTTTGCGGGGCTGTTCAGATTCTTAAGTTATTTTACCTTTGTCACTTGGGCTGCAAGAAGCGGTAGCTGATGGTTGACCTTCGCCAATGATGGTTGATGCGGTAACCCAGAAGTCGTAACGTCCATTTTTCAAATCAGTCGCAGAGTAGCTTGTTTGAGATGCTGGTACCTGTCATATAATTTGTCAATTTGATATTCACGCCTTGTACTTAAGTGGGTAGATAAGTGCCCACAGTAGTCAGTTTTTTTAATACAAGATTATATTGACCTTGTTGGGATGGGGCTCGGCGTTCTGTGCTTGCGTGTATACGTTGTAGTGAGTGACGACACCGTTGGGCTGCGCTGGTGGCCTCCATGACACTAAGATAGAATCTTGTCCCATAACTAAAGCCTTCACGGCACGTGGGGCTTCGGGCACTAGAAATACATAAATATTGCTTAGGTCATTCCTTGATCTTGATCTCCAATTCTTTTGGTATAAGTAGGCTAGGACAATATACTCATTAGTTTAACTTTGGACACTATGTTAGCATAGTTTGAAATTGGAATAGTTTGAAATTGGAATACTGACCATCTTGTTCCGTTTGACAATGGATAGGGGCTGTTCGGACACCGTCTCCGCCGTTCGTAGTCGCGAGCACCTCCATTGAGTAGTTCGTGAATTTCTTAAGTCCGTGAAGTATAGTCTCACTGCTGGCGGTGATTTTGGTGTCCTTGGTCTTTTCGTCTGCATATGGATTGAATAGGGTCATAAATATTATTACTTCCCGCACGTCCAATTGACTTAAGTTCAACTATTGATACAATTGAAAATATCATTTCTCTGACTATACTAAATGTCTATCAAGACTATACTGCAAATATTTTCTCTCTGTCTCGCGTTTAAAGTTTACTCACCATACCAGGTTTCGCTAGGTCCATAGACAACTTTGTAAGCCTTAATCAGTCCGTTGGCTGCTGCTAGGGGAGGAGAGATCCAAGAGACGCGAATTGTTTGTGCCGTAAGAGTGGTGCAGAGTACATCCTGAGGTGGAGCTGAAGGAGCGCCTTCTGCGGTGTAAGCTCGCACTTCACTAGATACTGGTCCGGAACCCATTTTGTTGAAAACTTGGACAACGATAGAATATTGGGTGTATGTCCTAAAACAAAAGCATTGCTCTATTGTCATCCGTATTTTTTGTATATTAGTGAACGTAGAAAGAAATGTAATAAATGATGTACATACTTTAAGTTCAGGATGTCTAGGTGATGTTCTTTGCCGGATTCCTTTGATATATCAACCGTTTCGAAAACGAATGACTTGTTGCTTGAAGCCAATTTGTAACCAACATAGTATCTGTAAAAAAGTATTTCTTCAGAATTTGTTCCTATCCATTTAATTAAGATAATGATACGTTTTATGAAAGTACCCTTGAAGTTCGCCATTCCAATCTTGAGGTGGGGGTGGTTTCCATGTGACTCTGAGAGTGTGCTTATCAACGGCGTCAACTTTAACGTCCTGTGGGGGTCCAGTAGGAGCTTCTTCAGCAGTGATGATGGTAACAGTTTCGGAAGGCTCAGAGGTACCAAGCTCGTTTTCAGCTACAATTCTAATGTGATAAGCGGTTGCTGGGCGAAGACTGAACACACCGGCTTCGGAAGCGTCTCCAGGCACAAGAACCCTGTTTAAAAGAAATGATATTGACATTATGTTATATTAACTCTACTTAAATAGAATGTAAATATGTCTGATGTGTTACCTGTCGATATCTTTATCCCAGTTGCCCTTAGCGCGTTTGTATTCAATGAGGAACTTCTTGATTGGAGAGTTGCCGTCATAAGGAGCCGCCCACGATAGTTGTACTGTCCTTCCAGATTTGTCCAAGACTTTCAAACCATATGGTGCTTCAGGAACCTCTGCAAATGATGAACATTAACATATAGACTCTTTTTTCAGAAAATCTATTAGTCTAGCACATACGGTAAAAAAAAAATAGTAGACGAAATATGCTTACCTTGAATGATCATGTTAATGCTAGTATCGTCAGAGCCGAAAGCATTTGTAGCCACGCAAGTAAACAGAGCACTATCGGAACGTTCAGTTCTCCTGATGCTGAGGTCAGATACAACACCTCCGGGCAGAATTTCCTCACGGATTGTGTAACGTGGGTCGGATTTGGGTTCGAGTCGCTTGTTGTTCATGTTCCAAATGATACCGATTGGCTAGAAAAATGACATGAATTAGTCGGTATGTATGGTTTTACCAGTCTTAACGTCAAGCATCATGGTTTCACTTACCTTCTCCCCTTTAGCTTGGCATTGCAGAACAGCGGGTTCACTTCGGCGTGCCGTTTGGTTTCTCATTTTGATCTCGAACTGGGGTGGTGCTGTAATATGATTTTGAGTCACAATTACTTGTCTACTTCATTTGTTCTAATCATTATTTAAACAGTCAAATACCTTACCTTGTACACTGATAAGGATAACAGCAGATAATCCTGATCCAATTCCATTCACAGCTTCGCACAGGTAGTAACCTTCATTTGTCTTTTGAATATTGGCAATGCTCAGAGTTCCATCCTCAACCTTTACATTTGGATTATTAGGTTTCAAATCTTTATAATCGCCAGGGGTATCACCTAAAATTACAAGTTCATGTAATATTATCTCACCAGACTTCCGCCCGTTTTTTACTTCAATTACTTCATATGTGACATCATTTATTTCATTTTAAACAAATTTAACCGAATTAGTTTTCAATTACTGTTGTACGGGATTTTACCTCATACCTCCCCGATTTGAAAAATATATATTTTCAATTTTAAGCGTATAAAATAGATTTATTTTCGAATTGTTTGTGAGAATATATTCTACAAAAAGTCGTACCTTCAGCCCTCTTCCATGTGACCTGGGGCTTAGGGAAACCATCGGCTTTGCATTCAACCTTTGCATCAGAACCTTGGGCAAATGCCTTATCAGTTGGTTCAAGAATCCAACGTGGAGGAACTGAAATATTACCATATTGTTATAAAACTTGTTTATTTTATACCAAATTAAAAAGGGGCTAGGAAACAATTTACTTTTAAGTGTTTAAGTTAACAAATGATAAAATTTAAATATTGATTAGTTATTTTTATCGTGAATTAGAATGTTATATGTTTGACATTTTTTTTGTGTGATTTTTCAATATTATTGATCATATAGTAAACTAATTTATCCAGAAAGAGGGAATTTTGGTTACATTTAACACTTGGGTAAGATTTAACTGAAATGTAAAATGCTTGTGAAACCTATTTATAATGCGACTGTTTATTCATTAACCGTATTTAGGATTATAAGCAGTTACAGAGTTCTATTCTGAATTCAGAGATGAATCTTACCCTTTTGTTAGAATGAATTTAGAACTTTATAAATTTTCAGATAGATGGTATGTTTTATTTTAAGGAATCAAGATAATTAAAAAATGATATATTTTATAATTTTGTAAAGAGAAACGATAACTCTTCCTGATTTTCATCGATATTAAATTACAATTTCGTTGTACGAGTAATTAGTGAAAAAATAAACGATAGAATTTCAAAGATTTCCTTCTGGTCTAGTGCAGTATTGGTATAATTGTGTTTAAACAAACACACTCCTTTCACCCCCCCAGTTTCATCATCATCATCATCATTTTCAGCCAATAGACGTCCACTACTTGACATAGGTCTCCCCCAAGGATCTCCACAAAGGCCGGCCCTGGGCCGCCCGCGTCCATCGTGTTTTAATAGTTTCATCAATCATCAAAAATTTATAAAGTTCCTCCTTAATCGTACCAGATAGAACAAACTCCTATAACGACAATTTTTTTGTTTGCTTTATGTATATATACATATTGATTTCTAATGAACATTGATATTACGTTTGCTAAAGCGTCGCCATAGAAGCTTGTTTTTAACACAACATAGCTGATAAAAATATTAAAAGCATCTACTTCTACTTAGAAAATAATATATTGAAAAGGATTAAATAAATTTATATTAAACAATAGGCCAATACAACTAAATACCAAGCAACTAGTGCGCGAGTTAATCTACTGAGATTGTCTCTTTTGTTTTAGTATTGACTACCGCTATGTACGGCTATGTGCATGTATGTGCAAAAAGTGAAAATGACAATTTCAGCTGATTAAAAATGTTAGAAAGCCAAGCACAAAGCTTAACCAAAATAGCGAATGTGCAACAGAATCCATGAACCAAATATAAAGACAGGATTACGGGAGTGGGTGCCTATAGGAAAGATAATATAATGCAAGGAGTGGAAGAGAAGGTTACGTCGATGATAGCCGCAGCCGGTTCCTATGGAAAGCATCCGAGAAGACTATAGCCTAACCGAGCTTCATGATACTCAATAATTGCCTAAACTTGGTGTATTCTAGGAAATTTAAAATGATACAATTGTTTAGTTCTCTTTTCCTGGCTATGGAATGTATTCACAAATAAATAACGAAATATTGGAAGCGTATAATATTGAATCTACGCAAAGCTGATCCGTGCTAGGATGAGAAGGGTACACAGTAATATACCATGAACTTCTAGCGAGGCTGTATAGTTGGAATTGCCAGCGGCATTGCGCGCGATACACGCATATGATCCGCTGTGGGACCAGCTCGCTGGATCAATGAGAAGCAATGAAGCTCTCTGCCCGATTTTGGTTGCCGTAACGCCGGCTTTCTCCTTCAAAGGTTGCCCATCAAAGTACCACTGAATATCGAGGGGCTGATCGCCTTCCGAAACCAAACAAGTGACTTGACTGGCCTGCCCCGCAAACAGAGCAGTCTCAAACGAGAATGGGACTATGCGAGGTAGTACTGGAAACAACCACAGATTTTTGGATTAGATCAATCGGAGGCAGGCATTGTTAGCGAATGTGAATATAGGTGAAATTTCGGTGACAGTGAACGGACTTCCTTCGAAGGTGCGATTCTGTGATGTTAGTTTCCTTAATATTGGTCCCGTTCGCAGTAATCACATAATATTAGCATTCATAGACGTGCCATTTACGACGAGGGTCGCTGCATATTCGGCGCGACCGGCCGCGTTCTGAACGATGCACGTGTAGTTTCCTTGATGATTTGCGCTCACGGAGTTGATCGTCAGAACAGAAGTACGAGGGTTTAGTGGCATCGTTGTGATGTCTCGTTGAAGGCTCGCGTCAAGAGTTTCGCTGCTGAATGTCCACGATATGTCCAGAGGCAGATCGCCTTTGGTCGCTAGACAGTTCACTACTGCTGTGTCGCCTGGGTTGAATGGCACCTCCCCGAAATCGAACGGCATTATCAACGGTGGAACTAGGACAGTAAAATTGCTACGATGAAGTGAAACACGCACAGGAAAAGATTTGAAGGGAGATCAGAAGCGTAAGAAATTTCTTATGTTTTCGCACCCTTTACTACTAATTCGGTGGTATGCGAATCGGATCCGGCAATATTTTTTGCAGTACAAGTAAATGGGCCTGCATGCTTTGCATCCACGGATTCTATCGTCAGCACACTACTCCTTCTGTCAATGTTATTTATACGAACTCCGGGAATAAATTTTGCCGTTTTATTGTTTATCGTCCAATCAACCTGAATAGGTTGATCACCGTGTGTTACTGTGCATTGTAGAGCAAAATATTCCCCGAGGAAAGCCGGTTCTGGGTCGGCCATAAAAGGGGCAATCTTGGGAGGAACTGAAACAAATTTGTTCTAAATGACAAAATAATAATATATACCTAAGGTATTTAGACACTAACCATAAACAATTAAATCTGCTGCATACGTGTTACGCCCTGCACGATTTTCTCCGACACATGTATAAGAACCAGCGTGTTTTGCATCCACAGATTCTATTATTAGTAAACTACTTCTTTTTGAATTCGTCACAACGTAGTTACTATTTCGCGGTGATATGAGTTGCCCATTAAACAACCAACTTATGGTGAGCGGAAGGTCACCCAAATTTACAGTACAGGCTGCTTGCAAATACTCTCCAACATTTGTAGGTTTGTCGCCGAATGAGAATGGCAAAATGTTGGGGGGAACTGGAATATAGTCATCAATAGATAGTGAAAATGGATGTGTGTAAATCTGATTTAAAAATCGATATATATGAAAAGGATAAAGAAAAATAAACCAATTTTAAGTAATTAAGTTACAATAATTAGGCACCGTTAATAATCAAAGTGGAAGTATGAGAATGGACTCCTGCTTCGTTTTCTGCTACACAAGTGTAATTTCCAGCATGATTATGTGCTACTGAGGCTATACTAAGAATAGCACTCCTTTCTCCTATATTGAACACAGTCACTCCAGATTTAGGTTTGATAGGTTCATCTTCGAAAATCCATTTAAGCTGCAGTGGATGATCTCCCTGAATAACTGAACAAGGGGCAGTCACGACTTGTCCGGAATTCATTGCGACTTCGCCGAATGAGAAGGGTTGGACCACAGGAGGAACTGAACAGAAAGCAAGCACATCCGAGCTATATTATTAAGAGTACCAATAACGTTGAGGAGGGTCGAATGAGTCGCCGTTCCTGCACGATTGGTAGCTGTGCACGTGTAGTTGCCACTGTTAGGCCCCAAAGCTGTTGGAATATCAAGGACGGAGACACGATCGCTCAATGTCATTGTCTTCACACCCATTTTATAATTGACGGGGTGTCCTTGGAAACTCCAAGTGATATTTAATGGAGTATCGCCTTTTGAAACGTGACAGTCTAGATGTACCGATTCTCCCGCAAATACGGCCTCATCCAATTCAAAAGGTTTGATGTGAGGAACGACTGGGCAAAGAAAAATATTTTTACATTAATAAAGGCGCATGCTGTGAACACGTAACATAATACCCTTGACATTGAGTGTGGTGGAATATCTATCTTCTCCAGCTTTATTTTTGGCGATACAGGTGTAATTTCCACTATGATCTCCCGTCACAGAGCTTATAGACAGAAACGATGTTCGTTCCGCCATTTTCATCGTTTTAATTCCCACGATCGTGTTCAAATCTTTTCCCTCGAAAGTCCACGTTATCGACATTGGTCGGTCTCCTTTACTGGCGTGGCATGTCATTTGTACAGATTCGCCGAAGTAGATTGATTCTTCAATCTCAAACGGTAGAATGTGGGGTGGGACTAATAAAGGAAAAGTCAAATTGATTCTAAGTGAAATCTAAACGTGCGAAATCTACACATATAGGAACACTCTTCTTATAATAGATGTCGTACTAATCGGAAACGAATCAAGTACCATGAATGTTGACGAGCGCAGAATGATGTGCTCGGCCGGCGCGATTACTAGCCGTACATGTGTAGTTGCCGCTGTGCTGGCCCATAGCCGTCGGAATGCTTAACACTGACGCTTTTTCTCCTAACTTTGTAGTAGTTATACCCATGTTATTGTGGTAAGGTATTTCATGGCCTCGAAAGCTCCACGAGATTTGAAGTGGGCTATCACCCTTCGAAACGTGACATGTTATATGGACGGATTCACCGGCAAATATGGACTCTTCGACCTCGAATGGAATGATATGTGGTACCACTTGAATTTGAAAGTAAAAACATAACTAAATTAGATGGATGGAGGTGGGTAAAGCCAAAACATATTTCATAACCAGTCATACTATTTACGGAAGTAATAAAACCTAGCATTAGATACCAATAATTTTAAGAATTGTAGTATATGAAGTTGCTCCCGCGCGATTTTTTGCAATACACGTGAAGTTCCCACTATGGGCACCAGTGACCGATGGTAACATCAATACAGAAGATCGATCTCCCACTTTAGTAAACGTTCCTAGCTCTCGTGATAAAGTCTGTCCGTTGAATTTCCAAGATATTTCTATCGGGGTATCTCCTTTTGATATATGACACATCATCTGTACTGACTCTCCAGAAAACAATGCTTGATCGACGTCAAACGGTAAAATGTTTGGTGTAACTGTATTAAAAAAATAAATACAGAGGATGAAAAATTAATGAACAAATAAAAACAAAGTCAAAAAGCGTACGTTGCTTTTAGACATGCTAACGAAATTCATGCTGATTCTGTTAACATATCGTGTAGCATCGATTCGCTATTACGAACGTTTACTCAACCATACGCTTTTGTGAAATAAATATAACTGACCATGAACATTAAGAATGGTGGAATGATTAGTGGAACCAGCTCTGTTGGACGCTACGCAGGTGTAATTGCCGCTATGGCTGGCAGATGCCGCAGATATGGATAAGAACGAGGTCCGGGAAGTCATTTTATTAGTCATGATGTCGAGATGTGATGACGTATTTTCAAACCCATGAAAATGCCACTTGATGTTTAGTGGTAAATCGCCTTTAGATACGTGACAATTAAGCTGAACCGGTTCCCCAGCAAACACTGATTCGTCAGCTTCGAAGGGTACGATGTAGGGCAATACTGTTAATCCAGAAGGCCACATTAATTTTGCAGAGTCAAGCGTGCAGCGTGCTAGAGGCTAGGGTAGCTAACGGGGAGTGTGGCAATACCGTGAACATTAATATTTGTGGAATGAACGACCACGCCCGCTCGGTTAGCGGCGTGACATGAAAATTCGCCGCTGTGGCTAGCTTTTGCACTAGATATTGTCAGCAACGATGTTCGATCGCCAATCTTCGTTGTTGATATTCCTTGATGTGACGATAATTCCTGTCCGTGAAAACTCCAAGAGATTGTGATAGGAACGTCGCCTTTGGATACGTAACACGTAAGTTGTATAAGTTCCCCGGCAAAGATGGATTCTTCGGCCGTGAATGGAACAATGTGCGGAGGAACTGGTAGGGGTAAACAAATAAAACGTAAACAAAACAAGAAGAAACATCAAAAATAATTGATGTACCCTGAACATTTAATGTGGCGGTGTGGTTTGTGCTCGCTACTGTATTGGAAGCTGTGCATGTGTAATTTCCAGAATGTTTTTCTGTGGCGGCTGGTATGGCTAATATAGAACTTCTGTCGCCTACTTTTGTAATGATAACTGCTTTGCTATTTGGCAATGGCATATCCCGAAAATACCATGAAATAATAAGAGGCATATCGCCTTTGGGAATGTGACACATCACTTGTATGCTTTCACCATAAAAGACAGCTTCGTCGAACTCGAAATGTGATATAATTGGTGCCACTGGAATAGATATGCACGGTAGAATACTAAACTTGACAAATCTTAAGCACGATAGGGATAACTGAAATATATCTTTAGGGACGCTATAAAATAGAACAGAACTGAGAAGCACAGATAATTCACCGAGACCATATACCCTTAACATTGAGCGTTGCGTGGTGGCTAGCACTGGCGACAGTATTAGATGCGGTGCAGGTGTAGTTGCCGGCATGACTAGCCGTCACCGCTGGTATTATGAGAACAGAGCCCCGATCCCCCGCGTTCATGATGTTTAAACCAGCTAGTAAACTCACATCTCCGCCGCTAAATAACCACTTGAAGTTTAAGGGCCTATCCCCTTTCGGAACGTGGCACATTATTTGAACACCTTCTCCGTAAAAAACGGACTCGTCGAATTCAAATGGATTTATAACTGGTGCCACTGAAATGTATCATTGTCTTTAACACATACTTTTTGGGCAGTTTTTACATCATATTTTTGTGATCTTCCGTCTTTATCAATACATCTAATACTTTATGTCCCGCCAAAGTTACAGAAGGATAAAATTCGAAACAAAACACGCACTACTATCTACCAGGCAGATGTAAAAGAGGATAGAGGTACCATTAACAAACAACTGTGCGGTGTAATTCATGGAGCCCGCGTCGTTTTTAACCACACATGTATAGTTTCCCTGATTCTGATGAGTAACAGAATCAATATTTAGCTGACTAGATCGTTTGGTGTTAACGAGATTCACTCCAAGTTCTCCGGATTTCACTGGCTTTTCATTAAAATACCATTCTATTGTTAAAGGCACATCCCCTTTGCTGACAGCACAGGTAACCAGTACCATTTCTTGAGCATTGACTGGTTCTTCACCAAATTCGAATGGTTTAATCTGAGGGGGGACTATTTAATACAAAGTAAATTAAACTAGCGTCAGATTATCATGAAGTACGGTACAAATATTTTTCGGTTTAAATGAGTTTATTGTCTTATTTGTGCTACCGCTGTGCACTGATCGTTTATTGCCACACACGTTATGATCGGTCTACCATAGCTTTTTCCACGTATTTAAAAAATATACCCATAGTGTGATGATTGTCGGGATAGGTTTATGTATGGACTAAATAAAACAATGAGTACACAAATATATAAGAAAATACCGTGCGAATAAAAGCTAAGCAATATCCAAAATGATTTTGTACCATTTACGTTGAGCAGTGCGCTGTGGCTACTGCGGCCAGCGTCGTTTTCAGCTATGCATGTATAGTTCCCAATGTGCTCATGTTGGACATTCTCTATGCTCAAAACCGATATTCTTTTACCATTCCTATTTATAAATACGCCGTTACCGGAATTTAAAGTTTCATTATTCAATTGCCAATGGATTTTTAACGGCAGGTCACCCTTGCCTACTGTACAAGTTAATGATACCGTATCACCTGCGTTCAGTATATCGTCCCCAAAGTCGAAAGGAGTTACTTGTGGCACGACTGTAAAGTAATATAGTTATAATCATGTAGATTTTAAAATTTGATGTAATGCTCAGAGGGAGGGGATCGGATAGGAAATTATAAATAGTTGCTAAGCGACGGATAAAAATTTACTATAAAATTATTTTTTGAGAAACAAAATATACCGTTAACAACCAATTCCGTCGTATGATTGGCGTAGCCAGCTTTGTTGGATACTGAGCAAGTGTACACTCCAGTATGAATAGATGCGACGGATTCTATGTTTAAACTGCTAGATTTGTGACCGACCCTGGAGACGGTGATTCCTTGAATTTCACTGGTTGGTTTCCCGTTCAGATGCCATGTAATATTGACAGGTGTATCACCCTTGGTAACCATGCATTGCACTCCGACAGTGTCTCCCGCATTAGCTGGTTCATCGCCAAAGGTGAAGGGATGGATTTGGGGTAAAACTGTTTATAGGAAATGAAATAGTTACAAGGCTAATAAAATATAGTCAAACTACTAGAGAATCTAAAAAAGATAAAGAAGAACCATTGACTTCCAACGTAGAACTGTGATTGACTTGACCAGCCAAGTTTTCGACGTGACAAACGTACATTCCTCGATGGGTTCCATTGACAGAATCGATGTTGAGTATAGACATTTTACGACCCATGCCTCCAATGGCTATTCCCATCTTGTTGTTCTGTGGGATTTCCTTTCCATTCAAGCTCCAAGAGAAGTTGGCCGGTAAATCACCCTTATTCATAACGCATTGAACCGACGCGGTATCACCGGCGTTGGCGGGTTCGTCTCCGAATTCAAACGGTGACAGTTGAGGTGGAACTACAGTTTTGGCAAAGCAATTAAAAAAGGACCCCGTTAAAAAAGTATCAAACCGTTAACGCTAAGAAGAGTGGTGTGGTTCGTAATGCCAGCATCGTTTTTGATTTCACACGTATATGAACCCCGATGCATTGACCTGACTGGTTCAATATTCAGTATTGAAGTTTTCTTGCTGATGTTAGTCAGTACGATGCCTAGCGTGTTGCGTGGCTTGATCTCTTCATCATTAAACCGCCATGTGAACTTTACAGGCAGGTCACCCTTGCTCATTACGCACGACACGGAAGCAGTTTCGCCTTCATTTAATATTTCTTCTCCAAATTCAAAAGGTGTGATTTGTGGCGGGACTATCACAAAATTAGTAGGTAATTTCTAGTGGGAGTAGGAACGATAAAATGTTTAACTAAAGCAAGCTGATGGTTATTTTTGAGGGTACCGTTAACTTCGAGAACAGCGCTATGATTAGCTGAGCCGGCCATGTTCGTCGCCACACAGAGGTAGATACCCCTGTGTATGCCACTTACGGAATCTATGTTCAGTATGGAAGTCTTTTTATTGATTACTGTCAGTACGATTCCCATATCGTTGTTTTTTGATATCACATGTCCGTTGAGTAACCAAGTGATGTTCATCGGTTGATCCCCCTTACTGACGGCACACGTCAATGAGGCCATATCCCCTGCGTTTGCCGGCTCATCGCCAAATTCAAATGGCAATATTTGCGGGGGTACTGTACAAAAAGTTTAATAACTTATTAACAAGAAATTCTCGATCGTGTGTGGCAAACGATGTAGCTTTGGCGGGCATAAACAACTTGATCTACTTTTTTCGTACAGACATTATACCCTATTAAATGTGTCGAATAGTTAAATTCTGAAAGAGAGCTTGATTAGTTTTACTGGATAATCCCATGCTAGTTGTCACAAATAATATACAAGTGAATGTGATAAGGAAACAGTTTATTTTATTCGTATTAAAAGAATAAGACGTCATAGCATGGTATTATCCGGAAAAGAGGTTCCAGGCTTTTAATAAAATATTAATACTATCTAACTGGACTCAGTTGCGCGCTACGTCTTATTAACATAGTAATTATTCTTATATATATTTTGAGTCATTCCAACCATTACTGACACAGGCATAAGTAAGGTGTCATTTCAAGTATAAATATTTAACTATTTGTAACTAACTATTTGTAAGCCGGGACCTCCTTCATCACAAATTTATCTTAAAATCAAATTGACTTTTAAAGGTGTATTGTGAAGGATCTTAATATTGGACTATTCATTTTGAAATAACGTATTCATATGTTGGAAGCTAGGAATAGTCTTCGAAAAGCCCCTTTACAATACAAAATATCTTTAAAGTACAGAGAGAAAGTCACATTGAGAGCTTAAATGTTCAGTATTACTGAATAGGGTTAGCCTTTGCGATTACGCATATGTCTATGCATATTTTCTATTATTGGTGTACAATAAAGAGTATTCTATTCTATGAGGTGATTGATATCCACTTATCATCGCATGAACTTCATTTTATTCCATTTAAGAATAATATATTGGTGTCGATGAAGTATTTCATATATTTAGAAAATTATGTAGAGTTAAATATTATGGTGCTCTGATTAAAATCTGTATTCTAAACATTTACATTTTATGGCCTACTTTATGCCACGTTAAATGTAGATTTAGTCTCGGTTTCAAATGATTTCGGTCGGAACCATTTCTGCTCTCAAAGTTATAATATTATATTTTAACTTACCCATGACTTGAACTTCTAAGGTTCCTTTCGCGCTATAACCTTGAGAATTTTTGGCGACGCATGTATACGTAGCTTCGTCGCTCAATCGTTCGACATTTTCGATGACTAAAGTACCGTTCGGGAAAACTTTTTGTTTGCGGTTGATGGGCAGTACCCTGAAATCATTTATACAAATCTTGTAGTTATACTAAAATAATACTGGAGAACTTTTCTTCATCATCATCATCATTTCAGCCAAAACACGTCCACTGCTGGACATAGGCCTCCCCCAAGGATCTCCACAAAGGCCGGTCCTGGGCCGCCCGCATCCACTGCTTTCCGGCGACCTTAACCAGGTCGTCGGTCCACCGTGTGGGAGGCCTACCAGCACTGCGCCTTCCGGAACGCGGTCGACACTCGAGGACTTTTTTGCCCCATCGGGCGTCGGTCCTGCGAGCTATGTGCCCTGCCCACTGCCACTTAAGTTTGGCAACTTTTCTTCAACAATTATCAAACTGAGATTTGAATCCGGCACAGTTTTTCACTACGTTCATTCTATAAGTGTAACATCTCCATTCACATCATCATTCTATTAAGATGATGACCGACTAGCGACTTAGGTCTCCTCCAATTAGACGAAGGAAAATTAAACACCTTTGGCTCAACAAAACAAAACAGCACACAAACAAAACAGCAAAATACCAATCTCTGCCGTTTCTTCCGATGTATATACCCCTTATGACTTGTATATAGATAACTAGAGAGAGTCATCATTACGTTGTGAAATAGCTTTTCACATATACTTTTCACTTTAAGGAAGAATTGAATTTAGTTATTTTATGTGTATTTGCAATTTTACTGTTGGTGTTCTAAATAAAATATCTTGTAAATACAATCAGATCTGTTCGTTGTAACTTTAATATAAATAAATGTTTGTGTTACCTATTGTCGCGTTCCCAGACAATTGATTCGATGGGGTATCCAGCTACGGGGCAGTGCACGATAAGTGTGTCTCCAGCGACGACAGGGCGTTTCTTCATTGGGCGAACGTAGGGCAAGCCGTAGACGTTGACTCGGGCCGCGTGAGATGCACTACCAACCTTAAATTTTAATAATATCAACGTTGGTATCAACGGAAGGTTTATTTGCGACGATTCAAAAAGAGTTTGCAAAATATCCATTAGAAGTCAGTGATAATTATCTAGATCTCGACGATTTAGAAGAATATAACGACTTACTTGGCTTATTTCGGCCGGCTTATAACTAGAAGAACTGGAAGAACCCTTGGAGAAAAAGCCTAAAATACAGCAGGTTTACCACAAAGCGTCTCGAACGGGGATGGCAACAAAGTCTTGCAGTCACAACCATGTATCGCTATAAAGAAAGATCTAAACATTTACGAGTACTGTAAAATAAATTGCTTACAAGGTTAAAAGTTACCTTGCTCGACACAACGCAAGTGTACAATCCGCCATCGTTGGTGTGAACCGACGAGATGTTCAGGTGTGATTCAACGTTGCCGTCAGCGGTTACGAATTGTCCGATTTGTAGGCGTTCTCCGCTGGTCAGTTTTTCGCCATCCAAAAGCCATGTGATGTCAGGTGTGGGGTTGCCAGATGCGACGCACTTAAGGCGCAGAGACGGGCCCGACCGGAAAGTTTGTTCTCCAAAGCTATGACGGATTAGTGGTGGTTCGACTGTGGAAGTGTTTATGATTAGGGTTCAAAACGTTTACTAATAGGCAATACGCGAATAGATGAACTATTTTTGGAATGTGTGCGTTTTGATAGTTTGTTACATTTGAATGAGGTACCGAAATGGGAACCTGTATTAGTGTACTCACAACGTCCTCCAAGTTTCAATTCGGCACTGGCTCCGGCACTCTCTTGGTCATTTCTGATGAAGCACTGATACATTCCCTTATCTTCCTTCTTTACCGACTCGATTCTGTAAATAGAGATTAATTTGAATTATCTTTCTTTATCTTCTTCTTTTCCTTTTTCTCTTCTTAATAATACAACAATTTTGGTCCTAATTGAACATTTCAGCAAATCACGAACACTAAAGATAAATAGTCAAATGAATATAAAGAAACTATGAATTTAAAAAATATTGGAACTGATGTGAAAGTTTAATCCTAAATTAATTTCAAGCATGGTTTTCTTATACTAGAAATTATCACATAAAACACGAACTTTAAAGTAGCGTCGTGGTGTTTCATATCCTTTCCGTCTTTGAGCCATGTGATTGTCTTAACTGGGTTCCCTTCGTATCTGCAAGTGAAAACTGCTGGTCTTCCGAAATCAACCGTTTGTGTAGCTGGCTCCACAGTGGTTTTCAGTGGGGCTGTTACAGTTAGTACAGTTTCCACAGACTCGCCTGTAAATTTGTCAAGTAAGTCATTAGGATGGATTCACAATTTACTTTATGAATTACTGCAGACATAAGATCTTAAGAAAAGTGCTACTTTTAAAAATACATATACTTTATATAACGTAAATTTCTTTGATCATTTAAAAATGTAAGATTGATTATTTCAGCCGTATAAGTGACCCACTGCTCCTATAGTTTTAACGGAATGAGTATATTGTGCCACACTGGCAAGACGGGTCGGCACAGGGTTTGTATCAAGTTCTCTTCTATTGCGGCTAGATGACCTGACTCTTGCGTTACTTTAGTCGCCTCTTACGACACCCTAAGAATAGTGTGCGACATTGTATAATCTAAATCCGTCACCACACGGACCTTGTAACATTACTCAATTCAAATATTTCCATAATTTTACTTACCACCAACAGAGTTATTGACAACACACAGGTATTTTCCTGAGTCCTCTACTTTAGCTTCCTTAATAATCAAAGTGCCTGAGACTTGTTTCACACGCTCATCAAGAGTAACTGGCTGTTTCCTAGTCGTGCCATCAATAAATTTGTACCATCTGTAACAAATGAGAAAGAGTTCAGATATGGTCAAAAACCAGTTACGCGGGGTTAATTCACGCAACAGAAGGAAATCAGACACCTTTATGTTTACCTAAGTGAATATTTTAGACAACATTTTCATAGATCAAGGTTTTTAAATCAAGGACAAATATTCTTGCGCATGTTCCTACTCCTTTGCCGTGCTCCTGGAATTGAGGTACACTTCTATGCGTCATTCTTTCAAAACATTAGAATTACTACCCTGATATTCCAACCCACCTGAACAAAGGAACAGGAAAGCCTTGACTTTGGCAAAGAATCGTTCCAGTTTCTCCGAATTTCAACTGAGACTCTTGTAAGCGATCACTAGACAGCTTTGGAGGAAGACTATTTGACGGCTCTTAAATAAGAAACAAATATAATATTTTAATTTTCATAACTAAGTGTACTTATATACTCGTTGAAATAATCAACATAAAGCTAGCCCTCCTGACAAACTCAAAGCTATCGCATAAACCATTGCTGGACTGTTAACATACAACAAAAGTGCCACCTCGACTCACGAAAGCACAAAGTAAAGATTAAAGCGTTTGAACGAAAGCAAGAACACCCTGACACTTACCAACAGGTGTCTGAGCCGCTCAATCATTACTTTGGCTGATAACCATAATAGGGGAGCGCGGCCGGCCGCGGTTCATCACGCCTTCATGTCACGTGTGGGCGGGGCGGCCGCCGCAACAGACTGCAATAACAACGAATATCAGTACACGGTAATGATATGTGTGGTATGACTACGTGAAAATGAATGCGTGTGATTCCAACGGGCGGCCATAATCTAGCCGAAAACCCTACCTCGTTAGGGGAGCTGGGAAAGCTTGGACGTCGCATAGAAGCGCGAGGCTTTCACCTTTTCGACCAATATGCCGATTGAGCCCGTCTCCTGTCACTTTTGGCCCAGTCCTACCGGTAGGTTCTGGAATACAAAACCTTGTGTAGTGTGCCTACTCACCTAAATACGGGCACCGGGAAAGCAGCGACTTGACACGTCAAGTACGCTACATCCATTAGACGCACGGTGAAAACCTCCCAGCCCTCAAAATGCTTTGTGGAATCTTTTCGAGGTGGTATCTTATTTGTTGGTTCTGCAATTACAGAGACGACTCTTGTATCAATCCCAATGGCACTTCTCAATGTGAATGGAAATTATCAGTAGCAACTCGTAATTCCCAAAAAGTTCCTTTAGAACTAATAATAATCCTAGCTTGTGTATACACAATATCTGAACGACATTATAATAAAAAATTTAAAAAATCCACGCACCTTGTTATGGGCACGGGAAATCCTTGAGCTGGGCACAACAGTGCCAAGGAAGCATGTTGAGGATAATACACAGCAGGTTTTTGGGCTGTGATTATACTTGGCCCTGTACTTGCGATAGGCTCTACGTAGTAAAAACGAAACGTTTAGGTGTTCATTTATAATTACTTATAAAAACATTTTACTGAAGATATAACTTGCCTGAATAAGGGAACTGGAAATGCTTGCGCTTGACATAACAACCCAAAACTTTGGCCAACTGTGCGTACAAATGTCGTGCTACGAGCATCGGTTGAAAAAGTAGGAGCCTTGGAAGCCACAGGTTCTGTGATGAAAAAAGAACACTTGCCTGAAAATTGGGGCAGGAAAGCTTTGGGCCTGGCAAAGGAGTGCAAAGTCTTGGCCGATGCGTTTTCGAAAAATACTCCCCATTGATTCAGATGAAAATGTTGGAGATTTAGCTCCGACTGGTTCTATGAAAGATTAAAATTGGTTGAGAAAATTCTGTAAGATTTATAACTTGCCTGAAGATGGGCACTGGAAAACCTTGAGCTTGGCACAATAAGGCAAAACTTTGACCCTGATGCCTCTTTATGGATGAAAGATCTGAGTCTGACGAAAACGAAGGAGGTTTCGTTCCAACAGGTTCTGTACAAAAATAACTGCATTTTGAAATTTATAGGAAGAATAGAATTTTGCGCTTCGAGCATGGACACGAACATACTGCCTATTGAAAATGTTAGGAATAAATAGCACTTGCCTGAATATCGGTATAGGAAAAGCTTGAGCTTGACATAACATGGCAAAACTTTGATGATTATGCCTTGTTACAGCTGACAAAGTAAAATCTGTAGAAAAACTTGGTGGCTTGGAGCTAACTGGCTCTGTTGAAAATTTTAAATAAATTAATATAAACTTACCTAAACAAAGGAGTAGGAAACGCCTGTGCCTGACAGAGTAATGCAAAACTTTGCCCGATTTCTCTAACAAATATACTGCCTTTCGAGTCGGATGAAAACGAAGGTGCTTTAGCACCAACGGGTTCTAAAATAAGAACGAATAAAATCAAGATATAAACCGACCTGAATATTGGTTGGGGGTAACCTTGTGCCTGGCAAAGCATAGACCCACTGGCACTTGCTCCTATTTCATAGTTGTAAGAGCTTGCAGAAGTTGGAAATGAAGGTGCTCTCGCAGTGACTGGTTCTAAACCGACAAAATGATTGATATAATCACGTAAACTTACTTGAATATGGGAGGGGGGTGAGCTTGAGCCTGGCACATAAGCGTTATCGCTTGACGAATGACTTTTGTAAGAGTAGTGCTCTTAAATTCCAACGAGAAAGTTGGTGCCTTGGATCCGATCGGCTCTGCGATAAATATTTTATGCCACATCAGTATTGACGTACGTTATTTTTGCTTACCTGAACATAGGGATCGGGAATGCTTGAGCTTGACATAGTAAAGCAAAATCTTGACCAGTTTTACGTGTTATTCCAGAGAACTGTACGTCATTTGAAAACGTGGGGGACTTAGAGGCAACTGGTTCTACAATTGAAAATAAGGAGTAAAAGTATTTTATTCACCTGAATAGTGGTACTGGAAAAGCTTGGGCAGGACACAGTAAGTTTAGACTTTGACCAACATTTCTCACATACCAAGAAAATTTATTGTCGGTTGAAAACGTGGGTGATTTTGATCCGATGGGTTCTAAAATGTTAGATACAGTACAGTAGATACAATTTGTATAAATAAAGTACAATTGCAAATTAGTACCTGAATAAAGGTATAGGATATCCTTGGGCTCGGCATAGCAGTGCCAGACTGTGGCCTACGGGCCTTATAAACCATGCTAATCTGTCATCAGTAGAAAATGTAGGAGGCTTGGAACCGATGGGTTCTGAAAGTGGTCATTTTTTATAAAATATAATCTCAGGATTAAAGGATTAAGGTGCCCAAGACCCAGTCAGAAAGTTCTTAAATTTAATTATAGAACCATTCGATCATAACTATTTTATAATTAGTACTTTGGGAGTCAGTTGTCTTACCTAAAGAGAGGAACAGGATACCCTTGTGCTGGGCATGTTAACGCAAAACCTTGATCAATCCTGATTTCAAACCATGCTAGTTTAGAACCACTTGCAAATGAAGGACTCTTCGAGCCGATCGGTTCTAAAATATGACAAAAATAAAGTGAGAACTAGGTATATCTATGCCATGTTAAGAAAGGCAAATCTATTATTGATATTCACTGCAAAATGTAGGGACTCTCGGGCGGATAAATGTGGAAACAACTTCGCCTATACCATTGAGTTAAAACTCACCTAAAAACGGGGACGGGAAATGCTTGGGCCAGGCAAAGCAAGGTAACGCTGGAACCCTTCTCGAATTGCACGAACTCTATTGTTTTAGTAGGAACTTTTGGTGCCGCGGAATTAATGGGCTCTAGAAGAAAATATTAATTAAGTAATAGCGACGTTTACCTTGACAATGGAACAGGAAACGCTTGGGCAGGGCACAACAGCGTTACACTTGCTTTAATAACACTACTGAAGCCACGACTATTATCCATAGATGGAAACTTCGGGGGAACTCTGCCTACCGGTTCTAGACATAAATTGCTTATTGTTGTAAAATATTCAAACAGTTCTTGTACATAATTTACCTGAGTATTGGGACGAGATATTGTATAACTGTACAGTAGAGGCATATTCGGGTAATATTTTTTTTTGTAAGATTCAAATAAACAAATCTTGTTCGGGAAACTAAATTCTTTTTGAGATTGAAAATATCGAATTATGAGGATTACCTTGACAAAGGCACGGGGAAGGCCTGTGCAGGACACAGCAGCGTTACACTTGTGTTAATAATGGTATCGAACCCTCTAACGTTATCCATTGTAGGAAATTTCGGAGGTACTCTGCCTACGGGTTCTAAGTACAACGAAATTTTTTTTTTAATAATTGGATGCTATTTTTACCTGAATATTGGTAATGGAAAGGCTTGAGCTGGACAAAGCAATGTAACAGTCCTATTAAAAGATACGTCCGTGATATCGATAACTTTAGTTGCTACTTTTGGAGCGGCGCTACCCATGGGCTCTAAGAAACAAGTTAGAGACAAACTTTTTAACATATTTCATTTTGTATGTACCTGAAAGCCGGGGCAGGGTACGCTTGAGCAGGGCACAACATAGTGACATTATCACCTCCATTAGCATCAAACGCACGACTTTTATCACCTGAGGTAAACTTGGGCGAAACGCGACCGACTGGCTCTATGATAAAAATGTGAAAATATCTTAATGTTTCTTTCTTATAAATCTTTTATTTTACCTGAATAATGGAACTGGGAAGGCCTGTGCTGGACATAAAATAGTCAGACTAGTGGCTAGCATTGCGCTGAAGCTTCTTGAGCTATCCAATGAAGGGAACTTTGGCGGCACTCGTCCGATTGGTTCTAGAGAACATTAAAAATAAATATACCTGAACATTGGAGCTGGAAACGCTTGTGCTGGACACAGCAAAGTCACGCAAGAATTCGAGGAGAACGTAAAACTGCGTCCTGTTTCTAACGATGGAAACTTGGGAGAGACTTTGCCCATGGGCTCTGTTTATAGAATAATGAGAATATTAGGAAATTACCTAAAAGCTGGCGCAGGGAACCCTTGTGCTGGACAAAGTAATGGCACTCCATCGTCTTTATTAGCTATGAATGTTCTACTAATATCCCCGGTTGGGAATTTTGGAGAGACTCTTCCCATCGGCTCTAAGAAACGTCAAATGCGTATACCATAATGTATATTAATGTGAAAATATTTGGTTGTAGGTCTTACCTAAATATTGGGGCGGGAAATGCTTGAGCGGGGCATAGTATTGATATAGTTTGATCTTTATCAAAACTGAAAAGTCTACTTTTTTCCAAACTTGGAAATTTTGGAGGAACTTTCCCCATCGGTTCTGAAGCAAATATAGTCAAATAGCCTAAGATCGAATAGATAAATCAAACTGAAATATAAATCACCTGAAAATTGGGATCGGAAAAAATGGGTTCGGGAATTATCGGAATAAAATCAGAAACTCATTCCTGTTTCCAACATCTTACCCATCTAACGGGCAAACATTTTGAAACGTGCTAACAATTTGAAACGTCCTATTAAAGAATAGGCTCTAGAGAAACTATAGTAAAAGATTTTTGAATTTGTAATTTACCTGTACAATGGGGTTGGATAAGACTGTGCGGGACACTGCAAAGCATAAGACTGGCCCTTTTGAACCTCAAACATAGTTCCGGTCAATACCGACGCAAACTTGGGGGGGGACGCGGCCAACAGGTTCTAGAAGGCGCATAAAATAAATACCAGCATTTTAAAATTTACCTGAACAGGGGGACAGGGAAAGCCTGAGCTGGACATTGCAACGAGAACGATGAGTCTGCTTTGGTAACAAACATCATGCCCACTTGTGACGTAGACAACTTAGGTGGCACTCGCCCTATCGGCTCTGAGAAATCACGCAAAAGGATATTATTGGAAATCGCCGCTTACCGGTACATAGGTGCAGGAAAAGCCTGCGCCGCACAAAGTAATGCAAGGCTGCTATCCTCGCTAAACTGGAAGCCACTGGTAGTCTGCGCGCTAGGGAACTTTGGAGGTACTCGGCCCACGGGCTCTGCGCATGTTGAGAGAAGACGAAATCACGCACAAGAGGCACCAGTGTATAACATACTTGAGAAATATGCCCTAATAAGTCCCTACATTTCTTGGTAATTTTATGCTATTGCTCGCGCTCGTGAAGGCCCTGCAGGGTACCCTATCCCAACATTCAGGCAAGTTAAAACAAAATCAAGCTTAAAGATGCAAAATCAAATTGCATTTATAAGCTTATATTATACTTTTAATACAATAAAATCAATCCACTCGTCAGTTTGTACCTTGGAACATGTAATTTGTACAATGATAGTCAAAGTTAGGTGGATACGAAAGGATCGATTGCTTATTGTATTTGTTATATCTTCATTGACTGATTTATTGTACTACAAAAACTACAAAATATTCACAGAAATATAAATATTAAGAAAACGAGGATTGTGGTAGTTTCTATGTATTTACTCCGATTACAAAAAAGAATATTTTGTCGGATTTGCACCAATGTTACGAAAGTGCTTAACTATCAAGTAGTTCATTGTCCATTAAGCTCATACACTTTAATTAATGAGAGGAACATTAATAAACTACATAAACTTGTAAATTAATAAAATATTTGTAAATTACTCGACTCCACATTGGAACTTATTTGTTTTATTTATACATATTTAACTATATCGAAATATACATCAGACATCTTTAGGGACAATGATCTACAATTACAAAGCGTCATTAATTCACGTCTGTGTTGTGTTTTGAAGTATGCAATTTTAATTGCCTGGCAAATATTTTGCAGTATGAATTGAGGACGCTTTCATGGTTAATAATATGCTTGTTTTATGATTCGACTTACCGGTAATTACAAGACGTCCTTTGGTAGCAGACAAGCGTGTTTCCCCTGTAAGTCTATGCTTTGTTCTACATTGGTATGATTTGTATCCATCTTCAGGTCCAACATCACGAATATGTAACTCTCCAGATGGGAGTACTAGGTATTTCCCCTCTGTTGAAAATAAAACGAGTTGTAGAATATATTCATTTCAACAATATTATAATATTCATTTCATGTTAGGCAATGCAACATAAGGTTGCAATTTACTTAAAAAAATCATTGCATGCATTATGCTAAGGAAGTGGGAGTAAGGATAAAGGTAGGCCGTTAGGCCCATGGAACCACGGGAACCCAATTATATAGGATCGCAACCCTAACCCACGAACGACCCTATCGGCTATGTCGAAAACAAATATTGTTAAAATTGACAACAATACATTACAGAAGATTCGAGTAGACATACATTTTAGTAGGGATTTGTAGGACAAACATATCTGTTATGTATGATAATGTGTACCGTCGGAGTAAGAGGACGACTCTAGTTTGATATCAATTTCATCGTCTCCTTCGGTGATGATCCAAGAAACGACGATGACGTATTCAGAAACAAAACTGGGTATGTGACACTTCAAAATAGCACTATTTCCTCGCAGAACATATTCTTCCATCAGATTTACGGCGTATGCCTGTGAAACCACTGAAACAATATGGAAATTATCTTTAAAAAGATGAAGTCATTTATGTGAAAGCCGTCTCTGCCTCAATATTATCGATTCTCAAAGAAAGGACTTATAGGATTTCTGTTGAAGGATTTTTGCGCTTACATGGGGGGATTATCAGGACAATTTGTTTACCTAAGTCGGAAGAATTACTAATTTTTATCTCTTGTTCTTTATCGTCCTCGGCTACTACCCATGAATCGACAGATACGTATTCGGAAACAAAACTTGGAACTTGACATTTCAAAATAGCTGCATTTCCGCGCAAGACGTATTCTTCCCAAAATTTAACGTCATACGCTTGCGATACGACTGAAATGACAATAACCTTAACTTTTAAAGGATTCTGCAACGTTTGAAGCTGAAGAAATGTTTACCTATGTTATCCAATGGGGAAATGGGAGAGGACATCTAAAGAGAATATACAAGTTAGCTATTTTGATGTAGATTTATTGGTTACCTAAATCGAATTCAGAATCTAAATTAATTTCAAGCTCATCATGTGTTCCTTCGGATATGATCCAGGAAGTTATAGTTACATATTCGGTAACGAAACTTGGAATGTGGCATTTCAAAATAGCAGAGTTTCCACGTAAAACATTTTCTTCCCAAAGATTTACCGTGTAAGATTGCGAAACCACTGGAAATAATAATATTACTGCAGACAATTTTGTATGGGATCGTTGAAGTATATTGTTACTATCTTTGAAAAGGGAAAGGACTGTGGAATGCTGCAGTTACGAATTACTCTATCAAGAATGTAATTAACTGATACCTAAATTTAAAATGTAATCTAGTTTCGTTTCTATATCGTCTACATCTTTTTCCGATATAATCCAAGACGATACAGTAACGTATTCGGCTACAAAACTGGGTATATGACATTTTACAATCGCTGAATTTCCCCGCAAAACGTTTTCTTCCATCAGATTTACTGTATATGCTTGTGACACAACTGAAACATTTGATTGACGCAAGTTTACAAAAAGAAATAAAAGGAGGGACATAGGATAAAACATAACTTTCAACTACGCAACAAGGTACCCAAGTCATTATCTTCTGGTTTTATTTCTAGTTCATCGCTATCTCCTTCCGAAATTATCCATGATGATACACTGACATATTCAGTCACAAATGTAGAAATATGACATTTGAGGATGGCAGCATTTCCGCGTAAAACGCTCTCTTCCATGAGATTCACAGTGAAAGCTTGTGTGACCACTGTAAAATAGAGAACCAATAACCTGTAAGATTTTGGTCTCTAGTTGAAGATCAAATATCTTGATAGGAAATGGGGAGTAGGTAATTATGTGAAGCTTCAAACAGATACGCCTTCGTTGTTACCGTCATAATTAACAGATTCATTTATTTTTATTTCCACATCATTATTTCCCTCCGAAATTATCCAGGAAGCAATTGACACATACTCCGTTACAAAGCTAGGAATTAGACATTTCAAGATAGCAGCATTTCCTCTTAATACGTTTTCTTCAACTAAATTAACAGTATATGCTTGAGACACAACTAAAACAAAGGGAACATTCAGGAAAAGAAATCAGATCTCCTAAAAATACTTCCACAAAATTGACAGGATTTAGAGGAAATAAAGTTCCAGTACTATTGGAATATACCGTAATTATCATTAACTATATATTCTCCACCATCCGTATCATGCCAAGATAATACTTGAACATGGTCAGATACAAAGGAAGGTATAAGGCACTTGAATACCGCAGCATTTCCTCGGATGACATATATATCATAAACTTGCGACTCATAGAATTGGGTAATAGCTGAAAGATTTCAAATGCAAGGTTAAAAATATTTAGATGTACACAAATTCATCACACTCTGGGACGTTGCGGAGTACGGATAGGAACAATTGGGGTCGCGCTATGTTCTCGATTACCGTAATTGCCCTCGGAGCCATTGAACGAAAATGCAGAGAGGGAATCGTCATCCGTCACCCATTCAACCACATGTACGTAGTCCGCAACAAAGGAAGGTATCGTGCATTTTATTATAACGGAATTGCCACGAAGAACATCTTCATCGGTAACACGAGGTTCATAAGACTGATGTACCACTGTGAATATTATGAACAAAACTTTTCTAAAAAAGTCTTCCCATAAAAGTCAAATAATAAAAAGGGGGAGGACGCGAGGATTCGGATATATTATTATCTACTACCGGAGTTAACATTTCCATATTCTTCAGAAGATAAAGTATCATTGTCCATTATCCAAGCCACTACATGGACAAAGTCAGCAACGAAAGACGGGACAATACATTTGACGATGGCTGTGTTGCCCCTCAAGATAAATTCATCGTTGACTCTAACTTCATAAGATTGAAGGACAGCTGTGACAAATACATAAGGATTTATGAATGTAGATGTCTCTCTAGTAGGGTAATTACCCTCGTTAGTGCCAGGGTAATATGTGCCTCCATCACTATCCATCCACATTTCAACATACACAAAATCAGACACAAAACTTGGCACTTCACATTTCATTATAGCTGCGTTGCCACGAATAACATACTCGTTGTCTGCTTCAGCTTCAAAAGGCTGTGATACCACTATGAAGAAAAATGTGTTTGATTTATAAAGTGCACAGGATAGAGGAGTTTATGGATTGCAAGGTCTCAGAAATATGTTTATGCGAATAGGAGTGTGTACCATCATTCATATTTGTGTTATTTATAGTAAGAATTTTGCCATCATCCATAAGCCAAGCTTCAACATAAACGAAGTCGCTAACAAAAGATGGTATCTTGCAGTGGACAATAGCAGCGTTCCCTCTAATCACATACTCATTTTCGGCTTCGGTCACGTAATTCTGTGATACGACTGCAGAATAACAATTACGCTTAGTATACAAGAATCGTTTTAAGGAGCCAGTTACTATGTAGTTGCGAGTAGGTTTGGAAATTAGGTAGGTTATATTGTCAGAAAGGGTCATTGATACCGAGATTTTCTGAATGAGAAATCTCCAGGCCTTCTTCGTCGATCCACGCTTCTACTTTAACGAAATCGGCAACAAAAGACGGTATGGAACATTTCAATACAGCAGCGTTCCCGCGTATTACATATTCTGTGAGTATTTCAGCTTCGTAGAACTGATTTACAACTGAAAATGAATTGTTACAATTTTCGATGAAGGAATAAGGATTCTGAAGAAGTTATGGACAAGGATAAGTTTATGTAATATATATTTGGTGTTTCATGAAGTACCGATATCATCAGTAGGCAGATATTCGCCGCCATCAGAATTGACCCAAGCCTCGACTTTTACAAAATCCGCGACAAAAGAAGGAATGTTACATTTCAATACAGCAGTATTCCCTTTTATAACATATTCTGAGACTACTTCAGCTTCATAGTACTGAGTTACAACTGCAATTGGAATTATATTCATTAAAGGACAGGGATGGGACTTTCGTTGTTTCAATAAATTATTAAGTACCACTGTTTTCGTTATTTTCTTCGGCCGTATAGGAATTCTCAGATTCATCGTGCCAAGATATGACATTTACAAAATCTGCCACGAATGATGGTATTGAACATTTGAGTATAGCAGAATTTCCCCGTATTACATATTCATTGTTCACTTCCGATTCGTATTGTTGCTGTACCACTGCGAACATGATTGATGGCGATTGACAGTCTTGCTAAGAGGCGGAACGTGGAAATTGAAACTGGGAATTGTAGGAACAGGATTTTTTTAAAGACGTGGACATAAACCGTAGTTATCGCCAGGAAAGAAGTCTTCCTTCTCATCAGTGTGCCAAGAGAGAACATCGACAAAATCCGCAACGAACGAAGGAATCTGACATTTGAGAATGATGCTGTTCCCCTGAATTACGTATTCTTTGTTGACATCAGTGTCGTAATGCTGTGCAACCACTTATTCGTAAACAAATAATTTAAAAATTAGCATTCTTAATACTTAGTGCTTATCCTATTTCCTGAAAGAAATCTTGTTAATTATCCAATTTAGTATATGATAATTTATAAATAACAAACATATTTTTTACATTGTAACTGAAACTGCTGCAGTAATTAGATACGTGTATTTTATACCGGCAATTCGTCTGCAATACAGCTTCCATCTAAAGGTTATCCATGACCGATAGCAAAGAATTGATCTGTGCGTGACTTTATAGTCGTGATACGCAATAGTGAATTCTTTTGTGAGAAATAAAACCTTGTACACAGTAAAAATAGGTAAAAAACACACGTAGATTAGAAAATTGAGCGACAGTCCTATAAATACAGCATGATGTAGGGCATAATGCACTCTTTAGGCAAGCGCAGCGCCTTGAGGTTTGATTATGTAATTGACCATATTTGACCCTGGGTTATAAAGGGCAGCGTCCTATGAGGGGCAATAAAGCGTCTATATTATATTTAACTGGCAATTACGATCGTTTAAACTAGTACAAAGCGAAACAGATAAGTTATAAAAGTATTGACATAAAAAATACTTCTCCAAGTCTGTGACCCTTTGTATTGGTTCTTTAGGAGTTCTCTAATTAATACGCGAATCAAAACATAATTATTCACAACTGGTACTCGTCAACTAGTACTTATAACACAGTCATATATTTGAACTGTAAGAGCGCTGTTAAGTACCCAGTCCAAAGATGAATTCGTCAGATAAATATTCATAGCCTTACGGATTATATTTAAAATTTATTCTAAAAGCATAAATAAAACATATTGTAGTCCTTTACCGGTTACTGTAACCCGTGTGATGACTTGATTGCAAAATATGTGATCTGAATTAAATAACCATGTCGCTCTATTTTCTGTCCAAAGTATTTTGCCCTTTAGCATTACTTATGTTTTCCTTTAGATTGAATTTTACTCTTTCTTTATCATTGTATTTATTCAACAGGTGTTTAATCCAATAGTATAAGACCGTTGGTATCTGGAAGTGATGTTATGCAAGTAAAAGCTTTTAAGCTTGTCTTGTATTTTTAATGTAAAACTGTGCTTGCTGAAGGGCAAAAGTTTACGATATGTTAAGAATGTCGTAAAGACAGTAGCTTACCAGCGCGGACATTGACATCTCGGGAATGAATGGTGCCAACAGAGTTGCGAGCGAGACAAGCGTACACCTGTGCGTGAACCTCCTGACGATAATCCTCAGCCCGGAATGGGGGGAACAATAGGTTGCCATTTGCTTGTACCTGAACACATAGTTTAAATTTGAATATTGAGGCTTTAATCTACTACCTTGTAGACTTTTAAGTTGCATTGGTTAAGTTAAGTTACATGTTACATATGTATTAGTATTTTATGTAGTACAGTTTTGTATATTTGTTATCATGTATGATTATTAAAACCTGACACAGCTTTTACGACACCCGTTTTTCTAGTTGCTGACTTTTTTTGTTTTATATGATATTTCTTAGTATCAATCACTATTGAGGTTAATGAAAAATGTGCTTATCTTAATATATATATTTCTTGTGTGCGTGTGTATGTGACTGAACTCCTCCTAAACGGCTGAACCGATTTGAATGAAATTTTTTGTATGCGTTTGGGTGGCACCGAGGATGGTTTAGATTCACAAATCAGCCCGACAGATGGCGCTGCAGTCGGTAAACAAATATCATGCAGGACAACGTCTGCCCGGTCAGCTAGTGTAATATATAAACCTCGAGTTTCAATGTATACACTACTTTCTGTGTTTCCTTATAAGTAGGTTTAATATTCATGGGATTGTAGATGTGCAATGCTCAATTGTCAGCCTTTTTTTAATTGTACAATTTAGAGTAAATTTTTAAAAGATTTAATATTTTTTGTTTCTACTTCTTTATTTAGATAACCTCGACTGACCTGACGTAATCCGGGGACATCTCCAACAGCGGTTCCGTCAGATCGTACCCAAATAATATCGGGGGCGGGTGATCCTCGTGCAGCGCATTCGACAGTGGCTCCGGTCGTGTTACTAAAGTCTACTCGGTTCGGGGGCTCTTTCATAAATATTGGTCCAATTGTCTCGTCCTCGCATAGTACTGGCCCTGTAACAAGATTTTAAATTTAGTTTTAACGCTGTATATTTGAGTATTGACGGATTTTATAAATTTTTAAGGTGTATGTCGCTTCCTTGCCTGTGAAATAAACGATTAGATCAGCAGTTCTAGCAAAAATGCATAACATATTATTTGAAACGTTATTTACGATTAATGATATAAATTAAAAATATATCAATGGGTAAAATATATGTATAGGTAATTAGGGTCAGAACGGTAGACACACGAATTCTTGATTTTGAAATCGAAGTACAAATTATTTTGTTTATTCAAATAAGATTTATTAAAGCTTTAAATGGTAGAATCTGAAGCTAAGTACCATGTGTTTGGATTAGTTGATATTTAATTTGTCGAATAGTAAAATTGGCAAGTGATAGACCAAAAAGTTCGAATTTCGAAATAATCCATATCGTGCAATAAACTCAAGTATACTTTTAATAAAATTTCCTTTGCAACCCATGAGAAGATTACATAGATCAAGAGTTTGCTATGACACAATAATTATTCCGCGTGGTGAAGGATTCAGAATACATAGTGTCACCACCCCATCGCATCCTGAGGGTGTCGTGAGAACCGACAAAAGGAAATGACAAGGCTGAAAACCTATCCACAAGAAAAGGAAATCTTGATATGAAACTCTGTGCCAACCCGTCTGGCCAGTGTGCCACAGTAGGCTAATTACCCTCCCTGTGATGAGAGTGAGGCCTGAATCACATCACAGGCCCGGAGGCCCGACTCAGCAGTGGGTCATTAAGGGCTGAGTAGTATGACACAAATGTAAATAATTGCCTTGTAACTAATTGTAAATGGTTCACGGAGAGTTTGTCACGCGAGTGTCCGCGTTGAATTAGCCAAATAAGTGGCTTCATCGTTTAGGAACAGCTGTTAGAAGTCATTACTAGTTCATATCACAGTGTTCGTTCCGCTAGATGGACAACATCACGCTAGCTAAATGTTAATTAGTAACCTCGTTAGGTCGAGCTACTACGCGACAGTTGCTTATACGTGCTGTTCCATAGTCTCAGATGTTTTGTAATATGATTTTAGCCGACTCTAATTTAGCTTGGCGAAGCAAGAATGCGCTTGCTTAGTGTGTCGAAATTGCGTTTGGAGATTTTTTCTCAAGAGGTAATCATATGCAGATGGTGTTTACAGGTAAGTGTAATAGACATTGTTTGAAGAGAGATTCAAACCATTGTATACCTGTGTACCTTTTCACTTTCTATCACTACTCAGATTAGGTGACCCGCTGTTGAGACAGGCCTCCTTCTATTAAATTGAGGTTCATAAACTTACTGTGCCAGACGGGTTGGCACAGGGTTTCGTATTATATTTCCTTGTCTCGCGGTTAGGTTATCGGGCTTTTCATTTCCTTTTGTCGGCTCTTATGACATCCTGAGGATGAAATGGAGTGGTGACACTATGTATTCTAAATCCGTCACCACACGAACAGCACTTTCTATACGTTGATGGAATATTGATGTAGGTACGTTATTTATTACAGAGACAGCCCTGGAACATGTAGTAGCGATAATAAACTCGATGGATGTATTCACAATTTAGCGAGGGTCCGACATTGACATAGGGTAGGGTCACAATGGACCGCCTACGGAAACTAGTTTATTTCAGCCACAGAATATAGGTATATATAATTATTATGATTTTAGTTATCCAGTAGTAGGTACCTAGGTCAAAATATTTCTGCGTCTAAATTTTTGCGCGTCACCTTTGCTTTCGTCGTTTCAGTCCATAAATAACCCACTGCTGAGTCGGAACTAGTCCAAATTTACGGAGGAAAATTGGCCTACTGCCCCACGCTGGCGAAACGGATTGGCACAGGGGTTGTATCAAGTTGTCCTTCACTTGCGGAGTACTGCCTCTTGTATTCCTTTAGTAGCCTCTTAAGACACCGTCAGGGTTGGTGACATCGTGCAACCTAAATCCGTCTCCACATGGTACAGAATCAATTGTGACGTAATGGATTACTAAAAACGTAGAGCTTTGAATTATGCAAAGTGCCGAGTGGAAAAAATCCAATATATTTCGGCCAGAAGGTTTCCTAATCTTATAACGGCTTTTACAGATTCAAATATATATTAACATTCCATAGACAAAAAAGACTACTGATCGAAAACAAAGTAAAGCTTCGAACACGAGGGCCGTTTTTCGAGGCTACGACAGATGTGCGCCCGCGCACGTTCCTGATTGGTCGGCTGGGCAACAGATGTGCTTTACATCACAACCTGAAGTAAGATGCAGACTCGCGAGAGATTTATTTATCAAGCTCAAATAATTTAAGTTAAAAGTTTAGCATTCTAATATTCTTGCTCAGTTTTTAAGCATATTTAAGCATATTTTATATATAATACTATTTTTAAACTTGTAAAAAATGCTTACTTTCGTACATCGTACAATATGCATGCATGTTCTTAAATTGATGCATTTCGCTTAGTCAAATAATTTTACATATTATTGCATAAGGGTCATAAGGGAATGAACTATACACCACATTTTTAAAAATTATCTCGAACATATAAGCACAAGAAAGCCATGATTAAAAACAAGATTCATTAAAAATTACTAAAATTTATGCAGCTCTGCAGAGAAGAGCCGATTAGAAACTCTGTAGTTGCTATTTAGATCGCCATTTTTAGGTACAAGCTGTAGGACAGATTTGTGAGGGCAGTCTGGCGCAGTAGTCGCAGAGGGCCAAAGATCAGCAACATCTAGTCAATAATAGTAACCTTTTAATGCCTGAACCTGCGGACTCTTTTTTTTTCTTGTCGCTGGGGAAATGCTTTTGCATACCACCGCCTCCCGGGGCAGAGGGGGGTGATTATGTGGGACTCCGACAAGGGTCGTCTACCCACTAAAACCCCAGCGGTATACCCTCACACGGCGCGACAACCTGCGGACTCCCAGCAACGACACCTAAGCACAAGCAAGACGCATGTGGCAGTCATCGCCTTCCTCAACCCTGTTGCGGCGAAGAAAATGATACGTCACTACGCCACCACTGCCATGAGTCAAGTGAGCTTGATAATTCAAGCACCAAACTACTAAGCCCATAAATGACCCACTGCTGAGTAGGGCCTCCTCCCATTACTGAGGAGGGTAAGCCTACTATGCCACGCTGGCCAGGCGGGTTGGCACAGGGTTTCGTATCAAGTTTTCCTTCTCTTGCGGCTAGGTAAGTAATTACCTTTAGTCGTCCCTTACGATACCCTCAGGATGAAATGGGGTGGTGACACTATGTATTCTAAATCCGCCACCACACGGAATAGCACCAAGGAACTAAATAATTAAATTCCATAGGGTCTCTAGGAACCAGTCGCGACATAGTGTTGTTTTAGGAAACAGCGTGCAATGACTGCCTGTTCAGTCACGGATTGATTTCATTATTTCCATACAATGGTATACTAATTGTGGATTTGAGGATGTCTATGTATAATAAAACGATCACGTAACGCGTATTGTTATACATATTTTGATAAGCTACTTTTTATCGCTTACTAAGTAATTGTATTCGTTTTGATCCGTCGTGTTTATTTATATAAATAACTAGCGACCCGTCCCGGCTTCGCACGGGTGCAATGATGAACCTCTAAATTTATTAGTGTTTCTCTACAATATTATGGATGTATTATACTTATAAACCTTCCTCCTAAATCACTCTATCTATTAAAAAACCCGCTTCTAAATCCGTTGCGTAGTTTTAAAGATTTATGCATACGTAGGGACGGACAAACGACAGCGACTTTGTTTTATACTATGTAGTGATAAAAACATATTGTAGACAACATGTAAGAAATTGTGGTGACGAATTGCACCACTCGATTCCATCCTGAGGGTGTCGTAAGAGACGACTAAAGGAAATTACATAACAGAAAACCTAGCCACTAGAGAAGGAAAACTTGCAAGAAATCCCTGTGCCAGCCTATCTGGCCAGCGTGGCATATTTCTCTCCTATTAGTGGAGGAGTCCCGACTCAGCAGTGCGTCTTTTAAGGGCTGAGAAATAAGAAATTATAGATAGAAAATAGAGACAAACTGAACTCTATGTACGCTATCTAGACAGTTTGACGATATGGATAATTTAGTACATAATACATAGAAGCGTGCTAAAAACAGTCTGTCAATCAATCGGACCTATTCAACGATAAGAGATTTCTTGAAAGTGGCAGTGAATAAAGGAAAATTGGATGTTAGTAAATAGTCGTATGGAGAGTAATGCAAAACTAACAAAACAAATACCTTACGTCATACAACAACCTTTGGTTCGAATTCCTTCGTCACTAAATAATAACAGGAGCTGCCATAAGATTATTAAAACTCCCTTGGTGGTAAGACGCATTATAAGTTTAACGTAACTTTTTGGGAAATTTGAACATGGATGCATTCAACATACATTGTCATTAATAAATACGTAATATAATTATACAGATAGACTGTAATAAGACATACGAGCTAATACATGTTATATCTTGTAGACTGGACGCTGGCAGTAATGTTTTACTTAACGAGTTGCCAAAAGAGAAAGGAAAGACATACGGGGCGCTGTTACACTAAGGTCTTTTACAAATTGCATGCATGAAGCAGTTAAACTTTAAAAAATCATGTAGAAAATACACATTTTTTAATTCCTATATACCCGTACACGGGCAAAAACCCACGAAACTGCGTATGGAGGATCGACATAATGCCATGAATTATATGCATTAAAACTTAACTACCACAACAGCTATAAAATGAGACGAGTGCTGGCCTATGCATGAAATAAACTGCCAGATGATGAAACTGAATTTGTAAACATTGGATATGTTGAAGTGTTATGAATATTTCACACTCGCCGAACAATTCGGTCGTTGACCCTTTGGAAATTCCCTTATGCTCCGGGATGTACTGCACTATCATATAACCTTATCTTGTTTCCCAAGACTTTACATCACTAAAAGGTATGCGCTCTCGGTATCCCCGAGCCCGACAACAATTTACTCATAGTTGCTTTGTTTAGCTTCTGATATTAAGATTTGTAATTTATCACTTCAGTGGAAGCATACAATTTACTCTCTAATTATGAGGAAACTAAACAAATAAATTCCTGTGGTGCAATCTTACCCAATATTACTTGGAAATACCGTGGGTAGTTATTGTGTAGTAGGTATCAACAAGAAATATAGTGCTGAATAATCTACCTACGCTAAAATAGCCGAGTGAGCTTTTATGCTGTAGTAGTATTGTAGTAGTATTTTTTGTATGGCGCTTAGACTTATTAAACAGAGCGTAACATTAAAACCATTATTTGGATAATTACATTAACTGTGCCTCGTGATGGGTAACGGTCTCGCTACTGTTTTATGTGTTTATTTCATTTAGGCATAGTCTGCGTCTAGTAAAATAACTATGTTTGTATAGTTGTGTATTTTATGAATATAATTGCATAGATGATAGAATTGATATAATTTCGCTTTTAAATGTAGCAGTCAATTGACATTTAACATTTTTCGGTATCTATCGAGGTCACAACATTTTTGAACGTGAATTCTAACTTGTATATCAACAATTATGGTTGGTTGATGAATTACTAAATTTAATATGATTGTGTATACAGTTTCTCATATAGTAGTCGCATAGTAAGTTTCTTAACAAAAAGGATAGACTTTAAATGTCAGTTGTTGAATCAGTAGCGTTCGAACGCAATCAGGGTCGCGACCTTCGGGCGTCGAAAGGCCAATGTTCTGTGATGTTTGTGTAAAACCTAGAATTGGCGTTGAACCTGACGGCCTCGCCCACATAACCATCCTTTACGCCAGATAAAGTGACTCGCTTGTGTACCAACTTTCAGCATCCATCTTATTAAAAGACAACTCCCGGGCACAATTTGTTATGTACTAGATAGATAGATAGTTAAATAACACTTTATTGCACATTTGCAACATAAACATAGCATAAAGGAGAAATTATATAAAACACATACAATTTGTTAATGTGGACCAGTTTATTAACAACTGGAACCATTCCGTGTGGTGACGAATTTAGAATACATAGAGTCGCCACTCCATTTTATCCTGAGGATGTCGTGAGAGCCGACAAAACGAAATGGTAAGGCCGAAAATTTAGCCGCAAGAGAAGGAAAATTTGTTACGAAACCCTATGCCAATGCCGTCGGGCTACCGTGGCACGGTAAGCTAATTACCCTCCATGTAGTTGGAAGAGGCCTGACTCAGCAGTGGGGCATTTACGGGCTGAGTAGTACAAGTAGACCCAGTAGGTACGGTACAAATTATATTTTCAAATTACACCGAGAACCAGATGAACTATTATAACTTTAGCTTCATTGTATTTCTGTCTATTTGTTTGAATGAATGTTTATTGTCCATTACACGACAGACTTTTGTTTGATAATATCTACATACGAAATGTTGCAATCACAAATTATTGACAAGTCGGCAGAGCCATTCACTAAGAAAGAACATGGGGTAAAAATAGTAGGAATACCTAAAACCATTCAAAGAAATAAAATGTTTAGCGTTTTCATGTTATGCTTTGGACTACCGTGAAAATCAGTCAAACATGTTAACTAGATCGGTTAAGAATTTTGACTGCACCATAACACAGGTACCTATGCCATAAGTTATTTTTTATGCCGGAAGTAGCTATAAATAAAACATCTTGTGTATGACGTATGGCGTTTGTCAAGAATTATAATGAGTCATGACAGTATCAATTATAGAGCTGTGTCAACACTACAGATTATACAATAACATTGCTTTTAACTAGTAGTTTTAACTTATAATCCATCCATCTCTTTTAAAATCCCTTGCGTCCACCCACATTCGTGCTGAAACTACCACCGGTTCGGAATGCTGCTCCAAAGAGAACGAATAAAGAATAGAATAGAGATTCGATCAGCACGTAAAGTACACTCCTATGAATTAGAGTAAAATAGTATCTGTGGTCTTATTTCAAATAAACGTTCAATCAAAGACACCCGTGGCCACTTCGTAACATATCCTCGTTGGAGCTCCTATAAATTATGGTGTATTCGTTATGGAATGTAAGTACCCTAAATGTTGCAGACATTCAAGTAAAATTTTACTACCGGGATTCAGAACCCTGTGACGTGCTAATATTAGTTCGTTGGCCGGCGCTTTATCGATCCGTGACGTCACTCGACACAGGGGAAGTTACGTCGCGTGTACCCTGCGTGAAATGCGTTATTTCTCCCCTCTGCCTGCCGACCTCCTTTTTGTGTTTTGTTTATAAATTAACTAACCCTAGGTATAGTACTACCGTAGCAATGTATGCCCCGTAATCATAAAGCACACTCTAAAATGTTGAAAAATAAAGAACATAATTATTATAATCCATAAGACGACTGAGAAAAAAGAACAAATTTTAAGAAAAAACCCACCCCCAAACACACACTCCAATTTCAGAAGTGGCAAAAGCGGTAATTGTAATAAATTAGTTTTTCGCTGGTTGAGATGACTGAGATTGTGAAATCTCATTGCGATTCATGTTGAAACGATGATGTTTGAATTTCAATGATCGATGCATGGAATGACATCTAATAAAATCGATGGCACCTATTAAGACGCGCTTCCGGAAATATAAAACAGACAACTGTTTATTTTTACTAACACCCGTGACTTCATGCGCTTGAAATTTAATTCCAAAGTTTGTTAATCTACGTTTAGAAATTCTTTTAATATCAATGGTGGTTACCCAACATTCTCTCCTACAATTGAAATTCTTTATGAAATGAATGGTGGTTACCACACATTATCTCCTACTTATCTCTCCTACATTTTCTATGACTAACCTGAAGTCCTCACAAAGGCACAGATTATTTATTATATATATTTTTTAATATAAGATCTCTAAACTCACGTACGTACAAAATATAATATAGATCTGTTATTTTGGTGTTATAGTTTGAAACTTAGTTTTTATTTATTAGTTTAAACGTAGATAAATCGTTGACCTAACCTACTGTTCAGTGGCTGTTCTTATCGAGCAACAAAACGGCATTAGATGTACACATGTGGCTAAAATTACAATTTTATCAAGTATTTTCTGTAATAACTGCTCGTCTCCATTCAAACTCAAACTCAAAAGGAACTTTATTTACGTAGGTTTCATCACAAAACTCTTATAAATCGTCATATTTACAAACACCATTATCATCTTACAGCCCCTGTCCCACACTAGGTGGTAGTCTCCACACACACCTATCAGTCGTCATACCTACATTCACACCTTTCACACACAACTCCTCATTCCTGCAATCCCTCCATCTCCCCTGATCGCTCACAATCCCTATATGTTCACTCACATTCATGCCGAAACTACCACCGGTTCGGAAGGCTGCTCTACAGAGAAGAGCCGGCAAGAAACTCTGTAGTTGCTTTTTTTAAATTATTGTTCGTTTACAAAAAGCACTAAACAGCATAGTGAGAGCAAGTTCGCAAGATGAGAGAAACACGCTACATGTTTACGCAATGAATGACGGATAGACCTTGACAGAGCCAATAAAAAAAAAAAACAAATCCGCGATTAAAGGTCTCCATTGCGTCATTGCTCACACATACAGTGTACAATATATGACATTTTCTAAATGCTACGTACAAAATATTTCGCCAATGAGATATAGTATTGAAGGGGCCAAAGGAACAGAGCACAGGCACAAAATGACAGTTACTTCCAGGCATCATTATCACACATATAGTCGTTGACGCGGTAGTACCCTTTATTAATTAGTGTAGTTTTAACAAAATTTTTGAACTTTATGAAGGGTAGATTTACAATAGCGTCAGGAATTTTATTGTACAGGCGAACACCGAGGCCTGCAAAAGATCCATGGGCTTTTTGCAGTCTGTGGTGAGGTATCATTAGTTTATGCCCATTTCTTGTACGGATAGTGGACGTAGTGACATCACAGTTGGTCTTATACTGACTGATATTCTGTCTCACAAATAAGATATTAGCAAGGATAAACTGCGATGCCACAGTCAAAATTCATCACAAAACTTATTTCTAAGTGATTCCTTGGGTCCTAGATTGTAAATGGAACGCACAGCACGCTTTTGTAATACAAATACAGTTTCAATGTCTGCGGCGTTGCCCCAAAGCAAAATACCATATGACATGACGCTATGGAAGTAACCAAAGTAGACAAGTCTCGCGGTATCCACGTCGGTGAGCCGTCTTACCTGTCTCACAGCATAAGCTGCTGAACTAAGTTTATCAGCGAGTTTATGAATGTGGGGCCTCCATTGTAACTTGGAATCTAAAGTAATGCCCAAAAACTTTGTAGATTCTTCTAGGTCCAAATTTTTGTCATTTAATATCAATTTAGTAACGCTACTTTTTGAGTAAGAGGTAGTAAACCTAATGCATTTGGTCTTAGCTGCATTCAACAATAAATTGTTTACAGTGAACCACTGAGATATTTGCACGAGTGCGCTATTTACATCGTCAAAATTTGTTTTCTTACGGTCAACTTTAAAAATAAGCGATGTATCATCAGCAAATAGAACAATGTTACAAATATCTTTTACAAAGAAGGCGAGATCGTTTATATAAATAAGAAATAAAAACGGACCCAGAATAGACCCCTGTGGCACGCCCATTGTTACTGTCGAACCAGTAGATTTGACTCCATTTATGTCCACAAACTGCATTCTGCTACTCAAGTATGACGCAAGGAGATTAAGCGCGTTAAACTTGATACCATAGTGTTGTAGCTTTCTCAAAAGAGTGTTGTGATGTACACAACGAAAGCTAAAGCATTAGCGTTATATATAACGTACAAAGATATCCCAAATATACAGAACAAACATCTTAACTATTAAAAAAACCATCCAAAAAGGACATATTATAATCATTGCCGTCAAGAAATTTATTTTCAAAAAGAGATCAATAATATGCCTCTTTGCAAGAGGTGATGAATATTGCATTTTGAACATAAAATACAATGTAATATGTTTACTTTTGCTCTAAGATACCGAATATTGATTTGAATTTTGAATTCCTAAAGGGCCTGAGCGAGCACACCGCGCACTGACCTCGACTTTTTCTGCAATTTTGTAGAATCTACCCAAAGGCAAGGTTTTATGGTCAATGAGATGGAGAACGTCCCGCTCAGTAATGGTTCATCATGGTCTTAGATGACGATAATGAACGACAAAGGTAAATATTTTTGTAAAAATTCAGCCATATCTCCATCAATAGTTGTTGTTGATATGTACTTTGGTTATTCGACACGATTGTTCTCCGGGATCGTCTCATGGATCTTAAAAGGTACTTATTTATTGATCTCGGTCCAGTAATTTCGTTTTAAAATTGAAATAAGTGACATACTTTGTGTATCTAGATTCTAGCACAATACAATTATTTTTGAGAATATTTGTCATTTTTTGGAATACATAAAATACATACATCCGCCCGATCATTCATTTAAATATATATAAAAAAGGCTACCTAAATTATACTTTATTATTTAATTTAATTTTAAAAATACTTATGCTCAACAACAGCACCTCAACGTCAAGCGTAAAAGTCGTCGCATTCAGATCATCTAGTGTGCGTAGGTCTTAACTTGCTTATCTCTAGTGCGATAAGGTCTTATCTTACTTAACACTAATGAGCGTAGGCCCTAAGTTGCTTTTTTTTTTAATATCTATTGCCAGCATAGCGCGTCTAATTTTGAAGATACGTGGTTGTTGTTGTTTGTTTAACAAGGATAGGCAAGTCCCATCATAATGTTAATACACGAGGTGTGTATAAAATATTGTAATTTAAATAATGTTTAAACTCACCTATAACGGCCAGTGCCACGAGGGCTATAAATCCGGTTATTGCCATGTTTGTGCACTTGGACACTTCACAGATCACTTTTGTTGCTTGCAGTACACAAAACAAAAATCCACCATACAAAATATATAAACTGGAAGGCCGCTACGCGGCGGGGCTATGCCCGGTTCTGAAACAAAGAGAAAGACATTAAATAAGTATTCATAGTCACTTAGTAATAGTAATGGTCTAGGGGTTAGATGTGCTGCCTTTGGATCGCGGGTCTCCGGTTGGATTCCGGGGTCGGGCAAGTCTCTATGTGTAAACCAAAGGCACTAACTCCGAGCCTGGGTGTCATTTGTATTCATGATTTATATGTTTGTAAACTGTCCCCACGATACAGGTTATACCTAGTACAGGAGACTGGTTTTTTTTAATAATTACGTAAATATTATAAACATAAATAATTACTTTGGTTGCATACTGGTTTGTAGTTTCAATCACGTTAGATACGAAATAGGAAAGTCATGGTAGATAGTAATGTTGTTTTTGGAGGCCAAAAAAAGCTATATACATATGGAACTGCCATTAGCTTATTTTAGGGCTATAAGACTTATTTTCAAATAATAAGTTGATACAAATATTTGGTGGGGAGCAAAGGCGGAACTACCAGGGTGAATCAAAAAGTTCTTAGAAGTGCATATATATGAAACCTTTTTGGATCAAGTTCGATATTCAAATTAAAGAGTGTCTATCACACTATATTTATGCAGACTGTCACTTGTTTTTGTCAGTTCGTTCGCATGTAATAAATTTTTTTGTGCAACGAGTTGCTAAAAAGTCAAAATTATGGATAAAAGTGAGTTACGTGCGGTGATAAAATATCTCAGTTTGAAAAAAATGTCTACGAAGGAAATTTTTTTGGACATTCAGCAGACATTAGGGGGTGATGCTGTACCCTATTCTACGGTTGCGTACTGGGTGGCTGAATTTAAAAGAGGTAGATCAAGCTGTAAAGATGACCCGCGTTCTGGGCGGCCTTCAACCTCCGTTACAGAAGAAAATGTCAAAAAGGTTGAGAATCTGGTTTTGGAAGACAGAAGAATGACTATAAAACATATAGCTGAGATCCTAAAGATATCTTTTGGTAGCGTTCAATCCATTTTAATTGATTCACTGGGGTTCAAAAAAGTGTCTGCAAGATGGGTGCCACGAATGTTAACCGACGAAAACAAAAAGCGACGTTTGGAAATTTCCAAGCGTAATCTCGAAATGTTCCAGCGTGATTCGGATAATTTTTGCCGTCGTCTTGTCACCATGGATGAAACGTGGGTCCACCATTTTGATCCTGAAACTAAAAGACAAAGCATGTCTTGGAAACGACCATCCTCTCCATCCATTAAGAAATTTCGAGTTGCTCCTTCCGCTGGCAAAGTTATGGCCTCTGTGTTCTGGGATAGTGAAGGAATCCTTTTTATTGATTACATGCCAAAAGGCCAGACGATAACTGGACCCTATTATGCAAATTTAATCCCGAAAGTGCGTGAAGCGATTAAAGAAAAACGTCGTGGAAAACTGTCGTTGGGCGTGTTGTTCCTTCAAGATAACGCTCCTGCCCATCGATCGGAAGTTGCGCTCAACGCAATCCGCTGTGCTGGCTTCAATCTCCTTGACCACCCACCATATTCTCCGGACTTAGCCCCAAGTGATTTTCACTTATTTCCAAAATTAAAAGAGGAAATTCGTGGAACAAAATTTCACGATAATGACGCGGTTATAGCTGCCGTAGAGGACTTTTTCGAGAGTCAAGAAAATATTTTTTTTTCACAAGGAATAAGGAAGTTAGAAACGCGTTATTCTAAATGCATTGCATTGGAGGGAGATTATGTAGAAAAATAAAATATTATTATTTAAATCTTTGCATTTTTTAATATTGATTCCAAGAATTTTTTGATTCACCCTCGTATGCTCAGTCACGCAAGGATATAGTGATTTTGGTTGTGCAAGTGCGACCGTATTTTGTTCACGCACAGTTAAATGGGACCTTCGAACAAAACAACTTTTAGCACTTAAAGAAATAAAATACTAAGTAGTACCATATACTAAAGGTGCTTTAGTTCTTTGAGCGATAAAAAAGACTCTACTTGCAAAGTTCCCAAATTCCAACGCTTAAAGAGTTCAAGGGCGTTCAACTTTATTTCAGTAGTGAGCATCGTGCTGCATGTTTATTATTCCCTTCCTGTAATTTATTGAAAAGGGGCTTGAGTTTGCAGAGAGTAGTGTAAAAGGTTTTAAGTAAATATAATAAGATTTAACTGTATAATTATTAGGGGTCGCGCCCTGGCCACGGAGCATGCTCCCGTAATGGGAGTGAATCCCGTGGCCCTGGTTTGGGCAGTCGAGGATCGCCGTCGGTTTTAGTGGGTAGGTCGGGGCGCAATTCACCATCTCTACGCGCCCCGGAGTCCCACATACCCCGGCCTGTTCCCAACGGCCGGGTATCCATGAGGATCTCCGACGTAAAAAAAAAAAAAAATGGGTCGCTTCCTCTTTTGTTGATCCGATAGGCAAAATTTTTCCAGATCCATACGACTGAGTTGGTATATTATCACTACATAGTATAAAACAAAGTCGCTGTCGTCTGTCCGTCCCTATGTATGGTTAAATATTTAAAACTACGCAACGGAATTTGATGCGGTTTTTTTTTAATAGATAGAGTGATCCAAGAGGAAGGTTTATTTGTATAACCCACCCCCGCTTTGCACGGGCGAAGCCGGGGCGGGCCACTAGTTAAAATATAAAATACTACTCAGAATGCTCAGCCCATAGATGACTCACTGCTCAGTAGGACCTCGCCAGTTACATGGAGGACTTTAGTATTATTATATCTGTGCATGGAGGGTAATTAGCCAACTGTGCCACGCTAGCCAGACGGATTGGCACAGAGTTTCGGATCAAGTTTTCCTTCTCTTGTGTCTAGGTTATCGGCCTTGTAATTTTCTTTTGTGGGCTCTTACAACACCCTTAGGACGTAATGAGGTAGTGAAACTATGTATTCTTAAACCGTCACCACGACGTCACGGACATTGCTATGTATGAAACATGAACTGTTTTTTCTGTATTTAACCCTCGTAGAAAAGAGAGGTATTCGCTTGATTGATCGATCGAGTTTGATGAGCCTTTTTTTATATAGTGGGGGAAACCTTTTATAAGTCCCCAGCCCAGGGACTGGGCTGGGGTATGTGGGAGTCCCGGTCGCGATGAGATGGTGATTGCGAACGGTTTACTCACTAAAACCTACCACTAATTGTCTGCGCGGGCCACCTGTCGTTTGGAAAGAGTTTGATGAGCCTGTTAAGGGAGCGCCTGAGCGGAGGAGCCTATTTAAACATATTTTATTTAAAAGCTAAACTTTGGTGTTTTAGTTTACCAGATAAGCAAATCGATCACGTACAATACCCGATATAACTTCTGGTGTTATAATAGCTGATACTGTAACAGCACTGTATGGATAGAAACACGTCTAGGTCGAGGCTGCAGGTCTTGAATTTGTCGTTATAAACACAGGACATAGCAGACTAGCTTGGTATAAATTAACCATATGCACAGTTTAACATTTCGCCGCACAGTTCGCGTTTACAATGACATCATCGTAAAATATGACTGAGACCGAGTGGTCTAGCTAGAACTTTTCAAGTAGATGGGCGTCATCTTAAATGTACTTACATTTTTTCAAAAGATTCAGTAAGTAATATGCTCTGAAGCGGTATAGATTTCCCTGAGTGAATTTAGTTCTAGAAGCCTCTAAGCCTACTTATATCGCAATTTCTTTCGTTAGTGCTGACTCAGTACCAAGTTCCTCTGAGAAGATCTTGTACTCAAATATATTTTTCAGCTTTGAGTACCATTTATTATCTAGCGTCATCATTAACTAGTGTGTGTGTGTGTGCGTGCGTGTAAACTTTAGTAATTACGAAGTACTCACACAGACACCGATAGACTGCGAAATAGATCAGACTCTACAAGTCCACAACTTAAAAATATATTTTTCATGAAACTGTCACTCTACATCATGGAAGTATAAAAAAAGTATATTTTTTTATTCTTTTTCGTATATTCTTTTTTTATACGTCCATGCTCTACATACAGTAGGTATATTCTTGGCAACTATTGATATAGCAGATATCTAAAATCCTTGAACTTATGTTATCGTAAGTGCGTAATGTAACAATACCAACAGAAAATTAAGACAATATAAAACCAGGCACAATAATTCTAGTTAAACAGAAGAGAAGTCGGTGACTAAATTAATTATGAGTAATATAAACTACTAACTTACGTACCGAGTTGAACGTTTCATCATCGCCTTACAAAAGACTTACGACTGGATTTTATGCTTTGTCTTTTCCTTTAGTCAGCTTTTAAGACAACCTCGTTATCGAATAGGATGAAGACAATGTGTTACGAGACTATTTTGATAGTGGTTTTTATAATTTCCAAAATAGGTTCGCAAATATGTAGTGACAGGAAGATGGTAATTCAATGACTAAACAATTACGTCTGTCTCGCATGATAATTTATGTTGGTACAACAGCTTAGCTTCCTTGCCGCAAGGGGCACATCCACCTTACTAAATGGTTCACAAGTAACCTCGTTCATGAGTGACGGAAGACTATTTTGGGCACCATTATCCAGAAATGGCTTCGCGCCGCTCGTGTTTGGATTCAACGAATGAACGTTCGGCTAGTACGTATATCAAGAACGTGAACTGAAATCATATCAACTGTACCATTCCATTGGGGTTTAGCTTCTTTAACTAATACAGGGTGTTACACCCTGTATTAGTTAAACACAAGGAGCATATTGCCCAGAAGAGTGAGGTTAAAAGTGTAAAATCACTAACTAGTAAAATACTATATTTATTAATTCAGATGGGTGCAAAATTTTACCAAAAAATAAAGCATTTTATAAAATTTGGGAATTAATCAATGAAGTGCCATTGTGTCTAGACAAGTCAAGTCTTTGAGAACCCAAAAAGCATGGTAGACGCCGACCAACCTTGTAATATAATAATAACGATAGCTACAACACTTTTGTAAAAAAAACATTACGCTCGATAACGTCGTCTTAATCAAAATATCTATAGTTCCCATAATATTTAGTCCGGGGTCCCCCGTACATTGATTTCACTTGATTACTATCAAGCTAATTTTTCGTGAGTAGCTTCATTTTCATGAGACGCCCAACATTTTCTTGTCTACAACTCATGACTGTGGTAGCTAACAGAGGTAGCAAGGGTGAAATATGTTGATTTTATGATTCAAAAAAATTTATTACTAACCGGGTGCTTTTTGGTATATCTGATGATAATTATCTAAATTATTCGAAAATGTATTTGTCCTACAAAATGTGTGGTTTGATCAAAGAGTCCTCCACCTCCAATATGTATGGATAACGAGGTCATCAAAAATGATTACTAACCAGCTGGTTTTTTTTTATTTACTTAATAAATATGTATATTATTTAATCGTCATATTGTCCTACAAGTTGCGTGGTACGTTATCCCGGTCCTACACTCAAAAGTTGTTCTACAGATCATAGAAAAAAAATTATTACTATCAAGCTGAATCTTTGTGAATAGCTTTGTTTTGATGAGACGCCCAACATTTTCTTGTCGACATCTCTTGATTGTGGTAGCTAACAGAGGTAGCAAAGGTTAAATATGTTGATTTAATGATTCTAAAAAAATTATTACTAACCGCGTGATTTTTGGTATATCTGATGAGAACTATCTAAATTATTCGAAAATGTATTTGTCCTACAAAATGTATGGTTTGATCAAAGAGTCCTCCACTTTAAAAATTTATCAGATGAATCTGATGAATATACATTTTTTTTTAAGTAAAAGTTATTTAAGTTAATAAAAAAGATGTTTTCACTGTATCATAAGTTATAAGTAGGAAAACGAAAAAATTACAATTTTTATCGGACTCGCGTTACATACCTGTTTTCTTGTAGGACATTGTATCATTTGGGCAGAGAATACACTAACCTATCATGTAAAATTATTGTCCTACAGTTAGTGATGACAAAATGGGTCTTGTGGTTTTAACAACTTTTGAGCGTAGGACCGGGATAACGTACCACGCAACTTGTAGGACAATATGACGGTTAAATAATATACATATTTATTAAGTAAATAAAAAAAAACCAGCTGGTTAGTAATCATTTTTTATGACCTCGTTATCCATACATATTGGAGGTGGAGGACTCTTTGATCAAACCACACATTTTGTAGGACAAATACATTTTCGAATAATTTAGATAATTATCATCAGATATACCAAAAAGCACCCGGTTAGTAATAAATTTTTTTGAATCATAAAATCAACATATTTCACCCTTGCTACCTCTGTTAGCTACCACAATCAAGAGTTGTCGACAAGAAAATGTTGGGCGTCTCATGAAAATGAAGCTACTCACGAAAAATTAGCTTGATAGTAATCAAGTGAAAACAATGTACCGGGGATCCCGGACTAATTGCTCTATCAATTTAATATTTATAATCTGTACTTTAATGCTTTTTATTGTTTTCTATAGCGCTACCTGCTAACATTTAACTTCTTAACACTAACGCAACTTATAACCAATTATTTTAACTTTCATAATCACACGAACTTTTCTAACACAACACACTTGTCATTGGCAAAATCATCGGTATAACGATGGAAGCCAAAACCTAAAATAAGAAGAAGAAGAACGTCGTCTTGTCGCTCTTATGAACGGAACATAGTAGAAGGTAGAAAAGTATTTAGAAAGAACTACAAATGTTGGCTAGCTAAGACTGAGGGCATATGACGTTGATTTTAAACTAGCTTTTGCGCGCGACTTCGCCCGCGTGGGCTTTGAACCCGCGTATCTCTATGCATTTTTTTTATGAACATAAAATCGGTTATTGTGACTAAACTATGATAGTTAGATATGTGCTCTCGCGGACTTTTTTGTAGATCTACAAACCCGTAGTACATCATTTTGTTCTATTGTTAATAGTTTTTGCAGCGCACGCATAAATTGGTTCTCGATTTTACACCTTGGTTTACATAATCGCAATTTTCATACGGATCCCTAATTCTTTTGAAAATAAAATATAGCCTATAACCTTCCTCGATAAATGGACAATCTAACACTGAAAGATTTTTTGAAATCGGTCCAGTAGTTCCTGAGATTAGCGCGTTCAAACAAACAAACAAACAAACTCTGCACCTTTATATATTAGTATAGAGTACTTAGTTTAATTAAATTATTATTTAATTAATTTGCGAAGTACATTTACGAAGAAATTAAAGATTTAGTTAGATTTATATGTCGCTGCTTTAATTTGTTCACGATATAAATATTTACAGATTGCTGCATGCAATGCATAGCACGGAATGAACATTTGTCGCTTACAGAATTATTGGTAGTATAGACAAGTATGCTTTGTAAAATACATCATTAAGTACAATAACGTCAATATTTGTACACGTTTTATTAGCTTTTTTCTGCCACACGCAACTGCCAACTGGTAGTCATAACCTGTTTTATCACCTTGTCGCCGATAGTGCAATTTGTATCTTATCGAACCAGCCAGTTAATGACATTGAACAATCCGCATATATTCTCCTGAGAACACCAAAACAATTCGGAAAACTGTAATTGTATAGTCTACTACCCAGACAGGCGCATATACAACGTGCCTTCACAATTCTTATAGATATAAGGCTCTATAAGCCACATCGACTTGCCTCCAGGCTGTCTGGGTAGTTGCAGTCTCCCCCTCCTCCCGCTAAAAGGGGGTAGTCAACTTTTTCTCCATCCCTCAATATACCTCCCACGCAGGAATACGTCCAACACAGGTAAAGAGGCGTGGCCGTTCGCTTATTCGATTTCGCTTAGAATAAAATCTTTATTTATTGTTAGGGAAATAACTTCATGCCTCGAACGGCATGGATTAACGATAAATACTTAGACCTGCAACATATTTGTTCACAAATAGAACATAATTCAGAGGAAGCTACTTGATTGAGTCAGCACTGAATTGAAAAATTGACCCGTACTTATGAACCTTAACGGCAGCGGTGTTTTGTTAGACATACCAACTTATATTTCCAAGCAATGTATTTAACGTCATAGATTACGATGATTCATTATTTTACAATAAGAGGATTCTGTAATAATTGTAAAGCCCTCTTAGTTTGTAAGGTCTTTTACCTGGCATTCATATAAAAACGGGTCGCATCTGCTGGTGTTCGACCGCTTTGCACCTGCCGTTATTAAGGCACAAGATTTTGGAAGGAACTTGTCGATAAAAAAATGTATTCTTGTCGAATGCAGACAATTTCCAAATTTAAATCATGTTCACCAGGAGTGTGTAATAAATGGGGAAAGGTCGGCGCGGATGGTACCTACTTGTAGGACTGTCTTCGTTGAAACTGAATGGCTAACAAAACAATAGCTAGGCAGCAACTATGCTGGTAGGTAATTCTTTGATAGGTACATACAGAGATATATATTCTGCAATGACTATCGTACTCTGATTAAATGACCGCGAAATTTATGGAGAGACCGGTTTTCCTAAGCGAAAGCTAGACAGGTCTATTTTGATCCAACTTGTTTGCGAAGATTTCGTGGTAAGATAGTGCAAAGATTAATTGTGGATTCCAGGAATTCCCTCAATAACGTAAACACTGTAGGTATTATAAGAGTCGAGATTAAGAATGAAAAAAAAAAAACAATGACTTGAGCAAGAACTTATATATAGCAGACGATTTAAAGTGGCTCTACCACCACCAGAAAGATTGCGTTTAGTCATCCGCGAGTATCTCTTGTGCCATAATATGTAACAATGTAAGACCAAAGTACGTAGCTAAGAGGAAATGTAAGATATTCAGATCGTAATGAATTGGCTATGTGTGAAATATTCAGGACACACCACGTGCTACGACTACGGATGCGTATGAATCACCAGAGTAATTTCGAATTCCTCGAAGAATTTCCATAACATACGTTATATCTTAATGCATAAATAAGCTCTACAAAATATTACGAATTCGAACTAAATTATCGATCACATCAATGGTAAGACATAAAATTTACAAAAATCTATGCGGATGAAGCCCAAAATTGTTACGAGCCATGCAAGTTGATTTCGTTACGCGAATTTTTAAGATGCGAATCAGATCGATAATTGCTAAACAAGAGACTAGGCGCAGTTTCTCAATATCCGCCGCCCACAGATATTATAATGTTGATCTATGAATTAAAATGTCCTCGTATTAAATAATACCAGATAATGGGTACAATATAAAACCTTATAAGATCAAAAGAAAATAAAATATAACAAATTATATTAGTATAGACGTAGAAGTAGTAAGCAATTTGGACGTATTCAAGGAACTCTTCACAGAGCAATAAGGGAATGTTGTTGATATCATAAACGATATTTACTTGCATTATTGATTATGTGTACTGATATATTACGGCTATTATAATCGGAGGACACAATTAGCCGATATAAAGCAAGCGAGTCTACATCACGCGGCCAAGACAACATCGTTATCGATCGTGGTCGCGCATTCGTCGAGCCGGTACTATTTGCGAATACTGTTTTGTAACTTAAAAACACTATAAAAGCGAGGTATTTACGCGTCGATTGTTAAGAATAGTTACCTGAAAGGATCGAAGGGCAGCTAAGCGCAGCACCCACAACACTGATACCACAACACACGCGAAAAGACGAGTGGCGACTACCAACCCGCCCGAGCAACCGACGCGGTATGAGAGCAATTCGTGCCGATTACAACCGACCACAGAAAAGGATGCACGCATATATCTTATCCTGTCTTCAATAGAGGCGGTCCGGGACGAGGAGGGACCGTTCGATTTCTTCGCGAGGGTCGCAGGATCTGTATAACGAATGCGCGGACAGGAAATTCGTTGTGACGGCATTTATTCAGGCTAAATGTTCATGAGTCTGCAGTTTGTTTTAAGGGATCAGCAGATCGATTGAGTGTGGTGACGGATTTAGCATACTAAAACTCAAACTCAAAAGGAACTTTATTTACGTAGGTTTCATCACAAACCTCTTATAAATCGTCATATTTATAAATACCATTATCATCTTACGGCCCCTGTCCCACACTAGGTGGTAGTCTCCACACACACCTATCAGTCGTCATATAACTACAATCCCTCCATCACCCCAGATCACTCACAATACCTGCGTTCACTCACATTCATGCCGAAACTACCACCGGTTCGGAAGGCTGCTCTACAGAGAAGAGCCGGCAAGAAACTCTGTACTTGCTTTTATTTTTAAAATATAGATAAACTTTACCAAAAGCACTAAACAGCATAGTGAGAGCAAGGTGTCACCACCACAGTTCATCCTGAGGGTGTCGTAAGAGCCGACAAAAGCAAATGACAAGGCTGAAAACCTAGCCGCAAGAGAAAGAGAAGTTGATATGAAACTTTTTTTTTTTTTGTTCGCCCGGGGTCAAATCCTTTATGGACTATCCCCCAGGGTGGGGGCCTGCCCACTAAACATCCCCGGAGTGCTCCCACTCGCGTCCTGTTGCGGCATTGTGGGATCTGGTGCAGAACCACGCCGCCGCAGACAAGGAGGCCCACCTCCACACCTCATTGATACGAAACCCTGTGCCAACCCGTCTACCCAGCGTGGCACAGTAGGCTAATGACACTCCCTGTAATGAGAGGAAGCTTGACGCAGCAGTGGGTCATTTATGGGCTGAGTAGTAGTAGTAGATCGATTGAGTCCCTTGCATTTAGCAGGAGAAAAATTGTATAAGCAGCTCATACACAGATTACAGCCTTCTTTACGACTGGTATAGAGCATGTATAGAGTATTTATTACACTCACTGTAGTTTATTAAAGAAAATATGGAATTCCTAACGATAATATGGAAAACCTAAGTGAAGGAATAATGAGAGAAAAGTCTAATAGTCCAGGAGTTGACTTCACAACTGAAACTGTTTCAAACATGTCTATAAATAGTTATTAATTGGACTATGGTACATTATTATAGCATACTTGTTAGTAACGATTGCAACTTATTGTTTATTGAATATTGTATCTAATAAATAAAAGCGGTAAAAATCTCGAAAAAAAAACCATAAAAGTAAATAACAGGCTAAAACAAAATACATATGGTATTTAGAGTTGTATAATTTTCATCTTACCCCCTTATAATTAAGTTTTTGTATCAAGGTATAGTTATGAACTAACTATAGTGTCAGTATGAAACGGTTTAATGATGTCACCTAATATGTATAATGATTAAAACGTCGTAAAGTTCTGTAATTTATTTATTGGCTTAATAATAAAAAATAACATCGATATTATGAATAGAAATTGTAATAGCAGCAAGTTTTATTATATTTAATAATTTCTACAGTACAGAGTTTATAAACTTTTGACAATGTAATACAAAAATAACTCCTAATTATGTTTATGAACTTTAAATTGTTCTTTACTTTTAAAGAACATATATGGCACATAAAAATAAATTTCCTTAGATTTAAAATATATCTTATTCTATAAAAGCAACATTATTATCTGAGAGTTAGGAACATACTATGGTTACTGTAAATATACTTTTGAGCTATATAATATTTAATAAAATGGTTAGATCAATATTACAACAACAACAATCTACTTTCTACATCTAAATCATGTATTACAGGGACAAAATCTAATATGTAGTCACACGAGTTATTATAATGTGTATAATAATATCTATCACATAATGAAAAACAGCATCGCTTAGATAAGTATAAAAATTTTACCGCCAAAAAATTATGTTAAATTTATAATGATATCGATGATCGAAATAGTAAAACAACAATAATAAATATTTTTATAAATCTAGGTATGTTAACAATGTTATTTAGTTAAAATGCAAGTTGTTACGGTTAAATGATTTTTAATTTGTGTATTGAAAATATTTAACAATACTTGTTTAATATGTTAGACTCAGTACATTAAAGTACATATTAGTTTAAAAAAATCTACTCAGATGTCTTTTAAAATCAACAAGTAAAAATTTAATCGTGATTTTTTAAGGCTTATTACTAATTATTGGGTGGTTTCTAATACTAGATAAAAAATCGAGCGAACAAAGATGCCAGTGCTATATATTTTTTCAAATCAGTATGTTGACTTGAAAGTACTGGCGTGTGGGCAATAGAAATACAATTAAATATTACCGAAGTTTTAAACTTGTCGACTCCTCTTCAGCGAGTATTCACAGGCTGAGTAGTGGGTAGTCCACTTTTATTTGTTTAAGCGGCGGTCTCATGTGGAGTGGGCAGTTTCTCCCAAGATGGCTCGACGCCCCAAATCTCACGGGCGTATTCAGCGATCGTACGGTCGGAAGAGAACTTTCCAGAAGCCGCGATGTTCTCAATTGCCATTTCGGCCCATTTGGCGTGGTCCTGTAAACAAATTGCAAAAACAAATCTTGATCAACAAACAAACAAAATCGACGAAAAGTGTGCGAGTATCATATACGATGATCAGAATGAATTTAATATTTGTTTAAATCCTTAAATAAGTAGTCATTAAAACCACCATTTAGATGATTTTTGGTTAAGAATTTATTTTGTGTTTAGTGCATACATAAATGTAACTATGCTTTGTAGATGTGTCAAATAACAACAAAATCATCTAAACACAAAAAAGTCCCATCCATAAAATTTTAATTAAACACAGTTTTTTTCACATACATCAACAAAGATTCCGACGAAGTGAACCTTCTCATTTTTTAAGGTCGGTTAACCCCGTACGGTTTATCGGACCAAGAGTTTACGTTTAAAATAAAAGATCTTCGCTTGCCTTCTAAAATTTATTACCTGGTAGGCGTCAGCGACTTTCTGCTGTGCTTCAATGTACGCTTCATAGTCGGCCAAGTGCAAGAAACGGTCGTGCTGGAGAAGCACGTCTGCAATGTCCGCGAATCGACCGGGTTGCTCCGGCGAGAAGAATCCGCTGCGGATCTGTTCCACGCATTGACGAAGCTCTGGGTTGCCCTCGTAGTACTCATACGCGTTGTACCTGCAGAGTAATATTATTATAATACTAGCTGCGACTTCGTCTGCGTTGACATTAAATTAGGTAAGTTCCTTTTTTGAAAATAGATGTCGCTGCTTCAATTTTTAACGCAATATAACTAACTAACTAACTATAATGAATCGTTGATCACTTCAGTCAGAGTTATAATATTAGTGTGTCAGTTTTACGGTTTTACGTGTGGACTGGTGAAAGCAATATAAAAAAAAAAGTGAGCAACAAGCGAGGCTCGTGCTGAGACGCGAGCTTCACGAACGTAATACTGAGTGCAAAAAAAGTAATAGAACCTTTTTCATCTAAATTCGAAAGTAATGGCCTAATACGTAAGACTTTGTTCATCAAAAAGACCTTTCGACCACGATTGTCCAAGATCCGTCGGACACTCCAACTTACCCGCGTCGCTGCAAAGCCTCTACGTCGTCGACCCGCATGCCGAAAATGAACATGTTGTCTTCCCCGGCCTCCTCTGCCATCTCCACATTAGCGCCGTCCATAGTGCCAATAGTGAGAGCACCGTTCAACATGAACTTCATGTTGCCAGTACCAGAAGCTTCAGTACCGGCAGTTGAAATCTGTCAGAAAAGTGGATAAAAAATGCGACTTCTTTATGATAACTAGTGATGGGCCGAATTTCGGTATACAAGAGAGACATTCGGCACTAAAAAAGCCTGCTTGCACTATTTTGACTAGAATTAATAGAATATCTGTCATGACAGTAAAACAAAACCTCTATAGTAATAGAAACTAAGAAATAGTCTTCTTGTTTAGTCTTTTATGGCTATTTACAAAACCAACTTATAAGACCCCTATATGTATTAAATTGCCTATATTTCAAGTTAATTGACCTCACCCATACACTAATATTGGTTTTGCAGTATAAATAACTATGTCTAGATCAATGCTTTACCAATATCACGACCATTTAGTTTTGGAGACTCAAAAGATAAGTTAAGCATGTTATTTTCTTCTCAGCTCATCAACAAACCCATACAGTGCCACGCTAGTCGCCTTGAACGACACCAAAAATCCCATTATGTTACCTATTGAAAATCCGTAACTTTTTGTAAATTACTAGTATTGGGTTTACTTTTAAGTATTATCTTCAGATCATACCTGCTGACTGAGATCGGCTGCAGGCATAATGCGTTCGGCTAGCGTCACCCGGTAATTCTCCAAGTATATGAGCTTCAGCTTGTCTCCGACATCAGGGTCGTTGTTAACCTATCAACCAAATTAAGTAAGAATACACTTTTTTATTGTTTCATAAATAAATATTCACTTTAGTATTCGCGTATTATTATATTTAACAACCATGTATGGAATATTTGTCATACTATTTCAGAGTCCTTACAATTTATTTCATGAGAGTTTTTATGTATACAATAATTGTAATCGAAACGTCAAAATTCTCAACCGTACTTGAATCGGAATATAGTTCGACTTTGGGTTATGTCCTACGTAGACTATTATCACGAAGATATTACTTTAAATGGTATAATTGGGAGTGAAAGTAAATTTTCTATTACCATAGGTGTGACAAATACGCGACTAGAGTCAAGTGGATACATAAAAAACTAAACGTAACTAGTACTCACGGTGTTGCCAACAGCGCAAGCCAAAGCAATAATCTGCTTAGCAACATAGTATCCCGGGGCAGCTTTACCACCGATCATCACCGTCCTGGGAGTTATGGTCGCAGTAGGATCGCGCTTAATGCGGTTGTACAGCGTGATCACGTGCAGAATATTAAGAAGTTGTCGTTTGTATTCGTGGATCCTCTTCACTTGCACATCAAACATCGACGCTGGGTTGATCTTGACCCCAGTGTCCCTTTCAATCAGGGAAGCGAGCCTAAGTTTGTTCTCTTGCTTCACTTTCATTACAGCCCGCTGGAAAGCAGGGTCCTTTGCCCAGCGTTTGAGCCCCTGCAATTTCTCCAAATGGGTGGTCCAATCTTCCCCAATTTTGTCACAGATGATATCGGAAAGGCCAGGGTTGCAGAGCAAGAGCCAGCGGCGTGGTGTAATACCATTGGTTTTGTTCTGGAATTTTTCGGGCCACATTTCAAAGAAGTCGCGGAAGATAGTTTTCTTAAGGATATCCGAGTGAATGGCAGCGACACCGTTCACAACGTGCGAGCCTACGATACACAAGTTGGCCATGTTCACGCGTTTCTCTCCTTCCTCTTCGATGAGCGACATGCGCCTCATACGGTCGCTGTCACCCGGCCAGCGCTTCTGAACCTCCTGAAGGTGGAGGAAGTTAATATGGTAGATCAGCTGCATATGCCTGGGTAAGACATTTTCGAGCATCGAGCAAGGCCATCTTTCCAAAGCCTCCGGCAAAACTGTGTGATTGGTGTAAGCGCATGACTGAACAACCAATTTCCACGCTTCGTCGTATGGAACCTTCTCAATGTCAATCAAAACGCGTAGCAACTCTGGGATGGCTAGTGCGGGGTGGGTGTCATTTAGCTGGATAGCGACTTTTTCTGGAAGGCTGTCGAAGGTAGTCCTGACAGCTTCACGGGATCCAAACTTAGATGATTTGTAACGCCTAATGATGTCTTGGAGTGTAGCGGCGCACATGAAATATTCCTGACGAAGACGCAGTTCTTTGCCTTCGAAGAAATTATCATTGGGATACAGTACTCGGGAAATGTTTTCGGCGATGTTACGGTCAAGCACGGCTTGGATATAGTCACCGGAGTTAACTGAAAACAAAACGGTACTGATAATAATCTAATGTTTTGCCTAGCCATTGTAAGGGTACTTTATTGACATAATATGTGCTAGAAATGTATACATTTTATCGTTCAAGTAGTTTTAGTAAAAACATAGTGTAAAGCTGTTGTAAATGTGAGACATAAATTAAATCTAATCTAATTAAGTAAGCTATCGACTGGGGAATTTAAACGACACCCAGAATGTTCGGATTGAAAATCTACTTATATGGTAAATTTTCATTTCCAATGATCGACGTTGCTGGTGCTCGTCGCTAGATAGATTTATCGCTTAGACGCTTCATTACATTCATGACCAGAGATGGAACCGTGATATTTACCCTGTTACTTCTTAAGATAAAAATAAAAAGAATATATAATATCCTTGTACATTTCACACAACGCCATCTCGTCCCAAGCTAAGCAACTTAATGCTTGTGTTATGGTAACGAGATGGATGATAAACTACTTATAGGTATACATTTTTTTTGTAAATACATACATATGATAGATAGAAAAACACCCAGGCCCGGAACAAATACTTGTAGGTCGTACAAATATTTCTTCCGTGCGGGGATCGAACCCGCGACATGCTGCGCAGCAGTCGAATGCAATGCAATGCAATGAGAAAATACTGACAACATTAAATGTAGTGGCATTTCTGTACCAAGAATACTCACAGAATTTTAAGTTGAAGTCAACGGGGCTCTTGGCCGACCACAGACGCAAAGTGTTTACCACATTGTTATTGTATCCAGGAATCGGGTTATCGTACGGCATCGCGAAGACGACCTGGTAGAAAACAAGAACTTGATTGCCTAACTTACATGCCGTTGACATGTTTAGAACTTACTTACTAAACATGTCAACGGGACTAATAAAATAGGTATGATTTTCCCTAATTCACATTATATTTGGTTGATGAAGGATGTGGTTCATACAGTTTGAGGAGAATCTGGCATAATCTAGTGTCGTGGCCTAGTGGATAGTCTAAAAAGCTATTGATCTGCAAATTCCACAATGTATGGCGCTGCTGAAAGTAGGATAAGCATCCCACTTTCCTAGATAAGATGTTATGACATCTGATTTAGGTAGGGCAAGGGAAGCAAGTAGGCGCTGTCCTGCTGACATCTATGGCAGTCGATAGGAGAAAACGGGTAGTTGGTATACAAAAAATATTAATGGCAGTCCCATTGTATGGGTTTGGTAATTAGCCAAGTCAGGTAAGTCCCAATACCCCTCGACTGTGCTGCCACCTTGTTGTGGTGAAGGGGCTTGAGTGCTTCAATGATCTGTGTGGCCATACCGGCCAAGGCCTCCCATGCCGGGCGGGCCCACGGGGACAGGTGAGATGAAGAGCGGCACCCAGCGCCGCAGTGGACTGCGGCTCCAGGGACTCCTCTGTCCTCAGAGTTGCCCTGCGAGTCCTGGACCGCTGCGGTGCACCAACGCCCTCGAGTTGTCGCTAACCCGAGGGCTGACGGGCCTCCTTCTGCAAGGCCGTTATGTCGCAGAAGGGGGCTGCGGGGCGGGTCGCAAAGGAGGGAGCTCCGGCTGACCCGCGCCGCGGACGTAGGCAGGAGTGGAGGGGGGTCGTGACGATGCGAACCCCTTCTGCCCTCGTCTAAGAGGCCGGTGGTGGGACGGGGGAACCGCCACCGACGAAAGCCTCGATGACAGTCGCTTGCCCGTTGCGGGCACCACGCCGGGGCGTCACAGTAGAATGCGTTTACGCGAACTTGTGGCGCCCCAAGCGCGCCGTGTGCCACTAAAACCGCTGGGGTTTTAGTGGGTAGATGACCCTTGTCGGAGTCCCACATAATCACCGACCTCTCCCCCGGGGGGCGGTGGTATGCATAAAGCATTTACCCAGACAACAAAAAAAAAGGTAAGTCCGAATAAAACTGGGCAAAAGGCAAGCTAGATAATGAGGTTCATGAAGTTTAAGGTTCATACTGATGCTACTTGATCTTGGGACTGTGGTTGTTTGTGGGAATTCGGGCCGTGTCAACACAGTTCGCCTTGGGTAGGTACGGGTAGACACAGCTAACTTGTTTATCAATATGCCAAGTACATCCAATAATTCAAACAATGACAAGATATGAAATATCGTTTTGTTATGCATTACGCACATAAAGCGTCAAGTAGGTATTATAAGTGTGGTGGGTGGTGGATAATTTTTTACACAAAATCATTTGTGTTCATTGAATTGCTTAAAATATACTGGCTCATATTGTCTCTCACCGTTTACTGGTGTAGCGTAAAATTTGCATGAAAATGCATTTTTTTCTGCATGATCGTTGCGAGGTATATTTTTATAACATGTAAGTGTTAAATTGCGTTGGCAGTATGCCATAACGCAATTAAATTTAGATGAATATTCAAGAAACACACATTCTAAATATTGAGGCTATCGACCTCATATTGTCTTTTTCAATACTTTTCTTTTAGATTCTGTATAGTCTTGATCCCAGTTTATGGGTTGACAGTTTATGGATTTACCTACCTCATATTAGGATATTACATGATAGTAAAATTTGCTCCATTAAAAGGCTCAAAGTCACCCAAAGGGCAATGGAGAAGGAGTCCCCTGCGAGATAGAATTAATAAAGAAGAATGAGAAGACACGCAGTGAACGAGGGCTACCGACATAGCCTACAGGATTGCCAAACTTAAGCCGCAGTGGGTAGGGTACATAGCACGTAGGCCAATGTCGCAGAAAGTCCATATGTAAACATAACGTACGGCAAAGCGCAGTGTTGGTAGGCCTCCCAACCGGAATACGATAGAAGGCGGCTCAGGACCAGCCTTTGTAGAAATATTGTATTCTAACGTGCGAAACTACTTGATTAGGGCTAAATAGATATTAGCGATGTAAAACTACCAAATAGGTCTAAATCTTTTTTTAATCCTATACGTAGCTTTATTACCGTCATTCTCGTCACGTTTTTGTTTCAGGAGAATGTGCTAATTTATATTTGCTAATGTTATTACCGAGTTACTGATGCGCATTATGCATTCGGCTAAAGATAATAGCAACAGTACATATCGACGTAAGAAAACGTATTTAAGTAGCAAGAATGGCTCTTGCTACTTACAGCAAAAATGTTTTCTTACGTCGCTATGTAAACACATAACAATGCCAAATACGAAACTCCTTGGGTGAGCTAACATCTTAAAAACCAGTAGCAAATATGAAACGAGCAAATATATCGTCGAACAACCATTTAATAAACTGTTGACATATACATGTTTTATCTCCAGGTTAAGTAATGACCTCCTCCATGCTTCGGAGGACACGTAAAGCTCCGGGTCTTGGCTGCCATTCTACCGCATATAGCAGGATACACGAAGTCCGCGCAGAACTGACAGCTGGCCTAACTAAATAATAACCTGTCGTCGCACTAGATGGGTCACGGAGGTCAGACCGCATCGCTCCGTGTAAATATTGGTAGTTAGCCAAATCACGTTGCAGACTTCGTCGAAATTGAGAAAAATGAGAGCAAGAAGATGCGCGTATTGGAAACTACATTATACCTAGACAATAAAGCGATATCATAAGTTGGACGTATTCGTCTATCTGGGTGGCACTATGTCTTTCATGTTTGGACATTGGCTTAATCCAATTTTGTTGGAAAAAAATGTTAACCGAGTGTTCTTCGCAGAAATATACTCAATCCTTTGAAAATTACTTATAAGCTGCATTCTACTTAAAACGGGCGTCTCTTAAAATTTACAATGTTCATAAGTATACTTTAATTCGTAGCTTATGTATACATATGTTAAAATGAAATGTTGAAATGAAACCGATGTTGTATTCGAATAAATCTAAGATATTCCGCTAGAATATAACTGATGATCAATACTGCCAGGAAGATATTTCAAGAATATTTTAACACTAACATACCTGAGTGTCAATCCACTTCTTTCCCTCGGGAGTGTCGACGACACGGCCATAGAAGTTGACAGGCAGCATGAATTCTGGACGAGCCTTCTCCCAAGGGTTGCCGTAACGCAACCAGTCATCAGGCTCTTCGTGTTGTTCACCGTTCTCTATCTTTTGCGCGAAGATACCGTACTCGTACCTAATACCTATTTCAAGAGGTAATAAGTGATATATCGTGTTTATTATATTCTATATATTCCGTACTAAGTACCTATTAACATAGACTTATACTTTATTAATTACAGTCTGACTCATGAATGAAACATAATGTCAGTTATAAGTGATAAAAACCAAAAAAAAGATCCACTACATAGGCGAACCGAAACCCGTTGCCTTAGAATGGCGCAGTCGGGGAACGCCGTGGGTTAAGGTATGACACATATCAACTCGGAAAGGGATCGGTAACGAATCACCTTTCGCCTCGCCGTCAAACAGGCGTCAATATAACGTAAGCACGTAACCAAAGCGGATCAGCAGCTCCGATACGTCGTCTCAGTTACGGCTAGGCGACGCCGCGCTTACGGATGTCGGTTCGTGAGCTTGTCCCGAGCGAGACGAGTTGTTTTCATTACGATTCCGATTAGTGTTCTTTGCAGTAGGGAGTTTCATACATGTAATACTGAACGCCTCGAGTTGCTACGGTGCCGATCCCTTTCAGAGTTAATGTGTGGTAAGACCTTTAGTTGGGGCGCAATTACCATCTTCTCGCAGCCCGGAGTTCTACGTAGTAGACGTAGTAGTATCCAAACTCAAACTCCAAAAGAACTTTATTAATGTTGGCTTTCTATCAATCTAACATTATCTAAATGATAAGTGAAGCAAAAACATTGTACACCGTTTTACGAAAATTGCGCGGGCAGAAAAGTATGATATTTCCCACACTTATAGCATATAAAGCTTTTTTTTAATGATGCCTAAAAGGATTAATTTAATAAAAATAACATTAAATACACTACCATGTATTTGACACATACGCATAGATACTCTTTTGATTATAAAAGTAAGTGGTCAATTTAAGAATAGAACATGATAACTGACAGTTGTTCTATCTAACCGATTACCGGTAGTACCACAAGATGACTCTGAAGGTAGGCGGACCGTGTAAACATTGGTAGTTAGCCAAATCATTTTATATTTGTGCTAAGGCCAATGATCTCGGGAAAAATGTAAAAAAGATACCTATTAATAGATATCAGTAGCCAAATACATAATAATATTGACTGTGAATTAGTACGTTGCCCTATAACGAACGGTTTGTGCTTTGTCTTTAATGGAATATTTGGAAGGTAAAAGAACCCCAAATACAAGTTTGATTAGGCAAGCATGTTTTTAAAAATATATGTAGCGCCATGTACCCCACGTTGACCTTTATTTGATATCAGTTATCTGTTGGCATATCATTTATTTTATTTCTTAAATGTAGTAGTATGCCTGACGGGGGGGGGCGCGGCGCACGGTGGGTCGCAACTAAGGTTTTAGTGACATATGGACCAACTTTGTTTTTCTCTGTAGAGTGGTACCGGTGGTAAGTTCAGCATGAAAGTGGATGGACGCAAGGGTTGTGGAAGATCAAGAGAGATGGATGGATTGTAAGCATGAGAAATTGTGTATGAAAAATGTGACTGCAGATATGACGACTGATAGGTGTGTATGGAGACTACCACCTAGCGTGGGACAGGGGTCGTAAGATGATGAGAATGGTAAGTGTAAATATGACGATTTATAATAGTTTTAAGATAAAACCTACGTAAATAAAGTTCATTTTGAGTTTGAGTAACATTTATTTGTTATTATTCACTAATTACATTAAATAACATTTTTATTAAAAAATTAGTCATTAAAGAAACAAATTGAAATTCATTGATTTTTTGTAATAAATATGGTTAAATAGACCTTCCAGTGACAAACAAATGTTACCCATTAACTAGTGTTAATGAGGATAATTAGAGAGATTTATTAATTAGAGACCTACTAAATGTTTTGTGGTTAGGTATTATGTGATTATGAGTATTATTACGTGCTTTTACTTACTAGTCCATATCAAATATAACTTAAAATAACTTACGAAAATAAAAAACGAAGGATTTTATTCTATGTATTGTTTCATTTTTTTCGATCCATTTATTTGGCAGAGTAGCAACTTTGCACATGTTCATAGCATCAAGTGACAGTAGACTAGACAAGGTATAAGAAAAAGAAAGTTTCAAAAACCTCACGGTATTAGCAGGAATTTAATTTAATTTGATCCGCTCCATACAAAAAAATCTCAAAACACATTTTTGCCCAAACTCTAAAGTCTTTGTAATTTTTGCCAAGAACAATTATTATTGAGATTGACGAGCTCTATCTATCCACATAGAGAAAAATGTTAAAAAACAAAGTTGGCCCATAAGACGCTAAAATCATAGTTTCGATCCACTGTGCGGGGCCTATCCCCCGACAACTGTAGTCGGGGTTGTCTTAAGCGTACGAATTGCTCTGTAAACTTCGCTACCGCGATGTTGGTCTTTTTGGTAATCCTCGAATTTGTAGGCGATATTTCTTAATTTTCTTAGTTCAAGTTTTTCGTGGAAATTGTGTACAGAATGTAGCATGCTCGTCGTTATACCTTAGCTATAAGTTTCGTTAAATTAATTTTATAACTAATAATAGGTACTTATTATTTCATACTACATTTATCATTTGATCAGTTTCTTCTCGCAGTCTAACCGCTGGATTTCGAAAGGGTTTCGACTTTCTTATACTTATGATTAGGTACCTACTGCTCCGCTCCCGTGGGTAGTAAAGTGATAATTATATCGCCTTTCTTATTACTTAAAGAAACTTCCAAAAATCCCGTTTCAAACGAACGATTTCTGTCTCTACACAAATAAATAATATTGGTGTGTCTGTTTGTAATAATAAAATAACCACTTTTTACTAAATGCGTAAGTATATATACGCAGCACATAGACCAAAATATCGTTTTATTTTTGTCTGTCTCTCTATTTATTCCATCTAATCTTTGGAACGGCTGGACCGATTTTGACGGGACGTTCACTGAAAAGTAGCTGATGATATAAGGAGTAACTTATGCTACTTTTTTTTGACTAGCTTCGCCCCGCGTCGTCACCCGCGGGTAACATCGCACCCGTGCGAAGCCGGGACGGGCCGCTAGTTTTTAATATAATAGACTAGTTTTATTTCATCATCATTTCAGTCAAAAGACATACACTGCTGGACATAGGCCTCCCCCAAAGGGGAAGTGTTACATAAAAGACGCGAACTAAAAACGTAAACGTGGCTAGAAAATGTAAGCAATAAGAGCATAGCACACACCTGTCACATGTCTTTATGTAACAAGCCACGGCAAGGTTAACAAAACAATTTAATTATACGCGAAATAAACAAAGTAGTAATCAAGAATATGTCACCTACTTGATCACGATTTTAAATGTCTACTGTTCTTCTTATTGTGACAAATGCTGCTATGTGCATGAATGCACCACGTTCATAAATCATGTTTGTTTCTTAACATTCAATTCATTGTGTGAGCACATTTTTATAGTTGGCCTCGCGCCAAGCACTAGTTGTCAAGCACGTCTAAATGAGTTTGTTTCATAAACTAGATACGAATTCCGAAGTTGAGATATAAACATTTCAATTGTAGCTCATTGATAAGGCACTGGGCATCTTTATGAAATAATACGTAAACAAAATTATATGTTCACTAGTCTAATCTCTGCGCTACATCGTAAGTTTTTTCGTAATAGATAATAGTCCACACATTTTACTAGTAATATAATGTCACAGCACAAGAAGTATCATCTGCTTTGGTACAAACAACACATTCCGAAACTTACAATATTTCTTTTGTGTAATAATATAAATTAATGATTATGAAAACAGATGGATGGAAACTTAGAGGATGAGCAATAAAAAATGGGTTATAAGCACTGTGTAAGAGGAATACATATTGTGCCAATCCCAAATGATTTGGTGGTCCAAATCATTTGGGATTGGCAAAATATGTATTCTGAAGTGCAAGAATGATGATTATATTTTTTTTACTTTAAGTCTGTTTATTGGTGAATTCTATCTTACACTTTTTCTATAGTTTACCAATCATTAGCAGGACTGGGACATAAATCATTTCAGTAAGTAAATAAACCTCCATTTGCAGTTACTTTTAGTGCTGGTAAATCTTACAATCTACTACACAGGCTGGTATTGAGTTTTGTTACAGGTATGTTTCCCATGGCTAGATTGTATGTCTATGTCATTCCTTCATGAGAGGATTGATTGTAATAGATTTAATAAATATGTCGCTTCACAGATTAAAGACACAATAACTATGATATCACATTTCTTTGACCAAGTGACAAGTACTCAAATAAGTTGTCTTAACAAATTGTAAAAAAAAATTACTATGGGCTTGACATTTTGATTTAAAGGTCTATGTGAGTAACTAAGCAGAGAAAAAACTAATATCTGAATATGAGACAAAGAAATTGGCGTCTAAACACCATCTTTATATCCCAGCCCCATTACCATACTCATTATTATATTTGAATTTTAGGATCTTACCATAACCATAGGCTGCAAGACCAAGTGTAGCCATAGAGTCCAGGAAGCAAGCAGCCAAGCGGCCTAAGCCTCCATTGCCAAGCCCTGCATCCTCCTCCAGTTCTTCCAACTCTTCAATATCCAAGCCCAGTTGGTAGAGAGCTTCATCAACAGTACCTTGGATGCCCAAGTTTATCATGGTGTTCTGCAGGGACCTTCCCATGTAGTATTCCAGGGAAAGGTAATAGACCCTCTAGAGAAAAAGTTTTGAATCAGCAAGATTATATTTATACAATATTTAAAGTATACTAATGAATATGTATGTGTACAGGACATTTTAATTTGAGTTTTATTTCTATTGGTTCTCTGTACAACCATAAGAACAACAAAAAAGATAACAATTATATAGACTACTAGCTGACCCCGCAAACATTGTTTTGCTTATATATAAATAGGGGTTGATGGTAGAGGGGTGAAATGTTAGGGTCGTGTGTATTTTTGTAAGCTGTATAATAAAAAAACAACAAAAAGAAATTTGTCCAAAACCTAAAAATTAAATTTTTGGTGTGAACCTGAACCACCTTTAACACTTAGTGGTTTAAAAATTATACCTACTGAATATACATATGAAATTTCATATGTAAAATTCATCAAAATCGGTCAAGCCATTTCGGAGGACTAAAACAAGAATTTTATATATTAGATAGATATTTCCTACTACCAAGGGAATCTTTAGTTTCAAATGGACATATTGACATGTCATGTTGAAACTAATACAAATGTAGCAGACAAAAATATCGTAAATAAAATTACCTTGGGGTCCTTTTCGTAGTAATATTGCTGGGTACGAATCCATCGTGAAACCAGGTGGTCCTTCACAGTGTATGCCAATGCGAAGTAGTAGTCCCTTGGGGTCGCGACGTTTCTGTCTTTTACTAGCGTATAGTGCACATGACGGTTGAACGCTTTCTTCACTTCGGCTACATTCTCCACTGAAGCAATACCACGCACAGAAATCTGCTTACGCTTTTCCGAATCTGTTTGAACGCTCATCTTGATCAGTGTCGATTATGTCAGACAGACCCGTGCAGCAGCTAGACCCGGTCAACCCTGACTGACTGGTCACTATGGCTAGCGATATCGGTCACCTTGAGAAGGTCAAACTTATAAAGCCAGCGCAGTTGTCAACCGGCTTATAATGAATGAATATTTTATATCCGTACTGTGAATTCCTACGATATGGGTTTATAGTTCAAATTTATTTATGGTTTTAGCTAAACTTCATTTGTTATTTAACTTTATTGCTTTATTAAGCGGCTGTAATTTGTAAATAAATGTTTGACAATTTGTTGTTGACTTTGACGGCGATTGTCAAATCAGCTGTTACGTCTCGTTCAGAAACTGCCCTTGTTTGTATTAAGCCTTTAGTACGCAAAACGAAAGGATGCCTAGCATGTACAATACTTGCCAAAAAAAAAATTATTGCAAAATATTGGTCGTCTACATTTCCGCTCGAGCACAAATTAAGAATGATATTCTTGTAATAACTGACTTTAAAAACCACTGCCTATGTAAAAACTTGAAACAAATCACTAATCTTCCTTTTTATTCAAGTGTACCTACTGACTCAGAAATAATGTGTTTAGTAGAGGCATTGATAGTAGAGGTATGTAATATGTTTGGTTTGTATTGAAATTAAACACATAGGTAACAGATTTGTCGGATATATATTTTTTACATTTAAATCCATTATGCTATATTATTTACACGATATATGCCATTCTAACGGATTATTTTTATACAATAATGGAAAACGATGTCGATTCTGTAATGTGATTTGCTTTGCAATGGCGAGAAGCATGTAAACTTTTTATATGATAACCATGGACGTATAAAAAAAAGTCTGACAGAGTCTTGCTAACTTACAACTGTGACTTCATAGTCGGCCAGCTCAGTTGTATGTACAGGCCAGTACGTACACTTTCACACATTAGTCGGCCATTACGCACGCGAACATCGATGCATAGAGCGAGACGCAATATGCGGCGAAACAATATAAATATATAAATCATGTCTTGCATGGTAAAATGGGGTTTTTATACGTCCATGATGATAACAGATTACATTAAAGTGTAAATAGTACTCTAGCTTAGTTCTACAACTTGTTAACACTTAGGTAACATTTCCATAATATAAAACCACGATTAAAATGCAATTTAGCCAGTGAAACAAGGAATATATTTATTCCGAACAATTTTCAACAGTTATCAATGCATAAAGCTATGGTCATATAAAAATAGAGCGAAAATATATTAAAAGTTATTTTGTCTCCAGTACAGATATATATTACAACATTTATAAATCCTCATTACCTCCATAACACAGTTATAATCTTCCGTTTTTCATTTCAAATATATCCGATAATACCAAGTCATAATATATTTATGTAGAATTGACTCGATTTGTACTAAACTAAAATTCATATTAATAGAAGAAAACTTAATTTTCTAAATAAATACAGATCCATACAATATTGATCAGAATCTCTAGCGTAGGTAAACTTTTTATTTCAGTCGTTTCGACATTAATGTAATGAATATGTCCAAGTAACTCATGGCCAGTATGGGGTGTTGTTTATTTTAAATGCGTTTGACGCTGTCTTCGACGACCGGAGAGTTGCTAGTGGGTGACACGTATATTTCTTCCGGATACAGATCCCCACGGATACGTATTGCCTTGACTCCCTCGGGCGCACCCCGATACTCCAGCTCCCCAATGAGAACGTCGTCGGCAAATACTGACCATTCGGACGGATTTCGAACGATTCGTATTTTAGTCTGTGAAATAGAGGAAATTTACAATAGACAGTGTTATAATTCGGAATGGCAATCCGACAGATGCAGTAAGATAAGTTAAGATTGAAAAACTCAATCTATAGTCGGGGCGCATAGACATCTAGTACCCGATTGTCTATTAGTTAGTCTGATCTAGTTGATGGCCAATGCAATTAACGAAATAAAATGTTGTGAGTTCGTTTTAGTGGTCAGCACCTGTTGTTTTAACAACAGGTGCTGACCACAGCTTTCTTTTATATAGGTACTTAGATGCCATCACGCACGATTAATATCTTTATTCATAAGTATATAGTTATATTTCAATTAAACATACATAGGTCCCCGGTATAAGTTTGGCGGTCCGCTGCCGCCTCTCCAGTCCCCAGTCTCCCAACCAAGAGTTTAATACAACCAATTGCCTATCCTTTTGGGATTCGACGTATGCGCGCACGTTGACATGGGCCAAGATGTTGGGCCGCGGCCATTCTCGTGTAGTGTCCATTAGATCGATAGAGAACGAATGCAGTAGCGGACGGAGTCTGTAAGAAACAGAAAAATGTCTTAAAATAAATCATTTAGGTGCAAGGCAATGGTTGGAATGGAATGGACACTGTCTCTCTGAGTACGTGACTATTCACATAGGCAAGGTACGAATCACCTTGCTACTATTGCAATACAGGATGTTACTCAAATTGTGGCTGAATTTTTAAATTAGCGTGGCTGGCCAATATCATAGCTATATCATCAAAACACAGTCAAAGGACAGTCGAGCCCGATTGGCTAATAATAATAAAAAAATCTGGGAGGCAATGCCATATGCTAAAGAAAAAGAGACTCTTTTTTAGCATACAACAAAAATTATTGATAAATCGCCAATGTTCACCAAGCCAAAATAAAATGAAAATACATTAATTTGTACACATTTTAGTTTGGCAGAGAGTACGTACTGAATTTGATCTTCAACGACGTACTCGTCTACAGTACAGGGTTATTTTGTTCATAAATCAAACAGAAGCGTCTACTGCGAATAGCCCATCAGTAACCGACTAGGTGCATTCTAACATACAATTCTATGTAACAAAATGTTCCACATTGCCAAATAAACCGATAATCAAATAAACTTGCTTTAATGTGGATCCTTGAGATTATTTCAATAATCGATAATACGTGTGATCTTTTGCTTCATTGGAAACATGCCAACATTTGTATTGGAACCAACTCCCAGGCAACTGGAGCAACAAGTACACCGACAATGACAGGACCAAATTCGAATAAAAACTAAATAAATAATAGTTATGGTACAAGATAATATAATAAATATCCTTGCAGACTTCATCTAAGTGCCCCGCGTCCAATCAAATCTATCATAAGATTTCCTAAACAGGGTGTAACAAAAAACCAAAAAAAGGGGTTATTAGTACATTTAGCACAGTTACCTTCCATAAATAGCTAATTGGTGTCCTTCAGGTATCCCGTTGGACAGAGCCGCGATAACGTTTGGGTGCCAATGAGGTTCTACGGCTTCGGCTGGCGTGTCCACACCCATTCGTATGGGTACCTGAGAATAAAGTGATACAAAAACAATTAACAATCAACCTTTTCCTACAGATTTTGAACCGTTAATTTTAAAAGTAAAACATTGATACAATTATAATAATAATTAGATTTATATATATTACGCCTATATATCTAGATAAATAACCGAAAGTTGGCTTGAACATTACAATATAATGTCGGTTCACTGAAAAAAAGCCTCATCGTTTCAGCCCATAAATGACCCACTACTGCGTCGGGCCTCTTCCAAATTCATGGAGGGAAATTAGCCTACTGTGCCACGCTGGCAAGACCGGTTGGCATAAGGTTTGTATCAGGTTCTCCTTCTCATTACTAGGTGATCTGCCTCTTACGATCATTTAGTCGCCTCTTACGACACCCTCAGGATAGTGTGGGTTGGTGACATTGTGTATCCGTCAACACACCTTAAGGACAAACCTTAAGACAAACCAAATAGCACAAATCAAGGGGTATGTCCGTGTTCGTTGAGGACGTGTACGTATTCTAAAACTATCGCTGATACCAAATACATTGTGTCACCTACCCATCCCATCCTGAGGGTATCGTCATAAGCGACCAATGGAATAAACAGGTAGAAAATCTGGATAGATTTTCGATCGCCAGACGGGTTGACACAAGGTTTCATTCTCTTGCGGATCGCAAGAGAATGAAACCTTGTGTCAACCCGTCTGGCGATCGTGACACAGTAGGTACTCGTATACTAATATCCCTTCATGAAAATAGAAGCGACATTTTTGGCTGGGAGCGATATGATCAGAACGAGATGTTAGTTCACTTTACTCACCGTAAGTGGTACTGGAGCCAAGCTTGGGAATGAGTCAGTCTTTTGTACTTTTAGTGTTGCATCTCGCACGCCAGTCACTTGTATCCACTCCGCCGTTAAAGGAGTGGGGTTTCTGTGAGCGTAGCTACAATATTGCGCGCCGTCCACCGCCCATAGCGTCTCCTTTTCATCGATGACGATTTCTATCGTAAATGGCCGATCGAGTTTAAAAGGGAACAATCTGAAAAAGACATTCAATGTACAGTCCCTGTCAATCTTTATGGCCGCTCTGAATGTAGCCGTGTCGGTACGAACTTGCGCATCGTACATTTCGTATCCAATACGAACGTGTACACTCACGCGCGGGAGGCGAGGACGCTTGCGTGCCCTGCCTCCACGCCCCGCGTACGTCCCACTGATACCTGATTTTGTGTTCTGCGCAGCGTAATGCGTCTAGGTTCGGAGCGGCTATAAATATTGGCGAGGACAGTACTTATTATTTAAATTTGGATAACAGGACACTGATATAATCTTTGAAAATGCACCTTTATTTTTCTGCCAAACAGTAAGTAGATCTTTGTCGGAACAGATGTTGGAAAGACTATGTTCTATTATTTTTTTTATTATAGAGGGATAAATCTTTGGGAGAATTATTAGCGGTCAACCAAAATATATCTACCTACTTCGTCATTGTTGTATGATTAGATTATTATCGGCCTTATGCCTCTTTCAGATGACGACACAGTAAACCATAATTCTATACCACAAAAGATAAGGAAGCACGTTACCTAATAAGCGCATTGTAAATTGTGAATTAAATATAGAAAGTTATTAGCGCAAAAATATACTAACAATATAACTAAAAAAGTTATTTGTAATACTTTAAACATAGAAAACCGAATTGAGAACTCTTTTTGAAATTGCTTAAAAAGTACCTCCTTTTTAGTTACTTTTCGAGTCTTTTGAGCCTCACAGCTAAACTGGTAATATGTTCCTTATTGCTAGGGAAGCTTATGTACAATTTCATGTAATATAAATATAATGTTATGTAGAATACAATAATTTATTATTGAAACTTCCAATACAAATACAAAAGCGATTATCATTTCCAAACACATAGTTTTTCATTTGTTATAATATTTCTCAGAAAATTGATGTATTATACTTATAAATAAAAGGTTGATGATCTCAGAATACAAAAAGTGTTAATTGGCGTACATTTTCGTCTTGGTTAACGGCCTAACAAGGTCAGAGAGAGAGAGAGAGAGAAACGTTTATTTATTAGAATATAAGTAGTTATTTAGATGTTGACAAATGTATGTATCATTATATTCTACCGGTTTTGCCGGTGTACAAATATTAAATGTAAAATTATTATATTAAATTCTCGCAATTTACCATAATTTAAATTAAAATGACATAGATATTATATTGAATTCAATCATATTATTATTATTATTAATTAGCATTCACGCAAAATATATAAACCAAAAAAGAAAAATACAATTATATTAATAAGTCCATTATTTACATAAATACTTAATAAAATTGTCATCATTGAAATCATATTTTGTCTGTAAGAAAATCTTTTACTGAGTAATACATTTTACCTATTAATAGTTTAAATAAATTAGTTTTAAATCGAGTAATTGTTAATGTTTTGAGGCTATCAGGTAAGTGGTTAAATATCCTGACGCACATGCAGTAAACATTGTTATGAACAACACTTAATTTTTGCTTTGGTACATTTAATTTGTGTTTATTACGGTCAGATCGTGCTTGCTCATTAGACTGGAAAAGATTTTTATGTTGGAATACAAATGAACTTATTTCAAATATATACAGACATGGAAGTGGAAGTATATTTTGGCTCTTAAACAATGGTTTACACGTATCTAGATAGTTAGCTCCACATAGGGACCTTATGCACATTTTTTGTGCCTTAAATACTGTTACTGATTCCCCAGAGTTACCCCACAGTATTATGCCATATCTTAACAATGATGAAACATATCCATGATAGGCTAAATTAGCTGCATGCAATGACGCCACTTCTCTAATTCTTTTAAGTGCATAGGTAAATTTATCTAATTTTTTACATGTCATGTCGCAGTGAGCCTTCCAGTTACAATATTTGTCAATAGTTATGCCTAAAAAGTTAGTGGAATGTACATTTTCAATTTTAATGTTATTGTAAACTAAATTAAGGTCAGGTATATTCTTATTGTAGGTTAGAAATTGCATAATTTTGGTTTTACTCAAGTTCAATTTAAGGTTGTTACATTCAAGCCAGTCAACCACGCTATTTAGCGTTTCTTTTGCCTTAGTCAATAGATCTTCTTTAATATCACTCTTTATTACTATTGTCGTATCATCCGCAAATAAAATACATTCATCATCGGTAATATTGGGTAAGTCATTTATATACAATAGAAATAACAGCGGTCCAAGCACACTGCCTTGTGGAACACCATTTTTATTATGAAGATAGTTAGACTGATGAACTTCCCTGCGGTTGTTTTCAATTCTAGATATTTCAACACACTGGACTCTGTTTTCTAAATAGCTTTTTAACCAGTCGTGAGCTTTTCCCCTTAATCCATAGTGTTCGAGCTTTCGCAGGAGCATTTGATGTGATACTAGATCAAAAGCTTTGCTCATATCTAGGAATAGCGACAGTGGATAGATCCCGTCATTAAAGCACTCAGTAACGCTTTTAACAAGTTTAAAACAAGCAAGTGTGGTGGAACTTCCTTTTCTAAAGCCAAACTGCTCATTTTTTATTATATTGTGTTTTGTTACAAAGCTATATATTTTTACAAACATAACTTTTTCAAATATCTTAGATATAATTGGGATCAAGGAAATTGGTCTATAATTTCCCATGTCGCAACTGTCACCCTTTTTAAATAACGGTTTAACAACCGTTTTTTTTAATCTGCTAGGAAATTTACCTTCACATAGTGACCTATTAATGACGTGCGTAAGTGGTACGATTATATATTTAGCTAATTGTTTAAGAGTCTTAGTATTGATCAGATCATAACCTGTAGCATTGGTGTCGTTTAGTGACTTTATTATCTTATAAATGTCTTCCTCATTGACTGGTGTTATAAATATTGATGTTAAACAACTTGCAGTCTTATTGGTTGTACTGTTGTCTAATTTTGGATTCCTTTGAGTATCTGCTACCGATATAAAAAAGTCATTCAATAAGTTACATATTTTGTTAGGATCATCATAGGTTATATTATTAAATTTTATCGATTTTATATCACTTTTATTAGAATGCGGCCCAGAGGTACTAAGTGGAGCAGTGTAATTTGTTAGATATGTCCTATGACCTTTATCGATGAGTCATCGCAATTTAAGACAAAAAATGGCTATTATGACCAGACAATGATGTGTCATTGTACCTACTTAACACCCACTTGCAATTAAAATGCATAGACTTTATCATAGGTACTTGGCTTTCAATAGTGGGCTATTGTAAAAAAAAGATGTACCTACATTCATTGGTAGTTTAAAAATGTTTAAAGTTATGTAGGTTAGATTTAAAACTAAAGTTTTTAAACTACATTAGTGATTTTTGCTAGCTCTTCTCCTTGTAATCTCCACAGTGATGTTCAAGTCGTACTTTTAAGTAGTTACCTATACCTAGTACACCATATTAAAGAAAAAAATAACACATTGGTATTGTCTTTGAACAAATGCAACTAGGAAGCCCACCTCGGAGTTTCGGGCTCGACTAAGCGAGACGGGCCTGGGCCTTCATGGTCTTCATTTTCTCCCCCATAAGCCATTACCCGTTCAGAGCGGAAAGTCGAGGAACGCCGTGGCTTTTAATGGGCAGGTTAAGGCATTAGGTACTATCTAGGTACAATCTTCCGCTCCCCGGAAATCCACATAAGGCTGGTCCACAATGGGTATGCATGAAGATGTCCTGGTATTATTACCTAAAGGCGGTGGTTTCTTCAGACCCCCATTGGTTGTGCCGACGCGTATTCCGCACCACATAACATTGTGGCATACGCACGTTGAAATGCACGGCGATGTCGGCGCGTGTCGTATCTACTTCACCTCGCCCTATGTTTATTGCGAACCTGACAGAAAATAGCTCTATTAGAAAAAAATACGTGTGGTGATGGTTTTGGAATACATAGTCACCACCCCATCCCATATCGAGGGTGTCCTAAGAGCCGACAAACAGAAATGACAAGGCCGTAAACCTAGCTGCAAGAGAAGGAAAACTTGATACGAAACCCTGTGCCATCCCGTCTGGCCAACGTGGCACAATAGGCTAATTGCCATCTATGTAACGGGTGGAGGCCCGATTCCACAGTGGGTAGACATAAGTAGACAATAGATTTTTTTTATAAACATGGCACTATGTACGGTTTTCGCATAGCCAGTGTATGCTACATGCGAGTGAAAAGAAGTGGGAATGATTTAAAACAGCTGTTCATTAAGTTCACGGCATAGGCCTCTACGCCTGGTAAGAGTAGGTATTAGACGGACTAGCCACCAAAGAAGGAAAGCTGGGTATGAAACCGTGCGGTGACTGGCTTTTGGATGAAGCCAGACTAACTAATTGAGAAGATGATAGCGACGACCATGACGAACAATTGCTACTGCTATTATTTGTACAAATAGACAAGCAATCGAATAGAAGCTACTTAATTTTCTAGCTATTTCGAGGACAACCCACTTAGCCCCAAATATGCCTAGATTTCTATCGTTTTTTCATAGACACGAATATAATTATAGAAACCCTAAAACATGTAAAATGTCACGACTTTTTGGATAGACCCATCAATTACCATGCTAATGCGGGTTACATACCTAGAGCTAAGCTAAGGTAGTTTAGCTTAGCTCGCGTAGCTTACGCAGTTTTCCATACTTGTGAGCAGTCCGCAAACTATGCAAAAAAAGGTATGTGAGCTAACTAAAATATGCGAAGCTAAGTTAATTGTGTATGCCGATGTGAGCTACACGAGCTAAGCTAAGCCCCTCCCGCCTTCCCCGCACGCCCTTCGTCGTCCGTCTAATAGAACTTCGCAACACTGAATGAGCTTTGGCTTAGCTCTTGGTGTGAACGCCATCTATTTATAGCTTAGCTTGCTTAGTTTAGCTCTGGCACAGCTTAGTTTTTGGTCTACAACCAGCCTTAAGCTCATAGTGAACTACTTATGTGTATATTGACATTTGCAGAGCAAATGAGTTTGGGAACATTAGTATAGTCACTACATAGTATAAACCAAAATCGATGTCGCCTGTCCGTCCCTATGTATGCTTAAATCTTTAAAACTACGTAACGGATTTTGAAGCAGTTTTTTTTAATAGATAGAGTTATTCTAGAAGAACGTTTATATGTTTAGTACATCCATAATTTCACCCGTGTAAAACCGGGGCGGGTCGCTAGTTGGATATAAAATGAAACACCCAATCTCTAAATACCCCGATGCGTCTAATTACCACCAGACCTTGACTCGTAAATGGGACACGTTAGGCGTATTTATGACAGGTTGAATGTTACGCTGTCGTCTGTCGTTAACTATATTTGATTTGGCAACAGGGCAGAAAACGGGTAAAAATATTTCACTAAAGTAAAGTTAATAGGATATTTTATATAGAAGCATAAAAAGCGTGTTTACACCGAAGGTAAATATAGCTGGAGATGAATATATAATAGTAAGATGCTTTCATATTAAAATGTTGTTCGCGCCAACAATGGAGATTGATTGATTTTCGATTTGCTGACCTACTTATTATTAAAGAAATTCATACCTAGTTGTTTGTTTGTGTTGCAGATAACTTTTATAGGTTGTACTAACTCTGCTCCTTATCAATATATGCCTTAATCATATGTAATCTAATTAGAGCATTTTAACAACATATTCTCATACAAACCTAGTGCATCTAAGCGAATATAGACAGGTGATATTTACTCTAACTACTCAGCCGATTTATGACCCACTGCTGAGTCGGGCCTCCTCCAATTACATAAAGGGTAATTAGCCTACTGTGCCACGCTGGCCAGACGGGTAGGCACAGGGTATCATAGTTTTTCTTCTCTTAAGCCTAGGTTATCAGCGTTGTCATTTCCTTTTTCGGCACTTACGACACTCTAAGGATGGAATAGGGCGGTGACACTATGTATTCTAAATACGTCACCACACGCAGGTTACTTTACTATATATTATACTTATTCAATGTCACGTATAAGAAAGAATTGCGATCAGTTAGATCGTAGCCATAGCTAAAGGTATTGCGGTATCTTATTCATGGTTCTATGAATCACGCAGGATTGAGATGACACACCTTTACCTACCAAGTTTAAGTACCTACTAGCGTGATACGATTCCTATGTGTATATTGCATTTATGTTAACCAATAATCAAAATTGTTGTTAATTCGTCCACGATATTGCGTTTACTTTGAATATTGTATAGTTCAGGAGTATCAAACTGATGAGAAACAATTTTAAGTTTGTAGACAAGGCTCTCCGATCTATCAATGACGTACATATTTCTTAAAAACCGTTTTTTATCCTATTTTTCTTTCTTGTCATTGTTGCATTAGTTTAACATTAAACAATCGGTATACTTCAAAGCGTCAATTATTATGGCCTTCTGTTGACCTAATATTGAAAGTAGTATTTACCATGGTAAGTCTTCGCTTGGTGTGCCTGTGCAGACGATGTGTGAACCGATGCTCAAAGGCTCCGCCAACGTTTGAGTAAACTTTACATCGCGTGCTTCGGCGAGTTGCGTCTGAAATTAACAAGATCTAATAAATCAAACAAGTCTATAACAGTTTTCCTAAAATAAGACATAGAAAATCGGGTTTGTTTAAGTTACACTCTTATTCAATTTCATAAACCACTTATGCCAACGATCTATATATAGTATCGACATGCACTTCAACAGGTATAACTCTATTTTGCCGGGCGTTAAAAACCATAACGGGTGTAATCTTCACCAAAATGCATTCTGTTGTTACTCCATAAGTATTATTATTGCTTGACAGTTACCTAGCATCTTTGTACAATGTGTCACCTTGTGCGACATCGCCTTGGGAATAACAATGCATTTAAAAACTAAAATCTTATAAAAAGGTTTTGTACGCCCAACCGCAACAATGAAGCGTCTATTACATTCAATCCAATTCATTATGGCTTGCTGTTTAAAAGAATAGTGTTCAGTCAACTAATTAAAAATCTAACCACGAATTCTTTGCCATCTGCGGTGCAGGCTGAATTGTGCGTGAGGTCATCATGGCACAGCTTGCCTTAATTGGTGTCAGGGTTTATTAAATAAGACTTTGTATTTACGTAGCGTAGCCGGAGGAACTGCAAAGTAAATACTGGTTGTTTAATCAATTGACTTCCTTGATTTGATTACCAACTATTACTACAAACTGAAATATTAATACCGATTTCCATGTGGTGACAGGTTTAGTAAACACAATGTCACCAACCTATCAAATGATTTCGTAAGAGGTGATGAAAAGAACGCAAGAGTCGGATAATTTAGCCTGTGTGCCTAGAGCCTAGAGTGTAACAACACTCTAGGCTCCATTAACTTGGGAGGTGTAGAAGATGACTTTACGTAATTGTTGATTATCGTAATCTCATTGGATTAGCGAGATTACGATAATCAATGTCAACCGACATGTCTAGGAAACACATTTTATGCGAAATTCCTTTTAAATATCATAAAATGTTCAGGCAAAGCGACAGCTACCACTACCGAGTGTAAGATTCGAAAGATCGCGTGTTTGGAAGTAATCAATTGCCTTTACGTGTATAACTATCGCTAGATCAAACTGCTACCTGCGATTCGTGTTGCCCTAATCAATAACTCAGCATTTTATTTACCTATTTGTATGCATATTACGGTTATTGAACATTAAAGAGTAAGAGAGAGTACCTAAGAGTGCGTGTTGCCAGCGATGACATAGATCACATCAGAGACGTGGGCGTTCACAATGGGACTTATTAGGCGCCTGAGAGTCACCCAACGTGCAATGGAAAGAGCTATGCTCGGAGTTACTCTACGTGATAGAATCAGAAATGAGGAAATCCGTAGAAGAACTAGAGTGACCGACGTAGCTAGAAGGATTGCACAGTTGAAGTGGCAATGGGCAGGCCACGTGGCCCGAAGAACAGATGGCCGCTGGGGCATAAAAGTCTTGGAGTGGCGTCCACGTATGGGAAAGAGGAGCGTGGGAAGACCCCCAACTAGGTGGACGGACGACCTTGTAAAGGTCGCTGGGAGTCTGTGGATGCGGTCTGCACAAGATCGCACATTGTGGATAACTATGGCGGAGGCCTATGTTCAGCAGTGGACTTCTGTGGCTGATAGATAGATAGAAAGAGTAAGAAGAGAACCAGTATTTCCGTCGATCTTTCAGAGGCGGAATTTTTTTTATTTGTGGATATATCAAATGAATTATGTTGTCATCATAAACTTATCCATTTCTAATTTACAGACAGGCCATTATGGCAATTCTTAGACGTAGACTTGAATGTTGCGTCTATATGAAAATTGCGCGAACGGAGGAGTATGAAATTTTCCGCACTTATAGTTTACTAGCGACCCGCCCCGGCTTCGCACGGGTGCAATGATGAACCTCTAAATTTATCCGTGTTTCTCTACAATATTATGGATGCATTATACATATAAACTTTCCTCTTGAATCACTCAATCTATTAAACAAAACCGCTTCAATATCCGTTGCGTAGTTTTGAAGAGTTAAGCATACATAGGGACGGACAGACGACAGCGACTTTGTTTTATAATATGATAGTGATATAAAGGACTGCAGAAAGACAATATTTTTTAAAACCTACTATGCATAAATATATCATCATCATCATAAATCATAAAAAAATATTACACACAATACCATGTATTTGCCATAAATACGTGTGTATAAATACTCGTTTGTTTTTTGTTAAAGTCTATGGTGAACTTAAGAACAGAACTTTATAGGTATGTTAAATTAACTAAGGTCGTTTTTCTACCGCAGGCTGGGCGAATATTAGTGAGTCCACAGACATGAATGTGCTGGAAGCCTAGCGAAATGAATATCGAAACGCGCGGTTTAATAGACATAGAATAGAAAAAAAAAATTTGTAGATATGTGGGATTGACATTGAGAGGTCCATACATTGGTTTTCTTTTCTACCAAAGCGTGCGTGTTTGGTAGTGACCACTTGGCTTCAGTCTCTGGTCGTTTTCGAATGAAAAAAAAAACCTCAGGCCATGAAAACCCGTCCTACGATTTCGGAGCTTACAGCCAAAATAAAAAATTTTGGTCCAATGTTTTACAAATTTAAGATTCATTTGTGATGGACATCGAGAATTTAATTGGAAGATTGCAATGAGATCATCCAGAAGTTGACGCCGACCTTCAAACTTTAAATAAAAACGGTGTAGTTCCGACTAAAATACTTTCATTATCTTTCGTCATTCATAGTTTTGTCGTATTTATACAATTTTAAGATGATATCATGTTAAAGGAATTGCAGTTATTGCAATAAATAATATAATCTAATAATGTGTGTCTTAGCAAATACTTAATACGTTCATGTTAGCGTTCCGCTAAACGCTAGACCGCATAAAACGTATTAAATGTAATACCTAGGTATGCTAAAATGTGTAAATATATGTTAAACATATTAGATACAGCGTGGGGCTTCACTTCCGTGGATATATATAACATATATACACTATAAACATCAGATCAGTAGTACCTGAGATTAAAGCGTTCAAAGAATGTATGTGAACATTTTTTAGAGGTTTCAGTAAACTTTAAACTACAAACATAGGTAATGTTTTTTTTAATTAAAGACTATTTATAGCGTTACTTCGGAGATTAATATTTTAGTAATTTTCCAGATTTATCACCCAACAAATTGCGTAAAACGTTTCATGTTTCCTTAGCCTAATCAAAACAGTAGATATCTATAGCATTTCATTTGTTTGTGGCTACTTGTACATTACATTTGCAAAATTTCTGCTTACCGTATGTTTATCTGTGTTTATATTGAATCACCGTACCTAAAGTACATTTACTGTGCACAATTTTCCTGTGCCGAGTAAAATCTATTGGTCACCGGAATAATAAGCAAAGCCATTATTTAAAAAAAGTACGGCATTGTTCTCAATGTTTAACTGGTTTTTTTTCACGGTTATGCTCATATCTTTCCTTCTTTGATGCGTAAAATTATATACATAATATGTAGGTGTACATTGTATATTTAGTAAGTGTTACCGTATTGTTTTATTATAGCTACTACGTTTAGAAATTATTTGAAGCCATTCAAATGTTAAATTTTGTATTCGGTTAGGCTTTACCAAACAAAAAAGACAGAAAGCAGGCAAATTGAATCAAGCTTTGACCTGATTACAATACAGTAAGTAAGTTTTGCACATGACTAAGACGTTGAAAAATAAACATATCGATGTTATGTTTTTGGTGATAATTTTAAAATCGCATTATTTATCCGATAGCGACGACGTTGTTTACGAAACATGCACGATAATCTTGGGAACTGCAGTGTAGGCCAACATTGATACACACCACGAACACAATGCACAAATTTCATTATTTACACCGCTACTTAAATAGCACTAAATTGTACCAATTGTTTACCAGAGTAACTGGCGGGTTTTCCTCTTCGGTATCCTCTGGCGGCCGACCACGACAGAACAGTCTCCTGCAAAGCGCCCCGCAGCCGCATCTATCCGCTAAACAAACCATAATCCACGGATACCACTAGCGTTCACACAACACTTCTATTACGCGGATAGCGTGTCACTATACAAATCTGCGGTATTAAAACGACAGCATCACACGAAAATATCCGCTCGCCACGATTAGACGTGCGCTCTAGGCCAACTAACTACCGCGAAAGCCATGGTCGTAGTTCGGTCCGGCTGTTCTATAGAACTTCTAATACACGAACGTACAGGTAGGTAGTTGTGACATACGTTTCAATGTAGATCGACCGTACTCACTACCTGCGGCTTTTGAAATTCTAAGGGTCTGCCTAGAAATGGGTTGTCAGGTAGAAAATCACCTATTTCGTGAACACGATTGATTGACGTGTTTGTTTCGTAAGGTACAACCGGTTCTTTAGATAATTAGTGTGTTGGTAAAGCAACTTCTTTCTATGCTAGATGGGTGTTCATCAGAAGAAACATCGTACTTCCTCAGTGCTTCGGAGGGCACGTAACCCTAGTTACCTCGGTTCCGGCTGCTCCGTGTAAATACTGATCGTCGTTACAACCCGTTAAATGACCACAATAACTTGATGCAAACCCTGTGCCAACCCGTCTTGCCAAAGTAGGCTAATTTCCCTCCATGAATTTGAAGGAGGCCCGACCCAGTAGTGTAAATACGGGTAGTTACCCAAAATAGGTTACACTGGTGCCAAGCCCAATGGAAGTGGGAAAAGACGAGCCAGAAAAGGCAAGTGTAGAAGTGACTCTGTTTGTTAAACACGTTCACACTTGATCAGAACTTGATAAATTTCGGTCACACTCGTTTAAGACCTCCTCCTTTTTTGAAGTTGGCTAAAAATAACACCTAAAATAGGTGAATTATGAGATGTGTGGTTGTATAGAAATTCAACCCAAACAAAAATTGGGTATGAATGCGAAAATATTCACGTCTAAACTGCCAAACTTCAAATAACTCCTCCAATGTGATATGTGTATTGTAATATAATACTTATCTTTTTAATTCTTTGTTGTATTCTTAGTTATCTATTAATAATTATAAATTTAATACGTTATATAAATATATATATGTATTAAATAAATTATTACTACAAAAAGAGAATCGCTAGCTAGATTGTATGAATAACATTCTATTTGGGCAATAAATACTACCGACGCAAATAAATGTCAACTCTAAACAAGCAAACACAAGGTCCAATTTAAACTTTTGAATATAAAACAACTAACCTCGAAATCCAGTGCATCTTCAGCAAAGTCATACTCAATGAAATCTCTTGGTATCTTCCCGTCTTCGACGTAATAATCCATATTAACACAAGTTAAACATGTCATCGCTCCGACGAGCACAATTCACACTTCGTTATTACTACGTCAACATTTGACACAGCCAACATGTTTTCACTTTTATAAAATCAATACGTCGCCGAATTGCGCTAAAGCGCAAATCGTTAGTTACTATTGGTCAAGAGAGCCGAATTAACTGAATATATGGGAATTTCCAGGCCACTGCACTGATACAATATATAAGAATAACACAACCAATGCGTTTGTGTGGTTAATACACTTAAAACAACATCCCGCGTGCATCCGTCTCTGTCATTAGCTCGCATGATTGCACGAGTGCGAGTGAGCTATTCTAACAGGTAATCAAAGCCATACGATACGCTTGATAGCGCGCTAGTAATTTGATTAAAATTTTATTTTAATAATGGATTCTGTGGTGACGGTTTACGAGATCCAGTGTCGCCGATGCTACTAAAGGAATCCGATCAGCCTCAAGAGAAGGGTCAAATATGCGATATTTCCCTCTATCGTACTGGAGGAAGATCTAGTCAGCAGTGGGTAATTTTAACCCTTCACGTTATCATTTCAGCCCTTAAATAACCCTCTTTCGAGTCGGGTCTTCTCCATATTTTTGGAGGGAAATTGGCCTACTGTGCCATGCTGGCAAGACGGGTTTATATCATATTGTTCTTCTCATCATTAGGCTTTCATTTAGGCGACTCTTACGAAACCCTTAGGATGGTGTGGGTTGATGACATTGTTTATTCTAAATTGGTCGACACACGAAAACCGATCAATAATTCACATAATTATTAGGCTCGAATAAAGTAGTCATAAATGCCTGGGACATTTTTTTATCATAAGTTTACAAATTTCATTTACGCCAAAAAATTAATAAGTACTTACATAATCATAGACACAAACATTGCTGGTGATATCATTTTATCACTGACAAAAATTGGACCAATAAAGATAAGTGTAATTGATTGATATTATTGGTTTAAATTTAAAAGGCGCATGTTTACCTGTTTTGGTTCTATAGCCAGCATCACTTCACCCGAATAACATAACTTAATGGTTTTGTATAACGTGGCCATATTATTATATTATGTTTGTTTTAATGTATGTAATAAAACACTCAGAATGTATAGAAAAAATGTATTCAGTCTTTTTTAATACAGTCAAAACATCCGCACATGGCTAGACGAATAGTCAACTGGCTCCTCCGTAAAAACGTCTTCATTATTCTGTAACAAAAAAAAAACTAGTTTTGTAAGTATATCGTGACATAGAAATTTAAGATGATTTCGTGACATACTTACCGCAGATGCTTTTGATTTAAAAGATTTTTTCCGGATTGGTGGAGCCTGAAACAAAATAAAATAGTAAATATTTGTAATATATGACTAACTTCCCGCACCGGCTTCGCATGGGTATTTAACGAAGAGAATTTTTCCCTTTCTTTACTACGATGAAGAATATTTAGCGATATTATTTATCCTACTAATAATATTATAAACGCGAATGTTTGTATGAATGCATGGATGTGTGTTTGTTACTCTTTCACGCAAAAGGTATTGATGGATGGATTTTGATGAAACTTTATAATAATATACATAGCTTATAGATCATAATAGCACACAGGCTACAATTGATAATTATAGAGTGTGATTATTATTTTAAATAGGATGTGCGATACCATAGGTCTAAGTATAAGTGTTTTATTTTTGTCAAATATTCATTTATTTCCGATAAATCATTTGTGTGTAAAATCTTTATCGTTTTAGTGGGTAGACGACTCTTGGGTAGACGACCCTTGTCAGAGTCCCACAAAATCACCGACCTCTCCTCCGGGGGGCGGTGGCATGCATAAAGCATTACCCCAGCAACAAAAAAAAGGGTTTAATGGGTCGGCTCTTACGAAACCCTCAGGAGGAAAGCTTCATAGGCCCATGCAAACGCTGCGCACAAGCAAAAATTCGCTCCATGGCAACATGGCGGCTGATATTAGACCGTAATCGCTTTCCAAAAAGTGTGTTGCATGCTTTAGCCCTAGTGATACACGTGATGATGTAATAAAAAAGTTACGGCAATACGTACTTCATGTGTGTGATGAGCTCGATAGTGTTGCAACATCTTGGCCCGTGTGTTGTACTGGCGCGGACAAGCGGGGCACAAAGCTGGTTCGCAGGTACGTACTCCTCCTTCGAAAGATTGTCCCCGGACGACTTCAACTCCTGTATATTGTTAAAAAAAAAACTAAATATTAATCTATTCGTCAATTCGGAAGCTATGGCCACAGTTTGGTACGTCAAACTTATAAATCCCGTCACCCGAAGCGGGAGTTAAAATATCCTTACATTTCACAATAGAGAAATATCCTTTATAAGATAAACTTGTTAAAAACTTGAGAGTACTTGAGACCCGGTCTCTCGCACGACTGTTGTAAAGCATTTGAAATTAATTAACGAAATAAATTTATCACGAATTCAATCATGTAAAATAGACGCGATAAATCCGTTAAAAACTATCATCAAATAGCGAAATCTTTGTTTTACGTTTGCTTTTCTCATGGATACCCTGCCGTTGAGGGCTAGCCGGATAATGATCCACGGCGCGGAAAGATGTCAATTACCCCGACCTACCCACTAAAACCAACGGCGATACTCGCCTGTCCGGACCAGGGCCACGGGTTTCGGTACTCGATGGGCGAGCATGTGACCCTGGAGACTTTCACCCAAAATCGCGAACAATAAATAGCCTACGACTACTACTGCTCAGCCTATAGATGACCCACTGCCGAGTCGGGTTACATAAAGGACTAGCTTTTGCGCGCGGCTTCGCCCGCGTGGGCTTCGAACCCGTGCATATTTTTTATGAACATAAAATCGGTTATTGTGACTAAACTATGATAGTTAGATATGTGCTCTCGCAGACTTTTTTGTAGATCTTTATAAGACCTACAAACCCGTAGTACATTATTTTGTTCTATTGTCAATAGTTTTTGCAGCGCACGCATAAATAGGTTTTCGATTTTACACCTTGGTTTACAATATCGCAATTTTCATACGGATCCCTAATTCTTTTGAAAATAAAATATAGCCTATAACCTTCCTCGATAAATGGACTATCTAACACTGAAAGATTTTTTGAAATCGGACCAGTAGTTCCTGAGATTAGCGCGTTCAAACAAACAAACAAACAAACAAACAAACTCTGCAGCTTTATATATTAGTATAGAGTATAGATAATAGCCTACTGTGCCACGCTGGCCCCGGGGTTTCATATCAAGTTTTCCTTCGCTTGTGCCGTAGTTATTGGCCTTGACATTTTCTTTTATCGGCTCTCACGACAGCCTAAGGATCATACAGATCAGAACAGATCAGAAATTACACAATATTATCTTAAAAAAATGAAAGTTAAATTAATGGAAGATGATTATTAGTATATAAATAATAAATATATTCCTTAATAAGGATATTCGTTGGACATTTCACACAACGCCATCTCGTCCCAAGCTAAGCAACTTCATGCTTGTGTTATGGTAACGAGGTGGATGATAAAATACTTATATACATATTTTTTGTAAATACATACATAATATAGATAGAAAACACCCAGACCCGGAACAAATACTTGTAGGTCGTACAAATATTTCTTCCGTGCGGGGATCGAACCCGCGACATGCTGCGCAGCAGTCGATCGCTCAACCACTGCGCCAACCGTATCGCCAGGATATAATGAGGTGGCGACACATCGTATTCTAAATCCATCATTTGTTGTACATTTGTTGACAACCCGTCTGACTGCATGATATAGTAAGCTCATTCCCCTCTGGAAGAGGCCAGACTTAGTAGTAGATCATTTACTGGCTGGGAAGATGATGATTGTTACCTGGATGATGTCTCGCCATATGACGATTGCGCTTAGCCGCCGTGCGGTATATCTTCGGGCACTCTGAACACGGGTAATGTAGCACTTTCTTCACTAAAGGAATGTTAGTCGACGCAGAATTGTGGACTCGCCACAGATGGTTTACTAGCATACCGCGTCGCTATGGACAGAAAAACACTTACTAGTTTTCCCCCTTATATCGGAATTCGACCATGATTCAGTTAAATTATAGTTCTACTAGCGACCCGCCCCGGCTTCGCACGGGTGCAATGATGAACATGTAAGTTTATGCATGTATTATACTTAAAAACCTTCCTCTTGAATAACTCTATCTATTATTTGAATTGAATAACCGCCAGTGCGTACAGACATAAGCGGTTGCATAATAAATTCGAAAAGCGGCTGGCCGCACGGCTAGCCGCCTAGGCGGTTCAACCGCTAGTGCGTAATATGACACGCTGGCAAAACGGATTGGCACAGGGTTTGTATCAAGTTTTCCTACTCTTACTGCTAGATTATCGGCCTTGTCATTTTATTGGTCGCCTCTTACGACACCCTCAGGATAGTGTGGGTTGGTGACATTGTGTATTCTAAACCCGTTACCGCACGGAAGATATACCTACATAGTTCTATTCCCAATTCGGGCAAAGACTTTAACAATAAACAAGAGAGTATATAATATATGCTTGTGTGTCAAATACATGGTATTGTATGTGTTTTTTCTTTTATTGAATTAATGTATTTTTATGCATATTGTAAAAAAAACATATTATTATTCTGCACTCCTTCTCTATATCAACTATAAGTGTGGGAAATACACTCCTCCGTCCGCGCAATTTTCGTAAAAATGGGTTATTTGTTAGAGATTGCTATTCTCCAGAATTCATGATTTCAAATCGGAATTTACTGAAAATGATTAACTTAACGCGTAGGTAGTTTTATCGACGATAGAGGTCTTCGACCAGTTGTTGAGACGGATGCAATTTTACTCTGATTGCAATTTCATTAAAAAAATACCGAATACTCATCATATACTTACTTTGAACGTTGCCAGACATTGCTCACATGTGTATGGGCGCTCCTTTGACAGTGTACTTTGGTCATCCTGTAGAAATAACACGTACATCTTTGATGACAAACTACAGCAGAATAAAAAACGCGTGTTGTAAAAGTCAACAAAACCCAGCACGCTTGGTGGAAGGATCTAATGGTCCGTCCGGCTGGCTACCACCCTCACATCTAAATCTAAGCAGTTTCACTGATTTTCGTCGTGTGTCTGTGAGAGCCGGTGCCCGACAGGGCATCGTCTTGAATTGCCTGCTCCATCCTACACCCTGACGTTGCTTCCCATTACGCAAGCCTAGGTCAAAGGCATTAAAGTCACTTAAAAAAAAATGTATCAGTATTTAACGGCAAAATACTGCGGTTGGTACCTAGTTATCATAGCATACTACTCAGCATTCGGCAGCAACAGCAACTGGGCAGCATATATTAGCCACTGCCGAATCGGACATCCTTCAATGACATGGGTTTCGTTTAGATTTTCTTTCTCTTTCGGATAGGTTTTCGGCCTTGTAATTTCCTTCTATCAGCACTTACGGCACTCTCATGAAGGAACAGGTTATGACACCATTATACTATACTTTCGCTTAATTATTCTAAGGAAATGTTGGCAGATTAGTAACCCAAAACCTCGACAGATAGATAGTAATGTACGTACACTATTGATATCAAACATAGTTTTTGGCTCGTCCTCCGGAACATCAGGGTGTTCAATGTATACATGTTCAGCTAATAATTTCTTATTAGTGAACACTTTACCGCACTTGCACTGAACACGCCGCGCCAAACATTGCCTGCAAAAAAAAACAAATGACACCACCCAGACTCAGAGAAAGTGCCTCTGGTTTACACAAAGAAACTTGAACGGAATCGAACGATATAATCGAAAGACTGCCTTTTGCAAATGAAAATATCTATACCAATACATAATGTTGACGATGCAAAGTGTAATTTCTTTCGTTGCAGCAGCAGTAAAATAATACATGGGAGTTTTATTTTATGGCAACAACTTCCATTACAAAAAAAAGGTACACAAAACAAAGAGTTAAGCAAAGTATTGCGCGGAAAAAAGCCCAACAGTGTCCAATTATGACAATGGTAAAAAAAGGAAGTCGCGTATATTATAATACGGTACGATACCTTTTTTTTCATTCACAGTGTAACTCAGTGTAATCTTCTATAATATAAAAATGAATCGCAAAATGTGTTGGTAACCGCATAACTCAACAACGCCTGGGCCAATTTGGCCAATTCATTTTTGAAATGTTCGTTGTAGTTCAAGGATGGTTTTTACGGCGAGTAAAATTCGAATAATTGCCGGAAACCCCCTAAAACAGCCTTTTTCTTTTTCCCATACAAACGTTTTCTAATTATAATGTAGAGACAATTTGAGGTTTATTGCTATTGTATAAAGTTCATATTAAATTACAACCACTCACTGTTGTCTAAGCAATGTAGGTGTGTTCCTAACGTTATAGAGTCAAATTGCACTTTATTACCGCTATCTTTTTGACAGGACGGAGTCTGTCCGCTAGTTACCAATAAAATGAGACGAGGAGCTAGGAAATAAAAGTGTTATAAAATAAAATGTTACCTAACGTGCAAGCGCCTTTTCTCTTTTACGAAAACTTGATTACAATATGAACATGTTTCCAGGACGTACTCATTATTTTTCTTTGGTGGGCTCTGAAAGAACGCATACTATTAATCATCATTACATCAGTCCATAAATAAACCAAAGCTAAAACAGGCCTCCTTTCAGTTCATAGCGGCAAATTAGCCTAGATTGTGCCGCAATGCCGGCTGGTATAGATAATAATAAATAAATAAATAAATAATAAATATCCTTGGACATTTCACACAACGCCATCTCGTCCCAAGCTAAGCAACTTAATGCTTGTGTTATGGTAACGAGATGGATGATAAACTACTTATATACATTTTTTACATACATATTATAGATAGAAATGACACCCAGACTCCGAGCCAGTGCCTCTGGTTTAGACAAAGACACTTGCCCGACCCGGGAATCGAACCCGGGACCCGTTGATCCAAAGGCGGCACCATCAAGCCTTTTAAAATCTCCCCCCTTCAAAAGAATAGCCTCTTACTACTCTTCTACGCCAATTGATGCCGAAATATGTATCTTCTGAGTTCAATAGTAACGGTCGTATTCATATTATGTAGTTATATCCATCCAAAGGTTGTCTGGAAGAAATCGAGCGATAAGACCGCCCATTGTACATTTATTAGTTGTATTTCTCTGATGCCATGTTAACCTGTTCTGATATTGGTCTACAATAAAGAGTATTCTATTCTATTTTATTAAGCTTTTAATAAATAAAACATGGTTTATAGATATAAACCCTTTTCGTATCCTTTTTCTATTCTTTTCGTTTGTCAGGTCAGAGATCCTTATTAAGGCTTCGATAAAATGACAGCTACCATAAATAAACCCAAAAGTTAGTATCTATAAAGAAATTCAATGTAAGTTGAATTTAGAAAGAAGAAAGAAAGAAAGAAACGTGTTTATTTTGTTCTCACATCTGAGCGGTACAAAAGACAAGTTACAAATAAGATAAACTTAAAAAAGTAAAAATACAATATATTTAAGTAACAATAACAAATTTTTAATATCCTGTTTTGTGAGAACAAAAAAGGACCATAGCTCAGCATATGCCACATCATAACAATAAATGACGCAGCGCTGGTATTCTGCTAGGCCCTTGAGCGACTACACGGGCATCGGACAGCTAGGTATCCATACATACATACAATAAATATAAAAAAGTTGATACAAATCAGAATTATGCTTAAAGTCTGTCTACGCCATAGAATTTATAAAAACAAGAAAAGAAAAGCTGACAAATTTATGATAGGCAATAAGACATTGACAACATGACAAGCCATTAATCTAAGAAGAAGAAGACATTGACAATTTGACAGCTGACGTCAAATAAGCGCGGGGTTCTCACCAGTTCAAAATTCGAACAATGCATTTCTAGGAATTGTAGGTGAGATTAGATTCAATATGTTTAAGTATTTTAGTTTATTCTGTGACTATGTGTACTGTTATTAATTATTGTTTGTGTGCTGTGTTAATATTTTGAGTGAAATAAACTCGTGCAGTGATACTATTTGTGTGCTTTATCGTAAGAGTTGAATAGATTTTGTATTCTACTGATCTTATTTCATTTTGGGACGCTACCTATTTATTTGTAAAACCTATAGAAACAAACAGACACAAAATCGACCGCTGGAATGACAACCACCTGGCATATAAGTGTATATCAATGGTAAGTTTATTTATCTTGTTTTTGTATAGTTAGTAGATGTTCTTTATAACGTTTATTAAAGCAAGAAACTGATTTTAGGGCACGGAGTGGTGGCGGCAAGTCATTCCAGCATCTAGTGGCAGCAAATTTAAAACTGCCACGAAAAGCCGCGGTTCGATGTCTAGGAGTGATAAGAAGATATGAAAAAGCCCTAGTTTTATGTTTATTATGGTCACTGGTCCATGTAAGCTTTTTGTAGAGGTATTCTGGCCTTTCAGACAGAATGACACCAAAGAGAAGGGTGGCCAGATGCAGTTTTCTACGCATTGTCATTTTCATCATGTTCGCCTGATTAAGAAAGGAAGTTATATGTGAACGAGGTGGTACATGAAAACAATAACGTGCGCAAGCATTTTGAACCCGTTGCAAAAGCCGCTCGGTTCTACTGAGCAAACAGCTCCCATACACTGTGTCAGCATAGTTGAGTTTTGACAGTATAAGGGACTCACACAGCATGATGCGCATATCTACATTAATGTATGGTCGAACTCGATACAACAGCCTGAGCCGGTAAAAACAATTGCGCACAGCTTCATTTATGTGGGTTTCAAACTGAAGTAAGCCATCCATGACTACTCCAAGGTTACGCACCTCCTGAACCTGTTCTATCCGACCCCCATCAATTTTTACTATAGGGTTAGTATTTTTAATTTTTTTTATTAAGTCTCTAGAGCCTAAGATCAAGCATTTTGATTTTTTTGGGTTAAGCACAAGAGAGTTTTTCCTTGCCCATTCTGAAACTCTATCCAAATCCTCATTAATGCTATTTACAGATGCTGGACAGCTCTGTGGGTGACAGGATATATACAGCTGTAGATCGTCTGCATACAAATGAAACCTACTGTTAATAATGGTACTGGCTATGTCTGCAGTGTAAATAATAAAGAGAAGCGGACCAAGAATGGACCCCTGTGGGACACCCCTTACCACTGGACTCAGCGAAGATACATCACAACCACCATCTTTGTCAGTTGAACGTACCTCATTAATTACAGGCTGTGGAGTTTCGCTTTCATTAGAACACGTATTAACAAACCCTAGTTCATTCGCCAACAAATTATCGTCCTTATAATTGAAAGCGTAAGGATTAAATTCATCGACCCTTAGAGTACCGGATATGTCAAGACTGGAGATCCGATCAGTGTCGAAGAGATTTGTCGAAAAGTCTAAGCCATTTGAATAGTTTTGAAAGCTTTCATCCGAAGGGATCCTATTCTCTTCTGGGTTCGGCGTCAAGTTTGGACGCATAGTAGAAGCCTCTGCTTGTACATCGTTTGTACTTGGATAATCACTGAAAAGCATTTATAAATTTCTGTAAAACGTCACCAAGAACACGTCATATTATATGCACGTTTGTTATTGACAGCCGATCTGAGTATAACGAAAATTGCCTTTTCCATTTACATCGGAGTAACAATATACGTGCGGTGCGTGTTTTAACTTCAGCTTCAGCAACGCTGGCTCTGTTAGATGTTGGACGAGTGTCCATCCTTTGTAACTTCCGGCCTCCCTCATGCTTTAAGGGGCACGTAAAACTGTCGGCTGCCATTCTACCCTCTATGAAGCATAGACTGATTCATAGAGGGGTCGCAAAGCATGTTCCTCCATTAGGGAGCGAATTTCGTGGCCTTGTTTCGGGCAATCTAGGCACGCCGTTGGTTTTAGTGAGTAGGTTGGGGCATAACATAACATATTTAAGAGTTCCAACCTAGATTAGTTCCGTCTATTAGAATTACTTGTTTAATTGCTAGTTGTTAACTGTTTTGTGGTACTATCAATAAATATATAAACTGCGCTAACCCTACCAGATATCCATGTCTATTTGCAACGTTAAAACGAAAGTTACGAGAACAATAGGAAAATCACAAAATATTACCATTTACGAGGCTTCTTTTTGCAGTGTTGAAGCCTGTGCCTCCTTAGCCTGCAACCAAGCAACAATACACCTGAAATAAGATAGGTGTTATCCGAGTTTTTATATTTTACTAGCGGCCGGCCAGTCCCGGCTTCGCACGGGTGTGATGTTACCCGCGACGCGAGTGAAGCCGCGAGGCGAAGCTAGTCAAAAAAAGCCTAAGTTACTCCTTATATCATCAGCTACCTATCAGTGAAAGTCCCGTCAAAATCGGTCCAGTCGTTCCAGAGATTAGCCGGAAAAAACAGGCAGACAGACAAAAATTTAAAAAATGTTGTTTTGGTCTATGTACTGTGTATAAATACTTACACATTTAGTAAAAAGTGGTTATTTTATTAGTACAAACAGACAGTCCAATTTTATTTATTTGTATAGATGTATAGAGTATAGATACGTTTTTTTTTATAAATGCATGTATTCTTCGTGAAGTAAGCTATTAAAAAAACGACTTACGTGAACAGCCGAGCAAAAGTCATGCTGCACTGCGAACATCGATACCTTCGTCGAACGGGCCCTGTGTTCTAAAAATATCAATAGCTTTTTATTTTACAAAAAAACATTAAAATACGGAGTATGCAGAGGTCAAATAGCTTTGATGTAGGCCACTACCAGGAAATTCTGGCTGCGCAGACATCACAAACAGCTATTGCGCTTTATCAATCTGTACACTAAATACTGTCAGTTATGGAAATTAAAAACCTAACATGAGTTGATCTTACAGAGCTCGATGGGGCTGACATAGTCATGGTACGAGCAACAGTCCCAAACTAACAACATAATAAAAAAAGACTTGACTTGACTTCCTTTGCGGTCGGTAGTCTTAATTACCAGTATTTGGCACCGATACCAACGGAAATCCTTTTGATAAGACCAGCTGTCAGGCTCCCCGCTTCAGAATGCCATAGATGCTCGAATGACAGCTGGGAACGACGATGTTAATATGACGGACACCCGACAATTGCTGAACCAGCCGTGCCCAACCAATTTTTAAAGTGATAATTAATTCCGAGCTTAGTAGTCCTTCTAATTCTGGAGGTACCCGATTGGGAAAGGGCCTTCAACTTAAAGAATACTGCACTTTGCTACTAGTGTTTTCTCAGCGCAAGAATAGGGTCACCAATTGAGCAACAGCAGTTCTATGAGGGAAACCATGGTATGAGGCGGGCCAAGGCACCCAGGGTCGCAGAACATATCCTCCTATCGGGGAGCGTAGTGTAAGCCGTCGGTTTTAGTGGGTAGGTTGGGGCGCAATTTAACATGTCTTCGCGCCCCGGAGCCCTGCAGAAGGGCGGGGTATCCATGAGGATTTCCGTCGAAAAAATGACGGGAAGCATGGTATTGGCAGCAAGAGGAATTCACTTACTCTGTGCTGGCACTCTGTTTACTACCTTAATAGAGGGTTACCTTAATAGAGGGTTAGGGTAACGCTGGTGTCGGATTTAGAATACATAGTGTCACCACCCCATTTCATTCTGAGGGTGTCGTAGGAGCCGACAAAAGGAAATGATAAAGACGAACCTAGCCGCAAGAGAAGGAAAACTTGATACGAAACTAATTACCCTCCATGTAGTTGGAGACGGCTCGACTCAACAGTGGGTCATTTATGGTAAAAACCTACTCAATATGGCAATTTTAGTCCCACAGTGGCTAGAGAGTATTGAGGGCATAAGGAGTTGATTTATTACTATGTATTCACTGTAATGCATATATACCTTATGATAAACGCTCATGTGTCGCTGATAAGTCACCGCAGAGGACATTTCATTTTTGCAGAAAGAGCACCACCACGGCTTAAATTTTTTCGACCATTCTGGAACAAGCAACCTTATAGTGGATTCATTCTATTAGAGCACCATTTAACCAGAGTGATGAGCCACTGGGGGCAAATCTTAATGGAATAAACTTTTTCTCGCAGTTCTCTCACATAATATATTTCTTACCGTAATTAAGATGCAGATTCTTTCAAATATATCTATAGAAAAGAAAGTTAGTCTGAGCTATTTGTGGTTAAAGAACTTTATTCCTCAAAAGAAATTCACAACAAATTTCACTTAATGAGAAACATAATATTATGACTAAAACATAGCATTAGTGACCAGAGCCAGTAATACAAAATTTAGCAGATTATCGCAACATAATACAATTCTTTTTGTAACATAATGGGTTATTGTAGGTAGCAATAAAAGATTCGTGCGAAACAGAAATCATTTTACGCGGGTAGGCTAAGAAGCCGTCTCCAGGGCCGTATTCAGATGTTATTAATGACATAAAATTTTAATTTTGTTTTGAAGATTTGAAAACTATTGGAGGTTTTTATTTCTTGTGGTAATTTGTTAAACATCTGCGCTCCTTCGTATGTTATGTTTTTCCTACCATAGTTCGTGCGCGTCTTAGCAAGAAAGATATCATTAGCGCTACGCAGAGGTCTTAGCCCTTCCTCTGCATTCGTTTTAAAATTAAGTTTTAAATGTATTTTTTTATCTTTAATTTTTTTTATAAGTATACATGTGTTAAAGTAATACGTTTGTTTTATATTCATTAATTTAGTTTCGGAATAAATTGTATGCGTAGGTGTAAGAAAATCGTAATGAAATAAGATTTTTATCAATTTATTTTGGATAGTTTGGATACTGTTTACATTGGTTTTAGCTGCGCTGCCCCATATCTCTATTAAATAATCTAAATGCGGTTTGACGAGCGAATTATAGATATTCAGTCTTACTTTTCGTGGAAGACATCGAACAACACCGTAAAGACGTCCTGATAGTGATGACAAAGTAGATCTAATTTTATTTATGTGTGACCTCCATGTTAATTCACTGTCCAAAGTCAGTCCTAGGTATTTTTCTTCGGCTGATTCCTGTAAAAGCATGTTATCAATGAATAAATTAGGGTAGCCCTGCAATACTTTATTTTTAGCTTTAAATATCATATAGCTAGTCTTTGATATATTTATTGTTAGTAAATTATATTGGAACCAATCATGTAATTTGTTTAAGTCTCTTTGTGCAAGATGTATTAGCTCGTTTACTGAGGAACCATAATAAAATATACATGTGTCATCAGCGTATAGGCTAATTTCACCATTCAAAGATACATGGCTGATGTCATTGACGTAGATCAAAAAGAGCAGGGGTCCTATTATTGATCCTTGAGGTATTCCACACGTAATAGGTTGGATAGTACTTTGGTATTTTCCGATTTTTACAATTTGAAAGCGGTTTGTTAAATAAGATTCCAAAATTTTGAGCGCATTGGCAGTAATCCCAATTTGTTTTAATTTTTTAAGAAGGAGACTGTGGCTCACGGTATCGAACGCCTTTTTTAGATCTATAAAAATACCTAGGCCCAGCCTTTTTCCATCAATGTTTTCTTTGATTTTAGTGATAAGGTCCACAGTGGCGGACAAAGTATTAGATTTTGGGCGAAAGCCGTATTGTCGTTCAAAAAGAAAGTTTATTTTATTTAGGTAATTGTTTAATCGAACATAGATAATTCGCTCAAAGATTTTGGAAATTGCAGGTAACACCGATACAGGTCTGTAGTTACTAGGATCTGTTTTTGCTCCATTTTTAAAAATGGGTGTGACTTTTGCTATTTTGAGCTCGTCTGGGAAGTCGCCTACGTTAAGACAATGATTAATATTCGTTGTTATAGCAGGGATAAGATACTCTTTAATACATTTAACTACCTTTGTATTGATCCCGTCTATACCTGTGCTACAATGAGCATTTAAATCATCAATAATTTTAGCAATTTCATTTTGAGTGCATGGTGTAAATTTTTCTAATTTGTTATATTCTTCAACATTGTTTTTCCAATTAAAAATTTGATCAATATGGTATTTTGGAGGGATTTGCATGGCTAATTGGGGACCTATTGTAGCGAAAAATGTATTGAATAGTTCACATATCTGATCACCATCAGTAACCAAACCGGAGACGGTCATAAGCTTTGGAGGTATATGGTCAGATTTAATTGTATTTTTGCAAAATGTATTTATGAGCTTCCACATTAATTTAGGATCAGTATTAACTTTATCGAATTCGCGGTAATAGTAGTTCTTTTTTGTTTTAGCAATCAAAGTGGTGGTTTCATTTCTTTGTTTTTTAAAAGAAGCCATTAACACTATATTTTCAGGATCATTTTTTAGTTCTCTCCAATATTCATTTCTTACATTTATTTTGGTTATTATATCCTTATTAATCCAGTCATCCTGTGGTAAATTCTGTATTTTTATCTTTTGTGTCGTATTTTCTTTCACTAAAGTTTTAATAGTCTGTTCTATCAAGCAATAATCGTGGTTTACTGTATTAATGTTAGTGATTTTAGCAAGCTGGTAAAGATTTTCGTAATTTATGTGATCATAAAGTAATCTGGCTGGGGGCTCCGGCTTAGCATTTTTTAATCCTAGAATAATTTGTTGATGATCGGAAATCGCCGAATCCATTATTGCTACGTGAACATTTTTGTCTTTTAGGTTTGTTATAATGTGATCCAAAATGCTGTGGGTAGTGGCTGTAGTTCGGGTTGAGTATGCGGTGTCTATTTTATTTAAAATGTAATATCCATTTTCTTGTATTATTTCTTTATATTTTCGTGTGCATTTATCATTTATTAAAAGGTTTATGTTGAAATCACCAAAAATTATAGCCCGATTTCTTTGTTGTAGATGCATTTCAAAATCATCCTGAAAACTGGCTACGTTTGCATCTCCTGGTCTATATACTAAGCCTATGTCCATATTATATTTTTCCGTATGTATCCATAGATAGTTGTTTCCGTTTGTATATATTTCTTGAGTTAAATTATGTTTAATGTTATTGTGGATATATATAGATACTCCTCCGCCTCTTCTGTTTGGTCTAATATTATAATAATGTGAATAGTTAAGAATTTCCATTCTTTTGGCTTCTTCTTCAAACTTGATCCATGTCTCTGTCAAAAGCACAACATGTATTTGCACATTTAACGATTTTAAGATGCATTTAAGCTCATCCAGTTTCCCTGGTTTAACAATACTTCTGATGTTGCAGTAGAAGAAATTAAAAGAACATCTTTCCGTCTGTAAATCATCATAATTTTGTATTAATTGGTATGTAACTTTATCTCTGTTTTTAGTAGTGTTAAGTTGTTTAAGTGTTCTTAGTTTTTTGGTGTCGTAATAATTTTTGGAACGCCTTTTATGTATTTTATCGTGAGATTCTCTTCACCTAGTTTTTGTCTGTTAAAGAGTTCTTCTCGTAGTTGTTTCATGTATATTTGTTGTGTAGGCGTTTTGTCAGAGAAGATTTTTATTTTTATTTTATTTTATTTCGAAATATGACTGTAAGTACATTATCATTTACCACCTGCTTTACGGATAAGAGCCAGGAACAAATTCTGTAGCTGCTATTATTGAACTATATAGTAAAATAATCTAACTATGTCATACTAGACTTACTAGACATCACTATCACTACATAGTATAAAACAAAGTCGCTGTCGTCTGTCCGTCCCTATGTATGCTTAAATCTTTAAAACTACGCAACGGATTTTGATGCGGTTTTCTTTAATAGATAGAGTGATTCAGGAGGAAGGTTTATATGTATAATAATATCCATAATATTGTAGGGAAACACTGATAAATTTAGAGGTTCATCATTGCACCCGTGCGAAGCCGAGGCGGGTCGCTAGTCCTATATAAAGGATAAGGTGTCTCGCAAAAGATTGTACATTGACACGACAATTATTTCAGCAATCCCTATTTTTAAACAATCAACTTCGATATGCGTCGTCCGTACAAACAATTTTTTATATAAAAAATTTCTAATATTTTAAGTACTTATTTTTTAAATATACGGTAGCAGATTCTAGTACTGAATACTGTCTCCATCAGTATGTACAGACTTTTACCTGCCAGGCTGTATTCACTGTAAGTCACAGATTTTGTGGTTTAGATACATAAATGACTTACCATATAGATCTTTAACGGGCGGCTCCGTGAACCCATATTGCTCAGCGTATGTTTTGCTATATCCTAACTTTAAAGGTGTTCTACACGGAACATGATTTGTTGTAATCACATAAAGTTCATGATTTTCTTCATACAACCACAAATTCGCAGTTTCTTCGTCGCCTAAGGGCAATAAACTAATCCAGTTGGCTTTATCTGTAAAGAAATACCTTGGTTCTATACAAAGGCGACCAGCATCTAATATTCGAAAAAGTAAGGAATATTCGTAGTTTCAGCCCATGAATGACCCACTACTGAGTCGGGCCTCCTCCAAATTCATGGAGGGATTCATGGACGGTTTGGTACAGGGTTTGTATCAAGTTTTCCTTCTCTTGCGGCTAGGTGATTTGCCCCTTAGTCGCCTCTTACGACAGCCTCGGGATGGTAAGGGTTGGTGACACTGTGTATTCTAAATCCGTCACCACACGGAGTAAGGAATATTACACTCTGAAAATCTAAGATTAGTCAATACCATTTGCACCGTACATTACGTCACGTGAAGTTGCCAGTCCCGGTTGCCATTCCAACAGAAGGCAGAAGTTAAACGTATCATGTAAACTGATCAACTTATTAACCAAATTATTGCCAGTTGCCCCACTGGATGGGTCGCAGAGGGCAAACGGCATTTACTACTACTACTTGGCACATTAAAGACCCACTGCTGAGTCGGGCCTCCTCCAAGTACATGGAGGGTAATCAGCCTACTGTGCCACGCTGGCCAGACGGGTTGGCACAGGGTTTGTGTCAAGTTTTCCGGCCTCCTACGGTCCATTAGTCGCCTCTTACGACACCCTCAGGATAATATGGGGTGGCGACACTAAGTTTTCTAAATCCACGGATCATTTTTTGACGGCATTTGCTCCGTTTAAATACTGGTAACTAGGCACCCGAATTAAATTGGGGAAAAACGACGTACCGCGCATCATTTTGTTTTTAAATCATAAATTTGAACAATTTACTAATTACCTTTGTCTGAGACATCGATATGTACAAGTTCACCATATTCGTCTCTAAACAAGAATAGTGGAGTTTTGCTTGCAGTAGCTGTTTCTACTAGATGCGTCCCTTCTGTCGGTGATAGCACTTTACGTTTTATACCTAGAACCAAAAAAAAAAGTATCATTCAAATTAGTCACGTAAAGACAAACAATGAGATCAAGTTAAATTAAATGTAATAATTTATAACTTTAACTCTAAAGGCGCTGATGGCCTTGAAACGGTAGAACCGATTTTCCTAAAACATCTAAGAACCGTGTCATCGACATAGCCCATAGGATTAGCACGCTGAAGTGGCAATGGGCTGGCCACATCTGTCGTAGAACTGACGGCCGCTGGGGCAAACAGGTGCTACAGTGGAGACCACGTACTGGCAAACGTAGGGTGGGACGTGCCCCTGCTAGATGGAGCGACGATCTGCGACGGGCAGCCGGCAGCAACTGGATGCATAGAACCGAAGACCGGGTTCAGTGGCGAGCCTTAGGGGAGGCCTACGTCCAGCAGTGGACTGAAATAGGCTGATGATGATGATGATGATCTAAGAACCACGGCTACAAAAGGTGCCTTCAAATTTAAAAAGCAAACACACATCACAATCCCCCCATTTGTTTAGGAGCAACGATGCCACATACACACATGTAATAATAAATAATAATAATGCAATGCTTGTTGACGTCACTATCCCGCATGACGAGAACCTCGTTAAAGCCGAAAAAGAGAAACTTACCAAGTATCTCGATTTGGCTCACGAGGTTACCGCAATGTGGCATGTTGATTCAACAATCATTGTGCCGATAGTCGTTTCAGTAAATGGTCTTATTGCGAAGAGTTTCGACCAACACCTCAAGAAACTCTCGCTGGGTTGCTGGATTAAGGGCCTGATTCAAAAGGCTGTCATCCTGGATTCGGCAAGGATTGTGAGGAGGTTCCTCTCTCTGGAGCCCTGAACCGTCGGTAGCTTAGGTCATCGACCTCGTTTTCGACGGTTTTTGTCTATTTTTATGTATATTTTTTTAAACACTTTGTATTTTTTAAAAATATATGTAAAAATAAGAAATAAAGAGACATGAGAAAATAATAATAATAAATATCCATGGACATTTCACACAACGCCATCTCGTCCCAAGCTAAGCAACTTAATGCTTGTGTTATGGTAAATGGATGATAAACTACTTATATACATTTTTTTTTGTAAATACATACATATTATAGATAGAAATGACACCCAGACTCCGAGCCGGTGCCTCTGGTTTAGACAAAGACACTTGCCCGACCCCGGAATCGAACCCGGGACCCGTTTATCCAAAGGCGGCACATCTAACCACTAGACCAACGAGGCAGTCAAACTCAAGTCAAACATGTATAGACGTCAAGCTTATAACATCCCTCATTTGGTCATGGGTTAAAGTTGGAGAGACTTTTCTTGGAGTTGGAGATTGGATGCCTTTGAATCAAATAGGCATTTGAAGTTGTAGCCTAGCGGAGGGTGCATAACACAATCGATTAAGCAACGGCTGGCTCCGCTAGGTAGTGGGTGGGTGTCCATTGTGTCCATCATTTGTGTGTGACCACGCGATACAGGTTATACCTACCAGCCAAATCAAGTTTGAGCTTCCTTTGTGACGGTGGGGAAATTCGAATTCGACGGTTGAGAAAAGGTGTGGTCTACCCACTAAAACCTCAGCGGTATACCCTCACACGACAAGCTTGGGGCGACACAGGTTGGCGTGAACGCATACCACTGTGACGCCCCGAAATCAAGTTTGACCAGTGCCAGCCTACTTTGGAAGGCAGGTGTAGAGAGGAGCTATTAACCTTTTTAGTAGCTCATATAGGCAAAACCTTCATCAGCAACAACCATTGACATTAGACTTATGACTGCCTCGTTGGTCTAGTGGTTAGATGTGCCGCCTTTGGATCAACGGGTCCCGGGTTCGATTCCGGGGTCGGGCAAGTGTCTTTGCCTAAACCAGAGGCACTGGCTCGGAGTCTGGGTGTCATTTCTATCTATACTAAGTATGTATTTACAAAAAAAATAATGTATATAAGTAGTTTATCATCCATCTCGTTACCATAACACAAGCATTAAGTTGCTTAACTTGGGACGAGATGGCGTTGTGTGAAATGTCCAAGGATATTTATTTATTTATTAGGCATTAGGAGGGCTTTATGCTGCAGCTCCACCATAGTGGTATAATAAATCCTCACCTTGCACAGGTCCAAACCTCGTTTGCGCGAGCAGTCCACGCCGCGGTGAGATGACGTCATGTGCACGTATGAGAAGAACGCGAGGCAACACTGCCACGGCGCGTGGTAATACTTCTTTGTCGGATATATGCACTGGAAACACCAATAATAGGTTTACCTCATAGTGGTAATAGTTACCGCACACACAGGCACAACCTAGTCTATACTAATATATAAAGCTGCAGAGTTTGTTTGTTTGTTTGTTTGAACGCGCTAATCTCAGGAACTACTGGTCCGATTTCAAAAATTCTTTCAGTGTTAGATAGTCCATTTATCGAGGAAGGTTATAGGCTATATTTTATTTTCAAAGGAATTAGAGATCCGTATGAAAATTGCGATTTTGTAACCCAAGGTGTAAAAGCGAAAACCTATTTATGCGGGCGCTGCAAAAACTATTGACAATAGAACAAAATGAAGTACTACGAGTTTGTAGGTCTTATTAAAATCTACAAAAAAGTCCGGGAGAGGACATATCTAACTATCATGGTTTAGTCACAATAACCACTTTTATATTCATAAAAAAATGCATAGAGATGCATAGGTTCGAAGTCCACGCGAGCGAAGCCGCGCCCAAAAGCTAGTTACTAATATAATACTTCCTTTTTTATTATTTACATACTATTTATTTCGAATACATTATTTACGAACATTTTAATTTAATAAATAAAAATCACTATCACTACTCACTACTTATTATAAAACAAAGTCGCTGTCGTCTGTCCGTCCCTAAGTATGCTTAAATCTTTAAAATTACGCAACGGATTTTGAAGCGGTTTTTTGTAAAAGATAGAGTGATTTCTGAGGAAGGTTTCTATGTACAATACATGTATAATATTGTAGAGAAACACTGATAAATTTAGATGTTCATCTTTGCACCCGTGCGAAGCCGGGGCGGGTCGCTAGTACATTATAATTCTTATACCTAAAATATATATATAACAATTAATAGTAAAATAAAACTATAATCAATTGGTAATGTGCCTAAATACTGCCAGTATCTCCCCTTTGTATGGCTATTGGCTAGGCTTATCCACTGGCCAAGGAAGGTGCCAGGTCTTGGGTTGCCTGACACAATCTGCCTTATCCTTTCTGTTGAAGTATCACCTTCATGGAGTCAACACAGCACAGGCTGTTTATAAATATATATTAGTTTGAATATTTGTCAAGTATGTTCTCTTGTCTTTTGTGTACTCATTGTCTTGTTATGCCGTGTTGTTTTACCTTTATAAATGAGTGAAAAGGCAGGGAATAATGCAGAGCAGGGAATGCACAATAAAATAATATTAAATCTATACTAATATTATAAAGCTGCAGAGTTTGTTGGTTTGAACACGCTAATCTCAGGAACTACTGATCCGATTTAAAAAAAATCTTTCAGTGTTGGATAGTCCATTTAACGAGGAAGGTTATAGGCAATATTTTATTTTCAAAATCCATTCACAATTTACATCTTATATTATCTCTAAGTAACAGGCTATATAAGCGGAGATAAGCACGGGTTCGAATCCTACGTGGACGAAGCCGCGCGCAAAAGCTAGTTTAACAAAATTATACCATAGATACTTACCATTATGTTGTATCACTGTTTGCTGACAACTATGTTTGAGACAATTTTGCAGGCTTCCCTCTTTCTTTTTGCTTAATATGATATTTAGATTTTGTACCTGAAAACCTTAAACTAATTTTACCTCATTTTTATAATTATGTAATTAATTATTACTAAATTAATTAATTATTCATTCAATTTATATGGGTAATTAGTATTATAATACATTATTGCTCAGCTCATATCAAGCCAGTCATTAAAACTGGCTAGTTCAATAAAGTTAACATTGAAGTGTACTAATATTATAATAATTTAATTATTAATATTTTTTTTATAATATACTAGCTGTTACCCGCTACTTCGTCCGCATGGTATTTGAGAATGTAGAAAGCTCAGAAAGTAAGCCCCGAAAAGAGGGGGTCAATAAAAGTACCCTAAACTCCTTGTTACATCAGCAATCGGCCCATGTAAGTCCCATCAAAATCGGTCCAACCATTTCACAGAATAGCCAAAACAAAAAGACAGACAGACAAAAATGAAAAAAAAAGTTCTGGCTGTTTAAACATCCAAATGCACTTCCTAAAAAGTGGTTATGTTAATAAGAAAACATACACTGCAATTTTATTTATTTGTATCGATAATATTTGGCAAAATATTATATTTTGGGATGTTCTTGTGTTAAATTGGTAATTATTACATAATAGCAACATTTACTTACAGATGAATATTGCTTTTCATGTTGGTCATAATCAACAGAAATATTATTGTCATCATTTGAAGTGGAATTTGAGCTTGTTTGAAGAGTAGAAAAATTGTACCTCGTACTTCCTTCAACAGCTTCTAACATATTAACCTTTGTGGTACCTATTTTAATAGAAATGTATAAATAAAAATGTTAGGAGGTATGGAACCTTGACTTGAGTAAGTAAGAAACAAAAAGACAACATTTTATTCAGCTTTACTCTGAAGCAGACAATTTATTGAGTTTAGATCCAAGGATCAAGTGTGCGTTAGTTTAACCCCTTCCTCCCCCTTGGTGATACGTGGTGAGGTTTAAGACTACCCCCCCATCAAAAATCACGTGTATTTTTTTGTGCCTACAAAGCAGCTTAACACGACACTTTTGACGAAAAATTAAATACATGTGATATCATACTACTTATACCCCCCCCTACCCCTTGATGATGTGTCGTGATTTTTGCCGGATCCCTCCGTCCCCCTTTCGAACCTCACGTGATTAATGGACAGACCCTTAAAGGCAATAATCATACATAAACAATAATCATACATGTAATCGCACCTCTTTCCCATAGGGGTAGGCAGAGACCACTTCTTTCCACTTGCTATGATCCTTACATACTTGTTTTGCTTCATCCACTTTCATTATTCCTTTCATACATGCTCTTCAGTTTAGGGTACTCTTGACCTGATTAAATAAACTATCTCTGGCAAAATCAACTCTACCCTCACATGCTGTCTAAAATATTGGACTTTAAATACAAATGAGATGGGAATTATTATCTCTTGCCCATATCAAAAGAGCTAAGTTTCATATCCATAAATTACTGACCTTTTGCATGTCTTTGGTCAATTTCAAATAGACTGGTTGAATGTAGAATATCATGTTTTTCTTGAGGTATAGGTATAAAGTACTGTCTATTTTCCACACCCTAAAATTTTAACAATGCCATGTTAATATTAAGAAACTATGACAAGCTGTTTATTAGACCACTTGATAGTAGAATTTATAGTACTCACATGATTAATTATTTGTAATGGCAAGATTTGCGACTCATGTAATATCGTTGGAAGAGGCTGGTTTGTATCAACTTGCAGTAAATAAATGTGGTCTGATGATTTTATAGGTACAGGATCTGTGTTAGGATGACCTAGATGATAAGGAAATGTATATTATACTAGCTGACCAGGCAGACATTGTCCTGCATGATATTCATTTACCAACTGCAGCACCTTCTGTCACAGTTAATTGTGAATCTAAACCACCTTTGGTGTGCCTCAAATATATAAAAAAATTCACTCAAATCGGTCCAGTCGTTTAGGAGGAGTTAAGTGACATACACACATACAGTAGAATTATATATAAAGATGTAGGAAATAAATGTTTGTAAGTAACAGATTATAATTAAGCTTAAAAAAGTATTCCTTTCTGTTCAGATATCACTACTTGACAGCCCATAAATAACCCACTGCTGAGACGGGCATCCTCCAACTACATAGAGGGTAATTAGCCTAGATATCACTAGCAGATACTTACTCATATTACACAAACCCATAGATTTGTAAAACACCTCGCTTATTACTCTTTTAAATGATATATACAAATATTAAAATGTGTCCAAAGGTTTCTTTTCTTTATTTCTTGTATCATGCTATACTAACTGGCAAAATACTCTTGCTTGTTGTATATGACAGACTAATTAATTAATTAAGAATACAAACAACATTCCATTCCAGATTTTGGTATTGTTAACCCAAAACCAGCAAATTTAATTTAAATTTGATTTGACAATAACAAATTGTCATCGGTGCGGTATGCGAGGAAAATATGAAGGGAAGATTCGGGCTAAAACGAAGTGTCAACTGTCAAACTCATTTTTTTACTCTTTACACTCGTACATTTTTCTTAAGACAAAAATGATAGCTATATAGAACGACCTCTGTCTTCAACACCTGACACCTAATGAAATAGGGATGATCGATATACATCGATGTTGATTAAACATCGAGGTTTATCTGAAAAACATCGATGTCTTGTATTCGATAACATCGGCACATCGATGTTACAGGATTAAAATATCAAAAACTCATTAATTATTTTGAGCACCATCTAGTATGCATTAGATGTAACAGGAAAACTCCTCGCAAAGCTAATTTACTTACAGTGTGTGCCAAAAAACTATTTAAAAAAATATTTTTTTCTTGAAACTTAATTACTAAACAAATGCCTGCACTGCCTCGTTGGTCTAGTGGTTAGATGTGCCGCCTTTGGATCAACGGGTCCCGGGTTCGATTCCGAGGTCGGGCGAGTGTCTTTGTCTAAACCAGAGGCACTGGCTCGGAGTCTGGGTGTCATTTCTATCTATAATATTTATGTATTTACAAAAAAAAAAGTATTTAAGTAGTTTACCATCCCTTAATGCTTGTCTCGTTACCACAACACAAGCATTAAGTTGCTTAGCTTGGGACGAGATGGCGTTGTGTGAAATGTCCAAGGATATTTATTTATTTATTTAATTAATACATTTTCTTTATTAAAATGAAAAGTTTTATTTGTTATCTAAAAAACGTCGATGTTTTTGGACATCGATGTTTTTCAATCGATATTTATTGTACATCGATACTTATGGTTCGATGTTAACATCGATGTCAACATCCAAGTTTTTCAAATATCGACATCCCTTTATTGAAATGACATGCATGCATGCAATTGCAATGCAATTAGGGCCGGCCACATACACACGTTTTCCTTATTCGTTTTCCGTTTTCGGACATCCGTATATATGGAGCGCGGATTTTTTTCCGTACGGAAACAAAGCGAACATGTGCGTCAGTTAGTGTATTTTATATTGATTCCATGCGTTCGGATGTCCGAACACGGAAAACGAATTCGGAAATTGAATAAAGAAAACGTGTGTATTTGGCCGGCCTAAGAAATTCCCGACAAATAGTCTGGCTGGCTGCTTGGATGATAAACTTTTTGATCAACTTTTTGCGCCTGAAGTACAAACAAGAATATTGCACTGAAGTAGGAAACCTAGAATATTGTCATTTATAAATATAATTAAGTAAGAAGACGAACACCATATAGAAATCACAGACTGAAGGTGAAGATATTCTATATAGTCTGTGAAAATTGTCTTGTCTGTCTTGGTCGAAGGCATTCATTCAGTCAGTCAGTCAGTGTTTTTTTTGTAATTTCTTGTGTTTCGCTACGTATTTTTCTTTGAAATTACAATGTTCGTTATGTGGATTGAATATTTTGTATTGGAGAAACATATTTTCATAACATGACAAGTGTGACTTTGATTCCGTATTTGTAGTTCAATTGTGATAAAAATAAATATTCATAAATTTGAATGTGTTGTTTGATGTAAGTTTGTAGGTGATGATAATTGGTGACTAAAGTTACAAACGTGTTTTCGAATCGTCTTCAAATTATTCCTTGAGAGATATTGAAATGAAGTAAGCAGATTGAGCAATATAATGCAATGTACGCTCCAGATAATAGAAGAAAAGAAACGAGAGATGTTATTTATCGAAGTAACTCTAGTCTTGACTTGATCTATGGTGATCATCCATCAGGGAATGGACTGCGACGTGAGTACGGCAGCCACGGTTCCATCGACGTGATAGGTGGGCCCAGCGAGCGATTGCCCGCTATGGTGCATAATTATGGTGTTTCGACGCCAGACAAACCTGCGGGGTTAAGTCGTACAGTCGATCGTATAGCTGATGGGTTTAACAGCGATCATGCAGATGGGCCCCCTCCGAGAGCAAGCGCCAGTCCAAAACCTAGATTGAAGCTCAATAAACTGTGGGGTGGTGCTGCACCTGCACTTTCTCGGCAAACTCTTGATGATGGTAATCTGTCTGCTTTCTCTGAGACTAGTAAACGGAAACAGTTTGCTCATTATGACTGTCAGTCTCTTATGGCCAACTTGAGTTATGCAGCTGAGATACGTGGAGCACTGTTAAGTCGTAGGCGAAATACAACTACTGGTGCTTCAGCTGCCTCATTACTGGCCACCCGTGGTTTGCCACCGGGAGACGATGCTGTACCAGATACTGGTGATGGCAGATCTAATGAACTACTAGATAGCTGTCCATTTTTCCGGAATGAACTGGGTGGTATGTATTTTTTTTATTGCATGTATAGTGCTTTTAGATATATATCTACTACTCAGCCCATAAATGAACCACTGCTGAGCCTACTGCGCTACACTGGCCAGACAGCTTGGCACAGGGTTTAGTATTTAGTTTTCCTTCTCTTGCACTTAGGTTTTTGCCCTGTCAGGCTCTTACAACACCTTCAGGACAGAATGGGATGGTGACACTATGTAGTCTAAATCTGTAACAACACTGAAGTAAATCTAAGTAGGTATATAATATTAGAAGAAATTTTGTAATTTTAGTGCTATGGCCATTGATTTGTCTGTTGAATGAAATATTTTGAGCAACAGTGGTCATACAATTTCTCAAAATAGTTCATAATTGAAGAAGTTAAATAACATCAAAATTGCAATGAATCTATGAAAAGTGCTATATGTTATACATAGTTACAACACTGCCACACTTAAATTCTCCTCAAAATATGAAGAATGTGTAGACAATAATTTTGTCTGAACAATGAAAACAAATATTCATCTAGATAAAACATGAAATAATTTGAATACAGTTTTGTACTTGTTTCTTTTTTACACCTTCCTACTGAGAACCCATTGTGTCATCTGTGAATCAGGTGACATAAATTCCTCTCACACCACATTGTGTTCGCAGCAATGAATTATTTATGACTCATATTGTATATTGACATAAAAATGTTGCTTTTACCATTTTTCTCTCTATGCAATAAATATGTTATCCATTAAGGCAAGTAGGGCATAGTAGGTGTTAGAGTATTTTGATAATAATTTTATTTGCTTTTTTTTATAATCTTTGTTTACTCACTGTTGATGTTTCATAACATAAACTAAGTTAAAATACATATGGTATAACTACCAATAAGTTTTATAAAACAAAAAAAAATAACCTAAGGTCACAAATTTTACTATAATTGAAAGTCTTCAACCTAAATGGTTAATAATTTGAAAATTATCTACACTATTTTTAAGATTTGCTGTGTGACACACACAATGTGTAGCAAACTAGGTGACCAAATTTAATCTCATATTAACACTTTTGTCTATCTTTATGACCTTTAAAAGTTTTTGTATACAGGCTGCAACAAAAACCCTGTAGCTATAATGAAAGAATAGCTACTATACAATTTCAGGCAAAAAGGCATTTTTTCTTATAATTTTGCTCACTGTCTTCTTGACAATAGTGTCATAACTTGAGAATTAAGCACAAAGAACTAAAGAATCATAATAGAACAAAAATTACTGAGCTTTAATATTGATGATAATAATATTGATTTATTGGTTGGTTCACACTGGAACCCCTATTTTGTAGTAAAATCACAAAAATGTTGGTTCCTCCCTCATACTTTAACACACAAAACTATTTCAAACACAGAACTTCTTTTGATTAGTGCTATGCTTTCACTTTGGATGGCTATAGGGTTTTTGTTACTTTTTTATGACTAACATAGGGTCATAAAGTGCAAACATATCATAATACCATATACATTATATATAACTAACAAGTATTTAGACTTTGATAGCGATTCTAAGTACTGTAGCTTAAAACATTTTGTACCAAAATTGCCCTGATGGGGCATGTTTACATGTCTGCAACCAAACATGTGGCATCTCTACCAATCACCACAAATTATGGCTCAAGATGTTTGTCAATAACTATACATAATATTAAGATTTATATAGGCAAGGTTATTGTAATATTCCCATGAATTTATTTCTGAACGTCTTCTGATTTAAATGTATTTGTTGGAACAATAGAATGGACCTTGACGAAATGTTTTAATACTAGCAAACATTGAGTTTAAATTATATGTTTTTCCTGCAATAACCTATTAATTATAAACATTTCTGCCTAATTAATTTTAATAATTAAATTTTATGTCTGTTTTGTTGTGTTTTAAAACCTTATTATGCAAAGGCTTTCTCCTTGCCAATGTAGTTAGATAGACCATTATTGTAATTACTAGGAATTTCCATGGTAATTAATTTTGCTTGATACATATCTATTGGATCTCTCTCTGTCATCTTGTGATCCTCAGACTGGCATTCATTATAAAATTCCTGAAATAAACATTCCATTGCTTAAACTTTTAAATTTTCTATTCAGCAGATACCTACAGGAGTTGTATACCTATGTGTAAAGAAATACCATGCATGCACCACACCACCCATCCATTCCACTCAAACTGAAGCTTGAAAGTTGTGTTGTTATGATGATAACCCAAAGAAACATGACAGCATACAAATGTATTTTGTAATCTAATAGAATAGCTAACACAGCAAATATTGTTTAGCCATATAAAAAGAAGTAGTGAATTTTTGGTCATAACAATTATTATAAACTACAATTATTATAAACTAGCGGCCCTTCCCAGCTTCGCATGGGTGCGATGTTACCCGCGGGTGACACTGCAGGGCTAAGCTAGTAAAAAATTCGCCTAAATTACGCCTTATATCATCAGCTACCTATCAGTGAAAGTCCTGTTAAATCGGTCCAGCCGTTCCAGAGATACAGATACATAGCCTAACAGTCAGTCTGACAGAAAAAAATATAAAATGTTATTTTGGTCTATGTACTGTGTATACATAATTACGCCTTTAGTAAAAAGTGGTTATTTTATTGTTACAAACAGACACTCCAATTTTGTTTTTATTTGTGTATGTATATATTTAAATACTAGTAGACCTACCAAATACAGAAAAATAATGGCATTAAATACGAGCAAGCAATTTTCGTGGAATTCTATATACACTGTAACACAAGTTTTTTATATACATTGTAGGATAATAATGATAGCTTAGTTCTGTTCATTTCTTATGTTATGCCTATCTTCACTCATTCACTATTATGTTCTATACTCTTAACATCGCTGTTACACTCTTTTTGCTACACTCTAGACATGTTGTAGATACCAATAAATCTACAACATGTCTAGAGTTAGTAACAGCTAACTAAAACAACTAAAGAAATTGTCTCAGGTGAAGAAGAGCGTTGTGTGTCGTTGTGTTGGCGTACAGCTCGTGGAGCCATCCTTGGGCAGGCAGGCGGCTGGCATCGGCCCAGGGCCTCCTACGGTATTTCCATGCTCGAGTTTCCCCACGGGCAGACACACTGGAGAAATGGCTGCCCCTTTGCAAGATCCCTTGCTCCTCTACCAGTGGAGAGCCAAGACCTTGGTGCTCTGTATTATAGGAACTATTTCTATAATCAACGTGAGTTTATCTTTGTGAACACGTTTTTATTTTGTTTATAGCACTTATCGTAGCGCAGATTAGATTTAATCTTTTGTAATCAATGAATGTAGTTGTAAACATGTTTCGTGTTCCGTGATTACTTGATAGTTTGTCTAGGGATTAAATTTACTTCTCGCAGAGTTGTCGTTGATACTAATTACTGTCATCGTTTGGGTACCGATCATCTTATTGTCTTCCGTAATGTACGCCATGTTTTGGCGGTATCAAAAATAAGATTAACAATGTCTTGTTTTTCATTTTATTACTAGCTGCTGCCCGCACCTTCGTCTGCGTAATATTTAACAAAAATCTTATTTTTCAGTTTGCAGTTTACAAAAAAATATTAAAACTTGTAAATATTAAAACTTGTAAATACGCGGAAAAAAATTTGGAAAACCGAAGTATGTGCTCTTGAAAAGTGGGGAGGGGGTGTCAATACAAGTTGCCTAAGTTACTCCTTGTTACATCAGCTATCTGGCAGTGAAAGTCCCGCCAAAATCGGTTCATCTATTTTAGAGATTATCCGAAATAATCAGTGACTGAGAAAACTTAAAAAAAATGTTGTTTTCGTATCGTACCGTGTACACATGCGCTTAGGAAAAAGCGGTTATTTATTTATTTATCTAATATTACAACCAGATACTTCAATTTTATTTATTTGTATAGATTACTGGACTGAAACGTCATTATTTTATATGTTGTTCTAATAGCTCATCAGAACTGGTTTGGAATGGATGAAACGCTTGGTCCAGTAGCAATATCTATAAAAAAGGAGCGGGTAGAACTCCGTCGGGGTAGTGGCGACGCTTCCGCGCCGAACTCGCAACTCGCTTGGCAATACCGCCTCATTATTAGGACCTCTGAACTACTGACGCTGAGAGGGTCAGTGCTTGAGGATGCCTTACCCACCGCCAAACCCAGTAACAATAGTGCTACTTACAATACTAAAGACGTTATGGAGTACGTCGCGCCTGAGGTGCAATTGAACTGTTTAAGGTAAGGCCAATCGTGTACTGTATGTACACATTTTTATTCATGTTAAGCTTGCAACAGCCAATGATATTGCAAGATGTTATCTTACGTAAAAAAGTTACACAAGTATCTATTACTATTCAGCCTATAAATGACCAACTGCTGAGTCTACTGTGCCACGATGTCCAGACGGGTTGGCACAGGGTTTCTTATGAACCTGCGGGGCCGTTGTGCTGCAGAAGAGGGCAGCGGGGCGGGTCGCAAAGGAGTGAGCTCCGGCTGACCCGCGCCGTGGACGGAGGCAGGGGTGGAGCGGGGTTCGTGGTGGTGCGGGCCCCTTCTGCCCTCGCCTAAGAGGTCCGTGGTGGTTCGGGGGAACCGCCACCGACGAAAGCCTCGATGACTCAGGGGGTCTCAGTGTACCGGGACGCCCTCTCTGATAGTCGCTTGCCCGCATAGCGGCACCACGCCGGGGCGTCACATTAGAATGCGTTTACGCGAACTTGTGGCGCCCCAAGCGCGTCGTGTGAGGGTATACCGCTGGGGTTTTAGTGGGTAGATGACTCTTGGGTAGACGACCCTTGTCGGATTCCCACATAATCACCGACCTCTCCCCCGGGGGGCGGTGGTATGCATAAAACATATCCCCAGCGACAACAAAAAAAAAAGGTTTACGCGAACCTGTGGCGCCCCAAGCGTGTTTTGTGAGGACATACCGCTAGGGTTTAGTGGGTATGACGAGTAGTTTCCGGAGTCCCACATAATCGTCTGCCGCGGCGGTATGCATATAGCATTTCCCCAGCGTCATAATAAAACATGGTTTCTTATCAAGTGTTCCTTCTCTTGTGGCTAAGTTATAGGCCTTGTCATTTCCATATGTCGACTCTTACGACACCCTCAGGATGGACTGCGATGGTGAAACTATGTATTTTAAATGCGTAACAAGTACTCATATATCTACTGTACTGCTAAACATATACTTTCAATATAAAAAATACTGTCTTTTCGAGCGAGCCGTTCTTTTCACATATTCGATACGGTGGACCTTCCTCGCCTTTCATTTTGTGAGACTTGAATGACAGTTGTAAGTTGTTTAAGACCAGATTATGCGATGATATCATGATCAAATCTTTCGCTTTGAATTTTCTTAAACCAACTGGAAACCTTTGATAAGTATCGTGGCTTTTTTAATCTAATGTGTCGTGTATAAATGTATCGTGGCTATCAAATTATTCATTACCGCATTGCAGGCTCGGAGTCAGCAATGGCGGCGCAGAGGAGCAGCTGTTACGGTTAGACGAACAATGCGTAACAAGACACTATAAAGTGGGCGTAATGTACTGCAAGTCGGGGCAATCGACTGAAGAAGAAATGTACAATAACCAAGAAGCCGGCCCTGCTTTCGTGGAATTCCTACAAATGTTGGGCCAGACCGTCCGCCTCAAAGACTTTGACAAATATAAAGCTGGACTAGATAACAGGACGGACTCGACTGGTTTATATTCTGTGTTTACTACGTACCAAGGCTGCGATTTAATGTTCCACGTGTCCACCATGCTTCCTTACACGCCGAATAACAGGCAGCAGTTATTGAGAAAGCGTCATATAGGCAATGATATTGTAACTATAGTGTTCCAGGAACCCGGCGCTGCGCCGTTTACGCCGCGCAATATTCGCTCGCAATTTCAACACGTTTTTGTTGTAGTTAGGGCCATAGACCCGTGTACAGAGAACACACATTATAGTATAGCTGTGAGCCGTGCTAAAGAAGTGCCTTTATTCGGACCCCCCATTAAGGACGGTGCGATTTATCCGAAAGGAGAAGCGTTTACCGATCTACTTTTAAGTAAAGTGAGTATATCATTAGTTGATTTAAAAAAGTCAGGTTCTCAATTAGTTTGTATGTTTTTTTGTATGTATGTGCTGATTTGGATTTTTTTTATTTGGTTAGTGTTGTCTTCGGTCACATAGAAGACCCCGGTTCGCTAATAAATATTTTGAGTTGGTGCCAATTTAATTTGACGCCGATGTTAATTAGGATATAAGTATACCCAACGCTTATGTGTGTGTTCAAGTGTCTGATTTTTTTTATTATTTGTAAGACTGTTATCATTTTTTTTAAAGTATTTTCAAATCCTGCTCCAATATGATAATTTTGTCATTGAACTCCTATTTATTCAGTATTCTGAAGAATTTGTAAATAGTGATATCGCGAAATAAGTTGTAACAGCAACATCTGTTTGTAAAAAAGAAACACACTAAATTTAATGTTGACGTAATTGAGGGTAACAGCTAGCATTTTATATATTTTTAGATATATAAAAGACACCTTTCACCTTCATTCCCTATTTTTTCCAGCTATATTTTCGACACAAAAGTAGCCAATGTGCTGCTGAAGGTCCCATGTATCTCATTTTTATGTGTCAAATTCGGTTGAGCGATTTAGGTATGAAAGCGTAACGGACAGATAGACATTTACTTTCGCATTTTTAATATAAGTTTTCATTAATTGTGTAACTAAAACTAATTTCTTTTAACTATAGCGAACGTAAGACATTATTCATTTTATGATGTACTTTTAATTACAGGTAATAAACGGCGAAAATGCCGCAATTCAATCACCAAAGTTTAGTACAATGGCAACTCGGACACGACAAGAGTACCTGAAAGATTTAGCGAAAAATTATGTGTCTGCTACTACAGTTGAAACTGGGCAGAAATTTTGTGAGTGTAATATCGGTTTGAAATTTTATATATTTATGGTTACAATTATTAAGAATAATGTATGTTGGCCTTTTTTTTTTTTTTTTTTTTTTTTTTTTTTTTTTTTTTTTGTTTTGGCGGGAAAAAATGCCTGACCGCACTTCCCGCGTCCGGGGTGACTACAGGGTAGTGTGGGGCCCTCACCCACTAAAATAACCCGCCGTGCGCCGACACCCGCCCTCACGCGCGGACCACGGGTACCGCGTACGTTGCTACCGTGGTCCGCAGGCGGCAGCCCCTTCAGGCACCCTCTCCCGTGCGACGTCCCGCGCACTTGGACGTCACACCTTCGCGGTAGGCTATACCGGCGGACGGTGGGCGATCCCCGACCCAACCGTCCGCAGCCTCGGCTAGGGCGGCATCAGGCGCATGTGAGCGCGCCCGCGCCGCCCCGCGCGCCGGCGGCGATTCGGGTCCGAAAGGAGTGAATCCTCCCGGGCCCTCTCCGCCGCCTCCTTCTGCGAAATGACGTCCTCGCAGAAGGCGGCGACCGCGGTCCAGGCCCTGTCTCTGCCGACCATCACTCGCGCAACGGCCGGCAGCGACAGGTCCATTCCAATGACTGCAGCGAGTTCTCGGCGCTGCTCAGCCCAGGCTGGGCATGACTCGAGCGTGTGCTGTGCCGAGTCCTCGCTGCAGTCGCAGTGGTGACAGCCCGGAGTCGGCTCCCTCCTTGCGACATCGTGCAGATATTTGCCGAAGCAACCGTGCCCCGACAACACCTGCACGAGTCGGAAGGTGAGGACTCCGTGCTGCCGCACCGCCCATTCTTCCAATATCGGCTGGAGCGCCCCCACGGTCCGCAGACCAGCCCGAGGCGTCTCCAGCCGAGCCTTCCACCGTGTGAAGGTGGTGCGGCGGGCGTCATCCCGCCACGCAGTGATCGCGCTCGGCGGGGGATTGGAGCCCCCCGCCCGCGCCGTCGACACCCGCCGATAAACGTCGGCGAGCACTTCCGCCTCCAAATCCCACGGGGGGGTTCCGGCCAATGCACACGCGGCCTCGACACCTACCGTGCGGTAACCGCGTATGGCTCTGACCGCCACGACCCTCTGCGGACGCCACAGACGGGTTCTATTATGGGCAGTCAGGGACTCCGCCCACACGGGGGCGCCGTAGAGCGCCATCGACCGGACCACCCCGGCGTAGAGTCGTCGGCACGCTAGACTCGGTCCGCCCAGATTCGGCATTAAACGACCGAGGGCGGACGCCGTGCCAACGAGCCTTGGCGCGAGTTGGCGAAAGTGCTCGTCGAAGCACCACCTTCCGTCGAGTACCAGGCCCAGATATTTCATGTGGGCCCGGATACCGACCACAGTACTCACAACCGATATCGAGGCGCCGGCGGGTGGGCCGCGTCGAGGCCCATGGAAGAGCAGGGCCTCAGACTTGTTAAGGGCCACCCGAAGCCCCAGCGCCTCGATCCTCCTGACCACCTCCGCGGTACCTGAGGTGGCCAGGGCTGCCGCCTCCCCGAAGGTCCCGCCCCGGGCTGTAACGAGAGTGTCGTCGGCGTAACAGATTACGCCCAGCCCAGGGGGAAGCCGGCCGCGGAGCACCCAGTCGTACCCGATGTCCCACAGGAGCGGTCCGAGAACAGAACCCTGTGGGACGCCGCACGACATGGGCCTCCTAATGTATGTTGGCCAGGCGAGAGCCAACTGCAATTCCCCTACATAATCGAACGAAGACTAAAACGCAAAGAATCGGCACATCATCATTTTAGCCCATAAATGACCCACTACTGAGTCGGGCCTGCTGTATTAGGGGTGAAATATACACTATTGGTTAAATATACACTATTGGCGTTTTTTTTTCATAATTATCTTTTGGTTACAGCAATATTTTCATCACTACTTATGAAAAGTGGCAACACTTCGGCCAACAATGCAGTCATACCAAGGGTTGACAACTGTACGACAGATGTCCTTGTTGGTGGCGCGCTGTGTTTTCATGTACGTACGATTGTACGTGATACAATCTATTTAAAACTAAAAAAAAAAAAAAAAAAAAAAAAAAAAATTTGACGCTCCTGTGCACGCGTGATATTATGTATTTATAAAATAGAGCTTAAGCTTGCTTTTGCAATACCTAACTGAGAAACTACAGTAAATTTCTTGTCTTTTTTTACTCACTTATTATTTGTGGAGATTCTTTAACATATTCTTTTATTGTAAACGGCATTAGAACAATAATAAAAAAAGCATCTGTTTTTAACGTACACAAACTAAGTTGTGATATACTAAATCTAGCATACTCAAAGCAGACGAACTTTTCCTCCTCCAATTTTGGTCATGTTGTATGTGTCTTTTTTACAGGTGCAAGTTCAAGACGATGGAGCCGGTGGTTCGCTGTTAGATTGTATTATGGGTGTGTCGACAGACTCTGTAGTGTTTGTCGAAGACAACACACGACAAATCGTCCTGGCTCTGCCCACTAACTCATTATTAGGTGAGTTATTGCCAGACATATTCATTGTATTTTTATTCCAATCCGCCATCACTTAAGCCAAAGACAAGTACAGTCCTCGCCAATCTTTATGGCCGCTCTGAATCTAGCCGCATTACGCTGCGCACAACATAAAATGAGGTATCAGTGGGACAAGGCGGGGCGGGGAGGCAGGGCACGCCCGCGCGCGACGTTTTTCACCCGCAAGCGTCCTCGCTACCCGCGTGTTAGTTTGAGTGAGCTACGTTCGTATTAGTTATGAAATGTTGGATTCGCAACTTCGTACCCACGGCTACATTCAGAGCGGCCATAAAGATTGGCGAGGCCTGTACCTTATCGCTCCTTCACATTCATTAGTATATGTTTGAGAAATACCATAACTATGGACGTATGATAGGGGAAATAATCTAGTTCGCCGTGCAAAAGGCCGTCGCCTGAATAGGTATCTATCACACGGGTCGTCTTGCTCTGTTATATGTTGCGAATTGCGGGTCGCGCGTGCGTTCTCTTAAAATGGAAATCTTCCTTATGGTGACGGATTTAGAGGGTGTCGTAAGTCTAGCCGGAAACCCTATGCTAAGGCGTATGGCCATTGCGCCACAGTAGGCTAATTACCCTCCATGCAGCAGTTGGCCCGACACAGCAGTGTCATTTAAGCCGGGTACTCATTAGCGAACTGTAACCGTAACTGTTTATTTATTTATTTATTCACAATAGTTGCTGGCTGTACTTACAGTTGGCCAATGCGTACAGTAAGCTTGTTGAGCAAATTGCTGTTGCATGTTATGTAACCAAAAATTATAGTGTGTTCGCGAACTGGCCGCGAGCGGATCGAGTTGCAGTTCGCAGCGAGCCAACGATAAATATGTATTCATTATGTAACGTAACCGTTGGACGTTACTGTAACTACAAATCATGGTGTGTGCGTGGTCCGCGAACCAGGCGCGAGCTGTTCGCGAGCGGCACGCAGCGAGCGGATGGATGTCGGTTCGTGGCGCGAACCAAAGGAAGCTCGTAATGTGTACACACACTGTATCTGTTCGGTAACAGTTTCATCCGACTGAATGAGTACGTTGGGTGAGGGCGTTCGATGGAAATGTTCTGTTCGATGGACATGAAGACTACAACACGCGTACTCACTAGAACCATGTTACTGTAACTGTCCGGTTACAGTTACAGTACGCTAATGAGTACCCGGCTTTATGGGCTGAGAAGTTTTAGGTTAGAACCTAACGTCTTTGATAGACAAAGCATAAATGGAAACGATTGTTTACAGGTTGGGTGGTAAGTGGCGGTTGGACGCGTATCTTTTACCACCGCGGGGAGAGTGTGCGAGTCCGTGGTGGTTCGGACGCTTTGCTCCGGCGCCTGGCTAGCGTCGCACCGCAGCACGCCCACACATTGCAAGAGATCACGCTCGAGCGCGGTGCGGCTTCGCAGTTAGGTGAGTTGCATGCTATAAAATTAACTACTGTACTGTACTGAGATTGACAGACTTTTTATTATGATGTCTTAGGTTTCCACGATCTTTGCACATTGCAGGAAATGATTTCTTGACGGTTCTGCTCGTGTTATTCGTCGGTATATAAATGCTCGCAGCGACAACCACCTTCAAGTCGTCCCGCCACCACGGACACTGGAGTGTCTGAAATATCGGTGGGATTTAAATAAGACGTTTTATTCAATATTCAAAGTACATAATTAAAACCAGTATCTTTGAATATGAACTAAACTAAATGTCAAGAAAACCCAGCACGCTTGGTGGTAGGATCTAATGGTCCGCCCGGTTAGCTACCACCCTCACACCTAAGTCCATCGCCAAGCAGTTATACTGTTTTTCGTCGTGTGTATATGAGAGCCGGTGCCCGACAGGGCATATAAAAAACAAACACTTCCTCATAAAGATCACTTGATAGCATCCATTTTGTAGATAAAGTTTTTTTCTTCATTTATAGGTTTCCACGTACAACCGGACGGTCTTGTAACGGCAGTAGAGAGCGGCGGATGCGCGGCTCGCGCAGGCATCAAACCCAAGACGCGATTGCTCGAAGTGTGTCGGGCGGCGGTCGTAGCTTTACATCATGATCAACTCGTGGATCTACTGAAGACTTCTGATCCGGTCACGGTAAGATTATTCGAAAGAATCGATTTGATAATCGGATATGGTTTTCAGTATACTATAGTCTTTGCGCTGTAGCATGGTGCGGGTGACAGTTTCGGTAATATTTCGTTTCACTCTTCAAAATTGCCGCGATTTACAAATTATGACTTAGTATTTCAGCTGTACCACATTCGTAATATATAAAATCATGTATAACTGTAGTAAATTAAATTAAACCAACTAGAATGTTCTAGTTTACAAATCTAATCAAATGTAATGAAGAATTAAGCAAAGTGATGCGAAAAAAATGCGTATAACGTAACGCCATAGACATATTTAGTGATGGGATGTACTGCTACGGTGGATAGGATAGAGTGGATATTTTATATTATGAAACGTATATTGTGCGTGAGTTAATTTTTATTGTTAAAATTGGTCTATAATTATACAACAGAACATTTATAGGGCAATGTTGCTTAAAAGGTTGCTAAGAAAAAGAAAACGTAAACCCGATTTTGATTATTTTATATAAGTACAAACATAATTATGTAGCCATTATGTCTAGTGTAACAGACAACTGAATAACACACACATTTTTATAACAATATTAAAGAGAACTAAATTGATGCTGCGAGTATCGTAAGCGACAAAAATGAATTGCATAACGTCACATCCCTACAAACGTCGTACAGGCAACAGCTGTCACCCGCACCATCGTCGTTTCAGCCCATAAATGATCCACTACTGAGTCGGGCCTCCTCCAAATTCATGGAGGGAAATTAGCCTACTGTGCCACGCTGGCAAGTCGGGTTGGCACAGGATTTGTATCAAGTTTTCCTTCTCTTTCGGATAGGTTATCTGCCTCTTGCGTTCTTTTAGTCGCCTCTTACGACACCCGCAAGACGGTATGGGTTGGTGACATTGTGTATTCTAAATCCGTCACCACACGGACATAAAGACCCGCACCATGCTGCAGCGCAAATAGTATAACTATGCTTTCAGGATATGATCTCTAATGAACACATAAATGCTCCGTGTGTTACTACAACTCAGCCCATAGATGTCCCACTGCTGAGTCGGGCCTATTCAAGTTAAACGGAGGGTAATTAGCCTATTGTGGGTTGGCACAACAGAGTTTCGTATTAAGTTTTCCTTTTATTGCGGCTAGTTTATCGGCCTTGTCACTTACTTCTGTTGGCTCTTACAACACCCTCAGGGTGGAATGGGGTGGTGACACCACCACTATTCTAAATCCGTCACCGCATGGACGCACCTACTTTTGTTAATTCGTACTCATATTTTTATTTTTCTTATATCTAAAAAATATTCTATCTAAATAAACTCATCAAAAAATACGTTTATTACAAAAAATACACAAAAAATTTAAATACTTCACCCAAGGCCAAACGCCCAACCCACCGGTGATCAGGAATCCAGAGTGAGGAACCTCCCCCGTGCCATATCCAAAAGGCCTTTTGGATCAGGCTTTTCACCCAGGAGCCTAGCAAGAGTTTCTGTAGGTGTTGTTTCAGAGTGATAGGCATATGCTAATGTAAAGTGTAGTGGGCCGACATATCCCTGGCTACTCATGTTTTTATTTTAAATCTCATATATCTCCCGGCTGTGTGTGCAGGTGACGGTGACATTTGCAACCAGTGGAAAGTGCCAGTGCGAGCCATGCCTTGAAGAGTGGGCTCCTTTAGCGAGGGCAGATGCACAACAACCAGGTCGTCCACGTCGCGCCTACGAGAGAGGCCTCTCCCCGATACGCTCCGATAGTTCCGGCTATGGCACTGGTAATTCTTCTTCCCATTACCGAGCAGAGTTTCCACCAATTTGGTGGAGGGAATTTTCCTGCCGTTCCAATATATAGGACACTTGGTATCGGATGAAAACCCGCGCACCACGATTGCAACTAATCACCATTTAATAATTTGAATTTAGTGAATTCTATTTGAAGTGAATAGTTAATTCTGCCTTGATAGGTAGTTATTAGAATAATATTTAATGGTTATACGATTACATTGATTTTCATTAAAGTTTGACTTGTATTGATTCAAGTTTGAATGTTATTCTTGTAGCAAAGTGATTATATGCTGGATATGAGTACCGAAAATAATAAATATGGCCCTCCTGCCATTATATGTACATCAACAGCAACAAAGCAGACATACCATAGTATAGCAACGACGGGCTCTGAATATTGGATAGGTGTCCATCATGTCCATGATATGTGTGTAACGTCCTCCGTGCTCCGCCGGCACACAAGCCGTCGGTCCGGCTGCCATTGTACCACCCATGACAGTCGTTGCACATAGCTTGAAAACTGAGCAAAGGTCTAACCAAATAATTATCGGTGGTCGCACTAGATGGATCGTGGAGGGAGACGGCAATCTATTCTTGTTCTTCTTCTAAATGACCTACTGCTGAGCCGGACCTCCAACTGCATGGAGTGTAATTAGCCTACTGTGCCACGCTGGCCAGACGGGTTGGCATAGGGTTTCGTATCAAGTTTTCCTTATTTTTCGGCTAGGTTTTCGGCCTTGGCATTTACTATTGTCGACTCTTACCCTTATTATGAAATGGAGTGGTGAAACAACGTACTTTAAATCCGTCAACATGAGGAGAAATAGCACTAAAAATAGAGACGGCAATAGGTCCGTGTCTAGTCTGGTAGTTAGTGAAATCTGGTTAGACTGGCTGACCTCAATGAAATTGGAAAAAAAGCGAGAGAAGGTATAGGTTGATTGTTTTGCTTGTTAGGTGGATCGTGTCGTAGCGGCAGACGTTCTCCCAATGGGGGAAGTGCTTCGGAGGCAGCTCTACGGCGTCGCTCACACGACGGAGCCGCGTCCCCAAGAAACCCTCGACACAAGCGAGCCTCGGCTAACACCAGTTCACTTACGGTTAGACACTAATCTCCGACATATAATAATACATGCCAACATTTAATTGGTCGTTTTGTATGTCTACGAATGAACGTGTTTTCATTTTTTCCTTAACTTATACAGTCCTCGCCAATCTTTATGCCCGCTCCGAATGTAGCCGTGGGTACGAACTTGCGCATCCAACATTTCATAACCAATACGAACGTAGCTCACTAACACGCGGGTGGCGAGGACGCTTGCGGGTAGAAAAGGGCGCGCGCAGGCGTGCCCTGCCTCCCCGCCCCGCTGATACCTAATTTTATGTCGTGCGCAGCGTAATGCGGCTAGATTCAGAGCGGCCATAAAGATTGGCGAGGACTGTAACTAGCGAGACTGTTCATAGCGTAAGTGCTCTTAGCGTGCTTCAATGATTGGAGAAAATCTGCTGAGCACATTTTAGATTATCGCCTATAATTGCGTCTAGAGTTTGATTGTGTTACTAATTTGATGTAGACATTTCTGTATACAATAGCAACTTACAATATAAAAAGAAACATGGGCTGCTGAGGACATGACTAGTTAGAGGAGGCCTATGTCCAACGGCAGACTTAATATTGTTGATGTTGATGATGAAAACACTAAAGCCCAATTCACGCTACAACGAATCGCGACCGGGCCGTGCCCCGTCCGGGGAATTTTGTATGAAGTGGTCCCGGCTGGGGCACGGCCGAGCCTCGTTCAAGCATGAAATACTTCTTAAAAAAAGGTATACCAATAATGTTGTAGCGTGAATCTGGCTCAACTCTACCCACCTGCCTCACTGGTTTAAATGCCTAAACCACTGATTGACATATATTTTTAGGAGGAGTTGATGCGCCTGATGGACGCGGAGCTAGGTGGGGCTTCTCCAGCAGTGGTGAGTGCCCCGGCCAGCGCGGGTGGGGCTGGCAGTCCGGCGGTGGGGGCGAATGGCATTGTGCCAGCTGCCACGCCCCCCTTGCCACTGCCAGACGCCGGTGCGCTCGATTGGGCCGCATTAGTACACACCGCTACTCGCGCCATGCTACAGGTATCGTTTATACTTGCTTCTTTCAGTCCAAGAAACGCACGCTTTGGTAGAGTAGTACAAATGCCTCGTTGGTCTAGTGGTTAGGTGCCGCCTTTGGATCAACGGGTCCCGGGTTCGATTCCGGGGTCGGGCAAGTGTCTTTGTCTAAACCAGAGGCACTGGCTCGGAGTCTGGGTGTCATTTCTATCTATAATATGTATGTATTTACAAAAAAAAAATGAATATAAGTAGTTTATCATCCATCTCGTTACCATAACACAAGCATTAAGTTGCTTAGCTTGGGACGAGATGGCGTTGTGTGAAATGTCCAAGGATATTTATTTATTTATTTATTAAATGTATGAGATTGATATGTTCGAAAGACACTTGGCAAGGCCTCAAGTCAAGTGCATTTTAGCATATTTATATCTTCCTTCTTCCATTATTTTCTGTAGTATTCAGTCACTGTATATTAAGTCTTCTTCACAATTTACTTTTCAGTCCAGCAACTCCTTGTTATCTTTCTGAACGTTTTGTGTTCCTGACTGACACGCATGATAGGTTTTTACGATCATCGGAGAACCTAATATTAAATATGCCAGTGCATTCTTCAAAATTCTTTGACCAGTCATTTACGGTTACTTCCATCCGCTTATGGAATGCACTACCGCAAAATATCCGACAAGCTCACTCATTGTCAAAATTCAAGAGACTAGTCAAAGATCACTATCTCGCAAACACAAATTAATCCTTTAATTAATATTATTATTAAATATGTATGTTTATATATATATTAATATATATATAAGTATGTGTGTGCATATATATATTTGTGTATGTCTACATATGTATAATTCATTAACAGTAATTATTATCATTTTTTATTTATCTTTATTTGTTTTTGTTTTAATTAAGATGATACTGAAACGTCCCACAATATTTATATATAGAGAACTCTCCTTGATGCCATGTGGGTTGCCTGGAAGAGATTGCTCTTTAGCGATAAGGCCGCCTATTGTACAAGTGATTTATAAATGTATTCTATCGTAAGTTGTTACTGTTGTCTTTAATGTACAATAAAGAGTTATCTATCTATCTATCTATCACTCTCTTTCATGTCATCTCTGCCGGGATCAATGTTTCTTATCTTTGGTCTCCTCTCCCATTCTATACAAGGTACATATTTGTATTAACGAGATAAAAATGACTTTATCAATAAATAGCTACAGGGATGAAATATGAAATGGTTAGAACCAGGATGTAACAATGTTTATCTTCCATATAAATGTTCTATTCAAACGTCAACAATGTATATATCTATCTATCTATATAATAAAAATTAATTGCTGTTCGTTAGTCTCACTAAAACTTGAGAATGGATGGACCGATTTAGCTAATTTTGGTCTTGAAATATTCGTGGAAGTCCAGGGAAGACTTAAAAGGTGGCAAAATACGAAAAAAAAATTGTTTCTGAGGCGGTACGAAGTTTGCCGGGTCAGCTAGTTTCTTAATAAAAGTTGAACAAACTATCATTGTTTGGTAAAAATAAACAATTATTTACAGATCTGTGAAGAACACCAATATCCATCAATGGACAACACCGATCCTTCATTAGACACACTAAGCAGTGAGCCCATTACAGATTCCTGGTCTGATGTAACCATTGTAAGTATAACCATCAGGCGTAAACCTGATTAAGAATACATAGTGTCACCACCCCATTCCATTGGCAGGGCGTCGTAAGAGCCGACAAAAGAAATGATAAGGGCGAACCCCTAGTCGCATGCGAAGGAAAACTTGATACAGCACAGTAGCCTAATTACGCTACATGTAGTTGGAGGTGGCCCGACTTAAATGTTTGAATTTTTTTTTTCACACGTGATCATTTGGATGACAATTAGTTAAAAACCAGTCGGAATCTAAGAATATTCACCAAAAGGTTGACTGGTAGATAATGACTTATGGCATTAAGTCGGCCTATGTGCATAGTTGCTTGAAGCAGTTATATAAATAATTATTCTTATAATGATGATAGATAAGGAACTTCATCACAAAGTGCCGTGTTGGGGGAAAGATCGTGTATGTCATCACCACCAATCGTACTATTGCGCAGTGCTTAAGTTTTTTAGATTTATCTGTACATTGAACAAAGTGTTGTTGAAACCACAATAAGAAATATGGATTTCTAAACAACGCGGTCGGATCATTTGTAAATACAGTAGAACCTCGATAAGTTAAAGTCCAAGGGAAACACAAAATACTTTGAGTTATAGAGGTTTTAAGTTATCAAGGTTCTATGTTAGGGATAGGTTGATATAGAGGTAGGTATGTACATATGAACCCTTGTTCCTATTTTTACTCGAATGCGTCAGAAGGATTGGTTCAATAAAATACAGCTTTTAATTTATCAGCGTATGTGAGTGTTGTTAATTTTCTTTTTGAACTCATTTTAAGCCAGTTTTATCACACAGTAGGTAAAGCGATGTTTCCAGGACAATGCTAAAAAACTTATGATCCAAGTAAGCCGTTGTCTAAAGGCCGCAAAGCTTTAAAGAATTTCTAAGAAGCAATCAATAGGGGTCATACGTATTGTTTACGTTAACAATTTAACTAGTGAACACGTGCAAGCGATAAATTACCGAAACCATTTATTTTGCACAACCATTCAAAATGACTCGCTGACAGAAAAATATGTTATAGAGGTTACGAAAACATTTCTTTAAGTTACTGAGGGCCAATACAGAGATTTCTTATTTGAGTTATAGAGGTTGCGTATTTTAAGTTATAGAGGTTTTTTAAGTTACCGAGGTTTGAGTTATCGAGGTTCTACTGTATGTATATGCCCATAAAAAATATTTTAAAGCTGGTATTTCGTCTGTTCCGAGGAATAAAGTTCTATCAGCCATATTGAAGGCACATTTTTTACATATTTATACATTTTTCCAGTAAATAAATCTGAATCCTAATAATAATATAGAAGATAGATAATATAACATTATTATTATCAGTAATTAATTGATAACACAAGAAAAAATTGAATAACTATTCAATGGTCCGAACACACTACAGACCTTGTTCGTCTGAAGCGATTTATTATGGTCATGTTTGATCTAATTTAATGTATTAGATATTACATTAAATTGACAATATTTGGTTTATAACTTGGTACAGACTACGGAGGCGGTCCCAGCGACCACGATCAATAGCCCAACGACTGCGGTGCCTACGGCACAAACTCCATCTTGTGGCTGTGGGTTGGCTGTCAGAGTTGCCGCTTTAGAAGCTGATGCGGCCACCTCACAGCGCCAGAGACAACAATTGGAGGAAGAGGTAAGAATTATTATAACTAGAAAAACTTAACAGAAACAGAAATTAGGAAATAATAATATGCTTGAACTCAATTTTATTACGCTTTTATTAGCTTCAGAGGTATGTATGTATCTATGTATGTAACGGAATCTTTTTACATGATTTTGACCCAGTTATTAAAGTAGCAGGCTAACACCTAGATTTCATTATTTTAAAATGTTATAAGATCTAATAAATTTACATCTTAAAGCATTGTATATGTATATAATATGTTATATATCACGTTGTATAGTTTGGTTGTGTTAGGTGTGTTCAGAAGTATTTTGATTTGTTAAGATGATGATTATAAGTTATTTATACTATTAATTTTATTGTCTTAGGTTCGTCGCTTACGTCGACATAACGCGCGGCTTCGGGAAGAATCTGCACGCGCCGTTTGGCAGCTTCGACATTTTACACAGTGGCTGAAAAGGACCGTAGATCGACAGTAAGAGGGATTGTAGAAATACTGCCTGCACTATACGCCTTTTGAAAACAAAGGGAATCAATACAATCACAATTACCATTACAAAGACATTGTACTATGTTTATTATTTGAGCATATAGAGGGTCTACTACTTAGGCCATCTCAATTACAGTGGATGGGAAATATGGGCATTACACTAGTGTGCTACGCTGGTTACACGGATTGGTGCAAGGTTCGATTCAGGGTAATTTTTGAAAAGGATGGTATTTTATATTGACAGATTTTCTTTCACAGATCGAAAGTATTGTCAATTAAAAATCGGTGTACTTGTAATTGACAATACTATCGATCTGTGAAAGAAAATCTGTTTTTTCTTGCTACTTTTCAACAGTAACAGAATAAAATTCGCACGGCTATATCTACCTACTTGGGTGACTTCGCTCTCTAGTCGTGACTGTACCGTGGGAGCGAGGAAATTCCCCTTATCATACATTGTAGAGTTACGTTATTTTTAAATACATTTTGGAATGTGACAGTAATATTTCTAATGTGCGTTGTGTGTTGTTTGATCTAAAGAGATAATTTTTTACTTGTTGGACAATCTTGAACAAATTACCCTGTATCAATTTTTTCTCTCTAGGTTAGGTTTTCTGTCGAAGTTATTCGTCATCTGTTAGGAGGGAATTAGACGATAAAACTATTCTAACTTCGCTGACATTGTGGATTTTGCGGTTTTGTACCACACAATATTATGGTCCAGCAGTTAAAGGAATATCGCTCCAAAATTGTACGATTTGCATGTTATTCAAAGGAATATTGTACTATTATAATAGTACTTTCAATATATTATTGTTATTGTTGAAATCTACATGTAACATTTTCCCTGTGAAGACAAAAAGTTACAGTAAATCAGAGTATGTTTTACTTACGTAGAAACTTAAAATGTACTACACAAAAATCCTATAGATAGCCATAACGAAAATATCGATAGTACAACTGATAAATACTGCATGCAAAATTTCGAAAACTTATTTGCTCTTGTATTATTAGTCGCCAGCGGAAGTGTCTTTACTTAAAAAAATCCGTCAGATATGCCAAGGAGTCAAATTGCTAAGATCTTAGGATAATAATTAAACTATAGCAAAATTATTAGTTTTTTAGAACCCATGTTTAGCAATAAAAATGTGGTTTAGAACAACTTACTTATATATTTTAAACACATCTCGTTTTATTTAAATTTATGTAATCATACAGATTTTACTGTTTTTATATTAAATTTCTCGGTATTTTTATATAACTATCACAATTCCAAAAAAATACTGCATTGCACATATTTTTAATTGCTTATCTAAACGTTACCACAATATGTTATCAAATTGATGATTAGTTATTAGCCCGAATATCCGCACAATAACTGATAAGAGCGGTTAATCCAATACGAGACGGGAAACCCCACGATTTAGCGATTAAATTGAATTATGTTATACTAGTGGCCCGCCCCGGCTTCGCCCGTGCAAAGCGGGGGTGGGTTATACATATAAACCTTCCCCTTGAATCACTCTATCTATTAAAAAAAACCGCTTCAAAATCCGTTGCGTAGTTTTAAAGATTTATGCATACATAGGGACGGACAGAAGAATGTGACTTTGTTTTATACTATGTAGTGATTACGCGAATCCTTTAGTATGGGACGGATGTCAACACAAATATCACGTATCTACCAGTTGTTGCCCGCAGTCTTCTGCATTTACTTTTAAATTGGGGTTGTTCCATTTTTTGTAAATATATCGCGTTTCTTTAGTTTTGATAGCGATGTAACTCTTATTCCTAAATTAATTCTTATAGTCTTACTATATTAATAGTTGTACAGCCGCTTTTCATGGAATTTCGCTGATCATCATACATCTCAGTGAAGGTTATTAAAACTCGCAATTATTATTAGCTTACGTTAAATTAACGCCGCCTTAACTTCTATCGAAACTGTATTTTTGTACAAAAATCAGTGTAATTAATCTATACAAATTTATAATAGCATCGGAACCAAAGATCATTCCACCATAAGCAGCTAATTAAAAAAAAAAAATCTGTTTATATTATGGCAGAAGCGACATCTATTATTAAATATGTAGTTCCACGAGCAACACTGCGGGATAGGTTCCTGTAAATGGTGGATGTAGGCGTGCAACTATTTTATAAATATTTTAATTAAGTATACTGCTTTGGTAAAGCCACACTAACTGAAATGAACTTTTGCACGATTTCCTAATAAAACCCACCTAGAAGTTAATTTAAAGCAAAACTATTTTCATTTGAAATCCTTTCAGCCATTATTGCGTCAAAAATATTCTGAACATTGTACATTTATAATATTTCGTAGTAGGATGAAACATACTCTGTAGACAGTTTGGTATTGTATCAAACTGTGTAAAGCCATTGTGGTGATTTTAGAATAGTCAGAAAATATGAAAATGCCTTTAACCAATGTATGTGTAAACATTTATAAAAAATAAGCATGTACGTAAATATATAATAGAATAATAACTCGAGATCAATTATTCATTTATTATGCGATATAGAAAGTGAGTAGAATATAATATAATGGGAATTGTTAGTAAGTATTCGCTAAGTCTTATGAATTTGTGCCTTTTCTGTGCTTCTTGGGAAGCGTTTGTTTTGGCGTATTTTTACGTATACATACTATATGCTAGCATAATCGACTATGGTATCTATTTCAGTGATTTGTTGTTGCTCTTTATATGCTGACGTTACCTCACAGTTGACGGTAGTTAAACATTCGGTTAAATTGAGAATCGTTATTGAGTTTGAATCAAATAGTTTGTATAGTCTTGTAGATTGTTAAGTATAATAATTATGATGTTTTTTTTATTTATTTTACACTGTCAATCGTAAGTACGTCGTATCTTATGATTAGTGATGTGAGATTACTAAATAGCTGTAAGTGGAACTGATGTTGTAAGGCAAAACACCAATTTATTATAAGAACAACGCTTAAAGTCGCGGTCATTACAAAGCCTCGGCATTGCGACCACTGCCTCGCCTCTTAACTCAGTTACCAAAGACAGACTTCAGAGAATAGTTAATTGACAACGTCATCTGTCAAACGAGTGACACGGCAACGTTTCACATACTTAACAAAAATATTGTGTGTGCACACAGCTTGATGCCCGTTTCCGGTAACTGAGCAAACAGGTAAGGTGATGCTGGGGCCAGATGCCAAAAATATCGCTAACAGAATACGGAACGTCAAGATGTATGGGATGGCATTATAAAGTCACGTGATTTGAGCGTTTTGAAATATCATCCTTTACATTAGGGATGTTTTTGCATCAGGCACCTGGTCGTTTGCAGAGGCGTTGTAATTTATGCCTCTTATAGTTAAATAAGTAGTGGAATTATTTTCATGAAATATCCCGAAATTATTCCTTTACTTACGTTAAAGAGGTGACGTTAATTAAACTAGAAATTAATTAGCATGTAATTCTAGTTATTAACAGACTTGAAACCTGCCAAATATTAATTCAATAAGTAATTGCGCTGGCAATAATTGTATGTTGTTTATTTATTGCCTATTACAATTTAGCCTGCGCGATTAATGTTTTCAGATATTCGAGTTCATAAATACTTAAATAGAGCGTAGATTCATTGGTGTGTGTACGTGAAATTTCATGAATTTTTTTCGGATTTAATAATCGCTTCTTTGCGTTGACAATGCGATGCCTCTGAAAATTAATACTTCACGTATTAATTTTCAAAACACTTTATACCCGGATTTAATTGCGCGGACGGAGGGGTATTAATGACACACTTATAGTTTATAGTATTAAATAACATTAAAAAACATAAAAATACGTTAAATCAATAATAAAAACATTACACAAACTACCATGTATTTTGCTTATGATAGAATTTAAACAGCCGCATTTCGACCACTGGGCGACCACTAGTCTGAAAATATGTTGAAATTAATTTTGGCTTATACTCTAATAACACCTTATATCCTTTGGAATTTTATTTTCTTCAAAATCACATTTAGTCTTTGATTTCTAAAAACCGAGTTAATGAGACGAGGGAATTGCTCCGGCGGTAGGTGGATTCCTGAAGTGTAGTTTTCTAGATGAGACGTTATCATCGCAAAGAGGCGAATACTTTCTGTGCATTGATCAAATTGTTTTTGTACATTTTTATTGTGTAAATATGAGTCTCATGTGTTAGGTATAACCATCATAAAATGAAAGCTTTATTAGTTTAGTCGGTCTTAGCGTTAATATTTGTATTGTAAAAGGTGAAACTTTTAAGGTAATGTTTTTTCAAAATTTAAAGATCGATCTTTCTGTTTACAAGACTTCAACCGATTAAGAATCGTAAAATGAAAATATGGCATTTTGAACACATTAATTAAAGCCGCGAATTCTAACGGTAAGGATATTTTCTATGGGCTCCATTTTCGCACTACGGGCTCTGTCTAAAAGTCACCCAAAGGGTAATGGAGAGGGATATGCTCAGAGTTTCCCTGCGAGATCGAATCCGAAATGAGGAGATACGCAGGGGAACCAGAGTAACCGACATAGCCCATAAGTTTGCCAAACTTAGGTGGCAGTGGGCTAGGCACATAACTCGCTGGACTTAGGGCCCATAGGGCATTAAAGACCTTGAGTGGCGGCCGCGTTTCGGAAAACACAGTGCTTCCACACCTGGGTCAGAGCGGCTTTCGTGGAAATGCATGGCGACAGCCTATGCCCAGCAGTGAACGTATTTTAGCTGAAATGATGATGAAGAAGAAGAATATTTTATCGAATGCTTTATTTATTTATTATATTGTGCGGCAGATGTACTGGGAAAGTTTTTGTGAAAAGCTACTAATAAAATACGCATAATATCTATATATTATACTGGATGTACATGAAGCTGGGCATATATTAGCCACACTAATTTAGAAAATAAAATATGGAAGAATTTATGTTAAACCACAAGTAACCCAATTTTTTTGTTTATTATGTAAAACATTTATCTATTATCTAAACTAAATAAGGCATAAGAACTAAATCTTATAGTTAAGTCATATCTTATTTTTATATAGAAACTGATCACGTGCATAAAAATTGTGTTGATTTTACGGTTCTCATAATACGTTCATTTTTTTATAATGCCATTTAAGTGTCACATTGGCTTACATAAAATGGTGACAGAGATTTCTTAATGTCTTCCAAACGACATACTGCGAAAGGAGGAATCGTGACGAAAATGTACTAATTGTTACTAGTTGTACATTTAAATCCATACACAGTGTATAAGAGTATTTTGTGTAGAGATCTACATTCGTTTTAAATGTTTATACGTGGTAGTTATATGATATTTAACATTAGACTCACCTAAAGTCAGTTTTGAGCATCAAAATTAAATTCAATCACTGAAGTCTCCGTAACAGAAAGTAGGCGTAGAGTGAGATTTTTTTCTATTTTTTCTGTATATTGTGTTTGTTAATAATAGTTATAATTAATTCATACTAAGCAACAAGAGCAAGGAAGAACTGCCCTGTGAAAAATTTTGGTATTACATTGCATTTTTCTATGGTGAGGTGAGTGCGACAGACCAAAAGTTATTTTATTTTACATATTTAGTGTTATTTAGCCAAATAAAGTAATGCCATATACGTCAGTGTTTCCTTGCTATTGTTGGGAGCGACACGACAATTTAAATTGCGTGGAACAGCAGTCACAGAAATGACGTATACTTCGTTCGCTTAAAGAATGCACTGAGTCATCATTGTCCGCCACTCTACCCACGCCCAGTAAATAAATACATTCCTAATTTGAAAGTCAAGTTCACACTGACCAGTTGAAAACACACTTTTGAACGTAACGGTTGTGGCATATCTCTCAAAAAAGGAATACTATGGTGATGTATGTAAATAATTTGTTTGAATTTTAACACCATGGTGAATACACCTTTAGTCTGCAGTTGCGCTGATGACTCTGTATTCTTAACGTGAACTGTAGTATTCGTGTTTTTTTTTATATACAATTCATATATAATCAGAACAATATGTTTATTAGCACTGAAGGCACTGAAGGCAGCATATAGTAAATCTTTGGTTGCAGTAAAGTTGTAGTTGTATTTGACTATCTATTATTTCCTGTGAAGCTCCAATTAGATTTTAATTAAGATTTCGGTTGACCGCGACATTGACGTTTGTTTCGGTATCATTTGTCTGTTGAAGCGGATATTCAAGTTATGTATACTCATATTCGCAACAAAAACTGTTGTGTGACGTATCCATAATATATTTATTTTATTGTTTCCAAATGTTATCTTCATACATTTCTGTGTTTCTGCAATATGTAGTGGACCCATAGTGATTTGCAATACCCTCGAAGAAAACAAACTACAATGACCGCTTTCACCGAATTTAGTTTTATTTTTATACGTACATTACTGTTGTATTCATGTTATTTATTTACGGTATGGTAAACATACATTTTAGAATACGGTATCAATATTTAAATACAATATAAAGCATTGTAAGATTTTTTTTTACTGAACAATATAATAGCCGTTTTTATTTTTGCTAAAACTTGATACTGTAGTCTAATTTATGAAATCGCGTAATTAGGTTCTATGTAAAGAATTATATAAGTATTCCCACCATTACTGATGTATAAGCGTTCTGTTATTTTAAATTATAAACCGTTTCTTAAGCCTAGTCCAGTTTCTTTTTTATCTTGAAAGTACCAATCGAACGAAATCTTCATTCGGATTAGTCCAAATATTTTCGTAAATGATTTAGGTGAAATATCATTTATTCGTAATATTTATTAAACGTAACCAAAGCAATGATTATTGACCTCCATATAGGTTTGGATTGTTTTTTCATAGAGCTCTGTAATAATTTACCCTTAGATAATTTGTACGTATTATAATGGACATTCCAATAAAACACTTATATACCAACACGGTCTTATTATTTGTATATCAAACCTGATCAAAAAAATTCGTAATTTCATGCTCTCTAAGGGCCTGGCCACAGCTACATGCGGTGCGTTGCGCGGTGCGTTGAGCGGTGCGTTGAGCGGCGCGGCGGGCGTCGCGATTTGCGGTGGTATGCCACAGCCTACAGCTACACTAGTTGCGACCGCGGTGACATCGCCAGGCACGTATTTAGAGAATGGCTAAACTATTAAAATATCAAAAGTGGCACGACATTGCCTTGAAACAAGTGCGTTCTTAGCTGAATATATCATTTAGTCAAAAATAGGAGCGCACCCTCCTTTTCTGGTTAACTAACCAGAAAAGGAGAGAACTTGGCGAATTTCACTATTTTTTTATTATACGCGTTCAAGCATATAGACTAAGAGCCCGTGAACGCCAGACTTACGGTATTTTATAACAGCTAAAAGTTTGTCAGCACATGCTCCCAACACAGGTAAGAACGATGGACCATTTATGAAGTTTGGGTTACAGTGGCTTTGGCAGGTACACCTCACTAAAGGTGTGTAAAATACCGATCTAATTACGTCAAATAATAAAGTGCGATTTTTTGGTATTACCTTTAGATTATTATAAAAAATCATGTTATTCATTGACAGACACTTTACGTCGTGGAAACCCTTTGCCAGACACCTTAATCTTCATGGCAGTATGCATATGGGTGGGTGCGCGTGAGATAGCGAGTTAAGTCTACCGCGGTCCCTCACTGCGCAGTTGTTATTTCTACTGATAAAATCAAAATCAAAACTCATTTAATCAAGTTGGCTCATTAGAGCTCTTTTGACAGGTAAAACAAAATGATAAAAGTTAAAATTTACCATTTAAAATTAATTATTTACCATCTACCACCGGTTTGGAATGCACCTCTACAGAGAAGAGCCGGCAAGAAACTCTGTTATTGTTCTTTTTAGATCGCCATTTGGGTACAAGACTGGTTATAAGACAGATTTGTGAGAGCAAACTCGCGCAATAGTTCCAAAGGGCCAAACATCAGCCAAATCTAGTCGACAATAGTAACCTTGTAATGCCCAAGCCAACCGACCCCCAGCAACGGCACCTGTTCACAAGCATGACGCATGCGGCAGCCATCGCCCTCCTCAAACATATTGCAGGGAAGAGAACGACCCGCCGCACGACGCCACCACTGCCATGAGTGAGCAAAGTGAGCATGATAACTCGTGCACCAAGGAATTGAACATTTCAAAAGTTATACTAATAACGCGTTAGGATGCTCTCACATACTGTGTATACATATCACATTAGAAGAACACTATTTCTTATTACTTTGTCATTATTCTAAAAGTATTTAAATAAGAGCATCGGACTAGCAACAACACCGATCAGTTATTCCCAAGCATTTTTAGATATAGATATAGTCGTTAACTTTATAGTACCCCTTAAAGATTAGCCGACTTTTAATTTGACACTTAAAGTGTTCTAAAGGCAAGTCTTTAGGCGCCCGATTACGTCTGCAGATAGTTATAGTAGCGAATGGAGCCTCAGAATAAATATAAAGTAACAATATAGGGGGCGCTTTATTATTTTAGCTGATGTAAACACGTACTAAGTAGTTATGCAGTCAGAACGCACCCTTAACATAGTCACGTCATGTTGATAGAGACGCACCTAGGCGGGTGACGCTGACGCTGCACCTGGGCGGGCGACGCTGACGCTGCATGTTTATTTCAGATAGAGCGTCCGGTAATGGACACTGGACTAGATTAAGCATGTAACCATAGTTATTAAGAGAATAAGTTTAGTTAGATGGGAATAAACTGCCATACAGTAAAGTTTTTTAAAAACCTTCGGCAACGCTCCCGCGATTTAAATAAGTACTAAACAATACATGCGCAGTAGAAATAAAAACTGCGCAGTGAGGGACCGCGGTAGACTTAACTAGCTATCTCACGCGTACCCACCCATATGCATACTGCCATGAACATTAAGGGTGTCTGGCAAAGGGTTTCCACGACGTTAAGTGTCTGTCAATGAATAACATGATTTTTTATAATAATCTAAAGGTAATACCAAAAAATCACCCTTTATTATTTGACGTAATTAGATCGGTATTATACACACCTTTAGTGAGGTGTACCTGCCAAAGCCACTGTAACCCAAACTTCATAAATGGTCCATCGTTCTTACCTGTGTTGGGAGCATGCGCTGACAAACTTTCAGCTTTTATAAAATACCGTAGGTCTGGGGTTCACGGGCTCTTGCTCTAATAGATACTTTTGATTATATACTTCGTCACATACACGAAGACTTGAAAACTAAAGTTAACTAGGTACCACCAGGAAATTGTTGTTTCATTTCGTCCCACTTTTTTTTTTAAATACAACTTATTTTTAATTATCATGTGGATTTTGACATCCATATTGCTGGTCTAGTACTAGTATTTCACTAAAGAACTATTGCATATCCATTATTAATTAGCACAACGCGCGATAAAAACAAAATGATTTGTTTCGGTAGCGCGATGCCTCAATACGTCCACCGAAGCCGCCACGCGCAACGCTCTGAGCTGTGGCCACCTCGATATTGGCTAGTACATTTGTTTCACTCGCACATCGCGCAGCCCGTCGCGGCTGCGTACACCGCGCCGCTAGTCGCTCCGCAAGACGCGCCGCCGATCGCGTCGCCGGTAGCTGTGGCATATTTCATAGATGACAATCTATGAAGTATGCCACAGCTACCATTTGTTTTCGCCGCTCACCGCTTGCCGCGCCGCAAGACGCTCCGCAATTCGCACCGCTGTTGGCTGTGGCCACGCGGTAAGGGCTTGAAATGAGTGATCGGTTGAGAGCCACTCAGCGAGCAATTGAGAATTCATGTTTCATTTAATCATGTTTCGGTCAATAGATCTTCTTCCCTTATATGGGTCAGCGCCGACCTACGGAGTCACAATTTAAATTCAACCTAAAACGCTTCAGAATACTACTGTATTTGGTACAACGACATACAATGACGGCGAGCGACATATAGCGCGGCGAGCGTATCTATACATCTATACAAATAAATAAAATTGGAGTGTCTGTTTGTAATAATAAAATAACCACTTTTTACTAAATGCGTAAGTATGTATACACAGTACTTAGACCAAAACAACATTTTAATTTTTTTTTGTCTGTCTATCTGTCTGTCTGTTTGTTCCGGCTAATCTTTGGAACCACTGGACCGATTTTGACGGGACTTTCACTGATAGGTAGCTAATTATATAAGGAGTAACTTAGGCTACTTTTTTTAGACTAACTTTGCCCCGCGGCGTCTCCCGCTGTACGACAATAAGTAAACGCGGGGGAAACCGCGGGGCGCAGCTAGTTCTAAATAAAGTCGTATTCTGAAGCGTTTTAGGTTGATTTTAAATTGTTACTGAATTAGTCTCTTCGCCGCCACTCCGTAGGTCGGCGCTGACCCTATTATTGACTAGCGGCCCGTCCCGGCTTCGCACGGGTTGGATTTATTTGTATGTAGTATGTATGTACAGCTGATAAGTATTACCTATTTGGTCTGATGTGGTTTTTATATTACAAATAAATAAAGGAGTGGAGTTGGAGTGTCTGTTAGTAATAATAAAATAACCACTTTTTATTAAATGCGAAACTATGTATACACAGTACTTAGACCAAAATATTTTTTTTTTAAATTTTTGTCTATCTGTCTTTTTGTTTGTTCCGGCTAATCTGTGGAACGGCCGGACTGATTTTGACGGGACTTTCACTGATAGGTAGCTGATGATATAAGGAGTAACTTAGGCTAGTGTTTAGACTAGCTTCGCCCCGCGGCGTCACACGCGGTACGACAATAACCGTGGGTAACATCGCGGGACTCCGCTAGTATTAAATAATTAAACCGGTGTTTTCTGGCATAAACTAGTAAAACCATTTAATATTCACTTCTGAATTTCCTTCTCTCCTTTTCTCAATATGAAATATGTATAGAAATACCGAGCTGTCGCCCGACAGCTGTCGCCTGACAGCTCGGTATCACGTGATAAACCCAACATGGACCGAATTCACGAAATCACACGTGTTTTTATATATGTATTTTATCATGAGCTATGAGATATTTTTGCAATATTAACACAATATTTTGAAATATAAAGTTTGATTTAACTCTGCTTCCTTTTTTCAGTCACTCTGACAAAAGTCCTGTATCAAGCTTTCAGTTTCAGACGGCACACATCCCGGCCGTTAGAAACTAGCCGGGATGTGTGCCGAATTTATAAAACATGCAGCCAATTTTAGGTTAGATTTAATTGCCCTATTTAATAATAGGCTGTCGTAGCCACTTGCTATCATGTGGTCCGTGCGCTCGTTTAATTCCTTATCGTTAATCATAGGTATGTAATCCCATTTGTAGTTTATCGGAATCCAATTTAGCCGTTGATATACCTAGTACCGACATTAGCTGTCAAACGTAGTTTTTTTTAATTATTTATTGTTTTTGTTATTTTACCGACTTCACAAAAGGAGGTTAGACGGACGGATTGCCGTCTGCTCTCCGCGACCCATCTACTGGGACCACCAGTAATTTTATGGGTAGACTAGCTACCAGTTTTCACGCTACTGACGACGTGTAATGACTGCTATAGATGGCAGAATGGCAGCCAGGACCAACTACAGCTTTTATGTGCCCTCCGAAGCACGGAGATCAGATATTACAGTAGTCAATCAAGAAACAATGTATTTCAAAAATTAAATTTGGTCGGTACGAAATGTGTGACGACCATGTCTCGGATCCGGTAAAGTAGGTAAGTAAGTAGGTTTTATACTAATAGCTTACGTATTTTTATTAAGGAGCCGACGTCTGTACTCGTTTAGTAGGTAATCTCTATAATCCTACTATTGACTTATCACTAATTATGCGCAAAGTTAAGCGATTAATCGTGCACATTCGTAGTATATATACGGTAGAACCATTCACTGAAACTAGTCTACTGGCAGGCTGAACGATGCGTGTCTTGATAATCTTTGCCCTGTTTTTGGGCGCCGCTATGGGTAAGTTAAATCACAAGTACTGTGATTTTCATTACATCATAAGAATACTGATTTATTTACTGAAACTAATAAAACATCAGTTTACCAGTACCAAATTAACGATCCAAAAAGTAGCGTTTCCATTGGGGTTACCATAAATATACCTACACTATGCCTTCGGTGTGTTCATTTTTCTTCCAAAATAATTATTTTGCTATCATCAAACAGTTCTAATACATGAAGTATGGGGAAAACTGCCAGGATTAGACTGCCAAGACGACACGGTTGGCGCAGTGGTTGAGCGATCGACTGCTGCGCAGCATGTCGCGGGTTCGATTCCCGCACGGAAGATATATTTGTACGACCTACAAGTATTTGTTCCGGATCTGGGTGTTTTCTATCTATAATATGTATTCACAAAAAAAATGTAGGTATGTAAGTAGTTTATCACCCATCTCGTTACCATAACACAAGCATTAAGTTGCTTAGCTTGGGACGAGATGGCGTTGTGTGAAATGTCCAAGGATATTTATTACTAGCGACCCGCCCCGGCTTCGCACGGGTGTAATGATGAACCTCTAAATTTATCAGGATTTCTCTACAATATTATACATGTATTATACATATAAACCTTCCTCTTGAATCCCTCTATCTATTAAAAAAAACCGCTTCAAAACCCGTTGCGTAGTTTTGAAGATTTAAATAAATAATAATAAATAAATACATAGGGACGGACAGACGACAGCGAATTTGTTTTATACTATGTAGTGATAGTGATGATATTATATTTATTGAAAGTCGTTGAGCGGAACAAAGGCAACAAAGTGTTTGCGAGAGACAGGTCTATTAGGAAAAGCCAAAGACTAAGCTGAAGACCAACTACGTATGCCGATGTCGTTTCGTCTAAACCCGTGATTTTAGGATCCATTGTCCGTCTGGAAACAGGCCCAAGATCCCGACTAACCGGTTCTAATACTTTGTGTCGATGCCTAATTGTAGCCGCCGATCAAAAGAGTGGCGCCACTAGGTTATTTCTTTTCTTTTAAAAAAAACGAAACCCCTGCACTTGCTGTATCGCAGTGGCTAACTGCCCCAAAGATGTAATTCACGAGTACAAATGAAACACAGACTCGGAGCAAGTGCCTCTGGTTTAGTAATGACACCCCCGGAATCGAACCCGGGACCCGTTGATCCAAAGGCGGCACATCTGACCCCTTCACCAACGTGGCAATAAAGTTTAAATCATCTATCTGTCTATGGGATGTCATAGCCGTAGCTGTCTAAAGATATGGACCGATTATGACAAAGACATGAATGATTCGAAAGTAGGTTTTTATGCGATTTATGTATTACATAAATAAAAATCTAATTACATTATACAACCACTCTGTAACGGTTTATGTTAGAATTCATTCTAATATATATCATTAATTGGCAATATTCCTAATAAAACATAATTATCCTTTCACAGCGGTCCCTGAAAAGCCCACACGCATTGTGGGTGGCTCCCCCACCACCATCGACCAGTACCCTTACATGTCCAACATGCAGTACTACTGGTGGTTATGGTGGATCCAATCCTGTGGTGGTTCTTTGTTGAACGAATTGACCGTGCTTTCTGCGGCTCATTGTTTCTAGTAAGTATTTGTAAAGTGATTTTATAAAAACGTTATTGTTCAGTTCACCGAGTTTACGATAACTTATGGATTCTGTATTTAGGAATGTTAAAGTAGACTAAGTTACTCTTTGTTACATCAGTTATCTGCCAGTGAAAGTCCCGTCAAAATCGGTCCAGCCATTTCAGAGGTCAGCCGAAACAAACATTGTAAAAAACGTTCTTATGTACCTTGTACCGTTTAAACAGCCAAATGCACGCAGTGAAAAGCTAAAATAGGATACATTTTATTGTTTAATACGGCAAACAGGACTGCAGGCATCAGCTGGATGCATCAAGCTCATAACTGCCATGGCTCAGTTTAGGGTTAAACCCTAAAGCTAGCAAAACGGGTAAGTACAGGGTTTGTATCAAGTTCCTTTTCTTGCCACTAGGTGATCTGTCTTGCGTTCTATTAGTCGCCTCTTACGACACCCTCAGGATCTTATGGGTTGGTGACATTGTTTATTCTAAACCCATCACCACATTGCCGATGATCGAGAGGATCATACAACAAATAGTAGCTTATAATACTCGGGTGAGTCGACACCGTCATGGCGGAATCGGGTGGTGAAACTGTGTATTCTAAATCCGTGATCACACGGATTGTTAGGTAAAACACTAAAAAGCCATTTATTTCGTTTAGCGGTGACATGCCCAGTGAATGGCGTGTACGCCTTGGTACTTCCTACGCATCCAGCGGAGGCACCCTTCATGCAGTTCAGAGCTTGATCTTGCACCCAGACTACAACGACGAAAAAATCGACAATGACATTGCCATAGTCCTTCTCGCATCTAGCGCCATCTATAGTAACGTTATTCAACCCGCACGCATCCCAAGTGCAACCTACAATCTTAACGACGGCGCTGTGGTCACAGCTATTGGTTGGGGCAGTCTAACCGTAAGTCTTTTTATTTGTTGCCTTCTAAACCGACTTTAAAAAAAGATTCTCAACTGGACTGTACGTTCTTTTCTCAGGTAACTATATCGTTTATAAACCGATTTGGAAAATTCTATTCGATTGTTGGTCCAGTAGAAAGTCTATCAAAATCGAAATACTACTACTACTCAGTCCATGAATGACCCACTGCTGAGTCGGGCCTCCTCCCATCATCCATCGGCTTGACACAGGGTTTCATTTCAAGATTCCCTTCTCTTGCGGCTAGGTTCTCGGCCTTGTCATTTCCTTTTTTCGGCTCTTATGGCAACCTCAGGAAGGAATGGGGTTACAATACATCATGATCATGATCCGACACAATACATCATGATTAGTTATGTTAGCATCAATGTGCTTTTTTAAGTTCATACTAAGTGCTTGTGTCAAAAGCGTGTGCCATACGTCCTGAGCTAGTGTAGTAAGTCAAGTATTAGTAAATTACCAAAATTGTAAAAATCGACAATCAATAAAACATCGACAAATAGCACGTTGATTGTCGATTTTGACTTTAGAATTGGCAAGTATATATTTTTTTTTTAATAAAAAAACTACAATACTAAACTAAAAAAAATAGCGCGATCCCCGGGGTAGTGTAGCGTGGTGTCAGATAGAAGATCTAGCCCCTCACTAGGGCAAGGCGTGGGTTTTAGTGGTTAATGGCTTGAGTGCGCTTTGGACCCTACCATCAAAAAGAGAAAACATAGTAGCACCGTTTAACGAAGTACTTTTTCGCAGGTTGAAGGCTCATATCCTGAACAGTTGCAACATGTCGATGTCAACATTATCAACCAAGATTTATGTACTGAGCGTTACGCCTACCTGAAAACCCTGCCCAACTACGAGGATTGGCCTGACATCACTGATAACATGTTGTGCGCTGGTATCTTGGACGTTGGTGGTAAAGACGCTTGCCAGGGTGACTCTGGTGGTCCCCTCGCTCACAATGGCGATGTTATTGTGGGTGTCACTTCTTGGGGATTTGAGTGCGCTGATGAATACTACCCAGGTGTTAACGCTCGCGTCTCTAGATATACTGATTGGATCGTCGCCAATTCTGCTTAAATACTTAGCTAGCTCAATTGCTCAGCCGGAAGGCGGACCCTGGCAATAGCCAGGATTAACGCCAGGTAGAAGAAGAAGACTTAGCTAGCTCAATAAATTATTAAGTTATTTTAAAAAAATACTTTTATTCCTAATCCGCATTTATTTATCGCCGTGTTTAAAGTATTTATGAAATTTAATTTTGCGTAGTGACTACTTAATATGGTGACTATAACATAAGTTTTTTAGATTGCTTTATGTTTATTGCAAATGCCAAAGGGATTCTGGCTCTGTCTGTATTGACGTCTAACCCTCAGAAAATATATTTTGGGATTGATAATAAAATGGGACCTTGGAGTAGAAAGGGAAATAAGTGTCGTGAATGTAATTTTCCAAAATCTATTGTCGAATCTTGATATTTTTTGATACTTTTGTACGTGTTTTAAGACCCTCGTTGGTCTAGGGGTTAGATGTGCCGCATTTGGATCAACGGTCCCGGGTTCGATTTCGAGATCGGGCAAGTGTCTTTGTCTAAACCAGAGGCACTCTCTCTGAGGCTGGGTGTCATTTGTGGTCATGAACTCCATGTTTGTAAACTACCCCCGCGATACAAGTAATACGCAGTGCAGGGGATCCGTTGAAAAGAAAAGACTCAAACGAAAAGATGGCAGTGGTGGTGTCATGTGGCGGGTCACTGTCTTTCCTGAAATATATATATTTAGGAGCGCGATGGCTGTCACATGCGACAATCTTGTGAACAGGTGCCGTTGCTGAGGGTCGGACGGATTAAGCATACACTTCGAAATACTGATTAAATACTGCCGATGTTTGGCCCTTTGTGATTTTTGCGCGGGTTGGTCTCACAAATCTGTCTTATCAGTATTTGTATACAAAAGTAGCGATTTAAAAAAGCATGTACAGAGTTTCTTGTAGGATCCTTTCGGTAGTAAATATAAAATGGTAAATAAAAAATCTACATTGATGTGTAAAAAGAGCTCAGCTGAAGCAGCTTGAATTAATATATTTTTCATTTGATTTTAGATATTCTGCCGATATCATTGAAGATTAAAATTTTGAATGATGGTGAAGCTTATTTAATTCCTTACTATCTGCAATTGAATGATAAAAATGAATGTTTCATAAACACCTAAGTACAATTTAATTTGTAACACGAAGGGATTGAGATTAATAATTTTGATATGCCAGAATGTCGGCCTACTGTTATCACTTATCATAAAAAAAATAACTATCAGACAGAAACTATACCTAATAACCTTTACAATAGGATTGTGCTTACAACAATTACAATATGATTTAAACGTAAAAAAACAACTCAATTTCGAAATGCAACCATTTCGTTATTTTTAGTTGCTTTTTTTTTGACTAGCTTCGGCCCGTGGCGTCACCCGCGGGTAACAACCCACCCGTGCGAAGCCGGGACGGGCCGCTAGTTGGTAATAAAAATATGAACTCATTCAATAATATTAATATTTTATTACACACACGTCATTATCTTTCTAAATAGGTATTTGTATACTTGTTTTTATCAATGGTACAACGGTATGATCAAGCCTTTGAATAAAATTCTCGTATCTACTAGTAATCAGGTTTGAATCAAAAGTAAAGCTGTCTATAGGTTCATTTAACAAGATACACGTAGGTACAATGGATAGTTAAAAATTAGTGATAGTTAACTATGTGCGATAACTAAAGTCGTTAGCACTATACTGTCAACGTTATTTCATTCATTAGTTTAGTTACAATACACGTGTTGTGTACCTATGCCTCACTTCACTTTTAACTTATACATTTTGATCACCAGTTTTGCCACCCTGTTCTGCTCCACTGACACCGTCTTCGACATCACCAGGTTGTGTCTCTCCAACGTCTGCTATTTGTTTTTCCTCAATAGCTACTGGCTGCTCAGCCATGTCTACTTGCGGTTCTCCAATATTTCCTTGTTGTTGCTCACTTTCATGCTGTTGCTCTCCAATGTCAAAACGTTGCGCTTCAGTGTCCGCCTGTTGTTGCTCAATCTCAACTGGTTGTTGTTCAGTGTCCAAGTGCTGCTCTCCAACAATGTCAACTTGTTGCTCTGTAACAGTTGCTGGTCCTTCCATATCATCATGTTGCTCACGAATATCTGCGTGTTGTTCCCCAATATCTGTTAATTGCTGTTTAACGCTAGCTTGCTCCTCAATGTGAATTATTTCTTCCTCTTTTTCTAATGTTTGTTCTATATCAAGTTCTATCTTATTCTCACTTTCAAATTTACCGTCTAATCCGCTCTTTTGTCCGTCGGTGACACTAGGAGCAGCATATGTTGCCGAAGCGCCAGTATCCTGGGTCGTTTCGTAGATCCGAACACTAGCATGGCTGCGTGCCGTGTGTGACGAGTGCGTTTTAGACTTAGTCTCAATAGACTGACTTATTTTCTGTTAAAATTAAAATAACGTAAATATGGCTTTCAGATCCACAAGTAATTAACTTTGCATTAAACTAATTAATAACATTCCATTTAGCTTAATTCTATGAAGTCAAATTCGGTAATTAAAATCTATGGATTTTCTTAATCTTTGTATCACATATGTTACATGTTAAAAAATAAATACATAATTATTATATTAGGTTGTTTAGATAAATAAATAAATTTATAGATTCTATTTCAGGATAAAATAACTTACTGACTCTGAACCAGAAAGAGCTCTATGTACTAAGATTTCTAATTCTTTCGACTCTTGTGGAGATATAATTTGTGCCTTTAGCGCGTCGATCGCTAACTTCACGATATTTTGAATATCTTCGTCGGTCCTTCTCACTCCACAGTCTGAAAAATGTATTATAATAAATATAAAATAAAAAGTAGGTATTGTTATAATTGAAGAAATCTCTTCTCTCTTGAGACAGCATCTTAATACATTTAGGTGCCAACGAAAGTATTTCTATTACATATACGAGGGTGAATCAAAAAATTCTTGGAATCAATATTAAAAAATGCAAAGATTTAAATAATAATATTTTATTTTTCTACATAATCTCCCTCCAATGCAATGCATTTAGAATAACGCGTTTCTAACTTCCTTATTCCTTGTGAAAAAAAATTATTTTCTTGACTCTCGAAAAAGTCCTCTACGGCAGCTATAACCGCGTCATTATCGTGAAATTTTGTTCCACGAATTTCCTCTTTTAATTTTGGAAATAAGTGAAAATCACTTGGGGCTAAGTCCGGAGAATATGGTGGGTGGTCAAGGAGATTGAAGCCAGCACAGCGGATTGCGTTGAGCGCAACTTCCGATCGATGGGCAGGAGCGTTATCTTGAAGGAACAACACGCCCAACGACAGTTTTCCACGACGTTTTTCTTTAATCGCTTCACGCACTTTCGGGATTAAATTTGCATAATAGGGTCCAGTTATCGTCTGGCCTTTTGGCATGTAATCAATAAAAAGGATTCCTTCACTATCCCAGAACACAGAGGCCATAACTTTGCCAGCGGAAGGAGCAACTCGAAATTTCTTAATGGATGGAGAGGATGGTCGTTTCCAAGACATGCTTTGTCTTTTAGTTTCAGGATCAAAATGGTGGACCCACGTTTCATCCATGGTGACAAGACGACGGCAAAAAATATCCGAATCACGCTGGAACATTTCGAGATTACGCTTGGAAATTTCCAAACGTCGCTTTTTGTTTTCGTCGGTTAACATTCGTGGCACCCATCTTGCAGACACTTTTTTGAACCCCAGTGAATCAATTAACATGGATTGAACGCTACCAAAAGATATCTTTAGGATCTCAGCTATATGTTTTATAGTCATTCTTCTGTCTTCCAAAACCAGATTCTCAACCTTTTTGACATTTTCTTCTGTAACGGAGGTTGAAGGCCGCCCAGAACGCGGGTCATCTTTACAGCTTGATCTACCTCTTTTAAATTCAGCCACCCAGTACGCAACCGTAGAATAGGGTACAGCATCACCCCCTAATGTCTGCTGAATGTCCAAAAAAATTTCCTTCGTAGACATTTTTTTCAAACTGAGATATTTTATCACCGCACGTAACTCACTTTTATCCATAATTTTGACTTTTTAGCAACTCGTTGCACAAAAAAATTTATTACATGCGAACGAACTGACAAAAACAAGTGACAGTCTGCATAAATATAGTGTGATAGACACTCTTTAATTTGAATATCGAACTTGATCCAAAAAGGTTTCATATATATGCACTTCTAAGAACTTTTTGATTCACCCTCGTATTATATTTTCTATTCACTACAGGTCTGCTGCCTGACTTAAATGTTGTTTATTTATCTACATACCTTTGATGTCTTCCACGACGGAAAAAATATTAATTGCTTCTATCGCTTCCTTAGTGATAGGATAGTCGTCATCAGTAAGGGATTTAACTAAAGCCGCCATGGTTTCTGCACTTTCTGAAATTAACGGATTATTTACTCAATTATAATTATATGGAACAATTAAAAAAAATCGTCGAAATTTACTATAAAAAGTCGTTTATTGTTACAACTATAGTAACATTAACTAGGTACTGTGCCAATCGTAGTTATAAAGCGAGCTGGTAACCGCGATAACATCCGCGCTTAATAATTTTATTTGATCCAAAAAGATTTTCTCAATTTACTAAACATTATAAAAACTATGAACATTGGCAGAACATTGAAATCCACATTTTAGAACTCGGTTAATAGATGAGTTGCAGAATCCACCTACAAAACTAAAAATTAAATTAAATTATAAAATAAAAAAATAAAAATTTAGGTTAGCATTACCTACTAGTGAAAAACATTAATTTTTTTCGTAAGTGTATGCATTAAGGAATTGAAATTCAACCAAATTGTCGAAATACACAGAATTTCACTTTCTTATAAATGTTTGGGGATACAGATTCGTGTTTCATCAGAAGATAGAAATTTAAGAAAAATAATCACCAATGTCCACCGATTCCGCAGTATCTAGTAATGCAGCCAGTGCTGGACCCAGCCGGTCATGTAGAGACTGTTTCACATCTGACATCGATTTCAAAGCAGTTTCAAGTTGCTCCATTACCTCTTGTGTGGCCTTTCCTTCTCCTTCCATTGTTTCGATCTGGTGTAAAATAAGTAAATTAAGATATGGAACTTTATTCTATATCTTATGTAAATATTTTTTTTATTTATTAGATACGTAAATTATGTAATTATATATGGCCTTTGGGGCACTGATCTCCGGTTCGACTCCGGGGTCGGACAGGCATTTCCATTATAGAATAGTAAATAGCTTAATATACCTACTATTGAATTTAATAATATTGTAAGACTAACTAACGGAATTGCATAGAGCTCATCAAAGCAACCTAATTTTGTTCTGTACCAAGTAAACTTTGAGTATAGTGTGCTGTGCGCTTTTTAAGGAGAATATTTAATATGATGGCATCAACATTTTTTACGGAACATCTAAAACATATATGTTTCTGGCTGCTCACTTCCTTAGTAACTTACTATGTTATGTGGTATTGTATTTCTGACTATACTCCAGCACTGTCCCAAAATTGCATAAAGAATTTGTTCAGTGGCTTCGACGTGCGTGAGTTAAAAATAAGAGTTATTGGTCTTGAAGATTGTTTGTTCTTCGAAAGAAAAAGAAAACAAAAAAAGCTGATTCGTGGGACTCCGGGGCGCGGAGAGATGGTCAATTGCGCCCCGACCTACCCACTAAAACCGACGGCGATCCTCGACTGCCCAAACCAGGGCCACGGGATTCACTCCCATTACGGGAGCATGATCCATGACAATTCAATACACACCTGCTGTCGGAGAAGTCGATCAGTTAAAGCTGCTAACGCATCAAAAGGCCTCGTCTGCTTCTTGTATTGAGTAGGATCGCCACCATATTTAAATAGCCACTTGCGCACCAATGTGTCTATGACTTCGAAACGTGTTTTATTCCTATAATCACATAGCGCTTGTTTATCAGGACTTCAATATATTGATATAAAAACGAATCAAAAATTCTTTACGATCTCTTGTAAAAGAAACGTTACCCAAAAAATATTTAAATTAAATAAATAATGTCTTTTCTAAATAACTGTCCTGTATATTTCTTTCACTTTATATTATAAATACGTATTAATATAGTATTTATGCAAAACTTATGCTGACTTTTAAATGTATCAGAGTAAACTTTTTTTACACACCCAGCCAGAATATCAGGCAATTCTGCTGTGACATTCTTGAGTAGTTCATCTGCATCGTCTCTAGTAATACGCATAGCATCCAAACAGTCAAATAACAATTTCATAATATTAACATCGTGTATCATAGCTTGCGATCCTAGTGGAGTTCTGAGGGCCAAGAATATATTGTTAGATTAAGGTTAGCTGGTAATTGCTGCGAACAAGGCTTTTATGAAAGTAATGGAAGCCGACACACGAAATTAGCATTTGCAAGAAATTAGATACGTTGAATTGGTACGCTTAAAATAAATCCTGATATGCGTCCTACCTCGCTGCGGCGCTTAGGGTTGGAAATATAAATCAGTAGAAATTTAAAATGTGCCAGATGAAAAACCTATGATAAAGCTTTATAAAATATGCATATACGATGTTCCAGATAAAAGCTAACACTAAATAGAAGAATTACATATAACTTACATTGGAAAATATTTGCGTCGAGCCAAAGATTTGTACGATCGAGGCGCCATGTACAAATATATCTGGGAAGTGTCAGCTTCTGACACCGACTCCGATTTAGGAACAATTTGCTGGGCAAGTGGTTTCAAGCGCAGACATTGTATCTCCTCTTTTAATTGCTAAGTAATAGTAATATGGCAAAACTGAGTTCGTGTTACAAAAAAGTTAATATATACTCTTTGGTGTCTTCGGTTTTCACGATTATTACACATAATTAAACACTTTTTAAGTCTCTCTCGCGACCACGAATACTGCAAATCATTCTAAACGTCGTGAATTAAATAATGTAAAATACTCACGATGAATCCGTTAAAAAGTATTTAATTTCATTACACTCTTGGGATTTGTAGGGTTCCCTTTATCTTTTACGAATGAAATTAGGATCGGTAGCAGTCTAACCCGAATAAGCTTTATGTACCATATTTACACGGAGTAAATGCTATCTGTCCTCCGAAAACGACCGGTAATCATCTTAATACACCAGCTGTCAGCTTTTAGGCTACTGCCTTCGTGTAACGTCAACCATTGATGGTAAGAATGGTAGCTAGGATCGATGGTTTACTCACCCAGCAAAGCATCCAACATTCGTCAGAGCCAGACAAGATATTTCGTTAACGAGGGTGAATCAAAAAATTCTTGGAATCAATATTAAAAAATGCAAAGATTTAAATAATAATATTTTATTTTTCTACATAATCTCCCTCCAATGCAATGCATTTAGAATAACGCGTTTCTAACTTCCTTATTCCTTGTGAAAAAAAATTATTTTCTTGACTCTCGAAAAAGTCCTCTACGGCAGCTATAACCGCGTCATTATCGTGAAATTTTGTTCCACGAATTTCCTCTTTTAATTTTGGAAATAAGTGAAAATCACTTGGGGCTAAGTCCGGAGAATATGGTGGGTGGTCAAGGAGATTGAAGCCAACACAGCGGATTGCGTTGAGCGCAACTTCCGATCGATGGGCAGGAGCGTTATCTTGAAGGAACAACACGCCCAACGACAGTTTTCCACGACGTTTTTCTTTAATCGCTTCACGCACTTTCGGGATTAAATTTGCATAATAGGGTCCAGTTATCGTCTGGCCTTTTGGCATGTAATCAATAAAAAGGATTCCTTCACTATCCCAGAACACAGAGGCCATAACTTTGCCAGCGGAAGGAGCAACTCGAAATTTCTTAATGGATGGAGAGGATGGTCGTTTCCAAGACATGCTTTGTCTTTTAGTTTCAGGATCAAAATGGTGGACCCACGTTTCATCCATGGTGACAAGACGACGGCAAAAATTATCCGAATCACGCTGGAACATTTCGAGATTACGCTTGGAAATTTCCAAACGTCGCTTTTTGTTTTCGTCGGTTAACATTCGTGGCACCCATCTTGCAGACACTTTTTTGAACCCCAGTCAATCAATTAAAATGGATTGAACGCTACCAAAAGATATCTTTAGGATCTCAGCTATATGTTTTATAGTCATTCTTCTGTCTTCCAAAACCAGATTCTCAACCTTTTTGACATTTTCTTCTGTAACGGAGGTTGAAGGCCGCCCAGAACGCGGGTCATCTTTACAGCTTGATCTACCTCTTTTAAATTCAGCCACCCAGTACGCAACCGTAGAATAGGGTACAGCATCACCCCCTAATGTCTGCTGAATGTCCAAAAAAATTTCCTTCGTAGACATTTTTTTCAAACTGAGATATTTTATCACCGCACGTAACTCACTTTTATCCATAATTTTGACTTTTTAGCAACTCGTTGCACAAAAAAATTTATTACATGCGAACGAACTGACAAAAACAAGTGACAGTCTGCATAAATATAGTGTGATAGACACTCTTTAATTTGAATATCGAACTTGATCCAAAAAGGTTTCATATATATGCACTTCTAAGAACTTTTTGATTCACCCTAGTATACAGATAATTTAACTCGTTAATTTGACCATAAATAAACCAGTTCTTGTATACATTTGGGTAGAAATAGGCAAGTAGTTGTACCTTAATTTGCAGATTCTGTTGTGCACGCACGATTCGTAGACGCACCACGTCACGATGGTATTGCTCTGGGTGGTACCCACCTACCATGTGTGCGGGGTCTTTTGGGACCTATTTCAATGACAACAATAATAAATGGTTTAGTGAACAGGCACGTTTCGGACGGTTGAAGGTAATTCCCCATGCCAAATCACAAGTGATAGAAAAAGTTTCAGCTTATTTTCTTGTAGTCTGAAGTAGGGAAAACCCACTATTTTAAATAGTTTTGTTGTTAATTCTAGTTAATTCTGTTGATTGATTGTTATATTGACTGGTATTACATAATAGTTATCTAACATAAGGTAACCTGGTTCTTAAAAAGAAGACGAATATAATCTAGCAATATGCAAACAGGAAGATGGAATCAAGTTTGGAATTGGAAGAATGCAATTGGACGAAAAACGCAAAGAAATAATCACAGAAAAGTACATCTGCCATAATACAGATTTGGCAGATGTGACTTAGCATTTATCGCAGATGGATAAATAATGAGGGATGCATAAAAATATACGGAATGGATACCGCGAGTGTCAGGAATGTCCGGAACAAAGGTCGAGAAAAAAGAGATGGGAAGACATACGACTACTCTTTAATATGTGCAAAAATGTTTAACAAAAAAATAAAACTATACATTGATAAATTAATAGTAGAATAAAATACACTTTTATTTAATTTTCCTTACCTTTTGAGGTAGCACCTCTACTTGTAAGGCTGCTGCAAGGCGGAGACGATCAGAGTATTTATTCAGTGCCTGTATATATTTGATCTCAAGATCGCTGTAGCGTTGCTGTAATGGTTTAGATTCGTAAAATTTATACAATAAATCAGTGCCAACTCTCTAGCAAAGTATTTTATGAAGTAAATCTTAGATAGAGTAACATTCTAAAGGATTGATTGGATAAGCTATCACAAATACATAAATATTTTGGAATCGACGTTTTTAAACATTAAGTTCTATTGAAGTATTTTCTACCTCCGCTTAAAATACTGTAAAATTATTTTAACAATCGTTTACCTTCCATTGTTTGAGCTGTTTCAAGATTTGTGGTATCACTCCCAGTGTGGCTGAGAACTTGTGTCGTCGTGCCATTTGCCTAAGTAGATCGTCGAGAGTGCGGTCTACTCGCCGTGGCTTACCAAGTTTTCGGGTGAGAATATCTCGCATTTTGGCTCGCAATTCTGCGGCTTGGGCTTCCATTGCGCGAATGTCGACGTTCATACGAAAGAGATGTGTGCGATTCACCCTTCGATTAAATACAATCTTAATATCGCCATCAAAATCAGCAATAGAAATAAAGTATTAATGTCAAAAATATATTTATCATCAGTTCCGAGGGCTGGTCAACAGATGAAAGCAGGCAAACACGGTGGTATTATGTGTTTGAATCGCTATTATTAAATCACAGACAGAGGAATAATATATTTGTGAGAGCAAGCTCGCGTAATATTCCGGGGCCCAAATCTGCCAATTTAATTGAGTCACTCTACAATCAACGTGCCTTTGACTGTCGATTTTAACCTTCATGGTCACCTACTAATACTATAGTGTCAGTTCGGGACGTATGCCACCCGCTTTTGGCACTGTCACTTTGCAAGAACGTTTGAATTTAGCAGATTGATGCATCGTGTCAGAGGGGCACTTTTATAGAAAATAGCAGATGTGAGAACCAGAATCAAAACAGTAGTTACTTGAGTTACTTCATTACAATTTATAATATCTGGATGACCGAGCTTTGCTCGGTATTTTTTTTTTTTATAAATTGTGTTTTTGGAAATTATATTTAAGTACGAATTACGCAAACACTCATTGACTTCGTGTTACTTAACAACGCCATCTGCTGTTGTGGTCACAAAAAAGTAGTATTATTATTCGCCAATAGATGTCAGGATTCCTAGCTAGATCGAATTATCGCCCCCGAAACCCCCTATATAATATATTTCATGAAAATCGTTGGAGCCGATTCCGAGATTCCAATTATACAGGGTGGTCAAAAAGTCGTGGATCAAACGAAACCAGCGGTTAGATGGGGCCATCAGCAGCAAAAAATTGTTCTACGGGAGGTCCCTAAGGTCAACCCCTGCAGAGTTATAATTGATTTTGTGTTTTTATGAGAAATTGTCCTTTTTTTACTAAAACTTGATAAAATTCCACAAAATCTACACCCAGCCCATACCATATTGAGGGTGTCGTAAGAAGCGACTAAAAGAACGCATTAGGCAGATCACCTAGCCGCAACAGAAGGAAAACTTGAAGCAAACCCTGTGTCAACCCGTCTTGGCTGCGTGGCACAGTAGGCTAATCTCCCAAAATAAACTTAGAGGAGGCCCGACTCAGTAGTGGGTCATTTATGGGCTGAAACGACGATAAAGACCCTGTAGTCCGGAAAACGATCAGGCTTAGGTAAGGTTAGGTTAGTAGGCCTAACCGAGTTTTATGGATGAATTAACTCTGGCCTTGCTACGAAAGATCGTCCTTGAAAGATATCGAAGCCACGCATAGCCATGTGTAATACCTTTTTAGAATCCCTATTAAATGCGCCAAAAATTGTGATACAGGAGCACTTTTCTGTAGAGTATTTTTTTTTCACAGTGGGGTCCGAAGTAAGTAACAAGTTTTGATTTAAGAATTATGTCTTTCGGAAAACTTAATGTTATCTTTAACACACCCAATAAACTACCATAAATAGCATGTCTAACGAAAGGGCTCATCAGTACCAATCTAATGAATTTTTTTTAAAAGATACAGGGTGTAGATTTTGTGGAATTTTATCAAGTTTTAGTAAAAAAAGGACAATTTCTCATAAAAACACAAAATCAATTAAAACTCTGCAGGGGTTGACCTTAGGGACCTCCCGTAGAACAATTTTTTGCTGCTGATGGCCCCATCTAACCGCTGGTTTCGTTTGATCCACGACTTTGACCACCCTGTATATATATACTAGCTGTCCCGGCAAACGTTGTTTTGCCAAATAATTAACCATCCCCCGCGCAACCCCCTACCCCGCGCAACCCCAACCCGCGCAACCCCCACCCCGCGCAACCCCCACCCCGCGCAACCCCCACCCCGCGCAACGCCCACCCCGCGCAACCCTCTAGGTCTTATGGTTCCAGAGATATCGTGAACATCTCCTATCGCAAACGTTGTTTTGCCATGTAATTAAATAGGGGTTGATCGTAGAGGGGTGAAAATTTAGGGTTGTTTGTATTTTTTTATGCTGAATCTAAAAAAAATAAAAGCAAAAAATTTTCTCTAAAAATTAAACAATTGTTTTTTTCGACCCCCCCCTTAAAATTTAGGGGGATGAAAAATAGATGTTGTCCTATTCTCAAACCTACCCAATATGCTCACAAAATTTCATCAAAATCGGTCAAGCCGTTTCGGAAGAGTTTGGCATCTAAAACTGTGACATGAGAATTTTATATATTAAATAAGAATTGCTCATTTAAAGATATAAGATTATCATACCTTCAACCCTAAGATGTACTCGTAAGGAAGGACATGTACAAACGTAATTTCCGAGGGATCAGCCAAACGATTGACTTTGTCAATCCTTGGCGTAGCTTAGATCAAGTAAATTAGGAATTAAATTACAGAAGTATGAAAAATTATATGTATGTTGTACTTAAGAACTCACTTCTGTCTTTGTTTCTGTTGCTTTATCTCTTCTTGCAACTCGAGTACACGGCGTCGCAGTCGGTTAAGTAAGGCTTCAGGAAAAACGACTGTTTGAGAAAGTCCTTCTGCACCAGTGCAGCCACGGATGGCCGCGGCTCTTATTTGGTCATAACGCAACACGATTACTTGGTCGACATCATTCATACAGCTTTGTTTTTCCATCTGTAGATGGGTGACAGAATTATTTATTTCATGTATATAGAGTGTAACAAACCCCTTTAGCCATCTGCAATAGTGCATAGAGCATACCGGAAAAGGCAGATAGGTGCATATATATTTAGATTTTCTATTATTAAGTACGATCATACAAACTTAGTAATCTTTGTTTATGATTATACAAACTTAGTAATATTTGGTTCACAAAGTGACCGTACTAAAAAAAAAAGTACAATCCTTTAGTTAAAAATATATGGTTGTGGTTACATTATGTTTAAAATATCGTTTTATAATCATTACCATGAACTCTTTGAGATCATTCTTCCTCTTGTCCAGCTGAACGGAAAGTTTGCGTTTTATTTTGTTATGAGCATCAATGTCTCTGCGCATCAGTTCCACTAGTCGGTCTTGTTCCAACATATCTTGCTCATGTTTATGCCTAATTATGGAATTAAATTCATAAGTACTTAGTCGATGTACATCTATTGTTGAAAAAAGGTCGCATCTATTTCAATTAGGTTTTCATTAAGTGGATCGTTATCGTTATTTTATAAATTAACATTCCAATTGAATTTATGTTACGTCATTTTCATAATTAATGAGATGGTCTAGTGTAAAGTTACCTTGTGTTCCTCAGATCGTAGGTCTTCTGATAAATATCTGGATCACAACCCTCAGGGCATATGTTGGGATCCAGACGGATGGGGCCTATATCTCTGCTGTCCATACTACCTTCATCTTCTTCTTCACTCGAAGATGACGACGATTCGGATTCCGAAGAGTCTAAAATAATATTTTTAATGATGGTTATGCAGTTTTGGTCAGAAGCTTCTAGAGAATTTACAAAGAGAGAGCACTAACTTGTATTTACGACACTAGGAATTATCATAACTTAAGTTACAGCAAGTAACAGGAATCTTTTGACACTACGTTAGGATCTTAAAATTATGCCATTTCAGTGAATATTAGCTAGGTACCATCTTCGTCGCGGTCGCGTGGTGGACGATACTTCTTTTTAAATATCCTCCTCAAAAAGTCAGCGAACTTGTTATCCTGTACTAGTCGTTTGAATTGTCTATGGAGTTCCTGGCAAGCGGCATCCAGGCGTTCTTTCTCTACTCCATGCTCCTCAATACGGTGTTCACAATCCAAAATCTGTTCTTGAACAGCTTTCACCTTATCAATAAAAATTGAGTTACTTCTATTTAGGGTGTCTGAGACCAACCATGTAAATACACGCCGAAATAATTACAATCATGGATCAGCTTTAATTTGTTTCTTAAATGATTTAATGTTGTTTGAAAATGTACCTGCATTAATTTAGCATACACTCTCTCAGCTAATCTATCTTCGTGAGCTTCAAAACGGTTTAGAACGTTCATTTCTCTATGCATCTGGTAAAGATGCAACTCCAATAGTTGATTTTGTTCCTGAAATAATGATGTGTAGTGTTAGCAGGTCTATATTGGCCTACATTGGTGTATCTATTGTAACTTTTTCAAAAGTTCGGGCAATTAACAAAGACCTATTTCTTATTTTTTTGTGTAAGACGGCTCTGTCGCACTGTATATCCGCAATTGAAAAAACTAAATTTCACAATTTTGATATTAGAAAACTACTCTTGTGTCATAAATAGTGATCACTAAATTAGACAAACTGATTTTTTAATCATGTCTGAGTATTTGTACATATTTAGGACAGTTCCATCAATAAGGAGGACATTGCCGTGGACAGAGTAGAACGCAATTTTGAAAGATGCGTCGCTGATACTGGGCCATGCGATCGGCAAAATGTATCTAGTTTCATCAAAATGAACAATTGCCTCCTATTGATCTGCAGGATAAACAACATCTGGTTCTGCTAGGTGTGGGATAGGCGTCTATAATTTGTAATATCTGATCTCCTGCCATTCCACCACCATGTGGCAGTCGTTACACGAATTCAGTAGCGTGAAAATTGGCAGCTGGTCTAACCAAGTAAGTTCCACTAGACGGGTCGCAAAGGGAAGGCGGCAATAGCTTTTGGTAAATAGTGGTATAGTATAAATACCTGAACTCTAATGCGTTCACGTTGTAACTGTCTAAGCCGAGAATCAAATTTCTGGACTGATATTTCTGCGTCACCCAATAACATGTCTTGTTCATACAAATGCCTGTAAGTATACGTATAGCATACTTAATTACATTGCGACTGCATTAGACGTTCTAATAAATGAGTTTTTATGTAACAATACAGTATTTTACACAGCATTTCAAAGTATATTCACCGTTGGATACGTCTTTGGCGAATTTCAGTTTCTATTAGAGTAGATTCTTGGTCTGGTCTTACTTTGAGTAGCTCCCAAGAAGCGGCTAGTGGACGGGTCTCTGTGCAAAAAATATTGATAATAACGTCAAACACAAGTAATTTTATAATATTAAATTATTTATATGAAGAGAGGTAAGCAAAGCAGGTACCCCTTGCGTTGGGGCTAACCGGTTGGGGATGAACCTTAAAATTACAGAATACCGTAGCCAATTAACATCACCCTTGTTTAGTTATGTGGTTCTGCGTGTGAGTAAGGTCACTAGAACTCTATCAGAGGAAGCAAGCTGTTGCTAGCTGAAGGAAATTTCCCTTTACTGCCAGTCATAATTTTTACATTTCCATTTTTACAGCGTCTACGACACGTAAATAGCACCTCCGGTGTTATAAACGTCTACAGGCGACTGTTGCCACTTACCATCAGAGCAACAGTATGATTCCGGTTTCAGGTAAGTCTGTGTAAGTCATAGGCACTTGATCTGAGTCTGGGCATCATTTGTGTTGGTAAATTTCAGGTTTGTAAAATGCCCCTGTGATACAGTTTTTATACCTAGCGTAGGGGATTCTATACTATGTATAAAAAAATAATGTTATTTTCTAAATTTACATTCACGATATCTCAGACATCTAAATTACTCTTGAACTCGGTTTATAAAATACCCATCGTATTCTTATACTGACTAATAATGTTTCGATTTCTTAGGTTTTCGCGATTATTACACATTGAAATTAAACACTTTTTAACGGATTTATAGCGTGTATATTACATTATTTAATTCCCGACGTTTCGAATGCTTTGCAGCAGTCGTGGTCGCGGGAGAGACTAGATGACAGATGTCTTCAAAAGTACAAAGAAACAGTTAAAATCTACCGCCTATAATTTTGTTTTATTTAAATAATGTAATATACACGCGATAAATCCGTTAAAAAGTGTTTAATTTCAATAATAATGTTTCTCATCTCTACATCCTTCACCACATGATTTAGGTTTTATGGTGAATGAAAATCACAGTAAAATTAATCTTTCTTAATTTTATAAAAGGCTTAATAAATAACCCGTGATTGGTACAAATCTGGGTACAACAGGTTGCAGTAGTCGTGGTTGTGGATATATTGTTGATTTTCTTTTTTCCGCCGTAGTCCCTTTTCGAATTGCTCCAGCAGCTCCTCTAGTAGGCAAAACTACAGGTTCTGGTTTAATCTGTGAATATACATGATCATTTACATTTCAAGAGGCTGGCCTAGTCGATATTGTGGCAAGTAATCGATCTGAGCTCCAAACTTGCTAATTCAATAGTCAAAATCAACAATCAGCATTGATAGTCAATATTGAAAGTTTTGTTAACTTACTAATATTATAGTGTCAGTTCAAGGCGACTCAAGCCCTTGTCAATAACTTTTAAATTACATTGTATTAAATGAGCACTTCAATAATCTTGGGTTCGAAATTGCAGTAGGGTAAACAGTGGGCGAGTATAAGATACTGGGCATGGAAGTGCAAAAAATATAATCCTATGCATAGATATTCGTATACCTACGAATAGATAAAAAAACTGATATTATATTAACCTCCAGGTTCTTTTCAGGAAATTCTAGTTCTTGATCAATCTCCGGTATATGTGGAGGCGCTTTAACTAGTTTAGGTGGTATCTCTAATCGTATTTCAGCCAAACGCTCGCCAATTTTTTGCATTTTTTCTACCATTCGTACTTTATGTTCTCGAAGTTCCGACACTTTAGCGTTGAAAACACGTTTGTTGTCATATATCTGTAAATTCCATTAATAATGTTAATTGAAATAATTGCGAAGAAAATACGAAAGTCCGCAAAAACTGCTCGTAATTGGGAACATTGATGGAATACGAGCTTGAGTTCGATCCCCAACAAGATGGACCGATCAAGTAAAAGACACGTACTCCTCCGAGTTTTGTTGGATTGCAAAGGAATCAAAGGACCCAGTAGAATCATCTACCCCAAAATGAGCACATAGCTACCAGGACTGAGGGTAGAAAAGTCCTCGAGTGGCGACCGCGTTTCGAATAGCGCAGTGCTGGTAGGCCGTCCACACGCTGGACGGACGAAAACCGCTGGAAAACGATGGTTTCGGGCGGCTCTTACATAAAGACTTCAGGGCTCAAGTTCAACTGAAGACAAGGCATCATCTTACCTCTTTTCTAGTGAGACACACTCTTAGCTGTGTGTTATGGCCTGGTGGTGCTACATAATCGGGCTGGGTTTTCAGAAGCCTGTTACCAATTGTTGCTTCGGCCTCTTTCAATGCTTCCGCTGCTCCTGGTGGCATTGCATTGGGGTCTGGCTTGCGCATTAGATGGTCTTGCCACTAAAATACATCTTTGGATTTAGAAAGTTTATTTTTAGTTTAGTTCCTTACAAACATCTTGAGCCAAAATCTATCTTGCTAAATAGTAAATTTTTGGGTCATTTTGGCTGTGGTTGGCGGAGAGTAGTCAATTTTTGGGTCATTTTGGCTGTGGTTGGTTGATGCCATGCGCGATCTTTTCCCCACCACGGCGTTTTTGGATCAAATGTTTTTAAGCTACTATGACGATTATTTTGATCTCGGAACAATCATATTTGTGAAAATAAAACAAACAAACTTTGTGTTAACAGTGTTCGAAAATCGAAAGTGCAATATTATAGGCACATTGGATTTAACTAGTTTTTAGGTAAAATAGTTTAACGGACCTATACTGGACATAGTGGACGTCTTTTGGCTGAAATGATGATGATGATGATTCTAAAATACAATTAGTTGTTAAATAAATCAATCGTTAGGAAATTAAATATTATGTGATAGCATGTAGTGTGTATGAGGTATCGAAGTTTTCGTAAACAAAATATTTACTAATAAACCAATTAGATATCATTGTTATAATCTTACTAGTCGAGTTTCCTATTTTTTCCTGCTTTCCCTCTACTAATTTCAAGTCACGACACTTCGTCACAAACTGTTGACCAGTATTATTAAAAGATGCCTTGTTTTTTCTTAAATTCGACACAGAGTATCTAGAAGAGCAGTATTATCGAATATTTCTTTATAGCTTTTGGGTTCTTGTTACACCGTGTTTATCGTAACCACTAATAAGTATATGTATTTATTATATCTACTTATAATAAATTTGATTGACCTCTATGAATTGAATGTGATGACGATTCAATCGCAGGTGGTAGTTTCGGAGAGCTTTTTTCAACGGATGTGGGGGTTTTGGTGGCAATCCTAATAGGAATGAAGCTACTCTTGGTGGCCCATATGACATCCTCTTAGCTGCTACGCGTCGAGTAGTTGACTCAGTTCGTCTGAATAAAAGACAAACGGTTAGTAAGCACTAAGCACCTATAAGTTAAACAATGTCAACCTCTTGCGGGTTGTACCCCTTTTAAACCAACAACGACTCTAGAGGTTGAAAGAAGGACTTAATGCCAAAACTTCGAAAAAATAAAGATAATGATGTCTTAGGTTTTCAAGATCTTTACACATTGCAGGAAATGATCTCTTCACGGTTCTGATCCCTTTATTTTATTTAAGTCCCAACTTTCACACACTTTGCAAACTTTGCACTTTGCTTTAATAAAACGATCCGTTGAGTTGAGAACCGTGAAGAGATCATTTCCTGCAATTAAAATAAAGATGTTCGCCTTCAATTTTATTGTATTTTTATTTTATTACTTTTACTATTTATTTATTATTAGAATAAAATACTCTTTATTGTATATCGATATTAAAAGGCTTCACTGGATCTCACACATACAAAAAAAAAGTGAATGAGCGATCTTTGTATTAAAAGTCGTCAATTTCAAATTTATAAATTATCTTCTTCTTCTTACTACTACTTCTACTTGGCCCATGTATGACCCACTGCTGAGTCCAGTTAAATTGAAGATAACTTTCCTTTTCATACGGCTAGGTTATTGCCTTATCCCCACTAGCTTTTGCGCGCGGCTTCGCCCGCATGGGCTTCGAACCCGTGCCTTTTTTGTCTTTATAAGACCTACAAACCCGTAGTACATCATTTTGTTCTATTGTCAATAGTTTTTGCAGCGCACGCATAAATAGGTTTTCGATTTTACACCTTGGTTTACAAAATCGCAATTTTCATGCGGATCCCTAATTCCTAAAATATAGCCTATAACCTTCCTCGATATATGGACTATCTAACACTGAAAGATTTTTTGAAATCGGTCCAGTAGTTCCTGAGATTAGCGCGTTCAAACAAACAAACAAACAAACAAACTCTGCAGCTTTATATATTAGTATAGATTTGTCGGCTCTTACGACGCCCTCAGAATCGAATGGGGTAGTGACACTATGTATTCTAAATCTATCACCACACAGACAATCATGGATCACCATTATCAGCCCACCCTAATACACTGCTGTACATGGGCTTCCCCTAAAGAGCGACATAGTGCCCAGTCTTGGGTGTGAAGAAAGCTGAAAAACAATTTGTTATCACGCGTATTCATTCACGTCACCTACCTGAGTTCTACGTCGGCTAATTCCAATAAATTCATGTTTCTAGCAGCATGAAGAAAAAACAACACAGGCACAGATTATAATTGCAATCAAATAATCCAAAAACTATTAGTTTTAGTTTCTAAAGCAATAACGATTTATAGCAACGACCATGCTACATACCTAACACAATTTACCCGAAAAATCTAAACTATAAACTTCAGTAAAATAAAGCGAAGTTTTTATAGCAATTCGCACGGTTAAGAAAACCCCAACTACAGTTATCGGGGATAGGCGCCCCGCGGCCTCCTGCCAGTCACCACCTCTTCTGGCTGGATGATCATCCCTTTGCCTCTAAAGATATGTCCAGTATTGATATTTCAGGGTAATTTTATTATAGGGTAATTATTTGATACCAACCACTAATTTCTTAGCTGCTAATTTATTAATTGCTGTATTTCATTGGAACCCGGATCCAAATTGGGAGCTGAAATTCTAGAAAATTATTTACCTTCCTCTGAGAGCGGCTTCAGCCATTTTCTGATAGACTTCTTCGAGTTGATCGAAAAATGCTTTCGACAGATTTTTCTGACGCAAAGGTCGGATCATAACATCAGCATCCCTTAAACGTTAAAACTGTCAAGAATATTTGTGTATAAATAGTTTTCACGATATTCACAAATTTACATGGCAGGGTATTTGGTGCCCCCCGTGGAGATACAGTCAGGGCCCACGGGGCAGCAAGCGCGGGACGGTACACCCCGGGGACGTTTAGTGGGTACGTCTTCGTCTCCTCACAGAGGCGGAGGGGACTCCAATAAAGGATTTTACACCGGGTCAAAAAAATGGGTATTTGGTGCCAGGATACCGATTTTGAGACTGTCAATAAAGAACACACTAGACGAGACTTTTACGTTCATCTGACAGCGTCCACTTCATAGAGACACAGCAGATTCTTCGGATAAGATCAAAATAAATGCACCTATACCTATTGGTAAACCAACTAATGAGACGATTTAACTACAATTTTGTTCATTAAATTACCGAATTGCTTTCAAAGTGAATGGAAATACGTCGAGCTGTATTATATTTCTGTAGTACATCTTGTGCAATCCCAAATCCGAGGCCTCCAGCTGGTGCGCCAATTTTCTTTTGGTTAAAGCCTGCATATCCGCTAACTCCTTTTCTTGTACTTGGAGCGGTCGCGGGTCCAAGGTTACGTCGATCTGTTGTGAAGTCGGTAAAGCGCGATTACTGTAGAAGATTTCATAGAAAGGTGAATTCCAAGTGCATATGAATTGTGCGTTGACTTCTAAAGAATTGTGCACATGAAACTTGCATTTTGTTTTACATATTAGATATGCATATAGCAATGTGAGCAGGAGCCGCATCAATGATACGAGGCTACAGAGGCCCGAAAGTTTGTGTGCAATACTTCCTAAATTTGATCTACAATCTTATATAGATTGTTTCGTTGGTCCTCATTAGTCTAGGGGTGAGATGTGCCGCCTTTGGATCAACCACTTGCTCTGAGTATGGGTGTCATTTGTGTTCGTGAATTACATGTTTATAAACTGCCCCGCGATACATGTTATACCTAGTTACTGCCTAATTACTGCTGGTGTAAAACACATTACACTGATTTAATACATAATTTAGTTATTAATAACACATATAAGTACCTAATTAAGTTATAATAAATACCTATCTCCCAGCAAATTGCCTGGCCTATCTCCCAACAAGCACAAGGCAAGCTACGCTACTGTATATCAATGTTCGAAAGAGTTTATGAGGAACTTGTTCTGATTATTTAAATAACAAGAGCTAAAATATGGAAATTTGAAAGCCTTAATTGAAAATTAGTGAGCCCTCTCGGCGAGCCCGGCTTACGCTTTGATGAGTTTGTTATATTCGGACGTCAGCTCCGCCAGTTGGTCTCTAACCCTTTTCTTGTGGGCATTAGCTATGGCCATCATTTTATCGTATTCCTCTTTTTGCTTCAGTTCTTCGTGAGACATCATTTCACCTTCTAGAGTGCTATGCTCTTTTACCCTTTCAACTTTCTGAAACAACGAATGTATTTGTTTCTCTACCAAATTGATATCTTACTCACCAATAAGAAACATAATAAGTACTTTTTATCCCACTAATTTGAATTTCGGAAATGTGCAAAACACCATAAAATTATATTTGACTGCAAATAGTTTCTAATAAAAAATCTCATATACGTATAGATAAATCCTCAGTTTCTAAGCAATTTGTCAATCCTTATCACTTCAGCCCATAATGACACAACAGAGACGGGTCTCCTCCGAATTCATGGAGGGAAATTAGTCACCTGTGCCACGCTGGCAAGACGGATTGGCACAGGGTTTGTAACAAGTTTTCCTTATCTTATGGCTGGGTTGTCCGCCTCTTGCGTTCCTTTAGGCGCCTCTTACGTCACCCTCAGAATGGTAGGGGTTGGTGACATTGTGTATTCAAAATCCGTCACACGAAATGATCTATAATATTCTTGTAAGGGAAAAACCATCACTAACCGGTACTTTAGGTGGCGTTTCAATTTCGGTTGTAGGTATCAATGGTTCTGGGAAATTAACAACGAATGAAAATATATTGCCATCCTCGCCACATGTGTACAAATACCTGGAACAAAACAATGCTTATTTTACACTATACTAAGGGTCGGTTCACATCTGACGGAAAATGCGTCGCGTATTATCGGTCTCGTAACGTCAAAACAGACAAATGTATGACGCTGTACGCTCGACGCACTAACGCATCATCGGTTAGGTGTGAAAGGTTGAATGTTTTATCATACATTTGTCTGTTTTGGCGTTACGCGACCGATCATACGCGACGCATTTTCCGTCAGATGTGAACCGACCCTAAGTGTAATAAAAATCCTATAACCATAACACAAGGATCTATAGTACTACTGATAAAGATACCGTGTACACCATTTCAGCATATTTTTTCTTTACATAATGGTCGCCAGCTGGTGACGAAGTGGCATAACTTTATAATTAATGACTTCCTGCCAAGGTACACCATGGAGTACATATAATAAAGCTTATAGGGTAAACTAATAACAGTCGGTAATTAGTTATTATGACTGAGGTTGCGTCAAGCTAAGACACGGTGATATGGCACTTTTTAAGGGATGCATAGGCCTATCTAGTCCACTGCGTGATAGGTCAAGTTGTGGACTACAGTGAGCTAAAGATGTCTATTAACTCTATGATGAAATAAATAAATAAATTACTGAGGTACAAAATTAAGGTTTAGATATTGAATCTTACTTTCCATCAGTGCTGAACTCCATACAAGTAATAGCCCCAGTGTAGCGATCATGCATAGGCAAGTAATAATTGTCATAAAAGTCTATGCGAGGAGTAGGTTGAGCCTGAAATTACACCAAAATAAAAAGAACATACTTGATTTTATGTCATTTTGTCTAAGATGCTAACTAATTAATACAATAGTAGGTATATTAATGCAAGTTATGGCCTATGTTAAATTAATGCATATATTTGATGTATTCTGTAGGCATATCTACCTCTTCCTTAGCTAAACGTCTGCCTTTAAGTTTTTTTAACAATCTTTGCTGAGCCGTCATCCAAACTATAAAATGATGTTCATTGGAATCTTCATCCTCATCTGGCATTCGCAATACACGTATATATCCAGTATTTGTCCCAACCATTAAATAGCGGCTTTCACATCTGTTAATAATGAATACAAAAAAAAATGACATATCATCTCATCTTTACAAGGTTGGTTCCCATTCCCATGTACGATATTGTAATATGATTATAATTTATGGAACAAAACTAAAATTCAAATTTATTTTACCAAAAATTTGTCATGCAATGTCAAGACAATTATTCACGATAAAGTTAGGGCCTCTTCTACTAAAACTATACGACTTATATGGCATACTTTATCAATGCCTTAAATGACAGGATCAATAACTGGACATTTCCCAATTTCATTTGGATTGGTTGTCTAGACCAAGTGATAGTCGCCTACATACATCCGTCCTACGTCCAGATATGTTGTTTAACCAGGAGCTTACATCCCACCCTATTACAGATTTATATTTTATCACATCAGCTAATATTAAAAACAAAATACTTACAAAAATCGAACTGTCGTTAAGTCGTCGCACCAAGTGCCTGGTATCGGGGCATACTTCAAAATCTTATTTATGCCTGGCTGTATCAAGAGCAAGGCGCCAGTACCGCGTTGCACTACCCATATACCTTCCTCACAATATTCTGCCCATGTAACCGTTGTTCCTAACATACTATCACTCTCCACTGAAATAAAATTTGTAATCGAGTAGCTGCAAATTCAATCAGTTATAGATTGCCATATGGTTGTTAATAGCTGTTGTCATAGGGGTGGAAATCAATAGAAGCCACATACTTAACTGAACTTCTCCCACCCAGTCGTCTTCATCTTCATCATCTTTTTCAGCTTCTCCTTTTGCCTTCAGTGCTTCTTCGTCTATGCTGGCGAGATCTTCTTCTGTAGGGAAAGGTCTGTTGCGCATGCTACAATTATAAATTTGAATCAAGACTTTATTCTTAGCGCTCGTTTCCCATATTTTCTGTCTCATTATACAAGATATAATACTAATACTAATTTGTGATTAAAAACTTACAAATACTTCTTCACGAGCGTCTCCTGGTATGATTCAAAATCTAATTTGAAAGTGGTAATTTCTGAATATTTGCGCGGTGTTATCTTTGGTAGAACAGTTTCCATGACCAAACCAACTTGGCCACATAGCAATAGCGTATGTTCCTACGAACAAGATATCTGTTAGAATTTTCACCCAATCCTGATACGATTACGACAAAAGAACATACCCAATATATTTTTATGGAAATAATTTGAGTTATAAACTACGTCTGTTTACTAACCTCATTAGGCTTCCAGGTCATGTAAGCAATTTTGTTAGGAGTCTCAATGAATCCGATTCGCTCTAACGTGAAAGGTACTGATAAGGTCACCTTGTACATAAAAATTGTACTATCGGCTCCGCAAGTCACCAATAACGTTCGTTGTTCATTTACAGTGATCTGAGTTACTGCACCAGAGTGTGGTTTTAGCAACTAAAAGTGTATCAAAGAATAGTTAGTTCAGACATGTAAAAATAGTGCGTAATAAAAGCTTTTCGTGAAAATCGTTTCGCGAATACAACACCATGAACCTATTTTGAGTTTTGTAACAGACTACTGAACCGAATTGGTCCAGTAGTTTATAACTGTTTAATATAATTGACTTGTAAGTTATCGAGTCTAAGTTATGCGGTAACAAATATATAAAAACAACAACAAAACAAACCAAATGGTGATGTTATTTGGTTGCGGTATTCAATAATGTGAAGGTCCTACCCCAGTCGTCTAGCTTCAGTTACATTGTGTTAGAAACTACGCAATTGATTTAGGTACTGGCGTCTCCTATGAATGCGAAAAGCTATTAATGATTTCTTTATGGTTCTGATCGCGTCCATTTATTTAAATCCCAACGCAAAATGTCTGCTTGGCAGTGCCCGTGGTCGCGGGATGACTAGATGGCGGTTGTCGCTGCGAGCATTTGTATAGCGACGTAGCACTAATGAGCTCTCATTATATGTATCAACCGAGAACGTTATACACAGCTTAATCATGCTATGTTTAGCTTAACCCCGCTACGTGACGGGCAACGTGGCTACGTGGCCAACGACATGACTTACGTGCGTCATAATACGCCCACCAATAGAATGAGAGCTCGCTCGATATAAATTCTCGCAGCGACAACCGCCATCTAGTCGTCCCGCGACCACGGACACTGCAAAGTGTCTGAAGCGTTAGGATTTAAATAAATAAACACCATCAGAACCGTCAAGAAAGCATTTCCTGCAATGTGCAAACATCGCGAAACCCTAAGAGATCATTAAGAACTAATAAGATTTAGTCAGCAACTTACTGAAATTAAATCCATTACATCAGCATTGACGGAATCCTCACTGTGAATAGTAAGAGCGGAATGAACTCTTATGTCTATCATGCTGGTTTGCGCTTCAAGCCTTTCCGGGTGTAACAACAACAAACGCATAATCCCATCAGAAAACCCAACTATAAGTATTCGAGACGTTTCATCCATCTGGAATATTCAATATTCAGCCTAATAATGACATACCACTTTACATTTTATTACTATAATAAATAGATAAGGCAATTTGGAAAGTTCACGTAGTCCAAAGTGTGAACGCAGTATTGCACAAAAGTTAGAAAAGCTCATTTTACTCGTCGATTTTTAATCGCTAAAAAAGAAATGACTAAAAACTATCGTAAAAACTACATAGTCTTTAAAGATCGTATCTGATAGACCCACTCACATCTAAAGGAGGGTAGAAAAGACAGGTTATTGGATTTGGAAACTGATATCTTGCCAAAAGAGTGTGATTTTGAGTATTGTATGCTTGCAATGTTCCGTCTTGCCCTGTAGTAATCAGTATGGGGTGGGTACGCAACGCTGCCATCGCGACAACTCCTCCAGCATGGCAAGTCATAATTTTACGATGATTACACTCTATTTTATCAATCTCCAATTCAGCAACCCATATACCACCGTTGCCGTCCTAAAATAATAAATTTAAAATAATAAATAATAATTTCACACAAAAATTTGTTATTATCACGAATTTCAGCTTACTTACTTGTGCATACCAAAATAAGTCTTTCTGGTGTTTAAGGCACATAATCTGACATCCTGGGACCTGTGAATACATGCTTGTGTATGAATAGATAAGGTGATATATGCGTTTTGACAATGTAATTCCAATTTGGGGTTTCCACTATATAATAAAGTATCCACGACTCGAACCCTATGTTTACTGCATTTTTTAAAGAATAGTAATACACATAGATTGACCAAATGCAGACAAAGCTTATTTACGTAACATAAACTTATATCAGGAATCGTACTTACGCAAGTTTCAGCAACAGGATTCAGCTCTACATACGGGTCGTCTTCAGGTGGATCAGCTTGCTCTACGGTATCCCAATACCAGGCTCGAACACAGCCATCCCGGGAAATTGTTGTCACTTCATCGCCGGCAGGACTTAACATGAATTGGATCTGCATAAATATTAAAATGTATAAATTTTGACGATGACTAACGCCAAATGTAATAAAATAATTAGCTACGGTTTAAATAGTATGGAATATGCTATCTATAGGTTTTAATGTTGTCTGCGCTACTTACAACAGGCGCTTTGTGGCAGCCCTTTCGGCCTTTTTGCGTTACCTCCAACTTCACAAGGCCCGCTTCCCAAACTAAAACATTGCCCCATTCACACCCTGACAGCACCTTTAAAAATATTTAGGTACAATTACGAAATGGCATACATTGGAATTTTATTTCTCTGACGATTTAGTTATTGGGAAATTCAGCTAACCTTCTCGTCAGGCATTGGATAAACTCCAAGTACATCACAAATCTCTGTTTTGCCAAAACGACCAAGTTCGCCCTTTAATTTTAAACCTGTAAAAGTTTCTGCCATCTTCCAAAATTTTATATGGGCTGCACCTAGAATAACACAATCTTGAATGAGCGTGTGCAATCTTTAATTGCAAACTGTATAATTAAAAGTCGTTTATTGTTTTTTTTGTACCTGCAGTTGTGAGTTGCCCAGGACAATAGGGCGAGAACATGACACTGTTAACGTCAAACGTGAAAGCACTCGTTCGCAGGAGAATCTTGTGGCGTTTCCAATTCCAGATTGTCAGATTATAGTCGGGTTCTTTGCCAACTGATGCTAGTAGCTCACCATCGGGACTAAACATATATATATTTGGGATTGCTTGCAAGAAAAGGGATATTCCATTTATAAATGCAGAGCGATCAAAGGTGATTCATATAATTTCTCAACAAAACTAACTCTCTATTTCCAAATGATCAATAATAAAACTATGCTATATTTTTAATCTATTCTCCAATATTTAAATGAGGTAACTCAAAATGTTAGCACCCACCTGAAATCCATGATAGAGTAAGCGTTAGACGTGCCATCCCTGAGAACTGCGTCGATTTCCATTTGTGGCCATGTGTATAGCAATATCAAGGGATCTCGATCACCTTCCCTGCCTTCAGCTATTGCGATGCGATAATTTGGATCCTTTCTGTACGACTACACAAGAAGCTATTGAAATTAAGTAAAAGGAAACTATTGTACAGAAATACAAATTTGGTGGCCAGGTACAAGATTTTTAACGCTCTCCCAGTAAACAAAGCTTGGACGAACTCACCGGCAAAAGTTAGCCATCATAATAAATATTTTACTAATTATTTCAAGAACACTTTCGTTCTTACGTTACTCTAAACGGAGGCTTTCGAATATTTATATACCTAAAAATAGAATGCCAAACACAGAGCATTACTTGTATATGTGCAGCAAGATCACAATTAGGCATCGAATTACATAGTAAAATTGATATAACTATAAAAATAATTACTGTTATAATTCCTACGGATCCACCAGTACTGCTCCTTCGGAACCACATCTGTTTGGTGTTGACATCCATGAAAGTGATTATACTGCCAGCTGCCCAGCACACGACGGACTCGTCACAGGCGCATAAATTGAAGTACTTGTGACAGTTGTAACCGTATGAATGTCTTGTACATTTGTAGTAAGATTTATATTATAATATTATTAGTGGTCTAACTAATTACGGCATCTCCATACATGTTCTATAACCTTAAAACCTAGTCCAAAGAGAAGGAGAACCTAATACGAAACGCGTATCAATCCGCTAGGCTGTGTCGCTAGCGTGTCAATGGTAATTGAGGATGAGGCTCAACTCAGCAGGGGATCATAAACAGTCGAGAAGAAGATAAATACAGTAGTCGACTAAACATTTCCTTACCAAAGAAGGGAGGATCTATTATGTATAAGATAAGGGTTCCCTTTGAATGCCTTTTGAGCCATAGTTTCGTTCAGATCAAAGACTAGAAGATAGACACATGATTATATAGAATTCATCATGTTCAACTATGCAATTATGGCGACATGATTCACGGCGACCCTACGCTGTGATTTTGTTGAATCATCCGACCTAAATTTATAATGGTATAGTAAGTACTACTAGCTGTTACCGCAGTATTGGGTTAGATCTTTTTTTGCAAATAGATGTCGGTGCTACGATTTTTAACGTGATATCACTGTTTACAAATCGCATTTTAAGATGCAATAAATCGTTGCTCAGTCACCTTGGAATAAGCATATTTGTGAGACCCGGAGAATAAGGACAGGCAATATCTAGCTGGGAGATATTGAAAACTTGATTTGAAAGCAATGTGCCAATCTAGTCTGGTATAGTAAGCAGAGAAGAGGACTCAGCAATGGGTCCTTTAACAACCGTTTACAGTTCCTTAACAGTACCACAAACAATTCACCAAACGCAAAGGATACTCGAATTCAAACAAGTCAAATGGTATTGTGGAGTCTAAGGTATTAATAGCTCCTGATACAAAATCGTCGGGGTCATACACCGTAAGAATGGACACTTCCTCCTCTTCCACTGCTTCCTCTTCGGGAGGGACTTGCGATTGCTCTTCTTCGCCTAATATATCAAAGATTTGCAATTATTTGTATTTATATATATAGGGTAGCACATTTAGTTCGGGTCTAAATGGGCCAGTCTGAAACTATATATGATCTGTTCTTGAGGACCAAAAACTGCGTAGGTACATGGATTTAAAAAAAAACTTGTACTCAGTTAGAGTATCAACCCGGTCATTATGTTGCATCTTATTAACAAAATATTAAGATGCACTTTTTGCGCAAAAGTCAACTATACACAATATTTGGTTTTTGCTCACTGGCTGTGATTGGTGAAGGGACGCGCAGCGCACACGATTGTCGATTTTGGTTCTATTTAGCGAGTTTTGGGCCTAGCTTTCAGCTTTCACGTTAGTGTAATCATGATACAATATGATGGTAACCCACCTAACTATCGGTTGAACAAGACGTTGCTTATTCTGAAGATATTGCGATCCGCGTCTTTATTTCCTAGTATATGTAGGTACAAACAGGCAAACTCAATACCTTCTCCCTCTGCCTCCAACTCTTCGTCAGCCATCACTTGATACTTTACAAATTTACAACGAGATTCTTTATTAATCTTCAAAGATACGGAATAAATTTTAGTTTTTTAATCAATATTACAACAAAACCGCGTTGCTTAGTTACATCCACGTTACATCCAAGCATCTATTTATTCCCGCCTTTTTTTTAATAAATTAAATAAATTGTTATTTAAACATTCAATCATTTATATTAAAATGATTGAATGTTGTCATAAATTAATTACGACCTCGGAGGTCGAAGTTTCAATATGTCGCCATCATGGACGTATAAAAAAAGGCGGACGGAACTCTCGCTAAGACAAAAGTGAGACGCCAAGATGGCGGCCGCTCTTTATGTGTGAGTTAGTTTTGCGGTGGCCAAGTTATACAAAAATTTGCCAATAAAACACGGTAAACGTAATAAAAAAAAATTATTGTTCGAAATTGTAATGTTTAAGTCAAAGTCAAATAATTTATTTTGTGTAGGACACAATGGACACTTATAAATTGTCAACATATTAAAAAAAAATATAGAATGCAAAGTAATATATTGCGACCACTGCTGAGAAGAACTGGCAAGAAAACAAAACTCAAATCATTTATTTCAATGGAACCTATTTACTGGTGTTTTTGAAAAGTCAAAAGTGAAGTTAGGAATCTAGTTGTATGTTCCAAAAAGTAGATCCTATGGCAGGCAAGAAACTCCATGGACACTCTTTTTATCATATTTTCTGTTACAAGCATCTATCAGAGGGCTTGTCATTGTTTTTTAATAATTTGCGGTCCTATTTAATTTAATTTAATATCCCAATTAAATAAATATCCTTGGACATTTCACACAACGCCATCTCGTCCCAAGATAAGCAACTTAATGCTTGTGTTATGGTAACGAGATGGATGATAAACTACTTATATACATTATTTTTTTTTGTAAATACATACATATTGTAGATAGAAATGACACCCAGACTCCGAGCCAGTGCCTCTGGTGTAGACAAAGACACTTGCCCGACCCCGGAATCGAACCCGGGACCTGTTGATCCAAAGGCGGCACATCTAACCACTAGACCAACGAGGCACTAGACCAACGAGGCATGCTGAGTAATTTTTTTTATAATAATGTATGTTACTTTGAGACGTTCTTGAAATTTCTTTTAATTTCGAGATGTGGTGAAACCGAATCGTTAGATATTTTTCCGCTATATATTTTAAAATTTTGTGTTCTATTCCCGCAACAGTATGTCAGATTCCAAGTTAAAAAAAACGCTTTCAAAGCCTACAATTTTTTCTTGAATTTTTGTGATAATATATTTATGTTGCCTTTCGTTGTACAATGTTATGCTTTCTTTTATAATTTTTCGTATGACCATTTCGCAAATACAACAATATCGAATATATCTTTCGATGGTAAATGTAGGCCTCTAGTTCCTCTAGTTTTTAGGTATATTAATTTTGAAAAAGTAAGCGGCAATGTTTCTTTTTTTTTATAAAAGCCACGTCTTGTTAGATTGCTAATTTACCTTTTGAGGTACTGCATAAGTAACAACACGCCGGAGTCCTCCTTTAGTTGCATATAAGTCATTCGCATCAAAATGTTTACTGCAAACGACACTGTATTTGTTTGGAATCCAATCGTTTTCACCATTACAATTGCTACTAAGTAATTTGAATTCAATCATTTCTCCATACTTAATTTTCATTAGAAAAACTAGCAAAAGGAATATAAAATAAAATACCCAGTAGTAACTATTAAATAATTAACCATAATAATATATTGATTTTTATAATAAACCAAAAATTGCCCATATTTCGGTTAATTTGCACACGTGAATATTGGCAACACTGAAATTAAAATTAATTAAATAAATAAATATCATTGGACATTTCACACAACGCCATCTCGTCCCAAGCTAAGCAACTTAATGCTTGTGTTATGGTAACGAGATGGATGATAAACTACTTATATACTTTATTTTTTTGTAAATACATACATATTATAGATAGAAATGACACCCAGACTCCGAGCCAGTGCCTCTGGTTTAGACAAAGACACTGGCCCGACCCCGGAATCGAACCCGGGACCCGTTGATGCAAAGGCGGCACATCTGACCACTAGACCAACGAGCTAGCAAATACAAATTGATTAATGTATATAATCTGGAAATAAGTGATTGAATGATTCATTTACGTATGAAGCGTGATTCCTGGATTGTTTTTCTTTCGGTCACTACGGTTTTTACACCATTTTACCACGCAAGACATGATTTATATTTTTTATTTTTTCGCCGCATATTGCGTCTTGATGCATCGATGTTCGCGCGTGTAATGGCCGACTAATGTGTGAAAGTGTGCGTGCTGGCCTGTACATATAGCTGAGCTGGCCGACTATGATGTCACAGTTTTTAGTTAGCGAGACTCTGTCCGACTTTTTTTATACGTCCATGGTCGCCATGTCATCATTAGCTCACTCTACTCCACCACTTTTCATACATACTTTAATGCGAAAATGTCTTTTCGCATTAAAGTATGTATGAACTTGTAACAAAATCTCTCTGGCTATACTATTTGTACCTGGCTGGTTTTGGTTTCATTGAAAGTTTAAATGTTATAGCACATAATTCCAAATTCAAATTAGGAAAATGTGTGATTTTTATTTGTTTTTCGTACTGTCAAGATGAGTGAATGTATTTAATGAAGAAATTCGATAAATTTTAAAATTTTACTACAATAAAGGAAAAAATGCAACGCAAGCCGTGAAAAAAAATCATTTGCGAAGTTTATGGACCTAGTGCAGTGTCTGTGAGAGTAGCACAAATTTGGTTTAAGAGTTTTCAATCAGGAAATTTTGATATCAAAGTTGCATGTCGCTCTGGTCGCCCTATTACGGTTAAAATAAATGCCATTTTTGAAAAAGTGGAGCAAGATCGGCATATCAGTAGTTTCGACGTAGCTGAAGAACTGGGAATTGACCACAAAACAGTTTTGGCGCATTTGAAAAAAACTGGGTACACAAAAAAGCTCGTTATTTGGGTACCTCACGAGCTCACTGAAAAAAACCTAATGAACCGTGTACTCATTTGTGATTCTTTATTACGACGTAATGAAACCGAACCATTTTTGAAGAAGCTGATAACTGGTGATGAAAAGTGGATCACGTACGACAAGAACGTGCGAAAAAGGTCGTGGTCAAAGGCCGGTCAGGCTTCACAGACTGTGGCGAAACCGGGTTAACTCGCAACAAGGTGATGCTGTGTGTGTGGTGGGATTAGAAGGGCATTATTCATTATGAGCTGTTACCACCAGGCAGGACCATCAATTCTGAACTTCTACTACGAACAACTGATGAGATTAAAGCAAGAAGTTGAGAGAAAGCGGCCGGAATTAATCAACAGAAGGGGTGTGGTTTTTCATCATGATACCGCTAGACCTCACACATCTTTAGCCACTCAGCAAAAATTAAGAGGCTGGGAGGTGTTAATGCATCCGCCGTATAGTCCTGACCTTGCACCTTCAGATTTCCACCTGTTTCGGTCTCTTCAGAATTCTTTAGGCAGTGTCAGGTTAACATCACGAGAGTACTGCCAAAACCACTTGTCGCGGTATTATGATCAGAAGTCCCAAAATTTTTATAGCAATGGGATCATGTCCCTACCTACAAGATGGTAAAAAGTTATCGAACAAAATGATACCTACATACTTTAGTTATAATAATATGTAAATAAACTACATTAAAAAATGTTTTGAAATTTCTTAAAAAATGCGAAGTAACTTTTTCCCCAACCTATTAAAGCAGTTTACATTAGAAGCGTCCTACCTTTGATTTACTCTTTGATATGTTAGGCAAATAAGTGTATTTTATTTTTATATATATTACTAGATGTGAACACCCGCTTCGCTGGGTAATTTTTAATAGTACGTCTACAGTTATTTGTTAATAATACTAGGATGTTTTAAAAGTTACTGAAACATCCGGCTATTTTTGATATCCATTCAACAACGATACAGAAGATTTTTGACTGATTAGAATGTTGACATACATTTCAACGCTTTCTCGATTATTGAGGTTTAGATAATTCTAGAATTTTCTAAATCACTCATAATCGATCAGAATCTCAACGTAGATTTTTGTTCATCCCAGATCATTCTAGAATTTTCTGAAACATTCTCATTCGATCAGAATCTAGGCATACATTTAAGTACCAATGATAGTCTCACATTTTTATAGTTAACATATTTCAACCTCCTTAAATATTACACCCTTATATTTATCGACTTGCAAGTTGCGATGGGAGCCTTCGACCTATTGTCACACACAATCACTATTCGTCTGCGATGCGTAGTTTTGGCTTCAAAGTGAAATATCGGGAGGACACACACCTCCAATTTTATATGTAAAAAGATATAATATAGTAAAAAGAATAACTTAACAACAACTTAATATAGCAAGTTATTTATGATAATGTAAAAATTAAATATATTAATATAGTAAGTATAAGTAAGTAAATGTTCTCAGAAAATGCAATAAAATTTAACTGATTGTTTTGGGAGCTCTAAAGCGCCTGTAAAACAAAATGGCCGACGGAAAGTGTTTGGGAGTGTCAATACTCCCAAACACTTTCTGTCGCCCATTTTTTTTATTTATTTTTAACTAGCGAACCGCCACGGCTTCCCACGGCTGGATGAACATCTAAATTTATGCATGTATTTTAAATATATAAACCGTCCTCTTGAATCACTATAACTATTAAAAAAACCGCTTCAAAATCCGTTGCGTAGTTTTAAAGATTTAGGCATACATAGGGACGGACAGACGACAGCGACTTTGTTTTCTATTAGGTAGTGACAACATTGTCTAAAACGTGCGTGAAAATCATCCAGGAGAATGTACGTGAAGTAAGTAATGTTTTTTTAAACCTTGGCCGTTAGACCAAGCGATCGCATGCGCATGCGCATGCGATCGTAGTACATACTAACACTACTCAATCGTCCCTCAGAAAATAGGTGACGTCTGGCGGCGGCCCTGGGATTTTGGACTTTAGTAGAACAATTGTTTTTTGAATATTTTGTAATTGGCTGTACGCAGTTACGCTCAAGCCTCCAATAATATTTATGAAAAATAGTTACAATGTCACTGTCATTTTGTGTGATAGATTTATTTGGTACTAGGAATTGCAGCACTAAACTTTGTATCGATAATTGATATTAAACATTTTTGATTGAATTGATTTACTTTACAATGAGACGTCTAACGTAATAAAACCTACGAGATGTTTTAATAGCATTATATTTGCGGGGCTTAACCACCAAGCTGGAATGAAGAAAACGGGGTTGTGCCAGCCAGTTTTCTGCCTTCCAGTCCGAAATTCTGATGGTTTGATTGACATACAAAATCGTGTTTTATGCAATTTAAATAAACAATATATTGTTTTGGCTTTGCTTTTATGTTTCTGTTTTCAATATAAATCCAGTAATAGAATAACAGATTTTTTATTTTTTTAAACAATATAGAAAATGTTTTATTACTTGTATCAAAACAATGATGCTTTGTACGGTACAATGCTTTATATGTACCTGATAGTTGACAGTCAAGCAATGATATTTGGGTAATTTTTTTTTTAAATAAAATTTAAAAACAGCGGAAATGAAATTTCCTTTGTTTTTAAATTTATTTTAACTTTAAAACCGTTCTGATTTAATCATAAAATAATAATGTAATTTCATAATTGTGTATTCGTTTGAAGCTTTGATTGGCGACTGATCGAGCTGAAACTTTCACCTCCCTATTTTTTATGGACTATGAACTTTGTTTTGAGTGTAAGATAATAAAATAAAACTTTTACTAAGTTTTTAATAAAACCTTACTCGTTGAAAATGACACAATCACAAAGGCATGCTGTTTTAAACCTTTATAAAACGGTAGGTAACGATTACTAATTAATGAAACGCTAAAAAGGTACATTTTTAAACTAGATAAATAGTGGCCTATTAGTTTTTCGAGTTTTCTTGGATGTTTATGATTGCTTAGTAATCAGATTTTTATTTCGATGATATTTTGTTTCAGTTACTATATCTAGGACGGGATTGGCCACAAGGTTATGACCTCTACCGCAAGAGGTTGCATAAAGTTTTTACAAAAAATAGTGAGGAAACAAACCCAGAGAAAATAAAGATAATGGTAAAACATGGACAATTCGTAATCAAAGAAATAGAAGCTCTTTACAAATTGAAAAAATACAGGGCAATGAAACGAAGATATTATGATGACAACTAATGTGAGTTATTACCACTGCAAGGTACATAGAAAATAAAAAATTTTATTAAAGACTTAATATAAATTTATATAGAGCCCTACTGCTATCAGTAAGCAGTATAAATATTAAATGATGTGGTTTGTAAAAAGTTTTATTTGAGTATATTGTAATAAGTACAATTTAATCAGTGGTTCAATAGTTATCAACTGGATTACAGTTGGTTTTTCAGTTTACTGACTTTTTTGACACTATCATTAGTGTGTTTCTTTTTCTAGAAAAGTAATTTATGAATTTTCTTGTCATCAAATTCGATAGACACTTTTTTTTATGAACACATTGCGTTGCAAATTAGTTTCCTGCTTTAAATTGTTTTTGTGATAATACTACCTGTTAGAGTAACACCCAATTTTATGTTTAAAAGAGTGCCAATTTCAAGTTTACTTGTTTGATAAAATGGTGTGTTTCTTTTTTATGACATAACACAACATAATATATGTGATATTAGAATTATCTAAAAAACTTACAGCTATATTTATTTATTGAACTTTAATAAAGATTTTGAAATATTACAAAATTTATTTGCAATTCCTATATTTCACTGTTAGTATAGCTTTTGCAACACACTCCCACAACAGCACAACATATAAAGAAAAAAATGATTTGAAATTATTGTACAATCTGCATACTATAATAATATGCCATCGTACAAAATTATTGTATGTGCATTATAATTATCCTACGGTTCCGAACACTGGTACTGAATCAGGCCTCTTCTAATTGGGTGGGTGAATCTAAGACAAACTGCTGCTAAAGTTGGCATTAGATTTCTTTATTATATTAATTTGTTAACTGTAGTCATGTTGTCAACATGTATATTGTGTCTCATAAATTAGTACCTACACCACATTAAAAGCCAAATTAGATACCTATATTTTTTATAATATCTTATATTACTCAGTGCTATAAATCAACTATGTTTAGTTATATGTATGTAAATATGTTGAATAAGAATTTTTTTTTAATGTATAATTAAACATTAAGCATTTGATTATTTTAGTACCTTATTAAGCAGAAAGCAGGTGGCAAAATCAAACAAACTTTCTATGTAATTATGTATTATAGACATTTTTATAGTTTACATAATTCATTACTATATAAACTCTAGTTAAAATTATAATGTGAAATTTTATAAAATAAAATATTATTCCAAATAAATTGGTATTAACATTCAACAAAACAATGAGGCAATGTATTTCTATTTAAATGGCAGGTGATATGATAATTTACTTATCAATGTGTTTCAGAGATAAGTTATATACATTTAATTATCTATGATAACAATATTGTGTCAACAAAATTACAGTAAGTACATGTTATATGCTTGAATGAGTGAGGTGATATTCTCCAATAAATCTTTGTATTGCTTGGATAGGCATAGTTTTTTTATTCTTTTACTTATGGGTTTCAATAAGCGTTGAAGCTATGTGTCATTATTTCTTAAAAACGATGTCTAAACACTATTACCTCCAGCAAGAAATTTTTTGGATGATGGTAATAGTGTCTCCAATCTGGAAGTCCCCTCTAACCTGACCGTGTTTCCTTTGGGGGGCCAATTTCAAAACTCGTCACATCCATATATCTGCCGAAAAAATATATGAGTTATGACAGTCCTAAACGCGATTCACGTTTAATTTGTCGTTTTGATGTGGTATCCTCTTACATTTTTGATGTTGCGTATACCGGAGCGTGAGAATTTGCATCTGTGGACTGATTCAGTATGTCCGCGATAATTTCTTCGAAAAACGACCTAATTTATTGCTTATGATCAAAAAACAATTCCTGGGGATAGATGCAAAAACATTGCTAATCCGTAACGCTAAAATGTATTGTATGGGATGACATTTCAAAACGCTTAGTCACGTGACTTTATAGTATCATCCTCAACAATATTAGCGTTGCGGTTAACGTTAGCTATGTTTTGCATCTGGTCCCTGAAGCTCTCCAAACAACACAAGGATTTAAATAAATGTGGGATGGAAGATTTACATTTTCAGCTAGACCCTTATAGGTATCTCTTAAAGTAAATTCTAGCGATTATTCACACGTGTTATGACGTTTCGTTTTATCTTAAAAGGTATTACAAAATATTAATAAATAGCAATTCGAATATCTATATTGTCAATTCTACTGAGGCTAGTCCGCTTGATGATCACGGCCAGGGATACAAAGTATTTTGAGTCTCAACAGATTCGCGAGTGTTTTTCATCTTTTCTCTTTTAAACGTGTAGTTACTTCACAGTTCACGGATCTGTTGTACTTTTGCATTTAATACGATCTATATTATATTAACATAGTAATTATAATTTATTGTTAAATACAGTACTGAACCACAAGTCTATTCCTACTTGTTCGTGTTGGTGCACTTCTAAATTTACTTGAAGCCCGACCCTTCCCTATAGGTACGTAGATACATAAGTTTAACGTGATCGTGGATTTTAACATGTGATTACAATATTTATATACACAATAACACATACGTTTGAGATCAACAACAGTCAAGCTTTATATAGGTATGAATAATCGATTCGCGTATTCAAAAGTTAAAACGTCTAGTTATTAGTAGCTTTGGTACTTCGAACCGATAAAGTTGAAATATCGTGATTAAACAAAGACATCACTTGAAGATATACAACAGTCTAATCACGATTTAATATTAAATACAGTTAAGAACCATTTAAATGATTTCGAACTATTTAACAATATAATTAGTTTAAGTATTTTTATTTGTAGTCTTACATGTTTGACTAGTTTCGATGATACTCATAATTCTGAGTGTCCATTTTACGTTCTAAATGAATTTAGACTATGTAACATTTAAAACTAAATCTGACAAAAAACTTGTTTAAGTTTGAAACTATGATTCCAATGGACACTGGACATGAAAATATGAACTAATTTTTTAAATATACAAAAAATGTCATGCCTAAAATAATATTTTTAAGTACCTATACAATAGGCCTATCGTTCCTCATAGAAAGAGAATATCTATAAAAATAAGTATTAGGATTTGTATCATACCGAAATTAAATAGAAAGTCAAGTGAATTAGTCAGCCACCAAAGACATTCTCTTCGCAGAGGAACATATAATAAATATTTATAATAAAAGGGTATCAACACTATAACACTTATACGATAGTAAAATAGAATGTAATAAATTTAACAGGATACAACTTATTTACATTGCGTTACATTATAGAATTTTAGATCAAATAATATTTTTGATTGTAAGTACTTCGATTAGCGAACTTTTCAATACCTATCTTCATAATAAGCACACTCATGAACAAAGCCGACCATACATATAAAGTCGACGAGTCCCCAGACCAACTAAAACCTTATTATTCAGTAAATAGAACAACAAATTTCGAATATATTAATATTATATCCGATGATGCAAAAGAAATAGAGAATTACAAAATTTGCTGTCTAATATAAAACGAAATATCTTATTGATATTTTCTGGCCACCACGTTCTAGAATATGTCTCTCATTAGACAATGCAGCAGCGTTTCATTGTGGGTTAGGTAATGAAATAGAGTAGTTGCGTATTCAGATAATTATGGCCTTCAGGTCTGTAGGACTGAAATCGCAAATGAACCTAATAATAATTCTCACAACAATTTGTATATTGCTAAACCAACCATCATAATGACGGCAAGATACGAGTATTAGTTAATCGAGATGAAATACCAGGATTGAAGGGTTTTTTTTAAATTTAAAATAGACGTTTATGTTTTAGCTGTGGTACTAACGTAACGGTGTTGTGGATAAAAGTCTAAACACTTACAATGACATTTCTGTCATAAAGCCAGTTTGTTGTGACTTCTCAAATAGTAATTAAAATGCCAACTGTACGCCAAGAACAAAATATGTTACTGAAAATGATCGTATATATATATCAGATTTATATGCAGTGATGCTATTAGATATGATAGAAAAATAACTTCTAATTTGATCTTGAAGGCTTGAAGAACAATGATGCTGTACATATTTCTGGCGTTCAGCTAGCATGATGTTATCAGCTTCATATAATTATCTAACGTGATACAAACGCTGAAGCGAATGTAGTAAAGTGAAATGAATCTTGTCAATAAAACAAACAGGTTAGTTATTCTTCACACTCGTACTCTCCTCTTGATTGCATGTAGTTATTTTATCTCGATCTGGAATGTTAAAAAATGAACTGTACCTACCTACTCTTAATATCTCTAGATGTAAAATATAAATTAGATTAAAATAATCAAATAAAAATTTCACGCGTAAAACAACAGATTGAAAATTTACCCTTCATCCTTTTTGACATAATCGACCTTAATTAAAGCTGAGATGAGAATTAAAGGGTTCTATAAGTATTTTCCTGTGGGCTATGTCAGTGACCCTGGTTTGTCTGCGTATCTCCTCATTTCTGATTCGATCTTGCAGGGAAACTCCGAGCATAGCCCTCTCCATTACCCTTTGGGTGACTTTAAGCCTTCTAATGGAGCCCATATTGAGCGACCACGACTCTGTGTCATATGTCATCACTGGCAACACACATTGTTTGAAGACTTTTGTCTTCGTTCCATGCATTTGGCGTTCGTCCTTCGAGTATTACGGAATTAAACAACGTCTGAAGAGCCCTTAGGATCGGTTCTCCAATCGCATTCAGGAGGTCTGCAGTAATTCCGTCATCACCCGGCGCCTTGTTGATCTTAAGTTGCTTGAGGGCCATTCTAATCTCGCTCAGTCTGTCGTCCGAGATGTCTTCAGTGTAGTGCCGGGATAATCTAGTTTATGGGTCGTTTACTAGATTTATGGCGGGTTTCTGTGTAGACGCGTAGAGCTGTCCATAGAATCTCTCGATCCTGCTGTCATCAGTCTTCAGCCTGACAAGCTGTCTTTGCCCAATAGACAGATCTAGCGAAGCCCCTGTTGCGTTCAATAGCCTCCTCAACACGATTAGTGTTGAAGCGGCGTATATCACACTTCAGGGACTTTGAGATCTGTCTATTGAGCCTCTGATACTGCGTCGCATCGTTTGAAGACTGCAGCACCAGTTTCCGTCGTTTGCCCATGAGATTCAGGGTGAAGTCCGGTTTTTGGCCGTTTTCTGGCGTTGGGTCTCGCATAACTTCGACTTCTTAATTTCTTTTTTCTTCTCTTCTTCAGAACTGTACGGACAGTTTCCACGAACCCGTTATTATAATCGTCCACGTCAACGCCTAGGCTAATATAGCGGTTTTGCAGTTCGAGCTGGAAGCTTTCCGGGTTTTGAATATGAACTGGCATGGGACGCAGCGTAGACTTCACCAGACGCGACCTTTCAAGCTTGACGTCGATATTCAAAGTGCCGCTTCCGCTTTCGCTTCCGGTTTTGACCATATTGATCACAGAGACATCATTGAATATTTGCTGGATTGTGTGTATACTGTATGTGCCGACATGGTGAAGTCTATCTCGTTTTTTGGTGGTGCCATCCGGAATCAATCAAGTTTTCTGTAGAAGGAATTCATCATATAGAGTCCTTCCTTCTCCTGAAAACCGAAAGTTGGACTCGTTGGTTCCGGTGTCCAAGCCCAAATTGCCCCACTTGCAGCTCATCCCCGCTCCGTTTGCCCAGTTTCGCGTTAAAATCTTAATGACAAAGGTGTCGTGCATTCTAGAGCCATGTATGGCCGAGGAAATGTCCTCATGATCTCTACAGCATCGTCGGGGTGTGTCGAGGTCGTTGCATATACATGAATGACAGCGAATAACGCTTGGTTATTCTGAGTATAAGGTACGCAAGGGCGTAGGTACCGCCGTATATAGTTTTTTTTTACCATTCATATGGGCCCGCAGTATTTTTTATACGGGGCCCCACCAAGGCACGCTACGCCCCTGACGGTACGCCACCCTGGTCGACACACTCGATCATAACAACGTTGTTAACAAGGGACTTGTGGACGATAAACCCAACAGGACAGTATTGCTAAACTTAAGTGGCAGTGGGCAGGGCGCAGGTCGCTGGAAAGCAATGGATGCGGATGGCACAAGACCGGCCTTCCTGGAAGTCCTTGGGGGAGGCCAGCAGTGGACGTCTTTTGGCTGAAATGATGATGATGATAAGTATTTTCATGAAAAGTGTTTGTAATGTGCTATTGTCAAAAAGGCATTTTATTCAACTAACCTCATTGTTCAATTTAGTCCTTCTTCTCTCCATCATCGGGGTCTTTGAGGGTGTGCCATTGTGCAATGGGGCGCCGGGGGCTAGCAAGCATATCAGACCAGTGGCGCAGTTCGGTGCCCGACGCGTTGTATCCAAGAACCACTTTGCCAATAGGCTCCGATGTACCGATGCGATCGTAATCAACGACCGTGACCACTAGGTTCACTTTCTGAATTGTAAGCATGTGAATTAGAATATGGTGGCGCAAATCCTACTAGCAACTTGCTACCAACTGTTAATGTTATTTAATTATAACTCTCACACTTATATTATTCCAATCTCTTTCTGCAAATGCTTTCAACTTAACTGGATTGGCATTATGGCCTTCTTTAATTTACATTATGGCATGAATATAAGCCTGAAGTTATAAAATATTCAAAATTGTGCTAATAAACATTCTAGTTTTGTTAACGCTAATTAGCAATTTGGCCTGTGCTCTGATGAAGACGTGATATATGTTAAATACCTTATTATGTAAATCTTCAGCCTTAATATATTTGGAAAGTAGTTTAATGATTTTATATAGCGAACTTATGGACTACGTTTATCCGGTAGTTTATAAATTTATAAATAGATTCAAAGCCGCAGTTAAAAATAGTGTAAGCAATACATCACTAATAACAACGAATACTAAAAGCGAAGCATAATATTAAGATACATACCTCATATGAAATTGAAAATATAAAAGCAAATGGGGCAAAGCTTTGATACAGATTTAAGAATAAATGTGAAAGATTCACAAGAGTGCAGAAGAAGAACGAGGGACTGGATTCCTCAAACCATAAGTAATTACAATTTGAAGTAACCAAATTGCAATGCAGTCACGAGGGGAGATTGCTAACACCACTCATATTGGTATGGAATTGTATTGATTAAAGCCGAATACATTCAAGTTTCCATAAAAAATGAAAACCTTTACTTGAAACGGCTAGTTACGGATAAAGGTCAACATTAATAAGAGAAAAAATAAAGTATTCTGGCTTCAAAGAATACGTCACGGAAAAAAGGATAGGAGAACGTAGAAATGGACAGAGAAAGACATGACAGAAACACAATATGAGCTGGTATCTAAACTAAAGACAGCTACATTGAATCTAACGATGACTTAACAACACAACTTAAATTTCAAAACAATGAAACGAACTACGAACAGTCAATATCAAGGCCAAAACTTAACGAGGATCTGAGACTTTGTAGGATTTTGTAGGTTGATAATACACTTAATGTTTTGGAAAAAAACGCAGGATACACAATCGAATAGGAGGGCTACGATTTTTGGGACAAAAGGATTGTTATGGATGCAAGTGGTGTTTATGTATACTCACAACAATTAGTACACAACATCAATTGGCGTACAGCAAAGACAACTTGAGTGAATACATGGATTTTTTATAAATATTAATTAAGTGCTCGACTTTTAATTTATGTTTTTCAATCTGAATTTTGTCTAAACTGTACGCAGCGACATCGACATTTGCGAAAATCTCGGCTCGCACCTGTATCTGTTCGAATGGTACTTCAAAAGTAAATGACTCGTTGTAATAAGGATTCAGTGTACATTTCTTGATGCTCGTTTTCTTCTTCTTGAGACGTTTGCCATTTTGCATGAGTGCTATCTTTACGTACGGATCTGTTCCCAGGCACCGCAGCGAAGAAATATGAAAACAATAAGTACATTTGTTAAATTACGATAATCTTTAAAGTGTAAGTCTGTGTTCATTGAAGTCCCGCTAAATGTATCTAATGCTACATGAAAAATATGTACGCACGTAATTTAAGTAAAAACAATAATAAATGCGATGATAAAATTTTTGCTGGAATAGGTAGTTATTAATGATAATTTTTTGTAGGAGTTGAAAATAATGTGACGGTGTCTGGCTGAAAGAAAAAAGAATACTATTTTGGCTGGTTAGCCCTTAAAATCACTGTAGTATCCAGAGATGTACTAAGCTCAACAAAAGATAGTACAAAATTCTAGGGTAAGGAGACTACTGATTCCCAATAGTGCAGAGTAATAAAATTGTGGCGAAGTTGTTATAGTAACTTCAATAGTTGAAAATAAAACTATATTCTAGCAACGTACGTAAAAAATAGCGAATAGTGGTAATAAAATGTTGCATGCTGGGAACGATGAAAACAAATATTACATAATAATAGGTACTGAGTTTTGAGTATGTGTGTAAAAATATACATGGAAAATGGAATCATGAGACTGATACATTAATATGTATAAACAGTTTACCCTAAAATCCCTGTGAAATCAGACAACAGTGTTATCAGTGTAGATACATAATGGGGTAAAACATCAAATACTAGGTTTATGATTGCACGTGTACCTGATAGACCGCCGACGTCCATTTTCTTCAAGTTCTTTGCCTCCAAAATGACAACTGTGAGTTTCCCGGCGGTCGGCACGTAACGCAACGAGAAACATATGTCTCCCAACTTGTTATCCTGTAATATGCAATATTGCTTGTGAAAGTACCGTATTTTGATAAAGTATTATATTGTTTGCCTTCATATTATTTACTTTAGAAACATTACTTTATCTTTTGACGCAATAGACAATAACACGTTCATGTGTCTCTTTTGGCGTTAATATTATTTTGTCCTAGAACACACGTGATCGTACAACTAATTTGAATATGAGTAGTAGGTAAGTATGGAGATTTAGAGGATAACTTGTGTAAGGAATATCATTTGAAAACAGTTTGGAACTGTTCGTAAGACGAAGAAATAAAATGGGCTTAACGGTAACGCGGCTTAGGGCGGACCAGGGTAGTACAAAATAAAAATAAACGAACATAACAATAGCTCCGTGTAGTCCTAGAAGCTTAATGATTTTCGGTATACCGGCGCAGGTTTTCAGTTCAAAGTCCACGATATTCTTTTCAACAATCCACTTACGAGGATTGTCCCTAATTTTGGCAAGGATTTTGTTATTTAAAGACCCAAGACTGAAAATCTGGGCCAGCTTACGTGCTTAGGACGCATAGCCTGTAAACATTTGATATTAGCCTTGAAAGGAATGGTTTTGCAACTAGTCATACGCACATTTGACGAACACGTTCATTGCGTTACATATAACGTTTTAGCACATATTTCATCTCATCTAATATATGAAATTAAACACGATACATATAATTATTCTGTAACATAATTCTAGACAAACGAAACGAATAAAAGTACGTTTAAATTAATCGTTAAGAAGCGATCCTTTTCGCCGAAATATATAGTTTAATATTGGAGAATAATAGAAGATAAGGAGTAATGATTACGATCTGTTGCCGAAATGAAGCCAATTCGTAGATTTTTTTATAACACCCAGCTCAGATCACCAAAATAAGACTACGTATGCTCACCTTCCCTAAATTAACGGTTTTTACATTTACCCTACCACGGATCCTGTCTAACATCATGATATTACCTTATAATGTTGCTTAGTCTGTAACATAGACTAACCATTTTAGAAACAGATCGCAATTAGAAATTTAATGATACACATAATTACACACATAGACAGAGAAAGGTTACTTATTGAAGATCCTTTGAATTCTTAGTTGCAATAGGTATAATATAAATAAATTATTTAGAGGTTGATCTAACAGAGTTTAAGTAGCAAGCATCAGATATGTTTGTGTTGACGTATTTATGGATTAGTGTCGATTATTAAGGTTTAATCTTTAAGTAAGTATCGTTCTGAATGCGTGCTCATATTGAGCTACGCCTTACTTAATTTTATGGAGCCGAAATTATCCGCTGTAATGAGTGAACTTGCAAGTATTTGTCCACGTCATGGCTGGGTCTATCGTGTCCATTTAAGTAGGGCCGTTGTAGAGTTAAGTACTCATTTGTCGTAGGTAAACATCTGTAGTAGCTATAAGTCGCGAAGACACAACATTACTCGACGGTTGAACAAAAAATACTGATCCGGAACGTACACATTTTTACTTGCGTACAATTGTGAGTTGAGATTAATATTCAAAGGATCTTCTGAAATAAATTGATGACCTTACTAATAACATTGGCGCTGATAACTACATTCATTTGGCAAATTAGCTTGAATCATTTGCTTCGATAAATCAATAATAGTTTGTTATTATAACATGCTTACGAAATTTTATTAGTAAGGTTTATTTATATTTTACTAACTGTTAAAAGGGTGGCTAAACACATATAGGTGTCACGTTAGTAACATTGTGTTATTTGTTATATAAAGCAGAGTTTAATAGATACTATTCTCGCGATAATGGTATAAATAAAGTGTATCGTCAACATGGTTTTCGCATATTAGTGTTAGGCCTCCAATCTATTACCATAATAAAAAAAGTTAACATTTTATTTACCTACACCATTATCGTACATATACATGCAAATAAGTATACATTGGTTCGGGATCTTGTAAGGGTAGATCTTCGTTGGTCAGTGGGACCTGTAACATACTTGAATAAAAGATTGGATAAAATTATTTAGTCTGATGAAATAATAAGTATATTTGATGACAAAACAAGAAAACAGTATCGTGACAAGCTAAATAAACACTGAAGTCACCACATATTGCTAATTGTCCTGAGTTTCGTAGTTCGAGTTGAAAAGTCGAAAGCGTAGAGGAACCAATGTACATCCAATTTGGTGTACATAAAATAAATAATAGCCAATTATACACACATTTATGTGCCATAAAATACACTTGATTTCCCATTTCTTAACATTGCTTAAGAAAATGGGAAATCAAGTGAGATACGAGCGAAACAGACGACGGACATGCAACATTCCCCAGCCGCAATATAAAACCAAATTAAAAGTGTTGGATGGATATAAAGAAATGGCGATTATAAAACAATATGGTATGACGGGTGAATATAGGTAGAAGTAATTGTTATAATACGAGATGTAGTCATAATATCTTCTGAAAATGCGTCTTATTATTCTAACAACGTAATGCTCAGCCTAACAGTTTCAGATTGGATTTAGCCAATTAGCAATTTCGGTTAAACTTGTTTTAACCATTTTTATATGCCGTAACGACGATTCGAGTACAATATATTTAAAGTTACATTATCTTGATGTGACTCAAAATAATACTTACGTGAATGATCATTTCGTTTTTGAAGCGGCATGCAAGATTGTTCAGGACACAATCAAACACAGCCAAGCAGAGCAGAGAAAATATGGAGAAAAAGAGAAAACCAAGTAAATACATTTTTGCTGTTAAAATTAATTTTATCAGAAAAATAAATGACGACTCAATCCAAAGAGGTGCCTTGACCTTCGTCATTTCAAAATGTGTTGAAACTGTTAATGGAAAGATGAATTCGAACGGTCAAAGTTCCTCAGATCAAAAAAGTGCAGTAAGATTTAAAAAAAATCAACTTTTCTTCCAAATATTTAAAAATATGTTTATTGTTAGATAATGAATAATTTATCTATGCTTATTGATTTAACTCCAGTATTTTGTTGGAAGAATAGTTGATGGTTTATCAAAAATAATGCTGGTCTGCCAAAACACAAATCTAGTAAGTAAATAATAAATCGGTACAGTTTGTGGTAAGATTTTGTATAAGTTTGTGTGTGTTTTGCCAGTCTAGCCTAAGCTAAGAAAAAATATAAAATAGTCTCCTCAATTCGTATCTTTCTTGATACTTTCTTGTTCCCATTGGTATACTTATATCTATATGTGCATTTCTGGGAGTTACGTATGTTTCTAGTCGACTGTGGTGTGTGAAATCAGAATAGCTGGTATTGATGTGACCTGGGTGTAATCATATCATTAATTTGATTTCCAATCCAAATTTTTAGCAACACCTACCTATTCTTCGCCCTTAAGCTTCTTAATGACCTGTTTATAAACACATAGTTATTGCAATTCTCAATTATCCTAATTGTTCGTAAATTATTTCATAGCGTCGATTGAATATTAACTAGTAAATATAAAAATAGTAATATGTACGGTACTGTAATAAACTCATCATACAAAACATTAGATGATAGCTGAAAAGTAAGGCCTTAAAGTATAACAATATAATGCTTATATAATGATTACAGACATTCATTTTCATTTTATACTCATGAAAAAGACTGTTATGAAGTAGGCTGGTATTCTCTATTTCAGTTAAAGCAAGTGTGGCCATTAGTTGTGCTTTAAGTCCGACACGTAATAGTTACAGTTGAATAATCATTTACATTTGTACAAGTTGCTCGAATATTTCAAGGTGGACGCATGTACTTGGGATATGTTTTGTGAGTGTGTAACCGCACCTGACCGCCTTCGCCTTCAACGCTCTGCAACTCACGCCACTCTTCTATGGTTTGCGCCAAGTCCACTTGGCACAACGGCACCTTTACTTCACCAATCTGATCGTGTTTAGAAAATCGATCGAAGTCGAAGATTGCGAACACAAGTGTCTTGTTCATCGCATCAGCGTAGGGCACGTTCTGGATATAAAAATGTTAAATGAAACGTTTTGAATATTCGATAGGGTCTGACCACCCATTTGATCAAATACGTACCTTGAAAATAAAGGTTTCATTGAATACTGGGCTCAGAGTCTTGCGGTGTACTTTAGTTTCAAACTTCTTTTTCTTGTCGGGGAGCAGGTAAACTTTCACGTAAGGATCCGAGGTTCCACCCATGTCTAAAGCGGGTAGATCTTCAGCTTGAATCACGGTGACTGAGAGACTGTTGCTGTTGAAATCGTATTCGAGCTGCAAAGGAAATTGTTTATTATGGATATAAGCCACTTTTGTTACGCAATATAACAATAGCATGATATCTAATTAAATCGAACAAAAACAGAATAGAAAAGGAAATGTTAGGCGCAAAGTGTTTTAACGATGTTGTTAATTTACGTTAATTGGCCGTAAGCTAAATACAAAGATAGCTAAGGATCTGCAAAGAAGCTATAAAATGTTAAAACGATATAAATGTGTTTATAGACCAACCAAACGCTATAGATGATGAATGAAATATTGAAATGACGTAATTACAAGATACTGTATTATGTATGACAGAATTATAACGCGAGTTTTGATAAATTTATGTAATTACAAACCAGGAACCACTTAATGCCTGTCTCCCTAGATTTCCTTGCTTTCAAGCTTTTGAACGCACCTTGTATTGAAGTTTTCCTAGCTTTTGTTCCTCTTTTTTGGAGTCACCGTCGTCTGGTTCCTCTGCGTTCTCCGTGAGCTCCTCCATGTCAGGCTGAACCTACATGCACGTCCCGCGGCAAATTTCACATGAATATTATAATTCTTAAAAAATTAAATAAATATTCAAATATCCTCCCATTACATTCCTTGGTACGTAAAGCTTGAGAAAAAATTAATGGAATTTCGATTAGAAGGTAAATTGCATTTATTTAGAAGATCTCACAAAATCAATTGTATTCTCAAAAAATCTCATAAAATAATCAATTCTGGGTTTGATTTTTTTTTATAATATTTTCAACACATTACCTTTTCCTTGTACGCGGAACCTAGGAGTTGGACGTTCTTGAGGTCGACGCCTTTCATGCCCTTTTTGCCATCCTTGGAGCGGCGTTTTCGGAAACATCTTCGGATGCAGCAGAAGCATATGCCTAGTACCACTACTGCAATTCCTACATTTACAAATTACATGTAAATAATTTGATAGTCATAAAAAGCAATAGTATGATGAAGTTGTAAGTCACCATACGTAAGTAAGTCTGTTGTCAATCTGCTTCAGCTGATTTCTTATCGAAGTAGATAATTAATAAGAAAATGTATTACATAGTATCAACAACCAACGATCTAGAAAAGTGTGTTTCCAGTCAGGGGCATAGCGTGCCTTGGTGGGACCCTGTATAAAAAAATATTTGCGGGCCCTTATGAATGGCAAAAATTTCTCACAACAGAAGAAAAAAAATGTGTGCATAAAATTCATAGAAACATTTATTCATCTTAATTATCTATCTGCCACTTCCTCCAAAATTTTGCCTTTTTTTCGGCCAGCTGATTTTTAAATTATTTATAGCTGATGATGGCTTTAGTTTTTCTAAAGTTTCTGCCTCTATGGACAATAGTGACAGGTCTGACAGTCGATTGAAGTTTTTATTAATTTTTGCTTACGCACGTCGGGGGCCCCCTTGGCCTGGGGGCCCCGTATAATTGATACGGCTGATACAGCGGTAGCTACGCCCCTGTTTCCAGTGTAGGCATCCGGAGAGTCGGGTCTCCTCCAAATTCATTCAGTGTAGACCACGTTATCATTAATTAGTTTTAACAGTCATCATCATTTAACCCAAGACGTCCACTGCTGGACAAAGGCCTTTTGTGGATCTCCACAAAAGCCGGTCCTGGGCTGCACACTTCCATTGATTTCCGACGACTTTAACCAGGTCTTCGGTTCACCGTGTGGGACGAGAACCAGCACTGCGCCTTCCGGAACGCGGTCGCCACTCGAGGACTTTTCTGCCCCATCTGTCTTAACAGTAGGTACTAAAGCAATATTCTATTGGAAATTTCGGATGCACATGGTGATTTTTGTTATATATTATTGCGGTCGCTGTTTATGAAGTCGCTTCATATAATAATTTTATACTTAGATATTATTTTGGGCAGCCCCCATTATTGCCAGACCGTTGCGTGACCTTGTAATAAGTAAAAAGTTTGTCCTTCGTTTACAAATTATGCTGCAAAGCGTCGATATTCTTTGCAATTTTCCTAAGTAATATACAATTTTTGCTATTGCATTAAATAAACATGCTAACTGTAAAACAGTTGAACATATCCATTAAAACTATTTTTGGAAATAGTTTTGTAATAAATTCATAACTATTGTCTTACCTGCAAGAATAGCTACTAGTTGCCATGTTTCCATGTTAACCATCTTCGCAAAATCAGCAGTCTTTTCGCTGAACGTCTCTTGAGTAGGCATTGCCGTAGTTGTAGTTGTAGTCGACGACCCTCCCGATTCTGCTGTCATAGCTATTAGGATGCAATGTCACGTAAATATTTGTATCTTCATATATTTATATTTCATTAATTCTATCTCTTATATAGAAAAAAGGCATGTGGTTGAGTAAACGTTCCGCTTAGAATATTATCACGTGATTTTCTTAATTAAATTATTATTTAGGTACCACTAAAACAAATTCACGTGTCTTACCACATATACCTGTAATGATTAGGAAATTAAAGAGGTGCGGTAAAGATTTTGTGCACTACTCCAATACATAATTAAAATTGCTTTCTTACCTATACAAAATAAGTAAGATAAAGTGTGGACTTAACTTTATTTTTCTGGTCTATTATATAATGCCATTCCCAACATACTTAACTAAACGCAAAACCGCTAATGTACAGCAGAAAGTAATTCTAATAATAATTGCGCCATGTTAGCTAACCGATAAATACCTTTCTAACTTTTCAATTAAACTTAACGGGAGGTTAAGTTTAATTGAAGTATTTATCGTTGAAACCCTAAGCGCGCGATGTCATGAAACCGTTATTTAGATACGGATTAAGAACTGATAACTTTATTACTAAGGTAATGGAAGAATCAACTTATGTTTTTATTGCATGGAATATAGTTTTATATTTATTTCAGATGTTTAATAAATTGCCGTTATACAGCTTTAGATGTAAATAGGCGTAAATTGTTTTTTTCTTTGAGTATAACCTGTATCGTCGCAGCAGTTTACAAACATGAAATTCACAAACACAAATTACACTCTGACTTAGAGCAAGTGCCTCTGGTTTGCACAAATACACTTGCCCGACCCCGGAATGGCACCGGAGACCCGTGATCCACAGGCGGCACCTCCAACCCTTAGACCAACAAGGCAGTCAAATGTGAACATCTTAATCTTGAATGTTGAAGTTATTTCATCATCCATCTAAATTTCGAATGGATCAAATTAGTTGCTCACCGAAGCTGGAAGTCGATTCCAGCTCCTGACGACAATCTTTTGGCAGAAAAAGGATGTAGTACATTTGCTCTGTCTATCTTATCTTTTTTTTTAAACACCTATATACTTTAAAGTATAACACAGGTAAATGTGGGTTTAGACTTACTAGTGCTGTCCTTAGGGGTTGATGAGGATCCCGCGGTAATTGGCACCGTAGTGTCGCCGGACGGTGCCTCTCGCGGCCACCGCAGCAGGGATCCCAACATTGGTGGCATGATGATACCCTGTAGATATAGAATACAACAATGTGTATATCTAACCGTATAAATAGGTATACGCCCACATTTTCTGAAAATGGTGTACTTACAGTGAAATACCTTATTTTAAAATGTGTCAATAGATTTAATAAATCTTAGCCTTTTTAAATTAAATTGGTTAAACCACTTTAATTTAAAATCCGGGTGGTTACGGGTTTAGAATTCATAGTGTCACCACCACATTCCATACTGAGGGTGTCGTAAGAGCCGACAAAAGGAAATGACAAGTCTAGTCAGCGTACCACAGCAAGTTAATTGCATGGGCTGAGTAGTAGTAGTTGTTAAAAGCAATTTTGATTGAAAATACAGAAAAAAAATAGTATTAACGGATAATCGGAAAAGCTAATAGTGCTTTTGATTGAAAATTTTCGTGAAACTAAACCAAACCAAGTCAATGGAAAATATCTACTTTTGAGAAAACCTTTCAGACAACACTTCGGTTTAGTTAAGACTTTATACCACTATAATATACGGTCGCCTATATCTTAAAGCCCGACCGCCGCGATGGCAGTGTGCCCCTAGAATACTAATGTTATTTGGTAGGTAGGTTTTTTGTTAGTTTGTTGGTAGGTATTTGGTTGGTACCTTTCAGTTTCGGTTAAGATCTATTGCTAAATATTGTGACACTGAATATTACCTACCCATTGGTTAATCGCCAAACAAGGCCTAAAATATACGAACATTTGAGGAAGCCATCGCAACTCGCATAATAAAAATAAGTTAAGAGTAAATTACATTTATTAGTATACTAGCGACCCGCACCGGCTCCGCACGGGTGCAATTATGCATGTGCTATTAATATAAACCTTCCTCTTGAATCACTCTATCTATTAAAAAAACCGCTTCAAAATCCGTTGCGTAGTTTTAAAGATATAAGCATACATAGGGACGGACAGACGAAAGCGACTTTGTTTTATAATATGTAGTGATGATTCATTGCCACAACTTTCTTATCATATAATTATACTAGCGACCCACCCCGGCGTCGCACAGGTGCATATTATACATATAAACCTTCCTCTTGAATCACTCTATCGATAAAAAAACCGCTTCAAAATCCGTTGCGTAGTTTTAAATATTTAAGCATACATAGGGACGGACAAACGACAGTGACTTTGTTTTATACTATGTAGTGATAGTGATAGTGATGAAGTGATGAAGATAAAGATGATCAGAAAGTTATATAATTTGGTAAAATTTATTATCTGTCTCGAAAAATCTACATAATTCTCCAATTTAAACTTTTAAAACATACTTAGATATACCTACGTAGGATTTTATTAAATTCCCTGAAACTTAAATTAAGTAGTATTTAATGCAACAGAGCAATTTTTTAACAATTTTATTTAATGGCTCAGTAATTGAAATAATTGAACGAGTATTTATCTACAATATCGTTATACTAACCACCTCTAAGAAATACAGGATTTTGTTGATACATTTAGATAGGTCGGTTGGTAGGTAGCACAGAAATGCTTGACCCAGAATTGAAGCAGTCTCTTACTCCCTTAGACACACTATGGTTCCGCCATATACAAGCTAAACTAAGTCTTGTTGACAGAAACTAATTTTGTAACGATTACACGTTCAGGAATCAATGCCATAGACCTCAATTTTCATACGCCCACATAATCTATAATGATAATAAAATAAACGATGGAGTAGGCGTATGTACTTACTGTGTCGAAAAAACACTGCCTATCTTTAGTTAAGGGTTAATGAATGAACATTAAATTTACGAAAATTAAAAATAACTACATCTCTATTTATACGATGAAAATTCGACCTCTTTTTTAGACCTCGCTGCCTATGTAAATTGAGCGTTGGTCGTCCCTAGTAGCCTTGTAATCTTTGAGCACTGACCTTGTTTGCGATCCCCTATATTGTGGTATCTCACTTGTGCTACTTAATCCCTGGTTTTGTAGTCACTTATCACGGGTTTGGTACATTTCTGTGGGATATTATATTCGACTGGAGTCTACTCGACACTCAAGCTGGGATGGCGGTGTTGCGCGCGCACTCGATCGATTGCCGCTGCGCGCTACGAAACCTCTACGTTCAGTTCCTGCCAAGACCCGATGTTTACGTCACTAGTAGCGTACATTGACGGCCCAGCTCAAAATGTTAATGGTTCAATGTACGTCCGACAAGTATTGAAGTCGTAATTTGTCAAGGGAATCTTTAAAATTTTATGTTACTACGGGAGCTCCTCATCTTTGGCATGTGTAGCTGTAGCCTAGGAATTTACGAATATACTCTTTTCTTGAAAGAATTAATGAGAAATTGATCTTGCTTGTAGATCTTAATCGTAATGTATTATGTATGCAGAGATTAACTCACCAAGAGTAAAAATCCTTTTACCTCAGGCAAATAAACAGCTACGCGTCTTAATCTATACTAATCTATACTAATATATAAAGCTGCAGAGTTTGTTTGTTTGTGTGTTTGTTTGTTTGTTTGAACGCGCTAATCTCGGGAACTACTGGTCCGATTTCAAAAAATCTTTCAGTGTTAGATAGTCCATTTATCGAGGAAGGTTATAGGCTATATTTTATTTTCAAAAGAATTAGGGATCCGTATGAAAATTGCGATTTTGTAAACCAAGGTGTAAAATCGAAAACCTATTTATGCGTGCGCTGCAAAAACTATTGACAATAGAACAAAATGATGTACTACGGGTTTGTAGGTCTTATAAAGATCTACAAAAAAGTCCGCGAGAGCACATATCTAACTATCATAGTTTAGTCACAATAACCGATTTTAGTTTCATAAAAAATATGCACGGGTTCGAAGCCCACGCGGGCGTAGCCGCGCACAAAAGCTAGTATGCCTATAAATTACTGACCAGTATGGTGGCCTCTTCCAAATTCAATAAGGGAAATTAGCCTACTATTAGCGTGGAAGTCTGGCAAGACGTGTTTGCACGGGGTTAGTATATAGATTTGGCGGCGAAGAGTAGCCGCCGTCGTAAGAGGCGACTAAAGATCGTCGCCACTTACGACGATGGCGACGGCTCTTAATCCTCAAGGGCTGGTGCCATTTTGTGTTCCAAATTCTTTACCACGCGAACTCTGCGTCATCTCACATACCTCTCGACCGGTCTTAACATATACCTAGGTTTTAACCTATACAAAACAAAATGATTGTAATAAGAAATGGCTTTAGATTTTAGATTGTGTTCGAGTTACTAATAGAATTAGAGAATTAGAGAATTTAATAAAATAAAGTTTCATCATCATTTCAGCCAAAATACGTCCACTGCTGGACGTAGGCCTACCTCAAGGAATATATTAGGTGGGTTAAAATTAGGTATCTAATTATTTCACCAGTCTAAGCTGTTTCCATAAATTATTATTGGTCAACTGCTTAAACTGGGATTGAATTTACTTTGAAGATCCCTTACCGGTATAAGCTCTTAACTTTGTTAAGAGGTATGAAATATTTTCCTTATTTTTTAAAGAGCGGACCTACGCTTAATTCAGATGTACCTACCTACGTTTTCCGGACATCTATTTAACTACTCTAATAAAATGTAACTGATTACTTTGTGTATTATCTATTTCCATTATTGTAAAAATTTTTGTTTAATAATCTGTGCGTTAATCTCGGACCTGATATTTTCGTATTGGGTCTGAATTTCACTAATGTATTCTAGGAAGTTCGTTTAGCTGAAACTTACGTATGGTCTATGAAATATATTTACACTTAATTTCTGCTCGCAGCCTTGTTCGCGTGGTTTTGAACCAGTGGTCTATTCCATAGGAATAGTATTATTTCTGGGATAGAAATAGCTTAGATGGTATTCCATTTTGTCTAGCTTTTTACACTAGAGTTTCATCATCTTGTACTAGATTATTCATCAACTTGTATTTATCTAACAAACTTTATGCCGTCATAATCACCTGACCACTGTAGTCCACTATTGCACATAGGTATCCCCTAAAGATCGCCATAGCGCCCAGTCTTCAAAAATAAGTATAAATTTATATACCTACGCTACGTGGCAAAAGATAGATACGTATAGTTTCAAATATATTTATAGCAGCTACAGAAGCGCAAGCAGCCTTGTTAATGTATTGATCTAGAAATTTCCACCCTATATCTGTGTATTTTTAAATGGTAGTCGTGTCATCATCCTTAGAGATCGTCGGGACGTCGCGCCCACGACAATTCCTATAGGTACTAGGCAAATACGGGTCATTTCACAATAATTTAGTCCATAGAATCTGATGTGCTGACAGTTTACAGATAATTATAGCCTGAATAGATATGAATATTGAATAGTCATATAATTATTGTGTGGTGACGGATTTAGAATACACAATATCACCAACCCATACCGTCTTTAGGGTGTCGTATGAGGCGACTAAAAGAACGCAAGAGGCAGATCACCTAGCCCCAAGAGAAGCCGTCTTGCCAGCGTGGCACAGTAGGCTAATTTCCCTCCATGAATTTGGAGGAGGCCTGACCCAGAAGTGGGTCATTTATGGGCTGTAACGACGATTGTATCTATAAAACTTTAATTCATTTCTAATTTAGACGCATTTTCATTGTTGCTATCAACGTTATTTATTGACAGGTTTCAGTAATGTTTTTTATATGACTGTGATTATCATCGTGGCTGACGCGGTACACAGCTGACCGTTGAACAAGCCATTTTATCCCTTTCATATGCAGGAAACGGTTTGTAGATTGTGTCAAAATTTTAGCTCAATGCATGCATGATTGCAAAATGCGATGCAGATTGCAAAATTTGTACAAATCTATTCGGTTAAAATTCTCTAACTAACCCATAGTTCTTAGTTAGTACTTTCCAATAATGCCGACGGCTTGGGTAGAATTCAAAATATTTGATCAATTACTGGCTTTAAGGTTTCAGCTCTCCGTGTGGATCCCGTGCATAGCTCAGATTCCAAGCGACGTATAGATGGGTAGGTACTAGATTAAAATTCACGAAACGCAACTGCTATCATAACTAATATGCCCAAGTATATTACACCAGAAAAAATATGATCCGGATATTTAGACGTCTTAAATATCCCGTAGATATATTAAGTTTCTTAATTTCTGCGTGTACCTAACATACTCGTACACCTAATAAATAAAATCCTACTATCCCGAAGTATATTACGGTTTAGAAAGCAGTTTTTTTATTTTTAATTATTTTCTCACGATCTCGGCAGTAAACATGACACCGCTAAGTTTAGTTTTATCTTGTGGCGCAGAAAGGACGCTCCCTGCTTGATTACTACTGTTTATTATGTTCAACATAAACTACCACAGGAAAGGAGATTTCCATTAATCACTTGATGTTTTTTTAATATTTTTTAACCCCTCCCCCCTTTGATGATACCTGGTGAGGTTTAACACTAACCCCCCCACCCCCCCATCAAAAGTCACGTGTATTTTTTATTTTAAGTACCTACAAAGAAACTTACACACGCCGCATTTCGGTTTAGAAATCACGCGTTTTACGAAAAAATAAATACACGTGATATCTTGTGATATTTCGTGATTATTGCCGAACCAATCCCCCCCCCCCCGTCGAACCTCACGTGCTTAATGGACAGCCCCAAAGTAGATAAATCACTAATTCAATACAGTTAAAATCGACAATCGACTACAAATACTATAGTGGCAGCTCGGAACCTATGCCAGTCGATTTTGAAACAAGAACTTGGCAAGTAATTTTTAATTTAGCACTTTTCATTTTGACAGGTGAGTAATTGCATTGTGTCGAATGGGCACTTCAAAAGAAAACAGAAAACCTTACCTATAGGTAATCAACGTAACTAAAGTTAAACATGTACAAAGTACATGTACAAAGTATGTATTAGGATAGCTCGTTGTCTAACAAATTTACTTATTGAAATTAATGTTGTCACTAGTAGGCAATCAAAAGGTCTTAAAAAGGTATTATCACATACATCACTTAAAAGTTGAAAGCACTACATACAAGCGACATTAATATTTTAAATTCCACTAGGTTTACGGTTTCTAATCTTCTTCAAGTTTAAACATGTGTTCGCGCCGGATGCGATCGGTGCTTAACTCGTTATTTTTACTTATTATTTAATAAATGTAGGTAATCTTATAATTTGTCGTTGGTGCACAACTGCGAGTTTTAGTACTGGATACCGCTGGGAACGTTAAGACGCGTGTGCCTGCTCTATTGCCAATCAGAACTGCTACGGCCGTATTATTAATGTACTGTGTGTGCTACGCCACCGCTTTTTGGACACTGTGTATTTCCGATAGCACAGATTCATCAAGTAAAGTACTCATCACGTTTGCTGGCTCTCGTACTGCTTAAGGTGAATGTTCCAGGGTAGCCCGCGAAATCCAAATTTTCTTAGGTTTTTTGCAATTTGTAGGTCAGTGCTAGGTTGTATGTTGATTAAAATGTTATTCGCGGCTGTAAGACGTATGTAGTTATAGAATTATAATCATCAAAATCATCAATACAACCCTCCAAGGTCATAAAGGTGCAAGAAAAACTTTTTCAACCTAGCACTGCCCTGCAAATTGCAAAAAACGTAAGAAAATTTGAATTTCGCGGGCTACCCTGGAGCATCCACCATAAGGAGTTGCCACGTTGAGCTGCGAACTTATAGCCTGTGCATTACCACTAGCACGACTTGGTGCACTAGTATCGAAGGCCGCAGGAGTTAACCCAAATAACGAAGGAGAAGGCTCCAGGACGGCTCCGTGTTGGAGGTACCTAAGTGTAACTTCTTTTCCCGCTGTGCAAATCCGACCGTTAACGTACTCAATAAGCTAAAGCTATCATGAGTAATATGCTCGTAGCCTATAATATCTGGAGATTATTTTAAATATTTTAATAAAGGTGCTCAGGTCGTGATTATGTCATTATAGAGTATATTTATTGCCAATCCTAAGTTCAACGTAAGTCGTTACAGGTGTGTTCTAAAAGTTTACTGTATCTAGTATATTTAGGTACTTAATTTATATTACTTTTCGTGATTTTTTGTTGCTTTTAAACTACGGTGCATCAAGTATAAAGCTTTTATTGGTCATTCAAAATAGCCACATCGAATTTAATTTATGTACAGATGTAATTCCGTGTGGTGATGGATTTATAATACATAATGTCGTTGGCGGAGGGCTGACCCAGCAGTGGACAGAATAGTAGTAGTAGAATATATGATACACGTGGGAACATTGTAAAGACGGTTGAGCCGCGTAGGCGCCATGAAGCAAATTACCAAACACATTTATAACTTTATTACTAGCGGCCCGTCCCGGCTTCACACGGGCGCAATGTTACCCGCGGGAGACGCCGCGGGGCGAAGCTTGTCAAAAAAAGTTTGGAATAAACAAACAGACAGACAGACAAAACTAAAAAAAAAATGATATTTTGGTCTATGTATACATACTAACGAATTTAGTAAAAAGTCCACTCCAATTTTATTACAAAGACAACTCCAATTTTATTACATAACATAATTGCATAGTGCAGAGTTTAACAGCAGTAGCTTGATTGTAAAGAAAACAGGTAACACAAGATAAGAGATATCTTTTAACTAAATCGTCTCATCTCATTTACATTCACCATTTTACGCAGAAAACACATTTGTTACTGAACAGAATCCCTAATCACAAGACAAGGAAATGTTGTCATGAAACCCCTTGCTAAACCGCCTGGCCTGCGTGGCACAGATGGCAAAATTTTACTTCTGTATATATAGGAGAAGAAGATGAATTTATGTTCAACTATCTGTTAGGCCTGTAAGATAAAAATAAACTTGGTAAATAAAGCCAAATCGGCACCCACTTCTGAAATTGTGATATATAGTAAGAACCTACAATCTATTATGTCTAGCCTAGTTATAGGTTTCCAACCTTGGAATAATTCCAAATGACAACAAGAACCAGAGGCGAACGATGTTTTTCGAGCTACATTTATGTGATGAGCTTCAAAAGTACTAATATTACTAGTTAATATGTCCCGTAACTCTAGGGTATGAATGCGAACATACCAAAGAATCATTCTATAATGTATCTATCAATCTATATAAAACTGAATGCAGTTCTTTAATCTCGCTAAAACTCGAGAACGGCTGTACCGATTTGGCAAATTTTTTTTGGTCTTGAAATATTCGTGGAAGTCCAGGGAAGGTTTAAAACGTGAGAAAATATGAAAAATGTATGTCAGTTACAGTTAAGTTTTGCACATATTTGAATAAAGTTGAATCATTCTGGAATTATCATTCAGGTTATTTTTATTGATTCTGAGGCGGTCCGAAGTTTGCCGGGTCAGCTAGTATACACTATAAAATAAATAAAAATAAGAATCAACTGGGATATGCATTATAATTAAATAAGTATGTATTTTTTGTTTTCAATTTTCATCACTACATAGTATAAAACAAAGTCGCATTCTTCTGTCCGTCCCTATGTATGCATAAATCTTTAAAACTACGCAACGGATTTTGAAGCGGTTTTTTTTTAATAGATAGAGTGATTCAAGGGGAAGGTTTTTATGTATAACCCACCCCGGCTTTGCACGGGCGAAGCCGGGGCGGGCCACTAGTACAAAATAATTCGTTAGTTTTCTTAATCTGTCACCACACACATACAACGTATACCAAGTAAAAACATTGTTTATGTAGTAGCAGTAAATTCTTTCCTTTCTTACATTGCTATTAATAGTATTGGTATGTGCGTGTGAGGTAGCGTGGAAAATTCTGCAAAAAGAGGACACGGTTATTTAAATAAAGTGCCCTTTAGTGACTTATGCAAATCCCACCACAATGAGATGTGTCTATCTAGTTCAAATGCCAATTATACTGGAATAGCAAAATCAACGTTTTCATGAACCCGCTTTGGTACTCAATAAACGTCTGGTCTTAGTTTTAGTGGTTAGGTAATTAAATTATTGTTACTCAAACTATAAATAGGTATCACATTCCAAGAGATTTTCCAAAAAGAAGGTCCATTCTGAAATGTCACTTTACAATGATACTATATTACTATTTTCAAGTACCGAGGAAAATGAGCGGTTTAATACGTTTGAAGCGTATGTCTGGGGTAGGTTGTGGCCCCGGGGAGTCCTCAGAGTTACCCTGCAGAGCCCTAAACGATTGCGGCGCCCCATAGGATCCTCGGATTGGCCGCTAAGCGTTATGACGCAGAAGGAGGTGGTAAGGTGGATCGTACACTAGTAAGCTCTGGCTGACCCGCTCCGCGGATTAAGGCATGCATTCAGCATTTCCCCAGGGTGTGGTGACGGATTGGGATATCCATGTGGTGGCTTAGGTGGGATTTATAATATATTGTGTCACCACCCCATGTCTTAGTGGTGACGGATTTAGAATACATAGAGTCACCACCCCATTCCATCCTGAGGGTGTCATAAGAGCCGAGAAAAGGAAATGACAAGGCCGAAAACCTAGCCACAAGAGAAGGAAAACTTGAAACGTAACCCTGTGCCAACCCGTCTGGCCAGCGTGGCACAGTGGCTAATTATTCTCCTTGCGATAGGAGGAGGCCTGACTTAGTACTGGGTCATTTATGGACTGAGTAATAGTAGTAGTACCACCCCATTCTATCCCGTGGGTGTCGTAAGAGTCGAGTAAAAGAACGGTGCGATTCCGGGGCCGGGCAAGTGCCTTTGTGTAAACCAGAGACACTTGCTCTGAGTCTGGGTGTCATGTGTGTTCGTGAATTTCATGTTTGTTAAACTGCCCCTGCCACACAGGTTAACCTACTGCAGGGGTTACGTTTATTAAAAAAAATGATGTTATCGTGGCACACGCCCCTCGCTTTGATGGGGAGTTCTCTCCAACCCATCGAGAGGCACATGCGGGACATTGCACGTGCCCGGATGAACTGGCGCCCGATCCACAGCGTGGCCCGCCTGTCTGGCCGCCCCTGCGCTGCTAGTGGCGGCAGCCCTGGCCTCAACGCCTGGCAATTACCACGCCGTGTGCCGCAGTAGGTTAAGGCTTCCGAGGCAACTCTGAAGACACAGGAGTCCCCAGAGCCAAAACCCATCACGACTCCGTGTGCCGCTCTTCGTCTGGCCTGTCCCCGTGGGCCCGCCCGGCGTGGGTGACCCTGAGCCGGTATGGCCCCAACAGATCCTAAAGGCACGAAAGGTGGTGGCAGGGGTTGTTTGTATACCTATGCTATATTTGGAGAAGGATATTCAATATTTATTTATTTTAGTCCGCATTTAACATTTACTTAAATGAATATACTATTCCAACAATAACATATAAAAACATGTTGAGAAATAGTGGATTGTTGATAAATCACAGGGACAGGAGGTTGACAATACATTTGTCTCAGATAATATTATTTGCGCATTGCGATAATAATGTTCATGGACACACGCCATGATAAATCTATAGTGCGAATGTTTTTTAAAATCGACACATACCAACTTTAACATAACAAGATGTAGCTTTTTTGTAATGTCACAGTAATTTACAAGAAATTTCCATCTCTTTTTTTCTTCTACAACTATTACTCCACTCCCTGTAAAGTGCCCTCGTTAAAGGGTATATTTAACGAGGGCACTTTACAAACAGAGTTCACCTCTACTAGGCCTGAATGTCATTTGCGGTCGACTCTCAAAAGACACATATCCGACCCCGGATTCGAAACGGGGTTGACCAAAGTGAACCTAATTCTATTTTTTTGGTTTTTCTGGGGAAATAAAGAACGTGACGAGTAATCACTATCACTACATCACTACCCGTTCCTATGTATGCTTATATCTTTAAAACTACGCAACGGATTTTGTAGCGTTTTTTTTAATACATTTAGTGATTCAAGAGGAAGGTTTATATGTATAATACATGCATAATTGCACCCATGCGAAGCAGGGGCGGGTCGCTATTTTATATATAATAAGAAGATATGTTATGTTTGATTTATTTGGGTTTGGGGAAAAAAGTTTTTCTTATGGACAGATTTTGCTTAGATTTGTGAGGTTATGTACTTATGGACTCCAAGGATAAAAGCTTACTTTCTGTAAAACCCTACGGTTGAAGAGTCTACGCTTAAAGTTGCCGTGTTGGAGACCGAGATTCACACCTCCCTTGTGCTCATTACTACATTCTAACTCATTTCAAATCCGAGTGAAAAGTAACTTGTAATGTTTTCTCTATGGCGCGGTCGATAATTCCCATGGAAGGAAAGCCTTCGCAAGGCCGAATCAGCTGTTACATAAAAGGAATGTAAATATATATCTGTCTCTTTTTCGGCTAGATGCCAGCATTTTCTTGGTAATGGATGTGGTAATGGCGCGCATTGCATCGATTTCTATTCGAACACAATAATTTAAAGTTTGATAAAATAATACAGCAAAATTACCTTTGTAAATTAATGTCGTAATTATTTATAGTCATTTAAATAAACATTCAGTGTACCGATGTTTCATGGATGTGTAATCAAACACTATAAAACAGAAACTCGTAACTTCAAAGGTTGTTAATTGGCAATTAAAGAGTTCATTCTTGACGACAAATTAAATGGTAATAAGTGTACCTAATTTAAGTGTAATTCCCGCCCTAAACAAGTATTGTTTTATCAAATAACAAATGTTTAATTGGACTAAAATTCTGTTTACTTTTGTAGATGTATGTGTTTAAGTAATTATACAGTCTCATAAAATAAAGAATAATTTATATTGGAATATGATAATGTCATGTAATGATAAAGTATAATTATTTCTAAATATATTCAAAATATAGACTTTAGCAAGAAGCAATATAGATTAACGTAATCGTTTAATCGGTTGATCCACTTGATGGTTCATGGAGGGCAGATAGCAACAATACATAGCGTCACCACCCCATTTCGTCCTGAGGGTGTCGTAAGAGCTGACTAATGGCAACGCTGACAAGGCCGAAAACATAGCTACAAGATAAGTAAATCTTGATAGATATGCATATTAAAATGTAACTATGTATATTAAAGATGAGAATGTAATAGTAAATATTTTTGTTTTTAATGTGAGAAAAGAGAAAGCGCTTGAATTTTTTATGGAAATTGTGTTGAGCTATAAGGGACAAGGGCGGGACCACGTAAAACGGCCCTAAACCTAAAATATTCTGCTTGGATATATTTCCAACGTAGCCTACTACTGCGTTAGAATACATAATGTCACCAACCCAGACCATCCTGGGTGTTGCAAGAGGCCATTAAAATACGACTAAGAGAGACAACTTGATACAAACACTTTGCCAACCCGTCTTGCAGCGTAGTAATTGTCCTCTATGTCTGTGGAGGAGGCCCGACACAGTAGTAGGTCATTTTTGGGCTGGAATTAAGAAAATGACGATGCTACTTCTTCAATTCACTGCTTTTTTGTAGTGAAATGTTATCAAATATCACATTTGTTTAATAAGCCTAAAGTTCTATTTCGTCATCATCATCATCATCATTTCAGCCGAAAGATGTTTACTTCTGATCATAGGCCTCCCCCAAGGATTTCCACAAAATAAGCGTCTAAGTACCTACTAGTTATGGTGTCCCATCTTACTAATATTATAAACGTGAAAGTTTGTAAGTATTGATGGATGGATGGATGGATGGATGGATGTTTGTTACTCTTTCACGTAAAAACTACTGAATGGATTTTAATGAAACTTTACAATAATATAGCTTATACATCAGAATAACAGGCTACAAGTTATAAAGACATTATGTGAATTACAACAATATAAACAAGTCGAATTCAAAATTTCTAATTGTCAAATTTTCGACCATATTAAACTATAGACAACATAACGTTTCGCTGTCAGTTGCGTTTTGTTAAAGTAGGTTTTATACGGACGGGATAAAAATCTCAGGTATCCTATGTCCAACTTTCATTTTGTTTTAAATATATATAATGCGGAACAAAGTTCGCCGGGTCAGCTAGTAACAAATAAAGTACATACAACATGTGTTTAATTTCATCATCATCAAATCGATTATTCATCGAAAATAGAATTATCGTTTGTGGATTCGTAGTTAAGTAATGCTAGCTCATATAGTCAGTTACTCCCAACTATTTTCTCGCTGATTAGTTCTTTTTTACGAATATCTATTTATATTTAGTTTCTTTTACATTTTATTTCGCGATTTAATTATATAGAAGTTGCTGCACTACTTACTACGGAATGTGTAAGTGAGATCTAGTATTACTTATATTAATTAAATTTATAGCAAGTCGTTGCTAACAGAAATGTAAAATAGAGAAGTCGCATGTTTCAATAATAAATTATGTGTGATAGTACCTACTGACAGTGTTTCACGTACCTAATTCGCAATGGATTTATGAAAACGTTAGGTTTATGCTATCACTATCACTACATAGTATAAAACAAAGTCGCTGTCGTCTGTCCGTCCCTATGTATGCTTAAATCTTCAAAATTAGGCAACGGATTTTGAAGCGGTTTTTTTAATAGATAGAGTGATTCAAGAGGAAGGTTTCTATGTATAATACATGCATAATTGCACCCGTGCGAAGCCGGGCCGGGTTCGCTAGTTTATTAGTAATTAAAAAAACCCAAAACGTAAAACACTGGCAGCTAAAATAGAAGGGGAATCTGAAATGAGGGACACTGAACACGAACAAGATAGTATTAATAATTTCGAACCAACTTACCGCGTTTCTGGTACTGTGTTAAATAATGCCACTACTGTATCCCATTACGGGAACGACGGATTTGATGTTATAACGTCAACGTAGAGATTATTTATTTTATTATGGCGTTATTTCGCGTCTAACATGCGTAGTAACGCAGTTTGTGCTGAAAGCCGACTGCTGTGTTGGCGCTACCATCGCTGCCGTCGCCGCAGCATGGCTTCAGCGCTTTACGCTGTTTTGTGCGAAATTTATCCATAGCAAAAATATTTCACAAACTGCTTGTAATATTTGTTTATTTATTTATATACTTTACTAGCGACCCGCCCCGGCTTCGCACGGGTGCAATATTGACATTATAAACCTTCCTCTTGAATCACTCTATCTATTAAAAAAACCGCTTCAAAATCTGTTGTCTAATTTTGAAGATTTAAGCATACATAGTGACGGACAGGCGACAGCGACTTTGTTTTATAATATGTAGTGATGATTGCCCAGACCAACAAAATTATCACAAAAAATTATTATTTACTCGATTATTTTGACAGATGAGTTGACATATGTACGTAGAAGGAAACAGGGTAAGAAAAACTTGATATAAACGTCTTTTTTTATATATAACAATTAGTCTGTTAAGGCACGTCGGGTTGGTATCTTGCCATGTTTATTGTACTTTGCAAGGTACCCAAATATTTTCCCATATTCACATTTTTTTTCAATTTTATGTTCTGTTAAAGTTAAAGTTCTTCTTTATTCTGGTTAAGTCTATGATAAATTTCTCTCCAAAAGAGCAATTTAGACATAAATCAATAAAATTAAGCAGAATAGACGATTTGACAAGCCTATATTTTAAACAAAATATAATGGCCCTTAGTATAAACGTGCCAGTCAGTACATAATACTACCAAAATAATAAAAAGTAAACTGAAGTAAATGCATTAAGCGCTTCAGCGGCTGTACTTGCTACACTTTCCTCGTATTACTAAATTTCATTGATTTTCAAACAGCTTTTATCATCAAATCTCGCTGTGGGACCTTAACGAAATGCAGTCATGAAATGTTCAATTCGAAGGTCAAAAGTTAATACCTAAGTACATACCTACCTGTGTTAAATGTTGCGAGAAAACTCTATCAATTGTTTTCAGTTTTTTTGTTGTATTCAGATTCAAGTAAAGTAATATCTATAAAACAAAATAACTAAATATTTATAGTTCAAATTTATCAGGCGTAAATAACTATAGCATCGCGCATTCCATGTATTTCCACTGTTTCATTTATTCGTTCGTTTAAATAATGTTTCAGTTATGATTTATGTAATTGTTGACATTCAATTTCTATGACTGTGTTAGACTATTTAATAAGCCAATAATTAATATTCTATTTGATATCAAAACAACTTTAAACATCTCTGTAGAACTTTCATATACTAAGGGTCTTTTTGATTTTTTTAAATAAATAAATAAATATCCTTGGACATTTCACACAACGCCATCTCGTCCCAAGCTAAGCAACTTAATGCTTGTGTTACGGTAACGAGATTGATGATAAACTACTTATATACTTTTTTTTTTGTAAATACATACATATTATAGATAGAAATGACACCCAGACTCCGAGCCAGTGCCTCTGGTTTAGTCAAAGACACTGGCCCGACCCCGGAATCGAACCCGGGATCCGTTGATCGAAATGCTTTGTAAATGTAGGTACTAAATTAACAAAAACAGTGAGGATTATGACAATAATTAATGTACCTATAGACCACAGTTCAAAAATAATTTATTCGATACACAAATTACTCTAAAATATATCAAATGAGGTAAGAAAGTGCCATCTATTGAAATACCTTAATGGAGCCTTTAACTTTTTAAGGGTATAAGAATCTTTTGGTCGTACTTAGTTTCTAGCCCGAAACTGCAGCGTTGCTATTTAACTTCTGTTATTAAGTACACGGTGTCGCGGTTACAAATTGTACCTGCTAATATCTATAAATTAATACGAAAATTGCGCGGACGGAGGAGTATGAAATTTCCCACACTTACCTATAGTTTATAACATTTAATCGATAGAATACCTAAACATAACACACTACCTTAAATTAAACACATACTCGCTAAAACCCTCTTATGGTTATTGTTATAGTCTGTGGTCAAATTGAGAATAGACTTTATTTCAAAGAATCGTCGAATTTCGACTGCTGGTCGGTCACTGGTTTTTTTTTCTAATAATTAGCTGGTTTTCGTGTTTTGGTTTAGTTTTTGACGTTGGTTTTTGTTTTGAGAAACAGTTTTTATCTAAACCTCAATTTTGCAATATACGAAAGAGAACCTAACATTATAAATTTGGAACCAATACGTTGTGTTATCTGCCGTTGCTTGGTAAAACCTTATGAATACAAGCAATCTTCTATTTATACAGACAACCATTAGATGGCGCTATGATATTTGCTTCGTGGAAATGTAGATGGCGTATGAACAAAATTCGCAGGGATCATTTATCAGCCCAGTCTTAGTCACGGAAAAAGAGGAGTTTTGTTAGTTTGACGTGTCTGTCTGTGTATCCTGCCTCTGGTATAATAGTTCTCGTTTCGACAATTCTATTTTGATTAACTTTTTTAATGACATATTAATCGTCAATTATATTAGCGTTGACTCAAAACCTGCTCAGTTGTTTGCTATTCTATTAGATATTTTCTTGTTGTGTTGGGGTTTCAGTCCCATTTCATAATTGGTTGTTAATATTTTTTGCCTAAATTAATATTCAAAATGAAGCAAATCTTACCGATTAAATTGGATATACGGAGAAACATATTCTTCATCATTTACATCAGCCATTAGTCCACTGCTGGACATAGGCGTCCCCTAAAGAGCACCATAGCGCCCTGTCTTCAGCTTGTATTTATATTTACCTTGTACATATATGTATATATTTACGAGAAACACATTGATTGATATAATTTTTTTTTGGTGAGATGTTTCAGTTATTGTTTTCATTATTTCGGTTGAACATTTAATCCTACGAAAGATCCTGATCAAGTAATAACGCTAAGGAAGTATAAAATAAAACGTTATCAATGGAGAAAAAGTGCTTGTATTAAGAACGTCAGACCAAACAAGGCTGGAACAATTCTAACCCTCATTTGTTAGCAAAATGGTACCGATTTATTTCTCCTTTGTGAATCTTCTTTATAGATAGTTTCATCTGGCCTGAATATGAAACATATACAATTCGAAATCCCCTGTTCGTATGAAGTATTGCGATACCGAGTTGTGTTATGGCCACAGGGCAGGTAATACTTGCGTGATGTTCCAGTCTGGGTTTCGAAATATAATCACTATATTGTATCATCTCAGCCTGACACTGACCCACTGCTTGTCTAAGCATCCTACAATTTTAGATAAGTATACTACCTCATACCGATCACATATTCTGTCAGTATGTACATATTAACAAGACTAAAAATACCAATTAACCTAAAACTTAAATACTAAAATATATTATTTAAAGGACTCCCAGGCAAGGTTCCGAAGATACTGGCAGCGTTCCCCCTTTGAATCGCTAGACTGATTCTTTGACCGAGGTAGTTACCAGCTTTTCGGTCTCCTGTGATGACGACTAACCTTTTTGCTATTTTCTTAAAAAGGCTTATAGCGCTAGGACCCCACGGACCAAGGGTCTCGACACCGAATGGGACAAATTCATATTCGGAGCCTAGACCCCTGTATTTGTATGCTTTAGCTTTTTCAGCCGCTTCACAAGCCGCACCAGCTCTGTTGTTGGTTCCATGTAGATGGGAAGGGGCCAGTGTGTCTGAACAGGTTGCGTTCCACACCAGCACCAAAAATTATCCTCTGTTTGCTGACAAATTTAGAACACATAGTATCACCACCCCATACCATCCTGAGAGTGACGTAAGAGCTGACAAAATAATTTACAACGCAAACCTAGCTGCAAGAGAAGGAAATCTTGATACGAAACTGTGTCAACCCTGGCCAGACGCCAGCGTGGCACAGTAGGCTAATTACCCTCCATGTAATGGGTGGCCCGACTTAGCAGTGGGTAATTTATGGGCTGAGTAGTAAATGAGCATGGCGTACCACTCTGGCAAAATAGGTTGGTACAACGTTTATATAAAGTTTCTGTTCTCTTATAGTTAGGTTACCTGCCTTCATTTCCTTTTCGCGGCTCTTACAATACTAAGGAATTAAATAATTTCGCGCCAATTTACTTCGGCAATGTCGCAGCTTTTTTTTTCCGAATACGTCATTAATTTTGTAGGCAAATGAAATTATGGGATAGACAAAATGGTTACAAATTACTTATCTATTGGAAATGAACAATAGCAAGACTTGTGATTATTTCTAGACACATTATAAACAAACTATATTTAAGAATGAAGTAGTGAATCCAAGACTTAGTATGTGAAACCTTCCATCCAAGCTAAAAGCAAGATTAATTGTGATCCCAATTCTCTTGTACGGCACCAAAACTTAATTTTGTTTCTTAAACTTGCTTACAGTAAAGCGGTGGATTAAATATTTAAAGACTCAAAGCTGAATACCAAATTTAAATATAGCACTATCACTTAGAGAAGGTTCACCGCAGCTGCAAAATTTGATGTCTATCAAAGATACTTGGTAACCAAAGGTAAAAGTGAATTCAAGAAACTGCACTAAATGCGAATAATTTTGGAGAACCCTTGAACTAATGCTAATCGAAAAAAAATAGTTTTATAAGGTTTAGATGTGCTGCCTTTGGATGATTTGGATGAACGGGTCCCGGGTTCGATTCCGGGGTCTTTGTCTAAACTAGAGGCGCCAAGTCTGGGTGTCATTTGTGTTCGTGAATTACATGTTTGTAAACTTCCCCCGCGCTACAGATTTTAGACAGTGCAGGATTTCGTTTAAAAAATATCCAACAAGGAGGAGTACAACAACAACAAGGACTAACTTAACAAACTTTTATACCCCCCCCCCCTAGTAGTACGTAGCAAAAAATAAAGTACATACAAACAAAAACGCTATTTTGGCTATCAGCTGTCTGTTCCTTTCATCACTCTGGAATATTCTATTCCGCTATTGTTTAATTATGTTCCATCGCGGTCTCATAATAACAGCGCTTACAACATTCTTATTTTGTAAACTTTCGCAAGGAATTTTACCAAATTGGACGAACCCAAATACTCTTCGATCAATAAATTAATGGTAAATTTGACATTCAGCAAGATGAGAGAAACGAAGTTAACGAATCAGAAATCGGTTTGCTTGTAGAGGCAAGAATTTTTTGTATTCGTATTCGTCAAATCAGGGTAAAAGATATTTTTACCCTGATTTGACCTGTGAAAAAGAACGGTTTTATTAATTTTAACAGTGTGTATTTTGCAATATAGTTCTAGAAACGATGGCAAAATATTATCTTCTTTATAAATAAAAATGAATTGCTGAAAAAATGAAAACTCGAGAACGGCTGGACCGATTTGGCTAATTTTGGTCTTGAAATATTCGTGGAAGTCCAGGGAAGGTTTAAAAGGTAAGAAAATATGAAAAAAACATTCAGGTTCTTTATTTATTGATTCGAAGGCGGTACGAAGTTTGCCGCCTCAGCTAGTATAAAATATAAATAAGAAGCAAAATAACTTTTGTTCATCATTCGTCGTATCTTATCGTTTCAGTCCATGGATGACATACTACTGAGTCGGGCCTCCTCCAAATTCGTGGAGGGTAATTAGCCTACTGTGCCACGCTGGCAAGACGGGTTGGCACAGGGTTTGTATCAAGTTTTCCTTCTCTTGCGGCTAGGTGATTTGCCTCTTGCATTCCCTTAGTCTTCTCTTCGACACCCTCGGGATGGTATGGGTTGGTGACACTGCGTATTCTAAATCCATCCTAACCGATAACCAAATTAAAAATATCGTATGTTCATCATTATCTATACATACAAATAAACAAAATTAGAGTGTCTGTTTGTAATAATAAAATAACCACTTTTTACTAAATACTAAGTATGTATGCACAGTACATAGACCGAAATAACTTTTTTTTTAATTTTTGTCTGTCTGTCCGTCTGTCTGTCTGTCTGTTTGTTCCGGCTAATCTCTGGAACGGCTAGACCGATTTAAACGGGACTTTCACTGATAGGTAGCTGATTATATGAGGAGTAACTTAGGCTACTTTTTTTATACAGGCTTTGCCCCGCGGCGTCACCCGCGGTACGACAATAAGTAAGCGCGGGTGAAACCGCGGGGCGCAGCTAGTCTTAAATAAATTCATCACTGCAGTCGGAGCTCTCCGAGGATTTAGATTGAGCGAAATTAGTCTACTGTGTTTCGTTGGCCCGACGGGTTGGTACAGGGTACAGGATTTGCAGCAAGTTTTCGTTTTTTATGCAACTTTGGTTGTCTGGTCGGTTGGTCAGGTTGTCTGCCACTTGCCATCCTTTAGAATTCAGAATGGAATGGCTTGGTGACATTGTGTATGTTTGTACATTATCCAAATAACGGAACTCGAAAAGAAAAAAAGAGATGTTATAATTTTGACGTGCCTGTGGCAGCAATCTCCTGAAAGGAGAAAATAATTGAGTTTTGTTTACATCAAAAGGCGTGATATTCGAAATTGTTTCTATAAACATCGGCTAAGAAGGATGGCGATTACGATTTTTTAAGTTTGGTTACTTTAGTTACGTAGAATAGAATAGATAAATGCTTTATTGTATACTAGCGGCCCGCCCCGGAATCGCGCGGTTGCAATGATGTACCTCTAAATTTATCAGTGTTTCTCTACAATATTATGGATGTATAATGGATACATAAATAATAATAATATAAACCTTCCTCTTGAAACACTCTATCTATTAAAAAAAAACACTGTACTGGATTATGTTTTCAAGGACTGGAAAGGGTTGGGCAATGGGCATTAACGTAAACGGCGAGTACATCACTCACCTTCGATTCGCTAACGACATAGTCGTAATGGCTGAGACCATGGAGGGCCTCACTACGATGCTCGATGGCCTCTGTTGAGCCTCCGAACGAGTCGGCCATATGATGAACATGGAGAAGACTACGATTATGTCTAATACCCATGTTCAAGCCACTCCTGTTGACATCGGAGGTTCTATCCTCGAAGTTGTTGACCATTACATTTACCTGGGACACACTGTCCAGTTAGGTAAGTCTAACTTCGAGAAAGAGGTCAATCGTCGGTGCCCACTCGGCTGGGCAGAGCGTTCGGGAAGCTGCGAGAGATCTTTTCGTCCACAATACCGCAATGTTTGAAGACAAAAGTTTACAATAAATGTGTGTTGCCAGTGATGACATATGGTACCTACAGAGACGAGGTCGCTCACTATGGGCTCCAGCAGAAGGCTCAAAGTCACTCAAAGGGCAATGGAGAGGATTATGCTCGGAGTTTCCCTGCGGGATCGAATCAGTAATGAGGAGATAAGTAGAAGAACCGAGGTTACCGACATAGGATTGCCAAACTTTAAGTGGCAATGCACATAGCTCGCAGTCCTCGAGTGGCGCCCGCATTCCGGAAAGCGCAGTGCTCGTAGGCCTCCCACACGGTGGACCGACGACCTGGTTAAGGTCGCCAGAAAGCGATGGATGCCGGCGGCTCAGGACGGGCTTTCGTGGAATTCCTTGGGGGAGGCCTATGTCCAGCAGTGGATGACTTTTGGCTGAAATGATGATGACAATGACCGTATGAGTAATTTCCGAATATTCCTATTCAATTTATTCATTACCTAAAAAAAATCGCGGTTTATTTGAACAGGGCTACTGCCAAAAAATATTTCAAAGTACACTATTAAGAAAGTATACCTAACTAATTAGTCTAATTCAACATATTCTAAACATAATATTCCAAGATTAATTTTTAACTTAGCAGAATTTAAAAGCTATGTCCACACCTGTGTTGATGATCTTAACGTTCGTTAGTAATATTGTACACAAATTTATGAGTACGCGCCTAGTGATTTCCAGAAAGAACATACAAACAGTTACTCTACTGTACATACAAAAATGTACGAAAAACGAAGAGTTCTGTAAATACTACTACTCTACTACTAATCAGCCCATAGATGACCCATTGCTGAGTCGGGCCTCCTACAATAACATTGAGGGATTAGCCTACATGCCACGCTGGCTAGATAGATGGGTTGGCACGGGGTTTCATGGTTATGCTTAAACAGAGTATAATAAAAACCTTTTATAACGAAATAATCTGCAGGACTGCTGAACCAGATTATGTATACAAAAATTCAAGAAAAACCAAGCAAACAATGTTTTAACTTAAAAAATAAGCACTGAAAACGTAATTGTAACACGAACACAGAAACTGTAACACGGATTACTAACAATAGCTAGTTCATTAAAAGTCGATATCGATAAACATTTTAAAAATAGAACTTATTCTCTTCATTAGCTATATGTCCCCATTTCTGATGGTTATAGATACGGGCCACCACTCTAAATGAAGCGTTTTGCTACAGTGTGGATCCGTCCTTATGTTACCAAGTACGTAGGGTACGCTGAACTTTTTTAACTTGTGTTTTAATTTAGGAGTTCGTTACTGATAAATCTTTTGAAGTATTAATTAAACGACGCCGTCCAGTCATAATCAGACTCTCAAAAGATTTTTCCACTAATTTCATGTTTTCGTAGCCATTTTATAATTGAAAAATATTGTATTTATAATTATATTACTACTACTACTCAGCCCATAAATGATCCACTGCTGAGTCGGGCCTCCCCCATTACATGGAGGGTAATTAACCCACTGCGCCACGTTGGCCCGACGGGTTGGCATAGGGTTTCGTATATGTTTTCTAGCGGTTCTTCTCTTGCGGCTAGGTTTTCGGTCATTTCCATTGGTCGGCTAGACACCCTTAGGATGGTATGGGCTGGTCACATTGTGTATTCTTAATCCATTGCCACACGGATAAATTACATTAGTTACACAATCCATTCGAAATATTTACGTTCATACAGAGAGCAAACACAAACGTGTAATCAACCTGATATTAAGTAGATAGTTAATAATTATGAACTGAGTGAATGTCAGTGGCTCAACTCTGCATCACTGTATATATTTAAATTATTGGGCATTACAATGTTCAGTTTGATGGTGGATTTGGAATAGCTGGATAACTTCCCTCCATGAAGTCGGCTACAATCATCTCTCTTCGTGAATAACCCCTGCGATTTCAAACATTTTCAATAGAAAAGATGGCAAGTTGATCGAGCAAAAGGTCCAAGGCTGTTAACATTTTTTAATAATTTGTTTGAACGTCCCTAATTGGCAAACATTTTGCATCAAGATTTGTTTAGGAGTGAAGTAGGACCTCATTTTGATTTTTTTCTTGTTTCTTAATATTATTCTCCTTGATATGATTATTTAGGACTTAGTTAAGTTTTGTGAGAATATTGATAAGTAACCTTAAATAAAAACAAAGTTTCATTTTAATACGTGAAGTTTTATTTTAAATATTTTTAAAATATCACTGTTTTGTGCACGACCCACTAAGAATATCTGATACTCAATCAACTTAAGAAAACAAACTACCGGATTTCACGAAGCGAAGGCCAACTAAAATTCATTAAATTTTATCCTAACCCGGACTACTGAAACATCAACTGAAGATTTAGTTCCAAATATAAACAAACGCAAAGTTGTTCCGCGAGTTGATCCCTATTAAATTACTGCGCCTATCTCGGCAAAACCGATTTCCGACATGTTTACAATCTTCTTTACGTCAGCTACGAAACTCAACTGTGTGACTAACAGAGTTGCCGGAAGCAAGCGTCATCAACAAAATCTAAGTGAATTTGTCAAACGCGACTGTATATAATAAGCTTTAGGCAAAGTTAGCGATTTGGAGGAAAAGTAGGGATGTAACATAGTCGTAGAATCATTAGAATTATAGCAGACTAGCTTGTGCAAGCGTATTCGCACATAGCATGTGTTACTCATTGATAATGTGGCATTCTACTAATGAAATACTTTTTTTAAAATTATTTCAGTCATTTTTGTGTTTCATTGTTACGAACACACATAATCCTAATATTTTATTTTCATACAAATGTATGTCGTTCTTTTATTTCAAGTTTTATACCAAACTACTGAACATATTGCGATGTCTTTAAGACCAAACTGAAACCAACGCCATACGGATAAAAAAATATTGTTTTAAATACGTTGATAAAAAAAGTCCTTTTGAAGTCTGGTAAAAAGTAAACTGAATAGACAATATCACTTTTACTGTTTTGAATCAACTAAATATTCAGAAATATCAAGTATTTTGAGGTGATGTGAAACATCTTTAAGGGAGGATAAAACTGATTTTCGGCGTGGCGAGAATTGCCGACACTTCGCCACGCTCTATCACTATCACTACTCATTACATATTATAGTTAATACAAAGTTGCTGTCGTCTGTCCGTCCCTATGTATGCTTTAATCTTCAAAACTACGCAACGGATTTTGAAGCGGTTTTTAATAGATAGAGTGATTAACGAGGAAGGTTTATATGTATAATACATCCATAAAATTGTAGAGAAACAGTAATACATTTAGAGGTTCATCATTGCACCCGTACGAAGCCTGGGTGGGTCGCTAGTGATGGTTTAGGTACTTTAAATCCATATAGTCCATACGTAATAGTGTGTGAGATGGGGCCCGTGACACATCATTGCGTTGTCGCGATTTCAAATAAATTTGTATTTAAATTGTATTTAAATATTTAATAAAAATGAATAATCATGTAATAAACAGACATTATTTTATGTGACAAATTTGTAACACTTTATCTTTTCATTGCCATATGTGATTCCTGTTATTTTATACATATAGTTTATACAAAACAATTTCGATGTTTCACATCTGCCAGGCGTCCCGTGACGGTTCACACATTTTTTTAATCATGTAAGTGGGTTCAGAAGCTATTTTTAACGTCCTCCAACCAACTGTATTCGTATATAAATTTACTAGCGAAATTAAACCGAGATTTGGCTGACATTCATTGTTGTTTTTTTAATTTAGTTCAAACCACATTCCATCAATATCTTCTTCTTCTTCTTATACATAAAAATGAATTTCTTGTCGTTAGTCTCGCTAAAACTGGAGAACGGCTGGGCCGATTTGGCTAATTTTGTCTTGAAAGTAAAGTAAAGTATAAGTCCAGGGAATGTTTAAAAGGTGAGAAAATATTAAAATACTTTTTTTTAATGCATTCAGGTTTTCTATTTATTGATTCTGAGGCTATACGCAGCTATCAGCTAGTCTCTAATAAAAATACAAATCCGTCCTCTTTATAATTTTAAGTTCAGGTGGAATACATCAGTTACTGCATGCAGTTTCGTTCGCTTTGACCTAGGTCCGAAATTCCTAACTGGATAGTGCAAAATACGTTAGATCTTTGCTGATAGATTCGCCTCTATCAAACTCAAAGATATAAGAATTTACAAATTATTTGTGTTTATCACTTTTCAAATTAAAATTTTAATATTTTTCCGTAGATTTTAGGATTTATATACTGGGGATGTAAATTGTATATTTTTTTTTACTTAAAATCAAACCTAGTCCGCTACTCTGCTGGTATAATCTGCATCGGGCGGGAATTTTACAAACAAGACATTCTGGAACTCACATGATACCCAGAGCAATGGTCTCTGGTTTACACAAAGACACTTACCCGAGCCCGGAATAGTACCAGAGACCCATGGTCCAAAGACGTGCCTTCTTCCAACCCCACCATCCTATCCAACCCCTAGACCACCTAGGTACCTAATTATGAATTTGAATACTAAGTGGCAAGTATAGACATAATTGTTTAAGCTTTAACTCTTTAAGTTAAGGATTTAAATCGCGTCCCTCAAGCGAAGGATCTTATTATATATTTTTATCAAATACTAGCGACCCGCCCCGGCTTCGCACGGGTGCAATATTGACACATAAACGTTTCTCTTGAATCACTCTATCTAATAAAAAAAACCGCTACAAAATCGGTTGCGTAGTTTTGAAGATTTATGCATACATAGAGACGGACAGACGACAGCGACTTTGTTTTATACTATGTAGTGATAGTGATGATGATGATGAAGACAGCCAGATTTTTGCAGGGTCTCCGTACCCGATTACCTTGGGGATGTACCCGTATTCTAAACGCATCGATTCTGAGGGGACGCAAGTGAGAGGAATTTAGCAACTAAATATACTGATGATTCCGTTAGGGGGTCATGGCAGAGTATGCAAAGCGTCGTAGTAAGTATAATAAATAAAATATATAAAATGGTAAAACAACATGACATAACAAGATAATGGAGTACACCAGACAATAGAATAAACTTGACAAATATTCAAACAATATATTTACAAACCGCCTGTGCTGTGTTGAATCCATGAAGGTGATACTTCAAGAGATTCACTGACATCCACAAACAGATTTACATACTTTTAGGGCACATGATTTAGAGTTAGGGATTTAGAGTACATGTTGTCACCACCCCATTCCATTCTGAGGGTGTCGTCAGAGCCGACAAAAGTGCATAATGCACACATGTATTAACTAGTACACCACATAATTCGTTAAATTATCATCGAAACACCTTGAAGAATCTTATCTTGTTCCTATATTCTTCTTCATATATAAAAATGAATGTGTGTCTGGATATCCTTTATTAGAAGCATACACTAGCCATTTGATCATGTAATGTGATATGATGCCTAGAAAGGTTTCAGAAAAAAAATATGTTAGTGGCCTAGCGACGCGCGTAGGGTAGGTACAGCTAGTTATTTATAAATACGTACATGTTAAGATGTCGGGAACATTTACATCTTTAATGTAAAGTTTATTGAATGCTCAGTATCTAATAGACTATGGTAAAAGTGAAAATAAGTTAAAACTGAACTACAATGTTGCGTCTTTGGGATGTAAAAAGAGTGCAAATCCGACTAAACTCAACTTTATTTATATAGATTTATTCACAAAACTTTTAAAATGCGTTAAGCTTAAAACTACCATCTTCATCTCCCGGCCTTACGCTAGGTGGTAGCATCCAAACACTCCTGGCGGTCGTCATAGGTACCTACATCCACACCTGTCATCAAGTCGTCATACACAAATCTATATTTGGATCTCCCACGATCTTTAATTCCATTGACATTCATATTGTAACTACCACCGGTTCAGAATTCTACTCTATTGAGAACAACAAGCAACGCTGTACAGCACTATACAGCATAGTAATAGCAAGTTCGCAAAATAAGAGAAATAACGACATTTTACTTAATGACTTGGCAGGTTATGTGACCGCAACTGATGAAACAATTCGACGAACCCTGTGATAATCCATCTGTTATAGACTTAGAAGTAGGCAGCAGCTAGTACCTATGCGTTGAGATCGGCCGTGCCGTACCTTTCCTTTCTCAAAGCAGCCCAAGCCATTTTTTACCCCTTATAACCGTTGTGCCTAAAACTAGAAGCCGTATGGAACGTGGCAACATATTAGGTAATACTTGTGAGATACACTGTGTTTTCATGGGATAGCGAAGTAAATCTATTTTATTTATATCATAGAATTTTCATAGATCGATATGGTCACTATAATATGTGGCTAGCTAATTACCTAATAACTTTAGACATAAAGTCCCGTAAGCAGGAATTTAATAAAGTAAGCGATATGGATATCTTTTTACAGTGCAAGAACTGAGTTACGAGTTTTTTATTGTATTTTAGTGATCATAATAACCTTTTCTTAAACTGTTAACGTAGTGAGCTACCTTTCTAGCAAACACAGTAAGTATTTTCGATTCGCGTATCTAATATTAAAGCTGAGTTGCAAAACCATTCAATGCGGCCGTTCAATTTTCTGGCGATCGCTATCTTCGGTAATTTGCGGATGGCGACAAAATCGCTGCTGCGATAATCGACAAGCGCCAGCGATCTTGGGTGCTACGATTCCGATTTATGACGCAATATTTACAGGGAGAAGACTCCGCCGAAAGGCATAAACAAATGCTTTGTAATAAACTTTTCAAACGTCGGAATACTGCATCTGACATTCCAAATCGTATTTTTAAAGAATATTTGCTATAAGTACATGACCTGAAATTTTGAGAAAGAATAAAGTGTAAAACTATTATACTTAGGTATATTAAGAATTGAACATTCTGATTCTGATGTCAGCATTGTTTGGACTGCCATCATTGCAACCCTTTTATTTAAAAAAGCAATTATGGAGCTTCTTTATGGAATGGCGTTCCGAACCGCTGGAAAAACTATATCATCATCATCATCATCATCATCATTTCAGCCAAAAGACGTCCACTGCTGGACATAGGCCTCCCCCAAAGATTTCCACAAAGGCCGGTCCTGGGCCGCCCGCATCCATTCAGGTCATCGGTCCACCGTGTGGGAGGCCTACCAGCACTGCGCTTTCCGGAACGCGGTCGCCATTCCAGGACTTTTCTGCCCCATCCAGGACATCCAGGACTTTTTTGCCACTTAAGTTTGGCAATCCTGTGGGCTATGTCGGTGACCCTGGTTTTCCTGCGTATCTCCTCATTTCTGCGAAAGATCTTCTCGTCCCCAATACCACAGTGTCTGAAGACAAAAGTCTTCAACCAATGTGTGTTGCCAGTGATGACTTATGGAACAGAGACGTGGTCGCTCACTATGGGCTCCATCAGAAGGCTCAAAGTCACCCAAAGGGCAATGGAGAGGGCTATGCTCGGAGTTTCCCTGCGAGATCGAATCAGAAATGAGGAAAAACTATATGAATCAATTAATTATTTTATATTTTTTTCTTTAATTTTGTATTTTTTTAGAAACTACTATTAGAAAGCATTCGAAAAAATCTATTCGAATAAAAAACATTTAGATTTAGATATCATTATTTAAAAAAAGAAAATGTTTTGTGAAATTTACTATATTCTACACGTAAGTGAGTTTGGTAGCTAAAATCGTGTTTCAAAATTTCCCTCAAATAGAAAAGCGATAAATACATTAAATTACAAATATATAAGAGTAGGAATGAAAGCAATTAATATATGTTTCACGAATGTATGCTTAGGCGCTCGAATACGTATTTCGACGTAAGTTGATTATCTACAAAGGAATAAAGTTTCTGACAATTTTCCTTTGAAGACATTTCTGAAAGTCAGAAATTGATCAGCGAGTCAAGCTCAATTCAACATTTCAAATTATTATGTTCAGTTATACGGTCAGGTTGTCAGGTGTGGTGACGGATTTAGAATACACAATGTCACCAACCCATACCAGCCTGAGGGTGTCGTAAGAGGTGACTAAAGGAACGCAAGAGGCAGATCACGTAGCCGGGAAAGAAGGAAACTTGATACAACCCCTGTGTCGACCCGTTTTGCCAGGGTGACACAATATGCAATTTACCTACATGAATTTAGAGGAGGCTCGACTCAGTAGTGGGTCTGTTATGGGCTTAACCGACAAAACGATGATACGTTCAGAAAATTCTCCTTACACGGGAAATCGGCCGAAACCAAGGTCGTAAATATCGTCTTTCAATTTATAAATCCGTCTTTCGGGGTCTGTATTCCAGAGGTCTGAAAGATACCCAAACGGTCGAACCGCCGTTTTCAAACTTTTCTTTTATACACGAACCTATTCATTCCTAATCCTGTCTATTATTGAGGCTGTCCATTTCAACGAAACGGACTGAAGATATTTTTCGTTGATGTATATCGTGGAAAGGCTTTGTGAAATGGATTTTGCGATAAGTCTCTTGACTATATAAATCTATTATGATAGAATAAAGACGTTATAAGAATTGTGAATACGTCTTTCAATTGATATGGACGTATGATATTTAAAAAGCCACCACAAATAATAATAGGAAGTATTGGCATGCAAATATAGATTTCGTTTTTAAAATGTAATAAATAAATAATAAGAATGATTCCGTTTTCATTTATACTAAACTAATACTATACCTACAGAAAAGGGCTGTTACGTATTTACAACTTACCCGTTGATTCAATAGAAAATGCTGTAAAGACAATGGATATAAGTGCGAAGTTAAATGTAAAAGAATTTAAATGGTTACATAATAAAAGAGGTAACAAATTCCACGACTTGGGTACAGGGATACAGGGTTACCTGTATCCGTTTCTTGAACTTTCTTAATACAAAATGCACTGGTTTGTTAGCACATTGCAACATTTTTTTTAACAAAAAATGTAGCATCGAACATGAAACGAAATAAGCATTTGAAACTCACTTAAAATGACACAACGTTAATTAGGATACCCAAGGCATTCATGCATATAATTATGAACTATGTACTACACGTTATCTCTATCTTAATCATCACTATCACTACATATCACTATCACTACATATTATAAAACAAAGTCGCTGTCGTCTGTCCGTCCCTATGTATGCTTAAATCTTTAAAACTACGCAATGGATTTTGAACCGTTTTTTAATAGATAGAGTGATTCATGGGGTAGGTTTATATGTATAATACAAGCATAATATTGTAGAGAAACACTGATAAATTTAGATGTTCATCATTCCACGCGTGCGAACCTGGAGCGGGTCGCTAGTTAATTAATTTAAAAACGAAATATCTGCTTTAACGCCAAATCTTCTCATCCAATATTCCTCAGTGCCTGAAGACAAAATGTTTGAACAGTGCGTGTTGCGAGTTGCGGTAGAGATTATGCTCGGAGTTACTCTACGTGATAGAATCAGAATTGAGGAAATCCGTAGAAGAATTAAAGTGACTGACGTAGCTAGAAGGATTGCACAGTTGAAGTGGCAATGGGCAGGCCACGTGGCCCGAATAACGGATGGCCGTTGGGGCATCAAAGTCTTGGACTGGCGTCCACATATGGGAAAGAGAAGCGTGGTAAGACTACTAGGTGGACGGACGACCTTGTGAAGGTCGCTAGGAGTCGGTGGATGCGGTCTGCACGAGATCGTGCATTGTGGAAATCTTTGTGGCAGAATGTGTTTACGTCTACTATTATAGAAATATCCATTGAATAACGCCGCACTTTACCCTAAAGCTTTGATTTTCCTGATATTAACACGAAAAGTTACTTTCATGGGGGAAGCCCAGTTCCTGAACGATTGTATTATTTCCATTGACAAATATAAGCCTCACTTTCTACGTAACAATTTTTCAAAATGTGTATTTTATGTTTGCTTGGAAGTTGCTTGACATTTCGACTATCACCATAATGTGAACACACCTGAGATTTGCCAAAATGGTGGAGCGAAAAATTGTCCGTCCAGTTTTAATGCTGTCATTTGGACAGCCGGAAAGGTCCACTTTTTGCATGCCAGTTTTTCCGCCAGAATAATGTGACATTAATAAGTCTCACCTCCCTTAAAGGGGAGATGTCACGTACGAATTTGGGTCAGCGCTCACACCCATGTTGGTTTGATAAAATAATTAGGGCAAAACGGCGAATTAAACCCTAATACAGCTGGGTTGTTCATCTGGTTGTCGTTTCTAATTATGTGAGAATTGTTTAATTTGCAGTAATGATTAAATTATTTTTAACGGTTTTTAATGTGTAAAGTGTTACAATTATAATATGTTGACTACATATATTATGTAGAAGAAATGAATTTGTATTTTAATTATATACATGTGGGTACATGTAATTATTTTATAATAAAATAAAAATAATATGTTTATAGAAAATTGGCTTAAATTTTGACCTCACCGCCCGACCTTTTGACCGCTTGACGGAAGGTGAAGATAAGGTCTGTTTACTTTGGCCTACTCCGACAAATACTATCTCTTTCTCTATTTCGACTATCTCAGACTCCTCAAAATGAGCAGAATTCATTTATTAAACCAAAGTGGTAGGATATCGGCCTAATATATATTGTAATTTCCTTTTGTCGGCTCTTTGCTTTTACCCTGAGAATGGAATGAGGTGGTGACACTGTGTATTCTAAATCCGTCACCACATGGACGGCACCTCGCTACGATAGAGGATTAAACCAATTGCCTATTTGCTGTAAAACTTTATTTGTACTAAAGTGAATAATGTCCGTGTGGTGACGGATTTAGAATACATAATGTCACCAACCCATACCATCTTGATGGTGTCGTAAGAGGCAACTAAAAGAAGAGAAGGAAAACTTGATATAAACCCTGTGCCAACCCGTCTTGCCGGCGTGGCACAGTATGCTAATTTCCCTCCATGAATTTGGAGGAGGCCCAACTCAGTAGTGCGTCATTTATGGGCCAAAACGACGATTAATGAAGAAGTAGTAAAGTAATATAAGACACATCTTACTCAGATTACGTACATCCTGAGTTTTACACTAAAATAATACTTATAGTTTAAGCAATATAGTTCCGAGATAGTCTGTAATAAAGCGCTGGGTTAGGATTTAACGCTCGCAGTTATAGTGCGGGTTTGGTTTATGTCCCATGTAATGTTATTTGTGTTCTACACATGTCAATGATTGAGAAATGTTTTGGTCGGTAACATTTTGGGGACATTGAAACAGCCGCCATAATGTTTCTATTAAAAACGCGAATTTCCTAGTCATATTGCTTAAGATAATTTTCGTTTTGGAATAAGGCTATTTTTTCTTTCAGTTCTTAACACAGCTTTAATTAGAGATTGGCCAAATGAGGTTTAAACCGAACTTCTCCTTTCTTGAAGTTAGTGTGTATTACGTTTTTTAGAAAGTCAAAGAAAATTAAGGGTAGTAAAAAGAAATTCATTTTGCTCTTTAATTTGTTAGGCAACAAATTACAATACATACTTCTTCATACATAAATACATCAACATCTTCTTCTTTCATAAATTTCATTGAGGTTGCCACCATTCACCTGATTTGGCTGACTACCAGTATTTACCCGGAGTGATTGCCATCTGCTCTCGGCGATCCATTTCGAGTGTCAACCGGTAATTATTTGTGATGACCAGAGTCGTCAGTTTTGACTAAGTGTAACGCCTGCCATAGATAGTGGAATGGCAGCCGAGAACCCTCCGATACCCTCCGAAGCAAGGAAGAGGTCCAGATATTACAATTGACGGACACCCATCCCACACCCAGTAGAGGTACACGTTGCTTAAACTACATAACTATAAACTTAAGCATAAAAAGTCTCCTTATCTTCTTACACAGAAAATAGCTGATCACCTCAAATTCTTAGTAACAAATCAGTATATGCTATTTTATCCGAGTAAAGTCCCAAGACGGTGGAGATAAGTGCGATATCTGATCGGAGCTAAAGGGGCGAGAATGAATGCCCGATCTTCAGAATCTCGTAATGGACGGAAGCGACACAGTGAGTACAAACCGCCGTTTGTCACATCACTAATGGTCTGGAAAATCGTGGGAGTCCCGTTTTCTAACAACGCTGGAATAAAACCCATAGATTGAATGGGAATAACGCGTAATATATTACAGGGAAGGGTCTGAGAAATGCCATATATAATAATTGGTGATGCTAAAAATGTATTTATTATTATTCGCCATTTGATATACACAACGGGAGCGTATACATACATATAGAAAACACAGTGTTCTGTGTCTACAAAATAATTAAAATCAATAAAATCGTATTTGAACTTAGAGTAATCTCGATAATAGTAAAGATCTCTACTCTCTACTGTAGATCTTTAGTGAAAATATTAACTAAAATTAAATCATCTCAATAACCATATTCAAAATACTGAAATGACACTACATAAAAATTAATTGCCAAGACAGAAAGTTAAAATATACAATATATTATGACTTTCTGTACCTATTAATATTATGAGGAGGTCGATTCTTGTATCGATTTTTGGGTTTCCTGGCTGTGTTGGCCTATATGTGCTTTAATAAAGCTTTTCGCCGTATATCGTATTCATAAATCGTGACTGATTAGGGAATTTACTCTCAGATTTCTGTATTTTAATTTAATTTTCTTTCGTTCCCGGCTACCTGGTGTCTGTTCTGGTCTAAACTAATAATTACCGACTGTCCCACAGAGAGCAATAACTCCGTGTAAATATTGGTAGTAGCTAAACTAGGATAAACTGGCGCCGACGGCAATGAAATTGGAAAAAAAGGCAAGAAAGATGAAGATGTAATAAATATTAGAGTTTGACAGAAATACGTTTACATTTGGGATAAACTATAACTTTGGAATTCGACATAACCTCGTTCATTTGGCACAAGCGGGCAACTTACAGTGTTTTGGCTGAAATTAAAAGCGTAGCTGTAATAAATACTAAAATGAAACCGAGTCTTTTTACAGAGATTTATTAACACAAGTTATTTATTTGACTTAGTATATAAATTAACCTGTGGTGACGGATTTAGAAAACATGGTGTCGCCACCCCACTTTGTTCTGAGTAGGTCGTATGCACTGACAAAATGAAAGGATAAGGCCGAAAACCTAGCCGCAAGAGAAGGAAAACTTGTTATCAAACTCTATGCCAACCAGTCCGCCCAACGTGTCATTTTGAAACCCCGATAAAAAAGGGGCATTGGTCCTAAGCAGGTGGCCTCCCCCAGTTACATGGAGGTAAATTAGCCTACAATGTCACGTTGGCCAGACAGGTTGGCACAGAGTTTTGTATCAAGATTTCCTTCTCTCGCTACATAGGCCCTGATTTATCCCTAAAGGGAAAAATTAAGGCCCTTAGCCTTAGCAAAGCCTTAGCCACAAAAACATTAGGGTTTACTGGTGTTTTTTTTATATCATTTACTTATTTCTTTGTGTTGCTATGTAAAACTGCAACATTTGTTCCTTGAAGAAACATTTACATAAGAAAATATAGAATTTAACGTAAGAACGCATATACACACACACACCCACACACACACACACACTACACCGAAAATATGGTGCTACCATTCTCTCTTCCCAGTAATTCCGGGTTAATGTTGTTTAGTACTACGTTTTCTAAATCCGTCACCACAAGGACTTAAAATGTTCAGTTTTTGTTATTATTTGGTGGTTTCTAAGCTCGTCTTTATCTTTTTATACTTTTTAAGTCCATTATGCCACTGGGGAAAGCTCTCCACGGATTTAAGCCACTCTAAGACCGCCCACAGGAAGGACGTGTCGTCTCCACATCCGGCGCACCGAAGGGAATTATTGTAATAGCAGCAGACAGGGCCCATTCCTCTATGGTAACTGGATATTTTAGACTTTAAGCACATTTTGTTCTGAAATGCACGTAATATGTAACCACATAAGGTTGATATATGGTCATCACGATAGTCCCAATGAGATAGAGGTAAATTAGCCTTTTATACGAAAATACCCAGCTGGGTTGGTTGGTTTTGTATAGTCTTCCTAGGTTCGGGGACGGTTAATCCGTGTGGTTTAGAATACGTAGTGTCACCAACCATTTCATCCTGAGGGTGTCGTAAGTGCCACCAGAAGCAAATGTCAAGGCCGATAATAACCAGGCTACAAGATAAAGAAAACTTGATACGAAACCCTGTGCCAACCCGTCTGGCCAGCGTGGCACAGTAGGCTAATTACCCTCCATTTTGTTGGAGGAGGCCCGACTCAGATAAGATATATTTATTTATAGAAAGATTAGACTATTGTCTTAGATTGGTAAGTACCTTTTTTGGTTACGCTGGGGAAATGCTCATTGCAAACCACTGCCCCGCAGGGATGTAGTCGGTGGTTACGTGCGAAGATACAACTACAAATAAAACGTCTGGTTTGGGACGCCACAGGTTTGCGAGAACGTACTCCACTGTTGTGACATTCTGAGTAACTGGTACGGCCTCGCAGAAGGAAGACACATTGCGGCTTTCTAGTCCTCGGATTAGCGCGGACCCGCACCGACACTGTGTGCCGCTATTCGTCTGGTCTCTCCCTGTGGGCTCGGCCAGCATGGGTATGGCCAAGCCCACGGCTCCAACGGATCTTGAAAGCACGCAAGTCGCCTCCCCACGGTAAGGTAGCACAGTTAAGGGAGATGGTACTGATAGATCTAGAATGGCAAATAAATAAATTAATATTTATTTTTCTATTTCAATTGCTTTTTGAGCCAATTTTGGTTCATGCTATTTATTACTATCTAGTCCGTGTGATGACGGATTTAGAATACATAATATCACCACCCCATTCCATCCTGGGGGTGTCGTAAGAGCCGACGGAAGGAAATGACAAGGCCGAAACCTAGCCTTACCGGTTGACACTCGAAATGGATCGCCGAGAGCAGATGGCAATCACTCCTGGTAAATACTGGTAGACAGCCAAATCAGGTGAATGGTGGCAACCTCAATGAAATGTATGAAAGAAGAAGATGATGATGTATTTATGTATCAAGAAGTATGTATTGTAATTTGTTGAACAAAATGAGCAAAATGAATTTCTTTTTATTACCATTAATTTTCTTTGACATTCTAAAAAACGTAATCATTACATAGTATAAAACAAAGTCGCTGTCGTCTGTCCGTCCCTATGTATGCTTAAATCTGTAAAACTACGCAACGGATTTAGATGCGGTTTCTTTTAATGGATAGAGTATTTAAAGAGGAAGGTTTATAGGTATAATACATGCATAATTGCAACCGGGCGAAGCCGGGCCGGGTCCCTAGTATACACTAAATTCAAGAAAAAAGAAATGAACTTATACTAAACTATTTTACTAGTAATCAACCCATAAATGACCCACTGCCGAGTCGGACTTCCTCCCATTATATGGAGGGTAATGAACCTACTGTGCCACTCAGATGGGTTGGCACAAGGTTTTAGAATACATTGTGTCACCACCCTATTTCGTCCTGAGGGTGTCGTAAGAGCCGACGGAAGAAAATGACAAGGCCGAAACCTAGCCGCAAGAGAAGGAAAGCTTGATACGCCACCCTGTGCCAACCCGTCTGGCCAGCGTGGAGTAGTACTCCCCATGTAATGAGAGGAGGCTCAATTCAGCAGTGGGATAAGTAATAAGTAGCTAACTTATATTTAATCCCAAACCTAATTTTCCCCCTATTTTTGATGCATTAGTTTCACATACCGCCAGGAAAAGTAGCCGCATAAATAACTCGAAACGTCCAAAAGAAAGTATCACGTACGGAGAACACGACGTCACTACCTAAACGGCTGCCGACTGTAGTGGTCGCGTAATAAATAAAAAAGGCGATTTACAAAATCCCAACATGACTCCCCGGATTTATGCAGTGCCCAGGGGCTTGCGAAGTTGTCCTTGGGGGTCATCAAAATTCTCCCTTCGCGCGGACGATTGAATGTTATAACCCGTGAGAAGCTTTACGTGTACCGGCGTGTGTTCCTCTTCTTACCTACACCTAAGTTGTGGTAGTTATCATCATAATCATCTGTTGGGGAACAAATCCTATCAGACAAGTTCTAAGTTTTAGTAATTTTTAGAGTATCTACTTCTTCTTCTTCTTAAATATAAAAATGACGAAGTTTTGCCTCCGGGGACTCTTCTGTCCTCAGTTGTTGCCTTGAGAGCCTTAAACTACCGCTAGCAGCGTAGGCTCGGCCAGGCCGGCGGGCCATGGCTGCCACTGGCAATGGACGCGCAGTATGGTGATGGGTTTGGCCTCAGGGACTCCTATCTCCTTTTTCCTTTGGCGGCATTAAACTGCAAGGCGAGGTTATCTGTATTTAATTCTCTAGTTACGATAAAATCGTGAACAGCTGAACAATATTTCAAGGAAAAAAGTTTCTTTAATTTTACTGAAATTTTATACACAGCACAGCAAAGCACTATCGACTTTTTTGTTATAGACATAAGGTGTGATATAAGTGAAACTAAAGTTTCACCCTGTATACAATAACACTATATCTCCAGTAAATCCTGTTAGTGAAGGTGCAGTTACAATGTGATCGCAACTCAACCTCATGCATTAAGTATGATACAGTAATTCACTCTTAGTATTACTATTCTCGCCCCTTTATACGGTCGGTTTATACTTTAATATGAGCAGTCTGTTGAATTACACGGATGTTCGCTATTACAAAATATACTAACTGCTTTGTGCATACCAGTTTAAAGGTTTTAATGTGTGTTCTTTACTTGTATTTTCTCGGTGTCCTGAATCTTTAACTTCTTATCTAAATAGCTGTTGCTATAGAAACAAAGCATATTGGATTCTGTCTCACAGTTTTTAAGACTTAAAAAATAAGATGTTCTTAATTTGGTTAAGTATATATTTTTTTAAGTTTTGTTTCTGTATTTTGGTACTTTCATTTGTAAACCGATTTGAACAGTTTCGATATCACATGGTTGGTTATTATGCGCATTTAGTGCCTACTTTAAAGTAGGTTTCTATTTTTGTTGATTTTTTTAAGGTGAAAATTAGTAGCTTATCGTCCGAAATCTAGAAGAACCCGACGTCGTAACTTAGTGTAACCGTTCCGACACTTCTGTTAGTATCCAGATTCTACTATAAATATTCTATTAAAAGATATGTTTCTATTAAAAGAAGCTCGTCTTGTTGGTTTTGGGATTGCATGCGCCGACTTTGAATCACAGGCTCCTGGTTCGATCGGCTATAATAAAATCTAAACTAAAATCTATAATGGAATTCACACCAGCCTGGAGAAGTACAGAGTGTATGGGAATATGGTTCACTATTCAATAATATGAACAAAATCCCCATACCCACTAAACATTCCCTTGTCTGTCCTGATTGTGTCTCCTACCTATTACCTAGTTTAGTATTTAGGTAGCTATTTAAAACCACGTTCCATTTACGTTCTGAGAAGCTTCAATATACTATGAATATTATACAGTAATCTAGCGAGTCAGGCTTCCCCGTACATGCATTTAATATCACATGAAATAAAAATTGCAAACCTCGCTGCGGGCGTTCTAATATCGTCATAATAACGCTGTGGGTGAAACCGAACAACACTTATTTTTTCACATCAAACAATTTTGTGAAGCTCAATATCTGTTACCACTAAGTTATCCGCGTCACGTAAGCAATACACACAAATAATATGTGAAAGTTTGTTTGTAAATACGATAAAACTTTATTTATGAGATATTTGTGGCGGGTTCTCGTACGTCGGCTGTTTGTACGGTTCGTGGAAATCACAGTGAGTTTTATGAAATCGTTGTGTACATTTAGTGTACTGTTGGAAATGATGTCGTTTTTGACAAATTGTCGTTTGATGACTGTTGAAGTTCGTGGAACGGAGAATCGATTTTGTTAGAATGGTTCGATTAGTAGATTTGATGGATTGAAGTGTACATAAACTGTTGATATTATATAAACTAATAATATTATAAAGCTGCAGAGTTTGTTTCTTTGAACGCGCTAATCTTAGGAACAACTTGTCCGAATTTAGTGTTGGATAATCCATTTGTCGAGGAAGGATATAGGCAATTTTTTTTTCGAAAGATTAAAAGCCATCGCCTCGCTGTGGGTGACACAGCGGGGAGCAGCTAGATAAGTAGGTAATAATTATTTTCAAAAGATGTAGGAGTTTGTTTTCATTATAACATAGTTTAGACCGCCATTAAAGCCGTTTATTAAGAAATTGTAGAGATCTGACTAAACACTTGGTTATATTTTTATTTTCTTTTTTTTATTAAAAAGGAAACCCCTGAACTGGCTTGGCGGCCTGAGGGCAGTTTACAAACATGTAATTCACGAACACAATTGACACTCCAACTCAGAGCAAGTACTTCTGGTTTAGACAAAGACACTTGCCCGACCCCGGAATCGAACTCGGGATGCAAATGCAGCACATCCGAACCCTGGCCAACGATTGAATGATAAATTTTATTTTACTTTAACATGTTAGTTATTTTTCAGTCAATAAACATATTATACTGCCGGTGCTCGTTTTGTAAAGAGCCAATTTAGAGGCCTGTTAGATTGAACTAGATTAAGTGACGATTGACCAATATTCGGTTCTGGATTTCACGGGAAATTAGCACTCCGAAATAATAAACGTGCCGACAATTACTCAAAGTCACTTTGATGCCACATATAAATGACGCATTCTATTTGCAGGATTTGAATATTTCTGCCACATTAGATGTTATTGTTCCGTGTGGTGACGGATTTAGAATACATAGTGTCACTACCCCATTCCAACCTGAGGGTAACGTAAGAGCCGACAAAGGGAAATGACTGGGCCAAAAGCCCAGCCGCAAGTGAAGGGAAATTTGATACGAAACCCTGTGCCTATGTTTCCTATTATCGGCTATTACGACACCCTCAGGATGGAATGGGGTGGTGACATTATGTATTCTAAATTTGTAACCACACGGATAGCATTTGAGGCTGCTAGTCATTAATTAAATATTTTTGCTACCTTTTTATGGAAAAAAACCTACTTTGCAAACGGCCTCAAGTGTACCCAATTTACCACGTGTGTTTTCAGCGAGATCCAAGACCGAAAGGGTTCTTAGTACAGCTATATTTAGTATAATTAAATAAATAACCACTAGGCTGCGGCCGCGAATAAATGTTCTCCAAAATTATTTATTTCTTACGTGATAGTATTATTTGCAGCAACGAGTAAATAAGCGTTTTATAAAAAATCTATAACCCCACAACAAACAGTGAGGAAATTGAAAAAGCTCTGAACGGCTCTAAGTCGAAGCTATTAAGCCAGGCGAGACTTAATGGCCTTAATGTATACTGGGAAGATCTCAATTACTTGCGCTCCTAGTTTGCTGTCCTTGTCCTGACTTACTAGTCTTTTGAGGTTATGAAATTTTAAATTAGTTTATTTTCAATACTAAACTGACAACTTAATTGACACCGACGTTCATTAGGTTTTGATGATGGTAGCTGGACTGCCTTGTTGGTCTTTGGGTCAGCACGGTCTAGGGTTCCTCTTCGACCGTGCCACCTTGTTGTGGTGAGGGGGCTTGCGTACCTTTAGGATCCGGTGGGGCCATACCGGCTCAGGGCAACACAACTTTTGAACCTACACTTTTTTCACAATACCTCAAAATTTATTTTTAAAGTTCAACTAACCAAGTTTTTGGGATTTTATTTTTATCATAAACATTATTTTTTCACGAAATTCGGTGAATTTCTATGTCCCAAATATGTTTTTTTTTAATTTAAAATATTCATTTTTCACCTTATTTTGACTTATTACCGAAAAAGCACCCTGCTTTTCAAGCGTCAAAATTTCGGCTTTTTTAGGAAAGTCGATGTGTTTTTTGTTTCTTGAAATCTCTTATTTCTGATAATGTAAAAATGTATTTAAATTACTATGGTAAATGTTCGCAGAAAATACAAAGAAAAGTTTTGGGAGCTTTAAAGCGTCTATAAAGCAAAATGGCCGCCGGAAAGTATTTAGGAGTATTGACGATTTATTTTTTAACAATATTGTCTAAGACATACGTGAAAATCAGCCAGGAAAGTAAGTAATGATTTTATATACCTTCATCACCTAATAGGTACCTGGAAATTGGCCGTTTGCCCAAGCTAGCAGGTAGGCATGCGATCGTAGTACCTACATACTAACATTACTCAATCGTCCACATTTCGTCCGTCAGAAAATACGTGGTGTCTGGCGGCCCTGGGTTCTTGGACTAAAATAACAACACACACGACATTATAAATTCAATTAACAACAAAATTACGTAGAAACTAGTTTAATTGGCAGCCTTACTGATAAAGCCAACCTTCTAGGCAACTATTATCAAAAGATTTCCCAAACATTACAATAAAGACACTATTTTGCTACAAATCACTAAGAAGTTCGTTTATCATTGCTCTAATAGAGCCGCGTAATGGTTGCGGGTCACGGACAAGCAATATGTCACACCATTATCACAGACCGTAAACCACAAGCGTTATAGCTCGGTCACATACTGTTAAAGGGATTTAACCGTAAACGCCTTAATGATTGGAAATCTGAACTAAGTACATTTTTATAGTGAATTTTCATCATGGTTGATGATTATAAATAAAAATTCAAGCCAACTGAGTTTTTTTATATTCTATTTAGAATACATAGTGTCACCACCCCGTTCTATCCTAAGCTTGTCGTTAGAGCCGATAAAAATAACAAGGCCGATAACCTAGCCGTAAGAGAAGGAAAGCTTGTTACGAAATCCTGTGGTAAGCCGGCCAACTTGGCACAGTAGGCTGATTACCCTCCATGTAGTTGGAGGAGGCCCTATTTCGCGGTTCTGGGGATTCCTCTGTCCTCAGAGTTGCCACGGAAGCCTTAACCTGCCGCGACACACGGCATGGTAATGCAGTGGAGTGCGGCCAGGCGTTGAGGCCAGGGCTGCCACCACTTCGCGCGTTCACAGCTCCCTATCAAAGCTTGGGGCCCGTTTGTATAAGCGGGCTAGGACCCCATCAGAGTAGCGGAGCATGCTCCCCAATGGGGAGTGAAACCCGTGGCCCTTTTTTTGGGCAGTTGAGGGACACCGTTGTTTTTCGTGGGTAGGTTGGGGCGCAACTACCATCTTTCCGCGCCCCGGAGTCCCACATAACCCGGCTGGCGTTCAGCGGTCGGTTATCCATGAGGATTTCCAAAGTAAAAAAGGCCCTATTCAGCGTTGGGTCATGTATAGGCTGACAAGTAGCATAGTAGATATTTATCTGTCAAAAACAATTAAAGTTCTTCTTAGATGATAACTGCGTCATTGCAAACCTGTGGCGTCCCAAATGAAACGTGTCAGGCTATGCGTGTTCCCTAGTCCCACATAACCGCCCATTTCACCCCCGAGGGGCGTTGGTATGCATCAAACATTTCCCTATTAAGTCCAACAAAACGGCATGTACTGTCTGTTTTAAAACATGTGCTGAGTCGTGCCTCCTCCAGTTACATGGAAGGTAAGCTGGCCAGACGGGTCGGTACAGGGTTTCATGTCAAGTTTTCCTTCTCTTACGGCTAGGTTATCGGGCTTATCATTTCCTTTTGTCGGCTCTTATGACGCTATGTATTATAAATCCATCAACACACAGCCTTATACGAATACATGTATTGTATGAAAAACCACCAATCATCAAGAATCATTTGTACAACAACAAGTAACAAGTTTTCAGTGTGCTTTAAGCACCTATCCCAAATTGGCGTTGAGTTATTTATGGGCCAAGTTAAATGATAAGGACAATGAGGTATATATTCTACGTTTTGTTAATATGTACGAGTATCTCTTATTTTTGTCTTCCAAATTAATTACACTTTCCTGCACATACCTTCACAATATAATCAATAAGTCCTCAATCAAACGAGACCAAGATACAAATCTTTTCCAATAAAACCTTATTTTCGTCATTTGCGTGGCGGAACAGCTCCTGATTGAATACCGCTGGTTCCTTATATATTTTTCAGGAAAGTGGATAAAATTATGTCGAGTTGAGTCCATTACGGGCAGGAAGAGTCGAAAACTTCCTCGAAACCGGAAATGAAAGAAACTGGCGTTGGCGGGTAGCCTAGTACAGAAGCTATACATTTTCCTCATAGGTATCTTGTTACCGTCAATCCTTCGGCTGTACATTCCAGAATGTTCGAGAAATTCAGGTAAAATACTTCAATATGTGTGACATTAAGTCACACATATTGAAGTACACCCGAATTTCTCGAGTAATGATTATTAATACCTGATAGAAGAGGGGTGTTATATGTTTGACGTGTCTGTGTGTGGCATTCTAGTGCTTAAACAATGAAGCGAGGCTTTTTATGTGAAATGTAGGGTTTTCAACAGTAGTTCTTAGATGTTTAATCAAAATTACAAGGCTTGCTGATCGGGATTTCCTTGAATCATCGTTATAATCTATACAGGGTGTAACACAATCTCTACAGCCATAAGGAAAAAAAATGTTAATAAAACTTACTAGGTCAGTTGTATTATCGATTACTCAGAAAAAAACAGACCTATTAATTTTTCATAGAATTTAGTGTCGGCGAGTACATCACTCACCTTCGCTGAGGACATAGTGGTAAAGGCTGAGGCCTCACTACGATAATCGATGGCCCCTGTCGAGCCTCCGAACGAGTCCGCCTTACGATGAACGAGGAGAAAACTAAGATCATGTCTAATAGCCATGTTCAAGCCACTCCTGTCGAAATCGGAGGTTCTATCCTCGAAGTTGTTGGCCATTACATTTACCTGGGATACACTGACAGTTACATAAGTCCAACTTCGAGAAACAGGTTAATCGTCGGTTCCAACTCGGCTCGGCCCAGTCGAGTTGGATCCGACCATTTGGTTTGGGACGCTGCGAAAGATCCTTTCGTCCAAAATACCGCAGTGTTTGAAGACAAAAGTCCTCGATCAATGTATGTTGCCAGTGATGACATATGGAACCGAGACGTGGTCTCCTGGTCACTATGGGTCCATCAGAAAGCTCAAAGTAATCCATAGGGCAATGGAGAGGCCTATATAATACTAATACTAGCCCCATCTCTCTTTAATCTATATTGCGCAGACATGGTCGCCACCATCAAACACTGCCGGCACCACATATACGCAGATGACGTGCAAATTTACATCTCATGCAAACCTCAGGATTGTGTAGCTGCAGTAAATGCAATCAATGAAGACCTAGAAAGCTTGGCAAGGTGGTCCAGTATAAATTCTCTCAACCTCAACCCTCATAAATCTAAATATATTGTATTTGGCACTGACTCTCAACTAACTAAGTTGCAGGGTGCAGCAGTCTCGTCCCTTAAGATTATTATCTCAGGTCAGCAAATAGATCGTGTATATGAAGCCCGCAATCTGGGACTTCTAATGGACCCCTCCCTAAGATTTGAAAAATATACCACAGACTGTATACAGAATTGCTTCTACCGGCTGAAAGTACTTTATAAACTACGTCCGTTCCTTAGTGAACATCTCAGAATGCAGCTGGTAGAGTCAATTGTACTGTCAAAACTTAACTACATGGATACGGTAATTGGTCCAAGACTTTTAGCGAGCAGCGAAAGAAATTTACAAAGAGTACAAGCGGCTTGTAGTCGGTTCTGTTTCAACATTCCACCTCGAACACATGTCACACCCTTTCTTAATAAACATCAAATTTTAAAAATGAAATTGCGGCGGAAACTTCACCTGGCATGTTTGCTTTTTGGCGTTATCAGAAATAAGTGTCCGTCATACTTGTACACTAAAATAACATGGACCAGCCATCACCGTCAAAGCGAAGCGAGAAGCAATGCGCAGCAACTTGTCACCCCTTCACATAGGTCTGCATCCTTCCGCGGCAGTTTTAAATACGCAGCGTCGAAATGTTGGAATAACATTCCACCCCCCATCAGAAACCTGCAAAATATACACTGTTTTAGGCGCAACTTAAAAAAATTCCTACTTTTGCAACAAGTTAAATATGAATGTGTTGACATCAATTTGTCTATTTTGTAGTTCATTTCTTACTTAGCTTAATGGTGGTATTATACATTGCTATGATCGACGTTGCATCACGACCTTCTTCCTCTACAATAAATTACAATACACTAGCTGCGCACCGCGGTTTTCACCCGCGCTTACCGTACATTTATCGTTATATTCTGGGTATTTCACACACTATCGTTAAAAATTGTGGCCTGTGTATTATTTTTGATGATCGTTGTAAAGTTACATCAAAATTTGTTCGGTGGTGTTTAGCGTGAAACAGTATCAAACAGGCTTAGAAATTTTCACGTTTATATTATTAGTAGGATTGCACTGTGTGTGTTTCTTTTTTTATTATTATGATTACCCTAGATTTACCTGCATTTAATTTCAGATATATATATATTGTATAATATATTATAAGTATTTCTTTTCTTATTTGCCTCTTTTTTCTCCGTCTTATGTTACTATTGTTGTTAATGTACAGTACCCTCGCCCGGGAGTCATGCAAGGGTTGCTATCTGAAAACCAGTGCTGGGTGCTCCACACCTAGCTTATGCTGAGATGGTGACCTTTCGGCAAGGCACACAGACCCAATTTATTTTCTAGTTTTTATTACTTTTTACATTTTTTTCTTTGTTTATGTTTGTGTGGTTGGTGGTTAAGTATTTGGTGCAATTCCGCTTTGCTATGCGTGCTCGTTATTAATGTATATCTATGTGGTGATAGAACACTTGTCAAACACGTATAGCGAACATAAATATTTGCATACAAATGGCGTGCGCTAGAAGTCATGTGGAGTTCATGCACAAACATCCGAGCTTCAATGTTGTAACCAAGCTGTGTTGTCCTGTGTGCTTTGTTGAATAAATGTGTTTTCTTTCTTTCTTTCTTTCTTTCTATTCTCGGAGTTTCCCTGCGAGATTGAATAAAAAATGGAAATGGAGATACGCAGGCACACCAGAGTTACCGACGTAGCCCACAGGCTTGCCAAAATTAAGTGGCAGTGGGCTGGGCACATAGGTCACAGGACTGACGCCTGATGGGGCAGAAAAGTTGTCGAGTGGCGACCGCGTTCCGGAAAGCGCAGTGCTGGTAGGCCTCCCACACAGTGGACCGATGAACTGGTCAAGGTCGCCGGAAACCGATGGATACGGGCGGCTCAGTACCGGCTTTTGTGGAAATCCTTGGGGGAGGCCTATGTCCAGCAGTGGACGTCGTTTGGCTGAAATTATTATGATGAATGTCTACTTGAAAAATGAGCCCACAGAAGCTCAGAAACATTATGAATATTACTAAGCTTTTAGGATAATAATAATGGAGGCTATACTAAGGGCTGGTTCTGAAAAACATTGATATCTGACTCATGCTTCAAGATAGAAAACCATTTTAAACACGGATTTGTTTCTTTTGATTAGCTCTAAAACTTCACTCTGATATAGGGGTTTTGCTGCACCTTGTGGTGTCAATAACATAATATTAAAATTATCTCAATTCCAATAAGATTTCAGAAAAGCTTCTGCCGTCAGTGCTGGTATAGTGGTAGCGAAGAGTATGTAGTTTCTGTAGTTTTTTTGCAACTGTTACAATCGTCATCATTGTCATCATATTAGTCCTTAAATGACCCACTGCTGAGTCTGGCCTCCTCCAATTTCAAAGAGGAAAATTAGTCTACTGTGTCACGCTGGAAAGACTAGATGGCACAGGGATTGTATGAAATTTTCCTTCTCTTGTGGCTAGGTCCTCTGGTTCTTGTTCCTTTATTTATCTATAATATGTATGTATTTACAAAAAAAAAATGTTTATCATCCATCTCGTTACCATAACACAAGCATTAAGTTGCTTAACTTGGGACGAGATGGCGTTGTGTGAAATGTCCAAGAATATTTATTTCAAAAATTTCAAATATTATTTAGTTTGAGTATACTCCTAATCAGAGTCGGAGGTAACATAAAAATAACAAAATACAAAGTAACTAACATGTATCTGAATCCTTAAAAACATGCCCAAATTCAAATATCTCTAGTAACTTTGCAGGACGTTTCTTCCCAAAAGAATATGGAGACAAACATTTAAAAATTCACATCAGAACGTTTTTCAGAGCGTGACTAATAGGTGTGCGTCATTGAACAGAAAACTTGAAAGGAAAAAAAATACGCGGCAGCTGTTTCAATGAAAAATAAAGTGTCATTAATCATCACGATGAAAAGAAGGTCCTGCGACAAATACCTTCCTACGAGGGCCCCGTATGTTTGTATATTTGCACGTATGCGTCTCACTAACAATACGGTCAGTGGTAACTATAGATATTTGCACGTATTTTTTTAATTTAATATTATTTACTAGGTTTTAACTACATACTTTTTAGAAACTATTCGTAGTACATTTTCTGTCTCTTATTATTTTATACTTAGAGTGTATATGAATATAGTCCTTGTGGTCACGGATTTAGAACACAGAACAGCACACTGAGGGTGTCGTAAGAGCCGACAAAAAGAAATAACAAGGCCGATAACCAAGCCGCAAGAGAAGGAAAATTAGAATAGAAACCCTGCGCCAACCCGTCTGGCCAGCGTGGCACAGTAAGCTAATTATCCTCCATGGAAATGGAGGAGTGCTGACTCAGCAGTAGGTCATACCTATATTTTATTTAAATATAGTAAAGTATTAATAAGCATACAAAAGCAAACCTTAAATAAGGAATATTAGCATGAAAGTACAGTTTTATTAGAAGAATTGCACGTTCGATAAATTGTTGAAAGAACTAAAATATAACCTTGGTAAAAGATGACTATGTTAACGAATATTAATTTTGCTTTAAACGCAAGCTAAAGTGGTTGCGTGGCAGCAAATTTCAGTGATCTATAGTTTAGACACGGCAGCTAATTTACAGTTCAAGTTAAACCATAACTTTTAGTAGCTGACGCGGAGTTTGCGAGGTATACCTTCTACCATTGGTTAGCTCTGTGGGAAAATCGCTTTGATAGTCTTAGCATGTAACTAAGAAATAGCTTCTGTGACTAAAAATATGTACTGGGTTATTAGCTTTATTAAATGGTTTTTTTTTTCAGAAAGAAACAAATGGTCATCCGTAATGTTATACGAGAGTTGTCTTACTTTAATATTATAAACCTGAAAGTTTGTAAGTATGGATGGATGGATGGATGGATGTTTGTTACTCTCTCACGTAAAAACTACTGAATGGATTTTAATGAAACTTTACAATAATATAGCTTATACATCAGAATAACACATAGGCTACAAGTTGTAAAGATATTATGTGAATTACAACAATAGAAACAAGTCCAATTCAACATTTCTAATTGTCAAATTTTCGACCATATTAAACTATAGACAACATAACGTTTCGCTGTCAGTTGCGTTTTGTTAAAGTAGGTTTTATACGGACGGGATAAAAATCTCAGGTATCCTATGTCCAACTTTCTTTTTGTTTTAAATATATACTCGTATAATGCGGAACAAAGTTCGTCGGGTCAGCTAGTTTATAATATAGTCCGTGTGGTAACAGATTTAAAATACACAGTGTGACGACCACATTCCATCCTGAGGGTGTCTTAAGAGTCGATAAAATGAAATGACAAGCCTGAAAACCTAGCCGCAAGAGAAGGAAAATTTGACACGAAACCCTGAGCCAGCCCGTGTAGTTAGCGTGGCATAGTAGGCTAATTACCCTAAATGTAACTAATTGCTCAGCTCCGTATGTCATTACAGGGAGAACGTACTGGTTGAATACTTTCGTCTTCAGGCTCTGTGATTTTCAAATATTCTACAGATCTTAACCCAAGCGTCTTAGTTGCTGTGAAAATATTTACGGCCGTATTCATAATACACTGACCTGCAATACTAAGTATCACACTTTAAAAATTGCAATAACTTTTTAAGTACACAAGATATACTTTCGAAATAAAAAGGACTCGAACAAAAGTTTGTAGAGTTTGCTATAGTTACTTAGAAAGCTGATAACATTTGCTATAAAACGTTTTTTATTTTAAATTTCTAACTTCTGTAGTTTAAAAAAAATGATATATTAAAAGTGTAGTACTTGGTATTGCAGGTCAGTGTAGTTTGATAATAATCCGTTTAATAACTAAAGTTTAAATTAAATATGTTGCTGTTTCTTTCGCGTGGCTGTCCAATGACAAGGTCAGAGATATTTTTTAAACCTTAGATAAAATTACAGCTAATTAATAAGGCAGTTAGTACCTACTCTGGAATCAGGGCTGCTCCATTTTTATGAAGCATATTGAATTCTTGATGTAGTTTGGCATATAATTTTATTTTCTTATAGCTATGTTGCGTAGTGACATTTAAATCCTGTTATATATACAAAGCATGATCTCTCATGTTATATTATTAAGTCTGATATCACTTTGCATAAGGCAATAAAACCATGGAGTCGCGCCCTTTGCCTTATCTTCCGCAGGCAGACATGAAAAATATAGATCTGAAAAAAATTGATAGCAATTTATATGTTAAACATCGGCCTGAATGAGATATTCCGCATCTTGTACGCTCCCTGCATGATATATGTAGAGATGATCGTTATTTAAAACAGTCTTCTCAGGCGTCTAACATTTTTGTAATATTCTTGCTTTTTTAAATTGTGGAACAGAAATAACCGTTGTTATCTTATAATTTAAGTTAAATCGTAGACATAATGCAATGAGTAAAAGCACTATGATATATATTTTTAAAGGATGAGTATTATGTGTAATGTGTTTCCGTGTGGTGACGAATTTAGAATACACAATGTTACCAACTGATATCATGGGTAAGGAAAATAATCTTGTGTTGGTCTGGGGCCATGAAGCAATAGAAGGCAATAAAAGAACTGATGAACTAGCTAGGAATGGCTCGGAGGGCTGCTTGACCGCACCTGACCGCTAAACGTCAGCCGGGTTATGTGGGACATGTTCCGCGACCCTGACGGGGCCCAAGCTCGCCTGTAGAAGCGGGCCCCACGATCTAATGGGGAACTCTGGATGCTCCCCAACCCATCGAGAGGCACGTACGGGACATTGCATGTGCCTCAGGCAGCTGCCTGCCTAGCCGGCCTCCGCTGCTAGCGGCGGTTGCCCTGGCCCGCCTGCCTGGCCACCCTCCAGTGCTAGCGGCGGCAGCTTTGGCCCCAACGCCTGGCCGCCCCTCCACTCCTATCGCAGCGCCGTGTGTCTCGGCAGTTTAAGGCTCTCGAAGCAACTCTGTGGACAGAGGAGTCTCGGAGCCAAGAAAGGGAGCCAAGAACCACCACGCCTCTGTGTGCCGCTCTTCGTCTGGCCTCTCCTCGTGGGCCCGCCCGGCATGGGTGACCATGAGCCAGTATGGCCTCAACGAATCATAAAGGCACGTAAGCCCCCTACTACTAAAACGGTGCCAAAGAAGTATTACTTAAAGATGCTCATAAAATATTGGGCACAACAGTGTAGACACAACAGGAATGCGTCACTCAAACAAGTTCTTTGGCTCGACATAAGTTGGCAATTATAACAAACTCCACAATGCCCAACGGCACCGGATAAGGAGTATGAAAGGGAGCATATGGAGAGTACGGTGAGAGCATGGAACAAATGCTATGTATATGCAATGCATTGGCGGGAAAGTGAATTAGAAATAGGATTCTGGGTACGGATTCCGGGACTAGACGAATATATACTCGTACGGTTTAATCCATCATAACACTAATTGAGAGTGTTCTTGATGATGACAAACGTAAGTAGGATAGCTACAAACAAGTCAGGGGAAACACAACAGATCTCACAGAGAAACCAAACCCCTTGATATGATAAGAACCCATACTATCCTGACATGGGCATAAGAGGCGACTAAAGGAATGCAAGTGGCAGATTACCTAGCCGCACTAAAAGGAGAACTTGATACAAACCCTGTGCTACGTCTTGCAGTAGGCTAATTTCCCCTCCATGAATTTGGAGGAAACCCGATTCAGTAGTGGGTTATTTATGAGGTGAAAGGATGACGATAATTATACCATAGTCAGCACTTGTAGATTTAGAATACATACTGTCACCACCTCATTCCAGCCTGAGGTTGTTGTAAGAGCCGACTACAGGAGATGACAAGGCAAAAGAAAACTTACTTAGACAATGTGCCAACCTACGTGGCACAATAGCGGAGACGAGGCCCAATTCAGCAGTGACTCTCTTAAAGAAGACACTAAGCCGAATACGAAATTATGAAGAACAAGTTTATGAGTAAATAATTAAAAAGCAATATTTATGCTGCTATTATCCTAAAAGAAGGTGACGATTCATTTTATCTTTTCGAACTCGATAAAACTTGCTACGCTCCGAGCGGTTTAAGTTTCTCTAATTGATTATCGACATTGTTCTACAAAGTTCGCGGGGAAACTCAACACTTACTACAATTGAATCGTTGGGACAGAATCGTTTTAGCAAAACTTTTATTCGTTCCGTGTCGATCCGTTTAATTGTACGCTGGTTTTCGTGGCTTGTTATTATTGTGAAATGTAATTGTATGCGACATCGTCTGTTGATAGTTATTTTAATTATTTACTACTTTATCAACTCAGCCCATGACTGTCGAGCCTACTGTGCCACGCTGGCCAGACGGGTTGGCAAAGGGTTTCATATCCAGTTTTCCTTCTCTTACGGCTAGGATTTCAGCCTTGCATTTCCTTTGGTTGGCTCTTATGACACCCTCAGGATGGAATGGGGCGGTGACATTATGTTTTTTATATCCGTCACCACCCGGATACTTAAATATTTTCATCCCTTCTATTCGAAAAGTGTCGTTTTGTTCCTCTTTAAGCGGGAGAAAATCGAGTTAAAATAAAAGAGATACATTTGTTGGGTGTACAATAGAAACATAGATTATTCATATTTTTATACTACGTATTTCTTGTTAGTTACAGCATTAAAGGCTTATTTTATTTTATTTTATTTTAATTTTAAGCGGGAGCAAAGTAGCTCTTTTCTCTGCTACACTTTTTAGCGGGCTCTAATGAGATTTGAATTTGGAACATGAATCGTTTATTGTAATCGAACGCAAATTGTTTAGATTACTGGCTTTTGGCTGTACGGTGCGAGAGGGCGTGGCAACTAAAAAAAAGCGCGTGATTTACTTCCCAGTTCCTCGGTACGGCCTTTAAAGTATTTTGTAAAAATATAAATTTGTAACTGACCTGAAAAGGTCAATTACAAATTTATATTTTATTTGATACACTGGCGCAATTATGAAAATTTATTGTCTCTGTTTTATTTGGGATTGATATAGTTGTGGATTTTGGCTTCTGTTTTTATTGTTTCAGAACTCGACATAGAAATCTCAGTTTATTAAGCTTGTACCATATTAAACGATAGCTTCTTGAGTTTCACTGAAACTCATATTTTACACTATAAGTCTGTTCCAGGAAAACGTCGATTTCTTTCTCGTGCTTTAACACAGAAAAACATTTTATAAACAGAGCCGTTTGTTTCTTTTGGTTAACTCTGTGCACTCACTTCAGATGGCTATAAAGGTTTTGTTACATTCTGTATTTGAAAAACATACCTACATAGCTGTCGTTAAAATATTTAGGGTTCACTAAGAACTGACTTCACCTTATCATTCCGAACTTGCGACCCAAATTGATTAGCCGATACGACTAATTAAGTTTCTAGTTGTGAGCCAATTCAGTATTTCAATGTAGGCCCACATCTTTTGCCTCCAAGTAGAGAATTATTTGGCATTCATCATCATTATCAGACTCCGTAGTGGTTTCACTTCATATTATCTATTTATCTCCTCCGAAATACCCCTCTTTTATTTGACGCAATAGTCTGTTTGTGGCGTCTTTCTTCTGAATTAATTAATCCATTTTGATAGAGTATTCTTCATTAGAAAGGTATAGTAATTTATGTTTTAAGATATATTTTTTTTGCCCATTCAGTGTTACGCTAGAAAAGTAGTTTTATTCAAAAAGTATCGACTATTCTTGGTTACATACACTATACATAAAAAATACAAACTTTTGTCTAGTTGTATTTATCATTCCAACCCGTACATGACCTACTACTGATTTTGGCCTCCTCTAAATTCATGGAGGGAAATTAGCCTACTGTTCCACCCTTGCCAGTCAGGGCGGCACAGGACTTGTATCAAGTTTTCCTATTCTTGCAGCTAGAAGATCTGCCTCTTGCGTTCCTGTAGTCGCCCTTTATGACATCCTCAGGAAAGTGTCGGTTGGTGACGTTATGTATTCTAAATCACACAGATCTGGAATAAGCCTTTAGCGTTTTCTAAAATTTACAATGTTGTTCGTAACCTAACACGTCTGTCTATATCGTTATTTTTGTCGCTTCTTACAATACCTGAGGATAAGTTGGTGACACTATGTAATCTAAAGACGTCACTACATTAATATAGCAAAGGGATTATTAAAGCAGTTATTATAATTTGAGGTGTTCGGCGCGGTTACAGGATCAGTAAGATTGCCACGTACAATACATTAATATTACAAACTGTTTCGGGTAAGTTTTAGGATATACTGCAAATCGTATCACAGCATGCAAGCTAACAAGACGTATTTTTGTACTCGTACGTGTACTCGTACGTGTGTATTACAGTGATTGCTTCAATTCATAAATAGAAACTTGAAAAAAATTACAAAGCCATTCGTACAGTTGACATGTTTTTTTTTCGTTCTTTTAATTTTGGTCTTATGAGCTTATTAAATTGTTCTAAGCGCCTCGTCCACGATAGATTAAAATTACGGAGAGCGACTGACGTATGGCAATCTACGACGTGTACACATTAGCGAGACTACTCTACCAGTTTTTAAAAAGATACAATATCAAATTCTAAATACGTTTAAGAAATAGATAATAAAATCTGGAAATGACTTAATTTACGCTTAATTTACAGCACCTGTACTGATCGAAAATAGCTTTCTACGCTAAAGTTTTTGTTCAATTTTAAAGATTCATGGAAATATTGTTTTCACGGTACATGGCTTATCCAATTTATATTTCAGTCTAACTTGTTCAACCAAGAATTTATGAGTGACATTATTTTATGTATTTTTGTGAGACTAATTCATTGAGGGTGGTTATGTATGTAAGGTGAATGGTACTTATTCTAGTATAAATTTGAGATAATACAGGAGGGGAAAGACAGTGTTTACTGAAATACCGCAATTTCATTACTTTACATAGTAATCGCACATTGCTGTGATTACTTTGTACGATTTGATTCTGAGTACAGAACGGACTTGAATTGTATTTGTTGTATTCCAGACACTATGTATGTTAAGTAATTAATATGAGACCTATTGGAAAACTCATACAACCAGCTTTTAAACTTCGTCAGCATTCCGTCACTGACGTACTTATAAGATTTGTAGAATTTAGCTTCAAAGGAATGGTATTTTTATGGAAGAAATTTGCCTACATTATTTTTATGTCTGATCTGCTCCCAGAATTTGGTAACATTTTTGTTATGTGCGTTAATCATCAATCATCAATGGTGTGTAGCTTTTCGTCATATCTATTAAGTTAATTTTTCTATTCATTGGATTTTTTAATCTATTACTGTTACAATATATTATATAGCTCAGAAAAGTGTCTATTACTTTCGGGTTGTCGAATGAGAAAACAAAATGTCATTTCCGCGGTAAAAACTTAGGGAAAAGACACTTGATAAAAAAACTAATCAATGGGACCCGATCTCTATTAGTAACATTCATAAAGATAACATCTTCAGGGACGACAGCCAGTGAATCAGTTTCGCTGTGTTTCTTCAGAGTACGCCGTTTGAGTTGTTGTTGTTGACACTGAAGGGGTGCCATGGATACGTGTCGATTCAACGCACTCTTTCGTTGCGTCTATTTACGTTCCTTTAGAAGAAGCTAATGCGTCGCGCTCACGCCTTTCGACGAGGGCTTATTATCTCACATGTTTTCTTGTATTGAAACATCTCTCTCTCATCTCTCAGAAATACGGGTAATTTTATACGGGTGTATTTTTATTCCCTTGTGAAGATAAACTAGTGCATTCTTGATCATCACTTCAGTTCATAAAAGTTTTAGCTCGGGTTTCCAAGTTTACTATGGTTCGCTGGCCAGACAGGCTAGTACAGGATTTCATATCAAATCTTTTTCTTTTACGTTACCTATATCATATTAAGGTTGCCTTGTACGATATTTGTACGATTGTTATACTTTTCATTAATTTAATTTAATCATACTTATATTCGCTCTAGAAAAAATCTACAGATAACAAAATCCCTACAGTCGGAAAGAATCGATAGTACTACTCATAAAGATAGATATTGTGTGTAAAATTTCAGACATAGATATTATGCTTTATTTTTGTAACACTTTGGTCATAAGTAATTACGAAAGTGTGACTTAAGAAATAAGCACAACAACATTTTATATTAAATAAGTTATATTAAAATAGTAGTATTAAAAGTTAAAATTCTTTTGAAGTGCATTCGTGCAGTACATTGTTCCCAAAGAATGCACTAAAAGGTATTTATTAAACCGATGATTACATGGTTAACTTTGAATTTCTTTGTGCTTCTTTTCAACAGGCAAAATAGTCCTCAAAATTTGCCCGTTGCATGCATGAAAGCGTTTCAATAGCTTGCTTCGTTTGCCTCAACTCGTCTGCGATCTTGTATCTCCGGAGTTTAAGTGTTTGACCTGCCTTTGCCCAAATGGTGCTCATGAACATGTCTACCATCACGCGAACTGTTGTTATGTCAGCCTTATTGCGTGACTTGTAAAGTTCAATTTTCTAAGTCAGAGGGTAGAAATGATTTGGTCGGTCGTGCGAGGTTCTTTTGTATTTCTTTTGCGTTTTTTGCTGAACCAGGAGAATTTACAAGCTCCAATCTAAGGCTATGCTTTTTCAAGGGGGAAGCTGGAATTGAATATCTACATACGAGTGCATTACACACTCATGTTGATTATGGAAAATGGAGCGCACGGAACCTGATGAAATTTTTCGTGTTTTCTTTGGGTTCAGTCTTGGTTAATATCGTCTTAGTTTAATACCTACAATGATCAACATGTTTTAAGGAGAAACACAGTCTTTTCCACGTGGTGATGGATTTAGAATACAAAATGTCACCCACCCTTGCCATTCTGAGGGTGTCCTTAGGACTAAAGAAATGGAAGAGGCAGATCACATAGTCGCAAGAGATGGGAAACTTAATACAAACCCTGTGCCAACCCGTCTTGCTAGCGAGGCCCAGTAGGCTAATAACCTCCATGTAAATGAAGGAGGCCCGTCTTAGCAGTGTCATGTATGGGCTAGTAGTAGTTTGTTATGTACCCTGAATTATGGGAATTCTCAACCTAGATGCGAAGTTTTTATTTCCTTTGACTGAAACGGTCACAAGGCAGCAAATATACGTTGCTTTTAGAAATGGAATGAAAAGTTTAATATCTTGGCTAAAGTGAAATCGTATGAGTATAAACTGTCTACATATAGTATTATATATCTTGCGGTGCAATACAATATTGTGACGCAATCCAGCAAAATGCGCTATACTTCACTGTTTTTAATAACCAGTAACAACAAACAAATATATTTGGGGAATGTGTTAATTTTTCTGATCACATCTATGAAATAAAAACGTGGAAAAAATATCGAACAAAAAACAAGTCAAAATGTAATAAAAAAATGTCTAATTAAATTATTCATATAGAAGTTTCTACTAATAAAATAAGGTGACAGGGTGTATTTGAAGGTTATTTTTATATTAGACTGCCTTGTTGCGTTGATCTGCGGGTTGGATGTCGGGTCCGCGGTTAGATTCCGGGATCAGGTAAGTGTAGATCAGAGGCACTTATTTGCTGAGTTTGGTTGTCATTTGTGATTTACATGTTTGTAAACAGCCACCGCGATACAGAGCATACCTAAAGCCGGGGTTACGTTTTTTATTACAAATATATAATATATGATTAGAAAAGTGACTGCCTCGTTGGTCTAGTGGTTAGATGTGCCGCCTTTGGATCAACGGGTCCCGGGTTCGATTCCGGGGTCGGGCATGTGTTTGTCTAAACCAGAGGCACTGGCTCAGACTATAGGTGTCATTTGTGCTCGGGAATTACATGTTTGTAAACTGCCCCCGCAACACAGGTTATACCTAGTGCAGGGGTTTATTTTGAAGTGTCCTTAATGCTTTACTCTAAACTTCTAGCATAACGAAATGTCGTATGGAAACGCGTGAATAACCAAAAATTCTACACGTGACGGATATATCCGGACGGTTTGGCTCGCTTGGCTGCATGATCATATCTTTGTCCTTGAACTTCTTTGTATCCTTCGAACAGTCTGCATCATATTATTTCCCAATCAGCCCTGGTATAACAAACACTCTTATGAAGCAGACCACCTACAACCAACTAGTTCTACACCACAACACTCACCCTCGATGGGGCCTTGGAGGGATGGATAGTCATTCCTTGGTTGCAAAAAAAAAAAAAAACTTTAAGTTGCTTAGCTTGGGACGAGATGGCGTTGTGTGAAATGTCCAAGCATATATATATATTTGGTGCCTAAAAATAATGTAAAATTTCATTATCTTTTGAATGTGTGTACACAATCTCCATGTTTTATTAACTTTCTCGTAAATCCACCATTTTATCACAGACTCTAAAGCTAGCTCTGTGAAAGCTCTTTAACATGCAACCAGCGACATTTTCAATTTCAAGTGACGCCTCTTTGAATTTCAAATGCGCTTGTGTACTAAAAGGTCTTTAAAATGTGTGGCATCGTGCAGTTTCGTACATTCGATTATTTACGAAGCGATTGAAGCGCCTAATTAAAACACTATGTAGTAAAACTTAATTAATCATGAAGGAATATAATATGTTATATTACTAGTATTGCTGGCAGCCTCCCTCGCGTGGATTTGGGGCCAAAAGTATGTAAATAAAAAGTTAACGTGCTAGTTCAGATTCTAGTCTATTCTTATACTAAATGTCATCCATTTTTTTGAGCAGTTGCTGCATAATAATATATATAAATCTAGTGATCTTTTACACTATTTAGCTGAAGACTACGAAAATCCGTGTGGTGACGGATTTAGATTACAGAGTGTCACCATGGCATTCCATCCTGAGGGTGTCGTAAGAGCAGAAAAAGGAAATGAGAGCCGATAACCTAGCCGCAAGACCACGTGGCAGACGTTTATTTATATAAAAACTCTTTATTGCACACTAAAAAGACAAGATACAGACAATAAAATAATTTAAGGTAACGAGTACGTTGGGCGGCCTTATCGCATACAGCGATCTCTTCCAGGCAACCTTTGTTTATATAATAAAGACAATAATAGAACTGGCGGTCAATTATGTGCTCAAGACTATTATTAAATTTAATGACGTTGTCCTGCATGATATTCTTTTACCGACTGCAGTACCATCTATCGGGCTGATTTGTGAATTTGAACCATCCTCGGTACCACCCAAACGCAAACAAAAAAAATCATTAAAATCTGTCCAGCCTTTTAGGAGGAGAATCGATAATTCCCAATATCAGATAGCAGTTACCATTGAAAAACCCGTAAACAAGATCTACTCCATGTCATTACGTAGTAAGTGGGACACCCAAACGCATACAACAAATTTCATTCAAATCTGTCCAGCCGTTTAGGAGTTCGGTGACATTCACACGTACATTAGAATTGCTTAAATAAAGATGTATTAGAATCGATAATTCACAACATCAGATAGCCATTGAAAAAACCGTAAACAAGATCTACTTAATGTCATTACGTAGTAAGTGGGACACCCAAACGCTTACAACAAATTTCATTCAAATCTGTCCAGCCGTTTAGGAGTTCAGTGACATTCACACGTACAGTAGAATTGCTTCAATAAAGATGTATTAGAATCGATAATTCCCAATATCAGATAGCAGTTACCATTGAAAAACCGTAAACAAGATCTACTCCATGTCATTTATAGGTGGTAGAGCCACGCTGCTCGCAGCATGAATGGGCCGGCTCGACCGGGTAAGTACCACACTCTCGCAGAAGACCGACTTTTGAGTAGTAGCTTTTAGCTACTGCGCTTCGTTCGGTGAGCGAGAGGGCCGGAGGCCCCCCCCCCCCCCCCCAACCATGGCAGCGGAATTTAAAGAGAGAGTACCCCAGGAGGGTACCAGTGCGTTTCGCACTGGAGAATCCCTCCCTGAGCATCCTCGCTCAGGCTGCCCTACGTATTCTGGGGAGGGCAAAATCCCGCTCGTTACACCTGCCCGAGGCAAGAGCAACATAAACACGGCACCACCACCTGAACTCCATGTACACTTCTGCAACATCAGGGGATTGCATACTAATCTAAACTCTGTCCACCACCATCTTGAGTCAGAGAAGCCTGCGTTGCTCTTTTTAACGGAAACTCAGATATCGTGCCCCACGGATGCGTCATACCTAAATTACCCAGGCTATAAAATTGAACATAAATTTGTGTCACGAGCCGGTGTATGCGTGTACGTGAGGGACGATATCTGCGTCCGCCGCCTAGGCAATCTTGAAGGCAGGGACCTCTCCTCCATCTGGCTGCGTATAGATTGCGACGATCATCCGCGCATATTCGCATGCCTCTATAGGTCCCACAGCGGCGATGCAGAAACCGACCGACTCTTCGAGCACGTCGAAACGGCCATTGACTCCGTGCTAGAACAGACCCCGTCCGCCAAAATTGTGGTTCTCGGCGACTTCAACGCACATCACGTTGAATGGCTTGGGTCACAGAAAACTGACCACGCGGGTATAACTGTTCATGCCCTTGCCATGGCCTATGGTTTAACACAGATGGTCTCGTCGTTCACTCGAATACCTGATGTGGAAAACCATACGCCTTCACTGCTGGATCTTCTACTGACCTCTCATCCCGATGGCGTAAAGGTGTCCGTCGGTGCTCAGCTGGGCTCGTCGGACCACTGCCTAATTCGGAGCGTCATGCCACTTACGCGTCGATTGCGGTCTCGCCCCGCGGGCCTCCGGCGTGTTTGGCATTTCAGGTCAGCAGACTGGGATGGAATGCGGATCTTCTTTTCATCCTACCCATGGGGTCAAGTTTGTTTCTCACTGGAAGACCCCAGTGCTGTTGCTGACTCTGTCGCTGATGTGGTGCTCCAAGGCATGGAACTTTTCATTCCAAGTACTTTGGTGCCCATTGGCGGCAGGTCTCAGCCCTGGTTTGAGTCCTCTTGCAAACTGGCAACCAGTAAAAAGCAGGAGAAATTCCAAGCCTGGGCAAATGCAATAGCTACTGGGGATCCGAAAGCTGATCACCTGAAAAAGGAATACAACTTTTCCTCCAGATCCCTCAAAAGAGCCTTGGCCATGGCAAAGGCAAAGCACATCGGCAGGATTGGTGAGAGACTGGCTCGTCTTCCCTCGGGTACACGTGCCTTTTGGTCCCTCGCCAAGGCTGTCGAAGGGAACTTCTGTCGACCATCTTTTCCACCTCTGCGCAGGGAGGATGGTGATCTCGTCTACGATGCAAAGGAGAAAGCCGATCTTCTGGGCTCTCTTTTTGCATCCAATTCCACTTTGGACGACGGGGAGAAACCACCGCCGACCATCCCCCGGTGCGTCAGCGCCTTGTCGGGCATTCGGTTTACCCAAAAATCGGTCCGTAATGAGCTTCTCTCCCTGAACATCCATAAGTCCAGTGGGCCTGACACCATCCCTCCTATTGTGCTGAAAACATGTGCTCCAGAGTTGGCTCCAATATTAACGCGCCTTTTCCGACTCTCCTACGATACAGGCGTAGTCCCTCATTCCTGGAGGATGGCTGTTGTGCACCCCGTCCCGAAAAAAGGCGATCGCTCTGATCCGGGTAACTACCGGCCCATTGCCATCACCTCCTTGCTCTCCAAAATAATGGAATCCATTATTAATCGCCAACTTTTACAATACCTAGAAGAACACCAGCTAATTAGCGACCGCCAATACGGGTTTCGTCAGGGTCGGTCGGCTGGCGATCTTCTAGCCCACTTGACCCATCGCTGGGCATTGGCGATAGAGACCAAGGGGGAGGCCATGGCCGTTAGTCTGGACATTTCGAAAGCTTTCGATCGGGTGTGGCACAAGGCGCTTCTTTCGAAGCTTCCGTCTTATGGGCTGCCTGAGAAACTCTGCAATTGGGTTACCAGCTTCCTCACGGAGCGCAGTATCAAAGTCGTTGTCGACGGGACATGCTCCAACGTTAAGCCCGTGAACGCTGGTGTCCCACAAGGCTGTGTGCTTTCCCCAACTCTGTTTCTTCTGCATATCAATGATATGTTACATGCTGATAACATTCATTGCTATGCAGACGACAGTACGGTGGATGCCTTATACTTTGGCCACCCCAATATTTCTCAGGCGCACATCCTTGAGTGTCGGAGCAAAATTGTGTCTGAAATCGAGGCTACCTTAGACCAAGTCTCGCATTGGGGTCATCACAACTTGGTGAAGTTTAACCCCCTAAAGACACAAGTTTGCGCGTTTTCTGCCAAAAAAGCTCCCATGGTCGTGCCTCCTCAGTTTCAAAACACTCCTCTTGATATTAAGCCGAGTATTGGGATTCTCGGTGTTGACGTAGGGAGCGACGTTCAATTTCGCGGTCATTTGGTAGACAAAGCTAAGCTGGCCTCCAAAAAACTGGGTGTCCTCAACAGAGCGAGGCGGTATTTCACGTCGGCACATCGCCTCCAATTATATAAGGCGCAAATACGGCCACACATGGAATACTGCTGCCACCTCTGGGCCGGGGCTCCACAGTACCAGCTCCTTCCTTTTGATCGCATCCAACGTCGTGCAGCTCGAATCGTCAATAGCGATAGTCCTAATGATCGGCTTGATACTCTAGCCCTGCGAAGAGACGTGGCGTCTCTCTGCATTTTCTATCGCACTTATCACGGAGAGTGTTCTGAGGAATTGTTCGATCTTGTCCCTTCCGCTTCTTTCCGCCACAGATCCACCCGCCAGAAATACCATCAATTTCATCTGGACGAATGGGTGTCCACCACCGTGCGGTTTTCAAGAAACTTTATACCGCGCACAACGTCTTTGTGGAATCAATTACCAGCGGAGGTATTCCCGAACCGGTACGACATGGCAACCTTCAAGAAACGAGCCTATTCCTTTCTTAAAGGCCGGCAACGCACTTGCAACCCCTCTGGTGTTGTGGGTGTCCATGGGCGGCGGTGATCACTTACCATCAGGTGACCCGCTTGCTCGTTTGCCTACCTCTTCCATAAAAAAAAAAAAAAAAAAAAAATTACGTAGTAAGTGGGACATTACACGTCGCATGGCTTACGCGGCCGTTGTTCCCGTATCGTATCTGTCTTTTGTAGCTTACAACTCAATTTCCGTCGCGAAATCCTGGATCAGGGAAGGTACATGTCCCGTTATGAATATATCAAAAGCGGGTTCCAAAAAGCTTTGTCAAATGTTTTTTTAATGTTGACTTTTATAGTTAATCTTGAGAATGTCAAACCGAAAGAACAATTTATGTCAAAGGAACTGCTGATTTCCGAACGAATTTATAGATACATGGGACCTTGAAGTAGAATAACTCTCGATGAAATGAAAGAGTTTGGTAAGTTTCACGTCTAATCTGATGGACCAACTTAGATTATGTTTTTTTATTTGAATATATTATGTTTCTTTCTTCTTTCTTTCTAATTTCTATGTTCAACCGTTTGAACATGGTCACTCAAATTATAATAAAACCAGAGGGTTCTTAAAATTTCCTATCTCGAGAAATATTATCTATTAGGATTTAAGTGTTAATTAAAAATATTTCTCCGTTTTCAGCGATTCAGCTCATTCTTCTCCATTGCAATGTTGAAAAATATCAAGTGAAAATTCAATGTAAATAACCCATTCTGTGTTGAGGGAGTCGTAACAGGTGACTAAAGCAACGCAAAAGGTCGACCACCTAGCCTCAAGAGAAGACCAAAATCTCAATAATATCTCCATGACGACCTTCATGAATTTGGAGATTGATAGACTTAGCAGTGGGTTATTTATAAGCTGTGATGACGATGATGATGATGAATCTTATTAAAACTTTTTCTGTCTACCTCGTGAGTGAAGTCATAATCTTCCATTTGAAGTTGCATAAAACCTTTGGTTTGACGCCAAGACAAGCTATGATTTATACAGTACCTAAGGGGGATCCAGATAAGGGAAGCCCATGGCCTCTGAGGATACATTAATTTTCTTTTACGATTTATGATGTACTATAATGATAAGATTCCTACTAACGTAAATCAGGACATCATAAAATGATATTTTTCAGCTAGGAAATAGAGCTTTATATTGCATAAAATTAGATATAACTTAAACCCTGTTTCAACTCTTGGTGTTCGAGTTGGACGCATGTAAAATTTTAACTATACGCTCCACAAGGGCTAATAGTTTATAAAGGATTTAGAATTTATATTGTCATCACCTTATTCCATCCCGAGTGTGTCATTTCTAAATCCGTCACCACACGGACAAAATTGCTATGGATACTATCAATCAAAATTATTGTTTCTTCGCCTTTAAAACGTCGACGACGATCTGCTAAAACAATTTTTTCAACTGTTTTTAGTACGTCTCTACCGTTATTGGGCGACTTGAGCAAGGGCATATTTGGTGGATGTTCTTCCAAGTTTAACTTCGGCGCACCAACGTGCAATTGAAGGATACAGTGAACCCTTTGCACCATAAGTATTCCACAACTATTGATTAACTTGTTCCGTACTTTTTCGACGACACGCTCCTACGACCTGCAAAGAAAGACGAAAATATAATCTTTACTTTTTAAGAGTTCGCACCTCATCACTATTTATTGAACACCTCTTACATGTAAAATCAAAGCAAATAAAAAAAGAGGTGAACAAAATAATGCGTGGCGGGATTGTGACTCGTCTATCCTATTAATATAGTTTTTTTTACTTGTAACTAACACAACGAGTAATTCCGTTTTATACAGCAAATTATAAATACCGCGTCAATATAATCGCGACATCTATTTGTAAAAAATGGTTCTAACCCAATTTAAAGTCAATGTAGACCAACTTGTATGTATGCCATCCGTCGGTCAAGTCACGCAGTCTAAATTGGCAGTGGATAATCGAACAAACTTTTACTGCTACTCAATTCAGCAGGTAATCTTGCTCTTACTTTTAGTCGCCTCTTACGACCCCCTTTAGAATGGTATGGGTTGGTGACATTGTGTATTCTAAAGCGATCACCACACCACCAAACAATTTTTATAAAAAAATATATTTTTATTTTTGTCGCGGGGGCAGTTTACAAACATGTAATTCCCGAGCACAAATGACACCCAAACTCCGAGCAAGTGCCTCTGGCTTAGACAAAGACACTTGCCCGACCCCGGAATCGAATCTGGGACCCGTTGATCCAAAAGCGGCACATCTAATCGCTAGACCAACGAGGCAGTAAATTTTAACGGTCGTCTAACTAGAAGCCAATGATTCCGTGTACATACTTCTCAGCCTAGTAGCCACTGTTAAATCGGGCCTCTTCCAGTTAAATGGAGGCTAATTAGCCTACTGTAATTAGCAAACTTGACCAAATTTAATTCATTAAGTTTTATTTATTTAGGTTGAATATTGTTTTTGATAAACTGATTTTATTTGGGAAAATGTTAGATACAATTGTTCAGATCGTAATTAGATTGAGAACAAGTTAGATCACTTAATATTAAAACTACAAAAGAAGCTTAATTTTTCACGTCTACACGTAAAAGTTTTTACAGTGTAAGTACATAACATTTGAACAAAAGTTTTGCAATTCCTTAAGTGCAAATGTGTTTCAACAATTTCGTCAACGAGTCGTGAGTAGAATTTAGTAGGGTGATTAATATATGTGATTTATTCATTTTCACAATACAATAATAATTACCCAAAAAGTTGAAGGAAATCATGCTTGGTTTATAAAGATTCCTCAAAAATATTATCAAATGAATTTCTCAGAAAAAATCTTATCACAATTCTGCTGAAACTCAATTTGAATAATAAATCAAAGAACGTGGAATATGATTACTTGCCCTCGTTATGTCGAGGCAAACCCACTATGTAATTTAAAAAATATATAAAGTGATATTTATCTTTTAACATTAACATTTAAAAGAAAAAAAAAGAGTCCGTAAATAGCGAGAAGTAAGTAGAGTTTAAAGAGGGTGTGACAAAAACCTTTTAGTCTTGCGAAGTAAGGACATAAAGCTAATCTACAGGAGCAGTTCTATGTTAAAATATTTTTAAATCTTGAAGTATGAGCGACACATCAACGTAAACCAAATTTTTTGAAAGAATATGGGTTCAACCAACTATATCTAGATAGCTAGTACCTATCGGTGTTATTATTCTACAAGATTAGTAATCGGAGCTCCATTATGTATCTTGGATCTCTGTGATAATTTGTCAAGTTATGGAACTTTCGTGTCGCTGTGACCGAAGTTTCAAGAAAAAAGTGTTCCATTGTTTTTCCTGAAATTTTTCACACAGTATCTAATAATGATGCTTTTGATATGGCTTAGGGATTTTATCTATAAAGCTATTTATCTAATAAAGGTATGCGCTATCATAGTAGTTTTTCCATCAAGGGATTGTCACTGTACAGAATGATTGAGTACCAAGTGATTGCTACAGCATTGTCTAATGTCACTTCTAGAGGAACTCCCGAGTGAAGCGAGGCAATTTATACTAGAATCCTGAGTACAACCAGGAATTCAAGATAGCCGAAGACAAAGACACCTTTATCCCCGAGGGAATACTTTTTTTTGACATAATATATTTTACTCATGTATAAATAATAATATAATTTCTGAATTCAATTATAAATAATTATTTTGACTTTTCGGGAACAAAGTTGTCAAAATACTCACTGTCACGTTTATATGTCACGTTTATATTGAACTCCGAGTCGACTCAGTACCGTCACTCGACATTTTAAAGAAAATTCGCTATTTATTAGTTAAATGACTCCGTTCGATTTAAATGTATAATTTACGTAGAAGTCTCCATTGTAAAATTTTAAACGAATTGTTATTTGACGTTCGAAATTCAAATCACAATATTAACCAATGTAGTTTAGTGCAATATAGACCCGCTAGACCATAGGGATATGATGACATGCCGTATGTTAGTTTTGACAATTTTTTTCGAACGTGTGGAGTAAAAAATATGTGATGACGTCATAACATTGCAAATAAATTCGCTGGACTGCTGTAAATATGTAGGTAAACAATGTATGAGTCCATGTTATAATGTAACAAATAAATGTAACAACCTCGAGTTTCAGTAAAGTTTTCCACCAACATACCTACATGTTTCTTTATTCATGTCATCTAGTAGTGGCCAATGGACAGCGGAATCTTTTTTGTAAGACTTGGCTGACAAACCTCCCTAAGATTCTTACTTACAATTTGATGTCATAGAAATCCGCAAAAGTTATGAATAACATAATATATTTTTTAAACATCACATTATTGCCTTATTTATTTATTTAGAAAGACTTGACGGGCTATTTTCTTGGTTGCTATAATATTTCTTGCTAATGCGTCGCGTAAGTTAGCGGGTCCGTCCTCGATTCTGTCGCGCGCGGGCGAGTAGCTATAATTCAGCGAGAATGGCCGCCTTGTCGGCGACAGGGAGCGCGCCAGAAATAATAACCGCATTATGGGGCAATGCTTAAAATGACTAAGGTGGAGCTAAGAGCGTTCATAGACGCGGTTACAACTTTGCAACAATATACAAGTGATATATCTTCTAGTAATGCGTGTGTTCTGTCCTATTTGTTACCTATACTGTTCCACTCCCGAGCAAAATAATCTCTCAATATTCTGCACCGTTTCTCTAAGGTCAACTTATACCAGTCGCCACAGACATCATGTAGGTAGTCTCAATGAAACCACATCTTCCTCCATAAACCTCATTAGCACTTAAATGACCCTATCATGATATCAGCTTATTGTGTATGAAATTGCCATGACGAATGCTCAGTGAAAATAAATAAATATCCTTGGACATTTCACACTTTCTTTACATTGTTATGGTGACATATATACACCTAGACCCGGAACAAATACTTGTAAGTCGTACAAATATTTCTTCTGTGCGGGGCATCAAACCCGCGACACGCTGCGCAGCAGTCGATCGCTCAACCACTGTGCCAACAACACTCGAACAATCATTTTGTTCCAACAGCAATGGATTGTTTATTGTTATGATTAACATTAGTAAGGCTAATATTATAAGGCTAAACTCTGTCTGTCTCTCTGTCTGCCGCTCTTTCACGCCAAAACTACTGCACTGATTTAAATAAAATTTGGTCCACAGATAGTCTAGAGCCTGAGAGAGCAAAATGCGAAAAAAAGAATTAATGCGAAAAAGGGTTGCGGGTGGCTGAAAGGGGGTATCTACCCAGAAACGTATCCATCCGCACGAAGTCGCAGGAACATCTAGTTTTCTACAAATTAATATAGAGTTAATATATATAAAAACCAAATAATCAATCCTTCAATAAAATTTTCTTTAGTGGTTCAGTCGAAAGGAGATTATTTTAAATTGAAAATGGTTTCTGAGATTAAGATGAAAGTAAAAATATTATTTTCCTTTTATTAAGCAAAGCTGACGGAATAAGCTTGGAATATTTTTCAGTAGTCTTTGGTAATAAAACTAATACTTTCACTCTCGATTTCTATTTCATAAAATTTCACTAAAGTATTTTCCATCAACTTGTGTTAGCTAAAAGCTTTTCTTATAAATTTCTCAATTATAATTATAACCGACATAGCCCACACTATTGCCAAACTTCAGTGGCTATGGACAGGGCACATAGCGCGCAGGACCGACGCCCGATGGGGCAGAAAAGTCCTCGAGTGGCAACCGCGTTCCGGAAAGCGCAGTGCTGGTAGGCCTCCCACACGGTGGACCGAAGACCTGGTTAAGGTCGCTGGAAAATGATGGATGCGGGTGGCCCAGGACCGGCCTTTGTGGGAATCCTTGGGGGAGTCCTATGTTCAGCAGTGGACGTTTTTCAGCTGAAATTATGATGATGATGATGATGATGATATCCACTCAGCCCATACATTACCCACAGCTGAGTCCTGCCTACTCCAATTACATGGAGGGTAATTGGCTTACTGTGCCATGCTGGCCGGATGGGTTGGCACAGAGTTTCGTGTCAAATTTTCCCTCTCCTACGGCTAGGTTATCGGCCTCGTTATTTGTCTCTTACTCAGTATAGAATGGGGTGGTATGTGTTCTTAATCCGTCACCACACGGAAATCTAAATGCCATCGTCTAAATGAGGATAGGTTAGATTTCCATATCATTTTTTCCTATGTTTTAGTTCCTAAATCTATATGTTTAACTATAGAAATTTACAATACATGTAGAGGATGATAATGCATTGACCAGTTTCCATTGTCCGCAATGTGGACCACATAAAAAGCAAATATTTTACTAGCTTCCCCATAATCTATTCATGTTTACATTAGTTTCCCTAAAAAGAGAGCTATAAATGTGTACATATTTTTCATCTGTTTGTGAGACATTTATCGCGCTTTGTACTCCCCTAAGACTGTCATGAAAATAACTTGTTGTTATAAATAATCTTGATGAAAATATATACCAGTGGTTATGTCCCACAAATCACAGCTAAGTGGGACTTATCAGGCACGATTTACATAACTAAGCTTCACTAGCGGGGTAAGGTTCTGTGTTCGAGGGTTCTGTAAGCGAAAAATATTTTTATACGAAAATTTTTGTAATTATAACCTTTATTCTTCTTCGTTGTGGTTTGGTGGCAAAAGGTTATGGAATTTTATGTAATAATTGAAGAAAGGTTTTGAACTCATTTGCTTTAAGCGATATTTACTTAGGTGTCTATAGATGATAAAATATATAAGGACAAAATGACAATATTCGATGATTCAGCAAAAATACAAAGGTTCATCGTATTTTATTATAACCAGAATATTTTTCATTACCGGATATAACATTTCACATAACATTTGATATTTACACGAAATACAGGAGTGTGGAAGTTCATCTTCTTACTCGTAGGTTTAGACTGGGTTTCACCAATCATGGGAACTCACGTGACTACTTTAGAGACTTTCAAAGTAATATTTATTTTTAAAAATTATTATAATGAGCAAGTTATTTCAAGTCATGAAATTATTGCAATTTATGTAAATACCATGGAATATTCAATACATTATAAATAATGTATTGAAATCAACAAATGTAATGTGATATAACTATTAGAGACATTTTAGTTAAGTATTCTAATCAGAGGTTACGAATCATCAGAGGTTACCCATCATAAATTACGAGGTACCTTCAAGTATCAGTACATAAACATAATTTGTTTTAATTAGTCGTACTTGTTTTTGTATAAATGACGTCATATAAATTAAAGCACAAAGTTCCCCAACTCCTTGTGAAAGTTTTGTTAATGAGTTTGAGAATCTTTATGATTTATTTCTTGTGGGGTAGTTTTCACAATATTCCTTATTAAATGTGTATATTTAAGGTATGAGCTAACTTATTTTCGAAGTTAGTTGTGATCGGTAAACCTTGTAACGTTATCATTTTATTGCCAGCTTCTCTCTACATTATTTACATTTTTCATATCCTATTTAACCCCTTCAATGTTGATCTCTATCTGAAGATTCCACCCACACCGGTTTCAACAAAATTGGTCAAAATGGAAACAAGGCATGAACATGATGTTTCGATTTAAATTTCAGCGTCCACCAATAAAGTGTATCTATCAAAGTTTTTAAATGCAGTTTTCGAATGACTGATGGAGTAGTTTCGTCGCACGCAGTTTTCGGTTTCCAGTTTCTAAATGAAAATAGAAGATTTTTTTATTCGCCAATGTAGCAATCATCATTATTTCAGCCAATAGATGTCCACTGCTGGACATAGGCCCCAAGGATTTCCACGAAGGCCGGTGCACACATGATGTTGAAGTTGTTTTTTATACCTACTGTTACTGAGAAACCACAAGCAAACGTAATTAAATAGCTGCACGAATAAATTGTTCTGGTTTCCCGTAATTATTAGTTGGCTTCCCACACGTTGAGTGATTAGGGACCGAATGCGGTAATACTTAATCACACTTCGTCTTTTTGCCGTCATACAAAATTTCCCGTACTTTTGCTAAGAAGTAAGAAATTCTTACTAGGAATATACATTTTGTAATAAGGTCACGACGTTTCTTAAGATTTATAATTATTTTTTACTATTTTGTATTGTAAACGTGTGGTGACGGATTTAGAATACACAATGTCACGAACCTGTACCATCCTGAGGGTGTCGTAGGAGCTGACTAAAGGAAGGCAAAAGGCAGAACACCTACCCCAAGAGAAGGAAAACCTGATACAACCACAGTGCCAGCCCGTCTTGCCAACGTGACACAGTGGGCTTATTTCCCTCCATGAATTTGGAGGACGCCTGACTCATTTATGGGCTAAAATGGCGATTACGATGATTTAGTATTGAAACCAGTCTTGTATTAATCTTGAAAGTTACTAATAGTAACCATGTACTTATATTGTACTTTAACTAATGCTACCGAAATTTAACATATAAACTTATTTTTAATTAAAGTGAGACCGCTGCTCTTGGTATAACCTGTATCCCGAGGGCTGTTAACAAACACGTAATTCACAAACACCAATTACACTCAGATCCAAGCGTCTCTGGTGTACACAAAGACTGGAATCGAACTAGGGACCCGTGCTCTAAGGCGTCACATCCAACCGCAAGACCAACAAGTCTATTAACTTTTTAAAATTGAACAGGTAACTTGTAAGCCGACTCAGTGCGAGCGATCTCGAGTCGGTAAGGTAAATTCGACAGTAGCGTAGAGCGAAGACTGAATAGAGTGAATAGTACTAATAGAGGTAATAGAGCATATCTTTCTCTTTTTTCTCTTCTTCTTTAACGTGACTGAATACCAAATATGCCAAAAACTAACGGAGACTACTTCCTAGTTTGTAATACGCGTACTTGCAGTCGTGACATTAAACTTATTTATCAATATCTTTTAAATCGAAATGTCTCGCTTAGGAACCTTTTTGACACAAACCAACACCATCTAGTGGATTACTATAATCTGAGTTTTCCGACTTATTCCGTGTAGTAGTCCTGATTTGTCCATTTGGTGACGGATTTAGAATACGTAGTGTCATCACCCCCTTCTAACCTAAGTACCCTCTTATGAACCGACAAAAGGAAATGACAAGGCCAAGAATATAGCCGTAAGGGAATACTGTTGTTCTGAAAATAACAATAGATTTATGAGACATTTTGGTGGCGCTTTCAAATAAGTGTCAATAAATTTCCCTCTGAACTGAAATGCCGCTCGTGTTCAGAGATTTTTATAGCTCATTCACTTGTTTAAAATGAGACAGTATGTAGTCGCAACGAAGCCTCATTTGATTGAATCGTTTCTCTGAAGCATGGTTCGGGCTCACGTCTTGAACAATTTGAATTTTTTTCCAATCACGGTGAACCATTTCAATGGAAAGCTTCGGTTTAGGGTGATACGCGGGATATGTAAGCAAATGCAGTCAACACAATCGTGTTTTCAATTTGTGTGGGGATTACTTTTGCTTTACGCTTGGGATTTGTTGAACAAATACGAATTATGCGTAGCTTTACTCTAACTGAAATTAACTGCGATGTTTTTTTGATTTAAATTAATATTGTGAAAGTATCTATCTTTTTGTAAAGTGTTCTAACTTCTAAATCTAAATTTGATGAATTTTGATAGTGAGTAGAAAAAAACACGCCATTTATTAATACATTGCTGGGAAAATTGGTATTTAACTCTTAACATGGTATGGTTAATGCAATTACGAGTAAACCTGTGTAATTTCCTAAGGTGATGTTGTAAGTCAGTTGATGCGTTCTGCTCGAGATCGTTATTTGCGGCGATCTATGCGAGAGGCCTATGCTCAATAGTGGACTTTTCAATAGTGGCTGATAGCCAGACGGAAGATAAAATCTTTCTCTCTATAATTAAATTAGTAAAAATTCTACGTTAGTATAATATTTTATCAATCGGTTCTACACATTATTTTAGATACAAAGATTTGACAACAAGCTATATTCTGCGTATATCAGATTTTAGTTTAAAACTTCGTCAAATAGAGATGAATGATCAGAAATACTCCAACAAGCTCGATATTAACCCTCTGTTGGTAATAGCGGTTACTACATAATATTTCAAATGCCTTCCATTCCGTTGAGCCCGAGGTCATTCTTGGGTATGCCGAACGTTATTAAATCTAATGTCATTATTTTCATAACCCAGATGTATTTAAATTTTATTAATCAATTTATGAAAGGCAAAAAATTGGTCTTTATTAATTAAATTTCTAATAGATAATATAAAAGAAAACATATTTTTTTGGTAGGTAGGAATTATGTATAATTTTTGTAGGTTTTATGGAGTGTATTTTACGGAATCTGTGTAAATGGCACCAATACAAACACCTGAAACTAAATGTAAAATTACAGAAAACATCTAAAAATATGTTCTTACAGTTGTTTCACCTCAGTTCAGTCAACAGTCTTACGTTCAATATTTCCACTAAACTAATCAATTAACCCAATCATTTCATTGTCTTTATTTCACTAACTAACTCAGCACCCACATTCTAAAATCCCGAATGGATTATCTTAAACCATTTACCATATTATAATTCACATTTACTGAACACAATTCATAGCCTGGCTTTTCAAATAGGTCTAGATTTATTTTGCTACCGTTACAACGGTTTCTTTTTATCAGTAAATCTATTCCACATTTTTACGTCCATTTAAAATTAGCTTCAATTTACAAATCCCGCATGACAATGTTATTTAAACTCGTGAGAGTCTAACCATCCTAAACGACCATCGTATCTAATCACATTATGCAGGCTCTCCAACTGGATGGCTCTTGGACCCAGGACTGCAAAGTATTAATTGGTACACGACATGAATTCATAACACGACCCCAGTAATAAAGTCAACGCTCGTAAACGCAAACGACAGAATCATTAAGCTTTATTTAAAAAATGGAAGAAAAATAATAGATTTGTGCTAGCAATCGCTGAAGATATTATCGTATTGACTAGGTTGAAGTATCTGGTGTACTATCGTGGTGGTTCCAAAACGACGTGCTTCGGGAGGTGGTTTTTATATGTTTTATGTAAATAGGCGCAGCCGATTCGAAGTCATCAGCTCTTATAAAAATACCAAGTTTCTTGTCGTCTCTTCCATTAAGACCAGATTGCCGATCCGGTGGTTGTTGGATGGACATAAGGGTTGTGGGAGACCTAAAAAGAGGTGGATGGATTATGTGACTTAAGAAAGGTGTGAATGTAGCCGTGATGGCTGATAGGAGTGTATAGAGTCTGCCACCTAGTTCGAAGGATGATGGTGATAGAATTAATAATGCCTAAAATATCGTTGTGAAAAACCCACATAAATAAAGTTCTTTTTAAGTTGGAATTTAGATATTCGGGGATTCCTTAATTTTAGAAAAAAAAACATTTTATTCTTCTACATCGTCGTTATCTTCATAATACGTACTTAACAATTTATTAAATTTTTAAAGTAAGCCGGAGCAAATTTGTGTATTCCTGAGTTTTCCCCAGTGGCAAGAGAGAATGGTAGCATTATACGAGGGTGAATCAAAAAGTTCTTAGAAGTGCATATATATGAAACCTTTTTGGATCAAGTTCGATATTCAAATTAAAGAGTGTCTATCACACTATATTTATGCAGACTGTCACTTGTTTTTGTCAGTTCGTTCGCATGTAATAATTTTTTTTGTGCAACGAGTTGCTAAAAAGTCAAAATTATGGATAAAAGTGAGTTACGTGCGGTGATAATAGCAAATTTAATCCCGAAAGTGCGTGAAGCGATTAAAGAAAAACGTCGTGGAAAACTGTCGTTGGGCGTGTTGTTCCTTCAAGATAACGCTCCTGCCCATCGATCGGAAGTTGCGCTCAACGCAATCCGCTGTGCTGGCTTCAATCTCCTTGACCACCCACCATATTCTCCGGACTTAGCCCCAAGTGATTTTCACTTATTTCCAAAATTAAAAGAGGAAATTCGTGGAACAAAATTTCACGATAATGACGCGGTTATAGCTGCCGTAGAGGACTTTTTCGAGAGTCAAGAAAATAAATTTTTTTCACAAGGAATAAGGAAGTTAGAAACGCGTTATTCTAAATGCATTGCATTGGAGGGAGATTATGTAGAAAAATAAAATATTATTATTTAAATCTTTGCATTTTTTAATATTGATTCCAAGAATTTTTTGATTCACCCAGGTATTTTCGGTAAAATAATATGTGTGTAAGTATGTGTGTTAGTTAACATAAAATGCTATATTTTTACACACACACACACACACACACATATATATATATATATATATATATATATATATATATATATATATATATACATACATATAGGTAAAACAAAATAGAGGGGAATATGTCTAATTATAGAAAAAAATGTGACAGTTTTACATAGCAACACGAAGAAATTAGGAAATAGTAGTTATCTAAAATATTTGTATTCCCTGTGGTGATGCATTTAGAATACGCATTGTCACCAACCCATACCGTACGACTGCCTCGTTGGTCTAGTGGTTAGATGTGCCGCCTTTGGATCAACGGGTCCCGGGTTCGATTCCGGGGTCGGGCAAGTGTCTTTGTCAAAACCAGAGGCAATGGCTCGGAGTCTGGGTGTTATTACTATATATAATATGTATGTATTTACAAAAAAAAATGTATATAAGTAGTTTATCATCCATCTCGTTACCATAACACAAGCATTAAGTTGCTTAGCTTGGGACGAGATGGCGTTGTGTGAAATGTCCAAGGATATATTTATATTTATACCATCCCAAAGGTGTCGTAAGAGGCGACTAAGGGAACCCAAGCGTGGCTCATTAGGCTAAATTCCCTCCATGAATTTGGAGGAGGCCCGACTCAGTAGTTGATCATTCATGGGCTCAAAAACTAAAAAATATAAAAGAAATCATAAGCAAGCCTACATGCCTTCGTGCATAAAACAATGCAAGAAGTAACACGTATAGAATATACACATACGTTGAGAGAGTATTGTGAGACCACGCCATGCATGCTTCCGACAACTGCACGCTACAACAGACTGTTATTGTAGCGTGACTTGGTGGATCATGTAGCGAGTGCACATAACCTATTTGTTATCTTTCACCATGAAATAATGTATATTATCGTTTTGTTATGGGACTATAACTCTAAGATCATTTTAGCGAGAGAAATTAGCGAATATGCCACGCTGACAAGACGGGTAGGCACAAGGGTTGTATCAAGGTTTCCTAGTCATGTGGGGTGGCATTTCTCTTCCTGCTCAGCTCTGGCAATCTTTAAGTCGCCTATTCTAAATCGTTTGCTTTCAAGCATAAAGCATGAAAAATGTGTGATAATCGTAAAAACATAACTCAGATTATCATAATTTGAGGAAATCTTCAAGTAGGTACCTAAATACAGGTTAACATTAGGTTAAGAGTATATCAATAACACACAATAAATATGCTGTTAAAATGCGCAAAATAGCGAATTAAATATTTTTTTAAAGAGCGGATTTACCGATACCACTCACGCTACAACTCAAAGCGACAGTTCTTTCCACCACTTAGTTTTTTTTTTAAAGTATTTTGTTACAACACCACAGACTTGTAGTCCATGTTCTTTTTAGCAATGAATGGTAATTATTTGCTCTTCTTTTTTTCCCTTTCAATACGAAAATTTTACGTCTGTGGACTTCAAACACTTTTTGTATTAATTATTTTACGTTTAATTTAACTTACAAATACAATCTAAGTTTCTCACTTATTTCAATTTTAAAACCGAATTCATACAGGGTTGATACGACATAAGGCAATTTTTTAACCGCCTATACTAGGTATCATTTCCAGGCTCTGTACCAAAAATCAATTAAATTGGAGCAATAGTTTAGCCGCAAATGATTTTTAAAATTTTTGCCTCATTTGAACATGATGTATCTTTCTTAACAGAATATGTATATGCCTAACGCATCGTTTATTAACCTTAGGGGCTGTCCATTAATCACGTGATGTTTTTTTAACATTTTTTAACCCCGCCTTCCCCCTTGGTGATACCTGGCGAGGTTTAAGACTACCCTTCCACCCCCGATGAAAAATCACGTGTATTTTTTATTGTACCGTTTCGAATTCATACTAATCACATATAGTAAACGTAGTGTAATTTAATGCCCCTCTGTCATATCAACTCTGTATATGCATGAAATAGAGTAAAGAGTAAGGCGTACAATACGAAGACATAAGCAAATTAGCTACGTAATAATATATGAAATTATACAATAGAAAACTTATATCTACAACTACTACTCAATCTATGGTCATCTATGGACCCACTGTTCAGTCGAGTCTCCTCCATTTACATGGAGGGTAATTAGCCTACTGTGCCACGCTGGCCAGACGTGTTGACACAGGGTTTTGTATATTATTCTCATTTCCTTCTGAAGGCACGACATGCGACAATACTTTACCTACCTACACACCATTTACATCGAACCCAATCGACCATAAACTTTCGGCGGCGCAATAAACTAGCTATTGATCACCCAGGTAACGAAACTACACAAGAGGCTAAAGTTCGATAAAAATTAGTTCCAAATTCAATATCCCTACCTAATAGATACGCCAGCCCCGTTACGCGCATTTACTAAGAAGTCTTTCAAACGAATTTATAGCTGACCCTAAAATCTAATTATTGATGTCATCCTTTACAGAAGACAGCATCGTGTGTAAAAAGGATATATTGTTTTTAGTTCAGATGTGAATTTGAGTTATAAAATAAACGTATTATCAGTTACATTTAATGGTAGTGTAACGAGTTTAATTTTACAAGTTTAATGATAGTATTCGTTACACCATCCCATTCTGTCCGGAGGGTATTGTAGGAATCGGTAAAAGGAAATAACTAGGCCGATAACGTAGGTGCAAGAGAAGAAAAACTTTATATGAAACCCTGTGCCCACCAGTTTCGCCAGAGAGCCATAGTAGGCTAATTACTATCCATATAACTGGACGAGCCCCGATACAGCTGCAGTGGGTCGTTTATGGGCTGAGTAGTGTAGTTCTCGTAGAATAGAAGAATGATTTTCTGTCTCCAGAAAAAAAACCATCTGAAAACCCTATGGTAATAGATTATTCATTCAATTAATTAAATATTGTTACAACGAGTGAAAATAATAAAAGTTTGCAATGATTACTACCACAAGCGTTAACTTAACTCGATACACAGAAATGCTTACGATACGGTTAAAGTGGATTAACAGAAACGCAAATATCCACTACGCATGTTAATTGACTGTCGATAAAAACTTAGTTTATGCAAACATTATCAGCCCGATAAAAACCGACTGTTGAGTTAACCCTCGCATATTTAGGATGGAATTTAATCTACTATACCTAGTTGGCAAGATGGATCGGCACTGGGTTCAAAATTTGATCTTCTCTCTCTAGCGGCTAGATTTTCTACTTCGGTCTTAATAGTCTTTTATGATACACCCAGGATGAAAAAAAAGATGTTACTATACATACCAATGCTGGTCGTCGTTTCAGCCCATAAATTAACCACTACTGAGTCGGGCCTCCTCCAAATTCATGGACGAAAATTAAATAGGCTAATTTGCCACGCCGGCAAGACGGGTTGGCCCAGGCTCTGTGTCAAGTTTTCCTTCACTTGCAGCTAGGTGATCTGCCACTTGTGTTCCTTTAGTCACCTCCGACGACACCCTCAGGTATTTTAAATCTGTTACCACACAGACTACTATCTGGTACTTGCATTAAATAAGGAGTGTGTGGATGGAACATTTAAAAAAAGTCGTACAAAAAATAGCAAGCAACACTCTTGTATTTGTCAATTATAACTTATGACACGCATACGAACAGTGAACTGAAGTGCCACAATTATACTCTAAATCCGTCCGTTAAATTCTTATATCCAAAGGGCAAATGGAAAAGATTCATTTAAAATGTTGCAATAATTATAAAGACATTTATACAATACGTCAAGTGCCCATCAAACAAAGTGCAGAGAGAATTTACTCAAAAGTTAATTTAATTAAAACTACTAGAGATAATTGAATGCCTGTTTGTTCTTCCAGTAAAACTGTGAATAAAGTATTTCATTTCAGAGGCTTTCTTAGTATAGATACAAAACATAAAAACTCATCTGAGCGATAAATGTATGGTTACTAATTGTTCGTATTGTAACATTTCATCCTGCGGGTGTAATAAGCCGTGGTGAAAGGAGTTAAAAGGCCGAAAAGATGTTTTAATCAAAACCTGATATGGAACCCTATGTCAATTCGTTTGGCCAACGTGTTCAAGTTAAATTAAACTTACGGTGGATGAATTTATGGGTATTTTCCTTTACATTTTTCTCACGCTGCTAGGTTAGGTTAGGTTTAGGTTACTTCACACTCCCCTCGCTGCCCATTGCCGTGGCCGGCGAGGAAGTCCCTAAAGGATTTTACCCCGGGTGAACAAAAAAAAAAGGGAATTAATGTGTTGGCGATACTGACTATTCTAAATCCATCATCATACATTAACACTCATCAATATGTACACCATCAGAAGCTAATAGGTTTTTTTAGAAAAGGAATATAAAAAATCTATATGAATATGAAAAAAGGTGTCCATTATTGTATTTCTGTTGATCGCGGTAGCTGGTCGGCTCCCGCGTAATGGGCCCACACTCAATTAGGTTTTACTGCCGACGCGTTCAATCTACCGCCGAACAGCCCGCGCCCACTGCCTATTTATTTTTATTGGCTGCTACAAAAAACAACAACGTTTTTATAAGTCAAGACGTTCACGTTACGGAGTCAGATTTACCGTAGACATAATTTCCTTTAAGTTAATGCTGTTCATATCTACCGAACACATTCGGACAAGGATACTTATCATCGTATAAAATTTTCTTACTAATACTACTCAGCCCAGAGATGATCCACTGCCGATATGGGTCTTCTCGCATTACATGGAAGCATTGCATAGCTAACGGTGAGATACTCACTTTGCACTAAAAATGGCGATCTAAAAAAGGAAGATGAGTATGAGGACGCCGTACGAAGTGGACGTGTTTTACGAAGCTGTACTAATTTTTTATTAAAATTATATTTTTTCCATCTTAAGCAAAATATACAGATTTGCTATTGTAATAAAGTTACTTTTTCTCTGCAAGACTAGTGTCACTTACAACATTGTTCGTCTACATCACAAAAACCAAAGCTGCTGACGATACCCCCTCACCCCCTTGGAAGAAAGAAACGGGCTTCTGGTAAGAAATATTATTTCCTGCTCACACCGAACATCGGTAATAATGAGTGTACAACGATCTCCACCAAAAGAACCCATTAGACATGCTGAAGGCAATAGAAAGTTGATAGCAACTCGAATAATTGCTGGAGGTTCTCAACCAGATCTAAGAGAACCAATACGCTCTGAGCATGAAACGCTTCAAATTAATCTTCGCAACAAAAGGAAGCTAGATGATGAGCTACACAATAAGATTGATTACCTTGAAAAAACAATTATCACAAGCCTATCGAATTTGGCCACAAAAGCACAGCTAGAAAGTTTAAGTAAGGTAGTAGACGACGTGAACATAATAAAAAATCATCTGAGTGACATAAAAGCAACAACTGATTTATTGGTCCAGGAGCAAAAACAGCTAAAACTTGAAGTGATAAATTTGGTGTCTTCCAGAAATGGAATGGAACAGAAAATTGAATGCTTAGAAAAAGAAGTAGCTCTTCTAAAAAACACACCAAGTTTACAACCTTCGGGTCAATCTATAAGGTGTGAAGATATCGTGTCAGAACTACATGAGCGAACTGAAAGGCAAAAGAATGTAGTTATAATTGGTATTAAAGAAACAAGATCCAAAAACTATGAAGAGAGACGTGAGTTTGATAAACAAGAAGTCATTAAAGTTATTAATAAAGTTAATCAAGATTGTAACATACCTGTAAAAACTATTCGCCTAGGTAAATATAATCCAGAGAAATCAAGACCACTAAAAGTTTGTTTTAAAACAGCCGATGAAGCCAAATCATTATTGCGTAACAAAACTAAATTAGACGATAAGTCCATCAAAGTGTACAGTGATGAAACCCCCTATCAAAGACAGCATATGCAAAATCTGCGTGAAGAACTGAAACTACGCACGGATCAGGGTGAGAAGAACTTATCAATAAAATTTATAAAAGGTAATCCTAAAATTATAAAGACAGAGACAAAAAACTAATAGTACCTCACTTAGCAACAGATTACAATAGGAAAAATAACACACTATATCGCCTTACTGACAGCTATATAGACTTGATTGACGATAAAAAAGCCCTCAAAATTCTGTACGGAAACATACGGAGCATAGTAAAACCAGGAAAGTTTGATGAGTTAAAATGTATTATCCAAACACTTTCTAGCACTGTCCACGTAATAATCTTAGTTGAAACGTGGATAAAATCACCACTAGAAGCGGAAAGACTAAACTTACCAAATTATACACATTACTTTAACATTCGTACAAAAAGCAGAGGTGGTGGTGTATCTATTTATGCTCATAATACCCTAAAACATCATTTATTGCAAGAAACGGCTGAAAATGACAATCATTATTTATGGATTTATATTAATAAATTCTGCCTTGATATTGGTGCTATCTACAAACCCGAACGGACAAACCATACTGATTTCCTACAAATATACTCCCACCAACTTCTAAGCAAGAAGAGAGCCGTAGTTTTCGGCGATTTTAATTATGATATAACAAAGGAAAATCAACACACTAGACACTATAAAACAATGCTCATGGAAAATGGATTCCGCATATTAAACAATCTTGATAAAAAATATTGCACGAGACAAACCTCTACTACTAAAACAATAATAGACCACATTTGTACAAACATAAAAGATGAGGTAAATTTCCAGTTAACTGTACTGGATACTGCCATATCTGACCATAAACAGCTCTATCTGGAAATAAGTCAGTACAAGCCGCAGCGTAAGAATAAAATTAAATACCAAGCCCTGAATTACAGCCAACTTTACCTTAATATGGAAAAAAATATACACAATAAGAAAATCGAACGTTACGAAGAATTAGAATCGATGATTTCTGCGGCAGTACAGTATAGTAGTACGGAGAAATCTAAGATACAAAACCCACCAAAGGAGGACTGGATAAATAGTAAAATCTTACTTGAAATCGATAAACGAAATAAACTTTGGAGAGATCACAAAAAACATCCTAACGACAGCACTCTAGCAAATAATTACTTAACGGAGCGAAACAGAGTACACGATCTTATTCAAAATACTAAGATTGAATACTACCAGAAAAGTTTTGCTAGCTGCGTAGGAAAGCCAGCGAAAATGTGGAAACTACTGAACAACCTAGCAAGAAACAAAATTAAAACATTGTCTTTTCCTTCTAAAATAGAAACAGAAACAGAATCGATAACCGACACTCAGGAAATCTGTGAATGCTTTAATAAGTATTTTGTTAATATTGGGATGGAATTGGCCAGAAACATTACTACTCATACTGTGTCCGTAAATGTGAGTGCTCCCGTGTCCGGATCCAGCCAGTATGGAAATCATTCATTAAATTACTTATCACTTACTTGTGAGGCAGAGGTAAGCAAAATTATTGATAATTTGAATTGTAATACCAGTTCTGGCTTAGACGGTATAAGTTGCAAAACGGTCAAAAGTATTACACCTCTTATAACTCAAAGCCTAACTAATTGCATTAATGTTTGTCTATTAGAAGGCGAATATCCAGACTCACTGAAAATTGCAAAGGTGGCCCCAATCTTCAAATCGGGTAACAAAACAAATCCTGAAAACTATCGCCCTATATCAGTTCTGCCGGTACTTTCGAAGATTTACGAAAAAATCATTTACAGCCGCTTGCTGGGCTACCTTGATTCTATTAATTTTTTATATGAGAAGCAATACGGATTTCACCCCAAATCAAATACACTCTCTGCATTGATCTTATAACAAAACTTAAAACAAAAATCGATCAGAAACAAATAGCCATTGGAGTCTTTATTGATCTGAAAAAAGCATTTGACACAGTGAGCCCGAACCTATTATTAAAGAACCTTAGTGATATCGGAATTAGAAACACAGCTTTCAAATTATTTAAATCTTACCTCACCAATAGATACCAAGTTGTTAAAATAGGAAACAGTCAAAGTGACTTAAGACCCGTATCCTATGGGGTGCCTCAAGGATCTATCCTTGGCCCCCTCTTATTCTTAATATACATTAATGATATAAAAAACCTAGGCCTTAAAGGAGATATCTCACTTTACGCAGACGACACAAGTTTATTTTATTTTGGTAGTAATATTGAAAATATAGCCCAAGAAGTCCAATATGACCTGAATATTTTACAAACTTGGTTTTACTCTAAGCTACTAACAATAAATGTTCAGAAAACTAATTATATTATAATATGTGCAAAAAACAAAAAGATACCAAACTATCCTGAACTTAAAATTAGTGGTCAACCCCTGGCTAGAGTGACGTCTGAAAAATATTTGGGTCTCATTCTTGATAGTCATTTGACTTGGAAACCGCATATAGACAGTGTTAAAACTCGATTGTCGTCCCTAATGGGAATCCTTCGTAATACGGTTCGGTGTTTTCCAAAATATGTTAGGTATAGTATTTACAATTCTTTTGTTAAACCACATCTGAATTATTTGATAGAAGTGTGGGGATCTGCTGCTAAAACTAATCTTAAATCACACACAGACCCACAGCTGAGTCAGGGCTCCCTCAGTTACATGGAGGGTAATTAGTCTAATGTGTCACGCTGGCCAGTCTGATTGGTACAGGGTTTCGTATCAGGTTTTCCTTCTCTTACGGATAGGTTATCTTTTGTCAAGAATTGGGATTTAGAATACCCAGTATCGAAAGAGAACCAAGGTCACCGACATAGCTCATAGAATTAGCAGACTGAAGTGGCAGTGGGCTGGTCATATCTGTAGAAGAACCGACAACCGCTGGGGTAGACGAGTTCTTGAGTGGAGACCGCGAATCGGCAAGCGTAGTGTGGGACGGCCCTCTGCTAGATGGAGCGACGATCTGCGAAAGGTTGCGGGCAGCAGCTGAATGCGTCAAGCTGAAGACAGGGCGCTATGGCGCTCTTTAGAGGAGGCCTATGTCCAGCAGTGAACTAATGTGGGCTGATGATGATGATACCCAGTGTCAACATCCCATTCGACCCTGAGCCTGTCGTAAGAGCCGTCAATAGGAATAGATAAGGCCGAAAAACTAGCCGCAAAAAAGTTAAGCCTGTTACGAAACGCCGATCTGGCTGGCCAGCGTGACATAGTAGGCTAATTACCCTCCATCAGCTGCATTTATAAAGTAGAAGTGGTAGTGCCCTGACAATAGCACCTGTACTCAAGATTGAAGAGCACTTGTGGCGCATCATTGCTCGCATGTTACCGCGCCATTAATCTTGTCGAACTAGAATGAAACGGTCACCCCGATCCCTCATTTGTAAAAGCAGCTCGGATAATTAATTAAGGTGAAACTTCCTATCTATGCAAATGGAATACAACGCTGAAATTAATTTGAGGTGCATTTAAATGAATGTCTGCGTTACAGTACTCACAAATACAGGGTGTCCCAAAAAATAGTGTCAAGTGGAAGTCCAGAGATAGATAGGTTCTGCGATCTTTCATAGTTTTCGTGTTATGTTTTTTTTTCTGAATTTTCGACCTGTAGAACTTAATTTTTAACTTGACACTATTTTTGGGACACCCTGTATACACACAAAGTGTAGCAAAAAATATAGAGCATTCCGCTTTTGTAGTGATTATTTCCTTTGAGTAAGACGATGATTTTTGTGAGCCAATTTTAACCGCGCCATGTGTGTTTCATCCGAAATGGGCCGTCTATGGTGGATATTACACTACAAGCTTTGTAACCTTTTTGTTATAGCTATAGGGCTTTTGTTACGGCTTGTATTATAGCAATGAAAATAATACTGTACAACGTTTATTTAAAACAAGCCGTACTCGCGCGCAACTATAGTATTAACCAATAGATTAGCACTTATTGCTGTCGTTACCATTCCAGACCAGTTAGGCCGGATCCTAACTATAAAGCCGTTCACAGTTCGTTCTCGGTCCAATCTCGGTTTGATAAAATATTATGAAGTAAAATATAATTATATGTGTCATCATCATCATCATCATTTCAGCCAAAAGACGTCCACTGCTGGACATATGTGTGCATTCATACTATCCGTAACAGTCAAGTTTCGCTCGCATATATTTTTTACTTCATAATATTTAATCAAACCGAGATTGGACCGAGAACGAACTGTGACGGCTTTATAGTGAGGATCTGGCCTGATGCGACATCAATTTTAAAAAAACAGAAAGAGTTACATACAATCAATATTAACAATGTTCCATAACTACTACTACACCCATAGCTGACCCACTGCTGAGTTGGCCCTCCTTCAGTTAGGATTACATGGAGGGTACTTAGCCTACTGTGCCACGCTGGCCCGACGGGTTGGCACAGGGTTTGGTATCAAGTTGTCCTTCTCTCGTGGCTAGGTCATCGGCCTTGATAATGCCTTTCATCGACTCCCTCAGGATGGAATTGGGTTGTGACACTATGTATTCTAAATCCGTTAACTAAAACAAAAAGTGTGGTCAGGGAAAAAGTATTACCTCAATAATGAAAATACATATGCCATCTATAGAGACGTGGTCGCTCACTATGGACTCCATCAGGAGGCTCAAAGTCACCCAAAGGGCAATGGAGAGGGCTATGCTCGGAGTTTCCCTGCGGCATCGAATCAGAAATGACACAGGAAAACCAGGGTCACCGAAATAGCTCACAGGATGGCCAAACTTAAGTGGCAGTGGGCAGGGCACATAGCGCCCAGGACCGACGCCCGATGGGGCAGAAAAGTCCTCGAGTGCCGACCGCGTTCCGGAAAGCGCAGTGCTGGTAGGCCTCCCACACGGTGGATGGATGACCTGGTTAAGGTTGCCGGAAAACGATGGATGCGGGCGGCCCAGGACCGGCCTTTGTGGAAATCCATGGGGAGGCCTATGTCCAGCAGTGGACGTCTTTTGGCAGAAATGATGATGATGATATGCCATCTAAGTGGTGGTCAAATTTTATTGAGAATAGAACTATAATTTAAATACATCTGAAACATTCATTACTTTTTGTACCAGGCTGAATGTAATTCAGTAACATGTATATAGGCAAGGTAAAGTTCGGTTTAGATACGAGTACTTTGCCTGATCATACGTATTCATCTTGGGAAGGGTTAAATCCTTTTTAGGAGAACGTTTATTTGAAAAGTTGCTCCTTTGTAGAAGCTGAAAGGATTACGGCCTACAATGTCGTCGATCATACTAAGAGAAGGTTTTTAATATAGACATTTTAATTAAGTTTTTTTTTCATTCAAGCGAACTACTACCACTAAGCCCATACATAACCCATTGCTGAGTCGGGCCAGACGGGTTGGCACAGGATTTCGTTTCAAGTTTTCCTTTTCTAGTAGCTAGCTTATCGGGCTTGTCATTTCCTTTTGTCGGCTGTTACGACACCCTCAGAATGTAATGGGTCGGTGACGCTACGCTTCGCCTTCTAAAAACACCCGAGGGTAGAGCATCAGACTTCCCTCATCCAAGCTAATGCCGAACCAGACGTATAGGTAGTTTTCCGAAGGTATTTACGACTCGAGTAAGGTGGTAGGTTTTTGTGGGTAAACCGGCCGCAACTTGCCATCTTCACGCGGCCGGGACTCTCACATTCCCCAGCCAGTCCCCCGGCTGGGGCCATATAAGGTTTCAAACACGTTAAAAAAATAGGCCTCCCGTGTGATATCGGTATAGAATATCGTATCGTAAGAGCCGATAAAATGAAACGGCCGAAAACCTACCGTAAGGAAAGAAAACTTGAAGAAAGAAGAAAGAAAGAAAGAAAACACATTTATTCAGCAGAAAATATACAAGAAGTGCAAGATGCGGAAAAATAGTACATTTTAAAACAAAAATAAAGGAGACTTCAATTGAAAGGAAAAAAATGTTATTATAATACTTAATAATAATTAAAAAAGAAAAAAATGGTACCGAATACAGGGTTAGTTTACAGGGTTAGTTTCCAGTATGTAGACTTCAAGTATGTCGCGAATTTCAGCAGCTATTACTTTCCAATAAGTTAGTAAGCTTATAATGCGAAAATGTCGTCGCCAACGACAGGTGCGGTGCCAAAGTAGCAATGTAATTACGGGAACAAAGGCAAACACGGCACCCTCTATGGTCTTTTGTAAACAAGAAACAACTTTCCGAACGCTCGCAAAATATATAAGACAAAAAAAAACAATGCAAATTTTGTAATCAGTGAAGCGTATTTCTTACTTTTAAGTTTGCGCAACTTAATTAGTTACTTTTTGTCTCATTACTGTAGCTTCTCATTGGTTGCTATTTGCTTCAATCTACTACTCAGACCTTAAATGACCCATGCTGAGTCGAGTTTTCGTTCTGTTACGGATAGGTAATCGGCCTTGTTATATTCTTTTGTCCCTAACTTTGAATTGGTGACATTGTATATTCTAAATCCGTCACCACACGGAATACAATAAAGGTATTTAAGTCGTAACGGAACATCTTTTTTTCTCGACAGTCAGACATTGATAGTTGATTACGTCGTACTGTTAAATTATATTTATAAAAAGTGTTGTGTTTATAATGTGTTGGATTAAAATATTGTTTATTAGGTAGAATCAGCTTTGACAGGGAAGTCAAGAGGATTATACAGCTGGGCTGGACAGCATTTGGATAACTTCGTCGGGTCTTCTCGTAGCCCATCTCGCAGAGCTTGAAAACGAAAGTTTTCGAAGAGTGCGTCCTACCCGTCATGACCTGCGGCGCGGAGACGTGGACACTCACGGTGAGACTAGTCCACCACCTTAAAGCTTGGAGTTTCTCTGAAAGATAGGCTTCGTAACGACACTATCCTATTATGGTGAAAAATTTTCCGACTGTGCCACGCTGTTTAGACGAGTGGCACAGTAACCTGGTAAAAAAAATTGTCTATCTTGGTACCCTCTAGATAGAATTTTTTTTTATAACCCATTACTCTAGTGTATAAATGAGACCTTATCAATGAATCAATATGAATTATTTTAAATTATATGTACTTGATTGGTCCGTGTGGATTTAGAATACACAATGTCACCAACCCATTTGGTTGTAAATTACTTACGATTGAAGATCTTCGCAACTATGAATTTTTGGACCACATATTTTAGAATTTTAAGTAATCTTAACCTATAGAACTCTTAGAGTTAAGCGATATAAAACACGTATAAAATTACAAGTGATAAATATTCCTAATCATAATATAATGTTACCCTTTCACTGTAATCAATGAACGAATGTTTTATCAGTGGAAACTTATAAATGGCCAGCATTATTTTTATAAGTTGTATTTAAATATGTTCTAGCTGTAAGATTCCCGAATAGTAATAAAATAAAATAAAAATAAAATAAAATACCTATCTCTACTTTTGTTATATCACTGGGGGTCCTGTAACGCAGAATGTCGCGGTAAACGCGTTGAAGTGTAGCAAGCGATCGACCTAATGAGAAAAGTTGGATAGCCTCCGAGAGCTCCAGAAACAATGCCAACGTTTAGAAATTTCCTTGCCGACAATCTATTTAAAATCTTTTTACTACTCCTCAAGGTACAGGAGACGACTGACCAATATGAATAATTTTAATGGCTCCCTATGACGAGCGTTTTTTATCACATTTTTACGTCCATATACGCATATTTATCCGTGTCGTAAATGATGTTTAGATCTTTTAAGGACACTTTTACAAGTCAATGTTTCTACATATATTCTTTTAAGGTGAATGTTCCAGGGTAGCCCGCGAAATTCAAATTTTCTTCACGTTTTTTGCAATTTGCAGGCCAGTGCTAGGTTGTATGATGATGAACATTTGATTCGCGGCTGTAAGACTTATGTAGTTACAGAGTTATAACCATCAAACTCATCAATACAACCCTCCAAGCGCATAAAGGTGCAAGAATGACTTTGAGCTTGAAAAAGTTTTTCTTGCACGTTTATGAGCTTGGAGGGTTGTATTGATGATTTTGATGATTATAATTCTATAACTACATACGTCTTACAGCCGCGAATAACATTTTAATCAACATACAACCTAGCACTGACCTGCAAATTGCAAAAAACGTAAGAAAATTTGAATTTCGCGGGTTACCCTGGAACATTCACCTTAATATGATGAGCTCCGGCATTTCCTAACTGGCGTCCTCTGAGAAGAAATGCCGAAACAAACTCAGAGAATCATGGTCTCTTATAAGGTCCATATAGTATTTAAAAGCAAATATGTGAGTCAATGTCTGAAATGACCTTTTGAAGGAAGAACCATAGTGGCTTTGAGTAGACCAGTCACATCTGACGGCACGCATGCATCAGTCATTGTGTAGCTCGACCCTATTCTAGGGAGCCAAACAACCGGTCGCACTTCGATACCAGATCAGAGTAACATGTGCGTAGGCCTTATAAAAAACTCACACGTAACGGATTTATAATAATATCTGGATGACCGGTTGCTCGGTATTATTTTTTTTATAAATTGTGTTTTTTGGAAATTATATTTAAGTACGAATTACGCAAACACTCATTGACTTCGTGATACTTAACAACGCCATCTGCTGTTGTGCTCACAAAAAAGTAGTATTATTATTCGCCAATAGATGTCAGGATTCCTAGCTAGATCGATTTATCGCCCCCGAAACCCGAATAAAATGACATTTTCCAAATATGATTCCTAGCTAGATCGATTTATCGCCCCCGAAACCCCGTATATACTAAATTTCATGAAAATCGTTGGAGCCGATTCCGAGATTCCAATTATATATATATATACAAAAATTGCTCATTTAAAGATTCACCACCCCATTCCATCCTGAGGGTCTCGTAAGAGCCGACAAAAGGAGATGACAATGGCAATCAATTTCCGTGCCAACCCGTCCGGCACAATAAGGGTATTTTGCCTTCCATTTAAATGGAGGAGGCACGAGCCAGCTTTGGGTCAGATATAGGTTGAATAGTATATCTGAGCGGAACATTCAGAATGAAATCGATCTGCGGGTTCTGATGGGTGCTTCGGAGATACTTGGAGATTATTTAATTATTCTTGTATTTTTAAGAATGATACTGAAGTAGTATACATACACACATTTTTATTTGTAAGGCTGATAAAGTTTAAAGCGCCTCGTCCACGATAGATTAAAATTACGGAGAGCGACTGTCATAGGGCAATCTACGACGTGTACACATTAGCGAGACTACCCTAGCTAATGTGTCACTACAGTCTACGTAGACAGGCTCGGCTACTCTCGGAAGGCGTCGTGGACGCAGGTACGAGAGCGAAACAAACGATACGAATAGAGACCTCTCGAATTATCTACATGCCATAGATCAGTCTCTAGCTATAGTCGTATTTTTAATTAGACGTAGTCAACTGAAGTTTACTGTTTATATATGAATATCTAGTCTACGAGTAGTATAGTGTATGTAAGTCAAAATCACACTATGAGAGAGCTACCTTTTTTTTTTTACCTCGGAGATCCTTATGGTTATCAGGCCGTTGGGAACTGGCCGGGGTATGTGGGACTCCGGCGCCCAGAGATGGTAAATTGCGCCCCGATCTACGCACTAAAACCGACGGCGATCCATGACTGCCCAAACCAAGGCCACAGGATTCACTCCCATTACGAGAGCATGCTCCTTGACCCTGGGGGCCTTGGTCCGTCTCTTATAAAGCTAGTGGAGCCCCATGCTGCTAGGCGGGCCCCTCGATCGGCGGCGGCGGGCGGCGATTATGAGGGGGGGGGGGCTGTATTGCCCTCTCCATTCCACCGCTGGGGGCGCACGCGAATCGCGGTGCGCTATCCTCCCGGGGCCTGTTTTGCGCAGGCGACGGACTTTCCAGGTCAATCGCCCGCAGGCCATGAGAGAGCTACCCTGCTGTAGGGCGCTCTATTTATCTCTACATGTACGTAGAAATTAGAGTATAGATTAGATTAGTCTTCAAGGTGTCTAGCTCTATTCTCTCTCGGTGGACGACGCACTTAACACATATTTTAGTCTAACACTTCGTAAGTAAATCTGCCACTTCGCAATGGTTATGTTAAACTTTTGCATTTAAATAAATAACAATTGCTTAGACGTTCTTAGCCAGGTAAAGCCATGAAATTGTCATAAGAAGCGCCATAATTGCCGAAATGAAATTGCCTCTGTAGCCCGAAAGCTAGTAAAGTGGAAATTGTTTCTTCTTTGCATTAAGGAAAAATGCTCAAATAAATTTCACGCGGAATATTTATTGCTACTGTAAACAGTGCGAAATTCTTTTAACAATTAAACTGAAATTGATTTGTAACAGCTCAATTGTCATTATATTTTCATAAAAATGATGCCATGTTTTTCTTCTCATGTCTCAAAAGTCGGCCATTGTTATACAAATCCTAGGAATCACTATCACTACATAGTATAAAACAAAGTCGCTGTCGTCTGTCCGTCCCTATGTATGCTTAAATCTTTAAAACTACGCAACGGATTTCGAAGCGGTTTTTTTAATAAATTGAGTGATTCAAGAGGAAGGTTTATACGTATAATACATGCATAATATTGTAGAGAAACACTCATAAATTTAGATGTTTATCATGGCACCCGTGCAAAGCCGGGGCGGGTCGCTAGTGGTTTAATAAATCTGGTCAAATCTGGTTTAATAAAGTGGGTTATTTATGGGCTGAATTGAGATACGTCTGGTGTTCAAAACGTTCATAGACAATGGTACCGTTTACCATCAAAAAACGCACGAGAAGGAACATGGCTGGAGCTAGTTAAAATTATTAATAGATATAATAATTCTAATCCGTCTGGCATTCATCAAATTCAGGGCAACCTGTCTTAAGTTATTTATAACCAGATTTTAATATATGTCATGACATCATTCAGAATACGCCAGCTTATTAATTGGGCCAGTAGGGCTCATGATACTTCACTAACAAAATAAGCCCGTAGAGGATTTACCTAGTTTACAGTAGGCTCAAGTACTTTGGAGCTTATTATTTTCATTGATTAAATTACAAATTCTATACAAATAAATTGACCTAGATTTATATTACCCTAGCTCTTGCGTGGCATAGCCATGTGAATATCGAATCTTAGCCAAATGCACACTTTCGTTGCTCTGTTTAAAATATCCCCGCACGGAAGAAATATTTGTACGACCTACAAGTATTTGTTCCGGGTCTGGGTGTTTTCTATCTATAATAAGTATGTATTTACAAAAAAAAAATGTATTTATGTAGTTTATCATCCATCTCGTTACCATAACACAAGCATTAAGTTGCTTAGCTTGGGACGAGATGGCGTTGTGTGAAATGTGGTGTTGTAACAAAATAATAATAAAAAAAAAAAAAAAAACTACATGGAGGATAATTAGCCTACTGTGCCACGCTGGTTAGACGGATTGGTACGGGGTTTCGTATCAAGTTTCCCTTATCTCGCGGCTAGGTTATCGGCCTTGTCATTTCTTTTTGTCGGCTCTTAGGCTGGAATTGGGTGATGACGCCATGTATTCTAAATACAAGTATTTGTTTATACTTGTTTATATTTTTTCCGGGTCTGGGTGTTTTCTATCTATAATATGTATGTATTTACAAAAAAAAAGTATAATAAGTAGTTTATCATCCATCTCGTTACCATAACACAAGCATTAAGTTGCTTAGCTTGGGACGAGATGGCGTTGTGTGAAATGTCCAAGGATATTTATTTATAAATCCCTCTCCACACGGACACCACCTTCTCCTACATGGAGGGTAATTAGCCTACAGTGCCAAGCTGGCCAGTCGGGTTACGTAGCATGTTTTACTTTTCTTGCGCTACGTTATCGGCCATATCATTTCCGTTCGTCGGCTCTTACGACACGCCCAGGAGAAAATGGGGTGGCGACACAATGTATACTAAATCCGTCACCACATGGAATTACTATCGGCAATCTACCTATAATATCTTCAAATTTGATGAGGTCCACAAATTCTACAACACTTGCCCATAATAGAATCTAGGGTGTAAACGTTATTTTTATTTCCTTCAAAACGTCATTATACATTCGACCCGATAAATTTCCCCTTCGAAATACAGAGTGTAGGTAATTTTATACTTTCGCGTTCACATCAAAAGACTGAGCAATACAATTTTCAGCCTGTCTCCAGTTAAATCCCTCCCACATTCTCTTTGAACATCGCTTAATTGAACCACGAGGGGAGTGGGGGTAGCGAACGAGTTTGTTTGACGACATACAAGGCATCGTCTTACAGTCCCACGTGTTATTAGAACATTACAAATACTGGTAAGATTCTGCCATCAACGATGGTTACACAATACGATAGCTATATAATACAAGTCATATACTATTAACGGATACCAAGGTTGTATACCAACGTTGACCGGCCTTCTTTTTTTGAAAGAAATACGTTTTGATGTCTTAGGTTTTCGCGAATAACTATTACAAATTTAAATTAAACACAGACGCTCGAAACATTCGAAAAGCATTCGAAACGTCAGGAACTAAATAATGTAAAATACACTCTAGAAATACTCTATTTTCTTTTTATTTTCATTTCAAGTCACACCATAGTATGCACTGGCAATTCGATACGATGCCGAATAAACACTTAATAAACGCATACTCTCAGCTTTAATTAAATACCACGTGTATCATGCGAATAATTGAGCGGGTACATCGTACAGTCGATGATCGACACTTAGGCCGCAAAATATATTAATATTATTAATCTTTATACAAATTTTCCGTATGGTGATGAATTTGGAATACCTACCGTCACCAGCCCAATCTATCTGGTGTCGTAAGTGCCGACAAAATGAAATGCTAAGGCCGAAAACGTAGCCGCAAGAGAAGGAAAACTTGAAACGAAACCCCGTGCCAACCCGCCTGGCTAGCGTGGCACAGTAGCCTAATCACCATTCTTGTAATAGCTCATAGGCTCGACTCAGCAGGTGGTCATCTATGGGCCGAGTAGTAGTATAATAAAACTCTAAACATCATTTTTTTATGTTCTTTATTTAAGTTACTAGTCAAATAGGACCGCAATGAAAAAAAAAAATGACAAGCCCTCTGAGTTTCTTGCCAGTTCTTCTCAGCAGTGGTCGCGTTCCGAACTGGTGGTAGACGGTCGAATTTTTTTATTGTATAATATGACAATGTGTTGACTATTTTGTAAGTGTCCATCGTGACCCACACAAAATAAATGATTTGAATTTGAATTTAAATAAACTTATACATATTTTATCTCAAGTCTTAAGATTTTTTATGGTCGCACAGTAGGTTATTTACCCTCCTGCTAAAAGGAAAATGCTCGTCTCAACAGTGGGTAGTAGTAGAGAGACTAAATTAAACCTAAATAAATTTTGTTCATTGATGATTCAATATGTAAGAGTAATACTGCTGGTAAAATGTTGACGTACTCAAAATGGTTTAGCTACAAATGCAATGGAGTTGTTGTGTTGTGGTCAGCATCAGTATAACCTGATTTGGCTATCGCCCAGTACCATCTACCCGTTCCAGTGCCAGTACCAGTACCATCTGCCCGTACCAGTACCGGAATTTTTAGAAGTTGATGTTGAAGGTAAATCTTCTATTCAATGCGAGTGTCAATTTAGGTTGGTACCTACTTCCGTCTGTCTTATATTATGTATTTACTTTTTGCTCTCTTCTGTTTGTTTGTTTTTTATGTCATCAAACAGGGAGTGTTAACCTAGAATTTTCTATCTATACATATATCTTCAGGCTGCAGGATTTACTGTAGTCAAGGGCGTGCTTATTAGTTATTTTAAAATTAATAAAAATATAGTTTTGTGCCGTATAAACAGCATAGTACCTAGAAAAGTTGGCCCTCATTATTTCAAAGGTCTAACAGTTCGCTCGCAAACTATCTCTTGAACGTCTCGTTTAGCAAAGTTAAAAGTAATTTGAAAGTATCTCCAAACCCGGTATTCCTTTAAAGACGCTGTGGTTAAACGTGCTGTTGAATAGTAAGAAAAAGCTTTGACTGGTGGTACAAAGAAGAAGACGAAAAGGTCGTCGTAACAATCTTTAGTGCAATTAAGTTACCCGTAGTTTTAGTTCAATAAACTAGATAAGCTCATTTCTGCTCAGCAACGTACCTACTCGTAAATTGTTTATTTTCCTTTGTAAGGTAGAATGCAACAATTTGCTGTTAAAGTTTTCTTAGTGGATAACACCTTTTGTTGACGGATTTAGAATACATAGTGTAACCACCCCATTTCATCCTGAGGGTGTCGTAAAAGCCGACAAAAGGAAATGATAAGGCTGAAAACCTAGCCGCATGAGAAGGAAAACTAAAAATGAAATCCTGTGCCAACCCGTCTGGCCAGCGTGGCACAGTAGGCTTAACTCCTTGTAACTTGAAGAGACCCAAATCAGCAGTAGTCAACCTAAGGGTTGAGTAGTAGTCGTCGTCGTTTCAGCCCATAAATAACCCACTACCGGGTCGGGCCTCCTCCAAATTCATGAAGGGAATATAGCCTACTGTGCCACGCTGGCTAGACGGGTTGGCACAGGGTTTGTATCAAGTTTCCTTCTCTTGGGGCTAGGTGTTCTGCCTCTTGCGTTCTTTTAGTCGCCTCTTACAACACCCTAAAGATGGTATGGGTTGGTGACATGATCACCTCCGCCCATGGACACCCACAACACCAGAGGGGTTGCAAGTGCGTTGCCGGCCTTTAAGAAAGGAATAGGCTCGTTTCTTGAAGGTTGCCATGTCGTACCGGTTCGGGAATACCTCCGCTGGTAATTGATTCCACACGGAGGTTGTGCGCGGTAAAAAGTTTCTTGAAAAACGCACGGTGGTAGACACCCATTCGTCCAGATGAAATTGATGGTATTTCTGGCGGGTGGATCTGTGGCGGAAAGAAGCGGAAGGGACAAGATCGAACAATTCCTCAGAACACTCCCCGTGATAAATGCGATAGAAAATACATAGAGACGCCACGTCTCTTCACAGGGCTAGAGTATCTTATTGGAAGCTGCAATGGAATCGAAACAAATTCAAAGTGGCTTGATTTTTTTATATAAGTTTAGGGACGATTTCAAGCTCTCACGATTGGTCTACACTTTATAATGATAACACGTGTCTGAATCGGCGTAGAAGGTGGATAATCAAAACCTTTAGTCTTTTATTTATCACGCAATGGTCACGGGCTGACTGGTAAGTATTCACTTCTAACATTGTTTACGACTCACTTCTTTAGTTCATTTCGATTACCGGTAGTTAGGCACACAGCTCTAATGGCCGGAGTTCGGCGGAGCACTTTTTTGTTGCGAAGAATGAAGTAATATTTGTAAAAAAGTAATCCAAAAGGCTAAACGTAATTTCAGTTGCGAAGAGGACATTTTTTTCTTAAAAAAAGGTTTACCATAATACCAAAGAAGGTTACTTGGGTACGCTTAAACTTTTTTCAACTAATACTGATAGTATCTGTGTAATCGCCTGCTCACTTGGACAATTTTAAATAACTTTCTGGGGCTAGTAAACTTTATAAATGGGTGCGTAGTGTTGAATAAATATGGACCTTATGAAAAATTGTCATCAGCCCTTGGGCCATAATAATGTATAGAGATATGTATAGAGTGCTCTATCAGTTAGTTGTAATAAGTGCCTTCTTATGCTAATCACTGAGTGCGAAGAAGGGTTTTTTTTTCTTAAAGTACATAATATCGAAACAATTTATATAGATATAAGAGTCCTTATGGAAATGATCTGAGAGTTACCAATAATTTCCACTTCTTTTTTCGATCATTTTTATCCGAAAACTTAAATAGCTTATGCATGTGGCTTCGCGTGTGGGGTCTTCAAACCCATGCTTATCACGGCTTCCGGTAAAGCATCTATTAGAATTACTCAGGGATAATGTAGCATTTGAGTATCGAAAAAAAAATTGAATCAATCCTGTACTTTCTCTGCGCGGGCTGCAAGTTTGTGGAATTCTTTGCCACTTTCTATAAGGCGCACAGAATCATACCCTATTTTTAAAAACATGGTAAAAGAGCACTTTTTTAATCTGCCAGTCACAAACACTTGGCACATATCCTATCACCAGTTAATATTTTGGTATGTATTTATTTATGTATATATTATATGAATATATAAGTATTATTTGTATGTATCTATTATAATTTTATACAATTATTTATTCATTATAGAGTATTTAATCTATCAACATCTTCTTTTTTTCCCTTTCCATATTAATTTATATAATTAATCTAATAAGTATGTATTATTGTACCTCGTACTACCCGTTGATAACTTCTAAATAATGTCCATCCCAAGGTTGTCTGTAAGAAATCGCATTTAGCGATAAGACCGCCCTTTGTACAAATTGTTGCTTATATGTAATGTGTTCAGTATCATTCTCTTGTGTACAATAAAGAGTTCATCTATCTATCTAGAAACTGACTGAGAAGGACAGAAATAGTCCGTGTGGTGACGGATTTAGAATACATAGTGTCACCATCCCACACCATCCTGAGGTTGTCGTAACAGCCGAATAAAGAAAATGACGGTTGATAATCTAGCCCCAAAAGAAAGAAAACTTGATACGAAACCCTGTTCCAAACCGTCTGGCCAGCATGACACAACCAATTACCCTTTATGTAACTGGAGGAGGCCCGACTCAGCAGTTGGTCATTTAAGGGTGAATTTTCTTTACAATATTAGTATAGATTACGGAATAAAAACTGGCATGAAGCTAAGCTAATGACATGGATACGCGCACACGAATTACTAAGCCGAGCCAACTAGCTTCTAGCTTCCTCTCAAACATATAGTTTTAATGACATCGGACACGAGGTATCCCCGCATATGTAAGCAAGACTGTCTCTCGAAGTCCCGCACTTAAAGCCACCTATTACGAGAGGCCCATTAGGAAGTGACCTAAATCCGTTGGTGTCAACATTTCTCATATTTCCTCGTCCACTTTCATGTATGTAAATTAGCTCGGCATCATATTACGTTGACTTTAACGAGTTGTTCTAAAGAAGTGTTTTGTTGCGGTGGTTTTAGTTTATTCGCTGTATTTTGGAATGCACTTTAATTTTGAGGCTTATTTTCTAAATAGCTTCATTTTTATGTATTGTGTGACCACACTAAAATGGGCTGGTAGCTTATGGTACTTCTATACTTTGCTAAGTCCCTGAAACAGACTTAATAAAGTATAGATAGTATTATTATACTATCTATATAAGCATAAATAGCTCAAGCATTTGTTTTTATTAGACTGCAGTAATGCTGCTATAGAGGTTTAGAATTGTTTATTCTTAATTGGAATAGTGCTAGCCTTTACTCTTTACCGCTTAGTAGTGGCCCAAATGAGCCAATTACCCCAATTAACAATGCCTCCTTAGTCAACGGTAAATTTATAATTTACTAGTGGCCCGCCCCGGCTTCGCCCGTGCAAAGGGGGGGTGTGTTATACATATAAACCTTCCTCGTGAACCACTCTAACTAATAAAAAAAACCGCTTCAAAATCCGTTGCGTAGTTTTAAAGATTTAAGCATACATAGGGACGGACAGAAAACATCGACTTTGTTTTATACTATGTAGTGATGGAATGACCGTCGATATTTTTTTTCTTGAGGCTTGCAAAATTTTGTAATCCATTACGGCCGCGTGGATTGTGAATCCCCGTAAAAGATTCATCATGAAAAACATCGCTCTTTTTCGTAAAGCGTACATAGATACTATGTATATTTATAAAAAAACAGGAAATATATGAACTCTCCTATAACAAAGCAAACGTGTATCTCTCGAACAAATTATATTTTTCGAAAAGGAAAAGTAAAGGTCCTGGTCTTTATTATGTCAGATGGAAATAGTTTTCCTAAAAATATAATTCAAACTCATTCTTTCTTTTGTCATCTAACGTATAGTTCTTTCTAGTGGTAATATGAATAGGAAGGTTCATCAAACATTTTGTCCAATATCGCAAATATAACTCCAATAAAACGCATAGCCATATATATATATATGTATATAGTTTATACTACTATTAATTTCTACTTGTCGGCTACTGCACGTTGAAGATTAATCAGATTTAGACATTTAGAGTGCCACCCATATAATTACAATAACAAAGAAGTATTTTAAAACTTCTTAAATCACAAACAATATAATAACAGTAGAAATTACTTCAAGGTCTGCCACTGCGAGATAGAATATAACACAGAACACAATAATCGACCTGCATTTAATTATCTGTAGCCCACAGACTTTACCTTGCCATTGTTAGAACATTAAAATTTCAAATTATTGTTTCACAACTGAATAATTTCCTTTGAACTCCCAAACAATTAAGTACCTGTAATAGACGTGAAAACGTAGCGTTAATTATAGTATTAAAATAGCGATTAAAGTATAAAATTGATGTTTTGTACTGAAATTAACAAACCATCTTTTAACTACTAGTCAGCCCATAGATGCACACAGGTACATGGAGGGTCATTAGTCTACTGAGCCACGCTGGCCGGTTTTCTTTCTTGAGGCTAGATTTGTGTGTTCAGTAATAAAAAAAAACAAGATATTCATAAGTTAATGCAGAACGGTCATTCCTGTTTTAGTGTATGGGAACAATGTTAAGTGCTGCATACAAATTCAATTCGTTCTACGTAAATTTGAGATGAACTTTTAGAAGTTAATATTATATGTTACCTAGATTGTAGTGATATTTTAGCATGTAATATGCTATATTTTACAGGAATCAAATATATCTGAACATATGAATCATGAGTATTTTATAGAAAGAGTACAAATAAAAAATAAATAAATATCCTTGGACATTTCACACAACGCCATCTCGTCCCAAGCTAAGCAACTTAATGCTTGTGTTATGGTAACGAGATGGATGATAAACTACCTAAATACATTTTTTTTTGTAAATACATACATATTACAGATAGAAATGACACCCAGACTCCGAGCCAGTGCCTCTGGTTTAGACAAAGACACTTGCCCGACCCGGGAATCGAACCCGGGACCCGCTGATTCAAAGGCGGCACATCTAACCACTAGACCAACGAGGCAGTCGGTAAAACGCCCATATCACTTTAAAACTATATCTAATTTAGTTACTGCTTGATACTTTTATCTCTAGATCTAAACTTGAATTTTGAGGCGATATCTTAGGTCTTCATTAAAATGATAGCACGGATACAGTTATAAAAAAAATCACCCTTCTTCTTTCTAAACCTTTTACGTGATCCCGTAGAATTTCTGTTGTGAGCCTGCTGCCGGATATTTGAATGAATGAGCTTGCCGATGTAACGTGAACGATTTTGGGATAACTCTGCACTAAATATGGCGCGAATATTGAACGTAATCCACTTCATGTGAGCTCGTCTAAAGAGCATTACGTGTTGTGCCATTCTATGTTTATAGCTGATTTTGGAGAGAGCTTTTAATCAACATTATATAAACAAAGCCCCTTCTTAAACATAGCACCTTTCTGGTCAGAACGTACAGTGACGGCTTTTTGTAGAGACTAAGATGGTAACATTGAAAGCTTTGGAAAATATGTAATACAGAGTATCTTTATTGTAAGCTGTAGTACATCGTATATAATTTATTAGCGACCCACCCCGGCTTCTCACGGGTGCAATGATGAACATCTAAATTTATGCATGTAATAAACATAACTTCGGGTTGTTTTTTTTTTATAAATTGTGTTTTTTGGAAATTATATTTAAGTACGAATTACGCAAACACCCATTGACTTCGTGTTACTTAACAACGCCATCCGCTGTTGCCATTATTCGCCAATAGATGTCATTATTCCTAGGTAGATCGATTTATTCCCCCCAAAACCCGAATAAAATGACATTTTCCAAAAATGATTCCTAGCTAGATCGATTAATCGCCCCGAAACCCCCTATATACAAAAAATTCATGAAAATCGTTGGAGCCGATTCCGAGATTCCAATTATATATATATATATGTCGGAGATAGCGACGGCTGAGCGATAGAGTCGTCATCATCTTGACTTGGTACGAGGTTTATTACTTGTAACTTTATAATTCACAATATTAACCACAGTATCAATAACAATGTTCAGTTAACACACTTAAATAGACAAACCGACAGGTTCGCAACGGAGAAGTGTCTCGGTCCGTGTCCCAACGTCGACTGACTGATCGAGCCAACCTCACTTTCCATTACGACTCTGTCCACGTGCCGCCATTGCAAAACAACTGACGTCACCGCGTTTGCCGCACTACTGTGTCAACAATCAATTGAGAAACTTAATAAAACGATATCGTTATCCACGACACGGCCATTCTGACGAAGCACACGTCCTCGTGTGTACTTGTAACAAAATAACCAACTGAGGCACATTTTCACGTTCGGCCAACCTGATGGTAATGGTCCGTAATCGTATCTTACGAATAAAGTTAACAGAGATCACGTTAGCATACAAATAATTTCAACAACTTTAACACGAAAGGTTCCTCTAAGCCCATAATCTTTAAATCTCAATACTGATACTTTAAAACAGTAAGTTTAAGACAATAAGTACACAACACATGGCCCAGCTGTCCCAGCAGCTAGTGACAATTCACGTGTCACCCATATCGACATCGCTCCAAGCGATACGACCAACACTTTAACTGGAGTCCACGACTCCCAGGCCACACAGGACCATACAAATAGTCTCTCTCGAAACCCGGGTCCCCGCCACACCACTAGCTGCCCATCGCGCTCTGTACAACTCTGAGAGTTGCAGTTACCGACTACAGACTAGTGTGTGTAGTGCGACCTAGCCAAGGTATGTGTTCTTATTTACTGTTGGAGGCATCCTCCTCACCATCTTCATCAGACAAATTTAACTCAACGGACACACTGCTTAGAGGAATCCTCCTTATACAGTCGTGAGCGTATTTTTATGTTCTATTACCGGTCAAAGATTTCAGCAAATAACGATCACCATCAAGTAACTCCACATTTTTTTTTAAAGGTCCCTTGTATTTCGTGTCTAATTTAGTTGGGTTTCTCTTCGTTCTGAATTTAAACTAAATTACCAACATCAAACTTTACCACTTGTAGTTTTATCAAATTTTACTTTTTCGTAACTGGCACTCTTTTCTATGTACGTGGCCGCTTGCTCTCTTGTCTTACTAATGTCTACTGCCGGTCCGGAATCATTCAAAGTTAATAGGTTAAATGGTCTAGCTAAACGTCCTATCAGAAACTCGAGTGGACTCGCTTGTATTACACGGTGGACAGAGGAATTCAAAACTAATTGCACGTCTTCTAACGCTTCATGCCGGGACCTATCAGACGCTTCTACCGCGGTCAGCATACTTTTTAACGCGCTCATTGTTCTTTCTACTTGGCAATTAGCGCGACTTGAACCCGTAGCTATCACACGTAAAGAAACACCGTGAAACTGACAAAAAAAACTTTGAATTCTTTGTTGGCAAAGCATCGTCCCAGATCTGCAATAACTAACTGGAGCTCCAACTAAAGACGCTTGATTTAAGGGATTTAATTGTTCTAGCCAAATCTATTCTCAGGGTATGATATAAGGGAACAAATTTTGTGACCGCATCAATTAAAACTATGACGTACTCCTTGCAATCGCTTTTTCCACTTAATTTGCCAGTTAAGTCAACGTGCACAGTATGCCACGGGATACTTATTTTAGGAATTGGATGAAGTCCCGCTTGTGGGCGACCTGATTGCGATTGAGATAGTTTACAAGTAATACAACCATAGACAAACTTACGAACGCACTTAGCCATGTGCTCGAACCAATAGTGATCAACCCTTTCAAGAGTCTTCTCAAATTCAAGGTGCATACGTGATTCGTGCACGTGGTTAATTACTGACCAGCGGAAGGCCCGGGGAACAATTGGAAGACACCGGGTCCGATTATTTCTCTGTACCTTGCGATGTAGGACACCTGAGCGCATGTTGGCAATGTCGAGTGGTAACAGATGATCTTACGAGCTCGAGCCATACGACGTCCCTCACGATAACTGATTTGAAAATCGAAGGCCTGCACCAAGGCCCACCTAAGATGCACACGTGCGGTGCTGTCGGTGTTCCAGGGCAGAATGAATAGAACATTCATCCACTCCTGCGATGACCGAACCACTGACTCACTTCATTCGCGAGCGAAACCATCCATTTACTCGTTCCTTCGTTCGATACGTCACAGCTCTTCAGAATCTATGCGCAGCGCCATCCGCGAGTAATGCCACGGAGGCGGCATAGATGGCGCTAGTAGTACTAAAACGTTAACTCAATATGCCACACGACCATCCTGACAGTCAGCGCGTTCTCGCGCGTCTTTCATTGTCGTTGCGTGTGAAACGTAATAAAAGGAAAAACTCGTACGGTTATCGGGGTGCCCCGAGTCACAAAGCGCCAAGCTTTCAATGGTCAACTGTACGCGAAGCGCGTAGCTCCCGACGTAACAGTACGGGCTACACAAAACACGGAGTTCCGACGTACAGCACCGGAGCTACGTGAAGCGCGGAGCTTCCAATACACTATAGCAGTGTTACACGAAGCGCAGAGCTTCCAATGCACTATAACAGCGTTACACGAAGCGCGGAGCTTCCAATGCACTATAACAGCGTTACACGAAGCGCGGAGCTTCCAATGCACTATAACAGCGTTACACGAAGCGCGGAGCTTCCAATGCATTATAACAGCGTTACACGAAGCGCGGAGCTTCCAATGCATTATAACAGCGTTACACGAAGCGCGGAGCTTCCAATGCACTATAACAGCGTTACACGAAGCGCGGAGCTTCCAATGCACTATAACAGCGTTACACGAAGCGCGGAGCTTCCAATGCATTATAACAGCGTTACACGAAGCGCGGAGCTTCCAATGCATTATAACAGCGTTACACGAAGCGCGGAGCTTCCAATGCACTATAACAGCGTTACACGAAGCGCGGAGCTTCCAATGCATTATAACAGCGTTACACGAAGCGCGGAGCTTCCAATGCATTATAACAGCGTTACACGAAGCGCGGAGCTTCCAATGCATTATAACAGCGTTACACGAAGCGCGGAGCTTCCAATGCATTATAACAGCGTTACACGAAGCGCGGAGCTTCCAATGCATTATAACAGCGTTACACGAAGCGCGGAGCTTCCAATGCATTATAACAGCGTTACACGAAGCGCGGAGCTTCCAATGCACTATAACAGCGTTACACGAAGCGCGGAGCTTCCAATGCATTATAACAGCGTTACACGAAGCGCGGAGCTTCCAATGCACTATAACAGCGTTACACGAAGCGCGGAGCTTCCAATGCATTATAACAGCGTTACACGAAGCGCGGAGCTTCCAATGCATTGCAACGGTGAACTTAGCAAACTTCCACATGCCTCTCGTTACTCGCCGCTGCTGCAGGCGCTGCTCCGAACTGCTTGCGCCTACTGCCGCGCCAGCTCCTCCGCTGTTGCCACGTGGACACTTCGTTGCCAAATGTCCGGCGGTGCCGCACCTGAAACAGATTAAGTCCGACCGCGGCCTCGGTCCCGCAGAGCTTGACGCCGAAGTGACAGCACTGGCTGCCTTGCCTTTCACCTCGCCTTTGGAACGGCAATCGGACGGTCGGTGACCTATTTTACCGCAGTTGTGAAATTTCACCGTTGCCGACTGAAACTTCGATCGCCTGAAGTCTGGATCTGCTGTCCTATCGCCTTATGTTTATGCTCTCAATCTACCTCACCGATGCAAATCAAGGCATATAATGGTGCCATAATCTTGGAAAACTGATATAACCTGCCGAAAATATGACGCTAGACCGATGAACTGTCAAGCTAAACAAGCACAGCAATCTAAACTTCGTATCGCAAGTAATTAACAGGTAAACATGTAAAAGAATTTCAAATAATATTTTCTTACACCGGTCAAAGCCACACTATCGTAAAGTCGTATACCATACAATATACCCGAGTAATAAAATGGAAACTGCTCACCGGAGTGACGTAAAATTGCAGCTGGTGCGCTTACTACAGATCCACTCACTATTCTTTGACCTGGCTGACCGCAGTACTGTTGCTCGCCTTCCTGCTGCTCCGCTCAGGGCAGTTAGACCCATAGTGTCCTTGTCCATCACAATGAAAGCAAGTGATCCCCACTTGGTTAATCGCCGCACTATGACTGCAGCTTGTGATCTTCAGTTTAGAACAATCTTCATGTAGCTTAATGTCTCCTTTATAGTGACAATGAATCGCCATTATCGGTTATTTCCATCGCGTACAGAAGCACACACATTATCACTACACTGTTTTCTCCACGTGGGCTGAATGAGTTACATCCCACTTCTGATGTCGGAGATAGCGACGGCTGAGCGATAGAGTCGTCATCATCTTGACTTGGTACGAGGTTTATTACTTGTAACTTTATAATTCACAATATTAACCACAGTATCAATAACAATGTTCAGTTAACACACTTAAATAGACAAACCGACAGGTTCGCAACGGAGAAGTGTCTCGGTCCGTGTCCCAACGTCGACTGACTGATCGAGCCAACCTCACTTTCCATTACGACTCTGTCCACGTGCCGCCATTGCAAAACAACTGACGTCACCGCGTTTGCCGCACTACTGTGTCAACAATCAATTGAGAAACTTAATAAAACGATATCGTTATCCACGACATATATATATATATTCATATATACAAGAATTGCTCATTTAAAGATATAAGATAAACGTTCCTCTTGACGCACTCTATTTATTAAAAAAACTATTCAAAATCCGTTGCGTAGTTCTAAAGATTTAAACATACATAGGGACGGACAGACGACAGCAACTTTGTTTTATACTATACTAGCGACCCGCCCCGGCTTCGCACGGGTGCAATTATGACATAAAAACCTTCCTTTTGAATCACTCTATCTATTAAAAAAAACCGCTTCAAAATCCGTTGCGTACTTTTGAAGATTTAAGCATACATAGGGACGGACAGACGACAGCGACTTTGTTTTGGAAAAGCGCTTGGAAGAAAAAAAACTGTTGAAATTTAACAAAAAATCGTCTAAATATCACTAAAAAGTTTTAATATCTCAGCAAATATGGGGTCCTGAAAAGCGGCCCCCCCCCCCCGCTTTTCAGGACCCGAGGGGGGTGTCAATCGACGCGCAGCGCCGAGTCAAGTTAATTGGCACCACGATGTAGTGATAGTGATAATTATAATGTGTTACTTGATAGACTTGATCTTAAGGATATAATACAGGTTAACTTCATTTTATTACAGCATTATTTAAAAAATAGCAAGATAACTAATATTCCGGTTCACCGATAAACGCGAGTCCCTTTATGGTTTATTGCTCAATAATATGGCCTTTGAAATCATCGGGATTGTCCTCTGCCCTTTTTAAAATTGTGTCACCTTCTATGGTACATCCCGCAATAAATTTACCTTCCAAATTAATTCTTCCATCAATACAACAAAGTAGAATGGGCTACAAAATCCACGCGCGCTGCCAGCAGACAAGATTAATTATACTCGTATAAGGAACTCTTGTTACCAATATTACTTTAGACAATAGTATATCTCTTAACGCAGCCCAGCGGAGTTTCCTGGTTCCCGTTACGTTGCACGCAGGTGCGTGTCGGAACACAGAGAAGTTTTAGTGGGTAGGGGAGAGCCCGTCTCCTCATCAACATGGCTCCTTGAGTCCGCACATAATCCAGTCACGACTACCTACGACATTCAGAGGGTACCCGCCAATAGGATATCTCACATACAAACAAATCTGTGTGTACCTCTTGTATTGATTCATTAATTTCATATAAAAGACTTATGTTAAGGCAAAACCCCGTTACTATTTATTTATTCAAAGTCAAACTCAAAATGAACTTTATTTACGTAGGTTTTATCACAAAACTCTTGTAAATCGTCATATTTACAGTTACCATTATCATCATCAGCAACACAATTACCATGTCCCACGCTAGGTGGTAGTCTCCATACACACCTATCAGTCGTCATATCTACAGTCACACCTTTCATACACAATTTCATTCTTACAATCCATCCATCTTTCTTGATCTCCCACAACCCTTAAGTCCACCCACATTCGTTCCCCCTTGTATACTAAAATAATAACGAAATAATGAGAACAGCAATCTGAAATGGCAGTGTATGTTATAACGGTCGAAAAACCGTCAGCTGTTCGGGTAAATGAGTGTTTGAATGGAGTCCAGGACGCTACTTTGATAGATAGAGCGACGATGTGCGCAAAGCTTCGGACAGGAGCTGGATGCACTCATATGGGTAGACCTATGTCCAACAGTGCCCTAGTCCTGTGCCATAAGAATGACTTACACTAACACTAATTGATAATACTTGTTACAATGTCACAACACGTAGCGTTAAAAGATGTTAGCAGTTATATTATTTGGCATTTAAATTACTTATTTGAAATGAACATTCTTAATTTTAGCGGTATGCGTAAAGTTCACATTATGTCCGTTACCATTATCCTCCTTTCGGGAAAGGCGTCTTACCACATTCTGCATAATGTATTAAGAAACGTATGAAAAGCGCTTTCTACCCTTCTATTATGAAGTCACTGCGTCAAAAAGGTGTACTAAATTTATAATAAACTTGATGGTGGAGCTTAAGCCATATTTAATTTACCGATCAATTTATCGTCAATACTTAAAATTAACCAAGAGCAATGTAGCATGGAAACAATTTCCAGCACAATAAATAAAAAAGAACTACAGAATTAAAAGAAATAAATATTCTGAGTGTACCATACCAATATTGCCTTAAAATTCCATATGTATAGGTCTACAAAAATATTAATCAGTTTGGAAAAAACTGTGATATACATAAAATAAATACACGGAACAAGAATAATCTTAATGTCGTCACCACATACATATTCGTGTACCGTTCGTCACCACAGAATATGTAACACTTGCATGTGTTAATGTATACGGTTTTATAGTCTGCCCGACAGACACTGGCCTAAAACCAGAACCAAACATGGAAGGTCGTCGTCAGCAACTACAGCGTGCAACACCTAAAGCAACAAGGCGCTATGTTTACGCAGATTGTAAAAAATCTTCAGAACTCCAGCTGGCGATGTACGAATAAACAAAACAAAATCAATTTTAATATTCAAATCCGCTTCTAAAAGCACATTTAAACAGACTGAAAGTTCAATTGAAACGTAGAAATTACAATTACTATTTACCACCGCTTTCAAAGTTTGCTTTTTATTACCTAATTTTTATGACCAGCGGTTTACCTCTGTCGCACCTGATGGTAAGTGACGATGAGGCCGACGGTGTAACCCGCTGGGACAGTAAAAGCATATTCACTCCTGACTTGAAGGCATCCAAGTCATATTTACTTGGAAATATAGACGCAGGAAGCGAATTCCACTCCTTAGCAGTCCGCATCAAGAACTAGGAAGCGAAACGCTTAGTGCGAATATGTGGAATTTCAGAAAAAAAGCCAGTACGGAACTTTGTATTGCGTTCCTTTGGTAGCCCATTTTGGGAATACATACATCATTAGAATTTCAGCCCATAAATGATCTACTACCGAGTCGGGCCTCCTCCAAATTCATGAAAGGAAATTGGCCAACTGAGCCACGCGGGCAAGGCAGGTTGGCACAAGGTTTAAATCAAGTCTTTCTTATTTTGCGGCATTTGTAGATCACACTACCCCTTGCGTTCCTTTGGTAACCTCTTACGACCCCCTTAGAATAGTGTTGGCTGGTAAAATTGTGTATAATGTAGCAGAACGATTGAATGAAAGAAAGATGAACACGGCCCTAAATGCATTAGCAGCTACGTGTTAATTGAACAATCCAAAATGGTATTTGATCAAAGGGCCGTCACAAATTACCGACTAATCATAGTAACTGCGTCGATTGGATCGGCGAAGGAGGTTAATTTTCCGAATGCCAGGGCAGTGTTAACGTTCTGCTCGTAACTGCCTCCCTACCAATTAGCTTTTACTGCCCTTGTGGTCCGATAACTGCCCCAGACTTATCCGTCGGTCGATCCGGGTGTTATGTCCCAGTAAACAGTGGTTAGGATTGTCCCTTCGAGTATTCGATAAGGATGTTCTGTATTGTGTTTTGATGTGTGATTTCTAATGGATCGGTGATCACTTTTGTTGCTCTGTATTGTAATTCAAAGTGTTCAACATTTTCGTCTAAGTTTTATGATTGATTTGGCATAAGGCATTATTCATATGTCAATAACTACTTGGTCAACAACCGTACTATTATGACTACAAGTATTTACATGGCAAGATTGCCGTCTGCCGTTCGCGATCCAGCTGGCGGGACAACAATTATTTATTAGACTAAATAAATATCCTTGGACAAATATAAATATCCTTGGACATTTCACACAACGCCATCTCGTCCCAAGCTAAGCAACTTAATGCTTGTGTTATGGTAACGAGATGGATGATATACTACTTATATACATTTTCTTTTTTGTTAATACATACATATTATATAGATAGAAATGATACCCAGACTCCGAGCCAGTGCCTCTGGTTTAGACAAAGACACTCGCCCGACCCCGGAATCGAACCCGGGACCCGTTGATCCAAAGGCGGCACATCTAACCACTAGACCAATGAGGCAGACATGTAGCAAGTAACTGACTCTTTGTCAGTTACTTGCTACATGTCATCATCGTCAGCATAACAGCTCATAAAAGATCCACTGTTGAGTCTTACGACACCGTGAGGGTGGTGACACTACTACTACTACTACTGAGCCCATATATGACCCACTGCTGGGTCGGGCCTCTTCCACATGGAGGGGGATTGGCCTACTGTGCCACTGGTTGGCGCAGGATTTCGTATCAAGTTTTCCTTCTCTTGCGGCTAGGTTATCAGCCGTCATTTCCTTTTGTCGGCTCTTACGTCACCCTCAGGATGGAATGGGATGGTGATACTGTGTATTCTAAATCCGTCACCATACGGATTCAGTGACTGTGAATTTTTGTTTCTTTTTTTATGAAACTCATACAAATGACACCCAGATTCGGGTCAAGTGGTTTAGACTTTAGACAAAGACCCCGGAATCGCAACCCGGGACCCGTCGATCCAAAGGCGACACATCTAACCCCTAGACCAACAAGGCCAACAACCAACAGCTATTAGAAATTTTAGTTGATTGGGTCCATAAAAAGCCCGAGCGTCAAAGTACCGATATTGCATGTGTCGGTCTCGGTCTGTAGGTCGTTTAACAAAGTGACAGAACCTTTTTATCTTGGTCGGGTTGCAATTTGTTTTGGACGCTATTTTCTCCAGACCACTAGCCAATGGCTACTGTTTTGTATATTAGTTCAACAACAAAATTAAACCGGCTGAGTAAGGACATCGTGTGCCTAAATGTTCCAAATAGGCATTCTTGTAAGTACGTCATCATCATCATCAGCCCACATTAGTCCACTGCTAGACATAGGTCTTCCCTAAAGAGCGACCTGTCTTCAGCTTGACGCATCCAGCTGCTGTCCACAACCTTTCGCAGATTGTCGCTCCATCTAGCAGAGGGCCGTCCCACGCTACGCTTAACGATTCGCGGTCTCTACTCAAGAACTCATTTACCCCAACGGTTGTCGGTTCTTGTGCAGATATGGCCATGTACGAGTAACTATAAACGAAGGATAACACATACTCGTAGAGTATTTTTATTGACTCTGAAAAAGGAGGACGTTCTCAATTCAACTGTAAGTTTTTTTTTGGTATGAATGTATGTTATAGCATAACTCCGTTAATTATAAATCGATTTGGATATTTTGTCGAATACAGTTCAGTAGATTGAAAACTAACTGAAATAAGAGTACAACATATGTTCGTCATTAAAAAAAAGGTTTGTTCAAATCCTTTACAAAGCATGCCATTGTATGCTACTACTCAGCCATAAATAGCCCACTGCTAAGTCGGGCTGCCCTCCTCTCATTACAGGGAGGGCAATTACCCTACCGTGCCACGCTGGCCAGATGGGTTGGTACAGGGTTTCGTATCAAGTTTTCCTTCTCTCGAGGCTAAGTTTTCAGCCTTGTTATTTCTTTTTGTCAGCTCTTACGACACCCTCAGGATGTAATGGGATGGTGACACTTTGTATTCTAAATACAACAATACAAACAAACATAAATTATTAAACTCTTATACGCCTGCTTGAATTACATGAATTCAAAACAATGAAGTTTATACAAATTTTATAGACTTCAAGTCCAAACATGAAGGAAAAGATTAATAAAATATTTAATGACCTCTGACGTTTATGCTTACACCAAAGAATTCAAAACGTTCCGTTTCCATCGCGTTATTAAATATTCTGGCCAATATTTACCAATTCTGGCGTCGACTAAAACTGGTTTTGACATTTGTTCCCGGCACACCGGTGCCACAGCATTCTCCTCAGTTGACATTTAAAAGTTGTGTGGGGTAAACAAACAGCATCGCTCTTTATTTTCTATTTATGTCCAACCCGCTATGCAGCCATTTTTAGAATGTTGCCTACCACATTTGCTATTTAGAAAAAAAAGAGTTATTATTTTTTTATTGCACGGAAAACCTCAATAGCTATATATCACTCAAAACAAGTTCTTAAAGTAGGCCAATGATATGTTTTCACGTATAAACCATTTCTTAATCACGGGATCTGAAATATTGCGCTATGTGGCTTAATCAATCTATATTAATCAAGTTAAGCTGCCTTCTTGGGATAATAACGGAGGTTGAAAATGGATCGATTGAAAGTGTTTTACAAATACATACTATTAAAATTGCATTGCAGTAGTCGTGGTTACGGGAGAGACTAAATGACAGTTGTCTTTATAAGTAGGTACAAAAAAACTGTTGGATCTACTGCCTATAATTTTGTTTTATTGATAGCGTTCCCTGTGCACGCAGAATTATTTTATTATTAGTAAGTTATTCAGGACAAACTATTTGAATCGCTATTAATTTCAGGAGAAACGTCCAATCAGTTAATTGCATTTACTATATGAATGTGGCCGTCAACATTATGAGTTGATCGTAAATACTGCCTTTGTAATAGTAAAACACTGAGTACGTATAAGTTTAAAACATCCCAGCGTCCGGGCATGGTTATTATATTATACTTGATTGTACACATGCCATGTACAGTCTACCTCATCAGCATTATCTTAATCCTTGACTTACTCATCGTTTCAACCCATAAATGCCCCACTACTGAGTCGGGTTTCTCCATTCATGGAATTTGTATTGTGGAATTTGTATCAAGTTTTCCTTCTCTTGTGGTTTGGTTTGGCCTCTTGCGTTCCTTTGATAGCCTCCTACGACACCTTCAGTATGGTATGAGATGGTGGCACTATGTATTTTAACGGAGTAAGACCCTCTGCCGAGTCCGAAAGACGACTACAATGTTTCATATCAAGTTGACCATTAACGTAAGAACATACTTTATTTGCTCCCTATAAACGTCTTAGAGTAGAAACAATTCTGTGTTTTTCAGTAAATTTTGAATGATGTGCAATAATTTTTTTTTAGAAAAGTTGTCTGCTCCGTGCCAAACCCAGAATGAGTTTCTTGTCTGACTCCGAAATCTAACCAGGGAAAATCATTCCTTTCACAGTTAAATATCTTTTTATGCTAAAATTTTACACCAAAAACTAATAATTGATATTGACGCGACCTACAATCTGCTACGTGTGGCACATGGTGTAGTCGCCGGAACATTATTCAGGAAATACCCGCGAAAAATAAAGTTGTTAAAAGTAAAAACTATCCTTTAAGATAACCCTATAGTTATATTATGTAAACATGGACTTAATACAGTCGTGAACACTTTAGTGCCACACAAAGCTTTTCTAAGCGATACTCGGAAAAGGTTTCTTGTTTTATTTTCTTTCGCAGCGTTTTGTGTTGATAAAAGCAAGTTCTTAGCGTCTTGGGAAATACTAGACTTACCCTACACAGCGGAGTATCTTTAACTACCCCGCTGATACTTACTGGTGGAAGACACATATTTCAAAAGTTGAAATTAAATTTGCGAATAATATTTTATCTTATTGTTTCTACACAACACTTCAAGTGGGACAAAATTTAACTTGATTTAACGCAGTGATACTTTGCAAATTATTTATCATCATCATCATCATCATCATAATTTCAGCCAAAAGACGTCCACTGCTGGACATAGGCCTCCCCCAAAGATTTCCACAAAGGCCGGTCCTGGGCCGCCCGCATCCATCGTTTTCCGGCGACCTTAATCAGGTCATCGGTCCACCGTGTGGGAGGCCTACCAGCACTGCGCTTTATTTATACTTATATAGGTATTATAGGCGCGCGATTTCATGTCCATCGGGGCCTAAATAAATCATTACTTATCACGTTTATTTTATAACATGTTTTGAAAATTTGAAAAGTTACCTGAGGTTACAGTAAACCAAATTGACAGCTGTTGACTAAATCAGTAGGTAGTTATTATAGACATTGCCCTAACTAATTAGGTAAAAGCATTACAGCATTCCTCATGATGGACTTAAACTCGCGCGACTATAATAGGTAGGATATGTAAATAGGTACCTACTTGTGACATTTATATAAACTAGTGTTCACCCAGTGGTGGAAATTCGACCATAATTAATTTTAATTAAATAGGGGTTTTCAACAAGAACTTTGTTTTTCAATTGGTGGAAACACTAACAACATGACAGTTTCGACATTTAATTTTATGACGTATTTGTAGTAGATGCTTTGGCAATTGTTATAATGAATTCAATTTTGCTCGAAAAGCGATTAAAATCCGCTATGAAAATGGTGGTTCTGTTAAAGTAACATTATGTAAAATTCTTGATATTTATTTGTCCTTTTAGTCCAATATTAAAATTAATTACAATTCATGTGTGGTATGTGTATAATATAATAATATGTATGAGCATTTGTATTAAAAATCTTAAAGAAATTCTGGAGCCCAGAACTACCGCATATGAATAGCGAACACGTATCGCCATGAGGAGTACCAGCATGACATTAAACTCCTTTTTATTCTTGAACTAATATTACACGATTCTACTTCTACAAGACCCTTTTGGGCAGCTTCCCTCTCTATGGCCTTATCGTCGCATTATACGCGACGTCGTTCAATTAAAACGTCTATACGGAATACCTGCTGCACATTCAACTCCTTATTTTTTGTCGCTGTGGAAATGCTTTATGGGGTGGTATACCGCCCCCCGGGGGAGAGGTCGGTGATTATGTGGGACTCCAACAAGGGTCGTCTACTCACTAAATCCCCAGCGGTATACCCTCACACGGCGCGCTTGGGGCGCCACAAGTTCGCGTAAACGCAGTCTACTGTGATGCCCCGGCGTCCTGCCCAAGCGACTGTCAGAGAGGGCATCCCGGCAACTGGGACGCCCTCTCATTCAACGAGGCTTTTGGCCTCTTAGGCGAGGGCAGAAGAGATTTGTATAGTCACGCCCCCCCCCTCCACCCCTGCCTCCGTACGCGGCGCGGGTCAGCCAGAGGTCCCGCCCGGCAGCTCCCTTCTGCGACATGACGGCCTCGCAGAAGGAGGCCCGTCAGCCCTCGGGTTAGCGACAACCCGTTGGCGTTGGTGCACCGCAGCGGTCCAGGACTCGCAGGGCAGCTCTCAGGACAGAGGAGTCCCCGGAGCCCCAATGCACTGCGGCGGTGGGTGCCGTTCTTCGTCTCACCTCTCCCCGTGGGCCGTTGTTAAGATTTCTATTTAATGTTAAGACTGCCTCGTTGGTCTAGTGGTTAGATGTGCCGCCTTTGGATCAACGGGTCCCGGGTTCGATTCCGGGGTCGGGCAAGTGTCTTTGTCTAAACCAGAGGCACTGGCTTGGAGTCTGGGTGTCATTTCTATCTATAATATGTATGTATTTACAAAAAAAATGTACGAGTATATAAGTAGTTTATCATCCATCTCGTTACCATAACACAAGCATTAAGTTGCTTAACTTGGGACGAGATGGCGTTGTGTGAAATGTCCAAGGATATTTATTATTTATTTATTTGCAATTAAGCCACGCAGACAAAGACTGCGGGTAACAGTTAATAGTTCAATAACTACTACTACTACTGATGAGTCAGGCTTCCTATAATTACGTGAAAGCCTACTAGTTAGCCTACTGTGCCACGCTGGCCACGGTGGGTTGGTACGGGGATTCGTATCAAGCTTGCTATGATTGTCGAGGTTATCGGCCTTATCATTTGGTTTTGACGGCCCTTAAAGCACCCTCAGGACGGAATGGGTTGGTGATATTATGTATCCTAAATCCGTCACCACATGGGAAAATGTCTGAACCTATTAATCACTACATAGTATAAAACAAAGTCGATGTTTTCTGTCCGTCCCTATGTATGCTTAAATCTTTAAAACTACGCAACGGAGTTTAAAGCGGTTTTTTTAATAGATAGAGTGATTCAAGAGGATGGTTTGTATGTATAACCCACCCCCGCTTTGTACGGACGAAGCCGGCGCGGGCCGCTAGTATTAAATAATATAATGAGAAAAATACGTATTCAGAATTTCAGGTAGGTACTTCTTATGATAATGAATGTTTATGAATAATAGTACATAGGTTTGATTCTCTATACGGTTTATCCGTTATATAAATGTACTGATATTGATCTTACAGATAAACTTAGGGAAAAAAAGGGTTTCGTACAAAGTGTTCCCTCTCTTGGTTTGGCACGGGGTTTCGTATCAAGTTTTCCTTCTCTTGCGGCTAGGTTTTCGGCATTGTCGCTTCCTTTTGTCAGCTCTTACGACACCCTCAGGATGGAATAGGGTGTTGACACTATGTATTCTAAGTCCGTCACCACACGGCATTAGTGTAATAAATAAACGAATCTTTAAATTAACTTATACCTCTTATTTTTTTTCCTTTTCTGTGCACGCTGTTCGTCTATGGAATTCACTTCCAGCTGACATCAGAAACTCAGACTCGATTTTCATTTCGTCATTCATTTCATCGAATTTTATCTCTCCTTGGCCTAGTCATTGATGATCAATATGTATTATGCATTTTAGTTTGTATGTTAGTACATATTATATATATTATAATTACTTTACATATACGATTATGTTTGTTTTAATTATCATATTTTATATATTTAAATATAAATATATATATATTTAGTATGTGTATGTATGTATACAATACACCCCTAAATGTTCTATTTCAATGTTTCCACTCCCGGGCCTGCTGGTAGAGATTTCATTAGAAATAAGCTGTGCCTTTGTACAAATGTGTCCTATATTTCCAAGTTTTCTATCTATGTTTTGTATGTGTACATAAGTTGTTAAATAAATAAATAACCTTTGTACAGTTCTACTACCACATCACCGGCTAGGTTCACTGTAATGTCTGAGGTCAAGAATTGCACGAAAAGTAAACAATCTCATCTCACATTCATCATTGGGGTAATCACGAATTGGGGTAATAAAGCTACCCAAAAGGAATTCTATGTGAAGTGAAAGCTGTTCTGAACCAGTATTTTTAACCCCCGACGCAAAAAGAGGGGTGTCTGTCTGTCTGTGGCACCGTAGCTCACGAACGGATGAAGCGATTTCAATACAGTTTTTTTTTGTATGACAGGTGAGTTACGGGCGAGTGTTCTTAGACCAGTGGTCAGGTAATAAATAAGTAGGAGCGGTCCCCCAACGCGATGTATTTTATTTTTATTTTCTACTTTTTAAAGGGAATTGTGTCGGGGGTTTATTAAAATTTTTAATTTAATTTTTATTAAACATGTGTTCCACCTCTGCTCCGCTATCGTCATTATTAATGTACACACATATTAGTCTGTGTTTCACGATTTGGTATGAGTTCGCATATTGCTTCATAACTTCACTTCTGTAACCAGTTGGTAACCGATTTTGTATGAAAAGAGTACTTGTTCTATCCTGGAATTAGGAATACAGTATTTGTTTGATCGTCTTTCGTCGTTTCAGTATATGACCCACTACAGACACAGGCCTCCTCCAAATTCATGGAGGGAAATAATCACACTGTACCAATATAAGTTGGAAAAACGTTTGTATAAAATTTTCCTACTCGGTTGGTGACATTGTGTATTTTTAATCCGTCACCACACGTACAACTAACGAATACTACAAACTGAACTAAAACAATTAAATAATGATATTATGGCCGATATAGGTTTCATCTCAAAGAAAATCTGAACCGATTTCGTATATAAGTAGGAAGGTAAAAAGATGTGGGGTATGAGTATATAGGGAGAGAGCCGTGTATCGCCAACAGACAACGTCGGAAACAAATTGCGGTTGGGCGAGATAAAAAAGGTCTCTCCGTCATTTTGCTAAACGACCGGCTAGAGTGCGCTGCGGTCGGACGGTGGTCGAAAAAACTACGGTTTCAGTTCTGAAACTAACTTCGAACCCACCAAAACTTATTACAAGTAAACGCAGTGGTTTATTTAGTAAGGTGTGCATTTTTAATTCTTCTATAATTGATATACTTCTATTATCGGGACAAGTATACATACTCGTATCTGATGGTAAGGGGTTACTGAGGCTAAAGACGTTTATAACACCAGAGTGAAAAAAGTGAAAGAATAACGCTGGAAGATAATAATGAAGTGTGTTACCAAATCCACGTGATGACTGATTTAGGATACATTGTGTCGCCACCCCATTTCATCTTTAGGGTGTCGTAGGAGTCGACAGAATGGAAATATATGTACTTTTTTTTAAACTAATAGTTTTTTATGTACAATTAATGTTTGTCACTTTATGAGACACCTACAATTAGACAAAAAATCTGACACGTTTCGTTCCAATAATAAAAAAAATACTTTCCAATGAAAATGAAATATTTTCGTATCCAATAAATATGAGTGGCAAAACAGAACGACAGGCATATCATAAAATCTACAAGATTCCATCAATCGGCAGAGAGTGTTTCGACTCAAGATAAAAAAGGAAGCTGCCATTTTTGGGAATGGGATCCGAGTCGATTTGGCTCTGCGGGGGAAAATAATCCGTGACGTGTGTAGATATGTAAGAGTACTCTGTGTGCTGTAAGTGACATAGAGATTTACTTCCTATATATTTTCATCAATCATGACATACATACATACATATGGATCTTCTCTAATTTGTTCCATACTGAGGGTGTGGTATAATTTGATTTAAGCCAGTTTACAGACATGCTATAGCATGATAATGCAGCATTTTAGCAAGTAAGTCTTACTTCTTGTATTGATTTTCCAGATAGCCAATTGATCTAGTTATTTACCACACCCTCAAAACAGAATGTGCTGGAGACTATATATCTACTACCCAGGCCATATATGACCCACTGCTGAGTCAGGCCTCCTGCAGTCACATGGAGGCTAAGTAGCTTACTATGCCTCGCTGGCCAGACGGGTTGACACATATTCTAATTCCGTATCAAGTTGTCTTTTTTATACGGCTAGGTTAACGACCTTGTAATTTCCTTTTGTCTGCTCTTACGACAGCCTCAGGACAGAATGGGATGGTGACACGCAGTATTCAAAATCCGTCACTACTCGGGAAAAGTATATCTTAAGTAATTATCGCGAAATCCTAAGACATCGTTAAACTTTAATAATTCTGGTGCGCGTCTGACTACGGGTCAGAAGTTTCCAGGTTCGAACCTTGGCTTCCTGGGACGTCCTACAATAGCCGTTAGGGCATCACAGTTGAATGTTGTCGATCCGCGAACCAAGCGTGACGTGTGAGGGCATAATATATGTATATCGCTGCCCCAGTTCTATAGTAAGATATCTTGAAAAAAAAACAAAATTGCAATGTTTTGTTTCATATGAAAAATTTCCTCTTCTGTCCGGTTCGGAAATCGGATATTTGTAAAACGCAACCAAAGTGCCTAAATTTTAATGTCTCACTGAGACATCTTACTAATATTATAAACGAGAAAGTTTGTAAGTATGGATGGATGGATAGATGGATGGATGGATGGATGGATGGATGGATGGATGGATGTTTGTTACTGTTTCACGTAAAAACTACTGAATGGATTTTAATGAAACTTTACAATAATATAGCTTATACATCAGAATAACACATAGGCTACAAGTTATAAAGATATTATGTGAATTACAACAATATAAACAAGTCGAATTCAAAATTTCTAATTGTCAAATTTTCGGCCATATTAAACTATAGACAACATAACGTTTCGCTGTCAGTTGCGTTTTGTTAAAGTAGGTTTTATACGGACGGGATAAAAATCTCAGGTATCCTATGTCCAACTTTCTTTTTGTTTTAAATATTTATAATGCGGAACAAAGTTCGCCGGGTCAGCTAGTTTAAGCATATTTTTACCGACCTTTAGTTCAAGATTCTGATATCATTGGATATTTATAAATTCAGGAAGATTTTTACTTTTCTTTTATTTCTACACTGAGGCTTCTTCAAATGTCCTTTTATGGAATTTCAAAACCACATTTCAATTAACAATGAGTGAATTAATGACAGTAAAATCATGTCATGTTCAACAGATGATTTGATCATCATCAGATCATCTGTTGAACTAGAGCAGCGATATAAAAGTAGGTATATACTTTTGAAGACAACTGTGTGAGACAGATGTATTTTTAAACTCAGACACACTAAACACCCTTGACACCAAAGTAAGCAAGCCTTTTCATGTACAATTAACAATCTTTTCACAAAATTCACGTAACGAGGTCGAAGAACCTGCCGTCGGTTTTACCGGTAGGTATTCATTTGGGACTGCTAATGAGTCTGTCTTAATTAATATTGCTTATTAACTTCACATCCGTTAATTTATTCCTGTGTTTGTTTGTAAATAATGTTAACTCTTACCTGTGAATTTATCTGTAAAATATCAGACCCTTCTACAATAATGGCTTAGCAACTACATTTATGATACGTTGCAATAGGAAATGTGTATTTCAATAAAAGAAACGTCCGTGCTGTTTGAGAAAAAAAAATCTAGTATATTTGACAATGGGACAATGACAATGCCTCGTTGGTCTAGTGGTTAGATGTGCCGCCTTTGGATCAACGGGTCCCGGGTTCGATTCCGGGGTCGGGCAAGTGTCTTTGTCTAAACCAGAGGCACTGGCTCGGAGTCTGGGTGTCATGTCTATCTATAATATGTATGTATTTACAAAAAAAAAATTTATATATGTAGTTTATCATCCATCTCGTTGCCATAACACAAGCATTTAGTTGCTTAACTTGGGACGAGATGGCGTTGTGTGAAATGTCGAAGGATATTTATTTATTTAATGACAATATTTAAATATAAAACGAACACCAATATCAAAATACTCTTTTCTTATCAGCCTGTAGCCAACATCGTACACAATTTTGCATCAAACTTTTGTAAATAGACGTACAGTTTTTTTTAAATCATAATACCTACAATTTTATTGTAACAGACTTACAATAAAATTGTAGGGTGGTCCATGTCCTACCCTAGGTGGTAGCCTTTATACACTACTATACACTCCGACGTCATATCTACATTCATAACTTTCATATGCAGGTTCTCATTCTCACAATCCATCCATATCTTTCCCCACAACCCTTACGTCCATCCACGTGCGTACTGCAACTACAAACTTAACTGGTAGATCCCAATGCAACTGGAGAAAAAAGGTTAAGATCTTGCGCCCCTTAACCCTTGCTGGTTGATGATGATGACACAACATGTTCGAAATCTGCTTCAACGCGGGCAACTCCAGACTGTGTAGTAAATAGCTTATTCATATTCAATTTGTATTCTATTCGCGCAAAGCTTAACGCAAGCTCTCGTAGTCCATAAACGACCTACAGGATACGCGGATATGGTATAACAACAAATCTTGCAACTAAGTTTTGCGCAAATGCCATAAAATATTAAAGACGGCCGCACTTTTGAAGCCGTACTTTTAAAGCATCACTTTCGTAGATAGTATAAATTTAATCACATCAAAATTAATAATAAACATATAACGACCTACAGCCTACATAAGCCTTATTATATATAGCGACCTACATAAGCCTTATTCGCTTGCTTGCTTGTTCGATTCCGGGGCCGGGCAAGTGTATTTGTGTAAACCAGAGGCACTGAGTCTGGGTGTCATTATTTTGTGTTCGTGTATTTCATGTTTGTAAACTGCCCCCGTGATACAGGTGCAGGAGTTTCGTGTTTTTAAAAAAAATAGAAAAAAAAAATGATAAGATTCTTAAAATTATCAAGTGCAAAGTGCGGCGATACATGGGACGTTGGAGAAGGACATAGATTACTTTTAGTCTCATGAAATGTGATCTAAAGGGGTCAAATGTGAATGTACGTATTCTATTAAAAATATTTTACGTGCGGAACTAAAACTACCTAAATTTAAATTGCAGCTATTTATCATCATTAATTATTCATCATTACAGCCCATTACTTAAAACTCAAACTCAAAAGGAACTTTATTTACGTAGGTTTCATCACAAATCTATACTAATATATAAAGCTGCAGAGTTTGTTTGTTTGAACGTGCCAATCTCAGGAACTACTGGTCCGATTTCAAAAAATCTTTCAGTGTTAGATAGTCCATTTATCGAGGAAGGTTATAGGCTATATCAAAAGAATTAGGGATCCGTATGAAAATTGCGATTTTGTAAACCAAGGTATAAAATCGAAAACCTATTTATGCGTGCGCTGCAAAAACTATTGACAATAGAACAAAATGATGTACAACGGGTTTGAAGGTCTTATAAAGATCTACAAAAAAGTCCGCGAAAACACGTATCTAATTATCACAGTTTAGTCACAATAACCGATTTTATGTTCATAAAAAATATGCACGGGTTCGAGGCCCACGCGGGCGAAGCCGCGCGCAAAAGCTAGTCTCTTATAAATGGTCATATTTATAAATACCATTATCATCTTACAGCCCCTGTTCTACACTAGGTGGTAGTCTCCACACACACCTATCTGTCGTCATACCCACATTCACAACTTCCACACACAACTCTTTACTCCTACAATCCCTCCATCTCCCTTGATCGCTCACAAGCCCTGCGTTCACTCACATTCATGCCGAAACTACCACCGGTTCGGAAGGCTGCTCTACAGAGAAGAGCCTAAAGAAACTCCGTAGTTGCTTTTGTTAAAAATTATTGGTCTTGTTTACAAAAAGCACTAAACAGCACTACGGAGATGGGCCTCTTCTAAATTTAAGAAGGAGCGCAGACGAAGACTTCTGGTAACAGTTAGTAGGGTAATAACTACTTCTACTCAACCCATACATGAGCCACTGCTGAGTCCTCCAGAAAACTGAAGGGCAATTAGCCAACTGTGCCTCACTGGCCAGACAGGATGGCACTGGGTAATGTTTCAAGATTTCCTTCCCTTGCGGCTTTCAGTCTTGATATTGTCTTTCGTCGGCATTTACGACACACAGAGCTATTTATATAGTAATTAAAGATGACTACAAGATACTACTTCTTCACTACATAGAAAAAACAAAGTCGCTGTCGTCTGTCCGTCCCTATGTATGCTTAAATCTTTAAAACTACGCAACGGATTTTGATGCGGTTTTTTTAATAGATAGAGTGATTCAAGAGGAAGGTTTATATGTATAATACATGCATACATTTAGATGTTCATCATTGCACCCGTGCGAAGCCGGGACGGGCCGCTAGTAATTTATAAACAGGTAAATCTTATCCAAAATGTTGATTTCATCTAAAATATCCTTTAGGATTCCAGTTGCTCAAGGCAATGTTATGCCAAGTGCTATTGAGATATTGTAATCGGCAGGAACCACCAAAACTGAAATGTGCCGGAATAGACGCCATCTGGCGGTGTGCCAACGTAATCATCGTAGAAATAATATCCACGTAGCTTTGTTTCAGCTACTGTCAAACTAATGCATTCCGTGTTACGTTTATTTTGTTATCCTGAAGTAGCCTCCACAAAGTTCATACTAGTTGTCTCTCAGCGGTCGATATTCGACCATCATAAATTTAAAATAGAGTTCTATTCTCTATTTGTTTGAACGTGCTAATCTCAGGAACTACTGGTCCGATTTCAAAAAATCTTTCAGTGTTAGATAGTCCATTTATCGAGGAAGGTTATAGGCTATATCAAAAGAATTAGGGATCCGTATGAAAATTGCGATTTTGTAAACCAAGGTATAAAATCGAAAACCTATTTATGCGTGCGCTGCAAAAACTATTGACAATAGAACAAAATGATGTACAACGGGTTTGAAGGTCTTATAAAGATCTACAAAAAAGTCCGCGAAAACACGTATCTAATTATCACAGTTTAGTCACAATAACCGATTTTATGTTCATAAAAAATATGCACGGGTTCGAGGCCCACGCGGGCGAAGCCGCGCGCAAAAGCTAGTCTCTTATAAATGGTCATATTTATAAATACCATTATCATCTTACAGCCCCTGTTCTACACTAGGTGGTAGTCTCCACACACACCTATCTGTCGTCATACCCACATTCACAACTTCCACACACAACTCTTTACTCCTACAATCCCTCCATCTCCCTTGATCGCTCACAAGCCCTGCGTTCACTCACATTCATGCCGAAACTACCACCGGTTTGGAAGGCTGCTCTACAGAGAAGAGCCTAAAGAAACTCCGTAGTTGCTTTTGTTAAAAATTATTGGTCTTGTTTACAAAAAGCACTAAACAGCACTACGGAGATGGGCCTCTTCTAAATTTAAGAAGGAGCGCAGACGAAGACTTCTGGTAACAGTTAGTAGGGTAATAACTACTTCTACTCAACCCATACATGAGCCACTGCTGAGTCCTCCAGAAAACTGAAGGGCAATTAGCCAACTGTGCCTCACTGGCCAGACAGGATGGCACTGGGTAATGTTTCAAGATTTCCTTCCCTTGCGGCTTTCAGTCTTGATATTGTCTTTCGTCGGCATTTACGACACACAGAGCTATTTATATAGTAATTAAAGATGACTACAAGATACTACTTCTTCACTACATAGAAAAAACAAAGCCGCTGTCGTCTGTCCGTCCCTATGTATGCTTAAATCTTTAAAACTACGCAACGGATTTTGATGCGGTTTTTTTAATAGATAGAGTGATTCAAGAGGAAGGTTTATATGTATAATACATGCATACATTTAGATGTTCATCATTGCACCCGTGCGAAGCCGGGACGGGCCGCTAGTAATTTATAAACAGGTAAATCTTATCCAAAATGTTGATTTCATCTAAAATATCCTTTAGGATTCCAGTTGCTCAAGGCAATGTTATGCCAAGTGCTATTGAGATATTGTAATCGGCAGGAACCACCAAAACTGAAATGTGCCGGAATAGACGCCATCTGGCGGTGTGCCAACGTAATCATCGTAGAAATAATATCCACGTAGCTTTGTTTCAGCTACTGTCAAACTAATGCATTCCGTGTTACGTTTATTTTGTTATCCTGAAGTAGCCTCCACAAAGTTCATACTAGTTGTCTCTCAGCGGTCGATATTCGACCATCATAAATTTAAAATAGAGTTCTATTCTCAATTTGGCCACAGACTTTAACAATAAACAATAGAGTATATATGCGTGTGTGTCAAATACATGGTAGCATGTGTAATGTATTTGTTAGAGATAATAAAAAAAAAATAGCTTTCTGCTCTCCTTGTCCATACAAACTATATTATGTGTAGGATATTTCATACTCCTCTGTCCGCGGAATGTTCGAAAAGGGATACAAAATATTTATTTGGTTTGCCAATAGAAAGTTTACAAGGATTACACTAACTACCTCAACATTTATTAAATGTAACGCCATTAAATGTGTTTTCTTTCTTCTTCTTTCAACATTCATTAAATATAAATGCAGAATTTAATATTATAAGTATTATAAATAATTTAACATAAATGCACATTTGAAACAAAGAAAATTAATTAAATATAAATAAAAAAGTAAAAGTATTGCTGTCTAATTACTTGATAAATAAGTATTTACCACTTCCCCAAATTATACAAACTTCGCCTTAAAATATTGTAGTTTACTTTTAATGTATGCAATATATGATATAATCGTATGCTAAGCTCAACAGTTAGGGATTAGACCAAATCGCCTAGTAATGACGTTAACAGCCTTCGACAACCCCCTACATCCTGGCCGACGCCCAAATCACCAACTAAACTTACAATTGTTAATAAACATACACTAACTACAAACACGTTGTCATGTAACGTAGTTTGAATTGCATCTGAAAGTTTCGACCGAAACATCGCGAGATGTAGTCAGCAACTCGCAACGCTGTTTCGCACAAACTCATTACGATGAAACTTGCACGATGACTGACTTCCTTTGAAGTAAATTTTCGAATTAAACAAAAGTTTTTGGAATATAAATCATAATTATAAATTAACACCTAAAAAGCTTACTTTCTTATACTCTTACTGAAGCGACCTTAGTTCTATTATTAATATTGTAAAGAAACAGTTTGTATGTTTATCGCATTGATCTTAGGCAATACTCCGATTTTGACCAATTTTGCATTAGATAGCCGTTTATTAAGAAATAAATAAAGTAACAAAAAAAAGGTGGTATTCTCCATACATTTCTTCGTCATATCTTTCACACGTATAGCCTCATTCACACAATCCATCGATCTCTTTATGCACATTCCTTATGTCCATCCACATTCATACTGAAACTACCACCGGTTAAAATGCGAGCAGCATTATACGTGTATATGATATGGTGCGAAACCGACAAAAAACTCTCCAAATGCTTTAACTAATCTGTATTTAAAAAAAACAGTAAAAAGCATAGTGAGAGTAAATTCGCTAGCTGAGAAAACACACATTTACTAAGAGGAATAAATGGCAACAGGCTTTAGAGTTAATAATTATAGAAAACTTTCAACCTACAAGTTGTTCCGCGCTTCGGGCTACCTTTTTTGTAGGTCTATTGTGAGAAAATTTAGTCTCAAAGTTTAATAAGTTTCTATAAGAATTCTCAATCGCACGCCTTGTATTAACTCATACAATACTTGAGGTCTAATAAAATATGGCGGCTTTTGTGGGGTGGGACCGGAATAACATCTAGTAGTCAATGGATTTACAATACATGGCGTCACCACCCCATTCCATCATGAGGGTGTCGTAAGGGCCGACAAAAGGAAATAATAAGGCTGAATCCTAGCCCCAAGAGAAGGAAACCTTCACACAAACCCTGTGCCTACCCGTCTGGCCTGCGTGGCGCAATAGGCTAATCACCCTCCATTTAACTGGAGGAGGCCCGACTCAGTAGTGGGTCATGTATGGGCTGAAAAGTAGTGGTAGAAGTACAGAATTTATAGCAAGTCACTAGTTTAATACGTTGCTTTTGTTCAAAATACCAACACTATTTCCGAACGAGCAAGAGTGAACGCTACAACTTGCACCCAAGAGTGTAAAGAAATTGGTTCCGTGAAAGACTGGCGACGTATTGATACATTACATGGCATAATAGAAAACGGTTATCGATTTTCGACCCGTTGCAAACGTTATTGTCAGGGAGAAATTGTTTATAATAATTTGTTCGGCAAATACACTGGGCTGCAAAACTAGGTATCACACTTTTAAAATTGCAATAATAACTTTTTAAGTACACAAGATATACTTTCGAAATAAAAAGGACTCGGAAAAAAGTTTGTAGAGTTTGCTATAGTTACATAGAAAGCTGATAACATCACTATCACTATCACTATCACTACATATTATAAAACAAAGTCGCTGTGGTCTGTCCGTCCCTATGTATGCTTAAATCTTAAAAACTACGAAACGGATTTTGAAGCGGGTTTTTTTAATAGATAGAGTGATTCACAAGGTAGGTTTATATGTTTATTACATCCATAATATTGTAGAGAAACACTGATAAATTTAGAGCACCGTGCCGTTTTGCATCCGTGCGAAGCCGGGGTGGGTCGCTAGTTTGCTATAAAACTTTATTTATTTTAAATCTCTAACTTCTATAATTTAGAAAAAAATGATATATTAAAAGTGTAGTACTTAATATTGCACAATATTCAAAATAGACTGATTATTTATTTTTATATTTGGATACATGCTGCAGGTTACAAGATTTTCGTTGTGAATACATTCTATACTACTACTACCCAGCCCATAAATAACCCACTGCTGAATCGGGCCTCCTCCCAACACAGGGAGGGTAATTAGCCTATTGTGCCACGGTGGCCAGACTGCTGGCACAGGGTTTCGTTTCAATTTTTACTTCTCTTGCGGCTAGCTTTTTGGCCTTGTCATTTCTTTATGACGGCTCTTACGACACCCTCAGGTAGAAATGAGGTGGTGACACTATGCATTGTCAGTCACCTCACGGACTACATTCTATAGGCAGAGGGCAATTGCTTCGTATAGATACTGGTCTTTGGGTCTGGTTGGACTGGTTCCGAACTGAAGGATTATTTTTAGTTTCTTTATTTTTTTAATGACGAATCCCCTGCTCTGGGCAATCCTATATCACGAAGGCTGGCAACAAAAATTGTGGATGTTGAAGTTTTTGGAATAATACTCACTATAGGTTCATAAGAAAACTAGCGACCCGCCCCAGCTTCGCACGGGTGCAATGATGAACCTCTAAATTTATCAGTTTACTATATTATGGATGTATTATATATATAAACCTACCTCTGGTAGCTATCTATTAAAAAAAAACCGCTTCAAAATCCGTTGCGTAGTTTTAAAAATTTAAGCCTACATAGGGACGGACGGACGACAGCGACTTTGTTTTATAATATGTAGTGATACATGATTAAGAATATGTGATTATGGTTAAAAATAAGTCAGCTACATGTCGATTTATCCCTCATACTCCAGAATAGATACAATATTTACATACAGAACTGCTCGTTCATTTATGCTCTTTCTTCGGATGGTTGTAGAGTTTTTGTTACACCATGTATAGATGAAATCTTGTCAAAGTCCGATTCGAGATATACAATATTTTAATCACGATTCAATAGATATCTTTCAACATTTACTTTGTTAACAAATAACAATTTGTATAAATGGTGAAATGTAACCACCGTTTATCGAGAATAGTGATTATCAAACTTGTCAAAGTCTAATCATTTATTTTGCATAGGACGCAATGGACACTTACAAATTGTCAATATATTATTAAATGAATACAAAGCAAAGTAATATATATTTTAGTTTACCACCAGTTCGGAACCACTGCTGAGAAGAACTGGCAAGAAACCCAGAGGGCTTGTAATTTTTTTCTGTTATTACTTTGAGGCCCTATTTAATAATATTCACCCAACAAATCCATATAACAAACTGTTCTATTGGATCTGGAATACGTCAGCTGAAACGTGAATATTAAATATTATTGTCGGACAATAAAATGAGTTAATGTCTATTAAATAAAAAAAAACTTTGTTCAAACGATGCATTTCTTATAAACTCACAAATACTGTAATATATTTTAATGCTTTTGTTATTTGACAAGGGTAGAATTGTGTTTCAATTTGTCCGACATGTTTTCCTTGTTCACAGCACTTTAGTAAATCCAATTTATATAAAATAGCTGAATTGGTAAGTTATCGCTTTGCTAGACTTGCGTAAATGTGTAGAGCTATTTTTACGCTTTCCCGTAATTTTTTAATCAAATCTTGTGCTTTGAAATTTCATCCCAGCCAATGACCCATTACTGAATCAATTTAATTTAGTTGGAGAAAGTTTTACATAAATATGCAGTATTTTGTAAAACAAAGTCGCTGTCGTCTGTCGGTCCCTATGTATGCTTAAATCTTTAAAACTACGCAACGGATTTTGAAGCGTTTTTTTTAATCGATAGAGTGATTCAAGAGGAAGGTTTATATGTATTATACATGCATAATGTTGTAGAGAAACACTGATAAATTTAGATATTCATCATTGCACCAGTGCGAAGCCGGGGCGGGTCGCTAGTACTTTAATTAAACTATCACATTCTCTTATATCTTGTGTGTCCTATAGTTTAATTTATTTTTTATTAACTGATCATCATTTTAGTAGTTTTAATATACTCGTAGACACAATATTTAGTTATAAGTTAAACCACATTTAAAAATGTAGGAAACTATGCATTTAGGAGGATACGATGCCACAGAAAGACACATAAAAATATCAAACTTAAAACACCCCTATTTTTGCCGGTGGTGAAGTCTGTTCAAGTCCACATTTCTGTCGTTGTATTTTTCGAATCGCTATAGTGGCTTCAATTCGCTATTTGTTTGCGCGTATTTGACAGAAGGGTGATGGGCCAAAAACGAATAAGAAAAAGAACATTTGACAGAAATTCAAAGGCATATACCGTATACGAATAACAAACACGAATGGGCACGTGAAGTGGTAGCAATATCAAAAAATCGGTTCGATATTTGAGTTTTCCTTCGTCATAAAATGAGGTAATATAAAAATGTTGCGACTATAATATCCATTGTCTGTCAGATGTCGTCTGCCAGCATAATTTCAGAGGGATGTAACGGCTATCCAACTTTTCTCATTATATGTCCAGTAGAGGTACGAGTTACAGCGCCATTGAGCGCAACGTGTTCTCAATACCACTTTAAAGGTCTGGGCAAACAGCGGACGGCGCGGGACGGCGACGCGACGCTGGCGGGACGTGAAGAGTTGTAATGTATTAGTTAATGTAGAATATGTCACACAGAGCCGACGCGACGCGACCGCTACTCTCGCGCCGAGCGCGACAGCTCTATTTTTCTATCGATACGTATCGTATAACCACGCCACGATTGTATGTGAATTGGATATTAAGCGGGAGAAACCCAAACCTTTCATTGTTAAATTTAGGCCAATAAAAAATATATGTAGGGACAGTCTTCACATGGATTCATCTGTGTTGGACTGGAATGGTATATCAATGCTCGAAACTGTGAACGAGATGGTTGAAGCGTTTGCACTGTATGTTACTGCGGTGTTCGATGCCCACGCGCCACTTCGTACATGTGTTATCAAAGAAAAGTCGTACCCGTGGGTAACGGACACTGTAAGGCTTATGATGCGACTGCGGGATAACGCGTTAGCTAATTATCGCAAAACAAAATCGATAGCCAAGAGGGAATACTATTGTCAGTTAAAGTCTCAAGTGGTGTCTTCCCTTTACAGAGAAAAGGTCGCTTATTTCAAATACAATATAAACTGTAAAATAAGCAATCCGAAGTTGCTATGGAAAAATTTAAAATCTACTTTGTTGCCCGGTAAGCGATCACAGGAACTCCCACCTCACTTTTCTGATCCAGACCAAATTAACTATTATTTTCTAAATGTGCCGGGTAGCTTGGTAATTAGCACGTCTACATTAGTTTATTACGAATGTCAGCGGTACAGTGATGTTGTGTTTACAATATCACCAGTCAGTCAGGACGAAATATCGCGCCTTATATCACATCTCAAATCGAATGCTGAGGGCTGTGATAACATTAACCTCGATATGATATTGCTGACTTTACCCTATACACTCGAGACTATCACTAATATTGTAAATAAGTCCATACAAACTTCTATGTTTCCTGATGTCTGGAAAATAGCTACAGTCCGGCCACTGCCTAAAAATTCGAACCCAGTAACTATGAAGGATTTGCGGCCCATTAGCATCTTGCCGTGCCTGTCTAAGGTTATGGAAAAGGTGGTGTGTAACCAATTGACTGATTTCCTGGAGAAAGGTGACATACTTCCTGCACTACAGTCTGGTTTCAGGAAGCGACGCAGCACCAGTACCGCTTTATTAGATGTTACTGATGATATCCTGTCTGCCCAAGATCAAGGTATGTGCACACTGCTGGTGCTGCTGGACTTCTCCCGCGCCTTCGATTGTATAAATATTTCATTGTTATTGTCCAAGCTACAATATTACGGATTCGACCAAAACGCCGTACAATGGTTCCGCAGCTACCTATTTAACCGTCAGCAGCGCGTTGAGCTTCGTCTACAAGATGGATCTTCTTCATTCTCTGATCTCGTTACCGTTAATAGAGGTGTGCCTCAAGGGTCGATCTTGGGTCCTATTTTATTTATTTTATACTGCGCGGATATTACAGATTGTCTTCATAAATGTAATTATCATTTATACGCCGATGACGTACAGGTATATATTTCTTTCAAACCCACTGAGTACGAAACAGCCGTATCAGCGCTTAACGATGACCTCAACAGGATTGCTGAGTGGGCTGAGAGTCACTCTTTAGTTCTCAACCCGAATAAAACGAAATATATGTTACTTGGCACTCAAAATATGTTATTATCGGTCCCTACTTTGAATTTAACTTTACTGGGGGAGCCAATCGATAGAGTAGACGAGGTTCGCAACCTTGGGTTGTGTATGGATTCTAATCTTCGTTACGAAAAACATATAGCTGAATCAGTTCGCAACTGTTTCTATCGTTTAAAGATTCTGTATAGGATGAGGCCTTACCTATCAGAGGAACTACGCGTGCGTCTGGTCGAGTCACTCGTTCTGTCCAAATTAAATTACGCTGATACAGTTTATGGTCCTCGTTTACTATCGCGTACTGACCGCCTTATTCAAAGGGTCCAAAATGCCTGCGCCCGTTTTTGTTTTACAATCACAGCTAGAAGCCATGTTACCCCATTTTTAAATAAGCATTACATAATAAAAATGAAGTCTAGGCGAAAATTACACCTGGCATGCCTTATGTTTGGTATCATCAAGGATGGGGAACCTGATTATCTGCGCAAAAAACTCAGTTTGGTGACAAGCAGGCGCGAGTGTGGGCACAGACAATGTTCACTGCAGCTGTCTATTCCGCCACATAAAACAGCCGCATTCCGAGGTGGATTCCGTTACGCTGCATCAAAAATATGGAACAACTTGCCACCGCCTATTAGATCTCTTAATACCATAAATACTTTTAGGGCACACCTACGGCAGTTCCTAATTGAGGCACAACGGAAAATAGATCTAATAAATACAAACACGTCATTTGTCTAGTGATGGCTGGGGTACGCGCTTACATGCTTGTACTATGTGCGGAGAACATTGCATCTGTGTATTCCCCCGCCTGTCAGTCGCACTGGCTATTGGTTAAGCTGGTCACCTCTCTTGTCTCTTGTCTCGGTTCAGATTGTTGTGTCGCGTCGGCTTCATAGGAGACCTAAAAATAAATAACATAACATAAATAATAACTTACCTACTGCAATATTCCATAACTTCACAATGTATATCCAGATAACTAATTTACATAATAAAACTATATATACACACCTGCTGGGTTTTGCCTTCGGGTGATGGCCGCTCGCTTCAGACTAAGTAATATGAGCCCGAGGTCAATACAATATCCGCTCATCAGTGTGCCATCTTTATGAAAATCTAAAAAAAAAAAAAAGAAAAAGAAAAAAAAAGACACGTTTAATTATAAATTAAGACAGATAAATACAACACAAAAAACAAATACTTAAACTCAAACTCGTTACATACCCATTTATGTCCTCCATCAATCGCACATAATGTGTGAACCAATATCATTATATATTTATTATGGTATTTAGTTAAATTGGCGTCAACCGGAAAAAAATATTATTCCAATTATTATGATTGTTTTTAAACATGTTGGCGTGCGCTGTGATCGCTGCCTCTCAGCGTATTGCGTATGGCTGGAGGGAGTGGCTATGGGCATACGGCATGATTTTATTACTCCGTCGCGTCGCGCCTCGCCATCGCCATAATCTCAACTTCCGAGAACCCACTCAATACAATAGCCACCGCACGGCCACGCACACTAAACATTGCATTGCACACAACAATAAACACACACACACACACACACGCGTTATATACCTATTTTCATATTTATTATATTTTATTTATTATAATACACGTTCATTATGTCGAGATACATAATATATACGTTTTTTAAATAAACAATTGTACGAATTAGTGTTGCGTACCTATATTAAATTTTAATTTAAGGTTATATAATTAGTCGGTATAGGCCTGGTTGAAAACCAGCGCCAGGCATTCCGTCTGGCATATGCTGAACCAGCGCCGTTTCAGCGCAATTTATACTAGTGCTTAAGTAATTATAGATTGTTTAAAAGGTAAATTGTACTGAATAAACCATTTTTCTTTCTTTCTTTCTTTCTCTATGTGACCTATTCTACATTAACTAATACATTACAACTCTTCACGTCCCGCCAGCGTCGCGTCGCCGTCCCGCCCCGTCCGCTGTTTGCCCAGACCTTAATAGTTAGGATGACACGCTTTCAACAGCAGTATCATAAATTCGATGATCATAGGTAACTTTCTGGTGATTTTAAACGAACATTTTATTTCTGACTAGCTTTTGTGCGCGGCTTCGCCGGCGTGGGCTTTGATCCTGCGTATCTCTATGAATTTTTTTTATGAACATAAAATCGGTTATTGTGACTAAACTATGATAGTTAGATATGTGCTCTCGCGGACTTTTTTGTAGATTTTTATAAGATCTACAAACCCGTAGTACATCATTTTGTTCTATTGTCAATAGTTTTTGCAGCGCACGCATAAATAGGTTCTCGATTTTACACCTTGGTTTACATAATCGCAATTTTCATACGGATCCCTAATTCTTTTGAAAATAAAATATAGCCTATAACCTTCCTCGATAAATGGACTATCTAACACTGAAAGATTTTTTGATATCGTTCTCGTCGTTTTGCTAGAAGGATAATAAATAAATATCCTTGGACATTTCACACACCGCCATCTCGTCCCAAGCTAAGCAACTTAATGCTTGTGTTATGGTAACGAGATGGATGATAAACTACTTATATAAGTACATTTGTTTTTGTAAATACATACATATTATAGATAGAAAAACACCCAGACTCGGAACAAATACTTGTAGGTCGTACAAATATTTCTTCCGTGCGGGGATCGAACCCGCGACATGCTGCGCAGCAGTCGATCGCTCAAACACTGCGCCAACCGTGTCGTCATAGATTTATAATGAAGAGAGAAAGCATGGTGTTGGTAGTTAAGGGGATCTATTTACAATCTGATAGGATGTAGTAGCCTAGCAATAAAAAATAATGTTCTCATAATCGGTGGTGGAAATTTTGCTTGTGAAACCAAAGAGCAAATTAGATGGTTATAAAATTAATTTACGCAGAAACCAACGAGATCAAACTCCATTAATTTGTCACCCCCGAAATCTATAATTAGTTTAGGGAGATTTATGGAGTGTTCAAAGTAGGATTACGATTAATTATTGTCATTTGTCAGCGTAACGAAGGAAGACATTGTGATGGCATCTGGACTTTGTTGCAGAAAAATATGAGGAGGTTTGTTTCTTAACCTTCATAAACTCACTTAAAATAAGCTTAGGTTTTTTAGAAAACTCTTTACTTAAATAAAACGGAAATATTTTAATTACAAATTTAAAACTACTTATTAATATTTTCATTTCATTTACTACTGTTGGGTCAGACTTCCTTCTATTACATGGAGTGCATTAGCCTGCTGTGGCCATGGTACACTGGCCATACGGTTTGTTTCAAGATTTCTTGCAGCAAGGTTTTCGGCCCTGTCTGTTTTTTATAAACTACTAGATTTGCAGGGTATTAAATCCTAGGCAACGGCTAATTAAAAAACCTAACACTAAACTTTTCCACGACGCAAAGTGGCTTACTACAACATAATTTGCCGAGTGAAGTTTGAGCCAGCTGCCGCGCGTAGATTGTTATGAATAAATTTACTTGATGGAATGAAATTTACTCACTGGCTTTTCACGTTCCATTTTATCAGTCCGTTTCTCAGTGAGCCCATAAATGACCCAGTACTGAGTGGGGATTCCTACAGTTTAATGGAAGGAAATTTCAATTCCACGCCGGCCAGGATTTGTATCAATTTTTATAACACTATTGACGAATTCAGAATACATAGTGTCACCACCCCATTCCATCCTGGGGGTGTCGTAAGAGCCAACAAAAGGAAATGCTAAGGCTAAAAAACCTAGCCGCAAGAGAAGGAAAACTTGATACGAAGCCCTGTGCCAACCGGTCTGGCCAGCGTGGCACAGTAGGATAATAACCCTCTCTGTGATGGGAGGAGGCCCGACTCAGTAGTGGGTCATTTATGGGCTGAGTAGTAGTAGTTAACCAAATTAGGTGAAACTGACGCCGACCACTATCAAATTGAAAAAAAAAGATGAATAAGAGAATTTGCCTTTACCTATTTGAAATTGAATGTGAATAGTAAGGACGCATTTACGTGTTAATGCGCGTAGATGATGTAAATGTAGGCTCACTACTCCAGTCCCATAAGTATTTTATATCACTACATAGTATAAAACACTGATTGACTGCCTCGTTGGTCTAGTGGTTAGATGTGCCGCCTTTGGATCAACAGGTCCCAGGTTCGATTCCCGGGTCGGGCAAGTGTCTTTGTCTAAACCAGAGGCACTGGCTTGGAGTCTGGGTGTCATTTCTATCTGTAATATGTACGTATTTACAAAAAAAAATGTATATAAGTAGTTTATCATCCATCTCGTTACCATAACACAAGCATTAAGTTGCTTAGCTTGGGACGAGATGGCGTTGTGTGAAATGTCCAAGGATATTTATTATATTTAAAGTCGCTGTCCTCTGTCCGTCCCTATGTAGGTATCTTATAAGCCACGCAACGGATTTAGAAGCGGGTTTTTTTAATAGATAGAGTGATTCAAGAGGAAGTTTTATATGTATAATACGTCCTTATTATAGTAGAGGAACACTGATAAATTTAGAGGTTCATCATTGCACCTGTGCGAAGCCGGGGCTAGTCGCTAGTTTATTGATAAAATATACTACTACTGCTACTATTCAGCCCATAAATGACCCACTACTGAGTCGGGCCTCCTCTAATGACATTTAGGGTAATTCAACAGGCACAGGGCATCGTTTAAAATTCGTTTGATATGACATACATTTAAATTAAATGTTGCAGTAATTCAAAGCGTAAACATAGTAATATTTACTTCTCATATTCCGCTTACAGGTGGTACCAGCCGACTGGCAGAGGTGAAATTCTAAAACATACTCACGTAGCTCATTTCCTCAGTAATGGAGTTATTCCACGGCACAATTTTCAATTTCCTAACCTCTTTCGGCATCGCGCACTTTTTTACGTTACAATGAATTGTATTTTTCTGACGTAAAACATTTCCGAAAATTAAGAACGTTTACTTTGATAGAGATTGCACGTTTACACCACTTTTTTCTTTATAAAAAAGTGAGGTAATATTTTGACTAAACAGTCTAGGTTCTTAAACAATTGATTGCTCAATCTTGATTTTTAGATACTCTACTCATCCCATCCCACAGGGTTTCGTATTAATACATGGAGTGGTGTCACGATGTACTCTTAATCCGTCACCACGCGGACAGGATTTTTATGTTTTTATGTAGTAATTTCTTGTTTATATGTAAAATGCTGGTAAGTACATCACATGTCTGTAAGTGTTCATCATTTTTGTATGCCTTATTCGATAAATAATAATAATAATAATAATAATTTATTAAAAAGAAAAGAAAAACACATATACAGTGAGGACAGCTTATACAGTCAGGTTGTTGGGTATGGAAGGGTGGGCGGACTCGTTCTAACTAAGCCACAGCTTGTAAAATAGACACGATACGATACGATACGAAATACACAGACATGAAGAATAAGAATTCGTGTTCATCTATTTATTATTACGTGAAGCAAAAACTTGGGTACAAAGTTAGTAAGAAACAGTATAAACTTGCACCGACGGAGCAGTATAAACTTGCAGTAGAGAAGGACAGCATACTACTAATATTGTTTTTAAATCTATCTATCTATATAAATAAAAATTAATTGCTGTTCGTTAGTCTCGCTAAAACTTTTTGGTCTTGAAATATTCGTGGAAGTAGCTACAGGGAAGGTTTAAAAGATAATATTAAAAATATCATTATTTTTGTTCCATTTAAGGTTTGCACATATTTTAATAAAGTTGAAACATTCTGGAATTATCATTCAGGTTTTTTATTTATTGTTTCTCAGGCGGTACGAAGTTTGCCGGGTCAGCTAGTTATGCATAATAATTGATATAATCCATAAAAAGAACATTAAACACACTACAATCACTACAATGTATTTGACACACACGCATATACAGTCTTTTGTTTATCGTTTAAGTCTGTGGTCAAATTGAGAATAGAATAATACTTTAAAATAATTAAGGTCGAATTCCGACCCTTGGGCGATCACTAGTTTGGATAAATCCAAAATAATCCCGTTATTTTATGTTATATAGAACGTTTAAGGTAACAATACAAGTAGGTAGCCTTTGGCCATAAAACATGCGAGCTGTCGAGAACTTTCTATCTCAACCCGTCAGCCCAACCTATTGGCAAATTAAAGAGGGTAGGTAACTAAGGAAAAGCCTCGGATACCCATTTCCAACCCATTATGTACAAAAAAAGGTTCGCCAGATTTATATCTGTTTTAAATTTCAAGGTCAATTGTGTTATATCTCTCTCTGTTAACAGAAAAAAGGCTTGTTTAAAGAACCTTTTTGGTACTTAATTTAAGATAAATCTTTTGAAAGCGATGTTGCCAAGGTTTCACGCGTAAAACAATTTTTAGATACATTTTTAGATTTATATCTGTGTTAATATGGCCCACGGTTAGTGGCCAAATTAACACAGATAAATCATGTTAGGGTCTCCAATGTTATAAAATGTACCGTGTGATTCGACCCTAACTAGTTACTTCAGTCGCTAGCTGAAATAGAAAGAAACATTTCATTTTTAAATAAATATCCTTGGACATTTCACATAACGCCATCTCGTCCCAAGCTAAGCAACTTAATGCTAGTGTTATGGTAACGAGATGGATGATAAACCACTTCTAAACATTTTTTTTTGTAAATACATACATATTATAGATAGAAAACACCCAGACCCGGAACAAATAAATAAATATATAAATATCCCTGGACATTTCACACAACGCCATCTCGTCCCAAGCTAAGCAACTTAATGCTTGTGTTATGGTAACGAAATTGATGATAAACCACTTCAATACATTTTTTTTGTAAATACATACATAATATAGATAGAAAACACCCAGACCCGGAACAAATACTTGTAGGTCGTACAAATATTTCTTCCGTGCGGGTATCGAACCCGCGACATGCTGCGCAGTAGTCGATAGCTCAACCACCGCGCCAACCGTGTCGTTTAAACCACTAGGTTGCTTAAACTTACTGCCCGCTTGATGCCACTACTATTCTGCCCATAGGTGATCCATACATTATATTCATGAGGTCAACACGGGGCGTGAAATTGGAGCGATGACGTCATACCCAAATTGGCGGCAGTTGTCACCAACTAGGCTCGTTGCGGCGAAGCATAGGCGGAAGGAAGCGTGCAGGTGCAGGCGTTAGCCAGGTGCATTTCACTTGCCTAATGAAAAAGCTAAAACATTGCCTTCTGTGAAGTTGCTAAGTGCAACATATTCCTATAACACATATTTAAGTAGGTATTCTACTACTACTTGGCTCATAAGTGACCCGCTGTTGAGTCGGGTCTACTCCAGTTAGCTCACCGTCTTCCGGTATAGCCTACCGCGAAGGTGTGACGCCCAAGTGCGCGGGGCGTCACACTCCCCCGTGTGCTGCCGCCTGCGGACCACGGTAGAAACGAACGCGGTACCCGTGGTCCGCCGTGAGGGCGGGTGTCGGCGCACGGCGGGTTGGGTCTCCTCCAGTTACATGGAGGGTCATTAGTCTATTGTGCTACGCAGCCTAGACGGGTTGGTACAGGGTTGCGTATCATTATTTCCTTCTCTTGCGGCTAAGGGTTCAACCATAACATTTTATTCTGTCGACTCTTATGACACTCTCAGGATGGAATGGGGTGACGACACTATGTATTCTAAAGACGCAGTACCGGACCTACCCCGCGGTAAGTTCTTCTGAACTAATAATAATTATTTTATTCATCATCTAATATATCAATCTTCCAATTAGTCCATTCATCCTTCCTCATAGCTAACAGTTTTCTTTGGTTGGAGAAAGTTCTTTCCTATCTGTGGTTTATTAACAAACATAACTAGTGCCACATCCAATAATTTGGAAGATTTCATAAAAAAAAAATTTGTGATAAGGCCGCCAATTGTATGTTTTTATATAATTTCTCTTGTAAGCTATGTTTATGTCGCAAATGTGCAATAATAAAGTGTTATCTATCTGTCTATCTAAATCCTTCTTTTTTATTTATAAATAATAATAATAAATAAATATCCTTGGACATTTCACACAACGGCATCTCGTCCCAAGCTAAGCAAATTAATGCTTGTGTTATGGTAACGAGATGGACGATAAACTACTTATATATATTTTTTTTAATACATTATTATAGATAGAAAACACCCAGACCCGGAACGAATACTTATAGGTCGTACAAATATTTCTTCCGTGCGGGAATCGAACCCGTGACATGCTGCGCAGTAGTCGATCGCTCAATCATTGCGCCAACCTTGTCGTCATGGTTCGATGGTCATAAAAATATCACTACATAGTATAAAACAAAGTTGCTGTCGTCTGTCCGTCCCTATGTATGCTTAATCTTTAAAACTCCGCAACGGATTTTGAAGCGGTTTTTTGTAATAGATAGAGTGATTCAAGAGGAAGGTTTATTTATAATACATGCATAATATTGTAGAGAAACACTGGTAAATTTATAGTTTCATAATGGCGCCCGTGCGAAGCTGGGCGGGTCGCTAGTAATAAATAATAAATAGAAGTAAAAATGGTTTAAAAACTGTTTGTTTTTTAAAAAGTCTAGTTTTACAACTGAAAACAATTTAGTATCTGTGTTAATAGATGTAGTCAGTCTATATCATCGTTTAATTCGTTCACCATTAACCTTTAGCATCTAATGCATTTATATGTTACTCCAAATATAATCCAATACCCATGCGTACGTAAAAAGAAATCTCAAGATATCTTCATATAAATGGAAAACGTAACGTGTCGCAATTCGAGGAGTCAATCAATCTCACCACCCGCCTGTGTTGCGGCAAATCGAAAAATCTACAAAATGTTTCTTGATTTCATCGACGGATAAAAAGTAGCAAGAAACGATTCTTAGGACACATCAAAAGCTTTGTTTAAAATAAAATTTACATTATTAACTATGATGTAGGACAATGAAATAGTATTTATAATACGTACACCTTATTCCAAGGGTTTAATATGGCACATATTTCCGACGTATAATCTCTGATATCTACGAAAATACATAAAATTTAGGTATATATTGCTCTTTACTTTTGCGGATTTTTTTTTTGTAATTCAAGGCCAAACGTAACCGCAAATTACCGTATATTCCAAATAACTTTATGTTGCAAGTGATTCGGTATTATTTTATATAATTGGGTTAATCTATTAACGTTAAAATTACCTTTTAATCCGTATGGTCCTATCCCTATAAATATATTTTTTATGATAAATTATATATATATATATATACTACACACACATGGATTTAGAATACACAGTGTCACCAACCCATACCATCCCGAGGGTGTCGTAAGAGGCGACTAAGGGAACGCAAATGAAAGGCAGATCACGTAGCCGCAAGAGAAGGAAAACTTGATACAAACCCTGTGTCAACCCGTCTGGCCAGCGTGGCGCAGTAGGCTTATTTCCCTCCAGGAATTTGGAGGAGGCCCGACTCAGTAGTGGGTTGAAACGACGACGATATACTACTCCTCTTCTTCCCAGTACATGGAGGGTAATTAGTGTACTGCGTTACGCTGGCCAGACAGGTTGGGATTCGTTTCAAGTTTTCCATATCTTGCGGCTAGGTTACTGCGGCCTTGTCATTTCCTTTTGTTGGCTATTACGTCACCCTCACCATTCATCTTCATCATCATCATTTCAGCCAAAAGACATCCACTGCTGGACATAGGCCTCCCCCAAAGATTTCCACAAAGGCCGGTCCTGGGCCGCCCGCATCCATCGTTTTCCGGCGACCTTAATCAGGTCATCAGTCCACCGTGTGGGAGGCCTACCAGCACTGCGCTTTCCGGAACGCGGTCGCCATTCCAGGACTTTTCTGCCCCATCGGGCGTCGGTCCTGCGCGCTATGTGCCCTGCCCACTGCCACTTAAGTTTGGCAATCCTGTGGGGCTATGTCGGTGACCCTGGTTTTCCTGCGTATCTCCTCATTTCTGATTCGATCTCGCAGGGAAACTCCGAGCATACCCCTCTCCATTGCCCTTTGGGTGACTTTGAGCCTTCTGATGGAGCCCATAGTGAGCGACCACGTCTCTGTTCCATAAGTCATCACTGGCAACACACACGTAACCCTCAGGATGGAGTAATGACACTATGTATCAAGGATGCAATTATATGAATATTATTATTACTAACGTTTAGTGCAATTCTTTTTCATCTACACGTGAGGTCACCAAAAATGGCCAATCCAATAATAAAAAGTTTCTAACTAATCCCTTCTTACCTACTCGCTAGATTTGGTATTACACAGCTATCAACGCTGTATACAAATATAATAGCCAGCACCTGCGTCTATTAGTTTTGATGGAAGGCAATAAATCATCTCGTAAGATACTTTGTACTTGTAAGGCTTAGTAATAGAACTATCAATCTGGGGTAAATTGGATTAGGTCAATAACGGGCAAAATTAAAGGTTTTTTGTTAGCAGTATGAGCTATGGCCACCCATTCATTTCGGCAGTAGATTTTTGTAATTAACCTACTGCCGAAATGAATAGGTAGACCTTGATTGAACACGTTAGCAAAAGTCTCCCTGGCAATACCCCCAGCAGGGTCGCAAACGTATTTTAATTTGGATTTATTGATTTAGAACACTGTGTGTGCATTTTCTGTCATTATTCTTTTTAAAAAAGAATGTTTATAACTGATCCATCCTAATATGACCTAATATACTGCAAAATTATGTATTTTATTATAATTGCCTTTTCTATGAATTAGGCATAATTTTTCAAACCTACTGCCGTTTCATGATTTGATGCTTTTGAAGGACGCTATTAGATGATTACAGATTAGATGGTGCAATAAAATAGGGACGGCCCTCCATCTGGATCTGGATCCAGCTGGATGCGTCAAGCCGAAGAAGAGGCGCCAGGCGCTCTTTAGGGGAGACCTACGTCCAGCAGTGGACTAATGTGGGCTGATGATGATGATGAAGCGTATTTGAAAAATTCACCCAGTATTATTTACGAAAGTACTCATAACATCAAAGTGTATTTTTATTGTTTCAAAGATACGTCTAAAATATTAACTTGACAGGTCTGGCTGTCGTTGGCTCAGAGGCAGGCCCTCGTCAGAGTGCTGTCGCTTTTCCGTCGTTTTTTCTGCCACATTGGCTTATCTGAACAAACACAAACATTTTTGGAAATAAGTTTAAGCCTGTCTAAATCTTATACGCTATATTGGCATGACATATTTTTGAGACATTTACCAGAAATATAGATTTTATTCCCTTTAATTAATCTACAAAAAGAGGGGTGTTATAAGTTTGATTGTCTGTGGCACTATAGTTCCTAAACAAATGAACCAATTGTGACGCAGATTTTATTTGAAAGCAGATTTTAAGCGGTGTTTGGTAGATGTTATGTATCAACATTAGTTCAGCAGTTTCTGTCATCAGATGTCTTTGCCAATAGTATCGGGTGCTCCTTTTATTTTTTTAATAATTATTATAGCTAATAAAACCGATATAAAATCTAAATTTTCATCATCGTCTCAGCCGATAAAAACCAACTGTGTCTCCTCCGCCATTAAATGGAGGGAAATTTGCCTTTGGTGCCGCGCTGATTACGCAGCCTAGATATTAACTACCTACTACAGAGCTGGACTTTTCTCTCCTCTCTCTTTCTTCTTCTCTCCTCTCTCTTTTTAATCTCTTCCTTCGCTTTCTCTTTCCATCATATAGTAATCGAAGAGTACTAAATTTACATGTCACGCCACGTGAGTACCTACATGTCGCGTAGATGAAATTCATCAAAATTACTCAGAAACCACAATTATTCGTGACAAATTCGTGTGCGGTTGTAACTAGGCGACGATATTAAATAATTGTAGCTATTGATCTTAGAATTCATATTAATTGCTTCCCACGATGGTTGGTTTTAAATGTCACTAATATGTTGATTTAACAATGATATTTATTTTGTGGAATTGCAAGAGCAGGGATCCTAGCTATAAGAGAAAAACCGAGCATCGTGCCAACCGTCGGTCCATCGTGGCACATGAGGCAGATTTATCTCTATATAATTGGAAGATGCCCAATTCATTACTAGTTTTTTATGACTGAGATATAAAGTTGAAGTATCACTACATATTATAAAACAAAGTCGCTGTCGTCTGTCCTCCCCTATGTATGCTTAAATCTTTAAAACTACGCAACGGATTTTGAAGCGGTTTTTTGTAATAGATAGAGTGATTCAAGAGGAAGTTTATCTTATCTTATCTTATATCTTTAAATGCAATTCTTGTATTAATATAATTGGAATCTCGGAATCGGCTACAACGATTTTCATGAAAGTTAGTATATAGGGGGTTTCGGGGGCGATAAATCGATCTAGCTAGGAATCATTTTTAGAAAATGACATTTTATTCGGGTTTAGGGGAGGATAATGGAATCTCGGAATCGGCTCCAACGATTTTCATACAATTTAGTATATAGGGGGTTTCGGGGGCGATAAATCGATCTAGCTAGGAATCATTTTTAGAAAATGACATTTTATTCGGGTTTGGGGGGGGGGGGGATAAATCGATCTAGCTAGGAATCCTGACATCTATTGGCGAATACTACTTTTTTGGTGAGCACAACAGCAGTCAATGAGTGTTTGCTTTGAGGTTAGACTTAATTCCTGACATCTATTGGCGAATAATAATACTACTTTTTTGTGAGCACAACAGCAGATGGCGTTGTAAGTAACACGAAGTCAATGAGTGTTTGCGTAATTCGTACATAAATATAATTTCCAAAAAACACCATTTATATAAAAATTAAATAATAACGAGCAAAGCTCGGTCATCCAGATATTGTGTATAATACGTGCATAATATTGTGAAGAAACACTCATAGTTTTAGATGTTAATCATTGCACCCGGGCGAAGCCGGGGCGGGTCGCTAGTAATATATAAAGTAGAATTATATATATAAAGATTTCACACGAAGTAATCTTAATCGAAAACTATTGTCCTTACAGAAAGCCATTATTTAAGCAATTATACAGTAACTAGGCATTTACCAATAAAAGTTCGTATTCTTAAATTAATGTAGACAGTACCAGGACTGTTAACGAAGTGAAAAGCCTTTGTTTTGTTAATTACAGAGCTGGGGGCCAGTCAGCGCCGCACCTGCTCCCACCGCACGAAATAAACTGGTCGCCCAAATTTCCTCCATCCAAATTAAAAGACACTTCTGGCCGATAGTTACATCCGACCACACTGAATTAAATTTTGAATTCGTTCTCAGTAAGCCACACTGAAAACAATTTCAAAATTTAATTCAGTGTGGTCGGATGTAACGGTTTCCTTAACAAATATATTTCTGGATATATAGTCCTATTTGTAGTGATGTTATTGAGTGTTCTTAAAACAAAAAAATATTAGCTTATCTGATCATATGATATGATATGATATGAGCTTATCAATTAAGCTAAAGTTTTGAGCTAATACAGATACTAAAAGTTAGTAGTTTAAAAAAAAAATAAGTGTTTATACATTTTGTTATAACACGTGGTCACCGATTTCTATGAGACGGAAGATTAAACATAATTATTCTTTCTTTTTAACCCAATTAATCCTCTTTTTAACGTTGATGAGACATATTGATCAATAACATTCCATAAATGACAGCCACTGAAGTCCCGTTTCAATGGTTATTCCTAAGCACTAGCAACTCTCTTAAAATAATCGGTGAAGCAAATTTTCGCTCTTCAATACAACCTTATCGTTTACCATTCTTTGTTATTAGGCATATAAATACTTGGCCACCAGGTAATTGTTGCCCGTTGAACAGAATCAACAACATTGGAAAGCCGTCCATATATCGCTTAAAGAAATTCTAATGTAGAATAACGCAGAAATCATTAGCAGGTATCATGAAGCGTGGTTTTGCGTGCTCTATCTGAGTATGTACAAGCAGAACGAGTGCGTCGAGAGCGCTTGAAGCACTCTTGGCTCCGCTGACACCGGCCCTTAATCTAACTACGCAGTCTCCCGGGGCTTTCAAACTTTCAAACACCTGAGGTGCGACGTCGCAGCCAATTCGTAAGAGTTTTTGCACCAAAGGACGTAGAAACAAATACGACCCTGTATTTGTTTCTACGTTGAAGAAGAAGAACAGTAGGAACAAAATATGTGAAGATATAGATATCATTTTAGATCACTTTGACTTTACAATCACTTGATTGAATACTTTATTCGAAATATAGAGTGACAAGTAATAATGTATTTTGACTGATACGGACGTTTCGAATACTTGACATATCAATAAATCCATAAAGATATATTTAATTAAAATGTGTCGCAAAAATCTAAGACATCAACATAATATAATATTATGCCAGTATCTTAGGAACCTTGTCTAAAGGGACTCCTTTTAATAATATATTTTAGTTTTCTTTAATGTTTTTTTTTGTTATTTTTAGGTTCATTGGTATTTTTAAGTATTTGTCCATTTGTTATGTTGTAAATAAATTTAGTTTTCCTACTTTTATAAATATTAATTAAATAAAAACGTAATATTGTGTACTAAAAATAAAAAAATACGTCTGTCACACAAATATGTACATTATTGTTTGAAATTATATTATTTATCGTTTATTAAACACTGCGTGAGCATAATATTGCACTGTAGTTGTGCCACAAAAATATATATAATTTTAAGTATACATAATTTGGTCATCATTAGAAAAAGCAATTTTTTTTTTTTTGAAAAAAAGCATTGCAGTCGGCAGCGATTTGTGCAAATTTACTCGTATCGATTAAAGTTATGAATATTGATAAAAGAACAGAAGTTTGGCAGCCTGTTTGAAATATTCTATCCGATTCAAATTTAAATAAATATGCAGACTATGCTGGAGACCCGATTGCATTGCTCTTATAATAGATTAGAGCTTATGTTAGAGCTATTTAATAGAAGACAGAGATAAGGCGTGGCAGCCCCGAGCGTGCACGAAATTTGGCCTCAATAATAATATTTCAGTGTTTTAAGGTTAAATATTAGCGAGCTAAATTTGTCATCGTTATCTTAGAATAATAACATAAAAATATATAGTTACTTAAACATATATTTGAATTTGAAGCCGATAATCTATCAATATGTGTATGAACGCCACGTAATTATTTAAGTTTACACAAACTCGTTAATATTACTAGCAATTACTTATGTCTTATTTTAATAATTTTAATGTGATCTTCTCTCAATAGAAACTTACCAAATACTAACAAAATTTCCCAAAAATAGCCTCAGGGCTAACAATGATATATTCAACTGAAGAATATGGTCCGAAAATATAGTCATATTGGTACTGATGATGTCGAATCGATAATGCTCTCAAGCTGTACAAAAAATAAACCTTGTGCCAACCCGTCTGGCCAGCGTGGCACAGTAGGCTAATTACCCTCCATGTAGTTGGAGAAGGCCCGACTCAGTAGTTGGTCATTTATGGGTTGAGAAGAAGAAGACATTACATTTTACAAGCTAGGTATTGCATCGTCTTATGGGCACTACAATAGAAAATAGCAAGCTGCTTTACCTGCAGATCTTATTATTCTATTCCACAATACCCGCATGACTACCATAAGGCATGACTAAGGAAATGATTCTTAGATTTGATTAGATTCGACCTATAAAATCACGTAAAACGTTGCTTAACGGCAGGCAGACTTCAAACGCTTCCTCAAGTGCTCTCGATTTTATCACGAGTTATGATAGGTACTTGCCAAATAGCGACAATACTTGTGTTCTTAACAAGACAGGTGCGTGCGTTATCGGAGCTGGGGAGATCGCGGCAACGACTTCTCAAGCATCCTTACTCTAGCGCTGACACCCGTCACGCGCTAAATGTCACTCATTTTTATACTAAAGCCGTGTACTCAGAGTTTAAAATTGTCAACATCTAATGTATAAAATTGTCGTGTCACGTTTTTTGTTATTGAACTCCTCCGAAATGGCTGAACCGATTATGATGATATTTTATATTCACATTTGGTAGGTCTGCGAATCAGACAACATCTATTTTTCATCCCCCTGAATGTTTAGGGCCCACCCTTCAATTTTAATTTTCTAGACAAAAAATGGTGTTTTAAATATACATTACATCCAACCCTAAATTGAAATTTTCACCCCTCTACGATCAACCCCTGTTTTTTAATAGCGATATTTAAATAGAAAAACTATGTTTGCTGGGTCAGCTAGGAATTTATAACATGCCTGACGTCTTCTTAATGATTTTATATATTTATGCCAGCGTGACACAGTGGGGTAATTTCCCTCCATGAATTTCGAGGACGCCGTAGTGGGTCATTTATGGGTTAAAACGACAACGACTTAACATGGGTTTGGATCGAGGAAATATTGAGAAAGTATATTCATTTATTAGTCTTCTTACTGAAGTATCTTTTCGGAACATTCGTATGAAATCACTGGCTACTTTGTCTATTCCGAATTTCCATGGCAGGCATGGGCATACGTCCTATCTGATGGTGAATGTTTACTGTCCTCTATGGATTTACAATGCGAGAAGTGAATAGCACTCTGGCAGCAAAAGGTTACATCAAAATCTTAAAAATTTAATAAAAATTTAAATAAACCCCCGACACAATAACCTTTAAAAAGTAAAGAATAAAAATAAATAGGTATTTCGCGTTGGGGGACCACTCCCACTTATTTATTACCTGACCCCTGGTCCCCCAACGCGAAGTATTTATTTTTATTTTTTACTGTTTAAAGGTTATTGTGTCGGGGGTTTATTTAAATTTTTAATTTAATTTTTATTTTATACTTTTTATAGGTACATACTTATTATAATGTAGATTTTGTTAAATTGCACGTGATGCGCTTTCATTTGAGACCCCACTCGATTATATTTGCAGACATTCGGTTATTCTTCCACACTTTCACCCCTCATAACTTTTAAACGGCTCACCCGATTTTCATCAAACATGTCTAAGATAAGAACACTCGCCCGTAACTCACCTTTCATACAAAAAACTTTATTGAAATCGCTTCATCCGTTCGCGAGCTACGGTGCCACAGACAGACAGACAGACAGACCGACAGACAGACAGACACGTGAAACTTATAACACCCCTCTTTTTGCGTCGGGGGTTAAAAATTTCATCATCCAAAAGCATGGATAAACTAAAAATTTAATATTAAATGTATAATTGTATTCATATCGATATTATTTGATTTATATACCTATTAAATTTGGTTCCGAAGCGTACAACAAAATATGTATCAAGAATATATTTATTTCTAGTTACCGAAACTTATAAGATAGAACCAACTGTGATGACATATGGTACTGATACGTGGTCGCTCACTGCGGGCTCCATAAGAAGGCTCAAAGGTACCCAAACGGTAATGGAGAGGGCTATGCTCGGAATTTCCATGCGATATCGAATCAGAAATGAGGAGATACGCAGGCAAACCAAGGTCACCGACATATCTCACAGGATTTCCAAACTTAAGTGTTAATGGGGCAGAAAAGTCCTCGAGTGGCGACCGCGTTCCGTAAAGCGCATTGCTGTTGGTGGTCCGACGACCTGGTTAAGGTCGGCGGAAAGCTATCTACACCGGCGGCTCAGGACCAGACTTCGTAGAAATCCTTGGGGAAAGTCTATGTCCAGCAGTGGACGTCTTTTGGCTGAAATGATGATGAAGATAAACATAGTTGTTTAAAAAAAACCGTGCTACTTTGTCAAACTTCACCCTCCATAAAGAGACATCACACAAACTTTAACAAAATTACGGTGTAGCCGGAGGCTTTCAAACACCTGAGGTGTAACTTTACGATGTCCCCAAAGTTTGACACAGATCGCACTTGAAATTACACTCGGTAATAATGAAACAGAAATAGTAACTTTAAAACTAACTAACGTACAAGACTTAAAAAAGTATTAACATCTTCTCATTATTACTTGACTTGGAGCACGCACATCAGCAGCATCAGCAGTAAGGTGTTTTTTACTTTCCATTCACTGAAATGTCTCCAAAACTTTTTACCTATAGAAACCAAAATCCTTCTTGCACAAACCCTTATTCTGCCCATAATAGACTACGCAGACAGCTGTTACCTTGATGCCAATGAGGAGCTCCTAAATAAGCTTGAGCGATTGCAAAATTTGAGTATCAGATTCATTTATGCTTTAAAAAAATATGACCATGTATCTCACTTTCGCAAAATGCTCAAGTGGCTCCCCATCCGCCTTCGCAGGAATTCTCGAATACTTTGTGTACTGTATAAAATCCTCCACGACCCTACCTCCCCTTTCTATTTACGTGAACGCTTCACCTTTAGCCACCCTGTCGATGTTCCTCGCAGAACTCATCTTCGTTCTCTCCTTCAATTCCCTTCCCACACCACTGATTTCTATTCATTTTCCTTTTCTGTGCATGCTGTTCGTCTATGGAATTCACTTCCAGCTGACATTAGAAACTCAGACTCAATTTTCATCTTTAAAAGACGAGTTAAAGAATTTTACCTCTCCTTGACCTAGTCATTAATTATATGTATTTCAGTTTGTATGTTAATATTGTATATAGTTACATTGTACGATTATATTTATTATTATATTATACGATATATATTTGAATATTTATATTTATACATGCGTACGTATACACTACACCCCTACTTGCTTTATTTCAATGTTTCCACTCCTGGGCCTGCTGGAAGAGATTTCTTTAGAAATAAGCTGTGCCTTTGTACTAATGTGTCCTATATTTCTATGTGTTCAACTTATGTTTTGTATGTGTACATGAATTATTAAATAAATAAATAAATAAATAAATATTATCTTTTTAGCCTACGACATAACAGAGGGTATTGTACGTTTGCGTGTCTGTTAATGGCATTATAGGATCCGATTAATAATCTTAATTAATAAAATTAGAAAAAAATGCAAACAAGACCAATGATTTGAAAAAAGCAACTACAGAGTTTTTTGCCGGCTCTTCTCTGTAGAGCAGCATTCCGAACCGGTGGCAGTTTCAGCGTGAATGTGGGTGGACGCAAGGGTTGTGGGAGATCTAAAGAGATGGATGGATTGTAAGAATGAGGTATTGTGTATGAAAGGTGTGACTGTAGATATGACGACTGATTGGTGTTTATGGAGACCACCACCTAGCGTAAGATGATAATGGTAATTTTAAATATAACTATTTATACGAGTTTTGTGATAAACCCTACGTAAATAAAGTTCCTTTTGATTTTGTGTTTAATTATCTCAATTCATGTTCTAGTTTAGTAGTAGTAGTAGTTAGTAGTAAGGTACGATTGCGAGACGCTTTTGAGACGATGTCTTTTTTTTATTTGTAGTGCTTCACGCGTATTCCCGAATGGTAGTGGCGGTCAGTGGAGAGGACAGGAGGTGGAGCTCAATCCAGTGGTTTGATCCAGACCTTTGTCACAAATTTATAAAAAGTAAGTTTCAAAGTAAACAAAGGAAGCCGGCGATTGCCCGAGGCATGTAGGATATCCCTATACATTTAGTATAGTTTCTAAAGTGAGAATGCACAGTTGGCCCCAGGCATTGGATACCGTCTTGAATGTTAAATTTAAAAGTTCTTTAAGACTAAACAAAGTTTCTGAGGACACTCGCGGTTATTAAATGAATTGTGCCAGCGCCTTTTTTTAAAATAGCCATATTTTTTTATTAATGTTTTGATTTAGTAACGAGACCCCTAGGTACAAACTTGTATCGCGGGGGCAGTTTACAAATATTAAATTTACTAATTCAAATGACACCCACACCCAGAGCAAGTGCCTCTGGTTCACACAAAGACTTGCCTGGCCCCGGAATCGAACCCGAGACCCCGTGATCCAAAGGCGGCACTGATGATGATTAGTATTATGATTACCACTACTTAATAAGATACGACCACGTCTATACGATACGTCTATCTATGATATGTTGGACGAAAAAAGTAAATTCACTTATTTGTATATTGACTAACTAAAGGCGCCGTCCTATTGTCATCGCTCGTGCGATGCTGCGATGCGATTTCATCGTTCGATGAAACCGATCAGGCGAAGAAGATGAGGAACACGTTTGTCCTTGAGCGATTCTCTCGAAATGGCTCTTAGCAGAGATGCACAGATTCTGCTGCCCACCCTTTATCATTAATATGCCTGTTTTTATAATCTTCACTCAATTTATTCCAATTTATTCCAAACGGGATGAGCACGCACTACATTAATTAAGTTTTCTTCAAACGTCATCTTACGAATCCACGCCGTCGAATAATAGGACATTCAATATTTTGAACTCACCCTCGTGCGATTATATGCGGAAATATGAAGATGCTCAAGTCCAAATAAACCACCACATTTTGGCTACCAATGAACTACTAAAGATGAGCACATACACTGCAGAGCGGTTTGAGTCCTTGACAGAATATTGTAATAACCAAGTTAGGCTCCCGTTCAGATACTGCTGTTAACACTCAAAACCAACCTCTACTTTGTCAAACTAATAGTGAGCCAACAACTGTATTAATAGCGGATAGGGTTTTCATTAATCCAATTAATGTAAAAGAAGATGTGAGCCCCTCTACAGCGGCATCTTCTAAAGTATTAGTTTACTCGGATAAAATAGGTCAAGGTCTTAGTTCATTATTAAGGCAAAAAATTAAACAGCCTTTATTAAACATGTGTTTGCCTGGAATCAACTTAGATAGTTTAGTTAAAAATATTAAGCCTCATAACTTTAATAAGGACACCACCATAATTATATTGTTTGGTGACAGTTTATCTGTTAGACATTCACAGATAATAAAAATGGTAGAACAGCTATTGGACTTAAATAACAAACATGACTGCAAATTTATTGTAAGTGCCCTTCCATATTCTAATAGCCTGTCTGCTAATCAAAATAGACAAATATACAATTTAAATATGCTTATTTACAATTTGACTCATCGCCACAATAATGTAACTCAATATTTTGATTGTAACACATTTATTAGTAATTTTAAACTGACAAAGGATGACATGCATCTGCCCCTTAGGTTTAAGAGACAAATAGCTACATTGTTAGCTTATAATATACAACCTGCTAACTCTGTCACAGACAATTTTTTATATAATCTTAGTTCTAAGACTTTGACAGACTGTGCTATTCACAGTTCTCTAGACACATCTAGATGTTTAAACAACTAGATGAGACAACAGCCATGCCTTCTGCTTTACGAATTGTTCACCAGAACATGCAGGGCATGGCTAGCAAAGATTTAGAAATCGACCTATTTTTAGAGCATAGGAATGTTCAGTTTTTTTGTGTAACTGAACATTGGCTGAAGGAGCATGAGCTTGGTCGACGGAATGGAAATCATAGTATTATAAGTGCCTTTTGTAGAAAGCATGCCATACGCGGTGGGTCGCTTATCTTTGTGTCTCATGAAGTTAAAGGTAAAGAACGCAAGGATATAGTTGATCTCTCTATAGAACGTACCATTGAATTATCGTGTATAGAACTCGTTCACTACACTATTGTCTGCGTCTACCGGCCACCCTCTGGGATCTATAATACATTTGAGGTCGTCATGGAAAATGTTTTAAAGAAAGTCACTTCCTGCAGTAAACATGTTTTAATATGTGGTGACTTTAATATAGATTTGTTAGTTGAATCATCATTATCTTGTAGATTTATTAATCTTTTTAAATCATATGGACTTACGCCCTCTTTTAGTGAGCCAACTAGAGTAACAAATAGTTCATCTACGTGTTTGGACAATTTCTTCTGTAACTGTCAATTGATAAATAAATCTATCATTAATGATCTCCCATCTGATCATTGCGGGCAATTAATTACTCTTCCCAACAATAAAGCAGACGATCGATTCACATTTTCTGCTCGACCAGTTACAGGTAGGAAAATAGAAAAATTCCAAAACATTGTAGCCAAGAAAACTGTGGCAATGGCTCACGTGCGTGGTGACCCGGGTAGTCAATACGAAAAATTATTTAATATTATTCAGATCGAGTTCAATCGTATATTTGAATTGAAAACCTACACCAAAGGTAATAAGTTGAAGTTTTGTGAATGGGCTACTCCAGGTATTTATAAGAGTAGGAATACATTATATAATTTATACGCTTTGAAACAATTTAATTTTAATTTAGCCTTTCAGGAATACGTTAGGTCCTACTCAAAATTGTTTAAAAAAGTTTGCTATACGGCTAAATCTCTACACATTGGTCGTAAAATTAGACAATCCAATAACAAAATTAAAACCACCTGGAACATTATTAATAACGAAACTGGCAAAGCAAAGTTACCGGAATCTAAATTTGAATTGCATATTAATGGTAGTGTAATAAATACTAACTTTGATGTAGCTCAATGCTTTAATAATTTTTTTGAAAGTATACCGAAGGAAATCACCACGTCTTTGGCTTCATCTTCTGTCCACGCTGAGATGCTGCTCAAGGATAATGTTAGAGAGACGTCAGGCTTGCTCAGTTTCACTTATGTGACCCCTTCTGACATTGTTACAGCCTTTAATAGTATTACTTTGAAGAAAACAGGTGATTTGTGGGATATATCAACTGTTGTGATTAAAGGGGTTATTTCAGATATAGCTCCTCAGCTTGCTAATATATTTAATGAGTGTGTAGATGTGGGCGTATTCCCAAATTTAATGAAACATGGTAAAGTCATCCCACTCTACAAAGCTGTCAATAAGAAAGAGCTTGGCAACTATAGACCTATTTCCATTTTGCCAGTTTTAAGTAAAATTTTTGAGAAAATAATTTTAAAACAGCTACTGCAACATTTCCACAAATATAAATTGTTACATAGTGAACAATATGGGTTCACTAAGGGTCGCTCTACGGCTGATGCTGGTGCTGTACTCTTAAAGCACATCTATGATGCATGGGAAAACTCTCAAGATGCTATTGGTGTTTTCTGCGATCTATCCAAAGCTTTCGATTGTGTACATCACAACACTCTTTTGAGAAAGCTTCAACTCTATGGTATCAAGTTTAACGCGCTTAATCTCCTTGCGTCATACTTGAGTAGCAGAATGCAGTTTGTGGACATAAATGGAGTCAAATCTACTGGATCGACATTAACAATGGGCGTGCCACAGGGGTCTATTCTGGGTCCGTTTTTGTTTCTTATTTATATAAACGATCTCGCCTTCTTTGTAAAAGATATTTGTAACATTGTTCTATTTGCTGATGATACATCGCTTATTTTTAAAGTTGACCGTAAGAAAACAAATTTTGACGATGTAAATAGCGCACTCGTGCAAATATCTCAGTGGTTCACTGCAAACAATTTATTGTTGAATGCAGCTAAAACCAAATGCATTAGGTTTACTACCTCTTACTCAAAAAGTATCGATACTAAATTGATATTAAATGACAAAAATTTGGACCTAGAAGAATCTACAAAGTTTTTGGGCATTACTTTAGATTCCAAGTTACAATGGAGGCCCCACATTCATAAACTCGCTGATAAACTTAGTTCAGCAGCTTATGCTGTGAGACTGGTAAGACGGCTCACCGACGTGGATACCGCGAGACTTGTCTACTTTGGTTACTTCCATAGCGTCATGTCATATGGTATTTTGCTTTGGGGCAACGCCGCAGACATTGAAACTGTATTTGTATTACAAAAGCGTGCTGTGCGTTCCATTTACAATCTAGGACCCAAGGAATCACTTAGAAATAAGTTTTGTGATATAGGAATTTTGACTGTGGCATCGCAGTTTATCCTTGCTAATATCTTATTTGTGAGACAGAATATCAGTCAGTATAAGACCAACTGTGATGTCACTACGTCCACTATCCGGACAAGAAATGGGCATAAACTAGTGATACCTCACCACAGACTGCAAAAAGCCCATGTATCTTTTGCAGGCCTCGGTGTTCGTCTGTACAATAAAATTCCTGACGCTATTGTAGATTTACCCTTCATAAAGTTCAAAAATTTTGTTAAAACTACATTAATTAGTAAAGGGTACTACCGCGTCAACGACTTTATGTGTGATAATGATGCCTGGAAGTAACTGTCATTTTGTGCCTGTGCTCTGTTCCTTTGGCCCCTTCAATAATATATCTCATTGGCGAAATAATTTGTACGTAGCATTTAGAAAATGTCATATATTGTACACTGTATGTGTGAACAATGACGCAATGGAGACCTTTATTCGCGGATTTGTTTCTTGATTGGCCCTGTCAAGGTCTATCCGTCATTCATTGCGGAAACGTGTAGCGTGTTTATTTATTTATTTAATTTTTTATGCAAAAATGTACATTTCTCTCATCTTGCGAACTTGCTCTCACTATGCTGTTTAGTGCTTTTTGTAAACAAGACCAATAATTTTAAAAAAGCAACTACAGAGTTTCTTGCCGGCTCTTCTCTGTAGAGCAGCCTTCCGAACCGGTGGTAGTTTCGGCATGAATGTGAGTGAACGCAGGGATTGTGAGCGATCAGGGGAGATGGAGGGATTGTAGGAGTGCAGAGTTGTGTGTGAAAGGTGTGAATGTAGGTATGACGACTGAGAGGTGTGTGTGGAGACTGCCACCTGGTGTGGGACAGGGGCCGTAAGATGATAATGGTGTTTATAAATATGACGATTTATAAGAGTTTTGTGATGAAACCTACGTAAATAAAGTTCCTTTTGAGTTTGAGTTTGAGTTTGAATTAACACGCAAGCAAACAATTTGGTCGCATCGCATGATCGCACGACCCTCAATAGGACATTCAGTAGATATCCGTATGTTTGAACGCACAGTCGCACGATCATTTTTCGTCGGACGGACGCATCATCGCGCGAGCGATGGCAATAGGACGGCGCCTTTGGATGTACATTGCGTCATGTCAAGACAATTTTAACAACTAGCCATAATGTGATATTAGCCATGCCCGTCTTTCCTTAAAACTACGCAACTGATTTTGAAGCGGTTTCCTTTAATAGATAGAGTGATTCAAGAAGAAGGTTTTAAGTATAATACATGCATAATTGCACCCGTGCGAAGCCGGGGCGGGTCGCTAGTTGCATATATAATACAAACCCAAGGCCGATAAACGAGCTGCAAGAGAAGGAAAACTTGACACGAAATCCTGTGCCAAGGCTAATTACCCTCCATGTAACTGGAGGAGACCCGACTCAACAGCAGGTCACTTATGGGCTGAGTAGTAGTAGAATACCTACTTAAATATGTGTTATAGGAATATGTTGCACTTAGCCACTTCACAGAAGGCAATGTTTTAGCTTTTTCATTATGCAAGTGAAATGCGCCTGGCTAACGCCTGCACCTGCACGCTTCCTTCCGCCTATGCTTCGCCGCAACGAGCCTCTACTTGATGACAATCGCCGCCATTTTGGGTATGACGTCATCGCTCCAATTTCACGCCCCGTGTAAACCTCATGAATATACAATTAAGGGGGATTAACAAGTAATAAAGCTTCAGAGATAAGATAGGTAAGTATGTAGAGGATTGTTTGCTCAATTTCATCATCTCAATTTGTTCTTTTGGCATAAATTTACGTAACATTATTTATTTTATTTTATTTTATTTATTTTATTTTATTTGGGGGGCTTGCGGCCGACAATAAGTAGATAAAAAGGAAAATACATTTCAGTAAGCCATTATAAGCCTCCGCAATTAGTTTAAGCTAAGTACGAATGAATTTAGTACACAAATTAACAAATAGAAAAATACATCTAAGAGAAACAGTACACGCAGGTACCACTTACGGCGCTACGGTTGACAGTAGAGTAGTGCTCAAGATTTTGTTACATGTATAAGGGCTGACAGTATACAGATCAAATGATAGGGGTTCTGTTTTAATTATGTTGTTGCAAAGTTGACTGGCTCGTATAAAGAAGCTGTTTTTGCGATGTACAGTACGTACAAATGGAATGTGAAGTAGGGGTCGCATACGGCAATGACGGGATGGAACATTTAAATTAATCTTTCTGACCAACTCTGGACAGTCCATTTTAGACTGTGCAATCTTAGTCAGACATCGAATGTCTGAGACACTTCGACGTACATGCAATGGAAGGAGATGAAAACGTTCACAACGTTCTTCATAGGTTATTTTGGGGACTTTGAATTTATAACATAAAAATCTAGAAAATTTCCTTTGGACTCGTTCGATACGTGTAGAATGCACTGCATAGTTAGGGTTCCAAATTTGACTGGCGTATTCTAGGTGACTGCGGACGTATGAGCAATAAAGAATTTTTAAAGTTTTCATAGAATTAAATGAATAAGAGTTTCGGATAATGAATCCCAAGGAAGATATTGCTTTTCTTACAATATGATCAATATGAGATTCAAATGTAAGTTTGGAATCCACAAACACGCCTAGATCCTTTACGACGTTTCCTCGACTAATTGGTTGATCCCTTATTACGTAAATGAAGTGAACTGGGTGCTGCCTTCGTGAAAAGCTGACAGTCAAGCATTTGGAAACGTTCAGTTGTAGATTATTAGCCTCACAGTACACAGCAACTCTGGATAGATCGTCTTGGAGAAGAATGGCGTCAGACATACTATTCACGGATCTAAAAATTTTCATATCATCTGCGAATAATAGATATTGTGAATTCCGAAAGCAACTCCCTATGTCGTTAATAAAAATTGCGAACAATAACGGGCCCAATAAGGATCCCTGGGGGACTCCAGAGGGAATGGTTGTCCATGAGGATGTATAACCATTCAGTGTTATGGCCTGCGACCTATTTAGAACATAAGAGGAAAACCATCTGTACAGGTCACCTCGTATACCCAGCCGTAGTAATTTTTGTAGCAGGATATTGTGGTCAATGCGATCGAATGCTTTACTGAAATCAGTATATATACTATCCACCTGGGATCCACCATCCATATTTTCAGCAACATAATCAGTAAACAGCAAGAGATTGGACACAGTTGACCGACCTTTTAAGAAACCGTGCTGCTCTGAATTGAGACTTGAAATTACACTTGAATATAATTGATCGTATACGATACGCTCAAATACTTTTGCCAGCAAACACAGTTTAGATATTGGTCGGTAGTTTTCAACTTTGCTATTATCACCTTTTTTAAGAATAGGCGAAATAAAAGCGGATTTCCAGATAGAAGGTATAATACCGTCGTGTAACGATCGACTGAAGAGAATTGAGACTGGAATAGTGAGTTCCTCTGCACAGCGAACAATAAACAAGGCTGGCAGTGAATCTGGACCAGCAGATTTACTAAGATCAAGAGAGCTAAGTTGCTTGTGCACCAACCTGGGGTCGATTTCAATTGATGCCAGATCGCAGGGAGACGTTGCGCAGTTAACATCCGAAACTATCGTAGAATTGGAATCGAGAAATGTAGACCGGAAATATTCCGCGAAAAGCTCACACATACCCTGTCCTGTGTCACTAGAATTGCCCGCATAGGACATGGTAGCGGGAAAGTTGCTATTACTTTGTTTGCTTTTTATAAATGACCAGAATCTTTTCGGATTGGTACTAATAGAGGACTCAATTTGTTCCATATATAGCTTATAACATTCCTGTTCTACATCACGTATCCTGTCTTGCAGTACTTTGCTAGATAAAAGATCAGATAAATTTCCATAGATTTTATACTTAGATAAATACTTACGTTTTTCTTTGATAATCTTAATTAGTGCAGTGTTATACCAAGGTGGATAACAAGACAATCTAGACAAGCGCTGCGGAACATGTAAGTCTCTTAATGCATATATATTTGAGTAAAAGTAACCCAAGGCATCATCTATAGTGCCCTTTTTTAAATTAGTCTCCCAATCAATGCTCGCCAGTTTAGAACGAATGACATCATAATTGCCTTTATTGTATTGGTATGCATTACGCTGAGCAGCTTTCAAGGAACCTAAAGTAACAAAACTGGCAGTGATTAATAATGATGGGTGATAGTCATCCTCTGGCAAAAGTGGATCAGTACAAGATGAGACAGAGACGGACTCATTCGAAAGAACTAAGTCAAGTATTTTACCGTGTTTGTTAATAACAGCATTAAACTGTTTTAAATTACATAGGTTAACTACATCTATAAAGTTTGTGAGAAAATCTGTAGACGGTGCAAGTGGTTGTAAATCCCCGTCCAGATCTAACCAGACTATGGAGCTCATGTTGAAATCACCTAGGACTAAGAATTTGTCTAGAGGGTGGTCAATAACTATGTCCGTGAGTTTATCAAGAAAAGCTAACAATTGGGACGAGAAATTATTTCCTTGCTGCTGCTCACAGAGATATAAAGTGCAGATATGCAGATTAAACATACATTGGCCTTTGATGTTTTTAATTTGGACTGAGAGCCAAATATCCTCGGCACTTGATTGCCAGTTATCCCTCACAGAAGATGCAAGATCTCTGCGAACAGCTACCAGGACACCACCGCCTCGTGACTGAAGGGTAGCTGAATAGTCACGGTCACGCCTCCAAACCATATACCTACTGTCAAACAGTTCGGTATTTAGTATGTCTTCATTGAGCCAAGTTTCAGTCAAAGTAATTATAGGGTAGTCATGTCTTAACAAATTTCTGTAAAATGCCTCAGTTTTCGTCCGCAGTCCCCGAACATTTTGGTGATAGATCATTAGGCTAGACACTGTACTGAACAACTATTGCAAAATATTTAAATAAGTATTGAACGGCACAAAAGATATTCATAAAGGTATCAATTTGAAACAAAGTTTTCATCTCCCAACAAAACACATATATACCAGCGCAACTACTGCACAGCTTATTAGATAAATTAAAAATAAGATCCGTGTACACAACATAAATGAACAGCAAAGGTATTAATTCGATAACAAACCCGGTAAAAGAGAATACAAAGCTATGTATAGCAATCATTATTAATGAACGAGCATCCGCAAGCAAAAATATACTCAAATGCTTCAAACTATAAGGACGACGAAAGCAATCGCATTTGTAAAGATATTTACTCCGATTCCTAGAACTAAGGTGCATAAAAACAAAAGCGGGGACAAAAGAGCCTCGAGTAAACAAGTTGATCGTAGCGATAAGCGCAGGTAAGTCGACGGTGTTTCTCAAACACTCGGATATTGATTTATTAACTACAATTACAAAGTTATAATATTTTATTGTAGGCACAAGGGTTTTGTAGTTAGCAGTTGGACGATAAAAATAGGTGATCAGTGAAGTTTTTGAAGATCGTGATCTGATTTTATCAAAATAGTTTTTGAAGTTGTATCCCGTCTTGCGAATATCTTCATGTGCCTTACCCATACGAACTGAAAATGGTGCGTTTTGGCCAAGGACTTGGCTTGGGACAACAACAGTTTGTTCTTTCTTGTAAGGTGATCATTGATAAATATGCGGCCCCCCGATGAAATACCAATGTCTTTGGTATATAGCGGCGTTTTCAACAATCGTGCTGCTGCTATGAAATCTTCTTTTAGATAGCGACTAGTGAAAGAGACAATAATATTCTTAAACTCTGCAGTATTGCTCGGTACTCTGTGTACAAAATTAATATGGGTCTTGACAATGGGATAGGATATACGATCTCCAATCTTGGCGACAACATCGAACAAGTTCTCACGGTCTTTCGCCGGGACACCTTTAATTTCGATATTATTACTGCGGAGCCATTGATCTGTGTCGTGTAGTTCATTATCAAGCTTAGCAATAGCCAATTTTGATGAAGTAATATCGTCTTGACTGACTTCAACCTTTGCCAGTTTTTGCTCAAGACTTTGTATTTTACCTGGTATTTCAATAGAAGAGGCCTTGAGATCCGCAAGTTCCTTTCGAATACTTTGCACTTCAGAGACCAGGTGAGACAGAGGGGAGAGTTTCTCTTGTATGCTTGAGATTTCCCGCATCAGCGCCTCGACTGACACCATTGGTGAAGCAGGTGATGCAATTGGAACTGCCGTCTGGGAACTAGGATTGCCGAGACTTTTGCAACTGACACACCGCCAGGTTGCCTGACGGTCGCCTAATTTCCGATAACCCTTTTCCGTTATCCCTGCACAAGGAAAGTCATAGTGGTTCTTGCACGCGGTACACTGAATGGTATCGGCGACATCATCACCACATCTTCCACATACAACCATAATGCACAAAGTACAAAAATATGTTAGCAAAAAAAAAAAAAAGGTTGAGAGCCACCGCGTCAATGAATAAATGAACTAGCAAATCTACGGCAACGTGCGGTCCGAGTGGCTACTGCGCGCTTATTACCGAGTAGCCTTGTTTCAATTAAGCACTGAATCTTAAATTGATAATTAACTTTGACAATGGTTAAAGTAGCTACTTATTGACGAAAATTTTGGTTAAGTCTCGAATTAATTTATTCGTTCCTAATGTTTAGTTTTATGTTTGAATGTTACCAGTCTACACGTACAGATGTTTATTTGAACTTGGTTGTACGGTAAATTCAATATTCAGGTTTAACTTTATTTGCCGGTCGAGGTGATATGTCTGGCTAGAGGTCGCAGCACCTAACACCCTGCTGGACATATGGATCTCAACAAAGATCAAAAGATCATTATTCAAAAATTAAATAATGACAATATGTACAACACATTTTCTTCGCTGATAAATAAATGTATTACTTTTCCTATTTATTGTTCGAGTTCATAAACTAGATTTGAAAACGAGACATGGTTAAAAATATTACGTCAACTTTTAAAATTTGCGCAGCATACCAACATTTTATGAAAGAAGTAAATTGCTTACTTGTGAGAAAACTTTGAGGGCAACCGTATCTTCTTACAAGTTTCGCTTTGCTCGAACTGTCAAGTGTTAATGACGGTTCACCTTGGGGGCAAGTTGTGTAATGTAAACAAGTCACTGGGGTATAAAATCTGAGATTCGGTTGCAGTTGAAGTTTGCTCAAGTTTCATGATTGCTTTAAGAACTAAACGAAAGTGTTGTGTACGTTTTATTCTGTATGTGTATATTTTATCCCTTTGGATTACCCTGAAGGACATTGAGCTGGAGCCGAATAATTTAGGTCCATAAAAGACCCACTTCTATGGACTGGAAATTATGACGTTGCGTCTGAAGCCTTGTTTGTGGCAATCAAGCTGCTAAAGGACCTCGGCTCTAGCGAGTAAACTATAGTCTTTGCGCTGTAGCATGGTGCATGTGACAGTTTCAGTTACATTTCGTTTCACTCTTCAAAGTTGCCGCGATTAACAAATTATGACTTAGTATTTTAGCTGTACCACATTCGTAATATATTAAATTACTAATAACGGTAGTAAATTAAATTAAACCAACTAGAATGTTCTAGTTTACAAATATAATCAAATTGGATGAAAAATTAAGCAAAGTGATGCGAAAAAAATGCGTATAACGTAACGCCATAGACGTATTTAGTGATGGGATGTACTGCTACGATGAATAGTCGATATTTTTCATAATAAGAAAGGTATATGGTGCGTAGGTACATTTTTATTGTTAAAATTAGTCAATAATTATACAACAGAACATTTATAGGGTAATGTTGCTTAAAAGATTGCTAAGAAAGAAAAAAACGTAAACCAGATTTTGATTATTTTATATAAGTAATTAAATTAAAAATTTAAATAAACCCCCGACACAATGACCTAAGTATCCTATAAAAAGTAAAAAATAAAAAAAATACATCGTGTTGGGGGACCGCTCCTATTTATTTATTACCTGACACCTGGTCCCCCAACTAAATTTTTATTTTTTGCTTTTTATAGGTACACGCTTATTATTATGTTTGTAATGTGCACGTGATGCGCTTTCATTTGAGACCCCACTCGATTATATTTGCAGACTTTCGGTTATTCTTCCCCACTTTCACCCCCCATAACTTTTAAACGACTCAACCGATTTTCATCAAACATGTCTAGGAACACTCGCCCGTAACTCACCTGTCATACAAAAAAAAACTGTATTGAAATCGCTTCATCGGCTCGCGAGCTACGGTGCCACAGACAGACAGACAGACAGACCGACAGACAGACACGTGAAACTTATAACACCCCTCTTTTTCCTCCTGCGTCGGGAGTTAAAAACATAATTATGTAGCCATAAAAACATTTATATTGACAAGTTTGTACACGTAGTTACACTAGAGAAATGAATAACACACCAATTTTCATAACAATATTAAAGAGAACTAAATTCATGCCGCGAGTATCGTTAGCGATAAAAATTAATTGCATAACGTCACATCCCTACAAACGTCGTGCAGGCAACTGTCACCCGCACCATGCTACAGCGCAAATAGTATAGTGACATTTGTTCAGTGAATATTACCATTTGGCATATTCCATGTTAATTTGCTGGTGATTCTGATTGGATTTTAGTAAATTAATTATTTAAAAAGTATATGAGACATTTTAAAGAAAATTAAATGGTCCTCTTAAGGGAAGTGGCACAACGCAGATGCTATTTGGTCCATTAAAGCTAAGAACATTTGTGCCTGGAGAGAAAAAAATACAAACCGCTTATATAAGCAGTGTCCCAAACCTGCTGTATTTTAATGAAGAGTCCACTACCATCTTTCACATTCGTTCATCGCACGCAAGCCACTTTACCGGTCGCACGGAACGACACCTGAATAACTTAATTTAAATAAAATTACTATACAATTGCTTAGATTACTGATTTATTAAGAGCATTCTGCATTCACAGATTATTTTGTAACATAAACATAAACATTTTCATTAAGTATTCTTCTATCACTATCTTTTATTTTACCGAAGTACCATTTCTACAAACTACAATACACTCTTCAATAAGCAATATACAGCAATGTATGCTAACGAATGCGTAATTTCCAAGCACTAACTTCAGTCACAAACACTAATCAAAGTTACGTTATGAAACCAGTGCAGTGGCTTTAAAACTTCGCCTCTGCCGCCAATACCTACTCAAAGAATAATCAAAGAGACATTTCGAAAGTGTGCATGCAGCTTGAACGCGATCTGTTGTTTTGGCCGTCATCCAAGTGCTTGTTAAGGAAGCTGGAATTCGCGGCCCATTGTTTCTTGTTGTGCACAAAGCAGACGACCAGCATTGCATTGCGTGGAATCGTCGCCATTCAAATGTTTCGCTATTTTACTAGCTTATGGACTAGCGTATGGTTTGTGTGATAAACTGTACTCTATATCTGACTCGTATGTGGGCTGGCCATATTTGTAGGCAGCTCTTAGAGTAAACAAGTTCTTAGACATTAGGCGGACTATAGTGGTCACCGGGTCATTGTTTGTTGCGTAAACTCGTAGCCAATAATCCACTAAGTATTTTCGTCACGCTAGATTTTTTCGGTGTAGATAAGTTTGCGAGGCCTTCCTGACTTCAATTCGTTCGGCGCAGACCATATTATTATCGCTTTAACACAACATTAATTAACAGCAAGTGTCCCATTATTATTTCAAGCAAAATTTTAAACATATTCTTCTTCAACTCAGCCCATAAAAGACACACTGCTGAGTCGGGCCTCCTCCAATTACATGGAGGGAAATTAGCACATGGTTTCGTTTAAGTTATTCTTCTTTTGCGGCTATTTTTTCTATCTTGTAATATCCTTTAGTCGGCTCCTACAACCCCCTCGGGATGAAATGGGGTGGTCACATCATCTATCTTTATAAATAAAAATGAATTGCTGTTCGTTTGTCTCGCTAAAACTCGAGAACGGCGACGGTGAGAAAATATCAAAAAACATTTTTTTTAATACGCATTATTCTTGTTTTTGATTCTAAGGCGGTACGAAGTTTGCCGGGTCCTCTAGTGTATTATAAAACCGTCACCACACGGAATTTAGAAAATAACAAATACATTTCCTAACAAAATGTTCTACAGTAGCAAGAAGTTCAATACTTATAAATTTAGGCAAAATATACTGCGAAACCTAGACGCTCATTCTTCTTACAGCCCGGAGCGTCGTCTCGCAAACAATATCCTTTATTGATCGGCAGTGATGTATGTAGGTCTTGACATTACAGGCGTTTGACATAAATGTCGATAAACGATTATTCTAAAGGCTGTTTATAGATGATATATTGAAGCATTTTAATATATAAAGCAAAGGCACTATAAGATTCAGTTTCTTATACCGTCCTACAACACAATATTAAATATTTAAAGCCTACTCGGTTTGGTTGGAATACCGCCGGCATCCTGATACGTAACTAATAATACAACAGTCATCGGCGTGAAAGACAGGATAATATAAGATTGAAGAATAGGCTAGGCTCTACAAAATTTTTAAATGAAGGCAAATAAAAAGAGAAGGTTTCTTTCGGCGGACACCCTATCCACAAGCATGGATTTCTGCAATGTCAGGGGTCTACACAGCAACCTCGACGCCGTCCATCACCACCTAGAGACGGCGCGGCCTACCTTGCTCTTTTTAACGGAGACGCAGATATCCACCCCGGACGATATTTCGTACCTTAAATACCCCGGCTACGAGCTAGAGCATTCTTTCCTTCGTAAGGCCGGGGTGTGCGTGTACGTACGGAGTGATATATGCTGTCGCCGCCTTCGTGGCCTCGAGCATCGGGACCTGTCACTGTTATGGCTACGCGTAGACCATGGGGGTCTTACCCGAATCTATGCGTGCCTTTACAGGTCCCATGCCAGTGACTCGGGGTCGGCTCAGCTAATCGAGAGCGTCCAGAAGGGGATTGACCAAATGCTGGAACAATGCCCGTCCGCGGAGGTGGTGGTCCTCGGTGATTTTAACGCTCACCATAAGGAGTGGTTGGGATCCCGGACCACCGACCCCCACGGTCGAGCTGTCTTCAGCATGGCCTCGGCATATGGACTCTCCCAACTGGTGATGCAGCCTACCCGCATCCCAGATATTGAGAGCCATGAACCTTCCTTGTTGGATCTTCTGCTGACTACTCACCCGCACGGTTACAGAGTGGTGGTCGATGCCCCTCTTGGGTCATCTGATCACTGCCTTGTCCGTTGCGCAGCCCCTGTTGCGCGACCTGATCGCTCCCCGGCGAACGGATTTCGCAGAGTCTGGCGATACAGGTCCGCAGATTGGGACGGGCTCCGTGAGTTCTTTGCGGCGTTCCCATGGAAGCGGCTCTGCTTCGCCTCCGAGGATCCTGACACGTGCGCTGACTGCGTCACAGAAACGGTTCTTATGGGGATGGAATTATTCATCCCCAACGCCAAAATTCCAGTAGGCGGCCGCAGTCGCCCCTGGTTCAACAAAACCAGTAGGGAGGCTGCGCACCGTAAACAGTCAGCATACCTGGCGTGGAACAGCGCCAGGAAGCACCGGGATCCGAGCGCTATGGAGAAGAAGCAGATTTACAATGCCGCTAGTGGATCCAGCAAGAGGGCCACTGCCAAGGCCAAAGCAGAGCACATCGCCAGAACTGGCGAGCGGCTAGCAAGCTATCCCTCTGGGAGCCGTGCTTTCTGGTCGCTCGCCAAGGCTGTGCAAGGCAACTTCTGCCAAGTCAATCTCCCACCACTGCGCAAGTCCGATGACAGTCTGGCTCATAGCGCAAAAGACAAGGCCGATCTCCTGTGCCAAGTCTTTGCCTCAAACTCGACCCTAGACGACAAAGGAGCCACACCATCCACCATCCCACGGTGTGAGAGTTCCCTGTCTGAAATCCGCATTACGCAACGTGCGGTCAGAAGGGAGCTTAAACTTTTGGACGTCCGAAAGTCGAGTGGGCCGGACGGCATCCCGGCTGTGGTGTTGAAGACGTGCGCCCCTGAGTTGACCCCCGTTTTAACGCGCCTATATCGTCTTTCATACTCTAGCCAACGGGTTCCATCTTCGTGGAAGGTTGCTCACGTCACGCCGGTCCCCAAAAAAGGTGACCGGTCGGACCCGTCAAACTATAGACCAATAGCGGTAACATCCCTGCTTTCCAAGGTAATGGAGCGAGTCCTCAACCACCGACTACTGCAGTACCTGGAGGATCGCCAGCTGATCAGTGACCGACAGTACGGTTTCCGTCACGGTCGTTCAGCTGGTGATCTTCTTGTGTATCTAACACACCGCTGGGCAGAAGCCTTGGAGGACGGGGGCGAGGCACTTGCCGTGAGCCTCGATATCGCTAAGGCCTTTGACAGGGTCTGGCACAGAGCCCTTCTTACGAAGCTACCATCGTATGGAATCCCCGAGGGACTCTGCAGATGGATCGCTAGCTTTTTGGATGGTCGGAGCATCAAAGTCGTCGTAGACGGCTCCTGCTCCGAGACCAAAACCATTAATGCTGGCGTACCACAAGGCTCGGTGCTCTCCCCGACGCTGTTCATCCTGCATATCAATGATTTGCTGTCCACAGACGGCATGCATTGCTATGCGGATGACAGCACGGTTGATGCGCGATATACCAGCCATCGGAATATCCCTCGGTGCGAAATGGTAGAAAGACGATCACACCTTGTGTCTGAAGTCGGGGACACTCTAGGGCGTGTCTCCAAATGGGGTGAAAGGAACTTAGTTCAGTTCAACCCCATGAAGACACAGGTGTGCGCGTTCACTGCAAAGAAGGACCCTTTTGTCGTAGCGCCTCAGTTCCAAGGAGTATCCCTTCGTGTCTCCGAGAATATTGGAATCCTCGGTGTCGATATTTCCAGCAAGGTCCAATTTGGGAGTCATCTGGAAGGTAAAGCCAAATTGGCGAGTAAAAAGATGGGCGTTCTGACCAGAGCCAGGGGGTATTTCACGCCCGGCCAACGACTTGCACTCTACAAAGCACAGGTTCGGCCGCACGTGGAATACTGCTCTCACCTGTGGGCAGGTGCGCCCAGATACCAACTCGATCCACTTGACTCCCTCCAAAGACGTGCTGTTCGAATCGTCGGGGATTCCAATCTCACGGACAAACTGGGGACGTTGGAGCAACGGAGAGACTTTGGATCTCTCTGCGTGCTCTACCGTCTGTTCCACGGGGAGTGCTCCGAGGAACTGTTTGAAATGGTACCACCGTCACCTTTCTACCATCGTACAACTCGACATCGCAGCAGGGTTCATCCATATCACCTGGAAACGATAACGTCCAGCACGGTACGCTTCCAGCGATCATTCCTACCTCGTACGTGCAGACTCTGGAATGAACTACCTGCGGCGGTGTTTCCCGAGCGCTACGACATGTCCTCCTTTAAACGAGGTTTAAAAAGAGCACTCACTTCACGGTAGGCAACGGCTTGGCTGTGCCCCTGGCACTGCCAATGTCCATGGGCGGCGGTCAACACTTACCATCAGGTGGGCCGCTAGCTCGTTTGCCACCAAGAGCAATAAAAAAAAAAAAAAAAAAAAAAAAAGAAGAAAAGAAAATTGAAAATTATAAAATTGGCCATAATTCAACAACAATAGAAGTTGGCATTCAGAATGGACGCGAAAAACTCACGGTGAACGCGGGCGCAAATTAGATTTTTTTAAAACCAGCCCTTGCCTAAACTTATACAGCTTTTTTTTACATCATCCTGACTAAATTTCCAAAAAGTAATCTAAAACGTTCCCGAAAGCAAACTAAGATCCATAATACAACAGTTTTTTAATCACTCAGACAAATAAATACTAGTTTAAAAAATACTATAAAACACGATTTCATAGAAAATCCAACCAAAAATATATTTGGATTAAGAATTGTTTTTTTTATAATAAATATAAAATAATTAAACTAAGAAAAAAAACTTTGCTATATTTTTGAAAGTATTTCTTGAACAAAATCTCAGCGACGAAGTAAAAGTGATCCTAATCCCGACACAAATAGAAATCACAGTTGTTGACTGCTTTCACTTAACGTTTACTTTCAGTACTAAATCGTAGCGTATTCATTGAAATGGTTGAGCAAGATTTAAATAGAATGAAAAACCTCGAATCTAATTATTTATTAAATTATTAATTAAAATTAATTATTTTCTAAAGACAATAACTAAGGAAGCCTGCGTTTCATTACAATCTACAAAATGTGTAACCATCAGCAATGTGGTTGATAATAGAAACCTCGTCAAAAAAGATCAGAATAAACATAATATCTGTGCTTTCGTAGCTTCTAAACGAATATACCAATTATAGTGCGGTAATTTATATTAGCTGCGAAAGATCTTTTAGTCCAAAATACCGCAGTGTTTGAAGATAAAAGTCTTCAACCGATGTGTGTTCCCAGTGATGACATATGGCACAAAGTCGTGGTCGCTCACTATGGGCTCCATCAGTCCTCGAGTGGCGACCGCGTTCCGGAAAGCGCAGTGCTGGTAGGCCTCCCAAACGGTGGACCGATGACCGGCGTCCTTGCCGGAAAACGATGGATGCGGGCGGCCCAGGAACGGCCTTTGTGGAAATCCTTGGGGGCCTATGTCCAGCTGTGGACGTCTTTTGGCTGAAATGATGATGAATTTTTATTGGATAGCAGATTGTTTAGCTATTGTGCTTAGACTTATTCCATCAAAAGCACTAAATATGCTCAAGAAGCTTATTTACCTACGGGTTTTCTTTTTAATTTTAGTTATTAGTGAGAATATTTTGTAGAAGAAGAATATTACCTCTCCTCTCGTCTAAATAAGTAACAATTAATTAACACAAGAAAGCTATATTTTAAGGCTTTTAACAAAAGCGTTATGATAGACTTGATGATTATAGAGTCTTACTATAAATACATACATTCAGTCAAGAAAGTATTGGGAATGGATGATTTGTGTATGGTTCCAAATTTTTTTTTGTTGTTGTTACATTGGCACAACTATTTTCCATTTTGGCGCGGACACATTAAACAAATCCCATTTTGCTCGGACACCATTATGACGTGAGTTGAAAATTAAGTTTGCCTTAGTTATGCACAACAATGTATTAAATCAAATGGCTTAGCACACAAGTGCAAAGTTCCCACTTTGCTGCAAATCTAGATGTACAGCGAACATTAATTGTTCGTACAGAACAAACTAGTTTCTCTAATTACTTCCTCGCCTTCGACCCTCTGGTTTTGTCTCTAGAATCGCTGCATTTCGTAATGACACAATTGACTTGACTAAGTAGATTGCATACATTATAGCCTAGTGCGAAACACAATTGACGCGCAGGCTAAGCATCGTTTTAATCAGCTGCTTGTTTGATCGGAGAACACGTAAACCCGTCGTTCCCAGCTGTCATGTTCATTACATCTATTGAAGTCAATATTCCATGTGGTGACGGATTTATAATACACATTATATCACTAACTTAAGAAGCCGATCATTTAGCTGCAAGAGAAGGAAAACTTGATACAAGCCATTGGAAAATCCGTCTTGCCAGCATGGCCAATTTCCCTCCATGAAATTGGAAGAGGCCCGACTCAGTAGTGGGTCATTTACAGGATGGTAATTATGATGATACAAAGTCAGTAACGTTAAAAGTCACGACTGGTGTTGTTAGATCTTGGAGGTCATACGGAAATTGAACCATGTAAATACTGGTAGGGAGACAGATACTATTAGACCTGTCAAACCCCAAAAAATACGTTTTTAAAATCGACTTCAAAAACTTTATTAACCTTTATTAAGTTATTTTAAAGTGTTTACTTTAAAATAACTTAATAAATATTTAATTTGATAAATCATCATCATCATCAACCCAGATTAGTCCACTGCTGGATATAGGCCTTCCCTAAATAGCGCCATAGCGCCCTGTCTTCAGCTTGATACATGCAAATCTAATACATATTAGATTAGGAATTTAAACCTATCAATACAACAAATAATAGTGTTTCATTAATGTTAAGGGTAATAGTTATTTTATACTTATTAGTTTTAGACGTCCATTTTTTTAAACCTAATTTTGTTATTTTTTTAGTGTCTGTAATAGGTTGTTCTGCAAACTACAGTAGAATTTTTCTAGATTACATCAGGTACACTATAACTTACTAAAATGACATCGTCGCCATAGTAAAAAATGTTAATAAATTAAAAAATTTAATTCCTAAAATGTTAACTAAGTATGTCATATTTTTAGGCGACCAAATGACAACTATTCCTCATCATACTAAAGAATCTGTATACATAAAAAATCGTAATCCGGTGATCGTAATCAGGTGTATACCTACATAAAAAAGTCCAAACCAATTGTCTATATATATCGAAGTGTCTGTACAGGTTTATTTGGTTAGAAATATCGTAAACAAGCAATCACAATCACAGAAAATAAATTATATATTTCATCACGCTCTTACACATTAAAATCTTTTGTCATGTTTAATGAAACGATGAATCTACCGTCGACAAAACCCTCAAGCGCCTTTGATTATGACCCAATCCGACATTTTTACCGTCTACAAAAGAGCCGGTCCTGCCCTCAATTACCGATTTCGCTTACAAAGTTGACAAGCTAAAGAAAATCCTGTTTTCGTTGTTTCTCCCATTTTTTCGGCCAAAATGGAAATTTGTCCTTCATTACGCTGTGCTCCGCTATATTTAAGAATAGTATTATTATGATTCACTATTGCGTACCCTTGTAGCTGTCACATTTGATCGCAATGCGGTATCTTCTTCTTCTTATTTAAATAAATGAATATTTGTGTAATGGGTTTCTTTCTTATTTATGTTAGTGGCGTAGCAACACGCGCAGCGTGATTGATATAAAAGGAAAGTGATCATTAATATCTCTATAGGGACTGAGGCAAGGATGATGATGATGATCAAAGTAACTCTCAATGTAAAATACTGTGTTAGTAGTAATACACAATGTCACCATCCCACACTATCCCGAGAATGTCGTAGGAGGCAAACTTGATACAAACCCTGTGCCAACCCGTCTTGCCAGCGTCGCACAGTAGGCTAATTTCCCTCCATGTATTTGGAGGAGGCCCGACTCAGTAGTGGGTCATTTATGGGTTGAAATGACGACTGGAATTGAAACATGAGAAAGACTCATTTGAAAGCTCGGTTTTTTTTTCAATTATAGATAAGAACTTTGTCGATTCACGCTAATTCAAAGTGGTTCCTCGGTTTTGGCTTTAATCGAAAATGTAAGGAATTTCCGCCTTGATTAGAATGTAGGCTATATATAATGTTCCAATAGATCTAAGAAGACAATTGGTTAACATACTTCTCAAACAAAAAATACTCTCGATGTTGAATTGGTTCATTCGATTGGGACCTATGACACTATAGGTATATTCTTCTATTTCGTCGTGGTATAACATTATTATGGTCTCTTACCTAACTGTGAGTAAGCCATTGGCTCATGCTACCACAGTACGAGCAAACATTATAATTTGGGCTGTTCGGGTATCAGTAAGATTGCCACGTACAATACATTAATATTGCAAACCGTTTTGGGTAAAGTTCAGGATATTATACTGCTCCCAAGTCGTTCGGATCACAACACACACGCCAACAAGACTTGCCGTAATGTACGGGCGTCGTGCGAAGATAAAGTAAATTATGATGCGAGTGGTTAAGATTATCATGAATTTATTATGGGGACTTGATGGAATGTTTTTGAATAATATATGGAAATCATCTCGGTGCTACGTAAACACTAATGTTTCGCAGTACAGGCGAATAAAAATCTAGCAGTAACACATGACCGAGACCCTCTTGCAATACATAAAGACCTTGTGCAAACCGTTCCGGTAAAATACAATATGATAATTTCCCTTCAACCACCTTAAAACATATCCTTGGGATGATGGATTAAAAATTCACAGTGTCACCAACTTATTCCATGGTGAGGGTGTCGCAAGGGTCAGACAACCTCGCCTCGCCCGTGCCAACCCGTCTGGCCAGCAGCATGGCACACTAGGTTAATTTTCCTTCTGTGATCTTGAAGGATGCCTGAACGCAGAAGGTCAATTATGCACATAAAAGAAATACAAGATGAGTATAACAACAAATTCGGTTCATTGATATGACTTTTTACCTATCTAATGATATGTTTTTTTTTACTATAAATATATATATATATATATGATAATTTGGTTAAATAATTTCACATCATTAAATGTGATATTTAAATAACGGACATTTATTTAAAAGGAAAATTATGCTTTTAAAGTACTCTTAACCACTAAACAGACGACTTGCTAGAATTTTAAAAGCAGACAGGCACTAACGAGCAGCCATGAATATTCGCGATTTCTTGCATATTCATGGAGCTATGAATCACAATATTTTTATATACAAAACAATTGTATTAAATATTTTTATAGCAAGAATGCTAAAAGCCGACTTTTAACGAGCGATCCCAAGCAGTATTTATCAGACATTTCAAATTTTTAAGATGTTTTTGTCAGCATGCAACTCATTGTGTTTGATACTTTTAACACTTCAACATCACTTATTAGATAAAATACATATAATATTTAAAAAAACACCAAACTTAATTACTGTAAAAATAAAACTATTCTAAAAAAAACTATAACATATGTCTATATTAAGTAATTGTAACAATAAATAATAATTACTGTAGTAATAAGTAAATAGATAATGTTATTCATTTGTACAATAAAAGATTCCGAATTATTCGATTTAATACACATCGGTGCTGCCATTTACAATGGAATTGGCCCCCAAATCGCCATTAATTCTGCTAATTAATGACCTAATATTGAGCGGAACCTTCTCTAAGTTCATAAAGGAACTGACCACACCAGTTGCACAGGATTTCTCTCAAGTTTTGTTATATTACGGCTAGATTGTCAGCCGTTACTTTAGTTGTCTCCCGTTATAGATGGATTGATGGTATATTGTATTCTAAATCCATAACCGCAGAGATTTGTATATATATTGTCATAAGTTGAATAAAAAAAATAGTCGCAAAATTAGACATATATTCACACTATATGTTTCTATATTATGTGCTCTTCTCATCTGTAAGCAATATTATTATAAAGTTTCATCAAATCCATCTCGTAGTTTATGCGTGAAAGAGTAACAAGCATACATCCATACATTCTTACTAACTTTCATGTTTATAATATTAGTAGGATAAATCAATATAATATTTACAGTATACAAAAATACGGTTACAAATAATATACTAGGTACAACTGCTGTCCAATTTTGTCGCGTTTTATGAGCTTGAATTTATAAAACGCACTCAAATTAATTATTGATACACCCGGATAATCTTATTCGAAAGCATTAAAGTCTATTTTGGTACCACATTGATCCAATGATGTATTATACCAACAAAGAAAATTAATTTCCTCCGTCTCAGCTTTCAGAAGTAATTATTTGAAAACAGATTGCGCCCGTCACTATAAAAGACGCTGTGTGCCTACAGACTTGTCACGTTTTCGCCTCCTGTATTATATTTTAATCATTTTCGCTGTGATTAAATTTAAATGGATTTTATAGAAGCTGACAGCAGCGATTATTTTGTTGCGTTGTTGATCCTTAAATTGACGTTGGAGCATTAACTGTGATTACATATTTAATTAGAAGGAAACCTTGATACAGACCCTGTGCCAACCCGCCTTGCTAGCGTGGCATAGTAGGCTAATTTCTCTCCATACATTTGGAGGAGGCCCGACATATTTAGGCTATAATGCAACCTGAAACAAAGAATTCAAGTTAAGGTAATAAATTAAGTTATTTCTGTTGTGTACTATTTGTTAAATATTGTTGTTCACATACTTACTTCAATAAATCTTAAAAAAAAAATTGTAAAGATAGTGATTAATAAAATGGTTATGAATAATAATAAATTGGAAGGCTGACAGTACGATCACCGCATCGTCCAGTCGCGTATACAATATTAAAAATCTCTTATATATGTACACGTAAACCCCCAGTTACTTAATTAAAAATACATTATATTATTGTACTTACTTCAAATACATAAACCAAATTATTGCCAACTAATGTTATTCTAAAATAGCCTTGATCTAGGGGTTGGACGAGCCGCCTTTGTGTCACGGGTCCCTAGGTCGATTCCGGGGTCGAGCAAGTGTCCTTGTGTATACCAGAGTCAGGGTGTCATTTGTGTTCGTGAATTACATGTCTGTAAACAGCCCCGCGACACAGGTTATAAATAGTCACTCGCACTAGATTTAAAAAGTAAATACTTCATTTTCCCTGAGTTATCTCAGCTGTGATATTTATTTCTAAATCAATCCTTGAAGAGTTAAAGATTACATAACATCTCCGGCACAATAATCAAATGATAAAATATCATTGTAAAACGTATCAAGTGCAGAAACCTTAGCGAAGCGGGGAAAATAGCTGAAACTTTATTTAGAGCGCTTTAATGAGAAAGTCGGATTTCCTAGTCGCATTTTTCACAGTACCACAAAAGGATTCAGTCACTTAGCGTCACCTCGAGCCAGTGTAAGCGGTGCCCCGACTGACATCATAATGTGGTTATTATTTCTGGCGCGCTCCCTGCCGCAGACAAGGCGGCCATTCTCGCTAAGTTATCGCTACTCGCCCGCGCGACAGAATCGAGGACGGGCCTACTAAGTTACGCGACGCATTAGCAGTAGAATTATAGCATCCAAGAAACGCTGAACCCCGCCTTATTAAAGTCGAATAAATTAATCGGTTAAATTATTCGATTAATGACTAGAAGATCATAGCGCTCGGATGGCATAACCAAAACTGAACAATTTAAGGTACGCTCGGTACAACCAGAAAAGATAAGAGCTGATTTGAAGATTGAAATGAATGAACAGATTTTTATGATGATGTCTTAAAGCCATAGAATAAAAAAATAAAGCTTAGACGGTACCAGATCTCAAGGATCTCATCCGTGTGGTGACGGATTTAGTATACGGAGTGTCACCACCCCATTCCATCCTGAGTGTAAGAGCCGACTAAAGGAAGTAACAGGGCAAGAAAAAGGAAAACTCCATGCGAACCTTGTGCTAACCCGTCTGGCCAACGTGGCTCAGTAGGCTAATTACAGTGGGTCATGTGTGGGCTGAATAGTAGTAGTACATCCCAAACTCAGGTGGAAGATAAAATGTGTTGAGGATCATCATCATTTCAGCCAAAAGACGTCCACTACTGGACATAGGCCTCCCCAAGGATCTCCACAAAGGCCAGTCCTGGGTTGCCCACATCCATTGCTTTCCGGCGACCTTAACCAGGTCCTCGGTCCACCGTGAGCCTACCAGCACTGCGCCTTCCGGAACGCGGTCGCCACTCAAGGACTTTTCTGCCCCATCGCAATAACTTTTTAAGTACACAGGATATACTTTCGAAATAAAAAGGACTCGAAAAAAGTTTGTAGAGTTTGCTATAGATACATAGAAAGCTGATAACATTTGCTATAAAACGTTATTATTTATTTTAAATCTCTAACTTCTGTAGTTTAGAAAAAATATATATATTAAAAGTGTAGTACTTAGTATTGCAGGTCAGTGTAGTTACTACCCCATTCCATCCTGATGGTGTCGTGAGAGCTGACAATAGAAAATACAAGCCGCAAGAGAAAGAAAACTTGAAACGAAACCATGTGCTAACCTGTCTGGCTAGCGAGGCACAGTAGATTAAATATCCTTTATGTAATGAAGGAGGCATGACTTAGCGCTAGTACTGGTAGTATGTAGAAAGAGAGTAAGGTATAAAATACTATTAACCTCATCACTACATATTATAAAACAAAGTCGCTGTCGTCTGTCCGTCCCTATGTATGCTTAAATCTTTAAAACTGCGCAACGGATTTTGATACGGTTTTCTTTAATAGATAGAGGTATTCAAGAGGAAGGTTTATACGTATAACCCACCCCCGCTTTGAACGGGCGAAGCCAGGGCGTGCCACTAGTATAAAATATTTACAAGCTGTTTGTATATTTATTATTTTATATTTCCAGTTGAATTTTAATACTCCTTGGCATCTTAACAGGCACTCTCCAAAAAAGAATAGAAAATTAAATTATATCTATAAGTATTATTATTTTTCAGATCCCAACTCCAGTGACCTTTTTACTTTTGGCGGAGGTGCGTAATCATATTTCGCGCTCATCAATTTATTTTTCCAAATCAACTTTTAGTAAAGTGTTCTTCAAACGATTCTTTCTTCAATTTCTCTCGTAATAAATTAAGAGGGAATTTTATGTCGAAGAATTTTCACTCTAAAATATGCCGCTTACTTTAATATTACAATTTAAATAAATCTTACCCTCTATGTGACTGGAGAACGCCTTTTTTTTTTTGTTTCTTTTTTTTCGATGCCCGGGGTAAAATCCTTTATGGACTATCCCCGCCAGCCTGGGGATGGCCAACGGGGGGCGTGTGGGACTCTCCTTCGAAGAGGCGTACCCACTAAACATCCCCGGGGTGTACCGTCCCGCGCTTGCTGCCCCGTGGGCCCTGACTGTACTCCACGGGGACAGCGTGCGCTGAGGGGAGTGGCCTTGCGACCGCCCGACTCCCATCCAATATGGGCTCCTATCAGGAGCAACCTCCTCTGGAGCAATTACTGCTCCGGCGCCATGCCCGGTACACGTGGCATGGCACCCTTCGCCCCGGGGTGTATTCTCCTATCGGGGAGGGATTTCCCCTAATCCCTCGCCCGGAGACCCCAGACTGGAGAACGCCTGACTCAACAGTGGGTCAACTATGGGCTGAGTAGTAGTAGAAATAAATTAAACACTTTTAATTCCCGACGTTTCGAATGCTGCAAAACATTTGTGGTCGCATGTGACACTAGATGACAGTTGCCTTCAAAGTACAAAGAAACAGTTAAAATCTACCGCCTATAATTTTGCTTCATTCATAACGTTCCCTTTTTACTAACATCTATGTTCTATGTTTGTTTCAGACCCCAAAAGATTTTTACTTACAAAAGATATAAGTAAAAAAAAAAGATTTTCACACATGTGTTGCCACTACTCGACATTGGCAAAAGTTGCTGACAATATCGGCAGATTGCCAGAATAAAAAAAAGGTTCCCTTTGTTCTTTTAATTTCATTGGGTAATCATCGCGAAATCCTAAGAAATCATTAGCAGAAATAAATCTTACTTTACATAAGACCCAATTCAATACGTTCAAAATAAATTACTATCAAGAAAAACCATCATGTACAACAAACATTATTAGTGTGAGGTAATATAATAATCTCCTTGTGGTTTCGGATTTAGAATACATAGTTTCGCCACCCCATTTCATCCTGAGGGTGTCGCAAGAGCCGACAAAAGGAAATTATAAGGCCGAACACCTAGAAAGAGAAGGGAAACTTGATACGAAACCTTAAGCCAACCCTTCCGGCCAGCGTCCTACAGTAGGCTAATTACCCTCCACGTATTTGGAGGAGGCCTAACTCAGCAGTGGATCATTTATGGGCTGAGAAGTATTACTAGTAGTAATAATAATAATTATAGTAACTATATGTCATCTACTTATGGAGCATTATATAGGACTACTAGCTGTCCCGGCAAACGTTGTTTTGCCAAATAATTAACCATCCCCCGCGCAACCCTCTAGGTGTTATGGTTCCAGAGATATCGTGAACATCTCCTATCGCAAACGTTGTTTTGTAATTAAATAGGGGTTGATCGTAGAGGGGTGAAAATTTAGGGCTGTTTGTATTTTTTTATGCGGAATCTTAAAAAAATAAAACCAAAAAATTTTCTCTAAAAAATAAACATATTTTTTTTGCATTAATCTACTTTGAATTCAAAAGTATTTACCAAGTGCTTGCGTCAAAAGCGTGTGGCATGTTTTTTGTAAACGTAGCCGCAGCTCTTGGTGTAACCTGAATCGCAGGAGCAGTTTACAAACATGTAACTCACGAACAAAAATGACAACCAGACTCAAAGTAAGTGCTTCTGTTCTAGACTAAGACCAGTGCCCGAGCCAGGAATCAAACTCGGGACCTGTTGACCAACAACTGTCAAAATTGACAATTTGCATTTGCACGTTCATTATCAATTTGACTCTATTGAAAAACCAAGTATGGGGCCCAGAAATGTGAGTATTTACAACGAACCTATAAAGAAACAAAAGTCGGCATAGAATCTAGGAATCACAGATAAACATAAAAAGTTGCGTAAATTGTAAAAGAGTTCCATAATTTTGAGTCGGGCCTCCTCCAACTACATGGAGGGTAGTTAGCCTACTGTGCCACGCTGGCTACACGGGTTGGCACAGGGTTACGTTTCAAGTTTGCCTACTCTTGTGACTAGGTTTTCGGCCTTGTCGTTTCCTTTTGTCGGCTCTTATGACACCCTCAGGATGAACTGAGGCGGTGACACCATGTATTCTAAATCCACACGGACCGAAGTCTTTATGAGTCCAAATAAATACAATAAGTTCCAACTTTGAAATAACTAAAATATTGTCTAGTGCATGTTATTTTTATGAAACTTTTACTGGCTAGAATTTATGCGATTATTCGAGGAATCCGCTTACATTACTTTTACGATGTCGTCGTTTCATCCCTTAAATGACCCACTACTGAGTCGGGCCTCCTCCAAATCCATGGAGGAAAATTAGCCTACTGTTACACTTTTACAATGTATTAGCATCTAATTAGTAAGTGTTCTGTCTTTAATCTCTATCTCTATCTCTATCTGTCATGATTATATTCTGAATCTGATCTGAATAAGAAAGTTTACAATAACAGCTGGTTATTAAGCAAGTTCATAATTGTTATTTATTTATTTTTTACAACGAAACCCCTGCACTAGGTATAACCTGTGTCGCGGGGACAGTTTACAAACATGTAATTCACGAGCACAAATGACACCCAGACTCCGAGCCAGTGCCTCTGGTTTAGACAAAGACACTTGCCCGACCCCGGAATCGAACCCGGGACCCGTTGATCCAAAGGCGGCACATCTAACCACTAGACACACTTCTGAGTCAGGTATCCTTCAAATTTTTGGGAGGAATTAGCCTACTATACCATGCTCGCCAAACAGGCTGGCACAAGGTTTCCTTCTCTTGCACTTAGGGTTCTTCCCCTTGCATTCATTTAATCGTCTACCTTTTCAGGATAGTTTGGGTTGGTGACATTAGATAGATCTATCTGTCTATCTAATGTCACCAACCAACCAAACTCTTTATTGTACACGAGAGAAATAGACAGATCTCAATAATAGGCAACAATTTGTGCAAGGGGTGGTCTTATCGCTAAATGCGATTTCTTACAGACAACCTTGGATTCTAAATCCGTCAATAATTCCGTTATAAAAGTAGGCAACTTTGAATCACCGAGAATAAATAAATACATTTATTATCAACTAGCGACCCGCCCCGGTTTCGCACGTATGCAATTATGCATGTAATAAAAATATAAACCTCCCACTTGAATCACTCTATCTATTAAAAAAAGCGCTTCAAAATCGGTTGCGTAGTTTTTAAGATTTAAGCATACATAGGGACGGACAGACGATAGCGACTTTGTTTTATACTATGTAGTGATAGTGAAGGAGTTATTTAAAAAATATATAACAATCATATTTTGCTCAGTTGACATCATGACGGAAATACTTCAACAGAAAAACCTTTTCCCGACGTTAATTCTGTATCAGCACTTTAAATCTTGTATACACATGTATTTGGAACAGCACACATGCGCGCGTCTTCTAATTTATGTTCACGTGTTTATAGAACGGCATACGGGGCCCAAGTAAATAAAACTGGATGGAGATAATTCACATACGAGTATACTCTGCGAGGAACTAATCAAAATGGGCCTTCTCACAAGTGGCCATGAATAAATTTATCCCTACATCTACATATTAAGGTAAAATTGAAAATTCAAAAAGAGACTGCAGTGGACTCGCTTGCCTTTGATTATCATTATGTTAGTTATAGTCTAGCTCTTCGCACAGGAGAATTATGAAACACCAAACATTTATCGCTAAGTCCAAGAATGTTTAATGAACGGGTACACATATATTTTTTCTACCCATTCTAATCTGAGGGCGTCCAAAAAGCACACATGAGACTTCTTAAACTCAAGAGGAGGAAAATGTCATTAATGCTAATTTTGTTCCCTAAAAAATGAGAATAACTTTTTATATTGAATTTATAAACAAATACTGAAAGTGTATTTGTAATTTATACTAATAAAACGTTTAGGTAAAAAATATGACTCTTCGTCTGAATAAAGCGAAGCCAATTTTAATTAAGCCAAAATACACGAGTAATATTTCATTGGAAAACACTAATTAAAAACCACTTGAGTCGTCTTCAGGATACCGTATTCAGGGAATTCAAAGAGATAATAAAATAATCAAATGATTACATTATTTTTTAGCATAAGCTTTCACAAGAAGCTAACAGATTTGTATTCGATCTCAAATTTTAAATTGATTTGATTTAAATGCTATATTTTTTAAACGATCTGTCTGTCTATCTGCGTGGATGTTAATCCCTAGTTGCTTTTTTAAGACGTCTCCCCTTTTTTGTTCTATACGGGAATCCCTTTGCGCCCTTTTTTACGGATGTCCGAGTACTCACAGCCAGCCGTGGTTGGGCCATGTGCGGCCTTCAGGGCGCCACTCCAGTGGAAAGAAAGGCACCTTCAACTTGGGACCTCATCTCCGTGTATAAGGGGCGTTAAGAACATTTTCCTTGCCCTAGCTATAACATTTTTTTTGCTATTTGAAAGCAGGTTTTGTAGTGGTGACTCTTATTTATCAAAATCGGTTCACTTTTACAACTGGACGGTTTCTTTTTTAACAACAGACAAATAAGATGTGCTATTAATTTTATGCTAATGTGCATGTATGTCTGTCCGTGGCATATTTTTATAGTCGTCTATAATAGAATAATAGATTAGTAGTATACCTACAGTTGCCCTTTCAGTTGGTGGATACCATGGCGATCTAAAACATCAACTTTTTACCGACCTCAGGCACTAAGTCAGTCTCGTCATTAAAACCATACCTGTGTTTTGAAGTTCTGAAGCGGAAGAATCTATGGATGTTTGTTTATTACTCTTTCACGGAAAAGCTACTGAATTGATTTTGACGAAACTTCACTATCACTACATAATATAAAACAAAGTCGCTGTCGTCTGTCTGTCCCTATGTATGCTTATATCTTTAAAACTACGCAACGGATTTTGAAACGGTTTTTTTTAATTACACAGAGTGATTCAAGAGGAAGGTATATATGTATAATATTGTAGACAAACACTGATAAATTTAGAGGTTCATCATTGCACCCGTGCGAAGCCGGGGCGGATCGCTAGTATATTATAAAACACGAAAGGTTAGTAACAATTTATAAAACTTTCATAAAACACTTGGATTAAGAAGGAATGCTGGAATATCTTCAACTAGCGAGTGACGTATGAGCTATAGTTAAAGTTATTCTCATGTATAACTAGTTCACAGTTTGACAGTTTACTGTGAACCTCCTTGGAGACAAATGTCTAAGTTTGACCGCGGTAAATCTCAGCTCATTGGGCCCTAGCGACTTGTTTGACACAACGACATTTCGCTTTAAACTAATCTGGCTGACACTTCACGCTGACTTTTAACATTATAATACAAACCTTTGGCTCGGTTAATAGAATCAAACTAGGTAGCTTACTAAAGATGAAATTAAATTATGCTGATGTGTGAAATAAACCACATGGATGCAGAAATGTATCCATGTGGTAACATCGGATTCAGAATATATAGTGTCACCACCCCATAACATCATAAGGGTGTCGTTAGAGATACGATAGACATCATCAACCCTGTAACAACTCGTCTGACCAGCATGGCACAGTAGGCTTATTACCCTCCATTTCCCGACTCAGCAGTGGGTTATTTATGGGCTGACAATTAAGTAGAAAAGTTCGAATAAATAACATTTCGTCTTTGTTATTGTACCTATCTAAAAATAAAATTATAATAGTAAAGTTTTCTTTACCAAAACTAATTTATCCGATGTATGAGGTTGAATGAACAAGTGAAAATATCAAATTGTTAATGTTATATTTTTAATCAATTAATGAAAAAAAGGATGGAGTTTCTCTGAAAGATAGGCTCCGTAACGACTATCCGACAGAGAACCAAAGTCACTGACATAGCTCAGAGGATTAGCAGACTGAAGTAGCAGTGGGCTGATCATATCTTTAGAAGAAGCGACAACCGCTGGGGTAGACGAGTTCTTGAGTGAAGACCGCAAATCGGCAAGCGTAGTGTAGGAAAACCCTCTGCGAGATGGAGCGACGATTTGCGAAAGGTTGCGGGCAGCAGCTGGATGCGTCAAGCCGAAGACAGGGCGCTATGGTGATAATGAATGAAAAATATATATACTGAAACAAATGTCATAATAGAAATCTTCTTAAGTATATCTTATCTTCTTCTTCATATAAATAAAATTGAATTGCTGTTCGTTAGTCTTGCTTAGACTCTAGAACGGCTGGATCGATTTGGCTAATTTTGGTCTTGAAATATTCGTGTAAGTCCAGGGAAGGTTTAAAAGGTGAGAAAATTAGAAAAAAAAACATTCATTTTTTTTATTTATTCATTCCGAGGGGGTGTAAAGTCAGCTAGTTAAATTATAAATTACTCGACGTAGAACAACGGTTTTGCCCCTAAACCATTCTTTAGAATCTGTGATGCAATGTTTTGATGACGCCCTGATTTATGATTGGCGGGAATGCATATCATTATGGTGTTGTTCGTCTCGAATCGTAAAAGAGAATTAATGTATCCCTAGGAAACGAGGGATTAAATAAATCTTATCTCCATTTTATATGCATCATGAGATATCTTCGTCCAAACCTCCGTTGCAAATGCAAGTCACAAATAAATTTAACAAACGATTGGATCATTATATTTCGTTATGTAATTATGGCATTGAAATACTTATTATCAAATTAGTTGATGATATTTTACTAGCGACCCGCCCCGGCTTCGCACGGGTGCAATGATGAACATCAAAATTTGTCAGTGTTCCTCTACAATATTATGCACGTATTATACATATAAGCCTTCCTCTTGAGTCACTCTATCTATTAAAAATACCGCTTCAAAATCCGTTGCGTAGTTTTAAAGATTTATGCATACATAGGGACGGACAGACGACAGCTATTTTGTTTTTTAATATGTAGTGTAGTGATAGTGATTTACATGCGTTTCTGTGAACTATACAGAGCGTGTCACCAGTAAACGTCAAGCAAATATCTAAATACTTGTAATATATCTGTCATTTCAAATAGTGTCGATGCGTAATTTTTTATTAAAGCACGTAGTATGAATTTATGACCGCAGGTTATGATGCCAATTGAATGAAGAGCGGCAAACGGTGTCGTAGCGGGCTTCAAGCCCTAAACCACTGCGGCGCATCATGTGTTGAGGTTCAACTGGTTCGACGCTAAGTTGAGGCTAGCTTTTTCCTGAGAGGTCGTTATTTTGCAGAAGGTGGCGGCTGGGTGGGTCGGATAGGAGGGAGCTCTGGCTGACCCTTACCGTGGATGCCGACAAGGGGAGAAGGTGGCGCTTCGTTACGCCCACCTTTTTCCCTCAGCGTAGAGGCCGGTGGTGGGTCAAGGACCTACCGCAGGGGTTTAGTGGGTAGTCGAGTGTTCCGGAGTCCCACATAATCCCACAGGGGCAGCCTATCCATTAAGCATTATCGTTTCAGCAGTCGGGCCTCCCTCAAATTCATGGGGGAAATTAGCCTACTGTGCCACGCTGGCAAAACGGGTTGGCACAGGGTTTGTATCAAGTTTCTCTTCTCTTGGGGCTAGGTGATATGATATACCTCTTGCGTTCTTTTAGTCTTACGACACCCTCAAGATGGTATGGGTTGGTGGCATTGTGTATTCTTAATCCGTCGCCACACGAACGGAGTTAAGCATTATTCCTGTGAAACAAAAAAAGCATTAGGAATGAAGCCTGCATATTGACTAATATGCAATGTTACTTGAATTATCGAGTGTCACTCCGAGCAATGTTGGCTGGTGTAACAGTATATTGGCTGCACCATATTCGGTTATGGCAAAAGCATTATATAGAATAGTCAGGGCGGGCATTGTAACGCGTAATATTTAAGGTTAGAATAATTAAATCCTTGTTAACCTTATGGGAGGGACATGTTCACATGTGAACAAACTCCCTTACCATAAATAAATAATAATAATAATAAAAAAAAGCATTGTGATGCCAGTTAATGTTTGGTTAACCTTATAACCTATAGCCGAGCAGAGAGCAATCTTTTAACAGTTGCACGAACGTGGCTGATCCGCGCACCTACGCAGCAGAGCGCTCAGTCTGGCTTCCTTCCGCTCTCGCACCGCTGCCCCTTGCCACTCTACTTTGATGAGGCTTCCATTTTGGCGATGACGTCATCGTCACTTACGTAAGAAAAAAAAAGAAAACTGTCATTCAAATAGAAACAATGAAATGAATCCTGTTGACTGCAGTTATTTAGACATGGTTTGTTTGGTTGTTTGTTTGTACCACCATCATTGTAAAACTTTTATTTAAAAGAGCAACCATGGAGATTCATGCCGGTTCTTCTCTGTGGTATAACATTCCGAACTATAATAAAGACTTAATAAAAGTGATAAAGACTTAATTATTTTTAATACATATTTACAATTATATTAACAATTGAAATAATTGTTTATAATTATATTACCGTCAGGAATGCGCGGTAGCGTCTTACGCTCTATTTTTTCCTTTTTTATCTCATATTAAGATATGTATAGGATTATATAAATAGTCCACTTGTTACTTACTTCTAAAACAAAGAATATACTAGATATTTCTTTATAGAGCAAGAGCCCGTGAACCTACGGGTATTTTATAAAAGCTGAAAATTTGTCAGCACATGCTCCCAACACAGGTAAGAACGATGGACCATTTATGAAGTTTGGGTTACAGTGGCTTTGGCAGGTAAACCTCACTAAAGGTGTGTAAAATACCGATCTAAATACATCAAATAATAAAGTGCGATTTTTTGGTATTGCCTTTAGAATGTTATTAGAAACCACGTTATTCATTGCCAGACACTTAACATCGTGGCAACCCCTTGCCAGACACCCCTAATGTTCATGGCAGTATGCATATGGGTGGGAGCGCGTGAGATAGCGAGTTAAGTCTACCGCGGTCCCTCACTGCGCAGTTGTTATTTCTGGCAAGGGGTTTCCACGATGTTAAGTGTCTGACAATGAATAACATAATTTTTACGAAAGTTTGAGAACTAGCCGTCAATATTTTGTGAATAAAAAATCATTTAAATACAGACTTAACTGAGAAAGTACAATAATGTAAGAACTACTACTATTACTCAGTCCAAAAATGACCCACTGCTAAGTCGGGCAATGTAAGACCATTTTATTTTAAATACTAGCTGATCCCGCAAACGTTGTTATGTCAAATAATGAACACCCCCGCAACCCCCCTTTTTATGGAATTTCGTAAAATCCGTTCTTAGCCTCTACTCGGTGAAAAAAATATTCCTACCAAATTTCAAGTATCTAGGTCTTAGGGTTTCAGAGATATCGTGATGAGTCAATATATCTATAGAGCAGCTCCTATAATTGTAAATATTACAGTAATCATAAAAGGAATTATAATAACACCTACAATTGAAATAGTAAATACATAGGTAGTTAACAAAATTATGGAAATAGGCAGTTATAGCATTTGCATGACATGACGGATGCAAAGTAACTGGCTGACTTTAAAGTCACAATAATAACATTTGGTAAGCATTTGAAATTCTCCTCAGCCCATACATGACCACCTGCAGAGTTGGGTCTCCTCCCATGAAGGGCCACTGAGCCACGCTGGCCAGATGAATTGGCACAAGGTTTCGTATCAAATTTTCCTTCTCTTTCGGCTAGGCTAAGCCTTGACACCATGTATCCTTAATCGGTCACCACACATTCTGTTAAAAGCGCTACGATAGTAAGAACCTAATCAAGACCATTCACTAAGGTTACTAAAGGTACTTCTCAGAGAGAGCTTTCTGGCAACTCACAAACTAGTCACTCCAGTAAAACCGACCACAGAGAGCTCTGCAAATCATTGATCTAACGTTTATTAGCAAAGTTGAACGCTCAATAGACAATATCAGAAGGTATGTAATAGATTTACCTTTATTCACATTTCCAAAAGGACTGGTTCAAAGTTATACCATTTATTGGATCGCAAAATTAATTATTATTTCTTAATATTGAACATAAATAACTTTTCGGAAGCTGTGTTTTAAGTCAAGTGTAGCATTTAATACCTTTAAACATTATATTAAATGCTACATGCTTAGCCCATAGCTTTGCCCGCGTGGTGACGGTTAAAATACGCCATATCACCAACCCACACTATTCTAAAGGTGTCGTAACTGGTGACTAAATGAACATAAGAGGCAAGAGAAAGAAAACTCGATACAAACATACGACCCAAGACGGGTTGTATAAGTGACAAAGTAGGCTGGCTAATTTTCCTCAACTTTGGAAAAGGCCCGACTCAGAAGTGGATAATGTACGGGCTGAATTGATGATGATGATCCTTACGCAAGTGGATAGTGTGGAACCCAATTAATCAGGAGCTTAAGCAACGTCTGGCTCTACTCGACATTCAGTGCATATTACAGGTCTTCAACCCAGTATATGCCTATATATGCTGGAACTCTCAGTCGTTGCAATTATGGTATGTCAAAGCATTCTGGTTCACTGAGCATATGAATTCGGGGTCCTCTATACGTTGGCGGACCAGCACAAACCAAATCAGTGACCGCACATTTCAAATCAAACTAAAAGCATATAATCTGTGGGTGAGCTTTTTAAATTAGACATGTAATTTTTAAATTTAAAGAAGTTTGACATTCACAATCCTTCGAAAACTCTTTAGTCCTTTTTCTTCAAAAATGAGTTAACTGTTTAGTCAGTATTTTTAAAATTCACTTGTGAACCAATCTACTATTACTCAGCCCATACATGACATGCCGAGTCAGGCCTCCTCCAATTACGAGGAGGGTAAACTAAGAGACGGAAAACTTGAGGTTTATTTTCCTCCATGAATTTGGATGAATGATGATGATGATAATGAACATTGAATTTCCATGAATCCCGACTCCGTAGTGGGTCTTATACGCTGAAGCGAAATATATTCAATTTAAATCTTAATCTAGATATTTTACGAATGCAGTAGTTATATAATATTGCTATAGCTTTCTTTAGTGATTCATTCAAAGTTGTTTCTCGCGCCATGCAACGCATATAGCGTAGCGTGTACAGCCACCAATGTATAGATTCTAAAATAAAAGGTATATACTAGGTTCTGTGTCACAAATCGGAGCGTACGGAAAACCTAAAAGAAATAAAGACACGTTGGAATCGAACACAAAAAAAATGTAACAAAAAACATGGTCACGGTCGCAAATTAGGATATAGGGCACCGACTTCAAATGGTTGTGTATATTTCGCTTCTTTGTGCCTTTCTAGAAGGCTGTTCATATATTATTTTTAAAAAGGCCAAGAGTATACGCAGATTATTTGCCCAGCGTGCTATGGAACGAGCTATGCCTGGAGTTTCTCTGAAAGATAGGCTCCGTAATGAGATTATCCGACAGAAAACCAAGGTCACTGACATAGCTCAGAGAATTAGCAGGCTGAAGTGGCAGTGAGTATGTATTTACAAAAAAAAATGTATATAAGTAGTTTATCATCCATCTCGTTACCATAACACAAGCATTAAATTGCTTAGCTTGGGACGAGATGGCGTTGTGTGAAATGTCCAAGTATATTTATATTTATTTCTAGAACCTAATGGTGCAAATCAAAGGTTTATTGTGGAATGTTGTGGTGTATAAAAGCGATGTTTTTTGTTGCAGTCAATAAAAATAAATAGGCAGCGGGCGCGGGCTGTTCGGCGGTAGATTGAACGCGTCGGCAGTAAAACCTAATTGAGTGTGGGCCCATTACGCGGGAGCAGGCCAGGTACTGTGTGATCGACACCAGGAGAATTATCAACAAATTATTTATTGTAACCTCTCCCTCAAAATCAAAAAGAACCTACGAATTTGTTAATTACTATTCCACACATTACACATTAGGTCTAAACATTATTATTTATATGTCGTTATTGTTGATATACCATCGCTTGAGATATTATAAACTTGTTGCTTGATTTCAAGCCCACGTTGAATACAAATGTTCATATATGATAATACGATTACGATACGATTATTCGAGTCCTTTTTGCACTAAAATTTTTATCATAAAAACATTTTCTTAGTCAAATATTAACCATCTTCAAAATAGGCGTTATTTATTATATTTCATAATTATAATATACTAGCTTCACCCCGCGGCGTCACCCGAGGTACGACAATAACCGCGGGTAACATCGCACCCGTGCGAAGCCGGTACGGGCCGCTGGTATGTAATAATAATGATATTGACTCTACGTTTTAGTTAGAAAACGTTTGTATGGGAAAAAGAAAAAGGCTGTTTTTAGGGTTTTTCCGGAAATTATTTGAATTTTTCTCGCCGTAAAAACTATCCTGAAACTTCAACGAACATTTAAAAAAAAGAATTGTCCAAATTGGTTCAGGCGTTGTTGAGTTATGCGCTAACCAACACATTTTGCGATTCATTTTTATTTATATATATAGATATAGATAACGCCTTATATTGGTATTACCAAAGGCGCGAAAAATTAACAACCATTTAAAGTTAATTAGGATTTAAGTATGCATAAGTTAAAAAGGTAGTTTACTTATCGTTTGTAGCGCCAATTATGAAGTCGGCATACAATATTTAAATATTTTGCTAAAAAGTTTAGGTTAATAAACAATCAAATATATAATTCCAAACCTAGCGTATAAACTACGTTTTACATGAAAAAAGTGAGATAATAAGCCCCATTCCTCTTCGAAAGGCGTGAACGCGACGCATCAGCTATTTCTAAAGGAACGTAAATAAACGCACCGAGAGTGCGTTGAATCGACACGTGTCCATAGCGCCCTCCTATGTCAACAACAACTCAAACGGCCTATTCTGAAGGAATACAGCATCACTGATTTACCGCTGAGTTCCAAGGTATGTCCCTTGCTCGGGAGCTTGGAATAAAACAGGAAGAAAACGCTTAGAAGATAACATCGGCCCGCATATCCTTCAGGCATAGAATTGACGGACATACTCGTGGAGGGGAAGGAAGAAATATTTATGCACAACATTTTCACGCAGAATTCTGAATGCAAAATAAATAAATAACTGTAAGTGTGTAAGAAATAACTGTAAGAAATAACGGTAGGAGTTCATATTATGCTACATATATCATTTACGGATTTATCGCGTACACAAAGTAATCAATAAATAAAAATATATCATTTATTATTGCACCAACAAAAACAGTTCCATCCCGTAATTTGAAATATACTAATATTTTGGAAGTGAAATCTTCTTTTAGCGCGGTACGCATAATTTAGATGAGATAAAATCTCTGGACTCGCGACACCGTTACGAGACGCAGCTATAGTGTCTGCATATTTTAAGCATGTACATATTGCAGACCACAAACGCGACTAGATAAATAAAAATAGGTTTTTTTAAAATTTATAGTAAATTATGTTATGAATTAAATATTATATAAAATTTATATTTTATACACTAGCGCAGGTTTTGAAAATTTATTGTCACTGTTTTATTTGGGATTGATATAGCTATGGATTTAATAAAATTTAAGTGAAAATTTATTTAGCTCGTTAAGCACTTTTCTTGGGATTGGTATAAAATGTTAAACGGACACGTGACCTGGTGGAAAATTCACTCAGACGGAGGGATTTTACATAATTGTAATAGTTCTGAAGTGTAAAATTTTGTATGTACTATAAATTGTCATTTTTGTGTTATCGTACGCAATAAATAAATATTGTACTTAACCACATAAATGCTAGTATACTTTTATACTGATAGATAATTCTCAATTCATGTGGAATTATTCCATAACCATTCCAAAATATTCAAAAATGCACAACGTTAAGGTCCAAGTTTTCACTTTTTTCGCATAGGTATATCGTTTGTGTTACCAAGTTTTATTACGAATTCATTAATTACCAGAATTTGTTCAATGTTATTTATTTAGTTTCAATACATATTTTTTTAGAACTTTACGTATCCCTTTTGGGTTCAGGTGGGTACTTAGAGGAGCCAAGAATTCCCTTTTGTCTCTATTTAGTTTCGTTTACACACATTAATATTGTATTACACTAACGAACTGATTTTAATGTGCATCGTGGATTTCAATGCTGCAATGGCCTTCGATTATTTCATTCTACTAATACTACTAGTCGTAGTTTTCGGTCTTGTCCACCACCTCAGGATAAAAAATAGCGTGACGACACTATATTATATTATTTTATATCACTATCACTGCATATTATAAAACAAAGTCGCTGTCGTCTGTCCGTCCCTATGTATGCTTAAATCTTCAAAACTACGCAACGGATTTTGAAGTGTTTTTTTTTTAATAGATAGAGTGATTCAAGAGGAAGGTTTATATGTCATAATTGAACCCGTGAACCGGGCGTCTGCCAATTACATGGGGAGTAATTAGCTTACTGGGCCACGCTGATAGGCACAAGCTTTCGATTCAAGTTTATTTTTCTTGCGCCTAGGTTATCGGCCTTGTCATTTTCTTTTGTCGGCTCTTACGACACCCTTTAGGATGGATTGGGGTAGTGATACTATGTCTGAATCCGTCACCACGCGGCCCGCATAAAAAGACTTCAATAATACAGTCATAAAGGTATTTAAAAATATAGCCTGACCCAGTGTGCGGAAGCCTTAACCTGCACGGTTTAAAAATAAAACGAGACAACAATACCATGCCAGACATTTCAAACCGCAGTGAAAAATACCTGCATGTATTTCGTACTGCCATCAGTGACAAGCGTCTACGTGTCTTCCTATATGAGGCTGCAATCACAGCCTTGTTTACTTAAGGACCGAGCTATATATTTGCAAAACCCTTGACGGTGGCCCTCTACCGTACGCTTAATTTAGGAATGAACCCGGAGTATGCTTTAGATTGAGTATTGATAAATATTGTTGATTCTTATTTCAAAGTAGTAGATGGTTCCTTTATTTCAATACGTGAAGCAAAAACTGTGTATCCTGTTTACGAAAATTGCGCGGATGTTGAAGGTATATAGATTTACCACACTTATAGTTTATATATATAGAGTACACAAAGCTATTTTTTTATAAAATTGCGCTTAAAATACTATAACGCTGCCATGTACACAAATATTTACTCTTTTATTTATTGTTAAAATGTGTGGTCATATTGAAAATAGACCTATACTTTATACAAATACTAGCGACCCGGTCCGGCTTCGCACGAGTGCAATTATGCATGTAATAAACTTATAAACCTGCCTCTTGAATCACTCTATCTATTAAAAAAAATCGCTTCAAAATATGTTGCGTAGTTTTAAAGATTTAAGCCTACATAGGGACGGACAAACGACATCTACTTTGTTTTATAATATGTAGTGATAGTGACAATTTGAGTTCTGGGACTAAATCACAATGCTTGGATTTTTTTGTGTGGATTTTGATCTGTCTAGGTTGTATCCAATACCATATAGACAATTGAAGTCAGGACATAGAACATACCTTAAGTTCTATGTCCTGTAAATTGATGGAGGGAGATTTGCCTATTGCGCCTAGACGGGTTATAAGGTTTGTATTAAGTTGTTCTTCTCTTAATACTCAAGAATCCTTAGGGATGTTTATTTTTCTTGGTTGAAGTAAGACGGAAAAATAAACGTCTTTTTTATTTAGTTTTTAACTTCAATCCGCGATTTCAAACAGGTAAATCCTTAGCAATCTTTATTTCTCAATGCTTCTCTAGTTATATGATTTTATTTCTTTAGATAAGAAACTTCACCCTTTTCCCAACTTTTTTGGGGTCGCCTCCATTTTAAGCATATTTGGCTAACTACCTGTTGTTTCAGCCCATAAATGACCCACTACTGAGTCGGACTTTTTCCAAATTCATGTCGGGAAACTAGACTACTATGCCACGCTGGGTTGTCACCGGGTTTTTATGAAGTTTTACTACTCTTGGTAGATGATCTGCCTTTTGCGTTCTATTAGTCGCCTCTTACGACACCCTCGGGATCGTTTAGGTTGGTGACATTGTGTATTCTAAATCCATCACCACACGAAACTACAAGTGTTTTCACGCAATGATTACCCGCCTTGACCCAATTTGTGGGATAATCAACGAACAAAAAGCAGCCAGTTATTTACACAAAAAAAAATTTTAACTAATAAATATTCTCATTGTGAACAACAATTACACATGTAGTTTAATATATCGACAAGACATACGTAGCCACTTTTGAAAACCATAAAATATAACAAAACGACCTGATTTACTACAAATAGATATTCAAAATCCAATTTTGTCGATCTTCATCCAGTCAAGCATATACGTATTAAAAGACTTCCATAATCGGTTTTTTATCAACCTCTGCGTATCATTCTACATTAGCCAATAAAATGAAGGCGCCCCTCAGCCTTATCTTCCGTCTGCAGACGTGAAAATATAGATTCGGAAAAGATGATAGTAATTTATACGTAAAGTATTGATTTGACAGAATATTTCAAACCTTTTACAAGTCTCATTAGAATCGGTATAAAATAATTTCCACATGATATTTTACTTACTACTCAGCCCATACATGAACCATTGCTGAGTCAGGCTTCCTCCAATTATATGGAGGATAATTATCCCACTGTCCCAAGCTGGCCAGACGTGCTAGCACAGTTTCATTTAAAGTTTTCCTTCTCTTGCGCATAGGTTCTCAGCCTTTTAATTTTCTTTTGCAGGCTCTTACGACACACTTAGGATAGAATGGGGTGGTGACTTCGTGTATGCTAAATCCGTCACCATACAGACCAAAAAATATTTTATCAATTGACTGTCAAATATTCCAACGAATAACGAAGTACTATTTTGCTTTTCAAAAATTTTAATATTAAATGACTTTATGTTATGCTTTTTTGTCATGCACAGCAAGTTAATGATAAGTTCTATAAGAAATTACGAATCAAAATTGATCTGTTACAACAAAATCAGAGTCCATGCTCCTTGAAGAGTGTCTGAAACAAACCACGTTTTTTTTTTAAAGTAAACCGTTAAGCAAGAATAAAGTAAGCCAGTGTAAATATTTACTAGACTTATCGGTTACGACAAAAGCAGACTTCATATTACTTGAAGAAGGCCTGAAACAAAACACGGTTTTTAATAAACGAGGGTGATATTGATTCAATCGTCGACGACATCCGAACACGTATTGTTTTACTGACGCCATTGTTCGTAAACAATAGTTGTAAACGGTGTTTCCATCCAGCCAGATATGATTACTGAGTGTATAGTATACAATTTGATAGTAATATTATAAATATTTTTTCTATTTACTATAACATTAATATGATACTATATTAAAGGTAATCATTTCTGTGTGATGATGGATTTAGAATGCACAATGTCACCACTGCACACTATACTGAGAGTGTCAAAAGAGGCGACTAAAGGAACGTAACAGTCAGATTACCTAGCCGCAAGAGAAGAATAACTTGACACAAACCCTTTTTTTTGGTGTCGCTAGGAAAATGCTTTATGCATACCGCCGCCCGTCTGTGGTGGAGTCGGCGATTATGTGAGACTCCGGAAACTACTCGTCTACTCAATAAAACCCCAGCGGTATACCCTCAAACGACACGCTTGTGGCGCCACAGGTTCGCGTAAACGCATTGCACTGTGACGACTTGACACAAACCCTGTGCCAACCCGTCTTGCCAGATGATGTTAATAAATCAGCGCAATCAACCGAAACTGTTTATAAAGCTTAAACTCAAAAACTACTTTAAATATGTTGATTTTTCTATTTTACAAATCTCGTCGTCGTTTGTACCACCATCATTGTAACCCTTTTATTTAAAAAAGCAACCATGGAGTTTCTTGCCGGCTCTTCTCTATGGAATGGCATTCCGAACCGGTGGTAAAAACTAAATTATTAATTTTATTATATAATTTTTAGTTTTAAATTTTTCTCTTTATATCTTTGACTATTTGAAAACATTTTGATTTAGATTTTTTCTAAAATCGGTAAGTTTAAAACTAGCATGATTGTCTCTCTACTCGACCCTTGTTCCACGCTAGGTAGTAGTCTCTAGACACTCCTATCTGCAATCATATCTACATCATACACACAATCCATCCACCGTTAACTGCTCAAAGTCAAATGAAAATTTCCCACAATTAGTCTAGTTGTCTTACTGGTCAAACGTGTTGAATGAGATTACTTTTATTTTGTACTGTGTCCAAAAGTCAGTGAGACGCGTAAGTGCAAACATAGGGGACGTTCGCAGGAAGGCATTTGTCGCGGAGCCTTGTCGCTCCTTCCTTTTATCGTTATGATTAATGACACGTTATTTTTCATTGAAACAGCTGCTTTGTATTTTTTTCTACTCTCGAGTATTCTTTTTCATGCGTACACCTATTAGTCACGCTCCGAAAAGATTTGGACCTGCGTTTTAAACGTCGTTTTTCTTACCGCGTTCTTATTTAAACATGTTCAAATATAAATGATAAAAAAAATGATATTTTGTTTTTATGTTCAGCTCCCGCTTTTAGACCGAATAAAAAATGGTATTTTATTTTTATATAGTTAATTAGTTATTTGATGTACGTATATAAAACGTGTCAAAAGAACTCAGATTGCAGCAAGTGTCATTATGTCCATATATTTTTGGTCGAATAATATTCATTAGTCTGAATTATGAGCTTAATTTGCAATCCCGAATGCCGGCCATCCCGAAGTGTGGGTCCTATTGTTTTCTATTTCCCTCTTCAAATTACCCTAGACCGCGGGCCGTACATTAAAAAAAGGAAGCTCATTTACGACTACATTATCAAACAATGAAGAGGTTTTCGTACAATTATTCACTTTTACTAGTGTAAGTAAAAAAAATTTATTTGGTAGATTTATTTATATTGTATTTTTGTGCAAGGAACTTTTTGTGCTTTTTGTATAACTGTTCTGTTATATTAACACTCATTACAATAGTGTAAGGCACATGATAATGAATTCTTTGAAAATTATTCCATAATATTTAAACGATAAAGTTTTCTAAGGTGTATTTTAATAAATACTTATTATTTTTATTAGGAATGTCAGTGTTTCATACAAAAATAGAACCAGAAATACAAAAAAAATACTACAGTTCATAACCTTTTATTGCCATATTTTTACCTATTTTCTTTATTAAAGTGCTGTGACAGAAATATTTATGTAAATAGCACGGAATCACTATCACTACATATTATATAACAAAGTCGCTGTTGTCTGTCCGTCCCTATGTACGCTTAAATCTTCAAAACTACGCAACGGATTCTGAAGCGGTTTTTTTAATAGATAGAGTGATTCAAGACGACGGTTTATCACTATCACTACATAGTATAAAACAAAGTCGCTGTCGCCTGTCCGTGCCTATGTATGCTTAAATCTTTAAAACTACGCATATAGTGTTTCAAGAGGAAGGTTAATATGTATAATAAATGTATAATTGCACCCGGACGAAGCCGGGCCGGGTCGCTAGTTATGTATAATACATCCATAATATTGTAGAGATACTGATAAATTGAGAGGTTCATCATTGCATATTATATTACTTCTTCTCAGCCAATAAATGACCCTTTACTAAGTCATGTCTCATCCAACTATATGAAGGGTAATTAGCCTAGTGTGCCAGGGGTTAGTAGTATAGCGTTTCTTATCAAGTTTTACTTCTTTTGCTTCACAAGGCCAAAAACCACCATACACCCTCAGGATGGTATGGGATGGCGACACCATGTATTATTTTTCCATCACCACACGGAATCACTTCACTATCACTACATAGTATAAAACAAAGTCGCATTTTTCTGTCCGTCCCTATGTATGCATAAATCTTTAAAACTACGCAACGGATTTTGAAGAGGTTTTTTTAATAGATAGAGTAATTCAAGAGGAAAGTTTATAGGTATATTAAAATTGCACCCGTGCGAAGCTGGGGCGGGTCGCTAGTAACTATATTATATTTTACATCGTAATTAGTCGATCAATATTTCAAAGAATGTACCAATGCGTTATTCAAGACCGCTATATATCCTAGCCGAAAAAAACGCTGTGCCAAATATGACTATTCGTGTTCGGTATTCCTATGCGGTAATAAATATTTTGTCTACATCAAAATTGACAGTAACGCGATAGCGAAGTGTAATAGAATTGTAAACATGTTACATAAAAACGTAACTATTATTTTTAAACTCAATATTGTTCATCATCATCATTTCAGCCAAAAGACGTCCACTGCTGGACACAGGCCTCCCCCAAGGATCTCCACAAAGGCCGGTCCTGGGCCGCCCGCATCCACTGCTTTCCGGCGACATTAACCAGGTCGTCGGTCATTATTGTTACTCTATTTTTATTTATTATTGCACGTAATCGGCAACTATTTGTCAGTTATCTACTGATAAAAGTATTTTTTTTAATATATCTACACAAATAAATAAAATTGGAGTGTCTGTATTTAATATTACAATAACCGCTTTTTACTAAGTGCATTTGGATGTATATACGATACATACACATATACCAAAACAATCTTCCTCTCCCGCTGTTCAGGAGCCCATCCCATGGTTACTGAGGTTTCCACATTGTTAAATACCACTCGGGCGTAGTAGCGGGTCACAGCTAGTTTTTTTAAACCGTTCAGTTCAGTTTAATGATGAATCGTCTGCTTTAAAACCTTTTGTATGTCGCATAGTTATCATACACGCGAGTATAATTGAAGGCAGTAAAACTATTTATGTTAAAATATTTCACACCCAACATTCAACACCTAGCCTACAGAAAGTTAATTCTCTAAACCACTGGTGGCAGAACTGCCATACGCCCGAAGCCTCAAGTCCCAAACCACAGGTTTTATTAACTAGCCAGTCAAATACTAGCCCACAGGAGATTTCAGCAAGGTCTTTTTATAGCCAAGACCTCGCTTGATATATTTCGGGCACCTCTATAATTGGCGAAATTCGCGCCAAGGGCCGGTTTTCCGAGGCTTGCGGGCCGATGAAACCCACAGCTTTCTGTATTATTATCTCTGTGGAAGCCCAAAGAATGTTTTAGTGTGACTTGACTTCAAAGCATGAAATATAATAACGTTTCTTGTTTGGATGAAGAGATATATATTAAGTAGTATCACTTAAAAATAATACGTTAGTTGGTATTTATTTAGTTAGATTATTTTTTGTACTAGTAATATCAATGATTGTAATATCAACGATAATATGACTAGTAAAACACGAAAATTTAAAAATAAATTGTGTCTGTCTGTTATTATTTGACTATTCTTCGAATCGGCTGGACCGAGGTGGCGGGACGGACAGACAGGCTGTCACTGACAGATAATATTTTTACTAAATGCTATTATTATTAGCGGTATCTAAGTGACTGGTATTGAATACTTAGCCTACCAACACATAATTCACGTCCACAAAGCGTCAACTCAAATCAGCTCATAAAACAAACAAAAATTTTTTTTCTATTTTTTATTGGATTTTCTCAAAAGCAACATACACAACATAGCATTGACATAAACATTTTTTTTGTTGATTACTAGCGACCCGTTCTGACTTCGCGCGGGTTAATGATGAACATCTAAATTTATCAGTGTTACTCTACAATATAATGCATTTATTATACACTAGTGGCCCACCCCGGCTTCGCCCGTGCAAAGCGGGGGTGGGTTATACATAATAAACCTTCCCCCTGAAACACTCTATCTATTAAAAAAAACCGCTTCAATATCCGTTGCGTAGTTTTAAAGATTTATGCATACATAGGGACGGACAGAAGAATGCGACTTTGTTTTATACTATGTAGTGATAGTGATATAAACCTTCCTCTTCAATCTCTCTATCTATTAAAAAAACGCATCAAAAACCGTTGCGTAGTTTTATAGATTTAAGCATACATAGGGACGGACAGACGACAGCGACTTTGTTTTATAATATGTAGAGATAGTGATGATAGTGATAGTGATAGTGAGATAGTGATGATGATGTTATATAATATGTAGTGATAGTGATTTATCAAATCTATATAATATTTACATCTCTATTAGCTATTGCATAGAAGAGCGGTGTTTCACCTTGATGGTCTCTTCAAACAAAAAATCGCTAATCCTGATAACATGTTGAATTGTCATCGGTTCATAATAAGTATGCCAAATCTCGTGTTAATGTCCATCTCTACGCGCCCGGAGTCCCACATACCCCGGCCAGTCCTCTAACGGAGGTATAAATGAAGAAAACCGACGTAAAAAATAAAACTTGATAGGTATGTCTCAAGTTTTCCTTCTCCTATGGCTAGGTGATCTACCTCTTGCATTATTTAAGTCGTCTCTTACGACACCCTCGGGATAGTAGGGGTTGATGATATTGTGTATTCTAAATCCATCTTACTGTGCTACGCTGGCAAGGCGTGTTAGCACTTACAGCTAAATTTTCTTAATCAAAGAGGTGATAGAACTAATTAGTAATCGTTAAATTGGATTGAACCTCGTGTCGTGTACATCTATGTTGGCAATTACCGTAAATAATGATCGGTTCTAAATTAATAAACGCTCGGACAATAACTCAAAGCCAGTTTAACGTGCGCTACGCAAATTGCTGGCCAATTACATTGTAATCCGTTTGTGGTACACGAATATTGTAGCTTATATTTTACTGTAGCTATATTTTATGTACCCTGCTTTAAGTGTGTTAGTCAAATAATTTCTCTCTCTATCTCTCTCGTAGGTTGTAACAAACGATATTACGCATTTCATCATACGTTATTATTATTTCGAAATGAAATACTTAATTACACTACACTACCACTGACTGACTGTCTCTCTCTCTTCCGCATGTCAAATCCGTCAATTTAGAATACAAAATGTCACCAACCCATACTATCCTAAGGGTGTCGTAAAAGGCGACTAAAGGAACACAAGAAGCACATCACCTAGCCACACGAGAAGGAAAACTTTATACAAACCCTATGCCAACCCATCTTCCCAGCGTGGCACTGTAGGCTTTCCCTCCCTGAATTCGCAGGGCTGACTCAATAGTGGGTCATTTATGGAAAATGATGATGATGAATGAAAAAGAAAAATCTGGTGATCTACAAAAATGTTGGTGTCTAATGTACCTATTTGTCATCTTTTCAGCCCATAAATGACAAACTACCGAGTCGGGCCTCCTCCAAATTCATGGAGGAGGCCCGACCTACTTGTACCTATTTATAATAGTATTTTTGTATGAAAGCAAACGGATGGCTATTTAAGAGTTGGGGTAAGGCTGAATCGCTTTAATTAGGAGTATCGAAGTGTGTCACATGCGGTATGCTGTAAAATATATCTTAATCAGGGATGTGACGGTCCTAAATATTTAGTGACAGTTCTGGGATGTCCAAATATGAATTTTGGGTAATTACAACACAAATATTAATAAATTCAATAGGTGTGAAAATCGCGTTTGTTGTTTGACAATATTAAATATCAACTGTCATCAATAAGATATTTTTGACAGAAAGACTAATTTTCTTTTAGTATGATAAACATATTGGTAAACGCTTAGATTATTTACATAAGACTTAGATTATTTACAGCTAAATAAAGAATAAGACAATTGTTTATTTTTTTAACATAAGTAAATAAAATTTGATTCTCCCATGAAAATAGTGAATGTTCTAAGAAAAAAACATCAATCATCAAATCACCGAAATAAATGACGACATGACGAGCAACCTGGAATGTCTGGCACGCAGCATCAAATGCTGGGTCGATGGGACATCATGCAAGGACATTTTCCTGTACCATCCTCTTAACTTTCAGGATTTACTATTCTAAGGCGTACAAGACAATTGTTTATTTTTTTAACATAAGTAAATAAAATTTGATTCTCCCATGAAAATAGTGAATGTTCTATGAAAAAAATATCAATCATCAAATCACCGAAATAAATGACGACATGACGAGCAACCTGGAATGTCTGGCACGCAGCATCAAGTCCTGGGTCGATGGGACATCATGCTGGGACATTTTCCTATACCATCCTCTTAACTTTCAGGATTTACTATTCTAAGGCGTACTTTTTTAAATTAGTATTTTGTTATTTCACCTATGTTTTTAACCTTCTTCAAAACAAGTGACGGCTCTCAATTCTCCCGTATGTTATTTAGAGTAACTTATTCTTGGTTCAAATATTTTTTCAATAATTATTAACCTTATCATTATAGAATTTTGGGCCTGTTTACCTGCTATTTCCAATAATTTTTGACATTTAGATAATGCATATGATTGCCTGCACAATGATTTTATCATTACTGTATTTGGGTTTCTCATTATTATGCTAATTATTTTACAGCGCACACGACTATAAAATAGAGCTGAATTTAATCGAGTAACTTCTGATCACGTAGTAATATAATTACTGATATTGATATCGATAAACTATATTCGATATCGATAAAAATATATTGGGCTAATAAAATTAACGTATGAATTAGTTCATATTTCCGTGACCTATATTTGATGATACTTTAACGTTTTCAAGATAACGAGTAGAGGTAACAAAATTATAATACACCGTGTCACCACCCCATTCCAAACTGGGGATGTCCTAAGAGCCGATAAAAGCAAATGACAAGGCTGATAACCAAGCAAGAGAAGGAAAGTTTAATATTATATGAAACTGCCTGCCAACCCGTCTGGCCAGCGTGGCACAGCAGAGTTATGATCCTCTATGTAACTGGAGTGGGCCTGACTTGACAGTGGGTCATATACTATATATGGGCTGAGTACTAGTGGATGCATCATCTTTGCTGAAATGCTTCCATGGTCATTCCCTGATTATCAGTCCCTGTTGAAAGACCCATTAAAATATTCTCGTTCGAGATTATTCGAGAACTTTCTGGATATCTAGAGCGTATTCGATGCAGCCGTATTACCCGTAAGCTTTAGCTCAAGCTAAAATGCTTTAACATTGGGCGTAATAGCTAGTAATTCTATTAGACAGGCTATCCGCTCAACACAGATTTCAGTAAATTTCCTATGAGTGCTGCGAATGAGTAATTGGATGAATACACATATACCAAAACAACATTTTTTACCATTTTTGTCTGTCTGTCTGTGTGTTTGTTTCGGCTAATCTCTGAAATCACTGGACTGATTTTGACGGGACTTTCACTGGCAGATATCTGATGTAACAAGGAATAACTTAGGCTATTTTCATTACCATGCGGACGAAGTCGTGAGTAACAGGTAGTATTAAGTATGTTTGCGAATATATTTGCGAAGACGATTAAGGTCACTTTTTTACAGAATTTTATGTGAAGCGATTGACGTATACTCGCTCAATAAAAATATTTTCTGTAAAATACTCGTAGTTATCTATCTACACAAAAATAGCGTTCTAACCGCGAATCATTTTAAGCCTTATCATTATTTCAACTGTTTCTAAAACCAACTTCACATTCAGTTATACGTACTGTTTGAGACTTGGAGCGATTCTTCGTGCACTATCGCCCCTTAATGTCCTAGAAATGCACGAAGCGTATAAATTGGTGTTATCGCAGCAAGCGTAACGAGAGTTCCATACATTCGAAGACTGACAGCCCTCATGTCTCACTGCATAGTAGGTACGCTTGCCAACTTTGCAATACATGCCACAACGTCAAGCACATATTTGTTCCCTTGTCCTGTCAACTTAAAATCCCTCCTCACGTTTGTAGATTCTCCTTTCGTTGAAATTCTTTCAAAATCGTACTCATATTATGAACGCGCATGTTTGTAAGTATGGATGAATGAATGAATGAATGAAGGCGATATTGCCGTAACAGTGGCTTTGATATTCATAACCACAAGAGAACGAAACACGTTCAATACAATTAAATAAATAAATACATATCCTTGGACATTTCACACAACGCCATCTCGTCCCAAGCTAAGCAACTTAATGCTTGTGTTATGGTAACGAGATGGATGATAAACTACTTATATACTTTTTTTTGTAAATACATACATATTATAGATAGAAAACACCCAGACCCGGAACAAATACTTGTAGGTTGTACAAATATTTCTTCCTTGCGGGGAATCGAACCCGCGACATGCCGCGCAGCAGTCGATCGCTGCCTTGTTGATCTAGGGGTTGGATGCGCGGGTTTTGGATCACGGGGTCTCGGGTTTGATTCCGGGGCCGGGGAAGTGTCTTTGTGTAAACCAGAGGCACTTGCTCTGAGTCTGGGTGTCATTTGTATTCGTGAATTTCATGTTTGTAAACTGCCCCCGCGATACAGGTTATTTATACGAGTACCTAGAGAAGGAGATTCGTTTTTAAAACAAAAAAAGAACAATTGTTTGCATCAAAGTTAACTTAGAAACGTTTCCATGAAACCATTACAGCTACGAGCAGCAACTCCAAGGAATCACTACACAAATTTTGGATATAAAGTTTTATTGCAATACGAACTCGCAGATATTTGTAAGCTTACGTGACAAGGATAAGTTAAGGATATCAATATTGAACGCCACAAAATTGTTTGTTGAGAAAAATATTTTTCCTTCTAACTTCCCTGAATCGTAATCCCGATGTTACCATAGTAACGTGGTCCACCTCGGATTTTTTTTAGGTATTACAATTATGAATATTATCAGGACGCCACCACGGGTTCGTATCATGTTTTCTCGTGCGATTCTATAGTCGCCCTTTACGGCACCCTCGTGATAGAATGGGTTGGTGACTATGTATGTTCTATATCCGACACTACGCGAATGATCAGCATCGATTTATAGCAGTTCCGTAACTATGTCAGGGGGCAACAACCCACGGCTCAGCCGTAGATCGTCTCGCGGGCTATAACATTCAATCGTCCGCACGAAGGGAGAATTTTGATGACCTCAAGGAAAACTTGGCGTTCGGACACTCAGTATAAATCCGGGGAGTCACGTCGGGATTTCGTAAATCACCATTTTTATTTATTGCGGGCGCACTATATTCAGCGGCCGTTTAGTCAGTGAGTATGTTCATCGCGTGTAATTTATGTGTTTGTTTCATGTAGCCTATCAAAGAAAAATAAATTATGTTTTATAAAATAGTTGATATTTGTTAATAAATATAAGGTACTGCTGCTAGTAGCTACGCTCGCGGGAACCCATATCTGGATTTCCAAATTCGTTTGTAGTAAAATGTTAACCTAAATACTAACTAAAATTCTTCTAAACGATGACGAATGAGTTTATGTTCAGTATTATTCTAATAAAGCCTAGTATTTATTTAGTATATATCCTTTTATCACATTTATATACGTATGATTACAAGAAGTATCTCAAAGAAATTTAATGAAGATATTACAAAATAATTCAATTTTTTTCTTGTTCTTATATTCTACGTTTAGTAACTATTAGGTACATCAGCGGTGCTTACATTGATATTCTCATGACGAAAGAGGAAAATCCGAACTAAATAAATAATAACACTGTTAGGGCACAAATCTTTATTACAAAGGTAAACGAAATTTTAGTTGTGTACAAGATGATTTTCCCTTAACGATTTTGCTATTATAAATATTATTTATTTAAAGAATTGATCAGTAAGTTTACTCTATCTAGACATTTTTATTACATTTATAGTACTTCAATGTAGAAAAATTGAAATTGTGTCAATTAATTGTTCACTTTCTTCTCTTGCGGCTAGGCGATCTGCCTCTTGCGTTCCGTTAGTCGCCTCTTATAACACCCTCGGGATGGTATGGGTTGGTGAAACTGCGTATTCTCATCATCATTCATAATTTCAGCCAAAAGACGTCCACTGCTGGACATAGGCCTCCCCCAAAGATTTCTACAAAGGCCGGTCCTGGGCCGCCCGCATCCGCTGCTTTCCGGCGACCTTAACCAGGTCGTCGGTCCACCGTGTGGGAGGCCTACCAGCACTGCGCCTTCCGGAACGCGGTCGCCACTCGAGGACTTTTCTGCCCCATCGGGCGTCGGTCCTGCGAGCTATGTGCCCTGCCCACTGCCACTTAAGTTTGGCAATCCGGTGGGCTATGTCGGTGACCCTGGTTTTCCTGCGTATCTCCTCATTTCTGATTCGATCTCGCAGGGAAACTCCGAGCATAGCCCTCTCCACTGCCCTTTGGGTGACTTTGAGCCTTATGATGGAGCCCATAGTGAGCGATATTCTATCACGAACGTAATTAGCGTAATGATACTATTACTATTTAATACTACTTCTGAGTCCATAAATTACCCGCTGCTGAGTCAGGCCTCCTCCAACTACATGGAGGGTAATAGCCTACTATGCCACGCTGGCCAGACGGGTTGACACAGGGTTAAGTTTCAAGTTTTCCTTCTCTAGATAATTATACTACATCCAATAAAAAATCCGAAGATAAACAAGATGGTTTCTTTAATGTTTTCACTTGATTTTTTCTTATTTTTGTAAAAGATTTTCCTTAGTGACTGAAGGACTTTGGCGTCAAAGTAATCCCCTCATTGCGGCTACGTGCCGGAAGAATATCCTTCCGGTGGTGTGCGGTTGCTCAAGCCCCTTTCACTTCATTTAAGCATCTAAGTGAATTGTATAAACATTTCTGTTAATAGCTGAACCACAAATTATATTCGCAGATTCACAAATTATCCTTAATCTAAATTACTTGGTTAGCATAATATATGTTAGCGTGTTAGCGCGTAAAATGTCTATAGATACAATTTGATTGTTTGTAAGTTTGATTGTTTATTTAGGCCGTTCGTAGGCTCGTAGCCTCGTAGGCCGTACGTCGTCGTAGGTTCGTAGGCCGTATGGTGACGGATTTAGGATACATAGTGTCACCACCACATTTTATCCTGAGGGTACCCTCAGGATGAAATGTGGCGGCGCAAGAGTCGACAAAAGGAATAGACAAGGTTGAAAACCTAGCTGTAACAGAAGGAAAATTTGATACAAAACCCCATGCCAACACGTCTGACAGTAGGCTAATCGACCTCCCTGGAATGGAGGCTTGACTCATTAGTGTGATCCCTTAGAGAGCGGATCAAATTTCAACGATTCGGAAAAGTAGGGAAAAGTACAACAGCTATATTAATATAACATACAACTATGTTAATATTTATGGAAAGTTCCTTTATTGGATTCGATTTAATTTTAAAAACGAAAATAGCCATAAATTCTATTTTGTTTTGAATAAAAGTGAAGATGGTAATCCTCTTTATTATTGAAAATATATTAGACTCTTGTTATTAGAACCTATTATTAAACGAGAAATTTCCAATAAAGAAATTAATCCTGGATTTGCTTTGTTGTGGCAAACTAACGTCCCCCTCGACTGTGCTGCCACCTTATTGTGGTGAGGGAGCTTGCGTGCCTTTAGGATCCGTTGGGGCCATACCGGCTTACGGTCACCCATGACGAGCGGGCCCACGGGAGAGGCCAGACGGTGGGCCAGGGCTGCCGCCGCTAGCAGCGGAGGCTCCGCCAGGCCGGTGGGCCAGGGCTGCCGCCGCTAGCTGCGGTGGGGCGGCCCGGCAGGCGGGCACGTGCACGTGCCTCTCGATGGGTTGGACGCCAGAGGTCCCCATCAAAGCATGGGGCTCGTTTGTAAAAGCGGGCCAAGGCCCATCAGGGTCGCGGAGCATGCTACCCATTGGGTAGTGAAACCCGTGGCCCTGTTTCGGGTAGTTGCGGGACACCGTTGGTTTTAGTGGGTAGGTTGGGGCGCAATTACCATCTTAGCGCGCCTAGTGTTTAGCGGTCGGGGATCCACGAGGATATCCAACATAAAAAATTGTTTGTTTGATAGAAGATCAAATAAAAACTATAGAAAGTTATCTTTAAAATAAAATATTGTGTAAATATGTTACGTGAATTCATTAAATAATTATTAGATCTTCGAACACAAAACCTTTTTGACCTTGAATATTCATAACTACTACTATTCAGGCCGCAGATGACCCAGTGCTGAGTCGGGCCTCCCGTTACATGGAGGCATTAGGCTACTGTGCGACGCTGGCCAGACAGGTTGGCACGGTTCTGCATCAGATCCCACAATGCCGCAACAGGACGCGAGTTGGAGCACCCCGGGGGGTTTAGTGGGTAGGCCCCCACTATGGGTGAGAGCCCCACACTCCCCTCGCTGGCCATCCCCGTGGCTGGCGAGGAAGTCCATTAAGGATTTTACCCCGGGCCAAAAAAAAAGTGTTTCGTTTCAATTACTATTGTCGCTAGGATTTTCGACACTCCTTTTGTCGGATCTTACGACATCCTGAGGATGGAATGAGGTGGATAAAGTTTATAAAAAATACTGCTACTGATTTAATAACTAGGTTTCGCTTGAGTTTAAATTAATTCCCTTCGTAACAGCGGAAGTGACGATGGCATGGCCTTCCGGAGTGCGGTCTTGTGAGCCTCTTAGTTGACTCCGTAAGGGAATTACGGATACGGAAGAACCCAAGCTACTAAGTCAGACTTATTTAAATTCAAAATAGAATATTTTAAACGTCTTAAAGTAAAGATACCGCATAAACGCAAAGTAGACAAAAAAAAAAAAAAAAAATTCAACACCTCTATAGCCATACATAACATAGGGATGATAGTTCTACTGATATACCCAATGTAACAAACCCTATATCCATAACGAAAGGATCTATTCGCTAATACTGTGTGCAACATTTTATCCACCGCCAGCTGAAATAAGTTCGTTTAGTTTAGCTTGCATAGTTGAGCCAGTTTTTCATACATGACAGTTCACCGTCGGTGGACGCACATGTATGAAAAACTGGCTCAACTATGCAAGCTAACCTAAGCTAACTTATTTTTGCTGGTGGTGGACGTTACACTTATTAACGGCAGCTAGTTGGGTGATTTTCGGTGAAACCCATTGTTATAGTAAATATCTGGTTTAGAACTGCTGTATTGATTAGATTTTTTCCCTTACTTGGGTGGTAACAAGGCTTTTGTTACACGCTGTATATAATGTGTGTAAAATTTAAGCATAAAATGTTGCCCACAAGAAAACAGCAGGTGACAAAAATTTCATAGTTAAATAAATAATTATCTACGGAAACATGGAACATATTTAACGCAATTATTATTATAATAAGCTAGATAGATTACTCATTTCCGTTTCAGGCGTTTTGTGATTAAAAATCGGTTCGGACAAAAAACTGTTTACCTGTCATAGTCCGAAATAGAAAAGTAGTATGGAATATTAGTGCTAGGTTATGTAAAGGTATAAGACAAAGAAGCATTAACACACAAAGGATAACGTTTATAGTTTCTATCTAAGATAGATCGACAGCTACATGAAAACCCTCTTTTGCCTCGTTTATATACTTAGTCTGGCCAAGAATACCGTTACAATTAAAAATAAACAAAATAATACATTAAAATTTGGAATCTGTCATTTTAAGATTGTTCTTCGCATTTTGGCGCCAATGCATTGTACATTAGTAGAGAACCGAATCACTGTGATTGCATTACGCAAAGTAGGTAAGCCAAATGTAATTTTTAAAACTCTCCATACGCTTGGTATTAGTAAAATGTTTGTGTACCGGGCTATTAATTAGGTACAATAAGACCTGTTTGTGACAGAAAAAGATCTGGCCGTCCAGTGTCCGTCCAGTGTTCGTGCGAAAAAGGTGGTCTAAAAGAGTCATGATTAGTAAAGAGACTGCGGAGCGCGAGCGCGAGAGAGCCCCCGACACGCCTCCATGTAAACGCACAAGAACAGGGCGCCGACGACGACGGACGCATTTGTGCACTTTGCCACCGCCTTAAATTGGATCTTGGGGATGGGGACCAGGAGGCCTAGACAGCCTCCTAGGTACAGTCGTTGAAGGTTCCCGTTGGCTGTCTACATGTCGAGGCGGAACACCAAAGGGTTTTAGTGGGTAGGTCGGGGCGCGACTTACTAACTTCACGCGTATCGGAGTCCCACATAACCCGGCCGTGGACACTCTACGCGGCTGGGTATCCATAAGGTTATCCTGTCAGAAAAAAGAGGTTTCTTATTAAGTTTTCCTTTTCTTGCGGCAAGTTTTCCGGCCTTATCATTTCCTTTTGTCGGCTCTTACGACACCCGCAGTGTGAAGTGGGTTGGCGACACTACGGATTCTAAATCCGCCAGGACACGAAATACTTGTTTAAAGCATACAAATATCCATCAAAAGGAAAACAGTTTGGTTCGTCGATGTTACAAACCAAAACAGACCAGTCGCTCCAGTTTTATGCAAATAAAATCACGTGAGTCATAAACCAAAGCAATCCAGTGTGGATAACTGTTAGCGTTAAATCCGAACCCCGAGGGCTTTATTACAGGCTATCTTCGGACTTTACGGCGTGTGCTAACCGAGTGTTTTGTTTGTCGTGTGCAAATCCAGTTATTTCACTTTCAACCGAATTTGGCTCTCAAAGTAAACTTTTTACTCACTTTAGTTGCACTGCACCGGAGCTTTATATTTTGTTAGTGAATCCAGTTGTATTTGCGATCGGATTAGTTAGAATTTACCAAAGCTAGTTGGGGATTTTCGACAACTTTTGCATTCACCCATGGCTTTACCTTCACATCTATGGACTCGTAAATTGGTACAACCTAGATTATTCTCGCTGAAGTTTTGATACGTTAATACTCTTTAAGACTAACTAGCGCTAACGGGTTTACCCTCATAGGTCTCGAATGCGTGTTAAATATCTATTTTCGTATCTCGATAAAAAGATGATAATGTTTGATTTTTGTACTTTGTTGTTGTTTGCAAAGCTAGGGTTTGGAAAATAGCAAGTCCAGAAATAGGATTTTAAAACCGAAACACTAACTACGCTTACAATTTACGCATATATCGATGAACATAGATAATATAAAAACATACAGCTGACATAATGGAAAAGAGACGTGGTCGCTCACTATGGGCTCCATCAGAAGGCTCAAAGTCACCCAAAGGGCAATGGAGAGGGCTATGCTCGGAGTTTCCCTGCGAGATCGAATCAGAAATGAGGAGATACGCAGGAAAACCAGGGTCACCTACATAGCCCACCGGATTGCCAAACTTAAGTGGCAGTGGGCAGGGCACATAGCTCGCAGGACCGACGCCCGATGGGGCAGAAAAGTCCTCGAGTGGCGACCGCGTTCCGGAAGGCGCAGTGCTGGTAGGCCTCCCACACGGTGGACCGACGACCTGGTTAAGGTCGCCGGAAAGCAGTGGATGCGGGCGGCCCAGGACCGGCCTTTGTGGAGATCCTTGGGGAAGGCCTATGTCCAGCAGTGGACGTCTTTTGGCTGAAATGATGATGATGATGAATACAGCTGAACTAAGTTTTATAACCTCCACCTGGTTAAAAAATGTAAAAAAATGGATGAATATACATTTACAGACTTATAGATACTACTAATACTACTCAGCCTAGATCTCACTTCTGTTGTAAGAGACGGAAATTACAAGGCCTAGCCGTCTGCCCAGCGTCGCACAGTAGGCTAATTACCCTCCATGTAACCAGAGGAGTCCCGACTCAATAGTGGGTTATCTATGGGCTGAGTAGTAGTATAGTATTTCTTTTTTCAAATAAATAAATAAATATAAATATCCTTGGACATTTCACACAACGCCATCTCGTCCCAAGTTAAGCAACTTAATGCTTGTGTTATGGTAACGAGATGGATGATAAACTACTTATATACATATTTTTTTTGTAAATACATACATATTATAGATAGAAATGACACCCAGACTCCGAGCCAGTGCCTCTGGTTTAGACAAAGACACTTGCCCGACCCCGGAATCGAACCCGGGACCCGTTGATCCAAAGGCGGCACATCTAACCACTAGACCAACGAGGCAGTCGATATGAAATCCATTCATATCGAAGCCTACACATTCATCCATATGAAATACACCACGCAAACAAGACGCGTCTACAAACAGTGGTCTGTCATACAGATAATAATTTAACAACACCTCATTCGACAGAAAAAAATCTTCTAAAATCAAAAACTTATATTCGAGTAGGTAAGTTTCCGTTTTTAAACTGAATGTAATGCGTTGCTTACAATCGGAGCATGTGAACCTGAGGACCGCATTGAAAATAAACCAGTGTTCCATAAAATACAGACCAAAGACTGTGTTCAAGGTGCGCACATTATACGAGTAATATTATACGTTTGTTATAGACGGGCAACATTTTGTTTTTTGTTTAATACAATATCTTAGTTATGGCGATACGCCGATAATCTTTGATGCGGGACATAGCATGCCCCTGTCAGGCGCCGGATGAACTGTTACACGCGGTTGCGGCGGCAGCCGTGGCCCGCCTGCCTGGCCGCTCTGCAATTACCACGCCATGTGTCGCGGCAGAGTAAGGCTTCCGAGGCAACTCTGAGGACAGACGACTCCCCAGAGCCAAAACCCACGACTCCGCGTGCCGCTCTTTGTCTGGCCCCTCCCCGTGGGCCCGCCCCACATGGGTGAACTTGAGCCCCGGATCCTAAAGGCACGCAAGCACCCCTGACCGCAAAAAGGTGGCAGCACGGTTGAGGGGGGAGGCTGCTGTTTTATGCGCCTGAATAAAGAGTGGTTTTGAACTTGGTGGTGCATTCTTGTCCGTTTGTCATACAGTTGAGCGTGTCATACAAATACATAGTCTTTTTATTATTTACTAGCGGCCCATCCCAGCTTCGCACGTGTGGACATAATTAAAATATCCTATATTAATCAGTGATAATTTAGCATTCAAATGGAGAAAGTGTAAATTATTATTTAAATTATACATTAAAATCGGTCCAGTACTTTTTGAGCAAATTCATTACAAACATACTATGTGTGTACAATGTGTATGAACATGCATACAAATATGATATGAAATAAATATGACTATGCATCCTCTTTACAATATCACTATAGATTATTTATTTATTTTTATTTAGAGCCATCTAGAACATACACTACAGATACTGAAAAAATATTTTCCATCGGTGTGTTGCCCGTCTAGGCTAAACCGTCCGCCACAAAAGCAAAGGGAGTAAGATTATACGCCTGATTAAATATTTTCGCTCCGATGCAAATAAAGGCCGGTACGAGGAGGAAATTCTCTCGCGAATATTTCGATTTCGGCGAACACCCTGTTTATTTACGAGTTTCAGCAGTGATTATATAAAAACCTCCTACAGTATATGTGACAAAGAGATCAGGTTTAAATTCGTTTTGGATAAGTAGAAATCGAAAATCTTCAGAAATTCTAACGTCGATGTTGAGTTTGACTACTTAATCACAACACAGCGTCTCGTCTCGTTCGGAACCAAAGGAAACTAGTTAGCTTTAAATATTATGTATTGTATATATGGTAATTTTAATATGGCGTTTAAAAAAGAGACAGGCGCACTTAGATTCATCCGCCAAGTATTCTCGGTTGGTCCCGTTCCTGGTAGTAGTGTTATAAAAGTGCTGTATCCGTTGAAAATTGTGAACAATAAAGCATTTTTCTGTATTACTATTGTATTACTAGCGTCAGCTAGTAATACAATAGTAATTTAATAGCGATTTTATAGCAAACGTTGTATTGCTATAAAATCGCTATTCAAAAATAAGGGTTGATCTTGGAAGGGTGAAAATTTATAAATATTTGTATGCCGTATCATAAAAAAAAAATTGTCAAAAAATATAATTAAAAATGTAGGACCGCACTTAACATTAAGGGGGATAAAAAATAGATGTTGTTCGATTCGCAGTCCTAACCGATATGCACACAAGATTTCACGAAAATCGGTTGAGCCCTTTCGGAGGAGTTCAATAACAAAAACGTGATAAGAAAATTTTATATATTAGATATCACAATTAAACCGTGTTGTAAGTTTAACGCGTTTATTCGCGGATCTTTTTTTTCGGTGGCATTATAGCTTCTGAACCCCTTTAACTTGAAACGAAACCATGTGCCAACACATCTGGCGTGCGTGGTACAGTACCTTCCTTATAACTGAAGGAGGCGTCACTCAACAGTGGGTCAAATATGGGATTTAGTAGTAGTAGTTTCCATACTTGCACCAAAAAAATAAACACAAATTTGTTATTTTGTTCGTACAAAAACATCACGAAAATCAGCTTAGACCGTTTTTGTAAAGGCTAATCTCCGTGAACCGTAAACATGTCACGTTTCATACCCACATGTACGTTTTAGAATTTAAATGTATAAGTACATACATAAATACAAGTTGTGGGTATTTGTTTGGGCTTTACGTGCACTGGAGGGTACGTAAACCCGTCGGTCCCGCCTGCCATTCTACCATCTAAAGTAATCGATACACATATTCAGTCATGTGAAAAACCGATAGCGGGTCTATCCAAATAATAATTACCGGTTGTCCCACTAGATGAACTAGAAGGGCAAATGGTAGGCAAACAAACTCAAAAGGAACTTATGTTTTATTACAAAACTCGTCATATTTAGAATTACCAACATCATCTTGTTGGTCACACCTATCGGTCGTGAGACAGATACTGGTAGTTAATCAAACCAGGGGTGGCGACCCCAATATAAGAAGAAGAAGACTTAACAATAGTAGGTACATAACAATTAATGTGATTTAAAAAATGGTTTTAATAAATTACGATAATGCTTATCATTGTTTTGATGGAAAATTATTAATGAAAGCTATGTCTTTAGTAAAATAGTATTTGATGCTTCATTTAATTTGTGTAACCTTTGATTTTGATTTTTTATTTTTGCAACGGCAAAGTAAATAAACTCAAATAGCATATTTCTAATAAATAAACAATTTAGTTTATGTCATGTTACATAATGACTGTTTTCACTTCTTGGAGAACAGTATGGAATGATGTTAAATTGATTATTAAAAACAAAATTCACCAAGTTGGTTAATTAGTGAAGATTCTTTTAACTGATCAAAAACAATTGAAGATTAAAAATCTATGCAATATTAGAGTATCTATTCCAATATTAGAGAAGTGATGGAGGGAACTCTGTAATTACTTTTAGATAGCCTTTTTTAGGCACGTAGGTCGCTCCCTTGTTTTTAAAAACGGCCTCCCTTGTACCTAAGACAGATTTGTGTCGACAAACTTGCGAAAAATCAGCAATAAGTAGACTTATTATTATTAAGGTGGATGCTCCAGGGTAGCCCGCGAAATTCAAATTTTCTTACGTTTTTTTGCAATTTGCAGGGCAGTGCTAGGTTGTATGATGATGAACATTTGATTAGCGGCTGTAAGACGTATGTAGTTACAGAGTTATAACCATCAAACTCATCAATACAACCCTCCAAGCTCATAAAGGTGCAAGAATGACTTTGACGTTTAAAAAGTTTTTCTTGCACCTTTATGATCTTGGAGGATTGTATTGATGATTTTGTTGATTATAATTCTATAACTACATACGTCTTACAGCCGCGAATAACATTTTAATCAACATACAACCTAGCACTGACCTGCAAATTGCAAAAAACGTAAGAAAATTTGAATTTCGCGGGCTACCCTGGAACATTCACCTTAAGTAGATTTGTTATTTTTTTTTGTTTTTATAATAACAATAGTAACCCTTTAATGCATAATCCAATCGATTCACAGCAACGGCAGGTGTTTACAAGCATGACGCTATAATTCATAATTGTACCTAAACTACCACTACTACTTTAGTAGTAGCCCATACATGACTCACTAATGAGTCGGGCCTCCTCCCAGCCTACTGTGCGGCGCTAGCCAGACGGATTGACACAGGTTTCGTTTCAAGTTTTCCTTCTCTTGCGGCTAAGTTTACGCTCCTATCATTTCTCTTACGAAACACTCTTAGGACTCTAGAACACTTCACTTAGGATGGAACTGGCTGGCAACACTATGTATTCCAAATCCGTCATCACACAGATATGTACCTACATATGGCAATATCTTTTACAATAACGTCAATCTGAATTTATTATCGAGCACCACAAACAGACAGACAGTCGCTATATAATTAAATTGGTCGTTCTTGTCACAGAACCCTAATTATTCTATCAAAGCGGAATGAATATAAAAGCCGACCTAAATGCGTACGTGACATCTCCCTTGAAAGGGAGGTGAGACTTATTAATGTCACATTATTCTGCTGGGCATTTCGGAATGCAAAAACTGGCCCCTTTCGACTGTTCGGATGACAACATTGAAACCAGACCCATGTTTTTCCACGCGCTCACTTACCTACTAATCATAAAGGGTGTTCGCATTTTAAGTGGTGACGGATTTAGGATACATAGTGTCACCACCCCATTCCATCCTAAGGGTGCCGTAAGAGCCGACAAAAGGAAATGATAATATCTTTATAAATTGTAGCCTTTGTTTTATTGTGATGTATAAGCTATACTATTTTAATTTCATTAAAATCCATTCAGTAGCTTTTACGTGAAAGGGTAAAAAACATCCATCCATTCATCCCTACTTAAAAAGCTTCAGCTTCAGCTGCATAGTTGCAATTTTTTTTTATACTACAAAAATAACGTGCGTCCACCTAATGTTTCATGCAATGGTATTCGGGATCGCCCTAATCGTGTTCGGATTGGATATTGCAATTTTGAATTGGAGCAAATGCACTGTAAATATTTCAAAGGACCAGGATATCAATGGATGTTATACTGAATATAGTTTAGTGGGCGGCTCTGGTATCTAATTGAGTCACGGAGATATGATCACTTCTATTTAGTTAGATAAATGGAATAGTTACCTACCTCGTATGTACTGATAAACTATTAACGTAAACGCACCTAATAACGACCCCTTAAAATCCGCGCCCATTACCGCCCTATTCAGAAAACTAGATTTTTTATGTGATATATTAAAGGTAAACAAGTGGTTGCTTTAGAAAAAAAATAGATGTATTTGTATTGCAAATGTTCATATCTTGTTTGTGTATGTAACTCAACGATTTAAAGAATACTTCGTCAATTTGTCGGTGAACGCCGGTGATAGTGCATTTTCCATAGTGTGGCGTTCCCGACGACGTAAGTACTCTTGTTTCTTTCTTAGCAGAAGATTATATCTTCAAGCATTTTAATGTTACTTCTAGTTTTTTTGATGCATTTTTCATACTTTCAGAAACACAAATAATAATTAATTTTACTGAGATACTATAACATATTGCTTAAAATTCAAAATTAAAAATAGGCGGTAATAGGAACAAAAATCACAATTTTTTTCCCATTACCGACCCAGTTGTTAAACATGTCGCTGATAGGTACATTTCGTATCTTTTTTGTGCCATGATTTTTGTTAAAATGCTTCAATTAAAAGGCAGGAGGATACACTAACTCAGTTACTTAGTATGTTAACTTGTATTTGAGCTATTAACGCCATATATTTAAGAGCATTAGTATCCGTAAAAATATAAATGTTCTTCTAAATATTTAGTAAATATTTTGATGAATAAAGGAGGTATAATCTTTCTAATATTGTATTTTTATAGTTAAAATATGATTATTATTAAAGATTTATAATAACCGCACCATTTAAAATCATACAAATAATTGGTCGGTAATTGGTTATACGTTTTCCTTTAATAATACCTATTACCGATCTACTTGTACATTTATAACGAACCCCCTTACTACCTATTTATTTTCAAGTTATCATAAAGTTACCTAATTAACATTATAGTATTCCCTAATAATATATTAATATATTTTATTAAAAAAATAATAAACGTACATATTTTACATAAAAATTTAAAATACCATAAGCTTTATTATATAGTAATACATAACTCAATGCAAAAATCGCCTTTTAAAGATGTTATTTTCTTTCTGATTTGACATGACTGCCAGACTTAAAATTTTGTAGTATTTTTATATTTATAAGTTACATTATACTCGAGTGGCGACCGCGTTCCGGAAGGCGCAGTGCTGGTAGGCCTCCCACACGGTGGACCGACGACCTGGTTGGGGTCGCCGGAGGGCAGTGGATGCGGGCGGCCCGGGACCGGCCTTTGTGGAGATCCTTGGGGGAGGCCTATGTCCAGCAGTGTACGTCTTTTGGCTGAAATGATGATGATGATGAAAGTTACATTTTGTAAATAATAGATACCAACTGCCGCATTGATTATATATTATAGTATAATCAATGCTGGCCTTTTGTAATTTGTTATACATAATTGGTATAAAGAAGATTTTTTTGACTGATTTAACGCTGTTATGTATATTATATGATAAGAACACAAATAATTTGTTATGTGTTGATAACATTCCGTACTGTATTGGAGCATTGAAATAAATAGTTATTTAGTAACTATTCTAAATACTAACTATACACGAGCATTTTTATTTAACTTTAACGGTTTCATTTATTTAGTGGTCGGTATTAGGTGTCACATAAACGGTATTAGGCACACACCCTATATTTTGGATCGGTAATAGGGGCATGGCCCTTTTTTCTTTTAAGTTGTATTTAATTTTTAAGTAATTATAAGTATAACTATTTCTATATAAGAATAGAAACATGGATAATTTCAGTACTTGAAAAACTATTTTGATTGGCACCACATATTACGAAAGTGCTTATTTTTTGGACATCAATCCGAACTCGGCTTAAACTGGCGGTAATGGGTGCGTTTACGTTATATAAATTCCCTACCAGTAGCGTTCCCTATTTGGAAATAAGCGTTAAATCTTTTATGGACAAAATGGAACACAATAATCTAAGATTACATAGCCCCATAACAATCCATCAATCAACCAAAACGACAGAACAGGTAGAATTATAAATGGATAAGTCTGCACATAAAGCTCGCTTACATTTTGGACTTTCAAACCGTAAATTTGAAGACATGAATTCCGGAGTTTGATGGCAATATTATGGCACTGACACGTTCTGTATTTGAGTCTTTTGATGAATTAGCAACTCGAAATCACTACATAGTATAAGGGCCTCCGCGCCCAGCCGCAGGCCAAGTCGCTGCGGCCAACTAAATCTTCTACGATGTTTAACCACTTTATAGCTGCGCGCATTACGCGGCCAGGCCGCGCGGCCAAGTTTTGTTCGCGCGGCCAACGAAAAACAGCTCGTCACATACGCGGCCTATTGGCCGCCGCGACCAATCCGCGCATTATGCGGCCAGGCCGCGCGACTGGCCGCGCGGCCTGGCCGCCTAAATGCGCGGGGGCCCTAAAACAAAGTCGTTGTCGTCTGTCCGTCCCTATGTATGCTTAAATCTTTAAAACTACGCAACCGATTTTGCAGCGGTTTTTTGTAATAGATAGACTGATTCAAGAGGAAGGTTTATATGTATAATAATGCATGCATAATTGCACCCGTGCGAAGCCGGGGCGGGTCACTAGTAATTCATAATTTTATCTGATTGACGACTATAGTCCGTGTGGAGACGAATATATGGTGTGACCCATACGCTCCTGAGTCATCAATACAACCCTCCAAGCTCATAAAGGTGCAAGAATGACTTTGACGTTGAAAAAGTTTTTCTTGCACCTTTATGAGCTTGGAGGGTTATATTGATGATTTTGATGATTATAATTCTATAACTACATACGTCTTACAGCCGCGAATAACATTTTAATCAACATACAACCTAGCACTGACCTGCAAATTGCAAAAAACGTAAGAAAATTTGAATTTCGCGGGCTACCCTGGAGCAATCACCTTAATATATTTTATGACGCCAGGCCTTACGGCGCCACTTCCCCTCGTGGGTCTGGTGACATGAGAGGCAGGCGGTACCGAGCCTGTTGCTCTGACCCGTCTGGCTATTAAATACCCTCCCTGTGATGGGAGGAGGCTCGAATGTAAATGAAAATGTGAAAATTCTGCTCTAGTCACACATTTAAAAAAATACATACTACATGTTTTAGCGCGTTACACGAAACATACCATATTTTATAGAATATCTATCTTTGTTCATAAATTTCGTTATATTCTATAAAATATGTGAACGGATATTTGCTCTTTTGTAGAAACAATTTTTAATAAGAAACTAGCTGACACGTCAAACTTCATACCGCCTTAGAATCAATAAATAAAAAACCTGAATGATATTTTTTTTCATATTTTCCCACCTTTTAAACCTTCCCTGGACTCACACGAATATTTCAAGACCAAAATTAACTAACCAACAGCAATTCATTTTTATTAAGAGATAGTAGATAGATTATAAACTTTCAGTACTTACCTACAAAAATATATACGATGGTTGTCTTACCTCTAGAATAATCTATTGACTACATACTGGTATTTAGAACCCTGAGACAAGGTCTTAAAGCTTATAACAAAGCATTGTTTGTGCCTTGCGGCACCATGTCTTTTCCCCTTAAACGATGTGTCATAAATCTGAATCGTGGCGCCTTGAATCGCCGTCGCCTGTCGATTATCGCAGTAACGATTTGGCCCCCGCAAGGTATAAGAGGCAACGATAGAAGATCAGATTTGACTGTCTCGTCGTGGGTTAGATGTGCCGCCTTTGGATCAACGGGTCCCGGGTTCGATTCCGGGGTCGGGCAAGTGTCTTTGTCTAAACCAGATGCACTTGCTCTGAGTCTGGGTGTCATTTGTGTTCGTGAATTACATGTTTGTAAACTGCCCCCGCGTTACAGGTCATACTAAGTGTAGGGGTTCCGTTTAAAAAAATAGTCTTAGATATTGAATTAGACAGAGTCTATAGACTAGGGTCGTATGGCATTATTGAAAATACCGCATATCCTCTTTCTTTGTAACAATCTGGGAAAATATGCAATGTATTCATTAGCCACATTTACCTAAAATCACATTGAGTGGATTAAATTTGATTAATAAAGATTAATTAAATTATTATTAGAACCCTGAGACAAGGCCTTAAAGCTAATAACAAAGCATTGTTTGTGCCTTGCGGCACCATGTCTTTTCCCCTTAAACGATGTGTCATAAATCTGAATCGTGGCGCCTTGAATTTATGTCCAGCAGTGGACTAATGTGGGCTGATGATGATGATTAAAGGTATATTATAATCTTTGTTTCAAAGTACCAATGACAATACTACTACTATTTAGCCTATAAATAACCCACTGCTAAGTCGGGTAATTAGCCTACTATGCAACTCTGGCCACGCGGATTGGCACAGGATTACGTTTCAAGGTTTCCCTCTCTTTCGATGATTTTCATCCATGGACGAAAATGTAATTTCCTTGTGTTGGCTCTTACGGCACCCTCAGGGTGGATTGAGGTGGTGACACCATGTATTCAAAATCTGTCACCACACATGACAATACATGTAACACAATTAGCACTGGAAATACCTAGCCAAATTAAGCTGGTATTGTCATAATCTAACTCGCCTTTTTTCCAATCTTAATAAGATCCTCACCAGTCTAACCTGTTTCAGCTAACTACCAGTATTTACACGGAGCGATTGCCAACTGTCATCGGTCCCATCTATTGGGACAACCTAGTCTTGTATAGAAAACAACTTTAATTGTAGCCGCTCCAATCTTAATACTTGGACCCAGTAGAAGCTTTCCGTTCAGAATACATCCCCAAGGTAATCGGATAGCGCGGTTCCCTCAAAAATTTTGCTCTCTATTTATAAATTGATGTCGAGTTTGTGAATCATCTCCTGAGTGACGTGATTTAGCGCCCTTTTATTTGCATAATGCCTCGACGCTATCATTTTTATTTTCCTTGTGGCAAAGTGACGTCGTGACTAGGAAAGTGGACGAAACGCTGCCTTGAATTTGATTTAAAATTGAGAATATAAACTTTATTGTTGGTATGATAAAGACAGTGATATATTGTTTAAATTATTTAATTTTACCTTTTATTAGTTATATCTCTTTTATCTTTTCATAAAAATGTAACCCCTGCACTAAGTATACCTGTGTCGCGTAGGCAGATTACAAACATGTAATTCACGAACACCAATGACACCCAGACTCTGAGAAAGTACCTCTGGTTTAGACAAAGACGCTTGCCCGACTCCGCAATCGGTTTTGCTCCTCAGTGGGGAGCATGCTCCACGACCCTAATGGGGCCTTCCTTTGTCCTTGGCCCGCTTATACAAGCGGGCCAAGGACAGAGGAGTCCCCGTGGCCAAAAACCACCACGCGCCTGTGTGCTGCTCTTGGTCTGGCCTCTCCCCGTGGGCCCGCCCGGTATTGGTAACCCTAAGCCGGTATTGTCAAAACGGAAAGGCACGCCAGCCTGAAGCCCCCTCACCACAACAAGGAAGTCCAACCCCTAGACCACAGAAGCAGTCTCAAATATTTTAATACTTATTAACCTACTTAAAAAAAGAAGACGTTGCTCACTTTCCCTGAATGTTTTGTTTTTACACTATAGCTCGGTCTTTAAAAACCGATATTTGAACGGCTGGTATTGCCTTCAGATTAGTCCCATAAAGTTATCGTATTCAATTGAAATGAGTTACATTAGCAACAAAAGCTACAATAAAATAGTAATCCTACTTTAAAAACAATAAAATAACTAAAAAGCAAAATATAATCAATAAACAACCATTTTGATTTCGGTGCCTACTTCAATTGACACCCACGTGAACATACCCGAGGCACATCCCGCGTGAGACGACTTTTTGGTAGATGATATTGCTCTTAAAAATACATGACATACGATATTCGTCTTCCAAGTCTTCGCCAAAATGCTCATGAAACGAAAATCAAGCCTTTTAAAAATGGGGGTTATTTTTGAATTTATATTCCGTAGAAGAGTCAGCATTTACTCTAGAGTATGTATGTAAATAATTTAATTTCCCTTGTAACACTCATGTCGCTGTAGTGAAATTCCGGTCGTTAGGTGTCCCATTCAGTGAACCCGGTTAAAGCGATCCTGATTGCGTATTATACTCAACTTGGCAAATTGTGACTATTCCCGCTGAAATACATAAATTGGATGCATAAACTAAATTGGTTGGACTAACTGGACATTGACTGAGCGACACTTCACTGTGTTATGTGTAGTATATTTATCAGATAGTAAGTATGTATGGGGCAGGAAAGTCCTGGAATGGCGACTGCGTTCCGGAAAGCGCAGTGCTGGTAGGCCTCCCACACGGTGGACCGATGACCTGATTAAGGTCGCCGGAAAACGATGGATGCGGACGGCCCAGGACCGGCCTTTGTGGAAATCTTTGGGGGAGGCCTATGTCCAGCAGTGGACGTCTTTTGGCTGAAATGATGATGATGATGATGATGAAGTATGTATGTAAAAGTATGTATCATATCATCATCCTTTCAGGTAGAAGAAGTCCACCGGACTAGGCCTAACCCAAGGGTTTCCATAAAGGCCAGTCTTGTGCCTTATCCAGCTCGTCGGTCCACCGTACTGGAGGCCTACCAGCACTGCGCTTTCTGGTACGTAGCCACTCGTCACCACTCGAAAATCGTTCTGCTCCATCGGCCGTCAGTCCTTCGATCTATGTATCTTTCTCAATACCACTGAAGTTTGGCAGTGCCTGTAGCTCTGGACTATGTCAGTAGATCTGGTTTGCCTGTGTATCTCCACTTCTGATTCGATCTCGCAGGGGCAATCCGATTTTGGTTTTTATTTATTTTTTTAAACAAATCCCCTACTCTAGGTATAACCTGCATCGCGGGGGCAACATTTAATTCACGGACACAAATGACACCCAGACTCAGAGCAAGTGCCTCTGGTTTAGACAAATACACTTTCCCGGCCGTCTGGCACAGTATGCTAATTTCCTTCATTGGAAGAGGCCCGACCCAGCAGCTGATGATGATAAGGCTCTGAGAACTATATATCTATCTATCAGCCACAGAAGTCCACTGCTGAACATAGGCCTAACACGACACAAAATGGATATCTATTTTTCAGACCTCCAATTCGTGGTTGATATTTTTTTTGGAACAAAGCAATGGACTGTGAAACGAAATCCTGTACCCGTGTTCTGTGTTACCGAAGCTCGGGTTCTGAGCCATTTGTTATTGGGAGCAGTTTGCATTGTTGCTGTACAGAATCTATTTCATGTTTTCCTGTTTGCAATTGAATCTCAGATTCGTACAATTACGAGTATTGCAACTCATGTTAACATTGTATTTTTTTTTTGTTTAAAAACAAATCTGTCAATTTTTTTTAAATACTATAACCTCAGCGCTGTATAACATGTATCGCGGGGACAGTTTACAAACATGAAATTTACAAACACAAAATTAAATGACACCCAGACTTAGAGCAAGTGCCTCTTGTTTACACAAAGAAATTTCCGGGGTCGGCCCGGAATCGAACCTGGGACCCGAAATCCAAAGGCGGCACCTTCAACAAGGCAGTCTAAATTTATTCTTTCTTAATTAAATATTATTATTTTATGTATTGTAATAACTTTGATTATATATCAATAAGATACATATAACTGCAATTATTTGAAAGTTCTTGTTCTTTTGGCTGAAATGATGAAATGATGAATGATGATGATTTGAAAGTTCTTACAGAATAACGATTTAGAATACATAGAGTCACCACCCCAATCTATCCTGAGGGTGTCGTAACAGCCGATAAAGGGAAATTATGAGAGCCTAGCGAATTTACGAAAACCTAGCGCCAAGAGATGATTTTTTTTATATAAAAGCCAACCCGTCTGGCTAGCTTGGCACAGTAGGCTAATTACCCTCCATGTGACTGGATGAGGCCGGATTTACCATTTATAGACTGAGTAGTGGTTGCAGTATACAATTATTGTAAAACACAATAATAGCAAAATAACAAGTAACCAAAGTACGACTACAATATAAAATACAACATTCTGTTTAGTACGGTTGGTAAAGAAAGGCTCCTTTCCTAATTGAAGTACAGTGTTCATCTACTGAATATAGATCGAAGCAAGAAGTCATTTGCAAACAAAAGCGGGGATTCATTGAAATATGAAAGTAGGTCGTTACTTTGAAGAGCGTCTGCTTTGTTGAGTCTTGATATTGTCGGATAAACAGGACTGCCCACAGCAAAGTAGAGTGCGATCTTAGTAATTACTAAATAGTCGTAATCATCAACACGGTTGGCGCAGTGGTTGAGCGATCGACTGCTGCGCAGCATGTCGCGGGTTCGATCCCCGTACGGATGAAATATTTGTACGACCTACAAGTATTTGTTCCGGGTCTGGGTGTTTTCTATCTATAATATGAATGTATTTACAAAAAAAAATGTATATACGTAGTTTATCATCCATCTCGTTACCATAATACAAGCATTAAGTTGCTTAGCTTGGGACGAGATGGTGTTGTGTGAAATGTCCAAGGATATTTATTTATTTATTTAATTTCAGCCCATAAATTACCGACTATTGAGTCGAGTCTGCTTCAAATTCATCATCATCATCATTGTCAGCCAATAGACGTCCACTGGTCGTCCACTGGCTATCTTTGTGCCCCCGAGGATCTCCACAAAGATCGTTCCTGGGCCGTCTAAGTTTTCCTTCTCTTGTCTCAGCTAGGTGATCTGCCTCTTGAAACCTAGTCACCTCTTACGACATCTTCAGGATAGAGCGGGTTGGTGACATTGTCTATTCTAACTCCCTAATCCGTAGAAAAGCACTCGTATTATGTTGTTGTATTTATTCAAGTCTTTGATATCTTAATCAAAGATTTGACTATGATAGCAGTACAGGAAATGACTACGATGAAGTGATATTTTCACACTATGCAGGCTATAACAGTCCGAAAGCCATCGAAAGTGAGAGTTCAGTCAAAGGAAGCAGTTCTTTAAATGAGTTTTCTATGTTAAAGTATGAGTTTGCAACAATCGACATTTTTGGTAATATTGGTAACATTTTTACTACAAAGCTGGGGTTTCATTGAAAATCAACCAACCAGCTATTGTCATTATTATCTTAAAAGCTTATCTTATCTATATCTTATCAAGGGGTTTGGTGCCATTCGTCCCAAATACAGTTCAAACCTGTGGGATCTTTTGTGTTTCTCCTGCCATATAGCTCTCTTACTTATGTTCCTCATCATCAAGAACACTCTCAATGAGTTTTGCGATGAACCATAGAATCCTGTACTGGTCTGGGCCCGGATATGCCGCACCCAGAAACTTCATTCGCTTTCTTGCCAATGCATTGCATGCACATAGTATATGTTACGTACTCTCCGCATCCTAGAAGCTTAGTAATATGAGTTCCATCCATGTTTCTTGGCTTCAATGGGCTTATTTCTCGAGTTGTGACACTATCGTTACCAGCTGACCGATATTTTAAGACAATAAAGTACCTTTGTTTTTTCTGAAACTTTACATATAGGTATTAGCAGTATTATGGGTCGTTTCAATATGGCTATAGCGTTTTTGTTACAAGCTGTATATTTTCCTCGAAACGGCTCATCCCATTTGCATTTCATTTGCATATTATTAATGAGTGAGTAGAGTAAGATATTTAAGTTATCTTACAATCAATAATCCAGACAAAAACAACTTTCACAAATAAAAAAATACATCATCTTCAGCTGATCGTTATAACATTTTGTGTAAAGTTTAGTGGTGTTGTGTTTCTAAAAAAACTTTTATTAACATAATTTAAACTGACTATCGGGATACGACTGTGGTTACCGAACGCTCGGCTAAACTCAATTAATCAAAGTCCGAGTATCACAAAATGTTTAGACCGATTTTGCTCCTTTGAGGATAGAAGCAGAAACTCGCCTTCTTCGCTTGAAGCCACTAAACCGAGGGATTAGACAATAATTACTGAACTAATTTGCTCCCGTGCTCTCTACGTTCGGGGAGATTTTCATCACGGCTCGACCCACGTTAATTTGTAGTACGAGTAGATTCGCAATCAGTTGCGATTTAGCTGAATTAGTGAGCGTAAATATCACTTGTCACTGTTGACTACGTTTTATGCTGTTCCAATAAATCGTGTGTAGTGTTAGTATGTGTGAAGTATGACAAAAAAAAATGTCACCACCCATTTCATTTTGAGGGTGTCACAAGAGGAGACTAAAACAAATAGAACAACTTCATAGGAAACTACGGCATAGTAATTCCGGCAAGCGGTATGGCCAGATTTCAAGTATCCTACTTGAGACAAGTATTTCGTCCCAACTCAATGGAGGAGCCCGGATTCCAGTGGGTCCAGTTCCTTGCTTACCTGCTGCTTTACCTTCGCTGGCACAGTTACCACTATTTGTGCAAATCATACATTTGCTCCATCTCTTGGATATTTCATAAAACGTGCGATGTTGGATTTAGACTACATAGTGTCACCACCTATTCCATACTGAGGGTGTTGTAAGAGCTGCCAAAAGGAATTATCAAGGCTGATATCCTAGCCGCAAAAGAAAGGAAATATTGAAACAAACCCCTGTGCCAACCCGTCTGGCCAGCGTGGCACAGTAGGCTAATTCCCCATATAATAGGATCAGGCGTGACTCAGCATTGGGACATTTGTGGAATGAGAAATAGAGTTTCTTTTTTATTTTATTTTTAAGACCGAATATGAGAATCGATATTATGAGCAACCCCTTATTTCATCTGATGTGAAATGTATTTGCAAATGCGTTTACGTATACGCAATTTTGAATATGAACAGATTTTTGCTGGTTTCGGAATTGAATATTTTATTCATGAATTTACCCGTTTAAGTTCACTCCAGGTTTCTGCCAAAATATATCTTGTTTCTTATTCAAAGTACCATGACCGCTAAGGTCATGGTATACTGGACTTAAACACTTTTACGTCATGAACTTTCCTTATAGTTACAAATCTTTTGTAACAGCCTTGTACAGTAGTAAACAAGCTACACCAGAGTACGTTGCTTGTTCAGAGGCGAGCCTAGTATCTATTTATATATTTAGTCTTCCTACGTACAAAAACTATACAGCAAATGCGGCCCTATTGCTTTAGGTATGGCCTACCAAAAGCCTTTCTAGGCGATGATGACACTAATAAATTAACATAATGCAATCTGTTTACTAAACGTTTATCTGTACAAATAAGTTTTACTTTGTTATTTTAACTGCACGCAATATCTTATTGCTTGTACAGAACAGCGATCACGAAGCCACACATAATAGGATCAGAACAGAAATGAAATTCTAATCCCCATATGCCGCCAGGCATCTAATAGAACATCTGTTACGGAAAAACGTATACATTTTGTAGTCCTTCAATATTGTTTGTTATTCAAGTCGAATCAGGGATATGAGATACAAATTGAACTATGTAAGTAACTACTCATATAATGTATTGTAATAAAACAGCTAATATTTGAAGTCTACAGTAAGTTGGACCCGTTATTGTTCTATCAAAATACTGATATGCTGATACAATAAATAGAAGTATCCAGAAGCTCTACAGGGGAAACATGGCGCCGGTAGCCGTGGGAATCCACTAACAGTTTGTTGCTAGTTTGCCAGCGGCATTTTTTTTTTCAGGATCGTCATTTTTTATTGATAGGTGTTTCAAACATTCACTATAAAAAAAAACATTGCACCTGGAATTCTGAAGCAGTTTAGTGCACCAACCCATTGTGCTCGGAAATTGTTAACGACTATAATCGAGACTAGATAAAATACCGAATATGAAAATTGATATTTTGAGCATCCCCTTATTTTCATCAGATGTGAAATGTATTTGGAAATGAGTTTACGTATACGCAATTTTGTAACAAAACGTCAAGTGGTGGTGGAAGTTTTGTTACAAAATCCATTCTTGTTTGACTAACGTAGAAATTTGATTTTCAATCATTCGGAGAAATCCGTTTCTGACTTATTGTGAAGACGAAGCTCAGTAATTTGCGCGGAACTCCAAAAGTAACCTAAATGAATCCTTATGACATCATTGTAAGGAGTAATTTCGGCCGATGAGTTTCGAAATGTCCGTCCGACCGTTTCTTAAATCAAAAAGTTGGTCCAACTTATAAGGAATTAAATGGGTAACCTTACAAAAAGATCTTTAACTGTTTGTAGGCATACGAGTAGATTCACATGATGGTTAGATGTGCCGCCTTGGATCAACGGGTCCCCGGTTCGATTCCGGGGTCGAGCAAAGTGTCTTTGTCTAAACCAGAGGCACTGGCTCGGAGTCTGGGTGTCATTTCTATGTATAATATGTATGTATTTAAAAAAAAATGTATGTAAGTAGTTTATCATCCATCTCGTTACCATAACACAAGCATTAAGTTGCTTAGCTTGGGACGAGATGGCGTTGTGTGAAATGTCCAAGGATATTTATTATTTATTTATTATTAATATGGGCTCCATTACACAAAGTCACCCAAACGGCGACTGCCTCGTTGTTCTAGGGGTTGGAAGTGCCGCCCTTGGATCAACGGGTCCCGGGTTCGATTCAGGGGCCGGGAAAGTGTATTTGTCTAAACCAGAGGCACTTGCTCTGAGTCTGGGTGTCATTTGTGTCCGTGAATTAAATGTTGCCCCCGCGATGCAGGTTATACCTAGAGTAGGGGATTTGTTTAAAAAAATAAATAAAAACCAAAATCGGATTGCCCCTGCGAGATCGAATCAGAAGTGGAGATACACAGGCAAACCAGATCTACTGACATAGTCCAGAGCTACAGGCACTGCCAAACTTCAGTGGTATTGAGAAAGATACATAGATCGAAGGACTGACGGCCGATGGAGCAGAACGATTTTCGAGTGGTGACGAGTGGCTACGTACCAGAAAGCGCAGTGCTGGTAGGCCTCCAGTACGGTGGACCGACGAGCTGGATAAGGCACAAGACTGGCCTTTATGGAAACCCTTGGGTTAGGCCTATGTCCAGCAGTGGACGTCTTTTGGCTGAAATGATGATGATGATGATGATGAAGTATGTATGTAAAAGTATGTATCATATCATCATCCTTTCAGGTAGAAGAAGTCCACCGGACTAGGCCTAACCCAAGGGTTTCCATAAAGGCCAGTCTTGTGCCTTATCCAGCTCGTCGGTCCACCGTACTGGAGGCCTACCAGCACTGCGCTTTCTGGTACGTAGCCACTCGTCACCACTCGAAAATCGTTCTGCTCCATCGGCCGTCAGTCCTTCGATCTATGTATCTTTCTCAATACCACTGAAGTTTGGCAGTGCCTGTAGCTCTGGACTATGTCAGTAGATCTGGTTTGCCTGTGTATCTCCACTTCTGATTCGATCTCGCAGGGGCAATCCGATTTTGGTTTTTATTTATTTTTTTAAACAAATCCCCTACTCTAGGTATAACCTGCATCGCGGGGGGCAACATTTAATTCACGGACACAAATGACACCCAGACTCAGAGCAAGTGCCTCTGGTTTAGACAAATACACTTTCCCGGCCCCTGAATCGAACCCGGGACCCGTTGATCCAAGGGCGGCACTTCCAACCCCTAGAACAACGAGGCAGTCGCCGTTTGGGTGACTTTGTGTAATGGAGCCCATATTAATAATAAATAAATAATAAATATCCTTGGACATTTCACACAACGCCATCTCGTCCCAAGCTAAGCAACTTAATGCTTGTGTTATGGTAACGAGATGGATGATAAACTACTTACATACATTTTTTTTTAAATACATACATATTATACATAGAAATGACACCCAGACTCCGAGCCAGTGCCTCTGGTTTAGACAAAGACACTTTGCTCGACCCCGGAATCGAACCGGGGACCCGTTGATCCAAGGCGGCACATCTAACCATCATGTGAATCTACTCGTATGCCTACAAACAGTTAAAGATCTTTTTGTAAGGTTACCCATTTAATTCCTTATAAGTTGGACCAACTTTTTGATTTAAGAAACGGTCGGACGGACATTTCGAAACTCATCGGCCGAAATTACTCCTTACAATGATGTCATAAGGATTCATTTAGGTTACTTTTGGAGTTCCGCGCAAATTACTGAGCTTCGTCTTCACAATAAGTCAGAAACGGATTTCTCCGAATGATTGAAAATCAAATTTCTACGTTAGTCAAACAAGAATGGATTTTGTAACAAAACTTCCACCACCACTTGACGTTTTGTTACAAAATTGCGTATACGTAAACTCATTTCCAAATACATTTCACATCTGATGAAAATAAGGGGATGCTCAAAATATCAATTTTCATATTCGGTATTTTATCTAGTCTCGATTATAGTCGTTAACAATTTCCGAGCACAATGGGTTGGTGCACTAAACTGCTTCAGAATTCCAGGTGCAATGTTTTTTTTTATAGTGAATGTTTGAAACACCTATCAATAAAAAATGACGATCCTGAAAAAAAAAATGCCGCTGGCAAACTAGCAACAAACTGTTAGTGGATTCCCACGGCTACCGGCGCCATGTTTCCCCTGTAGAGCTTCTGGATACTTCTATTTATTGTATCAGCATATCAGTATTTTGATAGAACAATAACGGGTCCAACTTACTGTAGACTTCAAATATTAGCTGTTTTATTACAATACATTATATGAGTAGTTACTTACATAGTTCAATTTGTATCTCATATCCCTGATTCGACTTGAATAACAAACAATATTGAAGGACTACAAAATGTATACGTTTTTCCGTAACAGATGTTCTATTAGATGCCTGGCGGCATATGGGGATTAGAATTTCATTTCTGTTCTGATCCTATTATGTGTGGCTTCGTGATCGCTGTTCTGTACAAGCAATAAGATATTGCGTGCAGTTAAAATAACAAAGTAAAACTTATTTGTACAGATAAACGTTTAGTAAACAGATTGCATTATGTTAATTTATTAGTGTCATCATCGCCTAGAAAGGCTTTTGGTAGGCCATACCTAAAGCAATAGGGCCGCATTTGCTGTATAGTTTTTGTACGTAGGAAGACTAAATATATAAATAGATACTAGGCTCGCCTCTGAACAAGCAACGTACTCTGGTGTAGCTTGTTTACTACTGTACAAGGCTGTTACAAAAGATTTGTAACTATAAGGAAAGTTCATGACGTAAAAGTGTTTAAGTCCAGTATACCATGACCTTAGCGGTCATGGTACTTTGAATAAGAAACAAGATATATTTTGGCAGAAACCTGGAGTGAACTTAAACGGGTAAATTCATGAATAAAATATTCAATTCCGAAACCAGCAAAAATCTGTTCATATTCAAAATTGCGTATACGTAAACGCATTTGCAAATACATTTCACATCAGATGAAATAAGGGGTTGCTCATAATATCGATTCTCATATTCGGTCTTAAAAATAAAATAAAAAAGAAACTCTATTTCTCATTCCACAAATGTCCCAATGCTGAGTCACGCCTGATCCTATTATATGGGGAATTAGCCTACTGTGCCACGCTGGCCAGACGGGTTGGCACAGGGGTTTGTTTCAATATTTCCTTTCTTTTGCGGCTAGGATATCAGCCTTGATAATTCCTTTTGGCAGCTCTTACAACACCCTCAGTATGGAATAGGTGGTGACACTATGTAGTCTAAATCCAACATCGCACGTTTTATGAAATATCCAAGAGATGGAGCAAATGTATGATTTGCACAAATAGTGGTAACTGTGCCAGCGAAGGTAAAGCAGCAGGTAAGCAAGGAACTGGACCCACTGGAATCCGGGCTCCTCCATTGAGTTGGGACGAAATACTTGTCTCAAGTAGGATACTTGAAATCTGGCCATACCGCTTGCCGGAATTACTATGCCGTAGTTTCCTATGAAGTTGTTCTATTTGTTTTAGTCTCCTCTTGTGACACCCTCAAAATGAAATGGGTGGTGACATTTTTTTTTGTAATACTTCACACATACTAACACTACACACGATTTATTGGAACAGCATAAAACGTAGTCAACAGTGACAAGTGATATTTACGCTCACTAATTCAGCTAAATCGCAACTGATTGCGAATCTACTCGTACTACAAATTAACGTGGGTCGAGCCGTGATGAAAATCTCCCCGAACGTAGAGAGCACGGGAGCAAATTAGTTCAGTAATTATTGTCTAATCCCTCGGTTTAGTGGCTTCAAGCGAAGAAGGCGAGTTTCTGCTTCTATCCTCAAAGGAGCAAAATCGGTCTAAACATTTTGTGATACTCGGACTTTGATTAATTGAGTTTAGCCGAGCGTTCGGTAACCACAGTCGTATCCCGATAGTCAGTTTAAATTATGTTAATAAAAGTTTTTTTAGAAACACAACACCACTAAACTTTACACAAAATGTTATAACGATCAGCTGAAGATGATGTATTTTTTTATTTGTGAAAGTTGTTTTTGTCTGGATTATTGATTGTAAGATAACTTAAATATCTTACTCTACTCACTCATTAATAATATGCAAATGAAATGCAAATGGGATGAGCCGTTTCGAGGAAAATATACAGCTTGTAACAAAAACGCTATAGCCATATTGAAACGACCCATAATACTGCTAATACCTATATGTAAAGTTTCAGAAAAAACAAAGGTACTTTATTGTCTTAAAATATCGGTCAGCTGGTAACGATAGTGTCACAACTCGAGAAATAAGCCCATTGAAGCCAAGAAACATGGATGGAACTCATATTACTAAGCTTCTAGGATGCGGAGAGTACGTAACATATACTATGTGCATGCAATGCATTGGCAAGAAAGCGAATGAAGTTTCTGGGTGCGGCATATCCGGGCCCAGACCAGTACAGGATTCTATGGTTCATCGCAAAACTCATTGAGAGTGTTCTTGATGATGAGGAACATAAGTAAGAGAGCTATATGGCAGGAGAAACACAAAAGATCCCACAGGTTTGAACTGTATTTGGGACGAATGGCACCAAACCCCTTGATAAGATATAGATAAGATAAGCTTTTAAGATAATAATGACAATAGCTGGTTGGTTGATTTTCAATGAAACCCCAGCTTTGTAGTAAAAATGTTACCAATATTACCAAAAATGTCGATTGTTGCAAACTCATACTTTAACATAGAAAACTCATTTAAAGAACTGCTTCTTTTGACTGAACTCTCACTTTCGATGGCTTTCGGACTGTTATAGCCTGCATAGTGTGAAAATATCACTTCATCGTAGTCATTTCCTGTACTGCTATCATAGTCAAATCTTTGATTAAGATATCAAAGACTTGAATAAATACAACAACATAATACGAGTGCTTTTCTACGGATTAGGGAGTTAGAATAGACAATGTCACCAACCCGCTCTATCCTGAAGATGTCGTAAGAGGTGACTAGGTTTCAAGAGGCAGATCACCTAGCTGAGACAAGAGAAGGAAAACTTAGACGGCCCAGGAACGATCTTTGTGGAGATCCTCGGGGGCACAAAGATAGCCAGTGGACGACCAGTGGACGTCTATTGGCTGACAATGATGATGATGATGAATTTGAAGCAGACTCGACTCAATAGTCGGTAATTTATGGGCTGAAATTAAATAAATAAATAAATATCCTTGGACATTTCACACAACACCATCTCGTCCCAAGCTAAGCAACTTAATGCTTGTATTATGGTAACGAGATGGATGATAAACTACGTATATACATTTTTTTTTGTAAATACATTCATATTATAGATAGAAAACACCCAGACCCGGAACAAATACTTGTAGGTCGTACAAATATTTCATCCGTACGGGGATCGAACCCGCGACATGCTGCGCAGCAGTCGATCGCTCAACCACTGCGCCAACCGTGTTGATGATTACGACTATTTAGTAATTACTAAGATCGCACTCTACTTTGCTGTGGGCAGTCCTGTTTATCCGACAATATCAAGACTCAACAAAGCAGACGCTCTTCAAAGTAACGACCTACTTTCATATTTCAATGAATCCCCGCTTTTGTTTGCAAATGACTTCTTGCTTCGATCTATATTCAGTAGATGAACACTGTACTTCAATTAGGAAAGGAGCCTTTCTTTACCAACCGTACTAAACAGAATGTTGTATTTTATATTGTAGTCGTACTTTGGTTACTTGTTATTTTGCTATTATTGTGTTTTACAATAATTGTATACTGCAACCACTACTCAGTCTATAAATGGTAAATCCGGCCTCATCCAGTCACATGGAGGGTAATTAGCCTACTGTGCCAAGCTAGCCAGACGGGTTGGCTTTTATATAAAAAAAATCATCTCTTGGCGCTAGGTTTTCGTAAATTCGCTAGGCTCTCATAATTTCCCTTTATCGGCTGTTACGACACCCTCAGGATAGATTGGGGTGGTGACTCTATGTATTCTAAATCGTTATTCTGTAAGAACTTTCAAATCATCATCATTCATCATTTCATCATTTCAGCCAAAAGAACAAGAACTTTCAAATAATTGCAGTTATATGTATCTTATTGATATATAATCAAAGTTATTACAATACATAAAATAATAATAATTAATTAAGAAAGGATAAATTTAGACTGCCTTGTAGGTCACCTTTGGATCTCGGGTCCCAGGTTCGATTCCGGGCCGACCCCGGAAATTTCTTTGTGTAAACAAGAGGCACTTGCTCTAAGTCTGGGTGTCATTTAATTTTGTGTTCGTAAATCTCATGTTTGTAAACTGTCCCCGCGATACATGTTATACAGCGCTGAGGTTATAGTATTTAAAAAAAAATGACAGATTTGTTTTTAAACAAAAAACAAACAGGAAAACATGAAATAGATTCTGTACAGCAACAATGCAAACTGCTCCCAATAACAAATGGCTCAGAACCCGAGCTTCGGTAACACAGAACACGGGTACAGGATTTCGTTTCACAGTCCATTGCTTTGTTCCAAAAAAAATATCAACCACGAATTGGAGGTCTGAAAAATAGATATCCATTTTGTGTCGTGTTAGGCCTATGTTCAGCAGTGGACTTCTGTGGCTGATAGATAGATATATAGTTCTCAGAGCCTTATCATCATCAGCTGCTGGGTCGGGCCTCTTCCAATGAAGGAAATTAGCATACTGTGCCAGACGGGTTGCCATAGGGTTTGTATCATGTCTTGTGGCGCCCCAAGCGTGTCGTGTGAGTAGTTTCCGGTGTCCCACCCCCGAGGGGCAGCGGTATGCATATAGAATTTCCCCAGGGGATCTAAAAAAGCTTCCCATGTTTTCCTTCCCTTAAGTTTAGATTGTCTTTTGTTCCTTATAACAGCTCTTACGACACCCTTAGGATGGAATGAGGTGGTGACACTGTGTATTCTAAATCCGCTACCACACGAACAGCTACAGATATAAAGACGCGTATGGCAGTTCTGTGGGCCCAAATAATTGGTGAGCGAATCACTAACGCCAATTAGTGCACTAGTTATTAAATAGCTTGCAATTTTCTTATTCTAAAGTGCCAGACCTCACCGGGACGGGAATTTTGTTGTTGTGAGTAAGTTCTCCGTGTGCTGACCGATTTAGAATACACTGTGTCAGCACCCCATGTCATGCTGAGGGTGTTGTAAGACCAGACAAAAGGTAATAACAAGGCCGATAGCATAGCCATAAAAGTAGGAATCATCATCATCGTTATCATTAAATGATAACGATGATGATTCCTATGAATTATTTAAGATATTTTCTTCAGTTGATCATAGGAATCCCCAAACTCTAGAATTATATCTACCACAGATTTTAACAACGAAACTAGACCTTTATTTGCTCTAACCAGTGCAGCAATCATGATGTTAGAGCAGTGGCATCTAAATTACTAAGGCAATAGACAGGGCGAGAGGCAATTACAAATGTCTGAACGAGTTGTGTGTTGGACAATAAACCGATGCTTTTATTGTTCTGTAAATCGCCTTTCGGTAGCCGGTAAATCGTCATTAAGCTATATCGTCACATGATTTTTATAATGAACTAGCGACTCGCCCCCGCTTCGCACGGTTACAATGATGAACATCTAAATTTATCAGTGTTTCTCTACAATATTATGCATGTATTATACATATAAACATTCCTCTTGAATCACTATCTGTTAAAAAAACCCGCTTCCAATGCCGTTGCGTAGTTTTAAAGTTTTAAGCATACACAGGGACGGACAGACGACAGCCACTTTGTTTTATAACTTAGATAGTCATAGTGATGTAGTGATAGTGATGATGACAGTGATGATGCTTTGTTGGTTGAGGGATTGGATGAGCCGCCTTTGGACCACAGGTCACCGGTTCGATTCCGGGCAAGTGTTTTTGTGTAAACCAAATATGCTTGCTTCGAGTCTGGGTGTCGGTTGTGTTCGTGAATTACATGTTTGTAAACAGCCCAACATTTTATAATGTCCGTGTGGTGAGGCATTTAGAATACATAGTGTCACCACCCCATTCCATCCGGAGGGTGTCGCAAGAAACGACAAAAGGAAATATCAAAGCTGATAACCTAGCCACAAGAGAAGGAAAATGTGATAGGAATCCCAGTGCCCACCCGTCTGGCCAGCGTGGCAGAGTAGTGTAATTACTACATGTAATTGGAAGACGTCCGACTCAGCAGTGGGTCATTTATGGGCTAAATAGTACTAATAGTAAACAGCCCCCGCAATACAGGTTACACATAAAGCAGGGACTTCAAAAAAAAAATAACGGGGCACTTCTTATTGATATGTTTTTGATGGACTCGACCAAATCCAATTGGTTTTGGTTTGAGTACAATAATAACAATTTTCAATGTGAGATACGAACCTGTTCTCACGATTCTGTACTTTACAAACATTTGACTGAATATTTTGTCTGCAGAACACTACGCCAAACTTCACACTGTACGTTTCAAAAGTATTTGAATTCACATCTATTTCAATTAAGCCAATTTTGATCTCCGTGTGATGACCGATTTAGAATACACCATTTTACCAACCCATACTACCCCAAGGGTGTCTTAAGAGGCGACAGAATGAGCGCTAAAGATCACCTAGCCACAAGAGAAGGAAAACTCCCTCCATGAATTTGGAGGAGGCCGGACTCAGTAGTTATTTATGGGCTAAAATTATGGTGATGAAATTTGATTTGATTTTATCACTGTCATCATTAGCCACTTTAGTCCTCTGCTGGACATAAGCATCCTTTAAATTGTTGAAAATCTAATTACCATTTTGACTTTTATTTATTTGACTATATACGACTACCATGAATATTAAAGTAAAAGAATATTATAAATAGGGTAGGTTAATGTTTAAAAAACCTTCTGTTAGATTGTCAGTATTGACTAAATCTTGATTTAGGCCGTATAATATCATTCACGCATTCACCCAATAAAACTGAAAGCATAAAGAACCAAATGGGATGTTGTACTGAAAAATAAATGAGAATATCGCTTAAAATACAACTGTAGTTAAAATAAATTTGATCCAGCTTAGCGCATAGGACTGTGAAATCTAAATTACGAAGCCAATAGACAGTGTGAGAATTGGCAATTACAGCTGTCTGAGCGAATTGTGTTTCGGCCATCCTTTTATTGTTGCTGTGAATACGTGTTTGGCTCGTTCGGCCGATGTCGTCGCGTACTCGAGCAATAAGTTCATGGTGATTTAAAGTTATTGCGCAATGGACAGTGAATGCTCGTGAGTACAAAGGAATTATTTTATTTTATTCTAAATTCCGTCCATGTGGTGACGGATTTATGTCACCACCCCATTCCATCCTGAGGGTGGCGTGACAGCAGACAAAAGGAAATTACAAAGCCGAAAACCAAGCCGTAAGAGAAGAAAAACTCGATATGAGACTCTGTGCCAACCCGTCTGGCCAGCGTGGCACAGTAGGATAATTACCCTCTCTGTTATGAGGGGACCAACTCAGCAGTGGGTCACTTATGGCCTGAATAGTAGGTAGTAGTAGATTCTAAATTGTGATTTGTTCAAGTTACTAACTAGCCCTTGGTTAAATCTAATAGATTAAAATTTTTCTTTTGTTTGTCAAGTCTATAACTATATTATCTGCTTTTATTTAATAGAAATGGGGTGAGTTATTACATCATTGGCCCAATATCTCTATAGTTATGTCAGCCAAAGTTTATAATAAATTTATGTATAAATAAGGCCTCCTCCAAGGATTTCCACGCAAGCCGGTCCTGAGCCGCCGGCGTCCATCGCTTTCCGGCGACCTTAACCAGGTCGTCAGTCCACCTTGTGGGAGGCCTACCAGCACTAAATACGATAAGGGATCTCGATTTAACATTTGTATTGATAAAAATAGTCCTAACATTAATTGCAACCCGATAAAGATACATTTTATAAGATCCCTCCTTTTTGTATATTTTTTAAAATAACTAATGCAGTAATGCAAAAATTATAGCACAATTTATGTTTGTATACAAAAAACTGTTACAGTAAAAATGCATAGAAGCGTTCTGGGAAAAACTCATTTGAAAAAGAAGCTGACATCAAAGTCCTTTAATAATTGGTATCCGCATAAGCGAGGGAGTCTGGTTTGGCGAGAAACGTAATTATATTCCTTTAAACAAAATTGGATGGTCTACCAGCGATAACCTAACTGACACTTACATAGAATGTACAATTCTCAAAGAAGTATTTTGCATTCCACATTATTGGCATCCACAGTGGGGGTATAGAGTTTTGCGACAGCAGTTCCACGTATAATACGTGTTATATTTTGAAGTATTGAATTATGGGAGTGTATCTGATAAATATAATAACCGTCGGTAGCTTAGGTCATCGACCTCGTTGTCGACGGTTTTTCTATTTTTTTTATGTATATTTTTTTAAATAACTATGGTTTTTTCACTTCAGTAGCTCAAACATGTAGGTTTTGCTCACTGAAAACAGTGGTCAAAATGCGATTTTGCCCACTGAGTGAGACAAAGTAACTTTTTAATTCTAATTCGAAACATTGACACTATCTCTTTCCCGCCAATAGAAAAGAGAGAGAGACAAAGACCAAGTGGCCAGTACCAACAGCTCCGATTTTTCTTCTTCTTCTTCATTTAGGTTTTGGCTTCCATCGTGATACCGATGATTTTGCCAATGACAAGTGTGTTGTGTTAGAAATTTCGTGTGATTATGAAAGTTAAATTAATTGGTTATAAGTTGCGTTAGAGTTATGAAGTTAAATGTTAGCAGGTAGCGCTATAGAAAACAATACAAAGCATTAAAGTACAGGTTATAAAAATTAAATTGATAGAGCAATATTATGGGAACTATATTTGACAAACTAGACGTACTTTTAACAGTTCGATTGGATGAAAGGAGTTTGTTATGGGGTTACTCCGATTTTTAATTCGACCTCAAAGACAAACACGTTCGGAATTTCGTACTAACTAAAGAAATTTAGCAAAAATGATAATTATATCTTTTATTGTAATTCATTGAATTTTTAACTTATTGTTGTATTTAAACTAAAATAAGTATTTACTGCTTAAAAAACTGATATTTAACTTAAAAATATTTAATTATAGTTTCAAAAATGTTACGTAATATATTTCATTTCCTATAGTGTTCTCGCTGCTGAAGTGAAAAGTTATGTGTGTTACACGAGAGCAAAATTTTTCGCATCTCGTGCCTTTGAATCCCTCGCAGCACTCAGGAATCAACTTTAGAATCACTCGCTACGCTCGTGATTCAATCATTGATTCCTTCGCTTACTCGGGATTCAATATCAGCACTCGCAGCAAAAAACGACTTTGCTCTCTTGTTGCACAAATAACTATTTAAAGAATATATGAAAAAAAGTATTAAATAAAGAGATATATGTGAAATAATAATATTAACGAACGAATTAAAATAAAGATTTCGAATCGACAAGATATATCCACAATATTCGGATAATGGCTCTTTAATAATAAAACTGAAATGCAGTTTGTTAATCTCGCTAAAAGAAAATACGAAAGCTTTATTGTTGACACGCATTTTATTTTTGTTCCAGTTAAGGTTTGCACATATTTTAATAAAGTTGAAACATTCTGGAATAATCATTCAGGTTTTTTATTTATTGATTCTGAGGCGGTAGGAAGTTTGCCGGGTCAAAATAACAACGCGTGTGGTTTAATCCATGTTGGGTGAAGAACTGTTTCACACAAAACCTAATTTTGTAAATGTAAAAACCTAATAATGTAAAATATGAAGACGATACACCTAAGCAGGACCTTATTTCGCAGCCTTGGCTCAGTCCTCTTCCAACCTTGTCTGTTTGGTGACGAACTTAGAATACAAAGTGTCACAACCCCAATTCCTCTCTGAAGGTGTCATTAGAGTCGGCAGAAGGAGATGACAATGCCTTAAACTAAAGAATAACTTGATACGAAACCCAGCAGGGCTTCGTTTGGCCAGTCGGCCAGCGCACAGTGGGCTATTTACCCTCCATGGGTATGGAGTTGTCGCGATTATTACACATTGAAATTAAACACTTTTTAACAGATTTATCGCGTGTTTATTACTTTAATTAATGCCCGACGTTTCGAATGCTTTGCAGCAGTCGTGGTCGCGGGAGAGACTAGTTGTCTTCAAAAGTACAAAGAAACAGTTAAAATCTACCGCCTATAATTTTGTTTTATTGATAACGCTTAAACGATTTAAATAATAAATTGCTAAAGGTTATTCTACATAGAAGAGAAGCCTAGAAAGCGTAGAAAAATGTTGAATGAAAATGTCTCGCATTATCGATATCATTAGTAATAGCATTAGGTTTCTTTATTCCAGCAAGCCCGCGTCATTAAAAAGCAATCCCATCTTTAAAACAAACGCGAGTAATAAAATCTCCTCCACTTCTTTTCATTAAATTAAAAGCGAAGTGGCGTCTCACTGTAACAGTAAGTACATAAATGTAATGCAGCCAGAGAAAATTAAATAGATAAATTTGTACCGCGTTCTAGGGGCATTTGTCCCGACCGCAACGAGACAATTTTGGAGGAAACAATTACGAGAAGCCGCATCGAATAGAGACGGAATTTCTGCATGGTAGATCTACGGTTATATGTTGACTACATAAAGTTTGCCGCACCGAAAATAAACCCTGAATTGACACACTTAAAGTTTATTTAAATAGTAGCAGTGTTACTATGTTTTAGGGTTTATTATTATTTTTATTATCTGTGACTTGAATGCCCTTGACCAACGCAAGCCTAGTTGCGTGATGGAAACCAACACCAAGATAGAGCTGGCAATTCAAGGAAATGCTCTGTCGGGCTCCGGCTCTCACATACACACGATGAAACACAGTAAAACTGCTTGGCGCCGGACTTAGATGTGAGGGTGGTAGCGTGCTGGGTTGTTTTGACTTTTACAACACGCGTTATTTCCCGGCGTGCGGTGGGGAAGTTTTAAATTCTGCCACATCCCCACACGGGGAAAAATTGCCCGCGGGACGTGCTGCCGTTAGGTACATACCAGCTAAGTGTCACCCATGCTGGGCATGGGCCGCGTAGTCTCTCAAGGCAATTCTAAGGACAGGGAATGCTCTGTCCTTAGAGTTGAATTTGGGAGGCTTAAACTGCCGTGGCGCACGGCTAGGTGCTGGTATATGCATCCTCCACCAGTAGCGGTAGCGGTGTGCAACGTTCCGTATATCTCTCTTTGTGGGGTTGGGCAGCATCCAGAGCATCCCATCAAAGCGAGGGTCCCGCTTAAAAGCGAGCCAACGCTCATCAGGGTCGCGTTTTCCCCAGTGGGGAGCGAATACAGTGTACCTGTTTCGGGCAGTTGAGGGTCACCGTTACTCCGTGTGGTGACGGATTTAGAATACATAGTGTCACCATTCCGTTCCATGCTGAGGGTGTCGTAAGAGCTGACGAAAGGAAATAACGTCTGATAACCTATGACATCCTGTGCCAATTCGTCTGGCCAGCGTGGGCAATTTCCCTCCATGTAACTGGAGGAGGCCCCACTCAGCAGTGGGTCATATATGGGCTGAATAGTAGTAGTTGTTAGTTAAAGTGGCTTCAGAGCTTGCGCTCCCCAATGGGGAACATGAGGGCTGCTTCCCTCTGTTTAATTGGTGGAAACCCCACTCAACAGTGAGTCTGTTATTTGCTTGAGCGATCGACTGCTGCGTAGCATGTCGCGGGTTCGATTCCCGGACGGAAGAAATATTTGTACGACCTACAAGTATTTGTTCCGGGTAGAAAACACCCAGTGTTTTCTATCTATAATATGTATGTATTTACCAAAAAAAAGGTAGGTATTTAAGTAATTTATCATCCATCTCGTTACCATAACACAAGCATTAAGTTGCTTAGCTTGGGACGAGATGGCGTTGTGTGAAATGTCCAATGATATTTATTTATTAACATGAGTTACAGTAATAATAAAAAATCAAATTTAATTTCTTTTACTTAAGTAAAAAGAGTACTTTTTCTTTTATATTCCGAGAAACACTTTTGCATTAAAATATTGCCGCTATTATTGTACTCGAAAGTCATATTTCACAATTTTCAAACATGTGCGCCATTTGTATAGACTGTCAGTAAAATGGATATAGACTGTCGGCACCAAACTGGCTGGATTCATTTTTATTAATATACCTGCTATATTATTTTTATTGTTTGAGTATTTTGAGTAATAATAGCGGAGGAAGACAATAGACCGGCAGTATGGAGGATGGTTTTTGATATTATGTATACGAACTATTCGTAGTGTAACATTAAATTCATAGATGAACAATTTAATACCTATGTATGAACATTCGTTTCCATACACAATAAAAGACTAATACAAAAAAACTAGACTAATACAAAAAAAAATATTACCAAAGACTATACAAATTACTTGCGATTACTTTTTCCGATTCTCTAGCGGCATGTGAGTACCAATTAGGATTTAATTTCAGTATACTGCGTAATGGATTTAACCGATTGTAAATACTGGTATAATTATGCGGCCCGTAGTTTTTTAATAAAAAAACTAATGCACGCGGTGATATACGTTTAACGTTTCCTACATTATCATTTATTTATATTTTCTCTCATCAATCAAAGAGTTTGTTTAAACTTATTATCCTGTCAACTTCTCAAACTGTTTTATTCCAAAATTTCACTACTTTTATTACTTTGGCAGAGGCCTTCCAAATAGAACCTCGTGAAGAAAATAGTCCCTCTGTTTTATCTGTTAAGAAAAAAATATTGGTGTGTGGGAGTAAATCGAAGGAAGCCTCAATAAAATGTAATCAGGTCAATATATATAATCTACATGCTTTAGTATGTTACAGTTTCGGTACTGAAATTATGTCGTATCCTTAACTCCAAGCAGTGTGTGAAACAAAGAACCGCTCTATAGGAAACAGAATTGGCAGTAGTATCATTTCTTTTAAGACTCAAGTGGCACCCGGGAAAGGATAGGAAAACAGACTCCTTGTCCAAACAACTTGACCTAGTTGCAGTGGTTTATGTTATAACTATGCGAAAATTAGTAGATTATATTTTATCTACTTCTACTACTACTCAGTCCATACATGCCCCACGGCTGAGTACATGGAGGGTAGTTAGCCTGCTGTACCACGCTGGCCAGACGTGTTGGCCCAGGGTTTCGTTTAAGTTTTCGCTTATGTCAGGTCCTACAACACCCTCAAGATGGAATGGAGTGGTGAAACTCTGTATACTATATCCGTCACCACATGGATGCAGTGGTAGGTTTAATTAGTACATTTAATTTACCACGAAGTAGATCTATTGGGTAAAGCGTCCTGTTTCGAAAGCGTCGTTTTTTCGGCCACAATCCGACCGCAGCGCACTCTGGTCGGTCGTTTAGCAAAATGACGGACGGACCTTTTTTATCTCGCCCAACCGCAATTTGTTGCCGACGATCTCCACTGGCGATACACGGCTAGGCTCCGTACACGAATACATTTAAAATTCGGAACCCATAAATATTTAGACATTCAACGTTGCTGAGTTAGGATGGAACTTTTGACATATGTTTATTCTAAGGTATTATTTAATGGCCTCTGCATTCTTCTTGCTCTATCTCTTATCTATCTTCTACCAGCCGGGAGCGAAATTAGACTATTGCACCACGCTAGTCAGATGAGTTGGTACATAGTTTTTGTTTTAAGTTTTTCTTCTCTTGCCTAGCCAGGTTAGCGGCCTTGTCATTTCATTTTATCAGCAGCGTGTCATAAGCTTAGGGTGGAATGGGGTGGTGACACTATGTATTCTAAATCCGATACCACACTGACTATTCTGGCTGGTCATAGGCCTCCCATAAAGAGCTCCATAGCGTCACGTCTTCAGCTTGCCGCATCCAGTTGCTGCACACTCACCATCTAACAGAGGGCCGTCCTACACTACGCTTACCGATTCGCAGTTTCAGTTCTTAGTTCTTCTATCAGCCATCCCACTGCCCTTTTAGTTTGCTAATTCTTTCAGCTGTGTTGGTGACACTCTGAGCTATTTCGGTGACTGAGCTATGTCGGATATTAACACAAACCAGAAAATTACCACAAACCAGCATTATTTCATAAACGTCAGCAAAAACAAATGAAAAATATATTAAACATGCAAAAGTATGTAATAATAGTAACAAGACTTTTTCATATAGTTCATGAAAGGGTGAGAAATATTTTTAGTAAGTCTTTTCCAACAATGGGACCAGCCTGCGTTGTCACAAGTTTCTCTTCGCTCAACTTTTTCAATTCATGTCATGTTTCATATTATTTCGTGCGAAAGAAAGCCGATCTTTTGACTTAACAAAGAAATTGTTCGAAGCTCGAAGTTACCCGTCACGGTATCGAGTGAAGGGGAGAGCTTCAATAAAATAAAAGTTTTCTCCTTGTATACTTACTTATTTTTTGCAACTCATAAGCTTTGTAAGTTGGGAAATTACTGGCGTGCTAACTTAGTTGCGATATTGTTCGAATTAAAGGCTATTCAGATATCCGGACGCCATTTTTTTAATATAGGGATTAGAAACATATATTAGACCACTGAATTCAAACAATTGCCTAGAAAAATGTAAGGTGCATACGATAAATGCTATTTTGCTTTTTTTTAAATACAAACGAATAATTTATTAACGATTATTATGCGTATTATTATCGAATAACAGATTTAGAATACATAGTGCCGACAAAAGAAAACGATAAGGCCGAAATCTTAGCCGCAAGAGAAGGAAATCGTGATACGATACCCTATGCCAAGGCGTCTAGTAATAATATACAGGGTGGTCAAAAAGTCGTGGATCAAACGAAACCAGCGGTTAGATGGGGCCATCAGCAGCAAAAAATTGTTCTACGTGAGGTCCTTAGGGTCAATCCCTGCGGAGTTACAATAGATTTTGTGTTTTTATGAGAAATTGTCTTTTTTTTACAAAAACTTCATAAAATTAGAAAAATCTACACCCTGTATCTTTTTTATAATTTTCACTAGATTGGTACTGATGAGTCCTTTCGTTAGACATACTATTTATGGTAGTTTATTGGGTGTGTTGAAGATAATATTGAGTTTTACGAAAGCAATAATTCTTAAATCAAAACTTGTTACTTACTTCGGACCCCACTGTGAAAAAAAAATACTCTACAGAAAAGTGCCACTGCATCACAATTTTTGGCGCATTTAATAGGGATTCTAAAAAGGTATTACACATGGCTATGCGTGGCTTCGATATCTCTCAAGGACGATCATTCGTAGCAAGGCCAGAGTTAATTCATACATAAAACTCGGTTAGGCCTACTAACCTAACCTTACCTAAGCGTGATCGTTTTCTGGACTACAGGGTCTTTATCGTCGTTTCAGCCCATAAATGACCCACTACTGAGTCGGGCCTCCTCTGAGTTCATGGAAGGACATTAGCCTACTGTGCCACGCTGGCAAGACGGGTTGGCACAGGGTTTGCTGACCCGGTAAGACTCCCTCCATGTACGAATTATGTACGCGCATAAAGAATACAATTCTAATAAATTGTCCGTGTGGTGTCACCAACCCATCCCATATTGACGGTGTCGTAAGAAGCGACTAAAAGAACGCATTAGGCAGATCACCTAGCCGCAACAGAAGGAAAACTTGAAGCAAACCCTGTGTCAACCCGTCTTGGCTGCGTGGCACAGTAGGCTAATTTCCCAACATGAACATAGAGGAGGCCCGACTCAGTAGTGGGTCATTTATGGGCTGAAACGACGATAAAGACCCTGTAGTCCGGAAAACGATCACGCTTAGGTAAGGTTAGGTTAGTAGGCCTAACCGAGTTTTATGTATGAATTAACTCTGGCCTTGCTACGAATGATCGTCCTTGAGAGATATCGAAGCCACGCATAGCCATGTGTAATACCTTTTTAGAATCCCTATTAAATGCGCCAAAAATTGTGATACAGTGGCACTTTTCTGTAGAGTATTTTTTTTTCACAGTGGGGTCCGAAGTAAGTAACAAGTTTTGATTTAAGAATTATTGCTTTCGTAAAACTTAATATTATCTTCAACACACCCAATAAACTACCATAAATAGCATGTCTAACGAAAGGTCTTGTCAGTGCCAATCTAGTAAAAATTATAAAAAAGATACAGGGCGTAGAGTTTTTCGAATTTTATCAAGTTTTTGTAAAAAAAGACAATTTCTCATAAAAACACAAAATCAATTGTAACTCCGCAGGGGTTGACCCTAAGGACCTCACGTAGAAAAATTTTTTGCTGCTGATGGCGCCATCTAACCGCTGGTTTCGTTTGATCCACGACTTTATGACCACCCTGTATATAGGACTTCGTCTCAAGATTTCCTTCTCTCGTGGTTAGGTTAACAGCCTTGTTATTTCCTTTCGTCGGTTCTTAAGACAATAGGGACCCTAGGTATGAAATAGGTTGGTGACTCTATGTTTCCTAAATCTGTCATCGCACGGAGTAATTAACTTGAATGAAAACTGACAAACCCGTAGCGGGCAGGTAAACAAAGAGTAACGAGTTTTGCCTTTTGCTGAAAATATGCATATACATATGTTACTGCTAGTCCTACCGGTTGACGACGCTCGGTCGGGGTTGGAAGGTAGGTTTATTTTCCCAAACCTTTTTATATTTCTGTTCGGAAAAAGTGTCTGGTTCAGCAGAATAAAACAGTTTTGAAGTTAATTGACTTGTTTCTACGCTTCAAAGCTATATTTTTTGTGTATTATTTAGTACTTAGTCCTACTTAACAACTAATATTATAAACGCGAAAGTTTGTTAGAATGTATGGATGTATGTTTGTTACTCTTTCACGCAAAAAATACCGATTGGACTTTGATGCAGCTTTACAATAAAATAGCTTATACATCAGAATAACACTTAGGCTGCTCTATTTATAGATATAGTGTGAATGATTCTAAATGGGATGTGTGATAATTATGAACTTATTTTTTCCCCCTTTTGTTTATTGTAATTATTGTTCCCATAATTATGAAAGTATAAAAATGAATGGGAACGTTGGAAGGGGCTGGCCAAGAAGGACATTCCATTACCAAATAGGTGATGTCTAAAGAAAGGGCATGAAGAGCTTGATGAAAGTGGAAGCAGCGAAAATTGTGAGCCAGGATCGTAGCAAGTGGAAGCATGTGATCTCTGCCTATCCCTTCGGGAAAACGGCGTGACTTTATGCATGTACGTATGTATAAAAATATGCATAAGGTGACTGTATGAAGGAATCACATGATGTAAGAAGGAAGACCATCTTTTCTTCAATTATTTACAGCATAATGATTTCTTAGGTTTTCGCGATTGTTACACATTGAAATAAAACATATCGCGTGTATATTTATGCGTAATAATGTAATATACACGCGATAAATCCGTTAAAAAGTGTTTTATTTCAATAGTTACAGCATCTAAGATTCTGCTTAAAATAATATATTTATGAATATAGAACAAATGGTATGTGCCATCAATCGCTCAGTTTCTAACCTTTTATTGTAGAGGTCGCTAGTAGAATTTGACAGATACATTTCAATTTGTAAATGTGGGTAAATGTAACAATAAGTTAACGGTATTCCACCGGCGTGTTAGTTTAAAGAGTATTCCCGTTCTTCTACTCCGAGCGTGGTTGAGTAAGAACGTATTTCGATCTCCTAATCAGTTAACTTTAAGCTGCAAGATGCTCTGCAGATGGTGCGATGTAGTAAGGAAACGTTCTTCTTTTCCATGTGGTGACGGATTCAGATTACATTGTGTCACCACCCCATTTCATCCTAAGGGTGTCGTAAGAGTCGACAATAGGAAATCACAAGGTTGAAAACCTAACCGCAAAAGAAGGAAAACTTGATACTTAACCCTGTGCCAACCCGTCTGGCCAGCGTGCCATGCTAGGCTAATTACCCTTTATGTAACTGGAGGAAGCCCGACTCAACAGTGGATCATTTATGGGCTGAGTAGCAGTAGTCGTGTCAGCCCATAAATGACCCACTACTGGGTCGAGCCTCCTCCAAATTCACGGAGGGAAATTAGCCTACTGTCAGCCCACGCTGCCAAGACGGGTTGGCACAGGGTTTGTATAAAGTTTTCCTTCTCATACGGCTAGGTGATCTGCGTCTTACGATCCTTTAGTCGCCTCTTACGACACTTTCAGGATAGTGGGGGGTTGGTGACATTGTATATTCTAAATCCGTCACCACATGGACAAATATGGTATTATATAAATCTATATATTGTGACCAATATTAAGGGCCTCCGCGCATTAGGCGGCCAGGCCGCGCAGCCAAGTCGCTGCGGCAAACTAATTCTTCCACAATGTATGTAGATGCGCGCATTAGGTGGCCAGGCCGCGCGGCCAACGAAATTCATCGCGACACATGTTGCGGGCAATGGGCCGCCGCGGCCAATCCGCGCATTATGGGGCCAGGCCGCCTAATGCGCGGGGGCTCTAATTATAGATATATCATCATTATCATTACATAGTATAAAACAAAGTCGCTGTCGTCTGTCCGTCCCTATGTATGCTTAAATCTTTAAAACTACTCAACGGATTTTGAAGCGGTTTTTTTAAATAGATAGAGTGATTCAAGAGGAAGGTTTATATGTATAATAAATGCATTAATGCATCCGTGCGAAGCCGGGCCGGGTTGCTAGTAATAAAATAAAAAATATTTTGCATAATGTATGCATAACTTATTTTAAATACATTTGCGATTATTATATATACTAATGTAGACTCATTGCAGATTCTGTGTTTCGCTCGTTTGTAATGTAAATTTACCTTTCCTTAGTGAGTCCGGGGCAGAACTTGGCCAGCAGACGAAGGGCCCGCGTACTCGTGTCTGTTTGCTATTAAGTTTTAATTAAAGTATCGAAATTGTGAGTTGAGGAAATAATTAACTTTCAAAGACTTGACACTTAATTAAAGACCGCCATGATATCTCTACTCTACTCAGCCCATAAATGACCCACTGCTGAGTCGGGCCATCACAGAGAGGGTTATTCGCTTACTGTTCCACGCTGGCAAGACGGGTTGACACACTTAGTTGTCAAAAAAAACTCAGTAGTTTTTGGGTAGAAACGATGTTGAATGACGCTCATTACCACTCCTAAGCTATCGCATTGACTAGAACGTTAAAAGGCGACTGCTATCACGACAAACTAAGTGTGGGTATATCTTGTACGAGTCAGATATTACTTCGTGTAAAACCTTTACATTGTAATTATTATGTAGGTGGTTCGAAACGATCAAGCTTTAAACGTAAAACCTCAAATTTCCAGAGCAACAATTTCTTGCATGTGTTGCAACTTATTAGTTGCAGGTTGTTAGGTGGTGTAACTAACACCTTTTAAACTCTTTTTACATTGTTTTGAGACTATCCCAGGAACATCTTATAATATCTTTCGTTTTTATGACCTATTGCGTTTAAAGTTACTACATTATATTTTGTTTTATACAGTGTAAACCAAGTAGTACTTCTGATGTAAATACTGCAAAATTTTACTGTTTTTTACAATGTTGGTCACCATCTAATGTCGCACAATAAGCACAGAAACCCTAGGACATCTTGTGGAACTCAGGATGAAAACCATAACTATTTGTCAGAAATCTTCGGAATCTCCCTCATTCTTATAGAAAAAAAAATATTATACACAAGACTGCATCTTATCCCATAGGTAAATAATATCCACAGAGGTCTACTGCCGAACATAAGCCTCCCCTTTAGATTTCCACAACGCACAATCTCGTGCAGACCGCATACACTGACACCCAGCGACCTTCAAGGTCGTCCGTCCACCTAGTCGGGGGTCTTCCCGCGCTTCTTTTTCCCATACGTGGACGCCACTGCTTTTATGCCCCAACAGCCATCCATTCTTCGGGCTACGTGGCCTGCCCATTGCCACTTCAACTGTGCAATCCTTCTAGCTATGTCGGTCGCTTTGGTTCTTTTACGGATTTCCTCATTTCTGATTATATCACGTAGAGTAAGTCCAAGCATAGCTCTCTCCATTGCACATTGAGTGACTCTCAGCCACCTAATAAGCCCCATTGTGAACGCCCACGTCTCGTTAGCGCTAACAACACGCACTGTTCGAAGACTTCAAAAAAAGACATCGCGGTAAAAAAAACTAACTAAAATTATAGTTGTACTCGATTTTTGATTCAAAACTATTTAGTTTCTAAACAGTTGGTACCTAGAGAGCTCTTAGAACAGTCTTAAATATATTTCTCGTATTTCCCAAGGCGATAAGAACTTTAGCCAACACAGAATGTCGAGAATAAAAATACGAGATGTAGTCACCTATCGCACAAAGATGTCAAGAAGTGAGAAATATATTGTTGATCGCTTTAGAACGTTACGTTCGTAAATCCACAAAGCAGATTTTTATGAAATACTTGCTTGAGAAAATCATATTGTAACGTTAAATAATATTCGATTAATTAGTTGGAATTCATCATTATCATTTCAGCCTAAGAAGTCCTCTGAGATTTCCACAAAGGCCGCTCGCATCCATGGAATTCCGGTAACCTTAACTAGATCGTCAATAGGCTCACCTTGTGGATGGACTACCAGCAGTGTACTTTCCACTCGAGGACATTTTAGTTGGTTGTAATGCCACTAGTTGGTATTTCAATCAATTTATTATTACCAACTAACTACTACCACCACCTAATTTTAAGTGTTTTATTTATCAATGTGGTGATGGATTTAGAATACACAGTGTTACCACCCCATACCATTCTGAGGGTGTCGTAAGAGCCAACAAAGGGTTGGTGGGTCGGGCAAGTGTCTTTGTCTAAACCAGAGGCACTTGCTCTGAGTCTGGGTGTCATTTGTGTTCGTAAATTTCATGTTTGTAAACTGCCCCATACCTACTACGTTTCGTTTCGTTAGGGTTTCGTTTAAAATATATATATATAGTTTTATTCTCAATTTCACCACAGACTTCACTATCACTACATAGTATAAAACAAAGTCGCATTCTTCTGTCCGTCCCTATGTATGCATAAATCTTTAAAACTACGCAACGGATATTGAAGCGGTTTTTTTAATAGATAGAGGGATTTAAGGGGAAGGTTTATATGTATAACCCACCCCCGCTTTGCACGGGCGAAGCCGGGGCGGGCCACTTGTTAAATATAAACTAAAGAATTTATATCCATGTGTCTTATTTCCCAAACTTTTAATTATTATTTATCACGTGTATTTTACATTCCTAAATTCTTGATGTTTCTAATGCTTTGCAACTGTCGTAGTCACAGGAGAGACTATATGACAGTTGTATTTATTGAATATTGTGAAATACGCGATAAATCCCTTATAACGTATAAAATATCAATGTGTAATAATCGCGAACACCTAAGACATCTGATTTATAATATAGTCATATGATCTCCTGTTAATGCAAGTGTATAACAATAACATCGACAATCCATAGTATGTTTAATATGTGTATTCCCTTTGTACTTTCAAGGACTTGTTATGCGTTATCAAAACGCAGCACTCCCGCGCTCTTCACTGGAAGACAGGATGAATGAAAAGCTCTTTCATCGCGTACTCTTTGTCTATCCCGAAATTCATGTAAGCTGTCACGAGGGAGGCTTGGCATGACGTCACAATAAACTGCCGTACACTCGCTTGCAGCACAAGGAAAAAGGGAGCGCTTTTTATATTCGTTTTATTTGTAGTCGTGATGTGTAATCTCGGTTAGCTGGTGATATGAGGGTACTAGCAAGTTTGATCGTGGGTACGCGTATTTTGCTATGGCTGTTGGATAACGTACTTTAAAGGGTCAGCCACAGACCAACGCTTGTTTTAAAATTGGCCTCATATTAACGTCGTACTGAAACTCCGTGTAGTAACAACTAAGTGAACAGAAGAGGCAGATTACCTAGCCACAAGAGAAGGAAAACTTACAAACCCTGTGCCAACCCGTCTTGCTAGCGTGACACAGAAGCCTATTTCCCTCCATTCATTTGGAGGAGGCCCGACTGAGTAGTGGGTCATCCATGGGCTGAAACGACGACTGAATTGCAGGGCTTTTTATAACAAAAGGATCGACAGTTCTAGCAATAGAGATAATATGTGCAAAAAATCCGGAATAAATAAGTATTTTTTATGTTGATCACCAGCTAACGTTGAAGTAATTGCCATAACCAAAGCAATTAATGCGTTCACCCCGATACATGTCATATTGTATACCACATATATACAAAGCTCGTGGGATAATATTCACGATAAATAGAGAGTTCATTTCGGATGAAATACATACATATTTAGTGATTAAAAATTGGATAGCAAAAATGCCTGCTGGATCCTCATACTTAAAAAATAGAAAACAATAGTTAGGTTAGTGAGCGAGTGACAGATTTAGAAAACACAGTGTCACCACCCCATTCCAGGCCGAGGGTGTCGTAAGAGCCGTCAAGAGGAAATTACGAGGTTTCGGCCTAACCTAGCCGCAAGAGAAAGAAAACTTGAAACGAAACCCTGTGCCAACCCGTCTGGCCAGCGTGGCACAGTAGGCTAATTACCCTCCCTGTGGGTCATTTATGGGCTGAGTAGTAGTAGTGGTGATCGATTTGTGCGTCCGCAGGGAACGATATCAATAAAACAAAATTAAAGGCGCCAGAATTAACTATTTATTTGTACTTTTAAAGACACCTGTGATTACGGCTGCAAAGCATTCGAAACGTCGCGAATTAAATGATGTAATACACGCGATTAATCCGTTAAAAGGTACCTGTTGTAGGAGCTGACAAAAGGAAAGGTCAATAAGGCCGTAAAACAACGTGTCACCAACCCATACTATCCCGAGGGTGTCGTAAGAGGCGACTAAGTGAACAGAAGAGGCAGATTACCTAGCCGCAAGAGAAGGAAAACTTTATACAACCCCTATGCCAACCCGTCTGGCCAGCGTGGCATAATAGGTTAATTACCCACCACGTAGCTGGAGGAGGCCCGACTCAAGAGTGGTCATTTATAGGCTGAGAAGTATTCTGATGTGTAAGCTACATTATCGTAATGTTTCATCAAAATCCATTTAGTAGTTTTTGCGTGAAAGAGTAACAGACACATCCATACATTCTTTTATGGTAGGATAATAGCCGTCGTTACCTAGGTTACTTAAAGATAAGTTGTGAAAATACCGTTTTTATGCAGGTTCCTGACCATTGGTGACTACGGAACCAAGCGCTAGTTAATAAGAACTTGGTACCTAGCTAATTTATCTAGTTCAAGCAACTCGAAGTAACTGATCTAGAGAATGGTGCAGAATAAATGAAAGTGCTCAGCTGCCGCCGGCAAACTGAGTACAAGAAGAATACCCAACATGATTAATTACGTAGTAAAATAAGAGGAATAATTTCCTTAAAGCACAGCGGACACTAAATTAAGTTGTTATAAAATTACTTTGTCCGTGTAGTGACGGATTTACAATACATAGTGGCACCACACCGTTCTATCCTGATGCCACTCACATTCGCACGAATACCGCGAAGTTTTTGCCGCATTCGTGCTTTTCCAAGCTGTGTCGGTTTTTAACGCACATCAAAGCGCGCAGTCCCACACATTCGTGTGACCAGTTGCGCCCACGATTGCGAAGGTAACCGACGTTTCGCCATTTTCATAGTTCGTGACGTCTACTGTGTAGCGTACCTTCATCATGGATTGGAACAACACTAAGATGATGCACAATGAATATGGGATCCTCAAATGAAAACCTATAAAAACGGAATGGCCGTTAATGACGCCTGGGAAAGAATTAAAATTATTTTTTTTCTTCAATGTTCTATTTGCGAATTAAAAAAGAAGATAAATTCTCTAATGGCCGCTTATACTTAAAAAAAATAATGATTCATAAGACATTCGTAAACATGTGTAGGAGGAAGCGCAAACAGGTTTGCGCAAATTGAGTATGCGAACCCATTCGCATAGCCGCTAAGTTTGCGAATGAATGTGACGGCCCTTCACATGCGCGCAAACATTCGTACAATGTACGAATGTTTGCGCGCATGTCACCCCCGTGAGGGAATGACAAGGCCGATAACCTAGCAAGACAAGGAAATCTTGAAACAAAACATATCATGGCATAGTAGGCTAATTACCGTCCATATAATTAGAGCCAGACTCAACAGTGGATCATTTATTGGCTGAGTATAGTAGTAGTATCGAATATTGAACTGATCATTGTTTGATTTTCATTATATAACCTTAATTTTTTATAACTCTAAGGTGTAAATTAGACCATCAATCAACTGGCTTATACGCGTTGCGTTAACGTGTTGCGTGTTTCTCTCATCTGGCGAACTTGCTCTCACTATGCTGCTTATTGCTTTTTGTAAGACTAATCATTGGAAAAAAGCAACTACAGAGTTTCTTGCCGGCTCTTCTCTGTAGAGCAGCATTCCGAACCAGTGGTAGTTTCAGCATGAATTTGGGTGGACGCAAGGGTTGTGGGAGAGGAAAAGAGATGGATGGATTGTAAGAATGAGGAATTGTGTATGAAAGGTAGTTATGACGACTGATAGGTGTGTATTGAGATGGATGGTGTATATAATATTAAATGTAACGATTTATAAGACTTCTGTGATAAAACCTACGTAAATAAAGTTCCTTTTGAGTTTGAGTATAAATTATCTATTTTACAATTAGATTTTTCTATTTGCTTTCATAATTCGACTTAGTCATATTATTATTTCTTAGCGCATTTACGTGACAAATTATATGATTGGGTTGAATCAGACTCGTATTTAAATATTGATATTGACTCGATTTATCAGTGAACTACGACGAGGTGTTTTTCCCTTCATTAACTACGGAGAAACCAGACACATGTAAATATTTTTTACATTCTCCACTATCTCGCTACGTACTTTCCTACAAAATTGCGAAGTTTGGCAACGTCGCAAAAGTAAAGATTTGTTATACAGGTGTCCATTTTTAAAATAAGTTAATTGTGATCGTAACTATTCAGTTTTGGATCACATATTCAAGGACTTTTTGTAGAATTAGTATTTATAGAATATAAAACTAGAGTTATGGGGTATCAAAAACAACACGTTGTATACAAAGCCAGAATGCAAGAGTGTGAAACTACTTGCGTATAGATTGGAGTCACCTTTTTACGAAGAGTTTTCAATTTGTACAGTACTACGTAAATACTCGCGTATACTTCGTAGCAACCTAATTAACTAGCGTGTTCCATAAATATAATGTAAGTCCGTGGTAATTAATATCTTAAAACATTGCATCAACTTTTAGCACGTGTTTTTTTTAAAAGGCGCGTTTTACATTTTGTACATAATCTATTCAAAATACATTTTGTTTAGTTTTTTTTATTTAGATGTGATAGTTTTAGCCTACGTCTTATTTATATATTTACACCGTTTCATTTGTCGTTTGAATATTTTGCATATCATAGTGTGCGTAGTTCTTTATAGGTAATACCAAAGTGACTCCGTTCCAGGAGTACGCGCCAGCACGTACAAAGTTTTCTTTTGTGTTCCGCTGCATTTTACCGTAGGCCTCGTCTCTGCTCTGTGAGGATGAATGCTTCCTTAACTAGGAAAAAAATGCTCAGACAATACTCATTTAAAGAGTCTTATATATTTATATATACTTATATGCTCCGTGTGGTGACGGATTTAGAATACACAATCTCACCACCATTCCATCATGTGGGTGTCGTAAGAGCCGACAAAAGGGAATGACAAGGCCGCTAGCTATAAAAGAAGGAAAATTTGAAACGATACCCTGTTCCAACCCGTTTGGCCAGCGTGGCACAGTAGGCTAATTACCCTCCATGTAACTGGAGGAGGCCCGACTCAGCAGTGAGTCATATACAGATTGATTTTTGGACCACCTGTCATGTTTAAATAGGTGGTTCAGACCATGATAGTAAACAACTTTCCAAAAGAATCATGGGTCGAAAAGTGAAAAAAAAAATTCAACCCTGCCATAGATAACTGCTGGATCACGTGGTCGATTTCCTATGGAAGGTCTGAATTTTGTTTTCTCTTATCGACCCGTTTTTTTTGGGAAAGTTGTTTACTTTCATGGTCTGAACCACCTATTTTTAATTTGGCGGGTGGTCAAAAAATCACTCTGTATTGGCTGAGTAGTAGTAGTCGTATGATTTAAATAGCTACCAGTATTTACTCGGAGCGATTGCCGTCTGCATTCCAATCCAGATGTACGACAGAAAAATAAATTGTTGTCCGTTTTTACTCTACTGACTTCGTGTAAAGCGCCTCGTCCACGATAGATTAAAATTACGGAGAGCGACTGTCATAGAGCAATCTATTTTATTATATCGCATTAGCGAGACTACCCTAGCTAATGTGTCGCTACAGTCTACGTAGACAGGCTCGGCTGCTCTCGGAAGGCGTCGTGGACGCAGGTACGAGAGCCAGATAAGCGATGCGAATAGAGAGCTCTCGAATTATCTACATGTCATAGATCAGTCTAGCTATAGTCGTATTTTTGATTACACGTAGTTAACTGACGTTTACTGTTTTTAGATGAATATCTAGTCTACGAGTAGTGTAGTGTACGCAGGCCAAAATGTCACTATGTGAGAGCTACCCTTTGGGTTACCTACACCTTTTGTATAGTCGCTAATAATTCTGTTCTACCATAAAATATGCAATAGCTCAAGAGACTCGAATATAAATTACTAGCGACCCGCCCCAGCTTCGCACGGGTGCAATGATGAACATCTAAATTTATCCATATATTATACATATAAACCTTCCTCTTGAATCACTATATCTAATAAAACAAACCGCGTCAAAATCCGTTGCGTAGTTTTAAAGATTTAAGCATACATAGGGACGGCGACTTTGTTTTATACTATGTAGTGATGCTTTGTCTGATAGCAGAGAGACTGTATTCAATTGTAATTCCTTCCATTAGTTCGCCGATCAATTCAAAAACAGGCAGAGGCACTGGTGGATGGCAGTATTGACTAAATTTTACATGCTCATGTGCTTAGAGTAGCAGTAAAACTAGTATTAGCATAATATGTGTACATCACGCTTTGCTTAGGGAATTCAAATAGGTACACTTCTGTACACAGTATCGATACCGCAAATGTGTACTTCCGCACTACTTAAAGTTGGCTACACCTTGTTTAACTACAGTATCAGTTTCACTAATCGCGTTTCAATCTTGATTCCGTAACGTAGATCACTTCGGGAAACAGAAGCTTCGACGCGTTAAAGATTAAATAATGAAAGGCAACGTGAAATCAAACACTTTTAAGGGAATAATCAAATATACTTTGATTTTATTTCTACCTTCCGAGAAACGGTTAAAACTACGGGTTAAAGATTTTTTATTGAAGACTTTCTTCCTACTTTCTTTGAGGGTTCTACCTAAGAACGAGTTGGTGGGACTTGTCATTCATCCCTACGGGACATTGACTTTTATTCAAATTCACAGAGCAGACAGAGCATGGTTCAATAAACGTAGGATGGCTGGCGACACGAACATAATACTTGCCCACCTTGCCCTTCTGCTGAAGATTTCACGTGTTGTGGTTGCGGGCGATCTTGGTGGTCCAGAATTGGACTAGTCAACTACAGAAGCACTGTACCTACAATGCTTAAGTCACTTATAACAGATGTTGGCCTGTGATGATTATACATTTTCGGATATTAATAGTGTCGATAACCCAGGGAATCATTATTAATAGTGTAGGCATCTTCATACCTATAAAAAATAATAATTGATAAAAATACTGTAGTTATTTTTTTTAATCATCACTTCAATACATTACCAATTCCTTCTTCTTTTCAGCTTACTGCCAACCATAGCTCAGAAGCCTGATGCCTTATAATCCCTAAACTCTTTGTTAATCAGGTCTTCGTATCATTGCAAATTCATTGCTACTTCTTCAGTAATCTACTCTTTAGCAGCTGAGCATTAACAAACTTAGTAAATATCCTAGAGTACGCGTAAAAGCTACATTTGGTTATGTTTTAACCTCATAGTGTAGTCATAAACGGCACAATCACACATATATACAACTTTACAAGCCAAACATTTGTATATAGTAAGAAATCGCTCGCATAAACGCCGTGAAGTAGTCGTGTCGTGTATTTTAGTGGCAACATTTTTTAATTATTTTCCGATCTTAAAGCCAGTTTGAAGTTAAAGGCATAATACAATTTTATTGCTGTCGTTACCATCGTCATTATAATAATTTCAGCCAGAGGAGTCCATTGGTTATAGGGCTCCCCCAAAGATTTCCACAAAAACCGGTCTTGAGTCGCGTATCTATGGATTAGATTCTGACAACCTTAACCAGGTAACCGTGTGGGAGGCCTACCGGCACTTTACCAGCGGTTACCAGATGCTGTCCTTAGATTGCTGGATTATCGGTTCGCTTAAAAAATTGGGCAAGTGTAACCAAAGTAAGTTAAGCCGTTTCTGGCTGTGTCGCAGCCAGCGACAGCGCAACCCTAGTTGGTCACCCCATCTCTACGCACGCTCACTCGACACGACAAGATGGCGAATTTTTTTTCATATTCTAACTATCTACGGTAACTAGCACATCAAGCAACGCAGTAAAATTATTGTGGACCTTACAAATATATATTGGACCAACACTGAAGCCTTTCAATTACACCAGTAACAAGGGGCACACCAATTACAAGCATAGGCCCCAACAGGCTGTATATAAGTACATTTAAAAACAGATGGGGGGGGGGGTAATAACCCCATGTGATTAGAGGAGGCCCGAATCAGTAGTGGGTCATGAATGGGCTCAACAGTATAGTAGCAGTAGACACCATCAGCCCTCACCACAAGAAAAGCCGTTATAACCTTCGAAAAAACCCGCTCAGACGGAATGGTTTTTTTGAAAATTCCTCTCAAATAAACATTATTTTTCATGTGGTGATGTGGTTTTATAATATATAGTGTCCCCACCCCACTCCATCCTGAGGGTGTCTTAAGAGCCGACACAAGGAAATGACGAGGCTGATAATCTAGCCACAAGAGAAAGAAAACTTGATACGAAACCATTTTTTTTGGTTTCGCTGGGGAATGCTTTATACATACCGCCGCCCCTCGGAGGTGGTAAACTACTTGTCTACCCACTAAAATCCTCACTCGACACGCTTGAGTCCGTGGACTTGGGACGACTGGGGTCACTGAAAAGTCTCTGAAACGTTGGGATTAAAATAAAAAAACACGATGAGAACCGTCAAGAAATAATTTCCCGCAATGTGCAAAGATCGTAAAACCTAATAAATACATCATAAAAGTTTCCATATCCGAAAATCGTCACACGTCGACGATTAATTTACGAATTTCAATAATTATAAATGAGACGTCAAAGCATCGCCGGGGAAAACCCGCTGTAATTTAATTTAATTAACGGTACGAATGCACGAATTGTGAAGCCCCGTGTCCTCGTGGCTTCGCTAATTACGCGTGTGTGCAGATTTACATATTTTCTAATCAACGCTTTATGCTCAACATGTTTGTGTAGCTCTTCCAGCAAAGTTGGCATTGTTTTCAAGAGTGTGTTTTGTTTTTACAAACGGTAACTAAAATCGTTTTAACAAATAAATGTTAGGACTTTTAATAGATTAATCAAGTATACTTTGTTTTGATTTCTGCCTTCCAGGAAACTGTTAAAACAACGGGGAATGGATGTTTTGTTGATAACTTTCTTAAGGGTTCTACTGAAGTACGAGTTGGTACCACGTGTCAATCACCCCGATGGGATATTTAAGTTTAATTAAATTTCTAAATAAACTATTTAAACTTCTAGTTTATTAATTTATTTTAATTGATTAAACTTGCACCTTGCCCTTTTGCTACAGATTTCACGTGTTTTATTTTCACAAGATCGCCCGCATGTTAAAAAGCCCAAAAAAACCTTACGGATTCAAATTAAGGTTGGTATTCATTTAAGTTCAATTTTGTTTCTGTCTGTTTTAAGGTCTAAATTTGTACGTCTACATTCGTAAGTCAGATTACGTTTTTTGTTAAAACGTTTTTATTTTTAATTCAAATAAATGTAAACTTTGTAGAGGAGTCAAATAACAACAAGAGCTTAAAAAAGGGTTCACGGATTTCAAGTTTCAATGCAACATACTGAACCGATGTTGATAATTGCTATGAAACCAGCACCATTCAAATTAAAGAAAAAGAAGAGAAATGGAATTCTTCAAATCGCTCAATTCATGAAGAAGTAACGTGGTAACAAATATTAAAAAAATATACAACTCAATTGAGAAACTCCTCCTTTTGAAGCCGGTTAAAAAACATTATTCTTTTATTTCGGGTTTTAATCATAAAATGAATTTACAGGATTGATTTACTATGCAGTTTGAGACTATTAATTGAGACAATGTTTATTTTTTATAAAAACGAAACCACTGACTGTTTTTCTTGCGATCGAGTGTACAGAGCAGACGTGTGCCTGATTTTTATTTAAAATTTATAAACAAATAACAAAGTAATTTAAGTTCTCAATTCATATAAATTACGTGCAAATTCCGGTGTTACTGATTTAGACTTTTATCCACTACCACCACACATAGACCACTGTGGTAACAGCTCTTCACCCCCTTGGGGGAACGAGACGGACTGCGACACAACGATAATTCATCTTGCTTGCACACCGTAGTGGCAGCGCTGGCGCACAAAAAAATAAGTAAGCATAATTTAATTAACAATAATGAATACCGATCCACCGCAGGAGGCACCTATTACATGTTCGGATAGCAATGGAGACTCGTTGGCAACCACTTGCTATACGGAAAGATCGGATAAAATTGGTGGTTCCCAACCTGACCTAAGAAGGGCTGCCGAAAGGGAAGTGCACCCTGATTCCCTTCAACATCATATCACCTTTCGTCAAAAACGGAAACAACCGGATGATGATCTGTCATTAAAATTTGAAAATTTTCAAGTCTACATGAAATCGCTACTAACAGATATGGCCAAATCACAAGCCGAAAACTTAAAGAGAATATCACAGGACGTCAGCGCAATAAAAGATCAAATAAATCAGATCAAAGCCACAACCGATCATTTATCGACAGAACAGACAAATATTAAAATGCAGTTAGCTAATATTCTGGGATTCAAGCTACAGATAGAACAAAAAGTCGATCAAATTGAAAATGACATCACAGTCTTAAAATTAAATAATACTCCCCAAAACTGTACTTTATTAAGTTACGAGGACTTCATGTTAGAGTCTAACCAGCGATCTCTTAGAGGAAAAAATATAATTATCCAGGGCATAAGCGAAATACATTCATCTAATATCGAAGAGAGGCGCAACCATGATGCCACTGAGGTCACCAAATTAGTTCGTATGGCTGTTCCAGATTGCATAAAGCCAAATAAAATAATCAGACTCGGAAAATACTGCCCAAGCCGATCAAGACCAATAAAAGCCATTTTCCCAACGTCTGATGCAGCCATATCGATCCTACGAAACAAATCTCAAATTAAACCAGAAATCTATAAAATCTACTCCGACGAGACTCCTGCGCAACAAAAATACAGGTTAAATTTAAAAAGCGAACTGAAGCGTCGGCAAGATGAAGGAGAGAAGAACATTACTATAAAATACATACATGGTATACCAAAAATTACAAACATCACGACAAAAAACTAATTGCTCCCGACGCCGTTACTCCATCTGATAGTAAGATCACCCACGATATCAGTGATTCATACCAAATTTTGATAAAAAACCATAAATCACTAAAGTTTCTGTATGCAAACGCACGAAGTATAGTGAAGCCTGGAAAATTCGACGAATTAAAATGTATTATTCAGTCCATATCTAGTATTATACATGTTATAATATTATCTGAAACATGGATTAAGTCAAAAACTGAGGCTGAAAGTCTGAAAATTGCAAACTATTACCACTACTGGAACTTCAGAGATAATACCAGAGGAGGTGGAGTATCAATTTTTGTACATAATTGCTTAAAACACAATCTATTAGAAGAATTTTCAAAAGACAATAATCACTTCCTATGGATACATATAAATAAATTCTCGCTAGATATTGGCGCAATTTACAGATCCCCAAAATCCAAAGACAGTGATTTCCTGGATGACTACTCGGTTCAGCTATTAAAAAGGAAACGGGCTGTAGTGTTCGGGGATTTCAATTACGATTTACTTTCGCAAAAAAACACTATTATTGCCTACACAAAAAGAATATCTGAGAATGGATATACAATATTAAATAACTTAGATGCCCGATTTAGCACTCGTGATTCAACAACTAGAAAATCTATACTCGATCATGTATCAACTAATCTAAAAAACAATCCTTTCCACATTACTGTGATTGACTCACCTATGTCAGACCATAAGCAACTTTACCTGGAAATTGGGAAATTTGTACCAGAACCGAAGCAGAAAATAAACTTCCAAGCCCTCGACTACGATTCACTATACAAAAACATCAAACGTGCTATGGAGAATATTTATGAGATTGACTACGACACACTTGAAAATATACTGTTAAAATATATACAAGAAAACCGAACCACGAAAACAAAAATCCTAAACACCATAAAATCAGATTGGATTAACAAAGACATAATACAAGTTATACATAAAAGAAACAAACAATGGCATTATCTTAAGAAAAACCAACATAATGAAGCTGCAAGACAAGAATTTATAACTCTAAGAAACAAAGTGACCGAAACTATTCAGAACGCGAAAAGCAAATATTATCACAAAGCCTTTCATGACTGCGTAAAAAAGCCTTTAAAGATGTGGAAACTTATTAGTAACCTAGTAAGCACTAAATATAAACCAAATTTGCCGCCACACAAATTAGACACCCCAATGGGCCCAATAACCGACGTGAAAGCCATCTGTGACCATTTTAACCAATTCTTTGCTACTATAGGATCGCTCTTAGCAAATAATATAAAAACGACTGCCCCAGCAATCCCTACAAACAGGCAGTTGCAACCCCAATCGGAAAATAGGATACTAATTAGATTCAAGCCAGCGACAGTAGACGAAATAAACAAAATTATCGGCAACCTAAATTCAAATACAAGTACTGGCCTAGATGGCATCAGCTGTAAAATATTAAAATGCGTAAAAACCGCTATAGCAAAACAATTAACGAATTGCATAAATCAAACCTTACAAAATGGCATCTTTCCCGATTCGCTTAAAGTGGCAAAAGTTAGCCCTATATTTAAATCTGGTAAGAAATCTGATCCTAACAATTATCGACCAATTTCCGTCCTTTCAAGTGTTTCTAAAGTCTATGAGAAAATTATCTATGATCGCCTAAACAGGCATCTTGATGTGATTAACTTCCTATCAAAACAACAATATGGTTTTCGTCCACACTCTAACACTTTGTCAGCTACTATTGATTTGGTAACAACTCTTAAAACGAATATAGATCAAAAGTGCGTGGCTTTGGGCATATTCATTGATCTAAAAAAAGCTTTCGATACCATTAGCCATAATTTACTTTTGCAAAAGCTTTATGATATAGGAATACGGGGAACTGCTCATGATATATTTCGTTCATATCTTTCTAACAGACAACAGGTCGTTTGCATTGGAGGAATCCAGAGCAGGCGCGAGTTCCTTAATTTTGGAGTACCACAAGGATCAATTCTCGGCCCCCTGTTGTTCCTTATTTATATTAACGGCATACAAGACCTAGGTTTAATAGGAGACATAAAGCTGTATGCAGATGATACCAGCCTATTTTACTATGGTAATAATATAGAGCCTCTTATTCAACAGGCCCAACAAGATTTAAATACTCTTTGCGAATGGTTTCATCATAATCTATTGACTATAAATATATTAAAAACCAACTACTTAATATTCAGTGCCAAAAATAAAACGATAAGTCCTCATCAAAATTTATTAATTAATGGCAAATCTATAACAAAAGTTAGCTTAGAAAAATATCTAGGCCTTTACTTAGATAAACACCTTACATGGCAACCACACATAGAGAAAATAGGCTCCAAACTGTCAACAATCATGCATGTACTACGGGGGAACGTTCGTTGCTTTCCAAAATCGGTACGGTATATAATATATAATACTATGGTAAAACCTCATCTTGAATACCTCATAGAAGTATGGGGTATAGCCGCCAAAACAAATTTGAAACCACTGCAAATAGCACAGAACAAAATTATTAAAATGCTCTTCCATTATAACTACCTCACTCCAACAGAAACAATATACAAAGAAACTAAAATAATGACTTTACTTCAAACATACAAATATAACACATGCTTACTAGTGCGAAAAATCTTAGATAAACGTATACATACTAAATTAACTTTTACAAAAATAGGACAAACGCAAAATCGGATAACAAGAAGAATGAATGATCTATCCCTAAATCGTCCACGAACCAACTATGGACTAAAAAATATTCTTTATGAAGGAGCCCAGTTATACAATAAACTGCCTAATGACATTAAGGAAATACAATCATATAATTGTTATAAAAAAACTCTTAGGTACCACATCTTGAAAGACTTCTGCAGATTTTAATTTTTCCGATGGCCATTGACATAATTTCTATCAAAGATATACGTAATAGAATACGAAATTGTTATATTTTAGTTTACCCACAATTTAATGCAGTTACACTCGTAGATTAATATTATATTTTAAAATCCATCATGTATTCCCATGTAAGTGAATTGTATTCTTTTTGTGGAATAAATGTCTTAAACCAGAGATATAACCTGTCCAGAGGCACTTGCTCTTAGCCAGGGTCTTAAACATTGCTTAAACCAAGACTCTATCCGGACCCTGGAATCGAACTGGGGACTTGATGATGCCATATCCAACCCCTATACCAACTAGGCAATTACTAGGTATACCTTAAAAAGTATCAATCAAAAGAACTCCATTGATCCACAACGACGGATCCATAGCCGCCTGTTAGGTCATTGATTTGGCAGGCCTACCAACAGTCAACTTTCCAAAACGTGATCGCCATTCGAGGTCTATCTCCTATATACTTATGCTAGGCTAATAATAGTTTGTATGGTGAGAATACATACAAAGTGTCACCACACCATTCCATCCTGAGGGTGTCGTAAGAGCCGACCGAAGGAAATGGCAAGGATGTAAAGCTAGCCGCAAGAGAAGGAAATCTTTATTATACAGAGTTGATATGACAGAGTGGCATTAAATTACACTACGTATACTATATGTGATTAGTATGAATTCGAAACGGTACAAAAAAAATAGACGTGATTTTTCATGGGGGGTGGAGGGGTAGTCTTAAACCTCACGAGGGGGAGGGAAGGGTTATAAAATGTTTAAAAAAATCACGTGATTAATGGACAGCCCCTAAGGTTAATAAACGATGCGTTAGGCATAAACATCTGTTAGGAAAGATACATCATGTTCAAATGAGGCAAAAATTTAAAAATCATTTGCGGCTAAACGATTGCTCCAATTTAATTGATTTTTGGTACAGAGTCTGGAACTGATATCTAGTATAGGCAGTTAAAAAATGCCCCTATGTCGTATCAACCCTGTATTTAACGAAACCCTGTGCCAACCCGTCTGGCCAACGTGGCACAATGGGCTCCATGTAATTGGTGGAGGCTCGACACAGCAGTGTGTCATGTAAGAGCTGAGTCGTAGTAGTATTAGGCTTATAATATGTATTCTGCTATCCGAAACACCATTTCAACGTACCTTAATTAATCTAAAATAATGTATCATGTAACGAGATGCGTGTTTCGAAACAACAAGGTACACTGAGGTAAAAATTAACGTCTGTTTAGACGTTATTCCAACGGACTATTAAGCTTTAATTAAGGGCGACTCGTTTTGTTATTCAACTTTTGTTTTCTGATTAGCATATTCGGCGGCGTGTTGTTACTCATGAAAACGCTCCAACATAAACTGCAAGTCATAAAAAAGAGAAACGGGTTGATATTTTTCAGCAACGTTAATAGGTTGTGAAGGTTCGTTCATCAATAATATGGAGGCTTGTACGCGCTTATGGCTAAGCTCGAAGAAAAATGTATGATGGATAGCACCCAACACAATTTGTTTTTTTGCGTATTTCGTGATAAATATCTCCAGGGTTTACCTCGTTTATTTTTATAGGCCGTTGCGTTATGAATAACTGTTAAAATATATCTCAAACTCACACACCATCAGCTCTTCTTTCTTTTCTTCATATCTGTTTGAAATAATTTTAAGTACCTAAAAAAAATCCAGACTCTATGTACTTAATTTCTCTTTAATATGTATATCTAGATACTACAACCCGCATGGTGACGGATTTAGAATACAAAGGGTGGCCAAGGCCCAGGTGACCCCATTCCATTATCCAGAGGGTCATTAGAGCCAACCAAAGGAAATGACAACCTAGCCGCAAGAGAAAGAAAACTTGAAACTGAACCCTGTGCCAACCCGTCTGACCAGCGTGGCACAGTACTCTAATTTCCCTACTGTACTTGGAGGAGGTCTGACTCGGCAGTGGGTGATGATGATGAAGGTATTTTTTTTGTTATTTTATACTTATAGATTTCTCGTTGATGTATATCTAATTCGCTTCATATAGTAAGTACCCTTAGAATAGAACGGTTACTGGCAGTAGCGCTGATAGATTTCACTCTGTTTTCATGAGAGGTTCTGAGAATGAGGAATTTTGAGAATGGTATTGTGTTTATACCCGTAAGGTAATAAATACCTGCATAATTGTGAATGGGTTTAATGTATGCAGAATCCAGAGCGCCATCATTATCCGCTGGTTTAGACACGCCCCGTTTCAAATTCGAAAGTCACGTTCACAGTGACCAGCTGAAGGCATACTTTCGAAAGCATCGGTTGGATCCTGTCCTTTACACCGCCGTGAATACACCGTTACTTATTCCATCCTTAACGCGAACGAACTATAGTTATTTGTCTAAAATCTTAAGCCATCTGCCACACAGGTTTATGTAATGATCTCGCCTAAGCTACAACCAAACACACAGGCGGAAAAATAAGAGGCAAAATAAAGGCAGTGTTTCAGCCCATTTCAAATGTAAATCTCTATCGTTGTAACGGGGCGACTTTCCTGAAAAATAAGACGTAGGTCACCGAGATTGTCGCTCTTTCCTTTTTAGGGTTCCCACGTTATGGGCTATTCCCCCAATCAGAGGTATTTACAATGTGGCGTGGGATGCTCTTGTATACGTTAGATTTTAGGAGGAAAAATACAGATTGAATACAAATACAATGTTTATTCTACTTGATTTTTTTATAACTTCAAAAGTGGGATATTCCCTGTCTTATGTAGGTATATCCCGATGTTTACGTCTATTAATGTGGACTGATTATGATGATTCTATGTTGTTGTCAACGGTGACTTCAATAGTTTTATATATTATTTTTTATTTGGAAGTTTTTGTTTATTAATATTACTTTTTAGAAGTTTTAGGGATTGTTGACTTATCGCCTATGGTGAAATATTTTTGACGGATTGCAACACTGAGTTGCGTTGACTTGGAAAATTTTCTGAGACGACGCTCTCAAGCCCTCGGCAGGATTTGCGACGAGTTTATGTCTCGTTCGGGGAGAGGAAAGTTAAACAATACACGCTTGGATCTTTATTTAGACGAAACGAAATGGCGGAGTTATTTATGGGGAGTGTGTTTAGTTTGTTGCCTATGTTGACGTAGAGTCATTCTTGATTATGGGCTAATTTAAGGGACGTCACAAAGTAGGGTTGGAAGTGCCACTTTTGGATTACGGGTTCGATGCCTGGGTGGGGCAAGTATCTTTGTATAAGTCACAGGTACTTGCTCTGAGTCTGGGTGTCATATATGTAAACTACCTCCGGGATACAGTTTATAGTTGCTAAGACATGTATCGCGGGGGCAGCTTACATAAATTATAGTTACAGTGCAGGGGTTTCGTTTGATTAAATATATTAAAAAAATATTTAAAAAAAAATATTTTTTGAAGTTTGTTACCGCATAGCTCTAACATTTATAATTCGAATAGGCGCGCTTCTAACTAAAGCCATACTTAACTCGGCTTCGCATAATAATGGTGAAAGAATTTTTTAAAGGAAAGTTAATAGTTACAGTAGTAGTAATTTAGTTTTTAAGTTTATTTTATTTATAACTAACATACAAATCTTATCTTTTTAGAATATTATTAGTACCTATGTATAGATTTGGCAATTTGCATTCTATTTTTTTCAGCTGGGTCCCACAGAAATATTAACGGAAAACTTATCTAAAAGCAATATTAGGGTGAAATGCAGAAATCAGAATTTCAACCGTTTTGAAATTGTGTAATCCTACTCCAAGCATACATTTATTTATATGAACTTTATACATAAAAAAAATATGAACCAACGTCAGAATCGACACTAAAAGTGAAATATAAACAACTATATGAAGCCGGTTTCAGCAAAAGCTTCATATTGCATGCCTAACACACCGGTTTCAAATTGTTGTTTATTGGTTAACTTTGTCAAAGTCTGTACCATATTGCATATTAAGCACAGACACATTTAACGACTTCATAGAGATTGAGTTGTCTATAGGTTTAGTTTTCTTTTTTTGAAAATAGATGGCGCTGCTTCAATTTCAAAAAGCGATATAGCTATTCAGCTAATGTCTTTTGTGACTTATTAACATATTTGGTCTCTTCGGTGCAGGAATATATAAAATATTTTGGACCGTTTACATTATTTAAACACGTAGTACTGGAGTTGGACAAAACTCGACTTCCTCGTGCAGTGCCAGTACACGACGCTTGAATACCTAATTAGTGTTGGTTAATAACTTTGGTCCCCAACTAATGAAATAAAGTAATGGAATTTGGCGAGGGACGAATAAAAAAAAAACATTTACGAGACTGAAATGTTACGTATGTTGAAATGTGTTATATTTTCAGTCTGATCGCATCGTAAAATAATATTTTTCGTTAATGAAACTGTTTTAACACAAAAGGTAAACTAACTTCAAAAATAATAAAGGACTAAAAAGCGAAAATAAGTAATAAGTTTATTTTTATTCTAAGTTAACTCGGAACCAACAACTAGCAAGACATTCAAGAACACCCAAATTTAACAAATAGTTTTGTTGATTTATTCCAAGTTTTATAACTACTGAACCAATGTTACTAAAATTTCTATGAGAACAAATTTAAAGAAATACTAAAGGAATAATTTTCGAATGAATAATGACGAACATAAATACATACAAAACACATACACACTTATTGAGAACCTCTTCTTTTTTTTGAAGCCAGGTAAATAGTCATCCAATGATGGCCACTGACCATGTTCAGTCTAGCCTCCGCCAAAAATGGACATAATATATTAAAATAGTGCAGACCGCAATCACTAACTAACCACTTGAGTGTAACCCCACGGTGTTTACCTTTCTCTAAGTGGCTTCTGCTACCAGACAATTGGCGATTTTTATATATATATTTTTTTATTCTTGATAGGCTTACGCTTGATCGCCAGTTCACCTGATGTTAAGCGACACTGCGACCTAAGATGGAGCGCGCTTGCCTAGAAGAAACCGATTCACTCGTGATTTAAAGACACCCAGATTATATCTATCGGGGAAGACCCACTCGGGAAGCGCATATTGAGCTATGTCGTTCGTAATATATACATAATCGTTCGGGAGATGACGATCATTTTGTTTTTTCTGTAAATTTTCGATTATCACATCAGTGTTTCCAATCGTTCGAAGGAAGAGGATAATTTCCTTTTTTTCTGTAAATTTCCTAATTTCCGATTAACTTATCAGTACTTATATCCAAGCATCCTAGTGACCTACATTGGACCCCAGGTTCACTAGCAACACGCACCACAGATTCGTCAACTGGGAAACAAGACATTTTCTCGAACCTACTATTAATATCAAATATCCATTGTCAATAAGTTCAATGGAACATTTTCATACAAACTTTGATCTCCCCATTTACCTACCCAAGAGCTCACTTATAGTGTAAAAGGAACCCGCATGCAAATTTTCACGACCCATATCCTCGGCAGTTTCATCTTTGGCATGATATGTCAGTCAGGGCATGTAAGTATATAATTATATATTAAGTGTATACACGGTTATATATCCTTCATTTGCTTCATACGAGTTCCAGAGTTTCATTGCAAGGTGCATATGCTGTAGTATTTACACATATATGTACGTACAATTGTACATAAATATTTAGTAGTACATAACTTATTTATTTGGTAAATATTCTTTTAAATGTAATCTACTTCAGTCGTTTCAGCCGTTATATTTTTACAGACAATGTAATAAGTACAGTCCGCGTCCTTATCTCTGGAAAATCTCTCCATCTACAATAGATATTTCTCGTAAATCCAGTCGGGTACGCTCGTTTAGGAGCGGGATACTCGGCAAAGTACTGGGGATATGGTGACGTTTTATAAAATGGATAACAAAGACTTGACTACAAAGTACATTTCCATCTTGTTAGATACCTACAAAGCGAAATTATTCAAGGAGTTTTGTAGGAGTAGCGAGTACTTGGAAGACACAGATAGGTATATACATTTTTGTAAGACAATTTATTGAAGATGTTTCTCATTCCTTTACCGTTGACTCTGGGAAGTTAAATTGTAATAAATTATAGCCGTTATCTATTTATATAACGTGGATTTAGTACGTGAAACTATAGGCGGCGATATTTTCGGACTTTTTTGATCGTCGTCTTGCCCCGTTGTGTGGGACTCCGGGAAGGGGATAGTGGGCCCCACACGTTAATGGGGAGCTCTGGACGCTCCGCAATCCCACAAAGAGGCACATATGTGTGGTAGCACGTGGCTCTTTAAGGCGCCGATGTGATGGCGGCTGATCCAGCGCAGTGTTTACCTGCTGCTAGCGAGGGCAGCTCTGGTCTTTACACCTGGCTGCCCCTCCGATATCGCTGTTGGTGGAAAATTGCCCCTGAGATGAAAGACAAGGTGTCCATGGGGCCAAACACACCATAACACCATGGGTCACGTTTCGCCTGGCTTCTATCCATGAGCGCGCCTGGCATGAGTTGGCATGAGTTACCATGATCCGGTAGGACCCCAACGAATCCTGGAGGCACACAAGCTCCCTCACCACGGCACGATTGATATATTTTCTGCCTAACAATTTCAGTTATGAGTCTAACACCACGTCAAACCTAGTCTTAATGCTAGCAAGTTTGACGGAGAAGTCATCCAGTCGTTTACCATTGAATTCACAACTGACCTTGAGTTCTTTGAGTTCCTCTCTAATGCATTTGACATCATTCGACAGCGTCGGCAGGCCAGCCAATTAGAAGAATTGGCTAGTTAGAATTGGCAACGGGAAAGGGGTATGTGACGTAGAGTAAATTCGACACCTCGGATATTTCCATGCCGCCGTTCGGTCAGTCCACAGTCTTCTCCATCCGCCCTCAGTGATGTTAGCGCAGCCAAAATCGAGGTGCCGCTTGCATGATGCGCATTTGATGCCATCGTTAAAGTCAGAGTTGCAGCTGGCACACTTCATCATACTTGACTCGTAAGTTCGGGGATGAGAGACTGACTGATAGAGTGAGGCGCGTAGGTACTCGTAGTTGCTTAAAGGATCATGCGAAGTACGTAAAAAAGTACACGACGTGCTTGCTTGGCGAGTGATCGCGCTTCTTTCTCTTGCGCCTAACCTAGGCGTTGGTATTTCCTTAGTCGCCTCTTACGACACCCGCAGCATAGAATGGTTTGGTGACACGTTGAGTAGGAACATTAAAACCAAACCCTGCGCCACCGCGTCAATACGTTTGGCAATAAACCAGGACTAACAATAAAAGTTCCTTTTTCTATATAGTATATAGTATGTGTTAACATAGAGTTAGACCCGATATTACATTAATTAATACCAGCCTACAATAGCAGAACATTAACGACGTCAAACTTATAATATAACTAGCGACCCGCCCTGGCTTCACACGGGTGCATTGATGAAACTCTAAATTTATCAGTGTTTCTCTAATATATTATAGATGTAATATTCATAAAAACCTACATCTTGAATCACGCTAGCTATTAAAAAAACCGCTTCAAAATCCGTTGCGTACTTTCAAAGATTTAAGCATACATAGGGACGGACAGACGAAATCGACTTTGTTTTATAATATGTAGTGATAGTGATAGTGACGTCTTATATTTGAAAAATCAGAAATTACAATCTCATAAACAATGTACAATAATATCTAGTAGGGTCGTAAAAAATGCGATGCACAACATTATAAGCATAGTCTAGTGGCGCTGAACGCGACGCGAAGTTATCTCAACATTGTTCCACGTTAGAAAACTCATTCTATCAAAATATCCGATAGCAGGTTCGCTGCGATCATTTCGAAGCCGTTCATCATAAAACGGCGTGGGATGCCTTCATATAAAGATTAATAGACCTCGCAAATATGACACGTGACGTTGTAGGGACACGTTGTTTATCGCAATCGTAAAAGTGTTCATCTTTAATAACTAAAGTCGTGCTGTCTGTTTACTTATAACAAAAATATTGTATAGCTAGCTGACCCGGCGAACTTTGTTCCGCATTATATGTATATATTTAAAACAAAAAGAAAGTTGGACATAGGTTACCTGAGATTTTTATCCCGTCCGTATAAAACCTACTTTAACAAAACGCAACTGACAGCGAAACGTTATGTTGTCTATAGATTAATATGGTCGAAAATTTGACAATAAGACATTTTTAATTAGACTTGTTTATACTGTTGTAATTCACATAATATCTTTATAACTTGTAGCCTATGTGTTATTCTGATGTATGAGCTATATTATTGTAAAGTTTCATTAAAATCCATTCAGTAGTTTTTACGTGAAAGAGTAACAAACATCCATCCATTCTTACAAACTTTCACGTTTATAATATTAGTAAGATAGTAAGACTAAATGTAGATTTTGAAAAGTAGTCGTACCATAAATGACCATAAATGACTCACTGCTGGGTCGGGCCTCCTCCCATCACAGGGAGGGAAAATAGCCTACTGTGCCACGCTGGCCAGACGGGTTGGCACAGGGATTCGTGTCAAGTTTTCCTTCTTTTACGGCTAGGTTATCGGCCTTCTCATTTCCTTTTTTGACTCTTACGACACCCTCAGGATAGAATGGGGTGGTGATATCACGTATTCTACATAGTAACATTTATTTCCATTAACATAATTTTAATAATGGTGCATGGAGGTAAAACCTTTATAACAAATTACCAACTAACATAAAACGTGAATGCTCATTTATTGCAATTAAATCAAAACTTGCTATACATACACTAGAAACCTATTCTGTAAATGTAAACATTGTACAGTGCTTTACAAATGTATGCAGAAAATTAAGACGAAGCCCTAGGCCATCCCATCTGGACAGCGTGGCACAGTAGACCAATTACCCTCCAAGTAAATGGTGGAGGCCCGACTCAGCAGTGGGCTGAGAAGAAGAAGTTTGTTTATCATATAAGTGACCTTTTGGTATTTATCGACTGTTCCGAAGAATAAAGACCTATGTGCAATAATGCTTTGAGACCATTTTGAAATTCATATTATATTATACTAGTGGCCCGCCCCGGCTTCGCCCGTGCAAAGCGGGGGTGGGTTATACATATAAACCTTCCCCTTGAATCACTCTATCTATTAAAAAAAAACGCTACAAAATCCGTTGCGTAGTTTTAAAGATTTATGCATACATAGGGACGGACAGAAGAATGCGACTTTGTTTTATACTATGTAGTGATAGTGATTTAGAAAGAATAGAGTTCAAAATGGTTTCAACGCAGTATTGCAGATAGGTCTTTATTCTTTGGAACATTCGTTATAATAATAAAGTTCTCCTTAGCATAATGAACGGATTTCGATAAAATTAAATAAAAAAAATTAAAAAAGCTCATGTGAACCGTAAGAGAATCATCAAAATCGATTCACCGTTGACAAAGATATCGCCAAATCTTACTGGATCGCAACATAAAAGTCCAAAATATACGTTTACATCAATTGTATGTGGGTTTTTTTTATTTGGGTCTTCCCACGCGTGTTTTTCGTCAAATATGGCTAATACACAAATAGTTAAAGTCGTCGTTTCAGCCTATTGGAGGAGCCCAGACCTACTACTGGGTCGGCCCTCCTCCAAATTCAAGGAGGGAAATTGGCCTACCTTAATTAAAGTGCCACCATAAAATTTACTTGGCATTTACTGTCAATTCGATTCCTTGCCGTCGTTCGTTCGTCGTTTCAGCCCTTAAATGACCCACTACTGAGTCGGTATACTACTAATACCTTGTACAAATCGATATTTCGCTGACATATAGGGTTGCCAACTTTTTTTACAAGAAATAAAGTATATTCAGCTCTATGAAGAATATTAAACAGAATTTTAGAAAAATGAACAGTATGTTATTTATTTATTGATTTAGATACATATTTTTAGAGCTTCTCGCACAACCTACTAATTTTTAATTTTTTTTTTTTTAAAACTTTATTTGCCTCACCAAACTTATTTCTGATTAAAATTGAGGAGCTCATTTTTTATTAAATTATAAGATGCTCTATTTCTACCCTCCCGCCACTTAGCATTCATTACTGAAAAAATGTGTGAGCGTCTAAGTATAACACATAGTTATGTGTTTGCATTTTGATGCTAAAAACAGTATTTTGTATACTTTATTTTTGTTCAACAGTAAAAGTATAATTTAGTGTAAAACAGTATAATACTGTTCAAAACAGTATATTTGGCAACCCTACTGACATACCAATGTTCGTAAATATTTTACGCTGTACTACAAATATGTTTTTCCTTCTTAATGTCCAGGGCATCGAACACATTTTCTGTTTTGCTAAAAATATATAAACTTCATAGATAATAATATATTTCTTGTGTTAATTTTATCTACCATAAGGTACCTAAAAGTTCATTGATGTACTACTACTCATCCTGTAGATAACCCAATGCTGAGTCGGTCCTTCGTCCGCTCGGTCGGTCCTAAGACACCCTCAGGATGTAATGGGGTGGTGAGGCTATGTATTCTAAATACATCACCAAACGGACAACCATCATCATCAATCTTCAACGTAGTTCCTACCTAAAACGTTTATAACCTTATTATACAGACCCCCTTCCCATCAAGGCAGTATTATTATAATACGTTGTTGGTATGCTGAATAAATAAATAAAATTAAGCTTAGATTTTTCATTTACTCTAACCGTGTCGTGACTATAAATACACAATGTGGTTGGTGACATTCGAGATACCATCTCGAGGGTGTCGTAAGAGACGACTAAATTAAAGCAAGAGCCAGATCACCTAGCCGCATGAAAAGGAAATTTTGATACAGACCCTGTGACTACCCTTCTGACAAGCGAGGCACAGTAGGGTATTTTTCCCTCCATGACCTTGGGCTGGAACATAAACGTTCATCTTATGATAAACTAGTGGCCCGCCCCGGCTTCGCCCGTGCAAAGCGGGGGTGGGTTATACATATAAACCTTCCTTTTGAGTCACTCTATCTATTAAAAAAAACCGTATCTAAATCCGTTGCGCAGTTTTAAAGATTTAAGCATACATAGGGACGGACAGAAGACAGCGACTTTATTTTATACTATGTAAAGAAGATGACCGTTTATAAAACACACACACAGTACAAGTAACCTAATTATTTTTCTAAAACTGTTCTTTGTTTATTTACTCCATATCAATCAGTATAATCCATATCCATACAGTTTAGCTGCTTCGGAGTGTAGATAGAACAAAGAGAGACACATCCTGTCACTGAAGTTTTAAAAACAGGCATTTTGTTATAATCGTAGAATAGCCTTGACATCCGAGTGGTGACGGAATTAGAATATATAGTGTCACCACCCCATTCAATCCTGAGGGTGTCGTAAGAGCTGACCAAAGGAAATGACAAGGCCAAAAACCTAGCCGGAAGAGAAGGAAAACTTGATATAAAACCCTGTGCCAACCCATCTGGCCAGCGTGGCACAGTAGGCTAACTACCCTCCATGTAATAAGAGGAGGTCCGACTCAGCAGTGGGTCATGCATGGGTTTAGTAGTAGTAGTAGACTTTGACATTATAAACATAAACTTAAATTTTATTTATACGAGTACATACCATATTTCATATCGCCGCTGGTTCTGGTATTTTCATTCAATTTCGATCATGAATATGCGAACAATATCTCATAACGTTCTGGAAAAATGTTGATTATGTCAATGTCGTACCTACTGTTACCCTTTAAGATAGGTTGATAACTCCATCCCCGATATAGGCCTGCTCACATCTGGCAAATATCTACAATATTTTGTCATCCGTACATCATCAGGTTGTGATGACTCTCACATTTTTCACATCACAATTTATCAACAAGTTAGTGGATAATTGCAGTGCTGCTTGAATATATTTTTATGTATGTGTTACTTACCATAATTTTTTTGGTTAGTTTTCACACGACATGCTGCAATTCTTCAAATACAGTCTTTGTCAGATGAAGCAAATAATATCATAACAATTTATTTTTATGTGCTGATTTGTTTTCTTAATTGACTACCAAAGCGTATTTATTGAAAAAATAAACAAAATAGTTTTTCTAGTAGTTTAGCAAGCTGAAAAAAAGATTGAGAATGTCAGGTAAAAGACCCGCGGCAAAATATATACGCAGTGCACAGGCCTGTACTCTAGCCGCGTACTGACTTAGCGAGCAGCCTCGCGAGGCAGCCTCGGACGTTTGCTTGGCAACGTTTGCCGCGCGAGGCAGCCTCGGTCTGTTTAAAAACAGACCGAGGCTGCCTCGCGCGGCAAAGCCGAGCCGGGCCGAGGCTGAGCCAGAGTGGAACGATTCGAACGTTCGTTAAACAAGCGAGGCAAAACACAACCGTCTTGTGTGCGCGCGGCAAACCTGCCGAGGCACCTTTGAGCATGGACAAAAACCGACAACGCTCGGCTCGGGCCGAGGCACGCTCGGGCGAGGCAGCACGTGCGTTTGCCTCGGGCGAGGCACGTCCTGACAAACCGAGGATTTGCCTCCCGCGGCTGCCTCGCGAGGCTGCCTCGCTAAGTCAGTACGCGGCTAATCACTATTACTATTACTACATAGTATAAAACCAAGTCGCTGTCATCTGTCCTTCCCTATGTATACTTAAATCTTTAAAACAACGCAACAGATTTCGAAGCGGTTTCTTTTAATAGATAGAGTGATTCAAGAGGAAGGTTTATATTTATAATACATCCATAATATTGTAGAGAAACACTGCTAAATTTAGAGGTTCATCATTGCACCCGTGCGTAGCCGTGGCGGGTCGCTAGTGTTTTATATAAACCAAACATCTCAATGAGACATTACCATAGAAATAGCAAACGTGTATACCGTCCCTAGAATCCAGGGACGGATATCTAAGCCGGGTTCGAAGGAGGCCGAATAACTCAAGAGCATTAACGTTATCGTCTCTGGCCATATATGACCCACTGCACAGTCGGGCCTTCTGCAAAGTCACGGAAGAATATGTCTACTGTGCCACGTCGGTCTGCCGGGTTAGCACAGAATTTATATCAAATTTTCTTTCTCTTGGCTAGATTTACAACGTGAATTAATTAAATAAATATATATCCTTGGACATTTCACATAATGTTATCTCGTCCCAAGCTAAGCAACTTAATGCTTGTGTTATGGTAACGAGATGGATGATAAACTACTTATATACATTTTTTTTGTAAATACACAATACACATCCTTCTTACAATACACATCCTTTCTTATAGATAGAAAACACCCAGACCCGGAACAAATACTTGTAGGTCATACAAATATTTCTTCCGTGCGGGGATCGAACCCGCGACATGCTGCGCAGCAGTCGATCGCTCAACCACTGCGCCAACCAATTCTAACAGAACGCTTTTGCATGTAGGTAACAATAAAACAATTGAGACAATTAAAAATGATTTATTTCAACTTTAAATTATGTTTCCATGTCTCACTTTCTTTGAAATAATTATTTAAATTCTTATCACCAACATCAGTTCAAATATGAACTTTCCTATTTACATCACTTACCTATACATTCAAAATACAACTTAGTGAAGGCTACACTTTTAAAAGTATACCTTCACTGGTAGAATGTTACAAACTTCCAATCACATACCCATCTATAACTTTCGAAAACATGAAAGAGTATGAACAAGTGCCTAATAAATTAAAAAAAAAGTTGGCTTAAACTACTGAGATCGGCAATGAGATTATAAAATAATTCTAAAATATAGACATAAGCTTAAAGTATTATGCTTGCTCATTCCCAATCATGTTTTCTCGAAGTTTTATCTACTACCATTTACAAAAAATCTACTTAACTACGATATAGTAATGACGTTAACCATTCAGGCCTCGGTTGTTGAGGCTTATACTCAGTTGGACTCAAAGCCAAAGGGGACGCAGCATCAGCTAAGGCCACAGAGGATGAGGTCTCTGTAACGGCTATACTCGGTTTGGGCTTTAATATAGACCGTAACTCATCATTTTCCACCGCCCTACTCCTTTGTAAATTTTCTCTAGTCTCTTTCATTCTAGAAAGTTGTTCTCTTAAACTTCTATATTCGTCTAAAAACTTTTCAAGTTGCGAGGCCCGAAAATCAAAGTCCTCAAGCGGTTGACCAGTTCGTGAGTAGTCGCGGAGCCCTGATAAGTCTAATAGTGGAGTCGCGGACGGCACTGTTGGCTGCTCCCTCGTAGGCGATGCTGGAAGGCTCGGGTTGCGACGAATCCTATTCCCTCCCGTGGACAGGTCTAAAAAACTGTTAGAACGTCGCCCAGATCTCGATCGGTTTTTGTCGTGACTTCTACTATCGAGAAAAGTAATCGAATCTCCTCCGGAACTGTTCCTTCGGCTGTTGAGTAAAGGACTCCTACTGTCGCAATCTTTTTTCCGCGGGATTGTGTAAAAGTAGTAAGGGTCATGCTTCATTTCGCTTCGCAAGTAAGACGAAGTACCTAGCGCACTCATTTCTATCAAGTCTGGGTAATTTTTTTCGCTGTCACTGCCAGACAGGTCATTGTCAAGTCGTTCCCGTGGACGTGGTCTGGGACACGGGCGGGCGTTGTTATTAAATCTATTGTTTTCTGACAATATTTCTACGTGGGCACTCATCAAGCCTGTCGAGTTGGAGCTTTGTACCGACTCCGATGTGGCATCGGACCTGAAAATAATATAAAAGAGACGTGAACGGTTTTGTTTTAAAAATAGAATAGTAGAAAACTTGATTGAAGGGCATGACATGTTCGTTATATTTTTTTTGCGATTTCTATGTACACATTTAGCTAGCAATTCATTTCATGGAATTTGTAGAAAAAATTCATTAAATGACAGGTACAAAAGTTAATGGCCCATCAAATAGCAATATATCAGTCTGTTACGCTTTCATTTATAAACATATTCATTGATGTCTGAGCAATTTAGGAAGAAAAATATTGTTCCTCTGAGTTGAGATATTGCCACCTCTGCAGCCACTAGACCGAGGGATCAGACAATTACTGAACTAATTTGGCCCCGATCTCTACGTTCGGAGATCTTCATCACAGCTCGCCCCACGTTAATTTGTAACAGGTTCGCAATCAGTCGCCATTTAACAAGATTTTGCTTACACATAAAAGATGTCTTTTAGTACAATATTCACGTATAAATACGTAAGTATATAGTTTTAAGTTTGCTCAAGTTTAGGATACTGTAGAAAACGTTCCGTTTATTCCATCTTATTATATTAAACGATACTGCAAAGGCACGGTTAGGTTCATATTTTTCATTAGTAACCCAGTACGCAACAATACTGGGCAACAAAAATGTAGAGTTTTAATAAAAAATCTGCTCTCAAACAGGGAATTTAAATGTATATAGCGGTATTAGTATAATACGCATGTGCAAAATGAGTCTAAGTTTTAAGCAATAGCCATTTCATTCCTATTTAGCAGAAAGTAAAAATATAATATTATTTCTTGTTGCATTTTCTTACAAGTCTATGAGGAAAATCGGAATCTACGAAGCATGAAGACGTCGATCCAGTGATCTGTCACCCATTTAGATTAATATTTATTATATGGACTGCGATACGTATTACTTATTTATACGTATAATACAATGTACATAATGTCTATAAATATGTATAAAATTATTTATTTCCCGGCCTACTTATGGACTGCTGTAGATACTTTTGGGATTGAGACCGCATAAAATAATAAGATATTTTAAAGGTTTTTTTACACAGACAATGCGCACAACAAGGGAGGACTTTTAGAAGTGGTAAAAAGGGAATAAATGACTTTGCCTTTATATTATACGTCAATTATACTCCATCAAATGTTAAAACAGTTATGTGACTTTTTGTAAGAAACGGTACGAAGATTAGTATTTGACATGTTATCGAAAATCATGCACTAGGTTGTCGAAACTCCAACCTTGCTATTTTCTACTTAAGTGCCCATCCCACACGATGCAATTGCTAGCCTTAGTCTACTAAATTCAAAAGTACTTGTCTAGCTCTTGTGCCAAAGCGTGTGGCATGCCTTCCGGACTGTCGCTATATTATTAACTAGCGACCCACCCCGGCTTCGCACGGCTGCAATATGCATGTACCTACTATACTTAAAAACATTCCTCTTGAATCCCTCTATCTATTAAAAAAACCGCTTCAAAATCCGTTGTGTAGTATTAAAGATATAAGCATACATAGGGACGCGCAGACGACAGCGACTTTGTTTTATAAAAGTAGTGATGATGAAGTGATAGTAAAGTTATGATGATAGTTTTCTAAAACTGTTAACATCGAAAAACAAAGTCACGGTGAAACCCGATATTGACTCTATTGAATTAGCAGGTTTCAGGCCCTGTAGTACTTTGCAGTAGGTGTATGTAATGCTACAACCAACATAAGAATATGTAAGAAAATGAATTCTATAACGTTTAAATTACATAATTACCGTAAATTATAATCACTGAATCTTGGTATGTGCAGATCCCTTTCAGGGTTGCCATTCCTGTTGGTCACTGAATCGAATTCTGGGCGACGCCACCTAGACTCCAAAGGCGGTGTTACGGAGTTTTCCGTATCAGGCCTAGCCTCTCCTCTTAAATAACCTTCTATGTCATCTTCTGGGTCGTGGGACGGCACATTCCTATAGTCTCCCCTCTTACGGTTACTGTCCACTGTTATCACACGCGGCACCTCAGCGGTGCTTTTAAAGTTCGCTTCTATTTTTTCGTAACTCTCATCACGTTGGTTCGTAGTCACTATCTGTTCATTCCATCTATCTAATTGTCTCTTTTTACGAGTCTCGTATACACACAGAGCCACTAAACAAGAACTTAACACTACCACTGCGGAAACCGCCATCCCCGCCATTAGGGCCCGCCCACCAAAACTTTTGCTCTCTGGCTTTTTTTCAATTGCTAAACTTAAAGTCACTTCCGTTTTGCCAGCGCGATTTTCCGCATTGCACGTATAAGAACCCGCATCCTGCAAGTCAACTGATTTAATAGTTAAATTACTTGTTTGTCCCTCACTACGTAACATAAAAGCTCTACCGGAATTGACATTACTCGACGTAGTGTTCGCCAATAAACGACCTCCTCGCACCCAGCGCACTCGCGGTGCGGGCACCCCACTTACTCTGCAAATCAACGTCACTTCATCCCCTTCCAGTCCTCTAAATTGATTCGACGCCGCGCTCACTTCGGGTAGACAAGCAAAATCTTCTAAATCTAATCTATCCCAAGACTGCGACATTAATCGTGGCGGTAGTGCGCATTCCGGCACCACGGTTGAAGGAACATTTTTCCTTATCATCCAATCTCGCATTGGTCTCAGAGCACATGTACATTCCCAAGGATTGCTCGCCACCTCTAAACCTTTAAGCGATCGAAGTGGCGCCAACACGCCCACGTGGAGTATCTGTAGTTTATTTTTGCTTAGCTCCAGATATTCAAGTGAGGACTCGAGCCCCGCGAATCCTCGCAGTTCTATTTCGGCTATTTTACAAGCGCTGAGCGTAAGCCGGACTAGATGGGGTAGTGCTATAAAGGATTCGTCGCCAACTTTCGTAATGGGATTACCGCCGAGCCGGAGTTCTCTAAGCTCGGGGATCGAGTCGAACGAGTGCGAAGGTATAGTTTCAAGGCGATTACGGGAGAGATCCAATTCCACCAGGTTAACGAGCGCTCGGAAGGCGTACTGTCGGACGCTGCGGACACTGCAGGAGGGGAGATAGAGGCGTTGAAGGTTAAGGAGGCCGGCGGTGGCGAAGGCATCATCGCGGAGCGTGAGTAGTCTGTTGTCAGAGAGGTCTAGAAGCTGCGTGGTTGGGTCTAGGCGCGGCGGGACGGCGGTGAGGCCAGCGCGGGCGCAGAGTGCGGATTCCTTGCCGCTGCGCCACTTGCACTCGCAATGGCGCGGACAGTCGCCGGAGGCGGCGGCCGCCAGCGCCAAAACGAGCAGCACCCACATGCCACGCGCCACCTCAGCCTGCGCCGCGCCGCTCGTCCTCACCGCCCAGCGTCATCCCCTGAACTGCGTGTATCCTGCGAACAACACAGATTAAATCGTTTTAATAACAGTGCCATATTTGTTTTAAGGTAAATATATTATAAGATTACTGATTTAGGCTACAGCGCTTAGATATTTTGGTGAAGATGTTTGATAAATGATGGTCTTAATTTACAGTAATTTAAACATTTATTAATACTAATTTGAAAATTTTTACATATCCAATCACTTGTAAATTTTAACATCTGGTTTTAATTTAATAGCAGAGACTCAATCCTTAATTAAAGAAGGTTGCTTTTGTATAAGGTTTCTTGCCACAGTAAATATTATGTCAATGTCTATGTTTATGAATATTTGGCCACGGGTTGCGATTACCAGAAATGTAGTCACCGTCAATTTAGAAAGATACTTCTGTACAAACATTCAGTCAGGAAACTATTAGGAATGCATGATTTGTTTAGGATTCCAAATTCATTTTAGCTTGGCACGACTGTTTCGGACTGCTGTGAACAAGCTTAGCACTGAAACCGAAAAAACCACGCCAAAGTCGATCAAAAGTCAAAGTCATGTTGACTGTTTTCTTTGACTATCGCGGTGTTGGGCACTCGGAATTCTTGACGGAAGTTCAAACGGTAAATAAAGAATATTATTTGAGCGTTATGCGGCGTTTAGAGCACATTCTACCAGACGGACTACCAGACATTCTACCAGACATTCATCGGCCAGATTTGAGGAAAGAAAATTCTTGGATTTTGCACCACGATAATGCGCCATCATTGTGAACGAATTTTGGTCCAAACACTCATTCTCATCATTCTTTCTTTTTCCTAAACTCAAAATACCACTTCCTGTAACCCGTTTTCAATCGGTAGAAGACTTGTAGGAGAATTCGCGGCGAGAATGGAATCAAATTCCGGAAACAGCGATTAAAAAAAGTGTTTTATTGATTGGATTATTCGTTGGCGTAAGTCTATCGTTTCTGAAGGAGCATACTTTGAAAGTGATAACAAAATTTTGGATGAATAACAAACAATTTGTGTAACATTTTCTTACTTACTTACTTATTGCTGTTTTACCAGTACTTTCTTGACACAGTACTTGTAAAAAGACACAGTGCTTGTAAGGAATAAAAGCCTAAAGTACTGTACCGTTTTCAAAAAATCTTTTGCGTATTCTATGTTATCCTTGAGTAACATAGGCTATATGCGAAGTCGATATAAGCACATGTTTAAAACGGCGCGCTTAGGCTAGTCATTTCAAATCAAAACATTTATTTGCATACTAAGTTTGTAATAATGTGATGGCGCTGTTAGTAAAGTGGCAATACATGTATAATGGTTACTCATATGCATGATTGATTTACTTATCCGTATGTGAGATTAGAAATGAATATGTAATTATCAGATTTAGGTTACAGCGTCTAGGTTATTTTGACTACGCGTGGCCGGGTCTGCTATCATAGTTCATGTCCATCCTGAGGAATGCTGTAATGCTGTTACCTAATTAGTTATGGTAATGTCGATAATAACTACCGGTTGAGTCAACAGCTGTCAATTTGATTTAATGTAATCTAAGGTAATTTTGCGGATTATGAAATAATATCAATGTAATTATTTATTTAGGTCCCGATGGACATGAACTCGTGCGCGTATTATAGTCAACTATACATACTCTATACTAGTATATTGTATAGTTGACTAGGCAGACCCGGCCACGCGTTGCTGTGGCTAAGTTTTTGGTATATTACATTTACCATTAACATATATTAATTTAACTTTTAACATAGTACCATCTCAATCCAGTCAACAGATATCGCCATCTGTTAGAATCGTTTCGAGCTAGCATAATATATAATTGTGACTGTCAAATATTTGCAATAAAATTATATTGAGATATACAGTAGAGTTGAAAATATTAGCTAGTGAACGTCAAAGGCACAAACATTATTACTTAAGATTCAATCGACCTAAAAAGTTATCGAAAACTGCACTATTTAGAACTTTATAACGTTAATTACTTAGAAAACAGATTATAAAAAGACATATTTATGGGCTGAGGGGGATCATATTATACAATGAAAACAATGATATAAAACTGGAACATTAGCAGTAGTAACTATGTACGGTAAATGTATAAAACGTTTTTAACGATATAGAGCCGCGAAACTACATTTTTATTACTCTATTTACGCCAATCCGCCATTTTTACTGATACGTGCCGCAAAACATTTTATTATATTTTATCACGGCTATCAACAAAACATTTCTTTTTCTGTTATTCGATACGCACTTGAGTATTTCGTGGCGTAGCCATAAAGCTTACAATATTATGGCTCAATGCAAAAACTAAAATGGTTAGGCTTGTATTTTATAGACGTTTGGTATTGAATTGTAATAGAAAAATATAAATTTAACTTTTAAGGACGCCTGTTACAATTTATGGCCTTCTTCATGCTCGGAATAAAGTATTCCCGATATAATTTATATTTTGCCACAAATTGGGAACAAAACCTATGTACTATAAAAGATATGAGTTATCATACCGTCCCCGTAGAGCGAGAACTGAGTAAGTCTCCAAAAATATGTAGTTAAATTGCGACTTAAGGTATCATCGACTTAGGTTGAAAATGGCCAAACACTTTTTACGACTTAATTAATTCTTCCTATACAGAGACGATACATGGATACAACATAACTCCGTGTGTAAATAGAATGTAATTACGTACATATGTAAAGAGTTTAGGATTAATAACCTAACAGCAAACAGAACTTAATTAAACTCATTTTATTGCTTCTCCAAGCACACTTTTAAACTTAAAATGAAGCTTAACTTTAAAATGTTCACTCAAAATCATTATTTTCACTAGGCTACTGTCAGCGCTGTCAAAACTAAATAATTAACAATCAGTCACGTTTGCTAAAACTGAAATTCAAAATGTTCAGAAGCTTCCGATAAAACTACTTAGCTTTTTATATACCCTAGTGGTATGAAAATTATACTACTACTACCGGCTGCTGAGTCGGACCTCATGGAGGACAATTAGCCAACTGTGCCACGCTGGGAAAACGGGTTGGCACATGGTTACGTATCAAGTTGTCCTTCTCTTGCAGCGAGGATTTCGGCCATGTCATTTCCTTTTTTCAGCTCTTACGACACCCTTAGGATGAAATGGAGTGGTGACACAATGTATTAAATTACACATTACATACAATTTCACCCCTCTATACTTATAAGAGCCCTCTTTTTGTGGATTGTTAACAAAAGAAGTTCGACAACATCATTCTAATATCATATACCTAGACATTTCAATATTCTCTCAGACAAACTTTTAGCACGTCTCAAATTTATTGAATCGATTTTATCGAAATCGTTTCGTGGCTTGCCACGACTTTAAAGCTAAGTTCTGTACCGAATGTCCTTGTTATGCTAATGCCACTACTGATAAACCTAAACGTGCCACTTGTGGTTTAGAATAGTTTTAGCAAACACATATAAAAATATAGAAGTTGAAAGAACGGTAACTTAACATTTTGGCATAAAATTATAAAGAAAAGCTGTCAAAACAACTTAGCGAAAGTCTTATCGTTCAACAGTACGTTTTATGTTTAAAACAATTGCGTCGAATACATAGGTACAGAAATCAACCTAATGTACAACCCACCCTCAAGTAACGCACACATAGACGTCGCTCATAGACACGATATCTCGTAACGGCTCAGAACAGTGCGAGCACGAGTCATTTCCTTCAGACACACGTCTTGTGTTTTTTATGAAAGTATACGTATATATCATAACTGTTCAGTATACGATTTTTATCCTCAACAATCAATCAAACATACGTGTTCCATTACCATGATAGCCTTTTCCTTTTCCAACGGTGTCCCGTAACTGCCCGAGACAGGGCCACGGGTTTCACTCCTCCCGATGGGGGAGTGAAACCGTGACCCTGATAGGGCCTTGGCGCGCTTGTAAAAACGGACCACCGAGAGGCACGTGCTGGACATTACACGTGCCCCCGTCTCGAACTCTGAGGACAGGGGAGTCCCCAGAGCCAAAACCCACCACGACTCCGTGTGCCGCTCTTAGTCTGGCCTCTCCCCGTGGGCCCACCTGGCATGGGTGACCCTGAGCCGGTATGGCCCAACTGATCCTAAAGGCACGCAAGCCCCCTCACCACAACAAGGTGGCAGCAGGGTCGAGGGGGATGATTATGATATTTCCTATGAAACCTAGCGCAACCGCAGAGCGTAAGTATGCAATTAAGATGCTTGTGGGAGATTTATTTCTGTACCAAACTATTTTGTCCGTATTGAAATGGTTATTTACCCAGTGCTTTAATATGCTACATTACACAGTTTTCATATAATATTTCATATAGTTTTTGCCAATATTATTGGCGTCCGCACCGGTCTGACCTCTGTTGTCTAACTACAAATATGTACACCGGTTGATTTCCGTCCATCTACTGGTAACCACGGCGACATTGTGTATCGGTCTTGGCGGGTAAGATGAGTCGAGCTGGGAACGACCACTTTACATGCTGTCCAAAACATGGAGTACGTCTGATGTTATAAATGATGGTCTGAGCTACGGTCCATCCGGAAGGAGGCATGTGCAGGACTCTGTGGAGATGGGGAGCTCCCAGAGCTCCCTAAAAGGCTGAAAGGCGGACGCCCATCAGGATCGCGATGCATGTTCCCTCATTGGGGAGTGAAACCAGTGGCCCGGTTACGCGAGACGAGTGACCAGTCGAGAATCGCCTTTGTTTTTATTTTTAAGCTAGTGGCACACCCGGCTTCTCACGGGTATTTAAAGTATATAAAAAATATTTTATAGTTTGACATATGGTATAACACATCCTATATATATTATAATAATTCACACTATATCTTTACAAATAGCCTATGTGTTATTCTCATGTGTAAGCTATATTATTGTAAAGTTTCATCAACATCCATTCAGTAGTTTTTGCGTGAAAAGTAACAAACATGCATCCATGCAATCTTACAAACTTTCGCGTTTATAATTTACTAGCGACCCGCCCCGGCATCGCACGGGTGCAATTATGCATGTATTATACCTTCCTCTTGAATCACTCTTATCTATTAAAAAAAAACCTGTTCAGAATGCGTTGCGTAGTTTTAAAGATTTAAGCATACATAGGGACGGACAGACGACAGTGACTTTGTTTTAAACTATGTAGTGATAGTGAAGTAGAATTATTTAATGCACATCAGGAAATTAATTAGATACAGAGATGCCAATGTAAAAATACGCTACGACCTCTTCACTATTGCCAAAAATGAATCTTACTAATATTAAAAACGTGAAAGTTTGTAAGTATGGATGGATGGATGGATGGATGGATGGATGGATGGATGTTTGTTACTCTTTCACGTAAAAACTAAAGAATGGATTTTAATGAAACTTTACTATAATATAGCGTATACATCAGAATAACACATAGGCTACAAGTTATAGAGATATTATGTGAATTACAACAATATAAACAAGTCGAATTCAAAATTTCTAATTGTCAAATTTTCGACCATATTAAACTATAGACAACATAACGTTTCGCTGTCAGTTGCGTTTTGATAAAGTAGGTTTTATACGGACGGGATAAAAAAAGGAAAAATATCCTATGTCCAACTTTCTTTTTGTTTTAAATATATATAATGCGGAACAAAGTTCGCCGGGTCAGCTAGTTAGGAATAATAAGAACCATGTTTCTATTTCACCAAAACTAATTTAATTTATCCTGAGAGCGTTATTAGCAGAACGTTACTATGTTCGGTACCAGTTACTTTCTACCGTACAAAAATCCCATAATAGGCAAAGAACTCCACAATATTGCGTTCACCGATCCTATCTGACCTCAGCTCACCACAATTGTGCACAGCTAAGCTTTGCGTCGAATATTACTTCAGAGAGTGGCCGTTGTTATGCAAATACAGATATCGATACAGGCACCTTAAATGCTCCACTGTTGCCGCACCTTACCAGATAATGGCAAAGGACGAGTGCTGTGGGGAAAACTTAAACGTGAATTTGTTACCTGTGTAAATTCAATACGATTTTAATTTTGAATTGGATTCAAAGTGTTTCTCAGGGCCATTTCATTCTGAGGGTGTCGTAAGAAACCACAAAAGGAAAAAGTGGGAGTGATTGTAGAAGTGAGGAATGGTGTATGAAAGGTGTGAATGTAGGTATGACGACTACATTCACACCTTTCATATCTATGAGTGTGGTAGCATATTATCCGTGTGGTAGCGGAGTAAGAATACTACCACCCCATATCTTCCCGTGGGTGTCGTACAAGGCGACTAAGGGACAACAGACGTTGGGCAGCAGCGACGTTCTGTCAAACATCGGCCATCCGATACTGCGATCGCCAACCCACCTGCCAAGCGTGGCGATTATGGCAAACCCCCCCATGAAATGGACACAAACTTAAAACCGGCCCCCAGTCCCCGGCAGCCCCGCTATTCCTTCGGCCACGGCAGCAGCCAAGGTAACGGTGGGGTAGGGGGTGCAAAGAATCTCCGGCAGTTTAGGGGGAGGCCTATGTCCAGCAGTGGACGTCTTTTGGCTGAAATGGTGATATCTATGAGTGTGGGTAAAGGGCCATGAGATGATAATGATAATGATTATAAATATGATGATTTATAAGAGTTTTGTGATAAAAGCTACGTGAATACAGTTCGTTTTGAGTTTGAGTTTGAATCATAAGACCGTAAACTTAGCCGTAAGAGAAGGAAAACTTGAAACGACACCCTGTGCCAACCAGTCTGGTCAGCGTGGCACAGTAGGCTGATTACCGTCCCTTTGATGGGACGAGGTCCGACTCAGCAGTGAGTCATTTTTGGACTGAGTACATCGAGAATTATGTATTATTACATGTGTCGAGACCCTTGTTCCGTGGGGTCCTAGCGCTATAAGCCTTTTTAAGGAAATAGCAAAGAGGTTAGTCGACATGACAGGAGACCGAAGAGCTGGTAGCTACCTCGGACAAAGAATCAGTCTAGCGATTCAAAGGGGGAACGCTGCCAGTATCTTCGGAACCTTGCCTAAAGGGACTCCTTTAAATAATATATTTTAGTATTTAAGTTTTAGGTTAATTGGTATTTTTAGTCTTGTTTTATTACTAAGTTAGTGTTTAGTTTGAAATGAATTTGACATTTGACATCCATATTTTTTTTCCTATTAACAGTGTTCTTTTTAGAATTTTGATCAATTTTCCTAAGACGTAATAGTACGTAATAAAGACCTTATCATTTGTCTATTATGTAAAAATATTCAAATACACACTAAATCCATTAAAAATGTACACTACCACATTTATTTTTTAAATATGTTGTACAGAAACAATCATCACTACATTCAATCCGCCGTAGAGTTCATTCTTGAATGATTACAGAAGATGTAAGTGTTCTTCTTATATAAGTTCATTCATAATGCAAGACTGTGCCATTTTGGATCCAATCCCCTTGCCAATTGCGCAAGGGATTCAATATAAATGTTACTACCCAACATTTTAATGCTGACTTATTATTACTACAGTACGAGTTTTGCATGCTCAAATGTACACAAATAAAAATAAAATTGGAGTGTCGACCATTTTTATCTGTCTGTATGTTAGTTTATTTCGGCTAATCTTTGAAATGTGTTGTGTGGGACCTATTTTGATGTAACAAGGAGTAACTTAGTTGCTGAGTTATGCACACTGTTAATTACAACGCGGACGAAGTCGCGGGTAACAGCTAGTTTTTAATATTTTTTTGTATTATGAATATTAAGGACAGTCATATTTGTGTTGTACCTCTAAGAACTTGATATAAGATTATTCAGGACTTCAACTTGACAATAAAAGCAATACTTCTTCTTGTCCGCCCGAAGTTTCCATGGCGCAAAAGCTGCTGCTAGCTAACCAAATAATTAGCAGTTATCCTAATGCCGGGGTCGCGGAGGGCAGGTGGCAAACGGTTCGTGTAAAAACTGGTAGTTAGCAAAAAAATAAATAAATATCCTTGGACATTTCACACAACGCCATCTCGTCCCAAGCTAAGCAACTTAATGCTTGTGTTATGGTAACGAGATGGATGATAAACTACTTATATATTTTTTTTGTAAATACATTCATATTATAGATAGAAGTGACAGCCAGACTCCGAGCCAGTGCCTCTGGTTTAGACAAAGACACTTGCCCGACCCCGGAATCGAACCCGGGACCCGTTGATCCAAAGGCGGCACATCTAATCACTAGACCAAGTTAGACTGGCGCCGACCCCGATGACATTGGGAAAAGGAATAATAGTAATAGTGACGTCAAAATATATCCATTTCATCTACGAAATTGCCTGTAAATAGCTACGATATAATATATTATGATAAGGATAACAAATCTGTTATGTTCGCGGTAAAGTCAAACAGCGCACGCAACAATCGCGTGTACGACTAACAATCCTATATGTTTGCTGTAGAATAACATACATGGTGTAATTATAACATTGTACATGGTGCGGAAACCACACATAGGGTAACTACAGAGTGTATCAAAGAAACATCACATAGCTATTTCCAATTCAATTGTATTTTACCAAATATTTGTAATAAAAAAAGTACATCGTCTTTTTTTATTACAAATAATTTACAAATGTATGCATATTTTATAACTAACTAGCGACAGGCCCCGGCTTTGCACGGGTGCAATGATGAACCTCTAAATTTATCAGTGTTTCTCTACAATATTATGGATGTATTATACATATAAACCTTGCTATTGAATCACTCTATCTATTAAAAAACCGCTTCGAAATCCGTTGCGTAGTTTTAAAGATTTAAGCATACATAGGGACGGACAGACGACAGTGACTTTGTTTTATACTATGTAGTGATGCGCGCGGCTTCTCCCGCGTATACTTCGAACCCGTGCTTATCTCCGCTTCCAGCACCGAAATATTTTTTTTAATCGGACCAGTAGTTCCTGTGATTAGCGCGTTCAAACAAACAAACTCTGCAGCTTAAATATTACATAGAGATTTGTCACATTATATATGCCTATTCATCATCATCATCAGCCCATAAATGACCCACTACTGAGTCGGGCTTCTTCCAGATTCATAGAGGGTAATTAGCGGACTGTGTCACGCTGGCAAGATGGATTGGCACAGGGTTTGCCTCTTGCGTTCCTTTAGTCACCTCTTACGGCACCCACAGGATGAATTGGGTTGGTGACATTGTGTATTCTAAATCCGTCACCACACGGAGAGTTTCCTATTATGTATGTGTATGAACCATCTATGCCATGTGGCTAGGTCGTCACGTGGTCACCCTCGCAATCGCTGGCTGGATGTCATCAAATCCGACATGAGAGCCAAAGGCGTAACTGAAAAGGACGTTGAAGATCGGTTAAAGTGGAGGAAGCTCAATCGGAAAGCGGACCCTGGCAATAGCGGGGATTAACGCCAGGCAGAACAAGAACAAGATGTACCATGTATGTCATATTTATTAATTATGTTCATATTTAAGTTAATATATACTTAGTCCAAAAGGGGAAGTCATCCTTCAATTTGCCATGTTTCTATTTCATCACAGTATTACATCATTGTTGAAGCTCAAAAAATAATATCCATGAGGAAGATCAGCTAAAATATTAAATGTTAATATTTACATAATTTCAAGATTTGATCTAACAAAAAGTTGGGATTTCAACGAAAAGAGGGCTACGTTTTTAATATAGCCCCCTCGCTGCTTCATCCCTTAGTCCACAAAAGTCTGTGAATAATTTAAAATCAATTGGATTGCCTCGATAATCCGAAAGTCTTGGTATTTCTTTCTTTTTGTTTCGCTTATTTCGGTGAGTACTTAATTAAATTATAACTATATTTTAATATTTTTAGAAAATTTATAGGAAAGCACTATCAAAGTAAACCTAGGCTGTTGATTTCGTGTCACGGAGCATGCTCCCGCAATGGTGAATGTGTGAAAGTGAAAGTGAATCCCGTGGCCCTGGATTGGGCAGTCGAGGATCGCCGTCGATTTTAGTGGGTAGGTCGGGGCGCAATTCACCCTCTCTACGCGCCCCGGAGTCCCACACACCCCTGCCAGTCCCCAACGGCCGGTATCCATCAGGATCTCCGACATTAAAAAAAGGCTGCTAAATAAATAAAAATAAATATCCTTGGACATTTCACACAACGCCATCTCGTCCCAACCTAAGCAACTTAATACCTGTGTTATGGTAACGAGATGGATGAGAAACTACTTATGTACTTTTTTTTTGTAAATACATACATATTATAGATAGAAAAACACCCAGACCCGAAACAAATACTTGTAGGTCGTACAAATATTTCTTCCGTGCGGGGATCGAACCCGCGGTTTGTTGGCTGTTGTTGGTTTGTTGGCTGTTAATATTATTATCTCGGTTTATTATGTTACTACTACTCAGCCCATAAATGACCCACTGCTGAGTTGGGTCTCCCCTGTTACATGGAGGGTCATTAGCCTACTATGCCACGCTGGCCAGACGGGTTGGCAGAGGGTTTCGTAAGTATTCCTTCTCTTGGGGCTACGGTATCGACCTTGTCGGCTCTTATGGCACACTTAGGATAGAATGGGGTGGTGACACCATGTATTCAAAATCCGTCACCGCGCGGATGTTTGAGAATTTTGTGGTTAAATTATAATGCCGAACTAAGTTATTCTTTTTTTTTCTGATAGCCGATTTTTTTTTGTGTTTCACTCATTCTTTTCTTGGACACAAAGGTTGTCCGTTAAAATATTTTACATTAATGAAAAACGGTGTTATAATGATTTCTTCTTTTCAAAGAGCTGCCTCGCTATCACTTGAAATATTTCACGGCATGCGCACATTTGAATCAAGTACTTAATTCACAGCATAAATTTCCCACTGAATGCCGAGGTTAAATGTCCCAATTATTTACGACTACACTCCGGCCTCTCGGTATTCTAAGGAAAATGTAAGCTTTTTATTGCGACTCTCCTTCGGCCGTAGTAGACGGAATACGAATTTTTATATACACAGTAGCTGCCCGGCAAACGTTGTGTTGCCATATAAATATCGCTATTAAAAAATAGGGGATGTTCGTAGACGGGTGAAAATGTGGGGTTGTATGTACTTTTGTATGCTGTATTATAAAAAAAGGATTAAAATGAGCTACATTTGGTTTTCGAATATTTTTGAAGTTTTGTCTGTTTTTATTCTTAGTCGCAAGTATATTTAATTGGCAATTATCAGTGACTTTTTAGAGGCTTGGTAGTATTTACTGGCCTAGTAAATAGTGATGTTTTGATCATATATTATGCCACTCTAAAAGTCTCTTAATGTACTCAAGTACATTAAGAAACTGTAGGTAAACTCTCAAGAGTTTTCCTACAGTTTGGACGAAAGAATTTTCTGTCTAGTATTAGGAAAATAGGGATACATGAAAAAGCCTAGGGGCGGCCTTTTTTTAGGTTCGAAATCCTCATGGATACCCCACCGCTTTACGCCAGCCGGGTTATGTGGGACTCCAAGGCGCGGAAAGATGGTAGTTGCGCCTCAACCTACCCACTAAAACCAACGGTGTCCCTCAACTGCTCGAAACAGGGCCACGGGTTTCACTCCTCCCGATGGGGGAGCATGCTCCGTGACCCTGATAGGGCCTTGGCCCGCTTGTACAAGCGGGCCCCACGCTTCGATGGGGAGCTGACGCTACCCAACCCACCGAAAGGCACGTGCGGGCTCCCGCCAGGCGCCGGATGGACTAGCGCCCGACCCACGCGGTTGCGGCGGCAGCCGTGGCACGCCTGCCCTGCCGCCCCTCCGCTGTTAGTGGTGGCAGCCCTGGCCTCAACGCCTGGCCCCCCTCCTCTGCATTACCACGCCGTGTGTCGCGGCAGGTTAAGGCTTCCGAGGCAACTCTGAGGACAGAGGCGTCCCCAGAGCCAAACCCGCCACGACTCCGTGTGCCGCTCTTCGTCTGGCCTCTCCCCGTGGCATGGGTGACCCTGAGCCGGTATGGTGCCAACCCGACTGGCCAGCGTCGCACCATAGGCTAATTACCCTCTATGTAACGGGGGAGGCCCGACTCAGCAGTTGGTTATTTATGGGCTGAGTAGTAGTAATGGAAATAACAAGGCATGACACCTAGCAAGCCAAGGAGGATCGTCAGGTGTACGGTTTTTTTAATCACATCCTTAAAACAATTGCCTCGTTGGTCTAGTGGTTAGATGTGCCGCCTTTTGATCAACGGGTCCTGGGTTCGATTCCGGGGTCGGGCAAGTGTCTTTGTCTGAACCAGAGGCACTGGCTCAGAGTCTGGGTGTCATTTCTATCTATAATAAGTATGTATTTGATGACTGCCTCGTTGGTCTAGTGGTCAGATGTGCCGCCTTTGGATCAACGGGTCCCGGGTTCGATTCCGGGGTCGGGCCAGTGTCTTTGTCTAAACCAGAGGCACTGGCTCGGAGTCTGGGTGTCATTTCTATCTATAATATGTATGTATTTAAAAAAAAATGTATATAAGTAGTTTATCATCCATCTCGTTACCATAACACAAGCATTAAGTTGCTTAACTTGGGACGAGATGGCGTTGTGTGAAATGTCCAAGGATATTTATTTATTATTTATTTATAATTATTCATGGTCTCTACTTTCAACGTACAATGCTGCAAGTAGAGTATATTAGTTATCATTTTTTTTTTTGACATAGAAAACGTTATGCGTATAATTATTTCGGTAGGCCATTTTATTGTGGCCTTTATGTGGCCCGTCTGTCACGGGCCTTAGTGAAACGTTAAAATTAAGTTCCGTTTATGTGGGTAAATGAGCCCGCTTGTGGGAACCCTGCTCGGCAGTGGCCATTAAACGTTGCATAGTTTTATATGTAGTATACCTCGCTGCGAAATACTTTAGTAATGGTTGCAATGTAAGTTAGAACGTATAGTAGAATACTGTTTTTAAATTCAAATAATAATTTCCGAATATTTTATTTGTGTTACTCCATTTTGAAATAGAAACGTAATTTAGATTGGTTAGATGTGTTTATCACACGCTCACACACACATCGATATTGTTGTCATCATCAATGGGGCGTTCGTTTTATGAGCTTGGAGCGGTAAGTTAGGATATCTTGGGTGTGGAGTACTAAAAACTTGCAACAGATGAGTGCAACCACACCAAAAATGTATACGGTATGAGAAAATGGCAACGCTACATCGTCATTTTAATTTCTCATTACCATAAATTATAGTTTTGCGGATATCGGAACGAAGATATTTCAATCCAAAGACTGATCGAATATCAAGCACATTGAGCCGACCGCGATTTAGTATCTATTACATAAACGCTCCCAACTTTCCTCCGTATTTAGTATTATGTAGTTCGTTTATATATATTGTTTTAACTTACAGAATTTTCTCACAGAGCGTAGAACGACCTTCGACTAGGTAGACGGGGATGACCTTTATGAAGATGAAGTTCGTTTGGAGTCGGTAGATGCGGTCTGCACTGTATTTAATGGTGGTTTACGAGGTATGTTCAGAAGTAAATATTAGTGGATGATAGGTAAATTCCCTCATACCCACATCCGTTCTTGGGCTCATGCGCAACCTAAATGATCAAATGCATAGTTTACGATTCTTTAAAAAACATACAGACAAACATTCATTTTTATATATAAGAAAGAAGAATAAGATAAAAAAATAAACTAAAATAGCATCCGTGTAGGAGTGAGGAGTTGTGTGTGAAAGGTGTGAATGTAGGTATGACGACTGATAGGTGAGTGTGGAGACTACCACCTAGTGTGGGACAAGGCCATAAGATGATAATGGTGTTTATAAATATGACGATTTATAAGAGTTTTGTGATGAAACCTACGTAAATAAAGTTCCTTTTGAGTTTGAGTATATAGCAGTGAAAATAGCAAAACTTCCCTACTTTGGACATTATATGCTCTAAGTAAATAAGCTAAACCCGGATTAACTATTGTCGATGTCAATAACATTTGTTACAAACCGACGCTCTAAGCTAGAGTTAGGTCTGATTAAATCAGTTTTTTTTCAGATCTAATTAAATCAGTCAGCACTAGCCGGGGACACCGGCACGAAAAGATGGTAATTTATGACTTAACCTAACCGCTAAAACCAACGGTAGGATTTAATTCCCCATGCTCCGCGACCCTGATGAACCTTAACGTCCCTCCTCTGCTAACGGCATCGGCCCTGGCTTTTTTTGTACGTCGGACTTCGTCCTGGAAACCGGGCCGTTGGGGCTGTCCGGGTTAAGTGGGACTCCGGGGCGCGTAGAGATGGTAAATTGCGACCCGACCTACCCACTATAACCGACGGTGATCCTCGACTGCCCAATCCAGGGCCATGGGATTTGCGCCCCGGTGGCAGATCATGCTTCGTGAACCTGGGAGCCTTTGCCAGCAGCTCTGGCTTACCTCAACTTACATTATCTTGAACGCAAAGACTTAAGAGGATTTAGAGAGGTTCATAGTAAATAGATGTTACAAAATTGCTCATTTTTCATCTTTTTCAACAAAGGCCTTTTATAAAGCAAGCCTTGGCGAACGTGTTCACATATTTTATGATCTTGAATGGCTTTGTCAACAATGTAGAACGTGTATCATCGTCATGGGCACTATGACTTAAGCCGTTTGTCCACCGCCCGCCGTCACCGAACCGTCACCGAGAACGAGATTATATCGGGCCGAGTTTATGATGACGTGACGGCGATCGTTTGTCAGTGTGGTTCAGTTAAAACATAAACTGGGTGAACGGCGCGGTGCGATTATAGTGTATGGACAAGAACAAACCTGTTTTGTATTGCCAGGCACATCGGCCCGTCATAAAACCGTGCCGAGTTCTAGCGGTCACGCCGAACTACACGAAACATCGGTGGCCGGGATGACGGTTCTCGGGTGATGGGCGTGCGGTAGACACATGGCCATAGTAAATGTATGTATCGCTAACTCGGCGCCGTCGTCATCTCGTTCTCGGTGTCGGCCCGGTGACGGTGGCAGTGGACAAACGGCCTTACGGTTCTTTCTTAAAACCTTATTTATTTACATCATAAAGTCGATTTTATCAAAAAAGTACTGTTTACTGTTATATAAAACAGAAGTTTGTGTGAGTATATTTTCAAAACGACCCTAGTCACAACTCATAACTGTCTGTAGAATTAACCTGTTACAGCAGCTTGTGCCTGCCACTAAATGTACTCAGCAAATGTTACTACAATCATGTTACGCTTATTCGGGGCTATACCAGGTAATAATAAAATTAATTGAACTGATTTATAAGGAGGTACTACTACTATTCAGCCCATAAATAACCCACTGCTGAGTCGGGCCTCCCCTTATTACAGGGAAATAAATAGCCTACTATACCGCGCTGGCCAGACGGGTTGGGTTCAAAACCAAGTTTTCTTTCTCTTGCGGCTAGGTTTTCGGCCGTGTTATTTCCCATTATCGGCTCTCACGACATCCTAAGGAGAGAATGGGATGGTGACACAATGTATTCTAAATCCGTCACCCTATAAACTATAATACTAAGTTGTACGAAAGCAACCCCAAAAAAGGAATATTTGGTACGAACGAAATCCCTAATCTCACTTAATCAGACCCAGCGTTTTATTGCATTATCATGTCTGGCCCCTGCCAGGCCTTAAGTCACGAGTTCCAAATATACAGATGACGTAGGGTAAGGTCAAGTCATAAGTTTAAGACCTCGGTAAAAGTCCGAGCAAGGGCCGGGCGACAGCCGGCTATCATAACTCGTTGTATCCGCAGTGGCCTTAAAAACTGCCGAGTAGGGTCAATTGACTTAATATGTATAATATTTGCAATAAAGGTTGAAATAAAATGTTATATTTTTAGACAAATTACTTTTCAGAAGAGCAATTAACGAAATATTTCGTCAAAATAGGCATTTTACACATAAACCAAATTTATTCTACCTACAAAAACATTAAATTAATTATTTTTTATTATATCAGCGTCGTATTTATTTGAAAAGCATTCAGAAAACAACTGTTATTATTATATAAAAAAAACAATTCAATATTATTTATTTGTATAGGTAAATAATATTGAACTAATTAATATACTAAAACTTTCTTGAATAATTATGAAATTGGGATAGAATAAAAATTTTATTTCACACAAATATAAAATAAAAGTACATTGCAAGACTTAAAACTTAAAATATCTTAACATAAATTATTATGAAATTAATTATGGGTTTTTGTGGGAATGGATTTAGAATACGTAGAGTCACCATCCTAATCCATCGGGTTATCGGCCTTGATATATCCTTTTGTCGGCTCTTAGGACACCCTTCAAATGGAAGGGGTGACACATTGTATTCTAAATCCGTAACCACACGGGCATCCCTCTCTCTTATAAAATAAAACACCTTTTAAATCATAACAGTACTACAGTTCAAATATTACCTCCCTCGCCTTATTCAATTGGGTCGGCATCGGTCTAATACGATTTGGCTAACTACCAATATTTACGCGAGCGATTGCCGTCTACCCTCCGTGACCCATCTAATAGGATCACTGGAAATTATATGGTTTGACCAGCTGTTAGTTACGTAAGGACTACCATAGACGGTAGAATGGCCTCCGGAACCGAGGACTTTACGTGCCCTTCCAAGTTCTTGGAGTTCAGAATCAAACCCATCCTATATTCAGCAAAGAGAGACGTTGCTTAGATCGATTGCGTTATGCACAGTCAACAATAATTGTTCTATGTTTCTTTTACTAGTTCTTCTTCTTTTACTTAGTACTTATGATATGTGATAAAAATCTACACAATATTTAAACGCAGGGATTGTGAGCGATCAAGGGAGATGGAGGGATTATAGGAGTGAGGAATTGTGTATGAAAGGTGTGAATGTAGGAATGACGACGACGAATGTAGGTTATAAATACGACGATTTCTAAGAGTTTTGTAATAAAACCTACGTAAATAAAGCTACTTTTGAGTTTGAAACATTTAGAAATAAACGGTGATAATACCAGCAGTACAAATACTAGCAGAACAAATACAATTTAATAAAAACACAGCCTGCTACAATTATTTACCGTATTTAATTGTAAATTAGTGATTATTTCTTAGGCTTTCGCGATGATTACTCATTGAAATTAAATACTTTTAAAGAGATTTATCGCGTATATATTATTTATTTAAATCCCGACGTAAATCAGTGGTTTTTCATTTGTTCATAAAATAAACATAAACGAAATGACAGTGCAGCGCGCAAGATTATAACTAAGTGGCCAATTAAATGTGTGAGCTCGTAATTTTAAATGCTTGACACCTCACTTCAAGTATTACTTTACACTTTAAGTTATTAGTTTAATGATGTCGTATAATAAAACGGCAGTTATTATGTTTAAGATTATATAATGGAGACATTGTAATTATACAGGATGGTCAAAAAGTCGTGGATCAAACGAAACCAGCGGTTAGATGGGGCCCTGTATCCTTTTTATAATTTTCACTAGATTGGTACTGATGAGTCCTTTCGTTAGACATGCTATTTATGGTAGTTTATTGGGTGTGTTGAAGATAATATTAAGTTTTACGAAAGCAATAATTCTTAAATCTAAACTTGTTATTTACTTCGGACCCCACTGTGAAAAAAAAATACTCTACAGAAAAGTGCCCCTGTATCACAATTTTTGGCGCATTTAATAGGGATTCTAAAAAGGTATTACACATAGCTATGCGTGGCTTCGATATCTTTCGAGAACGATCATTCGTAGCAACGCCATAGTTAATTCATACATAAAACTCGATTAGGCCTACTAATCTAACCTTACCTAAGCGTGGTCGATTTTCGGACTACAGGGTCTTTATCGTCGTTTGAACCCATTAATGACCCACTACTGAGTCGGGCCTCCTCTAAGTTCATGTTGGGAAATTAGCCTACTGTGCCACGCAGCCAAGACGTTTTTTGCTGCTGATGGCCCCATCTAACCGCTGGTTTCGTTTGATCCACGACTTTTTGACCACCCTGTATACACTAATACACTAAATAAATAAATAAAGGTACCTACTAGACATTGTATTAGGCTTACTAATAATTGTATATTATTAATATTAAAGGTTTGCATAAGAGGGGTATTAAAATAAATCTTTATTATGTTATTTTATTATATTCTTTAAAGTTTTTGAAGTCGTCTTAATGAACGTAGTGTATTTACATGTTAATTTCTGTAATTTATTGTACTACAGGAATTTTCTAGATTACATCAGGTAGACTATGAAATACTAAAATTACATCGTCCACACAAACAAAAATGTTCGTAAAAAGAAAACTACTGCGTCAAATTATACGTACAAGGTTTCTAAACCACAAAAAACTTATTCTTGATGGATATAACATTTTATTCTTCGGCTTTGTGAGATACTCAGTCCAACGCTTTAAGTCTGATATATTTGACCAATTTATATAAGCAGCTGCTACACTAAAATATCTACCGATTTGTAAACTTTTGTACTCACTTAAGAGTAATTTCGCTCTCTTCAGGTAAAAGAACAATCTTAACGGTTCTTATGTATACACTTGTATAGAGAGCTTTGATAGCTTCGTTGCAGTATAAATAAATGAAATAAATACTTCGCTTCTTTGTAACAGAACGTGACATCTGCAACCAATGATTCATTTTATTCTGAATCTTCTTTTTATTTGTCTAAAATTTAAGGTGCCTTGCGGCAAAATGATTTTTTGGGATCTCTCGTTGCTTTTGCAAATAGGCGGCATGCTTTAAATGGTTTGCAATAATTGTGATTAGGCTGAGTAGCTACTATGTAGTAGACACTATCCGTATGGTGACAGATATAGAATACATAGTGTCACCACCCCATTCCATCCTAAAGGTGTCGTAAGACCCGACAAAAGGAATCAACAACGCCAAAAATCTAGCCGCAAGAAAACTTGACACTTCACCCTGTGGGCTCCATGTACAGGAGGTACATGGAGCCCACAGGGTGACTTTTAGTTCGACTCTTAGTTCATCATCATCAGCCCACATTAGTCCACTGCTGGACATAGGCCTCCCCCTAAGTACTATAGTTATGTTAAGTATATTAAATAGGACCGCAAAGTAAAGACAAACATTACAAGCCCTCCGAGTTTCTTGCCAGTTCTTCTCAGCTGTGGTCGCGTTCCAAACTGGTGGTAAACGGTCAAATACTTTATATTCATCATCATCATCATTTCAGCCAAAAGACGTCCAATTCCTATTGCGCGAGTTTGCTCTCACTAATCTGTCTTATAAACAGTCTTGTACCCAAATGGATCTAAAAAGAGCAACTACAGAGTTTCTTGCCGGCTCTTCTCTATAGAGGTGCATTCCGAACCGGTGGTAGATGGTAAATAATTAATTTTAAATGGTAAATTTTATATTTTATTTTTTTGTTTGACCTGTCAAAAGATCTCTAATGAGCCAACTTGATTAAATGAATTTTGATTTTGCTAATTCTGGACATAGGCCTCCCCTAAGGATTTCCACAAAGGCCGGCCCTGGGCCGCCCGCATCCGTCGTTTTCCGGCGACCTTAACCACATTATCGGTCCACCGTGTGGGAGACCTACCAGCACTGCGCTTTCCGGAACGCGGTCGCCACTCGAGGACTTTTCTGCCCCATTGGGCATCGGTCCTGCACGCTATATGACACACACTGACACTTAAGTTTGGCAATCCTATGGGCTATGTCGGTGACCCTGGTTTGCCTGCGTATCTCCTCATTTCTGATTCGGTCTCGCAGGGAAACTCCATTGCATAGCCCTCTCCATTGCCCTTTGCTACTTTGTATTATATAATACTAGCGACCCGCTCCGGCTTCACCCAGGTGCAATGATTAACATCTAAAATTATGAGTGTTTCTCTACAATGTTATGCATGTATTATACACATAAACCTTCCTCTTGAACCGCTTCAAAATCCGTTGCGTAGTTTTAAAGATTTAAGCATACACAGGGAGGACAGACGACAGTAACTTTGTTTTATACTGTTTAGTGATGATTTATTATTAACATCTTTACTATTTGTAAGTGACCATTGTGTCCTAAGCAAAATAAATGATTTGACTTTATAACTGGATGAGGCTCGACTCAACAATACGTTGTCTTTGGGCTGAGTAGTAGTATAATGTTTCAAGTACTGCCTGTCAGACAAGGACGGTAGATATTCTTAATCCGGCGTGACGTAACAATTTTGCGCCTTATAATTTTCAATTAGTTGTTGTGAACTAAGCAAATATGTACATAGTTGAGAGTCCCGCGTGACAAGCAAAATCGTTATTTCATAATTACAAAGCCATTACCGTCTTGACGACACTCCGCTGAAGCACAAAATGAAAGGCCTATTCAACCCCATCTCCCTTTAATGTTCATATTTATTGCCACTACTTGGGGATGATGTGGTTTCATTTGGAATATTTTGTGCCTTCTCGTAAATATTTTATTGCACAATGATTTTATGCGAACTATGAATTAAATAAATAAATAAATAAATAATAAATATCCTTGGACATTTCACACAACGCCATATCGTCCCAAGCTAAGCAATTTAATGCTTGTGTTATGGTAACGAGATGGATGATAAACTACTTATATACATTTTTTTTTGTAAATACATACTTATTATAGATAGAAATGACACCCAGACTCCGAGCCAATGCCTCTGGTTGAGACAAAGACACTTGCCCGACCCGGGAATCGAACCCGGGACCCGTTGATCCAAAGGTGGCACATCTAACCACTAGACCAACGAGACGGACATGTGGAACGTTCCACATGTCCGTGTGGTGACGGACTTAGAATACACAATGTCACCAACCCATACCGTCTGTACCTTATGAGGCGACTAAAAGAACACAAGAGGCCACCTAGTCCCAGGAGAAGGAAAACTTGATACAAACCCTGTGCCAATCCGTCTTGCCAGCATGGTACAGTAGGCTATTTTCCCTCCATGAATTTAGAAAAGGCCCGACCCAGTAGTGGATCATTTATGGGCTGTAACGACGAACGTTCCACGTAATGTAAAGCAAACTTCAGAGTATTTAACCTGAATAGAAAAAGTTGTTATATTTGACGACCGAATTTCTTTCAAAACGTCATAATGTATTAAGATACATCGTTGTCTCAAAGTAATCCTACGACTATTTAGCCTGTACATGACCCACTGCTGAATTGGGCCTCCTCCAATTATATGAAGGGTAATTAGCCTAACGAGCTACGCTGGCCAGACGTGTTGGCACAGAGTTTCGTATTAAGTTTTCCTTCTCTTACCGTTAGGTTAGCGGCCTTGAAATTTCCCTTTGTCGGCTCTTACCCAATCCTCAAATGGGGTGGAAACACTGTGTATTCTGATTCTGTTTACACACGGAATAATTATAATTAAAATTTAACTGTATTTATTGTATGTATTTAATATAATATAATAAGGATCTTGAAATGATATTGTTTATTTATTATAGTCTTGTAGTGATACCCAGCTGTCCGATACCCGTGTAGTCGCTCAAGGGCCTAGCAGAATACCAGCGCTGCGTCATCTACTGCTATGATGTGGCATATGCTGAGCTATGGCCCATTTTTGCTCTCACAAAACAGTATATTTAAAAATTTGTTATTGTTATTTAATTTGTAATATTCCTTTTTTTATTATTTTATTTTAATTGTAATTCTTTGTGTCTTTTGTATTTAAGATGTGAGAACAAAATAAAAAACGTTTCTTTCTTTCTAAATATACCTAATGTATTTTTAGCGTTGTTTATTTTACTATTAGGTCAAGACCGGTAGGGTGTAACCTAGAACTCTTGCTATATGCTTGCGCTCTGTATATAAGTAAATTTAGCCGCAAGAGAAGAAAAACTTATAGGTAACGCTGTGCCAATCCGTCAGGCCAGCGTGGCACAGAAGGCTAATTACCTTCCAAGTTATTAGAGGGGGCCTCCTCTAACAACTTGGAGGGTAATTACTGTAGTGGGTATATTTTAACGACATATCGGTAATGACAACCACGTGTCCATTACACGGTCATACGCAGGGCCGGATTTAGGGGGGCGCAACCGGGGCGAAAGCCCCGGGGCCTCCACAAGCAGGGGGCCTCCACAATAGAGACTTCGGAAAAAAAAAATCTTTCAAATTTCAACTAGTAAACCTAGTAAACATCTTTTCCTTTGATATTTCGGCAAAAAAAGCTCGAAAGGTTCCGTTCGTTAACACTAAAATTTAATTTCAAATAATTCTTGTTTCCGATTATATTCATATGTGTTTGTTAAATACTAAGGAAATCTACTTGGTTTCACAATAAATTATTTATTGAAAAACTCGACTGAAAAAAATTTTCATTTTATTTGGAAAATAATTTGGGGCAAGGGGGCCTCCACTCCTTTGTTGCCCCGAGGCCTCTGGACCCCTAAATCCGGCCCTGGTCCTGGTAATACGAATAGTTACAGGAATTAAGCACGGAATGCCTTTTAAATTAAAAAGATATAGACCGAAAGAAGTTAACCTCACGTGTGTAAATTCTCCGAGAGAATGTATGTAACACTTATTAAACGTTTCGCACGTCTTTAATACGCCCCTAAAGAGCGATACCATCTGACATTAAGGGCTCCAACATGCTCTATTTGTACAAATTGCTTCTAGCAAAACATCGCTAACAAATTCGTGTCATTTAATGGATGAAACACGTGCACATGTTTACTGGTTTTAATAACTATTTAAAGTACATATTTTAAAATAAAAATGTTTTTTTTATCTGTATATTATTTATATATTAATAAGCGAAGCAAAAAAGTTTGTACCTCTTTTCACGAAATTTGCGCGGCCTCATACTCCTCCAGTATGAAATTTCTCAAAATTATAGTTTACTAGCGACCCGCCCCGGCTTCGCACGGGTGCCATTATGAACCTCTAAATTTATCAGTGTTTCTCTACAATATTATGGATGTTATTATACATATAAACCTTCCTCTTGAATCACTCTATCTATTAAAGAAAACTGCTTCAAAATCCGTTGCGTAGTTTTAAAGATTTAAGCATACATAGGGACGGACAGAAGACAGCGACTTTGTTTTATACTATGTAGTGAAGTGATGATATAGAGAGGGAGTGCAGAATGTTAAAATTATGCATAATATGAACATTAAATCAATAAATAAAACATCACAAATTCTACCATGTATTTGACACACACACAACCGTACCACTCTTTTGTTTATTGTTAAAGTCTGTAGTCAAATTGAGAATACAACATACAACATAATTGAAATTAACTAAAGACGAATTTCGAACGCTGGGCGACCACTAGTTCGAATAAATTCTTGGATGCTATCAAAATGACCATTATTATTTATCATTTTGATAGCATCCACATATAACAAAAAAATAAAACAACATTATTTAGTTTTACCATCGGTACGGTTTAAATGCCATTTCACAGGTCTTGCAGGAAACTCCATGGTTGCTCTTTTAAATAAAAGGGTTACCATTATGGTGGTACAAACAAGTCTAATAGCTATAGGCCAGATGACTCCAATAAATTTGAAATGCTACACTCGACTTTGCTTACGTAGATATTGTTTATCACACACTCATTATACAGACAAAGTCGCAAGTGATCTCTCGCTGTGGCGCTTAATCAGACGGATGCTCGACGGCGAACAGGGCAAGCCATGGCCTCTTTCTGCGAAGACGCTATGTCACATAAGAAGGAGGCGGAGCGGGCCAGAATGGAGGAAGATGCACCTTTACGCCCACCTCCTGCGCCATAGAGGCCGGTGGTGGGTCTGAGGCCCCGGATTAACTGAATCGCCCTCCGACAGTCGCTTGCCTGCGTAGCGGACCACTCGTCGGGGCGTCACAGAAGAATGCGGCCACGCGAACCTATGGCGCCCCAAGCGTGACGAGTGAGGATATACAGCTGGGATTTTAGTGGGTAGATGAGTAGCTTCGGAATACCCTAAGGGTGGCGATATGCTTATAGCATATCCCCAAAAAAAGGTGATTGCATCTGACATAATGCTTGTATATATACTTTTAGAGCAATACATCACACAGTGTTACATTGCTGTCAAATTACCAAGTAACATAGTAAGCTCACTAAACCATCCCGGCAGGATTTATGGAAAAAATATCACATTAAATGTCGATTAAGTGGGTTCCGCCGCGCGACGCCCGTCGAGCGGATGATCGATAGCGTTAATTTACCTCAAATCTTCTCACTCACCTCAAATCCGCACTATTGTCCGCTTAGAGTGAACTCGACGTATCTGAAACCAAAGACCAAATTTGATTCATCATTATCATCAACAATATTTGACCTTACGACTCTACTTCTTCTTCTTCTCAGCCCATAAAAGACCCACTGCTGAGTCGGGCCTCCTCCCATAACAGGGAGGGTAACGACTCTACTACTACTCACTATTACTCAGCCCATTTATAACCCACTGCTGAGTCGAGGGTGATTAGCCTACTGGGCTACGCTGGCCAAAAGGGGCATCACAGGGTTTCGTATATTTTTTTCCCTTTGTCGGCTCTTACGACAACCTCAGGATGGAACAGATTTAGAATACTGACACTATGTATTCTAAATTTTTCACTACACGGTTTCTCGACGCTAATTGTGGAATAAACACTAGATTGATCCAAATAAAATAGATTGATTATTAGACAAAAAAATAAAAATAAAATAAAGATAACAATATATGGCCTGTATGGTACGATAAGGTTATTTCTTGTAAAATTCTTTTAACTGTACCTATTTATTTATGATGATAAAATCATGAAGAGACATTTTGAAACATTAATTGAAAAAATGAATGAGCAGATGAATCATCAATTGAATGAACTGAAACAAGAGTTCCAAAAACAAACAACTGTTCTAACTGAGAATTTTTTAAAAAGTATGGCTGATACGATGGATCAAAAATTAAAACCTATTATGCAAAAGAATTTAGAATTAGAGAAAGAAGTAAATACAATGAAGAACAAAGTATATAACTTAGAAAAAGAAATAAGAAAAAACAACATATTATTGCACGGAGTTAAGGAAAATGAAAACAACTACACCGAACTGATGGATCTGGTTTTGGGAACTTTAAATAACAAAGACATTGGGCTAGGCAACTTTGACAAATGGGAAATAAGCGAAGTCCGAAGACTGGGGAATAGAGAAGACAAAAAGAAAAATATATTTACATTAACATGGCGAAAAATCGAAATTCTTAGAAACAATAAAAACTTCCCTGAGGGTATCTATGCTACTGAAGATTTCCCTAAGGATATATTGGAAATTAGAAAAGAATTAAAACAACAAGAAGAGTTTAAAAAAGGGAATTTGGCCATCATCCGATATGACAAGCTTATAGTCAAAAGAAAACTCAATCAAAACATAGGGAATGAGAAAAGGAAACGATCACCTTCGAAAACTCCAACACATACGGGCAGAAATATCCCACCCACAACAACAAAAGCTCCAAATAAAATACATAGAACCAATGCTTTTGATTATATGAACCGCCCTAAAACCAACTCATCTGGTCCAAGCAAAGAATGAAAAACAACACACATCAGTCACACAACCCGGAAGTCAAACGACTTACCAGTAACAAAAAATAAAAACCACAAATATCTTTCCCCAAGCCGGACTGCGGTCACCGTGGGGAAGTACGACCGCCCCCCTCCAGTGAACAAAACCACACAAAATATATCTGGTATTGAAGTGAAATCTAACCAACTCAACCAAAAGAGGAACATCAACATTGCAACTTTAAATGTTCTTACCCTTAGAACTGACGAAAAACTTCTAGAACTGTATACTGCCTTAGAAACAATAAAATGGGACATCTTAGGCCTTAGCGAAGTTAGAAGACTAGGAACTGAAATAAACGAGTATGAAGAATACATTCTATTTTACACGCGAAACAAAGGGACAGTATGGAGCTGGATTTATAATAAAGAAGGAACTGAAAAAAAATATCGTGGGTTTCACAGGTGTGTCCGAAAGAATTGCTATACTGAAATTGAACCTACCCGGCTACAAGCACAACTGGACCATAGTCCAGATCTATGCACCAACTGAGATGGCAGATGTTGCTGCTAAAGATAAATTTTATGAGGATCTGGCAAAGGTACTTGAAGATACGGGTAAGAATATTATAGCCATGGGAGACTTTAATGGAAAAATTGGTAAACAAAGAAAAGGTGAAGAACTAACCATCGGAAAATATGGTATAGGATTAAGAAGCCCCAATGGACAAAGACTAATAAATTTAGCTCAGGAGAACAATTTAGCGCTTATGAATAGCTTTTTTAAGAAAAAGGAATCAAACAAGTGGACCTGGCAATCGCCCGATGGTACTTTTTTATTATTATTAGCCTTTATTGCTGATACTAAACAATGAATTTACACACATTCGAAAAATTTTTTTTAACTTAAATCTAATACATCGGGTTTTCCGGTTCAGTGGTCAGCGTGTCCAGTGACACATAGGCCTCTTCCAGCTGCTTCCATTCTTCTCTGTTGACAGCTTTTCTAGACCAGATTGTCCCTCCAATAATCTTGATATCATCTGTCCATCTTTTAGCTGGCCTGCCTCTTTTTCTTTTCCCATCACGTGGCTGCCATTCCGTTATAATTTTAGTCCATTTCATTCTGCTTTCCCTTATCATATGTCCTGTCCATCGCCATTTTAACCGTCTTATTTTCTTTAGTACGTCTTCGACCTTAGTTGTAGTTCTAATGTCTGCTGCTCTTTTGCGGTCTTTTAGCGTCACACCCAACATACTCCTTTCAATTCCCCTTTGACACGATCTTAGTTTTAAAAGATGTTTTTGATTCAATGCCCATGTTTGGCACCCATACGTAAGACATGGCAAAATGCAAGAATTAAACACTTTTTTCTTGGCTTTCATAGGCAAGTGTTTACTTTTAAATACCTCTTTAAGGGACCAGTATCTTTTCCAAGCACATGCCACTCTGCTTTCTATTTCTATGTCTGTCCGGTCTCTAAAAGACATTAATTGCCCTAAATATGTATAATTTTTGACATATTCAATATCTTCATTGTCTACGTTTATGAATATTTCTTCTCTGTTTGTCATTAATTTAGTTTTTGATTTATTTATAGAAAGACCAACTACTCTGCTTGCCTCAGTCAGCTGTTGTAGCATATGTTGAAGGGTATTTGCGTTGTCAGTTATCAAGACTAAGTCATCAGCGAATCTTAGGTGGCTAAGTTGTCTACCGTTGATGTTAATGCCAAAATTGTCCCACTCTAGATCTCTGAATATGCTTTCCAAGATTGCTGAGAAAAGTTTTGGCGATAGCGGATCTCCTTGCCTTACACCTCTGGCTATTGGGAACTCTTCACCGGTTGATTCCAGTTTTATTGGTACTTACCTGGTACTTACCTCAACGAAATAGACCACATAGTTAGTAATCAACCAAAGTTATTCATAGATGTAAACGTAATTAAGCAATTTAATTTTCATACTAACCACAGAATGGTCAGGGCAACTCTGAAATTAAAAGAGCCAAACAAAACAAGAAAGAGTTTCAACCATACTAATCACATCAACTCATACACAAATCATTCAAAAATACAGTTTAACGATAAGAGCATACAACAAGAAATGTATGACACAGAAATTAGGAACATGTTTAAGACAGAAAGGCCAAAACTATCAAAGAAAAATGTATTAAGCTTACAGACTAAATCCCTAATGGGGGAAAGAAAACTGATTTTGTAACATAAAAAAGATAAATCTACTTTAAAACTGATAACATTACTGAGTAAAGAAATAAGTAAGAATATAAAAAAAGACAAAGCAATAAGGAAGCTCGAATGTATCAACCACCACATAGCAAAAACAGGCGGTATTAAAAAAGCTATAATAATAATAATAATAATAATAATCATTTATTTCAGGCATAGACCCATATTTATCATACATTATATATATTTATTACAAATTACTTAATATTATAAATTTAATTAAATTAAAATATTTAAATTAATTCAGAAATAACCTTTTTGATATTAAATTGAATTTAATCTAATTTAATACAATATATTTTAGATTTTACATTCATTTTATTTTATAAGCTATTAATTTTTATTTGTATGATACATGTCAGAGAAACTACTTATACAGAAACAGACCAGAAACAGAACTAGCGTTTGTCTCCATCAATACATAATGACACAAGTAACAGATCAAAGACCGCAAGTGCGAAATTTACAACTTTCATAAACAGCTCTAATTACATCGTTTTGAGAGTTTCTTATACGCTCCATAAAAGCGGCTGACCGTTTCCTAAGAATTGCATAAAAATCGTCAACTCGGTTCATGGCGAACATGCCAGACGCACTGCACCCCCAGGGCAGATTAAGCATGACTCTGAATGCGTTGTTGTACTGTACGCGTAATTCGTGATATACAGCCCTCGTGTGTTTACTCCAGAGCTGGCAGGTGTAGAACGACTGGCAGTACGCCCCGAACAGGGTTATTTTGACTTGATCGCTACTGCGCGCAAAACGCCGCGCTAGCATATTACTAACCGCTGCGATAGATCGCTTCTGCCTCTTCATATCATCGTCATCACAAAGGTCGTCCCTAATAATGTGACCCAAATATTTAAATTTACTAACAATTTGCAAATCCCGCCCAGCCATTTTAATGCATGGGGTAAAGATATCTTTTTTATTATATCGAAAAATCATAACTTCTGTTTTTTTAATATTATATACCAAGCCGTGTTTGTGTGCGTAGTTTTCACATATTTCAATAAGTTTTCTTAATCCGTGCACAGACGGACTCAACAACACCATGTCATCAGCATAACTTAGGTTATTAACAGGTTGGTTACACATATGACAGCCTATTCCTGAGTTATTAAGTTCCTCTATGAGACCATTAATATAAATGAAAGAACTTCAGGAATGTAAATCCTGGGTACCCAAAACGATGGACAAGAATAAAATCCAAGTAACATCACGAAAATCCATACTTGAGATTGCAACCAACTACTACAGCGATTTATATTCAAGACGCAGCACAATAAGTATCAGTAATGAAGACTTAGAGGATAATGATACTGAGGAGATTCCACCCATTCTAAAATGCGAAGTAGAACATGCAATCAGAACACAGAAAACTAATAAAGCTCCTGGCCCTGATAATGTAACAAATGAAGTATTAAAACAAACACTACCTGACAACTTGACACGTCTAACAGAGCTTTTTAATAAGATCTTAACCTCGGAATACATACCTATACAGTGGACCATGAGCAACATCATCCTTATCCACAAAAAAGGAGACAGAAACGATCTAAATAACTACCGTCCAATTAGTTTAATGTCTGTCATATATAAGGTATTTGCTAAAATTATACTCAACCGCATTACAAAAACACTAGACGAACAACAACCAAGAGAACAAGCGGGGTTTAGAGCGGGGTTCTCCACAATTGACCACATACACACTTTGAAACAGATCATTGAAAAATGCGAAGAGTATGGCTAACCTTTGTATTTGGCATTTATTGACTACAACAAAGCCTTTGATTCTTTAGATCATAACTACATCTGGCAAGCCCTCAAAAACCAGGGCATTGAAAAAGAATACATAAAATTGATTCAAAATGTTTACAAAAATAGCTCAGCCCAAATCAAAATGGAGACTTTAGGAAAAGCTTTTCCAGTCCAAAGAGGAGTACGTCAAGGTGACCCCTTATCCCCAAAAATCTTCACGAGTGTTTTGGAAGAAGTATTCAGAAATCTATACTGGGAAGAATGGGGCATAAATATTGATGGAATAAAAATAAATAACATGAGGTTTGCTGACGACATTGTATTAATAACAGACAATTCAGATAGCCTACAACTTATGATTCAGCAACTTGCCAATAAAAGCAGAGAAGTGGGCCTAACAATGAATAAAACAAAAACAAAAATTATGACAAATAGATGTAGAACTGAGATAATTGTTGAAGGCGAACCAATAGAGTATGTACAGAACTATATATACCTTGGACAACTAATTGCATTTAATGACCAAATGCCACAAGAAGTCGAAAGAAGGGTCACAAGCTCCTGGAGGAGATATTGGTTGTTGAAGGACATAATGAAAAATAAGCAATACAGCATGGCAGTAAAAAGGAAAATCTACAACACTTGTATCCTACCTATACTAACATATGGATGCCAATCATGGGCAACCACGAAAAAGACAGTTGAAAAGCTGCGGACATGCCAAAGAAGCATGGAAAGAAGTATATTGGGTTATAGACTAATAGATAAAAAAAGAGCCAAGGACCTAAGGCAAATAACAAAATGGGAGGATGTCGAAACTAAAATAAAGAAGTTAAAATGGAAATGGACAGGACACATGATCAGAGACAACACAAAATGGACAAGCAAAGTAACAAATTGGACACCACGGTTCAATGCCAAAAGGAAAAGGGGCAGACCACACAAAAGGTGGTCAGATGATCTTAAAGCAACTGCTGGACCCCTATGGATGAGAGAAGCAAGAGACCGACAAAATTGGAAATCACTCCTCCTCCAGTGATTCCTCCTTTGTGTCAAAAGAACACGCTGAGCAGGAGACTGATGTGAATTAACTTTTATAGCTTATATGTTTGCAATTAAGTAGTATTTTTTGTAATTTTGCAATTATTTTCTTTATATATGTATATCTTGCTCGGCAAATAAAGGCTTTGAAATTTATTTATGAACAAATTCTCTGTCAGTGGAAACTTGTAAATGGCCAATGTTATTTTTATAAGTAATTTAAAATAAAAATATATAGTACTTATAAAAAAGTATATAATATATAAATAATTAGCGACCCGCCACGGCTTCGCAAGGGTGCAATTATGCATGTATTAAACAAAAACCTTCCTCTTGAATCACTCTATCTATTAAAACAACTGCTTCAAAATCCGTTGCGTAGTTTTAAAGATTTATGCATACATAGGGAAGGACAGACGACAGCGACTTTGTTATAAACTATGTAGTGATACTTACTAGCTGTAAGCTTCCCGAAAAGTAATAAAATAAAATACTCAGTTATGAGATTCTGAGTCGTAATGAAGATAAACGTGAACATGATATTCAACTTTATTGTCTGGATTATAAAAAGCATAATCGGATCTACGACCACATTATGGTATTTTTTTCATAAATATGTCAGTGGACCATACGTAGTATATTATAAGCCGCTACCAAACGTCTTTATGTAACTGACCTTTAGAATAACATTTTTCTTTTCTTTTTTTATTTAATAATAATAATAACATCCTTGGACATTTCACACAACGCCATCTCGTCCCAAGCTAAGCAACTTACTTAATGCTTGTGTTATGGTAACGAGATGGATGATAAACTACTTATATACATTTTTTTTTGTAAATACATACATATTATAGATAGAAATGACACCCAGACTCCGAGCCAGTGCCTCTGGTTTAGACAAAGACACTTGCCCGACCCCGGAATCGAACCCGGGACCCGTTGATCCAAAGGCGGCACATTTAACTACTAGACCAACGAGGCAGACCAATACTACATATTATTAGACCACAAATTATCCACAATTGAGTTGAGTTTCTTCCCAATTGGCAGGAGAGAAATTAGCCACAACGGCCAGGCTCGTCAAACGACTTAGCACACAATTGATATCTTGGTAAGCACTCAAAAGGGTCCCTTCCCTTCTCTGCTATAAACTACGGAATTTACACTCAAAATATGGTTCGGATGTGTGTATTGCTTCATCAGAAATAGAGTAAACATTTTGGTCAAAACCAATCATAAATTTCTCCAGTTTCAAAATATTTCATGTCGCGCTGCCCGATATTTCCTATTATAGAAACGTCAAGGAAGAGAATCAATTTCATTTTACAACGAGCTATTGTGGTACAGACAGGCGGGTTTAGGATTTACCGAGCTCTAGACTCTCCATTGTCCAATGAGGTTGAGCTATTTAGAGTCATTACGAATCGTCACCGCAACAATTATAGAACGAACGACGGCTGAACGCTAAATTAAATGAAGAAGTCTTTAAAGGGATAACTTTTTAAACGTACGTGGATGCCATAAAATACTGCAGTGTTTTATATTTTGTAAAACATAATTAGGTTTTTACTATTTATGACACAATTATGTGTTCTTTATATGTTCCGGTTAAGGTCGCTGGAAAGCAATGGATGCGGGCGGCACAGGACCGGCCTTTGTGGACATCCTTGGGGGAGGCCTATGTCCAGCAGTGGACGTCTTTTGGCTGAAATGATGATGATGTGTTCTTTGAAATTTAGACAAGATTTTTATTGGCCTATTCCTAGCTAAGATAAGAATTATCATTTTTAAATATCCATTGATGCCGTTTTGGTCATCATAAAAATAGGGCTCGGACTCAAAACAGTTGAGCGTTATGCATTATAGTTTTAATTTGTGCCTCACTAGATTCTATACACGCATCTTACGGTACCCACACATCAAAGTGAATTTGTAACACTATTCTACAGGCGTTACCACATGGACACTATATTACGATGTTAGGTGGAAATATAGTTTTACTAGCACCGGATTACAGCTTTACTCGCGGGGATTTCGAAACAGTGTGAAACTGAGCAAGGCATAGCGCATGGTCCACTAAGAGCATTTCACACATTTGTATCGTTGATTTAGACGATTTAACAGTGGACACAAAAACAGTCATCGTTATTTTTGGAGCCCTTCTGGGTTATCCCACGGCTCCTAGGCCACGGGATATCGCCTCTCCGTCCCTTTTCTGGGAAAGTCTCTTTAGTGACCTGCAAGTGTGGCAAGCGTCTTGCCGGAACCTCGTTTTCCTATTGTAGTAAATTCCTGTAGTTGTGATGAAAGAAACTCTTGTAACATTTTCACATACTCAGTAGAGTTAACAGTGATTGTACGGCCGTAAGAATCCTCAAACAATTGTGGACCAATGATTCCTTTTGAATCCTTTTGATTTGGAATCGCTGCCCATACAGTCCCTGTGAACGATCTAAATATAGAAGTCTCATACCAAATCTTCAAAGAAGTGGGTAAACAGTTATATTTTAATTAGCCTTCGGCTAGGTTTAATTTATAGGCATGCTTAATTCCATTACGGTTAACACTTAAAGTAAATGAATCGTATAATCACGATCTTCACCAGAGTAAAATCCCTACTCCCTGTAATTGCCTTCTAATCTCGGAGCGAACATATCTCACTCGTCAATATTGCTCCGCTAAGCCCGGTTGTATTTTTGTTCACATTATACATTATTTTGAGGCTTTTAAATATTTGTTTGCCAAAATGAACCTTAACGTAACGCGATAAAGTGTGTTTTAAAGTAGGAAATGTGCCTCGATTGGCTTGCGATTATTTTTGTACATTTCGAAATTTCGAACTTCGAACACACGTCTGTGTGGATTTGGTGCATCTACTTTGAAGATTACATGGAACCAATCTATACTATATATTATTAATTATTATCTATATCTATACTAATATATAAAGCTGCAGAGTTTGTTTGTTTGTTTATTTGTTTATTTGTTTGTTTGTTTGTTTGAACGCGCTAATCTCAGGAACTACTGGTCCGATTTCACAAAATCTTTCAGTATTAGATAGTCCATTTATCGAGGAAGGTTATAGGCTACCTTTTATTTTCAAAAGAATTAGGGATCCGTATGAAAATTGCGATTTTGTAAACCAAGGTGTAAAATCGAAAACCTATTTATGCGTGCGCTGCAAAAACTATTGACAATAGAACAAAATGATGTACTACGGATTTGTAGGTCTTATAAAGATCTACAAAAAAATCCGCGAGAGCACATATCTAACTATCATAGTTTAGTCACAATAACCGATTTTATGTTCATAAAAAATATGCACGGGTTCTAAGCCCACGCGGGCGAAGCCGCGCGCAAAAGCTAGTTATTAATAATATTATAAAGCTGCAGAGTTTGTTTGTTTGTTTGAACGCCCGAATCTCAGGACCTACTGGTCCGATTTCAAAAAATCTTTCAGTGTTAGATAGTCAATTTATAGAGGAAGGTTATAGGCTATATTTTATTTTCAAAAGAATTAGGGACCCGTATGGAAATTGCGATTTTGTAACCCAAGGTGTAAAATCTAAAACCTATTTATGCGTGCGCTGCAAATACTATAGACAAAAGAACAAATTAATGTACTACGAGTTTGTAGGTCTTATTAAGATCTACAAAAAAGTCCAAAGAGCACATATCTAACTATGATAGTTTATTCACAGTAACCGATTGAATGTTCATAAAAAATATTAAATCATCTGAAGAAATAAAACACATTTATGGGCTATATGCGAAGAGGAGATAAGCACGGGTTCGAAGCCCACGCGGGCGGGCGAAGCCGCGCGCAATTGCTAGTACTCAAATAAACGTTCTAAAATCGTGCTTACTACTACTCGGCCCATAGATGAGCCACTACATAGTCAGGCCTTCTCCGGTTACATGGAGGGTAATTAGCCTACTTTGCCTCGCTTGCTGGTCGGGTTGGCACAGGGATTCGTATGTGGTCCTGAGTACAGATCCCACAATGCCGCAACAAGGACGCGAGTAGGGAGCACTCCAGGGATGTTTTAGTGGGTAGGCCCCCACTCTGGGGGAGATTCCCACACATCCCCCTCGGCCATCCCCGTGGCCGACGGAGATAGTCCATAAAGGATTTTTAACCCGGGCGAACAAACAAAAAAAAAAGGGTTTCGTATGAAGTTTTCCTTCTCTCGTGGCTGGGTTTACGGTCTTATATTATCCTTTTGCCGACTCTAACGACACCCTCAGGGTAGTGACTCTATGTATCATGCTTAACCGATTTTAATATATAATTAAACATAAGAAGTTTGTCATTCAATCCTAATTAGTCTACTTCGGTTTAGGCTGTACCTTTAGCATCCTGTAATATTTTATTGTAGTACTCTTCATGGCCAAATACTACTTCTCAACCTGTAAAATACCATCAATCATGATATCCTCTTGGCAACCCTTTCCTATCTTATGGTCTCGGACGAAGCCCTGCAGTGGTTTTCCTCATTTCTTCGGGGACGCCAGCAGTCAGTGAGAGTTGGGGACGAGTCATCGGAATGGTGTAAACTTGACACTGGCGTGCCTCAAGGCGGTATTGTTTCACCTCTTCTATTTTCTGTTTTTATAAACCTCCTGACCCTCAGAACCACAAGAAGCAGTCGTTTTTCAACAACACCAACTCCAAGGATCAATACCGGATTTGCTGGTCGATTTTCCAATTATCTATACCATAAAATATATAACTCCGTCGTACTAAGAAATCCGACAATCTTACACTGTCCAAAGTACCGCATAAAACGTGTTGTTAGGGAGTGGCTACTGGAGAAGAACTACATAGAAACAGAGGGTCTGTTGGCTGACACTCAGTGAGGATAGGGTCACTTTAGCTGCAATTAAGCAGATATGTATCTTTTTAAATAGACAGATATTTTAGTAATCATTTATAACATAATTAATAATTCTCATAATGTCAATAGTTAATCTTAATCAATAAGTAATCTTATAATGCTTATTTCATTTCATTTTATCCTGTTCTATATCATTTCATAATTTGTATTTTATTGTAAATTTAATCAAGTGTAACTGTACTAATGTGTAATTGCTCATGTAATTGATCGCGGTATCGCACCGGTATACAATTAGAATAAAATGTATCAGCCTTTTAGGTCACCAAGACACAGGCTTGTCTAGTTTGGGACCTATATCATTAAGACTATGTACACCATATTTCAGGAAATAAATGTATTCTATTCTATTCTATTCTATTCTATTCTCAACCTTCAGAGTGCGTACCATCTTTATGCTGATGATCTACAAATTTACGTTCAATCTGATATTAATACGGTTGATGACGCTATTGCAAAACTTAATTCGGACTTGAGCGCTATTAATAACTGGTCTGAAAGGTTTGGCCTCACGATTAATCCTACAAAATGTCAGCCTATCGTTATAGGTAGTCCCCGTATGATCTGCAGACTAGCGGTAGATTCCTTGCCACCAATCGTTTTTAACCTCGAAACTGTCCCTTATAGTTTAAGTGTCAAGAACCTCGGCATCCATTTGGACTCTGGACTTACCTGGCAAAACCAAGTAGGGAACGTTTGCCAAAGGGTTACTAGCATTTTGCGGATGCTATATCGCCTCAAAAACTTTCTCCCTTCCGAAACAAAGGCGCTGCTCGTGCAAGCACTTATTTTCCCAATTATCGACTATGGTGATGTATGCTGTTTCAACCTGAATGCAGATATGCTCAATAAACTTGATCGACTTCTGAATAACTGCATTCGATTCGTGTTCAATCTTCGTAAATACGATCATGTATCCTACTATCGTTCCCAACTGAAATTAGTCTACGTCGAAAACTAAGAGCATTAAACTTACTATTTTCACTTCTGAATTCTTCTTCGGCTCCCTCATATCTCACCTCCCAGTTTCAGTATCTTGGTTCTCTCCATTCCAAAAATCTCCGTTCTGACCATAATCGTCAACTCCAATGTCCTTCTCACCGTACTGATTTCGTACATTCTTCCTTTGTCGTGCAATCCACCCTTCTGTGGAATACTCTTCCCACTAGTATCAGGATGGCTGATAGTAGGTATTCATTCAAATTGAGATGTTGCGAGCATTTAGCGAAGGACTTACTTGCAGAATCTTCACTGTAACGTATATTATATTTATTTATTTCTTGTATATATAAGTATGTATACGGAATATACTATTTATAACGTCATGTACTACTATGTAGTATGTATTGTATAATACATACTACATAGTAGTACAGGATTAATAAAATATAATTAAACTTGTTTCTAAAGTTTATGTTTACTGTGCACCTACCTTTTGTTTCTCTGCACCACTTATAGGTTGACTGGGAGAGAATGCCTATGGCATTAAGTCCGCCTTTGTACACTTTATGGGCATTAAGATTTAATAAATAAAATAAATAAAAAATAAAATACCCACTGCTGAGTCAGACCTCCACCAACTATATGGAGGGTAATTAGCCGATTATGCCACGCTGGCCTAACGGGTTCTCATAGGGTTTCGTATCAAGTCTTACTTCTCTTGCGGCTGGGTGGTCTGCCCCTTGGGTTCCTTTAGTCGACTCTTACGACAGCCTTTAGGATAGTATGGGGTGGTGATATAGTGTATTCTTAATCCGTGTCTTATCAGCGTGGCACAGTAGGCTGACTTCCCTCAATAGTGGGCTGAAACGACGACAACTTATCCCACGATAAATTAGAGGCGCAACGATAATTTCAATATAATAGCCCATCTAAAACGCCATAAAACCCTCGTCTCTAATTGCCTCTTAACCTCGTCAATATTGTTCCACTCGATCCAGTTATGTTTTATACCCCTACATTTTATTTCTTCCAATTGTTCCCGATTTACGCTCAAAGCCGTTCGGGGATTTCCTCTCTCTGCTTACACATTTCGTTAACAGTCTGCGATATTTATTTTGGATTCAAATCTTATACTCTGTATCTTATTCTACCTTGCCGTATACTGCAATCGTTAAGTTACTTTTTTATGCTCCAATAGAAACAGTTTTTACGTTCCATTATTACAATATTGTATTATGTTTCTTCTTTACTGTATTTTTACTGACTGGTGCTAAAATTGTTTTGTTATTAACAGTAGGGTCTGCAAATGTTTCTATAGAAGTACGGCGTTTCAATGGTTGAGGCTTACGTGTCGTTAGGAGGTTTCCCGAAACCACAATTTTCACAGTCGTCAGTAAAACACAATGAAGTCAGTCAAGTAAAATAACAGTCTATGTTTCTTATATTTCATTTCGTTAACATTGAATAATTTAACAATTCCCCCGATTCCACTAAAAATAACATATTCAATTTACACGATTTCAAATAAAATAATAATATATATCACACGTTTAAAGCTGTGACAGTCCAAATACACCTGGAAATATTTTTTTTTATATAAAATGCTCACGTTTGAGTTCAATCTCCCTTGATGCAAGACGAAGACGAGGCCTAAAATGGTACACGTTTGCCTAGAAGGTGTCTATTCACATTGGCTGGATATTTCGAAGGTGACTAAAAAGTAATCGAGTTAAATCGGCTAGAGGCTTAAAGGCCTCCGCGCATTATGCGGCCAGGCCGCGCGGCCAAGTCGCTGCGGCCAACTAATTCTTCTACGATGTATATAGCTGCGCGCATTACGCGGCCAGGCCGCGCGGCCAAGTTTTGGTCGCGCGGCCAACGAAAAACATCGTGTCACTTAGGGCGCGGCGGCCAATAGGCCGCGTATGGCTCACATACGCGGCCTATTGGCCGCCGCGACCAATCCGCGCATTATGCGGCCAGGCCGCGCGATTGGCCGCGCGGCCTGGCCGCCTAAATGCGCCGGGGCCCTTAAACTGTGAACAAAAATACGATGTATAAAAATAAACAATGCATAAAGTGAGGCAAGGACAATTTTATTAACACCGCGTTGCGTGCTAGGAAATCAATCTCTCCCGTGGAAATCATCAGTCATGAGGGACCGCGCCAGTAACATGCCAATTTCGGGTTCTTCTTTTTAATAGCGGCATTTGCGTGTGGAATGAGTGTGGGTCATTCCCAGGGTTGTCCGATGACCCATTTTTATGTGACCATAAAATATTTGTGAAGCTTTTTTATTGCTTTCGATATTATGTTAAATGTTAGCAGATTATTCAACTGGTTCGGAAAGTTAATTTTCCGTTCCGAAATCGTATAATCTTACTTTAAAATACTCACATTAACGAAAGATCATTAGAAACGTTAAGCTTTTATAATATACGTATTTAAGCATCTATCAGTAAGATATAAACCTGGTACCTTACCAAACAATTATTTTCATATATTGAATTACCAATTTATCCATTAATGTGTTCCAATTAGGGCTCATTAACACGGGTTCCCTTAATGACGATTCGTCCATATGCACGATACGTTGAGACGGATTGACGTTTACATTGTATACACAATTTTGTTTTAGCACGAAACAGCAAAATATCTGAACGATGTTCAGATTCGTTTTGTGATCCATAGTTGAACTGAATGTATGAGTGAGACGAATTGTTGATGCGATATCAACGATTCGTCTCAAAAAATCACGACTCATGTTTTTCTTCGTGTTTTTGTTGGTTTTGTGTTGTTTGTGATGATTTTTTTCGAGCGTGATTTATTACGGAAATTTAAAAGCCATTGTCACCGTAAAACACATGAATCATTAATAAATACGTATCGGCAAAAAAATTTATGAGCTATTAGGAAACTTATGTAACGCGTGCTAGACGCTTTAGCACGGGGCTATAGTATTTATTTCTCTTGTAGCCAGTTAACTCTCGAGACAAATAAGATTGTTAAAGCTACAAATTCAAAATCATTTCAATTACAAAATATTGCCAGTTAATAAAATACTTGCAAAGATTTCGACAGCCCTACTGCCTTGTAACATAATTACAGTGTTGCCCTTTATAGCACGCAATCGCGTGAGACTTGTGGCCCGACGGTAGCAACTGTAAGCCCGGTCGACGCACCCTGCGGCGTGAAAAATTCAGACACCACTTAAAATTATAGCAGACTCGTTGGCAACTAGTGGAAGCTGCATGTCTTACTTACCACTTAGACCCGCTGTGGGCCCATTTTTATCATCTTTGATACTCGCAATTCACATGACTGTTCGTGTTCGCTATTCGTACGCAGTATTTTTGTATGTTTTTTTTTACAAATGTTCTACCAACACAGTGCCCGTGTGGTGACGGATTTAGAATACATAGTGTCACCACTCCATTGTCAAATTTGACATATACGCTCGTGCGAATAGCGAAGTGAAGCCACCATATGATTTATCTTCGTCCTCAATTTGTTAATACTTTTTATATGAAATACAGTTTGGTAATATACGAGTAGGTACCTACCTTTAAAGTTCAACAAGTTATGTGCCGGTATTGTAGAAGACCGAAGAAAAAAAATTAAAAACCTTTTGGTCTATTCCTAGCGGTCCAGTAGAAACACATTTTGTCATATTTTGTGCAGTCTAGCTCTGAATCTGGAATCATACAAAAACTGCCTCACGAAAATTCTTACAATCTTCAAAGTTTAATACATTACAAAAAGTACTTCGCTTCACGGCGAGTAAATGAGCTACATTTCCTTTGGTTTTCGAATATTTCTGAAGTTTTGATTCTGTTATTATTCTTAGTCGCAAGTGTTTATAATTGGCAATTAACAGTGGCTTTTTATAGTCTAAAAGTGTCTTAGTGTACTTGAGAGTTTACCTACAGTTTGGACGGTAGTATTTTCTGTCTAATATTAGGAAAATAGGGATACATGGAAAAGCCTAGGGGAGGCCTTAGCCAAACGATAAACTGATAATACTGTTACCGATGTCGAAGATATAGATTTAACATTAATTATTAAAAGTGCAAGATAATTTGTTATATTAGAAATCCGCAAAGTTTTATTCATATGAACGTAAGAATATACAATCAGTAATATTTAAAAAAACCTTAAATAATATAATATAAAAACTAAAATATAAAAAAGGAGTCCATAGGCAAGGTTCCGCAGATACTGGCAGCGTTCCCCCTCTGAATAGCTAGACTGATTCTTTGTCCGAAGTAGCTTCAAAATTACTACTTTCATACTAAAAGTTACAATAAAATAGATAAATGATATGAAATGAAATATAATTATTATCAGTAATAAAGGCTATTTTGATTATGACTAGGAAAATAGAACTGGGCATTAAGTACAAATTGTTCTTCGCCTAAATCCAGTCACAAGTAAGCAGAAATTAGGATTAATTATCATCCCAATCAATAATGATATTAATATGTTTTGTCGTGCAGCTAGTATGAAATAGGTATCCTACCATTTAAAAACTAAAAAAATACAAATAACCTGCACTAACATATTATATAATAAACTAGCTACTCGCCCCGGCTTCGCACGGGTGCAATTATACATAAAAACCTTCCTCTTGAATCACTCTATCTATTAAAAAAAACCGTTTCAAAATCCGTTGCCTACTTTCGAAGATTTAAGCATACATAGGGACGGACAGCGACTTTGTTTTATGCTATGTAGTTATAGTCATTTTATGTAATTAAATGGGTCGTGTGGTCACAGATTCAGAATACACAATGTCACCAACCCACACTGTCCTGAGGGTATCCTAAGTGGAACGCCAAGGGAAAAGTATCAACCCGTTTGGCCAGCGTAGCGTTCCATGAATTTTGAAGTGGCCCAACTCGTCATCGTTAGTCATTTACAGGCTGAAATTATGGCGATAAATAATATGTAATCATGGTAAAATGATTTATTATAAACTAGTGGCCCGCCCCGGCTTCGCCCGCGCAAAGCGGGGGTGGGTTATACATATAAACCTTCCCCTTGAATCACTCTATCTATTAAAAAAAACCGCTTCAAAATCCGTTGCGTAGTTTTAAAGATTTATGCATACATAGGGACGGACAGAAGAATGCGACTTTGTTTTATACTATGTAGTGATAGTGATTTTACCGTGTAACATTGGGTCGTCACTCAGAAAGTGTAAATAATTAATAATCCCACGCTTTTCATAATGGAATTTTAGCCCCCAACCTAAATCAATAAACTCTAACTAAAATAACCGTGGAATTTTTGAGAGAGCCACTTATTTCCGCAAGCACTGGCCACTTCAAATATACTCGTTACACAGCCCCAAACTAAGCAAGCGGACCCACCTGACCCGCCGGAATTCGATTCACGCAAACCAGGTCAAACCACGCGAAAGAGTTGTAAGAACAATCTAATTTCGTGTCGACATGTGGAAAGCCATAAATCAAACCATTCCGTAACAAGCAAACGACACCATAATTTACGCAATAAGTATAACTTTTGAAAAAATTACGTCAGTTTCTGTTACATTGCTATTTTTTTTAAGTTCGACATTTTGATTGTGAAATATTTATATATTAATGTTTGGTACTGGGAATAGGGTCGTACTCTTCACTAACAAATAAAATAAAAGTCTAAATATAGAGACCGACCCGGCCGCAAGAATTCCGTGGTTATAAAGTATTTTCACAATATGACCCTTTTCATCTATTAAAAAAAAACAACTTTGCGTTTTTACGTAAAATTTGCGAATAAAATATACATAAATCATATCTCACAGAAACCTACCTAACCCATTCACAAATTAAAAGGCAATATTTTCTGAAACGAAATATTCAGCTCCTAAAATTCTTATTGCAAACTTTTTAATTTAAGAAAAAACACAGAAATATTGTCGCAGGAACTTTGCTTAGGGCCATCAAGGACCCTTGTTAAAACTTTTCCCCGGTAGAAAATCGCTTAGCGTAATAATAATATTTTAATTCTTGAAATGGCAACCGTGAATTGCAGCGTAATTCAAAGTTGTTTTAGAAGTTCCGCCATTTCGTGAAGTAGACTTTTTTTTAAACTTCATTTGTATGTAGAGTGCATGAACTTTAAAACAACTTCACTGAGGCATTGTAGCACTTAAAATAAATAACATCTGAAATGTAGTTAAGTCTAAACATATTTGGCTAACTACTAGTACTTACTCAGAGATTACCGTTTGCCCTCCGCGACCCATCTATTAAGACACCCAGTAATTATATGGTTAGACCAGCTATTAATATTCACGACACAGACTTTTTTTATCAGTGACTTGAATGCCTTTGGCCCTAGTCTTGCTTGATGGAAAGCAACGACAGGGTCTAAGGAAATGCCCTGTCAGGCACCGGCTCTTACATACACACGACGAAACACAGAAAATCTGCTTGGTGCCTGACTTAGATGCGAGAGTGGTAGCTAGCCGGGCGGACCATTAGATCCTACCACAAAGCAATCTTTGTGTCCCAACTGCCACTAATTATGGGAGCCGCGACTTGCGGGCCGCAAGTTGCGGCATTATACATTATACGCCCTCCGAAGCACGAAGAAGGTCAGGTAACTTCCAGCAAAGGCAGACGTTGCTAACCCTGCAGACCGTTTGCCTGCCGCATTATCTACTTAGAACCCGTGCTTATCTCTATGCTTTTTTTTTATGAATATAAAAGTGGTTATTGTGACTAAACTATGATAGTTAGATATGTGCTCTCGTGGACTTTTTTGTAGATTTTACAAATAAGACCTACAAACTCGTAGTACTTCATTTTGTTCTATTGTCAATCGTTTTTGCAGCGCACGCATAAATAGGTTTTCGATTTTACACCTTGGGTTACAAAATCGCAATTTTCATACGGATCCCTAATTCTTTTGAAAATAATATAGCCTATAACCTTCCTCGATAAATGGACTATCTAACACTGAAAGAATTTTTGAAATCGGACCAGTAGTTCCTGAGATTAGCGCGTTCAAACAAACAAACAAACAAACTCTGCAGCTTTATATATTAGTATAGAGTATAGATTATATATTAGTATAGATATTTACCAACATTTACCCCGACAAATGTTTTATTTATATCTTTCTGTCTTTCTCAACTTAATCTCCCCATTTTCCCCACAGTTACAAATTTCCCGCACGACGTGATATGAAACTAGTTGGTAGTTAGTCCATCGTGAATGGACCATGATATTCGAGATTAATTACAGCTAGACACGTTGTCGGATCACGCCTGACAAGGGTCGTGCCATTTGTTCCAACTTTACAAACTAGCTACCGTTTAAATAACAACACGAGTCATTTGTAGGATTATTATCACGTGCTATTACTGAACACAATGTATGATAAACGAGAGCTTCTTAACATTATATTTGCTGGTCTTCTGTATATTGTAATTAGGGGTAAATATAACCCGGTCCATTTACGCCTACGAAAATACACATCCAATTTGATCGTACTTCAGGCCGAAACCTGTTATTTTCTATTGTTAGTACCGGAACGTCCCAAACTAACAGTATACAATGTGTTTATACTGAAATAACTCCAGGGCTGTACTCTATACTATAAGTATAAATAAAACCCCTTTAATACGACACGACGACGACACGGTTGGCGCAGTAGTTGAGCGATCAACTGCTACGCAGCATGTCGCGGGTTCGATCCCCGCACGGATGAAATATTTGTACGACCTACAAGTATTTGTTCCGGGTCTGGGTGTTTTCTATCTATAATATGTATGTATTTACAAAAAAAATATGTATATAAGTAGTTTATCATCCATCTCGTTACCATAACACAAGCATTAAGTTGCTTAGCTTGGGACGAGATGGCGTTGTGTAAAATGTCCAAGGATATTTATTATTTATTTATTTATTAATATTATCAACTAGCGGCCCGTCCCGAATTCGCATGGGTACTTAGAAATAATCCAAAGTTTGTTGTAAGCCATGTATCTTTATAAATTATACCGTATGTATTCTGATGTACCTATAAGCTATATTATTGTAAAGTTTCATCAAAATTCATTCGGAAGTTTTTGCGTGGTAGAGTCTTCGTCGTCGTCGGTTCTGACCCACCCACAAAAAATTCATGTATCAGTTGATTCTTTGTTAAGGTCTCATTTACTACAAAAACTGTCAAAATCGGCAATCAAAGGCAGGGTGTTGGCGATTTTGACTAAAGGAAAATTAATTGAACTATTGAAAAGAAATGGTTTGGGCCCTGAATTCCGAAAGGCGAACTAAATAACACTTAGTTTGAAATCGGAACCTCATCAATTAGATACTATCTATACTGTTCAGTTATACTAGCTGTTACTATCAGTAACTAATATTATAGTAAGAGTCTAATAGAAAAACGGTCGTAAAGGAAACAATAATTATTCATACGTGAAGTAAAAACTTTGTACACCTTTTTACGAACATTTAGCGGACGGAGGAGGCTCCACACATATGTTTTATATCGAGAAGGAGAGCAGTATACTAATATAATATAAAAATTTAGAAAAATCCTTAAAAGGACATTTAATCAATAAAAAAAAACATACCACACACTACCATGTGTATGACAAATTCACTCTTAGACTACTACTAGTTTTGTTTAGTGTTATAGTCTGTGGTCAAATTGAGAATCACTACATAGTATAAAACAAAGTCGCTGTCGTCTGTCCGTCCCTATGTATGTTTAAATCTTTAAAACTACGCAACTGATTTCGAAGCGGTTTTTTTTAATAGATAGAGTGATTCAAGAGGAAGGTTTATATGTATAACACATGCACCCGTGCGAAGCCGGGGCGGGTCGCTAGTAGAAATATATTTTTAGAACTATAATTAAAATTAAACATGGTCGAATAGTCCGTGTGGTGACGGATGTAACATACTCGTACATAGCGTCAGCGCCCCATTCCATGCTAAGGGTGTCGTAAGTGTCGTAAGTCGTATAGCCCAGTACACTCCATGTTATGGGAGGAGGCCTGACTCAACAGTGGGTCATTTATGGGCTGAGCAGTCCCGTAAAACCAATTTTTTTAAATTGAAAAAAAATTGATTGCCTTACTTTTAAGTCTCTTTAACAAACTTCATAGATGTGCCTAGTGAGGGAAATTTTTCAACTGATTAACCACCAACAACGCCTTCACGTAGGTACTATAAATTTATAGCTGTTTGATATGTAGGTGATGTTTCAATGGTATTTATTTTCGAGAATATTCTCGTAACAAAATTTTACACAATTCATCATTCAAACCTGATCTCCCCGGCTGGGACATCCTCAGTATGAAATGGTGAGTTTCCTTTTTTGGTTCACTACTTTAGAGTACCAGCGCCATAATGAATCAAGTCTGTCTTATATTCTACTTTCTGTCCACACTACTACTAGATTTTCGACTACTTTTTGACTGCCTCATTGGTCAGGGGCGGCACATCCAACCCCTAGTTGGATGTGCCGCCTTTGGATCATCGGGTCCCGGGTTCGATTCCGGGGTCGGGCGAGTGTCTTTGTGTAAACCAGAGGCACTTGCTCTAAGTCTGTTCCGTCTCTTTTGGCTAAGTGACCTGTCCCTTCCCGTTCCTTAAGTCGCCTCTTACGACACCCTCAGTATGATATGGGTTGGTGACATTGTGTATTCTAAATCCGTAACCGCACTGCACCATAATAATAATAATAATAAATATCCTTGGACATTTCACACAACGCCATCTCGTCCCAAGCTAAGCAACTTAATGCTTGTGTTATGGTAACGAGATGGATGATAAACTACTTATATACATTTTTTTTTGTAAATACATACATATTATAGATAGAAATGACACCCAGACTCCGAAGCAGTGACTCTGGTTTAGACAAAGACACTTGCCCGAACCCGGAATCGAACCCGGGACCCGTTGATCCAAAGGCGGCACATCTAACCACTAAACCAAGTATCTCTTATTATTACTCCACTTTCAGTCAACACTACAACTGCTACTCAGCCCATAAATGGCACACTGCTGTATCAGGCCTCCAGGAGTAGTTAGCCTCTGTGCCACGCTGGCCAGACGGGTTGGCACAGGGTTTTGTTTCAAATTTTCCGTCTCTTGCGGCTAGATTGTTGCCTTGTCGTTTCCTACGACACCCTCAGAATGAAATGGGTTGACATTGTGTATGCTAAATTCGTCGCCACATGGATTTCACTGTCAACGCAACTCTAATATTCAACACATAAAACATATTTGGTCTGGGATATTATGACGCGAAAAATATCAAGTTACTGTGACGGGAAGCCAACTATGTGACAAATGGCTGTTACCACATACCCGCTTCGTGACACTGAACATACCAATTTCTCACGTATTCCCTGGCTTGCATTGCAATTGTAAAAGTGACGTAATTAGCTATAATACACTTGTAAAACGTTTTACTGAAGTACCTGTTATTTTTATCAGTGACTTATTTTATTTTATTACTATTCGGGAATCTTACAGCTTAGATCTTACATATTTAATTACAACTTATAAAAACAACTAGCGACCGCCCCGGCTTCGCACGGATGCAATTAAGCATGTATCATACATATAAACCTTCCTCTTGAATCACTCTATCTATTAAAAAAAACCGCTTCAATATCCGTTGCGTAGTTTTAAAGATTTAAGCATACATAGGGACGGACAAACGACAGCGACTTTATTTTATACTATGTAGTGATAGTGATAGTGATGAGTTTTGCCTCTAAGAACTCTTAAAGCTGGGAACAAAATTTTTATTCTTTTTCGACTGCGATTTCTTACGACTGATAGATAAGTGTGTATGGAGACTACCACCAATACGATGATATTGGTAATTTTAAATATGATGATTTTTATGAGCTTTGTGATAAAACCTAACTATTTAAATAAAGTTCCTTTTGAATTTGACTTTGATGAAATAGGCGCTTATTCAATAATACTATATGTTCCAGAAAAGTAATTTTCGTTTATATTTTACTAGCGACCCGCCCCGGCTTCGCACGGGTGCATTTATGCATGTATTATAGATATAAACCTTCCTTTTGAATCACTTTATCTATTAAAAATCCGTTGCGTAGTTTTAAAGCATATAAGCATACATAGTGACGAACATACGACAGCGACTTTGTTTTATAATATGTCATGATAATGATGATAGTGATAGTGATGATAGTGAAGTGATGATTAGCAACTTTCCCAGGTTGCGTTCAGGTTGGTTCAAATATAGACGTGGCGCAGTAGGCTAATTACCCTCCCTGTAATGGTAGAAGGGCCAAGTCAGCAGTGGTTCTTCAACGGCTAAGTAGTAGTAGAAGTGGTGTTGACAGAAACTGAAATATAAGGCATGCTTGCTTAATTGCGGTGTCGTGTGGTGACAGATTTAGAATACACAATGTCACCAACCCATACGAAGAGACAGATCATCTCGCCGCAAGAGAAGGAATACTTGATACGAAACCCTGTGCCAACCCGTCTGGCCAGCGTGGCACAGTTGGCTAATTGCCCTTCATGTAACTGGAGGAGGCCCGATTCAGCAGTGGGTCATCTGTGGGCTGAAGCAGAAGTAACTCTTCCTTAAAATAAAACACATTACAACACAAACGCCTTGAATTTCTTCCGCTATATCCCGTAGCGTTTAGACCTGTTGCTATTTCGCAAAATATATTACGCTCACGATTGTCAACCCCGGAATTAGTTTAATCTATATATATCATCATCATTTCAGCCAAAAGACGTCCACTGCTGGACATAGGCCTTCCCCAAGTATTTCCACAGAGTCCGGCCGCCCGCATCCGTCGCTTTCCAGCGACCTTAATCCGGTCAACGGTCCACTGTGTGGGAGGCCTACCAGCACTGCGCTTTCCGGAACGCAGTCGCCACTCAAGGACTTTTCTGCCCCATCGGGCGTCTCGGTCCTGCGCGCTATTTAATCTATATATATATATATATATATATTCTATATTAATGGATTATAGAAACACCATTTTGGACAACAATGAAACAGATACAATGTTTAACTTATAGGTATGAACAGCCACATACTTTTAGGCAACTTTTAATGCTGCCAAACTTAGCTCCGTTAAAAAAGGATCCCTTCAAACAAGTAAGCCCAAACCCCAAAAATTAAATACTCTATTTGGTAGATTGAGAACATTGTGCTCAAACAAATGTTAATTGCTACCCTCATCAGACCCCCGTAAGCCATCGGAAACGTATCCCCTGATATACGTAATTAATTTCTGATATCATGGAGTTTGCAGTGACCACACAAGGATTGAAGTCAATTCCAAATTTTATCCCTATAATTGTATCCTTAAAATCCTGTTATCGCTTTACCTACTACTTCCCTGTTAGTAAAACTTTTTCGCCTTTGTGGCAACGTTGGTCCATCAGCGTCAGCATCAGTACATCAGCTTGAATGTTATAGTCGCATAGTTTGGCGTTTGACGTTTGGAGATGAAGGATCCATACATTTTGAAGTTCGACAAACATATAAATAAATATATAAATATATAGATATCCTTGGACATTTCACACAACGCCATCTCGTCCCAAGTTAAGCAACTTAATGCTTGTGTTATGGTAACGAGATGAATGATAAACTACTTATATACATTTTTTTTATTGTAAATACATACATATTATAGATAGAAATGACACCCAGACTCCGAGCCAGTGCCTCTGGTTTAGACAAAGACACTGGCCCGACCCCGGAATCGAACCCGGGACCCGTTGATCCAAAGGCGGCCCATCTGACCACTAGACCAACGAGGCAGTCAATATCCCTATATCCCTGAGTAATAGCGCTTTAAAAAGTACCAGCAGAAGATCCAGAGTGATCGAACAGCTGTACTCTGGATCAAGATAAGAAAATACTTTACAGACTTTTATTATTTACTTTTTTGCTACTTACTACAAATTATACTTCACTACATAGTATAAAACAAAGTCGCTGTCGTCTGTCCGTCCCTATGTATGCTTAAATCTTTAAAAGTACGCCACGGATTTTGAAGCGGTTTTTTAATAGATGGAGTGATTCAAGAGGAAGGTTTTTAAGTATAATACATTGCATAATGTATGTAATGTAGAGAAACACTGATAAATTTAGATATTCATCATTGCACCCGTGCGAAGCCGGGGTGGGTCGCTAGTAAAACAATAAATCGATTACATTCTGATATACAAAATTCTCTTGTCAGTCTTGTTGTTGTTGTTTTGTCTTTTATATTCACATTTGGTAGGTATGGGAATCGGACAATATATGTATATTTTTCATCCCTCTAAATGTTAAGGGCGACCCGGCAAACGTTGTTTTGCTATTTAAATTTACAGCATGTCCAATAACAATTTTAATATTCATAATGAATTTGATGACATTAACTTTTTGACATAAATAATATTGATTATTTGACACTAGAGCAATTGTTTTCGTATGAATTCAAGTACTGAAATATAAATGGTTTCTTAAATTTTAAAATGAAGTGTGATGATAATTAAATTTATTTTCTTCCTTTTCATTTAACTCAATTTCACGTGCCAAATATAATGTACTTTAATGTAACATGAATACTATCAATGTAATGAGGTACTCTATTTAAGTAAGATAAAATTTATTATGAACTAGTGGCCCGCCCCGGCTTCGCCCGTGCAAAGCGGGGGTGGGTTATACATATAAACCTTCCCCTTGAATCACTCTACCTATTTAAAAAAACCGCTTCAAAATCCGTTGCGTAGTTTTAAAGATTTATGCATACATAGGGACGGACAGAAGAATGCGACTTTGTTTTATACTATGTAGTGATTAAGACAGATGACGTCATTAGCGTTACCAAATAATTCCGATTAAATATTAGTAGTTAGCTAAATCAGCTTAAACTAGTGCCGACCCCAGTGAAATCGTGAAAGCGATGTAAATATAAAGTAAAAGGGATAAGATCTAAGTAAATTATATAGAGTGGATCGAATAATGTTTTATAAGGCACCTTTCAGCTACGTTTTTCGGTTGGCGAAACGTCGTTTCAATTTTATACCGCTTACCTAATAAAATATTTTACTGTGATAAAATACACTACGTTTATGATCATACCTTAAAAAAGGTTTATGTAGGTTTTCGTAGTTTATTATAGCTCCTCCGATGAATGTGTCTGTGCTATTTATACTTTTATCAACTGCTTAAAATTACGTAGATACTCATGATGTAGATTACCAAAACACGTTTATTCTCTCATTGTCAAAAAATCATCAGATTGCCAGGAATTATTTGAATTTAATAGAGCATTATTCGATTACAGTTTTCTGTGCCACGCTGGTCATTCAGGCACAAGAATCTATGAACTAGCTGACCGGACAGACGATGTCCTGCATGCTATTCGTTTACCGACTGCAGCGCCATCTGTCGGGCTGATTTGTGAATCTAAACCATTTTTCACAAATAATACGCGGACGGAGAAGTACGAAATTTTCCACACTTATAGTTAGTTTATTTATGGAAGGAGTGCAGAATGCTAAAATTCATGCCACAAAAATACAATAAAAAACATTACACACGCTATTTTGTATTTGACGCACACACACGCAAATGTACTCTTTTGTTTATTGTTAAAGTCTGTGTATGTCAAATTGAGAATAGAACTATAATTTAAATTAATTATTGTTGAATTTCGACCGACTAGTTATAGTAAAATTTCATTCTTTTGCGGCTACGTTTTAAGCATAATTAGTTCCTTTAGTCGCATGTTACGCTCACAAAGGAATGGGTACTTTGTATACTAAATTCGTCACCATATATTTTATATTGTTTTCGACACTTGTGAGTGTAGTGTAATTAAAATAGTCGATTCAGCCTACTTTAAATAAAAGCGGATATTCGTGTTCTGCAGTACAATACAAATTGCTTCTAAAAGTGTCTTTTCTTATTTGTGTCTCCACATCATGCGGGCAATTAACCTTATTGCCAATTAGAACTTTGGGAGTCCCACAAAGGAAAATCTGAATTTCTTTTCAACTCTAAACGACGTTTGCGAGTAAGACAATGAAGGTGAAACTATATTCTTGAGTCACTCCACAAAAAGGTTGAAACTGTTTACTGATCACGTCTTTATATATGCTCAAGAGGGATAGTGTTCATCATTCATCCATTTGTATTATACCGGTTACTTCATTTTTATTTAACCATACGATATATTGGTTTACAAAAGTATATTTCAAACTTAACAAACAAATTTTAATAATATGCCATAAATTAATATGGCAGTTTCACCGTTGGTAGACTTTTTAATTCGTTGTTGCTTAATGCGTAGTCTAAAATCTACTTTGAAATTTCAGCCACTTAGTACAAATTGTATGGGTACAGCGTTGGGTATATCAATTTGTATGGCCGCGTTAGGTAACTGAATTTACTAAAATATGTGTTTTTAGTGCAGGTGAAGCCGAAAGACGAAGATAATGGTGTCCATCCGCGCGGAGCGACGAGGTCTACACACTGGTATGCCACAATAACCACAATTTTGGAAAAACTATTTGACAGTAAAACTCAAAAAACAGTCAATAGTTAGGAAAATTTGACTAAGTAGTCACATATGTCACACATGTGTAAGACACATATCATTTTGACATAGTTTACTCATCTACTGTGATTACTACTACTACTGAACCCATCAATGACTTACTGCTGGGCATCCTCCCATTACATGAAGGGCATTTAGCCCACTGTGCCAAGCTAGCCACAGGTTTTCTTTTTTAAGATTTCATTCTCTAACTGCTAGATCTATGGCCTTCTCATTTCCATTTGCAGGCTCTTACGTAACACTTGGGATGGACACCTTGTATTGTAAATCCATCACCGTAAGAACCATCTACGTTGGACATTCCCTATCACACTGAGTTCGGCATCAATCTAACTTGTTTTGGCTAACGACCAATATTTACACGGAGCCATTGCCATCAGTACGCCAAAACTTCGTGTGTGTTCGACTGACATATTGGCAACCAAGACTGAACGCAGTACGTGCCCTCCGAGGTACGTAGGAAGTCAGATGTTACACCTATATGGACGCCCGATGGGGCAGAAAAGTTCTCGAGTGGCGACCGCGTTTCGGAAAGCGCAGGCATCCCACTCGGTGGACTGACGCCGGAAAGCGATGGATGCGGGCGGCTCAGTAGGCTTCGTGGAAATCCTTGAGGGAGGCCTATGTCCAGCAGTGGACGTCTTTTGGCTGAAATGATGATGAATTTAAATTGATAGTTCTGGCAGATACTATAAAATTAATGATACATTTATAACATAAGTAATTTTATATTAATAAGCAAAAAACCGTGTGCCGACCTGTCTGGCTAGCCTCGCATGGTAACCAAATTTCCATCCATACATTTGGAAGAGATTTGAGTCAGTAGTGGGTCGTTTATTGGCTGAAATGATGAAGCAAACAAATGTAGGTTCGAAGACATCTAATGGAGTTTATGTCATTATCACTATTACATCTCATAAATTACCTACTACCGAGTCGGGCCTCCTCCAAATTCCTCGAGGGTAAATTTTCCTTCTCTTGCAGCTAGGTGATCTGCTCCTTGCGTTCCTTTAACGCGTCTTACGACGCCCTCAGGGTAGTATAGGTTGGTAATATTGTTTATTCTAATTCCCGCACAACACGGAGTTTATGTAGCTTATCAGTATCAGGGATGGAGCATTACTCAATGTAGACGCACGTCGGTTATCTCTTTCCAATTTTCCCGCAACCCACAATATACATGCGGCATCACGTAAATTCACAGCGCAATGAATTCTGTCAGGATCCAAAGATACAAGGGCGGATCCTTAGGGAAATACAAAAACTTTGAACTGTAACGTCTCCGGCAGCCGTTCATATTATTCTATGGCTGCGTTATGCGAAATCCTTCATCCCTTTGTATAAATTATAGGCGACTCCGAGTGAGCTTTGCGTAGTGTCAAGAACACGAATCGGAACCAGCGAACTATGATCCAAGTACCACCTGTACTTGCAAGCCACATCAATTAAAATGTTTCAAATACTTAAACTTAAAAAATATACTAGCCAAAAAGTTCAAACAAATCAAAGTAAACTGTTTCTTTGATTGATTCAATCTCTTTGGCTCTTTCAATTCCAAACCGAGAGTTGCCAGTCTAGACTAAAAGGCGTGTTTTTAAACGACACCCTTGCGCTCTGCGTTACTTGTAGGCATCGCGGGAGTAATTCACAAACACAAATGACTCCTAGACTCAGATTAAATGCCTCTCGTTTACACATAGACACCGGAAACGAACCGTTGACTCGTAATCCAATGGCGACACATCTAACCCCTAGACCAACATTCTAATTTGAATAAGAAAATCTACGTAAATTAAATCTTTATTAGGTTATTTTATAGTTTTTAACGTCGGCTTTTATAACAGTTCTGTCTGTAATAGGTTGTCCTATAAACTACGGTAGGATGTTTCTAGATTACTCCAGGTAGACTATACCATACTAAAATTACATCGGCCCCGCAAACATAAATGTTCATATAAAAAAAAACAGACAATGAAACCTACTGGGCCAAACTATGTTAAATTTGATCAAATCATCAAATTAAAGAATCCTTACGTTAATCGTGTGCACATACCTATAAAGCCTCTTTTTTGATGTCGGTTATTAAGATGATGAAATTTTGATAGCTTATTGGAATAATTCGATGACATATTTTTAATACTTTATTATGCAAGGTATTGTACCTATGTGAACTATGGTTTCCTTAAATCTACGAACCAATGATGAATTACAGCACTATAGCGTCTGTAGCCTACCCCTTATTTATATCCTGCCTATCGGACATAAAGTTTTAGTGGTTTCCGATAGTTTATATCTACGCAATCTGTTCAAATCAACCGCCTATCTGGTTTACCAACTGACGATTACGACTTCTTAATTTCACATGATACTGCATTATAACCTCATTTCGATGTATCCTTCAGGCATCCAGGCAAATTAAAAAAATATGTATTTTTAAAAACCTCAGTAACATCTTCATTCATAATAATCATTTAATATCGATTTTCTTAAAACAAAGCTTTATCTTAAATTAATTTCTATCAAAACACACCGAAATTAAACACCTTTTGACAGATTTATAGCGTATATATTACATCATTTAATTTCTGAAAATTGGAATGCTTTGCAGAATCGCCGGGATTTAAATCTATCATCATCACTATCACTACATAGTATAAAACGAAGTCGCTGTCGTCTGCCCGTCCCTATTTATGCATTATTGTTTAAAACTACGCAACGGATTTTGGTGCGGTTTTTTATTAGTTAAAGTGATTTAAGAGGAAGGATTACATGTAAAATACATGCATAATTACACCCGTGCGAAGCCGGGGTGGGCCGCTGGTATAACATACAAATGAATGTTTGTCTGTATGTCCTTTAAATAATCGTAAACTATGCATTTGATTATGTTACGATCTTCAGCAAAGAGTTTTGCATGAGCCCACGAAGGTTTCAGAGTTGGTACGAATTTAATTTATTTTTATTAATTATGCCAAATTTAAAACGACAGGATTTCGGGTCAGCTAGTTATGTGATATACACGTGTTAAATCCGTTAAAATAGTGTTTCATTTGAAAACACACTGAATAAAAATTAGTATACAGGTGACTGAATGATGCCCCTTATTGTCCTGTGGGTCGCCTAGCCGCGAGATAAATAAAACTGGATATAACTATACCCTATGCCGGCCCGTTTTGCTAGCGTGGACAGTAGGCTAATTTCCCTCCATAATGTTGGAGTCCCAAATCAGAAGCGGGTAATTTATGGGCTAAAATTATTTCTTCTTCTTCAGCGGGGATTATCAAAAAGGGTAGTCGCATGTAGTTCCACGTACCCTTAACAGATTAAATACATAGTGTCACCATCCCTTGCCATCCTTGAAGGTGCCAACCCGTCTGGCCAGCGTGGCACAGTAGGCTTATTACTTTCCTTGTAATAAGGCTACTTCCTGGAAGAGGTCGGACTCAACGTGGTAGTAATAATAGTTGCGTACATAGATTTCATCTGGACACAGAAATAAATTCATGTTCAAATTTAGTCTTGTACTTCTGAGTATGTAGGTACTTCTCTCCCAACTGGAGTCACAGTTAACATCGTGTTACACGTTTTTGTAAGCGTTTTAATACTCTCACGTGCCGGGTATATAAGGTATTACAATATCTGGCTGTATGGATTAAAGTGTAAAGAAAAAAATAACGCAGCGCTGGAACATGCATAAAACATTAAAATTCTGTTTTATTTTGAGCTCCAAAGCCTATGCGGATGCAAGTTTGAATAATTTTATGCAACACTTTATTTGGATTTCGCATTTGCTAATGGAAATGTTTTAAATACACTATCAGATAGTTGGCAGCGGAGAAATTCGAATTTTAGCGTAATTCGTTAGTAATAGTCTGGCCAGCGTGGCACATTAGGCTAATTTCCCTCCTATTAAATAGAGGAGGACTGATTCAACAGTGCCAGTACGTGGCACTGTCAGTTCCACTATGCTTGCCAGTACGCCACCGTGGGAGCTAAACCGGGTCTTGGCGACCCAGTCATACCCGATGTTCCACAAGAGTGGTCCTAAAACTGACCCCTGTGGAACACCACGTGTGATACGCGTGTTTGGTGACCTAACCCACAATCCGACAAATAAGCGCCCACAATGGCGCACAAGTGATGAGAAAACCAGTAGCAGCGGAGGGCTTCCACTATGCACGCCGCGTGTGTTGATACGAAACCTTGTGCCAATCCGTGTGTGTGAGAAGGCCCGACTCAGCAGTGGTTCATTTATAGGCTGAATAGTAGTAGTAGTAGTAATATGCATTAAAACCCTCCTCATCACTACATAGTATAAAACAAAGTCGCTGTCGTCTGTCCGTGCCTATGTATGCTTTAATCTTTAAAACTATACAACGGATTTTGAAGCGGTCTTTTTTAATAGATAGAGTGATTCAAAGGGACGCTAGTTACACATATTCAGAACTAGCCTTACAAAAAACCTAGTTAAAAATTCGTGGTGGTCAAACAGCTTTGGTAGAATAAAATTACCATTCAGACAATTCTCATTACCATTCTTAATAGCCATATTTCAAAGGTTCCTTCACGAAGGGAAAACGCAAAATCTAAATGATTATACAATAACATTTTCATATTGGCGCATAAAATGTTCAGAGAATTTTTATTTTTTTAATTAGGAATATAATATATTTCTTTATTTGATATAAACTACATAATCACTACATAGTATAAAACAAAGTCGCATTCTTCTGTCCGTCCCTATGTATGCATAAATCTTTAAAACTACGCAACGGATTTTGAAGCGGTTTTTTTTAATAGATAGAGTGATTCAATGGGAAGGTTTATATGTATAACCCACTCCCGCTTTACACGGGCGAAGCCGGGGCGGGCCACTAGTACTTCTATAAACAATCAATAAACTTCAACAATGATTGAATTGAATGAATGAATGAATGAAGAAATTGAATGTAACATTTAACATTAACCAATTATGAGGTGACGATGCTGTCAAAGATTTTGTGGTTAAAAAAAATATTTAAGTCTTTTAGCATCAAAACTCTAATATATTGTTAGAACCTTCCAACAAAATAAGATATTCATGCTGGTCATTATTACGTAGACAAGTACCAGAAACGCGATCCCCAAGTACCCACTTTGACATGATTAATTTATACCCGAGTAGGCTGGCTTAATAATAATTTCATTAGAAACCAAATTTAAATTAAAACTAAGTAAGGGGTTTAACTTGAAGAAGAAGAATTATTTTTTCTGAAATATCGACAACTCTTTGAACATGCCTGCATGAATGGTAGAAAGATGTTATAGTGATCACTTATTGAGATTATACAATGTCATTACCCTCTTCCATCCGTAGGGGGTCGCCCTCTTCCATAGGTGTCGTTAGAGGTGACTACGGGAACACAAGATGCAGACTGGGCCTCAAGAGAAGCAAAACGATGCAAACCCTTTTGGGAAATCCGTTTTTCCCGGATACCCTGCCACCGCCACCGTAGAAGAAAGGTCTCAACGTGTGTGGAGGCGATTAGGTCATGTGTGGTCTCCAAGACACATTGCTCCAGTAATGTGGAGGCAGGCCCTACCCACTAAAATCCCCAGTCATGTCCAGTCTCTCACCCCGTTTTGAACTGCAGCGTCATAGAGTCGCCTCCTACGTTGCCTTCCACGTTGCTGCCGAAATTAAGAGAAGGAAACTTGATGCAAACCTTATGCCAACCATTCTGGCCAGCGTTGTACAGGCTTTTAGAGGGAAATTATCCCTCTAAAAGCTTTGTTGGGTCCAACACAATAGACCCTAATGATTTCATAGGTTTACTTAGACTCTCTATTTTACTCAAATCTCACTCAAATTTCTTTTTTGTAAATGATTATTCTAGTGGGTTTTAAAACGAACCGTAGCAACGCCAGAACAACATGGCGGACATCAAAAATATTCAAATCACCAAAGGATTTTCGCAGCAATGACGCCGAGTGTCAAGTATTTTACATAACAGCCTTTAAAAGGCGACTTTAATTAAAGCGTTGTTTAGATCTTTCTTTTCTGGATTATTCAAGAATTTTCAGCTGCAAGAACCTTTGAAGTGATTTTAGTGCTTTACGGCTTTATTTTATACAAGATACTGCCCGCGACTTCGGCTGCGCTGTATTATTTAGCTTGCCTCGTTTACGTCTCGGCCCATAACAGACCCACTGCTGACTCGGGCCATGACCAATTCCATGGACGAAATGAACCTATCGTGCTACGCTGGCTAGACCAGGTGGTACAGGGTTTCATACCATGTTTTCTTTCTATTACAGCTAGATTTTTGCCGTTTTATATCCTTTGGTTGGCCTTTAGTAGTTGGCCACCCTCAGGATGGGATGGGCTGGTGACACAATGTATTCAAAACCTTCACCAAACGAAATATCTTACATGATTGCAATAATATCGAAGTTGGTTCAGTAGTTTGATATGGAACTTGAAATAAGTGATCAACAAATTAATGTATGACGACGGTGTTGTTATAATTCAATTTTTTTACAAATCACTTAAATATAAGAACTGAATATAACCTTCCAAACAAAAAATGTAATCCGACTTCTAAATACGTACTAAAAACGGAAAATATACAACCACTTCCTTTATGACGACGGTCACGTACGCCTACCGATTTTGAAGTCGGTTTACATTTTTTGTTACAATGTTTTTATTTAAAAGTAATACGATTTGGTCCAATCAATACAGACCTCAACAAATACACGATCCCTTCAAAAGGAAATATTAAAAACACAATATTTAGATTCAATACACGTAAAAACAGTACGTGCTTCGCTTACTGTATTGCAAACAATGCCAACCCTTGACAAGAAAGCACAAATCAAACGGAAATACATCGGTTTTGATCCCATCTACGAGGCACATTCGAGTAAAGGGATTTTAATTGATATTAGAGGTTGCGAATTTAAATCAACTATGTAAAAATCCGATACAAAATCTAATTAGGTGATTTATTTTTAAATAATGTTTAACTATGCACAAATTTGTAACTGGCCACTAACAAAGCGTGCTACAGGATCCCTACAACGCTTCTTTCATTCAATAGTACTCGTATAATGACAAGTCGTCCATATTGGAATGACCAGATCTTCTTCTTATCTAAGTATAAAAATGAATGTTGTATGTCCTTTAAAGAATCGTAAACTATGCATTTGCTCATGTGATGTCTAGCCGGAAAACTGGATATGAAACCCTTTTTTTTTTTTTCGTTGCCCGGGGTAAAATCCTTTATGGACTATCCCCGTCGGTCAGGGGAGGACCGACGAGGGGAGTGTGGGACTCTCCTCCGAAGAGGCATACCCACTAAACATCCCCGGGGTGCTACCTATCACGCGTCCATGTTTGTGGCATCACGGTTACTTGCACGGAGGCACTTCCGCGATGCCACAGACTGGAGGCTCACCATACCTTCTCCGTCTCATGCTCTTTGTTGAGTGGAATATAGAGCATTCCGATCCATGGATATGAAACCCTGTGCCAACCCGCTTGGCCTGGTAGTACTACTGGTAGTAGTGGTCCACCTTGATGGTCAAGAAGGGCAACCGGCAATCTTTCCGTGTACTGGTTAGGCCGGTTTCAACCTCAATAAATATGGGAAAAGGGGATAATACTATTAGTTTGAAAAATACTTTTTTTAATAAATTAACCAAAAATAATAAGCTTTAGTGGTTTATATTCCGAAGTATCGTCTAAGATAACACAAATCAAAACATGCCATGTACATCCCGTAACTACTGAAACTGCCGTAAATATAAATTTATTGTTCCGTTTATTGTTGTTTTCAAGTGTTATTGGAGTTTAATCGGTGTTGCTACAAATTATTACTCTATTATTGTTGAGCTTCAGCAATTTAGGATTTCTTTAGGGTATTTTGAAACGACTTTTAATGTGTATGTAATTGAGGTATAGTAATAAGTGGCTAAAAATTTAGAATAAACAATGTCACCCACCATTTCCATCACGCCAGTGTCGTAAGAAGCTACTAAAGAAACCCAGTAGGCACATAGCCTAGCCACAAGAGAAGGTGCACTTTTTACCAGCCTTTTTTTTTGTTTCACTGGGGAAATGCTTTATGCGTACCGCCGCCCCTCGAGGGTGGGGTGGGCGATTATGTAGGACTCCGGAAACTACTCAGCTACCCACTAAAACCCCAGCGGTATATCCTCACACTACACGCTTGGGGCGCCACAGGTTCGCGTAAACGCATTACACTGTGACACTCCGAAGTAGTGCTGGGGCATGCTTGGTCCCGGGCAACTGAGACGCCCTTAGACTTCGGCGTAGCGACCAACCAACTTGACCGCCAACCCGAAGACACTGGTGTACCGAAGTGGTTTAGAGCTCGTAGGGCAACTCTGAGGATAGAGGTGTCCCTGGAGCCAACACCCGCTACGGCATTGTGTGCTGCTCTTCGTCTGGCCTCTCCCCGTGGGCCTGAGTGGATGATCCTGAGCCGGTATGGCCTCAACGAAACATGAAGGCAAACAAGTCCAGCCCTCGCCACAGCAAGGTAACAGCACAGTCGAGGGGAACTTTATTCAAACCCTGTGCCAACAATAACACACAGTTTTATTACTGTATGTTTTTGTCTTTTTTTTTTGTTCGTCCGGGGTACAATCCTTTATGGACTATCCCCGTCGGCCACGGGGATGGCCGAGGGGGGGGCGTGTGGGACTCTCCCCCAGAGTGGGGGTCTACCCACTAAACATCCCCGGAGTGCTCCAACTCGCGTCCTGTTGCGGCATTGTGGGATCAGGCCTGTATGTTTTTGCCTAACCTAACCTGATTTGGGTTACTACCAGTATTTACTTGATGCCATTCAAAATCAAAATCAAATCAAAACTCATTTAATCAAGCTGGCTCATTAGAGCTCGTTTGACAGGTAAAACAAAAAATAAAATTTAAAATTTACCATTTAAAATTAATTGTCGCCTGTCCTCTACGATCCATCTAGTGAAATAGTCGGCAACTATATGGTTAGACCAGTCAGGTTTCACTCTACTAACTTCGTGTGACTGCCAGAGTTGTTCGAATGTGTTTGTTTCATAATTTACAAATAACCAGGCGACAAAATTTCATACTTGAATAGCAGACTCACCCTAAAGATACAATACGATAACAAGGATAAAACATGAGTAAGCTCTCCAAAACGTGGGTATGAAAGTGGATGACACAGAAAATTACAGTAGATATCTATGTTCAACACAACTTTTGATGCTTTTACCCTAACCAAACTATTGTTTTTAGATCAAATATAATATTTCAAGTATTCGGTATTCGAATTAATTTATATAGCCTTGTTGGTCTAGGGATTGGATGTGCCGATTTTAGTAAGTATAGTATAAGTATAAGTATCTTTGGACATTTCACACAACGCCATCTCGTCCCAAGTTAAGCAACTTAATGCTTGTGTTATGGTAACGAGATGGATGATAAACTACTTATATACATTTTTTTTTTTGTAAATACATACATATTATAGATAGAAATGACACACAGACTCCGAGCCAGTTCCTCTGGTTTAGACAAAGACACTTGCCCGACCCCGGAATCGAACCCGGGACCCGTTGATCCAAAGGCAGCGCATCTGACCACTAGACCAACGAGGCTAGATCACGGGTCCCCGGTTCAGGGACTGGCAAGTGTCTTTGTTTAAACCAGAGGTACTTGTCTCGTGTCTCATGTGGTGTGACTTGTGCTCGTGAATGACATGTTTGTAAACAGCCCCTGGGATACTGGTTACACTAAATATATATTACGTACTTTCTAAATTTGTAACACTAAATTTGTAACTAGACTTTTCGCTTACTTGATCAAAAACGATAATTTATCTAAAAAAGACGTAATAAATCATTCTGTTACAACGTTCCATCAATATGTATATTGTACACAAAACTGATAAATTATTTGATGTCATCAATTCAGCCACAAAAGAACCAATATTGAGTCGGGCCTCCCACAAATTAATGGAGGGAAATTTGTCTACTATGCTGTGGAAACAAGTGGCACTTGGTTTGTTGTTAAGTTTTCCTTCTCTTGGGGCTAGGTGCCTCTTCGGTCCCTTTAATCGCCTCTTACGACATCCAAATCCATATTGGTATGGGTCCAAATCCGTTTTGATTTTCTATTGTTTTTTAATGTCATCTACGTTAATAGCAATAAGCTTAATAGATTACTTTGAAAATATTTCGAATAACTAAATACGGCATTCTGAGTCTGTCGTCTAATTAAGCGGCGTGGTTAATGACCTGAATATAATAAAATAGGTGAGCTTCTACATTTTCAAGCACATTCCAGGAACTATAAAGTTCCTGCAATTTTACCGGTTATTACACAAGTAGGAGAAACCGACACAACTATTTTATGCACATACCTGTTGAAAATTCATTTCAAATACTGAAATTAAGGTTAATTAAATTAGCCATATATCCGTATGGTGACGGATTTAGAGTACGTAGCTTCACCACCCCATTCCACCCCAAGGTCTCTTAAGGAAGAAATTACGAGGCCGATAACCTAGCCGAAAGCGAAGTAAACGATATGAAACCCTCTGCCAACCCATCTGGCCAGCGTGACACAGTGTGCTCATTACCCTCTATGTAAGGGGGAGGTCCGCCTCAATAGTGGATCATTTACAGGCTGAAATAATTATGACTTAAAACGAATGGGGCTACTACACCCAATTTTCATTTAAATTAGGTGAACAATTTAGATACCTACTTTAATACAAACTTTATATTAGAACCGCTACGTGGACGAATCTATTTAATTGCAATTAATTGTCCAACTTTCATTTCTTAATCTTAAGCGCTCAAATCGGTAAATAAATCTATCAGCTGCAAACTCACAAACAATTTGGCGAAGTTCCTGCATAACGATCCGTTTATTTGATTCCCAACTTTTATCGTGGCTTGACAAAAACTTCGTTTGCTGTTATTACTTTTCTAAGATTAGAATGTTTATTGAATCGTAACCTTTGTTTATGTTATCGTATTAAAATTACGGTACCCTTAACAGCAATAAGGGCGTTGAAACCTTTTGATTGATTTCGTACCACTGAGGAAAGCAAAATGGAGGATTTTTCCTATGGTTTTATATTTTTAAAATGACTATTGGTCGCCCAGTCGTCGAAACTCGATCATAATTATTTTAAATTATAGTTATATTCTTAATTTGACCACAGACTTCAACAATAAACAAACAGTACAATACACGGGTATCGTTTAAAAAAAGAGATAATTTTGTCATGAAAGAGCGACAAGATAGTTATTTGTGCAACAAGAGAGCAAAGTCGTTTTGTGCTGCGACTGCTGATATTGAATCCCGAGCAAGCGAAGGAATCAATGATTGAATCACGAGCGTAGCGAGTGATTCTAAAGTTGATTCCTGAGTGTTGCGAGGGGTTCAAAGGCACAAGATGCAAAAAACGACTTTGCTCTCGTGTAACAAACATAACTTTTCACTTCAGCATCGAGAACATTATAGGAGATGAAATATATTACGTAACATTTTTGAAACTAGAATTATATATTTATAGGTTAAATATCAGTCTTTTAAGCAGTAAATACTTATTTTCATTTAAATACAACAATAAGTAAAAAATTCAATAAATTACAATAAAATACATAATTATCATTTTTGCTAAATTTTAGTTAGTACGAAATTCCGAACGTGTTTATCTTTGAGGTCGACTTCAAAATCGGAGCTGTTGGTGCTGGGGCTTTGTCTCTCTCTTTTTTATTGGCGGGAAAGAGATAGAGTGTCAATGTTTCGAATTATAATTAAAAAGTACCAAAAATGTAATTTATTGAATGTTTTACTTATTGTTGTATTTAAACGAAAATAAGTATTTACTGCTAAAAAAACTGACATTTAACCTATAAATTTTTAATTCTAGTATCAAAAAAGTTACGTAATATATTTCATCTCCTATAGTGTTCTCTCTGCTGAAGTGAAAAGTTATGTGTGTTACACGAGAGCAAATTTGTTTGCATCTTGTGCCTTTGTATCCCTTGCAACACTCAGGAATCAACTGTAGAATCACTCGCTACGCTCGTGATTCAATCATTGATTCCTTCGCTTGCTCGGGATTCAATATCAGCACTCGCAGCAAAAAAACGACTATGCTCTCTTGTTGCACAAATAACTAGTGTCTCACTCAGTGAGCAACATCGCATTTTGCTCACTGTTTTCAGTGAGCAAAACCTACATGTTTGAGCTACTGAAGTGAACATTATATTGTGTGATTACTTTTACTTGATAAATTATTCTTACTACCTATTCTACATAATAAATATTCATAATTTTAAACGTGAATAAAAGTATAATCAGCTTATTTAATCAGTCAAATATAAATATTTATTATTTTTGACGGCCTCACATGAATAAAACTTAGCTTCGAGATGTACCAAAACATCACATCCAAAACATTCATTACCCCACGATCTACGTATTTAATTTCAAAGCTAATGAATTTGTGGGAAGAATTTATAATTAGACTGGGGACCGACGACGTAAATAGAGTGCCTACTTAATTAAACGACCAATTCAATTATATCCATTTCGACAGCGTGGAACACTGAAACTAGCTGATAGGGTCCAAAATTAAACCTCACGTTACGTGAGCGATGCTATCTTGATTTCAACCTCTTGAATATTTAATGATAAACGGCAATAATAATAATATCAGATAATAAATAATAGGCAATAATGTAGAATACATTGTGTCACCACTTCAATCCATCCTGAAGGTATCGTAAGAGCTGGCAATAGAAATAACAAGGTCGAAAACCTAGCCACAAGAGAAGGAGAACTTGATACCAAACCCAGTGCCAACCCGTCTGGCCAGTGTGGCACAGTAGGCTAAATAACCTCCATGTCAAAGTCAAAATCAAAATCAAATAATTTATTTGGCATAGGACACAATGGACACTTACAAATTGTCAACATATTAATAAAATTTACACAAAACTCAAATCATTTATTTCAATTGAACCTAAACACCTGAAGTGTTTTTGAAAAGTCGAAAGCGAAGTTAGGAATCTAGGTGCTTCTAGTTGTTTGTTCCAAAACGTAGATCCTATGGAGAAGGTCAAGCAAGATACTCCATGGACACAAAACAAACTAATATAATTTTAGTTTACCACCAGTTCGGAACGCGACTACTTCGGAGAAGAAACTCAGAGGGCTTGTCTTTCATGTGAGTCGAGGAACCCCGACTCAGTGGGTCATGTATGGGCTGAGTAGTATAGTAGAAGTAGATAATATCAGTTAAATACTGGCCACATGTGTAAGTATAATATTGTTCCAAAGAACGGAGATTTATCTTAAACTAGCTGACCCGGCGAACTTTGTTCCGCATTATATATATTTAAAACAAAAAGAAAGTTGGACATAGGATACCTGAGATTTTTATCCCGTCCGTATATAACCTACTTTAACAAAACGCAACTGACAGCGAAACGTTATGTTGTCTATAGTTTAATATGGTTAATTCGACTTGTTTATATTGTTGTAATTCACATAATATCTGTATAACTATATGTATGCCTATATGTTATTCTGATGTATAAGCTATATTATTGTAAAGTTTCATTAAAAGCCATTCAGTAGTTTTTACATGAAAGAGTAACAAACATCCATCCATCCATCCATACTTACAAACTTTCACGTTTATAATATTAGTAAGATGTGAATAGTTACATATAATAGAGAAAATTTCTTATACGGAGGCATCGTAAGAAGAAAACAAGAGGCAGACTATGTAGCTTCAAGAGAAGGAAAGCTATGTGCCAACCCGTCTTGGATGCGTGGCACAGTATTCTAATTTCCCTTCATGAATCTGGAGGAGGATTTGACTCAGTAGTGGGATCAAAAAGATTATGATCCCTCTATTAAATTAGTGGTGGGTTTATAGGCTGACACTAACGGTAACGAATCTGCATTTTTCCGATATATTAAAATCTCAAACACTTCAGCTGAACATGGTCAAAATGGCAACTCTGTCCCAAAAAATTTCGGAACTCAATCTGTCGCTTTTGCAAGGTGTAATCCGATTGAGCGAGCAGACTGCAATCCATCTGTGTAGGGTGACCCAGCTACTGGAAATATCGTAATGGAGGCAGTAGCTCCTTCATGTTGTGGGTAACATTATTCGAATGTAATAAAACTCAAACTCAAAAGGAACTTTGTTCACAGAGCTCTTATAAATCGTCATATTTAAAATTATTCGGCCCTTATCCCATGCTAGGTGGTAGTATGGTAGTCTCCATACACTCCGATTGCCCGTCATAAATACACTTGCATAAACATTTCCTCATTTTCACAGTCCATTTTTTTTGGCATTCTATTATAGAAACTGCTATTGCTACTACCACGTGTGAAGCGTGTTTAAGGTTGAATTTAAATTGTTACTGAATTACTCTCTTCGCCGCCTCTCCGCTGGTCAAAAGCAAAATCATGATTACTAAGGATTTTGCTTTTGACGTTCACTAGAATATAATACATAGATTTACAACATTACTGTGTATTTTTTTAAATTTTTACTATTAAATTAGAACTAGAGCCACTTAATCATTATGCGAAAACAATGTGACGCACTAATAGTTGGTAACAGCATTAAGAGAAACCTTTTATCGATATTCAATATTAATCATAACAATCTAAATCAATATCAATTATATCGACACAGATTATAAAAAAGAAGTGTTACTTACAATGAACTCTTAAACGAATGAATAGATATGTCTTCCAAAATTTAAAATTCATATCATTTATTTTGCATAAGTCACAATGGGCACTTATAAATTGTCAACATATTATTGACATTTATAAAATACACTCAAACTGTTTACTACCAGTTCGGAACGCGACCACTATTGCTGCGAAGACTTTTCTTTGCGGTCCAATTTCAAATCATTACAATAGCATAAATAAAGTATATTGATACGGAACAGCATAATCTCAGGCAGCTGGGTCATTTACATAATCAGAAGTACGGTAATAAACTTTTTGTGTAAGCTTTGTCTTGGCCGTATTTTTAAAGACATTGCCAAGCAATTCTCTAAGTTGAATGGGCAGTTTATTATAAAAAGCTTTGCTTACCGAAGGATTTTTTTAAATAAGTGTATAATACTTATTTTAAATCTCTTTATTTTATCTCAATTTAGAAGATAGGGAAATTATCATTTTGTTTTTTAATATTACATATTGCCTGTTTAGAATAAAAAGAGAAAAAGGGGGTTTCGGAAGGGACTTTGTAACAACCAAATGTTCTATATTCATAAAAATGAATCGTCGAAATGTAACTATGTACGCGCAAACCTTCTGACCGATTCACCAAATTGGATAATTTCTTTTTATTTTGTTGAGTTCGTTATTGTTAGGACAAGGTGTGTAAAAAAAACAATGTTTTTTTTTATTTATATATTATAATATGGCGATACGAATTTCGCCTGGTTCGCCAGAAAATTATAAAGCCTTATGCTGCCAAAAGTGACATCACCTGTACCTCGAGTGAATTCAAATAATCGAATTGTAAAATTAAAAACATACGACACAACTACAGTAGAAGTTAAACGATCTTCAAATAGCAAAGCACAATTCCTTCAAAATATACTTTCGATCACACAGACAGACATAGACGTCAGATATTAAACAACTCTCTTTTGCCAGCCAACTCAGCTTGTGCTGTACAAACATCTTGAGTCAAATTCTATTCTGCAGAATAGTTGATTTTTGGGTCTGCTTGGTGAAGAAAGAAAGTGCTAGCGCGTGATATGCGCGAACATACCCAACTACGCTTTTGGATCAAGATGTTTTAAGCTACTATGAATAAGGCAAAGATAGGTTAAAAGTTGAAGCGAAATATGTCCCTCATAATAAATGTTTCGAAAAGCATTAATTCTAAGTATTCTGTTCAAGTTTCAAGCACGTGTAACACAAGCATTTAATGTTCACTACACTGTTGAACGATACAGTTCACATTGTAACAGTTGTGGCGAGCACAGTTTGAATTTACCGACACTTTAATGTGTTCCGTACAAAAGTGGTCGATAACCAGTCGGTCGTTTAGTTGTTCTACCGTCGAAAATTGTTCGGTAATTGAAGCGTTTCCATTTGACCGCATGTTGCGAAAACGGCTACCCAAAACTTTTAACGAGTACGTAAATAGGTTTATAGGCAGCGCCGATATTGTCGGTGTTATGAAGGATTTAGGTAGTGTTTCTATCTCATTCCATACTGAGGAGGCCGTGTGAGGAAACAAATTAAAATAGATCGGAAATCTTGACAGAAGACATGGCAAGCATTGTATGTTTGTGTGTCACAGTAGACGCCTGCATGACATTAGGTATGGAGATTAAAAAACTGCCAAAACAGAGAAAGTGTTTACAATTTTTGAACCATAACTTAAAACACTCGATTAATATACCTTTGAAACGAAAAGCCAATCAAAATTATTCAGTACTTATGATACCACCGACACACAAACTAAGAGAGAGACACGGCATATTCATAACCCCTCTTTTTGGTGACAGGTTGAAAACATGATTACAAACAGAAATAACCAATATGCTCCAGATTACATATCAAAATTTGACGTGGCGTAAGATGCGACTAAAGAAGAAGAAGAAAGAGAAGGAAATCTTGATATAAACCCTCTGCCCACCCGTCTTGCCAGCGTGGCACAGTAGGATATTTTCCCTCCATTAATTTGGAGGAGGCCCGAACCAGTAAAGGGTAATTTATGGGCTGAAACTACGACTCGTATATTATAACAACTCAGAACATCATTCCTCTTCGCCGGATTTCATAATAAATTTCCACAATAATTCCAGTTTCCCTTTGATCTGTCGAGCTAAGGACTTGCGTAATGGCCGTATTGACACGTCACGTTGAGGTATGGGATATATTTCTATGTAATACGCAATGAAGGTTATAAAATGACGCAACTCATACAAAACAAAAAAAAAACATATTAGAAATTTAAACATGTTGACTTTTATCAAAAATCAAGAATCAACCACCGGCTCCTAGTATCCACTTAAGTTCTTGCCCCCAATGGTTGTTGGTTCTTAGATATTTTACAGGGGCGAAACACCTCCTGCAAAATGGGGGTGGGAGCGAAGCAGGATGGGCAAGCGGAGAACAGGACGCTATGACGCTTATTAGGCTATGCGTATTGCTGGCTGTTGAATATCGGTAATACTATTGGTTCTATAATTATACTTTATTCATATTTTATTTCAATATATTTATAAGAAATAGAAAATCATGTTTGTAATATTATGTAAAAATCATGACAGCCTTAAAGGCGGTAAGTGCTGCAAAGAGAGGAACCGCCTAACAATGCGGGCCGTCTCAAGTAAAACTGCCTTTTGCATCGGACGCTTTACCCACCCGGATATCGAGAGTTGATTGAGATGTCCATCAAGACTGTTCGTTATCCATGCACTGATACAACGATCGAAATAATACTGGTTGATTCAGCATTCCACATGGCGGTCATCTCATGGGCCAGGTATAAATATTTAATACTTTTTTCTTATTCCTCCTTCCTGAGGTTCTTGTCATGCGAAATGGTGATGTCAAGCAGCTTTATGCGGCGTGTAGACCTATCTAGTACGACGATGCCAGGTTTATTGGCAGCAATATACTACTAGTACTAGCCCATAAAAGACCCACTGCTGAATCGGGCCTCCTCCTATCACACGGAGGGTTTTTAGCCTTAGAGAAGCAATTTACAACTGTCCGTTGTAATAGATCGGTCCTAGTACAGCGTGGCGGGTCATTTTCGAGAACTGGTTTAGGCTGATACTAGTATTATGGAACTTCGTCACTTCCTCAAGAGTAGGAAAACTTGATACGAAACTCTGTGCTTTCCCGTCTGGCCAGCGTGGCACAGTAGGTGTTAAGGTGTGAGCAGTTACTGCGTGTTGCTAATTTAAATGATCAGGCGTTATCGAACTTCATGAGCTTACTACCGACATTAGCTTTAGCTTTTTATTTTGTCAAGTCATTACATTACTATTTCTCTCATCGCAAGCTGTTTTAATTTTCTACTCCTGATTCATCGAGCTTCTACATGGTCAATACGTGCCGGATATATTGAAGATTAAAAAGTAACGAAGAATATACAGCGAAATTATAAAAATCAAGAACCACAGGAAGTAATTTACCAGATATACAATCGTGAGATCGTGACATTGAAGGTCTCGTCAAGGACAACTGAATTCAAATTTGCACCAGTATTAAATAGTGTTTCAATTGTTCTCTTTGGTAATTTTACCCAGTACTCGAAATCAGGTAGTATTTTTCAGCAAATTCTGCGAATTATAAGGTTAGTACATAACATTGGTACTTACAAAAGTAGATACAGGTAGCAATAAAATATTTATTGCATTAGCCTTATTACAGTGTTAAATTTAATTGTAATTTAAATAAGATATTTTCTTTGCACTTTACATTGTATACTTCGGCCCACCTACCTACTTCACCCATTTACTACTAATGTGTCGAGTCATTTAATTATTGATTCTGTATTTCAATATAGCCTTATAGTTATGTAATCATATTTAAATCTATAACGATTTATATAAATTGTAAATTAATAGTAATTTATTTGTAAGCCTTTCAAGTACGTAACTGAATATTTAGTTATTACATATACGTAAAATTGCTGCAGGTTACTTGGTATTAGTTACTAACTTACTAGTACTTACTTAGAACTTAAGTTTGCATTATATAAATTTCAGGCTAACTGCACCGCACTCTCAAAGATGACCGAAAAAGAGGAAGTAAAGGAACTAATAAGAAAGCGTGGTAGCTACAAAGGTCGTATAACTCTGTTTTGGTCCCTTTTGAACGGTTTGGAGGAAACATTGACCCCATCTGAGGTATGTGAGCTTGAGTTACGAATTCAAAGAATTGAGTCGTTGTACGAGCAATATGATGCGGTCCAATTGAAATTAGAATGCATAGTAGAAGATGTAGATACTCAATTGTCTGAGCGTAGCGATTTCGAAGCATCTTATTATAAAGCATTATCGAAGGCGCGATCTATTTTAACGCGGAATGCTAAAAGTAGTCATGATATTAGCGACATAAGTACATCAAAGGGTAACAAACAACGGTTTGTTAAACTGCCCACTATTAATTTGCCGAAGTTTAACGGATCATATGACGTTTGGCTTGAATTTCATGATACGTTTTGTAGTCTTATCCACTCAAATGACGAAATGGCTGACATTGACAAATTTCACTATTTGAGAGCTTCTTTGGAAGGTGCCGCTGCAGTGGTCATTCAATCTATCGAGTTTTCTGCTAAAAACTATTCAGTTGCATGGAATTTATTGTGCGAGAGATATGAAAACAAACGATTACTTATACACAATCATGTTGCCGCGATTTTTAATATTGAATCTATAACTAAGGAGTCTGCATTCAGTCTGAAACGTATAATAGATCAACTAAATAAAAATCTGAGAGCGTTGGATTCGCTTGGCGAACCAACTAAACATTGGGACACGCTTGTTATATACATTATTGCAAATAAGTTAGATAATAAAACATATCGTGAGTGGGAAGAGTTAAAGGGAACATTGCCCAAGGACTCACCTATAACCTCAGTTATTTTTATCGACTTTATACGGAGCCGAGCAGATCTGTTAGAAACGCTGGAGCTGGCTCGCCACCACCACTCACCACACACACACAACCACCAACAATATCAGAAAGGCAGTAAAATTAAAAGTTTGGTTTCTCTTGCATCTCCACGAGAAACTTCCAAGACTGCTATGCCTACCATATCGCCTTGTCCTAAATGTAACGGTGATCATTACTTATATAGTTGTCCACAGTTTTTAGCACTCACTAATGAAGATAGGTTTCAGTTAGTATGCACTTATAAAATATGTCGTAACTGTTTTAGAACTGGTCACTATGCGAACCACTGTAAAAGAAATGGCTGTAAAGTTTGCAAACGCAAACATCACAGTCTAATTCACGTAGATATTAATGCGAAACCGGTTCCTGAGTCTGACAAAACATCACGTGACACCCCTGACAAGCATATTGAACTGGGCAGCACAAGTAATGCGAATTTAATATTATCGTGCATATCAGCTGCTCGCGCACAAGGCCGTGAAGTGTTGTTGTCAACGGCTTTGATTAAACTGTATGACAATAATAATCGTCCACATGTCGTTCGCGCTCTTTTAGACAGTGGCAGCACTTCATGTCTCTTGACTGAAAATATCTGCAGTCGTTTGAATTTAACTACCTATAGGGTAGATAAGTCAATATTGGGTATTAATAATGTAGTTTCCCCGGTATGTAAAATGGTTCGTGTGTCGTTCAAATCCTTAAATGAAAGCTATTGTAACAATTTAAATTGCTTTGTTTTACCTACCATAACAAATATGATTCCCAGTAGAAAGGTGGACTTGTCATCAATTGATATACCTAGTGACGTTGAGTTAGCCGATCCTAGCTTTAATGTCCCAGCAGCCATTGATTTAATTATAGGCGCTGACGTTTTTTGGGACTTACTAGGCTCGCGTAAGATTACTTTAAAGGATAATGGTCCGGTACTTTATGAAACCAGCCTGGGATGGCTGATTTCTGGCCCAGTAAATAGCGGCTATTCATCGGATTCTTCTTATTTTGTTAATTGTTGTTTTACAAGCCTCAACCATTATAATGATGACAAGCCATCTGATCTCGACATACTAAACCAATTGAGTAAGTTTTGGCAACTTGAAGAAGTAAGCCAAAGGTTAACGTGTTATTCTGCTGAGGAAGAAAAGTGCGAAGCTCACTTCATCAAAAACACAACCCGTCTGAGTGACGGTCGATTTTGTGTACGCATTCCTTTTAAACAATCTGAAGATGTTTTAGGAAATTCTTTAAATCGAGCCACTCATTGTTTTTTATCTTTGGAACGAAGGTTCAAAGGTCAACCATCATTTAAAAGGGATTATAATGAATTTATGTCCGAATATTTGGCCCTCGGACACATGTCCGAATGCCCCTTGATATCAGATAAAGTAACTTATTTCATACCGCATCACGGGGTCCTAAGAGAAAGTTCCTTGACTACCAAATTACGCGTAGTATTTAATGCAAGCTCACGTACCAGTAGTGGTGTATCGCTAAACAGCATTCAAATGGTAGGACCCACGATACAAGACGATTTGATTTCAATCCTTTTGCGATTTAGGCAGCATGAAATTGTCGTAGTTGCAGACATCGAAAAAATGTACAGGCAGGTGGCTGTACATCCCCACGACCGGCACCTACAACAAATTGTCTGGCGAGAAGACTCCAGTGATCCGATAAAAACTTATAAACTAAACACAGTGACTTACGGTACAGCAAGTGCTCCCTTTTTAGCAGTTAGGTGTCTTAAACAGATTGGTCTTGAGTGTGAAGATAGCAAAATTTCTGAAATTATTCAACGCGATTTTTTCGTTGACGACTTGTTGTCAGGTGGCGATACGTTGGATGAAGTTTTAAAAATTAAACAGGGTGTCACTGCTGCCTTAGAGTCTGCTTGCATGAAATTAAGAAAATGGAAATCTAATGCGACACAAATAATGACTCCCTCGTGTTCACCTGTCGATTTGAATATAGGCAATTCAGAACCATCTTCGACGTTAGGAATAGGCTGGCGCACTGACAGTGACGAAATTTGTTTTTCTTTAAAAGGTGAAGCTTCAACCACATTATCAAAACGTGGTATTCTTTCATCTATCGCTCAAATTTTTGACCCTCTTGGTATGTTATCGCCTTGCGTTATTTTAATGAAAACCATTTTACAAAGGCTTTGGCTACATAAAGTGTCATGGGACGATCCCTTGCCCCCAGAGGTATCCAACTTATGGTTGAAATTAGTAGGCGCTCTGCCCGCTTTAAACAACATACGTATCCCACGCAAAGTTATATGCAAATCATATGATTTTGTGGATTTGCACATCTTTACAGACGCGTCTTTCACAGCGTACGGAGCTTGCGTGTATGTTAAAAGTTTTAACAATAATGTTACACAGGTGCGTTTACTTTGCGGTAAAAGTAGAGTAGCCCCGATTAAATCTGTTACAATCCCTAGGCTGGAGTTGTGTGGCGCACTAGTTGGAGTTCGGCTATACGAAAAGGTTATAAGTTCTTTGCGGCTGCAAGTCCGACATGTGACGTTTTGGACTGATTCGACCGTAGTTTTAGGCTGGCTAAAGATCTTACCAAGTAAATTACAACCTTTTGTCAGAAATCGCGTTGGTGAAATTCTTGAGAAAACTGTTTCATGCTCGTGGAGGCATGTTCCCACGAATCAAAACCCCGCAGATCTCATATCTAGAGGTGTTTTCCCTAATTTGATTGAATCCTCAAATTTGTGGTGGTTTGGTCCACAGTTTTTATTACAAGATCCAAGTCAATGGCCTTCTCATCCCAGTGCCCCAGCTGAACTTCCAGAAACAAAATCTGAAGTGACTTTACATGTTAATACCAAAACATGTACTGAATTGGTCGATTTTAGTAGATTTTCAAACTTGACCAGATTGCAAAGATGCATGGCCTATGTTTTGAGATTTATAGCAGCATGTAAAAAACAACAATGTAATACACGTTATCTTTGCGCAGGGGAATTGTCAGATGCTCTAAATTTGATTATTAAACTATCCCAAATGCAATCCTTTCCGGAGTATGACTTATTATCAAACAATAAGAGTTTACCTCGTAAGAGTAATTTATTAAAATTTGATATATTTCTAGACGACAATAAGTTAATTCGTGTGGGTGGTCGTCTGGTAAACTCACATTATTCATTTAATAAAAAACACCCAATTCTTATACAGTCCGCTCATCCATTCACAAAATTACTCTTCACGCACGAACATAAACGACTCATGCATGCTGGGCCGCAGCTATTATTAGCAGGTATTAGAGAAAATTATTGGCCTATCGGTGGTCGTAATTTAGCTAAATGGTGTTACTATAAGTGTGTAGTATGCAAACGTCTTAAAGGTAAAATAATTCCCCCTAAAATGGGAAATTTACCACATCAGCGGCTCGAACCAAGTCATATTTTTGAAAATGTTGGTATTGATTATGCCGGTCCAATCATGGCAGCCAATCGTCAAGGAAGAGGGTGCAGACTAATTAAAGTTTATGTAGCCATCTTCGTATGTTTCGCGACTAAGGCAGTTCATATAGAACTCGTAGGCGATCTTTCGAGTAATAACTTTTTATCGGCTTTAAAGAGATTCATGTCGCGCAGAGGCAAACCAACTAATTTGTACTCAGACAATGGCACCTCATTTGTTGGCGCGTACAACGAAATCGGTAAATTTTTAAAGACTCACTCGGATGCATTGTCTGAAAATGTTGCCAATGAAGGGATCAATTTTCACTTTACTCCACCTTATACTCCTCACTTCGGTGGTCTTTGGGAGGCCGGTGTAAAATCCATTAAATTTCATTTACGACGAGTACTGGGCAATTGTCATTTCACTTACGAGGACCTTAATACCGTTCTGGTGCAAATTGAGGGTTTGCTGAATTCTCGCCCGTTATCAGCAATCTCGACTGATCCAAATGATTTGATGCCGCTGACTCCTGCACATTTTCTTATTGGACGTTCGTTGATGTCTCTACCAACTCCAAGCTATAGTGAATGTCAGACGTCTCACTTGAATCGGTTCCAGAGAATTGAAAAATTGCGACAACACTTCTGGTCCCGTTGGAGCAAGGAGTACATAAGTGAACTACAGCTTAGAGTCAAATGGAAGGATGGAAACAGCTCATTGAAACCTAATACCATTGTGGTTTTAAAGGAAGACAACTTGCCTCCCTTAAAATGGAAGCTGGGCCGCATTGTAGCTGTTTATCCTGGGACAGACGGTATCAACCGTGTTGCCGACGTTAAAACTTCAACAGGCATAGTACGAAGAGCATTTAGCAAGATTTGCTGTCTCCTCGAAGAAGAAGGTTGAAAGGAAACCTTTCAACGTCCGGGGGCATGTTAAGGTGTGAGCAGTTACTGCGTGTTGCTAATTTAAATGATCAGGCGTTATCGAACTTCATGAGCTTACTACCGACATTAGCTTTAGCTTTTTATTTTGTCAAGTCATTACATTACTATTTCTCTCATCGCAAGCTGTTTTAATTTTCTACTCCTGATTCATCGAGCTTCTACAGTAGGCTAATGACGCTCCATGTAGTGGGAGGAGGCCTTACTCAACAGTGGGTAGTAGTAGTTCGACTGTTCCGATGAATAAAGACCTATCTGCAATACAGCTTTGAAACGATTTTGAACTCTAAACTTCTTAAATATACTATAATATCAAGCTCAAAATGGTGTCAAAGCATTATTGCACATAGGTCTTTATGATGTCTTAGGTTTTCACGATCTTTACACATTGCAGGAAATGATCTCTTCACGGTTATGATCGTTTTATTTCCAACGTTTCAGACACTTTGCAGTGTCCGTGGTCGCGGGTTTATTCTTCGGAACAGTCGAGTTATTGTTACACTCTGTATAAATTGGAAGATGCCGTTTGGCTTGGCTGAATATTTTAGCTGGAAATTGAATGCTCAGGTTCGGCCTTTGTGGAAATCCTTGGAGGAAGCCTATGTTCAGCAGTTGCAAATTATGTTGATGATAATTTAGCTATACCAAACTCGTGAGGAAAAGTAATATCAGGAATATACTGAACACCAAATACTCTTATGCAATGCTTTAATACTCGTACAGCCCGTTCCGTGCGTATTCGTTAAATTTTCATCCCGGAAAATGTTTAGTACTCGATAAACCTTTTCAACAAAAGGCTAGTATAGCTTTTTCCGATAGTCAAATGAATATACCAATGTTGGTAGTTAGCATTCTCACACATCACTGAGGATCGATTGGCAATATAATAAAGTCGATGTGGAGGTATTTCAGCTTTGTAACATGCTGTAAAAAGGATTTCGATTGCGCAGAACATAACTGTTGACTAAATATCGTGAATTATAAAAATCTATAATTTATAAATAGAATTGAATTAAAATAATTGAATGTCGAAAAAGGAACCTTGTTTAACCCTACTTCTAGGCTATCTATGTGTCCTATATTATATTAAAAAAGTTTTAAACCTCAAAAGCCGATTAAAAAAATACTATTAGAATGCTACGTTATCCCTGAAGTCAAAGCCGTTACTTCTTGTGGTGTCGGCTATTACGACACCCTCAGGATGGAATGGGGTGGTGACAATATGTATTCTCAATACGTCACCACAAAGACAATTAATTGTAAGAAACAACTTAAAAACGTAAATATGTTTCAACTGTAAAAGGAGTATAATTTTTTTAAACCTAGTAGTACATATTATGTGTAGGTTCTCACATGTGGCGGAGTGTGACCACTTCGGTAATCTCCTTAGTGGCTAACGAACTGGCCGAGTGCCCCGCAGATAACTAGCTCCGGCACTTTGGGCTCTCGGAATTCATTGGGAATTTATACATGCAACCCACAGCTTTACCAGAATAATTGGCGCCTTACCATCGTTGTGAATGCTCACATTTGTTTATTAGAACGTTCTAGAAGCTAAAATTGTTTATCATTTTTAAATAAGCACCTGGAAATTTCTATAGAGGGTGAAATAAAAAACCTTTAGCCATAGAAGTGAGGGTACCTTCTTCTCAGCCCATCAATGACCCACTGCTGAGTCAGGCCTCATCCAATTTCTTAGAGGGTAATTAGCCTACTGTCATGGGGGGGTCATGCTCGGAGTTTCCCTGCGAGATCGAATCAGAAATGAGGAGATACGCAGGCAAACCAGGGTCACCGACATAGCCCACCGGATTGCCAAACTTAAGTGGCAGTGGGCAGGGCACATAGCTCGCAGGACCGACGCCCGATGGGGCAAAAAAGTCCTCGAGTGGCGACCGCGTTCCGGAAGGCGCAGTGCTGGTAGGCCTCCCACACGGTGGACCGACGACCTGGTTAAGGTCGCCGGAAAGCAGTGCGGACGGCCCAGGACCGGCCTTTGTGGAGATCCTTGGGGGAGGCCTATGTCCAGCAGTGGATGTCTTTTGGTTGAAATGACGATGATGATGATGATGATGAATTAGCCTACTGTTCCACGCTGGCCAGATGGGTTCGCATAGGGTTTCGTATCAAGTTTTCTTTCTCTTGCGGCTAGGTTTTCGGCCTTATCATTTACTTTTACTTTACGACACCCTCACGAAGAATTGGGGTGGCGACACTATGTATTGTAAATCCGTCACCACACGGATAAGTGAGGGTGTAAAGCTTATCAATAGAAGCAGTTCTGTTACAATGTTTTTCTAGCTTAAAGTATGACTGAGCTATCGATATTTTTCTGAACCTGATTTGTGTTCCAGTGTAAACCAACCAACTAGCTACTGTTATTAAGGCTTAGTAATTTGAGTTCCAGAAGGACTTAGGTCTTCTGTGCCTATTGCTCTAGATATTTCCAGCACGTTCGTCAGCTGGTGAACAAATTGTTTTTAAAAAAGTCCTTTGTAACTGTATAAAACTGATCATAAAAAGAGGCTAACATGATTACATAAAATTGCATTAAAAATGTTATATGTATCTGTCATATTTTATCCAACATCACGTTCCTTTCAACACTTCATTTATTAATTAACTTAACGACTTCTATCAGATTATAGAATCCTAAAATAGTTCTTACACGTATTCCAATTTTAAAAGCCATAAATGGATGACGAGATTAAATTTTACATGCACTTAACATTCATTAGTCCTCGCTAGCTAGCCTGATAAAAATTTTATCCGTTAAAAGCTAACCCTTTTTTTAAAGCTACGTGTAGCTACACGGATTCAGTTTTGAGAACCAGGTATTGATTTTCAGAGCAATATATTTTATAGTAGCATAATTGTATTAAAACAAAATATAGCTATTCAAGAAAAAAATAATTAAAATTACTTATTGATTTTATTAATTGAATTTATATATTTCTCCAAATAAACAAACACTTATATGTTTATATTTTATTATTAGTTACTTAAAAAAACATAGTATTTATGTTAACAAAATTAAGTTAAAATAGCTACAGAAACTTTATTTACTTTGAATTGTAACGTAAGACTTATAATTACCTATTTATTATTATTAAGCAAGGTATTCGACAGTTTACCACTAGTTCGAAACACGACGACATTTTACTGAAGAACTGGTAAGAAATTCAGAGGCCTTGTATTTTTTTGTCTTTCCTTTGCGGTCCAATTTATCCCTTTGCGGTTGGCCGCCTAGGCGGCAATCCGCGCGGCCTGCCGCTTTTCCAGTATAATATGCAACCGCTTATGATTGTACGCACTGGCGGTTGTATATTAAACTGGAAAAGCGGAAGGCCGCGCGGTTAGCCGCCTCCGCGGTTCAACCGCTAGTGCGTTTGGTAGTAAATTAATTTGTAACTAAACCCTAGTTACAAATTAATTTACTAACAAAATAATTTTCTGTGAAAATTATATACCAAATTGTCTTTCTTGGTCCGAAATGCGTCATCCGAACCATATAACAATAACAAAAAAATTAAACTTGCTGTTGGAAATATGCACCTAAAACAAGTACAGTTGTATATTGAACGTTCATTCGAGGAACGCAGCAGTTACACAATACTACGTGCTAGCATGTCACGATAATCCTGTTAGTGTCCAACGAACTAGCCAAGTGCCGGAGACGTACCCAGCCATGGCACTTTACCGATACTCCATACTTTAAAAATACGAGTATACTACCTCAATAGTTCTTTTCAAAATTTCATAAGGGTTGTCATCGGTTTAACCAGATTTGGATAATTACCAGTATATACACGGAGTGATGACATTTGTACCTGAGACGTGGTCGCGCACTAAAAGGCTCAAAGTCACCCAAAGGGCAATGGAGAGGTGTATGCTCAGAGTTTCCTTGTGAGATCGAATCAGAAATGAGGAGATACGCAGGACAACCAGAGCTACCGACAAAGCTCGCGGGACTGGCGCCAGATGGGGCAGAAGGGTCCTTTGAGTGGTGCGCTTTCCGCAGTGCTGGTAAACCACCCACACGGTGGATCGACGACCTGGCTAAGGTCGCCGGAAGATGATGGATGCGTGCGGCTCAGGACCGGTCTTCGTGGAAATCTTTGGGGGACGCCTATGTCCAGCAGCACGTTTTTAACTGGAATGATGATAATGACACGGAGCGGTTACCATCTGCCCTACGCGGCCCATCAAGTAGGACCTGTAGCATAACTGTACGTAGTTTATAAATGATAATCATGATAAGTAATATAGCTTTAATGCAAAACCAGATCGTTTACAATAAGTCGCACTGTAACTATCAACAACCGTTGTTATGCATAGAGATGTGACACCAATTGTAGTGATGTGATACTACAGAACCACTGGCAGTTGTATGGTAAGACCAACTGTCAGGTTTTCACGCTACTAACTACGTGTGACGGATAGATGGTACAATGACAGCATTTATTGCACAAAGACACTTGCCTGGCCACGGAATCAAACCCGGGACCCGGTGATCCAAAGGCGGCACATCCAACTAGACCAACGAGGCAGTCCAACATGATGGACACCAATCCAATATCCAGCAGATCGAGACGTTGCTCAACATGCAGATCGATTGCGTTAAGCCACTCCACTAAGCTACGATCTTAAATAAAATACGAGTTCAGAACCATTTTGTAAATAAAATTGTCGAGTTTCTACTTTCACGGAAGATTTACGGCGTTCTAGGGATGTACATTGCTAACGTTTGAGGTTGGAAAACACGACGGTTTCAGTTGAAAATCCAAAGCGTTTCCCTACAGGTTAATATAAAAATTTCAAGCCTTTAAATATACTAAGCAGCATTTGAAGGCGTTTAAAATTAGTTCGAGTTGAAGTGCAGCATAAAGTTTGTTTTCTGAAGCAGTTGTATAGCAACTAAAATCGTCTAAATACACACATTCACCTTGCTGATTAATCAAACTTTGTCTATAGTCAGTGAACCAATTTCGATAAATATACGACTTGGGAGAAAAACTGCATAAAACAACGAAATACGTAAAAAAACGTGATCAACCTTTTGCGTTCTTTTAGTCGCCTCTTACGGTACCCTCAGGGTGGTATCGGTTGGTGACATTGTGTTTTCTAAAGCCTGATAAACACTGATTCTCGATCTCGCTTTGTCTCGATTTATAACGAAGTCTATTTAAATGTTTAGTTTAAGATACGCATACCCAATTGCTAACGAAACATTGATTAATGTTTCATTAGTAGACTTTCGTGTGGTGATGGATATTGTGTCATCACTCCATTCCATCCTAAGGGTGCCGTAAGAGTAGAGGAAATGATAAGGCCGAAATCCTAGCCGCAAGAGAAGCGAAACTTGATACGAAAACCTTTTCTTTTTGTTGTCGCTGGGGAAATGCTTTATGCATACCACCGCCCCCCGGGGGAGAGGTCGGTGATTATATTCCCAACAAGGGTCGTCTACCCAAGAGTCGTCTACCCACTAAAACCCCAGCGGTATACCCACACGGCGCGCTTGGGGCGCCACACGTTCGCGTAAACGCATTCTACTGTGACGCTCCGGCGTGGTCCCGGTACACTGGGACGCCCTCAGTCATCGTGGCTTTCGTCGGTGGCGGTTCCCCCGACCCACCACCGGCCTCTCAGGCGAGGGCAGAAGGGGTTCGTATCGTCACGACCCCCCTCCACCCCTGCCTCCGTCCGCGGGTCAGCCGGAGCTCCCTCCTTTGCGACCCGCCCCGCAGCCCCCTTCTGTGACATAACGGCCTCGCAGAAGGAGGCCCGTCAGCCCTCGGGTTAGTGACAACCCAAGGGCGTTGGTGCACCGCAGCGTTCCAGGACTCGCAGGGCAACTCTGAGGACAGAGGAGTCCCTGGAGCCCCAGTCCACTGCGGCGCTGGGTGCCGCTCTTCGTCTCACCTCTCCCCGTGGGCCCGCCCGGCATAGGAGGCCCTGGCCGGTATGGCCCCACGGATCATTGAGGCACTCAAGCCCCCTCACTACGACCAGGTGGCAGTACAGTCGAGGGGGTCGATACGAAAACCTGTGCCAACCCGTCTGGCAAGCGTGGCATAGTAGGCTAATTCCCCTCTTTGTAATTGGAGGAGGCCCGACTCAGCAGTAGCTTTTTATGGGCTGAGTAGTGGTATTTTGTAGTAATTAGGTTTTGCTCCCCTGCTGATAGTTTAAGCACTCATTTGCTAAAATCACAGACACTTTTCATAACAATGCGCTGTTTCCAACTTAAGTTAGAATGCATGCACGTGAATCCCATAGGAAAAATATCCGCGTAAATTTAGTACAAACTATGTATTAAGCCACTAAACTAACCACCTAACCACAATTGGACATCTGACAACCTGAACAACGTGAAACATAGTTTCATAAAGTTCACCTCGTTCTGATTCCACTTGGCAAATATTAATTCAAACAATTTGTCAAATTTGTCCCGCGTTAATTAAATAGTAGTCGTGACGTAATTCGATAAATAAATCGGCCCGATAAATACGTTTGAGCAAACACAGACCCGAAGTATAAATTGAGGGCGTCATACTGATGATGGCTTTTGTGTTTCAGACGGCGACGCTCCGATTTATCGAATCATGAAAGGCGTTAAACATTTTGACAGCCTTGTCGTGTTAAGCAACTGTAGTCATGTAGCAACTTTGTGAAGGAAAATATATAAAGGGACCTCGTTGGAGGCGTTGGGTGTTTCTTCAATCGATTTTTAAGTACTTTTGCAAATGACTCTGTCGTAGCTATTCAATAAGCTACTGCGAAACTCAATAGTATGTATGTTAGGAAACATTTAGTTGGGTAATGGATTTTTTACGTATATATAAGCGTTTGATATGGTAAACTGTCAACTACTTTGCATCTAATACTATATAATATAAATATATAAATATCCTTGGACATTTCACACAACGCCATCTCGTCCTAAGCTAAGCAACTTAATGCTTGTGTTATGGTTACGAGATGGATGATAAACTACTTATACATATTATATAAAGAGATGACACCCAGACTCCGAGCCAGTGCCTCTGGTTTAGACAAAGACACTTGCCCGACCCCGGAATCGAACCCAGCCCAGCCCATAGACGACCAACTGCTGAGTCGGGACTCCTCCAATGACATGGAGGGTAATTGGCCTACTGTGCCACGCTGTATAGACGGTTAGCACAGAGTTTCTAATAATGTTTGCCTTCTCTTGCAGCAAGGTTTTCGGCCTAGTTATTTCCTTTTATCGGCTGTTACGACACCCTCCAATTGGAATGGATTGGTGACACTCTATATTCTAAATCTGTCACCACACGGACGGATATTCGTTAATAATATGAATGTGTCATATGCTAAATAATTGATTTGAATTCGACTTTGTAAATGGGACGTCACCTGACGTCACCGTCATCTGACGGTACGTGATTCCACCGATCACGTACCGTCAGATGACCCACGTGCTCGTTGGACTACTCTTTTATAAAATTACTACCAGACTCGGGACTAAACTTTAGGCGCAAAGGGGTGATCATCCAGCCAGACGAGGTGGTATGTCTAGCAGGGGCCGCGGCGTCTATCCCCCAATAACTGTAGTCGGGGATTTCTTAACCGTGCGAATTGCTTCATAAACTTCACTACCGCGGTGTAAGACTTTTTGGTAATCCTCGCATTAGTAGGTGATATTTCTAGATGTTGATAGTTCAGATATTTCGGGGTAAATTGTGTAAATTATTTCGCATTCTGGTCGCTACAAAAGAAATGAAATTGGAAAAAGGCAAAGTAGATATACATTGGTAAACGGCTTTAGCTTTAATTCTAAACGAAGTCTTTTGCAATGCTCAATGGCCGTAGTTGTCAGTGAGTGGTTCTCTGGGGTCATAAAACAGCGCTCTTTATTACAACTAGCGGGCTGCGGCTTTGCATACCGTGCAGTATACGCCACAGAGGTTGTATTGTTACTTTTTACATCCTCGACCTTAGGAGAGATAAAAAAGTAGTTACAAAAGCTTTATAGGGGAATACGTGAACATTTTTACAACGATGTACTTATTACCCTACGCTAATGTCGACGGACATTCTGTTTTATGACTACGAAAATATAATAAGTACAACAGTTATTCAGTAATTATTCACAATAATCACCATCACTATCACTACATAGTATAAAACAAAGTCGCTGTCGCCTGTCCGTCCCTATGTATGCTTAAATCTTGAAAACTACGCAACGGATTTTGAAGCAGTTTTTTTTAATAGATAGAGTGATTCAAGAGGAAGGTTTATATGTCAGACTAGCGACCCGGGGCGTTTCGCTAGTCCTACTAATATTATAAACGTGAAAGTTTGTAAGTATGTATGGATGGATGGATAGATGGATGGATGGATGGATGGATGGATGTTTGTTACTCTTTCACGTAAAAACGACTGAATGGATTTTAATGAAACTTTATAATAATATAGCTTATACATCAGAATAACACATAGGCTACAATTTATAAAGATATTGTGTGTAAATTTATAGCGATATTAAGTTAAATTTTAATTTCTAATTGTCAAATTTTCAGCCATATTTAAATATAGACAACATAAAGTTTCGCTGTCAGTTGCGCTTTTTTATACCACGTAGGTATTATATCACATTCTACGGGAACGGGATAAAAATCTTAGGTATCCTATGTCCGACTTTCTTTTAAATATATAGATGTTGGACAATTCACAAAATCATACTTAATGTTATAAACCTGAAAGTGTAAATGTGTGGAATCCCGTTCCGTGATATAAAACATAGTTTATCAAAATGCAACTGCTGGAATAACAAAACTTCACCGACAGCTAAACGCTACGTTGTCTATAGTTTGACAAATTTGACAATTAGAAATTTTGAAGTTGACCGGTTGATGTATTTCTTTCGAGTAAATATTAGCTTATTGTGCCGAACAATGAAGAAGAACTAAATAATGCACGTGAAGATCACCGCATTAGTATGGCTTGAATCCGTGCTTCTTAATCACAAGAGCAAATCGAGGCAGCCCGTGAAACGGATCGGTTGGGAATGCAAAATCGTCGAGCAAATTTAAGAGATCAACAACTAGATAATTTTCGAGACACAAGAATTATATTTATAAAGTAGGTACTACATAATTTGGATCGAGCAACGTTTCGATACGGTGGCAGCACTAATTACTGCTTGCATACTTGCGTCCGCATTGGACCTATAGATGCCATGTAATATTACAAAACACTCCTCAGCGGCTAAAGTTTTATCAAAATGGAAAATCGTCATCTGGGACGAATGTACAATAGCGTATACACGTGCATTGGAAGCACTTATCCGATCCGACCGAACACCTACGCAAGGACTCGAGATGTTTTGGAGGCGCAATGATTTTACTGTCTGGCTATTTCTGCCAAACACTGCCTAATTCCAAGATCGACTGCTGCCGCCGAAATAAGCGCTTGCCTCAAATCATCGAAATATGTGGATTGATTTTATTTTCTCAGAATTTCTGTTCATCGAAGGACGAACTCACAAACACAAAAATAATGAATGGTTGACTAAGCGAGCTGTTTTGGCGGCTAAGAATAAATATGTAGATGACATAAAGTAACTAACATAATTCAGAATGAAATCATTGGTACACTGCATTAATTCAAATATAATGACTGTGTAAAAAAAGAGAAAAATATATAAACCAAAACCACCAAACCTGTGCAACGGAACGCGTTTGGTGGTAAGTGAATTGATGAACAATGGAATATACTCAAAGTAAAGTTGGAAGGTGAGGAAATTCTCATCCGAGGATCCCGACGATATCAACTGATATACAGTTTTAGTTTTAATGATTTCCGATCCGTCGTGCATTCGCCGTGACCATATAAATCACAGGGCCAATCCTGGAAAGTTTGTGGCCTAAATCTAGAAAATTCATGTATTTCCCAAGATCAATTATATGTGGCATGTTCCGGGTCAGAAGACCATCTGCGTTATTTGTTCATGCGCCTGATAATAAACCGAAAAATGTCGTCTGTCACAAGGTGATTCACTGAAAAGTGCAGTTACTAAAATAGATGGCCAATAAAGTATAATTAAAATCATAGATGTTTTATTTATATTTATCCTGATAAAAAATTGAAGTTAATAAAATAAAATATCTGCTCATTTATTGCCTTTAAGGCGAAACAAAGTTCGCCGGGTCAGCTAGTCTTATATATAACATTCTCGTGTCACAATGTTCGTTCCCATACTGCTCCGAAACGGCTTGACCTATTCTCATGAAATTTTGTGAGCATATTGGGTAGGTCTGAGAATAGGACAACATCTATTTTTCATCCCCCTAAATTTTAAGGGAGAGGTCCAAAACAAAAATAATTGTTTATTTCTTAGAGAAAATTTTTTGCATTTATTTTTTTAAGAATCAGCATTACAAAAATACAAACAACCCTAAATTTTCACCCCTCTACGATCAACTCCTATTTAATTACATGGCAAAAGCAACGTTTGCGATACGAGCTGTTGTATAGATAGATTGAGTCATCACGATATCTCTGGAACCATAAGACCTAGAGACTTGAAATTTGGTCGGGGGTAATTATTTGGCAAAACAACGTTTGCGGGATCAGCTAGTTTTATATAAAAACACGAACCCCTGCACTAGGCATAACCGGACGTAGTTTACAAACATGTAATTCACGAGCAAAAATTAAACCCAGACTCAGAGCAGGTTTATATACAAAGACACCTTGCCCTACGCCGGAATTGAACAGCGGACCTCTGATCCAAAGGCACAACCAACCGCTAGAGCACCAAGGCAGTTTGAGGCAGTTTTACTCAAACGAAATCAGTCATCCGGACAGACGTCAAACATAAACACCTCTTACTAATACAGCTACAATTCAGCCCATAAATGACCCACTGCTGAGTCGGGCCTACTCCAAATACATAGAGGGTAATTGGCCTACTGCGCCACGCTGGCCAAGCGGGTTGGCACAGGGTTTCCTATTAAGTTTTCCTTCTCTTGTACCCTTCAGTGGTGTGAGGGATGCTCCCATACCCACAAAACATTTCATTTTTATAATAAACGAAACCCCTGAACTATATATAACCAGCATCGCGTGGGCAGTTTACAAACATGAACTTCACGAATACAAATGACACCCAGACTCAGAGCAAGTGTCTCTGGTTTACCCAAAGACACTTGCTCGGCCCCAGAATCGAACCCGAGACCCCGTGATCCAAAGGCGGCGCATCCAACCCGTAGACCAACAAGGCAGTCACGATGTCACATTCCGCGCGTCTGCTATGTCCGTCCAGCTGTAGCTCCATTAAGATGCAAGCAACCTAGCCTCAAGATAAGGAAATATTGATATAAACCCTACGCCAACGGTATTATGCTACATAATAGTCTAATTTCTCTCTACAATTAAGGAGGGGGGCTCAGCAGAGCGTTATGTATAGGCTGAGTTGATAATAATAACGAGTATGATAAGTGCTATTCGGAGTAAATAGAACATAATTTACTCCTCTGTCCCTGACCCGACGAACACAATGGCTGCCCCACGCTTCTTTGTCGATGTACAAAGAGAGTATCTATATCCTCATATTGTTTCATATCGAACTAATTAATCAGTATGACGTAAAACATTTTGTATCAATTAACTGGAGCCGTTAATTATTGTTTACGAAGAACCGTCTTATACATTAGAATAACACACAGGCTGTTATATATAAAGATATAGTGTATTATTATATACAGGGTGATGCGATTGACCCATATCAAGCCGGAAAGGGCATATAGAATAGATCTACGGCGACGGATTTTCTTTATCTAGACCCATGGACGAGAAAACCCATCAACGAGATAGATTTTTCTATTTTCATATTGAATTTCACTGTCGACACCTTTAAATCACTAACATGTATAGACATACTATCTGCAAAGTTTTAGGAAAAAATACCGTGGATTTATTTATTTTTAACTTTAACAACATGATAATTATTTTTAAATTACGGACTCAATACCATAGGCATTCTCTACCAGTATAGGTCGTACAGAAAACACCAAGATGGTACGGATGGTACCTAAAGTAAGCTTATGGTATATTATTTATTTTTAGGTAGGATTTTTTATGTCAAATAACATTCAATTCAATTCGTTTTTTTGTAGATAATTAAAGTGATATGTGATTACCTTGAGTCTAAAAAAATCAATTTAAGATAGCAAATTTAATCTACTACGATAGCTAAACGAAGTTAAATAATCTTTACGCAGAACTGCTTATTTAGGTAGGTTCACTTCGGATGGCTGTAGGATTTCTGTTACACTCTGTATATTATTTTGCGAGACGAGAGTGTTGTACGTAAATTTTGGCAGCTGAAATCAACAATTTTAGACCACGTACGCCGCAAGCCACAAATAATTTTCGAGCTAGCTACAACCATTTTTGTGGTTACAATCACAAATTAATTTAAAGATTAAATTTTATGAAGTGCTATAGTTTTTTGTTTTCATAACAACGTCAACTAACCACGCAGTAATATTTTTATTTTAGTTTCCTACATTTAAGGGTTAGTATGGATTAGACATACGCGGCCACTGCAACTCATTCTATCCCGTTTATGTCCTAAAAGGCGGCTAAAGAAACGGGATATTGTTGAATTCCCCTTAAAAATTTGTTGGAGGCCTGGGCTAGCAGTAATAACTTACGAGTTGAGACCATGATGATGTTAAGGAGTGTATCGTCATGAATTGTATAACAACTTCAACTTAAGGTGAATGTTCCAGGGTAGCCCGCGAAATTAAAATTTTATTACGTTTTTTGCAATTTGCAGGTCAGTGCTAGGTTGTATGTTGATTAACATGTTATTCGCGGCTGTAAGACGTATGTAATTATAGAATTGTAATCATAAAAATCATCAATACAACCCTCCAAGCTCTCATAGGTGCAAGAAAAACTTTTTCAAGCTCAAAGTCATTCTTGCACCTTTATGAGCTTGGAGGGTTGTATTGATGAGTTTGATGATTATAACTCTGTAACTACATACGTTTTACAGCCGCGATTCAAATGTTCATCCTCACACAACCTAGCACTGGCCTGCAAATTGCAAAAAACGTAAGAAAATTTGAATTTCGCGGGCTACCCTGGAACATTCGCCTTAACCTAGTAATTTTGCCCGGTGACGTATTTGGCGGCTTGCTTTGAAATACTCCAGCGTCATGAGTATTTCAAGTCAAATACGTTCAGCTCAACAGAAGAATATTTTTAAATACTACTTTTAGCTGTAAGATTCCCGAATAGTAATAAAATAAAATAAAATAAATAAAATACTTTTCTGTCTAAAATCTTCCTTCACTTAGTGTTTGGTCGTAATAACCAGTATATTCGTAGTTTCAGAAACTCAAATAGAGTGTACTAAAAATATTGTTATTTATACTCCAATATTTCTACTCCACAAACTATTACGTAGTTTTCACATCATCACAACTCAAAAGTTTTATCCAACGGAGCATGCAGCCTCGTATGCACTATATTTTCTTGCCTTAGGGGGAAACGTAATGCACACTCATACCGAGTCGATACTCCCGTTTAGGATAGAACGAACAATATTTTGCATGATATAAGACGGTTGAATGCCATAAAATTCAGTTTAATTTTACGTTAGGTTATGGTTTATCCATCCATCTCGTTACCATAACACAAGCATTAAGTTGCTTAGCTTGGGACGAGATGGAGTTGTGTGAAATGTCCGAGAATATTTATTTATTTATTTATTAGTCGCCTCTTACGACACCCTCAGGATGAAATGGGGTGGTAACAGTATGTATTCTAAATCTGTCATCACACGGATACATCATCATCATTTCAGCCAAAAGACGTCCAATGCTGGCCATAGGCCTCCCCCAAGGATTTTCACAAAGCCCGGTCCTGGGCCGCCCGCATCCATAGTTTTTCGGCGATCATAACCAGGTCATCGGTCCACCGTGTGGGAGGCCTACCAACACTGCGCTTTCCGGAACGCGGTCGCCTTTTCCGCCGACTTTTCTGCCCCATCGGCCGTCGGATACATAGTTTATGCTATAAAAAATATCTAGTGAACATACATCTATCAAGTGAACATATTTTTTTACTGCCGAGACGGCCCCTGATTCCATCGGAGTCATGATGTAAGTATGTATGATCTAATCCAAAAGCAGCGCCCTCAGCCACTTGACCGAGATGGCGTCGCATTTACTGCGAATCAACCGTGCGGTGACGGATTCAGGATACACAGTGTCACCACCCAATTTCATCCTAAGTACGTCGCAAGAGCCGACAAATGGAAATGACAAGGCCGAAAACCTAGCCGCAAGATAAGGAAAACTTGACATGAAACATGCCAACCCGTCTGGCCAGCGTGCACTGTAGGATCATTACCGTCCATGTAACTGGAAAAAAACCCGGCTCAACAGTGGGTCATTTATGGGCTTATTAGTATAAGCAATATACGAGTATTCACATATGTCTCTAAATAAACTTGTGACAAATTCTTGTAGACTAAAAAAATCCTAATTGAGCTTCCACCCTATTTTAAACCAGCAGTAGTTTAAGTTGGTTGTACTAACTTTGTCAAGCATGCCAATAAGATAGCATTGATTCCAATTGAATATATAATTTGGGAATAGCACAATTTTTCATGCTGCATTCCGATAAACAAACAAAATAATGAATGGGTGTTATAAGTGTACTGAAATCCAGTTTTACAAAGTAGCACGAGTTATAACTTTAGTACAGTTTATTTTTGGTATATGATAGCCATGTCAACAGATCTCGTCACATTTATTTAGTGTTCCTGCGTTTTCCATTGAGTTCACAATTACGAGTATGGCAAGACTTCATAATTCTATTCAAATAAATAAAACCGGAGTGTTTGATTGTAATATTAAAGTAATCGATTTTTACAAATCGCATTTTGATGTATCAACGATATATATTAAAAATAAATACCATTTTTTCTGTCTGTGTGTTTATTTCGGCTAATCTCTAAAATAGCTGTACCGATTTTGACGAAACTTTCAATGACAGATAGCTGCTGTAACAAGGAGTAACTTAGGCTAGGTACTATTATAGATACTCCGCCCCCCGCTGCTTTTCAGGAGCCCATAATAACTTTTGTGTTAAATACTAGCTACAGCTAGTATTACAATAATACTCCTAGCATTCAAGCCAACAGCTATCTAGGTAATGGATGCACTGTATGTCTACTTTTTCTGGAAGCTAAAATATTTTGTTGTACCTTTTTTTATTGGTTTAGGTCCTAATATTATGACTAGTGACAGGCTTATAGTACCATCGTTCACGACAGGATATTTACCAAGCGACTAAAGATAATAATATTGGACACCTGGAACATGATGTACAGACGTAACGTACAAAAAAAAATTGAAACGTAAACGTATTATATACGTATTCATCGCGCATATAATCGCTCGAAAAGGCTAGTACAAAGTTTCAGAAAACAAGGTCAACATAATATGACCTAAAATATTCATTCGTTGTTTGAACTTTTTTCCGAAAGAACACACAATGGGCTATTTAATTAGCTACTCGTTCACAATAAAAACAGTCCCTACGTTTATTCGGCGGGTAGCGACCGGAGGTGTATTGTTCGTTAACAAAAATATTTGAGAACAATACTCATCATGCGTAAATTGGATTCTTTGTGGTGATTATCACACGGGGCCAGGTCAACATTTTATAATAAGTGAACTTAAAGTATTTATATACCTTGCAGGAAATGATGACACTGCAAAGTGTCTGAAACGTTGGGAATAAAATAAAATAAAACGATCATAACCGTGAAGCCATCATTTCCTGCATTGTGTAAAGATCGTGAAAACCTAAGACATCATTATTTATATACCTTTTATTTACGGTGGAGATCCTGATGGATTCCCCGCCGCTGGGGCTGGTAATATGGTAAATAGCGCCCCGACCTACCCACTAAAACCTACGGCGACCATCCGAACAAGGGCCACGGGATTCGCTTCCCGATAGGAGAGCTACGGGACCCTTTTTTACGTTGGAAATCCTCATGGATACCGCAAAACGCGAGCTGAGCTATGTGGGACTCCAGGGTGCGGAAACATGGTAATTGCGCCCCAACCTACCCACAAAACCTCAACTACCCGAAACAGAGCCACGGGTTTCACTCCCTAATAGAGAGCATGCTCCATGACTCTGATGGGGCCTTAGCCCGCTTCCACAATAGGGCCCCACGCTTTGATGGGGAGCTCCGGACGCTACCCAACCTACCGAGAGGCACGTGCGGGACATTGTACGTTGTAAGCGTGGGGCCCGCTTGTAAAAGAGGGCCAAGGCCCCATCATGGTCGCGGAGCATGCTCCCCAATAGGGTTGAGGGTTGAGGGAATTGCGGAGCATGCTCCCCAGTTGAGGGACACCGTTGGTTTTAGTGGGTAGGTTGGGGCGTAACTACCATCTTGCCACGCCCTGGAGTCCCACATAACCCGGCTGGCGTTTAGCGGTCGGGTAAACATGAGGAGTTCCAACGTAAAAAAAGGCTTAAATGCTTGTTCATATAATCAGTTAAGTTACATACACGCCCTGTGTATGTATGTAAACTCAAGCAAAAACCTATAGCCATTTGAAATGGGGGCACAGACCTAATCAGTAGAAGTAGTTCTGTGTTTAAAGAATCTGTCTGTCTTGAAGTAGGACTATAACGATGTGTTTCTGAACCTTTTTAATTTTTAATTTTATCACATTGAATGGAGTCGAGTGAAAATAAACCGACTAGCTCTCGTCATTATTATAGTACAAGCTTATTAATCTGATTTCCAGAGGGATATTTATGGGTTTCTTCGCTTATTTCTCCAGTTATAGCATTGTGCAAAGAGTGTCTATGTCAGTAGTAAAATAGATCATAAAATTCCTTCTGAAGCCCTATAATTCCTAATTTTGCAATCTCTTTCAAATATTAAAAAAAAAAACAACAATTCGATATTATACTGCCTCGTTGGTCTAGTGGTTAGATGTGCCGCCTTTGGATCAACGGGTCCCGGGTTCGATTCCGGGGTCGGGCAAGTGTCTTTGTCTAAACCAGAGGCACTGGCTCGGAGTCTGGGTGTCATTTCTATCTATAATATGTATGTATTTACAAAAAAAAATGTATATAACTAAGTAGTTTATCATCCATCTCGTTACCATAACACAAGCAATAAGTTGCTTAGCTTGGGACGAGATGGCGTTGTGTGAAATGTCCAAGGATATTTATTTATTTTATTTATATACTACTCAGCATATACATGACCCACTGCTGAGTGGGGCCAACTCCTATTACATGGAGGGTAATTGGCCGACTGTGCCATGCTGTCCAGGCGGGTTGGCCCAGGATTTCGCATCAAGTTTTTCTTCCTTTGCCGCCAGGTTTTCGGCCTTGTCATTTCCCATTGTCAGCTCTTGCTCAGCTCAGTTCTCTACATTAGGTGTACTGTACTATGTGTACTTTGACACTATGTGTTCTAAATCCGTCACGACACAAATTTGCAATAGAACATTAAAAACTACCATTTTTTTATATTTAGTAGAAATAAATCATACATTTAGATAAAGGTCACGAAGATCGTTCATTATTTACGCGATGTCATCGCGGAAAATGTACTGAGCGCTATATCTTAGAAACACTTAATAAAACTTCATTTAGGAAAGTAACTTCAACCTAAACTCTAAAGTTAATTTTCCATTTACTTTCTTTTATTATTTCTTGCATTCAATATTTTTACTCCAATATAAATTAGTCTGTTTTCTATAAAATTATAATCTAAAGTCTTGTCCTGTCTTTTCAACACGTTATTTTCCTTGACAGTAGTCTTGACCTATAGATAGCCACGAAAATATATAGTCGCCCTCAAATGCTTTCCACATACCAGATAAGATGAGAATGTATTAACAGCCGTAAATACAAATAAAACGTCTCAACTTCAATGAAACCTATAAACTATTTTAAATTTATAGTGTATACTTAGTGTACTTGTAGTAGTATAATCTTGAAATACTGAATTTACAACTTAGAACAAGCTTTCGCGAAAATAGTTGCCGTATCTTTAATCATTTGAATTAATGAATCAACTGTCATGAATATACACACGAAAGAAATACCAAACGAACCCATAAACTTACAAAAAAACTTTCTTCACATAACATCACAATAATAAAATATCAAAACTAGTTCTCACCTTAATAAATGCCATACTTTTGAAAGGTTGCCTTAGCATCATTCTTGGCGGACTCAAGTCAATTTTGTTCACAATCCAATTGCACAACTAAAAATCTTTTGAACACTGAACACACAAACGTTATTTATTTATTTTTATTCAAATATTCTTTTGAACAATTTTAATTAAAGTGGTGCGCGTCGATTAACAACGGTAATTGTTTGTTTAACGATGTCAACTAATTTGTTCGAAGCTTGACGCGGCGCTCCGACTCACCAGTGTTCGAAGACTGAATTTCCGCCCGCCCAAAGGCGCGAGGCGGGCCGAAGTTACGCGAGCTTTGCCGAATCGGAGCCGATTCATGGAGCCCACTCGATGAAGTGGTAAGTTTTTACGAGTACCCGTTGGCGAGCGCGGTCGGGACCAATATAAAAGGATTGTTTGACACCTGTTCCTGATTATCATCCTATATTCGCTTTCGCTCACCTTTTTGACTACGTGAAGCCGGTATTACGGAAAATCGGTGGTATTTTTTTTTCAATCAACTTTCAATTTTATCGAATCTGGTAATTTATTCCGCCTGAAAATCGGTATAGCTATACTTTTTGTGCATAGATAAGGGACTTTCAGTTGATTGAAAACGTTGGTTGGTTGCATTGTATATACTTGCAACAGACGTTCTATTTACGATTATAACGCTTTTATATTGTACTAACTTCAATATCAATGCGTTGTAATCGTGCGTCCGTGTGGTGACGGATTTACAATACATACTGTCACCACCCCTTTCCATCCTGAGGGAGTCCTTAGAGCCGACACAAGAATATGTCAAGGCCTAGCCGTAAGAGAAGGAAAACTTGAAACGAAACCCTGGGCCAGCGTTGCACTGTAGGCTAATTACTCTCCGTGTAATGGGAGGAGGCCCAACACAGCAGTGGGTAATTTATGGACTGACTAGTAGTAGATATCAACGAATCCCATCACTTAAACACAGGTTTCCCCCGTAAGCACACATTAAGCTTTTTCCATAGACTCATATGAACTCTTTTGGCGGTAAGAAAGATAGGTCAACAAATCCCAGCAAGCTTGGTGGTAGGATCTAATGGTCCGCCCGGCTAGCTACCACCGTCACATCTAAGTCCGGCGCCAAGCAGTTTTACTGTGATTTATCGTGTGTATGTGAGACCCGGTGCCCGACAGGGCATTTCCTTGAATTGCCTGCTCCATCTTAGACCCTGGCGTTGCTTTCCAACACGCAAGCCTAGGGCCAAAGGCATTCAAGTCATAGATAAAAAATGTCACTCTAAATCTGTCCGTCCGTATATACCATTACCATTTAAAATTCGATTTTTAAAACCTTTTCACATAGATGTGTCAATTTCCTTTTACAAATTTTCGACCGATGGATATTATTATTTCAAATTATTTTTATTTAATCACATCTACCAGCCAAAATCCGCAGCCTGACGTAGACTTTAATCTCAGCGAAATATCCAGGTATGTGCAAAAAGGCCTGGATATTGCAGAGATGAGGGAGTGCAATAAAATCCGGATCAACTGTTATGACTCGCAGCGCACAGCGTAACAATGGCATTCAAGTGATCCGCATTTTATATGAACAGACTTCATACATTGCTCAACTGAAATGAGTTTTACATTATTGTCAAGAACAATATTACCGCTTGTACGTCGCATGTTTCAATCGCGAATAAAGCAGAAAGTTCTGGAAGCATTCAGGAGATTTTCATCGAGTTTTTTAGCCCTATTAAACATATTATCTTGGTGGTCTAGGTGTTGGATGTGCCGCTTTTGGATCACGGGTTCCCGGTTTGATTCCGGGGTTGAGCAAGTGCCTTTGTGTAAACCTCTGTCTGGGTGTCGTTTGTGTTCGTGAATTTCCCCGAGACAGGTCTACATAGAGAAGTGTATAGGTTTTCTAAAATAAATATTTTTTGCTTCATTTTAGTCCAAAAATGTGGCACTGCTCAGTCGGGTTCAAGTTTGAGAAGCTAATATCATAAATAGAATTCACTTCAGGTCTTTTGCTTGCCTCTGATGACGCCCCAAGGTTGCGATTGGTTGTTGACATTCCGTATTCTACATCTGTCACGTGTTTACATGACAAGTTGGTTTGGTGCATATTCTTGACGTTACGAAGATTCATTAAAAAATGAAACTTTAAACAGCCGTTCGCGGTTTAAGTTTGAAAGTCTTTTGTCAATTCGGAGAAGAATAGAATTACTTTTTACACCGCAAATTAGCATTTGGCAAAAGTCGGGATTTCTTTTCTTTTCAGATGATTTCTTTCAAAACTTTCCTCAACGTTCAATCAATGTCTTCTAGATAACTAACTTTTTTGTACTTTGTTAGTCAATCATCGTTTTGGTCCATCGATCAGACGCTTTATTATTTCAAATCTATTGCTTTTTGTGTCAATCCATCAACGTGACACAAACTTAATTGCTGACGCACGCGTGTGCGTAACTAGTTTCGGCCGCTGGCTTTACTCAAGCATTAGAGAGTAAAAGCCTGTTGTACATTACTTCAGTTTCTGCACTATCCAGTCCTAATGTGAACTTAGGATGTTTAATAATTGTCACATAGATGGTAATGAACCTCATAATTTCAGCCAAAAGACGACTACTGCTGGACATAGGCCTCCAAGGATTTCCACGAAGGCCCGTTCTGAGCCACCGCATCCATCGCTTTCCGGCGATCTTAACTAGGTTATATCGGTAACTCTGGTTCACCATCTCCTCATTTCTGATCCGATCTGGCAAGGAAACCATAATACAGCAGGGAACTAATAAACCTACATGCACATGATATTTCCCATTTAAAATATTATTTGAACGCGTGTGTGCAGTATGTTAATGTGTATGTTATTTTTTTAAAAGCCACATAAATTAATTTTGGAATAAAATAAATATTTGTCTTTTATTGAAGTTCTAAAGTGCCTAATTTTTATAAAAAAGAACGCACAAGTATTAAAATAATTTATTTAGATAATTATTATTAGAACTCGAGTGCTAATAGTAAAGTTTCAACTTACTTTACTCTTCTAATATCGAGCGGTTATTTAACTTCTCTTCATTTTTTTCTTTTCTTGCAAAATGCTAACTAATATAGTATTCTAAACTTATCAAATTCAAAATTATGTGATTCGCCTCTCTCACGCGATACACCACAAGTCTCTTTGCACAAAGTTAGAAGCCAGGCTTAAATCTTTTGCAGGGATTTTAAGTTTATACACGTAAGCGTTTCATGTGCCCTCAGATAACGTACTTAAAGTCTTTAGTTTATAATGCATATTATAAATTCAATTTGTGTCGCTCTTAGGCTTGCTGGCAGTTGAAGTCGTTTGACGTGAAAATTCACACTTTCGTTCGACATTATGTTATCAATATGCACCCCATGTTAATCGGCAAATTAGCTGTGTTATAAGTTATAGGTATTTTTGTCAAATCCTCATTTCTATCTTTCAACAAACTATGTATGTTCAAAATAAGAAGAACTTGTAGAAAATCCCTGTGCCAATGTTTACGTCACAATAAAATAACTTCCACGAAATTCAAGAGTCAATAGTCAGTCCACGCACTGTAAAGATATTGATGACATAGTATAAAACAAAGTCGCTATCGTCTGTCCGTCTCTATGTATGCTTAAATCTTCTAAACTACACAACAGATTTTGAAGCGGTTTTTTAATAGATAAAGTGATTGAAGAGGAAGATTTATATATTTATGTTGATGTTGATGAAACACTGATAAATTTAGATGTTCATCATTAGACCCGTGCGAATCCGGGGCGGGTCGCTAGTTGATGATAAATGTCATCCAGAAATGTTGCTCGGATATGATGATCAATTTACAGAAAGCAATACCTTTTGTCCTGCTCACATAAATAATGTACTTTCAACTCTGCAAAGTTCTAGTTAGTAGCTGGAGGCACAAAGGGTACAAGGCGGATACACCGTTCGCGGCAAAGTTGATATACACGGATACGACTTTGAATAAACTCCGCGACACCGCACTCTCTTTGTTTTCTGTGAAGGAACTGCAGAAACGTACAATTTATTCTTGCTGTTCGAGAAAAATCAAGTTTCGTCTTTAAATTGCGACGCACTTTTCATCCTTTTGTTACTGGGAATATGGGGTATATTCCTTCGATGGTTATGTGGTATTCCAAGAGTCAGATCCCCGACCACTAACTCCTAGTTGGACACCATCGGTAAACTCGTGTATACTGACTTATACCCTTGTCTTGATCTCGGGATTGGATATCACGGCTCACCGGTTCGATTTTGGGTCGGGCAAGTATCTTAGAGGCATTTGCTCCGAGTCTGGTTGTCATTTGTATCCGTTTAATACAATAAGTGCAATATTTTGAAGAACACATTAACAAAGTGCTTTATTACTTCTAGAGACAATAAGACAAGTGCTAGTGGAAAGGCTCCACTTCGTTTATTTATTTCCGTAGTAATTTAGGACAGATACAAATTACCTATTAGCTTAGGCTAGATTGTAATAAGAATGGTGCAGTCTAAATACGAGTGCACTATTACAAAAAAAATGGATGGAAAGTTTCTAACCCCGCTGGCTAGTTCACATGGAATTTGAAATAGCCCTATAAAAATTAAAAACGGTAATGTGGCATTTATCTCACCCTTAACTTACGCGCTTTATTAATTAAAACATTATAATTAAGTCTTACTTAATGTAAATAGATTATCAGTAATCAACAACTTTTTAATTTATTTGAGTCCTCGAAAGTTTGATAAACCAACACCGAAGGACACGTTAAGCCTTAATTGGTTAAGATAAGTAATTCCGAGTTTGTCTGATGAAATCAACCAAACTCCTGCTTAATTTATTAAAAACACAAACGACAAGCATTAAAAGCTTGCCTACAAATTTTAAGTTGCCAGCCATCGGTAACGAAGCCCTTAATTGAATAAGGTTTAATAATCAAGGATCAAGAAATTGATAAAAGATTGGTTGGTTTTTCAAATGTAATTAGATTATAATAGAATCATCATCATCATTTCAGCCAAAAGACGTCCACTGCTAGACTAGGTCTCCCCCAAGGATCTCCACAAAGGCCGGTCTTGGGCCGCCCGCGTCCATTGCTTTCCGGCGACCTTAACCAGGTCGTCGGTCCACCGTGTGGGAGGCCTACTAGCACTGCGCCTTCCGGATTGCGTTCGCCACTCGAGGACTTTTCTGCCCCATCGGGCGTCGGTCCTGCGAGCTATGTGCCCTGCCCACTGCCACTTAAGTTGAAACATTACAATAATATAGCTTATACATCACACTAACACATAGGCTACAATTTATAAAGATATTGTGTGAATTGTCCAAAATATAACAGACTGACAAAGTCTGAGTCTGAAAAAATCACCACGGAAACAACCTCGCGGGTACAGCCGCGGCGCGCAGCTAGTTAAAAATGAATCTTCTGCCTTGACCTTTCCCAATTTCATTGCGATCGGAACCAGCCAACCTCATATTACTACTACTACTACTACCAGTCGGCCCATAAACGACCCATTACTGAATCGGCCCTCCTGCCATTACCGGGATTGTTTTAGGTTTTCCTTCTATTACGGCTTTTCTTTTTGTCGGCTCATACAACCCCCTTAGGATTAATTGGGGTGGTGACACTATGTATTCTAAATTCGTCACCACACAGGAAACTAAATTTGTCTACCCCTTTAGCGATTGCCATCTGCCCTGCTACGCATCTAATTGGATAAACGGTATTACAAATTATGGACATCCATCTAGCATCATACAGAACCAGACATTGCTTAATCTGTACATTGATTGCATTCCGCACCGTCCTCACGCTAGGCAAGTTACTCCACATTTCGGAGAAAAAAAAAATAGCAACGATTTTTATAAAGATGTAATTCAGATAAAATTATACTCTATTTCATTACTGAGCTATAGTTAAATAATTATTTTACTATCTCTGACTAGGTGGATTGTGGCCCCTAAAAGTCACAGGCGTATGTAAAGCTTAATTCAGCTAATTTCAGAATCATATTTCCAAAGATACTACGAAAGGTTATCTGAAACTGCTCTAAAAAAGGACATTTAAAAACTTAAACTTAAAATAAAATATTAAAATTTGATTTACACTTACCGAGTGGTGACTGATTTAGAATACACAGAGTCGCCACCCCATTTCATCCTGAGGGTGTCGTAAGAACCGATAAAAGGAAATGACAATGCCGTGAACCTAGGCGCAAACTTGAAACAAAACCCTGTGCTGGCCATCGTGGCACAGTAGGCTAAGCCGGATATATATTTGTCTGACGTGTTGTGACGTGTCGCATCAGCAAGGAATCGGTGTCATACAAATAATACGACATGACAGATGGCGTCACCTCAGATTGCAACAGAAAATAAATCTCAACGTGTTTTAATAAAGAAACCGAAATCTATCTGATGCGACACGTCATATCACATCAGACAAATATAAATCCGGCTTTATTAACTTCCCTTAGGTGGGAGGTGGCCCGACTCAACGGTGGGTCATTTATGGACTGAGTAGTAGCAGTAAATATAGTTAATATCACTTTAAAAATAATCTCAACAATTAAAAAAAAACATTCGTTTTTCAATTCTAATTACAAAATTACGAAAGCGAAATCAATTACGAGCAGCTCTTTTCATTAATCTCCTATTCGCGGAAAGTGTACTTTTCTTATTAAGTAGAAAGGGTTCAGTTTTACGTTTTCCTCGTGTCCAACAACGGTGGGTCTCCCGATTTTGCCCCATTGTTACTAAGCAAAGTTTATAGCTACACACAATATTGTAGCCATGACAGTGGCCGTCTGCTCAAGTAATAGGTTGGTTCGGTTCGTTAGCTCTGCTCTGTCCCCTACTCTCAATTTGGTTGTACCTACCTACCAGCTGTATTTATATACAGGGTGTAACATAACTCCTATAGCAGCTATACTACTTCTACTAGTCAGCCCATAGATGACCCACTGCTGTCATTGTTATTAGCCTATTGTGCCACGCTGGCCAGTTGCATTGGTACAGGGTTTCGTATCAAGTTTTCCTTCTCTTGCGGCTTGCTTTTCGGCCTTGTCATTTCCTTTCGATGGCTAACGACACCCTCAGGATGGAATGGGGTAGTGACACTACGTATTGGATATCCGTCACTCCGTCAAGTGGAACTCCGTCAAGTGAAGCACAAGCACTAAGTACCAATTACTCGAATGCCTTTGACCCTAGGCTTGCGTGGAAAGCAACGCCAGGGTCTAAGATGGGATCAGGCAATTCAAGGAAATGCCTTGTTGGGCACCGATTCTCACATACACACGACGGAACACAGTAAAACTGCTTTGATCTGCTGCCATTCGATCCTACCACCGAGCGTGCAGGATTTTGTTGACTTTTACAACACGCGCCTTTCCCAGCGCACGTTGGGGAAATTTTATAATTGTGCAACTAAAATTACGTTACTAATGAGAACAACAAAATGGTCAATTAGAGTGTTGAGTTTCAAGTCAATTGACTTTCACAATTAAAGTCAAAAATGTTAATGTTACAAAAAAATTAATATAGAATTTCACAGTACGGACTATTTTTGTAAAGTATAACAAAAAATCTGTAGATTTTCGTGAAAGTATCGAGTAACTAAATAAACCTTTCCGAATGAAATTGATATTGTAATCAGAAAGGTCAATTTTATTAGATTGTTTTATTTGCCAAATAAATTTAAATTGCTATCAGCGTGGGACGTTCTGGTCGGCCCCTAATTTAGCGGGTAGTCGCTTGCAAATTGATCGGTAGGACTCAGTGGATATGACCTGTGCAGTACCTTATATTATTAACTAGCGACCCGCGCCAGCTTCGCACGGGTGTAATTATGCATGTATAAACCTTCCTCTTCAATCACTCTATCTATTAAAAAAACCGCTTCAAAATCCGTTGCGTAGTTTTAAAGATTTAAGCATACATAGGGACGGACAGACGACAGCGACTTTGTTTTATACTATGTAGTGATAGTGATTTTAATTGACGAACTATGAGGGTAATAGTAGTATTGGACTTAGCCAATACTACTAGTATTACTATTTAGCCTATAAATTACCCACAGCTGGGTCGGGCCTCCTCCAATTACATGGAGGGTAATTAGCCTACTGTACCGCGCTGATCAGACGGGTTGACAGGGTTTCGTGTCAAGTTTTCCTTCTATAGCTGCCCAAGCTAGCGGTTATCAGCCTTGTCATTTCCTTTTGTTGGCTCCAACGACACCCGCAGAATGGAATGGAGTGGTGACACTATATATATATATATATATATATATATATATATATATATATATATATATGTATATCCTAAATCCGTCACCACACGAACAATGTCACTACGTAATAGATAGACTTTGGTACTAAATTATTAACTACAATAAGACCAAAAAAACAGTCGTCGAATGGAATAACTTTAGCGTAGCATTAAGTCTACGGCGTAGCACGCGTAGCACACGCCGATAAAAATAAATAATTCACAAAATGTCATTCTCAAACGTTACAAATTTTTATGCTTACTGAATATTGAAGTCCAAGTAGGGCAGTGGAAAATAATATTATATTTTCATTCCCCGTCTGTCTGTGTGTGACAGGCTCTGATAGAAAAAGTTATATTTTTCTTTTTCAGTTGCTCGCTGAATGAGTACGTATTGCAATTTGTGATTTCTATTATTTTTTGTCAAAGATACCGTCTATATATTGTCAACTTGAAGCCGCTTTGATCATGGCAATGCCGTATAAGGGCTCCCACACATTAACACAATACGACGTCGCGTCGTATAACAATGCGGTGTCGTTTCACGATGCGACGTCGCGTACATGGAAATCATCGTAACGTGCCACGATGCACGGCACGACGCCGTGGATACAATAACGGGTGAATTGTCTTAGCAAATTTCGAAAAATAGACGGAACTGGACGTGTTCTCTCATGCTGTTATTAAGAAAACGGATAAAGAAAAAACAGAGAACAGAAAATACTGGATCCGCCCATTTCTTTAATTTTCTTTTCTGTCTAGCATCGCGGTACGTTACAATGTCGCGTCGTAGATTTTCACGACGCGACGTTGCTTCGTCAAACGCCGCGCGACGCCGCATCGTGATACAACGCGACATCGTATCGTGTTTATGTGTGAGAGTCCTTAGGTTTTGTTTCAAAATCGTTTACGTACAATTATTTAAAGGCTTTACTCGATATTGGTTTTCAGATTGTAACTACGTATTTTTATTTATGTTCTTATATTTTTGATAAGTATATAAATTATATACTTACACACTTAGGTGAGACAAATGATTAAGTATGAGATAATTTAAAATATATAGATCACGTTGAATTTGTACTGTATACAAAGTCAGTCAAATAATTTATTTTGCATAGGACAAAATGGACACTTACAAATTGTCAACATATTAATCAAATTAATACAAAGCAAAGTAATATAGTTTACCACCAGTTCGGAACGCGACCACTGCTGAGAAGAACTGGCAAGAAACTCAGAGGGCTTGTCATTCTTTTCTTTTTTATTACTTTACGGTCCTATATATTAATTTAATTTAAACAGAGTTGATATGACAGAGGGGCATAAAATTACACTACGTATACTATTATGTGATTAGTATGACTTCGAAACTGTACAAAAAAAAATACACGTGATTTTTCATGGGGGGTGGAGGGGTAGTCTTAAACCTCACCAGGTATCACCAAGGGGGAGGGAGGGGTTAAAAAACATCACGTGATTAATGGACAGCCCCTAAGGTTAATAAACGATGCGTTAGGCATATACATCATGTTCAAATGAGGCAATTTCTGGCTCCAATTTTATTGATTTTTGGTACAGAGCCTGGAAAAGATACTTAGTATAGGCAGTTAAAAAAAAATGCTCCTATGTCGTATCAACCCTGTATTTCAACGGTCAACCCAACAAATTCCATATAACAAACTGAATACTACTACTACTCAGCTCATACTTGTCCCACTGCTGAGTCGGGCCTCCTCCAATTACATGAAGGGTATTTAACCTACTATGCCACGCTAGCCAGGCGGGTTGGCACAGGGTTTCATATCAAGTATCTCCCCTCTTACCACTAGGTTATCGGCCTTGTCATTTCCTTTTATCGGCTCTTTTACCACTCAGGATGGAATGGGGTAGTGACAATGGGTTTTCTAAATTCGTCAACACACAGGCGAATGTAGTCTGACTGCCATGTAGCTTATGAACCGAGCTTTAATTAACATTCTATTACACATACATGTAACATATTTGTGTAAGTAATATACGAACGAAGCCACGAAGTGAAACTAGTGTTGCAGCCAGTATTGTAATAAAGTGTAAATAAATAAATATCCTTGGACATTTCACACAACGCTATCTCGTCCCAAGTTAAGCAACTTAATGCTTGTGTTATGGTAACGAGATGGATGATAAACTACATGTATACATTTTTTGTAAATACTTACATATTATAGATAGAAATGACACCCAGACTCCGAGCCAGTTCCTCTGGTTTAGACAAAGACACTTGCCCGACCCCGGAATCGAACCCGGGACCCGTTGATCCAAAGGCGGCACATCTAACCACTAGACCAACGAGGCAGTTAAAAAGTATTTGTGTAAAAAATATGTGTGTAAGTAATATACGAACGAAGCCACGAAGTGAAACTAGTGTTGCAGCCAGTATTGTAATAAAGTGTGAAAGGTAGAAGGGTCTGCAAATTGTGCCTTCGAGCGAAACCTGTCTGAGTGTGTATTGTTGTCTACTATTTCCTACTTGTAACATATTGCATTACAGTGCACTGCATAAAGGATTCTTGCTGTCTGTATCTTATCACATTGATTTTTGTTACCTATGCTTTTTTTATTAAAATAAGAACCCTGCATTAGGTATAAGTCGTATCGCGGAGGCAGTTTACAAACATGTAATTCACGAACGCAAATGACACCCAGACTCGGAGCAAGGCCTCTGGTTTACACAAAGACACTTGCCCGTCCCCGGAATCGAACCGGGGACCCGTTCTTCTTCTAATGTGATATTTATACACAGTATGTGAGAGCCTCCTAACGCGTTATTAGTATAACTTTTGAAATGTTCAATTCCTTGGTGCTTGAGTTACCATGCTCACTTTAAGACTCATGGTAGTGGTGGCGTCGTGCGGCAGGTCGTTCTCTTCCCTACAATATGGTTGAGGAGGGCGATGGCTGCCGCATGCGTCAGGCTTGTGAACAGGTGCCGTTGCTGGGGGTCGGTTGGCTTGGGCATTACAAGGTTACTATTGTCGACTAGATCTGGCTGATGTTTGGCCCTTTGGAACTAGTGCGCGAGTTTGCTCTCACAAATCTGTCTTATAACCGGTCTTGTACACAAATGACGATCTAAAAAGAGCAACTACAGAGTTTCTTGCCGGCTCTTCTCTGTAGAGCTGCATTCCGAACCGGTGGTAGATGGTAAATAATTAATTTTAAATGGTAAATTTTAAATTTTCTTTTTTTGTTTGACCTGTCAAAAGAGCTCTAATGAGCCAACTTGATTAAATGAGTTTTGATTTTGATTTTGTTGATGCAAAGGTACTCCGGAGCGACTCCGGAGCGCGGGAAGATAGAAATTAGTATCCCGGCCTACCCACTAAAACCAACAGCGTTCTTTGATTGCCCGCTTCAGGATCGCGGGTTGCTACCCAATGGGAGAAGATTCTCCGCGATGTGAAATCACCTACAATTTGTTTGGATTCGCTGGGGAAATGTTTAATGCATACCGCTGCCGCTCGGGGGTAGGGTCAGCGCGAATATGGGACTCCGGAACATTCGACTACCCATTAAAACCCCAGCGGAATACCCTCACACGTCTTGTTTGTGACGCCACAGGTTCCCGAGGACGCATTCTACTTGGGGGCCCTCAACGGGATACGACTATCGGATGGACGCCCTCAGTTAATGGGGCTAGTGTCGGCGGTAGGTCCCCCAATCCACCACCGGCCTCTAAGGCGAGGGTAGAAGGGGGTCGTAGCGACAGGCCCCTCTCCCACCGGCCAACAGCCGCGGCGCGGGTCAACCGGAGCTCACTCCTTTGCGACCCATCACGCTGCCTTCTTTTGCGACATAACGGTCTCTGAAGGAAGATACCAACCCTCCACTTAGTGACCAACCAAGTTGACCGGCAACCCGAGGACATTGGTGCACCGCGGCGGTTAAGGGCTCGCAGGGCAGAGGAGTCCCCGGAGCCCAAACCCGCTACGACACCGCGTGCTGTTCTTCGTCTGGCTTCTCCCCGTGGGCCCGCCGGGCCTAAGTGACTCTGAGCCTGGCCCCTACGCATCATAGAGGTACACAAACCCCCTCGCCACGGCAAAGAAGCAGCACAGTCGAGGGGGATGAAATCACATACTTAGCAACATGCTCATCAACTCAACATCTCAACGCAAACTACAAACGTAACAATTCCAAAACGTTAACTTGCAGTGGCCCGTTGTGGTTCATAAAAGCCATTTCGACCAACAATGTCCTGCGAAGCGGAGCAAATATTGTGCATAATCTCAACGAACAGAGAGTACAGAGACGGTGCATAGATACTCTATAATGAAATAACCCGCCGTCAGGCTGTTCGTACGACAATATAAACGCACTCAGAAGTCGAGACTCACTCGAGGGTGCTTTTACACAATTTCCTCTGGCATACCCTTTTCGCTCCTTTCCCCTTACACTTCACCTTTCCCCTTATACTTAGCACCTCTCTTCACCTTTTTATAATCAAAGGAGGCCAAGTGGCTACGTTTATTGAACAGGTTTTGTGTAAGTTCGATTGTGATTTTGTTATTACAACGGGTGTTTGTCCGAAGTTCATAGAGCAGGTCGATTAAGAATTGTGGTTAGAATTAAATATACCAATACCACTCACCCTATATTATGACCTAGTGTTGAGTCAGGCCTACTCCACCTGGAGTCCCACATAATCACCGACCCCCGTGGCCAGCGGTATGCTTAAAGCATTTCCCCAGCGTCACCAAAAGAAAGGCCTCCATCTACATGAGGTGTAATTAGCCTACTGTGCCACCCTGGCTGGACAGCAGTGGGTCATTTCTGAGCTGAGTAGCAGTAGTATTGCTGAGAAACTGCTTGGAAGTTCAAAAAGAGAACATTTTATTACTTTCTTGTTTAATATCTTAAATTTAAGAACGTTAAAGTTAGTGTGGTTTATCTATTCCAATTTACTACACCGCAGTATATTCAATTGGTTAGATAGTCTCATGCATAAATAAAATGACAAAATTATAGCCCGCCCAATGCCTCGCGTGACGGACCTCGGAACTATAAAAATAAAATGAGGTTACGTAAAATTGCCTTGTTGAAATAATCAGCTTAGGACCAAATTTTCAGACGCTAGATAAACAGCCGGGTAGCTTTTATTTCACATACATAATGAAATTATTATATTTCTGTTAGAAGGCTTTGTTTGAAGAATAAATTTCTTATCAATAGGATATAATTATGTATCCTCATCCCGATAATCCTCATTCTATACAATTAATTTCAGTGACACTTGCCTCTAGATAATGATTAATAAAGAGTTCAGATTAAGATAACAATTCAATGACATACTATGCTGCTGTAATATACTGGTTATTAAAATAATTGTTTCACCTCCTTGAAGTTAGTGATAATAGATTTTACTCATTTTACCAGTGTTATAATTGGAATAAAATAAACTACCATTGAAAAAATGCAATGGGATCAACTGACGATTAATTTTATTCCTCGGTTAGTTATCGACGTGTTTATGTAAGCATTGAAAAATTGGTCTTTATTACCGTAGTATGTTGGGAAACATGACACATTGTTGGGGCAAATGTGTAAACAGGAAAACCGTAAATGTATTTTTCTCTTCCCCCAAATAAGTACGCGCTTCATGATATATTAAAGAATATAATCTTACATTAGAATAACTGATGTTCCGTTTTCTGAAATAATATTTATTACCTATCTGCTCTCTATTTTTTTATAGGAAAGGAGTCCTTAAATTGTGGTAACATGATTTATCTTACGCATAGCCGCTACCCGATCGGTTTTAGAGAACCCCGATCGGGTTTACCACACACTCGATATACAAAGGTTTTAGAATTAATAGCATCACCGACTCATTCAATACTGAGGGTGCCGCACGACGTGACGCACGCACGCAGTAATTTTGATGGGGGTCTCCGGGTGGGGGATTAGGGGAAATCCCCCACCCACTGGAAAATGATACACCGAGCGATACGGTGTCCTGTCGAATGCTCCTGGCAGGACGCCGATGGAGGGGTACAATACCGCTCCAGAAGTTGGAATGCTCCACTAGGGGCAAGAGAAGGAAGAGGAGTGTACAGCCTCTGTCTGCGGCAGCAATAGTACACGTACTCATGCTGCTGCAAACAAAGACACGACGCTCCGGGGATGTTTAGTGGGTATGCTTCTACGGAGGAGAGTCCCACTCACCCCCTGCCGACCATCCCCAGGCTGGCGGGGATAGTCCTTAAAGGATTTTACCCCGAGTGACAAAAAAAAAGGTTTTTTTTTTTATGATTTGCCTCCATGTCTGGATCAGTAGTGCGTCACTAGGGATAATGGCAAATCCCACTACAGCAAATGCCAATAAACCCATATGCCACTTAAACTGAATGTCATATAGAAAGAAGAAAGAAAGAAAAAACTTTTATTAGACACACACACATACAGATAGTAAAAACAATTTAGGTCACAATATAGTGTCTAAAAGGCAGGAGCTCAGCATACGCTGCAGGTTTCTGCAGCACTGATTTTCAGCTCCAGCCATATCGTATGCAATCGACATAATACGCGTATATCCTGCTAAGCACATTCCCGTCCCCCACGCCCAATTGGGCCTCCTCCAATAACATGGCTGGCTCGCCAGACGCGGTAGCACAGGGTTTCGCCTCACGTTTTCCTTCTCTTGCAGCTTGGTTGTTAGCCTTGTCATTTTCTATAGTCGATTCTTACTACACCCTCAGGATGGAATGGGGTCGTGACACTATGTATTCTAAATCCGTTACCACACGGACTATCTCAATCTCGATTCCATGAAATTGACTAAGAAGACGATATATGTACTTACAATGTCTCAACATTCAAGAAATCGTTATAACAGAGCCGTCATTTGTGAACTAAAGTCTGCTGATAAGGTTAACGGCACTTCGGATTTAGTACCGACAGACGGTAAATTCGACGTTTTGTAAGTCACCTACGATTTCTTATCTCCGTGAAAGATGTTCTATTCACGAGTGATGGATTTAACATACTGTCATCAAGCCATTCCATCTAGGTTATTGGCCTTGTCATTTCCTTTTGTAGGCTCTTACGACACCCTCAGCATGGAACCGGGTGGTGACTTTATGTATTCTAAGTTCGTCACCACACGGGCTAGGAACACTAAGCACCTTATTTTTTATATTTTTGCTGGAGACGAAATTGTCATAACTTGAGAATTAACACTGAGAACGTAATGGATCTCAAATAGGACCATGTATTATTTTAAACTAGCGACCCACCCCGGCTTCGCACGCCTGCAATGCTGATACTAAATATACCTACCTGCCTGCGGGCCGATACCGCCGCACCGCTATGTCCCTGCATTTTAAATCTGTAATATCTTCGGAAATATACATTTAAATTACATGTTGTAAAGGGCCATATTGATATATTCCAAATTGACAATGTGTTTAAGAATAGAAATAAAATAGAAATAGTGTTAATCTATTTTGATTCTGATTTGACATGACTGCCAGACTTAAAATTTTATAGTATTTTTATATTTCTATGTTACATTTTGTAAATAATAGATACCTACAAATGCTCGTGTATAGTTAGTATTTAGTATAGTTCAACTATTTATTTAAATGCTCCAATACAGTACGGAATGTTATCAACACATAACAAATAGAATAGAATAGAATACACTTTATTGTACACCAATAATATTAAAAGTGAGGTACTATAGTGGATACTAGCGACCCGTCCCGGCTTCGCACTGGTGCATTTATGCATGTATTATATATAAAAAGCTTCCTCTTGAATCACACTATCGATAAAAAAAACCGCTTCAAAATCCGTTGCGTAGTTTTAAAGATTTAAGCATACATAGGGACGGACAGACGACAGCGACTTTGTTTTATACTATGTAGTGAAAGATTAATGCTGTATTGCATAAAATCACTTCGTAAATAAGCCATTTCTTTTCCGTAAAATGTAAAGGTAAAATAAATATTGTGGGTAAAATAAATATTGTACTTAAAAGATAGACATATACCATCATACTGTAGTACATTATTTTGATTTATCTTGTGGGGTTCTTGTTCAGTAAGCATTTGCAATGTGAGCGCAAAAAAAAGTTTATATACGACATCACATTATAAACCTCTAAATTTATCAGTCACTACAATATTATGCATGTATTTTAAATATAAACCTTCCTCTTGAATGACTCTTATCTATTAAAAAACCGCTTCAAAATCCGTTGTGTAGTTTTAAAGATTTAATTATACATAGGGACGGACAGACAACAGCGGCTTTGTTTTATACTATGTAGTGATAATTATAGTGATACGTCACAACATGAACAACAGACCACCAAACGGTTTTTAGCGTTCGTTATCGCATAATTCAGTCCTTTATTCTCTCAGTCGCATAATTCAGTCTCTTAATTCAGATTTCAAAATTCGATTAGTATTGCTTCCAAACTTATATGGGACTAATATAAGTTTTATCGAAATCAATTCAGCAGTTTGGTAAAAGAAAATATGATTAAACATATTTTCAAGAATGTAAAAATACTGATTTTATTATTAGACACCTTTACAAAGTATGTTTTTATACAAATATCTTTAAATGAGCAATTCTTTTATATATACTCGTATAATTGGAATCTCAGAATCGGCTCCAACGATTTTCATGAAATTTAGTATATAGGGGGTTTCGGGGGCGATAAATCGATTTAGCGATTTAGGAATCATCATCATAATTTTTTTTAAACTTGGAAGAAAAATAACAAAAAGGAGGCGTTTGAGTAAAATCGGTAAAATCGAAAAATATTATTCATATTTCATTATTTTGTTAGTAATTCGTACCTAAATATAATTTCCAAAAAACACAATTTATATATATAAAAAAAACGAGCCAAGCTCGGTCATCCAGATATTATGTTTTTATACACTAAAATAAAAGCTTTTTAACAAAAATTTTAACCACTTTCAACTGGTTGTGAACTTCAAATGGTTGTTGTTCGCTTTTGACCTTTTTTTGTTAAATATTTGTAAAACAACTTTATAAATAACACCCTATACTTAGGCATCACGAATGAAACGGTATCGTTCCAATAAATACCTAATGAAACTGAATTTGGAACGCAGAGACGACTTTATACGATCCACCAAAAGCCGGATAAAGTAAAAATTGGCACAAGTGGGGCAAAACTATTTATTGCCCGGCCGAGTTCTGAGCACATCTCAAAAAGTTTGACGATCCAATAAAATTTTATATTTCAACAGTTTTTACTTTAGTCACGGTTTCGCCAGGGCTGGTGGATCGTTGATCCACTGGAGAATCATCATCCTCACCCCCTACCATATTTAGTCCAATGCCTCCAGTAACAAGTATTAATAACTATTTTACTACTTCTACTATTCAGCCCATAAAAGACCCACTGCCGAGTCGGGCCTCCTCTCAACACAGGGAGGTAAAATAGCCTACTGTGCCACGCTGGCCAGTCGGTTTGGCACAAGGTTTCGTATCAGGTTTTCCTTCTCTTGCAGCTAGGTTTTCAGCCTTTTGTCGGCTCTTACGACATCCGCAGGATGGAATGGGGTGGTGAAAAAATATTCGCATTCGCGCATTTGTAATTTTAGCCATGTATTGTGTGGAACACTTGTTTAACAAGTCATACAACTAACAAAATTAAACGACGGATTTAGAATACATAGTGTTACCACCCCATTCCATCCTGATTGTGTGGTAAGACTGTTGGTTTATTATTAATAGTAAATTAAAAATAAATAATTTGTCAACCCTAGAGATAGTCGAAAATAAATTTCAAATGCACGATTCTGAATTTTATTTGTTAAATACATAAATGTTGTTTCCAATTTGTATATAAGTAGTTTAAAAAATGTATATAAGTAGTTTATCATCCATCTCGTTACCATAACACAAGCATTAAGTTGCTTAGCTTGGGACGAGATGGAGTTGTGTGAAATGTCCAAGGATATTAAAAAATATATATATTATAAGGATTAAATAATATATGTCTAGGCAGTATATTCAACGACGGTGGCTTCAAATCTTGGTTCTTCCTAATATTTAGATCCTGAACATATTCACTCTCATTCGCTCATATCTATAATTTTTATATAATTATTAACTCTATTTAGATAAGCACGACTGACATGCTTCATTAACGTGTATAATGATTCAACTCTGCTTACTCGCACCTGCCTTTCATTACAACGTATACATCTGAAAAATAAAAGCAAGCTATTAAAACATAAAAATCTATACACGACTGAGATTCTTTTTTCTTCAAATATACATACAAACTCTTTTGATTAACGTACGTTAATAACATAAACAACTATACCCCGTTCAAGATAGCGTGATCGATTTGACAGATGGGCTAGTGATGGGACAGAAAATATCTAGTAGTCCAAAAAATAACGTTTTAAAATACTTGTGACAGTGACAAGTTGGCGTGGGTGTATTAAGTGTAAGATTATTTATTGCACTTGACATATAGAACATTGGGTAGATAAGCGACGGTGGGTCAATATTGATAATAAGTTCCTATTTAATATTACAGGGTTATTTTTGGACCTTCCGCCAAATTTAAATAGGTTGTTCAGCCAACGAATTTTATTTCAAATTGAAAATGTTTTTGATTCGAATATTGTCATTTATAATGAAAAAAAAGTGATAAAGTATTTCTCGAATAATACACCCATACCATCTCGTCACTGTTACAAGTATTTTAAACCGTTGTTTTTTGGACTACTAGATATTATCTGTTTACTATCACTGTTCGTCATTGCAAAGTAAAGGTATGATTCCGAACTCCGCTGCACGCAGAAATGCTACCGCGGCACTACTGGTCCCCATTACCGCGACGTAGTTCGGAATCATACCTTTATGTCGATCAGAAAAATTGACATCTGTCAAATCGATCACGTTATCTTGAATAGGGTATAAAGGAAATTGGTTCATTAATTCATGATGATGCAAACTTACTTACTAGCCAGCCCATTAAATACCCACTGCCGAGTCAAGCGTCCTCCAGCTACATGAAGGCTAATTAATTAGACTACTGTGCCAGACTAGTTGGCACAGGGTTTCGTGTCAAGTTTCACTTCTCTTGCGGCTACGTAATCTGCCTCTAGTACGTTTAGTCGCCGCTTACGACACACTCAAGATGGGTTGGTGACATTTGTGTTCTAGATCCCACAGAAACATCACAGAACATATATAGGAATGCAACGTTAGGCAAATATTGCCTATCTGAAGTCACAATTTCCGACCACACCAGGATATTTTTTATTTTATGTTTTTTTTTTTTGAGGGCACTATGTATAACCTGTATCGCGGGGGCAAATGACACCCAGACTCACAGCAAGTGCTTCTGGCTTAGACAAAGACTTGTCCGGAATCGAACCCGAGACCCATTGATCCAACGGTGGCACATCCAACCGGACCAACGAGGCAGTCATGCTCTGTCATGTAATAGTATGTGCACGTAAAATACAATTACTTACCAATACCACATTTCCTAGCGCACTGGAACTTCATTGGGTTAAAGTAAGTGATGTAGTCGGACCCACAAACTGGATCATGCAGTGAAGTGGTTTCGCAATCCTGGACACACTGCTTCTGAATTGCTTCAGTTGTACTAAAAGATTTTACACTTATAAGTGTTATTAGTGTTTTACACTTATAAGTCATATGAGTGTTATTTGGGCACTTTTACTTAAACCACTATAAGGTTTACTTGATGAAGCGTCTGCTGTCTCAATACATACTATTCAGCCTATAAATGACCTACTAGTGAGCCGGTTCTCCTCCCATCTAAAGGAAGCTAATAAGCCTACTGTGCCACGCTGGCAAGACGGGTTGCCACAGGATTTCGTTTCAAGTTTTCCTTCGCTTGCGCCTTTTTCTTTTGCGAGTGGTACTATCCCCGAGGGGCGTGTGGGACTCTCCTCCGCCCCCGTGAAAAGGCGGAGGCATACCCACTAAACATCCCCCTGGTGTACCATCCCGCACAAGATATGTCCCGTGGGCCCTGACTGTAACTCCACAGGACAGACGCGCAGGGGGGGGGGGGAGCGAATGCGCCCAGGTGCTAGACGTTGTCATTTCCATTTGTCAGCCCTTACGAGACCCTCCAGATGGAATGGGGTGATGACACTATGTATTCTAAATCAGTCACCACATAGACCGTCTCTCTACATGTTTAACCTATAATGCCAGAAATATATACATTGAGCTCTCTTTCCCAATTTGAGTCGGGTCGGTACCAGTATATCCTGATTTGACTAAATCCCAGTATTTACATGCCGCCGTTGTCGTTTTCTCACCGAGACCCACCTCGTGGAACTAGCGGTATTGATTTAGTAAGACTAGTTGTTAGGTTTAATGTTAGTGACTTGTGTCGACTGACATAGGTTATCTATGATAAATATGCCGTAGATTAAAATGACAGTAGAAACCACCCAGGCCGGACATAACCTGTCTGTCGGGAATTAAATCATGAAAAATACACGTGACAAATCCGTTAAAAGGCGGCAAAAAATATACAGTTGTTTTAAATATAAATACTGTACTGTACTCTACATGTACTTTTCTATGATATTTTATGATACTGTGTCTATTAAAAGTTGGTTGTATGGTCGTGGATCTACTGTAGTATCCTACTAATATTGTAAACGCGAAAGTTTGTGAGATTGACATGTATTTGTGTTACTCTTTCACGAAAAAACTACTAAATGGGTTTTTATGAAACTTTACAATGATATAGCTTGCAAATCAGAATATCACATAATATATGCAACAAAAATATTTTATAAACATTTTGTGCGAATTATCCAAAATATCTATAGTGTTAAGTCAGTAGGCAAAAAAGGTAAAAATTGCACGTTTGATATGGAAATGTTTATCTTAAATAGTCCTAGAAAAAAGCCCGCCAAAGCATAGTTATATCCTTTCTTTTTTTTTCTTTTATCCGCTAAAATAGTGAACCACAAATACAATAAAAAATTATAATTTGTTTTTAACGCATATTAGGTATTAACAAATTGACCCTTATATCAAAATAAATACTTTTCTCGCATCTAGTATTTAAAGTGGATAAACTTTAACTAGATCATAATTATCACAATATTCAATTACCACGCGGGTTTCCTTTCTTAATTACGAGTACACTGTAGAATTTACGTCCCATTAACACTGTTATTAAACAATAACGTACAATGTCAATTCTATCACAATCTACAATACAATCCTTTAAAAGATGACGACTGTCATTAGTAAAACTTTGTTAATTTATCAAATGTAACGTTCAATTAATCGATTACTAGAACTCATCGATACTTAATGGGTTCTTGACCAAAATTACTCACCTTTCTTCAAAATTGTGGTAAGTTGTCGTTGTTGTTTCGAGGGGAATCACTACGGGTTTTCCCAAGATAGCTGTTTTACTGTTAAATTTGGATTCATCTTCATTTCTCTGATTGACGAACGGTCTATTATGATACACTGATTCGATATCTTGGTTTACAATGGGTTCAGACACGAAAGGTTTCTCTGTGTTATGATAATATTTCTTAGGAAGATTAGGTTTATATAGCAATGGGTCAAGTTCATTTGTATATTGTATCTTTGGTAGCGGAAGGTTGGCTGAATCCTCAATACTTCTGGCTGTAGGTTTTAAATTATCGTGGAATTTTACTCTGTTTGTGTCTTCTTGGGATTTTCGAATACCTTGTGCTAAATATTGTTTGAGTTTAGTGAATTCTTTTCCAAGTTGTACCTTGAGGTTCTGATCGTCTAGTTCTCCATTAAATTGATTCTCATTGACAGATCGTGTGAGTCTATTGTTTTCTTGATCAGTATCCGCACCATAAGATATAGGATTGAATAAATGTCTATTATTTTTTTCGTTGTTTGGAATATCTAACTGGAATAATCGTTCTTCTGATACTGATTTGTCTTTATTTTCTCGATTTAAAGTCACTTCATATTGACCTTTTTGTATAACGTAATCAGTTTCCTGAAAGTAGGTATTCAATATAATTATAATAAAATTAGCTCTATTATTTATACGCTGTTAAGTAAGAGCAACACAAAAATTTAGGGGTAGTCAGTACGAACTGCGTCTGACTTTGGTATTCTGTAAATGTTAGTCCACATCAAAGCCCACTCCTGCAACAGACTTCTATCAATTTCGTGGAAGGAAAATAACACTGCCTCGTTGGTCTAGGGGTTAAATAAGCTGCCTTTGGTTCAACGGTCCGGGCGTTAAAATTATTCAGGCCCATTATGAAAATGGGCGTTCAAATCCAAATGCATATCGTGCACTTCGTGATTTTTTCGGTCAATTTAATCATACAAATTCGCGTACTTTTATGGCCCGAATTGGAAGATAGGGATGTGGACGACAACAGAACGGTGCCACTTGCCACACCGCTAACGAAACAATGGCTCTATCTCACATCACGGCGATGTCAATTGGCCGCCAAGATCGTGTGATTTGACACCGTTGGACTTCTTTCTTTGGGGTTATTTGAAAGAAAAGGTGTGCGTCGATGAGCCAGCAACAATTCAAGAGCTAAAGGATGAAGTAATTCGGCCCAATAACGACATTTATGCCTCAGCGTCAACGAAAATTGATGGAGGTGTGCCGCCGAGTCCGCGGCGGCCATTTGGCCGATATTTTATTCCATACATAATTGAGTCATACCAATATATCATAATAAAAAGAAATGTTAATAATTTTCTAAATAATTTGTGTTTTATTCAAAAACAACATCGGCCGTTGAAATTTAACCACCCGATATATTGTAAACATACGATTAAAGTTTAAATGATTGGTTAATTCGACTGCGACTCATCACAGTCCTACTGGTTACATAATCACATTTGCACTGCTACTACTCAACCCATACGTTATCCAATGTTAAGTCTGGCCTCCTCCAGTTACATGGAGGGTAATTAGCCTACTGTGCCACACCTGACCAGGCGGGTAGGTACAGGGTTTCGTATCAAGTTTTCCTTCTCTTGCAGCTAGGTTTTCGGCCTTGTCGTTTCCTTATGTCGGCGCTTTCGACACACTCATGTTAAAATGGGGTGACAATTTGTATTCTAAATCCGTCACCACACGAAAAATGTTTACTGCTCCATACAATAATACAAAGTGTAAAAATCAAAATGTACGACCCATATTGTAAAAGGTAATAAATCAACGTATAAGTATCAGTATATTCCAAGTAACTGTATTACCTGATTGCCAAAGGGAAAAAGCGAGCGAGGCGGATAATTGCTTCTAAGATTCCCCAGTCTTTCGGGAGTAAAGTTTGCAACTCCCACGTCGGCAAAGTCGAAGTATCCTGTCAAGGAGTTCGACACGGCGACCTTGTTACTTGGGCTGAGCTCCTCTGCGTGGATACATATTCGTTCCAATAACACTGTAAGAAGAAACTATCCTTTATGAATATGAAACATATCCTAAAAAATATTGTAGGCAGTAGGTAGTCATCTCAGCTCATATAAACATGACCTGTCTTAACGACCTAAACGCCCGGAGTTATCAAGCAATTCGCGGCCTTATATTTTTTAATAGCTGATGATGATAAACCAAATGACGTGTGTGGCGCCCCCATAAACAAAGTCACATAGGTAATTTGACCCCTAAAGCCATTGGTCGATAGACAGACCTAACGAAAATTTAATGTAGGGTAAAATGAATTTTTAGTAGGTTACTACACGCGATTACACGCAATAACTAAATACTAATAATAACACTGATCTAAGAAATACTAACACTGATAGCAGTCGGGATGGAATATAAATTAATAAATAGCGTATCAGTATGGCAGTTAGCTAGTCTGACTGGTGAGGGTACGACCAATGACGGTGATTCTCATAAATATTCTGTTTGCGGTTTTACTAGTGTATTACTCATTTTATTTATTTTATTGCCATTGTGGTGAAGACAACGCCTTCAACGAATGCTCAAATTAAATTTGTTGTCAAGGTAAGCTTCCACAAATTTAATCGATACTACAGCTTCTTATTATACCGAATAATCCCGAATAGTAATGAATACAACTATAACACACACATTTAAAATAAAGTGAATGAATTAAAATAGATACGATATCTATTTCAAACCTAAACACTTACAAAAAACTGCGAAATAATATCGAATTCCTTCCAGAAACATCACATAACTTTTCTTATACATTTAAATAAACACACAATAATAACAAAGGAGATTTAATGTTCTCTTAAGGACGACCAAGTCCGAACTAAGTTAATAATTGGTTGAAATCGCCGTTATATCAAGCACAGATAAAACTTAAACAACAAAAGTGGTCATTAAAGATATAAAGAAATGGTTAATAGAAAATAACTGTTGTTGTGTTAGTAGATAGCTACTAACGAACACAAAAAATACGTTTAAAATTGGGAGCAGTCACGCTTTACGTGTAAGTTTCGATCAAATATTATTATGATTGTCATATGATTGTGATAATAACATGTCTGACAGGTCAATTAAATTGATGAAGCGATACTAAAAATGTCTACATCTGTAACATTTTTATATTAAGTAAGTATAAAATTAGCAAGTGCATTGTAACTACTACTTTACGTTAATATTTTGGTACTGATTTAATGAGTGTTGCCCAAAAGTTAAATCCGGTTTCTCCAAGCGCGTCTTTAAGTCTATTTTTATCTTACCGGTTCCATATCCACATAATGGAAGTTTGTTATATAGCGGCATTATCATTTTTTAATTACCAGAGGCCTGCATTTAAAATGCTATAAAAGTTAATCTATTCGTTTATTGGCTTACCTGCTCACTGTTCATTATTTAGCAGAAAGACATTACAATGTTGTTGCTGCATACGTTTAAATGATTCCTTAAAATAAAATTTTGCATTGCTAATACCTACTCACTTGTTGTGCTACAAGTGAGTAGGTCTATAAGTCATAGGTTCGATAACGCAGTCATGCAATCTTTTTTTAAGAAACACACTTTTCGAGAGTTATATACGTATGCTTGTACTCTGTCTGGCGATGGTGTAACAATATATGCACGTAAACTACAATTACTTACCAATACCACATGTCCTAGCGCACTCATTGGGTTTACTTTTGATTTTAATTTACATTGATTTTTCAATAAAATCAGTAACCTAACTCGCCCATACGAATTGATATACCCAACACCTTTCTCATACAATTTGTACAAGGTGACTGAAATTTCAAAGTTCAAAATCGCAACTTTAACCTAACCTTACCTATAGATCACGGTGTTTCCACAGGTTTTTAAAATTTTTGGACAATTTTCATCAGTTTTTCCCAATTTTAACAAATTACTAATTGTACTTAGTATCTTTTGACTTTCGCTCTGACAGTGCTACTGGAATTAAAGTGATGTAGTCGAAACCACAAACCGGATCATACTGTGAAGTGGTTTAGCAATCCTCGACGCATTATTTTTGAATTGATTCAGTTGTATTAAAAGATTTGACACTCTTACGAACTTTATTAAAGCCACTTTACGCCGTCTAATAACCTACTGTGCCACACTGGCCAGGTGGGTTTGAATAGGATTGCGTATCAAGATTTCCTAGCGGCTAGGTTATCGGCAGCGTCGTTTCCTTTCGTCGGCTTTTACTACACACCTTCAGGATAAATGGGGTTGTGGTCACTAAATATTCTAAATCCATCACCACACGGATCCCGTTACTACGCGGATCACCATAAAACCGTAATGCCTTTCCATAATACAAACGTATTCTGGAATATTTCATTCGATTCGTTTTATACTTGAGATATTACTTATGTGAAATTATCTGACAAAGGATAAAAACCATTATTATGAGTAAGATAATATTTTCACTTAAACAGAAGGTTACAAGCAACATGATCGTGGTACGGTGACAATTATTTATTTTTGGTTGAAGTTTTCAACCCAGGACAACATCATTTAAATCGTATTTTAAAAACCAGGGCTAATATGGCAAGTTTCATAACTTAGAATTTAGAAAATAATTATTTGAAATTGGAGCGCTTCACTTGACACGGAAGTAAGTGTACCAACATTAACGCTAAATAAATTTAGACTAATCTACTCTATGGTTAATAAACGAACTGGAGGCCAATTCTCACGACGGTAGACATAATTTGGAATAGAGATAGAGATTTTGAACTCGATCTCTAGTATAAAATCTCGTTAATAGAGATTAAAATCTCTATTTCTGTATTCTCAGCACAAATCGTGATAGACTAAAGAAATCTCTAATAGACATAATTAAGGCTATAATTTTTGGGTTCTCTCGTACTTTGAAGTTATATATTTCGAAAAGTAATGCGATAACCTATAGATATTATTGTTTAAAATCATCCAAGGGGTAAAAATTTATTCAAAAAATAAATAATACCATATTTCATAGTAAAAAAATATTTATTTACAAGCCCAAAAGTGACTGGAACGAGAGGAACGCTATATTTTTTTGGGTTCTCTCGGACTTTGAAGTTATATATTTCGAAAAGTAATGCGATAACCTATAGATATTATTATTTAAAATTATCCAAGGGGTTATCATTTATTCAAAAAATAAATAAAACCATATTTCATAGTAAAAAAATATTTATTTACAAGCGCAAAACTGACTGTACAAATTTGACGTGAGATGAAATTTTTGCTGGGTGCAAACTTAAAAATTCATATCAAGTGCGGTATCTTGGGCTGAGTAACGTCTAATAATACGGGCCCTAAAGCTGGACGCATTCCGTTTTACGTAATTTGAGCGTTTTTAAAACGCTCGTGACTCTAGTATCATGTTGTAAAATTGTAATTAAATATGTTTCTGACCCTTAAAATTTATTTATAAAATATAATTCAACGTATTAAGAAAGAAAGTTTAAAATAACTAAAGTTATTAATAATAAATAAAGGTTTTATTTTTTATATACACAGTTGTAAAGGAATGCTTTCTAATGTCATCATTCATAGACAACAATAACTGTCACTAAATGGGGTGTGTTCTGTTGTTTTTTATTCTTAACTAGCGACTGCCCCGGCTTCGCACGGTGCAATTATGCATGTAATATACATATTATAAACCTTACTTCTGGATCACTCTATCTATTAAAAAACCGCTTCAAAATCCGTTGTGTAGTTTTAAAGATTTAAGCATACATAGGGATGGACAGACGACAGCGACTATGTTTTACACTTTGTAGTGATTAAAAATAAATAAATGAAAATGGAAAACGTGCAGCTGCGGCAGATGTGCCCGTCTGCACAGCAAAAACAGATGCTCATTCAGTTGCTAGAATCCGATCCCCAAATGCGGATCGGTACATTTTCGTCGGCTTTCACGGAGAAGGATAGCGAAAGGCGCTGGCGAGATATAGCCGAGACCCTAAATTCTTTAAACGGCGCTCACAAAACGTGGCATCCCTTATTATGTTTTGCACGAAATCGATAATAAATTCGTCAGTCATGCCTACAACACTTTAACAAAATTTTAAGTAACTATTTCCGACCTTACTTATTGCAAATGACAACCAATTTGACGTTTGCTAAATCCAAATAGAGATCAAGATCATGATAGAGATGACGTCTCGACCGGTCCCGACCAGTCGTAGCATCTCGCACGGCTTTCCATAGACATATATCGGAATCGACATGGCGAGAATAGCTTTAATAGATTTTCGCTCGTGATGACGTCATTCTCTACCGTTATCTCGAATAGAGATGTATCTCTACTGCACGAGAATTGCCCCCCTGATACAAGATCAGCTAGCTCCTTTGTAGCTAATACATCTAAGTATAATTTTCCATACCATACTAATATTTTTGTGAAGTTATAGTTTTGAATCATCCCTTAATGTTTGCCGTAAACGCTGAGTAAAGGTCAACGCAAGTTATTGGACGCGCCCGATGTAAGTATGTGCCATTTTACAAAAACGTTAATAAGCATCGGGTACAGCTGCATTATGCTACATTTAACATTACCAACATTTTTTCTGTGTAAAGATACAATATCTGACTATAATAATCATCATAAAAATTAAAATAAAAATTTTAAAAAACCCTCGACACAACCACTCCCACTTATTTATTACCTGACCCCTGGTCCCCAACGCGATGTATTTATTTTTTACTTTTGAAAGGTGACTGTGTCGGGGGTTTTTTAAAATTTTTAATAAAAAATTTATTTTATACTTTTTATAGGTACACACTTATTATAATGTAGATTTTGTTAAATTGCACGTGATCCGCTTTTATTTGAGACCCCACTCGATTATAATATTTACAGACATTCGGTTATTCTTCCCCACTTTCACCCGTCATAACTTTTAAACGGCTCAACCGATTTTCATCAAACATGTCTAAGAACACTCGCCCGTAACTCACCTTTCATACAAAAATTACATTATAAACTATATTGAAATCGCTTCATCCGTTCGCGAGCTACGGTGCCACAGACAGACAGACAGACACGTCAAACTTATAACACCCCTCTTTTTGCGTCGGGGGTTAAAAATAAAATAGAATAGAAATAATAGAAGTACTATTGAGTGAACATACTAAATAAATCATAGGTGACAAATAAGGATAGCAAAAATTTGTTATTTGTAAAAAGTAGATGCATCCGGTCTAAGATGACAGTCAGTCAGTATCAATTCATTCATTTTTGTCAAGTCAATCAATCAAAGGCAATTTGTTTGTGATACGCGGTGTAAGCGGTGCGACATAGTTGAGTTAAAAGTTAAATTTTATTATTTCTCGTGAAGTATACACAATCTAGTATTCATTTTAGTGTATATTGCCCTATTTAAAAAGTTCGTTTCGTAAAATTGTAATAAAACAATCGTATTCTGAGCGGTAACTATCATCATCTCAGAAAAATGAGTTGTCCGTTCAATGACGAGCAGTTATTGCAGTTGAAAGCCTTTGTGGATATCTGCAGCGGGCATCCGCAAATCCTTCACCACCCCAAACTCTCATTTTTCAAAGATTATTTGATTTCTCTGGGCGTGTCTATTCCTGCGCCAGCCGGTGCCAAAAACTTCACCGCGTCCGGTGATAGGTAAGCTTATTTTATGATATCATTAATTTAAACTCAAACACGTTTATTAGAAATAGTAACTTGAATCACAACAGAGGTGCAAGACTTTGTTTTAATGACTTTTATATTTCCTTCCACGACCTTCTAGAAAGATCTAGTCCACAGAACAAAGTAGTACCAGTAAAAATTTAAATTAACTGTTAGCTGTTAGTAATTAATTATTGTTAGCTATCAATGATATGTTGCATGTCTACTTGTAAAACATGAAGTGTGTTATGTGAATTATACCTATAAAATATCATTTAGCTGTCTTTTAAATGTAAACTCTATCTTACACTTTATTTAAATTCTGTATAAATATTGTGAATCTTTTACTGACAGTAAGTCATATCTAGCTGTTAAGATATCTATAAATAGATAGAAGGTGGCTAATGATAAAAATAGGAGTAAAATTACACTATCAGAACCGTCAAGAAATCATTTCCCACAATGTAGAAGGTATCTAGGTAGTTGCAATGTAAACTATGCATGAATATAATAAAATATTTGCATACCAAGTATCAAAAATTCAAAATTAAGTCACAATTGGCTTATTAAAATGCTTGAATGTAGAACATTTAAACTTTGTTATGAAGTTAGTTTATAATGGACAATTTCCAATTTTAGCAACAAATCAAATAACAATGCTGAAGAGCCAACTCACCTATCCTCTGATGAAGGATCAGAACCAGAATCGGATGTGGAGCTTGATATGGAAGGTATGATACTTTTTTTATCATGATCATTAACTCAGAAATGCTTTGCAAACTGTTAGTCCAGTGCAATTACGGAAATTTTTGGACAAGAAAAAAACATTATGTAGTTTGGGGATTATGAAGGATCGATAGGGGGGTGTATTCTTAGCATATATTTCAATTTGAGGGATTCTGGCGAGGTCAGCTCAAGGTCATTTTGATGAAAATGTGTTTAATTAGATATCTTGAGAACTGTCTCTCTCTTTATTGGAAAAATGTGACTTAAACATCAATACAACTTAAAGTAATCTTAATGACATAAAAATTTAAGGTTACTGATATGCCCCCAGGTGTCATAGAAGCCGACCCAGCAGATGACTCGCAAGTAATGGGTGATGCTGATAAAGAAGTGACTGATGAGGAGAGAGACCAGTCTGATGAGAAGCGATCTGAGGCCATGCAAGCCTTCTCTGAACAGCAATTTGATCAAGCTCTCAGGCTGTACACAGAGGCCATTAAACTCAACCCACAGAGTGCTTTGTTGTTTGCTAAGAGAGGACAGGTAAAATGTTTACTAATTTCCGAGTTTATGGTTAAACTGAATTTCACTAATTTTACCTACTTTGTAAATAGAATAAAATTTTCTTTATTGCATGTTAAAAAATAACATCGAACATTTTTAAACAAACTTCGTTTAATGTCATAACCTGTATCATGGGGGCTGTTTCCAACCATGTAATTCACAAACACAAAATAGAATCGGAGCAAGTGCCTCTAGTTTAAACAAAGACACTTGCCCAACACTGAAATCATTTCCCAACCCGTGATCATCATACCCCTAGACCAAATAAGCAGTCCAGATAGACATCCAGCAGATCCTCTACTCATTATAGGAAACAAAACAATTTTAAATAGGTATACATAATATTAGAACTATACTACTGATCTGAACAATATTAACACTAGCTGCGCCCCGCGGTGTGCCCCCGTGGGGATGTAATTTATATTTTCGGCTGGATTTTTTTACCCACTTGACACTTATTGTTATATTTTAAACAATACACACAATATCTTTATAAATTGTAGCCTGTGTTATTCTGATGTATAAGCTATAATATTGTAAAGTTTCATTAAAATCCAATCGGTCGTTTTTACGTGAAAGGGTAACAAAGATACATCCTTACAAACTTCCGCGTTTATAATATTTTAATAAAATATGGTCTTGCCATTGCACTAAATATTATACTCATACCTTTATGTGACTGATAAAAAAGATATACAGTACATAGCAAAACCCTATTGTTTGTCTTGATTAAAAATAAACAACATATTACAGATAAGAGGTCATAGACTGCAGAATAGTATGTGACCATAAACACTTTTGATAACGGATTGATAAATGAAAAATTATTTACTTAGTATCTTTAAATATTATAAGATTTAGCCTACTAATTTAAAACTGCTGCCTTTTTAAACATACAAATGCAGTAGACAAAATGTTTTGTTTACTTGTTTAAAGTTTTATAGCATCCTACTGAACCGGTTTTGACAAAATTTCCATATGACCAATTCGAAGGCAAATACGAGTATTTTCCAAATCGGTTCAAATATGACGGAGTTGTGCCGTAAAATACAACCAGACGAAATGCGAACTTTATGCCTTGTGCTCCGAACCTAGCCGCATTACGCTGCACAGAACACAAAATCAGGTATCGGCGGGGCGGGGCGTGGAGGCAGGGCACGGCCGCGGCGCTGTGTATGTGTGAGTTTGTGACGTTCGTATTGGTTATGAAGTTAACGATGCGCAAGTTCGCACTGACGGCTACTTTCAGAGCGGCCATAAAGATTGGCGAGTACTGTACAAGTTATCGGTTAGACTAAATAAATTGTGTTTTTTAGATCTATCTCAAACTCAATAAGCCGAATGCGTGTATCAAGGACTGCACGCGGGCCCTTGAATTGAACTGTGACAGTGCCGCGGCGTATAAGTTCAGAGGACGTGCCTACAGGTAAGGATTTGTACAACTAATACTCAATGTAGAAACAGACCATCTGCCGCTTTCGGATTTTAGTGACTACTAGCTGCGCCCCGCGGTTTCACCCGCGCTTACTTATTGTCGTACCGCGGGAGACGCCGCGGGGTAAAGCTAGTCTAAAAAAGTAGCCTAAGTTACTCCTTATATAATCAGCTACCTATCAGTGAAAGTCCCGTTTAAATCGGTCTAGCCGTTCCAGAGATTAGCCGGAACAAACAGACAGACAGACAGAAGGTCAGACAGACAGACAAAAATTAAAAAAAAAGTAGTGTCGATCTATGTACTGTGTATAGATACTTACGGATTTAGTAAAAAGTGGTTATTTTATTATTACAAACAGACACTCCAATTTTATTTATTTGTATGTATAGATGTATAGATAGTACATGATAATGGAACTAAAAAAAATATACAGTAAAGTTTAACCGTTAGTTTGTGTGGTCAGCATACTCAAGGTCACCAACTGATACCATCCTGAGGGTGTCGTAAGTGGCGACTAAAGGAACGCAAGAGGTACATTACCTAACTACTATTATAGAGTATAGTTATAGAAACAACGACTTTTGAAATATTGGTTATAAAATTTCGACTATTCAGCCCATAAATTACCCACCCACTTTAAAACTTGATACAAACCCTGTGCCAACCATCTTGCCAGCGTGGTACAGTAGGCTAATTTCCCTCCATGAATTTGGTGGAGGCCCGACTCAGTAGTGGGTAATTTATGAGCTGAAACGACGACGATGAACTACTATCTGCTTCCCACGGCGTCACTCGCATGGCGTTAAATGCATATTGTGGTGCCCATCCGACTATGCAATGCTCGTTGGTCTAGTGGTTAGATGTGCCGCCTTTGGATCAACGGGTCCCGGGTTCGATTCCCGGGTCGGGCAAGTGTCTTTGTCTAAACCAGAGGCACTGGCTCGGAGTCTGGGTGTCATTTCTATCTATAATATGTATGTATTTACAAAAAAAAAATGTATATAAGTAGTTTATCATCCATCTCGTTACCATAACACAAGCATTAAGTTGCTTAGCTTGGGACGAGATGGCGTTGTGTGAAATGTCCAAGGATATTTATTTATATTTATTTATTTAATATTAACCTGCTAAATCCAAAAGTTCTTGCCAGCTGCTCGTGTCAAAGGCTTGTGGCATACGTCTCGAGCATTCCATGCATGTGAACGTGTAAACCGAATAATCGGATGCTTACGTAATAGTTGACAATTCGCTTAGATTGTTTACGTAGATACGCTTATATATTGTTCAAATAGTGTGACCGATATGCGATGTATAATTGAAGACGGATTTGTTGCATTTTCTAAATTAAACATCGTCTATACAGGGTATACTGACTAATACTGTTATTTTTTTTTAATTTTTATGATGTTTGTCTATGCTACCTACATGTTTAGGCATGAAATCGCTTTCAGTCACACTTGTTTGTACCACCATAATGGTAAAGCTTTTATTTAAAAGAGCAACCGTGGAGTTTCTTGCCGGCTCTACTCGTGTTTTCTCTCATACCGAACCGGTGGTAAAAACTAAATGAGTAATTATTTTTAATTTTTGACTATTTGAAAGCATTCGCTATATTCGAATAAAAATCATTTTGATTTTGTAACAAAGAACCTATAGCTATCCGAATCGAGAGGATTATGCTAACGAGAAAATGTTTAGGTAATACATAAACGATTTAAGAGAGTTGTGATAAAACCTACATACAAAATATAGATTCTTTTGAGTTTGAGAATAGTTAACGACGTTTTCACAACACAGTCATGGATTCCAGTGGAAATCAACCAACTAGCTTCATTAACTTACAAACTTAGTAATCAAGGTTTATTGTGATTATTATCTCGATTCTTTCCTCACCAACATTTTAAGTAAAAATATTGTCCCCACACTTTATTTAAACGTATTTAATTTATGTATACAACTAATCTTATCGTTCCTTTCGTTATAACTATAGTCTTTTGTTAAACCCTGTATTTGCAAAACTTGACAGCCGTATGTAAAATATTACGCAAGTACCCTGTAATGTATTAATTTACATATATTCAGAAAGTGTTGACAAGTCCAAAGTTATGACTTAGAACTTATCAAAGAACGGTATTCTGTGAGCAAAATAGTTTATAGTAGCTGCTACCCGCGACTTATGTATTTAACAATGTGGAAAACTCAGTTACTATAGGCTCCTGAAAGGGGCGGGTCTATAAAAGTTAACCTTGTTACATCAGCTATCTGCCAGTGAAAGTCCCGTCAAAATCGGTCCAGCCATTTCTGAAATTAGCCGAAACAAACATACACACAGACGAAAATTGTAAAAGATGTGGTTTTGGTATATGCACCGTGTATATCTAGATGCACATAATACAAATCTGTAATTTCAATATTACAAACAGACACTCCAATTTTATTTATTTGTGTAGAATATCATACAAGCTTAGAGTATTGTGTTCTGCTGTGTTACCGTGCTTATTACCAGTTCCAATTCACGCTTAGGATAAATTAAGTTACTTTCGCTATGTATGTTTATTACACCCTGTAGTTTGTTTTTAATTGGGTGTGAAGGTTTAACCAAAGAAGCTGTTTAACAGGTTGTTAGGTAAATTCGAGGAAGCATCTCACGATCTCTGCGAGTCTCTCAAGATTGATTATGATGATCAGACTAACGAGTGGCTGAGCGAGGTCAAGCCCAATGCTGAGAAGTTACGCCAGCATAGACTCAGTGTACAGCGCAAGAAAGAGGAAAATGAGGTAAATGTGTGCAAAGAACACTTTATTAGTGAATCAAATGTAAACAATAATGTAAATAACTTCTAAAACGTTAAAGTATGTTTAACATCTCATCCCTCAGGATGGAATGTTCTGTCACTGCCCCATTCCATCCCGAGCGCGTCGTAAAAGCCGACGAAAGGAAATTACAAGGCCGATAACCTAGCCGCAAGAGAAGGAATACTTGGTACGGAACTCTCTTTTCTTTTTGGTTTCACGCGGGGTAAAATCCTTTAAGGACTATCCCCGTCGGCCGCCGGGGCTGCCGAGACTGGGACTCTCCCCCAGAATGGGGCCTACCCACTAAACATCCCCGTGGTGCTATCTTGCGTTCACGTTTGTGGCATCAAGGGGACGAGGCTCATCCAAAATGCCACACACTGAAGGCCATAACTCCTCCGTTTCATGCTCTTTGTTGTGTGGAATATGGAGCATTCCGATCCAACTACGTGAGCGGGTATTCCCCGCTCTGCCGACGCCTGTCCAGCACCCGGCAATACGTCGACTCTCTCATGATCCCATGATGTGGGACAGGGCTTGATAGGTGATAGGGAACCCTATGCCAACCCGTCTGGCCAGCGCGGGCTATTTTCGATCCCCGTGATGGGAGGATGCCCGTCTCAGCAAGTGGATAATTTATGGACTGAGTAGTAGTCGAGTAGTCGTAGAGTAATAAATAGTTCTGTGTATTTGTGTGGTGACGCATTTAGAATACATAGTGTCGCCACCCCATTCACCCAAAACCCGTCTGGTCATCGTGGCGCAGCTGGCTAATCACCCTCCCTGTATCGGGAGGAGGTACGATTCAGCAGTGGGTCACGGACGAGTAGTAATGGTTCTGCAGGGTGCTTTTTTCAAGAGACCAGCAAAACACTTTGGCTTGTCAGTCTAATATTATAAACGAGAAAGTTTGTATGAATGTATGTTTGTTACTCTTTCACGCAAAAACTACTAAATGGATTTTGACCGATCTTTACAATAATATAGCCTCTATATGAGAATAACACTAGTCTATAATTTATAAAGATATATGTCTAACCATAACAGATTTTTGTATTCTTGTTTAATACCCGTGCAGGCTGCTATTAATTAAATAAATGTACTAATCTTGTCCTAGTTTGAAAAGAAACGACTATTCACCGATCCTTTCAGTACGTATGTACCTTTTGTGTTACACCTTGTGTATATAATATTTATCAGAATAACAAATTGTGTTTTCAGCACCGTGAGAAGATCCGCCGCGCCCGCAAAGCTCAAGAGGCCAGAGCGCGCGCAGCTAAGGCCCAAGCGGAGGCCAGCGCAGCGGCAGGACGCGGCGCCGGCATGGGAGCCTTCCCTGACATGGGCGCGGGGGGAGGCTTCCCCGGAATGGGCGCGGGGGGAGGCATGCCCGGAATGGGTGCGGGACTGAACGTAGACCTGGCTAACCTGCTAATGGACCCACAGATCATGGCCGCATTCCAGGTAACATTAATCTCTGTTCACTCAGTTGGCAAATCAGTAGAGAGCTGTGGTAAGAACTACCCGGAACATGCGAACAAGAAAAACTTTTTCAACGTCAAAGTCATTCTTGCTCCTTTATGAGCTTGGAGGGTTGTATTGATGAGTTTGATGATTATAACTCTGTAACTACATACGTCTTACAGCCGCGAATCAAATGTTCATCATCATACAACCTAGCACTGCCCTGCAAATTGCAAAAAACGTAAGAAAATTTGAATTTCGCGGGCTATCCTGGAGCATCCACCTTAAGCACACAGTCACACAGAGTAACCCTCTGTTACACCTCCTGGGCTAACAATGTGAACACCCCATGTTTTTTTAATATTGACAATTCTATGTTAATATTCATTTCTTTATATTTTCTATTTTATTCCCAAATACACTACTACTACTCAGCCCATAATATACCCACTGCTGGGTCGGTCCTCCTCCAATTAAATGGAAGGTAATTAGCCTACTGTGCCACGCTGGCCAGACGGGTTGGCACAGGGTTTGTGTCAAGTTTTCCTTTTCATGGGACGAGGTGATCTGCCTCTTACCATCCATTAGTCGTCTCTTACGACACTATATGGGATAGTGACACTATGATTTCTAAACTCGTCACCACATGGAAAGTTACTCTCCCAAAATTTTTAAAGTTTTTTTCTTAAATTTGCCACGATATAACCGTAATTGCATCCCTAGGACCCAGAAGTCGCTGCGGCCTTGAACGACGTATCCAGCAACCCAGCCAACTTCGTCAAGTATCAAAACAATCCGAAAATTATGTCCGTCATAGAAAAACTGCAGTCCAAACTCGGAAAGGGAACCCCGAACTTTGGTGGTGGTAATCCAGGTGTGTAATTTTTTTTAACTTGCCCGACCCCGTAATCAAACCCTGGACCCGTTGATTCAAAGACGCCACATGTAACCCCTGGACCAATAATGTATTTTTAACAAAAAAATCGATATAAACCAATGAACTGTGGTATCAATATAAGTTGGTGCCAGCTTTTGTTTTTGCACACTTAGTTTTATTTATTTATTTTATTTATTTATTACTTTTTGTACATATAAAATACATAACCCAGCTATAAATCGAAACAATTTTGTACATGTGGGCGGCCTTATCGCTAACAAGCGATCTCTTCCTGGTTTGTTTGTTTTTTTTTTTGCCTGCAAGTTGCGGAGGAGATCGAACTCATTAGTGGCTCATTTGTAGGCTGCACAAACCGACAGAATCACTGCATAGTATAAAACGAAACTCGCTGTCGTCTGTCCATCCCTATGTATGCTTAAAACTTTAAAACTACGCATCGGATTTTGAAGCAGTTTTTTTTTAATAGATAGAATGATTCAAGAGGAATGTTTATATGTTTAGATACATGCATAATTGCACCTGTGCGACGCCGGGGCGGGCCGCTAGTATGCTATAAAGCAATTGTCCAATCGGATTTCTTTTAACCTATTATATTTCATTACAGGTTTCGGTGGACCGGCCGCAGGAGGCAAGCCCCCAACCATGACCGATGATGATGTCGGCCTCGACTAAATACAGCAACATTGCATTATGGCTAGAGTTTCCATCTGACCCACATACTCTAAACGCTCTTTACGGGTTTTCATGTCTAGAATGTGTAGTGAGGCCCATAGTTATAGTTCGTTCGCGTTACGTAATGTGAGTCATCAGCGCAACTGCAGAGTAAAGGAGACCACGGATAGGATACCACTGTTGTGCTTGAAAGTATGCCTTCAACTGGTAACTGTGGAATTGATTTTCTAATTAGGAACGATTTCATTTGTTGTGGGGTGTGGCTGGACCACAATAACTCACTGCAATATTAACGCGAACGAAGTATAGTGTAAACATGTATGTAATATCCTGTCTAATGTAGAACAGGTAAAAAATAAAATCACTTTGGCATTTGTCAGATGAAACTTAAGTCAATGATTTTTTGTGGGTGGTTTGGTATAGGTTAACAGTTGTATGGAAGAAAGGTGTTTAAGAAGTTCTGTTTCACTTTGTGCTATTTTTTTTTATTTACTAAACTTATTTTATCTCTTGTGAATGATTTCTGATTACTTCAGTTTCCTATTTTATTTGTATTCAGTAAGTCTCGATGTATTTGTAATGACCATTCGAAATGTTTGGTTAACATATAATATACCATTAATATAAAGAAGGAGCTTATCACTAATGCACTCATAATAAATGATTAAAAGATAGAACAAAATAGATGTGTTACGTGGTATAGTATTGAACATACATAACACAATTATCTTTACGCAAGTCACCCAAGTCCTTTATTCTGATAACTAATTTTATATGTAGGCAACAAATAGAAACGTTCACTTTAGCTGTGCTATAAAGGTGCCTTTACAATGTCCATAGTTTATAACAAATACTTGAATCAGTAAATAAAATGACATGTGAACATTTTCTATAGTCTTAACAATATTTTAAGTTGAAAATCGAAGCGAAATTTGATTGCGTTTAGACCCCACCATTGTTTCCAAAGTTGATAGACTGCTTAGTCCATAGGCTTGGTGGATGTATAAATTTCGATTCAAGCGGCGAGTCTAAATTACAGCACTACGGACGCTTAAGGGTCAGCGCAGACGGGCGGAGTGGTGGCGAAGAGGCTATTTCAGTAACAATTTAAATTCAACCTAAAACGCTTCAGAATACATCTGTATTTAGAATACGCTCGCCGCGCGACGCTCGCCGTCATTGTATTTTGTTGTACCAAATACAGTTGTATTCTGAAGCGCTTTAGGTTGAAATTAAATTGTTACTGAAATAGCCTCTTCGCCGCCACTCCGCTGGTGGGCGCTAACCCTAAGGTTTGTCTGATTTATTATAGTTATTTTTATTAATAAAAACATATTGCAGAGTATGGTTGTTTTATTATAAAGGCCCTTCTTCAAAGTTAAAAATGAAAATAAAATCTTGCTTGAAATACCATTAGTACTCGGCCCATACATGACCCACTGCCGAGTCGGGCCTACTTTGGTAGTAATGGGTGGTGAAACCATGTATTCCTAATTCGTCACCACACGGTCACATGAAAATAAATCATGAGAACTCTTCTATGTGTGAGGACCAAACGAGCGTAATATTGTGAGTTCTGAGTCGCGTAATTTTGGTTGCAGAAATTCCGTTGGGATGCCAGACCGGCGCATTTTATTCAGTTGTCGACTTTCACGCATCTTTACCTGTGACGTTTTACCCCGCTATCTCAATTCTGTCCGGATTATGCGCGAGTCGGCTCACAACTCATTTTGCGTAGCTGTGTGGCACGAACTGGACTTTAGTGTGAAACTGTATGCAGCAGAAATTACGCGACTGACAACTCACAAAATTACGCTCGTTTGCCTCACGGTACGTTACCACTGGCTTGGGAGGTTTTTGTGAAAAGGAAGTTTTTTTTATTGTCATGTTATATCATGAGGATTGATATGAAGGTATGAAGAAATATACCTTGAATGTTAGAATACCGTAATTACGTACTAGTTAAATATGATAACCTAGCCGCAAGACAAGCACAGTAGGCCAATTACCCTCCATCCATGTAACCAGTGGTGGATTTACACTAGGGGCAGTCGGGGCTAGTGCCCAGGGCGGCAAAATTTGGAAAGGGTGAATTTTTTTTCTATACAATATATAAATAACTACTTAATTCTTTTAAATAAACATTTTATCTTTCAAGAAATATAATTTAAGTATTAAGTAAAATAATTAATAATGTTTTTATATTACTATAGTATATAATAAATAATACTTATAATTATAATATATGAGTAAATAAGGAATAAATATAAATAAAACATAATATATAATACATAATAAATTTCCTGCAATCAATTAGTTTATTCTAATTCTTATAAATTAGATATCAAAACTACTTATTAAAATAAAATTTAAGTTATAGGGCGGCATTTTTTTCAGTGCCCCAGGGCGGCACAAATTTAAATCCGGCACTGCATGTAACACCGGAGAGGAGGCCTGATAGTCCGGTCAATTTAGACAAAAAACGAGAGTGAAGGTACTTAAAGTCCCAACAAGCTTTTAAATATTATTTATAATTATGATTTGAACAATTTTACTGATTTTCAGCTTGTTGGGACTTTATGCACCTTGAATTTCTAAATTGACTGGACTATGACTCAACAGTGGGTCATATATGGGCTGTTCAGCAAAAGCATCATTGTAGGGGAAAGTTCGCGCACGTTATCAACTAATAATGTGGGATTACGTCACCTTTATGCGCCATTATAAATTTGAGGTATCTCTGTGGTATTGTAGCTCCTAAACTAATGGACTGATCATATTGCGGTTTATTTTTTTGAGAGCATGATTTTTAGATGCGATTCACAATCAGTTCAACCCTTTCAAGGTTATCAACCCTTCTATTTACACAGTACGCCATCTTTTTTATTATTATTGGAAACATGTATACTTACTGCCAGCACAAAACCATTTCTGCCAAATGAAAGGCAATTTCTACTCTAATTACTTTATTATATTTAAACATCATTTACTCTGCCCCACCCAAGCCTAATCTTCTTCTCGTGGAGTTTCAACCACGAAGGCATTTCTTTCGGCAAAGGTTGTGCATTAGGGAACCTCAATGGTGGTTCAGGGGCTTTGAAGGGGTCAACATCCTTCAGTTTACGAAGCAGATACTCTTTGTTGATCGCCTTAGGGTCTCTATATTTATCCATGTAGATGTTAAAAGGTTTCCTTCGCGGAAACCATTCCTGTGGCCTGATGTATGGTTTTGGGAAGTCATACTCGTAAACTGTAAAAACAATTGCATTATCAGTAAAGTTTAAGGATAGGGCCTACGTAACGCAATGACATACTTATTACTTTCATTTTCTTTTTTTTTTAAACTAAAGAAAAGATTAATTTATTTACTTTATCGCGGGGGCAGATTACAAACGTGTAATTCACGAACACAAATGGCACCCAGACTCCGAGCAAGTGCCTCTGGTGTACACAAAGATACAACACATACTATACACATATGTCCCTGTTTTTAAACCAATTTCATTCAATAAAAAAATACACAAATTTTCTCTTTTTTTTCATATTTTTCATTCATTATTTTTTTTCATGGACAACACTTTTTTGAAGATCATCACATGATCAAATGGATAGTTTACGATTCTTTAAAGGAAATTCAGACAAACATTCATATATTTAACTAGCGACCCGCCCCGGCTTCGCACGGGTGCATTGATGAACCTCTAAATTTACCAGTGTTTCTCTACAATATTATGGATTTATTATACATATAAACCTTCCTCATGAATCACTCTATCTATTAAAAAAAACCGCTTCAAAATCCGTTGCGTAGTTTTAAAGATTTAAGCATACATACTACTATGTAGTGATAGTGAAGATAAATAATTTTACTTACTTGGCTCCTTTGTCTGCAGAGCTTTGTGGAAAAAATCTCGGACAGTGCTATCCCAGTCACTTTGGAAGAACGCAAGTCCAGCTGGTGTTATGTTGTCTTGATACTTCTGGTACCAATCTCGAGAGACAAAGGTCCTATCTTCAAGAGGAGAATTCGCTGATACTAAAAACCACAATATTATGACATAGACTAATAATAACTTTACTGTCCTCAACCTCCATTCTCAACCTAACTACCAGTTAATACTGGTAACCATGTGGTGATTTAGAAAACACAATGTCACCCACCCATACTGAGGATGTAGTAAGAGGCGACTAATGAACGCAATAGACAGATCATTTAGCCGCAAGAGAACCAACCGGCCTTGCCAATGTGGTACGGTAAGCTAATTTTTTTTTCATAAATTAAGAGGAGGTTCTATCTAGTATTGGGTCATTTATGAGCTCAAACGACGAATTGCCGAATGTCGTTCGAGACACATCTAGTGGAACAACCAGTTATTATATGGTTAGACTAGTTTTAATGCCACTATGTGTGATGCTTGTCATAGATTCAAAGATGGTAGAATGGCAGCCGGGACGATTGGCTTGACATGCGTAGTGAAGCCTGACAGCGGTTACATAGTACATGTGATGGACAGCCATGCATGTAGGTAAGGGCAGGTCTACGTCAATCCATGTACTTACGCGCTATAAAGCCGGATCCACGTTACAACGGGCCGTGCACCGGAGGGGCCCCGATCGAAATTATCGATCGTAATATGAGATCGAATATTATTGGTATACATGCCGCGACCGGGACTACGTCATACAAAATTCCCCGTACGGGGCCCGTCCGGCGCAACCGTACCGCCGGGCCAAGCCGTCACGGGCCGTTTGCGGACCAAATTCATTCAGTGCGGATTTGGCAAGCGAAGCGCACGCACGTTGTTCAATTTTATATTCGTTTATACGCGTCCGTACGATGCCTTACGTGCAGTAGATAAAGGTGCAAATCAAGTAAAAGAAGGGATAAACACCTAACAATCATAATTATTATTTTTTATTATTACATTTACGTACGTCAGCACCAATTTATAAAAAAAAATATTATAAACGATACAATCCGCGGGATCGCGCGGTGTGTTGCAATCACAATTGTACGCTTGAGCATTTAGGCACATTTTAGCATGCAGCGGTTGCTGACGCGACAGATTAGGCTATTATAGCAGTAGGTATTAGCAATTGTCTACTGAGTGAAGCATCTGTTTATTTATTAATCTGTGGTAAAGGAGACTCATCTGATAGATTGTCGTGATTGTTGTTTCACTGGGTCAGGCCTCCTCCAAATTTATAGAGGAAAAGTAGCCTACTTTTTCACACTAGCAAGACAGCAACACAGGATTTGTATCAAGTTTTCCATCTCTCCCGGCTAGGTGATCTGTCTCTTACATTCCTTGGTTGGTGACATTGTGTATAATGATGTCTTAGGTTTTCACGATCTTTACACATTGCAGGAAATGGTCTCTTCACGGTTATGATCGTTTTATTTTATTCCCAACATTTCAGACACTTTGCAGTGTCAGTCATCACTTTGCAGTGTCCGTGGTCACGGGATGACTGACACTGCAAAGTGTCTGAAACGTTGGGAATAAAATAAAATAAAACGATCATAACCGTGAAGAGATCATTTTTGACATTGTGTATAATAAATTCAACACCAAATGGAATACTTCTAGATTGTAGATGGAGGCAATTGCTAACTGTGATTTCTGATGGCAATAGTTCTTGGTAAATACTAGTAATAAACCAAATCAGGTTGGACAGGGTGCACCAGACAACATGGGAACAAATTATCTAAAAATAAATAATATATATATTCCATGATGCACTAAACTGAAGTTAAGTAGGAGATTGATTGCAATTGCCCATAGGCTACAATCTGGTCACATTCCACTAAAAAGCTTTAAATTTCAAATGGAAAAAGTGGAAAGCCCAAATTGTGAAGTCTGTAGCACCAAGGAGGATGTTATCACTTCTTAGAGGAGGGTGTCCAGTCCCAGCTTATGAGAGATCAAATACAGAGTATACAGAGGTCTAATAGCTTTGTTGTAAGCCACTACCAGGCAATTCTGGCTGCACAGACCTCACAAACAGCCATTGCACTTTACCAATCTGTACTCAAAATACTGTAAGGCATAAGGACCATTATGGTATATAAAATTACCTTTAGTAACATCATATGAAACTTGCCCATCTTGCTTGTATAGGACAAACACATACCGGTGATAGCCAGTGCCTTTTAATGGAAAAGGTTGCATATACTCCACCAAAGTTTCACCCTTTTCAATACTGCTCCCAGGAATGTTAGCAACTAGCCAATGGACATATTCCTTATCATTTTCATTCAAGTGACCATCTAAGCTAGTGAGTGCTAATGTCCAAAGGCTATTGCCATCAGATTCATAAAATACATTAGGACTCTTTATAGCTTCTGCAGGTTTTATGACATTACCAGTACAAACAGGGAGACATGAGTCATTGTCCAAATCATACAGTACTTCTATATTCAAATATGGAACAAAATATCCTTCTCCATACAAATGTTCAAAAATACCATAGTGTTCAGCTATTTGCTTTTTATGGTTTGGCCCTAATGTTTTTATCCATTCTCTTTTAACTTCATCCAAGTCTATTTCTAATTTGTGATGGCGAGCAAGCTGTTCTAATGTCTTGTCAGCCTTGATTTTCTTGAGGTGTTCAATTTTTTTCATTCGTAGTTCTTTTGTTATCTTACTGAAATATTAAATTTAAGTCAAAGTCTACTAACTTAACTAATCACCATAACTTTTTTGGAAGACAATGATTAGAAATCATAGAAATGATTTGGCATTTATTTAAGCAATTAAAATGAAATGGTATAACCATCTAACAGAAAAAAATGTAATAAGCATAGGTGTGAGTATATCCACTGCAAAACAATCAAGATGAAATTTGATGTGATTAAAGGAAAAACATATTACAAAAAAAAGTAAAAATGACTTATATTACTGTACTTACGTGGGTAGAGGGAATCCAATATCTATTTTAGTCGTATATAATTCATCTCTATAATTAATTTCATCTAAACGCTCCTTGATCGTACGGCAATAAATAGGAGCTTTGCCTCTAATTCTGTGTGCATACCTTAAGTGCTGTAATTGTAAATTTACGACCCAAACTCCACGAAATGTATTCAACATTTTAATTATTAATTTATCAAGCAGTTTAAAACCACTATGTTTTAGAAGGGAATAATGAATTATGAAATTAATAAACAATAATAAATTGAGGTTAGGTTTTTTTTTTAATTTCGATGTGACATCTGTAGTGATGTAAATTTAAAATCGATGTTAACATGTTGCGTCATCTATTAAAATTTCTAACCATTTTAAAAATTATAATAAAATAGCTGATCCCGCAAAAGTTGTTTTGCCAAATAATTATTTTTGTTTGCTGAATCTTAAAAAAAATAAAAGCAATAAATGTTGTCTAAAAAATAAACAATTATTTTTCGTGTGGACCCCCACCCCTCAAAATTTAGGGGGATGAAAAATAGATGTTGTCTGATTCTCAGACCTACCCAATATGCTCACAAAATTTCATGAGAATCGGTCAAGCCGTTTCGGAGGAGTTTAACCACAAACACCGCGACACGAGAATTTTATATATTAGATGTCATCGATTTTAATCCAAGAATTGTCAAACGAAGCAGCGTAAAATAAACCAATAAAAAAATTGTTTCCAGTTATAATTTTCACACGCGGATGCTCTAGGCAAATAGTGGCAGCCCTAATCTGTAGGTGGATCCAACCAAATCATAAATTAATTTCGTAGATTATCGGATATTATTTTAATATAATAACACACGAAGATCAAGATTTTTTTATAAACTAAAATTATTAATCTGTAATGTAAGGTACATTACAGATTAATAATTTTCGCGATACGTTCGAATCTAATAGATTACAGCCTCAGATATTATGTTTATAATCCATCCGTATGGTGACGGATTGGGTGGTGTCACCATCCCATTCTATCCTGAGGAATGGGGTGGGGGCAAATCCTGTGCCAACCCATCTGGCTAGTGTGGCACAGAAGGCTAATAATTTCATTACTTATTTGGAGGAGGGCTTGGATGATATGAAATGAACAACCAATTATTTTGTAGGATACCTAAACTTATTAGTATCGTAGTTTCGTCACCGTTTCAGCTCATATATGACGTACTACTGAGCCGGGCCTCCTCCAAATTTATGGAGGAAAATTAGCCGACTGTGCCACGCTGGCAAGACGGGTTGGCACAGGGTTTGTATCAAGTTTTCCTTCTCATACGACTAGGTGATCTGCCTCTTACGATCCCTTAGTCGCCTCTTACGACACCCTCAGGAAAGTGTGGGTTGGTGACATTGTGTATTCTAAATCCGTCACCACACGGACGAACGTCTAAACTTATTATTATACGACTTAGTAATACGACACTTTCTATGAACATTCATAGAAAGTGTCGTTGTCGTGTGCCATTTCTGTTTACTAGTATTTTAAGAATAACGCAAACAATCATGGCTGCTTAAACACATAATATATAGGTATTACCGATACCAATAGCCCGTATGTATTTAATAAGTGCACCCCATAGTGTCCTCTATAAATCGATGCCCCTTCAACAGAATTCGAACATAAGCGTTGTCTGTTCGTTTATTTTCGTTCTTTCTCTTATGAGCCAGACATTAAAGCGGTCAATGAGTGAATTGCATAACTTAATGGCGCTCAATGCTTTTAATTAATCAAACAAGTCTGTGTCATCGACATACGTATCATAACTGTGATTATTAATTACTATAAACAGTCATTGAAGCGATTACGTAGGCTTGTAGAATTTAAAAGAAATTGTACGGGTTGTACGTAGGCTTGTAGAATTTAAAAGAAATTGTACGGGTTGTAGTAGCTACCACAGATATAGTTTTTATAATACAGATACATACGCCATGCGCCACCTCCATAGAGGCAGAGGTCTAGAGTCTAGAGAAAATTATTGTGTAATACGTAGGGTTACCACTCACTCGCTCAAGTTTATTTGTTACTTTTGTTAGATAGTTGATTGAGCTGACTGCCTGACTGGTGTTCTGGATTTGTTTCATACAATTGCTTCACGATTTTTTGTTGAAATAAAATACCGAATAAATCAATATTGCTTTGTGTTCTATCTCGGATGCGTGGTGATAATCTAGTTTTGTTTTATGTCTAAATGTAAATGTTATGCTCTTCACTTCAGTGAAATTTAAAATGGCAGTGGATTTTATAACATAACATTTTAGGAGCCATTTACACATGGCGAAAAGTCACGTAGACCTTTGTAAGTACGTGAAAAATATGTATTACGACGTAAAATTGTGAAAACCATTGTCTAGTGAAATAACGAAGTATTAAAATTGTGGTTCATTTATCGACGATAATGGATAGCAAGAATATTCAGAAAAATGCTATGCATAAAAGTGCGGAGTTTACTTTCACTCCGCCACCCGAAGCACCTGTGTTTGAGCCTACGCCCGAAGAGTTTTTAGATCCCCTAGGATATATCGCAAAAATTCGGCCCGTAGCAGAAAAGACAGGCATATGTAAAATAAAGCCTCCGTCACGCTGGCAGCCTCCATTCTCTCTAGACGTGGACAAATTAAAATTTGTTCCTAGAATACAGAAAGTAAATGAGCTAGAAGCCATTACGCGTTTGAAGCTTTTGTTTCTCGAAAAGATCCTTAAATTTTGGGATCTTCAAGGATCACCTTTGAAAATACCTATGATTGAAAATAAAACATTAGATTTGTATTGCCTGAAGTTTTGGGTGGATGAAGAAGGAGGATTTGAAAATTGCAATACACCTAAAAAATGGCGTAAAATAGCTAATGCCATGGGCTACAGCCAAAATGCTAACACTATGAATTTTTTGCGCAATAATTATGAAAAAATCTTGCTACCATATGATATTTTTGAGAAAAGTAAAGCTGATATTTTGAAAACAGTTAAAAAAATTGAACCAAAATGTGAAATAAATGACCTGCCTGAAAATGGAAAGCCATTATTTACAGAAATATCTATAGATTCTATAACTAAAATAAAAAGTGATCCAGATATGAAAGAAGAAAGGCCTCACACAAGTATCAAAAAAGCCAAAACAGGGTCAGATATAAAACTTGATGCTGACAGTCCTAAAAATATAACAGAGACTGAAGAATTAAGACGTAATAGAGAATTGAGAAGGCTAGCTTGCTACGGACCTGGTCCAAAAATGCCAGGGTTGAATGATGAGGAATTTGATATAACAAAGTCTAGAAAGAGACCTCGTTATGATATGGATCCACTTGCTGTCTATGTATGTGCCATTTGCCAAAAAGACCACAGAGATGATCTTCTTTTAATATGCAATGGTTGTTCTGACACATATCATACATTTTGCTTAAAACCTCCCCTCAATTCAGTACCTGATGGAGATTGGCGGTGCCCATGTTGCATTGCTGAGGAAGTCCATAAACCTGCTGAAGCTTTTGGTTTTGCACAGGCTGAAAGAGAATATACTTTGCAGCAATTTGGAGAGATGGCAGATAAATTTAAGTCTGATTACTTTGGTATGTCTGGACATTTGGTCCCTACGACTGTGGCTGAGAAAGAATTTTGGAGAATTATTTCATCTGTAGAAGAGGATGTCACAGTGGAATATGGAGCAGATCTACACTCTATGGATCATGGCTCTGGATTTCCCACTAAATCTTCCATAAATCTGTATCCAGGGGACCAAGAGTATGTAGACTCAGGGTGGAATTTGAATAATCTGCCTGTATTGGATGGCTCTGTTCTTAGATTTATCAATGCTGATATATCTGGAATGACTGTTCCATGGATGTACGTAGGAATGTGCTTTTCAGCATTTTGTTGGCACAATGAGGACCACTGGAGCTACTCAATTAATTATCTACATTGGGGTGAAGCTAAGACATGGTATGGAGTTCCAGGAAGTGGAGCTGAGTTACTAGAAAACGCTATGAAAGCAGCAGCTCCTGATTTATTTAAGACACAACCAGATTTACTGCATCAATTAGTGACCATAATGAATCCAAATATATTAATGGCTGCTGGAGTTCCTATTTATAGAACTGACCAAAATGCTGGAGAGTTTGTTATAACATTTCCCAGAGCTTATCATGCAGGTTTTAACCAAGGATATAATTTTGCTGAAGCTGTTAATTTTGCCCCACCAGACTGGTTAAGAATTGGTCGTGAATGTATAATTCATTACAAAAATCTGAAGAGGTTTTGTGTCTTCTCCCACGATGAGTTAATTTGTAAAATGGCATTAGAAGGTGACCGTTTAGATTTGGAAACTGCACTTGAAACCCAGAAAGAATTAGTAAGAGCAACAGAAGAGGAAGGTTCTTTCAGGGCATTAATTGCCAGAAAAGGTTTGAAGAATGTACGGAGAACAGCTTTTGAGTTGCTGGGTGATGATGAGCGTCTTTGTGAAGTTTGCAAAACAACTTGTTTCTTATCTTCGGTATCATGTAGTGAATGTAAACATATGGCATGTTTACAACACTCAAATGATTTCTGCCACTGTATCCTTGACAAGAAAACATTAAACTATCGTTATGATATGGATGAACTCCATATAATGCTGCAAACTATAGATTTCAGAGTGAATAGTTTTGATAAGTGGATGACTGAAACAAAGAATATATTACTCCCAACAGCCCCTGACATTGGGAGACTTCAGAAGTTGAAAACCTTGATAGATGAAGCCGAAGAACTTAAAATACCAAAGTGTACATTGTTAACTCAATTGAAAGATGAATACACAAAAGCTACAGAGAATGTTGAGCCGATTGTTATAGAATTAGATGATGATTGAGTAAAGAATAGACTGTGGTTTAGTACAAAATGTGACAGTTTCTTCACTTAAAAACCTTGCTTCTTGCAATTACAGTTAGGATGTATCAACATAAGGCTACCCTTTGTAATCCAATATATAAATAAACTATATTTTTTATACAATATCACAATAAGGCAACTAAATGTATCACAATCTTTGTTGAATTTACCATAGTCTAATTCTGTTTTTAGCATTGTGTGAAATTGCCCCTTAGAAGCTGCTAGATTAAATAGATAGTGCTTATAAGTCACTACTCTGTCATATGTCTTAAAATGTCGTGTTATGATATTACTTAACCAGCTTTAACTTGCTTTTTTGTGAGGGTAATGGTGGAGATTTCAATTGCAAGGAGCGAGGAATGGGAAAATACTTTTAAAACATGTACTGAAATGATTGTGGAATTTTCTAGGGAAGTATAGGATTTTCGTTTGGTTTGACTACTAACCCTTATCAGATCCACTGATAATTTGGATGTATTGATATAGCTTTCTTTACATGATTTTTATTTAATTGAGGTATTATTAGGTGTAATGTCCCACCGTATCATAATAAGTTTAGTATGTAGTATGTTGCACTGTTTTTATGTGTGTCAAGCGCCTGGCCTGTAATCTTGCAAAATATAATATCACTATTTAAGTCTACAATACTTATATATATGCTGACCGGACAGACGTCCCCCATGATATTCGTTTACCGAAAACAGCGCCATCTGTCGGGCTGATTTGTGAATCTAAACCATCGTCGGTGCCACCCAAACGCATACAAAATTTCATTCAAATCTGTTCAGCCGTTCAGCGACATACACGCGTACAGTAGAAATATTATAAAGATGGCTCTAGAGGAAAGCAGTGTAACAAATGTTCAATGTGAAGTGCTTTTGTAAGATCGAGAATGTTCTAGGTCACAATGAATATAAAATTATATAATTTACAAGATATTTGTAAGCCATTAATTGATTTGACGCCAGATGGTTTTCCGTAAAATATTGCCATAAAATAAATTAAATATAAAATTCCATATTTAACAATATCGGCCAGGCGACTGAATTGGTATGATCTCAAATTTACTATGTATAATATTAATAATGTATGGCATGAGTATTCTAATAATATAGCACGAGTGGCTATATTCATATTCTTAATTGTATTCAATACCTGTATGTATTTAGGATGTTGATAGTAGGTACTACTGTACTGATATTTTCGTAGCTTGTATTATACTTTCACATTCTAGGTAGATATAATTGTTTGTATATTCTGGATTCAAATAATAATAATGTCCAAGTCAACAATAAATGTAAGGGCTATTTAGTTTAATGCACCATGTGTAATTAATTAATTATCAGTTAAAGATATGTATAAAACGTGAAGTATTTTTCATTCAATTAGTTTTCTTGACTGTATTCATAGGTAACTTATCCGCAAGTTTCTATATTCGTAATAACGTACGTACGGCCGTGGCTACCGTATCAAATATATGGGCCCCAAACTCGTGTAAGTTACTACGTCGCAGATAACCCCCACAAATGTTGAGCATCACTATTCTTTACTGTTAGATTTACTACAACATAAAGAAAGGTATTATTATTCTATTTAATTGGCAGCATTCCTATTTTTCTTAATTTGTATAAGCTGTTATGTTAGTCTTAAACCTCACCACGTATCACCAAGAGGGAGGGTGGGGTTAAAAAATATTTAAAAAAACATCACGTGTTTAATGGACAACCCCTTACGTCGAAGCTAGCACCTAAATTAATGTAGTAGTTGCATGAATATGATTTTGATCAATAAACGTTGTGTGTAGAAAAGAAAATGTGTGTCAACGTTATTAAAACCGAGACAATCTTAGCCAAATTATTATTTATTTGTAAAATAATGGACCCCTAACATAGATTAAAGTTTTTCATAAAATTGTGTATTAAGCTAGTTCTAGCGTAACAATATGCAATTTTAGTGATGTTTTATTGTTTTGTTCAATGAGAGTAATTTCGGTTTTTCATTCGTTTAATTTTGAATTAGAGGTTTCAATTTCGCCCTATTACACCACATCTGAGTCAGGTTCGGAGCAATCGACATTTACTAGTGCAGGAGCCGTAGATGTATCGGCTCTTAGACTAGGATTTTTTTATAATACCCAGTGACAAGATCTTATTCAGAGGTGTGACAGGGAGTAATTGTCCCAGTGTCGCACAAAATGTAGAAAGAAAGTCGGAAAGAAGTTTTTTTTTTAAACTTCGCTATTACGATATAGTATATTGTCGAATTAAAATGCTGTCAACCACACATTCTCTTTTTACATAAAAACAGCAAACGACGTTTTTTACAGTAATTTTATGTTATGAAAATTTCATAGTTTGTAAAGTGACTACTTTTTGGGCGATACGACTGATTATATGTAGGTGTGAAATATTTACAATTATACTTGGTTCGCTTTAGGAATGTAGCGAGTCATCTCTGTACGCCGAACTAACCTAAGAAATCAAATCGTTCCTAATTAGAAACGGTTCACTGTGTCCCGTTGAAGGCATACTATCGAACGCAACGGTGGTCCTTTGGGTCCTTTTCCCTGGAATTGCGCTGATGACTCACTGCACTTAACGCGAACTATCTATAGTGAGATCTATACATCATGATGATATCATGACATAGCCATGTCATGATAAATTAACACAACACAGGAATTAAGGCATATAAAAATATTTTGAGTTGTGTGGTTTAAACTGTGATTTCATATTATTTTATTTTTATGTGACGAACATGGAAATAGATAAGAGTGTGAGTATTAAATTATTTAGAGTTAAAATTAAAAATCTTATATTAATTACTTTGAATTTTATTGCAACTTCCTAATCATGACTAGGTAGGTACTAGACATCGATCTTTTGAAGCCACAATCGGCCACAATCGCAATGGATCTTCAGCGTTAAGGTCTGGGCAAACAGCGGACGGGGCGGGACGGCGACGCGACGCTGGCGGGACGTGAAGAGTTGTAATGTATTAGTTAATGTAGAATATGTCACACAGAGCCGACGCGACGCGACCGCTACTCTCGCGCCGAGCGCGACGGCTCTATGTGACCTATTCTACATTAACTAATATATTACAACTCTTCACGTCCCGCCAGCGTCGCGTCGCCGTCCCGCCCCGTCCGCTGTTTGCCCAGACCTTAAGAAACGTCTAGCACTGCTATTTCGATAAAGCCGGTGACCTCAGCTGCCATTCGACCATCTACGGCAGTCGTTACTCTAGAATTATCCGACTTAAAAGCGGAGGCGTGCAATTTTTTTTATTGAAATGAACTTCGAACTAAAAATTCTAGTTACCCTCTGCTATTAATCTACCTAACCAGTGGTATTGTTGACCAAATTTCCTCCACCAGGTTAGTGGAGGCGGTTCCTCAGTAGTCCGTGGTTCGTGTTTGGGAAATTTACGTTACCAAGAACTAATAAATCACGAGATAGTGCATAATATTTTATTAAAGTGTAACATAATAAAAAGGACAGATTTTTTGCCATAAACCTTAACAATACCAATAAACTTTAAAACTTGTTATTAAAATGATAATATTTGAAACCCGTAAAAACGAGAATTAATAATTAATAAATTAATTACTTTTGAACCCATGCTGAAAAATATTTTAACACTGTAACACTTCATTGAAATTGAACACTTATTAACGAATTTATCGCGTGTATATTACATTATTTAATTTCCAACGTTTCGAATGCTTTGCAGCAGTCGTGGTCGCGGGAGAGACTAGATGACAGTTGTCTTCAAAAGTACAAAGAAACAGTTAAAATCTACCGCATTTAATTTTATTTTATTTATAACGTGCACGCAGAAATCGCTCACGGTGTCCAGAGGTCTTGCAGATGAGTATTTTGCTTGAGATTTGATCAATTTAATGACTGGATTGATAATGTAATATATACGCGATGAATCCGTTAAAGTGTTTTATTTCAATGTGCAATAATCGCGAAATCCTAAGAAATCACAGTAACACTTCGCGTAAAGGGGACGATTTATTCATTCGATTTCGATTCGATTTAAACATCGAAATATATCCGTGAACTTAGGGTGAGGCCAAACGAGCGTAATTTTGTGAGTTGTAATTTCTGCTGCATTCGGTTTCATACAAAAGTTCGTGCCACACGGCAACACAAAATTAGTTGTATTGTCTCTCAAAATTAGTTGTACTCACACGCATAATCCGACCGAATTGAGTTTGGGGGGGGGGGGGGGGTTGCGAGGGGACCGAGGAAAGCGTCAGTCAGGTAAAGATTACGTGAAAGTCGACAACTGAATAAAATGCGCCCGTCTGGCAGCCCAACAGAATTTCTGCGACCGATATTACGCGACTCACTACAACAAAAAAATACTTTCGTTTGTCCTCACCCTAAACACGAAGGTCCAAAAATAACAATTACATTTTTTTTCTTCGAAATGGACGTGTCAATATAGGGTGCGTTCCACTAGGTTCTGGGCGTCACAATCATTTACTCAAGTGGAATGGATTTTGGAGCGTTTTGGGCGTTCATATAAATAATATATAAACGCGCGTCTAAAAAACCGAAACAAAGGGTTGATGAGGTTATATCACAATTTGTAAGTGGTATCATTATGTTCTATTGAATAATGATTTATTAAAAAAAAATATACTTAAATTTTCGAGGAGTATTTAATTTATGATCGTATATAATAAAAATGCCTTTTACGGTGGCAGTTGGAAATTAGTAGGTGCGTCAAAATAAAAGTACTAGTTCGTCCAGTTCAGATGAAGAAAGAATTACAATTTTACAAATCTATTATCGTGAAAAACTAAAAGTTAGACCACGTATTATTGATTACGATAATGTCTTGTCCGATCTTGTTCGGCACAATAGAACGATATTGTTATTGACGCAATGTTTCTGCTTTTAGTTTTTAAAATTGGCGCTCAAATTCTCAAAACGCTCACAACGACCCACCTCTTGAGATGGGGCGTCGTGAGCGTGGTCGCCATGTGGAACACCCGAATGAGCATTTTAGGCGTTGTGAACGCTAAGTGGAACGCACCCATAATATTGTATTGTGACGTACAGCGAAGCATGAGTATTTTAATCCAGAATGCAATCCTTGATTGCTAAATATATTCATAATCATCGTTTAATAGGTACTCCACATTATACAAGTAGGTAGCTTAATAAGCACTATTATTTGGTGTTACAACCGTGATTATATCACTTACAATCTTAATCTTAACAACACATACATTTCTTTGTTCATAAGCAGGCACTGAATTTACTTTAAGGACGAATTAATCATATATTTATGCATACTTTTCAAAAATTCCTTGTGAATCACTCTATCTATTAAAAAAACCGCTTCAGAATCCGTTGCGTAGTTTTAAAGATTTAAGCATACATAGGGACGGACAGACGACAGCGACTTTGTTTTATACTATGTAGTGATAGTAATTTCACACAGATGCATAATATAATAACATGTATTCTTTTGTAGATATTATTATAACCTGCACTATAATGAAAACGATTACAAATTATTTTAACATATTACGATCATGAATGGGCTGCAGAAGCCATTCACCATCATTGATATACAATTTAAAAGGTAGACAAATAAAAATGGGCGTGAATAAACGAATTAAAAAATAAACTTACAAAAGAGATTGAAATACAATATATTTTTAATACGTCACAACCTTATTTCCTATAAGTAAACGATTATTTATTAAGTAGTTAAATAATACTGATTATATGGAAGACAAGAATTAATATAATATTTTACCCAATCGATTCTTTTTATTACGATCGATTGAATTAAAAAGTTTTCTGAGATTATTATTAATAACTGCTTTGTATACCTATACATACATAATTAATCCATAATTGACTATTTAAGTATTAAGCACGAAGAATTATGCATGAAGCGTTGTTTAAACAGTCTTGTTAGGTGTACTTAAAGCTAGTATAAATAATGAGTATTAAGGCGAAGTTTCTACCTCTAGGAATACCTAGCTGTTAGAAACGAAGTTAACCAACAGAATATTAAAATTTAATATGCTGTTGTATTTGTTTAATATTCTACTGCCAATGGAGTATCATCGTACAAATGCCAAAACTCAACACTCAACTTCTGTCTGCAACAACATGTCTTTTTTTTCACATTTTGCACCACGTTTTTATATGAAGTTGAATTTTGGTGTTTGTACCTGATACATCAATGATACTCCATTGGCTGTGGAATATAAAACTTTGATGTCAAATATGGCAGATACGCGAATACGAATTGTGAAGTGAAGTGCCACCATACTACTACTCAGCTCGTAAAATACCCACTGCAGAGTCTGGCCTCCTCCCATCGCAAGGAGGGTAATTAGCCTACTGTGCCAGGCTGGCCAGACGGGTTGGCATAGGGTTTCGTATCAAGCTTTCCTTCTTTTACGGCTAGGTTTTTGGCTTTATCGTTTCCTTTTGTCGCTTCTTACGACCTTGAGGAAGAATTGGGTTGACGACACTATGTATTCTAAATCAGTCACCAGACTACTAATATTACACTGAATAAATATTACACCCTCGTACAAAAAATACTATATTTATATTTAGAAATTATTTCCGAAAAATCCAATAGTGTTGTTTCAGTTTTGAGCGTTTTCGGATATTCCTTATATTATAGTTTTGTTTTCGGCCATACACGTAAATTTTATAATGTCACCCGAGCACATTTTTTGTTTCCTAAGTATACACCAGTATATTCGTACTCAAGTTTTTGTCATATTTGACATAAAGGGCTAAGTGTGGATGGAATGTTTCTCAAAAGTTGCAATCAGGAGCGGCGCATATAAGTACCGCAGACGAATGACCAAGTGCCAGCATCACATAATATCATTATGGTGTATTGGATAAAATTAGCTTAAAGAAAAGTACAGTCCTCGCCAATCTTTATGGCCGCTCTGAATGAAGCCATGGGTACGAACTTGCGCATCGTACATTTCATAACCAATACGAACGTAGCTCACTGACACTAACACGCGAGTGGCGAGGGCATTTGCGGGTGGAAGACGGCTTGTGCGGCCGTGCCCTGCCTCCCCGCCCCGCGTAAGTCGCGCTGATACCTGATTTTGTGTTGTGCGCAGGCAGCGTAATGCGGCTACATTCAGAGCGGCCATAAAGATTGGCGAGGGCTATATTTGCGTCTGTTACATTTATAGTGACTTTAAAACGGAGGTCGAGAGTCCAAATTCCGTTGGCTCTAGTAAAGAAAAACACTAACGACGAAACAATTTAACACTAATGAACAGTTACGAGTAAGTACATTGTATAAAATAGGTATATTATCACATTGTAAGAGAGAGCCCTATAGACTATTTTAAAAATATTGTCTTACCCTCAATACTCACTCGTTTCATACAAATATTCGAGGTGGTAGCCGAAAACGGACTTTAAATTGTATAACATTGAGTATATTTTAAATTGTAACTGAAAAAAGTCAGCCCGGTGACCACACGTCACGAATGTTAGCATTTTGGCTATTTGCGTAGTCAAAAAGACTATTAAGAAAAATTGCCAGCATACGATATATTCTGTGTCAAGTATTATAAAGACAATTTTCCGGTAACTGTGTTGTGTAGAACAGTAGCAATTATTTAGATAATGTACATATTTTCAATTTACTATATTTACGATAGGCATGTAGCGACATACATGCTACATTCTTTATACATTTTAACCAAAAAATCTGAACGATCAACATTAAGAAATATCGCCTACAAATGCGAGAATTACCAAAAAAGCTCTACACCGCGATATCGAAGTTTACTGAGCAATTAGCAGGGTTAAGAAATCCCCGACTACCGTTATCGCGGTTAAGGGGGATGCGGCATTTTGCCAAACGTAGCACAGCTGATCTGGCAAATGTTGTTTTCCCATATAAATAGTTAACGCGGCAGCGACCCCTCGCCGAGATTCAATTATCCGACCATTGTATCGCGGGGACAGTTTACAAACGTGTAATTCACAAACACAAATGATACCCATACTCAGAGCAACTGCCTCTGGTTTACACAAAGACACTTGCCCGACCCCGGAATCGTACCGGAGACCCGTTGAAACAACCAGCTCTACATAGTCTTGGGTCAAGTTCCATTACATGAAGAATGACAGGGGAGTGAATCCCTTAGCCCTGGTTCGGGCAGTCGAGGATCACCGTCGGTTTTACTGGGTGGGTCCGGGAGCTATTTATGATCTCTCTGGGCCCTGGAGTTCCACCTACCTCAGCCAGCCCCAATGGCCGGCCATCTATGAGGATTTCCGACGAAAAAATTACGAAGAATGATGCGCAATGTAAAACAGTGAGGCGTACCAAGTGACTTTCAAAACGCACGCGTTGGTAGAATAGAAAGACTAACATGTGTGATTGATTTACTTACTTACTTATTTATCAGCCCGTAAAATGCCTCACAACGGTTTGTTTACAGTTTTCGCCATTCAATTTCCTTAAGCTATAGCTAAAGCTAGCTATATCCTATGATGCTATATTATAGGATCATAGGAGCTAAAGGAAATTAAACTCTCGCGACCGCACGGAAAGGCGCTTTCCGTGTGGTCGCGGAATAAGAATATAACCGCCCCATATCTCCCCGTGGGTGTCGTAGACGGCGATTAAGGGACAATAGATCAATGTATAAGCTTTTATAACAAACTGCCCATGCAAATAAGAGAATTGCCTCGCAATGCTTTTAAAAAGACGGTCAAGACAAATCTTTACAAAAAGAAGCGTATTAAAGCATTGCTGATTATGTAAACGACCCAGCTGCTTGTGACTAAGCTGTTCAGTCTCAGTATTATACATTCTTTATTTATGTTATTGTACATATACATATGAAATAGGACCGCAATAAAAAAAATGACAAGCCCTCTGAGTTTCTTGCCAGTTCTTCTCAGCAATGATCGCGTTCCGAGCTGATGGTAGACGATCGATTATTTCTTTTTGTATAATATGATTATGAATAAAAACATGTGTTGACTATTTGTAAATGTTCATCGTGACCTTTACAAAATAAATGATTTGAATTTGGGCAGCAGCGAGTTCTGTCTTACATCTACCATCCCTTACTGCGATCGCCAACCCGCCTGCCAAGCGTGGCGATTATGGCAACTGGCAACCCCAAGGATTATCATGGGGGGGGGGGGGGGCCTGATAATCCTTGGGGGAGGCCTATGTCCAGCATCGGACGTCTTTTGGCTGATATTATGATGATGAGCTCCTATGATACTAGATGATAATGGGTCAATTTCATCAATTTGTCTCTATATTCTACCAACGCGTGTGATTCGAAAGTCACTCGGCTCCAGGACACGCCTTCCAATGTTGTCTTAACTTGTTCCAGTAACAGTGTCCCGCATTTCCCTGCCTTTGGTTTCAATGGGAAGGGCCAGACAGGCACCGGCTGCTAACACCGCCATCAACGAGTAGACGCTTGTTGCAATTTCAATTGAATTCTTCAGTAGCACCTGTTTCAAAGAAATGTTATTAAAATGAATACTACAACATTTTTTTCGAAGGTAACGGTTGGTCTGGCCGGGTTACGTGGGACTCCAGGGCGCTTGGAGATGGTGAATTGCACCCCGACCTACCCACTAAAAGGCCCAACACCCAGCCGCAAGAGAAGGAAATAGCATATTTCATTACAAGTGCGGAAAGGCTGTCATTACAACGAGTTCCGACAAATGTCTACTTTAATGTCTACTGGTTGACAGTCGGAACAAGTTGCAATGACGGTTCCGCACGTGTACTGAACGACTATTTTTAATACAGTTGCGAAAAAAGAAGCAATTTAATAAAAACACAATAAACTCAACTAACTAATCATTTCTCAAAAAATGGCGCCGTCCATAGAATATAAGCAGAGATTTTTTTTTCTTCACCCATTCTGGTAGGCAAAAGGAACAATGCCCATACAGCCAAGTCTTTAGTAGAATTTTTTTATTGATATGAAATGAAATTTAATTAGATGAAATGAAATTCATTCAATCAAATCATTAAATCTGATATTGAAACGTAGTTTCTTTTTATAAATATACGTATTTGCATGAATCATAAATACTTCTATGTTTTTTTTAGTCTTCATGGTTGGTTTTTCCTTTTAATAGACATTATTTGACAGTTGGGAAAGAGAACGCACTAGAGCGGGAATGGTAAAAAAAAAGCACGCGTGTGTAATAGCCCACTTCCCGAACGCTATACGTCCCTGCAATATGCCACTTTTTGTGCAACTGTATTAAAAACTTATATAAATAAAATATCCTTGGACATTTCACACAACGCCATCTCGTCCCAAGCTAAGCAACTTAATGCTTGTGGTATGGTAACGAGATGGATGATAAAGTACATAAATACATTTTTGTTTGTAAATACATACATACTTGATACCAAACCCAGTGCCAACCCGTTTCGCTAGCATGGCACAGTAGGCTAATTAACGTCCACGTAGTAGAAAGAGGCCTGACCCAGACCCGAATTTACAATACAACTGTGTCACCACCTTATTCCCACTTGAGGGTGTCGTAAGAGGCGACTAAACGAATCACCTAGTCGCAAGAGAAGGAAAACTTCATACTAAACCCTGTGCCCGTCCCGTCTAGGCCAATTACCAAAATCAAAATCTCATTTAATCAAGTTGGCTCATTAGAGCTCTTTTGACAGGTCAAACAAAAAATAAAATTTACCATTTAAAATTAATTATTTACCATCTACCACCGGTTCGGAATGCACCTCTACAGAGCAGAGCCAGCAAGAAACTCTGTAGTTGCTCTTTTTAGATCGCCATTTGGGTACAAGACTGGTTTTAAGACAGATTTGTGAGAGCAAACTCACGCAATAGTTCCAAAGGGCCAAACATCAGCCAGATATAGTTGACAATAGTATCCTTGTAATGCCCAAGCCAACCAACCCCCAGCAACGGCACCTGTTCACAAGCATGACGCATGCGGCAGCCATCGCCCTCCTCAACCATATTGCAGGGAAGAGAACGACCCGCCGCACGACGCCACCATGTAGGCGCAGCTAGTAGTTTATAATATTAGTTATAATTAGTTGTACACACACCTGTGCAACGTAAGGAGTGACCATAGCACCAAGACGAGCGACAGCGCTGCATGCACCCACTGCAGTTGCTCTCAACGCAGTCGGGTATACCTGTATTTAAATTTAACAATTTAGAATACATCATGTCACCACTCCGTTCTTTCCTGAGGGTGTCGGAAAGGCCGACAGAAGAAAATGGAAAGGCCGAAAACCTAGTTGCAAGAGAAGGAAATCTTTAAAGGAAACCCTGTGCGAACCCGCCTGGCCAGCGTGGCACAGTTGACTCGGACTACTTCTGAATGTAAACCGATTATAAAATCATCATCATCATTTCAGCCAAAAGACGTTTACTGCTGGACATAGGCGTCCCCCAAGGATTTCCACGAAGGCCTGTCCTGGACTGCCCGCATCTTTCGCTTTCCGGCGACCTTGACCAGGTCGTCGGTCCACCGTGTGGTACGCCTACCAGCACTGTGGTTTCCGGAACGCGATGGAGACTCGAGGAACTTTCTGCCCCATCGGGCATCAGTCGTGCGAGCTATGGGCCCTACCCATTGCCACTTAAGTTTGGTAATCCTGTGGGCTGTCGGTAGCTCTGGTTCAAGGTGATTACAAACATATAAAAAAAAAAACAAATTAAAAACAATTTAATTGGACAACTTAATGGTTTTTTATTAGTTATTTTTTAGTATGTTTTTATTTTTGTAGTCGCTTTACAGCCACAAGAAATCCAAGCCTGAAAATAGGCTCTTGATTTATGGTTTTAAGTCGGTTTACATTTTTTGTTGTAAAGTTTTTATATAAACATGTGTTCGGAGCATTCACAAATATGCAGTACAGAAAATAGGCTATACTATAATGATCTGATTGTTTTATTTATCATTTTACCAACAACTAGTAAGTCCAGAAATAATTAATGATAATGAATACAGAATGATTTTATTCCCTTATTTTAAGTTTTATAGCAATCCTCACTGGATTGCTATAAAACTTAATACACACTTAAATTGAACTCGGTTAAAAATGGGAAGCCTTATACGTAGTGAAAAATGCATCTTGGCCTAACCAAATTGTAATTATTGGTTGTCTCATTAAGTGGGAGACACAACACAGAGGAGACAGCAAATCTGTGTAAATACTGTACGTGTAACGTACAGTATTTACAGTTAAATCAAGTAAAACTGGTACCGTAAAGACCCCAATTAAATTGGTAATAAGTGGGAGGAGGGGGGGGGGGGGGTGTAGTTACTTACCTCAGGTGTATAGACATAGGCAGCTTGGAAGAGACCTGCGATGATACCTCTGGCCACAAATAACACGCACGTGAGAAAGGTACGGCTGCAAAAAAGTGTTGTTCAAACATACAACATATTTTACGGTATAGTCGACTTTAAATAAACACTTCTAAGGTTCCATTTTAATTAATTGTGCGATATTAACTGTCCGTGCGATGACGGATTTAGAATAAATACAGTGCCGACCCCATTCCATGCAGAGGGTGTCGTAAGAACCGACAAAAGAAAATGACAAGGCCGATAACCTAGCCGAAAGAGAAGGAAAATTTGACACGAAACCTTTTTTTTTTGTTCGCTCGGGGTAAAATCCTTTATGGACTATCCCCGTCGGCCACGGGGATGGCCGAGGGGGGGCGTGTGGGACTCTCCCCCAGAGTGGGGGCCTACCCACTAAACATCCCCAGAGTGCTCCAACTCACGTCCTGTTGCCGTATTGTGGGATCTGATGCAGAACCACACCGCCGCAGACGATAAAGCCAGACGAGTTGGTATGTCAGGCTAGGGGTCGCAGCGCCTATCCCCCCGATAGTTGCGACCGACCTTGCGAATTGCTCTTGAAATTTCGCTGTCGCGATGTAGGACTTTTTCGTGATTATCGCATTTGTAGGCGATATTTCTTGATGCAATTAGTTCAGATTTTTTGGGTAAATTGTGTAAAGTATGTAGCATGTGGTCGCTACAGATATTTGGTTAGAATTTTTAATACATTATGACTTACTTGGTATTGTAAATTAATACGCAGACACAAATCGCAAATATGACGAACTGCGTAGCCATAGTCTTCTTGCGGCCAAACTTTTCTATTATAAATATTGTTGCAAATATACCTGGAATAATATTAAAGGGGCTTTAAACCTTTAGTAAAATCGTACATAATATTTTGTTATATCATACGACTTGAATGCCCTTGACCGTAGGCTTGCGTGATGGGTACGCCAGAGTCTAAGATGGAGCAGACAATTCAAGGAAATGTCCTGTCGGGTACCGGCTCTCACATACACACGACGAAACACAGTAAAACTGCTTGGCGCCGGACTTACATGTGTGGGTGGTAGCTAACCGGGCGGACCATAAGATCCTTTCACCAAACGTGCTGGGTTTTGATGACTTTTACAACACGTGTTTTTTCCCAGCGTGCGGTGGAGATGTGTAATATTCGGCCCCGTCCTCACACGGGTAATAAACGGAATCAATTGCAGGGCAGGGAAATATGTTCTAATAATGTCACGATCTTGGCTAATTACAGGAAATCAGTTCATGACGGTTCTGAAAAGAACACGTTAAGAACCGTCAAATAATAATTTCCTGCAAAATATGTTCTTTCAACCCGTTACTTGAGACCTTTGTTATCTACTGAACCGATTTCGATAAAATATACCAATCGAATTAAAAAATCGAATCGGTTTACAAAAGACGTTACATAAATAAAGAAAAAATAATCATACATCTCTTCCACATAGGTTCTCAATTCGAACCTGCTCTTTTTGAAGACTTTTAAAGTTAGTCTAAGGGTCAATATAATGTACGCCTTTAATGGCTTAGTCATTACGCACTACCAATATAATATTTTTTAGTGTCATACACATATTTATATATCAAGTCTCAAGTGATAATGAAATGTTGCCATGACAGATAATTATCGAACTACCAAATATTTAAACTCACCTGTTAGGTATTAAATAGGAATATTTGTTCAGTTGTTTCTTTATTATATGTTGAAAAATGACTATTAAATATTGTGTGATCATTGTGGCAAGCCGAATTTAGAATAAAAAATGTGTTATATTAGGTACATACCAGGGAACTCCGCTAAAGTAGTCCATAATAGGTCCATGTAGTCTGTAGTCTGCAAAGGGCGACAGTCAGCTGCACACGCCTCTTCAAGGCCGCTTGGGTTCGTCTCAAACAGCTCTGTCGTCATTAACACGAGACCGTAGTAGCAGAAAGCGCATGACATCCTAAAATATATGTGCACGGTAAAAATCTGCAACCAACATAACCCTTCACTCAATCGGGCAAAAATCTACCAATCTGACAGTGGAAAGCCTACTGTGCTATTCAGACTTATTTTATTACTTCCTTATAGAAATATATATTTCTATGACTTTCATATCACATACTTGTAAAAAAATAATCATAAAAAAGCACGCACACAACGAAATTCGCTAATTCTATAGGTCATCGAGAAACTTCTTTTATTTATTTATCCAACACTTAATAGTGAATGTTTTCTTTAAAAAAGTTGGATACTAACAGTATTTTTTATAATAATTCGTTATAAATGACCGTATTTTGTCTTTATGGTCTTTATGGGCATTTTTGACAAAATCACCCTGTATGTAAAGGTGTTGGCACAATTTGACTGCTAACTTAGCACAATAGCAAGCACGGTTTTATAACGATACGATAAATACTATAAAACTTAAATCAAAAACATCAAAATACATACCAAATAAACCAGAGCAAGAGACTGGTGTTCCTCAAATGCGGTATCAGGAGGTGTTTCAACCTCCCTCTTTGGCCGATGCCAACAGAGTCATCACATACCAGTCGGCCTAAAAGCATTGGCCTACCATTGTCATGCGCTATCTGAAACAGGGATTTAAATTTAAGACTTAGGTTAAGGCTTTTTTAACCCCATTTTATTTAAATGTGTGTTACGAGGGGTTTTAAATAAATATACTCTGTAAAACATGACGGTCTTAAATATTTACTAAGTCATGTGATATCCAAATATCAATTGATATCAGCAAGACATTGCAATGAAGTTTCTTTAGAAGTTGTTTTAATATATGATATACATATTTGGAGACATTGATGACTTAGATTATTGTTACAGCTTAAATATAAAATAGCGAATTTTCTAAGAATTAACTATTTCTCCTAATACTTTACACCATAAACTAATACTGAATGACGATGACGAATATTACCTTCTCCAAGGTGGCTAAAGCTTTATCAGGGTCGCCACTTGCAACGTGATACCTAGCCGACTCGGGTAGCCACTGAAATATAAAATAAAGTTTTAGTTTTATACTAGGTGATTTATGGTATAATGAGAGAAGCTTGCTGAGGATCAGAAGCACTATTGTTTGGTAGTATTTTTGAACTAGGTTATTCACATTATTTCAATAGGACAACTATATTATATGATAATAGTGTCGTTGTCCCGAACGCTTAAAACTCAACCAGTGTATGCATCCATGATTACGGGGAAGCAGCCAATATTTTGGACAACATGTTTCATTGCAGGAAATTATGGCTTCACAGTTATGATCGTTTTATTTTATTTTATTAAAACTGCAAAGTGCACTGCAAAGTGTCTGAAACGTTGGGAATAAAATAAAAAAAAAGGATCATAACCGTGAAGCCATCATTTCCTGCAATGTGTAAAGATCGTGAATACCTAAGACATTATATTATTACTTGTATACTATATTACAACATGTTTCAGTTGCTTAATGCTACTCACAAAGCAGTGGTAACACGAAACTAGTTGGTTATATGTACTCGGTCATTGTAATGTGGTGTTAAAATAAAGGCAAGCCCACTCTGTGTACCTTCCGCCAGGTCTTCTCGGTTGGTGCCGCGTTCCGACCTGGTAGTATTTTATTTATTCGGAACAAGAACAATGGTACAGCTATAATTACGAAAAAATAACGTTAACTTAACAATTTACTTGCTGTACTATGCTGTAATTGTGGGTGCAATAATGTCCACTGATTTTTGTGTCCGTTGACGATTGTGAACGCCATAATTGGTTTATTCGCATTATGGTAAACCATATTTCTATTATATTATGTTCAGTAAAATAAAATTCGAACTTACCGGACATATTAGCGCGAACAGAAGAAGTGGTATGGTAGACAAAGCAAGCAGCCAGTGGACACCTAGCGTGGGCATTACTACCAGCGCTAAGGCAACTTCTAGACACGCCCCTAATGCCCAGAAACACTGAAATACATACAGGCTTTTTAAAATCCATTCGATTTAAAAATAAGACTAAAATTATTGACTGGCCATTTCTGCTCAAGTAGCTAATATTAAAATTTATGATACATATATAATAATAAAAAATATGTAAAACTATTAACTTACATCAAGAAGCACCACACACTTAGCTCTCTGCTTTGTGGGTAAAAATTCGGCATACAGTGTTACCCTAAAACGTAATTACAACATTTTTTAATTTACTTCATCAACATTAAATGTGTCAGGCCACTAATATCAAATTTCTGTGAGGCAACCTCCATGACAAATATTAGGCAGTACAAAGAAAACCTTTTTAATTACAGGACTGCTTTTAATTAACAGCTCACTTCAGAAAGCTATACAACCTGTGTATGTGAATCAGATCCAAACGATAAATTATCGAGGACTCCCCATACATTTTTACTGTGGAAATATATATGTACTAGCTGAAAGCTTCCCGAATAGTAATAAAATAAGGAGCTGGAACCAAAAAACAGCGCGCAAGCAAGTAAGGATTGATACAAAGATTTCTCCTGCAACTAGAAGCGCTTTAGTCATGACACCCGAATGATTTTAAAAAGGTTTCGTGATTACTTAACTTTAAAAAACATATTATTATGTTATATACGTGTGTAATAATAGCGGCAAGAGAGTTTTGAGAGAGAAAGGGATGCAGGAGCACACCTTTGACATAAGAATGACATTCTATACAATTGCACCAATCTAACAGATAAGCACTACCAACCATAACAAAAAAAGGTTACGTTCACACATTGTGAACACATATTTTATATAATAATGAAACTACTTACGATTGTGGTACACATCCAATAGCAAATCCAACCAATCCTCTTAAGAACAGTAACCAGAGAAAGTTTGGTGCTATTGAGCTCAATAAACCATAGTAGAATAGTAAAACTCCACACATGCTGAGCGCCTGTCAAATAAAAACTTATGGTTGAAATTTGTTCACGCCATAAAATATACTGATATCTTAACAAAAACTTCTTTAAAATTACAATAAAATCTATATTTAGTTAGACTTATATTATAAAGAGGAAAGATTTGTATCTTTGTAACGATTAAACTCAAAAACAACTAGACCAATTTCAAAAATTCTTTCACTCTTATGAAGCAACATTATCCCTGGATGACATAGCCAATATGCAAAGCCCACGTATGTGAAACCGCGAGCAATAGCCAGTATATTATATTTATATGCTAATTTAAATCAAATTACATAATTCTTAAATTGTCATATGAATTTGTCATTTGTTGAATTCTCATTTAGCTGTCACTTATTACAAACAATAAAAATAATATAATAAAATAGCTAAGAATTACAGTCCTCGCCAATCTTTATAGCCGCTCTAAGTGTAGCCGCATTACGCTGCGCACAACACAACATCAGCGGGACGTACTTGGGGCGGCAAGGCACACCTACGCGCGCCGTTTTTCAGCCGCAAGCGTTCACACCACCCGCGTGTTAGTGTGAGTGAGTAAGCTACGTTCGTATTGGTTATAAAATGTACGATGCGCAAGTTCGTACCCATGGCTATATTCAGAGCGGTCATAAAGATTGGCGAGGATTGTACTAATAAATATCTGAAATCGATGCCGTAAGCATATAGGTATATGTGTCAATTTAAGATGGCACTTCAAATGGTTGTTAATTTTATATGTTTTAAACATTAACTGACTATAACTTTTGCTTACAGTTTTTCTTCCATAACGATCACTGATGTTACCCCAGAAAGTGGAGCTCAACATCATCCCCATGAATACAATTGTGGTAGTCAAAGCCTGCTGATATCTGAAAAAAATGTAAAACAACTTCAGAAACAGTACTAAGTCAGTGCCTTAGGTATGTAATTAAGGTGGCTCGAATTAGCCATTTTGCAGGCAGTTTACAGTTTATAATTAAAACGGGTTATTATTTTTATGTTTACCTACAGCATATAAATCCGAACCAAAAATTTGTAAGCAGTCAAAGATTACCCAAATTTATCTTCCGAGAAATGCTTTGATATATTAGTTTCAAGTTTTATAGCAAAGTACAGAACTAATTTCGAAAAAAATCTCGATTTTTTTTCTTCAAATCACTTTATAAATGGCGGAGTTATGTTTACATACAATCTAATAAAATCAATAACACAGTAGTAAAGTACATTTACCTAAGACACAGACAGCACAAGTCTTTGTTCAGAAATAATGAAGACTAACATTTATTTCCTCATAGAATTACCATTAAAACTACACTAACTTAAATATGATAGTCTAATATTGAAAATGTTACCATATTCACAATATGCAACGTTGCCAACCCCTTCCAAGCTGGGGGTGTTAAAAAGGCCAGTAAAGAGGATGCAAGAGGCCGACCACGTAGCCTACACCAACGAATGGGCTGGCCGCCATACTCTGCAAGGTTGAGGTCCTTCCCCAGGAGGATAGCTCCATTGAGCAGGTGGTAACATTATTGAAAGGTCTAAAATCTTTCTCCAATAACTAGTTTAAACATCAACCAGGCTCTTACTTGGTAATGTTCCATTCACAATGCAGAGCTGGTGATAAAATACTGAGAATAGTCATTTCCATTGAGTCTGCCATCCAACATAGGCCCGTGAATAGAGACAACTTAACTTGAAACCAACCAAAGCCAAGAGCATTCACTGCTTGTGTCACTGTGAATGTGTCTGAAATGTAATTAAGATTATATGAGACTAACTAAACTCTTTGCTAAAGGTTATCACATGATCAAATGCATAGTTTACGATTCTATTAAGTACATACACATTCATTTTGTAAACATTCATTTATATATACAGGATGTCCCAAAAATAGCACGCAACAGCGACACTGAAAGTAGGCTAGCCTAGATCTATTCCACAAAAAAAATGGCTGAAGAAAAGTCTCAAGGATTTCGAGATATTATAACTTTTAGATTTTTTTTAACATTATCCGATGAACATGGTGTCCCAAAAATGGCACGCAACAGCGACACTGGAAGTAGGCTAGCCCTAAGTCCATTCCACAAAAAAATGGCTGAAGAAAAGTCTCATGGATTTCGAAATATTAGAAGTTTTAGAATTATCCGATTTCTTTTAATTACGCCTTTTTTCTATCTATGTAACAAAATCTTCACAAATACCTACTTAATGTTTATTTGTTTTATTATTATTTTTTATTTCAGCCTAATCTTTTTTTGTGGCAGACACTGTGGTGTGGTATTTTTGGAACACCCTGTATATGAAATAAAAGACAACAAGTGTTTCAAATAGTCAAATAATTCTAGAATTCTGTTCTTTATCAAAACATTATACAAAAATTTAATGATTAAATTAATGACAAAAACAAAATACATAATATGTTATTCAACCCATCATTTGTTTTTTTCATAGGGTTAAGTACATTGATCATCATGATTGGTGTTTAATATACCTAAATTAACTGTGAAAAGTAATATTCAGAATCTGTTTTTAAATTACAGATTTATGCTATAACATATACAGAAAACTATTATTAAAATTTAAGATAAAAGTTGTAAAATTAGTGGTTTCATTTTTTATTGTAAAAATGTATTATTCTTAAAAAAATATCGATTAAAATATTTTATTACTATGCAATAGTATAAAATATATCATTTTTATTAATGAACTAGCTGACCCGACAGACGTTGTCCTGTCTGAACTATGAATATTGAATTCGAATTGGAATAATTATTAATAAATTAATATACTGCCTTTTCTTATCGATTCCAATCCCTTATTTAATGTAATTAAAAAAGAAAAGAAGTAATTATGCCAAAAATAGCGAATCATCGGGACGAATGTCAAATGTTTGACAGGTAACAGTTTGTATGGGAAAATAAAATTGTTGTTTTTATTATTTTACTTACAATATCAATCTTTTCTCTAGACTCTTAAACCTTCCCTGGACTCACACGAAATATTTCAAGACCAAAATTAGCCAAATCGCTCCAGCCGTTTTCGAGTTTTAGCGAGACTAACGAACAGCTATTCATTTTTATATATAGAGATGTCAAACAAACTTTTACTTTAATGCCATTTTAATGATTGACACATGATTCATTTATTGCAGTTATAATGTTTTATGTTAATCCTAACATTATTGACAGATCAAATGAAACACATAATCCTCCCAAGAATTGTTTGATTGCAAGGGAAGCCATGGACAGGGTGTGATGGAGGCAAATTATCTACTCCAAATGTAACGCATTCACTGATGACTGCAATCCTCAGTCATCAGTCATGAGGGACCAACTAGAGAGAGATAAAGTTTTAATATTATCAAACCATCAGGTACTACAGATACAGATGCCATTTCAATTTCCTGTGGTGGAGGAATGGCAGGTGCCATTGTCCTGTGAGCCACATTGCTGTCATCTAAGTCTTGATACCCTTTAGAGCGTCCCATGTTGTTTTACCTTAAAATATTATTAGATTTGAAATTGAATGAAGCCACCTATTTTAAGGCAATTTAGTTTAATTTTATGAATATTCAGGCTTACTTAAGATCACAGATTTTTTAATGTTTTATTTCAATAGTTGCAAATATTATACAAGGACACTAATACATTGAATGAAAGTTAACATGTCAAGTTGAAAAAGTGTATGGGAATGAAAACAACATCAAAAAGATTTTCCTTACCTATTATAATTTTCAAAAGAACGTCTAAACTTCTTAAAATTAGTACAATCTTCTGACGTGGACTTGGAACTAGAGCAAATAGCGGTGTTTATAAAATGCATACGTATTTACTGTTTCTTGAGTCAAAACAAGCGTCACACCCGTTATATCATTAAATAAGGGCCCGTTAACAGTTACAAAATAAATTAATATCATAATAAATAAGCGAAAATAGTAAGTAACTTTCTTTCCGTCTTTCCGAATTCCGATCCGATTCTGTTTGTTTTGTTTGACTATTTTCCTTCAGTCAGTTCACTGACGCTGAACAGAGTTCAGTCGGACTGACTGAACCAGTCTTTATTTAAATGTTTATGTATACCTGTTTCTTTTTTCTAACTAACATTTCAATGTGACAGACAAAGAAAGAGATACACCATCAAACTTCAACTTGTATACCCTGTACAAGATAGCATGATCGATTTGACAGATGTCAATTTTTCTGATCGACTTATAGGTATAATTCCGAACTACGTCGCGGTATTGGGGAACAGTAGTGCCGCGGTAGTACTTCTGCATGCAGCGTAGTTCGGAATCATACCTTTACTTTGCAATGACGTGACGAATAGTAGTCCAAAAAATAACATTTTAAAATACTTGTAACTGTGACGAGATGGTGTGGCTGTATTATGTGTGAAATTCTTTATCACTTTTTCTTCACTTTTTAAGATATAATATATTATATATTCGAATAAAACACATTTTCATTTTGTAATGAATTTCGTTGGCTTTCGCACATTGAAATTTAACACTTTTTATTATTTATTTTTTATTATTTTCTTCTTTTTTTGTTTACTTTCATGGTCTGAACCACCTATTTAAATTTGGCGGGAGGTCTAAAAATAACCCTGTAATGTTAACTAAGAACTTATTATGAATATTGACCCACCATCGCTTATCTACCCAATATTTTATATGTCTAGTGCAATAAATATCAATTTTTCTGATCGACACATAGGTATGATTCCGAACTATGTTGCACGCAGCAGTACTGCCGCAACAGTGCTGTCGCAGCACTACTGGTCCCCATACAATATTTTTAAAAGCTTATTTGATATTACATTTCGAGCTAGGCAGCAATGTAGCGGTTGTATAGGGACCAGCAGTGCCGCGGCAGCACTGCTGCACGTGCAGCGTAGTTCGGAATCATACTTATAAGTCGATCAGAAAAATTGACATCTGTCAAATCAAGCTATAGTGAACAGACAGGGTCTACCTAACCTATTAGGATTTTGATCTAAATGTGATGTTGTCATATTTACTGCAATACTAGGAGAAAATGTAAAAAAAATATACAACTGATGAGATTTAATTTCTTGCTAGAAATCAAACGTAGTAGTTTTTTGTTTTTGACGTGAGGACTGATGATTAAGATCTTTGTTAAACTTAAAACTTTGTAATACAGGCATTCAAACGTGAAAAAACACCACTTTTTAGAGTAAAAATATCATAAGCGTGACAAAGGTTATCTACCTACAATAAAAAGGAGAAATGTATTTTATCCAAAGTAACAAATAAATTTGACAATTATTTTGCATTATATAATATGTAGGTAAGCTAACTAACTAACAAATATTTAAATGTTTTCCGGAGGTTCTGTTACTTTTCTTTTGGTGGTATCTTAGCTTTTTTTCCCGGTTTCTTTGTGTGTTCTTTCTCCTTTTCACTCCTGCCTCTTTTCATCATGAATTCCTCAGGGATTGGCATTTGACCACGATTATCAACTCCAGGGCCCGGTTTTAGTTTCATTCGGTGATCGTGTCTATGGACTGACTCAGATGGCAAAAAACGAACTGCACCGTTATGAAAATGGAGATCGCTGCAAGTAATTAAGAAAAATATAACTTATGATTTGATATAAGTTTAAGATGTTAAGTTACGTTGAATCTCATCACACTTATTCTGCAAGCTATGAACGTTCAATAAACAAACGTTTATGCGGTAGAAATAACCGTTTTTATACGTTTACTAGTTGACCCGGCTAACTTCGTACCTCCTCAGAATAAATAAATAAAAAATATATATTTTCTCACCTTTTAAACCTTCCCTGGACTTCCACGAACAATTCAAGACCAAAAGTAGCACAATCGGTCCAGCCGCTCTCGAGTTTTAGCGAGACCAACGAACAGCAATTCATTTTTATTTCATAGTTATAAATATAACTAGCGACCCGCCCCGGCTTCGCACGGGTACAATTATGACATATAAACCTTCCTCTTGAATAACTCTATCTATTAAAAAAACCGCTTCTAAATGCGTTGCGTAGTTTTGAAGATTTATGCATACATAGGGACGGACAAACGACAGCGACTTTGTTTTAAAATATGTAGTGATAGTGATAGTGAAGATAAGATAGTATAGAAGATAGATAGACAACTTTCATCTAGCTAGGCTCTACCACCGTGAAGACAATTGCTTTAAAATGACCGAACGTCGGGAATTAAGTACTTTATTAAACAACGAATAACTTATTTTTATGTACGGAAATCTTTCATATCCAGCAATACACTGCCTCGTTGGTCTAGTGGTTCGATGTGCCGTCTTTGGATCAACGGGTCCCTGGTTCGATTCCGGGGTCGGGCAAGTGTCTTTGTCTAAACCAGAGGCACTGGCTCGGAGTCTGGGTGTCATTTCTATCTATATTATGTATGTATTTACAAAAGAAAAAAAATGTATATAAGTAGTTTATCATCCATCTCGTTACCATAACACAAGCATTAAGTTGCTTAGCTTGGGACGAGATGGCGTTGTGTGAAATGTCCATTTTATAAATATAAAAATAAAAAAAAACTTTTTTGTACTAATAAGTAGATAATATGTAACACTTATTGAGTATTTTTTTAGTTGTTGTTTCCAGCACGTGCGTGCTTAACTCAAAGTCAAATCATTTATTTGGTGTAGGATAGGTTATGATAGAGGTGTAGGATACTTAAGAGACACTAGGAAAAAGACATATACATATGGGACAATGGGCCCTTCTCAGCTACATGCCAAGGAGGGTTTGGTGCTAGTTTTTTGACTGACATGACCCACTGCTGACTCGGGCCTCATCCCATAACACGGGTTGGCACAGTTGGCAGAGTTTTGTTACAAGTTTTCCCTCGCTTGCGGCTAGGTTCTTGGCCTTGTCATTTCCTTTTCTCGGCTTTTACGACACCCTCAGGATGGAATGGGGTGGTGACACCATGTTTTCGAAATCTGTCACCACATGGACAGCCTGTGAAATTACGGACGCCCGGCAGACCGGACACCGATTAACGACATTTCTGATTAGGTAATGGGCCTTAAACTTGCTATTTTCATTGAAGTGCCAATCGGACACGGTGCAATTGGTAGCACTCCAATTCATCGAGGGAAGTAAGCCTAATGTGCCACACTGGCAAGACGGGTTGGCACAGGGTTTGTATCAAGTTTTCCTTCTCTTGAGACTAGGTGATCTGCCTCTTGCGTTATTTTAGTCGCCTCTTACGACACCCAAAAGATGGTATGGGATGGTAACATTGTGTATTCTAAATCAGTCACCACACAGACAAACGGTATGTACAGTCCTCGCCAATCTTTATGGCCGCTCTGAATGTAGCGGTCGGTACGAACTTGCGCATCGTATATTTCATAACCAATACGAACGTTGCACACTCATACTAACGCGCGGTAGGCGAGGACGCTTGCGGGTGGAAGACGGCGTGCCCGGGCGTGACTTGCCTCCACGCCCTGCGTACGTCCTGCTGATACCTGATTTTGTGTTCTGTGCAGCGTAATGCGGCTAGGTTCGGAGCGGCCATAAAGTTTGGCGTGGACTTGTATATAGTAAAGGTTAAATAAAGTATACCCTTTTTCAGGAAACTGGAAAGGCTCAAATACTCTGCCTTCAATTTGCCGCTTGTATTCTTTCCAGCGGCATTGCAGGAGTGTGTTGCTTTCAAGGGAATAATGACGCGTCAGGACATGATTGTATAGGCCTTCCTCGAAAACTGGGAGCGTTCGGAAGTTGCTTCCGATATCCTTGGCTATCTCTGTGTAATACGCATATGATATAAGTTTAGCGGCACATTCTATGTTATTTTTAGTACAGATCGTTTATTAACATATTAAGTACCTATGACAGATACAAATTTTCAATATCATATTAAATTGTTGCCGCTGTTAGCAGTATAGTTCTAGTTTCTAGTTTTGTAGTAACTAGTACTACAAAACTAGAACTAGTCAATTGAAATTCACAACTAGCGTCTATACCAATAAAAAATAGTGAAACTAAAATTGCTCTTAACTTTTGGTAACCTTATATAGGCACTGCAGATAAACCAGGGGCGACGTATGCGCTCTTTCATAGTCGAAAAAAAAATAGGTATGCTCTCATTAAGACCATCCATAAATTATAAAGGGACTCGTCAGTAGCGACATTAATAAAATGATTTGTTCAACTGTGGTACGAATATTGCGAATCTAAGCCATTAGCCGCGTACTGACTGAGCGAGCAGCCTCGTGAGGCAAATCCTCGGTCTTTCAGGACGTGACTCGCCCGAGGCAAACGCACGCGCTGCCACGCCCGAGCGTGCCTCGGCCCGAGCCGAGCGTTGTCGGTTTGTGTCCATGCTCAAAGGTGCGTCGGTAGGTTTGCCGCTCGAACTCAAGACAGTTGTGTTTTGCTTCGCTTGTTTAGCGAACACGGAATAATGGATAATGATAGATAGAAGATAAAAAACAATTTAAAGGCGAATATAGACTACTATGGGACGCGCAATGTCCTGAATATACAAACAGAGGACTGGAAGAAGGTACGTGGAGAAACATAAACCGAGAAATGAACATTCTAATTACTAACTTAACAAAAATATGGAGTCTTTGTTAGGATCATATAATAGGAGCAGAACTAAATATGCGCTACGCTCGTATCCTCTGTACGAGATGTGAGTAACTGAACGTTCGAATCATTCCACTCTGGCTCAGCCTCGCGAGGCTGCTCGCTCAGTCAGTACGCGGCTATTGAAAATTCATTAGAGATGAGATGCCATGAAGAAAACTACTGCTACCTTTCAGCCCATAAATGTCCCGATGCTTAGTCGGGCCTCCTCTAACTGCATGGAGGTTAATTAGCCTTACGACATCCTCAGCATGGAATGGGGTGCTGACACTGTGTATTCTAAATCCATAACCACAAGAATTACACGAAAGCATGAAGAAAACATCTTTGTTTATGACTGGTTCCCCAAGTATTAATTGGTTTGAACCAATAAAAAAAAGTACAGCATGAATTATTCACACAAAATCTACTCTTTGTATCGTGAATAAAGTGCCTACTATTAATACTATATTAGAATCATGTTTCCGTAGATAGAGTTATCACATTGATGTAATAAATATAATGATCGATATGTTTTATCAAATTCATTGCACATAATAGATTTGATAATAGGTGGGTAAGTACATGGGAATACTGACGTTCATTTAACACAAAGTCTGGCGAAGTTCTTTTTATATGTTTGCATGCAGCATAAATATCTGCTTTTGGATCCTTTGGGGCCATTGAAAATAGGTATCACATGGATGTTTAAAGATAAAACTGATCAACTATTTGCGTCTCGCGCAAAATATTTAATGCATAAATTAATCAAAGAGAATAGAAAATGTTGACGTGACATATTGTTAATTATGAAGGTATTCTTTCATTTTCTTATTCATTATGGTACTTCCCATATTTAATTATTGCATCAAATATAATTTTGTAATAATTTTATAAATTTTATGGAATTAACATAAACTTTTATTGATTAATACAATTAAGTTGTTACGAAAATTCTACTAGTATCGCCAGTGCATTGTCAATGGATACATAATAATAATATTATTCCACAATACCTTATGGTAGTTTTAACTTCTAGCTATTACTGCTTGGATTGCATGGATAATAATTCGTTAGAACCTTTTTCTGCTAACAGGTGCTGCTGCTATCACTTCTAACGAATGCGATTTACAAATGGAAGATATAGGTTTTTCTTTTTTCTGTTTTTTTAAGACCCGGCAAACTAAAATATCAATAAATTAAAAAAAAACTTATTTTCCTACCTTTATACCTTCCGTGAACTTCCACGAACATTTCAAGACTAAAATTAGCCAAATCGGTCCAGCCGTTCTCGAGTTTTAGCGAGACTAACGAACAGCAATTCATTTTTATTTAAAGTAGATTAGATTTCCCATGGTCCACGAATACTGGTGGTCCACTTATATCGCGGGGGCAGTCACTTTTTGAAATATAATATTTGTAGGACAGCGTATTTAAAAGGCTCTTTTGTATATTTTTACATTGTTAAAATATTTAGGCAGTGAAATATCTCGAGTCTCGAAAATATTTTCTATAAACTATAAGCTTATAATTTATGGAAAATATTGTTTTGCATTTTATAGCTTCAATCTTTGTTTTTAAAAATGGGCTCCGTACTACGGCAGCTACCATATTATCGATCGATAACCTCCCCCAGGATTTCTAGAAAGGCTGGTCTTTAGCCATCCGTAGGCATCAGCTTTTAGCTACTTTAACCAGGTCGTTGGTCCACCGAGTGGGAGGCTAGTGAGCTTTTCGGGGCATGTTCGCTTATCGACAAGATACACCACCTGCAACCTGTCCTGCGAACTATCTGTCTCACTGCCACAAAAGCTTTGTAATCCAATGGTTTATTTGCTCATTTCGATTGCGCAGTGAAACTCCGACCATAGCTCGATTGCATAGAGAGCGACCACATTTCATACGAGTATATTGACATCGATCGAGGGCTTTTGTTTTTAGACACTGCGGTACTGCTGTGTGTAGGATTTTAAATATTATTCATTTTTATTTTTAACGCTGTAATTTTGCTACTGAATTCTAATAAGTTTTACATTGAACATTTTGTAGATTGGTTTTATGGGGTTTTCATCTAGGAAACTATGCTCGATAGAATAAGTAATATGGCATTAAGCCTGGAATTGTGTAATTTTGTGTGTCGGAATGCAGTAGAGATTTAAGATGTTCTGATTTTTTACATTATATTGATTTATTAAAATGATTTTTAAACACTTTGCATGATGGCCTGCTATATTAAGTACCTATTTGAGGAATAAAAATATTTCATTTCGTCTCTAGTTTTCATTACTTGAATGAGCAACATCCAGGATCTGAATAGAACATGAGTAGGCGGGATAAAAGGTCATAGTTCAAGCGTGCTTGCCGTGGGAGAGTAAATGTAGGTATTTTGAAAACAGGCAGGAAATTTCCATCCTATATTTTGTATTAGAACTTTCTAGAACTTATAATCACTATACCTCTACTACTCGTAGATAAGTAACTAGATATAGTTAACTGAACCTATATTGGGATCAACTATAAAAATATTTAGAAAAAAATGTGACGGTGAATGTTTTGTTGGTCGCTTACTGTAGGACGCAAAGGTTACATTATTTATTGCAAAGCACTATTTAATAATCTAGTATCAAAATGCTGCCAGTTCAGAGTGATGCTCTACAGAGAAGGCCCGGCGAGGGACCCTGTAGTTTATTTTTAGATTAACATTATCTTGGTTAAGGCTACAGAAGTGTACGCCACTCAGAATAATCCTATAGAATCCAATATTGCGTCGTACACGATGATGAATTAGGTCAAGGTATTTCAACCACATAGCTGCTCTCTGCGCATGACAATTTTTCGTCTTAATAGTTACCCTTAAACTCCTATTTTAAATTCAATCGCTTTTTAATAGGTAGGAGGTAATTCTGTGGAGAATTGTTTAAAGAGTGAAATTCTTGCGTGGGTGGAGAAAAGTAGTGAGATTTCATCGGGACCCTAGTATAAATCATTCGCGACTTTAAATACCAAATTAAATATTATTACCAGAACAGGTAAAAAAGTCCTTAACAAAAAGCATGACTGTCATGATAGTTTGTATCTCTTTTAGACAATTCCTCACGTTTAGTCGCAACAGTTGACATTTGCTTTAACTTTTTTCTCATCTGTCACCTGCAATGTATCTCGTAACATTAATTATTATACCTATTAATTGAGATACTGTCTTTTTAAATTGTTAATATTCTAATTATGAGTTTCTTTAAACAAAACAAAAAGCATTTATAGCGAAATCTGTTTTCTAGTCTTGGATAAATGTCAAATTTCTTGAGTGTTATGAATTGCCGGTAGAGAAGGTTGGTTAAAACTGGAGGGAAAGCTCTATATCAAAACCCTGTGCCAACCAGCTAGCGCGGCACAGTAGGCTAGTTGCCCTCCATTTAATTGCAGGGTCAGTAGTAGTAAGGTTGGTTAAATAAGTAAACGGTGTTTATTTTGATGCAATGATTTTTTATTTTTATTGATACATCTTTAGGTATAACAGCTAGGGTTTGGATTTTTATCCATAGGTACATTTTAGTTACAAGTAGGCCATAATTAAAAAAATACCTATATTAAAATACAGTAATGCCTATACAAAATACAAATACGTAGTTTGCCGTTTATCTACTGAAAGTCAGTATTCTGAGCAAAAACTTTACAAAAATGTTTCTAAATACCTGTATGGACAGTTGACTTTAAGAAATTAGTTTACCTATCTATTAATTACAATATAGCTTCTGCAGATTAACTAAATGTGGGGAAAAATTCACTGACTGTTTTTGAAGAACCTTAAAAGTAATATTTACTTACGAAATTTAACATCAACTAGTAATACTTTACAGGTCATTATTAAATTACAATATTACTTATTTAATGAAAGAATTGGAACATTAAGTGAAGGAAATGAATGAAATTTCTTAACAGATATGTACTTTTGAAAGATAATTACTAACACGACCTTAAAAGTGATGATTTTACAAAATAGAACAACAACCCGAAAAACCTTTTTACAAAATGGACTTGCGAGCTTTATAAGAAAATGGCGGATAGGTTAGAAAAGTCAGTAACATTTTTATTAGGATTCTTTCGGTCTCTTAGACCTATTGTGTATTAAAAAAGTTAGTTAAGAAGCAATAAAGCTAAAATATCACGTATTCCTCTGCTATCTGAGAGAATCTCAACCCTTACAGATTAAAATATGTATACTTTGTAGTTTTTTGCTTTGCAAAAAGTTCTTTTCTTTATGGTATTGTCTGCTTAGACCGCTTTAATTTAAACTTAAAGTGAATTAGCACCTGAGTAAGTTACCTCATAATGTGTTTGACCAGCTTTTTTATGCAAAAATCTGTATACATGGAAATTTAAATTTAATTCGCCAATATTAATACCAGTTATGCAAAAAAGTTGATTTTAATAAGCGATAGACGGTGAAATCGCGTAGTTTATACAAAACTAAAAACGTTCTTCAAATAGTTGATGCTTTTCCTATCTAAAAATTTTAGTCTTAGACGATCAATACCTACAAATATTTACAAATCGCACGCATTGTGCGATGTAATAGCTGCCAACCGAAGGGAGCATCGTCACTAATAATACCTACTACCATGCATTATTCAGTCAATAACCCATTTCGTCCATGGAGAATATAGACGATTTTTGTACCATCATTTACACACGGAATCACACGCCTTTTAGGAATTACCGATAATTATGGCCCAAAAAAGACTTTCGGGAAAAAATCTTAATTAGTACCACATAAGTTAACATTGACACAAAGTGACTTATTCAAACTGGATGATAAAATAGATGTTTCTATTATAATGAGTGAAGATTTTTTTTGGAGTTTTGATTGCCCAGTTTAAGCCATTTCGTCATGTTGCGTTGCGTACCTATTTACTTTACATTACTCAGTCTCATATTTGTTGGCGAAAATTAAACGTCACGTGTTTAAGTAGCAATGCGATGTTTTAGGCCTCGAAGTTCCAACACCAGGTCAGAGTCGCCAGCGACGAAGCGTTTTTCGATTCTTCGTACATTTTTGGATTCCTGTTGAATAAAATTACATTGTTAGTCCAGAGTTACCGAAGATTGCATTTATTCATGTTTAGTAAAACATTTGATAGATGACTCGCATAGTAAGCGATCTTTCAGATGGCATTAACGCGCGTACCCGGCCCCCAAATGACCCGACCTCCGGCCCACTGTGTCACCCGCCACCCTGACCCGGCCGAGCTATTTTTAGACTTTGATATTACCAAAGAGGCTTCTAAATTAGACTATAAAATTTCCTTTGGTGCAATGCAAGAAACTTACATGTGACTTTGGTTTCAGCTGTTTCTCGGCAAAGTAATGTGCAATGGTATCGTATAACGCGCGGTCACTTTTGATTTTCTGGGCCTGTTTTTCGTGAGAGTAGGAAACTTTGGCTGGTCGAGGCATCACCACTTCTTTGTCACCAGCTCTAGGCGTGACAGTTGTGTAGGAAGGTGTCGCAGTAGTTGGGCTTCTCTTGTTTCCGTTCCAGTTGATGAAACCGTCATCTGCCACATAGTCATCCTCTTCGATCCTGGGGCCCGTCTTGGGGACATGATAGAGAGGTTTCCCCGCTAACGCTTTTAACTCGCGCACGTCCTCGTCCTCGGTGTCTCGCTCCTCGTAATCAACAGGCGGAAAGGCTGCGCGGGCATTCTCACGCCGCCTCTGTGCGTCTTGTGCCATCTGCGTAAGGATCAAGTTGTCAAGGAAGGCTGCACTGACGTCATCAACATCGTTTGCTTGCCAGCGGGGTGTGGTGTCACTCTCGAACCAAGTTTCCTGGCCGATTGGCAATGCGGCTAGTCTCTCCTCTTGTCTGTTGGGCGCTTCGTTTTCCGTAAAGTGACCGTAGGGTTCGTATAAATAAGGGTACGGAACTTGACCGTGCATTTCAGGTACACTGATTGCCGGGGCGTCGTAGTAGTATTGCACTTTTGGAGCATAATAGTATTCATCGTCTGGATAGTCTCGAGGAGCCTGGGGGTAGACAGGCCAGCTTTGCATCGGGTACGCCTTCGCTTGCGCTACTAAGTAGCCAAGTAAGACTGATAAGAACCTGAAAATAAAGGAAATAATGTAAACCTAATTTAAAACTTAGTAACTTGTTCGGACGTTTAACGGAGACACAAAAAAAAGTTGTATGTCACAAACTCTTGAATACCTCAAATTATTATTCAAAACGATTGAACCGATTATATTGTTTGTTTGAATTAAAAGTGAGCTTACCTTAAGTTCGAGGGATGCATGTTGCACATAATTCACTGTTCGATGCGTGCTTCACAGTGCTCGGAACACGACTACACGTAGGAGGGGAGGGCTGAAGCCTTTATAAGCAGGTCGCCCACGCGCCCGCCCACACGTTCTCAATGAAACATCACCCCCTGCGTACACCCACCACCGTTCACCCACCGACTCCCCTCCCAGCTACCCTCAACCCGCGCCATTCTGCTATCGATCGCGCCCACAGATTATTCATCTTACTAAACTATGACACTGCTTTTTCAGTACTCTGCAAATCTTATCAAGTGTCTGTTTCATAATCTTCGATAACATTCTTGCTGTAGTAAACTTTAAACATTGAACGCAGACCAATTAATGAGGGATTTTCCAACCAATGGAACATGCGATATTTTTTGGTGCTGAAACCTCAGAGGGGGTACCGGTGTTTAAATTTAGAACATCTATTTATCAGTATGTTCAGGATCTTCAAAATGGTGTCAGTACTTAGGTAGATATGAAGTCTATTCGTTTAAACAAGTCTGTGCTATTTAGTTTTGTTTTAGATATAGGAAATAGAATAATATTATGACGAATATAATCAACTAGGATGTTTTCAAATTTATAATTTGTTAAGCTACAATTATGGACCTCTATAACATTCTCTGACTATCTTAAAGGTGTAGTAAGAGGTGACTAAAATAATGTATGAGGCTGATCACCTAGGTACAAGAGAAGGAAATCTTAAAAAATCTCTGTACCAATTCGTAGAACAGTAGGCTAATTTCGCTTCATGAATTTGGAGGCGAGCCGGCTCAGTAGGGCGTCAATTATGGGTTGAAATGACGATACAGACAGTTCTTATAAAGAATTGATGTGGCTCTGAAATGAAATTGTGCCAGTTGCCATGTCTTTGTGAAGGTAAGGAATATTACATGAAAATAATGTAAAATTCATTGCTTTTAATACTGAATGAAGTGGTACAGGGAAAAGGCATTTGACGTTTCCATGAAAATTACAATATTGAATGGGCACGTCACAGTTCGTAGAAACTTTTATGATATCATACTTACCCGGCATTTAATCGAGCCTTTTCAGGAAAATATAGGCAAGCGCCATAGTTGTAAAAAATATTTGTTGTATCTAGTCGTCCGATAAATTGGACGAATAATATTATCTTTATTCGTCCGGTGATTAGTCATAATATTTAGTCATCCGGTTACCGATTTTATTTTTACCAGCGTATTAAAAAGAAACATTTTCATTTGCGATATATGTGCAAAAGGATACTGCTGTTTAACCAAACGATTACAAGATTGTTTTTTATAGCATGTCGCGGGTTCGATCCCCGCACGGAAGAAATATTTGTACGACCTACAAGTATTTGTTCCGGGTCTGGGTGTTTTCTATCTATAATATGTAAGTATTTACAAAAAAAAATGTATATAAGTAGTTTATCATCCATCTCGTTACCATAACACAAGCATTAAGTTGCTTAGCTTGGGTCGAGATGGCGTTGTGTGAAATGTCCAAGGATATTTATTTATTACCTTAAAGAATAATAATTGAAAAGGCGAAATCGTTAGGACCTGGGCAGCATAGATGCGTTCCACTTGTATGGGTTAGGGTAGGTTCATATTTTTATAGATAGATCGTATGGCGCGAAAACACCAAAATTTTAAAAACGGCATTTTTTTTTATTGGATGTATTATAAAAATATAAAGTTTTTACCCGGTATCGGTAAACGGATGACTAAATATTATGTATTTAGCAGGTCACTGGAAGAATAAAAATATATTATTCGTCCGAGTATTGGACGACTAGCAACACGATTACTATACTGTATATTATCCAGCCCATAAATGACCCACTGATGGGCCAACAATTCAATATTTTAAGTGTTTTTGTAGTATAATATTACATTAGTTTTTATATGAATAATAAAAAATGGCAAAATTACAGAAGCACAACAAGACCGATTGTTAATTTGTAAGAAAAGCCAAATAGTAAAAAAGTCAATTGTCGAAAACGTTGTTCTTTCGGATAATGTTCGCAATGTTACTGACTAGCTTTCTGTGATATCATTTTCATTCAACTAGTTTCCACTTTAATGGTTTACGTTCAATCAATTACTGCGTGCGATGGGGCATTCAGAGTATGTAGGAGCACAATCCCATTATTCCCTGAGTGTGGGCCTAGTAAAGTAAATGACAAAGGAAACTTGACACCGTACACTGTGCAAACCACCAAATTCCCACTATATAATTGGCGGAGGTCAGACTCAACAGTGGGTCAACCATAGTTACTTGCTCTGAGTCTGGAAGTCATTAGTGTTCGTAAATTGTTATGTTTGATACACAGCGCAGCAAATCGCACCAAAATAGAAAAATTAAAACTTATAAACAAAAAATGAAAAGCAATCAAATTTTTGATTACTTTTCGCTATTAGCTATTAGTGCTTAGAAGCTTAGAAGTCGGTCTTCATTTCTTTCTTAAACAGTTATTATTTTTTCTAGTTTATTGCAAGCTTGATTCAAATAACAAAATCGTCGAAATAATAAAATTCTTTGTTAATAATGTATTTTAATTAAGTTTTCTTCCTAACTACTGAACCGATTCGGATAAAATTTATATGGGATACCAATCGTATAAAAAGTTAATTCTAATCGGTTTACAAATAGCGGTGATATGCGGTAACAAATATAAAAAAAGAGACCAATGAGAGAAGAAGAACCGAAAAAACCTTTTTGAAGACACAGTACTAACATCAGTAGCTTAATATATTCTTTCGTTTTGCATGTTTGTCTTCTGGTTATTAATAATAAGAGATTTTCCACCCTGAATTATGTAAGTTCCCGAATCGTTAATGATGACAGATTTTCTTTGTCCAGTAAAAATCTAATTCGACACTTGAGAGGACTAACCTGTCACAAATATTTATGTGGCGATCTATTGGACAGGGTTTGTTCGGCTGTGAAAATCTGCCACTATTGACACAGAATTCGAGTCTGTATGCCATGTGGTGACTGTTTTTTTGTAAGAGCTCGTCGATTCGGCCCAGTGGCCGTGGCAAGACGGGTTGACACAGGGTTTGTATCAAGTTTTAGTTCTCTTGCGGCTAGGTGATCTGCCTCTTGCGTTCTTTAAGTCGCCTCTTACGACACCCTCAAGATCGTAAGAGCTCACTAAACGCACAAAATTGGACCTGTATGGCCAGCGTGGCAAAGTAGGATGATATTCCTCCATATCATTGGAGCCGGTCCAGCTCATCAACTGGTGTTTTATAGACTGAGGTGTAATTATTGAAATACATTTACTATTTATTTTATCTTATGTATTTAGATTTTAAGGAAGGACGCTGCCACACAGTCCCGGTAAACGCCTAAAGTTCAAGTTAGACACGTGTTATATTATACGAAGAATTCCCAAGGCTCCAAAAGGCTTTGATTAACTTTGTTAATTAAGCCTGTTAAAATTTATGATTAGCGTGAACATTATCGTTGCATTTGATCGTACTAGACCCAATGGGTTAAGCCCACAAATATTTTTGTTATGTTCTTACTTTTAGTTAATATAGTTTTTTTGAATGAGTTGTCGACTTTCACGTAATCTTTTACCTGACTGACGCTTTCTTAGGTCGCCTCGCCCCCCCCCCTCACGAGATCAATTCGGTCGGGTTATGCGTGTGTGTCGACTCACAACTCATTTCAACTGGACTGCAGCACTGCTGAACCGAATGCAGCAGAAATTAAGCGACCGAAATAACGCGGCTGACAACTCACAAAGTTACGCTCGTTTGGTCTCACCCTAAAGGAACGCATGAACTTTTTTTGCGGTAATGTTGTCTGCCTCTTGATAAAAATCTATTTATGACAGGTCAGCGTCGCGCATTTCCCTTCAAGAGACTGGAGGAGTCCGACTCAGCAGTGGGTCATTAACTAAAGACTGAAATAAGATTATATAGGTTGGCATAGGTAATAAATACCCATTTTATCGTACATGTTAAAAATTTAAGAATATTTACAACTAGGCACCCGCCCCGGCTTCGCACGGGTGCAACGATGAGCCCCTAAATTTATCAGTGTTTCTCTACAATATTATGGATGTATTATACTTACAAACCTTCCTCTTGAAACACTCTATTTTAAAAAACCGATTCCAAATCCGTTGCGTAGTTTTAAAGATTTAAGCATACATAGGGACGGGACAGCAACTTTGTTTTATAATATGCAGTGATGATGTATAGGACTGACAGACGTTGCCGCCTTTGGATCAACGGGTACCGGGTTCGATTCCGGGGTCCGTCAAGTGTCTTTGTCTAAACAACAGGCAAATTGCTCTGAATCTGGGTGTCATTTGTATTCGTGAATTACATGTTTATAAACTGCCCCAGCGAAACAGGTTATACCTAGAGTAGGGGAGACGTTTTTTTTTAAAGTAAAAATACATTATCTCACCAAGAGCAATAACCACTGTGACTACATACATATGGGAATGATTCGCGTAGGCGAGAGATCCGAGCGTGGGTGGAAGAAATTTGGCCAATTTCGCAGCGCTTCTGCCCTAAATGTAATAAATTATCTTATGAATAAGACATCTTAGTAATTGTAAACGTTAATTAGCTTATATATCTTAGACAAAAATGTCGCAAGGCCCGCTGTTGAGTTACTAGTTAATCGATTTTAGGATGAAATCTTGAAACTAGGGGATTATTTTCAATAGACTTGCCTCGATGTTATGACTAATACGGCTGTTTGTCAATGTCCATCTACGGATGGGCGAGTTGTCTTCACAATTAAGTGCATTGCCGATTTATAAGCATTGTCTACAGTGTTATAATAAAATATGTTTTTAGTTTTAAAAAGCAATGTGAAGTTTTAATTAGATAGGTATAGGATAGGACCTATCAAACTATTTCATTTAATAATAATGTGTTTTTAAAAGTTTTTACAACAAAAGCACTTCTTTAACTAATGTAGGTACTTATAATTTATTTTATGGTCTCGATCTCAGGTTGGGCATTCTCAAGTTTGTATTTTTCTTTAAATCAATAAGCCTTTGTAATCTCGCATTTGTAAAAGTGCTGAATAGATTTCTATCAATGAAGAGTCTAGTGAATGTATAGCTATGACTAACTTCATCCATAAAACCTAATATAAGAGTACGAAATACACTTAAAAGTATTTAATGTATTACGAATTTAAAGCGTGACAGATAGAATACTTTAGAAAATCTCGTAAAATGTAGGTTTATCAATGCGAAGGACTATACAAGGGAGGATCAAACGGAAAAAAAAACTTCGATTCTCTTTTATTTTTTTCTGAATGTTGTCATTTGTTTGCTTCGTGTCGGAACGTGTTCTCGAAAATGGAGAAAAACGAAGTGCGTGCCGTTATTATATACCTCTGTTTAAAGTTAACGACGCAAGAGATTATTTGCGATTTGAAGGCAACATTAGGAGAGTCTGCTCCGTCGTATTCCACTGTCGCAAGGTGGGCTTCTCAATTTCGAGTAGGGAGAACAAGTAAGGAAGACGAACATCGTTGCGGCCGTCCATCGACGTCAGTCACTCAAGAATATGTTGCGAAAGTCGAGAAAATTGTATTGGGCGATCGAAGACTTACCATCCGATACTTAATTCAAGAAACGGGAATTTTATATGGAAGTATTCAATCCATATTGAAACAATCTTTGAATATGAGAAAAGTCTCCGCAGGATGGGTGCTGAGAAGGTTAACCGAAGTCAGAAACAAAATCGACTTCGAAGATACTCTTGTACAAGTTTCTAGAAGATTCTGAAAACTTTTTGTCTTGTTTCGTAACAAAGGGTTAAACATGGGCCATCATTTTGATTCCGAGACAAAACGGCAAACTTCGCAGTGGAAACAGCCATCATCACCGACCCCGAAGAAGTTTCGTGACGTGGCATCAGCTGGCAAGTTTATGGCCTCAATATTTTGGGACACAGAAGGGATATTATTGATTGATTACACGCTCCAGGAACCACTATAGCAGGCCAGTATTATGGAGCTTTAATTCCCAAGTTGAGGAAAGCCATCAAAGAGAAAAGGAGAGGGAATCTCCGAAGGGGCGTGCTGTTTCATCACGACAACGCACCCACGCACAGGTTGGCACTTGCGATGGCTGCCATTCAACAAGCTGGCTTCGAATTGGTTGACCCCCTTATTCACCAGATATGGCGCCTAACAGTTTTTATCTGATCCCCAAATTGATAGAATACTTAAGGGGAAACAGAAACGAAGACGACGAAGACAAAACTTTTTTTGAGAGGGATTGATGCCTTTGAAAAGCGCTGAACTCGGGAGAATGAAGAAAAATAAATTATTAAGTTATCAATAGTCATTATATTCTATCTCATTCTCACTTCTTTTTGATCCTCCCTCGTATAACACAAATGAGCTTGCCATGATAAAATTTTCACTTTGTATTACGACGTTTCACAACATTTCTAGGAAGCTTACGATGTGGGTGGATTTTATAATAGGCATATCCATCCACACGAGTGTGTGGTATGAGGTATGAGCATGTTTGTTGAATATTAGGTATTCATTTAATATTCGTGTTATTCGCGTATATATTGATAGACATTATTAGATAACCTTTCGTGTTGGAGGGTCGTGGGGTGTCCCCCAATGGGTCGACGCTGGTTTTGGCGTCCTGGAGTTCCATTTATCCGGCTAGGCGCAAACGGCCTATGTTCGAATCCATGTTTTTTCAATGTAATAAACGCAAAAGATTACACTCAGTAAGGTTTAAATCTATCCTAAGGGTGGCGTAAGAGGTTCCATGTGGTGACGGATTTAGAATTCATAGTCACCACCCCATTCCATTCTGAGGGGTGTCGTAAGAGCCTGCAAAGGAAATGACAAGGCTGAAAACCTAGCCGCAAGAGAAGGAAAACTTGATATCCTCCCAGTGACGGAAGGAGGCCCGACTCAGCAGTGGGTCATTTATGGGCTGATTAGTAGTAGTTGTAGTAGTAAGGTCTGAATGCCATATAATTATTTACAATACAAACAATAACAATTTAGCAAGTTCTAGTTGAAGATGTCTTAAACTAATTTAAAATATTAAAGGATTCTGTCCTTCACGCACGCCGACGCCATAATTAAGCTGATTTGTTTTCATCTACTTTGCTTCACAGATATCATTTCGGAGAAGCTGCCTAATGGAAAGATGAAAAAATATTTTGATAAGTGTGTGAAGTGAATGTATGACTATGTGAATATAGTAACATTGAAGCCGTTGACTTAAGTAGAAATATTTGGTGATAAAAATAGCAAGCGTTAGCTTACTGGATTAATTATTTACTTAATCAAAGTGATTCGTACTCGTTCATTGGCATATTTTGAATTTTCTCGCGTGTTTTCCAAAACCCGTTGCCGTAAACCCTATGAAGTGAATGTGCTAGAATAACATTACAACTGTACTACTACTCAGCCCGTAGATGACCCCCTGCTGAGCCGTGTCTGCTCCAGTTACATCGAGGGTATCTGTCCGACTCTAGCCAGGTGACTTGGCACGGAGTTTCGTATCAAGTTTCCTTCTTTTGCGGCTAGTTTGCCAGCATTGTAATTTTCTTAACATTTTTAATCCATTAAGCTTTTAGGCTCTCGCTATAGGTTAATTTTAGTCCATGTGGTGATGAATTTTGAATTCACAGTGTCACAGTGTTGGACCTGGCGTGTTTTCTATACTAATCGATGTACTTGCATACAATATTAAAATCTGCCACTCGGCGCTTGGTGACGGAGCGCGGGGCAGTGTGTGAAGCGCCTAAGAGCAAATAAAAGAAAAAAAAGCAAGGCCCGCAAGAGAAAAATTGATACGAAACCCTGTGCTATCCCGTCTGGCCAGCGTAGCACAGACTAATTATTATTATACCATAAATATAACTGGCAGAGCCCGACGCGGCAGTGGGTCATCCACAGGCTGAGGAGTAGTAGTATTCACTACACACACACACACACAACGCAATAATCACGGCCATTTGACTATAATCGAAGTAGGCTATAGTTAGTTGAAATACGGTGGAAAATAACGTCACAGCAGAGGTGGTAATCCCAGCATATCGACCTGCCTCGACGGCGCGGCGCCATTCGGCCATCGACCTGATGTTTGCCACTTCCGTGACTGAACCTGTTGGTGCAGTCAAACTGCATCCAACTGCACACACCCGGACGCCATACTATTGGCCACCCCCTTTCGTCACGGGGGTGGCTAATGGGGTTCGCGAACGCTGTGACAAACATGTTCAACTGTTATGTAATTCAGCACTGTAGTTTTATCTTTAAACCATAGTATATGTATGTACCGTGTGTTAAGAAAATTTTATTTAATATTGGATTAAAATTGCAAAACGTATAATTTTGTATGTATGTATATTATGACAGATTCTCTGATGTGACCAACTCATTCCGTTCTGAGGATGTCGCAAGATATCCAAACAAAAAGAGAAGGAAAACTGAATTTAAAACCTTGTATAGTGTGATATAAGCTGTAGGCCAATCTTCTTTTAAAACCTCACAGCATTAAATTATCAATGTAGCGATTGTCTGTTTCAGACAATATTTGGAAATGAAGTCTTTCAATAGTTACCTTCGTCGAACATAAAAATTTTGTACTGTGAGTAGAATTTCAAAGAAAATTAAATTTGTATATTTTTTTAATGTCCCTTCCGTGTTATGCCAACACTTTGCCATCAAGGAAGCAACATTAATTTTGCCGTAATTAGTGAATAGTTACCGTCTAGAACGGCACACTTTTCCACTATCTATTGTCTAATCATTACTGTTTGTAAAGAATAATGACGCCTGTTACGTAGTGCTGGGCAACGACCACTCCCTTAAGTGCCGTACGTCAGTGTCTTTAAACACGTTACTTAAGTCCGTAAAAGACATTTTTATATTTACTCTCAGTAGTATACACAGGGTGTTGACAGTACAAAACCCCCATAGTCCAAAATAGAAAACATTATAAAATGTATAAGCACACGTTGTATAGCGTTATAGCTATAACCTTATAACACTTAACCTCATCATCACCAAACATAAGCTAAGGAAGCACCTACTCAGAGTAGGTTAAATGAAACACCAATGTAACAGGTGCCAAGGCGCTGGGTACGACAGACGAAAGGAAAAAAAAAGAAGAGCAAATAATTAGCATTCATTGCTAAAAAGAACACGGACTACAAGTCTGTGGGGAAGTGACAAAATAATTAAAAAAAACCTCATCATCTTCCTTGACTTTTCTAAATTTATTCGGCGTAAGTACCAGTAGTGTAATCTGAATTAGCCAAATACCAGTATAACACCTAGTGCTTGCTATTGACTTCATGTACCAACTGCATTGTTATTAGTTAAATGTTTAAAAGCTAACCATATTCAGTTATGATGCTTATTTTTCTTATTTTTTATCCAATTTTTTTTTGTTCCCCTATCCTATACCTAATATATAAATCCCTATCCTATGCCTTCGCACGTGTGCAATTATTCATGTATTATACCTAAAAACCTTCCTCTTGAATCACTTTATCTATTAAAAAAAAACGGCTTCAAAATCCGTTGCGTAGTTTTAAAGATCTAAGCATACATAGGGACGGACAGACGACAGCGACTAAGTTTTATAATATGTTTGTTTTTTAATATGTAGTGATAGTGATAGTGATTTAATTTGTAGTTATTATTTGTAATTAATTAGATTATTTTCCTTAACCTGCACAACTTGCCTTTGGCGGAGTTATGTTTTTGTAACATTGCAAGCCATTAGTCTACGAAATAAAGTGGAGTGAAGTATCAACTGTGAGGTAAATACGAGAAAGGGAGTAGGGACCTACTACCCTTACCAGGGCTCCTCTAACTACATGGAGGGTTATTAGCCTACTGTGCCACACTAGCCGATTTGGTGCATCTAGCCGATTTCGTAGCGTAAATTGCTCTTATTGGCAATCGGGGAACAATTGAAAACCAGCGCCAGACTACTAATTGTCTGGAATATGCTGAATTTGTTTCCGTTTGGCGCAGCCATGGGGTATACAAGCGATGTGTTACAAATGTGTTAATTTAAGAATAATTGTTTGTATGCCTTTTTTGTGCCAATAAACTTATTATTACTTGCGGATAGGTCATCTGCCCGTGGCGTGGGTTGGTGAGATTATGTATTCATTATGTGTTCACGCGGATATTCTACGTTGTATTTAGGCATGAATATACTTCTGCTGTATATGTGGACACTTGTTCCAATTGGCATCCCTAACCTGCATCGTCTCGCAGATTACTCTCACTGGGCTCAGCGAGTCACGTTTTTAACTTTAAGAATTTCGTTTTAGAGTACCGACTTCGTAAAATTAATTCCAAAAGTAACTATGAAGTCTTAAAAATGTAAACTAAAAGGTTAACCCGAAAAAAGACGAAAGTCACGTTTCGGAGTTTTAATAAAGTCTTTGTATGGATTCTCAAGGTTTGACTTATATAAAAAATTCAATCAAACGGCTAAATTGTGGTTTCGTAACTTTTGTTTACTTCAAGGCATGTTTTTTTCTTGAAAGTGATTGGCAAAGTATTTCTTAAAATTGGCCTGAAACTCGTTCACGTGGAGACGAATTTAGAATACATAATTTCACCTTACTGCTTCATCTAGAGATGGAATTAATTAATTTATTTGAAACTGTTTTACACTATCATTTATATAAACATATAAGACTAGCTGCGCCCCGCGGTTCTACCCGCGTGGTGATGGAAAATTGTGATAATCCATCACCACGCGGGTAGAAAGTATGTTCTCCCAGGCAATTTATGGTCTGACACAAAGACTTAAATACTTGGTTAGACAGAGCTTTTATACAACAGACCATCTACAAAGCTCATGTACTTATGTTTTAAGCCTAGAAAGTAAGCGCATAATGTATACTCGGTTACATAAGAGGCCACTACTATTGGAAAACCAAGGTCTGGAAGAACTATATCAAAAAGAAATAATTGACTATTAACCGAACCGCTTTTAAATTCCCCGTTTATCAATAACTGATATTAATATTTGAAATGTAGCATCCCACGTATAATTGCAAAGGTCGGTCATGCGTAGACGGTATTCAATGAATTCTGGTATATTCATTATGAGCTAGACTTTCCACGTAATTGGAGGTTTCTCTCCCACGCTGCGCCGCATCAGGACTCTGCCGATGAGTGATATGAAATTCCATAATCATTTCAGCCCACTACTGATTTGGCCTCTTCCAAATTCATGGAGGGAAATTAGCCTACTGTGCCACGCTGGCAAGACGGCAGGCTTTGTATCAAGTTTTCCTTCTCTTGGAGCTAGGTGGTCCGCCTTTTGTGTTCCTTTATTCGCCACTTACAACACCCTCAGGACGGTATGGGGTGATGACATCATGTGTTCTAATTCCATCACCTCACGGAATTGTGTAGACATTTTAATACAATCGTTACCTTACTCAACTTCGCGAACCTAGCCAGGTTCGCGAAGTTGAGTAACTCAAAATTTTATTCGTAGTTTTTTTCTTCCGCGACTTGTCACAAAATTGAGTATTCTAAGTAGTTGAAAATACAGAATCAAATCCAAATCATCAGCCAGGGCCGGATTTAGGGGTCCAGAGGCCTCGGGGCAACAAAGGAGTGGAGGCCCCCTTGCCCCAAATTATTTTCCAAATAAAATGAACAATTTTTTCAGTAGAGTTTTTCAATAAATAATTTATTGTGAAACCAAGTAGATGCTCTTAGTATTTCTGAAATTTGAAAGATTTTTTTTTCCGAAGTCTATTGTGGAGGCCTCCTGCTTGTGGAGGCCCCGGGGCTTTCGCCCCGGTTGCCCCCCCCTAAATCCGGCCCTGTCATCAGCCCACTCATAGACATAGGACACCGTAATGCTCTGTCGTTAGCTTGATCCAGCTATTGCCTGTAGCATTTTTTTAAACAAAATCCCTGGTTTTTTTTACATTTACAGTGGATCTACAAGTGTCTTTGCTTAATACACTTGTAGATCCACTGTAAATTGCACTTTGGTTTGTAAACTGCGCCCGCGATACACGTTGTACCTAGTGCTCCCTGCACTTTCGTTCATAAAAAGGGGGCCAACGCTACCTCCTCAATTGTTATGAAAACGCTTATCAAACTCGCTTGATGGGTTCGTTTGAACGTTTTATGCCCAATAACATGCAGTTCACCTACCCGCTATCTAATCTAGTGATTTGTTGCTGTACTTATTGCCTCGTGTTTACGTCATACTAAAATTTAATATAGCTATTTTATTGACAACGGTTTATCGGGACATTTGCGTTCATCTTCACTCATTTATTATACCTGGCTATACTTAGGTAAGTTTATCATCAACATCTACTAGTACTATTCAGCCCATAGATGACCTACTATAGAGTCCGGCCTCCTCCAGGCGGAGGGCAACTAACCTAACTCGTGGGTCATGTATGGGTTGAATAGGATTTTTTATGACACTTTCTCCATGGTCATTGTATATATTTTATACTACACTAGCGACCCGCCCCGGGTTCGCACGGGTGCAATTATGACATATAAACTTTTCTCTTGAATCATTCTATCTATTAAAAAAAAGCGCTTCAAAATCCGTTGCGTAGTTTTAAAGATTTATGCATACATAGGGACGGACAGAAGAATGCGACTTTGTTTTATACTATGTAGTGATGTGGACTGCGATATTTAACTCCATCATTTGAGATACAATAGGAGGTAGATAATCTAGACATTTCCTTTTCCCATTTTCATGGTTCGCACAATTCTCGCCTTTTGTGGGTAGCTGTGACAACTGTTGTAGGCGTTCTTTTTTTAATAATTCTTTCATTTTTTTCTTGTCGGTAATTCTCATGAGTTCCCGGCCGTTGGGGCTGGCCGGGTTATGTGGGTTGCCGGTTCCTCCCGATCGGAGAAGAATGCCCCGCAACCCTGGTGGACCTTAGCCCGCCTGGCTTAGTGCAGATTCATGCTCTGAGGCCCCAAATGCCCCAACTGTGGACAATTGTTATAGACGTATGACAACTAATCATCGACTTTACTTATGTGCTTTTTGAAACACGGAGAGGAAAACATTTACACGTAATATATCTTCACTTATATAAAATCCGTCCATGCTACGAATTCCTCGTGAAATTGACTTTAATTTGAAAAACTTAAATACTTAATTAAACAAATACAGGCGACCTAGATATCCAGAGAACCCAGGTATCCTGAGGGTCGGGAATCTGTGTCAGGTCACAGAACTAGGTCTCTCAGCTCATCGACCCATACATTTTATACGAAACTATAGGATTGTGATATTATCAGTGCCAGTTAGTATCAACACGCCATTAGAAAGGGTAGATAGCGAAATTTTGAACGATACCTTCATAATCGATGTCATCTCTATTGGTCCACATTCGTCTAGAAACTAGAAATACGAGGGTGAATCAAAAAGTTCTTAGAAGTGCATATATATGAAACCTTTTTGGATCAAGTTCGATATTCAAATTAAAGAGTGTCTATCACACTATATTTATGCAGACTGTCACTTGTTTTTGTCAGTTCGTTCGCATGTAATAATTTTTTTTGTGCAACGTATTGCTAAAAAGTCAAAATTATGGATAAAAGTGAGTTACGTGCGGTGATAAAATATCTCAGTTTGAAAAAAATGTCTACGAAGGAAATTTTTTTGGACATTCAGCAGACATTAGGGGGTGATGCTGTACCCTATTCTACGGTTGCGTACTGGGTGGCTGAATTTAAAAGAGGTAGATCAAGCTGTAAAGATGACCCGCGTTCTGGGCGGCCTTCAACCTCCGTTACAGAAGAAAATGTCAAAAAGGTTGAGAATCTGGTTTTGGAAGACAGAAGAATGACTATAAAACATATAGCTGAGATCCTAAAGATATCTTTTGGTAGCGTTCAATCCATTTTAATTGATTCACTGGGGTTCAAAAAAGTGTCTGCAAGATGGGTGCCACGAATGTTAACCGACGAAAACAAAAAGCGACGTTTGGAAATTTCCAAGCGTAATCTCGAAATGTTCCAGCGTGATTCGGATAATTTTTGCCGTCGTCTTGTCACCATGGATGAAACGTGGGTCCACCATTTTGATCCTGAAACTAAAAGACAAAGCATGTCTTGGAAACGACCATCCTCTCCATCCATTAAGAAATTTCGAGTTGCTCCTTCCGCTGGCAAAGTTATGGCCTCTGTGTTCTGGGATAGTGAAGGAATCCTTTTTATTGATTACATGCCAAAAGGCCAGACGATAACTGGACCCTATTATGCAAATTTAATCCCGAAAGTGCGTGAAGCGATTAAAGAAAAACGTCGTGGAAAACTGTCGTTGGGCGTGTTGTTCCTTCAAGATAACGCTCCTGCCCATCAATCGGAAGTTGCGCTCAACACAATCCGCTGTGCTGGCTTCAATCTCCTTGACCACCCACCATATTCTCCGGACTTAGCCCCAAGTGATTTTCACTTATTTCCAAAATTAAAAGAGGAAATTCGTGGAACAAAATTTCACGATAATGACGCGGTTATAGCTGCCGTAGAGGACTTTTTCGAGAGTCAAGAAAATAATTTTTTTTCACAAGGAATAAGGAAGTTAGTAACGCGTTATTCTAAATGCATTGCATTGGAGGGAGATTATGTAGAAAAATAAAATATTATTATTTAAATCTTTGCATTTTTTAATATTGATTCCAAGAATTTTTTGATTCACCCTCGTATAACCAATAAGTCTTATTAAAATCCCACGGCAACAATGTTTCGCCTCTTTAATGAGCTATGTTGTAGGCATCTTTATTAAGAAATCTTCTGGCCTTATCAAAATTAATTTCATGACAAAATTCGAAAGGTTTAGAACTTACAAGATAAATTTTAGAACTTAAGTCGCTTTTATATTTTACTAGCGACCCGACCCGGCTTCGCACGGGTGCAATAAACCTTCCTCTCGAATTACTCTATCTATTAACAAAAACCGCTTTAAAATCCGTTGCGTAGGATTAAATATTTAAGCATACATGGGGACAGACAGACGACAGCGTCTTTGTTTTATAATATGTAGTGATAGTGAAGTGATGAAGTAACTACCTAAATTACATGATGTGTCAACATATTTAAGGGTTCCAACCTAGATTATATCCGTCAATTAGAATTCCTTCTTTAGTTGCTAGTTGTTACCTGTTTTGTTGTCCTATCAATAAATAAATAGACATGGGCCTTAAAGACATATCCTCCTTCCTTCCAAACTTTACCTTTTCTCTATTCCATTTCCAAAACCCGGTCGACACTTAAGAAATTACATTTGGTTAAGCCATGGCCGAAGCGTTAGGCTAGTCAGTTTGTCTGTCAGTTTTCACATTACTGACACGGCATTACTGCTGCGCACCATGTCGCGGGTTCGATCCCCGCACGGAAGAAATATTTGTACGACCTACAAGTATTTGTTCCGGGTCTGGGTGTTTTCTATCTATAATACTCGAGAGCAATGAATCCGGGTCACTTAAAGAATGTTAAAAATCTCGGAAACTAAAAATGATAGGTTAATGCAATAAATTGTATTTAATAGACAATGTAATACTCCTTATATGAAAGTAAAAAAAATATGAGTCACCATACATTTTAATAACACAAAATTACAAAGAAAAAAACTGCTGATCTCTCCTTAAAACAAAAATAGGAAACATGAAATTTTTGAACTTAATTACGATTTTCTTGAATTTTAATACTTCGTATTGCCTCCTCGTGCTTCCATTACTGCGTTTACGCGGTTTGGCATGCTGTACACCAAGTTCCTTATACGATTTTGGGGAATACTATCCCATTCCTCTGTGAGAGCAATTTTGAGCTCACGAAGCGTGATTGGGGGAGGGTTTCGTTGTTTTACGCATCTGCCTAGCTCGTCCCAAGCATGCTCGATCGGGTTGATATCCGGGCTGCGCGCTAGCCACTCCATACGAGTAATGTTCATCTCTTGAAGGTAGTCATTCACAATCCTACCAGTATGAGGTCGGGCATTGTCATGCATAAATATAGCATCCTCACCTAAATTGACCATAAACGGACCAACGTGATCATTGAGGATTTCTTCCACATATCTTACGCTAGTTGAAGAGCCGTTTTCTATGATCACCAGCTCTGTGCGACTTTCAGAAGAAATTCCGGCCCACACAAGTACAGACCCACCACCGTAGGCTACTTTTTCTTCGATGCATGCTTGCTTGAATCTTTCCCCTGGTCTTCGATACACTCTGTATCTTCCATCGTGCTTGTAGAGCATAAATTTTGATTCGTCGGAGAACATAACTTTTGACCAATCTTCAATACTCCAATTTACGTGGCTCTGGGCATATCTTAGTCTTGAAATGCGATGCCCACGCTCCAGTTTAGGGCTGTTTGCAGTTCTAAGGGGTTTTAAGTTAGATTCAGCAAGCCGACGTCTTACTGTCCATGCACTTGGGTTACTTCCTCCGAGGCGTCGAAACTGATTTGTGAGTTCAGTTCCTGTGAGAAAGCGATTTCGAAGCATGGTGTTCACCAAGTATCGGTCTTCTCGTGCTGTGGTACACCTGGTTCTGCCCGTTCCTGGTCTGCGTAGGTTAGAACCAGTTTCTTCGTAACGTCGGAGAACTCTTTGTACTGTTGACAGCGACACACCGACAGTCCTGGCTGTATCGCGCTGACTCCGGCCGGTTTCCAGCATTGTAAGTATTCTGGTGCATTCTTCAGGCGTAAGCGACATAATTTCAGCTTGAATAATGAATATAGAGCACTATCAACATGGTTTATGTACCCACATAAATGACAGATTACAAACAAAAGCAAAACCAAATGCTGTAATTTCGTAGTTCCATCTTCGAAAGTGGCCCTTTTTCAAGTTTGATTTTTTATGATATAACTTTACAATAACTAAGAAGTTTTAATACCTTCATTTAAGGAGTATTATTACATTGTCTATTAAATACGATTTATTGCATTAACCTAGCATTTTTAGTTTCCGAGATTTTTAGGATTCTTTAAGTGACCCGGATTCATTGCTCTCGAGTGTATGTATGTATTTACAAAAAAAAAAATATATAAATAGTTTATCATCCATCTCGTTACCATAACACAAGCATTAAGTTGCTTAGCTTGGGACGAGATGGCGTTGTGTGAAATGTCCAAGGATATTTATTTATTTATATTTATCACCCAACTCGATCATGCTTACTGTTGAGACGGGTTTGTGTGCCCTTTGAATCAGTTAATGCTATAACCCAACAAAGCGTGGTGTCTGCTAACAGATGTGCCAAGGCCCTTCAGAGTCGCGAAACATGTGAGTGAAACCAGTGCCCCTTTTCAGGGCAAGAATCCCCGTTGGTTTTAATGGGCAGTCTTGATTCCGCGCCCAGGAGTCCGGCCTAGCCCACAGCCGGGTCATGTAGGACCTGGATACCTGGGTGTTTCCAACGTAAATAAAAAGGCGAACACGAAAGTGTTAAGTTTTCATTGTCTTACGGCAAGTTTTTGCCTTGTTTACATTACCTTTAGTCAGGTCCTACAACATTCAAATGGAATGATGTGGTAATTCTACATAAGTCGCCACACGAAAACATGACAGACAAACGAAATTCAAGTCATTCAAATTGGGCCTCGTTTCTTGTAATTAAATATTAAATCTCATGTAATAAGAATTATGTTCGACATAACTTTTAGGTTACCACCATTTTCACATTTCCACATAGAAACGAGTTCAGATTATCTTATTTACTAATTAGGCAGAATAATTGGCTTTTTTTTATCATTACAATTATGCGTTGCTTCGTCAGTTTAGCCTGGAGCCAAATACTGCCTACACAAGCTTTGTGAAAAGATTTGAGGTAAAAAAGTATTGTTTCTAACTGGATTTCTACAGGCTTGCGAAATTAACAGTCGTCATTACAGCCCATTAATGACCCACTACTGGGTCGGGCCTCCTCCAACCAAATGGAGGGAAAATAGCCTACTGTACCACGCTGGCAAGACGGGTTGGCACAGGGTTTGTATCAAGTTTTCCTTCTCTTGGGGCTAGGTGATATGCCTCTTGCTTTCTTTTAGTCACCTCTTACAACGCCTTAAAGACGGTATGGGTTGGTGACATTGTGTATTCTAAATCCGTCACCACACAGATAAGCCAATTAACAGTAAGTGCCATTAATTTTAATTAGAATCAGCAAAAATTGAGTCACATTTCGTAACTTTATGGGCTGATTTGATTTGGGCGTGGGACATAGCAGCATGGCACAGTGCGGGAAGAGCTCCCATTATGGTCATCGAGATCCCTTGCGTCCTATGCGGGTGGCTAAAGACAGGTCATTGTAGAACTTCTTGGGGGAGGCCCACCAGTGGATACCAGTTGGCTGACACGAGGATGCTGATAAGGCTTGTTTGCATTTTGTTAGATCGTTACAAGTGAACTAAGTTTCCAAAGTTAGAATCATGTATAAAATGTCGAACAAGGAGCTTGTTGAAAGATTAATTAGGCCAAATAGCAGGTATTAGTTGTTATTTTCGTCATTATTTTCTTAACCTATAAAGACCCACCGCTGTTTTGGGCCTTCTTCGGCCTATAAGATACGATAACCATAATAAATTTAATGACAAGAAATTAACTTATTGCGAATATTCTTAATTTTTGATTTATTTTCATTTAATCTAAACCCATAAAAAGACCACAGCTGAGTTGGGCCTCTTACAATTATACAGGGTGGTCAAAAAGTCGTGGATCAAACGAAACCAGCGGTTAGATGGGGCCATCAGCAGCAAAAAATTGTTCTACGGGAGGTCCTTAGGGTCAACCTCTGCAGAGTTACAATAGATTTTGTGTTTTTATGAGAAATTGTCTTTTTTTTACTAAAACTTGATAAAATTCGAAAAAATCTACACCATGTATCTTTTATATAATTTTCACTAGATTGGTACTGATGAGTCCTTTCGTCAGACATGCTATTTATGGTAGCTTATTGGGTGTGTTGAAGATAATATTAAGTTTTACGAAAGCAATAATTCTTAAATCAAAACTTGTTACTTACTTCGGACCCCACTGTGAAAAAAAATACTCTACAGAAAAGTGCCACTGTATCACAATTTTTGGCGCATTTAATAGGGATTCTAAAAAGGTATTACACATGGCTATGCGTGGCTTCGATATCTTTCAAGGACGATCTTTCGTAGCAAGGCCAGAGTTAATGTATTGTGTATTTTGTGGAATTTTATCAAGTTTTAGTAAAAATAGGACAATTTCTCATAAAAACACAAAATCAATTATAACTCTGTAGGGGTTGACCTTGGGGACCTCCCGTAGAACAATTTTTTGCTGCTGATAACCCCATCTAACCGCTGGTTGCGTTTGATCCACGACTTTTTGACCAGCCTGTATAAAGGGAGTTATGTAAATCAATTATATAATCTGCTTAGTTACGCTGGCGACACGATTTGACATCGGGTTTCGTTTCAAGTATTCCCTTTTCAATCTTTTCATTTCCTTTAGACCGCTCTTTAGACTATCAGGAAGGAATGACAATACTATCGAAAATTCGTTGAACTTTGCCTAAGCAGGGATAAATTGTCTAAGGTATATTCGTCATTCACATTATCGATTGGGCGGAATTCCGAACGACATTTTACGCATATGTGGGGTGCGTGAGGGTGAATCCTATTTTGCTGCTAACACCTGAAATATTAGAGGAGGATCTAGTGAACAGAAAGCTGACGTCAAAAGTACTATGTATTTTATATTTTATACACACTACTTAGCTCCATGCATTGGTCGACTTCACAGTAGATATCCATACCAAATGAAAGTTTGTTCCCATATTTATTATAATGCATCCTTACCTTATCGTCAAGTTGGTCTCCAAAGTCCTTCCAAATATTTTTGTTTGACTACTACAACCAAAAACTATTTGTTGGATGCGGACCTGCTGTGTTTTGTCCAATAAATATTGTTTCATTCTTTCAATTTTACTTTACCCTGCAAAAGCCTCTATGGGAATGACCCGAAATCAAAGTTATGGAAAAAAATTATTGAAACTTAACTAACTATCTAATCTTTCTGAAAAACTTTTATTACATTCTACCTGTTGGTAAATTATTGAGGAAATATGAAACTGTAGTAGGAGCGTCTCTGAATGTGTTTAGTTTCATTATCGACTGTTCGACTGTCTATGCTTTTATCGATATAATTTTCAATGAAAGTTTCGTTTTCGCTAGTCTTATCTGGATCCAGTATAACATTGTTCAAGTGCTTGCGAGTACGCTATGGGTTTTGACTGATTTGAACGATGACTCGAATTGGTACGATAATCACATACATTGATATATGTGCCTTTCCCGTGTGAGGTTACCGTGTGGTGTCGGGTTTAGAATGTCACAATGTCACCCCATTCCATCTAAGGCCGAAAACCTAGCCACAAGAGAAGGAAAAGTTGAAATGAAACCCTGTGCCAACACGTCTGGTCAGCGCGGCAAAGTAGGCTAATTACCCTCCATTTAATGGGGGGACGTCTGACTCAGCAGTGGGCGATTTATAGGCTGACCAGTAGTAGTAGTAGTAGTTTCAAGCTTGCTTACTTGTTTTGTTTAAGCATGCAGCACTACATAACAGGGCGAGACTCGTACTTTCACGTACCTATGATACTTATCGTTCAAACTCAAACTCAAAAGGAACTTTATTTACGTAGGTTTTATCACAAAACTATTATGAATCGTCATATTTTTAAAATTACCATTATCATCTTGCGGCCCCTGCCCCACGTTACGTGGTAGTCTGATTACACACCTATCAGTCATCATATCTACGAGTATAAATACACACTTTTCATACACAATGCTCATTCTTACAATCCATCAAACCCTTTTGATCTCCCACAATCCTAGCGCCCACCCACATTCATGCTGAAACTACCACCGGTTCGGAACGCTGCTCTACAGAGAAGAGCGGGCAAGAACATTGCAGTTGCTTTGTTTTCATGGTCTTGTTTACAAAAAGCTCTAAACAACATAGTCAGAGCAAGTTCTCTAGATGTTAGAAACACGCTACACTTTTACGCAATGAATGACGAATAGGCCTTGACGTGATCATTTTGTTTTTTTTTTGCCGTCCATAATCGTCTCATACAGGCAAGAAAGTTAGTCTATTAAATGCTAGTTGGTAATGGGGTTCGTTTCATTTTTTCATATTTTATTGTTGTCATTTCATGGTTTGGGGGAACTGGCATAAAATGTACGAGTAGTTGCCGGATTTGACCACACACGCAAAACGGGATAAAGACATTCTTGTAATAAAATGAAAGTACTTTCGTGGAACAAGTTTCGCAATATAAATTTAGCACACTTCTATTTTTGCTCACCACAAGGGTATGTCTATACATAAAAAAAAACTGTAGCCGTCTGATGTCTGTTTGGAGACAATTGAGCATATTTTTTTCTTTTAAACGACGCCTATCCTTTATGTAATAAGGTGTAACCTGGGGTCTCTTTAAATACATAACCTACAAAGAAAGAAAGAAAAAAGAAGAAAAATATCTTTATTCCCACAGGACAGACAAAAAAGACATTAAAAATGTAACTTAAATAAAATTTAAAAACATAAACCAGTTTGGTTTTTTTTTAAAACAGGGACTTTTCACAATTATATAAGATTTAGTATTTCTGCATGTCCTGCCGAATAGGTCACCATCTCAGCATTAACTGGGTTTCACCCAGCGCTGATCTTCCGTTGGCAACCCTATTTGTGACTCACGGATGGGTATTGCAATGTATTGTAATTCCGCTGTGTAGTGTGTATGTGTGAGCTTAGGGTTTGTGTAAAATATATATATTAAATTATTACCTTATATAAATAAATATCATATGACGGTCAATTTAAAAATAAAATGAAATAAACTACTAGTCAGCTCATACATGACTCACTGCTGGGTCGGGCCTCCTCCAACATGGAGGGTAATTAAGCTACTATGCCACGCTAGCCAGATGGGTTGCCACAGGGTTTCGTAGTAAGTTTGCTTATCTTACGGGTAGGTTCATCATCATCATCATTTCAGCTAAAAGACGTCCACTGCGGGACATAGGCCTCCCCCAAGGATCTCCACAAAGGCCGGTCCTGGGCCGCCCGCATCCATTGCTTTCCGGCGACCTAAACCAGGTCGTCGTCTACCGTGTGGGAGGCCTACCAACACTGCGCCTTCCGGAACGCAGTCGCCACTCAAGGACTTTTCTACCCCATCGGCTAGGTTATAGGCTTGGAACTTTAATTTTGTCCTTCCCTATGACACTGTCACAATGGAATAAAACCATGTAATACATTTAATTCACACGTATTTGTGGCTTACACCAATACACTCGTCTGACCCCGGAATCGAACCAGGGCTTAAAATTAATTAAAATCTTATTCTCAGGATATTCTATACGGTGAGTTATGGAACCATATACTTTTTTTTAATTTAGCAACAAAATAATAACATTTTGACTGTGACAAACCATTTGTGGCCAAAGAAGCTAATTGGAAAATGCCTGGTCAGTATCATTTATGAAGTAATAAATAGTATGGTATGACTAGTAGAAGCAGCTGAAAGAATAGGTGAAACTGATAGTTAGTTGTGAGATATTTATAGTTTGTATTGAATTATCAGGGCTCCCAAGTCTGTTATTTTTGATGCGATTGCTAATCCGTCAAAATTAAAAAAAGTTAAAAAGTTCATGCCAAGTATTGTGTCAAACGCGTGCTCCATATGTCCCGAACCCGAACTGTATTAACATGTATATTAGTAGATACATGTTGATACATGTCCATCAGGCACTCCGTCTGGCTTATGCTGAACCAGCGCCGTTTCAGCGCAATTTATATTAGAGTATAAGTAATTATAGATAGTATTTAAGGTAAAATTGTACTACCGAATAAACCATTTTTCTTCCTAGATTACCAAAAGAGGCAACAAGGGCCATCGCCATGCAGTTGACGAGGATGTTTGAGAGGTAATGGCAAGATTTTGAAAATAGGCTTTTGAAGTGGTAAATAGTGACTTTATATTATTAGTTTTCTGCCTACCCATTTTCCCAATTTCATTGCTCCGTCAGCCATTTGGGTAACTACCAGTATTCACACAACGATTGCCATCTGCCCTATCTAGAGATATAACCCGTGCTTATTTATTTACTAAGTTGTCTATATTTTTTGTTTTCTCGATTTTATTAAACCCTTGCACTAGATATAACCTGTGTAGCGACCAACATTCTGCATACTATCTATGCTACACACTTTATATATCGCCTACAAATGCGAGAATTACCAAAAAGCACGCAATTCGCAAGCACGCCAAGAGCAAGTCGCACGGTTAAGATTTCCCCGACTACAACTATCAGGTTTAACGCTTACTAAACCGAGCAATTCTATGGAGGCAAATTAGCTAGCCAGATGGATTTGAAACTTACAAAAGTATACGCGTGCCTGGCCCCCCACCTCGCTGTCGAGCGGTACCGGCCTGCTTCGGCACTGCAGCAGGCCGCCAAGTAACGTCCAAATGCTCGTTGGTAGGATGTAATGGTCCGCCCGGCTAGCTACCACCCTCGCATCCAGGTCCGGCACTAAGCAGTTTTACTGTGTTCCGTCGTGTGTATGTGAGAGCCGGTGTCCGACAGGGCATTTCCTTGAATTGCCTGCTCCATCTTAGACCCTGGTGATACTTTCCATCACACAAGCCTAGGGTCAAAGGCATTCAAGTCACTGATAAAAAAAAACACGTGTGCGATATAGGATTTATGATTATTCTAGCGTTTCTATGCAATATTCATATTTGTTACTTCTGATTGTTTGCTTAAAGTATTTCTCATGCTTGGTCACTATATGGCTTCTGAGATTCAATAGGCCACTGTATTATTAAAACATAGTGGGTAAAATACAGAGGGTGTCGGGACGAAGAGCCGACAACAGGATATGTCAAGGCCGATAACCTAGCCGCAAGAGAAGGAAAGCTTGACAGGAAACCGTGTGCCAACCTGTCTGGCCAGAGTAATTAGCCTACAGTGCCACACTGTAGGATAATTACTCTCTATGTAATGGACGGAGGCCCGACTCAGCAGTGGGTCATTTATGGGCTGTGTAGTAGTTATTAGTGGTGGTAACTAGAAAATTTTAGATACATAAGTAAGCCGGCTCGATTCATCAGCACTTAGAAGAATCGATATTCCATAATATCGCCACATGCGTAATGGGTCTAGACAAATAACTTACACTGAAGATAAACCAAGCGTATTGTACCAAAGCCAAGAAAGTTTTAGGTAAATTACTCCTCTAAATCCATGTATGGACACGACCAATTTATTGATGTGGTACGAAATTCTACATTTATAGGCATATACATTTGGCGAAATGGGTAATGTGGAATCCAACTGATCTGCAAGTTAAGTGACGTCTGGCTTTTTTGGATGTTGTATGTGTGTCCATTTACAACATCTGACCTCCTGCGTGCTTCAGAGGGCACGTGGAAACAGAATTATGCGTTCTTAAACTGGTCCGTGACACAGGTTTGGACGCAAAGGGATGATCATCCAGCCAGACGAGGTGTTATGTCTGGCTAGAGGTCGCAGCCATAGAATTGCTCGGTTTAGTAAGCGTTAAACTCTTTAGCATCGGTAGATCTTTAGAAGCCGAATTGTTTTTGTTTAGTGAAGATGTTTTATGTAAGCCTTTTAGGTACTGGAGTTAAGCTGTATTGAAACGATTAACTCCAGTGTCTTGAGAAATATTGAATTAATTTCTCAGGAATTCAGACAGGAATGTTCTCGAATGTCGTCTATGTGTCGACAAAAGCCTCCCATACGGTTGACCGACGACCCGGTTAAAGTCACCAGAGTCTAAAACTCAGGTTGTTGTGGTTTGGAATTATGATGAACTATCACTAGCTATATTTAGTCCAAGATGTTTGCGACCCAATCACAAACTACGTTAGAACTCCAGCGCCGAAATTGATGCTTAGGAAATTACCCCTTTCTTGGGTGTAAATACAGAGCTCTTCGCAATTTAGTTTTCGGCGAAAGGATAAGAATACGTGCTTACGTTACCTAATACAAGACGACGTCATCAACTTGTTATAATCTCTTGTTACTTGAGCGAAGGCGAGACCTTGCTAGTAAGTACTGTTAAAGCTAAACAAGTCGTATTATCGTCTCAATGGCGGTGATTTTCGGAGAAGCGGCACATTCCCCCACCCCTGCACTTGGCACTCTAGTTAATTGCGATCAACTATAATGGTCCGTGTGGTGCCAGATTTAGAATACATGTCACCACCCCATTCCATCCTGAGGGTGTCGTAACAGCCGATAAAGGAAACTCGTCTAGCCAGCGTGGCACAGTAGGTTAATTACCCTCCTTGTGATGGGTGGAGACCCGACTGAGCAAGCCAAGGTTCTCATTTTACAAACCAAAACAGGACATTTTGGATGACATCATTGAGTAATATGATGTGATATGAGCTTATAATCTTCGTTAATGACTATACTTGAACTGCTGATCAAAATATAATTTACTAGCGACCCGCCCTGGCTTCGCATGGGTGCAATTATGCAATTATATTATACATATAAACCTTCCTTTTGAATTACTCTATCTATTAAAAAAAAACGCTTCAAAATCCGTTGCGTAGTTTTAAAGATTTAAGCATACATAGGGACGGACAGGTCGTCTGTCCGTCCCTATGTATGCTTAAATCTTTAAAACTATTCGTATTCTTATCCTTTCGCCGAAAACTAAATTGCGAAGAGCTCTGTATTTACACCCAAGAAAGGGGTAATTTCCTAAGCATCAATTTCGGCGCTGGAGTTCTAACGTAGTTTGTGATTAGGTCGCAAACATCTTGGACTAAATATAGCTAGTGATAGTTCATCATAATTCCAATCATCACTACATAGTATAAAACAAAGACGCTGTCGTCTGTCCGTCCCTATGTATGCTTAAATCTTCAAAACTACGCAACGGATTTTGAAGCGGTTTTTTTAATAGATAGAGTGATTCACGAGGAAGGTTTCTATGTCAATATTGCACCCGTGCGAAGCCAGGGCGGGTCGCGTATATCGAAATGCTCATTCAGTACGTCCCCTCCGCCTGAGACAAAGTCACTGTCGAGTGACTTTGTTTTATACTATGTAGTGATAGTGATGATTACTTTTAATATTTTTTTGGTGGATTGTACATGTTACCTTAGAAGTGCGAAGTCCGCGTGGTGAAGGATTTAGAATACATCATGTCACCACCCCATTTGATACTGAGGCTGTTGTAAGAGCCGACATAAGAAAATGATAAGGCCAGAAACCTAGCGCAAGAGCAAGAGAAGAAAACTTGATACGGAACCCTGTGCCAAACCGTCTGGCCAGCGTGGCACAGAGGCTAATTATCTTCCATGTGATTGGAACCGGCAGTGTGCATACATGGACTGAGAAGTAGATGGAACGTTGGAGAAAAATATTGTCATTTTCGTGGAAAAAAGCTCAATAAAGCCTCTGTTTCTGTGAAATACGTGCGAATATGCCGCGGTCCTTAGCTAGTTTATAAATAACATATAAGTACTCAAATGTTTGAACTCGACTCCATACTCTATGTGGTGACGGATTAAGAATATACAATGTCACCAACCTTTACCATCCTGAGGGTGTCATAATAGGCGACTAAAACAATGCAAGAGGCAGATCACCCAGCCGGGAGAAAAGGAAAACTGTGCCAACCCGTCTTCCAAGGTAGCACAGTAGTTTCCCTCCATGAAATTGGAGGAGGCCTCACCATTCGGTAATTTAAGAAGAAAATTATAATGGTGCAATTTTCTCCATTCCGCCATTAGCAGAGATGTTCGAAAATTTCAAGTAATGATTACCACATCTCATCGGATTTATTGCTCCGGAAATCATTCTAGCGTAAAACGTTCTACCAAAGACATGAAATACATTTGCGCAGGTGGATATGCTCCGTCCTTTTCTCTCTTATGTGTAGCAATATCTTTCCTACTGCGTAGGGGGTAGCTGCTTCTATTTTTAGACTGGCTGGTACGTGAGAGTACCCTCTAGAATATTATTGGGCTTCAATTTATCCTAGCGCATTGTTCGGGGTAAATTAAGCCGCGTAGCCAAATATTACTTGAATTAATAGAGCTATTCTATTTTGATAGAATTTCTCTGCTTCACGAGACGTTGAACGTTATCTTTATTAATGTGGACTCCAGTGCTTAATGTGTAAACAATAGGGTTTCGATTCGGAAGTTGTTTTATTTGTTCGTACTTAAATTGTAATTAACGTATAAATGACTTTAAAACTATGTTTTATAACTATTTCGTTAAACGTTTGTTACCCGTTAACAGCAGATTTGGAACGCTGGGTCCCGAATCTGCTGTTATTTTAATTTTGTAATTCAAGATTGAATACCATTTCAGTAATAAATGTGTAATATCAACACTGATTTCTTTGATTAAATACTTTGGCCCAACACTATTATTTTCTAGCCGGGTGATGCGGTGTGGCCTGGTGGGGGCCGCGGTGCCTATCCCCGATGAGTTTTGTTGGAGATTTCATAGAGCTACCAATAGTTCTGGCAAAGTTTCACTATCACATTGTAAAATGTTTGGTAATTCTTGCGTTTCGATTTTACGTAACGTATGGTCGCTACGGCCGTAATGGAGAGGGCTATGCTCGGAGTTTTCCTGCGAGCATAGCCCTCTCCATTACGGAGAGTGATCGAATCAGAAATGAGGACATACGCAGGTAAACCAAACTTAAGTGGCAGATACCGCGCAGGACCGATGCCCGATGGGGCAGAAAAGTCCTCCAGTGGCGACCTGCGTTCCGGAAAGCGCAGTGCTGGTAGGCCTCCCACACGGAGGACCGATGACTTGGTTCGGGCGGCCCAGGACCGGCGTTTGTGGAAATCCTTGGGGGAGGCCTATGTCCAGCAGTGGACGTCCTTTGGCTGAAATGATGATGATGATGGTCACTACAGATCTTCCTGCCCGGGGTTTAAAAAATCTCCGACTAAGTCCGTGATGAGTTAACATTTTTTTTTGTCCATTAGCATATAGGAATGTGCCAGTGGGTGTGTATTTAGAGGCGTAGAACAGACTACTATTTTATTCTTGGCTCTTTGCCTAAACTAGCATAAGGAAAATATTTCTACTACTCTACTACGTCAGTGTTATGATGGAGCTGCCTAACTGAGGCTCCTTACAGTATGTGGATTGCGTTTACGCGAACCTGTGGCGCCCCAAGCGTGTCGTGTCAGGGTATACCGCTGGGGTTTTGTGGGTAGACTAGTAGTTTTTGTAGTCCCACATAATCGCCGACCCCACTCCCGAGGTACGGCGGCATGCATAAAGCATTCCCCTCGCTAAAACAATAAAAAAACGGCACATTACAGAATGCTGCAGAAATTGACATGTACCTTTAGCCCCCGTACGCACCCCCGTGCGTACAGGGGCTTAGTGGTAGTGTTGTACTTCTGAGCGTGAGTAAGGTGGACAGAGATCCAATAGGGGAATAAAGATGAAGGTTAACTATTAAAAAATTGCTTTATTTATACTTCGTAAGTCAAATTTTAAGTAACGTTACCACAAAATACTAATTGTGTATCGTCGTTTCAGCCCATGACTTAGTCGGGCCTCCTCCAAATTCATGGAGAGAAATTATCCTACTGCGCCTGCGTTTGTATAAAGTTTTCCTTCTCTTGCGGCTACGTGATTTGCCTCTTTCGTTCCCTTAGTCACCTCTTACGACACCCTCGGGATCGTATGGGTTGGTGACACTGCGAATTCTAAATCCGTCACCACACAGAACTGTCTATATAAATTACAAAAATTCAATAAGGTTCACAAAGGATACTTATTATAATAATTTCTTAGAGATTATGTCATGTATGACGTCACTGGGAATTTAATTGTGCCATTGATCTAGAACCTTTTATAAATTTGTGACTCTGCAGCAAATTTGTGTATTCCATTTACGTACGCTTATCGATTTTCTCGCTAGCTTACTTCCACAAAGAGCTTTCAGAATACTGCTACAGAGTAACGATGTCTACGCGACTTAGTTACTACATATTTTTAGTTACCCTGAAGTTACATTGTAATTAAGTAATATATGTTAGTTCTCGATCACTACATAATATAAAACAAAGTCGCTGATGTCTGTCCGTCCCTATGTATGCTTAAATCTTTAAAACTACGCAACCGATTTTGAAGCGGTTTTTTTAATAGATAGAGTGATTCAAGAGGAAGGTCTAAATGTATAATAAATGCATAATATTGTAGAGAAACACTGATAAATGTAGAGGTTCATCATTGCACACGTGCGAAGCCGGGGCGGGTCGCTAGTAATTAAATAATAAACACATTTTTTTTTATGGAACGCCTTTATCAGAAATTCTGATTAATAACGAATGAGATATGAATAATTTAATCAGAAACTAAAGTCATATTTTTAAATAAGAAAGTCTAGTTTCCGTTGTATTTAAGTCAATTTAGGTCAATTCAAAGTAGAACCGTTGATAATGTGATTTTATCCCGAATATTCAGAGCCCGTCTAGAAGGTCGAATAGGATATTATTTCCCCTAATCAATAGAACACGAGCGTGTAATAGGTACATGTACCGGTTATGGCTGTCTCTGGATACCATCCATTCATGAATGTAGCTGCTGACGTCAGTCCGCAGCCCACTAGGAGGCGCGGCCCCTATCACCAAGGGGGAAAGGAGGGAGGTGACGTCAAGGCGTCTATGCAACAAGTGTTCTGTGCTAGAAAGTATAGCATCTAGATATAGCACGGTGCTATTTTTAGACTGGTGGAAAAGTATGGCTAGCATTTGCAAAGCAAGTGTGTATGAGATTGCCATGGTATTGAACTTTACCTACTTTTCCAACTTTACACATTTTTATATATGTTAGTGTTAGAAAGAAAGAAAGAAAGAAAGAAAACATTTATTCAGCACAGCTTAGCTATATACACACACACAAATATAAATATAATAACTACAACTAATACTACAAACTACATATTGTGTGGTACAGATGTCGCATGTCTCGCGGTTGCTGTGCGGAAAAGGTCTAATTCAGCGTTTTGTCAGGGCAAGGCAGCCTGACGCTGATTTTCAATTAGACCTGGTTCACATATTTAAATAAATTAAATCGCTACGTGCTAACATAAAATAAATAAATAAACCTACATATAATATCTATACATATATGAAATGATAAATAAGAAGATCTCAGACCGCAACCACAAATCCAATCGTATCGTAAACGTAAACGTGCCAAGGTACTTTTAAATGATTGACTCATTCCCTCTGATCATTTCTTGCTTCCGCTGCGCATCTATTAGAAGCTGTCGCAAACGCTGTCGAAATATGTGTTTCTTATTAATTATTCGAATAGGTGGGGGGATATTGTTCCACACCTTAGACGCAGCGTAGCGGAAGCTACCGCGGAACGCAGCAGTTTTGTGGGACGGAATAGATAGCGGTTTCGAACAAAGTCTGGTGGTGCACTCTCGTCCGCTTGCCATCCAGTTGAGCTTGTCATATAAATACCTTGGCTCTTTGTACTTTGTGATACTAAACATAAGACAGGCTAGGTGCAGCTTACGCCTCGACTTCATTTTGAGTTTCAGGCGATCGTTAAAGAAAGGTGTCACATGACCTCTGGGCTGAACATCGTAACAGAACCTAGCACATGCGTTTTGAACCCTTTGAATGTGTCGGTCCGTACGGGCTAGTAAGCGTGGGCCGTAAACCGTATCTGCGTAGTTTAATTTTGAAAGAACAAGGGTTTCGACCAACTGCTCACGAAGCCTCTCCGACAAGAAAGGCCGCATTCTATAAAGGAGTTTCAAACGGTAAAAGCAATTTTGTGTGGCTCTAGCTATATGTTTCTCAAATCTAAGTGTGCTGTCCACGTACAAGCCTAGATTTTGCACCTCATCAACTCTGTCAATAATTTCCCCCATAATTCTTAAATTTAGTGTTGTCGGTAGTCGACTGAGTTGATTTTTAGTGCCAAATATTATGTATTTGGTTTTATTTGGATTTAAAGTTAAGCAGTTATCTTCAGACCAGAGGGCGATTCTATCTAAATCATCGTTGAGATCCCTAACAGCAGATTCAAAATCCTCGGGCTTGAATGACAGGTAGACTTGAGTATCATCGGCGTATATATGGTAATTGCATTTTTTTAAGCACTTGGTTATGTCTGCACAATACAAAATAAAAAGAATGGGGCCCAGGATAGAGCCCTGCGGCACTCCTCTCTCAATAATAGAAAGGTCAGAGATCATAGTAGTCCCATCTTCTAAATTCAACTCAACAAGTTGTTTCCTGTTACTAAGGTAACTGTGGAACCATTGTATTGCCGCGTTACCAAAACCATAGTACCTGAGCTTCGATAGTAAGAGAGGCAAGTTTATACAATCGAAAGCCCGCGACAGATCCAGTAAAATAAGTATGGTACACATGCCTTTATCCTGAGCAGCCAGCAAATTATCAGTTAGTGTTGTCCGTGTAGTGTCGGTTAGAGAATATCTACATAGTGTCACCACCCCATTCCATCCTGAGGGTGTCGTAAGAGCTGACTAAAGGAGATGAACTAGCCCCAAAAGAAGGAAAACCCTGTGCGTAACCCTGTGCCAACCCGTCAGGCCAGCGTGGCACAGTAGTCTAATTACCCTCCATGCAATTGGGGGAGGCCAGAATCAGTAGCGGGTCATTTGTGGGCTGAATAGTAGTAGTAGTAGATATATCAGTTTTCACATTATTATTTCACCATCGCCATTATATTTTCAGCCCATAACTGGGTCAGGACTCCAATTTCATGAAGGTAATTTGCCTACTGTCTGTGCCACTTTTGCAAGACGGGTTCGCGCAGGGTTTTTTATCAAGATTTCCTTATATTGCGGGTAGGTGGTCTGCCTCGTACGACACCCTTAGGATAGTGGGGGTTGGTGACTATGTGTATTTGAAATCTGTAACCACACGTTGCTTTCGTTATTGTATTGATTCTTTATGACCTAGTTTCAGAACGGTATTTTACAAACAGAGTTTACAACCTGGTTTATGCAAAAGGTCAGTTGAACATTCTATATTAGACCGTTTCATTAAAGAAGTAAAACCATAATTAATTATAATGTTTACATTACGCAATTTCTCCTATCATCATGGTCATAACATTTTTTTAAGTTAAATAATAAATAAATAAATATCCTTGGACATTTCACACAACGCCATCTCATCCCAAGCTAAGCAACTTAATGCTTGTGTTAGGGTAACGAGATGGATGATAAACTACTTATATACATATTTTTTTTTTTGTAAATACATACATATTATAGATAGAAAACACCCAGACCCGGAACAAATTCTTGTAGGTCGTACAAATATTTCTTCCGTGCGGGGATCGGAACCGCGACATGCTGCGCAGCAGTCGATCGCTTTTCTGCCCTGCCGGCCGTCCTGCCAGTTACGTGCCCTGACCGCAGGGAAACTCCGAGCGTAGCCCTCTTGATTGCGCTTTGAGCCTTTTAACGGAGCCCACGGTGAGCGAGCACGTCTCTGTACCATACGAGTATGTCATCACTGGCAATAAACATTTAGCTTATTCTATTTCTAAAATAGATTGCCGCGGAAGACGTCAAATAAGTTATGATGAATAAACTGAGTAGGAGTCTTTGATGTACATTTTATTTTGTGAGTCGACTTGTTGCCTATTAAATATCTAAAAATACTTCAAGCCATGAAAATTGTGCCCAGAATACATTTTATCGGCCGTTAAAATTGAGCTGTTATTTTGTGAAACTCTTGAGCGCCTCTGCAGGCTTACGAGGTTGTCAGTAAGAGCTTTGAAGTTCTTTGTTACGGAATAATAATTAGCATTTCTATAAATTGGATCACTATTTCTAATTTGTCTTTTCCGTCTAATGACGGATTTACAATACATGGTGTCACCACCCCATTCCATCCTAAGGGTGTCGACAAAAGGAAATGACAACGCCGATAACCTAGCTGCAACGAAACCTTGTGCCAACCCATCTGGCCAGAGTGGCACAGTAGGCTAATTAGTCTACTGTGCCACGGATTGCCTAGGATCATTATCCTCCATGTAGTTGGAGCAAGCCCGACTCAGCAGTGGGTCATCTATGAGTTAAGTAGAAGAAGCATTGGACAGTGCGAAACGCAATCGATCAGCTGGTAATGCCTGATCTCCTCCGTGATTTGGAGGGCACGTAATACAGTAGATCCCGGCTGCCATCCTACCATCCATGGCAGACGTTACCGGTAGTCAGTAAGGTGCATACTGACAGCTGATCTAATTACATAATTATCATTGAGGGCAGACAGCAATCGCTTCTTGTAAATACTGATAATTAGCCAAATCTATGTAGACTATATATAGCTCAGAGAATTAGCAGACTGAAGTGGCAGTGGGCTGGTCATATCTGTAGAAGAACCGACAACCGCTGGGGTAGACGAGTACTAAAGTGGGGACCGCGAATCGGCAAGCGTAGTGTGGGACGGCCCTCTGCTAGATGGAGCGATGATCTGCGAAAGGTTGCGGGCAGCAGCTCAAGACAGGGCTCTATGGCGCTCTTTAGGGGAGGCATATATTCAGCAGTGGACTAATGTGGGCAGATGATGATGATGATGTAGACTGGTGCCGACAGCAATTAAATTGGAATAAGAGCAATTTACCTCGTGATCCAATTAATAATATTACATTAACATTTCAGCCCATGAAAGAGCCACTGTTAAGTTGGGCCTCCTCCAGTTAAATTAGGTTACTGTACACCTTGAGCGGGTCAGGTTGGAGGAAGCTCTGGCTGACCTGCGCCGCAGATGGAGGTCGGGGAGGACGAGGTGACTCTACGCCCACCTCCTGCCCCCACCTGACTGAGCCCAAAATGGACAACATCGACAATCTATAGCATGTTGATTGTAGACAGGTTTGGGGCAACTGGCAGTTTTTACACAGATGACGTCGTGTAACGATTGCCATAGATCTTTAAGTTGTAGCCGGGATCAGACGAGATTTAGTGCACCTATCTGACAAAAGACACGTTGCTTAACATACAAACTGAAATCTGCATTTCTCACTGAGCATATTTTCTTAACCTTATCGCTCTACTGAGATCCATTCTACTGAGATTAAAATGAGTTGTTTACTGGTAACTTGAGTAACAATATTTCTGGCGTCTTTATGGTATATTCAGCCCCTATATTATATTGTTCACCTACCAACAGAAGGTGCAAAGTCACCCAAAGAGCAATGTAGAGGGTTATGCTCGGAGTTTCCCTGCAAGATCGAAGAAATGACGAGATACGCAGGCAAACCAGACCTACCCACATAGCCCACAGGATATCCAAACTTGAATGGTAGTGACACATAGCACATAGCTCGCAGAGAAGTCCTCGAGTGGCGACCGCGTTCCGGAAAGCGCAGTACTGGTAGGCCCCGCAAACCAGTGACCTACAACCTGGTTAAGGTTGCAGGAAAACGATGGAAGCTGTCGGCTCAGGATCAGCCTTCGTGGAAATTCTTGGGGAGGCCTATCGACGACATTATGATTAGTACTACTACTTCCCCGCGAATTCGAATGAATGAGCGAAGGAATGAGGATATACGCAGGCCAACATATAGATAGAGACATAGTCCAAAAGAATACAATAGACAGAGCACATATTCCTGTGACTGGCGGTTGATGGCAGAAAACAATAACATAAAGCAAAAACATATTGTTCGATACAAGCCCCTCTCTTGGTGCTACAGAAAAACGTTTACGAACCCTGAACGGTTTATACCCTAACAAGAACCTCAAACATTCGTAGTAAAAGAGCTTTCTGGTTCATTACGGGTACGATACACAGATGGCGCCACACTACTGTTTTTAAATATTTCAAGATTGTTTTAATTGCAACAAACATTTGCGCTTAAGTAATTAATTAAACGGGTATAACTAATTATAAATAGTATTTTATTAGTAATGTAAAAAACGGCATTCAACTAAATTAATATGAATTCTCTTAGCTTTGTAATCAACTTTTTTATTGAATTTATAACAATAAAAAACCGTCTCTACGTTTTTTGTTGGTCTGTTTGATCCGGCTAATGTCAGAATTGGCTGGATCGATTTTGACGAAGCTCTCGCTTGCTGACATTGTAAGGGGTTAGACGAATTGACCCTGCAATGAATTGCCGACCTTAGAATTACCAGTGGTCCCACTAGATGGGTTGCAGAGGGCAGGCGGCAATTAACCCGTGACGACACGGTTGGCGCAGTGGTTGAGTGATAGACTGCTGCGCAGCATGTCGCGGGTTCGATTCCCACACGGAAGAAATATTTTGTACGACCTACAAGTATTTGTTCCGGGTCTAGGTGTTTTCTATCTATAATATCATCCATCTAGTAACCATAACACAAACATTAAGTTGCTTAGCTTGGGAAGAAATGGCGTTATGTGAAATGTCCAAGGATATTTATTTATTTATTTATTCACACGGGTCAATTGGTGACTGGTAGCAAGAAACTAATATTACTATTTTTGTGCTATTTTTAAGCACAATCTATGTATTATTAATTACTAGTGGCCCGCCCCGGCTTCGCCCGTGCAAAGCGGGGGTGGGTTATATGTATAAACCTTCCTCTTGAATCACTCAATCTAATACAAAAAACCGCTTCAAAATCCGTTGTGTAGTTTTAAAGATTTAAGCATACATAGGGACGGACAGACAAAAGCGACTTTGTTTTATAATATGTAGTGATAGTGATTATTGTATGATTAGTGATCTTACACGGTAATCCAGTCAGACTAAGCTTATATTTTTGTCACTGTAGACATGCGCGATGTTTCCTGCCGTCCCCGACGGAAGAGCATTGGTTTATGGAAAATCTGGCAACCAGCATTATGCCGAGTCTGGGTCGTGTAGCAGGATCGTAAAATAACGTTTTCATGTTTGTTTTATATCGATTTCTTATTAAGTTTATGCGTTCGTTTCAGCCCATGAATGACCCACTACTGAGTTGGGCCTCTTCCAAATTCAAGGAGGGAAATTAGCCTACTGTGCCACCCTGGCAAGAAGGGTTGGCACAGGGTTTGTATCAATGCGGCGGCGTGGTTCTGCATCAGATCCCACAATGCCGCAACAGGACGCGAGTTGGAGCACCCCGGGGAGTTTTAGTGGGTAGGCCCCCACTATGGGGGAGAGTCCCACACTCCCCTCGCTGGCCATCCCCGTGGCCGGCGAGGAAGTCCGTAAAGGATTTTACACCGGGCGAACAAAAAAAAAAAAAAAAAGGGTTTGTATCAAGTTTTCCTTCTCTTGCGGCTAGGTGATTTGCCTCTTACGTCACCCTCAGGATGGTATGGGTTGGTGACACTGCGTATTCTAAATCCGTTACCATACGGAGAAAGTCAAGTTATTAAGTTTATAGATTTTGTATATGTTTTCTTTCTGCAATATGGAATCAGTCTATGTCTGGCTATAATGGAATGCTGTACATATCTGTAAATACTATACATACGACCAAATCGTTTGAACATTTGTACGTTTGTATTATCTTAACTCGTATATATCTGTATATTATATTGCTAAAATATAAATGTTTTAGTTCATGTGTCTAATAAAATAAAAAATGCCTCGGATTTAAGTGCTGTTAGTTTAATTCCCATCAATAATGTTAAAATTTGATTTTATTACTTGCTAAGGTTAAGGAATTCATACAAGGTCCATTGAGAATAATACGAAACCACAAAACCAAAAAAACTCGCCGTTTACGTTTATGTCACTGGTTATAAACCATAACGCGTTGAAACTTGTAATAACGTCAGGGTAATAACAACGAAAAATGCCCTTGGCGACAATATTGCAAAGCATCCGGTTAATCAATGTAAGATTTAATAAAAATATGACATAAACATATATTTTAACAATAGTTATAAGTAGTCATATCAATAAATATAAATTTAATTCTTAAAATATACAAAACCATTTGTAATTAATGACGCCTAGAAATACTCACTTTTAGAAATAACATGCTATTTATTATATTTCTTATTCACAACGATAACCAATTTAAATGGTTGTTAATTTAATTTCTAAATTTCATAACAATTGACTGTGAAAGTGTCAATGAGCACAGGTTCGGACATGAAGCGTCGTCGTGGTTCGTCGTTTCAGCCCATGAATGACCCACTACTGAGTCAGGCCTCCTCCAAATTCATGGAGCGAAATTAGCCTACTGCGCCACGCTGGCAAGACGGGTTGGCACACGGTTTGTATCAACTTTTCCTTCTCTTGCGGCTACTTGAACTACTTCTTGCGTTCCCTTAGTCACCTCTTACGATACCATCGGGATGTTATGGGTTGGTGACACTATGTATTCTAAATCTGTCACCACACGGAAAAGCTTAGTAATAATTTATTATTTATTTGCGTGTACTCTTACAGATTGTATACTTAAATGGGCCTAAGTCGATGCGGCGTTCTCGTAGTTGACAGCGCATGCGCATTATTACCTCGTAGCTGCTTTAAATAGACATCAACGCGTGACATTACAAATTATTATTTGACCAAACTAATCCAGCAACACATGTAACTTAAACTACATAGAGAGGACAATTCATTATCGTTTCTGAAATAAAAAAAAAGATTGATAAGCTATTCGTTGTCTTCTACTCAGTATGTATTTGATAAATTAGAAACCAGTTATAAATATTGTCGCATAAAACATGCGTGAAAAAAGCGTGTCTGTCAAAATAATAAAATATATCCAAATAACTGGAAATTGGTGGCAGCCAAAAAATCTAAAACTAGAAACACAAGTATTTGATAAACCTATCTACCTGTGCTCCGACGAGCTTCTCGGAATAGTGAGTGACTCGTATCGAACAATAAATAGTAGACTCCTTCGGCAACTATTATTTCGGCATCATCATCACGCAGCCCCACTGGAAGCTTTCGAAGTTGCGGGGGACAGCCCATGCAAGGGGAGGGGCGCGGGCCGGCATGAAAGCCTCCGCCTGTCAGTGCTACGCCGACCGCGACGCTGCCCGCATGCCGCCCCGATCGCGTTACGTGTTTGACATTACAATCAAAACATAACTGAAAAGTGTTTTCAAATTGTGTTAACTAACGTACAGTGACAATTGGATGATAAGTTGCGGTTAGTGTTTCGAAAGACGTACATGTTTGACTGTGGTATAGTGTGTTTTGTCACGTGTTTACGAATGAATGTGTTGGCGTAGGCGCAGCCACAGCGGGTCGCACTCTTCGTGAGATATTCGTGCGCGCGCAGGTCGTCGCGGCCATGCTGCATACCTGACGTGAGCGAGTGCGCGACTCTGCGCGAACGGGACACAGCGAGTGCTCCCGGCGTGCGTCAACTTTCGTTGACGAGGAACAAACCCTGCGATGTTTTTATTGGTGCCATGACAAGGATGGGGCGATGGCACGTGGCGCTGGCTTTGCTGGCTGTGCTGGCTGGCGCCAGCATCAGCGCCACCGCCGAGCAGATGCAGTCCCGAGCGGTCGACACCGGGGTAGACCTTCGTGTCGCAGAGCATCAGCCGGCCGGCACTATCGTCGGCAGGATACCCATCAAACCTGGATTTACGTACCGGTTTAATGAGCCGCCCAAAGAGTTTGTTCTCGACCCAGTGTCTGGTGAAATTAGGACTAATGTGGTACTCGATAGGGAAGCCGTCGACCGGTACGCATTTGTAGTGCTGTCCAGTCAACCTACCTATCCGATTGAAGTGCGATTACGGGTTACAGATGTGAATGACAATTATCCGGAGTTCCCCGAACCGAGCATAGCAGTGGCGTTTTCCGAGAGTGCCGCCGCTGGGACCAAGTTATTGCTCGATGCCGCCACTGATAAGGATTTAGGAGAAAACGGCATCACTAATGACTACAGAATAGTGGACGGAGATCACGAAGGAAAGTTTAGATTAAATGTTACTGTGAATCCGACCGGTCAAACATCGTATTTACATTTGGAGACCACCGGAAAATTAGACAGGGAGACAAATGATTTTTATATACTAAATATATCAGCGCGTGACGGTGGCAGTTCTCCTAAATACGGGTATCTACAAGTAAACGTTTCTATACTAGATGTCAATGACAATCCTCCCATATTTGATCAAAGTGATTTTTCGGTGTCGCTAAATGAAAGTGTGCCGCCGGGTACCACCGTTTTAAAAGTAACAGCAACGGATAGTGATCTAGGTGATAACAGTAAAATAACGTATGAAGTGACAGATACAGAAAAGCAATTTGCGGTCGACCCCGAATCAGGGGTGATAACCACATTAAAAAAATTAAGCTGTCCGAAGTATTGCAGTAACACAACGTGTAATATGACTTGTGTTCTTACTGTTATCGCTAAAGACCATGGAGTGCCAAGACAAGATGCACGGACTTACGTCACAGTGAATCTTATAGATGCCAACGATCACGATCCCGTCATAACATTCACTTACGTCCCCCCAACAGCTAATTTTGCTACAGTAGATGAAAATGCTAAGAATGGATCTCTAGTAGCAGCAATCACTGTGACAGATGCAGACGCTGGTTTGAATGGGATTACTAGCATTATAATTGTAGCTGGCAATGAACTAAATCACTTTCGTCTCGAGAATTCCTCAAGTGTGAATATTGTTTACGTTAATGGAGTTTTGGACAGAGAGGAAATCAGTAAGTATAATCTGACAGTCGTTGCTACAGATAGAGGATCACCTCCACGTACTGCTACCTCGTTCTTAGTTATCCATGTTAATGACGTGAATGATCACGAACCTGTATTTGAAAAGTCAGAATATTCAGCCGTATTGACTGAATTGGCACCTACAGGGTCTTATGTAGCTAGTATCACGGCTAGCGATGAAGATACGGGAGTGAATGCTGAAATATACTATGATTTCCATGATGGGAATCAGCAACAATGGTTCAGTATTGATCATTTAACGGGCTTGGTAACTACAAAATCAATATTGGATCGAGAGGTTCAAGGCACAGTAGAATTAAACGTTTCTGCAAGAGACGGAGGCCCAAACCCCAAGTGGGCATACACTAGATTAAAAATTACTATTTTAGATGAGAATGACGAAGCACCCACTTTTTCACAGTCCCAAATTAATGCCACTCTTCATGAAAATATAAAACCAATAAAAGAAATATTAATTTTGACTGCTTCCGATTATGATCAAGGTACAAATGGCTCAGTGTCGTATTACTTGCCATCAAGCATTGACAGAAAATATCCTAATACATTTATATTAGACCCAATTACTGGACAATTGAGTGCTATTATTGAATTAGATAGAGAAAAGGTGCCCGTGTATGAAATACAAGTTTTAGCCAAAGACCAAGGTTTTCCTCCACAGTCTTCTACTGCCACGATATTATTAAAAGTTTTGGATGTTAACGACAATGATCCAATGTTTTATCCACAAAGATACGTAGAGAGTATTAATGAAGAGCTACCTCCAGGTACAAATGTACTCCAAGTAAAAGCATATGATTTAGACGAAGGGGAAAATGCTCGTATCACTTACAAACTTGAAGGCGGCGGAGATGGATTCTTTGAAGTTGAACCGGCAACAGGAAACATAATTTTACAGAAAGATTTTCGAAAAGCATCAGAGACTATGTACACGCTTAAAATATCTTGTAAAGATAAAGGTAATAGAAAAGCTGCAGAAGATGCTGTGGTGGAAATAGTAAAAACATCACAACGTAAAAATCTTCAATTCGACGGTTACAATGGATATACATTTAAAATTTTAGAAGATGACGGGGTGTCAAAGTCTGAAATTGGCCGTTATGTTGGTAAAGTTAGTGCAAGAATATCAAGCGATACTATTTCATATTATATTTTGGAAGGAGATCCGAAGCATATTTTTAAAATTGATGACAAGAACGGTATTATAACTACTGATTCAAACGTGGACCGTGAAGATAAAATGACATACCATTTAAAAGTCATGGCAAAAACGGGTGTCGCATATGGATTCACAACAGTGAATATATCCGTTTTAGATGTAAATGACAATTACCCTGTCTTTATTGAAGATAAAGATGAAGTTCATATTCCAGAAAATATGGCAGTAGGACAAGAAATTTACTTTGCTAGGGCAACTGATCGTGATTCTGGTTCTAACAGGACAATATTTTATTCACTGAGCTATAATCCTGAAAATAACTTTAAAATCTCTGAAACTACTGGAGTTATCTATTTAAATAAACCAATATCGAATGAGCCTAACACAATTATATTCACCGAAGTAACAGCCACTGACAATGGAAGCCCAGCTCTGGCTACAAAGCATTCTTTATCGGTTATAATTGATGATGTAAATGATCATACTCCCGTTTTTGATCACACTTCGTATGAAACTTCTCTATTGGAATCAACCTTAGTCAATACGCGGTTCTTTGCTATTTCAGCATCAGATGCTGATCTCGGTGTGAGTGGAAGAATATCTTTCTACATAGCAGAAGGAAATACTGATAATAAATTTGGCATTTTTCCTGATGGTTATCTTTATGTAAAAAGTAACCTAGATAGAGAAGAAAGAGACTATTATTCTTTATCCATAGTGGCAACTGATCACGGTAAACCTCCCAGGTCATCACAAGTACCTGTTGTAATTCATGTTTTGGATGAGAACGATAATAGTCCACAATTTACGAATACAACATTTATATTTAAAATTAAAGAAAATGAACCTCCAGACACGTTTGTGGGGAAACTTACAGCAATTGACAGAGATATTGGGCGAAACGCTGAGTTGACGTTTTCTTTGCCAATAGCACAAAGTGATTTTAGAATCGATTCGAGAAATGGTTTCATAAAAACGTTGAAATCATTTGACAGAGAAAGTTTGGCACATAATACTGGTCAAAACTATATCACTTTAACTGTAACGGTGAGTGATAATGGAAAAATAAGACTATCAGATTCAGTGAGGGTGACAATTTACATAACAGATGTGAATGACAATGCTCCTGTATTTAAAAGAACTCCTTATAAAGTGGAAGTTTCGGAAGGGGCAGCTGTAGGAGCATCAATTCTGAGAGTATATTCAACTGACGCCGACGAAGGTTTAAATGGAGATATATACTATAAACTGATAGGTGGTGATGATCTTGGAAAATTTTCTCTAGACGAAGCTACTGGACAGCTTTATATAAATAAACCGTTAGACAGAGAAATAGCCGATCACTATCAACTCATCGTCCTGGCCCACGATTCTAGTTCAACGACTCAACTCTCAAGTACTACATCGATATCTGTGCATGTACTTGATGAAAATGATAACGCACCTATTTTCTCCCAAACACAAATGAAGGTGTCTGTTCTTGAAACAGAGCCAATAAACAAGAAAATAATGCAGTTCCATGCTACGGATGCAGATTTGGGTATAAATAGAGAATTGCAATTTTCCATCACCTCTGGTAATAGAAAAGAAGTATTTTTCATTGACAGTTATTCGGGTGAATTATTCCTGCACAAGCAATTAGACTATGAAGATCTGACTTCGTACGTTTTAAATATTACAGCGACAGATAACGGCAGTCCGAGTTTATCCTCCAGCATATCATTTACTGTAGACGTGATCGATGCAAATGACAATGCGCCCATCTTTACGAACACTGCAATTGTACGACAAATTAGAGAAGGCATACCGAGGCACACTCCAATAGTTACCGTCACCGCAGAAGACCCAGATTCAGGCTTGAACGGAAAAGTTTATTATTCGATCACGCACCAAGACCCGAACGATAGTAAGCGGCACTTTGCCATAAATAATATTACCGGAGTCATACATACTTTATTACCCATTGATAGAGAAAGCATTGACACGTTCCGAATAACAGTCGTTGCTTATGACAGAGCTGAGCCCCCACCTGCGCGACTTTCTGCCGAGAAATTAGTGACCGTAATCGTGGAAGATATTAACGACAATGCTCCCATTTTTGTATCTATGAACGCTGCTGTGATCAACACTGAGCGGCTGGGAAGAAGTGCTGGCCGTGGAATATTTATAATGAACGTATTAGCCCGTGACTTAGATTCAGGAACAAATGGATTGGTCACTTACAAGCTTATCCACGGTGGGAACGACTTATTCGATTTGCATAGAAGCAACGGTGCATTGACTCTGCGGTACCCTCCAGCGTCACCCGAGGCTCGGTGGAATCTCGTCATAAAGGCTACGGACGAAGCGGTGTTGAGTGAACAGAAAAGTACCGAGGCCTATCTTACTGTTATTATGGGCGGAACGGAATTGCAAGGTGTCACGTGGACGAACGTGGGGTCAGTGTCTGTTGCTGAGAACGAACCCGCGGGAACAGCCGTGTTAAACTTGACTAATAACTATAAATCGGGATTAGAATATTACATAGTGAATGTGACCGGTGCTGGTAAACAAGTGGACAGGTTATTTGACATAGATTCCTCTTTAGGAATTTTGTCGACGGCCGTTTCTCTCGACCGAGAGGCTGGTGTGGACCGATACGAGGTGGAAATATGCGCCGTGTCGTCGGCATCGCAGCTCAAGTCGACCACAACTAAGGTAAGACGAAAGTAGAATTTAATTAATTGGACAGATCGAGCGGCGCACTGAGCAACGTCAGCGTTGTATTACAGTTAGCAATTCGAAGCGAACAATCCAATTAACTTAGCACAATCGCCGCTACAGACAAAACATCGGCACCGTACTGTTGTTAAAATAAAAATAAATTTAAACGAATGCTCGTTAGCGTATGTCGGCCGGCACAGTCTAATCGGAGGCTCTAAATTACGATAAGTCGCGTCTCACAGACGATATCGGAACACTCGTTCTGAAACCTTTCGAAGATTAACGCGTTTGAGACATGGTTTGGTTTGTAACACATCATTTCATTATTATCGGCCACTTTATAGAGGTTATTGATTTAAAGCGTTGTGCAAAATTCAGATATGATTGCATTCGCAAAGTAAGTATATTTTATGTTTAATATCGGTGCATACGGATGTTACCTGAAATTATATATGCAAAACATTTCTGAAAAGTCTAACAACATTCGAACTTGACTATAAACTGCCACAAAAGCCGATTAACCTTCGATCCCAAGAGCTTTCGTTGTCAAAAGTGAAGCGAATTTTTGTTATTTGCGAGGGGAAATAAAAAGTGACTAAACTGGACTTGGAGTCGTAAAAAAACTCGCCACATTGGGATTACGATATTGTGCCTCACCTTTTGACGATATAAAATCTTGAACTCGACGAAGCATGCGGGCTTGACCAGATTACTTCACACGTTCTTCCCAATTCCTGTTATTTCAAACGTAATATACTTTTTGGACTGTCACCAGGGCCAAGTAGTGCAAAAATAAATTAACACAATATGTGTTTTCAACGGTAATGTGGACTCTAATGACACTTAATAGCATTTTATAATGAAAACTAAAGTCGTGGCATTTTGTTGGACCTATGCAACTAAATGGGCTTGGTCCCGTGATTTCATTTAGCATATTAGTAATATAGTTAAATATGTTTTTATACAATAAGATATTCGGTAATGTTTATACATTATTGCGTACAGTATTTATCATCAGAATATATATCAGAATTTAACTTTATGTATTTGTATTTTTTCAAGCACATAAAAATGTACTTGATACTGGAATGCTAAACCAGTAGGATAGCGAATGCCAATTTAATGAAAAGAGCAATTAATTAGCTTCAATAAATTGGTACGGAAACCAAATCGATAAGATAATTCCAAATTAAATACATTGTAATGTTTTAATTACCGAAATTAAAGCAATTTGTTTGATGTGAATGCCACGCTCTTGGCTCATTCCAAGCAATTATAAGGAGCCTTTTTGGTCATTTGCAAACACCATAAAATTGAGAGAAATATTTTATGTCTACCCGCCCGTTATCGTCGTCAGCTTCGCTATAAAACTTTAAGAATCAGAGCAATAATAAAGCCGTATTAAGCGAGACTCGCTTATGTGAATACAAATCAAATATCTTATTTAATCGTGGTGCCATTGGCCAGTAAGTCGTCGATCCACTAGTCAATATATTGTCATAGAAAGTACTTTTTAATTACATTTTATTTTACAGTCTCATAGCTCGTAACATAGCGCGATTATTTACTTACAATTAACATTTTGCAGGTATTGTACATTTTGTAACGGATTTCGAATATATATTATCCATTTCATCCTGACGGGATCTTAAATGGTGACTAAAGGAATTCATGATTCAAGACAACCTATTCGCAATAGCAGTAAAACTTGATACAAACCCTATGCCAACCTATTTGTTCAGTGTGGCATAATAGGCTAATTTCCCTCCATGAATTGGTATAAGTTTTTGGAGCCTCTATGGGTTGAGATGTTGATCTCTCAGTCTTTTCTTCGAAGTGATGTTCGTATACTGTTCAGAGAATAATTCATTATTAATGGTTATCGAGCGTATTATTAAAATTATATTTTAAACCTGGCGAAGGTAAACTTGAGTTATTGTTTATATGAGGACTGTAATTAAAAGATGTGCAACTTTAGTCGCTATTTGAAAATAATTGCGACATGCTTATAATAATGCCCATAAAGTTTTTCAATATTTCAATGATATTCAATAAAAATTATGTTTTGTTTAAGCTTATTCGATGTGGGTAATTTATTTAATCAATAAGAGGCTTTGTATCTTTTTAAATTAACAATTTAATTTCTGTATCCACATTTCTAATTTTTATCAATTGGTATCCCAACATTACCCCGTATTTTGGATTGTGGTGGTGCAAATAAACGTGTCCTTTGTAAAGACTCGAATAACAAAATCGTCGACTTATTACAAATTATTGACGTTATCTATTTTTTTATAACGTGGATTTAACATATTGTTCCTGTCAAGGCTATATTGTCTGCGTTTGCTGGTGGTGGTCGTGCCGGTTATGTGGGACTCCGGGGACGGCGGGTCCGGTCGCTCTGCAACCCCATAAAGACCACATATGTGAGGGTGCACGTGGCTCTTTTAGGCTCCGTATGTAACTTTTCTTTTTACGAATCATTGTTGATTACTTATTATAATCTTTCTGCCAAGCTACTTTGAAGCCAATACCAATCGAATAAATATTAATACGGAGTTATGTGGTAACAAAAAAAAATACGAACTTCTTTTTTTGAGGTCGCTCTAAAAGGGATAGGAGGCAAAGAAATTGGAATATAAGTTTTTTTAATCTTTCCAATCAAATTCCACCTCTTTCAAGCAACTGCTCCATAATTCTTTCGTGATCGTAATCTGAAAAGGGTGCGGTTTGCGACTTTGGACGTAATTGTGTTTACTGGGAGGAACCGTTACGGGTCAAATGGTATCAAGACGTATGTTTTTAATTTGATTAAGTTGCTAAGAACCCAGTTTTACTGGATAAGTAGCCTGTAGTACGTGATTACGTACGTATACGAGATTTAACAGCATTTGGTTGGGCTATAAATTTAACAAGAAAACGTTAATCTAAAGTTGGTAGTAATAGTTGTGGTTAATTAAAATGGAGTGTTGCGTCTCGGACTTGATACGTTAACCATACACCAGGTTTTTAAATACATATCACTCGATTTCCACGCAGCATATTAAAGTAGTGCAAGACATTTTTGAACGGTACAGTGAACCAACCGAACTGGACATGACAGCCCTTCATGTAGTAGTTTAATGTAAAATTTCATTTTATCATCCCACTTCCGATATGAATGAATAAAGCAAAAAGAATTTTGTGTAAAATCTATACAGACTCAGGTTTTCGTGATACACTGTTTATAAAAAAAACGGTGTGCTGACGGATTCAGAAATTTTTTTCACATCCCCATTCCGTTCTGAGGGTGTCACAAAAGCGTACTAAACGAAATTACAACGCGGCCGTGCGTCATTTCTGGGCTGTAATGATGATGAATGATAACCAAAAAACACAGACGGAAAAAAGGTTAAAATCTACACTTTAACCTTTTTTCAACTGACTTCAAAGATGAAGTAGTAGTTTAGCAGAACACTTTAAATAAGTGATAACAAAAACAAAATTTGCAAGGAGGCAAACTTTGTATTATTACGATGAGTTTGTTACTAGAGTCTTTACAAAGCATACGTTTATTTGCACTTACATTTGAAAAACAAAACTTGAATAAAAACGTACTTCAAAATAGGCGCAAAAAAGATTAATGTTTTTAGTTAAAAAAAAGTTTTATCTAGCTTTCTTGTCTTATTTTTCAATTTTACCTCAAAAGACATTAACGCTCGTCAACTCCTTCTCAATGTTATAGTGAAAAGTGCGGTGAGTGCCTATCAGCCGACACCAAAAGCGCATTAGGGCTGCTGCGAACATTTCGACTCTGATTTATGCAAGCTGCACCCGCGGCACGGCCGTCGACATTCGCCTTAATGAACGTACAAGTTGCGTTATGCTGTGAAATGACTTACATTATTTCATGCCAATACTTTACCTTTTTAACAGATTTTAAAGTTATATTGCGGATATACGGAATGTGAGGAGGTTGCGGAATTGATTTGCAGGCTAAGCAAGGTCTGGCTCTGCTGGAAGTTGGATGGACGTCGTCCATCATCATTATCATCATCAGCTCACATTAGCACACTGCTGGACATAGGCCTCCCCTAAAGAGCGCCATAGCGACCTGTCTTCTGCTTGACGCATTCAGCTGCTGCCCGCAAACTTTATGTGACATATCTAACCTCCTGTGTGCTTGGCGGGTGCGAAAAACAGTCGGTCTGGTATTCTACCTCCCATCCATGACAGTCTTTTAGTAGTAGCGTGAAATATGATAGCTGGTCTAATCACATAATTACCAGCGGTCCCACTCGATGGGTTGCGGAGAGCAGACGGTAATCGATACCGACCCCGATAAAAGTAAGAAAAAGTCGATTTTGTCGATTTTGATTTTGAAAACAACAAGTAAACCTTTCCATCTTAAGTATGTTGTAAGAGACGACTGAAGGATAACAAGAACCAGAAATTTGATTTTGTGACATTGAAGGAGAATTAATTAAGCATTTATTGGATGCATGATGATGATGACTAGTCGAATGAATCACATAGTTTTTAAGTCTTGTGAACTCTTACCTTACGATTACAAACATGCGAGTAGAAATCAGCGATTTAAAACCATCGGTATTACTTATTAGCGTTTCGAGTTTTTATCAATGAATTTATTGGTAGCCGAAAGTATAGTGCCGATTGGCTCAAAACGAATGTTTAAATCGACATTATTTTAACTTGCCCAAATGTGTTCTGAGTCCAAATTGATAACGATGGGTGGTAGACCCTAAAAGCGTTATCGCTGTCCAGAATCACTTACCTCGCTTTTGTGAAGTCGGATAAACAAAAAATGCGTGATATCTTTGAAACGCATTAAGTAATTTCTGTTGGTTCCTTTTAAATTACGTGGCATTTTTTACATTCCTGTTTAAATATTACAAGAACATTATCGTCGGCTTTAATTTAAAAAAGATCTTATTTATAAGTACGAGTACAGCGTAATTTTTAGGCAGGTATTATGTTAAAGATTTGATCATAAATATAAAAATGAATGTTTGTCTGTATGTCCATCATAGAATCGTTAACTAAGTATAAGTGTGTGCTACGAAGGCTACGAAGGCTGATGAACAAAAAAAAGAGCGTAATGTCTTTCCTTCGAATGTATTTTAGTTAGTGGCATAGCAACCCGCGCGGAGTTCAGCTAGTATTATAATACATGCTTATTGTTGTTGTTGGTTTTGTTTTCGATTTAATATTTTAATTTTATGTCAGTTTTGGTTTTGATAAAACAGTCCATTAATAAAAATATATTATTATCGAGGTTTTTAGACAGTAGCTTATTTCACGCTAAAACATTGAAGTTTACCAAAAAATTGAATAAAGTATTTAAAAAGAGGCGCTGTATGTGGTTTGCACAGGATCGAAATGTATAGCTATTTAAGCTCAGAAGTCTGTGACTAATTGATTTAAAAATAATATATTTACTGAATGCATTTAGCAAAGCCTGTGCTTTGTTTTATGGCCATTTCAATAATGCACAGTTAACAAACATCATAATTTCTTAAGTGTAAAAGAAAAGATAATTATAGATTCTAATACAGCAATTAGAGTATGCAATATTCGATGTCATAATACGTATCGTGATCCCATATTAGGCGCACGTTCACAATGTCAAGCCAATTATAAAGGCCGTGTCACACGACTAGCAATTACCACCAAATTGACACAATCCCGACGATAGCGCCGACTGACAAGTTGCCGAAAGATTCGTGACTCGTCGAACCACTCTATCCGAAGCTAAGTGAAATCCTGTGGACCATTTGCAAGTTGCGTAAAGCAGTCGTGATGCCTTTTAGGCTTAATAACCGAGATGCCTAATTGCCACAAGATATTGATAGTTGTTAAGTTATTTGCCTAAAGAGTGTATTTTAGGCCAATCGTGAAAGCGTCTGGAAAGTTATGTTCTAGTAACATGCTGTTGTAAAACGACTGAGGGCAGTATGTCAGGATTTAATCCCTGACGAAAAAAAATAGCGCTAAACGAATGGATAGGAGAGCCAACTTTTATTTATTGTAAAGAGTTTTAATTGTTTGAAAGGTAAATGTGCTCAGTCATATTAATATATTTATATATATTCTAGTTATTCCAATACCATAATGTAAATGTGTATTATAAACCATAAATATGTATTATAAATAATGATCACTGTAAATTTGCTAAGGACATTATCTGATTAATTAATTACCAATTACTTAAATCGGGCACCTACGGATTTCACAGAGGCTATTGTATATGTAAGACCAGTTTAAATCTGTAGTATTTAAAAAAATATAAAACATAGATTAAATCTATTTAAATAATAATATGTAATAAGATTACATTACACAGATGTTAGTGGTGGGTACAAAACCAACTAAAGATTGCTAGTAAAGTGTGTGTTGATATGTGCCTACGTACCTACTGTTTGTATGTGAGTCACAAACACAGTGAATATAGTAATTAATGAAGTTTGCTTTTAATTTTGTTCCTTGTGAATACCATTTAGCCAAGCAAAAACATAAAATATTTTTATCTTGATTATGATTTTATTGATTCAAATCCTGTCAGACACTTGTATGTTACGAAACTATATTTCACTTAGCTTAATCTAGTTTGACCTTCAAGAATTCAAAAGAACGACTTTGTTTTACGATCATTTAATTAATTATTATTGGAATTCTCTATAACATTCTAGATGAATACGTCTATAACGATTAATAATTTTATCTTGCTCCGATTCGCAACGCTTCCGAAATCCGAATGGTATCGATTAACAGTCAAATTACTGATATCCTAAGGATTTTGTTTATTAAAAGAACATTTATGATGGTTTGTAAAAACTGACGGAATTATAAAACTATGATTGCTTAGGTTAAATTGGTTTTTGTTGCATAAAAATCTCCCTAAGTCAATTATTAATTTTACATATCCTACTAATATTATAAACGTGAAAGTTTGTAAGTATGTATGGATGGATGGATAGATGGATGGATGGATGGATGGATGGATGTTTGTTACTCTTTCACGTAAAAACGACTGAATGGATTTTAATGAAACTTTATAATAATATAGCTTATACATCAGAATAACACATAGGCTACAATTTATAAAGATATTGTGTGTAAATTTATAGCGATATTAAGTTAAATTTTAATTTCTAATTGTCAAATTTTCAGCCATATTTAAATATAGACAACATAAAGTTTCGCTGTCAGTTGCGCTTTGTTATACCACGTAGGTATTATATCACATTCTACGGGAACGGGATAAAAATCTTAGGTATCCTATGTCCGACTTTCTTTTAAATATATAGATGTTGGACAATTCACAAAATCATACTTAATGTTATAAACCTGAAAGTGTAAATGTGTGTAATCGCGTTCCGTGATATAAAACATAGTTTATCTAAATGCAACTGCTGGAATAACAAAACTTCACCGACAGCTAAACGCTACGTTGTCTATAGTTTGACAAATTTGACAATTAGAAATTTTGAAGTTGACCGGTTGATGTATTTCTTTCGAGTAAATATTAGCTTATTGTGCCGAACAATGAAGAAGAACTAAATAATGCACGTGAAGATCACCGCATTAGTATGGCTTGAATCCGTGCTTCTTAATCACAAGAGCAAATCGAGGCAGCCCGTGAAACGGATCGGTTGGGAATGCAAAATCGTCGAGCAAATTTAAGAGATCAACAACTAGATAATTACTGCTTGCATATTTGCGTCCGCATTGGACCTATAGATGCCATGTAATATTACAAAACACTCCTCAGCGGCTAAAGTTTTATCAAAATGGAAAATCGTCATCTGGGCCGAATGTACAATAGCGTATACACGTGCATTGGAAGCACTTATCCGATCCGACCGAACACCTACGCAAGGACTCGAGATGTTTTGGAGGCGCAATGATTTTACTGTCTGGCTATTTCTGCCAAACACTGCCTCTAATTCCAAGATCGACTGCTGCCGCCGAAATAAGCGCTTGCCTCAAATCATCGAAATATGTGGATTGATTTTATTTTCTCAGAATTTCTGTTCATCGAAGGACGAACTCACAAACACAAAAATAATGAATGGTTGACTAAGCGAGCTGTTTTGGCGGCTGAGAATAAATATGTAGATGACATAAAGTTTCATATTACAAATTCAGAATGAAATCATTGGTACAATGCATTAATTCAAATATAATGACTGTATAAAAAAAAGAGAAAAATATATACACCAAAACCACCAAACCAGTGCAACGGAACGCGTTTGGTGGTAAGTGAATTGATGAACAATGGAATATACTCAAAGTAAAGTTGGAAGGTGAGGAAATTCTCATCCGAGGATCCCGACGATATCAACTGATATACCGTTTTAGTTTTAATGATTTCCGATCCGTCGTGCATTCGCCGTGACCATTAATAAATCACAGGGCCAATCCTGGAAAGTTTGTGGCCTAAATCTAGAAAATTCATGTATTTCCCAAGATCAATTATATGTGGCATGTTCCGGGTCAGAAGACCATCTGCGTTATTTGTTCATGCGCCTGATAATAAACCGAAAAATGTCGTCTGTCACAAGGTGATTCACTGAAAAGTGCAGTTACTAAAATAGATGGCCAATAAAGTATAATTAAAATCATAGATGTTTTATTTATATTTATCCTGATAAAAAATTGAAGTTAATAAAATAAAATATCTGCTCATTTATTGCCTTTAAGGCGAAACAAAGTTCGCCGGGTCAGCTAGTTTAAGTATAATTAATTGTACATAATATTAGGTACATACCTAAAATGTATGTATTATATACAATGCACATAATTTTAACTTGTAAATTCTGTATTTCTTTGTATGTAATACAGAATTGACTAAGGTACTAAGTATTCAAACTATTCATAATATGTATATTCATAACTAAGATTTAATGAAATATTGATTAGTTTATATCCCAAAAATAGACTACCACTGATGGGATATAATATACTGCGCACTTAATAACTTTAACAACATAATACATTATCACCTCCTTCATATAATTGTATACGTAAATTAGTTTTGAGTGACTTTATCTAGCAGATAATGGTACAAAAATTGTTTTAACTGACGTTTTAGCACTGTAAATTACTGAGGGAATGGACAAACATTTCAATATTTCCTTTAAATTTTTCAATATTTATGATCATATACTGGTTTTTCTTATAATTTTTAAATCAGAGATAGCAAAACTGTATAATAAAACGATAGAATCAAACAAGGATTTTGTGAGTAATGCAAAGTTATGGGATAAGATTGTCAGAGTATACCAGCTCATCCGTTACATAGTTCATTATACTTTATGTACATAATACTAATGGACTCACAAGATAATGCGTTGTCATATCGTATATTTTAAAAAGTGAGTTTAATACTTATCCTCTAATAATAGACGGCATGGCAAAGAAAAAAAAGAAAATGAAACTGAACTTAAAATATCATTCATGTGATGACAAGTCCATAGTGTCACCAACCTCTTCCATTTGACTGTGTTGTAAGAGGCGAAATCTGTTCTGTAGCTTTTTCTTTTAAACGTAACCCCCGCTCTATTCAATACAAATGACACCCACTCCGAGCAAGTGCCTCTGGTTTACACAAAGACACTGGCCCGGCCCCGGAATCGAACCCGAGACCCCGTGATCCAAAGCAGGCGCATCCACAAACATACAATTACTAATAGGAATGTATTATACATATAAACGTTCCTCGTGAATCACTCTATCTATTAAAAAAACCGCTTCCAAATCCGTAGCGTCGTTTTAAAGATTTAATAGGGACGGACAGACGACAGCGACTTTGTTTTATACTATGTAGAGATAGTGATAGTGATAATCACAATCTATTTCTCTAAACCAACATATGCTTTTATTTGCGATAAAATTTACCGTGACTTGAAAAACACATTCGTCTATATTTGCAACAATTTTTCAATATCTATTGGTAATCAAAATACAGATTGTTTCTTGACAGCCCCTCGACCAGTCCGCTTTCTTATCGTTGTTTGCCATAACGACCATTTTCCAAAGGCCTACCTCGTTTACCTTCGTTATTCTGGATGAAGAGTAGCAGGGAGACATCGCGCGGCTTGTCATAGGCCTCTCTTAATTGGACAGTTTATATGTGTGCATTCATGTGAAGTCAAACCGGTTCCTTGTGGTTCTCTTGCTTTCTACGTCATACATTGGTTAGGGAGTTGTTTCAATGGCGACGAATAGCAAATCGAAGTTCTCGCTTCAATACACGCAAACCAAAAACGTGTGAAATATAGCAAGTGCGTATACTATACACGGTAGAAGAGGATTTTCGTAAGCTGACGGATTTAGAATACATAGTGTCATCAGTCATCACATTATTCCATCCCGAGGGTGTCGTAAGAGTCGATAAGGCCGAAAACCTAGCCGCAGAAAACTCTTTTTTTTTTTCGCCCGGGGTAAAATCCGTTATGGACTATCCCCGTCGGCCACGGGGATGGCCGAGGGGGGCGTGTGGGACTCTCCCCCAGAGTGGGGGCCTACCCACTAAACCTCCCCGGGTTGCTCCAACTCGCGTCCTTGTTGCGGCATTGTGCGATCTGTACTCAGAACCACGCCTGATACGAAACCCTGTGCCAACCCGTTTGGCCAGCGTGGCACTATAGGTTAATTACGTAATTAATTAAGTCAGGCCTCCTGAGCCAACCCGTTTGGCCAGCGTGGCACTATAGGTTAATTACGTAATTAATTAAGTCAGGCCTCCTCTAGTTAATGGCGGGTAACTAGCCTACTATGGCACTCTAGCCAAACGGATTGGCACACGTTATTTTTTTATCAAGTTTTCGGCCTCATACGGCCAGGGTACCGGCCTTGTTATTCCCTTTTGTCGACTCTTACGACACCTTCAGGATGGAATGGGGTGGTCACACTTTATATTCTAAATACTTCACCACACGGTCAATTAATCAACAATTAATGCCAATAAAAAAATAAAAAGCTTTCCATTCTTACCATTTTTATCATTATGTGGAATAATAAAACGATTTATATTAAATTTTATCGTAAATTGCCCTCATCTATAATACAGGCCCGCTATTCCGAATTTCACTCCAATAAATTATCGGGCGTGAAAGTGACAAATACAGTAACTTATTAATGTTTTAAAGAATTAATAAAACTTTCGCGATTGCCCTCTGCCCTTCGACACCAACCTCGCGAGACTACCGGTATTGGTTTGAGGCGATGATATTAGAATAATTTGTATAAGGTGGATGCTCCAGGGTAGCCCGCGAAATTCAAATTTTCTTAGGATTTTTGCAATTTGCAGGTCAGTGCTAGGTTGTATGTTGAATATAATGTTATTCGCGGCTGTAAGACGTGTGTAGTTATAGAATTATAATCATCAAAATCATCAATACAACCGTCCAAGCTCATAAAGGTAATCTTTTTCAACGTCAAAGTCATTCTTGCACCTTTATGAGCTTGGAGGGTTGTATTGATGAGTTTGATGATTATAACTCTGTAACTACATTCGTCTTACAGCCGCGAATCAAATGTTCATCATCATACAACCTAGCACTGCCCTGCAAATTGCAAAAAACGTAAGAACATTTGAATTTCGCGGGCTTCCCTGGAGCATCCACCTTAAATTTTTTACCACAACTAATTTATAAGAATTTATGATACTACTACTACTATTCAGCCCATAAATAACCCACTGCTGAGCCTTTTCCTGTATCAGAGAGGGTAATGCCTACTGCGCAACGCTGGCGAGACGGGTTGGCACCTGGGGGAGAGTCCTACACGGCCCCCCTCGGCCATCCCCGTGGCCGACGGGGATAGTCCATAAAGGATTTTACCACGGGCGAACAAAAAAAAAAAAGAAAAGGGTTTTCTATCAAATTCTCCTTCTCTTGCGGCTAGGGTTACGGCCTTATCATTACTTTTTGTCGGCTCTAATGACATCCTGAGGATGAAATGGGCAGCGTTACTAGGTATTCTAAAGCTAAATTTTTGCATGTAATATCCTTAATGTCTTCGTCGTTTCAGCCCATGAATGACCCACTATTGATCCTGGCCTCCTCCAAATTCACGGAGGGAATTTAGCTTTAAATAAATAAATAAATATCCTTGGACATTTCACACAACGCCATCTCGTCCCAAGTTAAGCAACTTAATGCTTGTGTTATGGTAACGAGATGGATGATAAACTACTTATATACATTTTTTTTTGTAAATACATACATATTATAGATAGAAATGAGACCCAGACTCCGAGCCAGTGCCTCTGGTTTAGACAAAGACACTGGCCCGACCCCGGAATCGAACCCGGGACCCGTTGATCCAAAGGCGGCACATCTGACCACTAGACCAACGAGGGAGTCTGTAAATTTCAGCATTTCAGCAACAAATTTCAGCAACGATGTAATGTAAATTTCAGCATGTATACTACCTGAGGGGTGTACGTGAGGGGTGTAAGGGGCTCCCACCACATCTTTGGGGCTCAAGTCAACCTCACCTGCAAGTCGGCGCACCCTGCTGAATAACGGACGAGGCTCTGACGACGGCTGTCCTTTTGGGGTTGGGGGGTCAGACGGCAGTCGCCCCCGTAAAAGCCAAATTTGCCAAATCAGAATGGAAGGAGCAAAAGTACGAGATCGGCTAAGGGCTAGGGCGCCGCCGCTTAACGGCGCGCAAGAGCTTCGCCCGGCTCTTGTGAGAAGTGGACAAGGGCTACCGTGTCATGGGCGGGCACGGCTAACGACGTTAGCCCCATCTCACGCAGCCCAAACCTCTCGAAAGATCCGCTTCGCAACGTGGAACATAGGTACGCTAACCGGACGTGCGAGGGAGTTAGCCGATGTGCTCTCCAGGCGGAGGGTGGCCGTGGCGTTCCTGCAGGAGACTCGGTGGAAGGCCAGCAGATCCCGGTTCATTGGGAATGGCTACAAGCTGATCTACACGGGTGCACCTGGTGGGGAGAATGGGGTTGCCATAGTGCTCTCGGAGGGGTTCCAGAACGACATTTTGGAGGTGAAACGTCATAGCGACCGGCTTATGGTTGTTAGGGTGCTTATCCAAGGGGTAGTTACCCACTTGATAAGTGCCTATGCGCCACAGGTTGGTTGTGACGACGCCGATAAAATAGCGTTTTGGAATCTGCTTGGAGAAGTGCTCCGTGGAATCCCATTATCACAGGGGATCGTTTTGGGGGGTGATCTGAACGGTCATGTGGGTGATGAATGTGGGGAATTTGGGCGTGTTCACGGTGGATTTGGGTACGGTAGCCGCAACGCGCAAGGGGAGGATATCCTCAATACGTGTGCGGCTGCCGACCTTGCCATCGTGAACACGTATTTCAAAAAGAGACCCGAGCATCTTATCACCTACAAGAGTGGGAGGAATGCTACCCAAATCGACTTCCTACTCACTAGGAGACACCACATCAGCAAAGTGGCCAACTGCAAGGTCATACCCGGTGAGAGTCTCACTGCACAACATCGTCTTCTTGTCATGGACCTCTGCGTTAAACCTAAAGACACGCATACCGAGCGCGTTCAGCGCCGAATCAGGTGGTGGCTGCTTGATGAAGTCACGTCCCAGAAGTTCGCCTTAACTGTCGGTGACAAGTGCGCCGGTGGTATGGGCGATCCAGTTCAGGCTTACTGGGACAAGATTCAGGCGGCTATCTTTGGGTCGGCGAAGGAGGTGCTTGGGGTGTCTAAGGGTGGTCGCAAGTGTGACAAGGAGACATGGTGGTGGAACGACACAGTCCAGAGGGAGACCAGAGCGAAGAAAGCCCTCTTTAAGAAGTGGCAAGCGTCCAGATCTCCTGAAGACCGCGACGCATACCAGGTTGCAAAGCGCGCCACTAAGAGAGCTGTTGCCAGAGCCAGACGAGACCACTTACAACCACTTTACGATAAGCTGGAATCGTCTGAGGGGCAGAAGCTCATCTATAAGTTGGCGCGCTCCAGGTTCAAAGCGGCACTGGACATTTCCAAGTGCCGCTGTGTAAAAGATCCTGTGGGCAACCTGCTATGCGAGGACCTCGCGGTGAAGGGGAGATGGCGCTCGTATTTCCACGAGCTGCTGAACACGCAGCACAAAGAGGTGCAGCCGCCAGATCTTCCTCCGAATCAAGGACTAGTCCCACCTATAACGCCTGCAGAGGTCCAGAATTGTCTTCGCCGCATGAAGAATCGGAAAGCTGTTGGATCCGACGAAGTCCCTATCGAAGCCTGGAAGGCGATGGGCTCTCGTGGTGTGGGCGTCTTAACCGACCTTTTCAACCGTACACTCCTCACCGGTACGATCCCGAACCAATGGAGACTGAGTATCATTACTCCCGTCTTCAAAGGTAAGGGGTCGGTGCAGGAGTGCGGTAGTTACCGAGGGGTTAAGGTCATGTCCCACACCATGAAGCTCTTCGAAAGGGTTATCGACTCTCGGATTCGACAGGAGTGCACTGTCTCGGAATGTCAATATGGGTTTCGCCCTGGTCACGGGACAATGGACCCAATTTTTGCCCTAAGGACTGTCGCGGAGAAATACAGGGCGAAGAATACGCCTCTACATTGCCTGTTTCTTGACTTGCAGAAGGCCTTCGACTGTATTCCTCGCGCGATAATCTGGTGGGCATTGCGGTCCAAAGGGATTCCAGAGGCCTATATCGACATTATCCGAGACATGTACCGTGACTCCGATTCCGTAGTTCGGACCGCTGTTGGCGACACAAATCCTTTCCCCATCACCGTCGGGGTGCACCAAGGATCCGTCCTTAGTCCGTTTCTGTTTAGCGTGGTATTAGACGTTTTGTCAGACAGCATCAGAAACTCACATGAGCAGCCCCCGTGGTTGCTCATGTATGCTGATGATATCGCCCTAGCAGATTCGGACAGGGGTAGGCTGGTGCAACGCGTGAAGGCGTGGAAGGAGTCGCTTGAGAACGGTGGTCTGAAGATCAATGTGGCGAAGACCGAGTACTTGGCCAGTAACTCCACAGATCCCACACCCGTACGCATAGGCGGTAACACGGCCGAGCGTACGGACCAAGTCAAATACCTGGGATCTGTGTTTCATGCGTCTGGTGACATCGATTGCGACGTCAAGGCACGCATTGCTGCCGCGTGGGCCAAATGGCGTGAGGTAACTGGTGTCATTTGTGACCCCAGGATGCCGGTAAAGTTGAAGGGACAAGTCTATAAGACCATCATTAGGCCGGTCCTTTTATACGGCTGTGAAGCGTGGCCGGTGTTAGAGCGACACAAGCAAGAGCTGCGTGTCACGGAGATGAATATGCTGCGGTGGATGTGTGGAGTGACGCGGAAAGATCGCGTTAGGAACTCCCGCATTCGCGGCAGTCTTCATGTCCGTGACATTGCGGATAAATTGCAGGAGTGTCGGCTCCGTTGGTACGGCCACGTTTTGCGGCAACCGGCGGCCTACGTGGGAAACAAATGTCTGGCCATGCCGCCTCCGCCGGGCCCCGGCAGGAGGGGTAGACCCAAAAAGTGCTGGCTTGACGTCGTAAAGGGTGATATGCGTGCCAATGGGCTCACTACCAGGGATGCTGAAGACCGTGCGAAGTGGAGAAGAAAAAGCCGGAAAGCTGACCCCGGGCGCCGAAGCGAGAGTTTGGGCTGCAACCGGGATACAATGCTAAGATGATGATGACTACCTATGAGGGAGATTAGAAAAGCGTGTATTCTCCATAATAGAACATACGTGAAGTATATTATGATTTGTGAATCGTTTGGTGGCGCGATGGCGGGACGAGGATTTAGCGGGACGGTCATGTAGCTGTCTTCATTATCTTTATGTCAGTGGTAATAGGGATGGAGGGCAATACAATATGTAACAGACGAGGCTATTAAGGCTAGCTTGTTCGCCAACGATGTGTATTTAACGTCTGATGTTGGCAATACACAACGAGTTCTAACATGCGTATGTATTCTGGCGGTTATTGAACCTATTATAGTGAATTGCTTTGCGACTATCGAGTGTGCGATATTTAATTACCGTAAATAAAATCAACGGACATATTATTTTAATATGTGAGTACCAGGAGTCGTGTCTACGCAACAGTCAAAATATGCTAAGTTAAACTTAGTTAAAATTTGGAAAACTAATTTATGGAAAATATCGATAAAATTTACAATTTTTTTTGGAAATCTATTAAAACACCGTAATCTATAGGTTAGGTATATATATACATTTTATTTAATTTGTACCATATTTAAATGTTTGCTTTACAAATTAAATTAGTTTCATATTTACTTTCGTATTAGCCAAAAAAATATCTCTACTACACAGCCCATACAAGACCCACTGCTAAGGCGGGCCTCCTCCAAATTCATGGAAGGAAATTAGCCTTATATGCCACGCTGGCAGGACGGGTTGGCACAGGGTTTGTATCAAGTTTTCCTTCTCTTGCGGCTACGTTATTAGCCTATTTCCTTTAGTCAGATCTTACAATACCCTCACGACGCAATGGGCTGGTGACACCATGTATTCTATATACTCTGATTGGGTTAAATTTTCGTCCATCTCATGTTTATGCCAGAATGATCACTCTCTTACGGTTTCACTCTCTTGAAGAAAGAGGATTTTTTTCTGACTAACTCCTAAATGCATTTTTTTATATCTACAGGTTCAATTATGTTGGAGACAAATGGTGACAGATTTACTGTCACCATATTGCGCAATAAGTACTTGAAGGTACTGTCTTTGATTTAGTAATAAAGTTACAAATGAGCAACTCTAGGTTCAATATCCTGTGGAGACACTTGGGACCCACGAGACAGGTGGCGCGGGTTGGTGCACCGGGGATGTTTAGTGGGTATCGGGACGCCGTTCATATCACGGATTGGCGGACCACAAACCCCACCTTGGCCTTTCCCCAGGCCGGTGTGAATAGTCCACAAAGGATATTACGCCCTGCAAAGAAAACAAAAAAGGTTTAATATCAAAAAGTGCCCTCATTATTGTATCTCTTGGTCCTCATTTTTTTGTAGTGAAGTAACTAACTGTCAATTTCCTTTAAACAAACATAAGTATGCAAACGGCCCCCAAGAAATAAATTCACAAAAACTAACCCATACAGAGTAATTTATGTGTATTTATTATTCAAATTAGTTAAATCGAATGCATGGAATTTTAATCTGAACCTCGAAAAATTATACCGTGTTTATGTACGCAGCAACATAGAATTGATGCATCGATAAAATATGTGGAACAACAGAAAAAAATATAGCACAGCGTTTTTTGTTCTTGGGTAACAGAACTTGTGATTTTAATGACTCTACAAAAGATTGGCCATGTGATTACGGATTTAGAATACTTAACCCAACAAGCCAACCCATACCATCTTTAGGGTGTCGTAAGAGGTCGTGTCACCTAGCCCCAAGAAGAGGAAAACTTGATACAAACCATGTGCCAACCCGTCTTGCCAGCGTGGCACAGTATGCTAATTTCCCTCCATGAATTTGGAGGAGGCCCGACCCAGTAGTGGGTCATTTATGGGCTAAAACGACGAAACCCAACAAGCAAATTACCCAGTCGGAAGAGAAGGTAAACTTGATAAAACCCTGTGCCAGCCAATACCTGTTGCCAATGTGGCATAGTAGGCTAATTTCCGTCCATGAACTTGGAAAAGGCCCAACTCAGCAGTAGATCATATATGAGCTGAAATGATGATGATACCATCATCATAAGTTGTTGAATATACTGTATGGAGTAAAAAGTATCATCAATCCATTCTTTTAACCTTCGTTAATGAGTTGTTTAAAGGGGTTAGTTAAGAAAGATATCTTGATATAGAAGAGCCTGGGTTGATGATATTGATGGTATTGTGGATCCGTCACCTTGCGAATATAACTAGCTGCTACCAGTCTTCTTATGCGTTGACTCTAAATTGGGTTAAATCCTTTTTCCAATGATTTCGCTACTACAATTTTTAATGCGATATAACTATTTACCATTTGCCGTATAAGACGGAATAAATAGTTGTCCAGACACTTTATATTTTATGTTAATGAAGGTGATCAGTTCAAGCTTCAACCAATTCAATTAAGTCACGTAGGTTCGCTATACTTATTCACCTAATTTTTATTTGCCATATTTAATAGAAAGTGACATATAAGAGAATATCGTCTCGGTAGAGGAAGTAGTAACTAAGTCTTAGAAATATGTTTGGCCATTTTCAACTTAAGTTGCTGATAGCTTAGGTTGAAAATTAATTACATATTTATGAAGACTTACTTATTTCTCGCTCTACGGCGACGATCTAATCACTACTACTGCCCATAAACGAGCCACTGCTGCGTCGGGCCTCCTTCGATTACAGGGAGGGAGATTAGCCTACCGAGCCACGCCGGCCAGACGGGTTGGCACAGGGTTTCATTTCAAGTTTTCTTTCTCTTACTGCTAGGATTTCGGCCGTGTCATTTCCCCTTGACGACTCCTACGACACCCTCAGGATGGAATGGGGTGGTGATACCATGTATTCCGTCCGTCACCACACAGACTTATACCAATACCACGGATATAATCTCAGCGTGTATCAAAATTTATTAAATCAAGTTGGCTCATTAGAACTCTTTTGACAAGACAAACAACAAAATAAAATTTACCAACGGTTTGGAATGCAGCTCTTCAGAAAGCCGGCAATAAACTCAGTAATTGCTTTTTTTAGATGTGGAAATGGCGATCTAATTGTGTATATACGAATGACAAATAGCGAGCACGAATAGCCAAGTGCCAGCACAAAATGTAGGTACAAAAACCCTTTCATCTTAATAATTTCATTTTGGAACCTCCACGCTATAGCTAAAACGTTACAAACCTCACGCCTCCGCGACGTTTGAGTGCGAAATTGATTTCCTGATGGTATCTATTCTCCCGAGGGAATGCTGGATAAATAAATACTTTACGATAATCTCGGAAGATCTCGGACAGGCCACAATTACGCCACGGCCAAGATATTATTGCATTTTAATTCCGTTCCCTACACACCTCAGTCGCATTAAGCCCGTGTATGATTTAGTGCCTTATTGTACCGCTTCGCGATGTTAAACCCTCACGTCGCATAAGTCAAATAAATTTTGGAACTCGGCTGATCTTGATATCGAAATCTTTGGAGCATTACCTACTAAATTACAATTAAGGGCATGATTTCGACGTATCGCATTATATTTAATGCTGCTTTGTTGTTTATGTATGTTTTGGCATGTTCATTTAATGGGATTGGTTTATGCGTAATACGTCGCTCGTTACGCATCTGCGTTTTTCTAAAATTGTTGTAATCTTCCAATTGGCTCTCTTTCATATTTGTATTATTTGTTGTATTAAATAATGATGCTTTTGGTAGAACAAGCTTTGAGCAAGCAGCTGACCAGGTGGTAAATGAGTTTGACTGAATTTTCGACGTATCAAAAGAGCTCCCAAAAGTAAATTTATTCATGTAGGCGTGTCATTATCACAAAACTCTTATAATTTGTGATGTACTGCTATCATCATCTTTCGGCCCTTGTCCTTGTAAGGTATACACACTCATATCAGTGCAAAACGCATATCTACATTCATACCTATAATAAGCATGTCCTCGTTTGAACAAAGCACAACCCTTTACGTCCATCCACATTATTATCTTCTGTCATCGTATGACACTACTTCAATATAATTTATTCGATTTATAAACTAAATTATACTTAGAAATATATTTAAAGAATCTTGTGTTTATTATAAGCAAAATTTTAAAACATTAGAACAAAAATCGATGGTTACAAATGACCTAATCAAACTTCGCATAATGAAGTGCACAAATGCTTTACCGCCTTAGGACACCACATAAAATGTTCTAATACAAGACGCACTGGTTCTCGCCATCCGCGCCTGAATCTCGTTTAGTACATCGATAAAAGTTGTAAAATGTAAATGTTGATAGTGAAATGCTAAGAATCTTTCGCCCACGTCTAACCTTAGTACCGTTAGTTTAGTCACTTAATATATTTTCACACATGTATTATTAAGATTCCGTATGAATAAGGCTAAGGCTAAAGTTTCTTAAATGTGTTCTGTTGTTTAAGAATAGAAAATGTATATATTGAAAACAGTATTTTTACATGCGTTATTTTTTTTATCTTGATTTTTATTATCTATTAAAAAACGTTTGTTCCAATGTATTAAATTCAAAAGGAACCTTATTCATGTAGGTTTCATAACAAAACTCTTATAAATCGTCATGTTTAAAAACTATCATCATCATTTTGGCAGGTGCCCCATGGTAGGTAGTGTCCATACACTCCCGTCGACGCCATTTCTACATTCCAATAAGGGACGCGATGTTTATCTTATAACAAACAACAGAACATATCTTAAATTCCAAAATAAAATAAATCATTTCAATATTATTATTGCGGGATGAAATTGTATAATAAGGCGTGAAAAATCTAAATAAGTATAACAACAAAATGACATGTACCAAAGGATTTTTCCGCAGTATAGTTTGCTCATTGCAAAGGGATATTAACATATCCTTAAGTGTACAGTAAGTTGAATGGCTAATATACATCTGATCGTACTCTCACTTTAGTGTTCTTGGTCGCCCGGTTTAAAGCTGATACCGACATTTTACGGTTTTCCACTGACAGCTTATAAATTACACTTATCGTTCAACCTGCGACATTTTAGTACATCACTGTAGTTTTTAATGGCGTGTCGGTGGGCGTTTTCATGAAATTTCTGGGAACACGCGTAAAATAAATGTTATAATAAATAAATTAATTTCAGCGTCCGTGTCACATCAATCAACATAAAATTGCTGATGGAGCTTTAGATTCACAAGGAAACACATTAAATGCTCTTAAAACAGTTTATTAAGTGAGTTGGACAGTAAATTCTCCTAACTTAGTAGTACGTGAGATGATAGTCAGGGAGTAGTCGGTCGGGCCTTTCGTTTAGTGAAAATGTTCATAGCATGGTTGGTTGTTATTCTTTTAAACATGTAATAATATACTTATAATGTTTGATAAAACTTAAAAGTTGTATATCGTCATCCAAGCCCATGAATGACCCAGTACTGAGTTGGGCCACCACGAAATGAATAGTTTGGACGGGTAATACTTCTTGCTGCGCTTAGACGCCTCTTACGACACCATCGGGATGGTATGGGTTGGTGACATTGTGTATTCTAAATCTTGTAAGATTCCTTTTAATTTTACATTTGGAACTGTAACTGTGTAACTTATTTAGAATACGAAATGTTACCATTCCACCCTGACAAAAGGAAAATATAAATAAATATAAATATAAATAAATATCCTTGGACATTTCACACAACGCCATCTCGTCCCAAGCTAAGCATCTTAATGCTTGTGTTATGGTAACGAGATGGATGATAAACTACTTATATACATTTTTTTGTTGTAAATACATACATATTATAGATAGAAAATGACACCCAGACTCCGAGCCAGTGCCTCTGGTTTAGACAAAGACACTTGCCCGACCCCAGATTCGAACCGGGGACCCGTTGATGTCAAGGCCGAAGACCTAGCCGCAAGAGAAGGAAAAGTTGAAACGAAACCAACCCGTCCGGCCAGCATGGCACAGTAGGCTAAATACTCCACCATAGGCCCGACTCATAACTGAGTCATTTATTGACCGAATAGAAAGTAAACACTTTAATAAATAAATCTTACTAATATTATAAACGTGAAAGTTTGTAAGTATGGATGGATGGATAGATGGATGGATGGATGGATGGATGGATGTTTGTTACTCTTTCACGTAAAAAGTACTGAATGGATTTTAATGAAACTTTACAATAATATAGCTTATACATCAGAATAACACATAGGCTACAAATTATAAAGATATTATGTGAATTACAACAATATAAACAAGTCGAATTCAAAATTTCTAATTGTCAAATTTTCGGCCATATTAAACTATAGACAACATAACGTTTCGCTGTCAGTTGCGTTTTGTTAAAGTAGGTTTTTTATACGGACGGGATAAAAATCTCAGGTATCCTATGTCCAACTTTCTTTTTGTTTTAAATATTTATAATTCGGAACAAAGTTCGCCGGGTCAGCTAGTAAGATATAAATTTAATGTACCCTAGCCATTTTTGTGTTTCGCATTATCTTAAAACCCATTAGGTTACTAGTTTAGTTGCTATCGTTCCCGGCGTTGAATTTTGTTTCCCCGGCGTCGATCCCCCCCTTATAATAAATTCTTGATACTATATAGACCATCAACGATCCTTAACGATCACTCAACTGGCCAGGAGCTATGACTTAACGGGCTCAATGCTTTGGTTCACGCAGAGATCAGATGTCAGGAGCGTGGGTTGATTTGGACGGACGGTGGATAGACTAATTGCTGTTCAATTTGTGCAATTTGACGATAAGGAAATAGTGTGGCTCACCAAGCACTAAATATTTCATTCAAGAGCTATGGAATGCTGCATTTTGAACAGAAGATATAGCTACAATTTGCAAGGATTTATTCATATTGTAGCTGATGTTTATAAAGCTATTTCGTTCTGTCTTTTCTAATATTTATTTTAACTTGAGTTTTGTTTACGTTGAGATAAGGTTGTGTCATTTTTTTCGTAATACGATATATTATATCACAATTTGTCAAGATAGCTAGAACCTTCAGAGTACTAAGAGACAATATAATAATTGTAATTGTAAATGATAGTTGACCTGGGATACCATTATCACTACTCACTATCACTACTTATTATAAAACAAAGTTATATTATATTTATATATGTATTATATTTGAAACACGAAAGTACATATTCTAAAATACTGAGTTTAGTTGTTAAACATAACTAAAGGGAAACAATTAATTTTGAAAATACGGAACCATAAACAACCTACAGTCATCAATTTGGATGTGATAAGTGAGAATGCTTGAGTCCATATATCTAGAAAGGCAAGACAATAGGCCATAGCAGTGACTACATTTCATTCGATAATTGTAGAGGGCGCGTTGATCGGCGATGCGCAAGCGATCTGAACGGCGGCAGCTAAACGCCATTTTGTTGTAGGGATGCAATTTATCGATAGAGCGTTACGGAAAAGAAAATAAGTTATACTAAATAGGCTAAAATATTACACAACAAGTACCTACTACTAATACTACTCAGCCCATAAATGACCCACTACTGAGTCAGGCCTCTTCCCGTCGCGGGGAGGGCAATTAGCCTACTGCGACACGCTGGCCAGACCGGTTGGCACAGGTTACAAGTTTTCCTTCTCCTGCGGCTAGGATTTCGGCCTTGTCATTTCTTTTTGTGAGCTCTTACGACAACCCTCAGTATGGAATGGGGTGGTGACTCTATGTATTCTAAATCAGAACCTATTATGAATCAACTATATTTTTTGTAGAGCTTATAACAATTTACGTCTTCTAAATTGTTGACGTGGGTGTTGTAGGCGACGCATCACACAGTCCGTACAGCGCTCAGTCTCCAACAGGCAACCATCGTGTCAATACAGTGTTTCATTTCATGCACATTCCTTACAAAAGTGTTTGGTCCTTCGAGCCGGATCTGAACCAGCGGCCTATGGATCTACAGTCCACGGTAGAAATTTGAAGAAGAATAGCTTTATTTGATAGACATTGTCATGGGTTAATGTGACGCAAGTATGACTACTGTTCTGTTATAATCTCTACTCTATCTACTACTACCAGCTGCTGATCATTTCACTTGCATTGACCCAGATCTGAATCTTCAAACTTTGTAGTATAAAGGAATACGATGGTGACATTCACGATAGCAACAAGCGCGCGACCTCGAAAGGAAAATCTTCAAATCTTTGAAAATAGATGTGTGTCAAATTAAACTTAAGTTCATATTTACGAATACCTTAATATGAAGTACTGTTTTTATTTGTTCAATTACATTCAAATTTATTAATTTGTATCGATTACGTTTTGAACAGCCAATAGTTTTATAATCTACTAGTGGCCCGCCCCGGCTTCGCCCGTGCAAAGCGGGGGTGGGTTATACATATAAACCTTCCCATTGAATCACTCTATCTATTAAAAAAAACCGCTTCAAAATCCGTTGCGTAGTTTTAAAGATTTATGCATACATAGGGACGGACAGAAGAATGCGACTTTGTTTTATACTATGTAGTGATGATACTAATATTATAAGCTGCAGAGTTTGTTTGTTTGAACGCGCTAATCTCAGGAACTACTGGTCCGATTTCAAAAAATCTTTCAGCGTTGGTTCATATATCGTATATCGATCACAGTTCATATATCGAGGATAGCTACGTTTCATTTAAAAAAAAATAGTTAGTAAAAATAGCTAACGAAAAATAAATTCCATACCCACGCGGGTAAAACCGGGGGCGCAGCTAGTATAATGTATGTTAAGAATAATATGTCGACAATTTGTAAGTGTCCATCGTGACCGAAACAAAATAAATTATCTGAATTTAAATTTTAATTGTGTTCTGGAGTTTTGGCCGCGTCTTGAGAAACTTAGCCTGGGACGCCTTCTGGCCAGATGGTGGTTTGCATAAGAGAGCTGGCAGCGACTGAATACATAAAGCAGAAGACCGGGCTCAGTGGCGTACCTTTGGTAATACCTATTGTTGAGCAGTGGACGGCAACTCGCTGATGCTAGTGATGAAGTTACTAGTTTGGAAGTAAAAATATCGATTGCGTCGCACTAGATTCTGTATTTCTGTTTCACAATACTGTATCATATTTGGTCTACTCCGGTTTGCTACTAACTTTTTAAAATATCTATAAACACCGGTCACATCTCTATACTCCAAACACAGTAGGTGAAAATATTTAATTTGGTTGGAGCTACCCCGTAATTACGTGTTCCGCGGTGGGCACGACCAAGGAGTGTAAATTCTTGAATCATTTCATTTTGTTTACAAAATCTTACAATGTTGTTTTGTTTGTTTGTCAGTTGAATACATAATTATTAATCCTTAGAGTCTTAGAGTTCTTATTTGTCTTAGATTTTCGTGATTATTACACATTTTTACACAATTTTTGTCGGATTTATCGCGTATAGTGTTTTACATTATTTCGTTTCGAATGCTTTGCAGCTCTCGAGGTCACAGGAGAGACTGGATGACTTGTATCTAAAAGTACAAATAAACAGTTAAATATATCGTCTATAATTTTGTTTTAATAAATGCAAATTGTAAGCATACACCTGACATACAAATCAATCAGTGTTTCTATGTCGTATTTCATTATCTGGAAGTACATATTTTTAACCTTCTAACCTAGTGCTATTTTTGGTTCATTATTACTCGTATTAACAGACGTGTCCATTTATTAAGTACACATTTCAATTTATTACAAATTAATGTCTCAATTTCAAAATGTTATTAGAACTCACATCTTGTATTGTTATAAAACTTTATGACGAGGTCAGTATAGGTTTTAATTAAACTTAGCAATTTAAATTTATTGACCAATCAAAAAATTTACCTCTCTGCTTTTATGAAAGTGACATTTACGCGCGTTCAAGTAAAACGACACTATAGTCTGTACTGCTAATGGCAGCGTGGTGCGCTGTACTAAGTACAAGTTTTGTTCAAGTCAAAACGTTTTGTTTTTCGCGTCTGTTTTCTCAACTTACACGTTCGTCACAATCTAAATATTTTGCTAGGCTTGTGTAAACTAAAGGAAATATGACACTAAAGATTTTTTAAGTGAAAACTTCTTTAGCGGAGTTGGGTACTTATCTTGGGACGGGTATAAAATGCAAACTCGCGTCAGGACGACGCGAGTTTTATACCCGTGACCTGATCGAAAATTCGTAAGACGGAGGGAGCGTAGACCGCCGGCGCAATCCCGGAGAACAACCGGTTCTTTTTTAAGTTTCGTCACAGTATAGTATTGCAGGATAATGTTTGTGTCATTATGCCTGTTAGATATTATGATTGCTCAATGTTGCATGAGATAGCTTATCAGTTGCGTGAAATAAAGAAAACTGAGCAATGTGATTATTATCTATTGCAGTTGTTGGGCTTGATACAGTTTGGGATGCGAATGCAGTAACAGACCGAGACAATATTTTTTATTACAGTTGCTCAAAAAGTGGCGTATTGCAGGGACGTATAGCGTTCGGGAAATGGGCTATTAAACACTCGTACTTTTTTTGCCATTCCCGCACTAGTGCGTTCTCTTTCCCAACTGTCAAAATAATGTCTAATAAAAGGAAAAACCAACCATGAAGTTTTTATAAAAAAAATCATAGAAGTTTTTATGATTCATGCAAATACGTATATTTCTAAAAAGAAACTACTTACTAATTTGTTTCAATATCAGATTTAATGATTTGAGTGAATGAGGTAGGTTAGGTTTCATTTCAATTCATCTCATTAAATTTCATTTACATTTCATATCAATAAAAAAAATCTACTGAAGACTTGGCGGTATGGGCATAGTTGCTTTTGCCAACTAGAATGGGTGAAGAAAAAAAAAATCTCTGCTTATATCCTACGGTTGGCGCCATTTTTGTTTATAAGTCATAAATGAGTAGTTATTTGAGTTTAATGTGTATTTATTTTTTTATTAAATTGTTTCATTTTCTCGCAACTGTATTAAAAATAGTCGTTCAGTACACGTGCGGAACCTTCATTGTAACTTGTTCCGACTGTCAACCCTCGCCTTCCGCTGCGCCTCGGCTCGGGTAGACATTTGTCGGAACTCTTTGCAATGACAGCCTTTCCGCACTTGTAATGAAATATACTATTTCTCACATCTTCACATGTAATTATAATTAATCGTAACTCTTCCAGATTCATGGAGGGAAATTAGCATAATGTGCCACGCTCGCACAGGGTTTGTATTATACTTTCCTTCTCTGGCGACTCATCTAGTCACCATACGGACATATATTCGTCTTAACTTCTTCATATTATTCTTTTTATGCAATGTTGAACTTAATGTAAACGTTGCTACTATTATCAAATTACTCTAAAACCAATATATTGAGTGTCGTTTAAAAAGCGTCACCTCATGTACACAACATATTCATTAATATTGACAGCTCTGTAAAATAATCAGACATTCTGGACGTAGATTGGAACTCGTTTGAGCGTTCTAGAACAAGTGTGAGAACTTGAATCCTACGCCATAAAACATGAGCCGCGCTTTTTCTCTTAGTAATAAGCCTATTCAATAAAATAATTCAGTTTAAATGAGGGCCACTAAGCTCATTGTTCGATTCAATAAGAGAACTTGAGGGTTTGCGATTTTAAATGGATTTAATTAATGGCGCATGGCCTTGTGAAGAATTGAGTTCGATGACTTGGTGTAAGTAGTTAATATGAAAGGGAGAGTGTATAAAAATATTAATTGTCGGATGTTACTTCGGGTCCGTGTGATGATAAAATTAGTGCAAAGTTTTTCCAACCCGGCTGATGGAAATAGATAGGGAGACATTTTTCATGAAAAGTTTCGTGGCCATGATGATAATGTACAAAATTTTTATATGTGTCGTTTTATTGCAAGCAGAAGTTTGTTAATTTGAAAAAGATTTCTTTACCGTTCTAGTCTTATGGATTTGGTATTTTCGCAACAAATTCTCTTCTCTGCGGTGTGAAACTATTTCATTCTGGCTTGGCTCTACGCCAGCGTTGTACTTCGTTGTACTTCGCTTACGTGACTAAATCATTTAATTATTCCATTTTGTCTGACGCTCCGTGTTCGTGTACTAGCCGGCGCAACATTGTCGTGTTCATCCTAATGGATTAAATAAATTACTGGGAATTACTTAACTTACAACTGTACCTCTTATTTGTGTTCATATGTAAGCAGCTCAAGGATATTTTTACTTTTTATTGCTACGATTTGTTACAACAAGCCAAGTATTTTATTGGATTACTGGACCCTCTCCGTGCGGTGATGGATTTAGAATACATTGAGTCATCACCCCATTTCATTATGAGGGTGTCATAATTGCCGACAAAAGGAAATGTCGATAACAAGGTCGATAACCTAGCCGTAAGAGAACGAAAACCAGATACGAAACCCGGTGTCAACCCGTCTGACCAGCGTGGCACAATAGGCTAGTTACCCTCCACTTAACTGGAGGAGACCCGACTCAGCAGTGGGTTATCTATAGGCTGAGTAGTAGAAGTACCGGGCACGTTTGTCTGGTTTATTAGTGTTTATATTTTAAAGTAAAATAATTAGTTATGTGTATTTAAACGAGTTTGCTATATCATTCGTAAACGGAGGAATGTAATAGAGAAATAGGCTTAACTATTTTTTATGAGAAAACATGTTTTCGTCAGAATCGAATTAAGTTATGGTTTACTTATACTTACTTATTTTATTCTCCATTCGTCATTCTAGTTTGACAATTCTTCACTTCACTTCTTTCACCATCATTTTATTTTATGCTTTTTTGTATTGTTCACTAAACCATTTCAAGCCAGTGTATACTGTATACATAGCTTCCGCACATTTCTGTCCCAAGCCTTTTATTATCTATGTTACCTGTGACAGGTAAAAGTCACGTAGAATAGGGTTCATTATTGCACATTCATTTAACACAATAGTAAGTATTTTTAGCTTCATTCCAAGTATCATTCATCTGTTATGTTTTCTGAGAATCGCAAAAGGTTTCATTTGTAGCCAAAATGAATCACCCTTTTTGTAAAAGTTAAAATGTACCGGATGTCGTTTAGATTCCTTTAATTGTAATGTTTAAAGCAAGCTCATAAAGGTGCAAGAAAAACTTTTTCAAGCTCATTGTCATGGAGGGTTGTATTGATGAGTTTGATGATTATAATTCTATAACTACATACGTCTTACAGCCGCGAATAATCAACATACAACCTAGCACTGACCTGCAAATTGCAAAAAACGTAAGAAAATTTGAATTTCGCGGGCTACCCTGGAATATTCACCTTAAAGAGCAGAGATTCTGGTATTGTAAAATATAATCTTAAACCATTCATGATTCATTTTAAACTTCTCGTCTTTATCACCTTACTTATGAACGTAGCAGCTACTACTAATATTCAGACCATAAATGACCCACTTCCACGGCGTGCCTCCCCCGAATAGCACCTGTGAAAGATAAAATCCGGAGTAAAATGTTATCCTGTTATCCTAGTTGGACATGTGATAAGAAGATATGTAGAGCATGAAACTAAAAAGATGATAAATACAAATGTGGATGGCGTGTAGATATGAGAGAAAAGTCAATAGATTTTGTCTCGTGGGGAAACCAGGATTCGATTTCGTATCAAGTTTTCCTTCTCTTGTCGCTATCTTATCAGCCTTGTCATTTTATTTTGTCGACTCTTACGACACCCTCTGTATGGAATGGGGTGCTGACACTATGTGCTCTAAGACCGTCACCACGTGGATAAAAAAAAAGAAAATATTTTTTATATTATTTTTAACATATTAAGATTATCCCTATATATCGATCTGTTACCAATCACTCCGCTACACACTCTTAAAATCATTATGGTTTCATACAAATCAGTATTCTCATAAAAAATCAGTTACGTGTTCGTGTATTACCCAGATATCATATCTTTATTTCATTATACGAGTGAACAACATTTTGTGTTTACTACACTCGAGAGCAATGAATCCGGGTCACTTAAAGAATCCTAAAAATCTCGGAAACTAAAAATGCTAGGTTAATGCAATAAATCGTATTTAATAGACAATGTAATACTCCTTAAATGAAGGTATTAAAACTTCTTAGTTATTGTAAAGTTATATCATAAAAAAATCAAACTTGAAAAAGGGCCACTTTCGAAGATGGAACTACGAACTTACGAAGCTGAAATTATGTCGCTTACGCCTGAAGAATGCACCAGAATACTTACAATGCTGGAAACCGGCCGGAGTCAGCGCGATACAGCCAGGACTGTCGGGGTGTCGCTGTCAACAGTACAAAGAGTTCTCCGACGTTACGAAGAAACTGGTTCTAACCTACGCAGACCAGGAACGGGCAGAACCAGGTGTACCATAGCACGAGAAGACCGATACTTGGTGAACACCATGCTTCGAAATCGCTTTCTCACAGGAACTGAACTCACAAATCAGTTTCGACGCCTCGGAGGAAGTAACCCAAGTGCATGGACAGTAAGACGTCGGCTTGCTGAATCTAACTTAAAACCCCTTAGACCTGCAAACGGCCCTAAACTGGAGCGTGGGCATCGTATTTCAAGACTAAGATATGCCCAGAGCCACGTAAATTGGAGTATTGAAGATTGGTCAAAAGTTATGTTCTCCGACGAATCAAAATTTATGCTCTATAAGCACGATGGAAGACACAGAGTGTATCGAAGACCAGGGGAAATATTCAAGCAAGCATGCATCGAAGAAAAAGTAGCCTACGGTGGTGGGTCTGTACTTGTGTGGGCCGGAATTTCTTCTGAAAGTCGCACAGAGCTGGTGATCATAGAAAACGGCTCTTCAACTAGCGTAAGATATGTGGAAGAAATCCTCAATGATCACGTTGGTCCATTTATGGTCAATTTAGGTGAGGATGCTATATTTATGCATGACAATGCCCGACCTCATACAGGTAGGATTGTGAATGACTACCTTCAAGAGATGAACATTACTCGTATGGAGTGGCCAGCGCGCAGCCCGGATATCAACCCGATCGAGCATGCTTGGGACGAGCTAGGCAGATGCGTAAAACAACGAAACCCTCCCCCAATCACGCTTCGTGAGCTCAAAATTGCTCTCACAGAGGAATGGGAGAATATTCCCCAAAATCGTATAAGGAACTTGGTGTACAGCATGCCAAACCGCGTAAACGCAGTAATGGAAGCACGAGGAGGCAATACGAAGTATTAAAATTCAAGAAAATCGTAATAAAGTTCAAAAATTTCATGTTTCCTATTTTTGTTTTAAGGAGAGATCAGCAGTTTTTTTCTTTATGTAATTTTGTGTTAATAAAATGTATGGTGACTCATATTTTTTTTACTTTCATTTAAGGAGTATTACATTGTCTATTAAATACAATTTATTGCATTAACCTATCATTTTTAGTTTCCGAGATTTTTAACATTCTTTAAGTGACCCGGATTCATTGCTCTCGAGTGTAGATGGATTAATGTTTATGTATATGGCCGATTAGAACTGGTAACATTCTTAGAATACACGATGTCACTTACCCATACCATCTAACCTAACCTAATCACCTAACGTCATACCATCAGCGTGGCACAGTAGGCTAATTTCCCTCTATGAATTTGGAGGAGGCTCGACCCAGTAGTGGGCAGGAACACTTATTGAAACCTCTGAGCCCACCTGTCTGGCCATCATGGCATAGCAGGATCCCCTATAACAAAATAGAGCAAACCTAACTGAGTAGTTGGTTATCATGGATTGATCTAATAATGTATAGATTCAATATGATACAAGCCTAGTTGCAAGAGAAGGAAAACTTTACATGAAATACTTTTTTTTTTGTTCACCCGGGGTAAAATCCTTTATGGACTTCCTCGCCGGCGACGGGAATGGCCAGCGAAGGAAGTGTGGGACTCTCCCCCATAGTGGGGGCCTGCCCACTAAACCTCCCCGAGGTGCTCCAACTCGCGTCCTGTTGCGGCATTGTGGGATCTGATGCAGAACCACGCCGCCGTAGACGAGGAGGCCCTCCTCCTCTCCTCAGGCTCCTTACGAGCACTCGACGTCCTGCCGTGAGCACCCGGCAGGACGTCGCTTCCCCTCAGATCCCGTGTGGGGCGAGGCATACCGTACCCCGCCCCGGGATCTCCTATGTTTCGAACCCTGTGCCAACCAGTGTGGTCAGCTTGACCCAGTAGATTAATTGATGTAAACGGAGGAAGCTCAACTCAGCAGTGGCTCCGTGGTTGTGGTACTACTACTACTACTACACAGCCCATAAATGACCCACTGTTGAGTCAGGCTTCCTCCCATAACAGGGAGGGTAATTAGCCTACTTGTGGTAGTAGTAATACAAATTACATTTATATTTGTTAGTTGTACTTATCTCAGATAAGAATGTAAATCGAGATTGCTTATGAGTCAAATGAGCCCGAATCTTTTTTCGCAATCAAATCTTCGTTTCTAAGATCTAATAGCATTGTCAGATGATCAACATAGTTTAATTCGTTCGCGAATCGTGCTCGCTGAGAGTAAACCCGCGTTATCTCCCTTAGATCTGCAATCCCGACAATGCTGTATCAATATTCATGCTACGGTCACGACCCCCGCTATTTGCATAACTGCGCACCGCATTCTGGTCTGCAACCGTTCTATTGTTTTATGATCTAAATGACCATGCGATACAGGATCGGTCACGATAATCATGTATGTTTGTATGTACAACATGTTTTATGATTCTAGCAACATTGTGGCGACCTAGTTTTCAGATTCAGTTCGCTTGCCGAATTAACATTCCAAATACAAATACAAGAATATTAATTTAAAAATAAGACGTTCGAAATATGAACGCATTAATATTAACATTTCGGGTGGCCGGAAAAAATCATTCACTCGTACTTGCTTTGGGCATTCTGGAACAAAGAGACAGGCTAAATTAAATATAGTATCATCAAATCATCAATGTCGTAATGTCAGTCGACTAACGGACCTTGAGAGTCCACCCCAATCATCATCGGCCTCCCTCAAGGATGTATAAAAAGAAATACAGCTTATTTTAGGTTATATTCCCAACCATCAAATTTCACGTTAAAATTTTACCATGTTAACGTACCGTTTAAAATTATCTTTCGATGGGTCTCAAAATGTTAAGTCTCGCTCATATTTTGTAATGAGGTTTACCTGTTTATGAATGAATTCGGGTATATCAACGACCAGATTCGACGGCGACAAAATTTTCGTAATCAGAAATATCATGAGCCCCAAATTACCAAAAAACACGTTCCAAAGAACATTATACATATTTAAAATATTGAATTCCCGTACGATTATGGATCTCTGATGTACGTGTACTCGCGTTTGAATTCTGGTCATTTAAGATTGTTTCATTTGTTTATTATCACTAACACTACATATTATAAAACAATGTCGCTGTCGTCTGCCCGTCCCTATGTATGCTTAAATCTTTATAAATAGAGCGATTCAAGAGGAAGGTTTATATATGTAATACATGCATAATATTGTAGTCACTGATAGATTTAGATGTTCATTATTGCACCCGTGCGAAGCCGTGGCGGTTCGTTAGTTGAAAATCAACCAGTTAAATATCCTTTCAGTGTTTGAGCAAAAAATGCCACTATTTATACAAACCATTATTTAGACAGTAGCATGAATTTTTTTTTTTGTCAAAACACCACCATTATTGAAGTTTATACAATCTTCTAAATATACAAGGGAGATTTCCACATTATATACTCTCTTCTATGTCTCATCAGGATGTCTCTGGAACCACAAGGGCCCGAGATTTGAAATTTGGTAGGAATATTTCTTTTGTTGAGTAGAGGTCAGGTATGAAAGTAATGTACAATTTTTTTTGCAGGGTTGTTAATTATTTATATGGCAACACAACGAATTTACTCGACGACCGAGTCAGCTAATAACTGTACATTTCACAGCAATGACACTGTTATTTCTGTAGTGCCATGCTTTCCGCGTGTTGACGGATTTAGAATACATACCCCATTCCGGCCTGAGGGTGTCGTAAGAGCCGAAAAAAAGGAATGACAAGGCCGATAACCTAGCCGTAAGAGAAGGGTAACTTGATACGAAACCCTGTGCCAACCGCCGAGCGTGGCACAGTAGGATTGTTACCCTCCATGTAACTGGAGGAGGCCCGACTCAGCAGTGGGTTTATATGGGCTGAGTACTAGTAGTATATTTGACTTAAAAAAAAAAACACTATTATTTCTGTAGTGACAAAAATGTCTTCAAAACTGTATCTTACTCAAATGCCTATAAAAGTGGACTCGTTTTACGCCGCACCTTTATAGCCTAGAGCTAAATTTGGATGAGCAGGTTGCTATGTAGACCAGTTGTCAATATTATTCCAATACCCAGAATATATTTTAGTGAATTTCTGGCCTGTTAACATGCCAACATACTCGTATATATTTTTTAGGTCTAAATTATTTTGTTTATTTAATATTTTTATGGACAGACGGACACGAGAGGTATAATTTTCGTCGTCGTCGTGACAGTCCATACATAACCCACTACTGGGTCGGGCCTCCTCCAAATGTATGGAGGTAAATTAGCCTACTGTGCTACGCTGGCAAGACGGGTTGCCACTGGGTTTGTGTCAAGTTTTCCTTCTCTTGGGGCTAGGTGATCTGCCTCTTGCGTTATTTTAGTCGCCTCTTAAGACACCCTAAAAATGGTATGGGTTGGTGACATTGTGTATTTATCACCACAAGGAGAAATTGTTTAAATACGTCATCTCCTCCTTCTGTGAATATCTCTTGTAAATATATTATAATTGGACATACTAAATGGAGTTAATTCATTTATGGACATAAATATCGGCGGTCGACCATCCAGACCAACTCATAATAATAGCTAGATAGAGTTGACCTTCTATCGCCAGCCAACCTATTTCATAAATTTCATATAAATTCATGTGTTTGTCAAAATAATTTTCCAACACTATTGTAAGGTTTGTACAATGTGAACGAATTGGTACACAGTTCATGCAAAATTTGGTACATTTTTTAAAGTAAAGCAAGCGGAACATACGGTTTATTGTCTTGGAATTGACAATTATAACAATTAGTAATTGAGCACGGTCTTTTCGATTAGTGCATGGTTGGTAGCTGCCGGTAGTTTGGACCCGTGTTGTATGAATCGGTTTTAATAGAAATACCGGTTTGAATGTTGACTTCCGAGTCAAGATATCTAAGTAACTATAAAGTTGTTTTCGTAGAATAAAATTAGCCTAGTTTTTAGAAGCGCATTGGATTTTTTTGTATCTGTAGCCACAGGATTCATTTAAAATGTTGCTCTTTGTCAGAAATATCATATACTAGCGACCCGCCCCGGCTTCGCACGGGTGCAATGATGAACCTCTTAATTTATCAGTGTTTCTCTACAATATAATGCATTTATTATACATATAAAATCCGCTTCCTTTTGAATCACTCTATCTAATAAAAAAACCCTTCAAAATCCATTGCGTAGTTTTAAAGATTTAAGCATACATAGGGAAGGCGACAGCGACTTTGTTTTATACTATGTAGTGATGATGATGTTATTAATGGTGATAATGGGACTAGATTATTAAAATAAATACATTAACTTAGGAAATATTCTATATAGTACTTTTTCGAGACAAAAGAAATTTTATTCAACATTTTTTTTATATGTTTACAGCTTTACGCGCCAGATCTTAAGCGTGTTTGTATCAATAAAAATGACAGGTAGAAATGTCTTCTAGTAGAGCCCCGTAATAGCGGTTCAACGGTAATAAATTAAAATTAATGACCACTAAAATAATATCAAAGGGAAACGCGATGCAGGCGAGTACAAATAAAATAGGTTTCCGTCTACAAATCCTTGCGATAGAGATATTATTTTTGTAACTAATAATATCGATATAAATCGTTTTTCGTTAACTAGAAAAAGGATACACGTTACGGTTACCCCATAACCGATACTAGATATATACTTAAATTAATTAATCATTTATAGTTGTTTCGTTATTTATCCGACTTGGTCACGTGACCAAGTTGGATAAAGATTCATGTGAATCTTTAATGAAAGCGGAGAATTCAAATAAATTTTAATATAAATAACTTCAGGCAGTCGGCTAATTGGGTTTATCTGAAACATTAAGATTTAGATAGACTACAATACGTTTTTGGACAATCGTTCATCTTCATGTACGCGCACGCAGCTACAAAATTTATTGCATATTTCCTTTTTATTCTTAGGGTATTGTTAATCAACTTCTCATTCATTACCATTTTCCAGTTTCATTTGGCCACTCTAGCCAGACTACCAATAATGATTTCTTAGCTTTTTATATTCTTAGCGATTATTACACACACATTTAAATTAAACGCTATAAAACGGATTAAACGCATGTTTATTACATTGTTTTATTCCCGACGTTTTTTTAACTACCAGTAGTTATTAAAACGGAGCGATTGCCACTTGACCTCTGAGAACCACCTGGAACTACCGGTAATCACGATGATTTGATCAGCTTATTTAGTTGTGTAGTATAAAAACTGACAGCTGATTTAATCACTTCGTGTATTGACTGCCTTAAATGACAGGATGGTAGCAGCACTAGCAGCGACTGACAGCTCTATGTCCTCTCCAAAGAACTGAGAAAAGCATCAAAGAACGGCGCTTATTCCGATAGATTGTAATGAATTGTATCGTTCGTATCTTGATCAATAATAAAATAATAAAGGCAAAACAAAATGACACAATAACAATAACACACACAATAAATAAATAAATAAATAATATCCTTGGACATTTCACACAACGCCATCTCGTCCCAAGTTAAGCAACTTAATGCTTGTGTTATGGTAACGAGATGGATGATAAACTACTTAGATAAATTTTTTTTTTGTAAATACATTCTTATAATAGATAGAAATGACACCCAGACTCCGAGCCAGTGCCTCTGGTTTAGACAAAGACACTTGCCCGACCCCGGAATCGAACCCGGGACCCGTTGATCCAAAGGCGGCACATTTAACCACTAGACCAACGAGGCAGTCAAACAGAAGTGGGTCATATTATATACTGCTACTACTATTCTGCCCATATATGACCCACTTCTGAGTCGGGCCTCCTCTCAGCACAGGGAGGGTTATTAGCATACTGGGCCCCGCTGGCCAGATGGCACAGGGATTCGTATCAAGTTTTTCCTCTCTGGCGGCTAGGTGTTCAGCCTAGTCATTTCCTTTTGTCGGCTCTTACGATACTCTCAGGACGGAATGGGGTGGTGACACTATGTATTCTAAATCCGTCAACACACGGAATGTAGTATAAGTATAGTAATAATTTAAATATTAGGTAAGATAAATACATGCATCTAAATTCAAATTTATCTTTTCCATCTTTTAGACAACATCGACCATGCGCTATCTAAATCTATTACGGTGCCCAATAAGGCGAATTCTGCTTGCAGAATTTGTACCAAAAGCATAGGTTTTGGTGTAGAACTACGCTGTAAATACATGGGAAAATTGTGTTTAGATGAATACTATCATGTTTATGTACTTATGAGGACATTGACGAGAATTGCCGCGTTACTGCGGCGATAACCTTACGACCCCGATCAACAGCTTGTAATGAAAATGTAAGGCTTTATTATGCTGTGCCTATCTTCAATGTGTGAGCTATAACTGTATATAGTACCGTTTGGTGACGGATTTAGAATACACAATGTCACCAACCCATACTATCTTGAGGGTGTCGTAAGAGGTGACTAAAAGAACGCCAGAGGCAGATCACCTAGCCGAAAGAGAAGGAAAACTTGATACAAACCCTGTACCAACCCGTCTTGCCAGCGTGTCACAGTAGGCTAATTTCCCTCCATGAATTTGGAGGAGGCCCGACTCAGTAGTGGGTCATGTTTGGGCTGAATATCAGTAGTATTATGATAATATAATGCAATGAAACTATATGACAATGCATAAAAGGCGAGTAGCAGAATTAACTAGTACTTAGACTACTTAGTAGTTGCTAAAAAAGTTTTTTACTTATTTCTTATAATTACCGCGATTTATCGTTTCGTTCTTAAACTACTAGTTCATTAGCGCTTTGAGCTACTCAGTTTTCCTATCCACAGTATAATATTTGGCTTACGAGTATAATAAAATGACTTACTAATATGACAAAGAATGGTCATACATACTAATATTACAATTAGTACGGTATTGGTCATAAATACTAATATTATTTTTTATGAAATATTCGCTAAACATATATTATACTACAGTTCATGCGTTTATGACAACTATCTTCAATCCCAGGACATTTATTACAATTTGTATTTGGAAATTCGATTCGCGCGTTCATCTCACTGAGTCTATTATGAACGTCTGCGTCATACGGTATCCTACAACACGATATATTTCTCAAGTTGAATAAGCAATTTATATGCTACCCACAATACATTATTGCTTAAATGTAAATATGCCTATTTTTGGGGATAGCAAAAAATAGTCAGACCTCAGATTGTATCCGATAAGGTCCACATGTTGGTGCTAAAAAACAACATTTTTGTATCACGGTAACTTTGTTTCTAAGATTTTGATGTCAGCCTTCGTTGGCATTTATGCAATCCTCTTGATTTATATGTCATCTAGGGTACACTATCATTTATTTTAAACCATAAATTTGTCAAGCTATGTTGGTGATGGCCGCTTAAGCAACATTTGAAATTTTGAAGATAGTTCCATCTTCAAAATTTTCGAGGTGCACAGTAAATCTTTTACTAACTGTAAACAAAAATTTAAACCTATCCATAACCTTTAAAGAGTACATTTTATTTGTACCCCGGTAGAAACAAAAGAAAACCTTGCAACTAATTTTAAATGCAACCCAAACAAATATTAATTCTACAAACATCTGAAGAACTTATTTTTTCGGTTGCTTTTAATAGGTACCAGTTGCAAGTTTTATAATGTCACATTTGTTTGTTTCCACTGTGTTACCTATAAAATGTCTATCTATCTATTTATAGGTATAAATTTACGTTTATTGCCAATAAAAATATCGATAAGTAGGTACCAGGTTATAGTAAAAATATTTTCTGTACTTAAATTAAACAGGTGACTTAATTTGTCAACACTCTCATTAATAATTAAGATGCATTAATGCAAATTCAAATTATTCATTACTCGCGTGACTAGACTGAATTATTTATAGTTTGAGAGCGGCAGTATATACAGGCTGTTCAAAAATGTTGTTTAATTAATACTTTTGTAAATAATAATAACTACCCACTACATTATTTATTGATCAACCGAAGCTAAAGAATGTCCATATATCACAGCGATTCTTAAAAAATGCTAATATAGTGTTTATCCAGTTTTCGTAGCATTTCTCTGCAAACCGGCTTTAAAGATCACTATTTTTTATTGTAGTCAATACTAAAACCATCCATATTCATGCAATACTTTACAAACTTCCATTTTTATTTCTTTGTTTTGGACATAGCAAGTTAGTACAACGCATAAGTATTGAAACAACGTAACGGCAGCGTCAATATAAATCACATGGAGATATTGATCGTAAATAAAGTCGGGATTTATGACAAAACAGAGATATCTCCCTTGGAACCTCTTGTAAGGCAGGCCATATAACTGATAGCCTTTGCTCCCCGCCTGATGAAAATGTCACCTTTCAACTAAATAATCACGTGATAATGTTGCTTATTACCTTACGACCGCGACGTTGCGTAACTCTTTGTCGCTTGCAAATGTTTGTGGTGTGTATAATAATGCGTGGTGTGGGCTATAACTTTGAACACAAGCGTTGAAAAGTGTGAGTCTAGCTGGTAGGTTTAATGGTACTTGAGTAAATTAAAAATAAAAAACTTGAGATTTTGAGTAAACAAATAATGAGAGCAAATGTTTATTTAATCATTATAACAATTAAATTGCCAAAATGAAATAGTATAAGAATAGGAATTAGCCAAATTAGGTTTTTTCTAAACTTTAAACCTTTAAAACTCGACAAAAGTTGTATTTTTAAATAAATATTTTATTATTATGTTTTTTTTTGGTTATATTATGAGTTACCATACCAATAACAGTACCAACCAAACCTTTACGAATGTTTGCAGCAGTCGTGGTCACGGGAGAGTCTAGATGACAATTGTCTTCTTGAAGAAGTCATTCGAATCGTCGGGAATTAAATAATATAATTTAAATGCGATAAATCCGTTAAAAAGTGTTATATCAATCAATGTGTAATAATCGCGAAAACCTGAACCGGGAACCAGAGTCAATATTATACAAAAACATTTTTATTTTTCAATGGCAAAGTACGCAAAGTAACATGATAAGGCGTGTTGTAATAACAAATAGCCTATATGACGTAACAGTGACTTCATAAAATAGTACTTTCTTATAACTCGTCATTGCTGTTTAAATCACACCCCGTGCATGCAGATCGGGATGCTTAATGCTGTTTCTAATTGATATGTTGCGTGCTGAGTTATAGTATCTGATCCTTTATTGCGAGCGGTGGAGACACCAAAGTCTACATCAATATTATATTAGAATTCATATACAATTACAATTAAATTTATATTATTTTATTTTAAGGGTTTTAACGGCTTTTGATTTAGTTGCGTGATGTAGTTAATAATTTAATTTTGTGTTATATCTGGCCTCTTCCGTGCTTCGGAGGGCACTTATAACCGTCAGTCCCGGCTGCCACCGGTCCAGTACCGTGAAAACTGATAGCTGGTCTAAACTTGATAGGCAAATCAGGTTAGACCGGTTCCGATCCGATTAGGATTGGGAAATTGCAAGCAAATTAGATCAAGATGGTTCACACTTTTCAGATGTAGAGTTTGATATCATGGGCAGGATCGTTCTGCCCGGGCGTATTCCTCGGGCATTACTGTTCGTCGATTTATTTATATTAATTCCCATACTATTCCCTATCTGTCCGCAGATAACTCACTGCTACTTTATGTAACGGTGATAAAGGTGTCGTTATGGCTTCAAAACATACGAATTCTAAGTAACATCTTCCTCTTGTTCTCAGCCCGCAGAAGACACCCTCCTGTGTCAGGCCTGCTCCAATTACAGCAGGGAAATTAATTTCCTCTGCCAGATTTGTTGGCACAGAGATTCGTTTCATGTTTTGTTGCTTACCTTGCATGCAGAAATTTATACACTCGAGAGCAATGAATCCGGGTCACTTAAAGAATGTTAAAAATCTCGGAAACTAAAAATGATAGGTTAATGCAATAAATTGTATTTAATAGACAATGTAATACTCCTTAAATGAAAGTAAAAAAAATATGAGTCACTATACATTTTATTAACACAAAATTACATAAAGAAAAAAACTGCTGATCTCTTCTTAAAACAAAAATAGGAAACATTAAATTTTTGAACATTATTACAATTTTCTTGAATTTTAATACTTCGTATTGCCTCCTCGTGCTTCCATTACTGCGTTTACGCGGTTTGGCATGCTGTACACCAAGTTCCTTATACGATTTTGGGGAATATTCTCCCATTCCTCTGTGAGAGCGATTTTGAGCTCACGAAGCGTGATTGGGGGAGGGTTTCGTTGTTTTACGCATCTGCCTAGCTCGTCCCAAGCATGCTCGATCGGGTTGATATCCGGGCTGCGCGCTGGCCACTCCATACGAGTAATGTTCATCTCTTGAAGGTAGTCATTCACAATCCTACCTGTATGAGGTCGGGCATTGTCATGCATAAATATAGCATCCTCACCTAAATTGACCATAAATGGACCAACGTGATCATTGAGGATTTCTTCCACATATCTTACGCTAGTTAAAGAGCCGTTTTCTATGATCACCAGCTCTGTGCGACTTTCAGAAGAAATTCCGGCCCACACAAGTACAGACCCACCACCGTAGGCTACTTTTTCTTCGATGCATGCTTGCTTGAATCTTTCCCCTGGTCTTCGATACACTCTGTCTTACATCGTGCTTGTAGAGCATACATTTTGATTCTTCGGAGAACATAACTTTTGACCAATCTTCAATACTCCAATTTACGTGGCTCTGGGCATATCTTAGTCTTGAAATACGATGCCCACGCTCCAGTTTAGGGCCGTTTGCAGGTCTAAGGGGTTTTAAGTTAGATTCAGCAAGCCGACGTCTTACTGTCCATGCACTTGGGTTACTTCCTCCGAGGCCTCGAAACTGATTTGTGAGTTCAGTTCCTGTGAGAAAGCGATTTCGAAGCATGGTGTTCACCAAGTATCGGTCTTCTCGTGCTGTGGTACACCTGGTTCTGTCCGTTCCTGGTCTGCGTAGGTTAGAACCAGTTTCTTCGTAACGTCGGAGAACTCTTTGTACTGTTGACAGCGACACACCGACAGTCCTGGCTGTATCGCGCTGACTCCGGCCGGTTTCCAGCATTGTAAGTATTCTGGTGCATTCTTCAGGCGTAAGCGACATAATTTCAGCTTGAATAATGAATATAGAGCACTATCAACATGGTTTATGTACCCACATAAATGACAGATTACAAACAAAAGCAAAACCAAATGCTGTAATTTCGTAGTTCCATCTTCGAAAGTGGCCCTTTTTCAAGTTTGATTTTTTTATGATATAACTTTACAATAACTAGGAAGTTTTAATACCTTCATTTATTAAGGAGTATTACATTGTCTATTAAAAACGATTTATTGCATTAACCTAGCATTTTTAGTTTCCGAGATTTTTAGGATTCTTTAAGTGACCCGGATTCATTGCTCTCGAGTGTATTACATAAAAAAATACATCAGAATTAATACAATTATTTATTATTATATACTTCCTCTCCTACGCCGCGTCTACTCCCCCTCCGTCCTACGAATTATCGAACTGGTCACGTGTTCTTACGCGAGTTTTATATTTTAAATCCATCCCATGAATAGTGCTCAACGCCGCTAAAAAGTTTTTACTTCAAAAATAAAGTGCTTACTATTCTTGAGGTTTTGGACTCTGGATCTCGATCTTTAGCAATACATAGCACTATCATCGATCCTTTCGTAATGGCTTTAGAGTTTTTGACACACCCTGCATAGCATTGTAGGTACATACTATATATTATGTAAATGTTGCTAAAATATAGATAGAAACAAGAGTACAAATATAACGAAATATAAAGGGTAAATGAATTCTTAGAAGAATTGCTCTAGCAAAATTATCATCATATTAGATTATCATATTAATGTCCCTAATAAAACTTAATTGCGGATTCTTGCGAAGTTTTACATGACTATTGGATTAATGTTGATTATAATGTTATATTAAAGCGCCATTAATAATTGACTTTGTCTTTTTAAAATTCTTATATACTCAAGAGTTTTGTTAAACAAAGCATAATGAAGTCGAAGTCGAAGTTGAAATTAAACACTGTTTAACGGATTTATATTAGCGTTATATATCCCGTATACATTTTTTTCTTATATTGTCAGAAAACGTAATATACTCGTATTGTCAGAAAACAATCTGCGGTCAACCAAGCAAAATGTTTTAAGTACAATTGTAAGCCAGCAAGTCGGCTGTTCTATCGCTCACCCAGTTGTAAAGCTAACCAGAAAACTCCGTGACAAATTGGGCGCTTAACCGACGAAACCATGCTCTGAATAAATTATCCATGTACATACTCACTTTGAGAACGTCTTGTTGGTTATGCCTGCACAAGTATCACTCTATGAGTGATATTGTTTTTTTTTCAATTACATTTTATACTATGGACCTTTCCAACACCACGTCGCCACCCGCAAAGAGTATTCATGAGACTGGCATTGAAAATTAAACAAGTGCTTTGCCATGCTGGTCAGACGGGTTGGCATAGGGTTTCATATCAAGTTTTTCTTCTATTGCGGTTAGGATTTCGGCCTTGTGAATTCCTTTTGTCATATCTTATGACACCCTCGGGATGGGTTCGGTTGGTAACATTGTGTATTCTAAATCCGTTCTCTCGAATGATTAATCAAATTGTGAATAGCTCGTACACTGACGTAATTAATCTACTGCTACAATGGCCAGAAAAGTTAGCATAGGGTTTTGTACCAACGGAGCATGCATGGCAGTCGAGGATTGCTGTAGGTAGGGCGGGGTTGCAATTTACCATCTCTACGCGCCCCGGAGTCCCACATAACCTGGCCCCCACCAATGGCAGAGTGTCCATGAGAATCCCTGACGTAAAAAAAGGGTTTTGTATTAAGACTTCACTGTCTTCTGCCATTTAGTCAGCACTAGTGACACGCTCAGGATGAAGTAAGGTTTTGGTCCGTCAGCACTTAGACAGCAACACATTTCAGTATTTTTGAATATTATTTGTATTTCATTCTGAAACAATGCAAATTCGAAAACTTTTTAAAAATACTGTGCTAATTTATAATTTATTTCTTTTTATGATTTACATATAAGTTGGTAGGTACTGATCTTAACATTTTTCACGTGTTGCAAGGTTCTTAAACTACATCCATATGATTCCAACAGTTGTTTAAAACACCTAATAATGTAACCACTCCGGCGAACTACACGAAAGCTCACTTCAAACTATCACACGGAGATGAAATACATGAGTGGCCACCGGGACCGGGTTCTCTTGAATAATTGCTACATTTACTTACATATCAATGAGCAAGTCAGGTAATATTAATCATGGTCGTGTTTATAAGAACTGTTTTTTGATTAACACATTTATCAACGTGAACACTTAGTAGACGTCGAGAAACCTTTGATCTAGGAGAAGTTGAGCCCCGCTATGATCGGGTGGTTTAAGGGAAGAATTTTAATGATTTTAAACTTAGGCGGGAGAAATATGCATTTAATAAATTTCTCTATTTGTTGAACGTACTACGGTCATTGTAGATATTATATTTAGTTCCATATTTTACTGTTGCAGGTGCGGAATTTTTATAATTTATTTATCAAACTGAAATATTTGTCGTATGATCATTTGTTTTGTCATATAGAATAAAAAAAAAACGTTAAAAGAAAATATTTCTCAAGTTTATAGAAAAGGCGCACTGGACGACTGGATTTAAAGGGCTTACTGTTGCTGTATGAGATAGTTTAGTGTAGACTACTATTATTTATGGTTTTTTTTTTAGTTTGCTAGTCAGTTAAAGGCAGGCTTCAAAACAAAAAGTTGCAGCAATTTTTGTAGAAAGATGATAAACTGAAGGAGAGTTAATCAGAGACCTTCGGTTCTTTGAAGTTTTAGATTTTGCAGATTTGATTACCGTATGGGATTGACACGACTTGTGAATGTAAGTCCCATAAATTTGTTTTTCTATTCTACCAAAGCGTACGTTTCGAAAGTCGCTTGTCTATGCCCCAAAACCGTAGACAACTGTAATTCTGTCTTCCTAAGTATTCGCGATTATTGAACACTTTTTATCGGATTTCTGCCCCACGTTTCGAATGCTTTGCAGCTATCGAGATCACGGGAGATGCTGGATGACAGTTGACTAGATGAGCGCGTGTATTTTACATTATTCAATTTCCGACGTTTCCAATGTTTTGTAGCAGTCGTGGTCACGGTAGTAATTAAGGGGTGTACTCAAGAAAAATATGGATACGATAACGTGCCCCGTTCTAAATAGGCAGTGAAATAATTACTTTTCATAAACATATTCAAATGGTCTATAAAAAGAGATACCTGGTAATTTAATAATCATATAAACGATTTCTTTGATAATGTTATTATACTAATACCAGTTCTTTCAAATAGCTATTATTTAAAGGAACGATGTTCAGTGTCGGCACAAGGTCAGATGTCTCGAGTCTGAAAGTGGATACCAGTTCATAATTATTACCAACGTAAAGTGTAAACGTATGTTAGACAACTGTTGCCTTTGCTTCACTTGTTTAGATCTTTTTATCTAACAGCCACAGAAGTCCGCTGATGAACATAAGCGCCCCCCATGCATTTCCACAACGCACGATCTCGTGCAGACTCCCTCCACCGACACCGAGCGACCTTCACAAGGTCGTCCATCCACCTAGTCGGGGGTCTTTCCACGCTTCGCTTTCCCATACGTGGATGCCACTCCAAGACTTTTATGCCCCTGCCGCCATCCGTTCTTCGGGCTATATGGCCTGCCCATTGCGCAATACTTCTAACTATGCTTTGGTTCTTCTTCAGATTTCCTCATTTCTATTTCTATCACGCAGAGTATCTCCGAGCATAGCTCTCTCCATCGCACGTTGAGTGACTCTCAGCCGCCTAATAAGCCCCATTGAGTCGAACCGGCCGTTTAGAATATTAGCCTCACCAAAAATAACTTAGTTTACGTAACTATGGTTAGATAGACAAACGTAATTTTGTATTTTATAAATTGTGTTTATATTTTCACTAACTACCGTATGACTATTAAAAAGAAAAGACAGTTTTTGATATGCTTTGATATTACGAACGAACACTTAAATTCCTTTTATGTGTGTCGATAAGTTGAAAGCGTTTATTAGATAATATTTCTTTACAGTTAACGCATTAACAGACACAAGATGTTAGAAAGATCATCCAGAACTACAATCACATTTATTAAACTTAATGTATAATCATAAACATATTTAATTAACAGTTTATCTCCACGGAAATGTCATTTCAATTAACAAATAGTTCAGTTTTATATTTACAAAATCTACTTTATAAAGATATTATTTTAGTAATTAACAAATTATGTTAGGACAATTATTATCGTTGGTATATTAGATGTTGTAAGGTCACTGACCTGACCATAGAAGTTTATTTTATGGTCTTATTTTAGGTTTTTATGATGTCATAACACATTGACATCATATGTATAAGTTTATTATTTTCTTTTATTGCAGTTCTCATTCAACACCACTTACGAATAATATAATTGTTAAAATTTATAGTTATATTGTAAAGAGAAAATAGTTTGAATTTACACAAAAACTACTGGACTGATTTAACATGGCAATTCCTTTTTGCTTTTTTCTTAACGTCTTGTTTGACGAATATTCTACACACACACACACACACACACAAATAACGATGTAAAATGCCACCATCAGACGATTAATAGCCATAATTTAATGAAGGATGTGGTTGTATTAACAACAATAAAATATTTCCGATACATGTTTAGCGTATAGGTGTTATATACTCTGTTAGGCCTACAGTATAAGAATGCGAATATCGTGAGAACTGGCTGTAAGCACTTCCAAATTATTCCAAGTACGTTCGATTCACGTCCTTGATGCGTGACCGGGTGGTAAATCAGCAGACGATACAGCAAGAGCACTGTATTACTTTACTTTGCACGTATGGTACCCAGACTGCCTATTATCTAGAAAAATATCACATCACGATCAAATAATAAATGTGACAGCATAATAAATTAGCAATGAGGAGGACAGTAAAAAAAACTTTACATGGATATTAAAAATTAAAATGGTCCATTCTCGTAGTCAAGAATTTTACGTGGTCATTTCCAATGGTAATAATAGTGTCCAAGAAAAAATCATATTTTGATAAGATTTTATATATTATTTTTTAGCTTAGATTAGCTGCAAATTCAATAGTGTTGACTGACTTGTTTTAGTGATTTTTATTAGTGGAATTAGTATACATATTGTAGTCGATTTGATAGCGCACAGATATAAAATATTCACTTTGATCGGTATGTTCGAAAATGGTATAATTCCTCAAGTATATAATTAGCCAGATTCATTTTCGCTGCTATAGGTACTTCTCCAAAGTCACCTCATATTTTCACCTTGTTAAAGATACGCAGGCAAACCAGGGTCACCGACATAGCCCACAAGATTGCCAAACTTAAGTGGCAGTGGGCAGGGCACATAGCGCGCAGGACCGATGCCCGGTGGGGCAGAAAAGTCCTCGAGTGGCGACCGCGTTCCGGAAAGCGCAGTGCTAGTAGGCCTCCCACACGGTGGACCGATGACCTGGTTAAGGTCGCCGGAAAACGATGGATGCGGGCGGCCCAGGACCGGCCTTTGTGGAAATCTTTGGGGGAGGCCTATGTCCAGCAGTGGACGTCTTTTGGGTGAAATGATGATGATGATGATGAAAGATCAATTAAGATTCCCATTAAAATTTAAATGTTCGTGGGTTTATTTCTACCCGGGTTAGGTTATATTAGTTGTTCCACCAGGAAGGCTAAGTCCCCTAGGGTCTGGCGTAGGCTAACCCGCCGGGGAGTATAACCAGTGTCCCAGGTTCGGGTAGTTCGGGTCATTAAAAAGGGTTTTATTAATTGTTATCACGAAAACACGTACACAACAAGAAATTATGTCAAAATGATCCGAGTACTAGCTGTAACCTGCGTGGGTTGCTACGCTACTATCTAAAACTAGCTTTTGGGCGCGGCTTCGCTCGCGTGGACTTCGAACCCGTGCTTATGCATGCTCTATGCTCTATGCTCTATGCATTTTTTTTTATGAATATAAAAGTGGTTATTGTGACTAAACTATGATAGTTAGATATGTGCTCTCGCGGACTTTTTTGTAGATTTTAATAAGACCTACAAACTCGTAGTACTTCATTTTGTTATATTGTCAATCGTTTTTGCAGCGCACGCATAAATAGGTTTTCGATTTTACACCTTGGGTTACAAAATCGCAATTTTCACACGGATCCCTAAAACTTTTGAAAATAAAATATAACCTAAAACCTTCCTCGATAAATGGACTATCTAACACTGAAAGAATTTTTGAAATCGGACCAGTAGTTCCTGAGATTAGCGCGTTCAAACAAACAAACAAACTCTGCAGCTTTAAATACTAGCTTTTGTGCGCGGCTTCGCCCGCGTGGGCTTCGAACCCGTGCATATTTTTATGAAACTAAAATCGGTTATTGTGACTAAACTATGATAGTTAGATATGTGCTCTCGCGGACTTTTTTGTAGATCTTTATAATACCTACAAACCCGTAGTACATCATTTTGTTCTATTGTCAATAGTTTTTGCAGCGCACGCATAAATAGGTTTTCGATTTTACACCTTGGTTTACAAAATCGCAATTTGCATACGGATCCCTAATTCTTTTGAAAATAAAATATAGCCTATAACCTTCCTCGATAAATGGACTATCTAACACTGAAAGATTTTTTGAAATCGGACCAGTAGTTCCCGAGATTAGCGCGTTCAAACAAACAAACAAACAAACACACAAACAAACAAACTCCGCAGCTTTATATATTAGTATAGATTATATATTAGTATAGATATACTTGAAGGAAAGATATTACAAAAAAAAAACTGGGCTCATGATTTTCAACTTTGGTGAAGATCGCATGATCAAATTGAATGCATACTTTACGATTCTATAAAGGATATACAGACAAACATTCATTTTTTTAAATAAGAAGATCGTAAAATGCCTTTGTGTTATTCCAGCCTTTTGGCTAATACGTACCTACTATGCTTCAAATTAATATGTTCAGATATTTAGGCGTTATAGTTACAAACATCTCGCCAATCATTCATCGAACCTTTAATTGCTATTACTATATTAATAAAAAATACGAAGACAAGATAGAATAATGATACTTGGGTAAATGTTACAAGCCTGTCAACACAGGACGAAGTGATCGCGATTTTTAAACGAAAGCTGCGCACGGACAGGAACGTCGTCATTTGGCACGCATAGTGCGTATAATTAGCGGGTCGGAAGACGGGTAGTTAGTGAGAGAGGCGGGGGTCGTCTTAACGATAAATCATAAGTGCGCAGGAGTCGCGGGGCGGACCATGGGCGGGGCGAGTGACTTTTAAACGGTTTTTTCGAGTATCACAACCGCCAATGCACGAGTAATTCGGGCGTCCATTTCGGGCGCCCCAACATGGCGACAGTTTTTCGTTAATTAGGAGAACCATGATTACGGCTAATTTTCCGGACAATGAACCCGGGAAAAAGCGACCGTTCATTAAAACAATACCTATCTGAAGCGGAACTTGTCAAGCAAAAAGGATTCCTGAGACGAGAAAGAATTTTGCATTTTTTATGTCGCCTTTATAGCGGTCAGGCACATTCTTCGAAGTGCTTACTGGAGATTATTATGGGCTGGAGACTCATTGTGGATAGTGACAGAATAAATAATCCGTTTGGTAGCGGATTAAGAATACACAATATCACCAACTCACACCATCCTGAGAGTGTCGTAACAGGTGACTAAAGGAATGCAAGAGGCTGATCACCTAGTCGCAAGAGAAGGATATTTGATACAAACCCTGTGCCAAACCGCAATGCCTGCGCGGCCCAGTAGGCAATAGTAACTCCATGAATTTAGAGGAGGCCCGACTCTATTGTGGGTCATTTATGGAATAAAATGGTGACCGACCATATAATACTTCTTTTGCTCTTAATGCTATCAAAAGAATCATACCATAAGATCAACCTCTGGTAAGATACATCCAATTTGATTTTCGTAACACGCAGTGATATATAAGTTTTAATTTGGTTAAAAACTGTTTGACAGATACTGCTTTAGGCAACATTATTGCGAATTACTGATATTTTATACATATTTAATCTGTAAAATATAGATCCAATGGAATCACGGATCAGTAAAAAAACAATATTCAAAGTAACAACAACTTTATTTGCATAGGTATTTTCACAATACTCTTATAATTCGTCATGTTTAAAACAGCCCGGAAAGCTGCAGGCTACTCTACGGAGAAGAGCCGGCATGAATCTCTATAGTTTATTCTCTCAAATGTAACCGATATATATATACGTGGTTTAAAATAGCCTTATTATTGATTTGTTGATGTTGTGTGACCCTAGGTACAATCGGCTCCATTGTTTGTGAGACATAACTATTCTTTCAGTCAATTCAATCTTTTGAATACTTTCCTACATAAATCATCAAAAAACTCTTTGTACATTTTAACACCGGCGTTTAACTCGATTGCAGCGACATTAAATTACATTAAATAAAAGTTAAGTCTATTTCACAACAGAGTGTACGCGATAGATTTACACCCTTTGCACTATGAAGCCAGAAAACTTACGAGTATTTCAATCATGACTAAGATCCACTTGAGTGAAGCCACGGGGAGTAGCTAGTTTATTGTAAAAACATAAACCAAATTTGGTTTACCATTCCGACTCGAACTTTGTCACCCTGCCACTAATTAATACTCAGAAGCTGGTTGCAGAGCGGTCTGTCTGTATTTGCGGTTGCATTCTGGTTTTTGTGAACCATCGTCTCTATTGTTCTCTGTCTGATCACATGATGTTGCCCGTAATTCTTTCTCACTGGCTCATGAGTTTGGAATACTGATCAATGTATCGGGCAAGCCACAATGAAGGCACCAGTGTGCAAAATTAACGTCTTACGTGGTTTCATTTGGATAATATCGCACTCTATTATATACTCGTATTTTCAAAAATAATAGTATCAGTAGCAATAACTGTGATCGATTTCTTCTTCTTCTTTCTTAATTTTATTGATTGTGTCATACTACTTCTTCTACTACTACTCAGCCCGTAGATGACCCACTGCTGAGTAGAGCCTTCTCAAATTGTAGTGGGAGTCTAATTATTCACTGTGCCACGCTGGCCAGACGGGTTAGCACAGTGTTTCGTATCAAGTTTTCCTTCTCTTGCGGCTAGGTTATCGGCGTTGTCGGCTCTTACGAAACTCTCAGGATGGAATGGGGTGGTGACACCAAGTATTTTAAATCCGTCACCACACACGACATGGTCACAAGACGGCGAAAGTCATTACTACTGATTACTAGGAGCCAGTTTTTTTCACAAAGTCAATTGTTTGACGTACCATCAATTTGTATATGCGCGAATTGAGTCTCTTTCGTCATCCTATTCGATCGCGTTATACGTTAACGTACGTAAGTAGGTAAAAAATTGGCACCAAGTACAATTGAAGCGCGGTATTCTTTTGTTTAAAACAAGCAACTATAAATTATGCAAATGGTTCCTTCATTCTGTAGAGTGAAAAATAAAGTAAAGAAATAACTTCAGAATTTTTTAGTTAAGGTCTCTATAACCAGTTGCGACTATATAGGCAGTTGTAACCGTTATCGGCATGTTCATCATCTTGGATGTCAGGTGTCGGTTTGAGTTATCTCGGACATGAATCGTTTCGTTAACTTGATACCCGGTAAATTTGAAGCGAATCAAAATAAACAATCCGACTTTCTCTACCCTGATAGAGATACAAAATATCATATTATTAGAAATGCGATGTAATATTTAAAAGGCTCCGTAACAAGTGTGATCACCTCGGGGGCGTCACTATCTACATATTTATACCAGATACTATTCGGAACCAGTTTCTTCGCGCCACAAGATTCTAACAAGAATTTTTGACTCACACAAAAATAAATACTGTCCACGTAACATGAGAAAGGTAATATCGGCTTATTATAAGTTATGCCATCTAAATTTTGGTCGAAAATAAAAGTAGCTAAGACTCTTTTTTCGTTACCGGAATGCGGTAGTTAGAACTTAGTGATGTTGGAAACGTAAAGCCGTATAGACAGTATTTATTATGACATCCGACAGTAAAGTACAAAATTGATTTTATCGAAGCTCAACAGCGAGCATAGCTTTTTCTCTAGAGATCCCTTATGACTTTTTATATTCATGTAATTACTTTTATACTATTAATTAGAATTTTATTTTTAACTTTATTTGAATAATAATATTGCGTGTTCTGACGGATCTTGACGCTTATTAGTGGTTATTTTAAAATTGTTATCATAACATTTATCATAACATAATATGACTATGGTATTTTATTTTTAAATACGTCATCGACACTAATTAAGTTAATAAACATTTTTGTAAGTTCGAGTGGACTTGCAAATCGAAACGGTCTAAGAATTGTATTATAAAAGTTGACTTTTTAAAAACAAATACAGAAGAACTGTGATATGAAATTGGTTTGGTATTCAGGAAATAGCTGAGAAAAATATTGTCGTCGTAATGTATTTACGACATAGCGAAACACAAGATAAAACTGCGTTTTATTTGTGCGATGTCCCTCAACTAAAACCTTCTCAGGGGCTGAGTAATCGGCCAGATAGCAGCTATCTCGGTTTATGGAGGCGAAATGATTTTTATTGTCTCTACAAGGCGTGTATGCGCTTTTTATGGTTAGTTGCACACATTAAAGTTTACTTAAATATAAAGGATAGTAAAACAATGTATACGAAAAATGATTTTTCAAATATACCTTGTAGAAATGTACCTTAACATCACGTAAACCTTGCTGTAAAAATGCCGAGTGATTTTTATTTATTAACGAGGATACATTTACGAGTTCGCTTTAAAAAACATTAAATTGATTCATTATTGAAAAGCTGATTAGACAACTATTATACGGCTTTTTCAATTATTTTTTACCTTAAACGTAAGTAGCAGGCCCCGTAAATCATTAAAATAAGTCTTGGTTGAGCGGATGCAATAACTCATACGTCATTTTATTCTAGTATTTTGCTTTGGCACTGAAATGCGGGTTATTTTAGTGGACGTGGACAATGAAGGCTCGGTCCGGCCGACCGTGAGCCGTACGCACTAAAAAAAGAAAATCTTCAATAGTCCTCGACTGCCCACACGCCAGCCTATGGCCACTCAATCGTTCTTATTCTCTAGCTAGATGAACATTAAATACGTGGAGACGACTTTAACTACCAACAAATATTTTTTCGTCATATCATGAATAGTGTCTTTGTAATGCGTATAAATATAACTTCTTACGTATTTTAATACATATTCTCGGTAATAAAAGCAGATTAAAAAGTTCTCAGTAGTTAATTACTCGGAATGTTGTCCACACGTTGGCAGTAATAATGTCATTAATTTTAATTGCTTTACACATTCAGGTTTTGCTAAAGCAAGATTTAGAACACTTCTGGTAATTTAATAATAAAATAATATTGCATGATCATTAAAGGATTTTAATTTAATAATTACTTTTTTTTTGTATGTATAATAAATATAAATAAATAATAAATATCCTTGGACATTTCACACCACGCCATCTCGTCCCAAGCTAAGCAACTTAATGCTTGTGTTATGGTAACGAGATGGATGATAAACTACGTAAATATTTTTTTTTGTAAATACATACGTATTATAGATAGAAATGACACCCAGACTCCGAGCCAGTGCCTCTGGTTTAGACAAAGACACTTGCCCGACCCCGGAATCGAACCCGGGACCCGTTGATCCAAAGGCGGCACATCTAACCACTATACGATAGATTTTTATTAACTTAATGATACTTCTATGCTTTTCTGTTCCGATCACAGCGAGCAATGACACAGCGCTAAATCTTGAGAGATACTTTGATTCTTTAGAAGTTAAGTTCGAGACCCGTACCGGCTAACGAGTAACGATTGACTTAAGAATTTTGAAATACACACAAGCGTCATGATTATTTTATAATGCTCAATGAGAGAACAATAAGCAGAGTCCATCATTATAAGTTGTGGTGTTTTAAGAATTTTAAGTAAATACAGCATTGATTACAAACGTAAAGGAGACAATTTTGCTTGTTCGATAAATAGGCCCCCTATAAAATTTCGGTGTATAGTAATGAAACATATATTGATTTATTCCTTATAATCTTTGGATTACAATGGTATAGTTAGATATACATGGTTTAACCGGAATACTGAGAAATACGATAAAAATGTGAACATAAAAAAAACAAAAATCAGATCTAAACTAGAGGGCTTGTCAAAAATACCTAATAGCCATCATTATAATTTCATAGTCGTCTCTTATAATAAGTATTTCATGTCAATACTAGCCAGGTAAGGTCTTGTAAGTAAGTACTTAGGTCTGTTTATTAAAAGAAGAAAAAAATTGGTATGTAACATAAATATTTATTAATTAAGTTTTTTATCAAGTTTTCACTTTTTTATTATTATTTTATGATCTCGGTTAGACTTTACAAAAATATATGCCCTGTTTTCCATAATAAATTAGTTATTTTTTTATTAGCATCACACGGTTAATAAACGTCACCATATCCAGTGGGCCTAACAAAAATTTTCTCCTGTTATAAGGAAACAATTTTTGTTAGGCCCACTGGATATGGTGTGACTACTACTATTCAGCCAATAACTGACCCACTGCTGAGTCAGGCGACCTCCAGTTACATGGAACGCAATTAACATACTGTACCACACTGGCCAGATGGGTCGGCACAGGGTTTCGTGTCCAGTTTTCCTTGTCTTGCGGCTAGGTTATCGGCCTTGTCATTTCATTGTGTCAGGTCTTACGACAATTGGAATAGGGTGGTGACAGTATGGCTTTCTAAATCCACCACACGGATCGAATAAGAAGGATTTTTTTAAATATTTATTTTAAAAATATAGGCTTAAATAAAAAACGTTGCTCAACCTTCGTCTCTTCAACTCAATGGTAGTTATTAAAAAATAATTAATTATTGTTTCACGTCTCTACAGCAATGATATTTATTTTTTAAATTTTATATTATCATTTAGTTAAAAGTTTTCTATATTCCAAAACTGGATCTGGAAATAGGTCACTGACTATAAATACCGACAATTAATTACTTTTGCTTCGCTTTCACTTCGGTTCCGGAGACCTTAATTACTGTTTGATTTAGTTTCAATTCAATAATTATGTTTTATTTTGTTTCAGGTAAGTGTTACGTGAATATTTAATTAGTTTGTTACAACTACCAACAAAATCGTTGAAGAATAGGTCATATTATGTCATCTTACTTCGAGAGCTGGTAATATTTCAATACAGGTTTGTATAAATGTTATTTAAAAGGTGTATTTAGGATCGTAGCGTAAGTCAAACAAGGCAGGTAGAATGCAATTTGCATAAAGTCAATTGTTTCCAATCAATGTTTGCAAGTCATGCTTGTTGTCCCTCTAATTATTCGAAGTCACTGGCTGTTTATGAAATACAAACATTCAAATTTAGAGCATGAGTCCGGATACGCCCATAGAGTGGTTGTATTTTTTCATTCAATTCAAATAAGGATACTTAGTTTTTTTGGAACATTTACAAAACTGAATATTTTTTTCGAACTAATTATTACTAATATTTATGTTGAGTACATGTGACAGTTACTAGGGAAGTGCGTAGGTCATGTCTGTTTTTTAAACATATTTTGTTATAATTTGTACTCATCCAGTTATTTAATAACAATGTCGACGGACAAAATTGAGCACTACTTATATGATAATTATGGAATGCCCATGACATTTTATTAAATAACAATTTTATAATAAATAAATAAATAATAAATATCCTTGGACATTTCACACAACGCCATCTCGTCCCAAGCTAAGCAACTTAATGCTTGTGTTATGGTAACGAGATGGATGATAAACTACTTATATACATTTTTTTTTGTAAATACATACATATTATAGATAGAAATGACACCCAGACTCCGAGCCAGTGCCTCTGGTTTAGACAAAGACACTTGCCCGACCCCGGAATCGAACCCGGGACCCATTGATCCAAAGGCGGTACATCTTACCACTAGATCACTTGTTAAATAATTTAGAATGTATACATTGAAGAACATAATATCAAGAGAAAAATATTAATTAAAATTATTTTATTGCATCAGTTACATGTAGGGTAATTAGCCTACCGTGCCACGCTAGCCAGACGGGTTGGCACAGGGTTTCCTATCAACCCACTTCGACCGTGCTGCCACCTTGTTGTGGTGAGGGGGATTGCGTGCCTTTAGGATCCGTTGGGGCCATACCGGCTCAGGGTCACCCATGTCAGGCGGGCCCACGGGGAGAGGCCAGACTAAGAGTGGCATACAGAGTCGTGGTGGGTTTTGGCTCTGGGGTCTCCTCTGTCCTCAGAGTTGCCTCGGAAGGCTTAACCTGCCGCGATACACGGCGTGGTCATTTCAGTGGAGGGCGGCCAGGCAGGCGTGCCACGGCTGCCGCCGCAACCGCGTGGGTCGGGTGCCAGCTCATCCGGCGCCTGACGGAGGCATGTGGGTTGACATTGTGTAGTCTAAATATGTCACCACGTACATAATTTCATTAGGTACTATTTAATGTTTATTACCAAAGGCACCGTTATACCAAGTTAAACACTATTTGCCTTTCAATGCAATTAACTAATACACTAGGATAATGGTATTTTACGATCTCAAACACGGCTTTGTTAAGTGTTATGGCATAGTAAATCTCAGAAACGGACACATTTAAGCAAATATTTCTTTGTCTAATATGTATTGTAAGTGAAATGTTTATGAAATTGTGCTGTACTAACGGATAGGTGGGTTTCGTTACAAAGTAAATTTTTCACAAGTCGTGAGAATTCACATTAAATTCACAATTGATAAAGTATCTATCTTCCTTTTAATTAAAAAAAAAACAGATATATATCTCGCTGAAGAGATTTGTCTCTATAAGTAAAAACTTGAATTAAATACAAGACTTAGTGTGACATGTGGTCTTCATAAAAAGGATCATAGTCATCCAAAAGGAAGAGATCGAGATCGATCCTGTCTGCGAGATCGAACCAGAAATATACAGGCTATTATACAGGATACAGTCCACAGCATTGCCAAACTTAAGCGGTATAGTGGGCGGGACACATAGTTCGCGGAACTGACGGCCACAAAGGTCCCCGTGGGCCGACCAAGTACTGCAAAGCACAGTGCTGGTTGGCCTCCCACACGGTTGAACGACGACCACAATCCGATATAAGCGGGCGACTAAGGACCGGCCTTTGTGGAAATCCTCTTGTTGGAGGCCTAAGTCCACCAGTAAGTCCTAAGTCCTATACAGGTTAATTTCTACTTTCTTACTTTTATCCTCTCTTAGCACACTGTCAGTACGGAACCTTATACGTATATTTACTTTACCATACTATAAGTATAGTTGGTAGTGCTTTAATTCTAAGTTTGAAGTTACGTCAATTTACGCATATGAACAATTGCTGATTCTTCCATACAATGTGGCATCCACAATACATAGGAGGCTTAATCCGGAATAATCCTGCGCAATGGAAGATGCGTTTAAAAATAGAATCATCGCACAGACGATGGGGCCGTTATACTCTTAGGGCTATTACACAAGGCATTTTTTTAACAAATAGAGAACGTTCATTTTTTAACGTCTACCGCTAGGTGACCAAAATACAACTAGCATTGTTCATAGATGCCAATATTCACTATTATATTACATTACAAATACGTATTGTTTTCTGTTTTAGATAAATGAGTATTTACGAGCATTTAATCTTGACTGTTTGCGTACTTCGTTTATTGTGCGTTAGAGCATTTCATGTGCACGTCATCCGCGTGTTAAAAATAAGCAGTGTGCACAGCCCCTTAGGCACGACAGTGACATCCAAACTATTCTATTTGGCTGAACAATGCATTGCCTACACGACCAGCGACTCAATGCCTTTCAAGTCAGATTAACTTAGGAAAGGCGCATTATTAATAACAGCCAATAACTTAACCACGGCTTGAAATATCGAAGTTACTTTTGGTTAAGCGACACTCATATATTATGAAGTAAGAATATGTTTCCGGATCGAGTAAGGTTTTGTCACAGGCAATGTACAAGGATTATTTTATTTTGTAGTTTGGACCCTTATAATGTTCTTGATTATTTACCATATACCATAGTGAAGATAACGCTACTTTTTTAAACGATCGCCACCTCATTATGTGTGCGACTACGATTTTTGGCCTCATCAACTCGGCCCATTCATTTTCCAATACTGAGTCAGGCTACCCATAAATGTGAAGTAGATAATTAACCTACTGTGCTATCCAGACGGAGTGGCACAGGGCTCAATTTCTTCTCATGAGCTTAAATTTCCATATACATTAATCGCTTTAAATGATACTATCAGTGTTTAATGGCAAACGAGATTACATACAGTAAACCGTAAATACCTATTGTCAATTTGAGAAAATTTAAAGTTATTTTAATAACAAAAGTTTGTCCATTCAAATGCTAAATGATTTTTCAATTATACAAAAAGTTTGTAAATATGTTTTTAGTTCCTCGACAATTAATCATCGTTGTGTTCATAAAGTTGACTTTGAACATGTTTGCACTCCCAACACAACAAGGGTCTTGAATGTTTTTAAACGTTTTGTGAAACAACAGGAAAACATACACCCAAATTGTGTTGTATTGATTTAGTAATGTCACTTGAAACTTTTTAGCGTCTTGTATTTTTTGCAAGTTAAGCTTGCGAGTGAGTATTTTTTTTTTCAAAGATTATATGAGTATTTAATATAATTATAAACCCTAGGTAAAACATTTTTTTTCGGCAATTGTTGGAGTACGTACAATCAAAAGTACCGTTTATTTATTCCATATGGTTCAACAGCCGCAACAACAAAAACAAAAACCAATTCTATTTAATAAATCAGTTTCCGATCGCGACTTAACCTTCGTAGAACCATATGCAAGTTTAATTTCCAGGTAGGGTATTTATTATGTTGAAAATATGTCAAATATTTTCATGTAATTTTGAGCCTTATGACTTAGGACTTGCTGTCTAATATTTGCAGACGTCTACGTATAAAAATATAGTTACTACCTCTTATTCCATGTGGTGACGATTTAGTCGTAAGAGCCGACAAAAAGAAATGCTAAGGTCAATTATCCGCAAGAGAAGGGAAAGTTGATACGAAACCCTGTGAAGTACCCCAGATACAGATAGAGGAGACGCGACTTAGCAGTGGGTCATTTATGGGCTGAGACGTAAGTATTATAATTCGGATTAATCATCATCATTACCGGACATAAATGATTCGAGAAATTAGCCGACTGTGACACGGCGGATTGACAAAGGGACTGTATCAAGAGTTCCTTCTCTCCGTTCCATTTTTTTTATGTTTAATTTATGACTAGAACGTTACAATGCTCATAAGCATTGCAGTGTTCTGGTCTTGACCTACACTTAGGAGTCAAATACGCCTTCACAGTAACATAGATAAAGTGTTAACTCTTTGTATGTGTCCATCTGTGAACGATGAACTACTCAAACGAGCCGATTTATCTTGGCAACAAAAGCAAGTAGATAAACATATTTATGGCGTGCCCGGCATTTACTTCGGAGGTTTTAGGCAACTTACACACTATAAATAACTAACTACCATGAACATCTCTAAGTTTAAAAGTCCAGTGAATTAAAATCTATATTCTCGATTAAGTGAGCTTGAGCGACTCAGCCTGTTAGCTGAGGGGCCTCGGAACTTGGGGCTCCATTAATTAAAGCAGGCCAAGGTTCAGACGATCCATGAGGATTTAAGTACAACGAAAGCAAAAAGAATGGCTTGAGCGATTGCCTGTACTGCCTAGTGTAACATTGCGGGGGAAGGTACAGACAAGAAATTTGCGAACACAAGGACACCCAGACCTCTGGTTTACACAAAGACACTTGCCCGACCCCGGAATCGAACCAGGTACCCGCGATCTAAAGGCGGCACATCCAAACCTTTTTTTTTTTGTTGTCGCTGGGGAAATGCTTTATGCATATCACCGCCCTCCGGGGAGAGGTCGGTGATTATGTGGGACTCCGACAAGGGTCGTCTACCCACTAAAACCTCAGAGGTATACCCTCACACGGCGCGCTTGGGGCGCCACAAGTTCGCGTAAACGCATTCTACTGTGACGCCCCGGCGTGGTGCCCGCAACGCGGGCAAGCGATTGTCAGAGTGGGCGTCCCGGTACACTGGGACGCCCTCAGTCATCGAGGCTTTTGTCGGTGGCGGTTGCACATCCAACCCCTAGACCAACAAGGCAGTCAAGTATAGGTATTGTCGTAAAAATATTGTGCGTTTAAAAAGTGTTTCGAAAATAAGCGTGCAGGTTGCCTTACAGTCTTTATCTACACTCTGGCTTAATGCCCTGAACGGCCTCGGAAAAGCTTTTAAAACGTTCGCTCATCCCTCGAGCGACGAATGGTCATATTGTGATACGCGGCATACATTTTTTGTTAAAAGTCAACTTCACGAGTAAATGCGCGCTTGCATTCCGACAGTGAACTGATAGCGCATAATAATACGCCCAAGTTACGATAAATGTGTATTAAGTGAATGCAATGGACATATGGAACAATGCTATAACTCTAGTTATAAGAGACGGGCCGAATTTGGTTTTAGAAATTTAGAAGGTGACGGATTTAGAATACACAGTGTCTCATTCTGAGGGAAATTACAGAACTAGTCGCAAGACAAGGAAAACTTAATACGAAACCCTGTGCCAACCCGTCTGGCCTGCGTGGCACAGTAGGCTAATTATCCGCAATGTAAATGGAAAGGAGGCCCGTCTCAGCAGTGGGTCATGTAAGGATTGAGTAGTAGTAAATTAATAATAATTTGTTTAATAAATGAATGAAAAACTTAATATTAATTCAGAAACAATTACTACTAAGTAGTATTTTAACTTTATTATGACAGAATTGTACAACGGTAGGTAGGAAGTACATAAAAAATAGCAATTTATAATTATCTATAAGAATTTAAATCATTAGGCGATAAGGGTAGTAATTGTACCTACGTAAATTTCGTGTTATCGGATCACCTTGTTTAAACCTTTTGAAATATGTGACGGTATCTTCAAAGTTATAGTATTCGGAATAAATTACTATGTCAGTTTAACAGCCCATTAACCCGATTTACGTATTATATAGTTTTTTATGGTCATGTGACGTTTGATTATATCAAATATTTTGCTTTCACACGCCCGAGACAATGAAGTGAAAAAAAAACCATAATATTATAATATAATATTTAATATAATTTCTTGCTTATTATGACACTTTTTTATAAATTATAATTATTTTAATACATGTATATCTTGTAGACTGAACTCTGGCAGTAATGTTTTAAACGAGTTGCCAAAAGAGAAAGGAAGAAGAAAAATATTTAACATAAATGTAATCTTCCTAACTAATTTTTGTTATTAATGTTATAGGAATAATTTTAATTAGTTACAGTTAATTTTGCGTTCCTTATATTCAATGTATTACTTTATTTAAGTGTGACTAAATTATTACTTAATATAATTTATTATTTATATTTGAGTGAAACAATTTTAGAATCACGGCTGTACCTACAAGTTGGTACTTTTTTTCCGACGCCCTTGTCTTGAACTTTTCTCTCGAATAAACATGATGTATCGATTCAAAAATCGCGTATGGTAGCTGTCATATTCAATACAAAGAAAGCATTGTTCACTTGTCATACACTATCTAATTTCTTCACACGGTTCTTCTTTCTATGAAATCGAGTAATTTATACGGACAGGCATATTGTCACATTCAGTTCTAGGAGAATGCATTGACCTTTAAATAAAAATAACAGTAGATTTGCTAACAATATAAACAATGTAAATTTCTTCAACATTATCACCAGCCTAGTACTGTCCATTGGTGTTAATTTATTTTATATGTAATAAATAAAAAAAACTATAAAATTTTATTAAATTATAAATTGAATATATAAATTAGGCAATAGCGGATTTCACGGACAAGCGAACTGCACCATTCCATCCTGAGGGTGCCGTAAGGGCTGACAAAAGGAAATGACAAGGCCCATAACCTAGCCAAAACAAAAGAAACACTTGTTACGAAACCCTGTGCCAATAAGTCTAGCCAGCGTGGGTCATTTATGGGCTGAATAGTAGTACTACCATTCAACCCATAAATGACCCACGCACCTACAACCCATTCACCCCTTTTAACCGGAAAGCAACGATTTAATTCACTGCTACACTTAACTGTTTCATTGTGCTTTTGAAGACAACTGTCATTTCATGCATTTGTATCAAGGTTTCCTTCTCTGTCGGCTAGCTTGATGGCCTAGTCAGATTTAGAGACATGGGATATTTTAACTTGGCATGACAGAATACTCTAAGTTAATGTGGTTTAGTTATAGGAAAAGCTCTATATGTAACCTCCCATGTCGAAATTGGCGTTAATAGGTATCTTGTTCGTTGCACATTTAATGACGGTGTTAAAACGTCCGCTGTGGTGTAACCGTTTGTCGTGGACTTCTTTGTCGGTCCTTTAAGCCGGAACATTCAATGTAAGAACCCATCCGATGCACTTAAGCGATGTTTAGTTCCATATAGCTTGACAGATGACCTGTAGGATGGAAGCGTAAAATAAAGAAACCTATTAGGTTTTACTCTAATAGGCTTCGCATTCTTTATAGCAAAATATTTCAAATGATAAGATTCCGTTACTTGTTGAGTTTTTGTCAGATTATTGTAAAGGCCATGTAATATTTTTAATTCTATAAGAATAAAGTGGATAAAACAGAGATAATGCTAATATCATTTAGCAAATATTGTAAAGTAAATAAATTAGTGTGTTAGAAGTTATATGACTAAATCGTCGTTGTCTTCGCCCATAAATGACCCACTACTGAGTCAGGCCTTCTCCAATTTCATGGAAGGAAATTAGCCTACTGTGCCGCGCTGGCAAGACGGGTTGGTACACGGTTTTGTATCAAGTTTTCCTTCTCATTATATAAGATCTTCTTCTTAAGACTAAATGAGGGAAATAAAATGAACAACGACGTCACGGGGCAAGCATGCACGCACACATCAACATAATATTCATATAACAATAGTATATTAAACTAAGAAAGCGTAAAATAATGTTTTCCAAACACAAATGAAACCAATAAAAATTATCTTTTTCATCCCCCCATCTCGGAAAGAGTATTTTTGCTCTTCGATATCTGAGTGCAAAAGCCGTTTTTATTCGCTAGAGAATAAAGTATTTTTGCTCTTCCATATCTGAGTGCAAAAGCCGTTTTTATTCGCTAGAGAATAAACTAAAGATTATTCTGTAATACTTACCTGTCATAATGTAGTAATTAATACCTAAACTGAAATAAAAGTGTACCTATCTTGTGATTGTAAACGTTTTTTTTTTGCATTTAGTCATTTCCTCGCTGAGGTGGAATGAAAAGTTACGTGTTGCACTCGAGTGCAAAGATTTTTCACCTCGTGCTCTTTTGATTCCCTCGCTAACGTTCAGGATTCTAATTTTAGAATCCTTCGCTTGCTCGGTCATCAAAATTGAACACGCGGTTAAAAAGCAACTTTGCACTCTTGTATAACAAATAACTATTAAAGATATACCAAATATTTCATCCTCTCATTATTTCTCCAATTTTAGCTGCTGTTGAAATGTATCTGTGTGAATGTACGTCGACTTGTGTATATATGTACTGTGTTGTAAGCAAGAAAAACACTGTTGTCAGTTACAATTTTTCATCTTGCCACTCTAAAATGTTATTGAGGCAAATATTAAGCCGGAAACAACCGCTTATACGCTTGGATGCTACAGTTCCTTTTTTATTCTTTAGACAAGTTGATCTTTTTTACACATGTCTAGCAGTGTGCCGGATAAATAAGAGATACTCATATTAATTTCATGTTGGATGAAAATGTCTTCATTAATACATGAATCATTGAAGGTTTCATACTAATGAAATTGCTTTACACAATTTATTAATGCAAGATTCTGAATGTCTAGACTTCGGGTTCAAAAAAATAAATAGACGGTTAATATCTGTGAATGATAAGATTTTTTATGACATGATTTAAATTTTACATCAATCGGACATATCTTTGTTGCCTAGAAATACGTCGATATCTAAGGATCTTTGTAAGCAGTGTTGAGATAAAAGGGGCAATGATATCTGAGGAAAAGATTTACTGCTTTGATGCAAAAGAGAACTTTTTTCTGTTACACTTAAAATAGAAAGTATGCTGTATTGAAAATGTGTTAAATAAATTAGGAAATTAATAAAACATACTTAAGTATATTTATGAACATAATTATTTATTAGACATAAAAACTAACTAACAGATGAAACATAAATTCCTAGACCATTCATTAGCTCGATAAGATCATGATAAATATATTTCATTTCATCTGCCACGGGACATATAATGGTGTCTGTGATAATTTTTAAATTTGCGGCGTAATGATACTGTTCATAAACAAATCCAATTTTATTTGATTATTGAGATTATACGATTTAATTCCAACGTTCTCATATAATCCCCTCATTATGTTTTTGCATAATTTGTTGACCGGTTTGGCAATTTTCGGCCGTTCGTAGTGGCAAAAATTTAGCGTAAAAGACGCCGTTTAGTTCTTAGTCCAGGAGCGTATATGCAGAAAAGTGGAAACATTTCTAATTAAAAAAAAAAGAGTCTCCTGTACTATGTGTAACCTGTTCCGCGGGGGCAGTTTACAAACATGCAATTCATGAACAAAAATGATACCCAGACTCAGAGAAAGTGCCTCTGGTTTACACAAATACACTTGCATCACCCCGGTATCAAACCGGGGACGATCCAAATGCAACATATCTAACCCCTACACCAACAAGGCAGTCAAGTACAGTGATATAACGAACCAGGTTATGATGATGAAAATGTAACTAGGAACTGACAGTGTTCTAAATAAATATAAAATACTAACTAATATATAAATTAATAATAAACGTCCATAGGCAGGCCGCCTATAGACGTTTATAGCATCGGAGGTATTATTCACGTGTCACCGACCCTGTGAGAAGTGGAATCATGACGCTGGCAGAAGAGGGAAGAGGATTCCTTCAGCGGCATGCTTTTCTAAATAGAGATCTGACGACCTCACTCACGCGCAGTATTCTGTTAGGTAGAGAGAGGAGTTAACTCTAGCAAGCTGGTGATTTTTCACGATGTGGTGACGTATACGCATTAGGTATACGACCTACAAGTATTTGTTCCGGGTCTGGGTGTTTTTCTATCTATAATATGTATGTATTTACAAAAAAAAATGTATATAAGTAGTTTATCATCCATCTCGTTACCATAACACAAGCATTAAGTTGCTTAGCTTGGGACGAGATGGCGTTGTGTGAAATGTCCAAGGATATTTATTTATTTACTAGTGGCCCGCCCCGGCTTCGCCCATGCAAAGCGGGGGTGTGTTATACATATAAACCTTCCCATTGAATCACTCTATCTATTAAAAAAAACCGCTTCAAAATCCGTTGCGTAGTTTTAAAGATTTATGCATACATAGGGACGGACAGAAGCATGCGACTTTATTTTATACTATGTAGTGATATTAATTACCCAGCCCAGACATAACCCACTGCTGAGTCGGGTATCTTCCAATTACATGGAGGGTAATTAGCTTACTGTGCCACGTTGGCCAGACGGGTTGGCACAGGGATTCCTATCAATCAATATAAATATATCAGAAGGAAATAACAAGGCTGTCGGCTCATACGATACCCTCAGGATGGAATAGGGTGGTGACACCATTTTATGCTTAATCTTTCGTACTTGCTATAAGAGTAAGAAAATTACTCTCTAGGAGTGGCCCGGGTTACCATTTATGGCCTGAGAAGGGAGGGTCGAAAGTAAAACCTCAGGCGGAAACTCAAGAAGTAATGAATAGTACATTGCTTATTATCATTTTACCGATCTAAAGAGTTTGGTAAGCTTGACTGGATATTTTGTTCACATCAAAGTCTGTCAAGTCAAATGTTCTCTTTAAATAATCTAATCGTGCAGTCTGGGTGGTTGGCATTTAATAGTTGCTTTAACACAGATAACCCTGATTGATACTAGATTAGAACGTCGGCCGATGAATATAAATTAGCAATATAATCAAGGAAAGTATACCAAATGCCTTCTTGGGTCTTGATAGTAGGTTTGGCATAAGTGGTGCAATGTATGTAAGTCTACTTATCTAGTATTATGTATGTTAGTATGCTTAATGCGCGTATAACCTTCACAAAATGCATAATACAATGAACATTTAAAAGAGATCTAATATCTAATACCATGTTTTTATTCTCCTTTAATAAAACGAATCCTCTGGATTATGACAAAACAAATGACATCCAGACTCAGAGCAAGTGACTCCGGTTTACACAGAGACACTTGCTCTACCCCGGAATCGCTTAGAAAATTTACCATTTTTAAGTTATATTGCCACAGTTTAGAGAATCTTTCGTTTTTGGGGAATAGCACGCCACACACAAGGCATTGGCTCGGAGTCTGGGTGCCATTTGTGCACGTGATTGTTGATTACATGTTTTTAAACTGCCCCCGCGACACAGGTTATACCTAGTGCAGGGGTTTCGTTTTTTTTTTTAAAATTCCTTGATATTTAGCTATTTTAGTCACCACCTATTAGATATATCTCGCACTAGAGACTATGTTTTTTTAAATCCGTGTCATGTAACAGATACTTTTCACAACGAACAACATAATAATGAGCGACTATAATCTCCGTAATATGAAAATCGTAGCATGTCGCTACGATTCGGATAGTCTATGTTTTACCTATGTTAGTGGATGACCTAGGAAAGGCGCCGGTGTGATTTGAATGGTCGCGCGTGATTGGCGGGCGCCGGGTGCGCGGGCGCACTGAATTTAGGTCATAGCGCCGCGTGGGCCCGGTCTAGCAACAGACGTGGTACTGCCACAGTATCAACAATTCAGTAAAACATCTACTACCATTACTCAGCTCATGAATGACATAGTGCTGAGTGGGTTTCCTCCAGTTATACGGAGGGTAATAAGCATACTCTGCCGCACTGGCCAGGCGGGTTGGCTCTTGCGGCTATTATCGGCCTTGTCATTTCATTTTACTCTTACATCACCCGCAGGATGAAATGGTGATGAAACTATGTATTCTAAATCCATCACCACAGGGACCAGTTTACATTAGTTTCGAATTTCGACCGTTGACGTCAACGTTTGAACCGTGCCTTTAGACCATTGCAGTTCAGTATATAAAACAATTGTTCTACGGTTTCTAAGTATACTATGTGTGGCCCTATCTAGAAATCGGTTCGAAGCTTATGTCAGCAATTATGTAAACCATTAACAATGCAATTGCATGACTGTTTCTGACAGCTTAATGTTGAAATACATTGTTTGAATAAAAATAGTAGACTTACATTAACAACCTAACAAAAACTTCATCATCATTACCAGCCCAGGCTATTTCACTGCAAGACATAGAAATCGTTTACATAGCGCCCTAATTTTAAAAATAGAAATTAAAATTAAATACAAATGGTAAATAGTTATTTGTTATACAAGAGTGCAAAGTTGATTTTTAACCGCGTGTTCAATTTTGATGACCGAGCAAGCGAAGGATTCTAAAATTGAATCACGGGCGCAGCGAGTGATTCAAAATTAGAATGAACGTTAGCGAGGGAATCAAAAGAGCACGAGGTGAAAAATCTTTGCACTCGAGTGCAACACGTAACTTTTCATTCCACCTCAGCGAGGAAATGACTAAATGCAAAAAAAAACGTTTACAATCACAAAATAGGTACACTTTTATTTCAGTTTAGGTATTAATTACTACATTATGACAGGTAAGTATTACAGAATAATCTTTACTTTATTCTCTAGCGAATAAAAACGGCTTTTGCACTCAGATATCGAAGAGCAAAAATACTTTATTCTCTAGCGAATAAAGACGGCTTTTGCACTCAGATATAGAAGAGCAAAAATACTCTTTCCGAGATGGGGGGATGAAAAAGATGTTGTCCGTATAGTGAAGGATTTAGAATACAAAGTGTTACCACCGTACTCCATCCTAACGGAGTCGTAAGAGCCGACAAAGGGAAATGACAAGGCCGATAACCTAGCCGCAAGAAAAGGAAAACTTGATACGAAACAGTAGGCCAGCAGTGGGTAATTTATGGTCTGAGAACTTAACAATAACAACCTAACACTAACTTATTAATGAAAAATCTCCATCCACTCTATTCAACTGCCTGACATAGACCTCCTTTAATATAAATAAATAATAAAATAAATAAATAAATATCCTTGGACATTTCACACAACGCCATCTCGTCCCAAGCTAAGCAACTTAATGCTTGTGTTATGGTAACGAGATGGATGATAAACTACTTATATACATTTTTTTTTGTAAATACATACATATTATAGATAGAAATGATACCCAGACTCCGAGCCAGTGCCTCTGGTTTAGACAAAGACACTTGCCCGACCCCGGAATCGAACCCGGGACCCGTTGATCCAAAGGCGGCACATCTAACCACTAGACCAACGAGGCATTTATAGCACCGCAACTGTAAAAATAGTAATTAAAATTGATTAGAAATGGTTAAATAATGTTCGCACTTGACATGCCCATTCGTGTTTGCTATTTGTTTGCCTCTTTGACTATTACGGCGCTTAGAGTCAAATGTGGCAAATACGAACGGCAAAGTGAAGAACCTGCAAGTATCACCATTATATTAATTGTGTGACGTTCTTAGGTCGCAGAGCATGTTCTATTGGGGACCATAACCCGCGACCCAGAAGTCGAGGAACTCCATTGGTTTTTAAGAGTTATGGGTAAAAAAAAAACTAAAAAAATACGATTTTATAGAAAATCGAACTAAAAAATAGAAAATAAATTTTAATAATTTTGAATTAAAAATAGTGTTTTTTACTTTTCTTTACTTCGATTATCTACAAATGCGTGTTTTTTTTTTAAATATTATTTATTTTTTAGTTGAAATATCATAAAGCTATTGCCAAATAATCACTAAAAATATAGCAATAGCTTTATGATATTTACATCTCTATTAGCTATTGCATCGAAGAGCTTGATCACCGTTATTATTATTATTCTATTAATGATAACGGGTCAAAATGTTTAAAATATTGAATTGTCATCGGTCCTTAATAAGTATGCCAAATTTCGAGTTAATCCGACGTTTTGAAGTGGGTCAAAATCATGTTCAAAGATTCCGTTACATACATACATACATATAAGAGAAGCTAATAAAAGCGTATTAAAAAGAAATAGATTGGTAAGATAACTAATAATTTATTCAGATATACAAAAAGCGGCCGAACTCCATCACAGTTAGTTACAGAAAGAGTGACAGTTCATAGTGTTGTATTTATCAAAACGTAGAGAGAGACTAAAAATATAATCGACTTGAATTAGTTTACATCGGATAGGTTTTATTGATTGTGTTTACATTTTACTAAACAATAAAAATTAATTCACATTTAACACACACATATAATCTATCCCTAATAGTAATACAACACAATAGTAGAATAGAATAGAATAGAATTTATTTATTTGTGTGGATTTTGGGTACATTGGATTAGATGTTGCTTAAAATATATTGGAATTCCTTGCAAAATCTGCTTATAATAAGCGTACAAATATATTTTTTTTATTATCTTGTCATAAATGTCAAAAAATCATTTCATGCAATGTCAATTAATAGAAATGTATAATTATGTTTAATTGATTACAATATTTTATGTCAGCAATATAAAATTGTAAAATTATGTTACTACATCACCAAGCCAGAACCATTAACCAGACCAGTCATTTTTGAGGGTTATCTGAAAAGTATTCCTTAATTGAGTAGTGGCATTTTTCAACTAGCCATTTATGCAGTTTGTTCCTAAAGCAACCACCGGTATGACTGCGGATTTCGTATGGGACAGCATTATATATTTTGATAGCCATGTAATTTGAGTTTTTCTGTGTTAATGTGAGCTTTACCGTTTAATGTGAGTAATAGTAATAGTGGGTAGGTCGGGGCGCTAGTTACCATATTTCCTCGCCCCGGTGTCCCATTTAGCCCGGTAGTACCCAACGGCCAGATATTCAAGACGATTTCGAACGAAAAATTAATAAAAAAAATACTTTCTTAAATTCTCTGGCAAGAGTAGCTTTTTCCCTTGCCGACTAGGAAGAGATAGACCCAATAGTCAATAAAACGTTTTATATCGCAGATTATATACCTTATACCAACGCATATCGAAAAATCCATCTATAGATGCGCCCGTAAACTCTTTAAGCACAGCACAGTACTGAATTGCTATAATAATTATTATTGCAAAACAATAACAACAGGTACAGACGCGTAGGAAAGTGCCAGCGTTAAAAATGACTTACGACCAGCTCGCTTGCGGAATTTCTATTCAATGAACGTTTCGGTAAAGCGTAAATTAGATTTACGCGTTGGACGCCTGATTCATTTCATTTAAAGGCTATAAAATCTAAACTTAAAAAGGGGATTTCTGGAAAAGTCCAAGGGACTGAAATAATCATAGGAGGTCTGAGCACAATAGGGCTAGCTCGTCTCAGCTCTGAGAGCACGTATGCTCGTAAATACTGCGTCCCTTATTATTAGCAGCCATTGTTCGACGTTCGGTACAGTCGCGGCCGGTTCGTCGGTGACACTAAGCGTTTCACGCGTACTATTGAGAATTTAAAAAAAATACGTGTTATTCATATAAGTTATCACCCCACGTCGCTTAAATAATATTACACACGCGCCCTTATTACTTATTAACCGAGTAAAGTTATACGGTAACATTGTTGGTGATATTTTAAGCGAAGAGCATCTGAGTCTTCGCTTTTAAATGGAGCAGTGTGAGTTTTGCGCTTCGTAAGCCACGTAAAGCCGTCAGTGCTAGCTGCTATTCTTGCCAGTCGATACACGGAATCAGTAGCATAAAAAAATATACTCTAACCACTGTCACTACCGGTATGCTCGCTACATGTGTCTCAAAGGTAAGTCGGTAATTGGTAATTAGCCAATTCTAGCAAGGTGAAGAAGAGCAAGTGTGTTTTTTTATACGCGACTGTACACCTAGCTCTATGGTTACCCGACACTCGTAGTTTTAATATGCAGCGTTGGTCGATGCGGTGCACAATTCAGTCCAAATGAACGCAATGCCGTCATAATTAGCCATGGGCCGGGTGAATTCACGAGCGCCATTAAAAGTTGGGAACACAGCTTAATTAAAAATTGTATTTATTAAGGCGCATTCCGATTTCAGTGGCTACTAAAAAGCGACGGTATGATATATAAAGGTAGGGAATAAGGTATTTTAACTCAGGTAGGAACAGCGGGCGAGGCGGTGGGACGCCAAATTTCGAATCATTCATCTTTAATCTGACGTGTTCTATTGTGGCCGACCCGCCACGGATATGGTGGGAGGCCGAGTTTATGTTACTATGAATATTTATTGTCCTACAGCATATGGTTTCGTATGACTCCACGAGGAGTGATCGTTTACCTGCGCATTTCAAGATGTTATCATTGGGACCCGAATACCCATTACTTCAAGGTTGCATTTGTAACTTAACGCTTTAAATAGTTGAATCAGAAAATTTATTTTGAACTAGGTTTTCTGTCAAGTCGCTATATTTGTGTGTCCTGTCCATGTGTTGCCGGAATACGATGATTGCCGAGGGCTCAGGACCGGCCTTCGTGGAAATCCTTTGTCTAGTAGTGGACGTCTTTTGGCTGAAATGATGATGATGATATCTCACCAGACCATTTCATCCTGTGTGTGTTGAAGAGGTGAATAAAGAAATGCAAAAGGTATAAAAGCCAACCGCAAAAGAAGGGAAGCCTGATACAAACATTGTGTCGACACCCTCAGGATGGAGCGGGGTAGTGACACTATGTATTCTAAATCTATCATCAGACGGACATGACGATGCTGTGAACATTTGTTTAATGGAGAAAGAATAGAAAAACTTTATTATTTGTGAGACGAGTGGATTGTACCTATTGTTAGAAATCAATATTTTTGAATACTAATGTACTTGAAAACCGTATTTTTCATTATATTATATTCATAATGTGTCATTAGTAGCTAAAATAAATAATATTTTATGCGGCCATTTTAAAATATAAATGGCGTAAGATAACATTATATCTTTAGTAATTTAATCTTTCAATAGTAAAATAAAGTTAAAAGTTTCAAGACAGTTTACTTAACTCGTTTGATTACTAAGTAGACTGATGGGGCCATCATTTTAATTACAAATACATACTTCGACGCACGCTCACTAATAAACTAGTACAACGCGTAACAGGTGTCAAGATAATATGGATGGAATTATTGAACAAAACAATTAGGATATATTTCGAGGAATTTCAGTTATTTTGTTAATATCCAGTAGCAAACATTTTATGGAATGTTTAAAAATGTAACTATTTAAATGATTAATACTTTATGTGTGGGGCCGATTAGGCACCACAATGTTCATCATCATCATCATTTCAGCCAAAAGACTGTTGGACTGCTGGACATAGGCCTCCCCCAAGGATCTCCAGAAAGGCCGGTCCTGGGCCGCCCTCAATGTTACCATCTTTTATTATCTATATTGTATGTATAATTTTGTATGTAATATGTCTGTAACGAACAAACTCTAACTACTGGACGGATTTCAAAAATTCTTTCACCATTACAATGCTTTTTTTTCTGAAATCCTCATGTATTCCCGGCCTTTGGGGACTGGCTGGCTGGTGTGGGACTCTGGGGCGCGTGGAGACCATTACAATGCTAAATTATCCCTGAGTAATATCGAAGCAGAGATAAGCATGGGTCTGAGCCCACGCGGGAGAATCCGTTTGCATAAGCTAGTTTAGAATATACATAGTGTTACTTACTATTCTTTTCCATCCTAGAGGTGAACTCGATAGGTAATAAAGATCATCACAAGAACAAATGCATAGTTTACGATTCTGTAAAAGACATACATAAGTAATAGACATTAATCACTATCACTACATAGTATAAACTGACTGACGACATAGTCCCTATGTATGCGCAAATATTTAAATCTTGGCAACGGATTTTGAAGCGGTTTTTTTAATAGATAGAGTGATTCAACAGGAAGGTTTTTAAGTATAATACATGCATAATTGCACCCGTGCGCAGCCGGGCGGGTCCCTAGTTTTTATCTAGTAAAAAAAGATTAGTTTAAAAATAAATCATTGTACAATGATTTACACCAATACGAAATACATGTTCAATGTAAAGGTCGTTCCAAGAATTTATCATTGTTATAATTTAAAGCTAAAGGGTTTTTTTCAATGCTATATAATTATAAATATTAATTTTGCGTAAGCATATTTTTTTTAACTATACAACGAGTTATTTTTCCAGAGCACAAAACATTATTTAAAAAAGAAGCGGCTTCCTTTAAAGGTTGTTCGATTAGAGTTAGAGCAACAAGAGTGCCTTTTTAACATCCATCCATCAGGGCCTGGCCGCAGATAAGAGCATATACCTGTCACAGTAATAAGTATTAAAGCTCGGATCATACAAAAAAAAAGAAAAACATTGTTTGTAATGGTTTGGGTTCCGTGGACCTCTGTGCAACGTTTATTTAGTATAGTTATTTGATAAATTTGTTTGATGAGGTTTACATGAAGGTGATTTGGGTTTGTAACTGCTTGGGCACTTATATGGTTTCTTGAAATGTCGTCTTTTAATCGAAATCGAATCGAATCGTACTTAGTTGTGTCCCGTATCATATTAATTATTTTTTGTTTTAATTGGAGTACTAATATTGCTTCTCGTCTATGTTGAATATTTGTCAAATTTGTCAAACATGACATATATATAGGAACACATACAAGGTGTCCCAAAAAATAGTATCAAACGGAAGTCCAGAGATAGAGCACCCCTTGGGGTACCCGAATCACCCCCTTAATTATGTTCTGCGATTTTTCATAGTTTTCATGAACAGGTCCTGCTGTTTGGAGTTGGTCGGCTCACTGGACCAAGGACGTTGTATTTAAGTTTATTTTGGTTTGTTTTCATATTCACGTTTCAGTTGACGCCTTCTGGATACAATAGTACCTACAGTTTGTTACATGGAATCTGTTGGGAAAATAAATATTAATTAGAATAAAATAAAATAATAAAAAAAGAAATTCAAGCCCGCCGTATTTCTTGCCAGTTCTTCTCAGCAGTGGTCGCGTTCCGAACTGGTGGTAAACTAAAATACTTGTATTACTTTCTTTGTATATTTTTATTACTATGTTGACAATTTGTAATTATTATTGTCCATTGAGTCCTATACAAAATAAATTATCTGACTTTGACTCTATTGGATAGCAAGTTTGGAGCTAATTACGCTTTATGTCACTGGAAATCTTCCAGTAATATAGAACCCGATTCAACAGCGGATGTTTTATCGGCCAAAATGACGACGACGATGATGATGTGATAAGGGTTCAGTTTTACAACATTCTTGTTGATATTTTGGGCACACAAATAAGTACCTAATAGTTTGTGAAATATTATGACGTCCTTGGTAAATTAATGCCAATTGCCTTTTATGAGTGTGAAATTCATTTTTAGAGCCCTGTATCCCAGCTATTATGTTTATTGTGGTTCTATAAATAAAACGGTTTCTCATTGACCGTCATCTTAACCGGTTCTTGCACCTTCAGTTCCACCTGAGTACAGTCTCGATATAAGATCATTAAAATATCGTATAGCATTTTTTTATTACAATATTTTATAATGGTACCTGGTCGTTTATTAGAAAATCCAAAGACAAGGGCTAGTTTCAGGAACGATTGTTTTGATGAAATAAGGCTTGTAATACCGGGTTATACGTTAGCCCGGGAACACGATAAATTTTTTTTATTAATTAGTTACATTATATTTCTCATAAATCCAGGGAAAGCTTTTAATCTATCTTCTATATAAATAAAAGTGAATTGCTGTTCGTTAGTCTCGCTTCAACTCGAGAACGGCTGGACCGATTTGCCTAATGTTGGTCTTGAAATATTCGTGGAAGTCCAGGGAAGGTTTAAAACGAAAACGAGAAACTATGGTTTTTATTTTTTAATACGCATTTTGTTCCAGATAAGGTTTGCACATATTTTAATAAAGTTGAAACATTCAGGTTTTTATTTATTGATTCTGAGGCGGTACGAAGTTTGCCAGGTCAGCTATTATATTTTATAATAATTTGAAGGTATAATTTAAATTATTACATTTTGCAAATTTAATTTAAAAATAAATGATTCATCATCATCATCATTTCAGCCAAAAGACGTCCACTGCTGGACATAGGCCTCCCCCAAAGATCTCCACAAAGGCCGGTCCTGGGCCGCCCGCATCCACTGCTTTCCGGCGACCTTAACCAGGTCGTAATGACCATAGTGGGAAATTAGCCATCTGAGACACGCTGGCACAGGGTTTGTACCAAGTTTTCCTTCTCTTTCGACTAGGTGGTCTGCCTTTTGCGTCCCTTTAGTCGGCTCCTACGACACCCTCAGGTTAGATATAATATTCTAAATCCATCACCACACGGACATTACTGTTTATCGTTATTTAAATAACAATTTTTAATACAGTTGCTCAAAAAGTGACATATTGCAGGGACATATAGCGTTCGGGAAGTGGGCTATTACACACGCGTGCTTTTTCTTTACCATTCCCGCACTAGTGCGTTTTCTTTCCCAACTGTCAAAATAATGTCTATTATAAGGAAAAACCAACCATGAAGTTTTTACTTTAAAAAATCGTAGAAGTTTTTATGATTCATGCAAATACGTATATTTCAAAAAAGAAACTACGTACTAATTTGTTTCAATATCAGATTTAATGATTTGATTGAATGAATTTCATTTCATCTAATTAAATTTAATTTCATATCAATAAAAAAATTCTACTGAAGACTTGGCTGTATGGACATTGTTCCTATTGCCTACCAGAATGGGTGAAGAAAAAAAATCTCTGCTTATATTCTACGGTCGGCGCCATTTTTCAGAAATGATTAGTTAGTTGAGTTTATTGTGTTTTTATTATTTTAATAAATTGCTTCATTTTTTCGCAACTGTATTAAAAATAGTCGTTCAGTACACGTGCGGATCCGTCATTGCAAATTGTTCCGACTGTCAACCCTCGCCTTCGGCTGCCTCGGCTCGGGTAGACATTTGGCGGAACTCGTTGTAATGACAGCCTTTCCGCACTTGTAATGAAATATACTATTCCATAACGTAATAGTATGCGTCATATTATGTAGATGTTTTCAAAATTTCGCCACCACATTTTATCATGAGAAAATGACGTACCAGAAACCTGGACCCAAGAGAAGGTAAACTTGAAACGAAACTGTGTGCCGGACCTATCTCACCAAGTAATAGGAGAAGATCCGACTAAGTAGGGGGTTTATATTATATTTTATTCCAAGATAGTAAAATATGATATTAACAGCTACAATTATAAATTCTATATCATTATAAATTAAGCTCATTAGAATAGAGATTGATTCGCAGTTAATTGTGAACATTAAAAATAATTTCAAAGACTTTTGATTGCACCTGTCCCAAAAACGGTATGTAAGATTGTAATCTTAAGTAAAAAGCTGTAGGGACTAATGTGCCGATACACTTTACCAGATAAATGTAACTGACGTGAGTTGCTACCACTGGGCGCATCTCCAATTATTGCTCTCGTTAATACATCTGACATCTTAAGTAAAACGTTAGCTCATCACATGTTCTTTAATGTTGACCAAATATTGGTCAACACAGTTTGGATTGTATAAAGGGATTAAGTGTTCTAATTTACTATTAATAATTTTACTAATACTAGCGATCGGCCAGTGGTCGAAAGACCATAAATAATTTAAATTACAATTCTTTAAATATAGATCTATTCTCGATTTGACTAAAACAATAAACAAAAAAAAATACATGCGAGTGTGTGTCACATACGTGATAGTATGTGTAATGTTATTTTCATTGATTTAATTTATTTTATTGGATAATTAAAAAAAATAGCATTCTGTACTCCTTCTCTATCATCACTATCACTATCACTACATAGTATAAAACAAAGTCGCATTCTTCTGTCCGTCCCTATGTATGCATAAATCTTTAAAACTACGCAACGGATTTTGAAGCAGTTTTTTTTAATAGATAGAGTGATTCAAGGGGAAGGTTTATATGTATAACCCACCCCCGCTTTGCACGGGCGAAGCCGGGGCGGGCCACTAGTTAAACTATAAGTGTGGGAAATTTCATACTCCTCCGTCCACGCAATTTTCGTAAAAAGGGTTACAAATACAATAATGGAATAAAGGCAATGAATACATACTTACATCTCATTTAAATTGACAAATGTTTTACTCAATTACGCAAAAAGTCTAAACGAATCTGTGACCGTAGCTATTTGAAGCCATTTTAAGAAAGCCCCTATAGTCTCTTTGTTTTGTAATCTTCTACTGAGACTAGTAAGCATTGATTTTCTCATTGTATGGGAAATATTTATTTTAGATATTATTCACTGGACACGCGTTTGTGTGTGTGTGTATTATGTAAACTAAGACACTTACATTAACACTCACACACTTTAGTTACCGATCCGATTGGCAGAATGAAGCTAGAAAAGAATATAATTATTTTTTTAAATATCTTCATTTCAACTAAATAGTTGATATGAAGATATTGTTTTTTTTTATATAATGTGATATGAACATTTAATATTGCAGATGTTATACTAAAATTTGGGGGAAAATACCGTGTAACTGCGTATTTAATGCATTAGCATAAAATAATAAAAAAATAACCATTATAAGCGCAATCGATCGCGCTTAACCCTCAAGCAACAAACACGATATTTTATAATTTTTTAAAGCGGTACTTTATATAAATTCCTGACATGGGCGCGACAATCTTTAACCAAAAACGCGCCGTAATAATATAGCAATACGTCATAAAATACTGTGTAAAATTTTTATACACCACCACTCGTTAATTCATAATTCGTCTGCGAAACTTTTTCGAAAACTGTGTACACAACAGGAATTCATAAACAGCATCTCCACTTTTTACGATCATTATTTAACCGTACCGTGAAAGATTTCGGGCTTAGTATTAGTTTTTATGTTTATATACGGTTGTAAAAGTAATCTTTACAGCGTGTTCGGTACACATGGTCATGATGCCTAAATAAATAATAGAGAGGTACGAAAACTGTCACAGTCCTGTCTGTATTTACCTAGCACCGGCGCGAGGCATGGAAAAAAATGCGAGTTTCATTTTTTCTCGGAAGTGTCGGGACGACGCGCGAAGTGATAAAATACATGTCTGTATACGGTAACAAGTCTAGAAACAATGCGGGTGTTTTTATTGCTAGTAGCAGCTCCTAGATCATTACAATAGCATAAAGTAGCCAGTTATGAAGCGACCATACGTTGTGGGAACGCGGTTTGCAACCGGTTTATGCAGCTTAACGCTTTTTTATACGAAAAAAGATCCAATGTAACCCGAGCGATTTTTTAAATTCTTCACAGTAGCCACGTCAATGACGCATTGTAATATCGCATGCGCTAGAAGCTCAGTACTGTAGAAATTAGACCATAAAAAATGATATCGAATTATCGATACACCGCGAACAACCGATTCATAAAAGTCAGAAAAAAGAGAATCGAATATTGTATAATCGTATCGGCAAAGATAAGGGCGGCGATTCCAAGTCATGGCCCGAGGCTACGACGCGATATTTCATAAATCGCCGATTTATATTCGCTGCTGTGTACCAGCAAAACTGTGATGGTGTTCTTATTTAAGTAAATTAATGTCTGCTTATGTTTCCTATCTTTTTACATCAGTATCGCTCAAGTTTATGACATGATGGTAACGTCATCTGTGGACGTTTGTAACAGCGGAGTCTGGAGGTGTCGCTTCCGTGCCGATCATTCCGAGAGTGCAGCAAGGGAAGTCTATCTCTTTATAAGTCTATTTCTTTATTTTGGTAATTTATGGGTACTTGTTTTAAAAAGCTAGTTGAAATGTTATTTCTGTACTGTATAGTATTATTATATCTGTAGTTCCGCTGATCAATTACCACAAAGACTTAGTCGTCCAAGTTTTCATTAGAAACAATCGTTAAGCAGACCATAAATGCAAGTGATTTACTTTATGTAATTTTCATGTTACTTTCAATACTGAAGAACGATCTTCTCGAACAAGCAATGAACAAAATCACTATACTTTGTTATTTTGTAACACCAAATAGTGATATTGATACTACTACCATCCAGCCCATAGATGACATACTGTTGAGTCGAGCCTCCTCCAGTTACGTAGAGGGTAATTATCCTATTGTGCCACGCTTGTCAGACGGGTTGGCACTGGGTTTTGTATCAAGTTTTCCTTCTCTTGAGGCTCTTGAGAGCCGACAAAAGGAAACGACAAGGCCGATAACTTAGCCGTAAGGAAGAAAACTTGATATAAAACCCTGAGCCAACCCGTCTGGGTAGCGTGGAACAGTAGGCTAATTACCCTCCGCGTAAATGGGGGAGACCCGACTCAGCAGTGGGTCATATATGGGCTGAGTAGTAGTGTATCTGGAGAGTAAACTGGGGTTAATAAATATTTTTTTAAACGAAACCTCCACACTAGTTATAACCTGTATCGCGAGGGCAGTTTACAAACATGTAATTCACGAACACAAATGACACCCAGACTCAGAGTAAGTGCCCCTGCTTTAGACAAAGACCCCGAAATCGAACCCGGGACCGATCCAAGTATATCGTCTTAACGCCGACTGGGGTTACTAATTTACAACAAAACACATAAAAACGGTTGACATTATTAACAAAATGTCACGACTATAATTTTGGAGCACAATAATACAACCGTTAGATAAAAAAACGACCGTTAACTGTCGATTAGTACGAAATGAATTTCCACAACTATAAAATGAACAGATTATCAGTTCTACACTATCTATACAACAATCTCACAGTATTATAGGTCTAGTGCGATATTATGAGATTTAATCCCTTGTTATTCATTAGGTAATTTCGAAATTACGACTTTGCCCGCTTAGACTATTCTCGTATGATAGTAAACTAGGATTGTAAAGGTGTTATTATAAGTACTCTTATGGGATTCATAATTTTAAGAGTCCTTACACCGCGTCGTCTTTACGTTTCTTCATGACAATAATTCAAAAACGACAAGCGCAGTAAAATGCGGTTTATAGGTGGCGGTTCCTTCCAGACGATCAAAAGTTAGGTACTTAAACTTCTTATGTAACGCCTGTGTCCCAAACTAGTAACTTGTCTAAATAAATAAACTTGGAGTGGTTTGTTTTATTTATCCAATTTAAATTTCAAAAGTCCAATTTAATTTTATTTATATTAAAATAACCGCTTTTTACTAAATGCATTTGGATGTTTATACGGTAGATATCTTAGACAATTTTTTTCCCAATTTTTGTCTTCTGTCTGTTTGTTTCGGCTTTTTATTGACCCCCGCACTAGTAGTTACTGGTTTTCCACATTATTAAATACCGCGGACAAAGTCGCGGGTAATAGTATATTATAAGAGATTTCCTCCTATACTCGTATACTCATCACGATATATCTGGAACCATAAGATCCCGAGTCTTGAAATTTGGTAGGAATATTTCTTTCGTCGAGTACAGGTTAGCTAAGAACGGATTACCTGTACAAAATTGGTGGCGTTGGCGTTAATTAATTATATCATGGCAACACAACATCCACTGGGTAAGCTAGTATATACAATTTAGTATAGGTATGTGCTACGTATACTATGTACTAATTGATGTGTTTACTAATAACGTAACAATTTTACAAAATATTCAAGTACGTGATTATAATTTGCCGAAAACTGATCTGAAATATTATTTTATCGCAATGATAAATAATTCCCATTAAAGGTTCCGTTCGAAATAATAATTTATTAAGGAATATTGAAGGACTCTTAAACTAGAAGGACATACTAAACACCGATTTAAAAAAGTATATAAAAAACTATACGATACCAAAATTAAGCAATTGCAAAATTATCGGTGTAATAACATCACTGACAATTAATGTTATTATTAAAGATGTTTAGGTGGCAAATGCTATGAATAGCGTGAGACACACTTTCAGTGACACCGTCTTTAATTAGATCCTAGCCTAGTGGAGAGTGTTATTTTTAACATTTGCTTGAATGCCTTTGACCCTAGGCTTGCGCGATGGAAAGCACCGCCAGGGTCTAAGATGGGGCAGGCAATTCAAGGAAATGCCCTGTCGGTCACCGGCCCTCACATACACCCGGCGGAAGCGTGCTTTGTTCGGTTGACTTTTACAACACGCGTTTTTACCCAGTGTGTGGTGGGGAAGTTTTATATTCTGCCCTGTCCCCACACTGGTAACGGTGTGGAACGCAATCGAAACTATGAATGACTCTGCTGGATGTCCGATGCGTGTTTATCATTTATGGTAGCAGCTAACCTCCTACCATTGATCCAAGCTAATGATTCTGGGCTCCATTCTATTATCCATGGCAGTCATTACACGCAGTCAGTGGCGCAAAAACTGACAGCTGGTATTACCATATACTACTCAGCTCATACATGATCCACTGAGGAGTCGGGCCTCCTCTAATTACATGGAGGGTTGGTACAGGGATTCGAATGGAGTTTTCCTTATCTTGCGGCTAGAATTTCGGTCATATCATCTATTGTCGGCTCTTAGGACACCCTCAGGATGAAATGGGGTGGCGACACTATGTATTCTAAATTCGTCACCATCGAATATAATTACCAGTTATCGAACACCACATGGATAGTATAATTACCGATTAACCATATAATTACCAGTTATAGCAGAAGGCAGACACTAATCGCTTCGAATAAATACTTGTATTTGGCCAAATCAGTGCTGACCTCTATGAAATTGGAGAAAAGTTTAATTTCATCAATGTCATAACCTTGTCAATATTTGCTATCTATTTGAATATGAGTTATTTTATGCATCTATGAATATGTACATCATTTTAGGACAATAGCGCGTCCTACGGGTTCGAAGTCCATGAAACCACGCGCACGCAACACGCAAGGAGGTGTCCGATTGCTTGTCGTGCTCTGTCCCCGGTGTGTACCCAACCTTGCCGCGACTAGTTATGACACGACAACATAGATTGATCCGATAAACCTTTTTTCATTCGATATTGACTACTTCACATAAAAGTTCTAATACTCACTGTGGCAGGAAATGACAGGCCTTAGAGTTTACAACTAGAGCAGTAATTATATAGAAATTAAAATAAGTTTAAAGGCACCATCTCAAAGTGTAAAATATGAAATAGAATTTCCACATTTTTTATTAAGAGAGCAGGATATATAAAATTGTATAGAAACGGCTCATTTTGTTGATACTAACCGGCCTAAACTGAGTAATCCGTTATTTTATTAGCATAATACGCCAATATATTGGGATTAATTGGGATCTATGTATAATTTTTAACACTGTCAAACAGCCATAAATAATGTATTAGTTTTTTTACTGTAGCATAACTTTTTATTAAGGAAAATTATAAAATATATAGAACCATTTCTTGTGATGTAAGTCTATTTTATGACGACGGTTACCATAATCGGGAACCGATGTAAAAAATTACTTAAAATAAAATAAAATTTTACTTCAACAGCATTAAAGATTAAGGGAATCTTTTAAAATAGCGTAATTTTACTAAGCGTTTGCTGGCTATTCGGACGAATAGAGCATACTAAATAACATGTGTGATTATAAATACAAATCATTGCGTTAGTCTACGCATGATTCAGATCTTAGATCAATGACCAGTCATCACATCAATTTAGTTGTCAACCAAACAAATCGATCGTATCCTGACCTGCGAATTGCCGGCATTGGCAGCCGCACCCCTTACCTCGTAAATAAATTTTAATAACAGTCCGAGAACTGAATTTTACCTGTAGGCTATAATTTTTCATTTATTTATCGATACCTAATTATTTAAACTATCCTTAAAAATAACGCAACATAACCTTCTAATCGTATCGTTCTGCCCCCGTTCCTAAATCTACCATGCGGCGGAATGCCGGAGAACGAGTTTTGTATCCGTCTCGCTCTTTCATACGGCTGGTCTATGTTCGTCTTTGTCAGCTTCTTGTCATTTTCTATAAGTTTTTCTAACATTCTCCGCTTGGTCCGCCCCCTCTATTTCGGCCAAACGCCTGTCTTACGAGCGATAACTTTTGTTTGCCCAACAGTTATGACCATTGTTTGACACAGCAATGCTTGTTACGCTCGCTTTAAATGTTTACTCACTTAATGAAGCTCTGTTACCTCACGCTTCTAATGATTCTTTATTTACTTAAAACCACTTTAGCTCTTTACCATTTTGTTTAAATAAATATTGTAATAAATTAGCAATGTCTGAACTTAATTGATTTGTTCATGTCGGTTTATAATTAACTGCAGATAAAAGCGACGTTCCACATAAATTTAAACCTTTTGCGATAAAGCCTGCGCCAATAATACGTGACAATTATAGCAAATGTTCTTTGACTGCGGCTAAAATCACAATCTCAACACGCCGCATTCAGCTGCTTACTGCTAACGAGTTACAAATTAAAAGAGACCAAGACGTGTGCCAAAGCTAACTTTATGGGCTTCGCATGTCTTATATCAATAAATTATTAACTACGCTCCTTGTTTGATTTTACATTCATACTTACCATTCCCATTTCAAATTAGACTCTCCACCTTTTGTTTATAGTTTAGATTGAAGTAAAGACCATTTGTAAAGCTACGAGGGATTTAAATCCTTAAGTCATTGCGGTAGAGTTGAATTTAAAGTGACCTAATAATTGAGTGCATGTAAGGATAGTAGCAACTAAGCAGATATTGAACGTAACCCTGTAGAGGCGAGAACTTTAAGTTTTAATTAATACGGTGAATCCAGACTTTGAATATTTGCTATTTTCAATTAGTCCCGGGCGCCGGTAGCGTGTTTTGAGTCGTTTGATTTAATGGGGACCCGCATTTCCCATACAATTACTGTTTCAGCGTAAATACCTCGCCAATCGGGGTTAAAACTTGACAGGCTTATACTGTTTACCTGAGCGTTCATACACTCTTTATTTCTTGCAATTTCATTGCACGTACGTCTAAAGGCACGCAAAGCTGTCGGTCTCGACTGCCTTTCGAACACCTATAGTCAAGATCAAACGAAGCCTGTAATGTTAAAACCTAACTTTACCGGTAATTGGTAATCGATAATTGAATACCGGTAAAATACATATAGTGAGATGCAATCGTTCCGTGTAAACAGTAAGTCAAAACAGCCCAGACTGATATTGATCTCAACGAGATTGGAAAAAGGCAAGTTATACTTATATTATAATTCTTGGAATTTCATCGGCAACGCCTTTATCTGACCATTTACATCGTGTGCAAAATTATGTTGTTTACTTCCTAAAATGTTTTTTCGTAACTATTATGTATAGGTATATGGAGGAGATATTAAACGTCAGTTTTAAATGTGCTAAATCGACCGTAAATAATGCCGTTGTACCGTTATGGTAATAAAATTCAACTAATTGAGTCCGATATTTATCTAAACATGTGACATTATCGCTCTATTTTTGTAAGAAAATACGTCGAAAGTGTGAGACTGAGTCGTAAAGATAAAAAATGACAATTTACGGTGATTCTGAGTAGTAACGTTTCAGTATAGTCAAGTGGGTACGGTGAATCTGTTATAGTTATAGAAACTCGGTTACAAAAACAATGATCATTACTGAAGCTTTACGAAAACAATTATAATCATTGAAACTGTTACATAGGTTCAGCAACTAAATTTACATTAACTAGAGGACCGAGAATCGGCCATGATTCATGCATTTCAAACTTTTATCACTCCAAAACTTCTATTAAAATCAAATGGGAGTGCGTGTGATATTTTATATTAAATCAAAATAAAAGTTGTTATTTTTTGAGATACGTACGCGTATTTTTCTTTTTGTTTTTTAAAGTATTTATAGTTTTTTTTTTATTTAAAGTATTTTTCTTTGGAAATTCTCATGGATAACCCTCCGTTGGGGACTAGCGGGGCTATGTGGAACTCTGGGGTGCGGAAAGATGGTAATAAGCGCACTTATTTTTTTTTTTTCGTCGGAATTCCTCGGATACCCGGCCTTTGGGGACTGGCCGGGTTATGTGGGACTCCGGGGCGCGTGGAGATGGTAAGTTGCGCCCCAGCCTACCCACTAAAACCGACGGCGACCTTCGACTGCCCGAAACAGGGCCACGGGTTTCGCTCCCCCGTTGGCCGATGCGACCCTGTGGGCCTCGGCCCGCCTCGTTTCGTTTAATGCAGCCCCATGCTCCGAGGCAGGCCCCTCTTATCATTGGGGGGCGTACGGCGTTTTTTTTTTATTTAAATATAAAGGTGGAACATTCTCCGCGACCTTAGGAGCCTTGGCCCGCCTCTATTAATGGAGCCCTAAGCTACAAAGCGGGCCCTTCCGCTAACAGCCGAGGAAAGTTTCACCTCCCTCAAAGATTTCCACAAGCGCGAATAATTCTAACCAATTCACAAAAGCCTTCCAAAAGTCACCGGTTGGTTGCCGATTTATGTTAAATATCTCCCATTCTATTAGATGATTAATTGTTTGTAATCATATGTACATATTAAATTGTATTGTAAATTCAAACCAAATATATGAGGTTGATGAACCAATGGATAAGTGGGAAGAAAAGCTATAAAAAATTTAATAGTCCAGCCTCAACTATTCCTACGGATTTGGTTTATGATTTTCTTCACTATATTACATAACTTGCGTCGAGCTCTGACATTGTAGAATAAATGCTTTTATGCCGTTATTTGTTTAAACTTTTGTGTTAGGATAATCCGATTACGAATAAGAGATGGTCTATGGGGTTCTGTTGTTCTTATAGTCTTTGAATTTGGAACAAGTATCTTAATTCAATTTTAGAATTTCAATTTCGGAGAATATTTTATGCTTTTCTTACGTTTGCCATTGTTAACCCTAAAATGTGCTTGATATAAAAACCCGAGGTTTCTTTCGTTAAATTTATTGCATGGTTAAGTGTAATAGTAACTTCATTTTAGTTCCGGGATGTGACGTATTAAACAGCTTTGAACATATAAGAAACTCCCGGTACTATTGAAAACAGGTTACATTCCATCAGCTGCGCTGTTTTATTTTTAATCGTTTGAAGCTTTACGTTTGACATACCTATAAAAAGAAATGTTTTTTCAAATCAATCCGTATAGTTGGAAGCTATACCAAATTCACTTCTCTGTCTTCTCAGGCCGTAAAAATAAATAAAATAATAAATATCCTTGGACATTACACACAACGCCATCTCGTCCCAAGCTAAGCAACTTAATGCTTGTGTTATGGTAACGAGATGGATGATAAACTAAATATATATAATTTTTTTTTTGTAAATCCATACATATTATACATAGAAATGACACCCAGACTCCGAGCCAGTGCCTCTGGTTTAGACAAAGACACTTGCCCGACCCCGGAATCGAACCCGGGACCCGTTGATCCAAAGGCGGCACATCTAACCACTAGACCAACGAGCTCACTGCAGCCCAAGACTCACTGCTGAGCCGAGCCTCCTCCAATGAAAAGAGGGAAATTAGCCTACTATGCCACGCTGACCTGATGGGGTCCATTTTTGGGCTAAGTAGTACTAGGAGACCAAAAACATCATGGCATCTTAAATAACTGTTATACTTATTTCTCATTTCCGAAAAATAATAAACCGTTTAGAATCACAACCATTTAGTGAAGTTAATTAAGGAATCTTGTTATCGATGAGATAACATCAACCAACTGCTCTGCAGATAATCTAAGTCATGCTTTGCAGTTACCGTTTTCGTGCATTCCGATGCAGTAACGGTTTTTAGACAATAATTTCATATTAACGTATACTATTTTGTCCCTGACAAGAAAAGACGAACTCCTGTACTATATTTGTCCCCAACAAGAAAAGACGTTTATTAGTTTGGTAGTATGGTGATGGATTTAGAAAACATAATGTCAGCACCCCATTTCAGCCTGAGGGTGTCATAAGAGCTAACTAAAATAGGTTAAATGGTAGAAATCCTAGCCGCAAGAGAAGGAAAACATGACACAAAATCCTGTGCCAACCCATCTGGCCAGCGTGGCACTGTAGGGTAATTACTCTCCATGTAATGGGAGGAGGCCCGACTCAGCAGTGGGTCATTTATGGGCTGAGTAGTAGTAGTAGATCCTAGTCGTCAGAAAAAAAAAACAATTGTAACAAAAATCTATATCTATTCGCTAAAATAACTGGAAGACAGTTTGGTCCTTATGGTCGGAAACTATATTGTTTTGATGTACGGCTTGTTGCTCATTATTCTGGTGTCAAATGTTAAGTGAAGATGTGAATGTTGGCTCGTGACTGCAGCCCAGAAGTGGCAACATTCCGTAGCTAAAATATTAGCTCCTGTATTTGATTAAGGTTCTACAGTTACCTAGTTAGTCTCTTTACCATAATATTTTTGTTTAATTTAATACGTCATAGCTTTTCTAGTACCTACCCGTTGTAAATATAGTTATATTTATTTTACTTTATCATATACTATACTGGGCCTTCCAGAATACTATTTCTTGTATTATTTTCACTTACATTAAAAGAACACTGTTTATAAGTGTTACGTTTTAATGCTACTAATATTATAAACGCGAAAGTTTGTAAGAATGTATGTTTGTTACTCTTTCACGCAAACTCTACTGAATGGATTTTGATGAAACTTTACAATAATATAGATTACACATCGAGTAAAAAATTGGCTTAACATTTATTAATTTATGATTACCCAAAATAAAAAATCTGACGAAAAAGTAAAATACTTTCTATCATGATTACCCTATTGTAGGTCACCAAACGGGTGAGCCGAGAGTTTCATGATATAAAAGATTAAAATTATATCATATCATTATGAAATTAAAACAGGAATAAATTCATTGAAACACTGGCATATTTTCGTAGTTTTCATTTGTAGCCGACTTCAATCACGTGGAGGTTAGCCAGTCGGTTATATGTTTACTTTAAATTTGTTACCGCATGATTCAGTCATTTATAAGCTTACTAGCGACCCGCCCCGGCTTCGCACGGATCCAATGATGAACCTCTAAATTTATCCGTGTTTCTCTACAATATTATGGATGCATTATACATATAAACCTTCCTCTTGAATTTTTTATTTATTTATTTATTCGTAGCAAATACATAGATTGGTTACATTGAGTGGAATAGCGCAACATAAACTCATTCGAGCTTTTCTGTGCGCTAGTATCGTCGTTTAAAACTAGATCTTCTCACAAAGTAATCACGCAATAGTTTTCTTACAATATGAAGGTACTTAAAAACTAAACAGAATTACAAAATATTATATTAATGGTGGGTAGTATATTCGATAAAAGTCTTGCGAATTTGTGTGTAATAAAAAGAATACAGGTTGCTCCCAAATGTGGACATCTTTTGCATGTTATGCTGATTAATTATGAAGTACGATTTTTTTGTAAATAATATTTCTTTAAAGTATTTTTAATGTTTGTTTGTGTAATTTTGTCTTTTAATGAAGTTGGTAATTGATTAATGAGCCAGGGTATGAGATATATCAGTGTTCTTTTTCCATATAAATTTCTGTATTTTGGTAGAATTAGTTTACCGCTAGTGATTGTACGAGTGCTTCTTTGATTGAGACTCGGTATTTTTGTTTGCTTTAAGTTGGAATTGAAAAATTCTTCTTTTAGAAGTGTCATATTAACCTTATCATGTATCGGAATGATGTTGCAAAAATTGAATAAATGGTGGTAGTTATTTTCATATTTCTTTTTAATATTATTTGGAACAAGGGAATGACTCAATCTATTAAACAAAACCGCTTCAAAATCCTTTGCGTAGTTTTGAAGATTTAAGCATACATAGGGACGGACAGACGACAGCGACTTTGTTTTATTATATGTAGTGATAGTGATATAATTTTTTTTTATTCCATGATTTTATTTTATTAGTTCTAGATCGGTGAAACTAAGGATTTGGTATGAAACTTGACATAAGTGTACAACTTAGATTTCTATAAAGGGCGTATTTGTGCATTTCGATGATTTTGTTGCAATACGTGTGCTTTACAAACATAGGTATACCTATTTATTGGCACTAAAAGTAAACTTCGAATATTTGTTCAAATATTTTTTGTGTTTTACTGCCGTTTATAAAGTAGTTTTTTATTTGTTGTCAAAGAACTAATATATATCTCATAGTTAGGAATTTATGTGGAACTATCAAAAGAGAAATATGGACAAAATATACAATACATGTAGATATATTGTGATAACGCTGTTCTGATTATCTTAATTTCTAATTAATTTCTGATCGTAATGAAAGAGAGAGAGAGGGAGATAGAAAGGTAGGCTCTCTCTGGTTCTATCCGGTGTTGATAGAAACTTCGTAATAAATATAAACACTTTATACTTAACATATCGTATCTGCCTCCTTAGTCTAGGGTGGGATGTACCGCCTTTGAACAGGCAGTTGCTTCGAGTCTTGGTGTCCATCCAACCGCTCACACGATACGTGCACCAAGTGCAGGAGTTTCATTTAAAAAGAAGAAAACAATAATAAATACCACAGCTTAGAATGATACATACAATCTAAACAAGAACTTTTGCGGACCTGCATTAGAAATCACTTGTTCACAGATGGCCTCAATTCGTGACGCCATTACCAACCAATCAATGCTAATCACCGTCTAATCAAAACTACGGCATTAATTTGTTTAACTCGAGCGACCAGTAGTTTTAGCACAACTCGGATCCGAGAAAAAAGGCTTCCGGCGCACTTTCTCGACAAAATCCGTCCACAAATGAGTACTTACTACATCATCAATGTTACTTTGTAACTCCAATTTCGTGGAGGGATGTTTTACTTAGGGTGGTGGATTACTATAGAGAGATGTCCGTACTATACCACGATAGTTACACGAGTTGGCGCACTGGTATGATAAAACTTTCTTCTCTTGCAGTTAGGTTTTCTGCCATGTTGTTTCTTTTAGTTTCGTAGGTTCTGCTACGAGACGATGACACATGGATTTATAATACATAGTGTCGTCACCCAATGGGGGGTCATGAAGCTGACAAACGGAAATGATGAGGCCGAAAACCTTGCCGTAATAGAAGCAACACTTGATACGAAAAGCTTTTTTTTTTTGTTCGCCCTGGGTAAAATCCTTTATGGACTTCCTCGCCGGCCACGGGGATGGCCAGCGAGGGGAGTGTGGGACTCTCCCCCACAGTGGGGGCCTACCCGCTAAACCTCCCCGGGGTGCTCCAACGCGCGTCCTGTTGCGGCATTGTGGGATCTGTGTTAACCCGTCTGTCCAGCGCTGGCTGGACAGGCGCTGTGTACAGTAGGCTGTTTACCCTCCATGTAACTGGAGGAGGACCGACTCAGTTGTGGGTCCCATATCACGGGCTGTGTTATTGGTTGCATTATATACTTTTAGTACTTATGTGTAACAAGTAGAATCATTTCTTATAACTCACCTGTTCAAACAATATAACGCTAAATGAAAATATACAATGAAACCTTAACGAACTTAATTACTCAGCGAGTGACATTGATGCTTTGATAATAATGTGGCATGATGACGACACAAATAAGTTGACGAGGTAATATAGACTAATAATTTGTATTATAGCATCCATCGTATGGACGGATATTTGCTAGTACTATTCACGGAAAAAACACTAAATTGATTTCAATAAACCATAGCAATAATAAAGTTCACTTGCTACGCCTTCTCATTTCGTTTTGTCAGCTCTTATACAACACCCCCAGGATGGAATGGGGGTATGTATATTCTAAATCGGAACCGTCATCACAAGGAAAATGCAACCTATCCGAGGCAAAGTATTAGTTTATAACAGTTTATGTAACCACCCCATATTATTACCACTTTATTCAGCCTTTTTAAGTAACTTACATTGAAATCAAAATTTTGAAATATTTGTAACCACCCCATATTATTACCACTCTATTCAGCCTTTTTAAGTAACTTACATTGAAATTAAATTTTGAAATATTTGGTAGCATTATTTATTTGATAATTACATTTTCAACGTTCAGTATAAGCGTATTCGTAAAGTCCCAGTATAATAAGCATGTCACATCAATTCGTAAGAGACAATCCTGATGTTATTAAAAGTCATTTATTCAAATCGAATAAGCGCGGAGGGCATTAAAAAAATAAGACATACGAACGCGATCTAAGTTCAGCCACCAAAATTAGTTTCCTAACCAAAATGACACGGTCATTTCTGAAATTTATAGCCTCGTCAATGCGAGTGTTTGTTTGCTCCATCGGCGAGCAGGTAACATATTTCTGGGCCAGCGGGGGGTGTCTGGCCAAAGTCAAAGGATACACAGGAGTGGCCCACTCGGCCTCACTAGTTATGCCGTGTCGAATAAATTAGTGTGGGAGTCTAAAAATAATAAGTTCTAGTGTGTTAACCGATTAATTCGATTTAATTACGACTTTATACGATTGTCGATTAAATTAACATGATTGCACATAGACTGTATAAATATGAAAAGCTTAAAAGTCTTTTTAATGTTTACCTTTGTTTAATATAAAGATGTGAAGTTGGCTGTTTTATATATTCCCTGTATGCTAATACTGAAAAAAATGGTCTATTTTCCTCCATGCCTCAAACCACCTTAAATGATTACTGGGTCTTAGACAATGACATTAATAATCACGAGGAAGTTCAGATTACTAGAGGAGTTTACCTGTGCCCTGCAGAATCGATTAGGTGCGTTCCAAATACTCGACCGAGTCTCGAATGACTCGTCCCAAGTTTTGTCTCTTGATTGCTTTTTGATGCGGCGATAAATGTGACTTACGTGGTTTTGGGATAACGGCGAACACATTTTGTAATGATGGGTTTGTGCATATAGGCGGGCCGACCGTTTAATGTGTGAACGTTATTATTAACGTTTTTTCGGTGTTGTATGCTGATGTTTTTACCGTTTGTGTGATTGCTTAACTGCTGGTCGCGAAAACTTGACATGGTGAAGTGAGGAAAGGATTTGACTTGCATGCCTTTATAACCAGTTGTTTTACAGGCGTCGCCTTGTCGAATGTGTTTTTATTTTAGTAAGAAGAAATAATTTGCGTTTATGGAATGTAGGTACCTATGCCTAATAGTGATATGTTTTATGTTTCAGGTACGTCCCGCCTATAAGATAATAGAAGTATTATTGTTATTACTCGACGAGGTAAGTCATAAAAATATATAAAAAGAGTTGCTGGATGCTTGGTAAAAAAAAGCTATCGTCCTGGATTCGGCAAGGATCGTGAAGAGGTTCCTCTCTCTGGAGACCTGAACTGTCGGTAGCTTAGATCATCGACCTCGTTGTCGACGGGTTTTCTGTTATTTTATATTTTTTTTTTAAATAACTGTTATTTTATGAATATAAGTAAAAAATATGAATTAAAAAGATATACAAATATAAAATGTTCAAAACTATAGATTGCTTTTTGCATTTTAAATTTAGATGCTAACTTAAAATATTCAAAACACAATTCACGTCAAATATTTTACTCGTATCAAACCAGTTCTGAATGTGAATGTTTCACCTAATACACAGTCCGTATTTGCTTATCTGATCGAAGTATTACTAATATAGACACAGGATAATCACATAACACTTTGGAAATAAAAAGTATTTTAATTTACCTACGGCCAGCTTCATTCCTGCATGCCAGATAGATGGACTCAACCTAGATAGCCGTTGGCAAAGAAGCATTCAGCTACTAGTCAATCTTGGACAGGCATGCGGCGGCCATCTTGGCTCCGTTGAGAGACGAAGACGCTGCGCCTATAATTGCAAAGCTATGCGCCCGCAGCCGTTTTTCTAGAATAGTCATCTTGCAATATGCGTTTGATACGGTCGTGCATTTAAACACAACACAAATACCTGCCTTATACGTAATAAGACCGAGTCAACCCTGATTTGTTCCCTTATTTCATGTGCATACCACTACACTAAGATCTTGCTTAAGCTATTAGAGTTATCTAGCGATCTTAATATGCATTTTAATGCTCTAAAACTTCATATAGTCACGTCCAAAACATGTGTTAAAAGAGCGTCATATATTATTTCCCAGTTTGTCAACTAAATGTCCGATAGAAATACAAGATAGGGATTTCTTTATAGAAAACACTTAAGTTTTAACTATTATGTAAGGCACGTCGTTGGCCTTAAATGGTTTGTAATTGTAGGTGCTTGTGTGAAAGCTTTTTGCACCGGCGATTACTGTCGCACGATCCGACACCAAGTTTTTGCTATACCGAATGATATACTGTAGGACTTAGATGTGAGCGAGACGGTTTTATTTACTGCCAGTCGCCCGATTTCCGGCAGAAGGAAAAATAATACCGAGAGCTGGGTTTCATTCGCATTCCTGTAGAAATTAAATTGCCTGCGCAAATGGGAACCTTAAATAGGTTCGAGACTATATCGATTTATAGATATAAATCATGCCCTGTAATTGGGTACTAAAATAGAATCGAATAATTATATCAACAATCATCCCACCCACTGCTGAGTCGGGCTTATTCCAACTACATGGAGGGTAATTAGCCTACTATGCCATGCTGGCCACACTGCTTGGCATAGGGTTTCGAATCAACCGTATACCTTCTCTTGCGGCTAGATCTTCGACCTTATCATTTCCTATTTCGGCTCTTACGACACCCTCAGGATGAAATGGGATGGCGACACTACTTATATATTCTAAATCCGTTACCACACAGAATACACACTTGTTATTCATTCATCATATATTTGAAACATGGTAAAATTGTTTATTTTACTGATAAGTACATAGGAAATTCGTATCTCGTAAAACAGTTGCTTTAGAGTGTCTATACCATTTTATATAAGACCACGGTTACTAATCAGACTTAACCAGCAGTCAAAGTCGTTTTGTTTTCAAATTTTGTAGTACTCATTCACATTTTCATACATATATGAATAAATTCAATATCCATATGCATTTTTTAATCCCTATTCTATTTCCGAGCATTACTTTTTTGTCCGCTAAGATAATCATGCAGATACACAGCTATTTTATAAATAACTGTTAGTGTGGGTTATCTTGTTTCTATCCTATTAATATTATAAACGTGAAAGTTTGTTTGTTTAATAATGTAAGGATGTATGTTACTCTTTCACACAACAACTACTGAATGAATTTTGATGAAACTGTATAATAATATAGCTTAAACTATAACCGACTTTTGTTGAATACCCGTGTACATTTTGTTACATGTTTTCTTCAGGCACACAGTAATTCCGCGCTAGATTAGTTCCTTAGCAAAACTGTAATTAACAGTAAATAATACAATTGCACAACAGTAGTAGCTCTGTTATCACCAGCATGGCAATCGGTGAACAAACAAACGAAACAATTGTGAAATCACCGCCAAGTTTAGCTTTAGCATGATAAGCGTTTAAGTTTGATCAATTAACGCACCTATTTCCAATCGGCCGGCTGCCAAACGAGGCAACAGAGTAACGTAACTTTCTTGATTTCCCGAACGTAACCGGTATGGTGCACTCCACTTTTACCGAGCTCTACTTAAGGTGATGGCAAACGATAACAACGGTAAATTATAAAATCGTTTTTTTTAAATGTAAATTATACCACGTATCACGGGGACTGTTTACAAACATGTAATTTATGAAATGATGACACGCACACAACGAAAGAAATGACACGCACACTTAGGGCAAGTGCCTCATATTTATCAAAGACCGACTCTGGAATCGTGCTATGGCCCCCTGTCCTGGCGAATGTTCGTCTAAATAATTAGGGAAGGTCCCACTCAACACTTGGTCTTAATGGGTACGATAGGAGGATGACGTAAAACCAAAATCATAATACTACTTCTCCTCCTCGCGTCGTTTTCCTCATTACTGAGGGTCGTGACTTCCCCGCTGCATCAGTTTCCCTTTTACGATTTCCCTCCATCTGCTGCGATCCTTAGCTTCATGAAGGGCATTATGGAAGTTGATGTTCAGAGCAGAACGTATTTGGTCCGACTATCTCGTGGGACTGCGTCCTCTGGGACGTTTGCCATCTACCTTGCCTGTCACCATCAGCTGTCCCATATTGTGACCCTCTTTACGGGCAGTATGTCCGAAGAATTCCAGCACCCTACGAAGGCATATAGTGGTAATAATACTACTGCTAAGCCAATAAATTACCTACTGCTGAGTCAGGCCTCCTCCAATTGGAGGGGGGTAATTAGCCTGTTGTGCCACGCTGGCCAGACGGGTTGGCACAGGGTTTAGTATCAAGTTTTCCTTCTCTTGCAGCTAGGTTTTCGGCCTTGTCTTTTCCTATTGTCGACTGTTACAACACCCTTGGGATGAAATAGGGTGGTGACTTAATGAGTAATTAAAAATATAAATACTACATCAAAATAGTTATTTGTGCAACAAGAGAGCAAAGTCGTTTTTTGCTGCGAGTGCTGATATTGAATCCCGAGCAAGCGAAGGAATCAATGATTGAATTACGAGCATAGCGAGTGATTCTAAAGTTGATTCCTGAGTGCTGCGAGGGATTCAAAGGCACGAGATGTGAAAAATTTTGCTCTCGTGTAACACACATAACTTTTCACTTCAGCAGCGAGAACACTATAGGAAATGAAATATATTTCGTAACATTTTTGAAACTATAATTAAATATTTTTAAGTTAAATATCAGTTTTTCAAGCAGTAAATACTTATTTTCGTTTAAATAGAATGAAATACAACAATAGTTAAAAATTCAATAAATTACAATAAAAGATATAATTAAGTATCATTTTTGCTAAATTTCTTTAGTTAGTACGAAATTCCGAACGTGTTTGTTCTTGAGGTCGAATTAAAAATCGGAGTAACCCCATAACGAACTCCTTTCATCTAATCGAACTGTTAAAAGTACATCTAGTTTGTATTTAATCAAATATCTATAGTTCCCATAATATTGCTCTATCAATTTAATATTTATAATCTGTACTTTAATGCTTTGTATGGTTTTCTATAGCGCTACCTGCTAACATTTAACTACTTAACTCTAACGCAACTTCATCATCATCATCATTCATCATTGGCAAAATCATCGGTATAACGATGGAAACCAAAACCTAAATGAAGAAGAAGAAGAAAAATCGGAGCTGTTGGTACTGGCCACTTGGTCTTTGTCTCTCTCTCTTTTCTATTGGCGGGAAAGAGATAGTGTCAATGTTTCGATTTGAATTAAAAAGTTACTTTGTCTCACTCAGTGGGCAAAATCGCATTTTGTCCACTGTTTTCAGTGAGCAAAACCTACATGTTTGAGCTACTGAAGTGAAAAAGTTATTTTACCATGTTTGGACACTACATCTACATCAATGATCATTGTTGAAGCTGTCGAAACATACGAGTACTGCATAGCAGCTGGAAACATTTTTATCTTCACTACATGTTTTTTTTGTTATATGGTAGTGGTTAAACAGGATGTATCAAAAACCCAATGGCCATCTAAAGTGACGGAATAGAGCAAAGAATCAGTTCAGTGTTTAAAATGTTTGCCTCTCTTGAAGTATCAGGGCTGCTTCATACACGATTTTGTAAACAAAAAAAATGACAATCGTTATTATTATAATTAAAGCTTAGTAAGTTGAGTAAGTAAGTTTCCTCGGTTGACTGTGCTTGTTTTTCCAAATTATGACGATTTCGTCCACAGGTGACCATCATTTTAAGAAATAAAATGCCTATTTGTGCCTGATATTTTGCACATAGTATCTTTATCAGTAGTACTATCGTTTCTTTCCGTATGGCTATGGGTTTTTTTTTTCACCCTGTATACAGAAAGTTGCTGCATTCAAAAGAGCAGCTTGATTTTCTAAAAATGGCTTCTTTGACACTGACGGGTCTATAAAACTTTTAAGTGCCTTTTAAAAAATAATGATATCATAATATATTCAGGCTATCTTATGATTCTTTCTTGGTATCATTTTTATCTATGTAAGATAGGGTTGTCGTGAAAATGTGCGACTCTATTTTATTTAAAGCTCTTTTTGATGTTCATATAATTGTGATGGATAGAAATTGTTATCTGTGTTCTCTATTTAGTCAATGGAAAAATGTTTGTACCAATGTTGCTCTCGATTGCAATTCCTAAATCCCTTTAAATATTTATCTGCAATTTCTATGAGATATTTAAACATTATTTATACATACCATATAACTAAAAATAAACTCGTTACAAAATAATGTAACAACCACATTCTCATTTTTGCGACCTTCATTCACAAAATGGTAAAATACACACACGCACTAAGTAAACTGTCATTACATATGATCATTACTGGCTGGTTATGTTTTTTCTAAGCACTTTCAATTTTGATTTACCTTCCTCTTAAATTAAGAACACAAACCCATTTATCATTCGCCTTTCGGAACAATGAGAGTATAATTTATGTGTTGTGCTTTTCTAGCCCACACGAGACATGTTCGATGTTCCAGACATAGATTTCGAATGTTTGACATTTTGTAGATTGTAGTCGCATTTCGATTTTATCCGTGTACATTTTACTGTCAAGGGTTTTGTGCCTAGCATGTGTACTAAAACATAATATCATATCCTACACATATTGTAACTAAGAGCGGTGCTAAAGGACTTTTCTTTAAAGATGCACGTAAAATATTGGGCGTCTAGAACAGGAATGCGTCACCCAAGGCAATTTTAGGCTCGACACATTTATTGCAAACTCTGCCATGCCTAACGCCACTAGATAAGGAACCGGATGTATTCTATAAAATGAGGCTGCGGGTGGATTTTCTTCGAATAATTTGTAGCTAGTAGAGTAGTCTGCACTGTTCTGAGGTGGTTAAGCATGTGTATCTAAAGGAGAGTTATGCTTAATTAGTTATTATTTTAACATAAAGTTTTTTTTTTTACTTAGGACTATTCAATAACGTTGCTGTATATTGCCCTTGTTATTAATCAAACCCATTAGGATCGGTTATATTAGTATTCACACCAATATCAAATATTCACCTAATTTTGCAACAAAAAATTATCTCATTTACGTCAGTACTTTTTTTATATCCATAGTCACTCACGTGGTTTGTATATTATTGTAAGATCACATTTGCAGAAGTTCTGTGCTGTTTGCAAAAAACCAAGCTAAAAATAGTCGATAAACGAGTCACATTGCGTCTCTATTAAAATTAATGATAGCATCAGAATTGATACTTAAACAATGATTCAGTGTTCGGTCTTTATGATAGCGTAGTATTAGATTAATTATAATAAATTATTTATCATTCTTGTTTCTGCCAATTATAAATTGTTGTGGTTCTATTCAGGCACGAAACTTTAGCAAAATAATTATGCAAGAGTCGCGTTGATGAGATAATGTGTCTCATTTTAATAATGAAAAATTTTGTGCAGTGACGTGAGACTGTTTTGGTATATTTTAAGCAAAGCTCGAAGGCGATAATTTTGTGATCCGAAGCCTTCTGACACGGCTAACGTGGCATTTATGATTTATAATCCGGCCCAGTCGGGTCCCCACTTCTGAGACACACCAGGCTTAAAAAATAATATGCACCTTCATTTGAAACCAAGTTATAAAACTTGAATTTTATGCGAAGACACATTACAAGTGATTGGCGGGTCAAATTTATCAGTTATTAGTTTCAAGTTTTTTTTTATACCGTGATTAAGATAATGATGCTAATGACATTTTTATAATCATTATAGACTAGCTCCTGCCCACAGCTTTTTTCATGTTGATATTGTTTATTAAAAAGTAATTCCCAGGGATGCTAATCTGAAAATAAAAGTAGTTTGCCAGTTGATGCCTAATTAAAATCAGTCTAGCCGCTTCAAAAATCTGCCGGAACAAACAGAGTTTTTATTTGTAAATTGAGCTTATTTATGTGAACATGACATATTATTATTTACGTGACATAGACTTTGTATGTAATTTGCTTCAAACTGGAATTGTAGCTTTTCCGGTAGCTATTTTGCTTTCAACTTCCACGGATGTTGCGTAACAATGAAATTATTAAGAATAATTCGTGACTTTAAAATCTTGAGTAAGAAAAGCGTCTAGGGGCGTGAAAAGGTGACAAACTCGTAATAATACCGTAATAACTCAACTAGCATTTTGACGCGTTCGGTGCTTTTGTAGAGTAAAAGCACTTTCGTCCCACAAAATTTTGACCCAAGTGGGACGTAATTATGATGTTTTATTTGACATGTACTGACTTGTTGTTTTATGAAAAATCATTAGTTACTAGGTCAATTGCCAACAATTTATATGTATAACTTTAAATTATTAAAACCAATTAATTGCTTCAACTTCAACATAAATATCTTAAAAAAGGTTAAAAAATGTACTACCTGGTAATTAATCTTAATTTATAAATTACTTACTGGCTTCTTCCAATTAGATGGATGTAAATAAGCTCTACTGTGCTATAGTGGCCAAGCAATTCGGCGCGAGATATGATGCAAAAATTATTTTTCTTATTAAAGGTTTTATGACAACTAATTCCTTTAGTCACCTTGTACAACACCGACAAGATACCCGTAAGATCGGTAGGTGATATTATAAACTCTAAATCCGTCATGACGCGGACAATTACTATTGCCGGCAAAAAGACCTCATTAGTAAACAGTGATACAAATTAACACGTAAATTTATTCGACCCACTCGTCCCGTGATTTGTGGGACGAACCTTCTTAACACGTTCTCGCCACCTAATTACGACAGTCACGCTTCAACTAAGAAAATCTTTTGTGCTCTTTTTCCAAGCCTTGAGAAATGTAACGAAACGGGTTGAAGAATTTTTTTCTTCGGAATGACTTTAGTGTCACGGCTTCGAACCGTTGACGGTTTAATGAGAAAGCTTTGTGATCGCTGAGCCAGTCGGCGCTGTGTCGAATTGTCGCTAAGGCTTTCTTGTTTTATTGTACTGGACGGACGCAGAATCCTTGTCCGTAATATTATAGTGTTAAGTATATCCTTTAGCGACTGTTGTGTTTTACACGTGTTGGTCTAGCACAAGACAAAATGTCTTACGCCTTGTTTTATACCGTACAGATTGCAAGCGCTATCATGGGTTCAGTTTTATTCTCGAGTTCGAAAATTAAACTAGAGGTTTCTACGAGAGCTTTTTTTTTAAAACAAACCCCCTGTAACTTGTACCGCGGGACTGTGTAACGAAAACAAATAAATAAATAAATAAAAATAAATATCCTTGGACATTTCACACAACGCCATCTCGTCCCAAGCTAAGCAACTTAATGCTTGTGTTATGGTAACGAGATGGATGATAAACTACTTATATACATTATTTTTGTAAATACATACATATTATAGATAGAAATGACACCCAGACTCCGAGCCAGTGCCTCTGGTTTAGATAAAGACACTTGCCCGACCCGGGAATCGAACCCGGGACCCGTTGATCCAAAGGCGGCACATCTAACCACTAGACCAACGAGGCTTATGTTTTATCATCATTTCAGCCAAAGGACGTCCACTGCTGGACATAGGCCTCCCCCAAGGATTTCCACAAAGGCCGGTCCTGGGCCGCCCGCATCCACTGCTTTCCGGCGATCTTAACCAGGTCGTCGGTCCACCGTGTGGGAGGCCTACCAGCACTGCGCCTTCCGGAACGCGGTCGCCACTCGAGGACTTTCCTGCCCCATCGGGCGTCGGTCCTGCGAGCTATGTGCCCTGCCCACTGCCACTTAAGTTTGGCAATCCGGTGGGCTATGTCGGTGACCCTGGTTTTCCTGCGTATCTCCTCATTTCTGATTCGATCTCGCAGGGAAACTCCGAGCATAGCCCTCTCCATTGCCCTTTGGGTGACTTTGAGCCTTCTGATGGAGCCCATAGTGAGCGACCACGTCTCTGTTCCATATGTCATCACTGGCAACACACATTGGTTGAAGACTTTTGTCTTCAGACACTGCGGTATTGTGGACGAGAAGATCTTTCGCAGCTTCCCGAACGCTGCCCAGCCGAGTTGGATCCGACGATTGACCTCTTTCTCGAAGTTGGACTTACCTAGCTGGACAGTGTGTCCCAGGTAAATGTAATGGTCAACAACTTCGAGGGTAGAACCTCCGATGTTAACAGGAGTGGCTTGAACATGGATATTAGACATGATCTTCGTCTTCTCCATGTTCATCTTAAGGCCGACTCGTTCGGAGGCTCCACAGAGGCCATCGAGCATCGTAGTGAGGCCCTCCATGGTCTCAGCCATTACGACTATGTCGTCAGCGAATCGAAGGTGAGTGATGTACTCGCCGTTCACGTTAATGCCCAGCCCTTTCCAGTCCAGAACCTTGAAAACATCTTCCAGTGCAGCGGAGAACAGTTTCGGAGAGATAACGTCTCCCTGTCTAACACCTCGCTGCAACTGGATCGGTTTCGAGGTCTGGTCCTGGAGTCGGACTGACATGGTGGCGTTTTCATACAAGCACTTCAACACTTCGATGTACCGATAGTCGACTTGGCACCTCTGGAGAGCCTGCAATACTGCCCACGTCTCGATCGAATCGAAGGCTTTCTCGTAGTCCACGAACGCCAGACAAAGTGGCAGGTTATACTCCTCGGTCTTCTGTATAACCTGCCGTAGCGTTAAAATATGGTCTACGGTACTGAAGCCTTTTCGGAAACCGGCTTGTTCGGGAGGCTGGGAATCGTCAAGCCTGCACGCGAGTCGATTTGTGATGACCCTCGAGAACAACTTGTAGACATGGCTCAGAAGTGAGATGGGTCTGTAGTTCTTCAATAAGGTGTTATCTCCCTTCTTGAAGAACAGCACCACCACACTTCTGTTCCATGCCTTTGGCGTTCGTCCTTCGAGTATGACGGAATTGAATAACTTCTGAAGGGCCCTAAGGATCGGTTCTCCACCCGCCTTCAGAAGTTCTGCGGTAATTCCGTCATCACCCGCCGCCTTGTTGTTTTTAAGTTGCTCGAGAGCCATCCCGATCTCACACAGGCTGACGTCCGGGAGGTCTTCTGTGTAGTGCCGGGTTAATCTAGCTCGTGGGTCGTCTGCTAGATTTATGACGGGTTCCTGTGTAGACTTGTACAGTTGTCCATAGAAACTCTCGACCTCACCCAAAATCTCGGACTTCGACGTGACGATCCTGCCGTCATCAGTCTTCAGCCTGACGAGCTGGCTTTGCCCAATAGACAGATCCCTGGCAAAAACCTTGGAGCCCCTGTTACGTTCAATAGCCTCTTCAACACGATTCGTGTTGAATCGGCGTATATCACGCTTCAGGGACTGTGATATCTGTCTATTGAGCATCCGAAGCTGCGTCGCATCATCTGTAGACTGCAGAACCATTTTCCGTCGCTCGTCCATGAGATTTAGGGTGAGGTCCGAGAGCTTTTTGGCCGTTTTCAGGCGTTGGGTCTCACAGAACTTCGACCCAACTTTGCGGACAGTCTCCACGAATCCGTCATTATAATCGTCCACGTCAACGCCTAGGCTTATAAAGCGGTTTTGCAGTTCGAGCTGAAAGCTCTCCGGGTTTTGAATTTGAACTGGCACGGGACGCAGCGTAGACCTCACCAGGCGCGACCTTTCAAGCTTAACGTCGATATTCAATGTGCCTCGTACTAAGCGGTGATCGCTTCCGGTTTTGACCATATTGATCACGGAGACATCATTGAATATGTGCTTTTCCGTCGACATGATGAAGTCTATCTCGTTTTTTGTGGTGCCATCCGGACTCAACCAGGTCCATTTCCTCTGTTCTGGTTTTTTGTAAAAGGAATTCATCATATAGAGTCCCTCCTTCTCCAGAAAACCAGCCAAAGTCTGGCCCCGTTGGTTCCGGTGTCCAAACCCAAATTGCCCCACTTGCAGCTCATCTCCGCTCCGCTTGCCCAGTTTCGCGTTAAAATCCCCCATGACAACGGTGTAGTGCGTTCTAGAGCCATGTATGGCCGAGGAAATGTCCTCATACATTGTCTCCACCGCTTCGTCGGGGTGTGCCGAGGTCGGTGCGTATACCTGTATGACCTTCAGCGAATAACGCTTGGTTATTCTGAGTATAAGGTACGCCACCCTGGTCGACACACTCTCGATTTTAACAACGTTGTTCACAAGGGACTTGTGGACGATAAACCCAACACCACCTTGGGACTGTTGGTCGCCCTCCCGGAAGTAGAGCAAGTTGCCGGATTTGAGGGTTATCGTGTCCTCTCCCTCTCTTCGGACTTCAGACAACCCCACTATATCCCATCGCAACTTGCTCAACTCTTCCTCGAGTTCTACGATCTTCTCGTCAGTCCGCAGTGTCCGTGTGTTATATGTTGCCAGGTGCAGCCGTCGTTTTTTGTGGTAGCCGGATCTCTGCCGGAGATTGTTCGCACCCCCTGCCCCACCGTTACCTTGGCTGCTACCGTGGCCGAAGGAATAGTGGGGCTGCCGGGGACTGGGGGCCGTTTTTCTGTTTGTATCCATTCATTTATGGGGGGGGTTTGCCATAATCGCCACGCTTGGCAGGCGGGTTGGCGATCGCAGTGATGGATGGTGTGTTTTGAACAGAGCGTCGCTGCTGCCCAACGTCTGTTGTCCCTTAGTCGCCTTCTACGACACCCACGGGAAGATATGGGGTGGTAGTATTCTTACTCCGCTACCACACATGATTATGTTTTATGATACCATTAAATGAAAGCTATGTCAAAATCAACAACATTTTTTTACTAATTTCCTTACTTGTTTACTTACATCAAATATTTCGTGTGGCGACAGATTCAGAATACATAGTGTTGCCACCCCATTTCATCCAGAGGGTGTCGTAAGAGCCGAAAACCTAGCCGCAACAGAAGAAAACTTGATACGAAACCCTATGCCAACCCGTCTGACCAGCGTAACACAGTAGGCTAATTACCCTCCATGTAGTTGGAGGAGGCCCAACTCGATAGTGGGTCCTTTATGGCCTGAGAAGTAGTATTAAATAGTCACATCCTATTAACAACATTGAATAAGCCATCGCATAACCCCTATTACGCCCAATCGATCTATGTGAAAGTAAATTTCGAATTTGTATTTAATTTAGAACGATATCAGAACCCCGTTAACTTAAGGTAACGGGCATCCATCAAAGGCACTACGAAATTGGCCATTGTATTAGCTCGGCCCATAACTCGAACTAGCTCGAATCGCTCTTTAACCCTAGTCTCGCTTCGTGATGTCGCCCCGACCCCGAGTGAATCTATTTTGCCCATCATAATCGCTAGTTTCAATTTACGATGGATTATCAGTTTACGCAGTGCATTAAAAATGGTTTCAAAAGACTTAACTACATACAAACACATTATAAGAAGAGAAATGAGAAAAAGAGAAAGATAAGAAAGTTGCGAGGACGGGGAAGTATAACATTTTTTTGCATAAAAATACATAATATCAATAATTAAAAATATTGCACACACTACCATGTATTTGACACACACGTGCATTATGTTCTCTTTTGTATATTGTTAAAGGCTGTTGTCAAATTAAAAATATAATTATAATTTAAATTAATTAAGGTCGAATTTCGACCGCTGAGCCAACACTAGTTTACTTTAATATCTAAAGACATGGAGTTAATTTAAACAGCAGAACAGCACAGTAAACTTATGACTAGAAGTTCGAAATTCACGGCTATAATTAATTTCTTCAATTCATATTCGATCAAAAACTAATTAATTTCGTTTCGCTATAATTCAGTTACTGTCCTTGCTAACCTTAAAACATTGAATCTTAAAATTAAGTAGTACTCCTAACGCGGGTATAATACAAAATATTATATTCTCGCATACCATAAACAGATAGAAATTACATTAAATAAACTCAGAAGCATTCCGATACACACGGGAAGTATGGAAACCTTATCAATAAGGCGACGGGGAGTCCGATCATATCGCGCACTGGCCAAGAATATCTACATGGAGCTACGAATACGCAGTTACAAAACGTGACTCGAAAAATAAAACTAAGTTCAACTTTGTATAATCGAGAGTTAGCTTAGTTTTAATTTAAATGTGATCATTTGTCTATTTAAAAAGAATCCACTTGATAGACGAAAAAAAAAACATCGGTTGCAATTTTTTCAAACAATTTAGAATAAGGTTCGTCAAATGGCTTAGCAAACATAACATATACTTATGAGATTTTAAGTAATGAAAATTGCGGTAAATGGTTTGGTTCTGATCTGTGCAAAGATCGTGAAAACCTAATTATAGCATATTAATAATACAAAATTGACAATTCCGAAGAATAATTTTCCTTAATGATCTTATCGGTCCTATTGAAGATAAATATTTATCACTACATAGTATAAAACAAAGTCGCTGTCGTTTGTCCGTCCCTAGGTATGTTTAAATCATCAAAACTACGCAACGGATTTTGAAGCGGTTTTTTTTAATAGATAGAGTGATTCAGGACGAAGGTTTATATGTATAATACAACCATCATTGCACCCGTGCGAAGCCGGGACGGGCCAATAGTATGTTAATAAATAAATAAATGCGAATGCCAGTAACAATTTAAATCAAATCGATTTATTCAAGTTTCCTTATTTGAGCTGTTTTGACAAGTCATTATACTTGAATTTAAGTGAATGTACTTGATTGAATACAACTGTTGTTAACACAACAAATGTTTAAGGAATTATTATAAGTTTTTAATTGATAATACAAGGTAAAGTTAATAACACACCAGAGTTAAATAATTCATAAAATATTATTAACTAGTGGCCCGCCCCGGCTTCGCCCGTGCAAAGCGGGGGTGGGTTATACATATAAACCTTCCCCTTGAATCACGCTATCTATTAAAAAAAAACCGCTTCAAAATCCGTTGCGTAGTTTTAAAGATTTATGCATACATAGGGACGGACAGAAGAATGCGACTTTGTTTTATACTATGTAGTGATTATAATTCATACTCTGTTTCGGAACATGAGATATTCTTTCTACTCGAATTAAATTAGTGAGTAATCCGTTTAGTTTTCTTTAATAACCTGAGACATCTTTAATTCTAAGCTATAAAATCCCAACGACTTCTCTCAGAGTCGGTATATTTTATAGTCGTCTAAGTCACGTATTTGAGTACCGTTTAAATGTAGGTAATTAGTGAGGAAAACATAACTTTTTTTCTATGACCGAAGTTTCCCGGTATAACGCAAGGTTTTATGATTCTGTGGCTTGCTGCGTCGTGAACAAAGATGGGGTTCAGGAAATTGTTATTGGTATTGGTCGGCTCGACTCGGGCGTTCTTGTGAAGTAATGTGATTCATTAATTTTTCTAAGCCCATGTCTTAGATTTTACCTCAGATATTGTTAGGACCTTCAATTAGTACAACAGTTTTCTTAAATTCCACAGAGGCTCGCCGGATACAAAAACGTGAAAGCCAGAATAACTAAGGGCTAAGTAAGGAAGAAGCTGGGCTTAAATAGAATATTAATGATATAATCTTAGCCAAACATTTTTTCATCTATTAACCTTCTGACAGGTTATATTTTAACTTTTTTATCTATCCACACCCAATTACACGCATTGTCTTGCTACATGTTTAAGTTATAACTGGTATACCGTCAGTAATTTTCTTCTTTTTTAATTATCACTACATAGTATAAAACAAAGTCGCATTCTTCTGTCCGTCCCTATGTATGCATAAATCTTTAAAACTACGCAACGGATTTTGAAGCGGTTTTTTTAATAGATAGAGTGATTCAAGGGGAAGGTTTATATGTATAACCCGCCCCCGCTTTGCACGGGCGAAGCCGGGGCGGGCCACTAGTATACAATATATAATTTTGTATTGTACATTATACACACTAGTGAAAACTTGTAATTGGCCATATTCTAAATCATTTGTTTTGTGCACTGTACCTATTAGCTGTAAGTTTTCCATAAGTAATAAAATAAAATAAAAGACAATTTTAGCCTAACCAATTCGCGCTGCAGTCGTCAAGATACGATCATATGTCTTGGGAAACATTTGAATATTTACGTTTGGTAACTAATTTAAAATACATAATATCCACATTCTATACTGAGGGTATTTATTATAAGAGGTGACTAAACGAATGCGAGAGGCATGGTCAAGCTCGCGTGGCACGGTAGGTTAATATCCCTCTACAAAATAAGGGTGAGTCCGACTTAGCAGTGGGTTTATTGTGGGCTAAGTACCATCTTAGTTTCTGTTTATTTCGTGTATTTCATTTGTCGTCTCCCAACATTGTACTGAAAACCTTGTTTATGGTAAACCTTTACGCAATAAATAAATTTGCTAGCCGTTTGTAACAACAAATCTCTTTGACCGCTATGATTTGTGAGATAAATAGACCCTTTGTTTAACAAAACAACTTGGTGCCGATGAACACACGATTGCGGTGTTATCATGCGAAGCTATTTTCCACTGGCACACTTGTGTCCATCTGCGCAGGTAATGGACTGCAATGCCGATGCCAGTGGGCTGACTGAGCCGCACGATCTGGCACAACACTTTTGTTGTAACTTAGTGGAATAGAATTTCAAAAAGCGGCAACCTGGCTTATTTTAATACGAAATCAACGATGTGAACGCTGCCTGACAACAGTTTAATGTATTTTTGTCATCCTTATTCCATTCTGAGGGTATCAAAAGAGGTGAGAGATAACCTAACAGTACATAACCACCTACATCAGTAGGTACATAACCATTTAAAAATGGATCGCTTTCTGGCGGTTTTGTCGAGGTTTTACTATCACAAAATTTACAAACGGCACGACAAAAATGGAAAGATGGTGCGCCTGCCAAGATTAAAAAAATATATTTTATTACGCATTTTTCTTTCCAGTTAAGGTTTGTACATATTTTAAAAAGTTGAAACATTCTGGAATAATCATTCAGGTTTTGTATTTATTGATTCTGAGGCAGTACGAGGTTTGCCGGGTCAGCTAGTTTTTAAATAAAAATGGAGCAATTGTTGTTTAATTATTACTAACTTCACATCCAGATAATGCATGTTCCATGGTCACGCCAAATACTTCATAGAATCTCATGTTTTGGCTTCGAGTTCTTGTCTGTATTAGGACTGTACTAATAGCGCACGATTAATAAGTAAAGTTAAGCTGCTGAGGGTCTGCAGTCTCAATACCTCGGTTTTGGCGGGGCCTGGGGCGTAGTAGACTTATTTATTGGATAAACAGTACACAACAAGAATATCTTTATTCATTATTGCCTGTAAAATGTTTATATGAACCCAATTTTGAACGGAAGATGGTGACGATATTTAGGGTAATTAACAGTTAGTTAGGGTACTTAAAAGGGAGTTTTAATGGGCGAAATAGATATAGAAATTATTAGTGGTAATGTCTTTTAAGCATACTATTTTGGTGAGCATATTATTCTGTAATGGAGTAAATATAAAGATAGTTAAGCCCCGTTTAATTAATTTTAACTGAAAATTAATCGTTAACATTTTTTTCTTTCAAGCAACTACAGCTATTTATTTTTGCATTTTAAAAACATAAAAAAACACTGAACTAAATGACTAAAATAAATTAAACAACTAACATTATAACAATGTAACTTGCGCCAGATCGCTGTCATCGGGTACGGTGTCAAGAAGGCTAGTTTCATTGCCACGTTGTATGGCAATGCTAATTCTGAAAATTAATTAATGCCTTTGTTTCAAATCATGTTATTGTATGTACTACTACTCCTACTAATCAGCCCATGTATGACCCACTGCTGAGTCGGGCCTTATCCAGTTACATGGAGGGTAATTGGACTAATGTGCCACGCTGGCCAGACGGGTTGGCACAGCGTTTTGTATCATGTTTTCCTTCTCTTGCTTGATAATCTTATCAGCCGTCATTTCCTGTTGTAGGCTTTTACGAAACCCTCTGGATGGTACGGTATGGTGACACTATGTATTCAAAATCCGTCACCACATGGATTGTTTAAGTGAATTGTACATATTATACATAGCAGCCTACCTAAGCGGTATTTGCATGCTCAGTTTTTGCTATAACACACAATAACGATGATTTTAAATAAGAAATCGCTAACCGCAAGTCGTTTGGCATGCTGCACTTTTTTGACTAAGGTATGTTTCCACAGGCTATAAAACAACGATTTTTTGCTAATACTTATGTTTTCAACCTACTTCAAAAGGAGGAGGTTCTCAATTCGTGCTCATCTTGCCAGCGTGGCACAATAGGCTAATTTCCTTCCTTGAACTTGGAGGAGGCCCGACTCAGTAGTGGGAAATTTATGGGTTCAACCCATAAATGTCCACGACCAAACTGTCAAAATCGACACTCAACCACGGTGAATTTTGACTCTATTGAATGAAGCGGGTGCGAGCAAGTCCGGGGTCTTAAACTTGCTATTATGACCCCGGACTTCCTCGTACCCGCTGTAAAACATCACCTTTAAGCCGAACGTCCAGCGCCAGCTAAAATAAGTTAGTTTCGTTTAGCTTGCATAGTTGAACCAGTTTTTCATACTAATCAAACTAAACTAACTTATTTTAGCTGGCGGTGGACGTTCGACTTTATTATTTGCCAACTTTTGCAACTTTTTGCTTCGTGGCGTGGGCCTTGTTGCGTGCGCCTCTTTATTGGGAACATTGAAAGATGCCATAAATCCAACTGCTCGTGTAAAAATACCATTAAATATAATAATTCTGACTTCCAGATAAGCAACCGTGTCAGTTTAATAATAATAATAAAAAACCGCGTCCGTAATTGATACAAAGTAAAAGTGGTTTTGTAAAGTTTTGTTTGTAATTACTTTTGGCGACGGGTAATTAGCTAGATCTTATCTGAATTAATTAATCGGATTAAATTACCTGTCTGTAAATAGTTGTTTAGAAAATTATGTTGTTATTTTATTTCTGGACAACAGTTTAAACTTAGATTGATTGCATTTGTTTAACCACTCAATTAATTAAATACTTTTGTCTATTCGTAATTAAAAGTCTTATCATTTCCTTTTATCTGCTCTTACGCCACCCTGAGGATGGAATAGGGTAATGACCACATGAACATTTAGACTTAAACTTCCTGCTTTTCTCTGTAGAGCTGCATTCCGTAGCTGTGGTAGGTTCAAACTTGATAATTTACAAAGAAAAATGTAAAAGAGAATTTACGAAAGGATTGAGAATATACAGCTCTTTTAAGGCCGGAAATATGGTATTACTATTTCTCTTCATGCCTTATTAGTTCGTCGGTTTAGATGAAAGCAGATAAACGATATAATAGACAAGCCGTAAAATTGTTATCTTAATATTTTCTGGAAGGAACTCTTAACATCTTAATATTTAAACTGATCTTAATATACAGGGTATCCCAAGTGATTTTATTCTGAATTTTTGAGAACTTTCGACCTAAAATACTTAATTTCATTTTTTTAAGTAGAAGAGTTTTTAAACTTTTTTGTCTCTAACTGTATTATCTTGAATTGTACTTTTAGGGATAAAATAATCAGCTTCGTAACTTTGATTAAAATTATGAAAATATTGGGGTAAAGCCAAAAATTTAAAATTCAGAAAAAGAAACTTTGAAACATCGCAGAACTTACATGGGTACCCCAAGGGGTGCTTTCTCTGGACTTCCACTTGACACTATTTTTTGGGACATCCTGTATATACTGCGTCGGTATAAAATAAAATAAATATCCTTGGACATTTCACACAACGCCATCTCGTCCCAAGCTAAGCAACTTAATGCTTGTGTTATGGTAACGAGATGGATGATAAACTACTTATATACATATATTTTTTTGTAAATACATACATATTATAGACAGAAATGATAACCAGACTCCGAGCCAGTGCCTCTGGTTTAGACAGACCCCTCAATTTATAATCATCAAATAATATTAGCAAAGACACATATGCCAAAATCGGCCTAGAACTTTTTATAAGCCAATAATAAAATGTGAATACAGATTTTAGATCTGGTCTCCTAAAAATAAACCAAATGTTGGGATGTGGACCTTTAGTTTTAAAGCAGCTATAAGTGAATCGGAATTTAACAATCCACGTATTCATTAATAACTTAATTTAATAAACAAGCAGTTAATACCTTACATTTAGTGTCAAAATGTGAACATGTAATGATGGATATACAATGTATATTAATATGTGTTTAATATCTGATTGGGACGTATGGCACACTCTTTTGACACAAGCATTTGGCAAGTTAAATTATAACTATTAAATTTTGCATATTAACGGCAGCAATTGCATCGTATTGAGTGGGTACTCTGGAATTAAAGGTTTTAGATACATCCTGTATACGAGTAGGTCACAGACACAGAAACACACAATTTTTTGGGATGAGTACTAGGACCTTTATACGAACTTTAATAGAACAATTGAACCACACTTTTACTCTACATTAAATAAAATACATCCGTTGCCTAACTAGTTTGTAAACATAAACGTTACTTGACCCGATTAGAAAGTTCTTATCTGCGATACAGATGGAGATACCGTGCGACTTTTAACTTCTTATAAAGTCAATTATAATCTTCATGAGACCAGATGAATCTCATTATAATACTATGGATATTTTATGCTGGGCTGCGATGTAAAATATGGTATTTTGGTAACATTTATTAAACATATTAAACTTTGTTAATGCTATGACATTCTAATGCTAATTGAATTTTAACTGTTTCCTGTTTCTCAATTTATTTAACTGTCGAGTTTTCGAAAATCTAAATGTTTAATATATTTCTAGCCAGCCCATAGATGACCCACTGTTGAGTCAGGCCTCCAGAGATATGGAGGGTAATAAGCCTACTGTGACACGATGGCCTCAAGGGTTGGCACAGGGTTTCGTGTCAAATTTTCCTTCTCTTGCACCTTCATTTGGTAGGAATATTCTTTTCACTTTTCAGTAGTGGGTCATATATGGGCTGAACGATGAGACAGGAAACGTTTATTTGGATCTAAAAAAGTCCTGCTTTTAAACGCGGGTAACGAGTACAAAATTATGAAAACAGTAGCTGCGTAGCAGTAGTTTTAACGTGAAAGAGTAACAAACATCCATCCATCCATTACTTATAAACTTTGGCGTTCATAATTTTAGTAGGATTAAATGGAGCCTCTAACTCCAAGAACAAGAGCTCATTGTTCACACGCTGGACAGTATAAACTAACCTTCAAAAATGTTGGCCATAACGGAGGCAGTTGCTCCTTATCTATACATCCATCTTTAAATATAACTATTTTAAAATTAAATTGTCTGTTTGTAATATCAACATGCATAACAGTTTTCTATATGCGTATGAAAATATGTAAGGTACTGATAATATATGTTATATGTTTCAATACAAAATGTCACCAATCTATATCATCTTGAATGTGTCATAAGAGGCGACTAAAGAAACACAAGAAGCAGGTCATCTAGCCTGAAAATAAGGAAAACTTGATACAAACCGTGCCAACCACTCTTACCAGCGAGCCATAGTAGGCTTATATCCCTCCATGAATTTAGAGGAGGCTCGACTTAGTAGTGGGTCATTTATGGGCTGTAATGTTGAGGATGATGACTGATAAGAAAACACAATTAATATTAATGTGTGTATTTTTTAATTCGCGAATTGTTTCCGATTTTAACGGTCAGATTACTATTGTTACAAGTAGTATCGTAGACTGTTTTTAATAAATAATATATGCGTGAGCGAAGCCGCTGACAACAGCTAGTCTCATGTATAATAGCAGACACGTACGTAGATGAATCACATCACAACGCAAGACCTCACAAACTAGTTCAGGGAAACCAGTTTGATTGGTGCATTAAAACTGAATACAGCTAGATTTTGTAAACGTAGCTGTTTCATACTTTGGCCTATTACATTTCCATGATCATAATAGACTAAAAAAACATACATTTAATTCAAATAGGCATTTGAATGAAATGTATGTGTGAAATGTAATACTTACTTTTTTCGTCTCATTGAAAATGCCTGTGTATTTCATGATAAAAAAAATCAAACATATTGAGAAGTGTCGTAAGAGTGTGTCGTAAGCGTCGACAATAGGAAATTACAACCTAGCCGCAAGAGAAGGAAAACTTGATACTAAACCTTAAACGAGAGGGAGGGTTGGCACAGAGTTTCGCTTCAAGTTTCCCTTCTCTTACGGCTAGGTTATCGGTCTTCTCATTTCCCTTTGTCGGCTCTTACGACACCCTCAGGATAGAAGGGGGTGGTGACACTATGTATACGTTTACGTTATACAAAATTTCTTCATCACTTGCATACAAATGGTCAACCAGCTCCTTCCAAAGTTAAAATGCCATGGCGATGTTCAACATCCGGATTGGAACAAGAAGAGGAATAAATTTCACATGAGGCTAAACTATTGAACAAAACCTTTCCAAAAAGCTTTGTGTAAATGATCTTAGAACTTCCATGCAAAACGTATAAATCACACCGATATGCATATAAATATTTTTATAGGCTACCATTCGTATTTATATGGCTTGCTAGCATTGAGCTGTAAGACGCAACTTGTAATTAACGTTCTACCTTGATTTGTGGCGTTATCACCCAACCCCGCCAGACGCGATTTATCGGCGCATTTAATAAGCATCTGCTTTTATAACAATCAATTGTTAAATGTAGGAAATAAAATTTATACTAAAACTAGCTGACCCGGCAAGCTTCCTACCACCTCGGAATCAATAAATAAAAAACCTGAATAATAATTCCAGAATGTTTCAACTTTATTAAAATATGTGCAAACCTTAGCTGGAACAGAAATAATGTGCATAAAACAAAAGATTTTTTTCTTATTTTCTGACCTTTTAAACCTTCCCTGGACTTCTACGAATATTTCAAGATCAAGATTAGCCAAATCGGTCCAGCCGTTCTCGAGTTTTAGCGAGACTAACGAACAGCAATTTATTTTTATAGTTAAAAATAGATAGATGAATACTAATACTACTCAGCCCATACATAACCCACTTTTGAGTCAGGCCTCCTCCAACTACATGAAAGATGCCTACTGTTTGACGTCGACCAGACTGTTTGGTACAGGGTTTCGTATCAAGTTTTCCTTCTCTTGCAGCTATATTTTCGGCCTTGTTATTTCCGATTGTCAGCTCGAACGACACCCTCAGAATGGAATCCGCCACCACACGGATTAATTAATAAGTAGATGTATTTAAATTATGCTGGCTGTAACAAAACCCTTATTTCCCACTGAAGCTGTAATATATGAAAATGACTCCATCGGTCTCCATCTCCATTTGACACTTTTGATTACTACATTCTTATATAACAAATAACTTTTAACTAATATTCTCTTCTAATTTGTCGGTATCACTCTAGATTCTGTTTCGTGTGGTAACTGATTTAGAATACACAATGTCAACAACCTATACCATTCTGAGTGTGTCGTAAGAGTCGACTAAAGGAATACAAAAGGCAGATCAGCCGGCTGCGAAAAAAGGAAAACTTGAAACGAAACCCTGTGCCAACCCGTCTTGCCAGCGTGACATAGTAGGCCAATTTCCCTCTATGAATTTGGCGGAGGCTGAACTTAGTAGTGGGTACGACGTCTGAAACGACGAACGTCTCTTCACAGACTGGTCCTGTTCATCTCTTCAGGTGTTGGTCGCAAGCTTCACGATACGCCGCCATTCATCTCCGATAGCCGCCATCCTCCTGCATTCATGTAGTGATGATGAGTCATTTATTGCCGCTTTTATCAGATCGGTCCATCTCATAGGCTTTCTCGTGACCTGATACCGTCAACCTTTCCCTGGGCCACAAGTCGCTCAATAATTAACAAACGAATATTGCACTGGTGTATTGCATACATGAACATGTCTTTTAATGGTATCATAAAGGTCAACTGGAAACAAAACAGTTTAACTTTATATGAAGACATTAAATAATAGCTAAGAATTATCGTAATGAGCGGCTGGTAACACGATGGGTAACGTAATAATACGTTAACCCGCTTTATTTCCGGACAACGTGGGTAAATGCTTGATTGTAGCTATTCTTTAGCTTTTTTATGAATAAATTCTTCGCAATTAAATAATTTAAGAGTTTGGATTTGTTACTGAATGTCCAATTTGCAAAGTAATTTTGTTACATTTGCCACAAAATTTTGTTTTTAATTAGTATTGGTTTGGTTTGCTAAAGCTTTTGCATCGAGTGTAAAGCTCTCACTATTTAGACTACTGCTCTACAGAGAAGACACGACAAGAAACAATTTACTTCTTTTCTAATCTCTCTATTATTAAACTACTATGCGACGACGCTTTATATTTGGGATACATAATAACATTTATGTAGTCAACATCTTTAAATACGGCTCCATAATTTGTTACCGAACGACCATTTCTCATCATCTCTTGTTCTAACAGTTTGTCTCGGCCATTCTGAAGTCAACAAACAACCAGCGGGCAGATGATATCTAGGCAGATTCTAGCCAGACCCGCGGCTGAATGCCTAACGGGCGTGTCTAGACTTGGTATTGCCTTGACGGTACGGGTCTGTTCTGTCAGTCAATCTTCCAGCCGATTATAAGGCAACTTTGCAAATAACTGTGCCGTTGAATTGACACTCAACAAATACGGTCTCAAGGCATTTTAACAGGGGTGACATAAACTATGTGCTTCCTGTACAAAGTGTAAGGGTCTGGTCTGTTCATGCCTCCCTGGCCTCATGCTACACGTGCAAATGATTTCTTGCTTCAAGGCAAACATTATAGTATCATCATCATCATAATTTCAGCCAAAAGACGTCCACTGCTGGACATAGGCCTCCCCCAAAGATTTCCACAAAGGCCGGTCCTGGGCCGCCCGCATCCATCGTTTTCCGGCAACCTTAATCAGTGTTGCCAGTGATGACTTATGGAACAGAGACGTGGTCGCTCACTATGGGCTCCATCAGAAGGCTCAAAGTCACCCAAAGGGCAATGGAGAGGGCTATGCTCGGAGTTTCCCTGCGAGATCGAATCAGAAATGAGGAGATACGCAGGAAAACCAGGGTCACCGACATAGCCCACAGGATTGCCAAACTTAAGTGGCAGTGGGCAGGGCACATAGCGCGCAGGACCGACGCCCGATGGGGCAGAAAAATCCTGGAATGGCGACCGCGTTCCGGAAAGCGCAGTGCTGGTAGGCCTCCCACACGGTGGACCGATGACCTGATTATAGTATACAAAGCATTTAAAGATTAACTTATTGCTTGTGAGTTAGCAGGTAAGTATTTCGTGACGTAATTTTGTTGCCTGTGATATGTATCATCATAATCATTGTTTTAATTTCAACCCATGACCGGTCGGATCTCAGGTGAAATAATTAGCAAGACGGGTTGGCACAGGTTTTGTATCAAGATTTCCTTAACTTGTGTTCCTTTAGTTATCTGTTATCTGCCTCTCGCGTTCGTTTAGTTGCGACTAAAGGAACGCAAGAGACAGGCAGCAGCATCATACGACACCATCAGGACGGTATGCGTTGTTGAAATTGTGTATTTTAAATCCATTATCACACGTCCTTAAGTATCTGCGTACTTAATAAGTATTGATCCGAATCACGTTTAAAAAATCAGACTCTTAAAGCACTTATTTGCATACTAGCTGCGCCCCGCGGTTTTACCCGCGCGGTAATGGAATTGACTTCTTCGTCAGATTTTTTCTACTTACTAGAGTATTGTTATATTTTGGACAATTCACACAATATCTTTATAAAATCTAGCCTATATTTTATTCTGATGTATAAGCTATATTATTGCAAAGTTTCATAAAAATTCATTGTTTTACGTGAAAGGGTAACAAACATCCACCACTCCATACTTACAAACTTTCGCGTTTATAATATTAGTAGGATAAGGATTTTTATTCTGATTTCGATAAGTGAATGACACTAATAACAGAATAAAAATCCAAATAAAAAAAAAATTATCTAAACACATTTTTTTTTTGGTCTCCAGAAATAATTTTCATTTCGGGTTTTAGTTTTAAAGCAGCGAAATGTTAGTTAAAGAAGACACATATCAAATACGAATACGTATGTACTTTATATTAAATAAATGTATGTAGTTTTTGTTTTCCATTAATAAGTTACCATACATAGCGATTAGTATGGAATTGAAAATCAGATACTATCCAGTTGCATCAACCGTAAAGTATAAAATAATACAAAAAAACCACAAATGTACACCATGAAATTGCAAAACCTAAAATAAATTGGCTTTTTCGCCATAAAAATTACAGCCCGCACTGTAGTTAGAGGATTTATGTGAAACGTTTTACCCAATAAAGCAGGAGATGTCTCGTAAATCGTGAGTACATCGGGACGGACGGGGCAGGCGCAAGCGACACCTCAGAGTGGGCGCATCCACCGTTAGATCTTAGGCCCGGGGCATACAAACCTTAGGGATTAGGTCTAGAGTTACCTACGCCCTCCCTATTTATACGCTAATCTGTACGTACCTTTATTTCACGGCACTTTGCGATTTAACGTGGGTGCTTCATTTACTGAAACATTAACACAACTTTCATTTAAGTATCTTCCTGTGATAATGTTAAACAGTCGAATAGTTTGCATCACATATTATGTATACTCTACACTGTCCGTGTCATGGATTTAGGGTTTAGAGTGTCACCATCTGGAGGGTGTCATAAGAGCCGACAAAAAGATATGACTAGGCCAATAACCTAGCCGCAAGAGAATGAAATGTAGAATGGTAACCCTGTGCCACACCGCATCCACAAGCCGCATGCATCAATTGCATACCGGCGATCTTCACTCTTCTTCAAGACAAAAGTCTTCAACCAATGTGTGTTGTGATGACATATGGAACAGAGACGTGGTCGCTCACTATGGGCTCCATCAGAAGGCTCAAAGTCACCCAAAGGGCAATGGAGAGGGCTATGCTCGGAGTTTCCCTGCGAGATCGAATCAGAAATGAGGAGATACGCAGGAAAACCAGGGTCACCGACATAGCCCACCGGATTGCCAAACTTAAGTGGCAGTGGGCAGGGCACATAGCTCGCAGGACCGACGCCCGATGGGGCAGAAAAGTCCTCGAGTGGCGACCGCGTTCCGGAAGGCGCAGTGCTGGTAGGCCTCCCACACGGTGGACCGACGACCTGGTTAAGGTCGCCGGAAAGCAGGAGATCCTTGGGGGAGGCCTATGTCCAGCAGTGGACGTCTTTTGGCTGAAATGATGAAAAAAATAATGATCTTCACTAGGTTGTCGGTTCACGGTGCTGGTAGCTGCAGATAGAATGAGGCTACTTTGAATGAGTTGGGACCTACGAAGCAGGAGGTCCGGGAAGGTGCACCAGAGGATTCTTAGTGGGTGTGGAAACGCCATTCGTCTTAATGATTTGCGGATCAGAGTCCTACACATCCCACACTTGTATTCCCCAGGCCAGTGTGAATAGTAAATATAGGATTTCATCCCCGCAAAAAAAAAATTATCGGTCCGCGGTGTGGAAAGCCTACCAGTGTGGCGCTTTCCGGCACATGGTTTCTTCTGCCTTATCGGTTTTGATGTGATTCGTTTACTTCCACTTATGTTTGGAAAACCTGTGGGTAAATTAGGTTTGCCGTATCTCCCCTGTTCAAAATTGACCTCTTGATACCTACCAATTTTAGGCATACCAATATCAAGTAAGATAATATTTCCGGAGGCTATCATGGACATCACGGACGCGATGTGAGCGTGGGCGTTTTATAACTGTATTTGTATAAATTGCCAATTGGGAGCAGCATTTTAATTTTGATATAGCGTACTTCTTTAGTTTCAGCTCATGAATGACCCACTACTGAGTCGGGCCTCCTCCAAATTCATGGAGGGAAAATAGCGTACTTACAGTCTAAAGTAAATAAAAGTACAAAATATGTTCTACGCTAATTTACCAATGTTTCACAGTATGTATCATCGCTGTTAGCCATTTATAACGCTACAAAATCAAAATGTATCCGACGTATGAAATGAGATTTGCAAATTTATTCATAATCCTCCTCTTTCAACGGGAACACGAGTAAATTACATAACAATCCACGTAGCGGTTAACTTTGCAAAGTGCACGAAACAGCAACAAAATGATTATACTTCGAAGTATAATACGTTCTAGCACGTAAACGGACTAAAATCTTAATTAAAATGTACATAAAATTCATCTAACAATAGAATCGTCTATTGTTATCATACACACTAAAAAAATGCTTAGTAACTGCTTATGTAGAGTGAGCACGTCACATCACTAGATGCGTCGTAGACAAAAGAAACGGCGACGACACGTCTAGGGTGTCAGAAAGCCTATTATTTCAAATAACATACTAATACTTTCCTCAAGCAATTTTACTCTAGTAGGTTGTAGAATAGACGTGCAACCAACTTTTTTATTTTTCACGATTATAGACTTAATGGATTTCGAAAATCCATATTAAAGTAACTTAAATGAGATAAAATCAATAGAGTTTTATCTTATGTAATGAATAATATATTACTTTTACAAAATCACCTTTAATTTGGTGATTAGTTAGGTATACTACTACTGGACTGATTTAAAAAAATCTTTCACCATTACAATGCTACAATACCCTAACTATTATCCTATTAGTTACTGCAATTATGTTTTGAATTGCTTTCATGTGTACATATTAATGAACACAATTCAAAATGTTTGACTTTATAAATGTCTACATAGTTACTCTACGAAAACTTCTCTGCTATGCTTTTAACGTACCTGCACCTTTACCTAGAATAATTTAATACCGCGATATGTATAGACGAACATGTAACCTAAACTGAGACTTTGAATGGTACAAATAGCTGTGAAGTGAGCATTTGTGTCAAGGGACATTTCCCGAGCCGGTATTCTCAATTCGACAATTGAATATTTTAAAAATAATACCACCAGTCTATATAACATATCATCGTTTCAGTCCGTAAATTACCGATTCCTAAGTCGGGCCTCCGCCAATTTCATAGAGGGAAATTAAAATACTATACCACGCGGTAAGGCGGGTTGGCACAGTTTGCATCAAGTTTTCCTTCTCTGGCGGCTAATTTCTGGTAGATTTTTGATTCAGAGCTTGATATTTCAATACCATTTTGAAATGTTGTATTAGAATATTTTTTTACTCTCTACATATTCATAAATATAAAAATGAGTGGCGGTTCATTAGTCTCGCTAAAACTCGAGAACGGCTGGAGCCATTTGGCTAATTTTAGTCTTGAAATGTTCGTGTGAGTCCAGGGAAGGTTTAAAAGGTGAGATTATTTATTGATTCTGAGGCGGTAAGAAGTTTGCCGGGTCAGCTAGTATAATAATAATTTTTGGTCAACAAATCTAATCATATCAGAATCTGGCGGAATAGGAATCACTTGTTTGTATCTATGACAAACTGCTAACGGAAAGTATCGAATTACATCTTTTCCTAGTGTAAGATGAAATCTAATGAGATGATTCGAAATATAACCTAAGTCTCTAGGTTAAAATGTTAACTGTGTCACTGTATGAATCAATGAATATTCCAATGTGAAAGCTTTTGAATTGTGATAACTGCGTATAGTCACACGCAAGAGACATTACCCTCTTTTGGCTTCCTAAAATTGTTAAATCTATAAGATATATACTTTCCTTTCTGCACGTTTCCGTAACTTTAAACGCCAAATGGAATGGCTCAGGCAATTTCAGATCGAGGTTTATTGTAATACATTTTTAACATGAGAATTTGTTTACATACACTTAAATTATTATTATGTAGCTTCTATATTTTACTTTGAAATATTTTTAATTCTTATAGCATAAAGATAGTGTGTAGACAACACACCGAAGTCTTCAGCTTCGGTGTGTTGACAGCTTCAAGCATTTGTCATCAAGCGTTTGTAGAGTATCAACTTAAAAATAAGAAACACAAAGAAGGAATTAGTAGACAAAGAAGCCAAGTTACTTTTGATGAGTATATTTTTAGGTAGGTATTTTGAGGTAGACTTATTTTGCATTTTGTAAGTCAACGCTTACTCACACAATGATTCGATATCGGCTTTAACTTAAAAAAAGTAGAAAGCTATTACTCAAGGATTTTAATTAATTCAATTTGTTGTATTTAGACAGTCTATACTATCAGTATCTATGCTTAGTGTTAATAAATCCAATAAAATAATAAAATCTTCGTTCTTGGCATCTATACGTTTACAGTAAAGATGTTGATACCCGGTTTTGATCGTCATGACCTGATAGTGTTCCTACAGTGTACACACTTCGAGATCACCAGCAATTCTATGTATTATGTATTTTAGATTACGTAAACACGTTTGCTATTATGCCTGAGCATTTATACTACATTATGTTTATATTTAGAAAAAACTATTATTGTATTTGAATATTTAAGAGCGGTTTCATTAGGAAAAAATCCAGATAATTTTAAAAATGACTTCAAGTTGGTAAGATTATAATCAGTTGTTTATTTGACGTGCCTAATAACAAACAGCTTTTTAATATCTCCTTTCCAATTCACTTTACGATACATTTACCAAAGTGTTACTTAGTTATAGTTTAATTAATGGCATCTCATCATCATCATTCCAGCAAAAGACGAAGAATTTTCACAAAGGCCGGTCCTGGGCCGCCCGCATCCATCGTTTTCCGGCGACCGTGTGGGTGGCCTGTTTACAATTGAGTAATTTGTCAACATTTGAAATCAACTACCGGTCAAGAAATTCTGCGAACACTTCGTAGTATTGCTCTTGGAGCATTCATAAATTTAAAATAAATTCATAAATCACTATCACTACATAGTATAAAACAAAGTCGCTGTCGTCTGTCCGTCCCTATGTATGCTTAAATCTTCTAAACTACGCAACGGATTTTGAAGCGGTTTTTTGTAATAGATAGAGTGATTCAAGTGGAAGGTTTATGTGTCATAATTGCACCCGGGCGAAGCCGGGGCGGGTCGCTAGTTTAAAATAAATGGTTTGTAAAAACCAGCGTTAAGAATAAGGGCTTCACTACTACTCAGCCCATAAAAGACACTTTGATGAGTAAGGCCTCCTCCCATTACAAGGAGGGTGCATGCTCCACGAGCCTGGGGACCATAATAATGCTTAACCCTGAGTAGCATAGGCTAGATAAGCTCGTGCGGAAGCCGAGATAAGCTCGTGTTTGAAGTCCATATATCTTTCGCCATTTGCTATTTCAATAAAAATACACAAACAACCTTTGTTGTACGGTAATGGATAGTTTGTCAATCATTATTGACGAGGATCTCTGTGCGTAGGCGGCACTGAAACCAAGGCCCACAGGATCGCATGCGCCTTACGCGAGATATATCTACAGGAAACAATGGATGCGGAATGCTCACAGAACAAGCTTTTTGGATATTTATTGGATGGATTTTGTGTGGGATGAATTGACTCCGGTGACTTACACGCAAAGGCGATCGTGTTTATAGTTCCAGTAGGTAGCAATAGTTAAGCCAGTATTTTGTAGTAGCAACTGCTAAAAATGTCGTACATTCATTCGAAAGCCTTAGGATATTGAGGATTCAATAGAACCCGAGTAATTGCTTTTCAGGGCATGTCCAAAATGCGGTTTAAAAAGAAATATCGAGACATAAATAATTTCATTACTTTAATTGTCAATATAGAAAACAAAGTGTCACCACCCCATTCCATCCTGAGGTTGACGTAAGGGCCAACTAAAAGTCAGGCATCAAATTTAGCCGTATGCGTAGTCCCCCTTGACTGTGCTGCTACCTTGCCGTGGTAGACCCACAATCAATGCTTTTATCGTAAAGAAATATATATCTCCAAACTCATTAATTATACCCAACCAGATGACATAGCCTTGTAATGGGAGGAAGCACGACACAGCAGTGTGTTATTTATGGGTTCAGTAGTAGTAGTAGTAGTAGTAGTGAGCCCTTATTCTTCACGCAGATTTTTACAAACCTTTAATTTTAAATTTATGAATGCTCCAGAAGTAAAACTTCGACTATGTTTCGCAGAATTTCATGTCGTAGTGACCGGTAGCTGATTTCAATGGTTGACAAATCACTCAATTGTGCAAACACAGGCCACCGTGGTGCTAGAATGATGATAGAGGTTGGGAGGTGGATAGATGTAGTAAATGACAATAAAGGCACAGAAGACTCGCGCGTTAATGCGGTTAACCTAGTCAGTGAATAACGATTGAACTACTAATTATTCATATGCAGAAATTTGTAAATAAATAAAAGAACTAACTCGCGGATAACAGCTAGTCACTATCATCATCACTATCACTACATATTATAAAACAAAGTCGCTGTCGTCTGTCCGTCCCTATGTATGCTTAAATCTTTAAAACTACACAACAGATTTCGGAGCGTTTTTTTTTTAATAGACAGAGTGATTCAATAGGGAGGTTTATATGTATAATACATATATAATATTGTAAAGAAACACTGATCAATTTAGAGGTTCATCATTGAACCCGTGTGGAGTCGGGGCGGGTCGCTAGTATTCAATAAATGGATCGGGCTTCTAGGGAATTTGTTATTTATTTGAAAGATTACTTCGTGCTATATTGCTACTCAAGCTTTTGAGTGTATTTATATTTTTTTGTAGTCCTATACCTCGTGACTGTGTGGTGACGGAAACAGAATACATAGTTTCATCACTTAACTCCACCCTGAGAGAGGCGAGCGGACAAAAGGAAATGACAAGGCTGAAAACAAGCTAAAAACGAAACCCACTCTGCATCGAAGCCGATTTAGCTGGTTAATTGGAAACATGGAGGGTTCCATGTGATGGTACCCCGGCGGATCAGTAGTGGGTAATTTATGTAATGAGTAGTAATAGTACCTAGTAGTAGTGTGTCGTTACCACGGAGCGTGGATTTTTTCCCCGCTACCTACAACTATACCGTCACATGCAGTTTATGATCTGGACAGTTTAAAATGGGTTATTTTACTGTTGCCATTACCAATTCATTAATTTATAGCACAATTTAATTGATACACGATATCAGTAAACTAGTACATTATATGCACTATACTTACTATCTTAGCAATTTTACTTTTGTGTCAGACAGAAAAATTTGCTTATCGCTTAGATTAGCCTGTGCAGCTAATTGATCTCGCTTACTTTACTTGCTATCCTGTTTATTCTCCACTCAACATACTAAATCTCGGTAATCTCTAGAGAGTTTTATGGACCTATCTGTCTGTACTATTTAGTTTGTGCCACTGACTAGCACTGGCGAGCTTGCCCGTTTGACGAATGCCGGAAAACGTTCAAGTTTATTGTGCTTTATTGCTATTGGATGGTGGTAAATAGCAGGAGAAGCGTATGTGTGGGGATTTGATTATAAGAGTGAATTCAATATAAATTTATTTTCAGAATTTCGAAACGTGCAATGAAACAATCTATTTTAAATCCCGTCAGGTTCTTGCTTCTGTTTTTAAACAATGGCGGTTTGCATTAATACTTCTGTTGGTGTCTTTAAATGTTTAAACTTGACTATCAGCGCTAGAACCATTTTTTTAATCGGGCTTTTCTTTATACCCAGTATACCACTTATGTGTTTTATTACAATGATGTATTATTTATCATTAAGCTAACGTACTTCCGTCACCTCTATTCAGTTACATTAGCTTATTCTTAATAAAGACGATAAAAATTAATAAATTATCACCATTAACCACTTTTTTTTTCAAAGAAGTAAAATGTCAATCCGATAAATTGAAATTCTCGCATATCGCAGCGGGAAATTTATTAGCAAATTTCGTGGCTTCTCGTATATTTGCATAAAAAGGGCGTAAAATAACTTTTGATTCGTAACTTAGTACAAACAACGTTGTAAATAAAATATATTAATGATATAAATAACATTTTCAAGTGTCATAATTTAAATAACTTCATCTCAGTGTTTTGCAGGATAATGGAAAAGATAAAAATATCAATCTAATTTGCGATCTTCTTTACCTTTACAACTGCATATGAAATAAAATACGGCTGTGATTTAAACTAATTGTTTGAGAACATCAAATAAACTTTAGGTCGGTTGGAATAAAGTCTTAATTAGTCTTATTTATTTATCTTATTCTCATTTGTATGTTTATTGACTAGTTTTGCGAAGAAACATATTCACGCAGACATTGAAAAAATGCGTATGCTTACGATTATATTTGCATACATTTCTTACATGTGATTCAAGATACTAACTAAGCAAAATGCGAATGCTAATGAAGTGTGGTTATCTCCGTTGGAGTTTTTTATTTGGCAGATAAGTCGTAATGTGTTCTAAAGATATGTTCACCTTCAAGATTTGACGTTGCCTGGGTTTGTTCCATGTTCCATAGTTATAATCTTCACTTTTAAATTATCTGAAGGTGTGTATCGATCCTTAATTTATCCAGATCCTTGTCTTTGCTTTTAATATTTATCTTACAATGTTGATATGTCTGGTCGTAAAGTAGGACATAATTGCTGGCCCAATATACTCGTAGCATCTCTTTTTCAATTTCAATGAATGAAAAACTGTTTGTGTGCAATAATATAATACTAACCACATTAAATATTGTATAAATTCGTTTCAACCTCCACATTACTTTTAACTGCAAAAATAGCAGCGCATAATGTTAAAGTAAAAAACCTTACAAACTACAATGACTGCTCTGGTGCAGTGACTAATAGAACAATTGGTTTAAAAGATACTATTTTTCAATAGTGCGTTTTTATTTAGCAAAATGTGTTATCACTACATAGTATAAAACAAAGTCGCTGTCGTCTGTCCGTCCCTATGTATGCTTAAATCTTCAAAACTACGCAACGGATTTTGAAGCGGTTTTTTTTAATAGATAGAGTGATTCAAGAGGAAGGTTTATAAGTCAATATTGCACCCGTGCGAAGCCGGGCGGGTCGCTAGTTAAGTATATATCAGTGAAATTAACTGTTCATCGCAAAGAATGATTATTTAGAGTACTAATAAATAATAACTTATCTTCCACTAAATACACTAGGTATATAATTTGTTGTTGTTTGCTTACTATACAACAACAAATTGCCTTGTTTTTCTAATAAACTTAAGTAAAGGAACCTAAAAATGTGACATATTTTGATACGACTATGTTAATGAGAATTTAAACATGTATACACGAAAAATGGCATAACCTAGTGTAATAGATCTTTGGATTCGTGTATTTGGTAAGACTACTTAATATAGTTCATTTCTAATACTTTCTAATGCATTACACTGGGTAGCCATAGAAACAGATACCATTGTGGTCTCATGAAGGGAAAAGGTCAAACATGTCGTTGCTTTCAGAGTGCAGTTACCACTTTTAATGTAATGAGTTCAATATTTCCATACAATAATACATTGTTATGTCTTGAGCTAATTGAAATGATGTCCAATTTAATGCTGTCAAATGGACCATGAACTTTGGGTACTATGCAAAATTGATAGAGTGGTGGCCTCTGAGAAGTTGGTTTTCCAAATAATTAGTGTACACTTCACCCGTACTTCAGCTGAAATTCTATCATCTATTGCAGTCGATACACGTAGTCAGTAACGTGAAAATGTACAGAAAATAATTACCAGATGTTTTGATATGAGTCGTTGAGGGTAGATAGCAATCTCTCCTATAATACTGGTAGTATAGTGGTACTTGATGAAGCTAACTAACCGCTTCATCTAGTAAAACTCGCGCCGACCTCATTGAAACTGGGATGAAGGCGAAGAAGAATAAGCATAAGTCCACATCCAACATTGTGACTAAATCAAATATGATGTTCATATAGCCATATGGACCAAAATTGCACAACTGAACTTAAAATGAAGCTCATGATATTGTTTACCGTTCTAATCTTCACTGCATTTTATTGTCTAGTCCTGCCAATCCAAGTTCACATAAATCCCGACAGCATCGAAATCAAGATTTCAGTAGATGCAATTTACTAGTTGCAGACTGATATATTATTATCGGCAGCTAATGCAATAGATCCTATCGCGATCCAGTTGCAACACCTAAATCATACAGTTTGAAATGGTTATTGAAAATATGGAGTGTTGTGGAAGCATTACAATTCGTGTGAAACACAAAGAAATCTAGGAATCTTTGTCCGAATGGCGGGCGGGGAGGCTGTACACCGCGAAATATTTCCCAAGATGCATCTGCACGAATGCGCGATCTGCCGATATCGGCTCTCGCGCCAGTTCGAATCGTCTATCGAGTCTATGATCGGCTCCGACGAGAGGTCACGCGCGTTAAACGTAAATCAACATATCTCCCGGCGGGAGATCTAGCTGGGCATGCGCCGCCCAACAAAAACTCAGTTTTATGGCCGTAACACTACACCTGGGAAAAAAGTAAATAAATTGGACGAAATCGAGTGAACGACCGAGCGATCACTTGGTTCCCGGCACCCCGCAACCGACTGTCAAGGAAACGTTTCAAGACGCTGCCTGGTTCCATATTTAAACAATAATTAAGGCACTGATCTTCCATATTAGTTGGTACCAATAAAGGTACGGGAAATAGTTAAACTGAATCTGTATAGAGATTCAAGAACATTTATTTTGGACACCACTTAATCGGTATGGGTTATTCTCTAGATCTTAACGACTACTACAAAATATGTGAATTTACATGTCTTTTAAATATTGTTTCATACTGGCTGTGATAACTAGCAATGTTGCCAGCAACAGTATTACTACCATACACTATAGCAAAACAACATTAAAGTAATATTTTTAACCAACCATAATATACATCCAATATTATGTAGTATATTTGCAACCTAGATGAAATTTTAGTATCGAATCCATTGACTTGTGAAAATATTACTTTCCTACAGCAACTTTTCTTGAGATTTTAATTATCGAGTTCTAGATGCAAAATAATGAGATCGATGTTAATCAACCTCCTAAGTGCCGTATCAAGGTTGGTATTCCAGATAGCGGATTTGCAGGGTGCTTTCTCTGGGACGTCAAGCAAGAGAGGAACCCAATTGAGTAGTTGTTCCGTATCTTTGCGATCAAATCTTATCGGGACATTTAACGCGCCACTTCAAGATCTCACGTCCATCACAATTGACGTATTTAGCGCTATTCTTCATAATTTATCTTCATATATAATGTAGTAATTTAAGAGAACGTGACGGAGAGCTTAGTTAATATTTTTTGCAAAGCATTTATGATTGTCTTATCGGGCCTGTTTAACCATTTCGAGTGTCTCTTTATTTATCTGTGATCCCTGAACAGATAAACAGATTTTCTTTAGTTTTAGACTGGTTTACCATAACACAAGCATTAAGTTGCTTAGCTTGGGACGAGATGGCGTTGTGTGAAATGTCCAAGGATATTTATTATTTATTTTATTGTGTCACCACCCGTTTCAAGCCTAAAAAATACATAAGAGCTAAAGTAAACATCAAGGCAGAAAACCTAGCCTAAAGAGAACGAAATCTTGATACAAAACTGTGCCAACACATCTGGCCAGCGTGTCACAGAAGGCTATATTCCCTCCATATAATTAGAAAAAGGCCCGAATCACCACTATGTAATTGGCCTATTCGGGCATATTTGGGATGTTAATAAGATCCCGAGTACTAGATCCTATTCTAGTTCTATATATGACTGTACTTAATCATTATGCGTATGACGGTTGGCTCTTTTGTCGGTGCCCATTGGCTGTCAATGACATGTCAAAGTAGCTCGTGTTTTGGCTCTGTGGATTTTAAAATTTGAATAACAAATCGCCACAGTCCTCTGGTCCGAATAGCAACATTAAAGTTGCAATTGATTTAAGTTTTAATGTATTACATCTGCGAACGATCTATTAGCTAATTATGTAAATTACACTATTCATGTTAGTAAATTAATTAACAGGCTAATATAAATTTGTGGTGCCACTGATTAGCATACCTAACTTAGTAATGATCGAATAATTTTTTATCACTAAGGTGGCGCTGAAGCTTATGGCCCGCCTCACAGTGAGCAGTTACTGTTATGTTTGTGCTTATGGAAGTTTGCAACAAAAGAGGTTTCACGACGATCCTCTTTTCATTCTTTATTTATAAAAAAGACTTTCATGCAATTGTGTACATGCCAGTGTCTTATTCTAGCAAACATTTTGTATATTCTTCAGGCTTCAAGTGTAGACAATGTGTTATAATAAGCGGCATCTTGCATACGATTTTGTTGATATTTATGCGATGATCTTGCTAAAATTGTACTCGCTGCGTTTTAAATTTGTCACATTCCATTAGCCAATGATAAACATCACGCTGATCCTGCAAAAGGAGATTTTTTGCAGATGACTCACAGCAAATCGGATTCGTACTACTGCACAATGCTTCTCCCTCTGTGTTCTGTTGACTTTGCTTACACACAGGAACATTATATGGCTACGATATTTTGCAAGTAGGCACAGCACTTAAAATTAAATCTAAAAGTAATCTGTCGTTATAATTAGTGACCGAAGAGGACAATTTTAAACTTTTGGCAATTTCTACCTGAGCTTAAGGACGGCTAATCCGAATGCTAAAAGCATCGGAAGATAAGGTACTGGTGCATAATCTCTGCGAGGTGGAGTGATAGTACTAATGAACCCATGTAGCTGTCACAGAAGTGGCCCGGTTTGAACGATGGCACGGCCATTAGTGGGAATCCAAGGCCAGCCGAGGGCGGACAGCTCCCGTAATTATCTAAAACAAACTGAACCGAAAGGCGGATATATCGCTTGTCGCAACACTGCGCTGCACACATATCTTGGTGCCTTCACTGGGTGGATAAAGATAGATGCTGATTAATGACACAGACGCACACTTAGTTACGTAAATTGTAATGGACAACTGATACTAGGCTCTTAAATTAATTATTGTCCCTTTGGTTGGCGGATTTAGAATATACTTGGTTACTACTCTATTACTTCTTGGAGTATTGTAGACGACTAAAGGAAACAACAAAAACTTGATACCAAATTGACTAAAACATACTGAATTTGATCCGTGTGGTGACGGATTCGGAATACATTGTGTCATCGCTCCATTCCATCATGAGGGTATTGTACGAGTCGACAAAAACCTAGCCGCAAGGGAACTTGATACGAAAGCCGTACCAACCTGTTTGGCCAGCGTGGCATAGTTTGCTAATTACCCTGCATGTAGTTGGAGGAGGCCCGACTCAGCCGCGGTAAATGTAAGGGCCGAGAAGTACAACTAGTATACTAAATTTAATAACATCATAATCTTGAGCCAGGCCACTGTTAAGTCAGTCTGTAGGATAAGAAAATATGTATTCTTTGTGGCTAAATATTCAGTTATACAGTTTCACTGCTATAGTGTTTTATAAATATTAATTTATTCAATTAAATTACTGAAAATAATTGAAACGAACGCATCGTTCGGGCGCTTGCACAATCAATTAACACTTTGATCCTTAAAAAATCAAAAACTAAAAAAAAAACTAAACTTCAATGCAAATATTGATCTTATTTAACATGACTATTAACAGTATATCGACAATCGTTTTGGACGCGAGGCTTATACCTTGATACCGAACAATAAAAATATCTTTCAATAAAATTAACACCACAGATGCGGGAAAGAAATGATACGGGTGTCCTGTTTCAGTCAGGTGAGAATCAAGTAGGAGTTTTACGAGTTAATAAAGTTGAAAATACCTGTTGCTGGCACTATTTAAGCTCTTCACTTGGATATAGATCCGATAAGAATTTTCATTTCATTATACGAAACATGTTTGACAAAATGTTGTGAGCATCAAACTTATTACATATTTTTAAAAGATATATAATTTTCGGGATTCGGTCTACGATTGGGGAGCATTCTCCACGACCCTGAAAATATATAGATATTATTTTAGCTGCATCTGCGTCATGCTTTCCTTTAAAAAGAAATCGGTCATATGCTTTTATATTCTCGAAAAATGGCATTGAACACCCATGTAATTTATCTAAAAGCTGCAGGTCATTCGAATCAGTTTCAAAATATTTATTTAATTGTTTTGCAGATTCTTCAGTATTCCATAGAGTTTATGGAAATGTTGATAGTCCGAACTCATGCTGTAAATAGTTTTTTTCTTTTATTATAATACTAGCTATAGGTACCCTGCGCGTGTTGTCACAAATAATTTTAAAGGAAAGACATTACAACTTTTTTTTAATTCTTTGTTTAGACGCATTTTTAATTCTTTGTTTGGTCTCATGCACAAAACTTTGCTAAAGATGATCACATGATCATTTCCATAGTTTACGATTGTTTAAAGGACATACAAACAAATATTCATTTTGATATATAAGATTTACATCATATGCGATGAAATAATCGATCTACAGGCTAAGTGACATCTAACACTGCTAGATGTTGTATTAATAATTGACCTTCTCCGTGCTTCGGAGAGCCCGTAAAGCCATCGGTCCTGACTGCCGTTCAACAAACTATGGCAGTCATTACACGTAGTAAGTAGCGTGAAACCGACAGCTGGTCTAACCTTCTAATTACCGGTAGTCCCTCTGTGTTAATACTGGAAAGTAGTCAGGTTAGATCGGTGCACACGCCAATGACATTGGGAAAAAGGTCGCATTTTTATGCCCTGCCAGAAATAGGGTAATTAGCCTACTGTGCCACGCTGGCCAGACGGGTTGGCACAGGATTTCGTTTCAAGGTTTCCTTCTCTTGCGGCTAGGTCTTCGGCCTTTTCGGCCCGAGGTTCTCTTACGACAATCTCGGGATGCAATTGTGTGTAACATATGCGGTATAACAAAATTGCAAAATATATACATACCTATTAAGACGCATTGATTTGTAAATGTATGTCTAAAGTCTAAGTTCGTTGTATCTGAGGATGTAAAAACCAAATTAGCTACACCGAGTGTGCCACATTCAAAGCCAGACAGTTCGTTGAATAGAAGAATTGACAATTCAAAACTATTGTTTCTGCCTGCCTGTTTCAATCATACAATGTAAATATTTTATGGTACACGCATCGCTGCAAATGGTTGGTAACAAGTTTTACCGCGGTCTTGATGCATCGCGATAAGTCCGATCTGAAGGCTCGTTGGAAACACCGCTACATTGATAGATTGGTATTTAGAAAGGGCCACAGGTAGTAATTGCGTGGTAAATTAACTTGTTTGTTAATTGAAGTTTATGTGGTTGAATGTAATATAACTCGATTTGCCTTGTTATACGGTTTTTATATAAACTGCCGCGAAAATGTTCCAACCACTGTGATTCTATTTACAATTTTGAGCGCAATTTATTGATGTACTTTTATTTTGTTCAGATTACCATTGTAAATAATAAAGATCCTCGTTGGTCTAGTGGTTAGATGTGCCGGATTTTGGATCAACGGGTCCCGGGTTCGATTCCGGGGTCGGGCAAGTGTCTTTGTCTAAACCAGAGGCACTGGCTCGGAGTCTGGGTGTCATTTCTATCTACAATATGTATGTATTTACAAAAAAAAAATGTATATATGTAGTTTATCATCCATCTCGTTACCATAACACAAGCATTAAGTTGCTTAGCTTGGGACGAGATGGCGTTGTGTGAAATGTCCAAGGATATTTATTTTATTATTATTTATAGATGAATTGAGATCGTACTAGGGCTAACATTTCTAGCCTCAAATCAAAAGTTACCATATTCTTTATTATGTAAAACCAATCTATTATTAAATTTGGTATGAAATCAGTTCTGTTGTCTGTCAATTTTAAATTGTTCAACCGATTTGGATAAAGGTACAAAGTACATTACTACTACTACTAATACTCAGCCTATACTAATAAGCCTTCTGTGCCAGGCTGGCCAGGTAATCATACAATAGATCATTCCAACATCATCGGTCCATTTCTAAGAAAAATATTTTATTACATTCCTTTTTTATTTCAAATGCCGTACATATTCACATAAGTCAATACTGGGTTCCTTTTTAATTGAAAAATATTTATTTTTTATTCGTATCTTACCTTTTAAATGTAACGCAAACCAACAAATTTGTTCGCTAACTAGGTTACTTCCGTCTAATGAATTTTATTTAAAAAAAACTATATTATACACTAATGACATTAATCCTTGGTACAAAAAGTACATTCGATTTAAGTATATTCGGTTGTTTGAGCTTAATGGAATTCAACAATCAACAAATAGCAGTCAGTCAAGTGTCTACTTAATTTGGATTGTCAAATTATTATCATTGGCAACTGTCACAGCAAGGGGACATTTTGCAATATTGATATGTCATTGTGATACCATGATGTTAACCGTAGCAGGCAATGTTATAAACCACAGTTAATAAAACCACAGCATTGTTTTAGATGCCATGATGTTAAGTATTTTGTATGTTTATTCAAACCGCAATTCATATATGGAAGACCGATTAATTTGTCAGTAGTAAGTAGTAATATCTCATCAAGATTACTATCTGTTACATACATTTACCTATTATTTTATAGTGTTTTGCACAAAATGCATTTAATTTCCCACTTTAATTCTAAAGTCATTCAGGATCACGCTATTCCAAAAATAGTAATTTTTGCAAGTGTGTCATAATTCCTCGCCCACCTTTCTGTGGTTAGCTGGTGCTAGATGAGTGCCTTCAGGATCCTTTGGGGTCCAACGGATCGGTCACCAGGGATGGGCCGGAGGAAGAGGGCACACAGTGACTTGAGGGGTTTTGGCTCTAGGGGCTACTCTTTCCTCAGAGTCAGTCAGTCCTCAGTCGAGTGACGTTGGCTTAATGGGTGGGTCGGGGAGCAGATACCATATTTTCGCGCCCGCTTGAGTACCAGGCGGGCGTTTGGCAGTCGGTCCTCCATGAAGATTTTCAACGTTAAAAAGATGTGTCATAACTAACCAGAATTTTGATCGGGTTATCTTGATAGATGACCAAATGACTATAACTGGAAAGTGTCCAGTTACACATACTTGCCGCAACGAAGTGTTACAGTTTCAAAATGTTGCAAATAACTCTCGTTCAGATAACATCTGAAATGCGTTAGTCAGCATTTGTATACGTCAGAGGCTTACGGTTCAAACTTAAGTTCACTCCACAATTTGCCAATATTTTATGCGCAAAATGAAAGTGGCGAACATTTTTAAACTAATTAAAAATACTTTAGTGACGCTTTCTCACGCTTGTCACAAGTGTGAAAATTGGAGCAAGTCTTGCCTCTCAGGCCAGCCGGAGGGACCACGTAATTAAGTATGACGCGTGCGACCCACTTGCCAGCTTATGGATCAGATACTTTTAGCTAATCGCTAATAATTAGTCGATAACAATCGATTCTTTTGACGTTAGACAACTAACAAGCGATGGAAGAATGTATAATTATTTTTTAAACTTTCTACGTTCCAAATTTGAATATTCAACAAAGTTTGTTCTAGAGACGCCTTTCCCAAACTGGATGCTGGCTGAAATGAGTTAAGTACACGAGTTGTCAAAATTAAAAATAAACAACCCTTTGTACATGTTCTTTCTCCAAGGAAAATTAAGTTAAAATAAGACTATAAAATATATTTTTTAATGAAGAGCTTTTCTTCTACAGTATACTAGCGTGTTGTTTGTTGTCTGTATGTACAAGTTAAAAGTAATAAAAGTAATCATCATCATCATCATCATCATCATCATAGTATAAAAGTTTACTGGGATGATATTACATAATTAAATATTAAAATAATTATCGTCTTCAACGTTGCTATTATTCTACGCAGAACCTAACTTAACTATTTTGACAGTGATATCTAAATAAACTAATATTAGTATTAGGCTAGGGAACGATAATAATGAATTCCGAAGATATTACCCGTCTCATTTATCAGTTTATCAGGCATTCACTTACCGAATTAAAAATTCATTAAATGCCTTGACACCGTAGTTACTTTAAAATGAGCCAGTGAAATTTTATTTTTGAACACATCAGTGCGAATCAAATTTAGTTTACTTTCACATCCTTCCATCAAACAAATAATAAAGCAAAAGCCTTGACATTTTGCATGATTACGACAATTAGTCGACCGGAACTGTTAACTTTTAATGAGCGAAGCTCTCATATTCAATCACACACATCATTTAAACGTTCTAACTTAATGACCCGTTCTTTCAATTTATGTATTTACACCCACGCCTTTGAGTTCTCAAGTGATTAAGTACCGAATTTGCTACATTAAGTTTTTTTGTAAACTTAATAATAGACTTCAAGAGAATAAGATACAAAAGTATTGATTAGAACTGTCATGGAAAACTTTTAAAACAATGCCGAATTGTTGCTCTCGGTGTAGTAACTGAGAAAAGAAGTTACGGTACGAATCTAAACTGATATGGGTAACCGCTCATCTTGTAACAGAAAATATGATAAAAAGAGTGTCCATGGAGTTTTTTGCCTGTTCTTCTCCATAGGATCTACTTTTTGGAACATGCAACTAGATTCCTAACTTCACTTTTGACTTTTCAAAAACACCAGTAAATAGGTTCAATTGAAATAAATGATTTGAGTTGAGTTTGAGTTTAATGGCATTATTGGTAAACACAATGGTTGGCAAACTCTCAGTTTTCATGCTACTGACTTCGTGTTCGACTGCCAATAAATGGCGGCTGGGTCTGCGGCTTTACATGCCTTCTTATATATTGTATGTGTGGTGACGGATTTAGAATACATAGTGTCACCACCCCATTAAGGGTGTCGTAAGAGCCGATTAAAGGAAACTCCGATAACCCAGCCGCGAGAGAAAGAAATTTTGATTCTGGCAACCCGTCTGGCCAGCATGGCACAGTAGGCTAATTACTCTCTACTGAATGAGAGGAGGCCCGACTCGACAGTGCAGTCTTTTATAGGCTGAGTAGTAGTAGTTATATATTGGAAGCTTTTATATTGCGTTCGAAATAAAATGTTTTATCTTATATCTTTAAATGAGCAATTCTTGTATATATATAATTGGAATCTCGGAATCGGCACCAACGATTTTCTTGAAATTTAATTATTTATTTATTTATTTATTTATTTACGTACACACATAGAACAAATCAAGTAACAATTTTAGGAAAATTATGTACAAAGGTACTACTTATTTCTAAAGAAATCTCTTCCAGTAGACCCGCAAAAGGAGATGGTGAAGAAGTATAATAGGCTTAGGGTGTGTAAATAACAATACTGATAGATTAATGAATAATAAGACGAACAAATTTTAATATTACAAATGTGTAAAATAAATACAATGCAGATATTAATATGATAGAATAGATACATAAATTAATCCGCAATATAAATACATACTTACTACACATATATATAAATATATATATATATATAACATAAATACAACAACTATGTCTAGCAACAGGATAGATAATAAATTTAGTATATAGGGGGTAGGGGGTTTCGGGGGCGATAAAGCGATATAGCTAGGAATAATTTTTAGAAAATGTCATTTTATTCGGGTTTCGGGGGCGATAAATCGATCTAGCTAGGAATCCTGACATCTATTGGCGAATAATAATACTACTTTTTTTGTGAGCACAACAGCAGATGGCGTTGTTAAGTAACATGAAGTCAATGAGTGTTTGCTTTGAGGTTAGACTTAATTCCTGACATATATTGGCGAATAATAATACTACTTATTTGTGAGCACAACAGCAGATGGCGTTGTTAAGTATTACGAAGTCAATGAGTGTTTGCGTAATTCTTACTTAAATATAATTTCCAAAAAACACAATTTATATTAAAAAAAAATTACCGAGCAAAGCTCGTTCATCCAGATATTAAAAATTAATCGATGTTCGTTAGTTTCACAACAACTGTGGGACATTATATTGGCGGAACAAGTAGTAAAGGTTAGATAGTTCTCAATATAAATACGGAATAAGGTTTTGTTTTATATACTTAGCCACTTTTGGTTTAAGCTATCTTTGTATCAGGCGAACAATTTCCTGTTGAAAGTTAGTTGAAAAACGGTATGTAACAAAAGTACGGGAGGGCCGTTCGTTAGCCTGGATTTCGAGCAACGGGAAACGAACCCAGAACCTCGGTCATCGTGGCTAACGCCTGACAACGATCTTATTCCTATTGTGTGGATAGTTAGATAGTTGAGGTTCGATTACTTTGTCGTGCACAAATATAACGAGTATTCCAAAAAATACGCCAATCTATAATAATAGATAATATTATAGAGAAAAAAATCTTCTTTTGTGTATGTGTGGGTATGTTATGTATGTGTAACCATTAAACTCAAAAACGACGAGACCGCTTAGAACAATGTTTTTTCTATAAAAATCATTTACAGAATATGCTTAAATGTTCCAGAATATTCCAATGCATTCAAAAGTGTATACGTAGTGATTTTAGGATCTAATCAGTTCGGTATGGATAGTATGGAAAATCAAAATCATAATCATATATAATCGTGAAACATGTGTTTACACACAGATTATGTGGAAAACTGGAAAACTGGAAACTTCACAAATCAAATAATAAATATGATCTAAATTTATAAGCTTTTAAAAGTTATATCGTTCTTACATCTCAAAAGAAAGCATTTAATATTACCATTTTAGACTATTACTATGTAATACGGATCTAATAAGGCCGAGTTCGTATTATCAAATTATGCCTCATTACGTTTGCATAGTCATTAACATGTCACAACGATATCGCTCTGTTATGAATAGTAATGATATAATAATAATGATGGTAAAAACTTCGTAGGCGTACAAATAATCTTAAGTCGGATAAAAGAAAGGATAATAGACTAATACATTTACGTATTAATGTCCGGTCCGTATGGTGACGGGTTTAGAATACATAGGGTTAAATTTTAAATATGACGACATAATAGAGTATTGTGACGAAACCTACGTAAATAAAGTTCCATTTGAGTTTGCGTGTTACCACCTCATACATTTCTGAGTGTGTCGTAAGAGTCAACAAATTAAGTGACAAAGCCGCAAGAGAAGGAAAACTTGATATAAAACTCTTTTTTTTTTTTTTTTTTTACCTCGTTGTTCCTCATGGATACCCGGCCGTTGGGAACTGGCCGGGGTATGTGGGACTCCGGGGCGCGTAGAGATGGTGAATTGCGCCCCGACCTACCCACTAAAACCGACGGCGATCCTCAACTGCCCAAACCAGGGCCACGGGATTGTGCCAACCCGCCTGGCCGGCGTGGCACAGGTCCTTCAATTAATTTGAGAGAAATATAGTGTGCCGCTCTGGCAGGCGGGTAGGTACAGTTTCGTTTCAATTTTTTTCCGAGCAGCTGCTTTTCTTTTTGCCGTCTCGTTCGACACCATCACGATGGAAAAAGGTTGTGATACTGTGAATTCTAAATGTAACCAAGAACATTGCTAAATATAAGAGTACTGAATGTATACATACAATGCCATAAAGGTTATAAAATAGGTATACGATTTAAATTTCACACATTTATAAATGGAATATTCGCTGTACTCTAATGTGAAATCATAAAGCATTAACCTCACTCGTCATATTTTACATTTTTCCATCATAATAGTGTGATGTTCTTTGCAACATTTTATTAGCAGACGTACGGCACTGAATTTTGTTTAGACAGTCTCTAATGGATGGTCAAAGCATCGTGGCGAAATAAAAAACTTATCATCCGACAATAGATTCCCATTAGCGTAATGAATGGAACACAGTAAATGTGATAGGCAGTATGCCAACTTCACGCTGTAAAGATGCACCGTACTATAATATACCTACGCGGAATACTTGGATTTTTAGTAGGAAAGGCTTACTTACCATGGAGTTTACTTCGCTTTATGGGTGGCTAGTCTTTGGAGTCAAAACACTTATCTGTTTCTGAAATAAATTATTAATTCCTTTATTATTAACGCGTTTGAATATTATGTGTGTTTATTAATTATTTAGCAGTGGTCACGTTCCGAACTGGTAGTAAATGGTCGAATATTGTATTGTATAAATGTTATCAATAATATGTTGACAATTTGTAAGTGTTCATCGTGACCTAAGCAAGATAAATGATTTGAATTTAAACTTAAAAAATATAATTCAATGGTAATTTTATGTTTCATTTGCAACGTACAATTCGTGTTATTAATTTGTGTTTCAAACCGCAACGTTAAGCTTAGGCTAGTTGAGGTACTGTTTTTTTGTTATACTGTTAAAAAAACTACCTGCCTACTATTATTCACAAGTATCAATTGGTTATCGGCATTTGTCACTACTTGATGGATTGGCTTTACGTGGCAATTATTATTAGGCTTACGTAATTTCAGTAACCCTTCAAATGCTAGATGGAGGAAATTTTGGCACAATAAAATAAATAATATGTAGACATGTATTATTCTAAAAGTGATAAAAGAAAATGTTTACATATCGTTTTATCGTAATGTCATTGAAATAGATTGAATGGAAATTTCCTTAAAATCTATTCCATATTTATTTGAAAATTTATGCTATGCTGGCATTTATTCATATTGAGATTGTCGTAAGAGGCGACTTAAGGAACGCAAGAGAAGGAAAACTAGATACAAATCATATGCCACCCGAAACGACGTCTCTTCACTTGGCCATTCTTGTTTGCTACGAAAAACGAAGTGAAGTGCCACAGTGACTTTATTATTATAATACTCGCGCACTTCTCTATTCGTATTCGCGGATCTGTCATATTTGACATAAACGTGCTATGCGTGGGTGTAATTTGTCAAAAAAGTCATACAAATATTTGGCGCACATATATACCACATACCAATTGGGAACACCAATGGAAACACAATGTGAAGTGCCACCATTAGATACTTGATATTTCACACTGTATAAACATTAGTATGTAAACCAAACAAAAGCTCATCAGATAGAAAGAGGTTATTACGTAGAATTTGTAACCGGACTCTAGTTACAACATATTTATTTAGGATACTTTTTGACCACTTGTTGTAACCATAAAACAACTGTAACCATTTCCGGCTTTAAAAACAAACAAACTACCTGTCAAATAGATTAATGATTGGTATTATAGTGCGTTCACATTTATTGTAGCTCTGACATTTATCTTTCATTTTCTGTTGCATATTCGTTAGGTTTTGGTGTACGTCGATTCTAGAGTTACCCGTATATAACATTTTACCTAATTGAATGGACGCTATAATTATATGTAATAGTAAAACTATTTAATAGTAAATATAAATTATGGCTATTAATACAAATATTTAATACAGTAAATTAATCGAAAGGATTACTTAAGATTACATGAATTTTAAACAATTTACATCGTACACCTCATTAATGTAACTGTGCCAAGTTTTATACTTGACTTCCGAAAGTATACATACACTGCTTCATTTGTAAGGACATGGTACAGTGTACATTTTAAGCAAACTATATATGCGTTCAGAAAAAACATCATTAACTAATGTTTTAGAATACGTTCCCTGGTCATCTTTGGGGCGGAAGTCTAGGAATTTTCTATCTACAAACTTTCTATACTATATTCCCTATACCTGGCACAATTATAGAGACAGTGACAAATATGGGGCCATAAAAGCTAAATATGGCAAGAAAACCCTCAAGGCATCTTAAATGCTGTGAACGCACTATAGAAAGTGTTTTGCATTCCAATGGACTAAAGTTAGAATGTCATCGTTAATAATTACTGTTTCTTTGTTAAGTATGTGTAGCAATACATGCGTTGTGAAAACAATTGAACGTGCTACTTGAGATCTCATTTGGGTTATGTTTGTACAAGAACAATTTTGATCTGTTGACCTTTTGAATTGCGCGTTATCGGTAAGATAGATACATGCAAGATTTGTATAAGGTTAATGGGCTTTTGGTTGTGATGAAAAATACTTTATTTGGTGTTGAACTCTGAGTATTGGAAATATGTATGACATTATACTCAACTAAAACCGAAGGGATAACTTTCAAACGGCTGCGCAAATTGAACAATTATAACATTTATATAACAATTATATCTCACAGATAGCTAAATAGTATGTGTGGTGACAAATTTAGTGTCACCACCCCATTCCACGCTAAGGGTGCCATAAAAAATGTCAAGGCCGATAACCTAGCCGCAAGAGAATGAAAACTACGATACCGAATACGAAACCCGTCTGGCCAGTGTGGCGCAGTAGGCTGCTAATCACCCTCTATAGAAATGGAGGAGGCCCGTTTAAACAGTAGGTCATTTGGGCTGAATAGTAGTAATAGATAGCTAAACGACGAAGTACTATTTGTACAGAATTTACTATGCATAAAGCCTCTCGTTTTCAGTTATATTGTCAGTATGAATTAAGGTAGCGTTTCATATTCTTTCACCTGTTCCATTGTTATGCATACTTATTCAAACTTCATGAAATGATTTCTTTCATTTTATTTTTCCTCCTTTAACAATTAGCGTTTGACAACGGTGCTTAAACTACTCTACTCGCGGTCCATTTGCGGTCCTTCTTATGATAATGTGTTAATTAGAAGCACCCACATACCGAAGACTAATTTACTGGGCTATAACTGTGTACTTAACACGTCCACTCCGCAAACCAACCAGTTATTGTAATGTGAGATAGGAGTATTTAAAAATTATTAAACGTTCGATAGTCTTGTCTGGTTCTTTAAACGATGGCAGTGTAGTAATGAAATGCTAACAAGTACATTTGAATTTTATGCATTGTTAGTAGAAGATAACTAGGAGTAATATTAGGTATTATTGTTGAATAATATTTAAATAAAATGTTATTACATAACCTTTTCTGGAACCGGTATGCGCCGTTACACTAAATATGTTAATTATCGTACCGTGTCGTAACTGGTAAAATATATAGATCCCACCAATGCATACCACCTTAAGGGTTAGAGAAAACAAGCCAGAAGAAACAAAAACTGTATGTGGTACCAGCAACTAAACCTTAGCAAAGTTGACTACCCGCATAGTAAGTTTCTACTCAGTGTGATATAACGATGTAACGCTGCTGATTCGGGCCTCCTCTAATATCGGGGGGGGGGGGGGGGCTTAGCCCAATGGGCCATGCTGGCTAGATGGGTTTCCATAGAGTTAGGTACACAAGTTGAAATCATCTTGACTCACCATCGATTCAAGATGGCCATAATTTTAGGGCTATTAATCTTTTTAAAGAATACATTTTTATCCGTATGTATCTTATTACTAATATAATTTAATACTTGTTAGAGAATTACCGCACAGAGTTTATTACGTTTAAAGGTAATATCAGTAAATATTGTGGATTGTAACCCGACACGGCAATCTACTGTCTCATGCCGCGGTCCGTGGGCCAGGACCGCCCATTGCGATCACAAGTGACACTAAAAGTGTGGCACAAAAAACTATTTAATTGTTGACTTGGTCCATTCTAAATCTGTCCGTATTTCTGTTATTAATTTGGCAAGCAGGTCTATGTCTAGCTGTAGACTAGAGTGAGCTGATCATGATTTATGGAACTTTGAAAAATCGGTGTCTTCCCTAAAATAAGATTGAGAATAGTGATTGGTGCCAAATACATCATACTTGCGTATGTAAGCTGTTTCAGATTTTATTAATTGAACTAGTGTGATAGATACACCTTGAAAAAACCTTTCCGTAGTCCTTCGTTCCTTGTCCTTCAAATTTCCACAACAATTCAGAAACGTGTTGCTAGTTTAAAAAAAGAGCAAATACTAAATCGAAATTTTATCTAAATCTACGACCCATGTTTGTTAATAACACTTAGATGCAAATTAACGAGGTGACTTATATCTCCACAAAGATCACCGCATGGGGATGTTGCTTGATTAACATAAAACTAACCAGAAGCGTCACAGTAAGATGCTCGATAAACGCACAAACAATACCACATTAGTAAAAGCTCAGAAACAATTTAAATTATGAACGCAAAACCCTTGTAATTCTTATACAAATAGTTATTTGTTCACGAGAGTTTAAATAGTTGCCAAAGCAAACTGACCCTTACTCAACGCTACTGATATAAGAGAGTTAAGTTTATTGCGAGGCAAGCCTAATAAAATTGATCGTACACAAGTAAGTCGCTCGGTCGCTTGGTACCAACAAATCCGTAAAGCGAGGTCTAGCTAAACTAAACACGAGTAAAGCAACAATAGTTTTACCAGACATGGGAAGAGTCGTGACCGACTGCGCCTGGGTCAGGCAGGATGCTGCGGGCGTAAATAATGCCGATGTCCGATCTTAATTATCGCGCCATCGTTAGAGATGACCGACGGGCAGACCGAAATCGGCGAGCTGTTGCGACATTGCTGCGCTGTCGGACGAAATGCCCCGTCATTATCAAACGGTTAATCGCCCACCGATAAATCGCTAGAACCTGAGCTGGCATAACTCCAAACTCCATATCTAAAGCTAGCGATAACCGAGTGAGACATTTCTCGTTATGCCATCGTATAGTTTACCATCATACATATATAATAATAGAAAATTCCTGCATATATTGAACAGAGGCATGCATCTGTCAAATATTTGAATTTATGTAAAAGAAATGGTAAAGTTTAATGAAAATTTTGTAAAAAAAATGATAGGTTGTAACGGCTCTATATGTTCAGGTATAAACTGTAATTCCCATCAAAAGACAAAATTTATATTTGATAAAATGTGCATGCTCCAATACTCCTTTTGGGTTGATGATAATATAGCGGTGGGGTTTAACCAAGTAATTCTAGATGGCTATTTTTATACATCAACTAACTGTCCCGGAAAACGTTGTTTTGACAAATAATAGGGGTTGATCGTAGAGGGGTGAAAATTTGGGGTTATATGATACAGAATACAAAAAAAAACTGAAAATTTAATTTACCCTTATCATTTAGGGGGATGAAAAATAAATGTTGTCCGATTCGCAAACCTAACCGAATTTCACGAAAATCAGGCGAGCCATTTCGGAGCAGTTCACTAAATAACATCGTGACGCGAGAATTTTATATATTAGTAGATATAACCCATTAAACACACTAGTATGGTGTTTGGTATTATCAAAGGTACCATCAGAACCACCTGCGAGACGACGGCCAGTGTTATTGTACGGTTTTGGCATCGGACTTTATAATTCTTTTGTTGCTATTGCTATTATTTTCATCGCGATGACTCGTCATGTTTAATACATTCGTAGATTACAGATAATATCGGATTGATTTGAAAAGGATTTATTATAAAACAAAGGAATGTGTTGATACGAGCTTGAAAAACTTTAGATCGTGATTTTGTGGTTAAACGTTTACGTATAATTAATCATTGCTTTCATTATTCTTTTCATGAATGAGTGAATGACCTACTGCGTTGTCGGGCGTCTTTTAAGTTATTGAAGCCACACTAACCAGACGATTTCCTTCGTTTTTCACAATTGTTTGCTGGTTTAATTCCATAACCAATCTTATTACGTTACCCCGAAATCTAAATGCTTTGGTGATGCTATATTTTCTAAATCTATCACAACCAGAAATTAATTGCAAAATCGAAATCTTAACTCAGTCTCATTAAAATTAACCGATAACGGTTAATGATAAAAATTACCCACTCCTTGGGTTACAGTTTGTTAACCGCTAAGGTCTTTGTGTTAGCCGCATTTGCGCGCGGCGATCTCGATCCGCGACAGGGACTTTGAAAAATTCAGCGCTCGTGATTTTCGTTCGTGGAGCTCATTTATCTGCTCGAGCTGAGTAATATTGTTTATCGCTGTCCTGTTAGGTTTGGTTATAACTTTCGCTCATTCATAGAAGCAATCTTGTAAATGTTACGAACTTATTTTTACGAATTCATAGTTTTCATTCACGAAACTATTCTGATTTTATTTATTTTATACCGTACGTATTTTCTACCTTGTGATTTTCTTTAGTCGGGTCTTACGACACCCTCCGAAACGAATGGGGTTCACCAACAATAACACACTATGTATTCTTAATCCTAGCTAATGATTTAAATGGAGGATTTCCAACGATAATGTTAAAAATACACAAAATTTGTGGTGTCGCCAATATTATATTTTAATTGAATATCCGTGTTTCTGTTTTCGAAAACAATTAGTGTCTCATATTTCTTATAACTTATTGATTTCTATTTGGTATTATGATAATAAATATTGGCTTTGTGAATTCCGCTTAACATACATAAACATGTGTCTATAATTAAAAGCTACATTTACATAATATCAATATGATATAAAATTCCTACTCTTTACGAATACTAAATACTCAAAATATAGGAATTAAAACAACAAATTAATGACCGAAAGTAAAACAAAACATTTGACCAACATCAACGCATGCAATGAAATTTTTTCCAGAAAAATGTTTGATACGGGCATAGTTATTATGAAATTATACTATCGATCAGACAATAATATGGGGATAGTGCCCTCGGGTAGCGAATTTAGGAGGAATTGAGGGTGCTGGCGTGCTTTCCCGCGAGCTGTGTGATCCCGCATGCATAATGATGGATGTTACTCTGCCGGATCATATAGCACGCTGGAAACGATTTAGCACAATCATATTGATTTCAAAACCGTAGGATGGCATTTTAAATAAGCATGCTTTGTTAAAGAACGTTTGCGATTTTAAATTCGAATACGGAATGTCGGTTCTTAAAACTGGTTAATCTGTCTTTCTATAATGTAATTTACATGATTGAATATGTTCACCGTTGGACAAATGGATGTTTTCCAGGAACTACGATGATTGAAAAAAATCTTTTACGCGGATTTTTTTTATTATATAACACGCTTATTGATTTGTATTAATCATACTCGTATTTTTATTGAGTGTTGTCTCCAATTTCATTAGTAATCAATGGTGTTGAGGTCCTATATTTGATCAACATCTGAAAAAGTGGTGATTGTACGAAGGAATTGTACAAAAATCTATTACTACACCATTTTATTCTGAGGGTGTCGGACGAGCTGACAAAAAGAAATGACAAGGCATGAAAAGCTGGCCACAAGAGAAGGAAATCTTGAAACTAAACCGATCAGCAGCGTGACATTGGGGCATAATTACCCTCCATCTAGTATGAGAGGAACCCGACTCAGCAGTGGGTCATAAAATTACGCATAATGTATTAAAAAAAATGACCAAAACGCGTTCGTATTAAAATATCCTACTTATATTTTTAATTATGTATTAATGTGTTTTGACTTTATGGGGTGAGCAGTAGTAATAGTATTACTAAACCGTAATTGTCATATCGTTCCGTGAAATCAGTGACGTGGGACATCATTTTCGGTGAACATGGTCCCGATCGATTTGCCCGGAGCCATGCAAATTACGTCGCCAGTTATCTGTGCACTTTATCCGGGGTACTTTTGTGCATATTTTACATATATTTGTGGGGATGAGATAGCAAGTGTGGGCGGACCTTGCCCGCATGCTAATGCGCCAGTAATCGGTGGCCGGCACGCAGACGCGGACTTAGGTTCTTCACTATTTACATTGTTTAACAGAAGTGTCTATTTTTTGGTCACTAATTTTGGTATCTCCTCACCGTCTTCTCTGATTTTGTTTCATTTTATCTATTTACTAGCTGCGCCCCGCGGTTTTGCCCGCGTGGTGATGGAATATTTTTTTTCGTCAGATTATTTTTTTACGTACTTGACACTTATTGTTATATTTTGAACAATTCACACAATATCTTTATAAATTGTCTATGTGTTATTCTGATGTATAAGCTATATTATTGTAAAGATCTATTATTATCCATTCAGTGGTTTTTACGTGAAAGATCCATACTTCTTACAAACTTTCACGTTTATAATATTAGTAGGATTGCTTTTTTTGTATCTACAAAATCGCATTTAAGTAAAATTACGATGAGGACATGCGTATTTTACAAAGTTTTTCTAGAATATCAATGGGATATTTTCAACGATTATAATCTGGAACATTTTCATGAAATATTTCTTTGAATTATTTTAATAGCGTCATTAAACTCGTTCCATAGGATTATATTTAGCTAGTATTAGCTAGCAAAATATATTTCGCAGTAGTATACCTGTTAAATAAATATCACTTGGAATCTGATATCATCGATATTAAAGTCTGCTAACTCTCTAAAAGCAACCAATCATTTGTTCAGTACATAATAGTAAAATAAATAGCAATGGAGATGAGTATCGTGTCTCTCGGCGACTAATCTATGACAGCAGAAGATAATTGTGATATTGCTAAGCATTTGCACACAGAGAGAATTCTAACACTAATGTTCTCACGTTACTTCTTGTGTATAATTATTCATACGGTCTAATAGACAAAACAAGTACCTATATTATCCTAACGTATGCGGGTTTTATTTACCAACAAATTGAATTATTATTCTTCATAAACATCTATGGGAGAAAATTATTACCTCATTAATTAGATTTATGATTTTGGAACAATATTGAAAAGTATTCGAAGTTAATAATACCTTTGATGCTTGAAAAAGAATTTCTCTGTGTACTGTTGTGTTGCGACTGTAGTCCTGGGGGTATAGCGGCCGCGATGCAGTCACGATGCACTCTAAACATAGAGCGCAGCCCTAAACGATGCCACCATATCCGCTGAGCTTCTCTCATAAGTTTGTGGTGCCAGCCTCACGGCAACGTTGTGGTTTTTATCGTAGTATTATGCTTTACAAGGTCTAGGCAACTTAGCAGATAAATTGTACATCCGTTTTAAAAAAGAGTCTATTGTAGGAAGTAATGCCAATGTCTTTAAAAAATCATTGTGAAAAGTAATCATCCTGTATGTAATATTTCCATACAATAACATTAAACAATTAGTGCAATACACCTATGTTAAGTTTGTTCACTACCAATATCACTATCACTACATAGTTTATAACAAAGTCGCTGTCCTGTCCGTCCCTATGTATGATTAAATCTTTAAAACTACGTAACGGATTTTGAAGCGGTTTGTTTTAATAGATAGAGTGATTCAAGAGGAAGGTTTATGTATATAATAAATGCATTATATTGTATTGAATCACTGATAAATTCAGAGGTCCATCATTGCACCCGTGCGAAGCCGGGGCGGGTCGCTAGTAATACACAAAAAATACTTAAGATAATATTGACACAGGAATATTGGATTATGTTTTTCAACAGGTCATTTCGTATAACATGTGTTATTTATTACTGACCTATTAAATTTAAGTTAGTTCACGACTCGAAAATTGCATGATAGGTTTAGTTAAAAAATATATTCTAGTATAAAATTTCGTAGAAATACGTAATAGTGATAAATAGTAAGAAAAAATATTATTATATTTTGTTTGATGTTTTAAGGTTATTGTTAGTAGTACCTAGTAGTAGTCATAAATCTCTTTATTAGATTTATATTTAATCACATTAAGTGTTTTTTTACACTGGGCCGTTTCGGGTAATTTTTTACGAATACTTTTCGCGATTGTCTTAAGCTACGTTTTATTTTACTTAAAGGCCTAATAAATTTAACGTTACATAAATAGCCTCAAGGGCTTCCAACATTACTCTTTCTTTGAAATATAGCTAAAATTATGCAAAATACAATGAAAATTACCAAGGTTTAAGTATTTGAAATTAAATTATCACAATTTAATTTAATTATCTGTTATTTATTATTGTTTGTTTGAGTTATTTGCTGGGCTAACTAAGGATATGGGAGTTTCTTGGGTTTTGCTTTTCTTTTGCCCCATGCAACGTTGGAAGTAGACAAATAGAGGTCGTTTATCGTTTTCCACACATAGTACCCATTCTAATAATCGTCAGTGTAAGTTATAGTCCTGATATATCATCCGCACCGGGCCTGTTCGAAACCTTTAAATATTTTATGTTGTTCAAAGTAATTCTTCTCGCATTTGCTAACTCATAAGGTTAATAGTAGAATTAATAGTAGAATTAATAGTAGAATCAGCGGTTATATTATTGCTAGGACAGATTCAGATTCACCACCCCATTCCACGCTAAGGGTGTCGTAGGAACCGACAAAAATAATGTCCAGGCCCATCATCTAGCCACAAGAGAAGGAAACCTTGATCAGAAACCCTGTGTCAACCCGTCTGGCCAGCGTAGTAGAGTAGGCTAATTTCCCTCCATTTAACGGGAGGAGGGCCGACTGAAGTAGAGTAGTAGAAGCAGATAACTTAGCCTCAAGACCACTGTTATAAACCCCGTCCAGCGTGTACAGAAATCTTAACTCAGCAGTTCGGTGGTAATAATTTTCCAACTCAATTATATGTAAATGATATTAAAATTTATGTGTCTAATAGATTAAATCGATAACGCGTTCAAGTTTCGTTCTTGTCATTTTTTTCGTCTATTGAGTAACGGCTCATTATTCAAGACACGCGAGCTACAAGGCAACATACTATATTTCTTATTAATCTAGTAGCAAGCCGTAATCAATTATCAAAACTTGACTAATCGACGATCCCAATAAACCGACGTTCTGTCATTTCTCTTCCCTTAATCGATTACTTCAAACATGAACTCTAGGGGGTCCGCTAGCAGCCCGCGCCGACTAGGTGTACTTAGCTTTTTGTATATAATAAATCTTTTGAGCCTTGTAATGAAGCACGTTGCATTAACTGGCTTAAGTGTGCGTTTTGTATCCGCACCGCAAACACAAACACTCGATAGTAATATTTTGCCATATCATACAATTTAATAATATTGTTTGATTTTATAGCATACGCTTTCTCGACGTCCGACAAAGAAGCTTCGACGCGTCCATCAATAAGACAATTAAACATACAAACTTTGTCGTTTCCTCGTTATAAAGCTTCCATTCAGAAATTAATAAAGCCTGAGAATTTCTATAGCGCTGCCACTATAAAGCGCGTCCACAATCGATCCCCAAATTTTCTCAAGCATTCTTTTCTTCGAACAATAAATTTTATTAACACGTTTCAATTTATTTCCTCGCGATGCACGAAGGCACAATCAACGTTAATTGCTGCTCCTCTTACGTAAAACGACGTAGGCGTCAGGATGGTGGCTCTATGGAGGTCTCCAAACGGCACCCTCGTTCAAATACAAAGAAAAGATTGAGTCATCATAACAAATGCGCAAGCTGTCCTCGCGCCTTGGGGGCAGGGAACTCGGCACAATCGGCCTCTTCTTATCTGTGACGGCTCCGATCATTGTGTCCCGAATACTTCGTGCTTCACAGTACCAATGACGAAATACTAGTGCGTTTTAGTCTTTTACTTCTCTCTGCCTTTGTTGACTTGTCGAGTTCTTTCCGAATGTTTTTTTTTGTAAACGTTCAACCGCCGCTTGTAAAGCTCGCCTCCAACTTCATAAATCTTATCTAATTCATCGCATCTAGCGAGAATTAAACAGTGTGCCTTCGTTTTAAACTCACTGCGGAAAAAAACCGTGACGTCACAAACACAACAAAACCCGTCGGCCTACCTATCAAAGTAAGTCACGCTATAAAAAAGTATCTATAAAATGTTCATTAACAATTTTGAACACGTAATTACATGCGGGTGCAATCAATCTTTGCGAAAATATTCAGACAAAAACTCATCGAAATACACTTCAAAATGAAAAAACTCCGGCTGACCCAAAAAAGCCGAAAAGGTTTTAAATTACAGAAAAGAAAAAAGTTGTCCATTAATCATATTGATGAATGCACTTAGTATCGTGGGTACTAACGTCGAATGTGGTGCAACCTGCACGGATATTATTTGGTATTTCATGATAACTTGCTGCATATTAGCTTATACTATCTTCATAAGATAATATGCAGGCTGTATTAAGTATAAGTCCTTAAGTATTGTTATATTATAACCTATGCAACGAGGTAGGTAGATAAATCCATTAAATATGTTTCACTTTTTGCATCAACGTTTGTTTGTGTTAGATGTTCATTAGCTTTTTAGCCCTATAAAATTGTTTTGTGAATATTTTAACATGATATTTTGTTATACACCTTTAGGGCGTATAAATATCCTTTTGCTTTCTCATCGATTGATCAGACATCAGCCACCGGTCGTTCAAGACATTTGTCCAAACGAGCCCACAGTCGCTGCCTGCATTTTTAGAATTATTAATTTGGTCCTTGTTCTTGTGTGTTAAAGAGGCTGATTTTGTGCCAAGCTTATTAATAAAACATCGCCAGACTCCTGTGACTGTTTTATCGTATCGTCTGTTGATTAAATACGATAATATTAAGTAGCATTGTTGGTCTCAAAAGGTGATGTTCGTTATTAATGTAAAATAAAAATATCGCTGTTCAATTATTTTCATTCAAGGTTTTCTTGTGATTAAAAGGCATTGGTAATTTCTGAATTGGGTTTAATGACTGTAACATTATTAATGACAATAATTTTCTTTCTCAGGTGGAAGTGGTGATATTGGACAAAAACGATAGTCCTCCGGAGTTTAAGAATATACCCGCTGCATACTTCGCTTCGGAGGATCTTGCACCAGGACAGCGGATTGCATCTATAGTCGCAGAAGACCCTGATACCATTGGAACAATAGCGTATAGTATACAAAACGATGAACTCACACCTTTCTCACTGGACCCACGAACTGGACAGCTCACGTTGAAAGATCCTCTTGACAGAGAAACGGTATCTGAGTACAAATTAATTGTAAGAGCAGATGATGGTATACAGTACACGGATGTAACAGTCGTTGTTCAGGTTTGTATTTTTTTCATTTCTATTTTTTTTTGACAAGGAAACTCGAGTACGCTCGTACATTCGTAATAAAGATACTTAGATCTTGTAACATGTACAATCGACGATGGAAGTGTTTAATAAAAAAATACCTACATAGAAAAATATTATGTTCTTAAATTGTTGACTTAAAACGCAGTACCATAATCACCTATATGATGGAACTTAAACATTAAATTTTATAATGAGCAAATAATTGTCAAGCACAGCTTACAGTGTTGATTAAAGTTTGCTTCAATAACGTTTCATTTCAGTAAAAAAAGTACACTGCTGAACAAGAACGCTCTAATTACCTCCACAGCGTTCATATGTTCATGAACTAGAAGGATTAAATGTTCATGAACTAGATTCGTTAATAAATTATATACTTACAACATAATTTAAACGATTAAAACTATTTTGAGCGACAGTACATCAAAACAGACATCTGTATGTCGGTTCGATGCGACGTCGGCTCGAATCACTAGAATTCTTATCACAGTGTATAAGGGTCCCCGTCCTGACGGATCGTTTGTGATTAACCTATCATTGGAGCTTTTAGATTCCATCTTTGAATATTTGAATACATTTTCTGCATGTTGAGTTTGTTTTTTAATTTGTTACTTAACAATCTACTTGATCTACTTGAGCCTAAGAATCGTTTCTTCAAATCTTTTTGTGTACTGTATTAATGCTTATAATGAATATGCAGTAAATATGTCTATAATTCCGTGTGGTGAGGGATTCAAAATACACAATGTCACCTACATACACATACTACCCTAAGCGTGTTGTAAAAGGCGAGTAAAGGCACACAAGACAAGGAAAACCTGATAAAAACCGTCTTGCCAGCGTGGGTCACTAGGCTAATTACCCTTGATGTATTTGGAGAGGGTCCGACTCACTAATGGGTAATTTATGGGCTAAACGACAACTAACAACAACGTCAATGTTCGTATCGTAGGTTATGTTTTCAAAATAAAGTCTCGTGAGAATACATTTGTAAAACAGTTAGTCGGTTAGCTAGGTTCGTCGCACTCTGTTAAGTAAAACCAAACGGTTTAACAGTTAAAGCAATACGTAGTGTAATCGATTACACCCTACGGCTAGTGTTACGTTTAACTAGTCGTCACAACTATAGCAAATACCAATTTGGCAGGCCCTGTTAATTGACAAGTAATTTCTTCATACAAATAAAAATGTTGGCACATAATGCACCAACATAAAAGATTTAATACAATAATCTAATAGTATGCCCTCGTTGCCTTCTATCATATTAGTGCTAGCCTGACTTAGGTAGTCAGCTACGGCTAGAAGTTATACTTTTTAGTGTTGTGTCCGTAATATAGTGGAATACATATATCGGACGAAGTTATTGTAGGGTGACATAAAAGCAGGACAGAACCGTTGCCATTCAGAATTTCTCACACAATCCATCCATCAATTTTGATCCCCCACAACCCTTGCGTCCACCCAGCACCAGATCAGAAGAGAGCCTGGGCAGAAATGTCTGTAATTAATAATTATCACTATTTCAGGTAACTGACACCAATGACAACCCGCCAGTGTTCAAAGAGAGCGCCTACTCTTTCGACATACCCGAGAACGCAGCACGAGGATCCGTAGTTGGGACGGTGGCGGCCGTCGACCTCGACTCGGGACCCAACGCTCAACTAACTTACACTGTCATCTCTGATTGGGCCAACGATGTATTCTCACTCAATCCGCAAACTGGAGTCTTTACTTTGACTGCGCGACTCGATTACGAAGAGGTATGTATTTGTACTTATAGGTTCGTAGTGTGAGATATGATAATTCTTCGTATAATCGATTCAGAATACATAATGTCAACACCTCTCGTCGTCTCGAAAGAGACGACTAAATGAAATGACGAGGCAAAAAACCTAACCGCAAGAGAAACAAAATTTGATATGAAAATGAACCCAGTAGGATAATTTATTTCCTTGAATAGAAGGAGTCTTAGCTGAACTTGCTTAACTTAGCAGTGCGTATTTTATGGGCTAGGAAAAAGACGAAAATATACAAATTATCACTGTTTATAATTTCGTAGTCTATTTTTATACCTACACTACCGTCTATATGTCTACTATTTAATAGGGAAAATAAGCTTCACTATCACTACATAGTATAAAACAAAGTCGCTGTCGTCTGTCCGTCCCTATGTATGCTTAAATCTTTAAAACAACGCAACGGATTTTGAAGCGGTTTTTGTTAATAGATTGAGGGATTCAAGAGGAAGGTTTATTGCACCCGTGCGAAGCCGGGCCGGGTCGCTAGTATATTATAAATCAGAAACTTTATCTTGTTCCTAAATAAATGTGACTTATGAGACCGAATAGTTTTAATAGGACTTATAACTCATAATTTTGTAAAGTTCATTGTGTTTCGCAAAAATTTGAATGACGTAAAATTAAGGAAGTATTCTGAGACTCATCATTAATACCTTTGGAAGCAGTAAACGCGCAACTCATTAGTGAAATAACGGTTTTGGACAACTCCATAGAAACGCGTAATTGCAAATACTTATTCAAAGGTAAGGAAAAGATTAAGGCCACGTATCAAATGTTTTACGCTTTACATATCAGTGACAAGTGAACTGAAAAATAAATGACAGCAAATGTTAATTGGGCTTTAAAAACGATTGAGTAGTAAATGTACATTATAGTGACAATAATTTTACATCCAGCACAGTGAACCGAGATACAAACAACCCTGAAAGCAATCGTAAAAAAGGCGCGACACTATCGTAAAAACGGTCTAAATGCGCAATTAAAAACACTTAAAATAGATGAAGTGATTACCGTGCAAAGAACTTTAAGCAAACTTAGCTACTAAACGAACAAGACCTTGGCATATTGAGAAGAACAAAAAGTGTTTCCTTCTGAATTTGCAATTTTCGCAAATGAGGATACGAATACAATCTTTTGTACAAATATAATCCGTAATTTAAAGGCTATATAGTTGAATTTACTTTACTGGTCAGAGAGATCAAGTTGTAGATACCAGTCCTTACATTTATGAAAATAGTCTGATTGATTTAAAGTCAATCTTTTATTGTGTTCGGTGGTAATAAATAAGAAGTGCATGAGTTTTAATCTTTCTTTTGTCAGTTTGCGTGTTTAAGCACAGGATTAATGCTTAATTGCAACGCGTGTCGCCAGTAAATAATTCTTCTTGTTATTGTGCGTTGACTTAAATACTACTGGGTACTTATCACTATGTTCTGTCAACATCTATTGAATGAAATTGTTTGTTTTTACGCTATACTAGCAAACTACTTTTGTTTTACTTGATCAATTACAGGGCCGTATCCTTGTGATAGCCAAATATTTATTTGTTCAAAATTTGATAACACTTCTTTATCACACAAATGTTAGTAAGAAGAATTATAATGTATCTAAAGAAAGCTATTAAGTATACGACATAATACCTCTATAAGACCCAGTATATTTGGTGAATTACGCTATGATAAATTTTTGTAAACTGGTTTACCAGCCGCTCGTCATTAGAGGTCTAGTTGAAAACCAGCGCCAGGCACTCCGTCTGGCTTATGCTGAACCAGCGCCGTTTCAGCGCAATTTATATTAGAGTTTAAGTAATTATAGTTAGTATTTAAAATTGCACCGAATAAATTATTTTTCTTTCTTTCTCTCTTTGCTTCTGATGATTTTTTAGATCAATTTCAAAAAGAATCGTACTTCGAAATATTACTTTCAATATTTATTACTAACGCATAAAATAATACTGGAATATCGTAAGTTATATACCTATTTCTGCTAGTCCTCGTTTTTTATTAAATAGCCGGTTACAAAGTTGGGTTAAGTTTAGTAAAAAAACATTATTTCGTCCATCGGAGTGCATCAGATCCGCTTATGATCGTAAAAATATTTTGTTCATCGAATTACTGCGAACAATAAAGATGGTATCTTCGTTTTCTAGTATAAAGATTTTTATGTCAGCAACCTTGAAGGGCGTGAAAACATACGGCTTAGTTTTGCACCTTACTGATTTAACTAGCGAAAGGTAGAGCGAATATGTAGCCGTGAAAATGTCTATAAAATGTTAGTCGTAAAAAGGTATCAGATTTTTTTCCGAGCTGAGATGGTATTTGTTGCACTTGATATTATAATTGATACCAATTTATAAGCGGTGTGTTTCCAGGGATCGTTTAAAACATTGTGCGTAACATTGTTGAAAGGTTTTGCGAAGGCGTAAAGCTGTTTATGTCTATGCAAAAAGTTTGTAATATCCTCGTTTGCTTATTGCAGGCGAACAATACGCAAGATTGGCCCCTTGTTCACGTGAATTAACTATCTTGTTAAAACGGGTGGTCGTTACAAAATAACTTTGTTGAGGGTAGTTGTGAGATTGTGAACCTGCTATATTTTAGAGCGAATACTTTCATAGAAACAATGTAATTTGTACTAAACTACGAGGATAAGATATATTTGTTATTTCGAGTACTTTAGATGTCCATTGCTGCATTTTGACGACACTTCACTCGCCACTTTGCTCCCTGCGAGGGCTAAATTGTTCGTCATATCTTTTGAAAGCAACGTCCGATTTGAATAATTTAAAAAGTATGCGTAGATTACTTTTTGAATTATTCAAATCGTAAATATTGAACCGGATTTATCTACTGATTATTAAAATGGATTAATAAAAAGGTAAAACTAAGCCCCCTTACGCACTAGCGGTTGAACCGCAGAGGACTACACCGCCACAAAATTTCAACCGCCAGTGCGTACAATTATAAACGGTTGCGTAATAAACTGGAAAAGCGGCAGGCCGCGCGGTTAGGCGGCCAACCGCTAGTGCGTACGGGTACTTGCCTTGCCTGATATTTATCAGATTTTCTTACAACTTTTAAAATGTATAAAAGTTAGTTATACTTTAGTTGGGCATATGGTATCACGTAGTATGGTAGATATTGATATGTTCTTAATGTAGAGTATTTATTGTTCTACCGTCAATAATTTGCACAACGCATGCGACAAGAAAAATTGTCTGACACTTTACGATCCACTGTACTGAAGTTTTGGTATCCGTTCGGACAGACAGACGGCCAACTATGTTTTAAAATATGGATTGATTTATTAAAACAAAACTGCGTGATCAATAGAGCTATTTGGAATCAAAACATTCGGTTAGATATTTCCTTAACTTTAGCCAATGAAAGTGTATCACCAAATATATAGTGTCACCACCACATTCCATCCTGAGGGTGTCGTAAGAGCTGACAAAAGGAAATGACAAGGCCGATAAAGACGAGACAAAAGAAGGAAAACTTGCCCGTAAGAAAAATACGAAATCCTGTCCCAATCTCGTCTGGTCAGCTTTGCACAGCAGGTTTATTACCCTGCATGTAACTGGAGGAGGCTCAACTCAGCAGTGGGCTGATTAGTAGCAGTCGTAGTATAGTTCATTGTGGCGATTCACACACACCCGCCCCTGATCGCTGCGGGCCAATCATTCTGGTGGAAAGAATTATCATAGCTTAGATCTTGTGGGCCATTGACCGCAGCACGCTGTACGCGACTTTGGTTTTTAAGTGGCTGTAAATAAGATTATTAGCCAGTTATTATTATTTTAAAAATGTAGGCAGAATTTCAAAGACTACTACTACTTAGCTCATATGTTACCCACTGTTAAGTTGCTGACCTAGCAGTGGGTAAGCTCCTCCCATTATTTCTTTTCTTAAATACATACATATTATAGATAGAAATGACACCCAGACTCCGAGCCAGTGCCTCTGGTTTAGACAAAGACACTTGCCCGACCCCGGAATCGAACCCGAGACCCGTTGATCCAAAGGCGGCACATCTAACCACTAGACTTTTAAGTAGGTATAGATACCCACTGTAGGATATAAACATAAGACGATCGGCATATAACTGTAAACAAAAACACGATTGATGTTGACTTGATAACTTTAAAAATGGAACGACAAGTTGAGGCGTGATTAAAAATGTTTTATACTCACTAATTTATGTTAAACTATTCCTTATATTTCATTTTATCTGCGTGCCTATCTCAAGCCACAGTAGTGTACCTTTTTGATATACAACGTGCATTAATGTCTTTTCGCAAAAATAAGAGAGGAGTGAGTGAAATATATGGCGGCTAGTGAAAAATATTACTGCTTCGAGCTACGTGTATCATATGTGCAATTTAATGGGAAGGACAGTGCCTGTAGGCTACTGTACCGGCCGGTATAGTAGGTATTTAATGCAAAATGAGGTATTCAATACTCGGTTACTAGATTGAGATGACTTTTTAATGTCTGTAGTATATTGAAACTTAATTTAATAGTTTGTAGAATGAAATTCGCATATAACAAGTACCAGTGCCATTATTTTGACGATAACACAAAGGAATAATATAAAATTCCGCAATTAATAGTGATTCAAATTTAAAATTCACCGCTTCGGCCCCATAAATAATAACCATAAACTAAAGCGAGAACCTCCTGCATTTTCATGGAAGGTAATAACCGTGGTCCAGAAAACTCCACGGTTAGTTATAAAAACACAAAGAAATATTAAAAAATAACCTCTCTATGTCTGTTAGGTTGGTATTACTTATGACAAGATTGTTGCACACATTGCTTTATGTATAAGAACTTCTAGTATTTCACGACGACAAAAAGTGTCATAATGGTATAAAGAGTTTGCCTTGAAGTTGGACTTTTTCAACCTTCAGCACAAAGCTTATTGAACCTGTTTTTGCGGTGGCTCTGTCCGACGTCTTATTGTGCTCATCAATGCCGTAGTAAAATAACAAACGGATCGTTAAATCCTCTACGGGCATAAATCAATGGTCATTTTGTTATAATATTTCGGTGTTATGAGCTGGTACTAATATCGTATAAAGTTACTGACGTAGTGTGAAGGTATAGCCTGAAACGTAGAAACAAGAGCTGATATAAATATAATAAGTTTGCTTTCTCTACACTAATCTAGAAAGTTTTCTACATCATAATCGAAAATCTGTCACTCAGAAAATCAGTACTAATTAAAAGTATAAAATATAAACATTAACAGCTAATAATAACACATTCTCATGACATTATTTAAAAAACACCCCATTTTCTATTTCTTAAATTTCTCCAAAATTGTTTTACCGAGAGGAAATATAAAATTTTAAAATCTACGTTTAAATAAAAATTCGATTTAACGCTGACTTTTTTAGTGGGAGGAGATCTTATATTTAAGCGTTGTATTCTAAATGTTCCAAACAAATATTTACTACCAGCTACGGCCGCCGTTTCAAACTTGTTTATGAACGAAAGAAAAGCAATGGCATCATACCACTACCTACAAAGCCGGAAGCGATAAAATAGGAAAGCCATCACACTAGGTCGCTAGTCACGTGTGAACGATGCAAACAATAGTATTGATTGATAACAATGAAGTTATCACGCGGTAGCACACTTTATCCAATTACACTCCATATTTGACTGAGTTTACTCTTCGTATTGTTGAAGACAAAAGTCTTCAACAAATGTGTGTTGCCAGTGATGACATATGGCACCGAGACGTGGTCGCTCACTATGGGCTCCATCAGAAGGCTCAAAGTCACCCAAAGGGCAATGGAGAGGGCTAAGCTCGGAGTTTCCCTGCGAGATCGAATCAGAAATGAGGAGATACGCAGGAAAACCAGGGTCACCGACATAGCCCACCGGATTTCCAAACTTAAGTGGCAGTGGGCAGGGCACATAGCTCGCAGGACCGACGTCCGATGGAGCAGAAAAGTCCTCGAGTGGCGACCGCGTTCCGGAAGGCGCAGTGCTGGTAGGCCTCACACACGGTGGACGGACCTGGTTAAGGTCACCGGAAAGCAGTGGATGCGGGCGGCCCAGGACCGGCCTTTGTGGAAATCCTTGGAGGATGCCTATGTCCAGCAGTGGACGTCTTTTGGCTGAAATTATGATGATGATGATGACTCTTCGTAAACTATCCACAGACGACAAATAGCAGGTGCGATAATTACACATGTGCTGTTGGATTTTCTTACTACACAGTGACATAACTTGTCGGTTCTCCAAATCGATTTTTTTGTCTGAGTTTGCTTAGGTGTCTGACCAATGTCTTAAATTAATAATAATAATAAATATCCTTGGACATTTCACACAACGCCATCTCGTCCCAAGCTAAGCAACTTAATGGTTGTGTTATGGTAACGAGATGGATGATAAACTACTTATATACTTACATTTTTTTTGTAAATACATACATATTGTAGATAGAAAACACCCAGACCCGGAACAAATACTTGTAGGTCGTACAAATATTTCTTTCCGTGCGGGAATCGAACCCGCGACATGCTGCGCAGCAGTCGATCGCTCAACCACTGCGCCAACCGTGTCGTCAAATTATAGTCTAATAAGATGTAAATCTTGGAATTTGCTTGCCTTGTCAATAAATATAACTTTTTCCTATTGTGTACAATCACTATCACTACATAGTATAAAACAAAGTCGCTGTCGTCTGTCCGTCCCTATGTATGCTTAAATCTTTAAAAGTACGCAACGGATTATGAAGCGGTTTTTTTAGTAGATAGAGTGATTCAAGAGGAAGGTTTATATGTATAATACATGTATAATATTGTAGAGAAACACTGATAAATCTAGAGGTTAATCATTGCACCGGTGCTAAGCCGGGGCGGGTCGCTAGTTACAAATAATTAGTTACGTCCAAATTATTTCAAAATTAAACGTTATTTTGGCGGATACAGGATTTTTGTATTATCTATTGTAATTATAAAATTCCTTTTGGATAAAACTGTCTTTAAATATTCCCTAAAATTGGCTAATAGTTTCGATGAATTACTATTCTCGTATTTCAATACAGTGCTGGCCATTCTTTTTCACAAACATTAAGAAGAAACACGTTCTATTGTTTTTAAAAATACCACCTCGTTCGCCGGCTCTACGTGCCTCCGGTGAGTTTGCGTTGCGCTCCACCCGGCTCATCAAGTCGCCCGGGCCGGCTAATTAGTAAAAACAATTCGCGGCGTACATTCGACCGCCCGCCAATTCCCCGTACCCCGCTAGAGAGCTGCTAATTTCATCCCATACAGTTTTTTCGCGTCGCGCATCATATTCGGCATTTGGGAGCTCGATTCGCCATCGAAATTAAGGCTCGAACAATGTCGGACAAAGCAGCCGTCTGCAAAACATCCCAGCCCCGGATTCCCGGACCGAAGCTTGTTTTTTTAAATCGTCATCTTGCTCTGCGATCCGCGAATCAGCCAGCTTGTCATAGCTGGCAAGCTTTGGTGTCCTATTATATGGAAAATCTAAATGCCGCTCTGATTCTTAAAATGTCGCCGTGGTAATTCGTGTCGTAATTATATTGTTGTCGAGGTCACTGAGCCCCATGGGAGTCAAGAAAGACTTCTTCCACCAGACGTTTTAATACTAGCATATTTTTATAGCCCTTTTCATTAATAATTTGTTTTATTATTATTAAATAAACTAGTGACTCGCCCCAGCTTCTATTATACTTAAAAACGTTCCTCTTGAATCACTCTATCTATTACAAAAAAACCGCTTCAAAATCCGTTGCGTAGTTTTAAAGATTTAAGCATACATAGGGACGGACAGACGACAGCGACTTTATTTTATACTATGTAGTGATGATTGTTAAATTCTATTTAAATTGTTAATATCTTATGTCTTATTTTTACACACATTTTTATAAAACATAAAAAATAATCATACAATTATTATTATTAAAGATTGTTAGAATTTTAGCATAATATTTGACATATTTTGCAAAAATTTTATAAAACATAAATCGATTATTACAGTGCTAATACTATATAGCATTGTGTTGCTAAGTCATACGAATAAGTGTGTCCTAATTGTATGTGGATTAAACTAAACAATACTACGTATTATTCCGATTAAAAACCTCTTTGTATTTAAATTAAATGATAGTAAATACAACTCCAATGTTAATTCATAATTGAAAATTGATATCCGTTAATGTAAATTGTATAACTGTACAACACTCATAATGTACTGGAAAATGTATTGTTGTTTATTTAAGTCGTCGCAGCATTTGAGGGCAACATACAAAAGCAGGTGTAAAGATAAATGGTTTAATTTTCAGACCCAGCACTACATACTTGTAGCCCAGGCACAAGACAGCGGTTACCCATCCCTATCTGGCACAGTCACAGTCTACGTCAACGTAATCGATTTAAACGACAATGCACCTATTTTTGACCCGATGAGTTTCTCCAACGAGATCTTGGAAGATGTGCCGATAGGATCTTCTGTAGTTACCATAAGTGCTACAGATTTGGATTCAGGTAATTAGCGTTGAATATGAATAATTGTAGCTTTAGTGGTCAATTGTCTCCTTCGGTATCGTCCTCAGCAATTTTTCCGGGACGTGTTTGACTACAAAAACATTTAATTTAGTTTTTTGGAAAAAAGAGTACCTACATATTGAATAGAAACAGAAACCCAATCACTCATAATTATCTACTATAATAGTATAATGATATTGTGGTTCCATCAAAGTAATAAAATATTATATACAATGTCTAAAACTAGTAAAAAAGAAACAACTTAAATATATACCCAAAAGAAAAGAGAAACTAAACACTAAATAAATCTAAATTAAACTAGGCACCGTATCCTCAGCGCTGCAGGGGTTTGCAAAAGTGCCCAGAAGGCTGGCGGCATTGCCACGCTGGATGGCAATGCTTATTCGCTCAGCGAAATAGAGGCCAGACTTCTGGTCACGCGTGCAGTCAAACAGCCGCTTTGCCAGATCTTTATAGAAAGACTGGGCATTAGGGCCCCAAGCCCCAAGCGTCTCCACACCAAACGGCACAAATATATAACCGCTGGTTAAGCTGCTGTATTTATGCCGCTTGATGTTTTCCGCTTCCGCTGCAGCGGTACCGGGTGCAACCGATGTACTTGGAAGATGAGAAGGAGCCAAAGTGTCGACACATGTGGCATCCCACACTAACAGCCGTCCCATCTTCCAAGGCATCAATGACATCCCGTCAGGTCTCTTGCCATCGCTGCGCACCAAACCATTAGGTTCCAAAGCGGCTGGTACACCAACGCTAACAAGGGCCCGACGAATGATGTCATTAATACTGGCATGGCGGGGTATACGGCCAGCACTTCTGCAGCAGGATAAGGCATGATGTCCCAAAAGATCGACATTATTACCGCAGCGACAGCGATGAGGGGCAATACATTGTATCCCTAAGCGGAGACTGGTGGCAAGGCGGAAAGTGTTGTTATCTAGTAATGTCCCAACATTTGGAGAAGGAATGGCTTTGAGCCAAAGACCTGCCTCCCATTCTCCCACAGCCAGTAGGCGAGCTCGATCTGCAGAATTGGTGTACGAATTTAAGAGACTGTTCCGTACCAAACTGCAGAGCGGCGCATCCCACTGTCTTTGAGAGCTTGGAAATGCGGGTAATTGGGAATTGGGGCAAGCTATTTTCCATGTCTGCAATGCTTCCTGGGTAAATGGTACTTCAAAGTTATTTAAAGAACGACCTAAAATGTTCTTTACCAATTTTTCAGTACCAAATACATTTATAAATTAACTTATCTAATATATTATAAATATAACTGTTCCATCAAATATTTTTTTTTCCGATTATACCTAAGTGTATCTTAATATCTCACAGTGTTTGTTGAATTTTAACGCTTTCGCGGATTAGTTAGAAGGTACGTAAATTTAGGTTATTCATACAATATCACTACATAGTATAAAACAAAGTCGCATTCTTCTGTCCGTCCCTATGTATGCATAAATCTTTAAAACTACGCAACGGATTTTGATGCGGTTTTTTTTAATAGATAGAGTGATTCAAGAGGAAGGTTTATATGTATAACCCGCCCCCGCTTTGCACGGGCGAAGCCGGGACGGGCCACTAGTATGAAATAAAATAGGAACGTCGCGCGTCGTGCATTAAGATAAAACGCTTTACAAGTAAAGTAGATGCTATGTAAATAAATGAAATAAAAATAAAATAATACTTTTAAATAAAAGTAAACTGATGTTTTAGTCTCAGAAAACGGCTCGGTCGATTTGGCTTACTTTGGGATTGAAATATTTGTAGAAGTCCAAGGAAGGTTTAAAGTTAAGGAAGTACATAATAAAAAAAACTTACTAACTTTATCTTAGATATCGTTAGGCGTTAGTGACACTAACTTCAGCTGTGCTAGTGAATGTAATTTAAAAGGGTATATCGTCTTCTTCACAGGTCTGAACGGTAAAGTGGGATATAGCATCACATCAGGAGACGATGCTCAGGATTTCATGATTGCAAATAATGGCACGATATACACGGCCCATACGTTGGATAGAGAAACACTCCCAATTTACAACCTAGTCGTCACAGCTAAGGATATGGCAATAGCTCCAGAACCACAGCTGTCTTCTACTGTACAGGTTTGTATATTTATTTTTATAATCAAATTTTCTATTGTAAATTTTATCCGTTTCATTTAAAATCCAGATAGCTTGTGAACTAAGCCACCGATCGATTTTCATGGGTTTGTTTTGCTTCGCCAGTTCACCTTCCATGTACCTATAGCGTAAATATAATCCTCATGAAAATTTATTTAACGGCAAAGCCGACCAACTTAAAGTATGGGACAATTATCGTAACGATTCGTCGCTCGATGTTAAAATCGAACGACAAATTGTACGTGTGTGGCAATATCGCATCCGATTTGGTGGTCGAACGATCGATTGGAGATATCAACAGGCAACCCCGAAAATATCGATTGCGATCTAAACATCGTTCGATATATCACACGTGTATGGCGTGATCGGATGCGATCATCCTCAGTCTGCGTCAATCTTTCGCGCGAGTAGCATTATACTTCCAGTAGCCAGCATAAGCAGTGTTGCAGTTAGACGTTCGTGAGGACTAATAGCTGACGTCGTCATATTGGTATCATTTTTTATTATTCTGGAAGATACCTTATGCAAAAGCTCTAAGTATGTTTCTTCTACCAATCTTTAGGATGAAAACGTAATTCCTCAAGAAGATAGATAGGAGAATATTGATGTCTTTTTAGACGCCATCTCTTAGTCCATTCTCACCTAGTCTTGCCGCCGCATGACCGCCAATGCGCTTAAACGAAGTAGGTTTAGACTGAGAATCGTACGATCACATCGTTCGTGTGTAGCGGACGGAAATCGAAAGATAAAATAGAATGATTTTCTTGGCGATCGATCGAAATGAAAAATTTTACCATGTACAGGCTCCTTTATATTTTGTAATTGTATTCGTCAGACTTTGTTTTGTGAGTTTATTGAGTAAGTTTAAGGTAAGATTTCATATGATTCACGTCATATAGAACTAAAAAATAAGGTTGTTTAGAATCTTATTTAGAATATATATTATTATTTTTGTGTGATGGCATCTTGTCCATGTGGTGTCGGATTTAGAATACACAAGTCACCAATCTATAATATCGTGTGGGAGATGTAAGAGGCAACGAAACTAAAAGCAGATCACTTCGACGCAAAGGAAGGAAAACTTAGTACAAACAATAGGCTAATTTCTCTCCATAAATCCATTGCTATAAACGGAGACAATATGCCTTCTCCAAGGCATGTCTCAGTTACTCAGTGGTGGGCATTTATAGGCTGAAATGACGACGATGCTGGTACATACCAGTGATTGTGGTGATTATATCACCCAATAACATTATATTCATTATAAATATTTTACTTGTTTTACAATAAATATTGCATAATAGTTTTTATTAAACTAAATATAACAATGCTTTACAGTAATTTGGATGCATGTTAAATATTCCATTGAACATAATCCAACGGAAGTAGTCGAAACTCTAATAAAATCATGTTCATTACGAGCTATTGTTAAATACATCTATTGTTGAATCCCACAATGTGTCCCTGATGATACCAGAATGCGCAGGATACATAATATTTTATGTTTAGCTTGTTGTGTGTGGATAAAGTTTCATAGAGAAAATAATGAACATAATCATAAAATAATTTTATTTTACATCCTGTATCATATTGTAATGAAATAGTGATGGATGGATAAAAAAAATAAAGACTTTTATGTATATTACTTTGGGTATTTTCACCTTTGTACATTTCTTTCTCACACTCTTTTATGTTATTTTTATATTTTTACAGGTTACGATACAGATAAAGGATGTCAATGACATGGCACCCGAATTTGTTACACCCAACATAACAACAGTATCAGAAAATATTCCATTAAACACTGTAGTAATGACAATAAAAGCAGTTGATAGAGACGAAGGAAGAAACGGCTATGTGGAGTACTTTATGACTCCTGATCCAGAGGTCAACGGTTATTTTTCATTAGGAAATGTAGATGGCATACTGAGAGCTACTGGAAAACTCGATAGAGAATTAAAAGCAACTTACAATATCACTGTCACTGCCAGGGATAGAGGTGACCCACCAAATGTCACTAAATCAAAAATACAGATTAATATTTTGGACGAAAATGATAATAGCCCCGTATTTGATCCAAAACAATATAGTGCCTCTGTGCCAGAAAATGCTAGTATTGGTGCCAGTGTACTAGAGGTAATAAATATTGTTCAAATTATATTTTCGTTTTTATTCTTTCAATTAATATTTGTATATAATATAATTTTCATATTTTACAGGTATCTGCTACTGATATAGATGCCGGTGCCAATGGAAGGGTTAGATATTCTATAGTTTCAGGTGATGAAAATCGAGATTTTAGTATCAGCGAAGACACAGGCGTATTGAGAGTAGCAAAAAACTTAAACTTCGAAAGGAAATCCAGATATGCGTTGATAATAAGAGCCGAAGATTGTGCCAAAGACGATATTAGATTTGATACCGCAGAGTTATCTATTTCAATTCAGGATATTAACGATAATCCACCTACGTTTCTTGACTCTCCATACTTAGCATATGTAATGGAAAATATTATTCCTCCTAATGGCGGGTATATAATAACAATTCATGCTTATGACGCTGATTCACCCCCCTTTAATAATCAAGTGAGATATTTTATAAAGGAAGGCGATGCGGATCTCTTTAAAATTAACGCTTCATCAGGGCAAATATCCTTATTGAGAACATTAGATCGTGAAGCACAGGATGAATATACTTTAGCACTTGTGGCCATGGATACAGGTTAGTTTGTTTTCATTTACTTATTGTATGCATATTGATAATAAAGATGCCTTGTTGGTCTAGGGTCTAGAGGTATTTGTGTAAATCAGAGGCACTTGCTTTGAGGCTGGGTGTCATTTGTGGTCGGAAATTTTATATTTGTAAACTGCCCCTGCGATACAGGTTATACCTAGTGCAAGAGTTTTGCTTGAAAGATAGGTTTGCTGGACGAAATATATCTTGGAAGATGAAAATTAAATTAAAATATTATTTTGTTTCGTCCTCCTCGCATCGTTATCCTCATTACTGAGGGCCGTGACACCCCCACTGCATCAATTTCCCTTTTACGATTTCCCTCCATCTACTGCGATCCTTAGCTTCATGAAGGGCATTGTGGAAGTTGATGTTCAGAGCAGATCATATTTGGTCCGACCATCTCGTGGGACTGCGTCCTCTGGGACGTTTGCCATCTAACTTGCCTGTCCCCATCAGCTGTTCCAGATTGTGACCCTCCTTACGGGCAACAACCATATGTATGGTGCAGGGATACGTGTTAAGCTTCAGTGATATAATCCTGTCTGAGACTGGATTGTAGGTCATGACATGGTTATTCAGTTGGCGAGATAGCAGGATGGCGACTCCGTTAGCACTGGAATTAGCGGGACCGGAAAAATACAAGGTGTTTCCATTGGAGATCCTGTAATGACCTTGTCCTTCTTTTCGCTTCTTTCTCCACTATATATATAGCTTTCCCGGGCTTAGCAATCCACGGACGTTCCAGGTAGCTCTGAGTTCTCTGATTGAGACTTTCCTTTTCGTGGCACCAGTAATATGTCCACTTTTTAGAGCTTGGTGTCCCGCCCCAGAAGCGGCTTCGGTAGCTAATTTAACACCAGATGTTATTTTAATTCCTCATGGTCTCTGTGAGCCAGCGTGGCAGCAACAGGTGTCGGAGGGGTCGGGTTATTTGACCGCCGCCCGATTTTCGGCGTTGTTTTCTATTATGTTTGGGTTGTTCTTCTCCATACCAACTCTCCTCCTTTTTCATCCGGGCTTGGGACCGGCAACGGTGGAGTTGTATGTTTATACTTACCTAAATACTATATAATTTAAGAGATATTCATATATATACTAAACTTGGTAAAATATTAAAATAGTTTCCGTAATAAATTGATAGATTTTGTGATTAATAATTTATTTGTTAATAAGTGATTAATTTATTAATTAATTTCAGGTTCACCTCCACTTACGGGCTCTGGAACTGTAAAAATTATTGTTCAAGATGTCAATGATAATAGTCCTGATTTTGACAGGCAAAGCTACAGAACGAACGTCAGAGAAAATTTGCCTCCTGGCACAATTATTTTACGGCCCAAAGCTACGGATAACGATATTGGAAATAACGCAAAAATTAGGTATTCGCTCCTTGGTGACAAATCTGAAAGATTTCAAATAAACTCGAAAACTGGGGTCATTTCGACTAATGCAACGTTAGATAGAGAAGAATGGGATATATATTATTTGATATTAATGGCACAAGATTCATCTACTACGGATCCAAGAACAGCTACAGCCAATTTAACAATATTTGTCGATGATGAAAATGACAACACACCAACCTTTGCACAACCTGTTTATGAGACCCATATTTCAGATCGAACTGTAAAAGGAGATTTTGTTTTTGGTGTGAAAGCAAGTGATAATGATATAGGTTTAAATAAGAAAATTACCTATGACCTGAAAGGTGAACATGAAAATTTATTTACCATTAATCAATACACAGGGGTTATTAAAGCTAATGAAAATTTAATGAAATATAAAGATAAATATGTACCTACATTTAACCTACTCATAATAGCAACAGATAGTGGAATTATTCCGAGACAAAGTACAGCTGAATTAATTTTGATACCAAAAGCAGTAAAGAACTTTCCAAAGTTTACAATGACAAATAAGCTTACTTTTACATTTTCTGAGGATACACCAGAAGGTATTTTAGTAACCAGACTATCAGCTACATCTCCTAAGAAAGATCCAACAGGATTACTTCAGTTTGGTATAGCTGGCGGAAATATCGGGGATGCCCTCAGAGTAGAATCCATGAGTGGAGAAGTTTTTGTAACTGGAAAGGGACTAGACTATGAAACGATGCCTTTGTATGATGTGTGGTTTGAGGTCAGAGATTCTGATAACCCTCCTCTAAAATCATTCATAGAGATTGAAATTAAAGTAACCGATGCAAATGATAATGCTCCTGTGATAGAAAGTAGTTTGTATAATGCAACTATTTTAGAAGAAGAATATCCACCACAACTAGTCATAAGAATCGACGCACGTGATGAAGATTCCAATGAAAACGGAAGAATAACATTTAAGCTACTAGATGATTATGAAGAAACTTTTCGGATTGACTCAGAAAATGGTGAAATATATACGAATGTTGCTTTAGATAGGGAAACGGTTCCATTTTATGAATTACTCGTGGAGGCTCTTGATCATGGCGTACCTCAACTAACTGGAACATCTACAGTTTTAGTTACAGTACTTGATAAAAATGATAATCCACCGAGATTTACTCGACTTTTTAGTGTCAATGTAACAGAAAATGCAGAACTAGGGTCGTTTGTCATAAAAGTTACAAGTTCAGACTTAGACATTGGTGCAAATGCTAACGCTACGTACAGTTTTGTTGAAAACCCTGACGAGAAATTTATTATTGATTCAATCACTGGAAACGTCACCGTTGCTCGGCCGTTAGACAGAGAATTACAGGATGAGTACATCCTTAAAGTTGCTGCAACAGACGGAGCTTGGAGATCTGAAACTCCTTTGACTATAACTATCCAAGACCAAAATGATAACGCACCTGAATTTGAATACTCATACTACAGTTTTAATTTTCCTGAATTGCAAAAGAAAAATAGTTTTGTAGGTCAAGTTATAGCCACAGATAGAGATAAGCAAGGACCAAATTCAATTATATCTTATTCCTTACAACAGCCGTCGGACTTATTCTCCATTGATCCTGCTACAGGGGAAATCTTAAGCAAATTTATGATGAATTATAAAAGAACATCTGTTAATTCTTCACCTGAGAACACATATTCTGTTATTGTAGTTGCAACGGATAATGGCAAACCTCCAATGTCATCTGAATGCTTAGTGACTGTCAATGTAGTCGACGCTAACAATAATGCTCCTAAATTTAAATATCATGAAAGGTTTGTGCCAGTTCCAAAAGAAGCTACACTTGGAGAAAGAATTATAAAATTATCCGCAGAAGATAACATGGATTTCGGAATAAATGCTGAAATAGAATATTATGTTTCGGGAGGAAATGGGTCTAAATATTTTGCTATAGATAAAAATGATGGTTGGATTATAGTGAGCAAACAATTTCATTTTCTTGGTCAGTATTACGAACTTAAAATGAAGGCCTCTGATCGCGGTGTCCCTTCTCAATCAGATGAAACCACAATTATATTTGTGGTAACCGGTGAAAATATGTACAGTCCAAAATTCACAGCTTTAAGTTATCAAGTTATTGTACCTGAAAATGAACCCGTAGGGTCAGCAATTTTGACTGTCAAAGCGAGTGACGAGGATGAAGGTCCCAATGGTATTATTAGATACTCGATTTCATCAGGAAATAGCGGAAATGAATTTAAAATACATCCAATGTCGGGAGCTATCAGCATTTTTCGACCTCTTGATTTTGATACAATTGAAGAGTATCGACTCAATATTACAGCGAAAGACTTGGGTTTCAAACCAAAGGAAACTATGGCTACGTTGACAATAATACTCACTGACATCAATGACAATGCTCCACAATTTAATCAAACATCTTATTTGGCTAATTTACCTGAAAACTCTCCTGTTAATAGTTTTATATATCAAGTTAATGCTATCGACATTGACTCCCCTAAAAATGCAATTATTAAATATTACATAAATAATGAAATGGCGTCTTTGTTTCACGTGGACGTTAATACTGGAGAAATATTTTCGAAAGAAGTATTTGACTATGAAGAAAAAGCAATATACAAACTTAAAATAACAGCCGAAAACCCCGATTCTGTAATGCGTAACTCCACTGAAGTCGTAGTCCATATAACAGGAGTTAATGAGTACTACCCTAAATTCAAACAACCAGTATTTCATTTTGATGTGTCAGAGTCAGCAGAAGTTGGAACTAATGTTGGAGTAGTTCAAGCAACAGACAGAGACAGTGGAGAAGATGGAATGATATATTACTTATTTGTTGGATCAAGTAATGATAAAGGCTTTAATATTAATTCTCAAACTGGTGTCATAAGAGTAGCACGATATTTAGATCGTGAAACTCAAAATAGGGTGGTATTGACCGTATTGGCTAAAAACTCTGGTGGTATACGAGGAAATGATACTGACGAAGCTCAAGTAATTATATCTATACAAGACGGCAACGATCCCCCAGAATTTTTGCGTCACCATTATGAAGCTTCTATCACAGAAGGTGCAAATATTGGACAACATGTTATTCAAGTCAAAGCTGTAGATAAAGACGTAAGGCCACAAAATAATCAATTTAGTTTTTCAATCATAGGGGGAAATATAAACCAAGATTTTAAAATAGATCCTCAAACTGGAGATATCGAAGTAGCTCGTCAATTAGACCGAGAAAATTTGCCACTTTACACATTAATTGTTGGTGCCATTGATACAGGAATACCTCCTCAGACCGGTACCACCACCGTCAAAATAACATTGACTGATATCAATGACAATGGCCCTATTTTCGATGTGGCAAGTTTCACAGGTTCAGTTTATGAAAACGAACCACCTAATACAAGTATTGCAACGCTGTCTGCTAGTGATCCTGATTTACCACCAAATGGTGCACCATTTTCCTACGCTATTATCGGAGGCAAACACCATAGCTATGTAAAAATTCAAAAACATACGGGAGTTCTTTTGACTACAAAGAAAATAGACCGAGAAACAACACCATATTTAGAAGTAGTAATAGAAATAGAAGATAATGGCACGCCAGTCATGAAATCTAACTACACACTTTCCATAAGAGTGTTAGATAAAAATGATAACCCACCAACCCCAAGATCTGTTCATATTCTGGTTTATTCATTCAATAATCAAGTTCCCAAAGATAAAATAGCATCCGTCAAACCTAATGATCCAGATCTCGTCGGTGACTATAAATGTAAAATTATTGAAGATTCGACATCGGAAAATACTCTTTCACTACTTACTATAAGAACTGGTTGTGATCTTCATACAACATATGTCAAACCTGGACAGGGATATTCATTATCGGTATCTGGCAATGATGGAATTCACAAAGATGTAGTATCATCTATTAGTGTTGAATACTTTTCTTTCGATAATGATACCGTAGAACAGTCCATTACTGTCAAAATAATCAACATGAGCGCTTCAAACTTCTTGTCACACCACTATCGAAGTTTATTAGAGATAATGAAAGAAGGATTACAAGCTAAAGAAAATATCTATATCTACAGTATAAACGAACAAGATGGAAACCTGGATCTTACAGTTGCTGCAAATGATGATCGTTCAACTTGGAAAAGAAAGACTATAGAAAGATATCTTAAACCCAAGAAGCTCGAAATAAATAAACTGTTAAAAAGTGAAGTAATAATTCCATATTTTCCATGTGCATCTCGCCGATGTGAGAATGACGGAGTATGTACAGATAAAATCAAGGTTTTAGATGAAACTCAAATAACTGAGAGCTCAACACTTATATTAACTTCGCCCCTAGTAGCACATCAGTACATTTGTCGCTGTACGGACGGATTTATAGGAAACAACTGTGAAAAAAGACAAGATCCTTGTTCACCAAATCCATGCAAATATGGAGGTCAATGCAGAAAGCAAGGCCACGACTACACATGTATATGTCCAGCACGACGAAATGGTAAAACATGTGAATTGGAGAAAGACGATGTTTGCAGTAATAATCCTTGTAAAAATGGAGGCTCATGTAAAGAAAGTTCAGACAGAAACTCGTTCTTTTGCTTATGCCGTCCTGGATATCGGGGCAACCATTGTGAAGCACTAGTGGACTCTTGTCGACCAAATCCTTGCATGCATGGTGGCATATGTATAAGTTTAAAACCTGGATATAAATGTAGCTGTACAAATGGCCGTTATGGCACACATTGTGAAAGTACAACTTTCGGATTTGATGAGCTTTCTTACATGCAATTTCCTTCGTTAGATTCCTCAACTAATGATATAACAATTATATTTGCGACGACCAAACCAGATGCTCTTCTGTTGTATAATTATGGAGCACAAACTGGAGGTAGATCTGATTTCATTGCCATTGAACTTCTTGGAGGGAATCCTGTATTTTCTTTTGGAGGAGCAAGAACATCTATAACCTCTGTAGCTTTAACAGATTCCAATAAAAATTTGACTGATGGTGGTTGGTACAAACTGACCGCTACGAGAAACGGACGAGTTATATCATTGAGCATGGCTACTTGTACTGATCATGGCGATATATGTATAGAATGTGAACCCGGCGATGATATGTGTTATGGTGACGCTACGGGACAAGCAGGGTATGTATTATTTGAGTTTCTACGCCACTCTATGTTAACATTCATTAATTTACGCGGTGATAACAATATTTTCTTTCTTTTACAGAACTTTAAACTTCAACAACGAACCTCTTCTCATCGGTGGTTTACATAAGGCAGATCCAGTATTAGAGCGACCAGGCCAAATCCATTCAGATGATTTCGTTGGATGCATGCATAGCATAACAATTAATGGTCGAACATTAAATTTAACAAACCCACTTAGTGCCCGCAACGTTGAACCAAAATGTGACCGCTCGGAAAAAGGAGCATGCTACAAAAAGGACATATGTGGCACTGGCGAGTGTTTTGATAAGTGGAAAGTTAACATGTGTAAATGCAGAGGCCATATTATATCTCCCGATTGCAGTGTATCGTTACAACCAATATCCGTAACTGAAAATGCGTATATATCTTACACTATTTCTGAAAAGCATAGAAGAATGCAACTATTGGACAATTTTTATTGTGGAAGCACTTTATGGTCCAAGAAAACTGGAAAGACAAAAACATCTTCTAAAACAAACCCGTCTAAAAGTTTGACATTTTTCTTTAGAACTTATGCAAAGGATGGTGTTCTATTTTATTCTGCTACTGACAAGTATTATACATTAATTGAATTGTTAGAAGGAAAAATAATGTATGCATCCAAACAAAATACTCTAGTAAATATGACACAAACTGAACAGAATGAAGTTTCAGATGGCTTCTGGCACAATGTTACGCTCATATCAATTGGAAGAAGTATACGCCTTGTCATCGATAATAACAACATTGGTGAGGAATTAGATTCAGCTGGTGTTCATGATTTCTTGGATCCATATTTAACTGTCATATCTTTAGGAGGTATAAAAGCCGAATGGTTGTCCACTGCGAGTCAAAATAAATTTGAGGGATGTTTTTCAAATTTTTCTATTAATGGTGAAATACAACCATTCTCAGGAAACGGAAGCATTTTTAAAGAAACATCCCGAATAGGCAAAATACTAAATGGCTGCCACAGTGCTTTTGGAATAGGGGCTGCACAGAACCCTGATCCATTAAGAATTGGAATAACACTTGTAATAGTCTTTTTCACGGCACTTCTTGTTGCCATATCTATATCAATTATATTCTATCGCTTGCGACGACAAAAGAAAGAAAAAGGTGGTAGTTCAGCTGGCAAAAACAATATTGTACATTCTAAGCAAAATGGAGGTCCGGCAATGTTAAATGCTCCAAATCTAATAGCTGGAACAAATGACAGTTTAATGAATAGAAATTTACATAGTAATGACACTAGTCTTAATAGTTATATGTCAGAAAACGCAGATATTACACGCAATGTAGGACACATTGTTGGGCCTGAACTTCTATCTAAAAAATACAAAGATCGTGAGATTATGAATATAGATCCTCCACGGCCGCAACGACCTGATATTATAGAGCGAGAGGTTGTTGGAAAAAGTCCAGCTCTAAGAGAAGACCATCACCCTCCACCACCACTATCAACGAACACATCGCATCATACTCATGACCATCCAAGTGGTATAGATTTGAATTCAGAAGTGCCAGAGCACTACGACCTTGAAAATGCTAGTTCGATTGCACCTTCTGACATAGATATTGTTTATCATTATAAAGGATTTAGAGAAGCTGCAGGAGTTAGAAAGTATAAAGCAACTCCACCACCTATCGCAAGCTATCATCACAAGCATCAGACCCCACAACACAGGCATTCACCTCACCATCCAAGTGGATATCCATCTCGAGTTTCTCAAGCCACGCAGCCACCACCCCAACCTCGGCAACACCAAACTACACCATTAGCTAGATTATCACCGAGCAGCGAACTTAGTCAGCAGCCTCGGATATTGACCCTCCATGATATATCTGGCAAACCTCTACAAAGTGCATTATTAGCTACTACTTCCAGTTCTGGTGGTGTCGGCAAAGATGCTTTACACAGCAATAGTGAAAGAAGTTTAAACAGTCCTGTTATGTCCCAGCTAAGTGGACAAAGCTCTTCAGCTGGAAGAAAAACTCCTAGCGCTCCACCTCAAGTCCCACAAGTCGTTTCAGTAGGTTCCGGTGCAGTAGGATTAACGGCAGAGGAAATAGAAAGAATGAATGCAAGACAAAGAACATCTAGCTTAGTATCGACCTTAGATGCGGTATCTAGTTCAAGTGAAGCACCTCGAGGGGGTGGTGTAGGACATCACATGTCACACAGACATCATTCGCCGCCAGACGATAATAGGAGCTCGACAGGTTCAGACGACGAGAGTGGAAACGATAGCTTTACATGCTCAGAAATTGAGTATGATAATAATAGTATTAACGCAGATAAAATTGAAGATGTTAGAAGACAAAATGTTAGTAGTAGCAGTAATCCGAAAAAACCCATTTTACCACCACCTTACGAAAGTTTCGATTCATCATTTCGTGGTTCGCTCAGTACTCTGGTTGCATCCGATGATGACCTAGCGCCACATGTTAGTTCTGCTTTGTACAGACAAGCAAATGGTTCACCAGCATCAGCTGCATTAGGATGGGGACCTGCAGCTTTAGACCTGTTTAATTGGGGTCCAAATTTTGAAAGTATGATAGATGTTTTCAAGGATATAGCCGAACTCCCTGACTCCGTAAACGGCAGACTGTCCTCACCTTTAAGACTGCAAAACGGTACTCCTAAACCATCCGAAGAATATGTTTAGCTAGTTTGTAAATAAATGTGCATTTAATTTTAATGAAAATTGTACAAAATTTGTTGTGATCTTGTATCAAGATCTCAATTTTCTTGCCATATATTGTTTATAGAATATTTAGATTAGTGTTATCTTATCGTAATCGTAGATTTTGAGATAGCATCAACAATTTAAAATGTATCTGGAATTATTTGATTTAAATTTTGTAAGTGCAAGTATAAGTCTACGATTACCTTTAGCAATAATTGAATAAAAACCTCATTGTAAATAATATGTATAGAATCAGCTTAGTAAAGTATTAATTTGATGTAAATATATGAAAGAAGAAAATGTTTCAGAAGCTCTGATTGTTAGACGCGATATCAAAATGATAAATATACCCATAATTTTTAATTGTAAACAATGTAAATAATATTATTACGCTTATTTTATATGAAGAATAATTTAAACAGTTGTGATACCTTAAATAAAGTCTGTGTACAGTAGATAAAATATTGTAAACATCTTCACCAATACAACGTTTTTGGTGATATCAATAATTAAAAATCATATTCAAAACTGGCATTTTTCCTTGTATTGTACTGGCATTGTCCATATTGGAAAAACTGCACTTTAACACTCGGAGCTTTCTTTCCTGTTGTCGTTAATACCGCCATATTGTTAGTGAAGTGCCAAATGCATACTACTATGATCTAGGGAATTGACTGATTTATTTCATTAATAAAATTTGTAATTTAAATTATCTTTTATTAAAGCTATTTCCTCCTTTAATATATATTCCAATACTATTATTATGATGCGTGTGGTGAGTACCGACAAAATTAATTATTGTCATTAATTAACGACGCAAGTCAAACTTAAGAGATACTAAAGGATGTATTATAATATCTATTACTCAAATAAAAAATATAGGTCTTATACATACAAATAAATTGTTGAAAATTAGTCATCAAAGAAATGGTAATGAACCGTATCGAATAGGAATGAAGTATCGTCTTTTTCATTTAATCTCTAATCCCGCCTGGACCTAACAAACTAAGGGCCAGTCCACACGGCGCGTTGCATCTCCGTTTCGTCGACGCGGCGCTGCGTTTTTCATACTAATAATCATAGTGTTCACACGGTGCGCTGCGTCGACGCAACGCACACACGACGGAACTGCAGCCCCCGAGACGAATCGGGCGGGGGTTTACACATTGTGACGACGGAACGGCAGCGCTCAGTTGCTTGTGCGTTGATGTGCGTGATTTCATAATGAAATTATGGGACAGCTCCAATACCGTCTTTTGATTTTGCGTTGATTTCGGCGGTGACTTAGTAAAAGGAGTAATGCCAGACTTCTTTTCCGATAGACTGATGCGATGTTTTTATAAAATGCTGCCGCAACTGTGCGTCGCCGCTGCGACGTCGGAACGTTATTACAGCGTCGTAGTAAAGCTGCGGTGACGCAGCGCCTGTGTGGCCGGTTATGCGTCAAAATATTAGCATTGCGTCGACGCAACGCGCCGTGTGGACTGGCCCTAAGGAAGAGAAATAGAAAAATATTGGAGAGTAATAGCAAAATGGTAAAATACATAAAACAATCCCTGAAATCTCACTATGTTGACCAGCTTGGCATGGCATAAACTTTAAACTAAATTTGATATACCAGGATGGATACATCCATGACACATGGTGTCACAAAAACATTTTTGTGACACACGGTGTCACAAAAACATAACGATAGGGTCGATAGTAGTTCTTGAAAAACACTATGTGTAATTTTTTTTTAATAAATGTTTCCTGTAACTTCAAGAATCATTGTGGAACATACATGACGAAGCTTGTAGCATAATAGATAGACGTTTTAAGTTTTCCTTCTCTTATGGCTATGTCATCGGCCTTGTCATTTCTTTTTGTCGACTCTTACGACACCCTCAGGACGGAATTGACTGGTGACACTATGTGTTCTAAATCCGTCTCTAAAATACGGAGTCCATCTTGTATATTTCCTACATACAAGGTGGCCTATAAGGGCCGTCTCAGTAATTTTCCTATGGTGACACTACACATCGTTAGGTAATCGTATGCACATATATGTCATATTTGATATTAACCATTTGGCAATTTGTCAAAATAGTCATACAAAATGTTTGACGCACATAAACACCGCATCTGAATAGCGAACACAAATGGCGATTCATATGAAGTGCCAGCATTACAGAATACAAAACGTACCATCAGTCAGTGTCGGATTAAGCAAGCGCGGGGCCCGTAGCAAATCGCGGGGCCCGGAGCAAATTCTTTCCAAGATCCCTGCTATGGGTCTATCTGGCTATGAGCCCATCTGCTATGGGTTCTTAAGTATAAAGTGGTGAAAATACAATTCAATACTCAATACGTGTATTTGCTATCTTTAAGTTACAATTCTTCTTTTTTTTTTTAAACGTAACACCTGCACTAGGTATAACCTGTATTGCGGGGGCAGTTTACAAACATGAAATTAACGAATAGAAATGAATTGTGTGGGTAATTGGTACATACCACATCTTAATAAGTATCACTCAAAAAATACGCTCAGGCAGAGATGAGTGGGTTAAAAATGCGAGGCCCCCTTTCGCGCAGGGCTCGTAGCAATTGCTACTCTTCTTACGTGGTTAATCCGGCTCTGCCACCAGTTGCCGTCCAACTACTTCTGTAAGTTCCCTCACTGCTGACCGCAATAGAAAGGGCTTCCGTAGAGTTAGTTATAATATCAAACCCAATCTAACTTCCTAATATTTTTTTAAACTTCTTATCTGATTTGAATAGAATTTTCTTAAATAATCTAAACAAAATTCTTTAAAGATGATTGCAACAATAACGTCAGATCGTTTCCGAACAAACATAAAAACCAGAAACGGCAATGCCCTTAATTTCATTATCTACGACAGGTCCTTCCAGTAATTACATACGTGTAGTTTAAACGCATGGTTAAGTACGGTGCGATAATAGGTGATTAAAGTCGCTTGTTCTGTAACTACAATTTCAATGTTATTTACATAATAATTAAGAACAGAAATGTCGTAGAGTAGCCAGATACTTAATAACTAATTATTGACATAAATGTCATTCATAGCGTTATTAACTGTCAAGTAATAACATTGTCGCCGTAAAAATTTAACAACAGATTTGTAGTTATCTGAACACGGTTATAAACTGTTGAATTCCCCAAATAAGTGGGAATTATTTGGGTTTTTTTTGTTATACTGTTTACTACATCAGATACTAGGTACCTATGATTATATAGGTAACTGCTACTTCTATTTCTCAGCCTATAAATGACCCACTGCTGAGACGGGCCTCCTCCGACTACAAGGAGGGAAATTAGCCTTCTAACATACTTACTTAGGCCCGACTCAGCAGTGGGTCATTTATGGGCTGAATCGTAGTAATGGTCATTCGTAGTATTATTCAAATACATAGGAATAATTTTACCAACACGGTGCGGGCACAAACAATTTTATTTGTAACTGTTGACATTTCTAGCACTTGAATCCATATTCAGAAATTTAATACAATTTAGCAATAGTGTCGCAGAAAATGCAACTGCTGCTTGTAAAGATAAGAAACGCAAAATATTGATTTTTTTTGTTTTACGACTAAGACTACTTGGGCCACATAGTTTTCATTGTTCCAATCAGCTGTTCATGAGAAGCGCCTGAATTTTGGTGGCAATTTGTTAAGGCTTAGTTGACATTATATATATTAGGTAGTCGGGTCGTGCCTAAATGATAGTTTCCTATAAGATTTGTCGCGTGTGTGAAAATGGCCAATATAAATTCGTTGTCCATTATCAATTATCTTATTTTGTGTGAGTATTAAAGAATACTTGTGGAATATTTAAATAACTTATCTAACAAATAATTCGGTCTAAATGTACAAACTACTTTTTACAATGAAATTTTCGCGAATTCCGATATTGTTCCGGTTTTTTTAATACCATGACGACGGTAATTATGCCATGTTGGTGGACAGTGATTAATGTGGTCTACGGACGCCTGCACTACCAGGGGCATCACATGTCCTGCAATGCTGTAATGCTCAAGAAACATCCCCTAACAGGAGATCCGCAAATTCGTTCGCGGCAAAATTTCCTTGAAACTGCACTCTGCGCAACCATGTCGGATCGAATATGGAATGATGAAGCTGTTTATTTATAGAATCAAGAGGCGAGCATCGAACATAATCGATCGGCCTAGCCAAACGTCTGGCACTAGTGGGTATTTAATGGGTGGCCATCATTTTTAATATCTGATCTCCTAAGTGCTGGCACGGTGGCGGTCGTTACACGTAGTCACGTGGTCACGGGAGAAACTAGATGACAGTTGTCTTCAAAAGCACAAAGATACTGTTAATTCTACCTCCTTTATTTTAAACGTTCCCTGTGCACGCACAAATCACTCATGCTGTCCAGAGGTCTTGCAGATGAGTTTTGACCTTGAGATCGATCGATATAATGACTGGATCCCAAGCTGGTGGTACGTGGCTATAGAGTAGATAATTGGTGGGTAAATAATATATTACCGGCGATAAATCCGGAAAAAGTGTTTAAGTTCAAGGAAAAATACGATCTACATTCAGATATCTCACTAGAATTCTGCTATGACCATTAAGATCATTCCTATAATTATGTACGGTTTCAGGCATTAGCATCACCTCAGTCAAAATGAGCTGTGTTATCCCGCCCATGGAGTGTCCCAATATAAACGTTACATATTGGCTATACACTGGGTAAGTAGTCAAAAGTTTATTAAAACAAGATAAATAAAAAAGAAAAATAATGCCATTCCCGTACGCTGTACACCTAAATACACGGCATCTCAATTTATTTAGACTCCGTAACGAACGAAGCAAACGACATGTTATTTCCCTGCGAGGTATTGATAAGATATACATATTTATACTCTACTCTATAAACCGAATTTCAAAAAAGTAAGTCGTAGTTTAAACGGTAAACTTAAGTCGAATTGTTATTTGAATTTCACTCCAATAGATGGTACTCAATCGCCCTTTTTCAGTCTACATTTTTACAGTTAAATCTGTTCATTTCGAAATTGTTGTTGAGTCGAAAACTCGATTGTCTTTGAATTATTATTCGAGGTTCCACTTTACTCATTACGATGCTCGATGGCCTCTGTCGAGCCTCTGAACGAGTCGGCCATAAGATGAACATGGAGAAGATACATGATAAGATCATGTCTAATATACATGTTCAAGCCACTCCTGTTAACATCGGAGGATGTAACTTCGAATTTGTTGACCATTACATTTACCTGGGACACAGTGTCCATTTAGGTAAGTCCAACTTCGAGAAAGAGGTCAATCGTCGTATCGAACTCGGCTGGGCAGCGTTCGGGAAGCTGCGAAAGATCTTTTCGCCCAAAATACCATGGACTTCATCAGAAGTCTCAAAGTCACCCAAAGGGCAATTTCCATTTCAATGGGTACTGTTTTGTAATGATGTGTGGTTTGGTAAATTAGAATGCATTTTTTCAGAGGAAATGAAAATAACCCACATGAAGTATCGGTGTCGCAGCCTAAATCAATTGAGACAGCGCCCTGGCTTGATGACCAACCTATCAAGATTATTATCCACGGCTATACAGGCCACAGAAACTTCGCACCTAATACATCGATCAGACCAGGTACATAAATGTCATGAAGAATTTAGAAGAAGATTTAGAAGAAGAATAAGAAGAAAGAAGAAGAATGAAAAATCGATTAGATTATTGCGTGAAGGCTAGGCTAGGCCGCTACGTCCTCGACTGTGCTGCCACCTTGTCGTGGTGAAGGGGCTTGAGTGCCTCAATGATCCGTGGGCCCATACCGGCCAGGGCCTCCCATGCCGGGCGGGCCCACGTGGAGAGGTGAGACGAAGAGCGGCACCCAGCGCGGCAGTGGATTGGGGCCCCAGGGACTCCTCTGTCTTCAGAGTTACCCTGCGAATCCTGGACCACTGCGGTGCGGGTTGACGCTAACCCGAGGGCTGACGGGCCTCCTAACGCAGGAGGGGGCTGCGGGGTGGGTTGCAAAGGAGGGAGCTACGGCTAACACACGCCACGGACGGAGGCAGGGGTGGAGCGGGGGCGTGACGATACAAACCCCTTCTGCCCTCGCCTAAGAGCCCGGTGGTGGGTCGGGGGAACCGCCACCGACAAAAGCCTCGTTGACTGAGAGGGCGTCCCAGTTGCCCGGGATACCCTCTCTGACAGTCGCTTGCCCGCGGGGCGTCACAGTGACTGCGTTTACACGAACCTGTGGGGCCCCAAGCGTGCCGTGTACGGGTATACCGCTGGGGTTTTAGTGGGTAGACGACCCTTGTCGGAGTCCCACATAATCACCGACCTCTCCCCCGAGAGGTGGTGGTATGCATAAAGCATTTCCCCAGCGTCAAAAAAAATAAACACTAGGCCGCTAGCAATAGCCACACAATCAAGCGCTTTTGGCTGGCCAAGGAATACCAGAGTAGCAGAGCATGTTTCCCCATTGTAGAGCGATAACCGTGGCATAACCGGCATAACCGTAAAAGGGACGTGACTGAGTTTCACAGTGGTACAATGTTCATAGTTTTTAATCGTTACAAACCTAGCGCCTTGATGGATATTTAACTATAACATATTTTAACAATTGACGGCTACTTGCAGTAGGCGCAAATTGTATGCCTACTCTAATTTGCGGCAGTTTTTTGACCAACCTGGCGCACCCACCCTTTTATACAGGGTGTAACAAAAACCTTATATCCATTTGAAGTAAAGGCATAGATCAATAAATACAGTTCTATGTTTAAATTGCTTTCTATGTTGAAGTATGACTGACATATCGATGTTTTACAGAACGTTGGTAGGCAGTGTATAAGGCAGTACACTAAACAATAAACAGTACACTAAACAATAAACCCAGTTGTTTATTGACAGCTTTTGATCTTTCCTTACAGCGTACATGTCCTGCTGCAACTACAACATTATTTCGGTGGACTACAGTCCAATAGTCCGAGAGCCTTGTTATATTGAAGCTGCACAAAATGCAGAATTAGTGGGGAAATGCACAGCTCAACTCATAGATGTGCTTGTCAGTAAATACGAATTCAGTCTCAGCAGATTTCATATCATTGGATTCAGCCTCGGGGGACAAGTTGCTGGTTTCATCGGAAATTATATCACCGTTGGCAAACTGGATAGGATCACTGGTGAGTGATTCTAGACTCTGTCGTTTTATCTAGGTACATTATTTCCGGGACCGGGACGGAATAAGAATACATAGGGGTCACCATCCCATTCCATCCTGAGGGTGTCGTAAGAGCAGATAAAAGAAAATGACAAGGCCAATAAGCCTCGCCGTAACAGAAGGAAAACTTGATATAAAACTCTGTGCCAACCCGTCTGGGCAGCGTGGCACAGTAGATTAATTAACCTCCCTGTGATAGGAGGAGGAGGAATTTATGGACTGAATAGTAGTAGTAGTAACTGGAGGATGCCCGGCTTAGCAGTGAGTCATATATAGACTAAGTAGTAGGTTCTATATTAACAGTGCAATGTTTTCGAACGAAATTTCTTTTCAATTACAAGGCCCCACATATGGTTCAGTCCAAACGGGCGTGAATATTTAAAACCATAGAGAAAGCTATTTGCTTTTGCAGATCTATTGATCAAACTTCACTATATTCAAATGGATTTGATACAAATAATTTTGAATGGTCGAATGTTAACCTACCAGCGATTTGGTTTCTTTTCGGCAGATATTTACGTGTATAAGAGCTACTATTGAAAAAGAAAATAACGCTGTACAAAACTAAGGACTTTCCTAAGAATCATCATTTCATCATCATCATTTCAGCCAAAAGACGTCCACTGCTGGACATAGGCCTCCCCCAAGGATCTCCACAAAGGCCGGTCCTGGGCCGCCCGCATCCACTGCTTTCCGGCGACGTTAACCAGGTCGTCGGTCCACCGTGTGGGAGGCCTACCAGCACTGCGCCTTCCGGAACGCGGTCGCCACTCGAGGACTTTTCTGCCCCATCGGGCGTCGGTCCTGCGAGCTATGTGCCCTGCCCACTGCCACTTAAGTTTGGCAATCCGGTGGGCTATGTCGGTGACCCTGGTTTTCCTGCGTATCTCCTCATTTCTGATTCGATCTCGCAGGGAAACTCCGAGCATAGCCCTCTCCATTGCCCTTTGGGTGACTTTGAGCCTTCTGATGGAGCCCATAGTGAGCGACCACGTCTCTGTTCCACATGTCATCACTGGCAACACACATTGGTTGAAGACTTTTGTCTTCAGACACTGCGGTATTGTGGACGAGAAGATCTTTCGCAGCTTCCCGAACGCTGCCCAGCCGAGTTGGATCCGACGATTGACCTCTTTCTCGAAGTTGGACTTACCTAACTGGACAGTGTGTCCCAGGTAAATGTAATGGTCAGCAACTTCGAGAGTAGAACCTCCGATGTTAACAGGAGTGGCTTGGACATGGATATTAGACATGATTTTCCATATTCATCTTAAGGCTGACTCGTTCGGAGGCTCGACAGAGGTCATCGAGCATCGTATTTAGAATAGCATAGATAAAATCAAGACTACAAGTATGTCTGGGTAAATACTACACTCGTTTAAAAAAAAGTTTATACAAATTCACTCCATTCTTCTTTTTCAGCATTGGATCCCGCCCTCCCCCTTTTCGTTACTACTGATAACAAAAAGAAAATTGATAGCGGGGACGCCAAATTTGTGGATGTACTACACACTAATGTTTTAGAAAATGGAAAATTGGAACCCAGTGGACATGTTGACTTTTTCCCCCATGGCGGGTTTAGCCAACCAGGCTGCAAACATACGAAAAATGATTGTAAGTTAGGCATGAACAATGATTCAGATTTTGACATAAAATTAATATTATACAACTGCAACAATTTGTTTCAAATTACAAATATGTAAAACGTCAGCTCTCCGACATGAAAATAATTTATACATAGACCACTTTGCTACTATTGGTTAGCTCTGCACGTTCGGATGTATAGATGTTTAGGCTATTTTTAATACGTAGTGTATGTATTACAAAAAAGCTTTATACATAACTAGCTTTTGCGCGCGGCTTCGCCCGCGTGGGCTTCGAACCCGTGCTTATCTCTATGCATATTTTTTATGAACATAGAAGCGGTTATTGTGACTAAACTATGATAGTTAGATATGTGCTCTCGCTTTTTTGTAGATCTTTAGAAGACCTACAAACCCGTAATACATCATTTTGTTCTATTGTCAATAGTTTTTGCAGCGCACTCATAAATAGGTTTTCGATTTTACACCTTGTAAAAAAATCCCTGTGTAAAATCACAATTTTCATACGGATCCCTAATTTCTTTGAAAATAAAATATAGCCTATAACCTTCCTCGATGGATGGACTATCTAACACTGAAAGATTTTTTGAAATCGGACCAGTAGTTCCTGAGATTAGCGCGTTCAAACAAACAAACAAACTCTGCAGCTTTATATATTAGTATAGATGTATCACATTAAACATACTATAATATCACATACGAGTACAAGATACTTTTTTAAAGTTTGTATTGATTTCCAGCATTAGCCGGGTGTAATCATAACATAGCACCTTATTATTATGCCGAGTCTATAACAACTAATATCGGATTCTATGCTAAAAAATGCTACTCTTGGATTACATACATGATCGGTTGGTGTGAACTGTTCAAGTCTTCCGAAGAAATTCTTTTTGGAGAACACGTGCCGCTGGAGTATGTATCGTTTTTTAATAATATTGGTCCAAATATTTACTTAATCGCTTTAACTATCTTATCAAATAAATGGTATTACATTGTTTGAGTTAGTACTAGGCAGACATGATGAAATTAGTAGTCTGTTAGGAATTCGTAACCCTTTAATTAAAGATAATTTTGCCAGATACTTCTATTTTGTCACCATACAGCATTAATACAAATAAATAAAAATATATTTGGAATCATGCTGATATATAACAATTAAAAAATATTTATTTTAGCTTATTCATATCTTTATAATATACCATAGTTTATACTTATACATAAGTTGTCATTAGGAAGTGTTTTATTAAAAAAAAACAATGTATTACTTGCATTTAGAAGTCCAGGTATTATCAAATCGCAGAGGATATAAAAACAATATTTCCTCGTATATTATGATCGCAACAATTAAATAATTTAAAGCAGTTTAAGGTCACAAAAATGTATATATCTATGAATCGTAAAGATTTACTAAAAAACATAATAAAGTCCGCCTTTGTACACTTATGTGCATGAAGTTTAAATAAATAAATAAATAATAATTATTCTTTCCAGCGCCGAAGGATTGTATTTCTTTAGTGCCAACGCGGAGCCACCGTACGCTCGTGGTCGACAAGATAGGAAGAAACGCAACTATAATTCGCAATACATAAAGGAATGAAATGAAACTGTGTTAGTTTTATTTATTTTCTCGCATTAATATCATATAACGACTGACTGATTTTCTGCAAATACTTCTAAGAATATTTTCAACTAGGACATCTTTCAAATAAATAAATTCAAAATTAGTTCATTCGGTCACAGACTAGAATGCTGCTAAAATGGTGCCAACTAAAATTGACACCGGCGTTATTAAGAATATAGCTATACCCAAAGCACTGACTTCAAATGGTTGTTTATTGGTTATTTTTCGCGTTTTATTTTTTCCATTTCGTTTAATATTTTTTCTTAGTTTTTTTTTTAATTTACATTTTACATCTTTCTAGGATGAGGGTGCTTCATCGATAACATTGAAATAAGACAGACGAATGATCTTTTATGCACACGAATAAATTATAAACTGACGGAACATATCCCCATTATTTCATATCCATTTGTTAATACAAGCAGCGGGTTTTAAATGTTATTAATTCTAGAAACAAAAATGGACTGAAGCCCTGTTGCACAATGGTAGCGTCATCGTCAGGAACTACACTGTCTTTCCGATATTTTCTACGAGCTGCTATATTAACGGACAATTGAACTCTTGTTTCTATAGAATCAAATTAATGATACTAAAAGACATGCTTATGCGCGTGTTTTCGCCCACGTCGGCTTCAAACTCGTGCTTATGTCGATTTCGCATGTAGCCCTTGTTACTCAGGGTTAATATACCGTTGGTTTTAGTGGGTAGGTTGGGGCGCAACTACCATCTTTCCGCGCCCCGGAGTCCCACTTAACCCGGCTGGCGTCTAGCGGGCCGCTAGTCCATGGTTTCTCCGTCTAAAAGCCAAATGTATGAAGATTTTGCACATGTTAATTTTGCTGCGGAGCGTTGTGTCGAATTCTTACTTCAAATGAATAGTTATAGTTCAGGAAATATGAATTGAACGTTTGTAAAGATCGCAAAGTAGATAAGAAGTGACCAATTCATATTTCCTGAACTATACCTAAGCATTTCCCGCTTTCATTACCAAAATGTTGATAACCTTAACTTAAAACATTTTTAAAATATGAACAGATAATAGTTAACGTATTAAATAAGTTATTGCATGCCTCTTTTGAGGTCAAGTTCTGAAACTAAAAATACGAGTAACTAATTTGCCCTCAATTTTAGTTGGTAGGTACACTGAATGTCAGAAACACCTTCCTTGAACATTAAGTATAAGTAATAAACGTAATATGGAGCTACAATTTGAACTCGGATGGCCATCCTAAATGAATGACACACTTAAGAAACCCCACGACCACAGTTATTGGGAGATACGCGACACAGACCCTTTTTTTTTTGTCGCTGGGGAAATGCTTTATGCATACCACCGCCCCCCGGGGGTGAGGTCGGTGATTATGTCGGACTCCGACAAGGGTCGGCTACCCACTAAAAAACCCCAGTGGTATACCCTCACACGGCGCGCTTGGGGCGCCACAAGTTCGCGTAAACGCAGTCTACTGTGACGCCCCCGCGTGGTGCCCGCAACGCGGCCAAGCGACTGTCAGAGACCGGGCATCCCGGTAACTGAGGTACCCTCTCAGTCAACGAGGCTTTTGTCGGTGGTGGTTACGCGACGCGGCCCCCTGCCAGACATAGCACCTCGTCTGGCTGGATGATTATCCCTTTGCGCCTAAAGTGGTGACCCTGACGTCTCCAGAGCAACCTTCCGCCGAGTTTGCAACATCCTCCCGCATCGTCACTTAGCAAGCCAAGATGTCAGCCTTAACAGGACCACACGCAGCCTACTCACCATGTTACCTGGTTCTGCGGCACGACACTCAAACTCCCAGTGAACTCTACTACACAATTGAAATGCTCAGTCTCGACTCACCGTAGACTCAGAGCGCTCCTGGCACTTGCAAGCTCATCACACCATTGCATCAAATCTAGAGAATCGACCTCCAGTTTTTGTGCTTTGTAGCGACCAGCATGCTACTTACTTTACACAATTTATCCGAAAGATCTGAACCATCAACATCAAGAAATATCCGAGAATTACCAAAAAGTCCCACACCGCGATAGCGAAGTTTCCAGAGCAATCCGCACACTTAAGAAATCTCCGACTATAGTTATTGGAGGATATTCGCCGCAGCCTCCTGCGCACGTCACGAACATACAAAAGCAAGTTTGAAGCTCTGATCGGATGCCAAAGCTTTAGGACTATTCTGCCGCTTAGAACCAATTTAGAAGCACAATAATGTATCCAATGTAGCCAATTCCATTTTTTTTTATTTTGGCAAATATTAGCCTTGTGCTACGTTTGAATGTTTATTTACTTTATTATGAGTATTTTAGTTTTACAAAATAAATACACCAACGACTTATTGAAGATTCGATTGTCTAACTTCCCTAACGCGTCAAATAAAAGACAAAAAATATTGATTAAAGAAATAATTTTATTGTGATTAGGACAAAAGATAAATTATATAATTAAGTTTATTTTTTAATTAGAGTAATAGATATTTATTTATTCAAGTGAAACCTTAAGTGTAAAAAATATAATTATTTTTAAGATATCTGTGGATTCAGAAAAAATCTTTAAATATTAATTTGTCGTAGCATATTCAAACATGAATATGCGTTCGCCATTTTCTGAAAAGAAAAAGAGGTATAAGATTGGGTTGTTTATTTTAAACATGATGAATAGAAATCCGCCGTGCAGGTTTGTAAACTATTGTCAAGTTGTATATAATATCGTTGCTTCGTAATAAATTACATTCAGCTGACACATAAGATTTAAAAAAATATTTAAAACTCGAGTTACGTGATGTACCGTAAATCATGGAATGATTACCATAGAAACTCTATATCTTGAGCTTCTCGAAGTCCGTAATCCTCATTAGGACGAAAAAAATGTCATTCGTAAGTGAATGGAATGAATGAACCCATGAACTCCGTGTGGTGATGGAATCGTAATATTCGACAAAAAATAAAAAAAATATAATTATCCTTGGACATTTCACACAACGCCATCTCGTCCCAAGCTAAGCAACTTAATGCTTGTGTTATGGTAACGAGATGGATTATATACAATTTTTTTTGTAAATACATACATATTATAGATAGAAAACAAATACTTAACCGGAACAAATATTTGTAGGTCGTACAAATATTTCATCCGTGCGGGAATCGAACCCGCGACATGCTAGCCGCAAGAGAAGGAAAACTTGATACGAAGCCCTATGCCAACCCACCTGACCAGCGTGGCACAGTAGGCTAATTACCCTCTATGTAGTGGGAGGAGGCCCGACTCAGCCGTGGGTCATTTATGGGCTGAGAAGTGGAATATCACCACCCTATTCCAGCTAGCCAGTCTTGCCAGAGCGTGGCACACCACCCCCCATGTAACTGGAGGAGGCATGTAACAGTGAGTCATTTTTGGGCAGAGTACTTAGTAGAATACTTATTACCTACATTTATTTAGACTCTGTAACGCGAACAAAATGTTGTGTTCCTGATAAGACAAATTTATACAGTAATAGTTATTTAAATTTGACTCTTTAAGTCGAAAAAATGGTACTTAGCAATCGCACCTTTTTAAGTCTCCAGTTACCCTTATCTTACTATATTTTTTACAGTTAAACCCGTTTCTTTCGAAATTGTCGGATGAGTCGGAGTCGAATTTATCGAAATTGCACTTTATTTGCAAATATCTTGGAAGCACCTGAGTGTACTGATTTAAAACTATTTACTTACTCCAGAAAATGTCTTCAAAGATATCTCTTCAAAGCCTGGTGCTTGCAATGGCAAAGGACGCAAAGACCTTTGCATGATAAGCACAAGATAAGGTCTTATCAAGGGATCTGCATCCCAGAGCGGAACATTCCAACATGCGTCAACAATTGAAGTAATCTGTAATCAACATCATGTATCACACACACTTATGCAAATATTTTAATTAAAAACCATCTGTGACTATATCGGTCTTGCGCAAAAGCGTTATCAAAAGTATTTATTTAAATAACATACATTTGTATGTTACTGGACTTGGCCTAGACTAAGCTTGAATGTAACGCCAGGTCAACGTGAAATTGCCTTCCTTTCTGACCAACTTATTTTTCGGTAACCCATTTTTTTTATTTGCTTCTAAAAGCATCCAAAAGTGTATCCAGTCTAATAGCTTTCAATAGATATTACGTTGTTCAGAAAAAATGATGCTTGCCTTCAATAAAAGAAATGTCCCCAAATAACTCGGAATGAAAAAGACGACTAAAGAAGTAATTAGCAACAGCAAAAACGGCATATGTATGCTTCCTTCTTCAAATTTCTGAAAATATATAAACACACACAATTGTATTTACATGTCTTTTAAGTTTTTTTATATTTACTCAAAATGAATTATTGTACTACTTACTCAGCCCATACATGACCCACTGCCGAGGTGGGCCTCCCCCAATTACATGGAGGGAGAGCAATTACCCTACTGTGCCACGCTGGCCCGACGGTTGGCCCAGGGTTTCTTTTCAAGATTTCGTTCTCTTGCGGCTAGTTTTCCGGACTCCTCATTCCCATTGTCGGCTCTTATGACACCCTCAGGATGGTCTGGGGAGTTGACATTATGCATTCAAAATCCGTCTTCACACGGAATAAGATGAGATTATATTAATATCATCTCTCCGGAAATAAACAAATTTTTTGATGGTATTTTAGTGGGAAAACTTTAACGTGAATATAGAAATGTTATGTCTTATCTTGTCTTGGTCTTTCAAACTTAGTAAATATGTTCAAGATATTATATCGGAAAAGTTGAAGCTTAAAGGATGACTCACGCTAGACCGTGTCGGGTCCGAGCCGAGTGTCGGCCGTAGCACGGTCAACTAATATTACATATAGTTTGTATGAACACACTCACGTTATACCGAGCGGCAACCGAGTGACAACCGAGCAACGGACAACGCTCGGAAACAACAACAGTTACAACACTGATTTTTCTCGGACGAGTATACTGTATCACAGCGCAACGATGATTGCGCGGTCGAGGCCCGTCTTAGTAACTTCAGACACGGAACCGGCTCGGTGACCGTGCTACGGCCGACACTCGGCTCGGACCCGACACGGTCTAGCGTGAGTCATCCTTTAAGCTTTATTTGGCTACGGATATGAGGCAGGTTTGAGGCAGTTTTGATAACTATGTTTCAATATAGATAAAAATTACCAGTATAGAACAATAAGTGGTGAAACAAACTATAGGAGCGCATATGACCTGTTCCATTAGAAGTAATTTCTTGTAAACTCGAGAAAAATCTTCCAATAATCTAAAAATAATAAACTCCTTTCAATATTAAAAAAATAATTAATTTTTACTTATCGTTTTACAAACTATTGTCCACTCACGAAAGGAGCATTATTATAATGTCAGTTTAATATAACCCTCAGATGGTGTGACGGGCAGGTATGGAGTTCTGAGTTCAGTTATTTTAGTAGTACCAATAGAGATGTTTTCAGCCTGCACCAACTAAAGTTATAACAGCCCTTATTATAACGCTGACATAGATTAATTTCATTACATGAATTAGAAATGAAATTCTCAAGTGTCTGTGTGTGTTTTGTTCTAACACAGGAGAACCAATGTACAAGGTTTTAGCGTGACTCAAGCATGTTCCCAAAATTGCTAAACATTTCTCTTGGTATATCTCTACAGGGTTAATTAAAAATCGATTGTACTCGTAGTTTTATATAACTATACTATAAACTGTGTCAAAAATTTCAGGAAACAATTTAGCACCTTTCCTTTCATATATTTGTCTCGACGAAAGTACCGTAACTGGAAAAATAAGCACGTAATACCCAAGAAACATTGTGGAGCATAAGCGATTACATCCTCTGTCTTTCTCTACTTAGCCCGTAAAAGACTCTTACTGCTGAGTCAGACCTCCTCCAAATATTCACTATGGCTCATTTCCTATGGGACAATTAATGGAAACACAAAAATGTCTGTTTATCCTTCATACATCAAAATAGAAAGAAAATGAAGGTAGAAAGTTGTTTAGATAAGACAATAATAATTGTTTAAATATCAGAATACGAATGATTGGGAGAATTTATCAAAGACACCACCTATAGCATTTGAAATATTAAAATGTATGGGGATAGTTCCTTTTTTTAATCTCAAAGAGATACACAAGCATGCGTGCATGCGATGGCAGATCGAGGTCTCTAGTTTTTCATAAATATCAACCTGTACATAGATTGATGTTGTATCACAATCTCTCTCAAACGATGTTTTAATATGGTAGCAAAATGCTTCCTCTCTTCAGGATTTCTCGTAGGACGAATATCAATGAATAGATCCTCAATACTCCAAATAACGATGTCAGCTTTTGACATGATATGGCGTACCCAAACTATTTGTGTTTGCATCATATCTAAAATCAATACAATAAAATCAGTTTTTTAAATACACATAATTGTTACATAGTTACAAATATTTAAACTAACGTGATACGTAAACATCATCATCAGCCCGCATTAGACCAATGCTGGACATAGGCCTCCCCTAAAGAGCGCCATAGCGCCCTGTCTTCGGCTTGACGCATCCAGCTGCTGCCCGCAACCTTTCGGTTTTCAACCTAGCAGAGGGCAGTCCTACACTACGCTTGCCGATTCGCGGTCTCCACTCAAGAACTCGGCTACCCCAGCGGTTGCCGGTTCTTCTGCAGATATGACCAGCCCACTGCCACTTCAGTCTACTAATTTTCTGAGCTATGCCGCTGACTTTGAATCTCTGTCGGATAAACTCGTAACGGAGCCTATATTTCAGAGAAACTCCAAGCATAGCTCGCTCCATAGCACGCTGAGCGACTTACAACTAGAAAGAAAGAAGAAAGAAAGAAATATTTATTTGGGCAACGCACAGGAACCACAAAAACAAAACCAAATAATAATAATAAAAAATAAAAAAAATAAAACTAAACAAAAGACAAAAAAACCACAAAAATAATAATAAAACAATTAAAACAAAAGAATCTTAAAATTAAATTATTAATTTTAAGATTGGATGGACTAGTCTCACAGTGAGAGTCAGTGAGTGAGGTCATGGCCAGCTGGATTCTAAACGTTAACAGGACCAAATTTAAGTGGCATTGGGCATGGCACATAGCTCGAAGGACGGAGGCTCGATGGGGCAGAAAAGTCCTTAAGTGGTGACCGCGGTCTGGAAAGCACATTGCTAGTAGGCCACCCACACGGTGGACCGATGACCTGGTTAAGGTAACGGGAAAGCCATGGACGGGGGTGGCTAAAGACCGGCCATTGTGGAAATACTTGGTGGAGGTCTATGCCCAACAGTGGACGTCTTTTGGCTGAAATGATGATACGTAAACCATGGCAACATAAAAGGATAGATAAAAAAGCACATCTATTGCAAACTTATCAAATAGTTTTGCTCATATAAAATGACCTTGTCCGTAACGACATTTTTGTTATAGAGCGGAACTCGGAGAAATGTAGTTTTTTACAAAAGTAGAAAAGTATTTATATTTAGAGATAATTTGGCGCAGTGGTTGAGCGATCGACTGCTGCGCAGCATGTCGCGGGTTCGATCCCCGCCCGGAAGAAATATTTGTACGACATACAAGTATTTGTTCCGGGTCTGAGTGTTTTCTATTTCTATTTCTATCTATAATATGTATGTATATAAAAAAAATGTATAAAAGTAGTTTATCATCCATCTCGTTATCATATCACAAGCATTAAGTTGCTTAGCTTGGGACGAGATGGCGTTGTGTGAAATGTCCAAGGATATTTATTTATCTGTCATTATTCCCTTTGATTTTTATAAGTAGGTCCAAACTGCTAAAAATATATCTTAATCTATACGAATTAATTATATTATTAAAGTAACACTGATGATAACGATGGTGATGATATAATTAGTAAGTTGCCTAAACTGTCAAATCAATATAGATTTTTACTTTATTGAATTAGGAAAATTGGAGTCTTGGGTCTACGCGAAAAGTAGCTACTTCATATAAAAATAAGCACTCACAGATGTAGATATATCCGTACATTGCTACAGCTGCGATTATAAATATGAGCATAATCTCATATGTTGGCGATTCTGATAGCTCAATATTCGGCAACCATATTGGAAACAGCAATGGTCGCTTACCCCCATCCCCGGGAGTATGGGTCAGAAGATAATAAGCAAGCGCAGTAAGATTGCTTAAAACTAACATGACTGCGATACCACATATGAAAATTGTGATGAACAAACTAGTCTTCCAAGTTTCAATCTGATTTTCAAAAAACTTTTTTCTGCAAATGACAATGTTTTAGTATTAATAAAAAAAGGTAAATAGCCAACCATTTAAAGTGCCTTGGGTATACCTATATCTTAATTAACATTAATGTTAATTTAAGTTTGCATGTTTAGTTTAGTTTTTATTTTAAGTGCAAGTAACTCTGAACCCACAATCAGTAAGTCGTCCATATTACCCAAAACGCCTTATGAAAAATAGTTTTGTTCACTTGTTTCAGGTTTTTGTAACAAACTACTGATACGATTACCCAATCATATACCAATGATATCCATTAGTGCTAATTTAAGTTCGCATGTTGTATAATTTAGTTTTTATTTTAAGTGCAAGTAACTGAACCCACAATCAGTAAGTCGTCCATATTACCCAAAACGCGTTTTGAAAAATAGTTTTGTTCACTTGTTTCAGGTTTTGTAACAAACTATTGATACGATTACCCAATCATATACCAATTATCCATTGTGGGAAAGAATGCCATGCGCCAAACTAATTAAAAATACTTCTATCATTTCATTTTGTGTTTCACTACTACTACTCAGCCCATAAATAGCCCACTACAGAGTCGAGCATCCTCCGATTGTGTGGAGGGTACCTAGTCTACTCAGTGATGGATTTATAAATAGGCCGTATAGGCCGCGGCCTAGGGGCGGCAGATTTCAGAGGAGCAGTGGCGGATTTACCATTAACAGTAGGCTGAGTAGGCTGGCTAGCATCTTTTAAGGGGCGGCAGATATAGGACGTCCAAAAAAAAGGTCGCCGAAAAGAGTGGACGTCTAGCGCGTCTAAAAAAAGGTCGTCTCAAGAACTGTATAGGCGGCATAAAAAGCCTACGGGCGGCTAATCTGTAAATCCGCCACTGGGTCTACTGTTTCACGGGCGGCCATTTCGGGCGGTTTCGTATCAAGTTTTCCATCTCTTGCGGCTAGATTGTCGGCCGCGTAATTTTCTGTTGTAACTAGTATTTTACGACATCCTCAGGACTGAATGGGTAGTGACAATATGTATTCTTAATCTGCCACCGGACCACGCGGACCAATTGGTGGAAAACGGGCCTTAGTCGACTCATATGTCATATGAGGCGACGGTAAAATAAAATGGGTTGGTTACGGACGTTTTTTATTAATGTTGCGATATAAATCTTACCTGTACCTTGCACCTGTGCTACATATGTATGCAAAATCTTCTGTCATAGAATTCAGTAAGCTGACGAACTCCGGCAAATTGGCCTTCGTACAATACAATATCAAAAATGCATAATACTCTAAAATAGCATACACTCCTGATTCTGTCATGCATGGGATATCGAATCTTTCGAGGCCGTGAAGGGAATACATAGAAATCAAATGAATTATCAAATGGAAAAATCGTACGATAATAATAAATAAATTTTGATTGCAGTAACTGAAATGAAATGAAAAAATAATTAATACTTATCTTTATACTCAACAGTATTATGTAGGTCTTAACCCTGATATTCTAATCACAGGTATCTATATAATGTTTAGAAGACTATGACACGAAACAAAAAATAGGCATAGAGTTAGAAACAGGGGCTTGTATTATTAAATTGAAAATTACAGTTACGTTTTTCGCTGCTCCTGCGTCAGCAATAACGGGCGGATAGAAAAATTATACATCAAGCGATTTAGATATGATCTCCTCTATTATGATCTCCTGGACACTTCTGTTGTGCAATATGTTACATTGTCCTCACATCTTAGCTTACTATAAATAAACACGAAATCAATGTAACCCAATCAGATGCTTGTAACAGAAAATATGATAAAAATAGTGTCCATGGAGTTTCTTGCCTGTTCTTCTCCATAGGATCTACCTTTTGGAACATGCAACTAGATTCCTAACTTAACTTTTGACTTTTCAAAAACATCAGTAAATAGGTTCAATTGAAATAAATGATTTGAGTTGAGTTGAGTTTGATACATTACATACAACGCGTGTTGTAAAAGTCGACAAAACTCAGCACGCTTGGTGGTAGGATCTAATTGGTCCGCCCGGGCTAGCTTGGCGCCGGAATCAGATGTGATGGTCACATCTCAGTCCGGCGCCAACCAGTTTTACTGTGTTTCGTCGTGTGTATGTGAGAGCCGGTGCCTGACAGGCCTTGAATTGCCTGCTCCATCTTAGACCGTATAATTGCTTTCTATCAAGCCAGCCTAGGGTCAAATGCATTCAAGTCACTGATAAAAAAAAGATTGGATCATAAGCTGTTTTCATCTTCTAAGATAAAACTTAAAGTTTGGAAGTTGATATCGCGACAGATACCTTATTTTCTCACCCAAGAGCAAAAATGTTGATTGGTGCAGATTTAATTTAGAAAACCATGGAGAAATTTCACTATACCGAATTTTGAATCTATAGCTACGAGTCTCTCACAAAGCAGCAATCAACGCAATGGGCGTTTGAAGAGGACGAGTTGATCACAAAAGTTCATTGTGGTCGGAGCGTGAATAAAAAAAATATAGCAATTCGTTCTACGTAGTTGACCAGTAGCAGTGATTCCGCCAGAGGACCTTAGAACAGTGACCAGGAAATAGTATTGCAAAGTTTAGCTGCCTCAAGCTGTCCGGGAGTTGAAAGCGATCACCAAAGGAGCGGCGTGCATGACATTCTTTTTCATCAAGATAGATCAAGATCTAGAACCATCGTCTATACGACAACATCGGGGGTACAATAGTTACTTTATCCTCCGTACAGTCCAGGTTTAGCTCCATTCTATACCTTTTTACTTCCTACTTTTACGGTAAAAAACACGATTCGTGGGCGAATCTTTACACTGCACACGGGGCCGTCAACGAATTTCGGGGAATATTTTGAGGCCTTCCGCAATATAGATTTTTATGACGCCTATGGGGTTTTACTAGAGGATATGTTTAAACACTGTAGGTAACGTTTTTCATATTCAAACTATTTCTCATTTCATCAAGTACTTTCGTGTCAGCCTACTTAATATACTTAAATTCCTGCAAACTATAGCTTTGTGTTTTTATGTCCCTGACTAGGTCTGGTTCTAAATAGTTTTAAATATAACAAGATGGCCTGTCAACTAGACGTAGTCTAAACTTACTCTGTCTTGTATTTCACATGTGTAACTTTAAAGCGTTTTAAGAAATAATAAAAAGTTTTGTGAAATTCAAAGGGATCAACATATCCCGTTAAATAATCAAAGTTGTCTTTATTATAAAACGCTTTGAATCTTTTTATCATTGCAACGCACACGTCTACAGCTATTAAAATACTGTGGTAATACTAAAATTATAGATGCAATTGAAATGATAGCGCAAGCGATGCCTATATTTTAATATAATATATTTTATTCTACTTATAATTTTTAATCACCCAATATCGTGTTGAGCACTGCAAACATTGAACTGAGCGTATAATATTTTCAAAATGCATTTACAACATTCCTTTCCTTTTGTCCTTTTTACGACAACATCAGGATGAAATGGGGTAACATTATCTATTGTTAATCCTCCACCACATGGTCAATATTAAAGTGTACTCTATTGATCTACCAAACTGTTTCAATTGCATGTTTAATTTCACATTCCAATATCGGCCTTGTATAAGAATGTACAGAGAGTTTTTTAAAAGACAAGTGTTCGACAAGTAACAAGTGTGACAAGTATCTTACCAACGAAACAGCAAATGTTTATTTTGTGTGTCGGTTTTCTTAAAATAACATTTTAGTATTTTACATTTCTTCGCCGATCTAATGGCTAAACATAGGTCTATATTGTTAATGTCATCACCCACGCTGCAGCTTGATTACTCTGATACACCATTTGCGAGTTTCTCATGAATTAATTTGACACTAATAGAATATTGCTGTGCGCTCGTCATAGACATATTATGCATACTTCCGTTTCAAGGTAATTATTCAAGGCTGATTATTAGTTTTCAAGCTTAAAACTGTAAAAAAAGTCATTATCAAGTCATCATTGTTTTATACTTTCGAGAATTGTACACGTTTTATTTAACCCTTTAATGCACAAGACAGAAAATGTTGTATTTTGTTGATGTTTTTGTAAAATTTATTTATGAAGGTTAAAAAATGTGAAAACAAAAAAACTTACAAACTTATGTAAATAACAGTATGTTAAAAATACTCAACATTGTGCAACATTATAACAGTCACATCTAATTACGTATGATAAGTTTCTTTATCACCGCCCGATATGTATATTTAAGGGAAAGGAATTAAAAATCAGAATATATAGACTCGGACAGAGTCTCGTTAACAAACAACTGTGACATCATAGTCGGCCAGCTCAGTTGTATGTATAGGCCAGTACGCACACATTCACACATTAGTCGGCCATTACGCGCGCAAATTTCGAGTCATCGAGACGCATTACGCGGCGAAAAAATATAAATATACATCATGTCTTGCGTGGTAAAATGGTGTAAAAACCGTAATGATCGAAAGAAAAACCATCCAGGAATCACGTTTCATAGGTAAATGAATAATTCAATCACTTATTTCCCGATTTTATACATTATAATCAGTTAGCATTTGCTAGAACAAAACAATTAATTTTAAGTTCAGGTTTGCCAATATTCACGTGTGCAAATTACCCGAAGTATGGGCAATTTTTAGTGTATTGTTCAAATCAATATATCAAGGTTAATAATTATTTAATAGTTACTACTGCGTATTTTATTTTATATTCCTATTGCTAGATTTTCTAAGGAAAATGAAGTATGGAGAAATGACTGGATTCAAATAATTAGAAATTGTAATGGTGAAAACGATTGGATTCCAAACAAATACAGTGTCATTTGCAGTAAACATTTTGATGCGAATGACTAATATGCAACTAAAGGAGGACTCCGGCGTGTTGTTACTTATGCAATACCTCAAAAGGTAAATTAGCAATTTAACAAGACGTGGTTTTTATAAAAAAAAAGAAACATTGCCGCTTACTTTTTCAAAATTAATATAACCAAAACTAGAGGAGGCCTACATCTATCATCGAAAGATATATTCGATATTTGTTGTATTTGCGAAATGGTCATACGAAAAATTATAAAAGAAAGCATAACATTATACAAAGAAAGGCAACATAAATATATTATCACAAAAATTCAAGAAAATATTATAGGTAATGAAAGCGTTTTGTTTTAACTTGGAACATACTTTCGCCGGATAGAACACAAAATTTTAAAATATATAGCGGAAAAATATCTAACGATTCGGTTTCACCACATCTCGAAATTAAAAGAAATTTCAAGAACGTCTCAAAGTAAAAGACATTATTATAAAAAATATACTCAGCATTTGGGATATTAAATTAAATTAAATAGGACCGCAAGTTATTAAAAAAAAAATGACAAGCCTTCTGATTTTCTTGCCAGTTCTTCTCAGCAGTGGTCGCGTTCCGAACTGGTGGTAAACTACAATAAATTACTTTGCATTCTATACATTTTTTTAATATGTTGACAATTTGTAAGTGTCCATTGTGTCCTATACTAAATAAATTATTTGACTTTGACTTAAACATTACAATTTCGAACAATACATTTTTTTTTATTACGTTGACCATGTTTTAATCGCAAATTTTTGTTTAACTTGGCCACCCCAAAATTAACTCACACATAAAGAGCGGCCGCCATCTTGGCGTCTCATGAAAACAGTTTCATTTACCAACTAGGCATCATTTTAGGTGACATTTTGTACATTCTACATTAGGGCGATTCCGCTATAGACGATAATTCCGAAATGATTTTTTAAACACGCTATTTATTGTTTTTTTTTGTTAGGTTAGGTTAGTGCAAATAAGAAAGTCTAAATATAATAATCAATAGTTTTAGTTTACTTTTATTGGTATTTTATATGTAGCTAGATTTCTCCTAATTTCTTTCATATGATTTCAACAAAATAAAGCTTTAATATTTGCAAAGACTATAATCAATTTATTATTTTTATTTGATTTTATATCACATCTTCTCTGGCGAGTTTTAAAAATATTACCATCTGAAGAATTGGTTTAAACAGTTGTTGTTGAGAGTTTGAGGGTATGTTTTATTTTCATTCATTAATCTTCGTGTGCCAAAAAAGGTAAGTATAAATTGTTATTTATTAAGAATTTTGACTGCTAGAATACACTGTTAATTTGTTGCACCCGCGATGTACAACATATAAAAGTTTACTTTTTTAACAGAAATAAAGAGCTAACTTCAAGTTCTGAAACTTTCCAAAAGTAAGAATAAATCAAAACCAAACTCTAATTATTTGTTTTTAAGGGTGTAGTTATTGTTATGTTGAAATAAACGATAACTTAAATTGGTTGCACCCGCGATCTGGATGTGAGAGCACCCGCGGGTGCTCACACAAAAACGTTACGTTTCACGTAAGGTTTTTGTGTGATTAATTATACATTTCGTTGTTTTGATATAACTTGACTAATAATTTAAGCTGAACACCTCTAACCGGAAAGGGCTCGTGATTTGACACAGCGTGAAGTAATGGAAATGAACACAGAGACAGATGTAGATTTGAAAATATTGGCTAGAATCAGATCCAAAGAAAAAAATGCAGGTAACTAGAAACCGACGTAAGGGAGAACAATTTAAACAAACATCTACTAGATACAGCAGTCCTCGCATACTAGGGGAGGCGGTGGCAGTCCCACCAAACAGTGGAAGTTGTAAAAAATAGCTTCTGAATTCAACATTGCTGCATTTGACAATTTACAAAATTACGCCCCTAAAGCAGCAGGGATGACATTATCAGACAAAATGCCTGGCATAAAAGATGTGAAAACAGTCAAGCCCAATACAGAAACGAAAATGCGAATCCAGAAAAGAACAATGATTATGAGCATTCGAAATGTCGGCAAAAAATACTCAATATCGTTATTTGGAGTTGTGTCAGAGTGTTGATAAAGGATGAAGATGGAGAAGTTGTAGTACAATTTTTATTAAACTCTGCCAAAATAAACGCAATAATGGAACTACAATTTTAACTCGGACTGCCATCCTACTACCTAATATTATAAACGTGATAGTTTGTAAGTATGGGTGGAAGAAGTTTTGTTACTTTTTCACGTAAAAGCTACTGAAGGAATTTTAACGAAACTTTACAAAAATATAGCTTATACATCAAAATAACACATAGGCTACATTTTATAAAGATATTGTGTGAATTGTCCAAAATATAACATTAAGTCAAGTAGAAAATAAATCTGACGTAAAACTAAATTCCATCACCCATCACTCACCACGAGGTACAGCCAGTCTCAAATAAATAATAATTGATTACTGGAAAAACTGAAGAGTTGTGTCCATTAAAGCGCTAACTATTTGTAACCGTATTAAAAATTCCGGTAGTTGATAATTGATATCGAACGCTTTTGTCGCAATGAAAACCCCTGTTATTGAAAGTAGACAATGTTCAACCATCAAACCACAATGTATTTTTTTCAGAATACACAGCATATGATTTATCAATTCAACGTTTGATATACTACAAAAATCTGCTTCGGAAACTAAAGAATGTAACTCCAAAAGAAAATCAGTGTAATCTTTACGCACACATAATTTCACAATAAGACAATAGGAACATTTAGGTATTGCGTATCTACTCGTAAAACACTCGCCGACCATGGAAGCAAACTGAGGTCCTCTGTCGTTTTCAGGAAAACTCTTTATTATGTTTAATTAAATATATTTAAATACACATCGAGTTTCAAGCATTACAGAATAAGGCGTCAAATAAAACACAAATATTAGTGCAAAAAGAAATAATTTTATTGTGATTTGGACAGAAATGCTTTGATGAAATTATATTATTTAGATATCTGTAGATTCAGAAAACTTATATAAATGTTAACTTATTTTAAATATTAGTTTGTCGTAGCATATTGAAACATGAATACGCGCTTGCCATTTTCTGAAAAGAAAAAAGGTTGGGTTATTTATTTTAAACATGATGAATGGAAATCTGCCGTCCGAGATTGTAAACTATTCTCAAGTTGTTTTTTAATACCATAGCTTCGTAATGAATAACATTCAGCAGATTCAAAAGATACAGGAAATCATAGAATGATTACTATGGAAACTCTATATGTTGAACTTTTTTAAATCTGTAATCGTCAGTAAGAAGGCCCGACTCATCAGTGTGTCATCTATAGGCTGAGTAGTAGATTACCTAAATTTATTTAGACTCCGTAACACAAACAGAATGTTGTTTCCCTGTTAAGACATATTTATATAGTACAAACCAAATTTCGTAGTAAGTCGTATACGATAAACTATGACGATGGACGATGTCCTTGTTTTTAAAATACACAATGTCACCAACCTATACCATCTTTAGGGTGTCGTAAGAGGCGACAAAAAGAAAGCAACAGGTGGATCACCTAGCCCCAAGAGCAGGTAAACTTGATACAAGCCCTGTTCCAACCCGTCTTGCCAGGGTAGCACAGTAGGCTAATTTCCCTCCATGAATTTTATGGGCTGAAACGACGCTAAACTTAACTCAATTTTTTATTTAACATTGACTATATGTTGAAAAAATGGTACTTTGCAATCGCACCTTTTTCAGTCTACAGTACTTTTACTTCTAAAAGATAGTACATTTTACAGTTCACATGTTTTTTTTTCGAAATTGTTGTTGAGTTGAATACTCATTTACTCGATAATATTATGCACGACCCTTGATATTTGAGATATCGAGATTTCACTATATTTGCAATTAATTTGGAAGCACCTAAGTGTACTAATTTAAAACTATTTACTTACTCTAGAAAATGTCTTCAAAGATACCTCTTCAAAGCCTGGTGCTTGCAATGGCAAAGGACGCAAAGACCTTTGCATGATAAGCACGAGGTAAGGTCTTATCAAGGGATCTGCATCCCAGAGCGGAACATTCCAACATGCGTCAACAATTGAAGTAATCTGTAATCAACATCATGTATCACACACACTTATGCAAATATTTTAATTAAAAACCATCTGTGACTATATCGGTCTTGCGCAAAAGCGTTATCAAAAGTATTTTTTTAAATAACATAAATTTGTTCCTGTGCCAACCCGTCTTGCCAGCGTGGCACAGTAGGCTAATTCCCCTCCATGAATTTGGAGGAGGCCCGACTCAGTGGTGGGTCAATTCCGGACTGAAACTACGAAGCCTGTATCCCCAGGACACAAATTGCCGCCCTTTCTGACCAACTTATTTTTCGATTAATCAAATATGTTTTATCTTCTTCAGAAAAAATGATGCTTACCTTTAATAAAAGAAATGTGCCCAAATAACTCGGAATGAAAACCACGACTATAGAAGTAATTAGCAACAGCAAAAATGGCATATGCACACTTCCTTCTTCAAATTTCTGAAAATATATAACCAATAATAACACACAATTTTATTTACTTGTTTGTATTTTATATTTACTCGAAATGTATTATTGTACTACTATTACTCTGCCCATAAATAACCCACTTCTTAGTCGGGCCTCCTCCAAATTCATGGAGGGAATTTAGCCTCCTGTGCCACGATGGCAAAACGGGTTGACACAGGGTTTGTATGCAGTATTCCTTCTCTGGTGGCTGGGTTTACGGCCTTATCATTTCCTTTTATCTATTCTTACGGCACCCTCATGATGGAATTTGGTGGTGACACCATGTATTCTAAATCCGTCACCCGACAGAATAATATGAGATTATATTATTATTATCATTACCTCTCCAGAATTATACAATGTTTGTATGGTATTCTAGTAGGAAAGCCGCAAGAGAAGGAAATCTTGATACAAACCCGGTGCCAACCCGTCTTGCCAGCGTGGCACAGTAGGCTAGTTACCCTCCATGAATTTGGAGGAGGCCCAAGTCAGCAGTGGGTCATTTATGGGCTGAAACGACGATGACTTGTCTTGGTCTTTCAAACTAAGCAAATATGTTCAAAGTATTGTATCGGAAAAGCTAGCTTTAATATTTGGCTACGGTGCAGTTTTGATAAGTATCTTTCAATATAGATTAGAATTACCTGTATAGAACAATAAGCGGTGAAACAAACTATAGGAGCGCATATGACCTGTTCCATTAGAAGTAATTTCTTGTAAACTCGAGAAAAATCTTCCAATAATCTGAAAATAATTATTAAACTCCTTTAAATATTTTTAAAGAATCAAAAACTCATCATCATTTTGCCTGATGAGGACAGACAGGTCTGGAGTTCTGAGTTCAGGTACTTAGTAGTACCGTTAGAGATGTTGTCAGCCTGCAGAAACTAAAGTTTAATAACCCTTAGCATAACGCCGACATAGATAAATTTATTCAAACATGTAACATTCTAGGTCAGGCAATAAAAAAACTACAACAAAATCGCCAGCCTTTTTTAATTTATGTATAACTAGCGACCCACCACGGCTTCGCACGGGTGCAATTATGACATATAAACCTTCCTCTAGAATCACTCTATGTATTAAGAAAACCCGCTTCAAAATCCGTTGCGTAGTTTTAAAGATTTAAGCATACATAGGGACGGGCAGACGACAGTGACTTTGTTTTATACTATGTAGTGATAGTGATGAGGCACAAATGCGTTTTCGGCACAGGAGACCCAATGTACAAGATTTTAGCACTTTCCTAAAATTACTAAACATCTCTCTTCGTAGTAGGTAGTATTAGGCTAGCCATAGGACTATTCCACAAAAGAAGCTTTGAAAAAAATGATGATGATGAGGTATTTGTGACAATTTTGTTACATAGAACGAAAAAATTAAAAAAAATCGTGTATTTCTAATATCTCAGAATCCATCAGACTTTTCTTCAACCATTTTTTTTTGTGGAATATACTAGGGCTAGCCTACTTCCAGTGTTGCTGTGGCGTGCTATTTTTGGACACACTGAAGTTATGTCACATTTGTGATAAAAATCGAATCACAAAAATGACTGTTCATCCGTCATACTTCAAAATTGAAAGAAGTATGAAGGTAGAAATTTGTATAAATATGACAATAATTGTATAATATTAGAAATCGAATGATTGGGAGAATTGATCGAAGACACCGCCTATAGCATTTGAAATATAAATGTATGGGAATAGTTCCTTTTTTTATCTAAAAAAGATACACAAGAATGTGTACATGCGGGGGCAGGTCGCTAGTTCTATATAAATTTCAACCTGTACATAGATTGATGTTGTATCACAATCTCTCTCAAACGATGTTTTAATATGGTAGCAAAATGCTTCCTCTCTTCGGGATTTCTCGTAGGACGAATATCGATGAATAGATCTTCAATGCTCCAAATAACGATGTCAGCTTTTGACATGATATGGCGTACCCAAACTATTTGCGTTTGCATCATATCTAAAATCAATACAATATAATCAGATTTTTTAATAGATATATTGACGAGTATTCTATACATATATTTAAAATAACGCGATACGTAAACACGGAAATAGCATTGCTAAATTTAAGTGGCACAGTCTACTGCCACATAGCTCGCAGGATAACGCCCGATGGCGCAGAAAAGTCCTTGAGTGGTGACCGCGTTCTGGAAAGCAAAGTGCTGGTAGGCCTCACACACGGTGGACCGATAACCTGGACCGGGGGGCGGCGCAGGACCGGCCTTTGTGGAAATACTTGGTGGAGGCCTATGTCCAGCAGTGGACGTATTTTGGCTGAAATGATAATACGCACACGTAGGCTACTTAAAAGGAAAGATAAAAAAGCACATGTTTTGCGAACTTATCAAATAGTTTTGCTTATATAAAATGACCTTGTACAAAAAGACATTTTTAAAGAGCGGAACTATAGTTATGCCAAGAAAGATAGTTATATACAGAAGTAAAAAAACTGTTAATCTTGCTTTCATATGTCGTTATTCCCTTTGTGTTTTATAAATAAGTCCAAAATTCTAAAAATATATCTATACTAACTGCCTCGTTGGTCTAGTGGTTAGATGTGCCGCCTTTGGATCAACGGGTCCCGGGTTCGATTCCGGGGTCGGGCAAGTGTCTTTGTCTAAACCAGAGGCACTGGCTCGGAGTCTGGGTGTCATTTCTATCTATAATATGTATGTATTTACAAAAAAAAATGTATATAAGTAGTTTATCATCCATCTCGTTACCATAACACAAGCATTAAGTTGCTTAGCTTGGGACGAGATGGCGTTGTGTGAAATGTCCAAGGATATTTATTTATTATTAATTAATAATATTATTATAGTAACACTGTAGCATTAGTAAGTTGCCTAAACTGTCAAATCAATATCGATTTTGACTTAAATGAATTAGGAAGTTTGGGGTCTTCGGTCTACGTGAGCGAATCCGCGAACAGTAGTAAGTTCATATAAAAAATAAGCACTCACAGCTGTAGACATATCCGTACATTGTTACAACTGTGCCTATAAATATGAGCATAATCTCATATATTGGCGATTCCGATAGATCAAGATTCGGCAACCAAATTGGAAACAGCAATGGTCGCTTTCCCCCATCCCCGGGAGTGTGAGTCAGAAGAAAATAAGCAAGCGCAGTAAGATTGCTAAAAAATAACATGACGCCGATACCACCTACGAAAATTGTGACGAACAAACTAATCTTCCAAGTTTCGATTTGATTCTCAAAAAACTTTTTTCTGAAAATGACAATGTATTAGTATTAATAAAAAGGTAAATAACCAAAAATTCATTAATATATATTCTTGTAAATTAATATATATTCTTAAAATATTCTATTATAAAGTGCCTTGGGTATACCTATCATCATAATTAATATTGATGTTAATTTAGGTTGGCACCGACTTTGCATGTTGTATAGTTTAGTTTTATTGTAAATAACTCTGAACCCACAACCAGTAAGTCCTCCACAGTCTAGTCAACAAGTTCAAAAACGTGAAAAATAGAGTTTATCTGTATTTTTCATCAACTTGGAAATTTCCTCCCGTTTAAGGAACTTTTTTCAAAACTACTTTTTAAAAAAAAAAATAGTATTTTTTGAGTTATTAACAAAAACGGAATGTCATGTTTTTTCATCTTTTTTTTAATAACTATTGCAATTTTTTACCTGCACTTAAATCCTTCCGAAACATTTTTCTAGGGGTGATTCCGAATCGAATGAGCCATCGCTCATATTTTTAGGACCTTTATCTCTATTTTTCACGTTTTTGAACTTGTTGACTAGACTACCATACATACCCAAGATACCTTCCAAAAAATAGTTTGTTCACTTGTTTCATGTTTTGTAACATGCAACTGAAACGATTTATCGATAAAATTTACCCAATCATGTACCAATCATCCATTGTGTGAATTAATGCCATAGGCCAAACTATTAAAAAATACTTCTATTAAACCATTTTGTATGCTACTACTACTACTCAGTCCCTAAATGACCCACTACAGAGTCGAACCTCCTCCAATTACATGGAGGGTCTACTGTGTCACCGCGGCCAGACGGGTGGCCACACGGTTTCATCAAGTTTTCCATCTCTTGCGGTTAGGTTATTGGTGGCATAATTTTCTGTTTAGGGTTTATGTCAAGTTTGACACTTTCAAAATAAAATGGGTTGGGTACGGACCAGGGGCGTAGCTACCGCCGTATCAGCAGTATCAACTATACGGGGCCCCCTGGCCACGGGGGCCCCGCCGTGCGTAGGCAAAAATTAATAAAAACTTCCCAAATTTTTTACTATTTCAGAGGCAGAAATTTTAGAAAAACTAAGTCATCATTTATTCAATCAGTTTGCCGATAAAAGGCAAGGAGAGTGTATATTGTATATATGTAATATAAATTGTTTGAAAAAATTATGGAAGATTTTTTTTTCTTTTGTGAGAAATGTTTACCCTTCATAAGGGCCCGCAAATATTTTTTTATACGGGCCCCCACCAAGGCACGCTACGCCACTTTTTTTTTTATTTTTTTATTTTGCCCGGGGTAAAATCCTTTATGGACTATCCCTGCCAGCCTGGAGATAGCCAACAGGGGGTGTGTCCTGGTACGGACGTTTTTTTATTAATGTTGCGATATAAATCTTACCTGTATTTTGCACCCTTGCTACATATGTATTCAAAATCTTCTTTCATAGAATTCAGTAAGCTGACAAACTCTGGCAAATTGGTCTTCGTACAATACAATATCAAAAATGCATAATACTCTAAAATAGCATACACTCCTGATTCTGTCATGCATGGGATATCGAATCTTCCGAGGCCGTGAAGGAAATACATAGAAATCAAATGGATTATCAAATGTAAAAACCGTACGATAATAATAAATAAATTTTGATTGCAGTAACTGAAATGAAATGAAAAAATAACTAATACATATATTTAGCCACAACCATATTATGTAGGTCTCAACCCTTATATTTTAATCACAGGTATCTATACAATGTTTAAAAGACACGAAACAAATAATAGGTATAGAGTTAGGAAAAGGGGCTTCTATTATTAAATTGAAAATTGCAGTTAACGGTTTTATGATAAATTGAATTGACGAGATTATAATAGAACTTTATTTAAAAAAAAACAAGGTTTACTAATTACATTCATTGAAAGAATAATTATATGTTTTTTTTCGGTATGTAAGTCTGTTGTTCCTTTTATTTAAAAGTGCAGTGGTTGCGCGTTCGACTGCTGCGCAGCATGTCGCGGGTTCGGTTCCCGCACGGAAGAAATATTTGTACGACCTACAAGTATTTGTTCCGGGTCTGGGTGTTTTCTATCTATAATATGTATGTATGTACAAAATCACTACATAGTATAAAACAAAGTCGCATTCTTCTGTCCGTCCCTATGTATGCATAAATCTTTAAAACTACGCAACGGATTTTGAAGCGGTTTTTTTTAATAGATAGAGTGTTTCAAGGGGAAGGTTTTTAAGTATAACCCACCCCCGTTTTGCACGGGCGAAGCCGGAGCGGGCCACTAGTAAAATTATATAAGTAGTTTATCATCCATCTCGTTACCATAACACAAGCATTAAGTTGCTTAGCTTGGGACGAGATGGCGTTGTGTGAAATGTCCAAGGATATTTATTTATTATTTACTAGCGACCCGCCCCGGCTTCGCACGGGTGCAATAAGGAACCTCTAAATGTATCAGTGTTTCTCTACAATATTAAGGATGGTATACATATAAACCATCCTCTTGAATCACTCTATCTATTAAAAAAACCGCTTCAAAATCCGTTGCGTAGTTTTGAAGATTTAAGCATACATAGGGACGGACAGACGACAGCGACTTTGTTTTATAATATGTAGTGACTAAGCATGGAGTTTTTTTTGCCGGCTCAGGTCTGTGGAATGTCATTCCGAACCTTAATTTCAACAACATCATTTCCGACGGTGAAGACTAAATCACTAAATAATTTTATTTATCTTATGCATTTCAATTTCTTGTGTTATTTGAAAGCGTTCGTATTTATTCGAATAAAAATATTTTGATTTTGTTCCATGAAATATTAGCCGCTGAATACGATATCTTATAATCTAAATCAATTTCAAATTGACGGCAATTGTTTACACAAATCTTCTTGGTAAAAGCGTTAGTCACATAAGTATAGTTGTTTAATTCAAATATTAACGTCTAATATCTGGAAATCTTTGGGGAGGCCTATGTCCAGCAGTGGACGTCTTTTGGCTGAAATGATGATGATTAACGTCTAATGCCTGCAATACACGCTGGCTGACCTTAGGCCAACGCGAGCGTAGGCAAATTAATACAAGGCAAGTGCTACTGCCTACACGTTCGGCAACTGTATCGAAAACCAATGCAAATGGCCAATATAGACGAATTTTGAAGAGATGCCCATACGTTGGGCTCAGTCAGTTTGTATTGGGACTTGAAACCAACCACGTAATGGCTCGCTGACAAACATGTGGACACTATAGGCCAAGTGCGTGCGAGCGCCTTTGATTTGTGCAGAAAACTTTGACAGCGCTCCGAAGTGCGGCAAGTGGTCGCGAGCGACTGCAAGATGTGATAAGCTACGCCAAATGGGTTATATACACGATGGCGCTTGCCTTTACTTACTAGGCGAGCGACACCGAGCGATGGCAAGACAATGCAAATATACTGTCTATACGTTGGCATTGGCGTTCACTCAGCAACGCTGGGCCAACGTGTATTGCAGGCTGTACGTGTGCCATGTTATGATTTTTTATGATCTCAAAGAATCTTACGAAAATTTACAAGCTGCTTTTAAGGAGGCTACACCTGCGTCAGCAACTCATGAATAACGGGCGAATGGACACATTACACATCAAGCGATTTAGAGACATTACCCACCGCACGCTGGGAAATAACGCGTGTTGTAAAAGTCAACAAAACCCAGTACGCTTGGTGGTAGGATCTAATGGGTCCGCCCGGCTAGCGGAATTAGATGCGAGGGTCACATCTAAGTACGGCGCTAAGTTTTAACTGTGTTTCGTCGTGTGTATGTGAGAGCCGGTGCCAGGGCGACAGGGTGACAGGGCATTTTATTGAATTGTCTGCTCCATATTAGACCCTGCCATTGCTTTCCATCAAGCCAGCCTAGGGTCAAAGGCATTCAAGTCACTGATAAAAAAAAAGATCGGATCACAAGCAATTATCACCATCTTAAGTTTGCAGAAGTTAGCATCGCGGCAGATAGGTACCGTATTTTCTCAACGAAGAGCAAATATGTTGATTGGTGCTAATTTAAGTTAGAAAACTTCGGAGAAATTGCACTAAACGGATCCTGCATCCTTACAACAGCCGAATATTGAATCTATACTCGTAGTTACGAGTCTCTCACAAAGCAGCAATCAACGCATTGGGCGTTTGAAGAGGACGAGTTGCCCAGAGAAGATCCATGTGGCTAGAGCGTGAATAAAAAAATATAGCAATTCGTTCTACGCAGTGGACCAGTAGCAGTGATTCCGCTAGAGGACCGTAGAACAGTGACCAGGAAATTGTATTGCAAAGTTTAGCTGCCTCAAGCTGTCCGGGAGTTGAACAGCGATCACCAAAAGAGCGGCATCCATGACATTCTTTTTCATCAAGATAGATCAAAATCTAGAGCCATCGTCTATAAGACAACATAGTCTATCCTTCGTACAGTCCAGATTTAGCTCCATTCGATACCTTTTTACTTCCTACTTTTACGGTAAAAATCACGATTTGTGGACGAAACTTTACTAGGTACTGCTCACGGGGCCGTCGACCAATTTCGGGGGTTATTTCGAGACCTTCCGCAAGATTTATTTTGCGTCACCAAGACGTAAACTTACTCTGTCTTGTATTTCATATGTGTAACTTTAAAGCGTTTTAAGAAAAAATAAAATGTTTTGTGAAATTCAAAAGGATCAACATATCCCGATGAATAATCAAAGTTTTCTTTATTGTAGAACGCTTTGAATCTTTTTATCATTGTAACGCACAAGTCTACAACTAATAAAGGGCTGTAGGAATACTAAAATTATAGATGCATTTGAAACGATAGGGCAAGCGATGTTTATATTTTATTAGTAATTTATTTTATTCTGCTCATAATTTTTAATCGCCCAGTATCGTGTTGAGCACTGCAAACATTGAATTGAGCGTATAAGATTTTCAAAATCCATTTACACCACAAGAAAGAAATGGGTAGAAATTATTTTGACTGCATTCTAGTTTCATTATTTAACTAACCTACTTTTAGTTCGTTAGTAAGGGTGTAAAGGAACCCCTGTAGACATGAAGGATAGATACATGGCTAAGTGTTTTAACGAAAACCTGCACTAGAAGTAACCTCTACTGCGGGGGCTGTTTACAAAAACAATTATCTCTGGTATACACAAAACAAACAGAATCGCGATTAAATGTCTCGAAGAACCAAAAATACGTTTAAATCGAATTTGAAAAAGTTAAATATTACCAGAATTTCATTACATGTTAAGGTCTTGGACACGAGGTAACTGTGTAAAAAAATGTGTTTTCTTTTCATTAAAACCTTTTCAGTAGTTATTGCGTGAAAGATTAACGATGATCCATCCACACATCCATACAAACTTTCGGAGTTATAATAGTTACCTATTAGTCAGATTTGGTAGGATAAATGCCAAATTCCATCCTGCGGGTGTCGATTAAAGGAGGCGACTAAAGGAAATACCAAGGCTTGAAACTCAGCCGCAAGAGAAGGCAATCTTGAAACCAAACCCTGGCCAGCGTAGCACAGTAGTCTTATTTCCCTCCATGTAGTTGGTGGAGGCTCGACTCCGCAGTCCGTCTCAAATGGGCTGAAATGGTGGATGATGGTGGTGAAAACGCCAAATTCTTAGAAATACCGAAAAATGCTACTCAAATGGAACCTACTCGAGTGACCTGGACAGTGTACGTCAGTGGTACGCACGTACTTGCACGATGTACAAGCACCCTTATCTTACCAACTTAATTAGAAAATATTTATTATGTAAACCGACAGACTTGTGTCGGTTTTCTTATAAGAACGTTTTAGTTTTTTTTATATTTCGTCACCAATCTAATGGCCAAACATGGGTCTATATTGTTAATATCATCACCCAGGCTAAGGCTTGATTGCCATTTGCAAGTTTCCCATGGTTTAATTTGACACTAATAAGACACTAATAATGCTCTACGCTCGCTATAGATTTTTCATTTGTACTTGTGTTTCAAGGATTGAGCTGATCGTTAAGTTAAGCAATTTCAAGCAAGAATTATAAGATTTTATACGTTTATGCGCCATGAAACCTCTTTTTACTTCTTAATTTCTGAAACGAAAAATACAGGGAACTTTTTGCTGTTTGGCCTCTATTTTTGCTAGTAAACATACCTTGAACATTAAGTATGTAATAACTTTGCCGAATTGCACGCAATATGGAGCTAAAGTTCGGATTGCCATTCTAAATGATGAATAATTTATTACTGGAAGACCTTTAAACAAATGTCAGGGGTATCGAAATTTTAACTGCCTTGTTGGTCTAGGGGTTGGATGTGCCTTTTGGACCACGAGTCCCCGGTTTGATTCCGGGGTCGGGCCAGTGTCTTCGTATAAGCCAGAGGCACTTGCTCTGAGTCTGGATGTCATTTGTGTTCGTGAATTACATGTTTGTAAACTGCCCCCGCGATACAGGTTATACCTAACTAGTGGCCCGCCCCGGCTTCGCCCGTGCAAAGCGGGGGTAGGTTATACATATAAACCTTCCCCTTGAATCACTCTATCTATTAAAAAAAACCGTTTCAAAATCCGTTGCGTAGTTTTAAAGATTTATGCATACATAGGGACGGACAGAAGAATGCGACTTTGTTTTATACTATTTAGTGAAGTGATGATGCAGGGGATTCGTATTAAATAAAGAAGAAAAGAAGTTTAAATTTCGTTTGCAGATTTACTGTGTTAAGTGTAGTGCCTATTAAGTTCCTAATTATCTGTAACCCTATGCAAAATTTGCAGTAGTTGCTATTTGCTATCGAATACCAAGTGGCAGTGAAAAACTCTAAAAATATTGTCCACAATATCCCAACAAACCACAATTTTCATATTTCAGAATACAAAGCAAATGATTTAACAAATCGTTGTCTGTTACGCTTTAAAATTCTGCTTCAGAAACCAAATAATGTTATTACTAACTCCAAAAGAATATCAGTGTGCTCGTTTTAACATATTCAATTGCATTAATGTTAACGTCGATTTCGGTGCAGCTGCAAGAAAGCTTTCAATTTGCGCTAAATAGCGGGCTTGCGGCTATAAATTTGCAGCAATTTCAAGTAGTATATAAATAAAAAGATGCCCTCAATTTGTTTTCGCAAAAAATACTAACTATCCTATTTCCTACGAATTCGTCTGCCTTGACTTAGTTCCTTATTTGCAAATTGACGCTGCTTTTGCAATTTTTACGTCGTTATAACTATTTACAAATTGCTGCATAAGACGAAATTGATACTTGTTCTGTTACTTTTAGCACTATACTTTATTGAATGTGTTATTATTACTTACTAGCTGCGCCCCGCGGTTTCAATCGCGCTTACTTATTGTCGTACTGCGGGTGACGACGCGGGGCGAAGCTAGTCTAAAAAAGTAGCCTAAGTTACCCCTTATATCATCAGCTACCTATCAGTGAAAGTCCCGTCAAAATCAGCCCAGCCGTTCCAGAGATAAGCCGAAACACTCTTTGTTTGTCTTTGTCACACAGGCAGACTAAAATAAAAAAAATGTTATTTTGGTCTATGTACTGTATATACATACTTACGCATTTGGTAAAACGTGGTTATATTATTATTACAAACAGACACTCAAATTTTATTTATTTTTATTTATTATGTAGTATGTATTATACGAGTATGTATAGATTATCTTCTCACGTCATTAGTAATGACGTAAAGCATATGCAAGCCGGCTATGAAGTTATTCGCGCCAAAAATAAAATTGTTGTGTAAACCATAAGTAGCTGTTCCACGTATCTACCATTCGTGTATTGCCATGCTATTAATAAGTTATGAAACCAACCGGTGTCAACCGGTTACTACAAATTTTCTATACATCCTTGTTAACATCCTCCATCAGATTACAACACTCTGCTGTTGCATTCATGGCCTTATTCGATCGTCCGCAAATTGGGCAATGCCCATGAACTGCACAGCAATTTAATGTGGAGGTCTTATAATTTTTACACCTTGTATACAGTAATCAAATCTTTACGTGCATTTATATGTGTATCTATACATGTTTACAGGGTATACAACAGGGTATATTTATATAACAAACATCCTATAGCCATCCGAAGTGATGTTATAGAGTTAATCAAAATAAGCACTTCTGTGTCTAAAATATTGTTCTCTCTTGAAGTATGACTGAGATATCGGCGTTTTCCTTTGTAGTGAATTTATAATAATTTATGTGGGTATGCATGAAATAAATCAGTTCTTGATCAAATCTCATATCATTTACTTCATCCTTAACCAGATTTTAATTATAAAACATAGCTTCAACTAAAAATCAACTAAATCAGTATCGTTATTACTATGATATACACTTAGTAATTTGAGTTTCATAACGTCTCTGCGGTTCTCTGTGCTCATTTCTTGAGTTATGACAGTAACGTAGATTTGTCGTTCCTAAAGTTTTGCACACAGTATCAGTAGTACTATCGATCCGTTCGTTCGTTATGGCTGTAAAGTTTTTGTTACACCCTGTATAAATCCTTTGTAGGTATATTTGCAAGTCACGGAAGTTTAAAAAGGCTGCTGGGACGGGTTATTTAGGCTTCAATGACAGAAGATTTAAACTACAAGTATCAATATAATTTTAATTGGCACTCTCAATAAATTTAGCTTATTATGTTTCATATAATTTAAAAAAGACTTTAAAGTTTACCATGGTGTACGATTAAAACTTGAATTTGATTACAACTATATTAGGTTAAAATGATCTAAATTTAAATCGTGATCATGCCAATGTTGGTAAAAACAACAATCTGAGAATGGTTTCTGTAAATTGCAAATTCATTATTTAACCTAATAACTTGACTATTGCAAGATTGACTTGCTTGTACGTAAACATGTACAGTAGATTGACAAGTATAACTTTATTGTAAGAAAATCTTCAAACTGATCTGATTAGTAGATTTGTTTCAATTAAACATGGCTGAGAACACTTTCCGTTAAGAGGTTTCAAATAGGTTGTTGTTATAAAATTGCTCAAAACAAAAACATTATTCATTAAAATTCACTTCACTTCGTTTCACTTCAATTAACGTACTGTTTATATGAAGAAATATATACACTACGTTAATTTAATGTAATATATAAATAAACTAGCGACCCGCCCGGCTTCGCAAGGGTGCAATTATATCTATTAAAAAAAACCGCTTCAAAATCCGTTGCGTAGTTTTGAAGATTTAATCATACATAGGGACGGACAGACGACAGCGACATTGTTTTATACTATGTAGTGATAGTGATATAATAAATAATAAATATCCTTGGACATTTCACACAACGCCATCTCGTCCCAAGCTAAGCAACTTCATGCTTGTGTTATGGTAACGAGATGGATGATAAACTACTTATATAGTTTTTGGAAATATATACATATTACAGATAGAAAAGACCCAGACCCGGAACAAATACTTGTAGGTCGTACAAATATTTCTTCCGTGCGGGCATCGAACCCGCGACATGCTGCGCAGCAGTCGATCGCTCAACCACTGCGCCAACCGTGTCGTCAAATATTAACGTAGCACTTTTGTAAAATGTTCAAATTTGGTTAACAATCTTGTACCTACAATTTTTAAGCAAAACGTAGGAACTCGGATCTTCTCATACGATAGGGGGGGATATGTCATAGGACGTAAAGGTCGCCTCGACGCGACGTAAATACTTTCGCTTACCGTCTGGTAGTGCCCTGCTCGATTACGCACGTATCACACGCAACCAGGACCAACATCAAAAACGTTCGAAATTTGAAATTTGTAAATTTTCGGTGTGGTGCATTATCTGTGATAAACTATAATTAAAAAGTAGAGCGCATTGTTATGTGTTCAAAAAGAAATTAAAAATGGTGGTCTGTGCTCGGTGGTTAATTTTAATTGGAATTATTGTACTACACTTGTCCAGTAAGTTCTGATCAATTACTTTTTCATTAAGTTTTATATTAAGCAAAATATAGTTGATAAATTGTTATTTTTAACGGTATAATACGATATAAAGTTAAGCTTGTTTATTTAATTCTGATTTTTTTTTGCCAAAATCTCTTGGCCCACAGCTTGAATGCATGGCATGCATATTTTTTTCTTTCCTTTTATTTGATAGTCAATCGTCTAAAGCAACCATGACATTAAATGGATACATAAATTATATTGTAATATCAAAATAATTAAGGAACCTTTGCAGGCCCAGTCAAGAAGCACGTGTGTTAAACAGACATACTTTTATAGGCGCGCGAGTTCATGTCCATCGGGGCCTAAATAAATAATTACATATCACATTTATTTTATTTCCTAATTTGCAAAATTACCTTAGATTACAATAAAACAAATTGACAGCTGTTGACTAAATCGGTAGTTATTATCGACATTGCCATAACTAATTCGCGCGCCTATAATAGGTACGTTTAAGATAATTAAATAAATAATTAACTTTCTAGAACTAAAATAGATTAGTGTGTAAATAAACAAATCATATTAAATTATATAGAGGATGGATATACTAAATTCGAAATAAAAAATACTTTATATTTTAATGTCACACCAAATTTAAGACCGGGTTTCACAAATCCTAATCCTCAAACGGTTGGTACCATTGTTTGTCAAAATTCGACCATAATACTCCATATTGTCAAACCTCCTTATCTCACAATCATAATTTACTTCTATTCGTGATATAAGAGTTTGACATATTTAAAGATTTCATTTAATGCATTATTTTCTAAAGCACATTAAAAAAGTGTTCTGCGCTGCGTCTGTACCAACCCTAATTTTACCAAAAATCTCACTTCTTAGTCAAACGGAGTTTTTTACTTTGTTCATCATAATTTCAACCTATAATTGACCTACTACTGAGGCTCAAGCCTCCTTCGAATTCATGTAGGGGATTAACCTACTGTGAGCGGGATTTACCCATATTTTTCCTTCTCTTGTGGCTAGATGGTCTGCCTCTTGTATTCCTTTACAGCCTCAGAATAATATTTTGGTGACATTGTGCATTCTAAATCCGTCACCACACGGACACTACACACACGCGACAACATTTCTACACATTTACTTTACCTATTAATAATAATAAATAAGTTAAGCAATAGAAGATACGCAAAGTTTAAGCGAAATGTATGAAAAAGTAACATAATACCGCAAGGTGACGCGAATGCATCGACGCAACCTACAAACGTGGTAATTGCATAATAGTGAGTTTGTTGTACCGTCTCGCGGAATGGCCAACTCGTTTCCTCATCCGCGTGTGCGTGTTCTGGGGTACGCGAATCGATGAATGATAAAACTGAAAAAGTGACAGGTTTTAGGTCATTTAAGTAGAATTAGATATGCATTGAGTTTTATTGTTTAAAATAGCAGAATTTTAGCTTATTTAACTGTGTAAATAATTGAAGATTGATGAATAATTCGATAAAATTATTCATTAATTATAACTTTAGTGAGACCACCTGAAATAAATCATTTTATGTAGATTCATTGTGGTATAGTGTTTGCCATATTGAGAATTAAACTAATGTTACATAAACAAATCACGATCAATTTCATTGCATTACATTCACAAGATGTTACTATGACAAATGCAATACATTGAAAAGACATAAAAATAACTTAAATGCTATTAAAATGTACATTATTACTAAACTTCAATATAGACCGTAATTAGTATAATGATTTCATAAGAATTATCTTTTCGACGTAATTAATAAATTAGATAATAAGTAATATAATATGACAAATTAATGATTGAGCTTAGACTAAAAGAACAATACAGTAATGAAACCCAGTAATACCTTCTAAAAACATAGTCACACGAAACGTGTACCGCAGCATCCGTAGCTGGCTACTTCCGAAACATAAGCCTAGACAAAGAGCTGGCACACCGTTTGGCAAATATACAAACTGACCATATGACATAAAACTGTTACATAAGATGGCATTACTGTAGTAGTGGTAGTAATACTACCAATACTGGTAGTCGTAGTAGAAAACCGCACCCAAATATCACTATCCATAGCTGGTATTGTGTTCCCGCGCTGCAATTGTGTTGTGTGTAGAGTCTAATGTATTACTTCGTCGTTTCAGTCCATAATGGCCCACTACTGAGACGGGCCTCCTCCAAATTCATGGAAGGAAATACCTGCCGTGCCACACTGGCAAGACGTACTAAAAATAAATAGATAACGGGATACACACTTTTTGAACCATGAAATGAATAGTTTTAACATAAAATCTATAATTGGTGACGGATTTAGAATGCATTGTGTCACTACCCAATTCATTCCTCAGAGTGTAGTAAGCGCCGACAATAGGAAAAAACAAGGCTAAAAACCTAGACGCAAGAGAAGGAAAACTTCAACTTCAAAGAATAGGGACCTATTGTAATTGTCAAATACTCGACAAAAGTTCTAACGCGTTAAAGACATTCAACATTGTTTACAAAGCGTTGCATAATAATCGGTTGGACAATAAAGACCGCATTCCCACAATACTAAGCGGATGTAGTTATTTTTTTATTTAGTCTGTGAATTTAAAACTTTTGGCGACGCTGCAATTCAAGTGGTTCCGCCCGCATTTAATCAGGTTGCATAGAAATACCGAAGCACGCGACAAAATATTTTATTTAAAAATAACTATGAAGATTACAAACGATATGCTTCTATTCGTCAAAGTCGCGGGTAACAGCTAGTCCAAAAATCTATTATTATATAATTCTAAACTACTATACTACTTAAATGACCCACTGCTCTTTGTTCGATGTTTTTGTCCATTATGAAATTCGCAATACACGCTTGATATGATATACTCGTAACTAAAACAACATTGTATTTAATATAAATTACAGATGCAACTCAAACTCGGCGCCCAAACGGAAAACAGGTGTGCCAATAGAACACCAACAAAATACAATAAAAAAATTGAATTTAGAACCATAAACAAATCATGCATTCCCAATACTTTCTTGACTTAAATGAATTTATATCAATTTCAATCGCTGACATAACTATATTTACAGAATGTCGTAACTTTCATGGTAGCTTATAGTCAAAATCACTCCGGGGTTCAAATAAAGAACATTTTTATATTATTTGGAATTCAATCACTAGCCCATTCTAATTTGAGGGTGTCGTAAGAGGTGACTAAAAGTACTCAAAAGGTAGACCAAATAAATTCAAGACAAGGAGTACTTACAAACCCGGTTCTAACCGATATGGGTAACGTGGCATGGTAGGTTAATTTCCCGCCACGAACTTGGAGGAACACAGGCAGCAGTGGGTCAGTTAGGGCTGATGAAGATGGATGGAACCCAACTGCACGATTACCTGTAGTTGGAAATGTAAACAACCAGCTTCCGCCCAAGGCCTTCCCGTGGATTTGAGTCCGTGTTTTATGCTAATTTTCGTATGATAGATGAATTAATAAGAAGCCAGTATTAAATAAGATCCTTTCCCACCCGAACTTTACCGTTTAAACTTCGTCGTAAGATTTTGTTGTGCAAAATGGCCCAGTGAGTTGTGAGCAGTAAGCATATTAATTAACGTTCGGTAAGGTTTACTACCTAATATGACGTCTTGTAAGGTTGCATGGCCAACCACCCAATCATATATTGTATATTTCCGCAAGAGTTACTGGTTGACCTAGAATACTTTCAAAAGCAAAAATAAGGATTTGTGATGTGGTATACACGTGCCCATACAAAACAACTCTTTAACTTAATTTTAGGTTTGCATAGTCACTTTTTACGAATCTCATTCTTTTCAGGATATTTTTTGATTTGAATCCAAAAATAATCCCATAAGCAAAGTAAATACTATCCTTAAGTGTAGCGACCAGCATGCTACATACTTAACACAATTTACCGCAATAATCTGAACTATCAACATCAAGAAATATCGCCACAAGTGCGAAGATTACCAAAAAGTCCTACACCGCGATAGCAAAGTTTACAGAGAAATAGTCCTACAAAAACACCCAGCACAGCATAATAATATATCTTCTAAGTGTAAGCGATCCTCCGTGAATTTGGAGGAGGATTGACTCAGTAGTGGGTCACTTATGGGCTGAAATGATGATGATGATGTGTTAGCAACTATCGCCAAAATAGTGAACCATAAATACAATAACAACTGATACTTTCTATCGCCATTATCACAATTTTCCATTAGGGGCTTTCCATTAATCACGTGATGTTTTTTTTTACATTTTTTAACCCCTCCCTCCGCCTTGGTGATACGTGGTGAGGTTTAAGACTATTCAACCATTAAAAGTCACGTGAATTTTTAGTACAAAAAATGTATACACGTGATATCTTACATACGCCCCTCCCCCCTTGTGATATTTCATTATTTTTGCCGAACATAACTCCCCCCCCCTTTCGGACCTCACGTGATTATTGGACAGCCCCTTACCACTCTGGTGAAACCGCGGAGCGCAGCTAGTAACTAATAATTTCCTCATCACATAAGCTATAATATTTCATAAATTATTTTGTGATAAACAGCTGCCAAATTATTATAGTAGACGTCAACCTTGTCTTAGGCAACATGGTTCGGCATGACATTCATGCATGCAACATGGGTGTTGTTTCACAATAAGGAGGCAATGACCTTTGTTAGACATTAAAATAAAAAATATTTTTATATAAATCATATTATGCAAATGTGCTTAGTATTTTATCTCACAGCCAAAAAATAAGGTCGTTATTATGGGTAATCAAAGACAAGGTCAAAGTTTTTTTTATTTATTTTGACTTGTTCTATTTTTAATGGTTTAGACATTTGGCAATAGTATGGGAGAGTTTTATTAATAATATTCCCTAAAATTTGATTGAGCTGTGGGGATGGCTGACACATGCGTCATGCTCGTAATCGGGTGCCGCCAGTTGGGGCCGGTAATCTCTTAACTGCTGCTGCTGCACTTCTGTTGTGCAATATGTTACATAGTCCTCATAGCTTAGCTTACTATAATTAAACACGAAATCAATGTAACCCAATCAGATGTTTGTAACAGAAAATATGATAAGAAGACTGTGCATGGAGTTTCTTGCCTGTTCTTCACCATAGGACCTATGTTTTGGAACAAGCAATTAGCTTCCTAACTTCACTTTCGAGCTTTCAAAAACACCTGTAAATAGGTTCAATATAAATAAATGATTTGAGTTTGAGTTTAGTACATATAAAGTAGCTTATTGCACAGCAAGAAGAGCTGATACGGCATTTGTAGATTATACAAGTTTAGTGGTGTCTTGAATACCTACAGATTAAAATTCATGGTACCTAGTAATTTATCATCTATTAAAGAACACAATTTTCTCAAAAGTAGTAGCTGAATTTGTAATCGTTGTACTCAAATTACTAGGTTGTAGTATTACTTGTAATGACTAATTCAACAGGATACAACAGTGTAAGAAATCTTACAACATTCTTGGGTGGAATAGTAAAACCTCTAGACAAGCGGTTTGTAAACTGTGTCTAATATTCGATTATGAAATATTTAAAATCCTTATATATTAATACTCTTTCATTTCGACTAGGTTCCTTGTCTTTATCTCTAATCGGCTCTTACGATAACATAATGATAACCTTCCCAACACAAACACTGACATGTTACCATACAGGCTAAATTAATTTTCATCTAACATATAAAATTATCGTGACACGGTGTTTGTTGTTAAACTCCTCCGAAATGGCTCGACCGATTTTCGCGAAATTTTGTGTGCATATCGGTGAGGACTGCGAATCAGGTCCCTAAATTTAAAGGGTGTAGAGTTAACCACTAAATTTAATTTTTATTTATTACACAAAAAAAAGATTTATTTTTAAATTATACATAATTATGAAGACTTACTTAATTCTCGCTCTACGGGGACGATATACTCTTTCGTTTATTGTTAACTAGTGGCCCGCCCCGGCTTCGCCCGTGCAAAGCGGTGGTGGGTTATACATATAAACCTTCCCCTTGAATCACTCTATCTATTAAAAAAAACCGCTTCAAAATTCGTTGCGTAGTTTTAAAGATTTATGCATACATAGGGACGGACAGAAGAATGCGACTTTGTTTTATACTATGTAGTGATGTATATGGTCAAATTGAGAATAGAACTATATTTATAGAACTATAATTTAAATAAACTGTGGTCGAATTTCGACCGCTTGGCGACTAGTTTTCTAAACAAGCTGTTAATATTTCGAAGGTTCATGATGGTAGTGCGTACTCTGTCTAGATGAACATAGCTTCTACCAGAATTACAATGCGTGTGAATTTAAGTTCTTACGCGTATTTTCATTAGTATGAATTAATATGCGCTTCATCATTGGTGGACCATTTTAAGATGAACCTTCTCACCGTAATTATTACCAACATTCTGAGCTCGTGACTAATTGAACCTTATGTGTTTTATGTGTCGGTTATGTTGCTTTCACTATTCATTGGATTCACTTGTACTTTCAATTGAAGTGTGTCTGTGGTCTGGATTAAAGATATGATGCAATGTGCAATAACCAGAACGTTGATTGCGGATTTTCCTTAAGCTGTCAGCTGGGAAATAAGACTACCCGGATTCATATTAACTATCCGAAAGAACTTGCACAAAATAATGAATAGGTTATTTACATCATTGCATAACAGAAGCATTTGAATAGTATGACCAGTTATGATAAATATTTTTTCTGAAATCATATTATCTTACAATTCTTACGTACACACATAGGTACATTGCCGTGTTGTAACGGACTTAGAATACATATAGTGTCACCAGCTCATTCTATCCTGAAAGTGGCGTAGGAGACGACTGTAGGTAATAACAAGGTAGACCCAGCTGCAAGAAAAGGAAATCTGGATATGAGACCCCGTGTTAACTTTTCAGGACATACCCGACCCAACCATGAGTCTTATATTAGGTAAGATTATGATGATGATGAGAATGATGATGAGGACTAAAAAGACTACTATAAAATATCTTGCCAGCTTTTCTTTAGTAAGCAGCCCCCAGAACCAATGGCAAATAAAAAAAATTGTGCGTTGTTTCAAAAGACCTCAAATTAACCAATTTGAATTGACAAACATTTATTTGATTATAGAACAGTTAAAAAGGGTGCGCCACTAAGATTCTTATACTAAGGTCGAATTCTATCAAAAGACATGCTCGTTCATTTATTGCTTCGTACATGCTATATTGCGACATTCTGACACTGATTCCAAGTTGCTGTCAATGACGAATGAACGAATATAAAAAAAATATATTTCTAAGGCCACAAACCAACATAATATTTTTTGATATTAGTTAAAATTATTGCAAATCTCTTTTTGCAAATCAAAGCAGTACCTACGCTTTATGCAGCAATGTTATTTGATTTCTTTATTATTTATATATTACAAATTACAAGTGTAAGTTGAATCTAATTATAAACATAGTTGAAAACGATAAGAGAGAACATTAATAATTATAAGAAACAAGATCTTGATTTTAGTGTATAAAATTTGGATAAATATTTTTATATAATTGGATATCAACATTTGAATAAATAGTACTATAAAACGTACACATTGTGTACCTATATAGGATAGGAAGTTTTCCTTTTTTGCGGCTACGTTTATTCCTTGATATCCTACAGTCTTCTCTGGCACTCTTAGGATGGAATGGGCTGGGCTGGTGACACTAACACTTATGGGTGGCAGAAACCATTTACCAACAAGCAGACTATTTACTACACCCCCGGGTACACAGAGTGACGATCTAAGTTTAGATCAGGGCAGGGGGGGCAAAAAAATCTATACATCAAATTGTCAGCTCATAGATCGCTTTCTGGACACATTCCATTAAACAGCTTCAAATACTTGATTGAAACAGTTTACATTTAGGAGAGCCTAAATCGATCCTTGACCGTCTGAATCAGGGCAACGGCATTCGCATCCCGATAGGAGACCATGCTCCGCGACCTTAGGGGCCTTGGTCCACCCCGTTTAGTGGAGCCCCAAGTTTCGAGGCGGGCCCTCCGAAACAGGGGTTGTTGAGGGCCAGTTTCAAGAACTAGGTTTCCAGGTCGCACACAAAGCATTATTAAATTAAGAAGCTCCATAAATACAGACATTTGGGCAATTAAGAGTGCTCTATTTAACTGCATAGTCGAGAGTTGACTAGGTCTCGAAAAAGGAGTCACACACTCAGACGAATACGTCAAATTAGTACCACTTTATTTTTTCGTCAGGTGCTAAAACCACTTGACGTAATGTTACGTTTAACCTTACCTATTTACGCAAACGAACAATTTTACGCTATTCACAAACGTAATAGTTACCATTGTCTTTGTAGTGCTAAAAGTTTGAATGTACATATAACCGAAACTTTTGACGGTTGTCTAATAACGTCTTTAGGCATTGACTGAATACTTTACAAAGATTAGCTTTTCGCGGAATTGAGTAGGTGCTAGATTAGTCCATAGGACTATAAAATACAACTAAAGAAGATTTTATTGTTAGAAAATTTTAAGTAACCTCGAAATTCAAAATTAGATAAATATAATTAATCCATTAAAATTAAGTAATATGAAGAATTGTTTTTTTAGAGTACCTAACTACAGTATATTAAGAAACTTCATAAAATTCAGAATCTATTTAAAATTGTCAACATAAAAAGTCACTGCAATGCCAAAGAATTCGCAGCATATGCAAGCAGCGTTCAAATTATGACTTGCAGAATGGATTATGGCAATCAGAGCGAAAAATTACCTCAGTTTGCTTGCAAACGTATAGTAACAACCTTGCGTATGTTTTAGGCGATTATAACGAATGTTTTAAAAGAGTGTTTTCACACGAGTTGACCTTAAGATTCCAAATCGGTTCATGGTTGAGGGAAATATATGGTAGCAAACATATAACTAAATTGAGACCATCCTCCTTTTTAAAGTTGGTTATAAATCTGAGAATTTCCTATATGAAACTCTATCCCCTATGTCACCCTTGTCGAATTATATTTCAACGACCAAAAATCATCCAATGCCAAGATTAACAAACACCACTAAACCCATATTGCGACTAGATAAGCAGAACTATGCGGCACCATGGGCTCCATCAGAAGGCTCAAAGTCACCCAAGGGAATATGCTATGCTCGGAATTTCCTTCGAGATCGAATCAGAAATGAGAAGATTCGCAGGAGAACCAGAGTTACCGACATAGCCCACAGTGTTGCCAAACTTAAGTGGCAATAGGCAGGGCACATAGCTCGTATGACTGATGCCCGATGGGGAAAAAATGTCTTCGAATGGCGACCGCGTTCCGAAAAGCGCAGCGCTGGTAGGTCTCCCACACGGTGGAGCGACGACCTGGCTAAGGTCGCCGCCAAGCGATGGATGCGGGCGGCTCAGGACCGGCCTTCGTGGAAATCTTTGGAGGAGGCCTACGTATGGACATTTTGTGTGGACGCCTTTGGGCTGAAATGATGATGATGATTTTATTTCGCATTATTAATATTTATTTATTTCATTTCACGGGACCCGAATGGTGATTTCTCATTTTTTATTACTATAAATGAATATATGTGGACCCGATGCAATCTAACAATAAAATTATACCTGTAGTTTTACATTGCAGCAGTTGGTGATGCACTGACACTAGGCATATCTTAGCTTACTTTCATATAATAACAGCAAAGTATTTAACACAGGTATTCCGCATTACGTCGAACAAAAATATTTCATTTTCATTTTTTTTTTCAATGTAATAATGCTTACCCATTACGCTCTACCCAGACAAAATTGAAGGAGCGAAATAAAAAACCTATGCACATACTACCGATAACAACCAGCAAACGGCCGGCAGGGCCTGCCTCGGCGCTTGAGGCTCCATTATACGTGGCGGCCAAGGCCCATCTAGGTCATACTACCAGTAGGGAGCATGGAACCCCAAGGCCTTAAGAGTAGGAGTAGTTGAGGATCACCATCGGTTTTAGGTGGTAGGTCAGAACGCTAATTTATTTCTGCGCCGTTAAAGCCCTCAAAACACAACTAGCCCCGAAATCGGGTATCACATGTGTCCGAAGTAAAGGTGGTTGTTGTACGTTTACTAAAAGGAATTATGCTTGCTTATTAACTTAGCTTCCTTGTTCGGATAGTGACGGTTTTAGAATAAACAATGTCACCAATGTTTACCCAAAGACAAACTTCTTTTAAAGAGAATTAAACCCACAGACAATAATATTGGTCAATTGAAAATAAATATCTCATTAAGGCTTTTCTTATTCCGTTTCAGTGTGCAAAGGCCAAAAGGAAGACAAACCTCGGAAAGAGAAGAAACCACAATCAGTACGGGATCTCCTTAACACAACGTCATGTATACCTCCACCGTATAAATGTCCACATCCTAAAATGCAATATTATCTATACACCAGGTACCTATTAAATTATTTTTCATCTCATTTTTTCCATTTCAAGCGGCGTTAGTTACATATAAGTATATTCTTTACATCACTATCACTACATAGTATAAAACAAAGTTACTGTCGTCTGTCCAGGGACCTATGTATGCTTAAATATTTAAAACTACGCAACGGATTTTGAAGCGGTTTTTTTTAATAGAGAGAGTGGTTCAAGAGGAAGGTTTATATGTATAATGCATCCATAATAATGCAGAGAAACACTGATAAATTGAAAGGTTCATCATTGCAACCATGCGAAGCCGGAACGGGTCGCTAGTATTGTATAATCCAATAAAAACATCTTGGCCCAAAATCTATCCAGCGCAAACGTCGATTTTTGTGTACATAGTTGTGATTTGCAAAGAGAGTCAAGCAAATGGTTAATGACATACGCGAACTTTCCCCCCACCAAGCCGCATTTTGTTGTTTTGTTTTGTTCAAAATGTTATTAAACTACACCAAAGGCTCCCTACCCGAGTGTCGCCAGAGCCGACAAAAAGTAATGACACGTCACACGGCTGATAACTTAGCTACAAGAGAAGGAAAACTTGATAGGAGACCCTGAGCCAACCAGCGTCTCACAGTAGGCTAAGTATCCTATATGTCATCGGAGGAAGCGCGACTTGGCAGTGGCGCTTGTATGGGCTAAGTAGTAGTATTTTTTACACTTAATCTGATATTTTAAATAAAATTCAAGATAAAATTAATCACATTCGTCCTGAATATATGGGGCGGCGCATAAAACACGATACATCAAGAAATGATAGTGCTTAAAACATAATGACATTTGTTATTAAAAATATGATAGTTATGAGTTGCATTGTTTTTATTTTATTTTCAGAAAAACCCAAGCTAATGGAGAGTTGCTGAATACACTTGATAACGATTCCTTAACAAAGTCCAAGTTCAACACTAAGCACCCGACGAAAATCGTGGTTCATGGTTTTGGAGGTGGGAGGCACCTGTCTCCCAGTACCGATATGAGGAAAGCTTATTTTACTAGAGGGAACTACAATATCATTATAGTGCACTACAGTGACTTAGTCAAAGAGCCATGCCTGAGTCAGGTAATGTGATGCCATTTGGTAATCTTAATTTCCTTCTTGAAGGTGTTGTAGTCACGATTCATGAAACCTACCTATCTGTGGGTACAGTAATTCCGAAGAAGTCAAAATTTTAATTAAATCTATTATAGTAGGTTTCTTTGTTTCGGTGGACCGATGACCTGGTTAAGGTCGCCGATGGATGCGGCCCAGGACCGGCCTTATTGGAGATCCTTGGGGGAGGCCTATGTCCAACAGTGGACGTCTTTTGGCAGAATGGGTAATTTAATATAATGATCTAGTTGATGAGAATTGATGAAGTTTCTTTAAAGAATTAAAAAATAAAGATGATTAAATACGTGAAATGATTATTTTTAAAATAAACATTTCTGATGTTTTCTAAACAAAGCTTCTCAGCTGTGTTATTCCAATTTCAACATAATATCCCATACATTTGTTTTTATATTCCACCAAAGCGTGCGATTCGAAATAACTAGTAAATTGGCTAGACCCGCATTGAAGTTCAAAAAAATCAATAAATATTGTAATAATTTCCAGATAGAGTGGGCGCCACGATTTGCGGGTCTATGCATAGCTCAATTGGTAGAATATCTGCAGTACCATCCAGTTAAAGCAGTGCCTCCAGAAGATATTCACACAATTGGATACAGTGTGGGCGCGCACATATTGGGACTTGTAGCTAACTATTTGAACAGTGGCAAGCTTGGTAGAATCACAGGTAAGAGTCTTGGTCTAAATATTGATATTTTTAACGATAATATCGCGTAACTACTTACGTTCACACAAAGAACAAGTCAATTAAATTAATAAATCACAATACATACATTGAAAGTCTTAAAACTAAAAAAAACTAACTTAATAAAGTAGGCTCAAGTGGGAATGTGCCTAAAATACTGGCAGCATTTCCCCTTTGAATGACCAGGCCTATCCACTGGCCGAGCAAGCTGCCAACCCGACACCTGACACCTTATAGAAAGAGGTGTCACCTGACACCTTTTTATGTTTTTGCTGGGTTTTTTAAAGAGAATACATTAGGACTCCATGGTCCGAAAGTTTCGACGCCAAGCTCCAGTAGCAATTAAAAAGCTAATTCATTGATACACATCGAGTGTCTCCCAATTCCGTTTCCGCTTGGAAACAAAGACCAATTATATTTTTTTATAAAAATGGACCAAAATCTGTGCGCTAGTCTCACTGTGTTCTTTTTTATCTTCGGGCCCTTCGTTTGTGCTTTCAATGTCATTGACGTAAATAAATATTACGAAAACTCGTATTTCCTTATAAAAGTGTATCGCAGCAAATGTCAAACGATTGGACGTCATTGAAACAGATTTAATTATAGATGGTTGCGATGCCTTGAAATAAGAATGTACCAACTAGCAGCTTACCTAAGCGACTTAAATAGCGCAATTGTCATTAAATAACGTTGTAAATTCAACGCATACTTTAGTATTTTCGACTGTGCACAATTATAATCTGATCACGTTTGAATATTTGACCACTGCATGTGACCGACCAACGCCTGTGAATATTATAGGTACAGTGGAATATACTTGGACTTTAGTAGCGTCATATTGATTTCAGTCGTTGTCTTACTATTGCTAGCGGCACGTCAGCAAGCGATGAATCTCTTTCTCGCATAGGGCAAGGGTGGGGTGAGTGAGAGAGAGGTACCCCTCGCTCAGCGCTAAAGATACGTGCCGCTAGCCATACTATTACTCAGCCCATAGATGACCCACTGCTGAGTCGGACCTTCTCCATTTATATTGAGGGTACTGCCTACTGCCTCAAGCTGGCCTGGTGCGTTAGCACAGGGTCTCGTTTCCAGTATTACTTCTCTTGCGGCTAAGTTGGGTGGAATGGTGTGGTGATCATTGTTTTAGCTTTTATGTTATTACGGCAATGGCTAATAATTGGGCAAAGGAGTTTCTTATCATAACCTATACCTATGTTATGATAAGAAACTCCTCCTTTCACATTTAAGCCGAGCCGTCCTTCGACTAAGCGGATTATAACGATCTATTAATAACAGTTTTATTAAAAATATGCAATGACTCCTTGTTAGTCTAGGTTTTGCGTGCGCCGCCCCAGGATAGATTCTGGGGTCGAGCAAGTAGAGACTGTGTGTTGTGTTAAAGATATTTGCTATCTGCATGCTATATGCAATCTGAAAGATTAAGACGTAACTCTATAATAACTCGCATTATAGAGGTGTTATTTGGCGGAAAATAGAGGCAACCGCAATCCTTTTTGAAATGGTGGTGGCGCTTCAAATTCAAACAAACATTGTGCGGTTGGTTATTTGTGTTCACTATTATTTGTATAAATTGTTTGACGATTATTCCTTACACATCGTACTGGCTCAGTTTAAGGCAAATACCCAAATAAGTATAGCGAAATGGAGAGTCGCCAACATGCCGCCAACGGACAAAATAATAACCTTTCTGCTTTGTTCCAGGGTTGGACCCGACAATATTTTTCTACATGGGAAATAATCGGTCACGAGATCTTGACTACACTGACGCCCATTTTGTAGACATTGTTCACACAGGCGCTGGTATTTTGGGCCAATGGGGGCCCAATGGACATGCAGACTTCTACGTGAATGGAGGATCTAGTCAACCAGGATGCGCCCACGATACAATTTTTCGTAAGATTATTTTTTTAACACTAAAAATGTTCTAAAATCAAAGTCCGTTTTCACAGGATAGAAATAATTTTCTAAATGTTTGTTTAGATCTATCGGTTAATACCGGGTACTTTACGAAATAGCTCGACCGATTTTAAGTTTATTATCTAACTTTACCTAATAGCCTAAATTGCTACTACCTAAGTTATAATTGTTGTTGTTAATAGGTACCTTGAACAATATTTAGTAGTCAGCGTAAAATGCGGAGCCTAACGTGGGCTTCACGCTAAGGCTAGTATTTAACCAAGTCCAAATCGATATCCGAGTAAATGAAATTGTAATGCGAAAAATGTAATAATGTATTGTTTTCTTGTTTAATTTAAATTTAGTTGCCATTTAAAACAACTGCCTACCTACAAAATTGACTTTTACTTTCATATTCATTGTTGTAACCTTGCCGTTACTGGTGACATCTATGCTTATTCGTTCACTTTATTTACTGACACAGTTAAACCAAAGCACTATTTAGTTCAAGGAATCTTAATAGATGGCGTTACAAGTACGAATTGTTAAAAGCAAGCGCGTGTAACAAATTAATTTTCAAGTATTGCTATCTTGCTATTTCTAAAAAAAATGCATTTTGTAACCAATGATATGATACCTAAAATAATAAAAAAAATATTTCGAAAATATTTCCCAAGTTTAGAGGCATCTATGGATAGAAATACCGATACAGCTGTTTTTCCATCTTACTAATTATTATTTTTTCAGAAACACTATCATGTGACCACACGAAGGTAACGCCATATTTTATTGAGTCGATCAATAGCCGCGCGGGTTTCTGGGCAGGGCCTTGTCCCAGTCTATTCTCGTACCTCATAGGCTGGTGTGAACCCAAAGACACTGAGTATGTACTCATGGGGGAGCATGTTACTCACAAGTAAGTATTTCAGTCATCCACTTCAATTCCTTAATTTCCAAAAAAGTAAAAACTCTTTTTCATATCCACAAAATGACGCACTGCTGAGTCGAGCCTTCTTCATTTTCATGGAGGGAAAATAGTCTAATGGACCACGCTAGAATAGTGAGAAAAGCTAGTTCTGTTTCTTATGAAGACAGATTTTCTGCTTTTTTCCTTTAGATACTACTTTCTACATTCGTAGAAATGAATAGACAGTTGACATGTTTTTTTATGCCAGCAACACACGTTGGCCGAGCTTAGGCCAACGCGAGCGTAGGCAATTTAATACAAGGCAAGTGCCACTGCCTACACGTTGGGCAAGTGTATCGAAACCAACTAGGCGAGCGACACCGAGCGATGGCCAGACAATGCAAATATACCGTCTATACGTTGGTATTGGCGTTCACTCGGCAATGCTAGGCCAACGTATATTGCTGGCTTTAAATTTCGTAATTTCAGCTCTTAAATGACCCACTGCCGAGTCAGTCCTCCCAGTTCATGAATAGAAATTAGCCTACTATGCCACGCTTGTGAGATGGGTTGGTATCAAGGTCAGACACCCTAGGAGCTACGTAATTTACCTGTGGTGATCCTTTATTATCTTTAGAATTCAACCCATTCCTTTGCAGGTATTGTTTCTAAATCCGTCACAACACGGGCCTGGTGACATGTAGCTTAAGAAAACAGTTCCAAATTCTTTATTTAAATTTGTGTATTCAAATTAGTTTTATTCTTTCCTTTTAGCGCAAGAGGGGTGTATTATGTGACAACGAATGCTAAGCCTCCATACGCAAGAGGATTTCCTGGTAAAAGCAGACGTCTCAGATCCATCACTCCTTACAGCTGATGCTGACCATAGTGTACTTGCATAAATAAACTTACCAAAACATTTCTACGAGTCGTGTATCAACTAAATATATTCTTAGTTTGAGGTGAACTGTACTTATTTGTCTAAAAAAGTAATTTATTTTAAAGAACGTTTTGAATACTTTTGCCATAATTTACAATTAATACATGGACACGGGGTGTAGCGAATTTTGGGGCTTAATTTTAATTTAAGAATAACTTTCTAAATATCTGTTTTCCATGATGATAATGTTAATTAAGGTATGATGGATGATGGAAGTTACGTCAATTTTTACCTATGTTTTTACTCTTCTACCGGCAAAGTCAAACAGAGTTGATATGACAGAGGGGCATTAAATTACACTACGTATACTATGTGACTAGTATGATTTCGAAACGGTACAAAAAAAAATACACATGATTTTTCATGGGGGTTGAGGTCTTAAACCTCACCAGGTATCACCAAGTGGGAGGGAGGGGTTAAAAAAACATCACGTGATTAATGGACAGCCCCTGAGGTTAATAAACGATGCATTAGGCATAAACATCTGTTAGGAAAGATACATCATGTTCAAATGAGGCAAACATTTAAAAAATCATTTGCGGCTAAACTATTGCTCCAATTTAATTGATTTTTGGTACAGAGCCTGGAAATGATACCTAGTATAGGCAGTTAAAAAAAATGCCCCTATGTCGTATCAACCCTGTATATGTATTTTGACAGATTATTAGATATGTATTTTTTGTTGTTACCATTGTACACGCATCCAAAGACTTAAATGTTGTACCAATTTTTGAAGTGATTATAATATTAAGTATCTAAACATGTATATGTTTATCGTTCAGGGAGCCTAGCCAAGTGCTTTGATTATCTAACACTTATATAATACTTAATGTGATTGGTATATTTTTGTTACATGCAAATTTAAGAATATTTTTTCATGATTCTACTTAGACTATACATTGAGACCTTGCCAATAACATTGTATCTAAATCAGATATGATTTTTAGTTGCTCGAAATGAGCGTAATTTATTTAATTTTAAGTAATGTGTGGTTTTGTGATAATAAATTAATTAATGTGTTCTAATATTGATTTTTAAATAAACCCTCTCTGTTATTTCCAAAAAACTGCTGACAAAGTAAGTATTTAAAATAATGCAATTAAAAAAGGATAAATATAAAATAAAACTTAACCCCAAAAAAAATACCTTTTGTACTCAATCCATTCTCAGGGTATTGTAAAATGCGATAATGCAGGATAATGCAGGCAGACAAGCCAGACATACGAAGGAAAACTTGATACAAACCCTTACGCTTCTGGCCAGCAAATTTTCCTTTATGAATTTCAAGAATGACTGCTGTGAGTCATAATAATAATTGTCGATGATGGTGAGTTTCTTAACACTTTAGTTCTCTAGAATAGGTGGGCATTTATAGAATGGGCATTTATTTGGTTTGGTGACGACACGGTATATCGTGTGGTGACGGATTTAGAACACAAAATGTCCCCAACCCTTACCAACCTGAGGGTGTCGTAAGAGGCGACTAAAGAAGCGCAAGAGGCAGGTCATCTAGCCGCAAAAGAAGGAAAATTTGAAACAAACCAACCCGTCTTGCCAGCGTGGCACAGTAAGCTTATTTCCCTCCGTGAACTTGGAGGAGGCCCGACTAAGTAGTGGGTCATTTATGGGCTAAAATGATAATGTTGATGATAAATGTTATTTGCAATATGAATCGAATGCAATTGTGATTGTGAAGAATTTTATGCACTTTTATCGCACTTTAAACAGTTTATTCAGACATTGTGCATTTTAATGTAACAAATAGACGAACTTATTGCGAAAGGTGATAATAATAAAGAAAAGTATACATTTTCAAACATATATTAGGGAAGATAGTGTTATCATTACAAACTCAATAATACGACACCTACACTATCAAACTTAACAATATTAAGAACTAAACTGCAATTATACATGTAAGTAATACTTTTGACAATTTGGAGCAGCAGCGTAATTTAAGTAACAATATTTAACTACCTAATCCAACATAAAACATGGAACAGAAATCGTGAACTCTACTGTTTTATTGAAGGTCTATAATTATCTACCATTACACTTATCAACGTCACATATTGATAGGGCACTAAAGTCCACAATGCAAAGAATTCGAATGCGGACCGTGGACCGCGGATCGAATGCTGTTCATCAACAGTATCGTACCGTATGTTGCTATTATGATTATATATTATTTTTGAACGCGAATGAGCCACTATTCGTTCCGTCTAATGTAACAATTTGTTATTAATTAAATCACGTTAAAATTTTAGCAGCTACATACCTATATTTGCAAAAAAGGACATAATCCGTTTTAATGTCAAAACAGACGAAGTTGCAGCGGAAATAACAACGTTTATTTACAGATAATGGTTAACGCACACTTGTCGGAGCCGAAGGCGTCGAATGAACCGAATTTTAGAATTCTGTATATGAAATCTCGTGAAACCTCGCACCCTTCCCCGCGTCGAATCGTCCGAATCTGGAAGAACCCCAGATATCCTAGACGAATTCGGATGACGTCATCAGATTCGGCGCGACTTATGCGGTCGCCTCGACCAATGCGCTCGCATTCTATCAGTCATGTGTGGCAGAGCAACGCGCGAGTACTATTTCTTCATATTCCATTACTAAAGCATTGACAATAAAAACCTCGTCAAGATCAATCACAATTCACATGATAACAGCGCGACAGGCGTAAAGGAAATAGAAAAGATTTCTTCGACGCGGTCGATTCGTCTGGTGCGGATACGTGTGCAAAGCCTCCTTGATTTCGACGTGTTCGGCTCGGAGAATTGTGAGTTCACCATAATCCTGCTACCTGAATCTCCCAACCTCCCAATAAAATAGTTGAAATCCTGTAAAAAAACTTACCAGGTACTCGTCAAATAGTGTGCATTCATTATGTTACACATTGTATACACTACATCAAGTACATTTAATAACTTTGTCTCGATGGGTATATAATCCGTACATAATTAAATTTGCTGATTTGAAAATATTACGAAATGTTGATATTAAGTATAGCAGTTCTACCTACCCACATCAGTAATTCGAATTAATACATCGACAACCTATTAATACAATGTTTTATTCACAAATATTGCTTATTGCGTATGTGATATTTTGTTCATTTATCAATATACATCACATTACCCTTCCTTAAAATTACGGACGTAGAAAATTTTGTTAGACAGTGTAAATAATAAGTTTCTGTTGTTTATCACACGAAACAACCAAGAAGTTTTCATATAGGTAAGTAATTAAAAGAATGTTTTAATTCACAAAAGCTTTAAGTTTTTATAGCTATAATCACAAATTAAATACTCGTAACATTTAAATTAGATGATTTTGTAAGCATGAAATTTTATTTTATTATATTATGTTTATATTTACAGACTAAGATTATATAGGCCAATTTGAAACTAATAGTTGATTATAAAGATTAACATTAAAAAAAACTATAACCCAAAAAACTATAACCCGTATTACATAATATTAATAACTTAAAAGGATAGCTTAAAATCTTTAGACAATTAAATGGACTAGAATTTTGTAATAGCAGTCATATTACCAACAAAGAAGAAGTAAAATCAAATATAAGAAAATTTAATTAATTAATTTTAAAATCAATCTCATGTTCGCGAAATATTTTTAAATTTATTTTAACATAATATACTGCAGATTAGCACCTCTCCATAAAGGGCTTAAGAAACGGAATATTATACCTTGAATCAAAATTTAAAATCTTTGAAACTACAATCATTAAACATATTTACTGGTTGGATTTATATTGTTTAAAGATGCCTTATACTTACCATTAACATAATACTAGTAGCTACATAATTATTTCTATTTATAATAATACATAATTATTTATAAATAAAAATTTCTTTCCATGGAATAAAATGACTGCTAAGGTTTGTTAATTCTGAATATGAATTATATTTATGTATAGTCTACTCCAGGTCTTCTGCATTCTGTAATACTATTAAGATTATTGCATCATCAGAGACGTATCAGAATATTATTTGTATTAGTAATTGTTGCCTTTTTTTTCATAGATATACCTACAGTTTAACTGGCGACATCTGTATCCTTTCCATGTCATTTTTAAATTTGGTAAATTTTAATTGGTTTATAAATGTAACGGACATTTATATTTTTATTTGAGTGATTGTTTGTGATGTATTAATTTTATTGCTAAATCGTATATAGAATCATCATAAATTTGCAGTATGATAAATTGAAAATAAATAAGCTTTAAATTTAATATTAGTCATTTTCAAAGAAAATCCTTAAATATAATTCTAATGATTAATTGACAAATCAGTGCTTCCGTGCAAGTAATATTATTATCTACACTTTAGTTCTAGTTCTTTATATGTATACTTATAATATTTATGTACAGCGCCTATCATAACATATATACAAATTATAATTGAAAATTATGTTGCTCAAAAACAGATTATTTATATTGTATACTGGTAAAATTAGCTTCAAACATTAACGAATTAAAGAAAGCACAAAATAGTATTTTATGTACCTAAATCGATTCTTAAGTTGCCTATGCAAATGAGTATCCTTAAGCAAATATTATTGTCAATCTAGGCTCAAAAATTTTAAAGAGCCTGCAATGAAATTATTTAAAACAACATTGCCAAAACATTATTATATCCTACTTTATCACTTACACGTCTAGGGTTCGCTTTATTAAGCTTTATTGTCGACACAGCCTTATAGAGTGAGATCACCCCGTTTAAGATTATTGTCTTATCTTAATCTATATTAAGCCTTGGTTACATCTTAACGCTAATCATACAGAGTAGGTATATGAGCAAACAATTGAATTTAGAGAAACAAAATACACGTAAAGGCTTAAACATATCAACTCTGGTTAAACAATTAAATTAGTCTCAATATCAAATAATATTTCAAATAAAAACAAGTATCAATATGATGAGAAAGAGTATAAAAAAAAACTTATGCCATTAATTATATTGTTAGATCGAGGGTGATTTGAGACTTGTGTAGTGTGTTACCATTATGGCAAAATTCGCAATTGAATGCTATTTGGGTGAAAATTATTTTCCTACAGCTATTTTTTTTCGAAAGGACAGAATCTCAATAAAAAATCTGCTAAATAGTCTCGATTGAAACAGAGCTTTTATAAAAAAATACTAAAACATTTTAGAGATTGAAAATACTTGTTTTCTAATACACAAGTGTACTTAAAAAATCCATATTTACGTTTACGCATATTTTCACAATAATTAGCAACGTGTTGGTTTACAATTTATTATATATGTGTATTTATAATCTTAAATGGTATATAAAAATATCGCTTGCTACCGGTGCACATCAACAAGTGCGTGGGGGATCAATACCCTTTCCGCCATTACTTTGGACATAGTGAAAATTATCAGTAAAATAATTATATATCCCATATAACACAATACAAATATAATGCATATTCCCCGGCCAATATCTTTAACTACTATTCAATAAAAATATAATAGTATACATACATATTACACGGTTTACATTAAGTTTTCCTGTAGTTCATTCCACTTATAAAATTTTCTATTCTGATATGCAATCGATACTTAAATCTTTCAAGAAAAGAAAACTTTACGTGTACTGCGGTTGGCATCTCTTATAAATAAAATTACCCTTAACTAATATAGCTCAGTATTTGAGTCCCTTTCTCTTTACATTACGTAGTGTTCAAGTATGATGACTATTGATCAACTGATATTATTTTACTTAAAGTAACATTAGAAATTTTATTTATAAATAGATACAAATCACTACACACACAAGTAAGTACTTTTCTCAATGTTAATGAAAATATTTTACATGACAGAATTGACGGCGTAGAGATATATTATAACACAACACATTGTTTTACACTATATAATTAAATCTATGACTTTAAACCACATTAAGGAATATTACAACTTATTTTTTTTACTTTAAAACTTGATTGAAAATTTTATGGTTAAGGTGGTTGATGTTTAGGTGAGATAATTTTGATAAAACTGTAATTTAAAACGAACCTTGTCATATTCGAAAATAAAAGAGAGAAATCGAAATCTACTTCGAAAGTCAATGGTTAAAGGTATACTGTTGCATAATTTACATGTGATTTTAATTTTTGAAGCTTTGACATCTTAGACGAATTCTAATGAATCAATTTAAATTTTTAATTTATGATGAAAGTCAAAACATGGTAAATTGAATATGAATTTATTTATAATTATAAAATGGGTGTTTGATAATTCTCACGCATGTCCAAAAACTTACACTATCTTATACCTACTAGTATTTAAATACATTCTATTTTCATATTTATCATTAGGTTTTTATTAGTTGAAGTTGATTTTTAATAGCAAAGTTAAAGCCAAAAACAAATGCTGCAATCCAACCCTTTTAATTATTTATTGTATTTGATACCAACAAAGATAAATAATGTTTTGATTGCAATAAAATACTGACTAATGATACAGTTTATTTAAATTGATTTACCTATATTTATAAAGATCCTACTTATTTATTAGATATTATTGCGAGCATATCCTAATTTTCTTTTTTATATTTTTAATTTTTTTTTTAAAATAGTGAAGGCGTTTATTTTGGTTTGCTAAGAAATAAAAACAGTATTTTTGACGCATTCCAATTATAAAATAGTATACGTTAATCGTCTTCTACTGCATTAATTTTAACGGAGCTTATTTCGCGATGTTTTAAAAATGGAGATATTGAGAGAGAGAAAAAATCCCAAGGTATATGATTAACTACTAAATTTATTTGTTTAATTTTATGTGCATATTTTAACCAGTGAATTTTGGTCTACGGCACCATGAGCCAATATATTTTATTGTCATTAGTTATCAATTACTCCTTGAGCCAAATCCTTTGAAAATTTAAACTACAGGTAAATTATTGTCTTCATTTTTAAAACGTATATTGATTAAATATCTAGAAGCATAAACATAAGCGTGTGCAACATGTAGCGAATAAGAGGAAACAATTTACTTAAACATAATACTTTTTTTATACCTACACTTAAACCAAATTTTATAGTACTACGGAACCTAATTTTGGCCAACATAATACAAGGTAATTTTCATAACAGGTAATTTAATATAAATATGAATATAAATAGCTAAATGTGCGCAACTACATAACGGCGAGGCTACATAAAGCAGCACGGGTCTGAAACCTAAGGGGGAGACACCTTAGGCAGATGGTAGTTTATAATCAATTACGGCAAATACCTTAAAATAGGTAACCTCAAACAAAGTGGACCTTAAGCGGAAATAAATATTATTTAATTGCATCTTAATTATGTTATTAAATGCATACATACTCGTATACCTAGTATGTATAATAAATATGATAATGATGATGAAGGTGTCATCATCATCATCATAATAATACGATGGTGATGATGATGTTGAAAGATGGCCAGACGCCTTTTAAAATATCAGTCGTTTTGTGTTACCTGTTTTAACCTTTGAATTTATATGGTGTGGCGAAGTTAGTAAGTAATCTATTTACTTAAGGAAATAAGCAATTGTTTGTACCGACATTTAAGGAAATATAAATCTACTACAATGTTATCACATTAATACTATGTGGGACCTTAATTTACTAGAAATATATATCTATAGCAATACATACGCAATATTATAATGTATATGTATATTAATGATAGTACTTAAGCTTTAAAATGTGTAGTTATATAATACTGACGCGTAAAATAATCCTAGGATATTGTACAAATTATAATACATAGGTACATAGCGCTCTACATATTATTTTTTATTATGAATAATATGAACAGGTAACTCAATAAGTACATTAAACTGAAATATAATTGCGTATATTATGAATGATTTAAAAATTGAAAATACATATACGTTGAATTTTAAGGAAAGGGTAATGTGCGCTACATTAAAATTTGTTGGTTGTAATTATAATAGGTACTTACACTAACCTAACATGGTAAGTAACTTTAATACTTTATTTTATTGTGTTTCCGTGACTTTCTAATGCATTTATTATAAAACTAATCTCTAATCTTAATAACAAAATAAATTAAAAAACTTACTAAAATAAATGTTAATTAATGATTAAAATTATAGGTATCTCGGTAAGTAGCTGTAAACTTTAATTAACAACATAAAAATGTAATTGTGATTAACATATAGTCAATGTGACGCCTTTTATTCAATTATAATAAAGATGATGCTCATAATCTTAATAACAAAATAAATTTACAAATCCAATAAAATAAACTCTAATTAATGATAACACTACTTCCCGTTATAATTTAACATTTTATTTTAAATGGCTACTCCTATACATATTACATTTAGGTACGTGTTCAAGTAAGTACAATTCTAAATTTGAACAATCAGTTATTACAATAAATATACATTTATAAACATTTTACAACAACTTTACGAAACTTAGTAACAAGGAGAAAAAGTTTTGTATTAACTTTATTTTTATTAACATGATGTAATCAAGCGAAATCAACTGTTAAGTTTTGACAAAGCTAATATCTGATTTATTGTTTAAAATTATTACTATGATGATATGCAATGTAGACAATATTTTATATACACCTGTACAAACAGAACACGATCTATGTAGCACTATTGAAACTACGCAACTCAAGGGAGTTGCGTAGAGAAGTCTCTGCGATAATAACGTGACTCGTGACGTGATAATCTCGGAGATATTACATTTTTTTTTCACTTTTATAACCGTATTGCCCATTTTTTATGTTCTACAAAATATAAGTATTCTTGAAGCGCTTTATTCCAAACATTTGGTGAAAGAGAAAAGAAATCCTGGAACCGCTTTGGTAGAATAGAAAAACAACTGTCCCGTACATTTGTTTTTCTGTTCTACCATCTGTCAATGTCAATTCCATATATTTGCCTATAATTTAGAAACGTGGTTGCATAACTTTTTGTGATTTCACTCTCATCTAAGAGTCACTATGATTATGCAGTGGAGTTTTGCTATTAAAGATAACGAAACGGAGTGAACGACTATTTGAACACCTAAAAATATTCCGGTCGTTCCATCATTTTTCCACCACGTGAATGAGATCAAATGAAGAAGAATGTTTAAATGCATATGAAAATATAGTAACAGTGACAGATAGAATTTTTCATAGAAAACGAGTTACCACTTACGCCTAAATACTAAACGATTTGACATAGGTACAAGCTAATCATGCTGAGAAACAACATTATTGATATAATACTATTAATTTAATTTTAATTACTTAGTGTAAAATAGCCACATGACGAGCTGTTGCCATAAAGAATGTTATAGCTGGGTCACATACAGCTGATTTTTTTGTCATTTGCTATAAATATAGGTAAAGGTAATAGAAATCAATCCGAGAAGCCGAGCGTCAATTTTAGCCCCGCCGCACACGCTCAGACTCGCATGGCTGTCACGAGCCGCGTGCGAGTTGCAGTATTTAAAAACTATGGCGCAGTACCAAGCTCCGCATTTGCTCTCACGTGTCGACGCACACGAGTACATGCGGAGTTTGGTACTGCGCCTCGCACGCGGCTCGTGACAGCAAATGCGAGTGTGAGCATGTGCGGCGGGGCTTAGCATTTTACGACAGAACCGCGGCGTTGGCCGAGATAAACGAGATTGTTTTACTATGCCCATAAATGTCATTACGTATATTATATTGTCAAGGTACGTTGTATTGAAACTTAAAACTGTAAGTTAACACAGATTACTTTCATGTTGGGCCCTCAAAAATTATAATAAAGCCAAATTAATATTAAATTAAATGCAAAAGGGAAATTATTTTTATAAAATGTACGAACGTATAACTTTTATGAAGTTGAAGATTAAATAAACATTATGCACGCGGGAACTAATATGTTTATATTACTATAAACAATTGTTATAAAATTATATCTAAGATGGTTATAAAATACATTTCATAATCTCGTGTAAACAACAATATTAATCGCTTTAAACACAGTGTCACGATATAATTATGCTAATTGCTTTGCATCATAAAAGCAAAAAGATTTAAAATGTTTCAATATAAACGATTCTCATATTGCCAATGCATGTATAAAAACTAAGTTACCGAGATAAATTAGCGGCTTAGCCTTGGTAATCAAATTAATAAGTGCCGTCGTCAGTGAGATCGTCGTAAGTATGAGCTGGAGGCTGGACAGGCTCGGTCTGGTAAAGGGCGCCAGACACGAATGGGTTGTTGGGCACGTGTTGTTGAGGGGGCGCCGAGGGTCGCGGAGGGGGCGCTATTGCTCCGTACGCTGGTGGCTCGGAACCTTTGAGAGGTGCTGATGGTCTCTCAGTCTTAAAAACAGAATAGATAAATTCTCACTTTGATCTTTTCACTTGAAATTAAATACCTATACAAATAGTACAGAACTAACACGATTATAGATGACTGTAATAAAAAACAGTCAGTACCGTCGTTAAAAGTCGTTAATTACAAAGGAGTAGTAATCTCCTACAAATGACGATTTTCAGTGAACAATGTTTGGCTCACGTAACTTTCAATTTACAACTTCAATTAAATACTTTGTAACCACCTCTAATGACTCCGTGAATTTTTGTTTTATGGCGTAACGTATAACATAGGTATTTATTGAAGCAGATATAAATACCAACCACTAGTCTCAATAATATCTACTAGTTAGTGTAATCAAATACTTACAAATGTAGTCTCCTGGTCAAGAGACTTCCCAGGAAGGTCTTCTGCAGAGCTCTCTGCCCACGGCTGCAGTTCGCCCGACGCGAATATTGCGTAGATTGTGATTCCAACGAAATGCACAGTGGCACCCATTAAGAATACTTCACGCCACTCGTGGATGGCTTCCTCCAAATTATCCTGAACAATGAAACATTGTTGTCATCACAGATCATCGTGATTCTACAAAATGGAAGAGTTGCGAAACCGGTAAGTATTCAATTTTGTTAGCAAGTTTGGTATTAATGCCTTAGTAAGGAACTATGTCACAACCTGTGTCATAACCTGCGAGATAAAAAGGTTAGCCTGCGGGACTCGTAAGAGCCGACTATAGGAAATAACAAGGAAATAATAACACCTAGCTAGAAGAGAAAAAAAAAACTTAAAACGAAACTATGGCAAACCGTCTGGCCAGAGTAGCACATTAGGCTACTTCCCATTCTTGTAATTATCGCCTGTCTCTGAAGTTTCTTTTGTTCATTCTTACGACACCCTCAGAATAGATTGAATTGGTGACATACGGTACTTAAATCCCGTCACCACACGTAGATAGATATGCATGATACAGTTTTACACCCTTTGTGCATAAAGAGAATCTATATTCAAATCAGCTCTTTCGTGAACGCGCGAATTGCTTTACCGCGTCAGTAATACACAATGCGCGACCATTGACGCGCGGAGCTGTAGCGGGGGCGGGCGACGGGCGTTAATAAAGTGCTCAACGATACACCGTCTAACGCATCAGCGCGCACCCACAATGATATATACGCTCATTCTGTATTCCGTGCACGCGAACCGCTGAGCTCGATTTCCTTTTTTAAAATTAGCTCTGGTCCACTGTCTTTTTTAGGGTTCTGCTCCACAAAATTTACCTAGGGTTGAAATTAGCCCAGTCCAATTTAAATTTAAAAAGAACTTTGTTTATGTAGGTTTTATAACAAAACGATTTATATCGTCATGTTTAAAACTATCATCGTGGCAGAGGCCTCCGAGTGTCTTGCCACTTCTTCTCAGTAGTGGTCGCGTTCCGAAGTTGTGGTAAACTAAAATATATTACTTTGATTTGTATACATTTTATTAATATGTTGCCAATTTGTAAGTGCCCCATGCATAAATTATTTGACTTTGACTCCCCCATAGATCGCCATGAACTACGAGCCTGTACACTTTTACTAAAAAAAAATCCATTGGTATTTGGCAACCTGCCGACGAGAGGGACTCAGATTCTGGCACATTTTTGTTTAACTTATTCGCGGAAAAGAATGCGATACCTTGCCACTTGTAGCAGAGGGGAGAGTCACATCAAAGTTTTCAATAAAAACGCACGAACAGCCATTGAGAATGGTTTCCTTTTCAGATGCTTATTGAGTTTATTGTTGCCCCGTCATTGAAATCTTACAAGTAAATTTTGTATAACTTTGCTATAACTACCTATCTAGATGTAACGTAACAAAATAAAAAAGTTATAGTTAGATATTCTTTTGGATTTACTGCGAGACTGTTGCGTTATATTTTTTACGTCACATATTTGCATTGCATTGCATAATATTATGTCACATTACAAACGTGGATTACATTATTAAACATAGATAGATAAACTCTTTATTTGTTGTACAAAAGAAATATAAACAGAACACTATAAATACAACAATAATCTGTACAAGGGGCGGTCTTATCACTAAATGCGATTTCTTACCGAGAACCTTGAGATGGACATTAATAGGAAGAAGTTAAGAAAGGGTAGTGAAGTACAATAATATGTATAAAATTTAGTAAATAAGGATATTCAAAAAGTAAATAAAAAAAAGATGGTTTAAAAATTATATATTAAAATGTGAGAATGTTTGTAAAAAAAATATCATATTAAGGCTTAAAACCTCGAATTACACAGCGCGTGGCACTGGCCGGCCACATATACTTTTTATATATTTAAATACGATGATGTTCTTTTGTATTTTATTGCATTGTCCCTGTAACTATGGAGAAGATAAAATGTATATTTTTCTGTCGATAATTATTTTATTCCTAGCATGATTACCAAAAGTATCATCATATAATACATACATACAAAATAGTAGTGTGAGAAGGAATTTTTAATACCAAGCTTTCTGATAACCTAAGAGATCGTGAATGAGTTTTTAGATGGATTGACCTGTAATCCGTATGATGTAATGAATGGATTACATCATACGGATTACAGGTATTGAGCGTAGATCATTATTTAAACAATTGATGGCTGTTGGCAAGCTATCCAGGGTAGCTTGCGTATGTATCTGGAGATCATCAGCATAAAGGTTGTAGGAAGAATTGAGATTCTTAGAGATGGTATTAATATATAACACGAAAAGTAGTGGAGATAGCACGCCACCCTGTGGGACGCCAGCAGTCGTATTACACCAGGAGGAGAATACATCACTATGCAAATGCGCTGCCAGCGCCCGGACATGTAACTTTGAAACCAGCCGATGACCGTCTGAGATACATTGATTGAACGCATAACTCCCAATAATAAATCAAAATCCTTTAAATATAAAAATCAATGCCACTTTTCGTTGTAATTTTATAACTCAAGAACGGCTGCACCAACTTGAATGGTTTTTTTTTGTATGCGTTTGGGTGGTACCGAGCCCGACAGATGGCGCAGCAGTCGGTAAACGAATATCATGCAGGACAACGTCCGCCCGGTCAGCTAGTATGTATAAATATATGTGTATAAGTTAGACGGGTCTATGGCAATAGCTCTTGAAATGTTGAAACGATTTTGATGCTATTTTGCTTTTGACTGCTTCGTTCGAATGTCTGCCAAGCCCTTAACTCTCTATCTCTTTTCTGTACTGGGTTCTAACGAAACGACTAATTGGTACCAAAGCAAGGCATTGCCTAGAATATATACGTTATAGTCTTGAATAAGACAATAATCGGTCGTGAAACAATACTTACCTTATTTTGTGTCATATAGTCAATGACTATGGGAACGACAAAGCCAGCAATAGTTCCAATTCCGTTGGATAAGCCCATAAGAATTGAGGCATATCTTGGTGCAATATCCAGATGGTTGACATTATAGCCAGAAATAGCGAAGCCACTGCAAGCCACTCCCAAGGTCAGTTCTATGGTGGCAACATACTGTAAGACAAATAAAACAATAAATATTTAAATAATAATCGTGCCTATCCCACATATTATTAAGACGTTATTTAAGTGAATAGTATATTGTGCAAAAATACAGTATAGAGAGGAGAGAGGCAGGTACAATTTAGGATTATTACACCTGCGAGATTGATAACAGAATTTCTTCCTCGGATCCAATCCACCTTTGTCTTTAACTAGTTGTTCCCCGCTGTGTCACCGGCGTGGAGATGGATTTATTTTTTTCTATAAAAAAAACCTTAAAACCTTCCTCGATGAATGGACTATCTAACACTGAAAGATTTTTAGTGAAATCGGACCAGTAGTTCCTGAGATTTGCGCGTTCAAACAAACATACTCTAATAATAAATAGATGTCACTTTCCTCTAATGTTATTCATTTATTGTTGGTTGTATAAATAAACGATAAAGTCTTTCATCATCTATTTCCTATTTTTACTAAAGTTAGACCAGTATCTATAGTTAACCGCCCTAACTAGTATGAGCTAAAACATTTTTGTTTTCTTAAGTAAATTGTCATTTTGATAATCTTACTAATATTATAAACGTGAAAGTTTGTAAGTATGGATGGATGGATGGATGGATGGATGGATGGATGGATGTTTGTTACTATTTCACGTAAAAACTACTGAATGGATTTTAATGAAACTTTACAAAAATATAGCTTATACATCAGAATAACACATAGGCTACAAGTTATAAAGATATTATGTGAATTACAACAATATAAACAAGTCGAATTCAAAATTTCTAATTGTCAAATTTTCGGCCATATTAAGCTATAGACAACATAACGTTTCGCTGTCAGTTGCGTTTTGTTAAAGTAGGTTTTATACGGACGGGATAAAAATCTCAGGTATCCTATGTCCAACTTTCTTTTTGTTTTAAATATTTATAATGCGGAACAAAGTTCGCCGGGTCAGCTAGTATGCTGAATAGTTTTACTCTGTCTCACTAATACACTGTGATATGTCTAATCACGTTTCGACCTCACACGCTCTCTAGACAGCGCCTAGGCGGCGTCATTCCATCCTAGATTTTAATGTATATGACATATTCATCGAAATAAGATGAATTGGATTAGGCATAAACACTATCAATATTAGTATAAAACAAAGTCGCTGTCGTTTGTTCGTCCCTATGTATGCTTAAATCTTTAAAACTACGCAACGGATTTTCAAGCGGTTTTTTTAATAGATAGACTGATTCAAGAGGAAGGTTATATGTATAAAACATCCATAATATTGTAGACAAACACTGATAAATTTAGAGGTTCATCATTGCACCCGTGCGAAGCGGGGACGGGTCGCTAGTATTAAATACATATAAAGGAAATTACGACGCAGAAAACCTAGCCGCAAGAGAAAGAAAACTTGAAACAAAACCCTGTGCCATCCCGTATGGCCAGCTTGGGACGGTTGGCAAATTTTCCTCCTTTAATCGGAACATGCCCGACTCAGCAGTGGGTGACTTATAGGTTGACATGATGGTGTAACGTTAATCATTCTATTCTTAAGGTTTTTTTATAAAAAAAAGAACTGCACTAGTTATATATAACCTGTATCATACCGCCATGATTACAAACATGAAATTCATGAGAACAATTGACATCCAGACTCAGAGCAGATGCCTCTGTTTTACACAAAGATACTTGCCCGACACCGGAATCGAACCAGTGATCCAAAAGCGGCACATCTAATCGCTAGACGAACAAGGCAATACAAATAAAGAGTAGATAAAAAGTAAATGATTACTTTATTGTTGGCGTAAGCGACAAGCACGAAGAAGAAGGCTTCCAGACCGAAGCCACCGCAGTTAAACAACTTCCTCACGTTAGTAGTCGTCATGATGTTATTTTTGCGAAGGTAATCCGCCATCATACCCCCGATTGGCACCAGTGACGTCATTATTAAGTGGGGGATCGCGCCCACGAAGCCAGACTGGAAAATGGTTTCATTTGTTAACCCATTTTTTTCAGACCATCACAATGTTCTTCAGGTTTTTATTATTATAATTACCTAATTTTGTTAATTCTACCCTCGCTTATTTCAAGTGTTTGTGTCTTATCCGACTTTATTACGCCTTTGCATTAAACAAGTACAAGCATCGCAGAAAAATCGACCTTCACATGCCTCTTAGTGAAAATTTAACCCGGACGAAAAAGGGATACAGTATTCTTATTTCTGAAAGTGACTGAACAACTATTAATTATGTCCTAGGTGGCTATTTGCAAAAAAGGAACTGATGCATTATAAGTATAACTCGCTACTGTGTTATAAATTCTGTTTCTTTGCTTGGCTGTTTGGTGACAACCTGAATGAATATAAATACTTGTTCGGATTTATTGTTATGAGTGAAAAAAGTAAATAAGATTTTAACGAAGTATCATAATAGACTTTGGATTATTGTATAAAGTTCATAATAATTGTTTTGACAACTTAAAAAAAAGCACACCTACAGAGTATAGAGCCTTGCCGGCTCTTCTCTGCAAAATTCAAGTCAAGTACAAAATTACAATGACTTGAATTTTTGACTATAACTTTTCTAGGTGTATTTGGACTCTGAAAATTCGGCCGGGATAGATTATGTTTGATCCGGTTAATGGGCGGGTGAAGGTCAACCAATCTCCGATTTCTCTAATCTGTCGATCCATGAGGCATACGATTAAAATAATAATTTATATAACAATAAAACAAAACTTATTTAATATTTGTATAGTTATTCTTTCTATTAAAAATGTTTTACCTACCTCTGTTATCTGCATTTTGAACCTCGACTTAAAATAGGACGACTGGAAAATTACGAGCAAACAGAAGTTCCATGTTCTGCAGAAGTTTGCTACAATAATTGCATATACCTGTAAAAAAATGTGTGTCAAACTAAAAATCTGTTCGTAACACGTAACAATAAGAAATAAATCGAAATATTTATTATCACCTGGTCTGGAAATATGTAATTTAGAAATTGCCAAATTCTTAAATATTAAACGAATACGACTATTGACCGATTTTGAATACACAAAGTCAGCAACCCGTACCCACCATGAAAGTGTCATCAAAGGCGACAGTGGAACGTAAGAGGCAGATCACCTAGCCACAAGAGAAGGCAAATTTGATGCTAATTCTTTAGCCTCATGAATTTAGAGAAGACGTGATTCGATAGTGAGGAGACATATCATAAGAAGAAAAACATTTCACAGAGTTCCAAGTGGGATATGACAGTCGAATGTACATTTCATATGTGAACTCTACACTGGTTTTTGTATTAAAGGGTATAAATAATTTGAAATGGGTACTCACGGGAGGTGATGTGGCGAAAGCTTTCCATGGCGTGGACCAGAATCCGGGCATGGCCGCTTGAGTAGCAGTACCCAGGGATTGCTCAATGTATGTCAACTCCTTAGACGTAATAGTGGGATGCTTGCTGGGCCGCTCAAACACTAGCCACAGCCAAAGCAAGTACCTACAAATTTCAATTTATTACCAAAAAACGTATAACAGTTTTGTGTTAAGTGAAATGTTGTTAATTATGGATATTACCAAGATAGTTTTTTTTTTCAATATCACTAGGCTGGCGCTTAAGCGTACGGTCCAGACACATGCATCTCTAGAGGTCAACAAACTGACTCATCGCTGACCCCGTAAAAAGTGAGTATATGACACTGGCGCCTCGAAGCTTGGGGCTCTACTCATCGAGGCGGGCCAAGGCCCCAAGGACGTGGAACATGTTTCCCCATTGGCGAGTGCAACCCGCGAGCCTGAAGGTGGCAGTCGAGGAACGCCGTTGGTTTTAGTGGGTGGGCCGGGACGCTAATTAAGATCTATATTCTATCCGCGCCCCGGAGTCCCACATACCCTGATCCATGAGGATTTCTAACGAAAATTAAAAGACACAAGCAGCAGAGCTACAAGTGAATATTTTCCGTTGCCAACGCCATGCCTCTGCGTAGATGACGAGGCCATCTACCTGGCTATATTTTAAAATTCTTGTATAGCTAACAACACTCTGTTTATACCTAACAACTAAACTAAAATTAGTTCATCCTTTCGGTAGCTTCGATACCACAGACAAATAGACAAGTAATATAGATAACACCCTCATTATGGCTGTATGCCACACAGTCATCTCTGAAAGAACAACGATGTTATATGTCAATATAAGATAGCTAAATTGCAATCCGAAATTATAATGCCAACTTGATTCTTACCAAATGATGCCAAAAACACCATAGAAGTAGAACGGTGCCTGCCAACTTATGAAGTCTGTGAGCAGCCCAGATAAAGGCATTCCTATGACAATGCCAGCGTATGTACCGCAAAAAGCCAGGGTTGCCAACCGTGATCGCTCCAGTGGTGGGGCCCACATACGCCAGATACCATGGCACGAGGGGTAGGTCACACCCTGCCAGATGAGAAAAAAAAACGTTTTTAAAGATTGTATTCAATGCTGATATATGATTCTATGATACCCCAGTTCTGAAATTCAAAACCAGTTCCAGATAAATAGATTTCGATGGTTTATTGTGCAATAAAATGGCACTAAATCACAAATGCCTAATCGATGCCTGACCTAGTAACTGAGTGTATTTTGTGCTTATTGCTTGTTTTAATTCTTTATATCTGTCATTATTATCGCTTGCCATTTAGTGATCTATGAATCCTATTCTATTTCTACTCGTGAGAACCTGTAATTGGCTCGGTGTCTCATATTCAATTGTTTCTCATAAATTTTAGCTGTTGGTTCTCCTTACAATAAATAAATAAATATGCCTGATAAAACGTTTTACAAATAATACACACACATCTTTTAGTTATATTGCGAAGATTTCACATAGATATTATTCAAATTCGTAAAAGTGACTAATTTCCCTCCATATATTTGGAAGAGGCTTAAAAGTGTGTCTTTTATGGGCTCAGATGATGATGATGATTTCGATTATAGATTCGACTCGATTCGATTCGATTAATTACGAGTATGAAGACTTCTCTTTCACTCATCACTCGTTTCATAAACCTACCTTATTCGAAATTTCAACGACTAAAAATATAGAAATTAAAAAATATGATTCTTAAATTTCAATGAACGTACTGTCTAAGAGGCATCGCCTTATGAAAAAGTGAAAAAATCTATAAAAAATAATTTCTCCGTATATCAATGGCCCCAATCTTGCGATTTAATAGGATAGCGCTGGCATTGAGGATCAGCTAAGCCGAGATGTGGAACACGTCGCCATGGAGACGGAGGGCCCCATAATCCATGCCTTTGTACTTGCCAAGCGGTGGAGGAAGTACTCAAGTGCGATTGAGTACAGATACCTATCGCTTTTAGCAATCGCATAAAATGTCCTTAGTGTATATAGTTCTTAAATTAAGTTATTTACAAATCGAAATCAAATATCTTACTTATAGAAAACTACTTTGACGATCAAATTTTGACTTCCGTATGTTTATTGTTTATAGTAGATTAGATTTCATCATCATCATCATTTCAGCCCTTATAATGACCCATAACTGAGTCGGGCCTCCTCCAAATTAACTTACGGAAATTAGCCTACTCCACGCTGGCAAAGCCGGGTTGGCAAAGGGTTTGTATCAAGTTTTAGCAAAGGCTAAAAAGGCAGATTGCCTTTTCTGTTTTAGTCACCTCTTACACTGTGGGTTGGTGCAATTGTATATATAATTTGTAACATCTGACACTCGCATTGGGGTTTCATCACTACATATTATAAAACAAAGTCGCTGTCGTCTGTCCATCCGGATTTGGAAGCGGTTTTTTTTAATAGTAGGAGTGATTCAAGAGGAAGTTTTGTCCATAATATAGTAGAGAAACACTGATAAATTTAGAGGTTCATCATTGTACCCGCGCGAAGCCGGGGCGGGTCGCTAGTTAGTAATATATCCGTGTGGTGACGGGTTTAGAATACATGGTGTCACTAGCCCATTCTATATTGAGGGTCTCGTAAGAGGCGACAAAAGGAAATGACGAACGCCGAAAACCTAGCCGCAAGAGAAACTGCGCCAACCCAGTCTGGCCAGCGCAGCTTAGTAAAGTAAGCTAATTCCCCTCCATGTAATAGGAGTACTGGGTGATTCATGGGAAGAGTAGTAATCATCCCATGAATGACCCAGTACTTCTAAAGCCGGCTCTACACTCGCGCCACGAACGGCCGCGATAGCCCGCACCAACTGCGAATCACGAGTGTAGATGTTGTTCACGCCTTCTCGTTCGCGCTTCGCACCGTTCCACGATCAGTGTCGGTTTTCTGGCCCGCGTCAAAGGATATGTGTCAGAAATTGCGTGGTCGTCCATCATAGTCGCGAACACGCGGATTACGGCGTGAATTCTCGGCGCGACGTCATGCGTGAATGTAGAGCCGGCATAAAATGTATTACAATGTATTTCAAAAATATTTTTTAATAAAAAAATATCTAAGGTTTAAAGAATATCTCCATCCAGTCATTCCATCCCTTATTATCCAAATCACAAACAAAATGTAATACAAATGCAGAATCTCCACCCTAAGACACAAAAACTGCTAACATCGCTTAAGCAAACTGGTAAACACTGCGGATATCAATCAAAAAGGGTAATGTAGTAATAATATGCAAAATTCAGTTTGCCCTTTACAAAGGGGGTTCCGAATGCAAACGTGCCGAACATTGGCGATGGAGCTGACGTAAATTTCGGAGCTTTGGTAATAAGCCTGATCATGCTGTGTCACGTTCTGAATGTCAAATGTCCTAAAATTTAAACGTGTGATGTGTCACTTGTTATATCCCCTATTTGTTTCAGCGCGTTTCTGTTTGATGGGATAATCGCGTGACACGCGAGTTTCATTTGTCTTATTAAGATTTTGAACAATAAATCTAAAATCTTTATATAATATATAATTCGTGTGTATGTCACTGAACTCCTCCTAAACGGGTGGACGGATTTGAATGTTTTTATTGTATGCATTTGAGTGGCACCGAGGATGGTTTAGCAATCAGCCCGACAGATGGCGCTGCAGTCGGTAAACGAATATCATGCAGGACAACGTCTGCCCGGTCAGCTAGTTATATATATTAACTAGTGGCCCGCCCCGGCTTCGCCCGTGCAAAGCGGGGGTGGGTTATACTTAAAAACCTTCCCCTTGAATCACTATATCTATTAAAAAAAACCGCTTCAAAATCCGTTGCGTAGTTTTAAAGATTTATGCATACATAGGGACGGACAGAAGAATGCGACTTTGTTTTATACTATGTAGTGATACGTGAAGCAAAAACTGTGTACCCTTTTTTCCGAAAATAACGCGGACATAGGAGTATAAATTTTCCCACACTTATAATTTAAATGGAGAAAGAGTGCCAAATGCTAATTCTTTTTTAAATTTATGTATTAAAATACATTAAATCATTTGTTCATCTACTTTTCACTCATAGACATTTTAATTGATGAATTTGTTTTTAGAATAAAAGCTGTACTGTTTCCAGTATTTTCTAAGTTGTTTCCACTATTTTAGCCCTTGGAAGTAGATGAAGTAGGGATAGTGCCATAAAGGGTACCTATATAATTGTCTGTCAAATAGACTATTGTCTAATTATTCCTAAGCATCACTATCACTACATAGTATAAAACAAAGTCGTGTCGTCTGTCCGTCCCTATGTATGCTTAAATCTTTAAAACTACGCACCGGATTTTGAAGCGGTTTTCTTTAATAGATAGAGTTATTCAAGAGGAAGGTTTATATGTTTAACACATCCATAATTTTACAGAGAAACGCTGATCAATTTAGAGGTTCATCATTGCACTCGTGCGAAGCCGCGGCGGGTCGCTAGTAATTAATAAAAGATTCAAACACATTAATGAATTGGAGGTAACTTTATACTTAGTGTGTAATATAGTTTATTAAATAAGTATAAGAAAGATATGTGTACCCACAAAGTTATGAAAAATTGCCCACAATGAAGTGTAAAACACAGTTCTTTTATTTCTATAGGCGAGTTTTCAACCGTTGGGGCTTAAAACCGCAACATTTGGTTTGAAAAACTTTTTTAATTGGTTGTTTTACATCTATGATCTCACCTCAACGAATCCCTGTGCGATCTTCAGTATCACGACTGCTGCGGGTCCAACCGACATGGCTCCAGGAATGGCCATATTGAATAATGCTGACGTTATGATAGCTACTCCGAAAATCTTATTCGCAGGGTACATGGAAGCGAAGAAACCGCCAGGTACTTGTGTGATCAGGTATCCAGCAAAGTAGGACGAATCGATTGATGATTCTACTTCGACCGTCCAATTGAATGGTGCTTCAGATTTGTTCTGTGTATCAGAGACATGTTATATATACATATAATCTTAGTTCTTATTTTGAAAAACATTTTATTCGAAATTCGATATTAAAAACGATCTTCCAGATTTCCTAAAAACATGAATCTCCTGGACTAGGTCTTTTGCCTTTTTTAAACGTAGCTCATGAGCACAAGTGAAACTCAATCGCAGTGCAAATTTCCCTAGATTAAACCACACCTACCTAGGAATCGAAACCACCATCTTTGATCCAATGACGTCGCCATAGTTATAATACTTTATGAGCGACATTTGCAATCTCTCGATGATTTCTTAGGTTTTCGCAATTATTAAACATTGAAATTAAACACATTTTCGATTGATTTTGATGAAATTTTATATTCACATTTGGGAGATGTGGGAATCGGACAATACCTATTTTTCATCCCCCTAGATGTTAAGGGTAGTCCAACCCAATTTCTATTTTTATATTTTTTAATTATTTTATTTTCATACAACCCTAAACATTCACCCCTCCACGATCAACCACTATTTTTAATAGCGATATTTACATGGCAACCCAACGTTTGCGGGTTCAGCTAGTAATATTATATTAATCCCATTCCTTCAGGTGAAATATTTTAAATAGATTTCTTATAACTATAATAGGCTACTTACGTTAACTTTCTCCGTCATCTTAAGCTTTGCCATACTCATGTTGCATCGCATCCCGAACATGATGCTGAACCCGAAGCAAGCCAGAAGAGCCACGGTGTAGCGAGCGCTTAAGCACGGACATTCCGCCCGAACATACTTGTCTGCCACAATAAAAATAACCTTAACTCTTACTATCACTCTTAATGGTATTAAAATGCTTCATAATAGAGGACTATAATTTCAACTGAACGTGTGGTGATGGATTTAGAATACATAATGTCACCACTCAATTTTATCCTGAGGGTGTCCTAAGAACCAACAAAAGAAAATCATCATCATCATCATTTCAGCCAAAAGACGTCCACTGCTGGATATAGGCCTCCCCCAAGGATCTCCACAAAGGTCGGTCCTGGGCCGCCCGCATCCACTGCTTTCCGACGACCTTAACCAGGTCGTCGGTCCACCGTGGGAGGACTACCAGCACTGCGCCTTCCGGAACGCGGTTGCCACTCGAGGACTTTTCTGCCCCATCGGGCGTCGGTCCTGAGAGCTATGTGCCCTGCCCACTGCCACTTAAGTTTGGCAATCCGGTGGGCTATGTCGGTTACCCTGGTATTCCTGCGTATCTCCTCATTTCTGATTCGATCTCGTAGGGAAACTCGTCGGGCATAGCCCTCTCCATTGCCCTTTGGGTGAAAAGGAAATGGCTAGGCTAAAACCTAGTCGCAAGAGAAGGCCAACTTGATACGAAACCCTACGAAACTTAAGTCGCTATCCAGACTGCTGACATTACATGCAATGGCTTTGTATGTTTCTACCGCTGCAGTGAACAACCTGCTGCATTGTACCAATTTAGATGGTGTTGTAGTAATATTTTAAAAAGGCTATGCGTGTATAGGGTGATTTGGACTAATCTTAGGTTCAAACCAAATAACCCGCGGCGGTTTTAGTGTGAAGGTCAGGGCGCTAATTACCATCTTTCCACGCCCCAAAGTCTCCAACGGCCGGGTATGCATGAGGCCTTATAATGAAAAAGAAAGTTCTAACCAAATACGTTGTGGATGTATGTGGGATGTATTCGTAATACCAATTTAGTATCGTGTGACCGTGTGTTATTTCACTTACCTATGGCGCGTGGTGGAGGCCGATCTGGTGATGGGGGCGTCTCCAGATCTTCACCATCGTACATCTGATCATAACCCTTCTGATCAACATGAAAAGTTTCATATTGGGCATTTCTGGAACAAGTCGTTTTAAATAAGTTACAATTTAAGAGCGTTGTAATAATGTAGAAATGTATAAAAATTTTACCCAATGAAAATATCATAACAATTTGAGTAAATACAGATAATCTCCTGTCTATCCCAATAGTATAATATGCTACAGGTACCTAGTACTCGTCTCAACTCTATTTAAAAAACGCATTGTAAAATATGCGATATTCCATCCCATTTTCTCGATAATTGAAACGGGAGATACACTGCATGCAACTAACAGGAGGAAATAAAATTAAAATGAGACTGCCGGATAACGGGGCTGACATGAAGATCGCACCTGCACCCTATCTTCTATTAGTGTGCAGGTGCCATCAACAAACGCAAATAAAAAATCAGAAGGAGATAATTAAAGCGCTCATGTAGTTTACCGTATAAGAAAATTAAATTAAATTTTCACTTCGTCATTTTCTATTAAGCCAGCGTAGGAGATTCGTTTATCCGTCTGCGTCTTCACTCGGATAAATTTCACATTCCGATCCACAGCACTTATTATAAACTGACTGTGACTTAAACTGCTTGATAGAAAGCAACGCCAGGGTCTAAGCTAGAGCAGCCAATTCAAGGAAACGCCCTGTCCGGCACCGGCTCTCACATACACACGACGACACACAGTAAAACTGCTTGGCGCCAGACTTAGATGAGAGGGTGATAGCTAGGCGGGCGGACCATTAGATCCTACCACCAAGCGTGCTGGGTTTTGTTGACTTTTACTACAACTTTTTTCCCAGCTTGCGGTGGGGAAGTTTAATATTCTGACCCCTCCCCACACGGGTAAAATATGATTTATAACCAGATTTATAACAAGGTTATAATAAGGTATAAAGATTTCTCTACTTGTGCAAATGTTAATGAAATGGTTTCAGTATTTTACAGCACTATTCGCGAAGTTACTAACAAACATGTACCCAAACATCCAATATTTAAGTCCAAATACCCACCATGGTTTAGCTATTGTCTGATAAAAAGACTCAAAGAAAAAGAGAGGGCAAGACAAAGATACCGCAAATATAATAATCCCCTAGATTTAATATCCTATAAGGTGATTCGAGATCATTGCCAGAAACTTTATAATGACTGTTTTAAAAACTACAATTCATCTATCGAAGTACAAATTAAAAAGAACCCAAAAGCTTTCTGGCAACACATTAAAAATAAAAGAAATAACAATGCTTCCACTTTCCCAGCCACAATGTACAAAGACGATATAAGTAAGAGTACGGGCCCTGAAATTGCCAATCTTTTTTCATCACAATTTGCATCTGTGTACAGTTGCGACAGTAGCGTTGAACCAGACTTCCTTATTACGAATTTACCTAATCATGTTGATTGCATTAGCGGTATACACCTCACAGAGCGAAATGTACTTAATAAAATGAAGCAGTTGAATATATTCAAGGGCTCTGGGCCTGACCTTATACCAGCAGTATTTGTTAAAAGGTGTAGCTCTGCACTAGTACTCCCGCTTACGTTGATATTCAATCGATCCCTTACTGACGGTTGCTTTCCGGACGAATGGAAAAGGGCAAGGGTGCTACCACTTCACAAAAAGGGAGACCCAACTTGTACTGTTAATTATCGGCCAATAGCCATCCTATCATGTTTTTCTAAATTATTTGAATCACTTGTCACTCCAATACTAACGAATCATGTAGATAAAGCATTATGTTCGAGTCAACATGGATTCAGATCAGGTCGGTCGACTATAACCAACCTTCATTCTTTTGTAACGGACCTATCAATTGACCTTGACCGTGGGTGTGAGGTCGATGCAATATATATGGATTTTGCCAGTGCATTCGACAAAGTCAATCATAACCTTCTTCTAAAGAAACTGAAACATTTTGGTATTTTGGGATCCCTTTTGAACTGGTTCCGCTCTTATCTGAGTAAAAGACTTCAGATTGTGTCAGTTAATGGCCACGAATCTCAACCCTACTACGCTTCCTCTGGTGTTCCACAGGGATCCCATCTAGCACCCGTACTTTTTTCAATTTTCATTAATGATATATCATCTAATATATACAATTGCAAATTTATGTTATTTGCTGACGACATCAAACTTTACCAAACAGTAAATTCCACAGCAGTTGTTACAAAAATACAAGAGGATCTAGCGAGAATAACAGTCTGGTGTAAAAATAATCTAATGACCCTCAATGTAAGCAAATGTTACCATATGAGGTACTCTAGGAAAAGGATACCTTTGGAATCCTCATACAGTATAAATGGAATTCGATTAGACAAAGTAAACGAAATAAAAGATCTCGGTATAATTATGGACTCGGAACTGCGATTTAACTCACACATTGACTACGTAGTTGGGAAAGCTGCTCGGATGTTAGGTTTTTTAAAACGCAATACTAAACATTTTAAATACGCGCAGACAAAGATATTATTGTTCAACTCCTTAGTGAGGAGTCATCTAGAGTACGGTTCAATAATTTGGAATCCGTTTTACAGTTGTCAATCACAACGTATCGAAAATATTCAACGTGCATTTACGAGACACCTTGCCTTTTTCTCTCAAAATATCAGTCACCGATGTGGGTATGATCAACGGGTATTATTTTTTAAATTACATACATTGTACAACCGTAGAAAATTGCATGATCTAATTTTCCTATACAAAATATTGCACAACATTATTAATTGTAGCGATATTCTCAACAGCATTTCTTTTTCTGTACCTCATCGTCCTCCTCGGCATTCCAATAAAAAACCTTTCTATATCCCTCATGTTAGAACCAACCTTGGTCTCAATTCTCCTCAAATACGGATGGTAATGCAGTACAATAACCTAAATAATAAAATCACTGATATTGATATATTCCACCAAACATTATCTGCTTTTAAAAAGAAAATTCTGAAATCATTTACATAAATTAAGATGTTCGCGCTTTATTCCCGCGACATTGTCCTTTTTTGTTAAATTTGTGTAAATTTATTACGTATTGCCAAGATATGCCAATGCTGTGCATGCCTATAACTGACACGCATATCAGGATTAAACCTATGTTATCATTGTAACTGTAATGTCATAATATGTGTGTTGTTGGCGTGTGTTAATAAATAAATAAATAAATAAATAAAAGTCTAACCGATTTAAGTCAGTTCATATAGTCTTAGTTAAGAATAGGGCTAACTGAGGTTAAAAGAAATTTGCAAACAGGATCTATAGTTTATTTATGACTAGCTGCACCCCGCGGTTCCACTCGCGCTTACGTGACATTTTTATCGTTACATTTTGGATAATTCACACAATATCTTTATAAATTATAGCCTATGTGTTATTCTTATGTGTGTAGAAAATTGCAGTTTCATCAAAATCCGTTCTGTATTTTTGAAAAAGTAACAAACATCCATCCATCAATACTTAGGTACACACTTTCGCATATATTATACTACTACTAGTAGGGTTAAAATTTTTTTATCCAACATGGGTTTTACACAGATATGGAATTGGATTGACAATATTTCGATAAACATACTATATGAAATTATTAATCTTTAAAATTATTAAAAAATTGCCGATCATTCCACTCGAGGAATAAATCTGCATTAAATTATGAACTCAGCTCATCTCGTATAAAAGACGATAAAACTTCAGCAACTTCTCTTAAAACTAGAAATCCTACATTGTCCATGGCTAACAAGAAGATAAGTTCCGAGTAAGAATAGACCCGGATGCCCGACGAACTTTTATGCTTCTATTGAGATAGTTTGATAATTATTCAAATAACTTACTGTGAATGAAAGAAAGAGCAGATAGAAAGGATCTTTTTAAAATTATCGTTATATCGCAATTATTTGTAACTTACTTCTGTATTATCATTATTATAGAAATCTTCCTGGTCCCTAAGTAAGCATTTTCTCTTTCCCGCCAAGACTCTTCGTGAACACGACAGCAGTTAACACTGGCTTCCACCAAGACTAAACCCAAACATTGCAAGATTGCTTCAAGGTTTCAATAGGATTTAGTGTAGTCAATATAATCTCAACAGCAAATAAATTATCATAGACAAGCGATCCGCCCCGGCTTCGCACGGGTGCAATGATGAATCTATATTTTATCAGTTTTTCTCTACAATACTTAAAAACAGTACTTTAAGACCTTCCTCTAGAATCACTCTATCTATTAAAAGAAAACCGCTTCAAAATCCGTTGCGTAGTTTTAAAGATTTCAGCAAACATAGGGACGGACAGACAGGAGTGACTTTTTTTATACTATACTAGCGAACCGCCCCGGCTTCGCACGGCTGCAATGATGAACATCTAAATTTATGAATTTATTATACATATAAACCTTCCTCTTGAATCACTCTATATATTAAAAAAAACGCTTCTAAATCCGTTGCATAATTTTAAAGATTTACGCATACATAGGGACGGACAGACGACAGCGACTTTGTTTTATACTATGTAATGATAGTGATAGTGATTAGTGCCAAAGCAATCGATCTGTAGGTTAAGCTGGTCTAACTAAATAATTACCGACTTACTACCAGATGCGGGTTAGTCAGAGAAGAAGACAATCGCTTCGTTTAAATACTGGTAGTTAGCTGAATGCGCTAAGAATGGGGCAGAACCCAATGAAAAAGGCTAGGACAAGGTAATTTTACTGCAGCTACAACACACACTTAGTAAATGTACATTTTACTCCTACAAATACGTCACATGTACTCGTACTTTGCTACCCATTAGAGAGGAGATTCAATTAGCCGCTGTTGACGTCACATGTTGCGATCCATTGTTTGCGACGGGCCCCACGCCTAGCTTTATAGCGACCTATAACTAAGTTACTCTGCTGTTCCATCGTATAAACGGAACGCGTATTTTCAAACAAATTTAAGTGCAGAAACTGAGGACAATATTTGCTAGTAAGTGTCGTTTTCAAATCATAACTAATTAGTAGTATGGCCAATTGGACAGTCCATACGAGTACATACATATATGAGTTACAAATACTAGGTATGTTCAGGAATATGATCTTTGGTTTTTAATTATGTATTAACTAGCTACCCGCCCCAGCTTCGCACGGGTGCAATTATATTATACCTATAAACCTTACTCTTGAATTACTCTATCTATTAAAAAAAACAATTCAAAATCCGTTGCGTAGTTTTATAGATGTATGCGTACATAGGGACGGACAGAAAAATGCGACTTTGTTTTATACTATGTAGTGATAGTGATTATATGCCTCAACATTTTTATTACTTTATTTAAATTAATGTCTCTATAGCATGTTTTTAGGCTATTCCATCCTGAGGGTGTCGCAAGAGCCCACAAAAGGAAAACAATAACAAGGCCGATAACATAGCCGCAAGAGAAGGAAAACTTGAAACTAAACCCTGTGCCAACCCGTCTGGCCAGCGTGGCAAAGTAGACTAATTACCCTGTCTTTTATGGGAGGAGGCGCGACTCAACAATGGGTCATTTATGACATGAGTACGTTTTTGAAACATAAAAGCATTTTTTGAGCTAGATTATTACATTCCTATAAAAACAGATTTTGTAAGAGTAACTAAGTTCGCAAACGAGGAAAACGTAAACGCTACAAAATATACACATTTAAATTGAGAATGATCCACAATGAAGTTACGATTAAAAGTACTAAAAATTACAACGACAATAAAGCTCACACAACCCCCATAACAAAACCGAAAAAAGTCATTAACAGCCACTGTAAATATTACACAGCAAAGTACTGTGTAAGTCATCGGCGTGTAAATTCATTTTTCCGCTGACAAAAGTAATAAATGTGGCTATCTGTCCCGTCCCCCGTTTAACGTTGTTGGTAATGAATCGTCGCATAAAAGGCATAACCAAGTGGAAACGAGAACGGTGGCAGCGCCCCGATGTGGCCTGGTGCGACTCCTCACGGCATTATATAGCTGCTACTGTGTTAGGCTAAGCGATAGCGTTTAATTTCCTATCATCATATCATGCTCAAATAAACAAATCAATCCGGGGGATGATAATAATGCGCTATTTTAAACTATAATATATGAATGTAGGAAAGAGTCTGTGACTCTACGTCTGGTTAGGTGATTTTTTCAGATTTCAATATTTTTTTAAATTAATAATGATGGTAAAATTAAAAATAAATCAGTTATAAATAACCTAAGCACAAGTCTTTTTGTTTCGGCTAATCTCTGAAATGGCTGGGAACAAGGAGTTACTTATGCAACTTTTATAGACCTACTATAATTACTGAGTTCCACATTGTTAAATACGAACGACGGGGGTAACAGCTAGTATACAACATATGTGGTTATTGAGGTTAGAATACGCTCAGCAAGCCCCTGCCAATGGCACCCGACCTTTATTTTCGACTCCAGCGTTAATGTGTTTAGTGTGACTGGCGAGATACCACTGCCGACGTTACGTCGACCGCCCCAAACGAGACTGTGCTAATTATTCGTTTATGTTATTATACCACTATAGAACGGGGACGACAATGCTTTTAGTCGAACACAAAATCAGGTTTGCCAAGCAGGACGGCTAAAATTAAAGGTTCGATTTACTGGAACAGATTATTACAAGTTTAATAATTTTTTTGGAAATGAAGGTCTCTCATAGCGTTTTAATTGAAGAAGAATCTATATTTATTAATACTTGAAGCAACAACTTTGTACCACTTTGTACAATTTTAACAAAAATAGCACGGACGGAGTAGAGTGAAATTACCCACACTTATAGTTCATACAGGGTGTCCCAAAAATCGACGTCATGTCGAACTCACATGATGGGTAAGGTCATAACAGTTATCAGAAAAATATAAAAAAAAATGTCCAGTATTTTTAAAATTATAGCAAAAAACACTTAATTCGCGAAAATGCACATCCTGTAACAGTTTTTAGCTTCCTGTTGCTACCTGTCTTTACTTTTTGCCATTTTTCTTTACTTATTTCTTCCTGAATAGTGCTTCTGTTATTTGTAACCTTAAAATCTGAGCTAACTGCTCCAGCTTGAAAGAAGATGTCATTGTTCGCAAACACTTATTACATTTACCGATTTCTTAGATCGGGTACAAAAAATATTTTTTCAAGGAATGTCGGTTTTGAATAATTTCTTTGACTTTACTAAAAGTGATTCTAGTGAACTCAAAGTTCCCAGTTCTTCAGCTACGTCGTAACTACTGATATGCCGATCTTGCTCCACTTTTTCAAAAATGGCATCCGTTTTATCCGTAATAGGTCGCCCCACCCTATTACAGATAATGTGCGACGTACATCTTTGACATCAAAATTTCCGGATTGAAAACGCTTAAACCAAATTTGTGCTACTCTCACAGACACTGCACTAGGTCCATAAACATCGCAAATTTTTTTAGCGGCTTGCGTTGCATTTTTTCCTTTTTTTTAGTAAAATTTTAAAATATATCGAATATCTTCATTAGATTCACTCATCTTGACAGTACGAAAAACAAATGAAAATAACACATTTTCCTAATTTGAATTTGGAATTATGTTCTTTAAAATTTAAACTTTCAATGATACCAAAACCAGACAGATACAAATAGTATAGCCAAAGAGATATTAAGTATTTTTTATTTTGAATATTGCAGTGAAGAGATCATGTAGAATCGTAAGCTAGAACTAGAATCCCCTATAATCTGAGAGATGCCGTGGGTTTCAGTGGATAGTCGACCCAGTTCGTTTTAACGGGTAAAAGCATTTCCCACGAAAAAAGAAACCTTGAAATCAGAGGGGGAGCTTTTTTAAAGTTAGATACGACATCTATACATGCGAGTCAGCTTAAAACTGATTTTAGTTCGATGAAGTCACCCTCGCCCGTCGCATCGTTGTCTCGCTAATGCACCCCATACAAGGCCCTATGATTATGTGACGCAACTCTAAATGGCATAATTACTGTTTTGTCGCCGGTTGTCGCTGCCCCTTAATGGATACACCAATTTTGAAATTACAATTCTCGGTGCATTAATAGAAGAACAGATTGTCTGTACAAAATTCTAAATCAATATATTTGTTAAAGAGTTGGCAAGTTTAGGCGCAAAGGGATGATCATCCAGCCAGACGAGGTGGTATGCCTGGCCGGGGTCTGCGGCCGATAGTTGTAGTAGGGGAATTCTTAACTGTGCGAATTGGTCTTGAAACTTCGCTATCGCGGTGTAGGACTTTTTGGTAACTCTCGCATTTTTTTGTTTATTTTTTTCATGTTTGCAGTTCAGGTATTTCGGGTAAATTGTGTAAACTATGTAGCTGGTCGCTACTCAAGTACTTCCCTGTCATCTGTAGCTCGCTTAACGATTTAAAATAAATTAATTTCTGCACTATATTCTATTTTAGTGGTGTACCTAATATACCAGATCAATCCGTATTTTAATCAGTCAAGGTTTAATACTTTATGCCAAACTGACCTGGCCAAACCGTCGTAGCAGATGCCAATAAATTAGTGAATAGAAGGAAAAGAACGTAATTTTGAAAAACTTAATAACTAAACTGACTAATCTGTAACTAATTCGTGAAGCTAGTGATTATCATGTGACTCTACCTGAGTCTGACAAAAGGTCTCATTGCTCATTTGCAAATATTGAAACATCCCTAAATTATCAACTAAAATCAAGTAAGATTCAATGAAACCACAAATACCTCCGTCTATTCTCATCGTCGCCTTAGTCCCAAAAGACCCATGCTGAGTCTCCTCCGATTACATAGGGGGATATTAGCCTACTGTTTGAATTTAAATTTGAAAACGCTCGTGTTAGATGAATTTGGAAACTCAAACTCAAAAAGTCTATTCAAGTAAGTTATATCACAAAATCGTCATGTTTAAAACTACCATCATCTCCATACACTCCTATCGGCGTCATATCTACCTGCATGTCAGTCTTGTTCTCATAAAATCAATCCGTCGATCTCTGTACCCACACCTTTTACGTACATCCACCTTCATACAAAAACTACCTTTCCATAGTTCATGCACAAAAGTTCAAACTTTACACGCTTCTTTAAAATTATATCTAGTCATCGACACTTGTGGACCAACCTCCGACATATTTCAGGACATCCTCAGAATGATACTAAACTATTCTAAAGCCGTTACCACCAGGAGAGAATTGACCAATCACATTCTTGCCACACGGCCCTGTGGCTGAAGCAACTGGATAGAGTGAGTATCCAAGTTCCAGACCAGAGTTAATTCAAGTTAATAGTTGGGCACTATGTCATTTGCTACGATGGTGGTATGTTGGACTTACGTAATGAAATTTCACGAACCTCAATGTTCTGCTTAATTGGATTTTCACACCCAACCCCTAGAACAAGAAGGCTGCCTTGTTGGTCTAGGGGTTGGATGTGCCGCCTTAAGATCACGGGTCCCAGGTTCGATTACGGTGTTTTTGTGTAAACCACGGGTACTTGATCTGCGTCTGGGTTTCATTTGTATTCGTGAATTACATGTTTGTAATTCCGTGTGGCGACGGATTTAGAATACACAATGTCACCAACCCATGCTATCCTAAGGGTGTCGTAAAAGGCGACTAAAGGAACGCAAGTGGCAGATCCACCAGATCACCAAGCCGCAAGAGAAGGAAAACTTGATACAAACCCTGTGCCAACCCGTCTTGCCAGCGTGGCACAGTAGGCTAATTGCCTCCACGACTTTGGAGGAGGCCCGACTCAGTAGTGGGTCATTTATGGTCTGAAACGACGAAATATACTTGCTGGTATCGGGACTTAATTATAGCCCTTTTTTTAATATTGAGGAGGCCCGACTCAGTAGTCGATCTGCCCCTGCGATACCGTTTTTTTTAATGTTTTAATGAAATTGTTTTGTATTACTCCGTAATATGAGATCAGAGGGCAAAGCCGCGCGTATAGATAATCTTTTGGTGAGACTTTATATTCACATATTAAAGCTCATAAAACATTGCAGTGATGATGAAACATTTTTAGAAAATATCCTTTCCGGTTAGTGACGGATTTAGAATATGTCACCAACCCAAACTGGTTGGTAACATGTATTTTGTATTCCTGAGGTTTCTGTAATAGGTGACTAAAAGAACGCAAACTACCCAACCGCAAGAAAAGGAAAACTTTATACAAACACTGTGCTCTAACCGGCCAGCATGGCACAGTAAGCTATTTCCCTCCATGAAATTGGAGGAAACTCCACTCATCAGCCCACTATTTGCACTAAAATATGGATGATGAAATTGCAATATCGTTATTATAAGAATGACCACGTAAATTCTGATGTAAATATAAGCGACAGGTATGTAGCGTGAATTATTTGGTTTGTGTAAATGTAAATCCGCGGGACTTCGATCTCCAGTCCGTCGCCTTATTCAACAATATATTGACTGCTTTATTGATATAGATATATTTTGCCTTAGCCCTCATAAGTTCCGTAGTTGCATTCTACAATTTTTATAATTTAATTATAGTACTCTTGTTTCAAATTTCAATAATTTTATTTGTCATGTTTGCGAATATCTGTAGTCTGAATTTCTTCTTCTAAGCGTCTTGAAACTGTGATTGTAACGATATATATTTAGTCTATAACTGTAATACGTGGATAACGCTGTGGGATACAATGTTAGTAATTATAGAAATCATAGCTGTTAAGTAATGTATACATTGTATCTGTTTGTTGTCCCTAATAAATAAAATAAAATAAATGTAATACTCAACATTTTATACGTGATCAAAGTAAATATACATACTAGCCCTGTAGATTTCCTACACCAAGAGCCCGTTAGCGTGAGGTTTCACAACTTCTTGAAGATAACTCCTGAATCAGACATGAAGAGTGGGAGTGTTGGTACAAGTACCAGAGTGGGGGCGCACTGGGGTATCGCGTACATCACAATATGCACTTGAGCGTCCCCACTATGAATACCTATAGGACCCAGGGCGGAACGCTGGCATATCTTAATTAATTCTCAATTAATTAACTCCCATTTAAAGGAAAATGGCTTTTGTTTCATAAACATAGAGTTGGTTATCGTGACGCTAATACGTTATTAGTTGATAAAATCTTGAGTAATAAAATAATATCTGCACATTCTATTGTTACCGTTCAATTAACTGCATTGGTATTAGTATGTAATAGAAAGTTTAAGGATATTTAAAAACCCTGAATAAGTATTGTATGAATCTAAAAACATAATAATGATATTTTTCCTAAGAATATTAGGTGATCACGACTTGTCGACGACGGTTTTTCTATTCTCCAAATAAATTTTAAAGATTCCTGTAAAACCATAATCTTTTCCAAACCCCTTACATAAGTATATTTTCCCCCATTATTTAAATGAAATAATTATTATTCATAGATAACAGAAAAAAATCTACGAGTATTACATGCCAACCTACGCCGGTCCTGTGGCTCGCGAGGGGGCAGCTATTACACCCCACGCCACCCTCTCTAATTGATTTACAATTGTCGGTTAAATTTGTTTCCCGACCACCCTCCGCGATCACCGATCGCAAATGCATAAATTGATGCTATGGGTGAGCTGTGAAAACCCGTAGCATAACATTATATTTGCAAAAAAAATCGGATAACGTTTCAAATACGTGCCTACAAGTGTTTCAATAATTATCGTAATTTAATACAAAAGTGTAACTTCATCTTAATCATAAGTGACCCACTGTTGAGTTGGGCCTCCTCCAACATGGAGGGTAATAAGCCTACTGTGCCACGCTGGCCAGACGGCATAAGGTTGCCATGGGTTTCGTATCAAGTTTTTCTTCTCTTGCGGCTCGATTTTCACCCGTATCATTTCCTTTTGACGGCTTTTACGATACCCTAAGGATGACAGGCAGAGCTGGCTAAATATGATGGAGTTTCTTTAATGTATAGTTCCTTACTGACTGCCTCGTTGGTCTAGTGGTCAGATGTGCCGCCTTTGGATCAACGGGTCCCGGGTTCGATTCCGGGGTCGGGCCAGTGTCTTTGTCCAAACCAGAGGCACTGGCTCGGAGTCTGGGTGTCATTTCTATCTATAATATGTACGTATTTACAAAAACATAAGTATATTAGTAGTTTATCATCCATCTCGTTACCATAACACAAGCATTAAGTTGTGGTTAAAGAACTTTATTCCTCAAAAGAAATTCACAACAAATTTCACTTAATGAGAAACATAATATTATGACTAAAACATAGCATTAGTGACTAGAGCCAGTAACACAAAATTTAGCAGATTATCGCAACATAATACAATTCTTTTTGTAACGTAATGGGTTATTGTAGGTAGCAATAAAAGATTCGTGCGAAACAGAAATCATTTTACGCGGGTAGGCTAAGAAGCCGTCTCCAGGGCCGTATTTAGATGTTATTAATGACATAAAATTTTAATTTTGTTTTGAAGATTTGAAAACTATTGGAGGTTTTTATTTCTTGTGGTAATTTGTTAAACATCTGCGCTCCTTCGTATGTTATGTTTTTCCTACCATAGTTCGTGCGCGTCTTAGCAAGAAAGATATCATTAGCGCTACGCAGAGGTCTTAGCCCTTCCTCTGCATTCGTTTTAAAATTTAGTTTTAAATGTATTTTTTTATCTTGAATTTTTTTTATAAGTATACATGTGTTATAGTAATACATTTGTTTTATATTCATTAATTTAGTTTCGGAATAAATTGTATGCGTAGGTGTAAGAAAATCGTAATGAAATAAGATTTTTATCAATTTATTTTGGATAGTTTGGATACTGTTTACATTGGTTTTAGCTGCGCTGCCCCATATCTCTATTAAATAATCTAAATGCGGTTTGACGAGCGAATTATAGATATTCAGTCTTACTTTTCGTGGAAGACATCGAACAACACCGTAAAGACGTCCTGATAGTGATGACAAAGTAGATCTAATTTTATTTATGTGTGACCTCCATGTTAATTCACTGTCCAAAGTCAGTCCTAGGTATTTTTCTTCGGCTGATTCCTGTAAAAGCATGTTATTAATGAATAAATTAGGGTAGCCCTGCAATACTTTATTTTTAGCTTTAAATATCATATAGCTAGTCTTTGATATATTTATTGTTAGTAGATTATATTGGAACCAATCATGTAATTTGTTTAAGTCTTTTTGTGCAAGATGTATTAGCTCGTTTACTGAGGAACCATAATAAAATATACATGTGTCATCAGCGTATAGGCTAATTTCACCATTCAAAGATACATGGCTGATGTCATTGACGTAGATCAAAAAGAGCAGGGGTCCTATTATTGATCCTTGAGGTATTCCACACGTAATAGGTTGGATAGTACTTTGGTGTTTTCCGATTTTTACAATTTGAAAGCGGTTTGTTAAATAAGATTCCAAAATTTTGAGCGCATTGGCGGTAATCCCAATTTGTTTTAATTTTTTAAGAAGGAGACTGTGGCTCACGGTATCGAACGCCTTTTTTAGATCTATAAAAATACCTAGGCCCAGCCTTTTCCCATCAATGTTTTCTTTGATTTTAGTAATAAGGTCCACAGTGGCGGACAAAGTATTTGATTTTGGGCGAAAGCCGTATTGTCGTTCAAAAAGAAAGTTTATTTTATTTAGGTAATTGTTTAATCGAACATAGATAATTCGCTCAAAGATTTTGGAAATTGCAGGTAACACCGATACAGGTCTGTAGTTACTAGGATCTGTTTTTGCTCCATTTTTAAAAATGGGTGTGACTTTTGCTATTTTGAGCTCGTCTGGGAAGTCGCCTACGTTAAGACAATGATTAATATTCGAAGTTATAGCAGGGATAAGATACTCTTTAATACATTTAACTACCTTTGTATTGATCCCGTCTATACCTGTGCTACAATGAGCATTTAAATCATCAATAATTTTAGCAATTTCCTTTTGAGTGCATGGTGTAAATTTTTCTAATTTGTTATATTCTTCAACTTTGTTTTTCCAATTAAAAATTTGATCAATATGGTATTTTGGAGGGATTTGCATGGCTAATTGGGGACCTATTGTAGCGAAAAATGTATTGAATAGTTCACATATCTGATCACCGTCACTAACCAAACCGGAGACGGTCATAAGCTTTGGAGGTATAGGGTCAGATTTAATTGTATTTTTGCAAAATGTATTTATGAGCTTCCACATTAATTTAGGATCAGTATTAACTTTATCGAATTCGCGGTAATAGTAGTTCTTTTTTGTTTTAGCAATCAAAGTGGTGGTTTCATTTCTTTGTTTTTTAAAAGAAGCCATTAACACTATATTTTCAGGATCATTTTTTAGTTCTCTCCAATATTCATTTCTTACATTTATTTTGGTTATTATATCCTTATTAATCCAGTCATCCTGTGGTAAATTCTGTATTTTTATCTTTTGTGTCGTATTTTCTTTCACTAAAGTTTTAATAGTCTGTTCTATCAAGCTATAATCGTGGTTTACTGTATTAATGTTAGTGATTTTAGCAAGCTGGTAAAGATTTTCGTAATTTATGTGATCATAAAGTAATCTGGCTGGGGGTTCTGGCTTAGCATTTTTTAATCCTAGAATAATTTGTTGATGATCGGAAATCGCCGAATCCATTATTGCTTAACTTGGAACGAGATGGCGTTGTGTGAAATGTCCAAGAATATTTATTTATTTATTATTATAGTGCTTCTGTCCACAGCTTCGCTGGGCTGCAATTTCAACCCATACCCATCACAAGTTCAACGTTTATGATTACTGCTCCACTCCTTTGGGTAATGGATGGAAGCCACTTTACTGTACACTATTTTAGGGCAGTATAATAATTGCACAGTTTTATCTTTATTTCTATTAAACACCTAAATATTTAGGTGAACTCGCCTCACGTGTCAACCGAAAGGAGCGCGTAACATGGTGAATAAAACATGTAATAAATAAATGTAACCAATGTATTGTAAAGACCTATTACACAAGCGACCGCGTATTTGCTAAGTGAGACGTAATGTCTAGGCATCTATTGTCTTGATAATGTGTAGATACTGTTTAATTGAAAAAGCCTGAAACAAATAATTGACATTTCTTTTTATAATACTGCACTGTTAATAAGAGATTAATATATTTTGGGAGATCATTAATCAAAGAAAACCGCCCACAATTCAATAAGAACAAAGGAAGGGCGTATTTTTTTATAATCCTTACGTCACAATCTAAAGACGCAAACTTCCAATGACCTTTTCTGGTGACATTTTTAGAAATATATAATTGTATAAACAACGCTCTCGGTACGAAGTGATAAATAAATAAATCAAGCGACTGATCTCACGTTTCGACGCTCGCGAACATAATAGAGTTATGACAAAAATGGCGAAGCAAGCCAAGAAATATCACTTGGCGAACCCGAGATGCTTGTTAGCGTCTCTTCGGCTTATTTATGGCCAGATTTATTTTATAGCCCTATACCGGGAAATCGAATGAAAAAGATATCGAATAGAACAATAATGTCGTAGATTCGAGTCGATTGAAGACAATGGCCAGTGATGGGAAGGACGCGGATTAAGTTAATGGATTCATTCAAACAAGCTACAGAAGGAGCTTTTATAAGATTCTCATTAATAGCTCCACATATTTCTGGGTTTTTTTTCCATTGTCACTGACTGCATACTTGAATTATTGGGGCACGAAAATTGTTATTTAATTACTCGCGTATTTATGGGACGTTCTGGGAAAGAAATGTTAGTGAAGCATAAAAGTATTTCTCAAGAAATTAATATTACTTTTCACCCCATTAAAGACCCAATGCTTAGTCTGGCCTCCTGTCATTATATGGAGGGTAATAAGCCTACTGTGCCACGCTGGCCAGCCGGGTTTGCACAGGATTTCGTTTCAAGTTTCCCTTCTCTTGCGGGTTTTGGCCCTGTCACTTCCTATTCTCGGCTCTTACGAAACCCTCAAGATATATAGGGTGGTGACACTATGTATACTAAATCCATCACCACCCGGAGAAATTACCACACGGATATTAAATCATGTTATATCAGCTTGGTGGTAGGATCGAATGGTCCGCCGGGCTAGCTACCACCCTCACATCTAAGTCCGGTTTTACTATGTTCCGTCGTGTGTATGTGAGAGCCGGTGCCCGATAGGGCATTTCCTTGATTTGCCTGCTCCATCTTAGACCATGGCTTTGTTTTCCATCACGCAAGGCTAGGGTCGAAGGCATTCAAGCCAATGATAAAAAAAGACTATTGGACTATGTGATCACACCATTTCCACACGTCTACTGCATAATATAAGCCCGACAAACTGGCGTACGTGCTTTTAGTTCACGTTTCTAGATCAAACGTTATTTTTATTCCATCGCTACGAATATTAGGTAGCTGGATAGGACGAAATATCATAAAAATAAGGGCAAACAAGCCGCGGTTTATTTGCGTTGTTATTCGCATTTATTGGTGAGTTCTTGCTCTCTTTGCTAGCGACCTAATCTGTTGGGCGTCGAGTATCTCACGTCCGGGATACGTCTGTGTTGTTTCTTGGTTTTCATGTCCATTTACATTTTTACTTATTTATCGATGAAAGTATCCTTTTCCATTTTTAAATACTTCAAGGCGATCGTGATTTATTTTTGTTTACATTTGGCATTGGCGGCATCAAAGTACGTTCGTGTATTTTGATTTATATTCTAATTTCAAATCTGCTTTTGGTTATATTTTCTGTGTGTTTTGATGATGCATGTATTAATGAATTATTAGCATAATGTTACTGTAAATACATTTAAGGCGCAGACTTTCTATAAAACAACGATTCATTTGTCTTAAAACAATTTCTCTTGAAGCCATGATCGCAAATAAAAAGTAAACCATGAACAATAAAATAAAAAAATACGGCGAAAAGGGTCCGACGATAACCTTCGCAAACGATACTGTAAACGTTATCCTCACTGCGCTAGGAGGCAGTAAATAAATTGAAGTGAATTCGCAACGAAGGGAAATCCTAACAAATCCCCGTTTAATCCCGGGAAGAGCGCTTCCAAATCCAGGTTAGTTGTAAATATCAATTACGCAAATGCTACAGCTTAAAGGTATAATGCTTTGCGATCGTTCGTGTGTTGGCACTTGGGGAGAATTGACACTCAAGCTGGTTGGGTTTAGGAGATGCTATATGTGTGTTACCGTTGTAAATTGAATTGAAAAAGGTGCCTTTATACGTTATTACAGCGTTTAGTCATGTATATTAAATGGTTGAACAGCATTATATCATTTTCCGTGTGGTGACGGATTTAGAATACATCATGTCACCACCCCATTTCGTGGTGTGGGTGTCGTAAGAGTCGACAAAAGGAAATGATAAGGCTGAAAACCCGGCCGCAAGATAAGGAAAATTTGACAAGAAACCCTTTGCCAACCCGTCTGGCCAGGGTGGCGTAGTAGGCTAATTACTCTCAATGTAGTTGGAGGAGGCCCGACTAAGCAGCGGGTCATTTATGGGCTGAAAAGAGAGAGAGAGTGAGAGATATCATCTGACATTCGTGTAGATACTACTACCTAGCCCATAAATGACCCACTGCTGAGTCTGTGCCACACTGGCCAGGCGCGATGGCCAGACGGGATGATAGGGCTTCGTATCAAATTTTCCATCTTGTTATCTCTTGCGGCTAGGTTTTCGGCCGTTTCATTTCTTTTGTCGGCTCTTGCGTCATTCGTCATTACGGGATGAAATTAGGGAGTTACGCTGCAACAAGCATATAAAAACAAACAAACGAATTGAGAATTTCTCCATATTTTTGAAGTCAGTTGAAAACACTCCATTGAGTCGGACCTCTTTGTTCATGGAGGGAAGTGACTGTAGAATGCTGGCAATACGGTGTGGCCCAGGGTATCAAGATTTTATTTTCTTGGGGATGGTTTGCCTCTTACGTTCCATTAGTCGCCTCTTACAACACCCTCAATTAGGAATAGTTTGGTGATATAGATTCTAAATCCGTCACCACGAGGGCAATACAGGATTTATATTCTATTTAATGATTGTCTGTTATAAAATTTAAAATAGGGTTATGTATTTGTAAGTACTCCAATTTTTTTTTTGTTAGTTTGTAATCTATACTTATTTAATAGCAACTATGGTCATAAGTAGCCACAGATAGGATTGTTACTACTTACATAACATTTTGTCGTCAAACTAATAAATATAATTATTGCTACAATGATTTGATAAGAATCGCTACAGGTACTACGGCGTAGCCCGTAGACAAAGAACGATAAAGACAACTTCTATAAATTGTAGAAAAATGTTCTAACATCTTTATATAATAGCATAATTAAAAACCGCCAATAATAAGTGAATAATCAAAGTAGTGAAATGAATTCCTTATTAACAATCCAACCGAACCAGATCACAAGTTTGTGCGATATAGTATAATAGCCAGCAAAATGTATAGGAGAGGCAATTGAATAAGTCCCGTGGGCAACTTTTTTCCTCAAATCTAATAGGAGCGGGGCGGAGGCTCGGTCCTTGACAGATCATTTTAATATTCGCATCGCAGCCCCTGGAGTCTTGTATCGATTTTGAAAATCTCATAGAAATTATTAGGTCACTGTACAAAGTTGTCGTTGTTGTCCGAAGTAGGGTACAAAATACCCACTGCTGAGTCCAGCCACCTCCAAGTTTGTAGAGGAAAATTAGCATAATATAGAAGCTAGGTTGTCGGACTCTTGTGTTCCTTTAGTTTTTAGAATGGCTTGCTTGGTGACATTATGTATTCTGAATTCGTCACCACACAGATTACACTTAATTAAGGTACTAGTATTGGTTTTGCTTTTGTAAACAAATAAATGATGACACAGTATTCCAAATATATATCTATGTGCAATATGTAAACTTTTGAAATAATTAAAATTTTCTAAATTTTTTTTCGTGTAAGTAACAGTGTCGTGTGTGACCTATTCCAATTTCAGTCTGCGTAGAAGGGAAATAAAGTTAGTAAGTAAGACTGGCACAAAATACAGCCAGAAGAATGATATGAAACCCAGGGCAACCCATCTGACCAGCGTGACACAATACGATTATTTCCATACTAGCTGACCCGGCGAACTTTGTTCCGCATTATAAATATTTAAAACAAAAAGAAAGTTGGACATAGGATACTTGAGATTTTTATCCCGTCCGTATAAAACCTACTTTAACAAAACGCAACTGACAGTAAAAGGCTATGTTGTCTATAGTTTAATATGGCCGAAAATTTGACAATTAGAAATTTTGAATTCGACTTGTTTATATTGTTGTAATTCACATAATATCTTTATAACTTGTAGCCTATGTGTTATTCTGATGTATAAGCTATATTATTGTAAAGTTTCATTAAAATCCATTCAGTAGTTTTTACGTGAAAGAGTAACAAACATCCATCCATCCATCCATCCATCCATCCATCCATCCATCCATCCATCCATACTTACAAACTTTCACGTTTATAATATTAGTAAGATATGAAATTGGGGATACCTAGCCTCAATTGCGGTTGATTTATAGACTTAATAATGACACATCAGAGCACTAGGTTTTATTTTAATAGAAGAACAAATGACTAAATAGGAAACATGACCAAATATATTTTCAGCACAATGAAAATGGTTCCCAATTCATAAGAGAGAATTAATAAAAGAGCTCTTAAAAAGCTCTAGATTTAATAGGATAAATCTAAATAAATTCTGTATCTCTTCTAATTAGTATCGATGATTGATAAACTGGGCGAACAGACACCAAACGTTTTGGATTTTTTTATATACTTACAGATTAATATACAAATGCTATGTGGTAATGCCTATGTGCGGAAACGTAGCCTAATGTACTGGTACTAGGCAGGTGGATTGGTACTTATCACTATAATAACAGTGTATTGATACGTACTAACAAACAGACGGTCCTTATATAACAATGATATTGTTTGTAACAAAATCTCATAAAATCGGAATAGTTCAATAAAATAAAAGTAAATTGGAGTACCTGTTACATCATAATACGCTCCCTTGGGAGCACTCTATGGTGGTCCTATGACATATTTTATAGACGAAAATATAAATAGGGTTGTCGAGAACAACACTATAACTAGCTGATTATTTATTATATGAAACAAATAAATACAAGAAACTTATATAAACGGTTTAATACATAATTTATACTAAGTTTAATAATTTTTTTATCGTTTTTAAAAATAAGAAACGGCTACTGTGCAGTTATTGTAAATATAATTCTGCCATTCTCCTGCTTTGAATATACTTTATAAGTGTGCTTTAATTTTTTATGCTAAACTGATTAACTCTGTTTCGCAGATTAACTCGACATTGGAGTCAGAAAGATCGGGGTGCATGGGGTCCAGTTAACAACTTACGGACCCAAGCCAACCTTACCTGCTAGCGGTGCACCCTGCTGTCGAAGGGACGAGGCTCTGGCGAACCTGGTTCTCCTCTTGTAGGGTTGTGGGGGTCAGACGGCTGTTCGCCACGTAAAACCTACTTCAGTCAAATATAACATGGACAAGCTCAGCATTAGCTCAGGCGGAAGGCGGACCCTGGGAAGCCAGGTAGAAGAAGAAGGAGTCAGAAAGATCGGCGATTGACTATTTGTGACCGCCTCATACCCAGTACCCGACTATAGGTCCATAGAGGCGACCATCTATTGCTTATTAATATACATATTATCTATGAATTGTCCTAAGGTTATTTTGAAATTTACAATAAGTTTATTTACAATTTTCTTTATAATGACACTCTGTCAAAATGCCGTTCGTAACTATATACAACAGATTTAATTCGACGCTTTACTGAACCGAAATTAAATGGTCGTCGTGTGACTGCTTGTTGCTTAAAATAAATACGTAATTACTCAACTATTCTGAAAAAAAAACATATTTAAGTAGTCATGGTTGACGTATGATATCATAAAATCAAATGTATTCCTAATGCAATAGTATGTCTTTAACAGTATACCTCTGGAGTAATAAAATAAAATGCGTCATTTTTACACAAAAATGTTACCTACTTCTAATTGGGAGTGAGCAAGTTAAAATCGACATCCCTAAAGATAAGCGAAGCGGGGCTTGGCGTGACGAGGGACGATTTGAGAAAAATGCCTACAGACGATTTCAGTCACAGGGTAAAAATCTACTAACGAAGGAACTTAGATATTATTAAAGTCATCATCATCATTTGAGCCATTTGACGCCATTATTTGCACTAGTTTCCGCCATTATGGAAGTAACGGTGACATACTTAAAAAAATATATAACTACCCAAAATATATTATATTTGAAAAGATAACTATATTTTAATATAAAAAATGGTCCTTAAAGAAAGGGTGTTGTTTTATCAATGCTCGCGTGTTATATAACACATTAATTGTTTATACGGGAATTTTAATATTCATTCAAATCAACTATAAATTAAAAATACTACTACTACTCAGCCCGACCCACTGGTGAATCAAATCAAATCAAAACTCATTTAATCAAGTTGGCTCATTAGAGCTCTTTTGACAGGTCAAACAAAAAATAAAATTTAAACTTTTCCATTTAAAATTAATTATTTACCATCTACCACCGGTTCGGAATGCACCTCTACAGAGAAGAGCCGGCAAGAAACTCTGTAGTTGCTCTTTTTAGATCGCCATTTGGGTACAAGACTGGTTTTAAGACAGATTTGTGAGAGCAAACTCACGCAATAGTTCCAAAGGGCCAAACATCAGCCAGATATAGTTGACAATAGTAACCTTGTAATGCCCAAGCCAACCAACCCCCAGCAACGGCACCTGTTCACAAGCATGACGCATGCGGCAGCCATCGCCCTCCTCAACCATATTGCAGGGAAGAGAACGACCCGCGTGCCGAAGTGAGTCGGGCCTCCTCCATTTAGCCTACTATGCTACACTGGCCTAGACAAGCCGGCAAAGCTGGCAAATTGTCCTTCTCTTGCTTCTCTTATTGGCCTAACCATTTCCTTAGGTCAGATTTTACGACAACCTCAGGATTGAATCGGGTGGTGATAGTATGTATTCTAAGTCCTTCACCACACTGTACTTATTAGTTATATGTATAAAAATAAATATTTTTTTATTCGTCAAATTTAGTCTTAACCAATTCATACTTACATTAACCACCTCCAAAACATGTTTTCCAGTTCTTACTCAAATCAACAGGTGATATCCGAATTCACACCCTCTAACCAAAACAGGTAAACTAATACCTTACACTTGAGAAACAAAGTTCAAAATTGAACATCCTCTTGAAAATCTTAAAGCACTATAAAAACAACCTGTAGCTTTAAGTTGGAAGAAAAAAAAATGAGGAGGACCAAGGAGCTCTTAGTGCAAACTTCCTACTTGGACCTGAAAGCAAATTTTTTTAATTTCACTTTAGTAATATAGAGTTGCCATTAATTGTGAGTAATTTATCGTAATATTGGACCGAACAAGGCAGCGGTAGCGATGTCTCGACCGCCGATATCAAACTAGCCTGAAATACGTGAATCGCTCCCTGCCCTCACACGGAGGGCAATTCTGCAAAATTTATATGACCTGTTGCTGTCTTATAATTTTTTGTCGTATCATTTTCTAGGGAACAATTATTCATCACGACTGTGAATAATTTAAATGAATAATTGTTCCCCAGAAAATGATTTGAATGGGATAAATAATTCAAAATATTCACGGTAAAATTTCATGTTTTCTTAGAGAACACATTATTTCTCTTAAATCCTTACTAAAAAGTGATGTCTTAGTTTTTCGAGTTTATGACATATTGGAATTTAACGTATTTATCACGTGTATTTTACGTGACTAAATGTTTTAGTCTCGGGAGAGACTAGACCGCAACTGCTGCAAAGCATCCGAAATGTCAGGAATAAAAAAAAAATACACGCGATAAATCCATATTACGTGTATTTTATAGTAAACTTTTTAGTATTCTTAAGAATTACAGTTCCTAATTGATACTGGTATGGTTTTACTTACTATAAAAACTTTTTAACTGTCCATAGATAGCGCAAATGTAATAAGTCTTTAAGATCATTACAAAATGAATGTACCTGCAAAAACCTTCTTGCACCCTTATTTTTGTGTTTACCATTAGCACTTTACATAAATGTATCATCATCACTACATAGTATAAAACAAAGTCGCTGTCGGCTGTCCGTCCCTATGTATGCTTAAATCTTTATAACTACGCAACGGATTTTGAAGCGGTTTTTTTAATAGATAGAGTGATTCAAGAGGCTGGTTTTTATCTATATCATCATTGCACCCGTGCGAAGCCGGGGCAGTTCGCTAGTTATCACTACATAGTATAAAACAAAGTCGCATTCTTCTGTCCGTCCCTATGTATGCATAAATCTTTAAAACTACGCAACGGATTTTGAAGCGGTTTTTTTTAATAGATAGAGTGATTCAAGGGGAAGGTTTATATGTATAACTCACCCCCACTTTGCACGGGCGAAGCCGGGGCGGGCCACTAGTAAATATTTATTTTAACTACTGACACGAATATGAGACAAAAGAGGTAAACGCTACAGTATTGTTGTTCTGGTGTACAGCCGTACATAGGCAAACTGGCAGTACGGAAATGTGTGAAATAGATAAAAATAAAAACACCTTATCTTAAATTTTATCACGAATAAAAATAAGGAATCACCCTGCGGATTGATCTTGTGTCCTGGTGACAGAAGATATATACGTACCAGTATAAAGCTAAGTCTGTGCGCCAGAGCGAAACATCAACAGCATCAGAGCGAGAAAACAAAAGAGAGTTCATTCAAGATCAGCTATCTTATTCTGCAAAAATTCTGCGCTGATAATAATTCAAAGCCTTCTCTCCTCTTCTATCCTTAGGAAAATACCGTTGATAAGAGAGGGAGATCGTGCATCGGACTTGGAAATTTTTGCTTCAGTAGTAGAGTTGCCCTAAAAGTGATGCGAATGCTCCAGATTCACAGACAATGCCCCAATTTATATCCAACTCACTTACTGGAGCCAAAGTAAGGGTAGCCGGGCGAGAAAACTTATAGTGCTGCACTCTATTATACTTTCAGTACTATGCCAGCTTTGAAACCAACTTTGTTATAGTTGAAATAGTAATTAAAATAGAATCATTGTTGGACAATTCTAAAAGGATTGATTTTAATCCAATCGTCATAACGCCCTATTGTACTAGCCACATATTGGGCCCGAAATATTTTTTATAGTGCATAATAAGCGACTATGGTATGTGAATTATTGCAATCGATACAATTTTTTTATTATTAACACACGTGATACCATTCTTTTTGAAGTATCAGGAATAAAACAAATGAATAACATTGAAAATATTACGGTAACCCCTGAAAACTAGCCCAATGAAAAGGAAACAGCTGATTTTTTTTTTATTAAATAATATGCGTAACATCATATCTTTTGTGAATAAATCACGTGGTGACGGATTTAGAATACATTGTGTCACCAGCCCATTCCATCCATGTAATTGGAGGAGACCCATCCCAGCAGTGGGTCATGAATGAGCTGATTTACTACTCAGCTCATCCATATGGACTGCCTCGTTGGTCTAGTGGTCAGATGTGCCACCTTTGGATCAACGGGTCCCGGGTTCGATTCCGGGGTCGGGCCAGTGTCTTTGTCTAAACCAGAGGCACTGGCTCGGAGTCTGGGTGTCATTTCTATCTATAATATAAGTCTGGGTGTCATTTCTATCTATAATATATACATATTATAGATAGAAATGACACCCAGACTCCGAGCCAGTATTTACAAAAAAAAAATGTATATAAGTAGTTTATCATCCATCTCGTTACCATAACACAAGCATTAAGTTGCTTAACTTGGGACGAGATGGCGTTGTGTGAAATGTCCAAGGAAATTTATTATTTATTATTCATATACTACTGTAGTAAATGAAACAACTACCACTATAAATCTTGCTTTCAAATTAAAACTGTGTCGTTATCGGTGGTAATTATTATCGCTTAGGAGATATATAATGCCCCAAACACGTCAAAATTATAACACTCCCTTTTTTCGGGGGTTAAATATAGAATCCATTACTTTTGTATCCACTAACATACTTTAAGGAAACCCAACTAATAATTACGAGCGGATCACAATACGCCCAGCCCAGTGGATGTATCGGAAAGTTTTGGGCACACGCGGGAAAGTGGGGTAAAAAACCCAAGCACAAAGCCAATTACATTAAAACATTCGGTCGCGGGACAAAGGGCGAGAGAACAATGGCGACTGGAAGTAACCCGCGATATGTCTTCAATGCTTTTAACTTTGCCGTGATGGCGCAACGCGGGGAAATGGTGACGCTCGCGACAAATGCCCGTGAAATAGGGATGGGGTATCGTTTTGTTTTTAATGTCTCGTAACGATAAGTGTTTGTGACGATTTTTTAATATACTTCAGTGTGTGCTAGGTTTTAAGGCTACCTTAATTAAAAAGTTACGTGACTAACTTAGTAATTGCGTTATGAAACCTCGATCTTGCCTCCAGGGTTAGCAATTCTCAAACTCAACGCAAAAGGAATAATATTCATGTAGTTCATAAAGATGTTTTCCGTGTGTTGACAGATTTAGAATGCAACGTGTCACCACTCCATTCCATCCTGTGGGTGTCGTAAGAGCCGACAATAGTCTCCATATACTCCTATAAACGTCATATCTACAATCATACTTTTCATACGCTTGTCCTCATTAACATAATCCTCACTCCTCCTTGTATTTACCCACAACTCTTATGTTTAACCACATTTATAATTAAAGTACCACCGGTTTGGAATGCTGCCCTACCGAAAAGAGCAGGAAAGAAATTCTGTAGTATTTTTTAAAATTTTCTGTCTTGTTTACAATATGGCACTCTACATCAGCAGTGAGAGCAAATTTTCTGGATGAGAATGACGCCAGATAAATGAATTGAAATCGAAACAAATTCAGGCTAAAAAAACATAATAACGTATAATACAATTACTTTTGTTGGTGTCTTCACACTCTAATTTGGAGTGCTGAAATGGAGACAATTAAAAAGAGTTTTTTCTGCCTGAGTCTGAGTTTTCAATAATGCCCTTAGTCTATAACGACATACATGGACCATAAGACTCTGTGTTCTAGCGCATGTTATTGGCATCTTTTCTTATTTTCTACATTATACTGGGCATAGCAAATCTAAATTTCTAATTACAATAGTTATATAGTATTTCAAAAAGTTAAATTACAACACGCAACATTAAAAGTTTAATCAGACACGTATTCAAACATTTCTAAATTATTTTACATATAAAAAAACTTACAACTTATATCGATACTTTTTCCTTATTGTAACATCACTAGTAAAGAAGTGAGACGTAACCGATGGGGTATCACGGGTTGGTTGCACCGCAAACTCATTTTATAAATCGGCGTCCGCTCGGCCGGAACCACGCGTCGCCCACCCTTCCTAATGCACCGCCTTTGTAGCAATCACTATGAAAAACGCACTCATAAATTTCGATTTTAAGGAAAAACATTTAGTATCAATCAGTTCGCATAAAATAATCCTGCGAACATTTTAACAGACATATACAAAATCTAAAGATGAATAAATTGATATAACTATGTATTTATTAAATTTTAGCTTGTTTAATATAATAAGTATTTACGTCGTAGATTTACGTTTAGTCGTTACTATTACAAATAAGTAGACATTTCATTATATCTTTTTTTTTTAATAACGAAACCCCTGCACTAGGTATAACCTGTATCGCGGCGGCAGTTTACAAACATGTATCTAACACAGATGACACCCAGACTCAAAACAAGTGCATCTGGCTTAGACAAAGACACTTACCCGACCCCGGAATCGAACCCGGGACCCGTTGATCCAAAGTTGGCACATCTAACCCTTATACCAACGAGGCATCAGTTGGTGATTAAAATTTAAAGAAAAACAGTTACTTATTTTTGCTTGCAATTTTACTCACAGGGTCTTTATCAGTAGTACTATCCTTAAGATATGGCTATAGAGTTTATGTTACACCCTGTATAGTTTATACAGACTGTAACAAGTATATTTCGTCAAGAGTATTTTCTAAAAACGAGCGTCCTTCCGCCCATTCGCTTAATAGACAGTATCAGCGACGATCTTAAGTAAATCAAATCGCCCCATGAATGGTGAATGCGCCCGGGCTTTTCACGGACTTTCCACAGATCACTATCACAATAGCCGGGATCAGAACCTTATCTCGGAGGACCTCACAAAAATGTTTCTTAATGCTTACTTAAGTAGCATCCATTTGATATTATCTCGTCGAATAAGAAAGTAAAATTGGATTTTCTGTGCGAATTTTCTTTCAATTTCGGTATTCATTTCACTTTTGAGGCGGGCCTCCTCCCGTTACATGGAGCCTACTATGCCACCAGCGTGGCAGGCCAGGCGGCTTGGCACAGGGTTTCGTATCAAGTTGTCCTTCTCTTGAAGCTTCGGCAGGTTTTCGGCCATTACCTTCTGTCGCCACCAACAATGGTGAAAATATTTATTCTAAATCCGTCGCCATGTTAGCGGATCTTTAATCATATTCGTATAATATACGCAATAGAAATTTCGAAAATATTTTCATAACATTTTTTCAAATATGTCTTTATATTAGTATTTTACTGCTTAAAAAGTATTTGAAACATCGGATGAAGAACTTGCTTTATCGCTATACAAGAGCTCAATGATTGCTTCGTAGTTAGATTTTTAAGCTCCTCGTCTAGACTCATGCGTATAATCCAATTTAGTGCTGAGCCGTCGTACTAACTTTGCAAGAGACGTGTTCAACCCAAGAGCTAAAATATTGCCATTTCATGAGCAACTTAATGTCACGAACGGTAATGAAGTCGACGATAAAAACCGCCATAACTTCTATTAAAAGACAAATCGTCGTCTATGATTCATCACAGTAAAAGTGAATTTTACATTAACATTTTTATGGTTCCTAAACACTCAATAAATCCGACCGCGGTTATAAAATCACCCACCGTGCACAAGTGTGCAATACGTTGCTACAAATCTCTCAGAGGCGAAACTAAACCGCGTTGAGACCCCTTTCAGATGGGCGAAACGCTGAGGCTTTGAAAAACAACAATAACCACGTCGTATGTATGTACGAGCATACGCAATACACTTTAAAAGTCCACCATAGAGTTAAGAAGCTTTAGACTGCCTATTTTATTTACACAATTTTTTCACTACTTTACTATTTTTTAATGTTTTTTCTGTGTACTGTTTGTTAATCGCAAATAAAGTTACAACATAAAGCTTAAATGGATTATCAAAAATAATATTCATTTCATCATCATCATCATCCGATGCGCCAACTGTTCAACCACTGCGCCAACCGTTGACGACACGGTTGGCGCAGTGGTTGAGCGATCGACTGCTGCGCAGCATGTCGCGGGTTCGATTCCCGCACGGAAGAAATATTTGTACGACCTACAAACAAGTATTTGTTCCGGGTCTGGGTGTTTTCTATCTATAATATGTATGTATTTACAAAAAAAAAGTATATAAGTAGTTTATCATCCATCTCGTTTCCATAACACAAGCATTAAGTTGCTTAGCTTGGGACGAGATGGCGTTGTGTGAAATGTCCAAGAATATTTATTTATTTATCTCAGCCTATTAATGACCCACTGCTAGGGCGTGTATCAAGTTTTCCTTCTCTTGAGGTTAGATTTTCGGTCTCTTCCGTTCTTTTAGTCGACGCTAACAACACCCGCGGATAGAATGGGGTGGTTGTGTAATCTAAATCCGTCATCATACGATGTAATACCAGAATGAACACTATTAACTTACCTACAGAGAATCGGAAATGATTTTTTAAATTAAATGAGGTGTAAATTTAAAGAAATATATATCTGTATTAAAAACCAACATTTCAAGAGGTCACTCAAAATCTTTAGTTTCTTTCTAAAATTGCTAATGCTACAAAACCGTTCTTTCGGATTTTATTATTTCCATTTTCCATACAACCATCAAAACTGTCAGCCTGTCCAACATTGTTAACTCTACGCAATCTCCCTATTCCACAGCCACGCTATTTTCATGTTTAGGGACTACAAATGGGAACCTATTTAAATACTAAGCCTACATTTCAATACGATGCTATGTTTACTGCGAGATTGATGATTTTGGTGGTGGTATTTAAATATATTTGACAATACAGCAACTATGGCGAGCTTTTTTATAAATGTTTCTTCTCGTCTCACATAACTTACCTACTGCTGAGTCAGGCCAAAGAGTGAAATTAGCCTACGCTGACCAGATTGATTGGCACGGGATTTCATATAAACTGACCCTTCTCGTGTGCCTAAACTTTCTGTTTTACGTACAATTCCTTTCGTCAGCTAATACTTGGATTATAATAAGGATTGGTGATCTTACTAAAAAAAACTAATTGAACACAGTCATGTCTAAAAGTATTATAAACTCTTCAGCTTTTTCTACTTATTAATGTTTTTAAGTATACTACTCAGGCCATACGCCCATACATGAGACACTGGTGAGTCGGGCCTTCTCAATTTACATGGAGGGTAATTAGCCTACTGTGCCACGCTGGCCAGAAGGGTTCGCACAGGGTTTTGTAACAAGTTTTCCTTCTCTTACGGTTGGGTTTTCAGCCTTGTTATTATAGTTGTATCTATGTTATTCTAGTATAGTTATGTACCTATTGTTTATCAACCCGTATTCAAACATCCTTGTGCTTTTTAAGTGATGCCTACGTGACGAATTAGTCGTTTCTATTTCAATATTTAAATTACTTCATCAGACCGCCAATATCGTCACTAGTGCTTCGTCTTTGTAATTCTGTTCAAAGGCGAGAACTGAAAGGGCTAGAATGTTCCGGCTTCGCTTTGAAGCTGCGGGTTTTGCGTGGAATCCATTGTAGGACGATATAGTGAGTCGATACACTTATTTTGTTTGCCACTGATTGAATGTAGGGTGCACTTACGAGCGGAATGTAATTTTGTGGCTTCGGAAGTAAGTCGATGGTTTGTACAGATTTGGCTACCCTAGTTTATTTCGCTTAACCATCTTAGTAATATATTTCACAAACTGTGTTACAATTTATGTTTTCATGAACGTGGATTTACTAGGACCTTGACTTTGATTTGCAAATATTGTGAAACCTGTATTTTTAAGGAGTGATCGCTGCCTTCCGGACGGTACACCATCTAGTGACACTAGAGACAAAATGATTAGATCTTCGGCCAATGGCTATGGGTTAGGTGGACCAGCGGTTAATCACAGCGAGAATTGGCAGTTTCTATTCGGCCTCCACAGCACAGAGGCGTTCAAATATGATGGTCACTCTTCAATAAAATTGCCTTTTACCACTCCGCTAACTTTGATAGAGATTACCTTTACGAACACCTCATTGTCAAAAATGGTAGTTAACTAGTATTAAAATAGATTTTTTTTAATTTTAGCACACATTTTATACAGGAATCATATGGTAACGGGTTTAGAATCTACAATGTCACCAACCCAATCCTGAGAGTGTCGTAATAGGCGACTAAAGGAACACAACAGGCCAACGACCTAACTGCAAGATAAGGAAATTGTATGCCAACCCGTTTACCAGCGTGGAACAGTAGGCTAAATTCCCACCATCAAGATGGAGGAGGCCCGACTCCGACCAGACGTATGGACTAAAAAGAATGAAAATATTTTTACGGTCTTATCACAAACCGACTCAGAATCCGATATTGCAGGTTGCCAATGTTTGCATCAACCAATGCTGATCTTCCGTCGGGAACGGACATCGCATTGTAATTATTAGAACAACAACCTGGCCTTAGTATCCAATTAATGTTCCGAGTAAGAGCAAAACAACCTACATCTAAAAATAACGTCAACTTTTCCACCGTCGTTAATAAGGTAAACTTTATAATTCTGATCTAGTAGCTAAGAAGATGAGCGTCGACGTCAATTACGCGAACAACTTTACTACGTCGCGTCGTCGCCCCCGAGATTGTATTTTAGATAATGGCTCGGTAATCACTCTGGTGATTTATCACCGCGTATCTCAGCCTTCACTGTCCATTAAGCAATGGTGCACAACCCTTTACTGAGACGGGAATGCGCGCTCAGTTCTAGGAGCGTGTTAAAGAGATGGGACATTGACAGACGTAGTGTAGTTTTTGTCGCTACGCAATATTCAGTCACTAGCTTTTGCGCGCGGCTTCGCCAGCATGGGCTTCGAAACCGTTCCTGAGGTTAGCGCGTTCAAACAAACAAATTCGTCAGTTTTACAATATATTTCCTTCCTTGCCTTCTCATGTCGGCTCTTACGACATCCTCAGGATGAAATGGGGTGGCGAAATTATGTAATCTAAATCCGTCCCAAAACGGAATATACGTATGTTAGACGTTTGTTATTTATAGCACATTATATTTTCAGATAAATACACTTATTTAAAAGCTTCTGGTCTCTACATTAAGAAGCGTTTAGATGAATATTTAGCAAAATGGATCCCCCAAGCGCCATCCGCCAACAAAGTTAGGGGCACAACAATTGACATGCATTAAAGGTATTTCCGGTGGCGTTCGGCCCGTGACGTCATTACTGTCCGGAAATTCAATCGAGTTTTGAAACGTCGCAGTGTATTAAATGAGATATTTAGCCTATTTTTGATACGACAAATTATGTAATCCAACGTCATAATAAAACGAAAGTCCTAAATGTTAAATTCAGGTGGGGGGGATTGTAAAAGCATATTTCTATGTCTTTATTTAACAATAGCTTTATAAATTGTACTCTAAGGCCGCACTATACTATAGACAACGCAGTGCTACTGTACAAGATCATTCTAATGCGCGATTTTATATTTTGCATCCATTTGTCTTCCAAATAAAATGCATCATCATCGGTCCTTTCGTTTGGGAGCTACGATGCCGCAGACAGACACACAAATACACAGACATGTCAAACATATAACACCTATTTACATACTTACATAACACCTATATTATTATAATAATGCCGGAGGACATAAGTACTAAATAGCAGTCTTCCTGAAACACCCTGTATTAAATTATGATCTTCCCACACAATGCTCAAGGCTCGAACTCGAGCAACAGCACAACAACCTGTGTCGAGCATTCCCTTAGCGATAGAGCAAAACTGCACACCCACTTACAAGCTCTCGAGACGTGACGGAACCTGAAGAGAGAGCGTCATGATCTGATCGATACGTCTTCCAACTCAAATATTTGCACACCGCCGACATTAGTGCCGATCGATGGGAGCCGATCGCGCGAACCGACAATGTGGGGCGAATCTTTCACAGACTAATAAACGAATTGACGTGGCATATTCATAGAGTGTGTAAATAATAGACAATACATAAACTGAGTATTTTAACATATTGTAAGAAACAGGCCAAACCTTTGTGTGTGTGACCAAAGACATAATTTATTATATTATTTAGAAGATTTTTTTTAACAAACATCATATTTTTTGTCAGAATATAGTGTTTTTGTCAGAATATATTCATGATATGGTGTATATTTCATAGCTCCTACACAACAATATAGTAATAAAATCTTTTTTTATAAAATACTAGCGACCTGCCCTGGCTTCGCACGGGTGCATGTAATATACTCGTACATATAAACCTTCGTCTTGAATCATTCTTTCTATTAAAAAAATCGCATCTAAATCCGTTGCGTAGTTTTAAAGATTTAAGCATACATAGGGACGGACAGACGACAGCGACTTTGTTTTATAATATGTAGTGATAGTGATTAGCTTGAATATCACTTGTTCTCCAATAGAATAACTCTTAATAACATCACACGAAGCATTATTTTTACGCACTAAGCCTATTATACTTTTTCACCATCTCCTTTTGCGGGCCTACTGGAAGAGATTTCTATATACATAAGTAGTACCTTTGTACCTATGTACATAAATAAAAATAAACAAATAAATTAGCCTTATCATTTTCTTAAAAAACAACTTAAAGAACAGTCTTTTCGCTTACAACGACCATGTTTGTAAAAAGCCTCCATGATATAGTGATAAAAATACCTAGTATACTATGGGCGCATCAATTTTTTTCAGTAGGTTTGCAAAATTGTATCATCGTCATCATCATTTCAGCCAAGACGTCCACAGCTGGACATAGGCCTCCCCCATGGATTTCCACAAAGGCCGGTCCTGGGCCGCCCGCAACCATCGTTTTCCGGCGACCTTAACCAGGGCATCGGTCCACCGTGTGGAAAATTGAAAAATTGTATCGTTTACATAAAATCCTTGTGTTTATAAACACGCATATATTTTAAAATCAACCAGTTGTTAGCGGCATCTTAACGTGTAGATTAGTTTTAATATACTGCTATCGTCAACAAAGCTATTAGATCTCGAAACTAATAAAGCTCCCAAACTTGATGAGCAAATACAAAGTTGTTGAGTATTCTCTGCCCCGCATTATGAATGAGCAGAGAGCCCCTAACGAATAATAAGTGCCTTACTAGCATTCTAAAAACTATTTTTCATAGTAAACTAACTAGTAGTTGCTGAATATCTTCTAAAAGTGATAATAGAAATAAATACATTTGAATTTGAATTTTGAATTTAGAAATATTAAGAAAAAATATGCCTTTGGACAGGTATTTTTCCTATAGATAAAAGCTAACAATAAAAGTATCTGCATAAAAACACCAAACTTACAACGAATACTTGAAAGATAATAGTGACGGATTTAGAATACAGAATGTCAGCAACCAATTTCATCCTGAGGCCGACAGTCTTGCTTCAAGAAACGGAACACTTGACACAAACCCCGTACATGGCTTTATCTGGGCAGCGTGTTACATCCGAGAACATGGAGTAGGCATGACCCAACAATGGGTCAATTATGGTATGAGATGTTGGTCAGTTCCGCCAAACTCTTCTACCCTGACGAGGCCCTCAAAATGTCATTTGTAAAGCCGCCAAAGAAGGAAATACAATATACTCTGTGGCACTATATTGTATTTCCTTCTTTGGCGCGTAGAATTCTTTCTATGAAATTGGCAGAGACGTAACCTAAATTCACTCAAGACTAAAAAGGTTTTCGTGGGCTGAGTTGGAGAGAAACGGTAACATCCAAGGTCATTATTTAATAATAATAACATTTTAAATTACTAGCTCACCGCCAAAACGTAGGCTTGCCATATAGTTAAATATCGCTTTTAAAAAATAGGGGTTGATCGCAGAGTGGTCAAGATTTAGGGTTGTATGTATTTTTGTACGCTGGACCATAAAACGAAAAAATATAAAAAATAACAATTAAATTTTTGGGCTGAACCCTTAAAATTTAGGGGGATGAAAAATAAAATGTTGTCCGATTCACAAGCCTCGCCGATAAACACACACATTTTCTCGAAAACCGGTCGAGCCATTTCGGAGGAGTATAATAACAAGCACCGGGACACGAGAATTTTATATAATAGAAGATATTATTGACTGCCGTCTTGGTTTTGGGGTCGAATGTGCCGTCCTTTGGTCCGACAGGTCCGCAGTTAGATTTCGGGGTGTCGTTGTTCATGAATTACATGTTTAGCTACAGTGAGCCTGTTTTTTTAAACTATAAAACCAAATACATATTATTGTGCATATTCGTATATTACATTTACGACCGTTATCCGTGTGATGACAGATTTAGAATTCACAATGTCACCAACCCATACCGTATTTAGGGTATCGTACGAGGCGACTAAAAGAACGCAAGAGGCAGTTCACCTAGCCCCAAGAGAAGGAAAACTTGATACAAACCTACTGTGCCACGCTGGCAAGACGGGTTCTTGCCAGCGTGGCACAGTAGGTTAATGTCCCTCCATGAATTAGGAGGTGGCCCCACCCAGTAGTGGGTAATTTATGGGCTGTAACGAACGAACGATTTAAGACCTGCTTTGGTAAATTTCACAAAGTTATTACGATACGTCAAAGTGAAAAAAGTCAACGTTATACTATGTTAAGAAATAGAAGCCGGTCGAAATTAAAAAAGTATCCCGTTTTTAATTAACTCGCAACATCGCACAAATTAATTAATACCTCAACAAGTCAAACCAGATTCATTTGAATATAATGCTGTGTACGTATAAGAGTCTTTAATTTCAGCGAGCCCTTTGAAGTGGGATTAGTACAGGCCCTCTGTGGGCCGCACCCACCACGACCAGACTAAATTAGATCGTGGACTTTCACAGAGGACACTCATTATGTCAAATTTGCTACCATATAATGAGGATTAAGTAAAATAATTCTACATTTGATAGCATTATACATAACGTTTCACGTTCCGTGCGGTAAAATACATATTGTCACCACCCCATTCCAGCCTGAGGTTGTCGTAAGAGCCGACAAAAGGAAATGACAAGGTCAAAACCAACTAAATACTTTTTAAAAAAGCAACTACAGTTTCTTGCCGGCTCTTCTCTGTAGATCAGCCTTCCGAACCGGTGGTATTTTCGGCATGAATGTGAGTCAACGCAGGGATTGTGTGCGATCAGGGGAGATGAAGGGATTGTAGGAGTGAAGAGTTGTGTGTGAAAGGTGTGAATGTAGGTATGACGACTGATAGGTGTGTGTGGAGACTACCACCTAGTGTGGGACAGGGGCCGTAAGATGAAAATGGTGTTTATAAATATGACGATTTATAAGAGTTTTGTGATGAAACCTACGTAAATAAAGTACCTTTTGAGTTTGAGTTTGAAACCTAGCCAACAGAGAAGGAAAACTTGAAACGATACCGTGAGCCAACCAATTTACGTGGCACAGTAGGCTAATTACCCTGTGATGGGAGGAGGCCCGACTCAGCATTGGGTCATTTATGGGCTGAGCAGTAGATGGCTGATACTCCATTTGAATTAGGTGTTGCTTAACCTGGCGATGGAATGCGTTCCGATTTCCCATAAAATTAACTAATGGTCGCTCAGCGGTCGAAATTCGTTTTGTCGAATTATAGTTCCATAGCTACAGTTCTACTCTCAATATGACCACAGACTTTAACAATAATCTAAAGAGTATACATACGTGTGTGACAAATACATGGTAGTATGGGTAATGGTTTTATTTATATAGTGCACAATTTAAAATAAATATTACGTTCTGCACTCTTTCTCCATATAAAGTGTGGAAAATAGCATACTCCTCCGACCGCTCAATTTCATCAACTATTAATATATAAAGACGATACTATCCATAATGTGACAAGATCTAAACGGTCTCTAGGCACTGTAAGCATCAATGAAACAAAATATCACAAGTAGAATACCAAGACTGCCGCAAAACAATCAAAAGTAACAAAAATAGGAGCAATGTTTGAGTCCCGATACCAGCAAGTATATTTGTACCTCTAGAACACTGCACCCATAATACAGGAACATCGAGTGTGTAGAGGTGTCTTTAAATTAAAAAAAATAAACATAACCTATTTTAGCACTGTATAGCCACATTTCTCATACCTATACCACGACATTAAGACAAACAATCTGAAAACAACAAAAAAGAAATAGGCTAATCAAAGTCCCCAAAATGAATCATAACAAAAATATTTATGCGAGTGACTGTATCTTTGGATTTATTTGCAGATCAGGCGTCCCCTTGGCGCCTTTCCCGGTAGGCGCCGAGCCGTCCCGACGGGCAGACATGGCGGCGGCATCTTCCGATCGATCCCGAGATGACGACACACTTGGCAGCAGAGAAGCAGTTAGCCTACATTACGTTTGTCTGCTATTTTCATTCTAGGACGATCTAAATTCCGTTACATGACAATTTAGATCAAAATTTGCCAAAAAATATTAATCTTCTGTATCAAAAAGTTTGTGTAGTGTTAATGATTTGTTTTGAAAAAGCTGGTTATTATTTCATTCAGTGTGGGTGCGGTAAGAGGTGACGTAGGTCATCATCATTTCAGCTGAAAGACGTCCACTACTGAACATAGGCCTCCACCGAGGATTTCCACAAAGGCCGGTCCTGGGCCGCCCCCATCCATCGTTTTCCGGCGACCTTAACCAGGTCATCGGTCCACCGTGTGGGAGGCCTACCAGCACTGCGCTTTCCGGAACGCGGTCGCCACTCGAGAAATTTTCTGCCCCGTCGGGCGTCGGTCCTGCGCGCTATGTGCCCTGCCACTTAAGTTTGGCAATCCTGTTGGTTAAGTCGGTGACCCTGGTTTGCCTGGCCTGTTTCCTGTGTCCCGTGCCCTGTGTCAACACATCTAGCCAGAGTGGCATTGCCTTACTCCCATTAGAAATGTGACCATACAGCGAATCACGAGAAGCACATCGTTCAAAAATGTTTTCATCTATCTTGAAGTATGAGTTATCGACGTTTTACTGAATCTTTTTTTTTACTACAAAACATGAACTCCACTGAAAACCGACCAACTGGCTATGGTTGTTACTAATATGATAGGTAGTTAATAGCCTTATTAGAAGGAAACCATGATACGAAACCCTGTGCCAACCCGCCTGGCCAGCTTGCCACAGCAGGCTTATTACCCTCTATGTGACTGGAGGAGGCGCCATTCAGCAGTGGGTCTACAATTGGGATGAGTAGTAGTCATACAGGATAACGTGTCTTGTGTTATCTGTGCTTGTTTCTCGAATTAGGACACTTTCGTCAAACACGTCCAAAATTTCATGAAAAAGCATGGATTTGTTTCTACTCAAATATTGTACCAGCATATGTATCGGCATTACTATTGATCCTTGTTGTGTGGCTATAGGGTTTTTGTTGCACCCTGTATTAACATGATATCAGGCTATAAGCAAATCACCTTGTTGGTCTAGGGTTTATTTTTAATTATTTTGTTACTACACCACATACTTGTAGTCCGTGTTCTTTTTAGCAATGAATGGTAATTATTTGCTCTTTTTTTTCCTTTCGTCTGTCGTATCCAACGCTTTGGCACTTGGTCTAGGGGTTGAATGCACCGCCTTTGGATCATAGGGTCCCGGGTTCGATTCCGGGGCCGAGCAAGTGTGTTTGTGAAAATCAGAGTCACTTGCTCTGAGTTTCGGCGTCATTTGTGTTCGTTAATTACATGTTTGTTAACTGCACCCGCGATACAGGTTATACACCATATACCCAGAGAAGAGGTTTCGTTTAAAAAACGGTCACTTTACAACTTACACTTCAATATAACTACTCAAAACACACAATACCGACTCTACTACTACTGCTCAGCCCATAAATGACCCACTGCTGAGTCAGGCCTCCTCCCATCACAGGAAGACGCTGGCCAGACGGGTTGGCACAGGGCTTCATTTCAAGTTTTCCTTCTCTTGCAGCTAGGTTTTCGGCCTTGTCATTTCCTTTTGACGGCTCTTTGTGGTGACACTATGTATTCTAAATCCGTCACCACACGTACAAATACTGACTTACCTAAACAACATTCATCAAATAACATAATATGGAGGATCAACCCAATTAGCCAACTCCAGGTAGCAACCCCATGGGCTAAATCCTTTCATAATTAGCCACCATCTTCCACAAGTGAACCACAAAAGCTAGATGCTCGTTAAAATTTATCTACACAGCCGCAAGCATTGCTTCACAGCCAATTTGTTGTGTAACGCGACACCGGGCCGTCATACTAATAGTGAAATCGACTAATTGAAATGGTGTTGAATAGCATTTATTGTTTAAGAAGATATTTCGATGTAATATAATTGATCTATATTATTTACTAGCTGACCCGACAAACTTCGTACCGCCTCAGAATCAATAAATAAAAAGCTTGAATGTTAATTCCAGAATGTTTCAACTTTTTTAAAATATGTGCAAAACTTAACTGGAATAAAAATAATGTGTATTAACTGCCTCGTTGGTTTAGTGGTTAGATGTGCCGCCTTTGGATCAACGGGTTCCGGGATCATGGAATCAGTCCAATCGTTCTCGAGTTTAAGCGAGACTAACAAACAGCAATTCATCTTTATATAAATAGATAGAAGAAGAAGATAGATTACAGAATCTGGGGATGTGTTCATATTTTGGGATTACGGCATTAAGGATTAAGGCATATGTTAAGGCAACAGCTAAGGATCCATCGATCTTGGTGCAAGGTACTCCAAGATCGTTCTTCGTTGTATTGGCAGCCGATTTCAGGTATGGAATGTCATTAATCGTGGCTAAACATAAACCTAATTATATAGCATTGAAATTAAACACTTTCAACGGATTTATTGCGTGTATTAGATTAGTTAATTCCCGACGTTTCGAAAGCTTTCAACCGTAATGGTCGCGGGAGAGACTAGATGACAGTTGTCTTTAAAATAAATAATAAAAAAATAACTAACGAAGCTTTCCTACTGTATCCTCTTGAAAATAGGTATGTAAACCTCATTTTAGGAATTCTTTATTTATCTATAGACAATTTAAGCCACATATAGTGCCAGAAAACTTCTCTATAGCTATGCAAATAGTCACCTGCACTTAGTCAAAAAGTAAATATAAAACAACTTCAAATTTATGTCTAATAAATTTTAAGTTGTTAATACCTAATACACACGAAACGTAGGTAATAGATTAAATTTGGAACCATTACACTATATTGCATGGTCATAAAAGTGCTTTGTGTATTTTCGAAGCTCCTGCCAAAATGGAAAATAAATATCAGACTGAACAATTTGTAGCCAAGTTTAGCTAGTTATAAATATCTTTCTGACATTATATGAAAACGATTTAACAATCAGACAACACAATGGCGCCGAGCTGTGAAATACACGTAGCACTCACGATAATTGTGCGCACCATTTGAATATTGCTCGACAATTACCCAATGGGTCCACCAGAGGCTACGCGGACCCCTAAATTGATTGCTCAAAACTGCTTTGTTTTATGCAGAGACAAAGCTTGTGTTGTTAATAGAAAAGCAAGGACTATTTCTGAACAGTGTCTTTGGCAGGTGTTGATTAAAAAGAGCATTATTAAAAAGTTGTAAATGAGTACCGAATATATTTTATAAGTCTAACTATACATGGTGTAACAAGAACCCCATCCGAGGGCATTGGGCTAATCAAAAGAAGTAGTTCTATATTTAAAATTAATTTCTATCCCGTAGTAAGATACATACTGTTTCTTGGGTTCTCTGTGGTTTCTTGGGTTCTCATTAGTTATTATACTTCCGTCAGCTGGTGACCAAAATATGAAGAAACAAAGTGACTGTTTTCTTGAAATTTTGCACATGTCTTTATCAGGAGTACTTTTATCTATTCGTTATGGCCATAGGGTTTATGTTATACAACAAATTCTACTAATATAGTTAAAACACGTAACAATAGTAATAGCGAAATCTATTTGCCAAAAATTTACTAACTCTATTCAAAGTCAACGCGGACAAAGTCATACAAGAAATTTTAATATTTTTTTGACATCAAAGATGATACAATAACTAGATCGGTAATTTGGAACAGTTAGTCTTCCCGCAAAGTAAATCACTCAAAAACATTAAATGTTTGTGGCAGCCAAGTGGCACCCAATCTACCCATTGTGACACTGTACGCTATATTCCAATTAGAAAAGGGTGATTCAGGACTAGATTATTTACGAACTTATAGAAAATATTATTATTCATTGAAATTAAAAGCATTTTTTTTATCGCGTGTATTTATTTCATGATGTTTCGAACGCTTCGTTTTGAATGGAAATTAAATAATATACATAAAATATACGCGATAAAACCGATGTAATAGTTTAAAAGTTAAAATAATCGCGAAAGCCATCATTATACTATTCTTCACATTAGTGTATATGTGTTTTAGCAAAATATTAACTGTCCAGCGAAAATTAATTGTCCAGTTTATTCTAAACTGTACATACATCATTATGATAATTATGATGTTACAATAACTGACGCATCTCCCCTCGTTGAAATCTCTTTTGTATACTGCGATAACGGTACAAAGCTTGCTAATGTCTTTTAAGGACTTAGTGATTTAAACGGACTAAATAATGAACCAGCTACCCTTCTACCCCGCCCTGTGCTGCGCAATTTATGAGCTTAAACCCTTAAGGGTATCTCACACAAGATGCATATCAAAAAATATTGTGACGTCGAAGTATTTGTCTATGAAAACCTAAGCTTGTAGTGTTTAATGTCTACTTGGTGATGGATTTCTAATATATTTATTGTATAACCAACATTCTATCATCATGTATATCATAATTTTAGCCAAAAGACGTCCACTGCTGGACATAGGATTTCCACGCCAATCTGACCCGCCCACATCCATCGTTTTCCGGAGGCCTTAACCTGGTCGTCGGTCCAGGCCTAACAGCACTGCGCTTTCCGGATTGAGGTCGCCACTCGAGGACTTTTCAGTCCTGCGAGCCATGCGCCTTGCCCACTGCCCCTTAAGTTTGACAATCCTGTGGACTATGCCAGTAGCTCAGGTTCGCCTGGTATCTCCCCTTTCCTGATTCGATCTCACACGGAAACTTCGAGCATAGCCCTCTCTTTATTGCCCTTTAGATGACCAACATTCAAAATCACAATATACCGATAGTTTTGTAAGAGGTCATTAACGGTACTGGGATAGCAGAAAATTTAGCCATAAGCTTATCTTAGGGCTACATTTTCTGCTGAAAAAGTCGATTGAACCGAGTGAGCAGTAGTTAGGGGGGTAAAATATGGTATTTTCTCCACAACGAGCATATTTTGCAAAGTTTGGATTTTGAAAATAATGGATTGGTCCACTGTTACATAAACACTGTTTTTCCTTTCCTACTTACAATTAAGAAAAGTTGTACATGATCTAGGTTCCTCTTCTCCATCGTGAAGATGGTTGATTTTTATAAAAACTTTACCTACATAGCTCCTTCTTATATTATTCTTCATATCTTTTTTTTTATATTGTAGAAAACTATAACAAATTTCATAATAAAAACAGAACAAAAATGCAAGACAAAACGAAGCAATTTGGTTGGAAATAAGCTGAAAGCCGCCGATCTCGATAATATTGACAGACCGATAATACCCATTGCACAAATAAAATACAAGGGAGAAACTCGGACTCGGCCGTAACGAGCGAACTACCGACTTAGGGACGGTGCTGTAGACATAAATAATACCAATTATTTTCCTAGTATGATGACCAGTTTTATATTGTAGAGCATTTTCTTGCAGAATATAATTAATACCGACACTATAAACGTTGGAAGATGAACGACTGAAAACTTATAATGAAAATGTGGGGACCACCCATTATAACACAATTTATATATATTACAACACAATTTTGTCTGTTATTTTCTCGACTTACCAGCTAGTCGCGAGAATGCCTCTTAGATTGTAAGCTGGTCTACGTGGCTTGAGGAGCATAACAACCCTATTAGTGCTTATTTGTTCGACACTACTACTAAATGACCAACTACTGAGTTGGGCATCCTCCCGTCACAGGGTAATTAGCCTACTGTGCCACACTGGCCAAACGGGTTGGCACGGGGTTTTCTTTCCAAGTTTTTCGTCTCTTGCGGTTAGGATTTCGGCCTTTTGTCGACTCTTATGAGTACTCATAAGATTATGACACCCTCAGGATGGAAAGGGGTGTTGATTCTAAATCCGCAACCAAACTGACATGCATCGTTAATAAACATATCATTTTCCAACACATAACTGCAGCACTACTGACACTGGCGCAATGAATTTGACAAGAGGAAAATAGCGTACTCGACACAACATACTGACTTTTAAAGTACGGCTGTTTTAAATTTATTATTACTGTTTGGTAGTTATGACTACATTGTATTGGAATGTTTTTGTTACCACAACCACACCAAAAAGTATCAAGAGACCGGCCGAATATAATTTAGGGAGCACAAATAAATAATTGAACAGTATAGTAGTGTGACTCCTTGAAATTAAATATGACTTTTATTTAATACAACACTAGTTTGCTTATATTCTTATACTCAAAATAACGCATTAGGCTTATTTCTTATTTTTTAATTTATTTAGGAATCTGACAGATCCAATTAAATTCACCTTAAATCAGAAACACATATCTATACTAATATATAAAGCTGCAGAGTTTGTTTGTTTGTTTGTTTGAACGCGCTAATCTCAGGAACTACAGGTCCGATTTCAAAAAATCTTTCAGTGTTAGATAGTCCATTTATCGACGAAGGTTATAGGCTATATTTTATTTTCAAAAGAATTAGGGATCCGTATGAAAATTGCGATTTTGTAAACCAAGGTGTAAAATCGAAAACCTATTTATGCGTGCGCTGCAAAAACTATTGACAATAGAACAACATAATGTACTACGGGTTTGTAGGTCTTATAAAGATCTACAAAAAAGTCTGCGAGAGTACATATCTAACTATCATAGTTTAGCCACAATAACCGATTTTATGTTCATAAAAAATATGCACGGGTTCGAAGCCCACGCGGGCGAAGCCGCGCGCAAAAGCTAGTCTCAGATAAAACTAGTTGTAGGAAATTAAGATGTTTATAATAACGAGACCCCTCATGAACCGAAGAAAGTATATCTGGGACAAAAGATCAGAGCGTTAAATCGTCTGAATCCCAAATAATGCGATTATACGCGCGGCAGCCCTGCGCAGCGGAGTGCTCAGCGCTGATAACAAACAGACATCATCCGGATTTGTGTCGTCATGCGAACGCCCGCGCCGTATACGCCACCGATTTGCCAAGCCCTGCCAACTTGCTTGTATTTTAGACAATACCACTAAATCATACACTACGTTTTTCTGTGACGATAGAAGGCTTCGAAAAGTGCGTGCTATCAGGTTTGTGATAAATGACATACTGAATAGCGGCACACACACTACTACCTACTCAGCCCATAAATGACCCATTGCTGAGTCGGGCTTCCTCCCATCACATGGAGGGTAATTCCCTTACTGTGCCACGCTGGCCAGACCGGTTGGCACAGGGTTTCATATCAAGTTTTCCTTCTCTTGCGGCTAGGGTATCAGCCGTCATTTCCGTTGGTCGGCTCTTACGACCTCAGGATGGAATGGGATGGTGACACTACGTACTCTAAATCCGTTACCACACGTACTACTACTCAGCCCATAAACAACTTACTATATGACGACACGGTGGACGCAGTGGTTGAGCGATCGACTGCTGCGCAGCATGTCGCGGGTTCGATTCCCGCACGGAATAAATATTTGTACGACCTACAAGTATTTGTTCCGGGTGTTTTCTATCTATAATATGTATGTATTTACAAAAAAAATGTATGTATGTAGTTTACCATCCATCTCGTTACCATAACACAGGCAAGCATTAAGTTGCTTAGCTTGGGACGAGATGGCGTTGTGTGAAATGTCCAAGGATATATATACTACTAAGTTGGGCCTCCTCCCATTCCGTGGAGGATGGATGGATAGGGTTCAATATCGCAGGGGCAGCAAAATCTTGAAGTGACGGCCACGTTTCGTGTAAGGGTTTCGTGTAAAAGGAACTGAGTGTCAATGAATGCGGACTGAGTAATACCGTACCTTGTAACGTTTGCCACGTTTTAGTAACATGGTGGGAACATGGCTATGTTGTATCACTACATAGTATAAAACAAAGTCGCATTCTTCTGTCCGTCCCTATGTATGCATAAATCTTTAAAACTACGCAACGGATTTTGAAGCGGTTTTTTTTAATAGATAGAGTGATTCAAGGGGAAGGTTTATATGTATAACCCACCCCCGCTTTGCACGGGCGAAGCCGGGGCGGGCCACTAGTATAATATAAAACAAAGTCGCTGTTGTCTGACCGTCCCTATGTATGCTTAGTATATCTTTAAAACTACGCAACGGATTTTGAAGTGGTTTATTTTAAAAGAAGAGTGATTCAAGAGGAAGATTTATATGTGTAATACATCCGTAATATTGTAGCGAAACACTGATTTATTTAGAGATTCATCATTGCACCCGTGCGAAGCCGGGGCGGGTCGCTAGTTTACAAATAAATGTGTTGCTAGTAGCTAGATTTAAGGACTCGCCTAAAAACAATTTCTTCTAGATCTTTAGTTCTCTTCTCTATTTTCTATTATCCCTTCAATGGTTGCTGTTAATAAGTTTTTGCTCTCTTATCCGTTGGTGACATTGTATAATGTTTACACACTTTTTTTATTTATCTAAGCAAGAATATTAACAAAACACTCACACAATCAAAGGAATTAGCGTTAGTATTTCAAATCTACTCGTATTGTAATACCAGTAGATTTGAAATACTCAGAAACAAAATCACGTGTTCGTTTTTTTTTTATTAATGAAAGGGCATTGGTCACTCGTTATAACCTGTCTCTATAGTTTTAAGTTAGATCATAGTAAGAAGACTAATCCTGACCTCCTCCGTGCTTCAGAGGGCAAATAAAGCCGTCGGTACCAGCTGCTATTCTACCAACGATTACAGCTGGTGAAATCAAATTATTACCGGTTGTCCCACTAAATTGGTCTGACGGGGCTGATGGAAAATACTCCATGTGAATACTGGTAGTATACCAAAACAAGTCAGACTGGTGCTGAAGCTAATAAGATTGGGAAAAGCCGAGGTAGTTTGCTATTAAAAAGGCTGTAACTTTGAAACTGAAATACAATCTTTTACTTCTAGATAAAGTTTCTTTATTCAAAGGGGAGACAGTACATCGGAATGAGGAAATGGTGCACTTACTTGAACAGAAGTGGTTTGTTGGCGAACAGGCCTGAAGCCTTCTCCTTGGCGGCATGGAGCCCCTGCATTGTGACGACCGGTCTTCCCTCATCAAATTACGCTCCACTACAACCTACAATAAGAACGGCATTATTTTACAACTTAAGTTACCACTTAAGTGGCCCAGTGCTAAGTTTAGCCCACTGCAGTAGAATATAACCAAAGCCTCATAGGCCAGGTCGTAAATAAAAAAAAAATCAATATCAATCAATCAATATCAATATATTTGACAAGAGAAATGTACTGAGTTAGAATTACATCGAAAGCTTTTTATCCCATGATTAGAATAAAATATTATTTCCAAAAAGCTAAGCAGTATGATTTAGGGTTACATAATCGTCTCACACACATACATACTATATATATGTATACCTACCTATACATATATATAGTATACGTAACCTGCCCTTATAATATATACTTATTCAAATTCAAGCACAACATTACTACAAGATAGGAATGTGACTTTTGCAATGGAAATACAGAATGTAATAATTAGTACTTACATTTTTCAGTTCCCTGGCGTAGCAGCTCCGTCGTAGCGTCTGTCGATGGTGTAGCACCCCGCGCGCCTCTACTATGTAGCGCTACGGCTGCGCGTAGCCCCACCCGTCATTGGCCCTGGCTTCCACAGACGTAGAAAATTTTCAACCAATCACAGCTCGTCCTGTAAAGGGGCGGGTTTTCCAGATTTCAGATTTTTTTCAGGAGGTCTCAAAATGGGTTCTTTGGCATCAACCATGTCTGTGGTCTACTGATACATATAGCAGTTCGTACCACTTTACGGCTTTAAGCTACAAGCCTGCATATTAATGTTTATAGACAATTCCACATTATGTAATAAAGGAAAGAGTGGTTTATGGCATAGCCTATATAATATATTAACTTGTGTACGTAGAAAAGTATGTTGGCCATTAATTTCATTTCAAAACAATAAACAAATATCTGATAGTATTTTAAAACTAAACCATGGCAGATAATACGAAGTCATAAACGTAGACCTTCGATAGCTATTGATGAAAAAGGCCCTTATAAAATCAGTTGGAAAAATAATTAAAATCATGTTAAAATTTACTGCAATTACACCACCAACCATATACACAGGAATTGTATATACTAAGTGAATTAACATACTGTCTGCCCCGTAAATATCGCCATCGTCATACATTTCAAATTTCCAAAGAAAGTATCTAACCTTTTAGTGACTACATCCTCATTAATTATTTCATTCAGTTACAATGTTTTCTACATACACTTATGCAGATTCAAAGTGAAATTTTGACGAATTTGCTTTATCAGTTTCAATTCCATGTAAAGATATTTCTTTTAATTCTAAATTAAATCTTGAGTTACAGAAAAAGCTACACCTTAAATACTCGTACAACAAAATTTTAATGGCAGCAACTAAATAAACATCGTTAAGAAAACCCAAAACATAGAATATCTCTATAACTACATATTATAAAAGAAAATCGCTGTCGTCTGTCCGTCCCTATGTATGCTTAAATCTTTAAAACTACGCAACGGATTTTGAAGCGGTTTTTTTAATAGATAGTGTGATTCAAGAGGAAGGTTTTTAGGTATAATACATGCATAATTACACCCGTGCGAAGCTGGGACGGGTCGCTAGTATCAAATATTTTCAATTATTATTTTGTTTTAGGTTTTCTGCCATGTAATTTCCTTTAGTCGGCTCTTAGTCGGTCTTTACGAAACCTTCAGGATGGGATAGGGTGGCGACATTATGTATTCTAAATCCATCACCACCGAATAAATCGCATTACTATTTATTTATAACTAATAGAAAGTATTTCAAACGTACTACAATTAGCTATCAGTATAATACTCTCAGACATCATTATTAAATATTATGCAAAACAAATATTGTTTTAAAATGATTATGAAAATATTCATACTTCTAATCAAACCTAAAAACTATTTATCAAAACCTAGAAAGGAATTTACAGTTGTTTTTAAAATCGCCGTTATTGTATACAAACACATTTGTGAGACCAATCGTGTGCAATCGGGACTAACGGCCTAACATCAGCAGTATTTAGACTGCATGCCTAACCCGACCAACGCCCCGCAACTGCCCCTCTTCACAAGCATGGTGAATTTTACGGCCATCCTTCCTCCAGCATTTTGGAGGGAACCGACCCACCACACGGCATCCCCACTGCCATCTTGTCTCTTTCTTTTGAATCTTTGAGTAAACGTGATAGATATTAATAATATCATCATCATCATCAGCCCACATTAGTCCACTGCTGAATATAGCCCTCCCCTAAAGAGGCCTATTTTATGAATAACTAGCGACCCGGCCCGGCTTCGCACGGGTGCAATTATGCATGTATTATACACATAAACCATCCTCGTGAATAACTCTATCTATTAAAAAAACGGCTTCTAAATCCGTTGCGTAGTTTTAAAGATTTAAGCATATATAGGGACGGACAGACGACAGCGACTTTTTTTCATCCTATGTAGTGATATGCCAATTCAGAATTAATGTACGAGTCTAGGCAATTAAAAAAGAAACGTAACATTGAATACTATCAAATAAAAGTAAACCATTTTAACCTTTTATAAAAGCCAAGTATAAAGCCAAATACGCAGCGTAAGCGTTCCGATTATTATGCGCCGTCACATCTTGTGATATAATACCGATATAATATCGGCATAATATCAAATCGAGTCGAGTTCATTTCACGGACAGAGGAGCTCGCAAATGAAGTTTCCGCGGTCCAACGAGCCCAAACCGATGGGTTTCGTCTGCCCCACCGAACTCCTTTTGGATACGGCAACTTTGTATTTCAATTGTCTGGAACTTGTCAGTAAAGCTCGTATATCTACAAATTCATCTCCTGATTGCTGTTTACATATGTATGTTTTCCACCAGATAAATACAAGTGTATTGAATTATAGAAAAATTGCTATGCAAGCGCGAATGCTACTCGATCGCACCATTGCCCCACAGTAGACAGATCATCATATTTTGTTTTTAAGTAAAATACCTTGTTAATATTTTAGTATTCGTAATTTGACGTATTACAGCCACTATGTATGGCGGTATAGGATCTCTTTTTCCCTTTTATTTTAATATTTTACCTTGTCTGCTTATTGAAGTCATGGTACAATTTTTTGATAGATTTATATGACAGTTGTCAATCTGACATTTATAAATCAAGCATTTACGGTAATTAAAGTCAGGCCATGTTGAAATCATGATTAAAATATTCTCACATGAACGTAATACATAAAAATATTTAGAAGATGCTATAAATCTAATATTTATTTCTTCTTCGTTTGATTATATGACTATCATTGTTGATCAGCCATTGTACCAATGACTATTTTATTAGACTATTTTAGAAATACGTATTTAACTTTGAAGTTAAATAACAGTAAGTGTTACTAAGAATAGTTATTATGTAGCTATTAATAAACACATTATTATTATGAAGGCAGTGCCGTGCAGAAATATTTGTCAAATTTTGAAAATTTGGCGATCTAAGGCGGTAATTTAAATATTACGTGAGTAACAAACACATAATATTAATTTAAAGATTTTAAGTAAAATACTAAAATAACAAGTTTAATTTTGAACCATTGTAAGCACAGTTTTCAATAACGTTTAACGGGCTCAGAGGGTGGTTCTTCCTAACTCGGTGTCATGATTCATACTGCTGAGTTGGCTGAATAATGCGTTTGAATCAGAATATCTGCCCATCAGACCGTTTTAACTTTTTGCCAGGACGGCTGTTGAGCAAAATGAGAAAATGTGTGGAGTTTAAAATATGTTTTTACATAAAACTAGAACTATACGGAAGTGGTTAATTAAGTTTGCTAGAATTGTATGACCACAAATGTATTACACATTTGTAAAATTAAATACTCCACCAACCGCTCGTTCTTACTGGAATTATATGACAATGTAACCGGAGTTAAACAAATCACATATCAGAAAATATCAAACCTAACTGACGTACTTAAATAGCCTTGTAAATATACTTATTTACAAATTGCCGTGGATGGAAATGCTGGCTTTAGAAACGTCCATAGACGATAAGACGACGATACATTGAACTAGTTATTTCTATAATTTTATACAGGGTGTAAGAAAACCCCTATAGCAGCAAAAACCCTACAAGAGCATAGAGCCTACCAAAAGGAGTAAGTCCTGTGTATACATTTTATTTTTCTATTTTGAAGTATGCAGGAGAAAAAGACGTTTTTGTGGACCAATTTTTTATCACAAAACGTGTATTCCATCGGAAATGGGCCGTCTAGTTATCGTGAATGTTATTCCACAAGCTTCGTAACCTATCTTCTACAATGGTTCTGCTTATGTCTATAATACATATGTACTTCAACAACAAAATTAAGAGAAACGTTCCTGGATTTTCCAGACATTTTGCTGAGAGCATCTATATCACTAGTATATCTCCTATCGCGTATCTATCCTTTCGTTGTGGCCGTTTTTGTTACACCCCGTATAGCTAGTACAGTACTCAGTCGGTGATTATAGAGTTCTGTTCTTTTCTCCAAGCTCGGTACAAAGTCTGCAAACTCTTAACAACGACCGTCCACTCCATCGCAGTTCGATAACGCACACTCAGCTGTATCGCCACTTTAAGTGCGGTGCATTGATGACCCTTCACCAACAATGCCTTTCAACCTGTCCCCATTATCATCGGAGATTAAACGGCTATGTTGAACGACAGTTTACTACATTGAGGTAAATGTAAATCAATATGAGTCGTGTTTAGTAAAGATTTTATAGATAAAATACGCAATCATTAAAGTGAGACGTTCTTAGGAGTTTTAATCCTTGTGGTGGGCGATTTATATCACCATGTCACCAACCCACACTATCCTGAGGGTGTCGTAAGAGGATACGAAGGAACGCAGACTACCTGCCTAACCTAACCACAAGAGAATGAAAACTTAATACAAACTCCGTGTCCACCCGTCTTGCCAACGTGGCGCAGGAAACTAATTTCCCTCCATTAATTTGTAGGAGGTGCGACTCAGCAGTGGATAATTTATGGGCTGAAATAAAATAGAGACCTAAATGCTGTCGATGACTATTTAGTGATGTCTCGTTGTGTTTATTAAGAATGTTCAAGTAACATATCAATATCAACAATCGTTGTTAGTGTTTTTGGTCTAAATTACTAAGTACGAAGTTACTACAGAAAAAAGATAAGAGCATAAACTAGCACAATGTGTGACCTATAATTACTGTTTATCCATAGATTTTACAAATGTTAGTTGGCCTTAAAAATAAATCTCGCGGAAAGGCGATGTCGCTTGAAAAATGGTACAAAATATTAATAGATTGAGAACGTCTTATTATCATTATTAAAACCCACATGATCTAAGATTACACATATGTCTAGGTTACCCATAGAGACAGCCACATTATATCGTCGAAAATCGCAATTTGGTGACACCTCACAGCTCTTTCAAACGTACCTTTTTCCACACGATTGCCCATCACCACCGTACCTGGGGAGGCATCCCTCTCACTCTACCGTTCCCGATCCAAATATTCACATCTCACTTTAGCTTCCTATTTATGACTTATTAACTCCTCTGAGGTATCATGGCAACGAGCCCGTCGCTCCGACGATTTAATATAGAAAATTGTGAACTCAACCGAACGTAACTTACTAAATTGACGGTTTATTAAATTCTTGAAACTTGTGCCGATTGGTTTGAGAGCGATTTAATTTTGCCTCTTCATTTATTTGATAGGTTTAATAATGTTATGTAATTATGTTATGTAATTGTAACCTGATAATTCATCCATGGCTAGAAAAACATAATAAATAAGTAATAAAAATGTTATTCGTTTTTTAAATAGTAATTCCTAATTTTAATTTGTGATTTTGAAATACTACAATAATTAGTGGTAAATAAAAGCTGATTTATGAAATGGTGGATCACAAAAAAAGCTTTTTTCTCTCCATAATATTAGATGAGGTCGTACTCGACTCAGTCGTTTATCGACTAAGATGATGATGCTTGTTAGAAAACTTGTTTAAGTGATGTATATGTACCGAAAATACAATTAAATAAATGTAAGCACTTCAAACCATAACATACAATTTCAAAAAGACAGTACAATAAATGTTTAGTTCAGTAAATCTGTTATCGTATTGGAAAAACGCGTCGTAAATATCACTCCTTGAAGACGGTCGCAATGTTTACCAGTCAATCGCTCCTTAGGGATGCGCCTCAACCAAGATCCACTCGCGGGCAATAAAATATCTTAAAGCCCTCCTGTATTTATTGTGAACTTAGCGATAGAAACGAGTCACGGTTTAAGCTTTACCTTTTCACTTTTTCAGCCCATAAATGACCCAGTACTGAGTCGGGCCTCCTCCAGATACCAGTTATAGGTATTTAGCCTACTGTGCCAAGCTGGCCGGGTTGGCACTGAGTTTCGTATCAAGTTTTCCTTCTCTTGCAGCTAGGTTATCGGCCTTGTAATTTCATTTGTCGGTTCTTATGACACCCTCGGATTGGAATGGGGTGGTGAAACTATGTATACTAAATCCGTCACCACACGGACCGCCCTATCTGATGTTATTTTATTTTCTGTTTCCATTGAAACACAGGAGTCATATAATTTGAAAATTGATTTGATTTGATTACAATGATAAGATGCTTATTTTAGGTCTCTCCTTTATTTGTATAACTATATTGCTTATTTGTAGATATTGCACTTTAACTTGTGAAAGCAGAATAATCTTTACGAATTATTTTTTTATACAAATTTATGAAAGCATCATCATAAAATAACTTTGTTATTTGATATACATCATTCGCGTCATTAAGTGTCAAAAAGACGTAAAAACTTAACAAACACAACTACTCAATACGAATACCGATCACAACTACCCATTACGAATGGCCATTACGAAGGTGCCAGCATTACAATTCTAAAACCAAAGAGCTTATTTACTTTTTGTCCGTGCGATAATCAATTTTATTAAGAACTAGCAAATGCGCGCGGCTTCGCCCGCGTGGGCTTCAAACCCGTGCTTATCTCCTCTTCGCATATAGCCCATAAAGGTGTTTTCTTTCTTCAGATGATTAATTATTTTTTACGAACATTCAATCGGTTACTGTGACTAAACTATCATAGTTAGATATGTGATCTATAACCTTCCTCGATAAAAGGACTATCTAACACTGAAAGATTTTTTGAAATCGGACCAGTAGTTCCTGAGATTAGCGCGTTCAAACAAACATACAAACAAACAAACTCTGCAGCTTTATAATATTAGTATAGATATTGTAGAATTATTTTAAGATTTGTTTTAGTAGATGGCTGTTTCCTGTGGTGAAGAATTTAGAATACATGGTGTCACAACCCGATTTCATCCTGAGGGTGTCGTAAGAGCCGACAAAAGGAAATGATATTGCTGAACACCTAGCGGCAAGAGAAGGCAAACTTGACATGAAACCTTGTGACAACCCGTGTGGCCAGCGTGGCACAGTAGGCTAATTACCCTCCATGTAGTTGGAGGAGGCCGGACTCGGCAGTGGGTCGTATAGGGGCTGAGTAGTAGTAGTAGATGGCTAATGCTATTTGTTAGGTGTTTTCTTTTTTTAATTTTATCATCATCGTCATCCGGGAGTATATATACATCTAGGGGAGGAAAGCTGTGCGGTGACAGATCATGAGTACATGTTGCGGGTTCGATCCCCGCACGGTAGACATATTTGTACGACCTACAAGTATTTGTTCAGGGCCTGGGTTTTCTATCTATAATATGTAATAATAATAAATATCCTTGGACATTTCACACAACGCCATCTCGTCCCAAGCTAAGCAACTTAATGCTTGTGTTATGGTAACGAGATGGATGATAAACTACTTATATGCATAATGATGTCTTAGGTTTTCACGATCTTTACACATTGCAGGAAATGATGTAATTTCTTGCTTGCTTGACGGAGAATGCCAGCGCTGCCGGATATGTCATTCTTGGGTGATATTTGAACGCATACCGGTATGATGTTCGTATCACGACATCGTTTGAGAAAGGTCATTGATGTCAATTGTCTTGCGCGTTTTGTTTTGAGGCACTCCAACCGTCGTATTTTGTTGGCTGTTTCCGGCCCGTATACCGTAACATAATGATGTCTTAGGTTTTCACGATCTTTACACATTGCAGTGACCACGGACACTGCAAAGTGTCTGAAACGTTGGGAATAAAATAAAATAAAACGATCATAACCGTGAAGCCATCATTTCCTGCAATACTTATATGCATTTTTTTGTGTAAATACATACATATTATAGATAGAAATGACACCCAGACTCCGAGCCAATGCCTCTGGTTTACACAAAGACACTTGCCCGACCCCGGAATCGAACCTAAGTTTATCATCCATCTCGTTACCATAACACAAGCATTAAGTTGCTTAGCTTGGGACGAGACGGCGTTGTGTGAAATGTCGTAAGAGCTGACAAAAGAAAATGACAAGGCTGAAAAGGAAAGAGCAGTAAAGCTTGATATGAAACCCTTTGCCAACCCATCCGGCCAGCGTGGCTCATTAGGTTCATTACCCTCCATGTAACTGGAGGAGGCTGACTCAACAGTGTGTTATCTATGGGCCGAGTCGTAAGGAGGTGAAGCAAAGATGGATGTAACAGTCAATTTCGCAAATATTTTTTGCACAAAAAAGCCAAAGATGTGACTTTGTATCGTGGAGGCAGATTGTTATGTTTGCCAACCGATCGCTCCTTGGGGAATGCTACTGAATCGGCTTGTGATCACGAACACACAATATTTGTTCACTTGATTTTCTCTCCACTGTTTAAATCTTATAATTTGATGGCCTGTGATCTGTAAATCGTATAAAGCATAAATTATAGATTATAACAGACGATTATGTAATCAAGTACATAAATTATTAGTGTTGTGACGTATTTAGAGTACAGAATGACACCAACTGTCGTACGAGGCAGCCAAACACGCTGAAATGCAAGGGAAACTTGATATAAATCTGTGTCCATAATTATAAATTTAAAATTAATTCGATAAATATACATACAAATCGGTAAATACTACTATGTATGTTTGTTACTACTATGTATGTTTGTTACTCTTTTACGCCAAAACTACTGAATGGAATTTAATGAAACTTTACAATAATATAGCTTATACATCAGTATAACGCATAGGCTAGAATTTATAAAGATATTGTGTGAATTGTTCTAATTATAACAGTTTGTAGGGCCCCATTTGAAGGGTAACTTGAACCTTTTTTGGTTAGTATGGAATATATCTTATTGTCACCTCATCATCATCATCATCATTTCAGCCAAAAGACGTCCACTGCTGGACATAGGCCTCCTCCAAGGATTTCCACAAAGGCCGGTCCTGGGCCACCCGTATCCATCGTTTTCCGGCGACCTTAACTAGGTCATCGGTCCACCGTGTAGGAAGCCTACCAGCAGTGCGCTTTCCGGAAAAAAATATGTAATTAATTCCTCAGGGTGTAAAAATTATGAGTAATGTAAAAGGGACTATATAATTCCAAGACACAGACAAACTAGATACAAACCTAACAAGGTTTGTATCTAGATGATGTGACTCTTGTCTAATGTTGGTAACAAACCTATGCGGCCAGCATGACACACTAAGCTTCTAAATAAGTGGAGGAGCCAGGCTCAACAGTGGGTTCTATGGGCCGAGATAGTTTAACGTCACTGATTATTACACTCGGTTCCAAAAATTACGGGTCAGTCACAAAAATTGAAATACCTCCAGAACTGTAAAAGTTAGATCAATGAAATAAAAAACAGAATAAAGACTTTTTAGTTGCGCTTCTAATAGCATATTATTTTTATGAAAAAAACTTCATTAGTAAAACAAAATTTAAAAAAATGACTATTTCTTAAAACAAAATTTTTGTTTCATGTCGTTATGGAGGCTTTCCATTTCTATTCTGTCACAAAAAAAAATATCGTGAACGTCTGCCACGTGCAAAATTATTATTCTGTGAGGTGAAGCATGGCAGTCACGCTAGAGGAATGTACCAGAATCCTAACTTTTTTGGAACTTGGGCGGAGCCAGCGTGTAACAGCCGGAAACATTGGTGTATCTTTGTCGACTGTTCAGCGGGTAGTCCAGCGGTACCAAGAGACCGGATCACACCTTAAAAGACCAGGAAATGGCAGACCAAGATGCACAACGGCCAGGGAAGACAGACAACTGGTGGCTACAATGCTCCGAAATCGTTTTCAAACTGCTGTTGGTCTTAAAACTCAATTTATTCGCTTTGGAGGTGGCAATTTTAGCGCTCAAACAGTAAGAAGACCTTTTGCTGAAGCAAATTTGAAACCATTGAGGCCCGCAAATGGCCCCAAACTGGAACGGGGACATCGAATTGCAAGACAGAGATACGTGGGCGAGCACCTAAACTGGACACTAGACGATTGGTCTAGGGTAATGTTCACGGACGAGTCTAAATTCATGCTTTATAAGCATGATGGTAGGCAGTTGGTGTATCGAAGACCAGGGGATCGCTTCCATCAAGCGTGTGTGGAGGAAAAAGTGGCGTACGGTGGAGGCTCCGTACAAGTTTGGGCTGGGATTTCTGCTGAGGCCCGCACCGAGCTGGTACTCATTCAAAATGAAAGAAAGAAGAAAGAAAAAAAATTTATTCGGCGCAATCTTAAATACACTACTACACAATAACTATAATTACTTAAACTCTAATCTAGATATATCAATTATTGGAAAATATAATATATTAAATAAATAATATAATATAAATAAATAATATAATATTAAATATCCAATATTTAAATGGAACTCTAAATGCAGAGAGGTACGTGGAAGAGATCCTCAATGAACATGTAGGTCCTTTCATGGCCAGGATGGACCGGCATGGCATATTAATGCATGATAATGCGCGTCCCCATACCGCCAGAATTGTACATGACTACCTTGAAGAGGTCGGTATCGAACTCATGCAGTGGCCAGCGCGAAGCCCGGACTTAAACCCCATCGAGCACGCCTGGGACGAGCTTCAGAGATGCGTAAAAGGTCGAAACCCCCCACCAATCACGCTTCCCGAGCTCATACAAGCACTGGTGGAGGAATGGGAAGGTATTCCTCAGCACCGGCTCCGAAATTTGGTGTACAGCATGCCTAATCGCCTGGAAGCTGTCAAAAGAGCTCGTGGAGGCAATACAAAGTATTAAATGAAGAAAGTGATGAAAAACAGCAAATAAAAAATCATAAAAAAATGTAATCTTAATAAAAATATGACTACTTTAGTTTTTTTTTAATTTCGCGATTAATATTGTGGGTGCAACTAAGTTTTATTTTATTTTTTATCTGTATAATTAAATTCTCAATTGAACAGTCTTCGTTTCATTAGGATGGCATACGTAGTTCGGGAGATATTCGGGGTTATGTGACTGACCCGTTATATTTGGAACCGAGTGTACATCAAATTAAATACTCGTACTGTACACGTTTATATTATAATACAAAAATTGTTTGTTGTTTATCCGTTAATTTATGAATTGTTTCTTGTTATAATATTTACACACATTTTAACATACCTACATCTGTTTGTCATGTTTTTCTTTTCTTATTTTTATCGCGGGGGCAGTTAACATACATGTAATTCAGTAACACAAATAACATCCAGACTTTTTGTCTGGATTTGATCTTTGGTGCTTTGGTGTGGTTTGGACAAAGAAACTTGCCCGACCCAGGAATCGAACTCGGGACCCGTTGTTGATCCAAAGGCGGCACATCCAACCCCTAGACCAAAGAGGTAGTCAAACGCGATAACCTAAAAAATACAGAAGACAAACTTATTGAGCTTTTAACAAAAGATAGAGGTAGAAATGGCAGATTTTGAAACACTTCTAAGGTTGCCTATTCTTAACTTTCTTTCGTATCTATTTATATTATTATGGTATGTAATAAAGACGTCGTCGTCATTAGTACAATGACGACGACGTCACAAAAATCATACTCACCGGTAGTTTTACTGGCACTGCGAAAATTGTTATAATATGAGTCAGCTTGTATACCACCCAAGTTGACTGATATTATAATAGATAATGAGAGAATATCAATAGAATATCATTATAAAACTTTCTGGGTAACCGAGTAATCTTGAAAAACGAAACAAATCCATTTTAAATTTAAATTTGGAAAAGCTCAAAGGACTTAGATATCGATGCCAAGGCTCCTTCCAATTAATTAAAGTTAATATAGGATATTAATATATACAGCCTTGGTACTATGCATATATGAGTACGTATGTTAATGAGGTGCAGGTGAGCGGCAGGCGGTGCCGGACGAAGCTCCGCCCAGCGACCATTGTCTCCATCCCACCCGAAATCGAATAAATTAAAGCTGAATTTAATAACGTAAGTAATAAAATGTTAATTTGAATAAATATGTAAGTGTATGAGGAACTCTATTTGTCAAAGTTTAGGCATAACACCGTGCTAAAGGCAAAATAAAATAATCCGATGAACCTTTTTATATAGCACGCCTATGATTTAATACAGATCACATGCAATAAAGAAGTTACTAAAAAACTGGTTCGTATTATTTCTGATTGTAAAATAGCCGTTATTGTAATATGTATTTAAAAATAAAGTCACAACTCATTCACTTCCTCAAAACACTTTCTTTGCTTTTGTTTTTTTTTTTCAGCTATCCTATATCCTAAATAATACTAATAATCACTTTAAAATTTTATAGGCAAAATATCAGGAAAAATTGTAGATAAGACAATCACAAGAACCGTTTGTTATGTTTGTTAAAAAATAATTTATACACAGAAAGGGGATAACCGAAAAAATTGCAGTACACAAAATAATAAAGAACACAAACATATTGCGCCTTAAAGGAGGTATTGTAATCAAATTAAACTCGGACATATTAAACTGCATTAGCGTTTTGCCGACACAAACAACTTTTGACGTGTAGTTGAATTATTTTCTGGGGCTGCTTATTGGATTAGTTACATCCAACGTTTGGAGGGGCCAAAAAGTTTGCAAATGTTTGGTTACAAATAACAATATATATGTGACTCAAAATTTGTAACTGTTAAAATTGTAGCAAATTTTGACAATTTACATTATTTTCAATGTTTCATAGATTTTCCAGTTTTCAACGGAGAATAATTGGAGTTTTACGTAGACCGTACTCCTGAATAGTGTAGACCACATTTAATTTCAGGTCAATCAACTACATATTTTCCCACTATTTAGACACCACAGCAGGGACTCACATGTAATAGACCCAGTACCGAGTCACTCTTTCACTAATAACACTAAATAAATAAAGCATTTCTTCGAGCAGTAAGTAAAATGTTTAAATGATCAAATCATTTTCGATTGATTGAATTGCTTAATTGAGAAGGAAAACTTGATAAAAACCCTGTGCCAACCCGTTTTGCAGCGTGGTACAGTAGGCTAATTTCCTTCCATAAATTTGGAGAAAGCCCGTCTCAGTAGTGGGTCATTAATGAGCTGAAACGAAAACGAATTGCTTAATTTATCTTACGAAAATAATTATAGCATTTCATTTTTATATTTGATTTTTTTAGTATTCGTGTTTTGTTACATAAACGGTGTGTAACAAAACACACGTTTGTCATATTCAAAATTAATAATTTCATACAAAATAATTACAAACGTCATGAACTAAAAGTTAAACGAAAGACCGAAAGACCAACTCAAGTATATTAATTCTTCAATCTTAAAAAAGAAATAAAGATTAGTAAGTAATATAATTACTAAGGTAGTACATAGTAAATATCATTAATAATCAAAATACCTACTTGTTTTAAATTGTTTTACTATCTTGAACTATATTTAAGATGTCGATGTTTCCTGAACCATATTTTGTTAAAGAACATGGGTTCTAGTAAAATCCAACCGTAATCCGAGTTCTTTTTTTATCAGTGTCTTGAATGCTTTTGACTAGGGTCAAAAGCTTGCGTGATGGAAAGCAACGATAGGGTCTAAGATGGAGCAGGCAATTCAAGGAAATGCCCTGTCGGGCACCGGCTCTCATATGCACACGACACGACGAAACACAGTAAAACTGCTTGGCTTAAAACTTAGATGCGAGGGTGGTAGCTAGCCGGACCATTAGATCCAATCACCAAGCGTGCTGGGTTTTGTTGACTTTTAGAACACGCGTTATTGCCCAGCGTGCGGTGGGGAAGTGTAATATTCTGTCCTGTCTCCATACGGGTTAAAAATTTTCAATAATGTTTCTTTGGTCAATTTCTCAAGTTACACACACTTCTTCACCAGATGGTGCTGCGGTGCAAAACATCCCAGAAAAAATGATTGCTTTATTTTCCATTCAATGGCTTATTGATCCATTCAATATGGAGATTTATGTGGTATTGTTACAGAGTGCGAGGTTGTAGGTTGCTAGTTTATATGCCCTAATTAAAGGCGTTTCGCATTGGATAGTCTGGTCATAAAAAAAAATAGAAAACCGAAAAATAATAATTTGTTATAATTTTTATTGTTTATAATTGTTTTAGTGGTCATGTACACCAGTATAGGTTGTGTAACAAATTGTATGTCTATATTTATTTGGTATCGACAACACAACAATTCTTATTCAGCATTAATGGATTTTGGACAAACCAATAATTACTTCCTGTAATTCTTAATTCGATAGTGTCCCTAATAAGAAACAATTTAAGATGTCTGATGGAAAATTAATAATGGAATACAAAAATTTCAAAAGTAATCAACTAAATTTGAACCAAAAGACTGTAGACCAATTGAAGTGTATTTATAGTTCATTAAGTAGTAATAATAAGTTCTAAAGTGGTGCGCTAAATATCGCTACCATCTACTGTGTTTCAGATCACAGGTACTTTGCGACCAGGACTGGATAAATGTTTGTTGTAATGCTTTCAGATTTTACCGTATGAATCCGAAGTAGTCAATGGTTTCAGACATTGTCAGAGAACAGTCCAAAGAAATGTATGCTGATAAAGAGTATTATTTAGCAGAATAATATTCTTTATTATAATATAATCTGCGTATTGTAAGCAATATTTTATTAATAAAAAAGAAAAATAAATTTGGAATCTAATGAATAGACAATAAAATTATAGTTTAATTACTTGTTCTCTATTTAAATAAAACTTACCTGGTGCAAGTGTCACTGAAGCACACAAATTGTAACTTGAACTTACAACCTACACTATATAAATAGGTACGTAACATATTACTTCTAAGCTAATACGATGATATTTTAATCTAGATATGTTAATATTAGTTTGATATGTAGTGTATTGATATTCTGTAGAGTGGTTGTTGTATTATATACAATTTACTCTAACTCAATACATAACTTTTCTTTACTGATATAATTATTTTAGATATGTAATATAATATAGCAACTCCGGGGGGCATCACTCTTAAGGTTTAAAAAATAAAAATCTGGTATATATGCTCGGTGCAGTAGTAAAAAAAGAAGTTGTCAACTGGTGTTTTGGCGGCAAACCACCCCTAAGAGTGATGCGCCCCCGGCAGGCGCGCCACGTGACTGCCGGCTTCGCTGAAGCTTTGTGTTTACATCCTCCGCCCCGTCCCACTTCCCAACCTCGCACCCTCTAGCCCTCTGAACAGACTGGTGGAAAATTTTAGAAAAGCAAATAAGTACCTGCCTTTGAAGACTATAAATTTTCCTTTGAGAGAATACGTTGCAGGATAGTTTCAAAACATGAATTCGCAGCGGAAAAACTCCAATAGCAGTACACATTTGTAAGGTACATTTTACAGTTGTATAAAAAACATTAATCATGTACCACATCCTGTGTTAGACAATTTACTGCAACTAGTTTTTTCGTTATTCGGTATACCTCGTTATTCAGAAGTAGCATAAAACAATGAAGGAGTTCAACAAGTTAAAAAATCTTTCGGTACCAGATTGCTTCCATAGAAGTTACATCAAAATTCGGTTTAGTAATTTGGTATAAGACTCGAATTTCATTAACAACATAGATTTGTATGAGAACTATCTTTCTATATTGTGATGATTTTGTTGCAATTCGACTCCTTCTACAAAGAATATATCTATTTAGACTAAGAATCGAGAAAAATAACTAATAAATAACTATTTGAAGCCAACTTAAATTGACACCTAATTAAACTTAATTAAGCTCAAGGGGCCATCCTCAAACGGATTTAGGTTTAGGTTATTAGTGACCTTTTTTGATGTGAGTTACATTTTATGTTTAAGATATTTTTTCTATCATAAATTTTACTAATTTCTGATAATCATGATAATATTTCTTTCTGTATCAACTTAATACATTTATGAGAACTAAAAAATGTTTAATAAATTAAGAGACACACCCTGTAAATACTGGGCATAAAAATTACATTTACATCCTATTCGTCTCCATAGAATTAGTCATTAATTGTAGGTTAATGAACGAGTACACCATGGGATTCCAGCTTTTTCACATAGAATTTAAACGTTTTATTTCTTTTATGCTTGAGTTGCTAAAAATATTGTTGTCTTTGGTCGGCTCACTGGATTCCAGACTTAAATTTTAATGCACTTTCTTTACTTTGACTACTTACTTCTACACTTCCCAGTCCACAAATTACCCACTTCTGAGTCGAGCCTCCTCCAATTATTTACTTGTTGAGTATTCCTACTTTTGGGGATAGGTTTTCGGCCAGATCATTTCCTTTTGTCGGGGGAAATGAGGTGGCGACACTACGAGTATATTATATTATATATATTATAAGTATATATATTATAAATCCGTAACCACACGGAAGGCCTGTCCTTAAATTTATTATTAGATATGCAATTCATATTTTAGTGCACCTTACGAAATAAAAATAAATTTTGCTACATGTTATAATATTGTAAATTGGCATTAAAAATAAACAATCCCAGTTTCTTGCTCCATTTTTTTATATTCTATTATGTATTAGTAAAAAGACATTAACATTAATAAAACATAAAAGACACTAAACTAAATAACTAAAATCATGTCCGTTTCTATTATGCTTTTTATATCTTTCTATTAAAATAACTTCAAACAAGTTAATGGGAACGTTTGTAGTTCACAAAAAAGCTTAGTACTTTTTACGAGATCTTTTGTTAATAATAAAACATCTTAAATTTTTATATACCTATCATTGTTAAATAGATACACATTGAGCCTAAAAGGTTATAACCTTAAATCAACCTTCACTAAATTCCCTGAAACGCTTTGCAACGACCTCTGCTGGAGTGGAAACTGAGATAAGGGGATTTGAGCCATAACACAGTATTACCGTGGTGACTAAATTGTGTGCACGAAAATAATTTACGAAAAGAGGCAAGAGAAAAACGTCGCAATTGAATAACACACCTGTGTTGTTTGTGAAGAGATGGGTTCAAAAATCTTTTTCATACTGAGGGCACTTTAAGGTGACGCAAGGAACCAGTAAGGTAGTACCACCAAGTCGAAAGTTCTCTTTGTTACGTTGGAAATCTTCACGGATAACCGGCCGCTGAGCGTAAGCGCTAACCAGGGTTTGGGGGACTCCGGGGCGCAGAAATTATTTAAATTTGCACCCCGTCCAACCCAATAAAATCAACGATGCCGGACCACGGGTTTCTACATTTACCGACTATCAAATTCATCCACATCCCATATTCGAACAAATATACGGAGTATAAGTATATTTAACTCATAAAATATGATATTTTCTTAACTCTTAAAATGCGCCCCAATTGGGGAGAAGTGCTACGCAACCCTTATTTTGGGTTTTCGGGACCCAAGCTTTGATGGGGAGCTTTTTCAGGCACCCTTCTGTGCAGCCTTTAGCTGCTGACCGCCCCTCCGCTCCCAGTGTTGGTATGATATCCGTATCTATTGGTATTCCCCACCACTTCACCATATGTCGCGGCAGTTTAAGGCAACTCTGAGAACAGAGAATCCTTGGAGCCAATCCCACCCTGAGCCGGTATGGGCCCAACCGATCCTAAACGCACGCAATTCCCCGTCCCAGACTTATTGCCCTAATTTATAGATTTTTTTATTCAAAAAAGGGCTGTAGAAATTTTAGCCTAACTGGAATAATTTATAGTTATTCTGGTGTGTAAGCTATATTATTGTTAAGTTTCAGGAAATCGTGAAATTCTAACAAACATACATCCATACATTCTTACTTGTTTTATAATATTAGTAGGATAAAAACACAGACACTTTATGGATACGGTGCCTCATTATTAAATAACTAATGGCTTTATACCATCACGGTATGCCGCAATGTCTGTCACGCAATGGAAATGTTGGTAATATTTTATCACGTGAAAATTGTCACGTGATAAAATATTACCAAGGTTTGGATGTGCTACCTTTGGATTCCGGGGTCCCGGGTTCGATTCTGGGGCTGGGCAAGACGTGTCTTTGTGAAAACCGGAGGCACTTGCTCTGAGTCTGAGAGGTTACGATTAAAAAAATATATGTTACCTTTTTATAAACAATGATGAGAGGTGATGGTACGATGGGCAAAAAATATCCTGAAAAGCAACACCTAATTCATCCACGACAATCCACGTGAATTGGAAGAGGCACAATTCGGCCGTGGGTTATTTTTACTAAATAGGATGTGAAACATCATGATGATGACAAATTGGCTCATGGCCAACTAACAGCAAGTGACGCTGTAACACCAGGAACATAACATAGAATTTCATACTTCCACGTACTACTAAGTATAATATTTAATACTGAGTATCTTAGTACCTACACTAAATATTTGTAATATTATTCTTTCATACATTTTAATCAAGGACATAAGTTGTTAATTATTAGTTTAGCATAAAGGACAAAGAATATGAATACCATAACACATATCAACTGTATTTTAACATATATTATTTGCAAATATCCTCCTTTATTAAACTTTTGTACTGCCTAGGTTTTTGTATCCCCTCAATCGAAACTAGGGAGAAAAATGCAATTCGTTAAAAACGTCCCCAATACATTTATACTAATGAAATTTCTGTACAATGGGTACCTTGGCTCGGTTGATTAGAGCGACCACTAGGCCGCAACCCTTTGTGTATCACGCTGAGTTCTAAAATATTGAAATTAAATTTCGAATGCATTACGAGAGATGCTTTGCTGTGATCAACGCCATATTCTGACTATGGTGTTTACAATCTTACTAATATTATAAACGTGAAAGTTTGTAAGTATGGATGGATGTTTGTTACTCTTTCACGTAAAACTACTGAATGGATTTTAATGAAACTTTTTTTTTTTTTTTTTTTTTTTTTTTATGTAAGAGCAGGCAGATGACTGCATTCCGCCTGATGTTAAGTGGAAATGCCGTCCAGAAGTGGGGATACCTAGTGCTAGACTGTAAGTATAGCATTAGCCATCCCCACCCTGCCGGCCCGCAATAATAATATAGCTTATACATCAGAATAACACATAGGCTACAAGTTATAAAGATATTATGTGAATTACAACAATATAAACAAGTCGAATTCAAAATTTCTAATTGTCAAATTTTCGACCATATTAAACTATAGACAACATAACGTTTCGCTGTCAGTTGCGTTTTGTTAAAGTAGGTTTTATACGGACGGGATAAAAATCTCAGGTATCCTATGTCCAACTTTCATTTTGTTTTAAATATATATAATGCGGAACAAAGTTCGCCGGGTCAGCTAGTTCTTAATATAACTTGAAAGATAGGATAGCTTACATCTCCATTTATAGTGGCAATATTATTTTATTGCAAATTATTTGTCTATTAAAAGACAGTCACAATTATTATATGTTAGCTCCAAACGATTCGAGCAGGTGGCGATATATGTTTACTGAATTGAATACCTAAGTATTCAATAGATGGGCGTATCTTAAAAGTTCATTTTTAGCATAACCACCACAACAACGCATGGCCGGGTCTGCTAGTATACATATAAACCTTTCAAGTTCCGTGTGGTAACGGATTTTGAATACACATTTTTTTTCAACCCAAAAAGTAAAGGTTGAAAGGAAAGCAAGAAATGGAAAATTTGATACCAATCCTGTGCCAACCCATGCCAGTTCGACACAGATGGGTAATGAATGTCCCTCCATGAACTTGGAGGCTGACATGACTAATGATAATGTTTCATCTCAAAACACACGCAGGTAAAGTGAGATTGAGTATGTATGGGTACTTCCCATGCTCATCATCTATTCCATAGAAATAGTAACTTGCTTTCGCGTAATGAATCCTAAAGACATTGTTTATGCAAACAATAATACTGGCCGCTAAGAAAAGCGTGCTACACGCTTCTTTCAGCGCTTCTTTCAATTAGAATATAACTAATTCAAATATGGACGACATGACATAGTAAAATAATTGTATTTTTCATACAATAAAAATGTATTTTTAAACACTGCGAGCAGTTATTATTCATAATCAAAAGCTCCGACAGACATACATCACAGTTTTGTCTGTTACTTTAATATTAAAGTTCTAGTGAAGACAAACTCGCTAATTGGCAGATTATTTCCAAATGCCTGTACTTGAGTGGAACAGCTACAAGTACCTACTACTTATGAATATTTATAGTCGCAAGAAAGCCTCTTATGTTGTAAGCTGGTCTAATTGGCGAACATAAGAACCCTATTAGTGCCGATTTGTTCGATATTACTACTACCACTAAGCCTGTAGACGACCCACGGCTGAGTTGGGCCTCCTCCAGTTACATGGAGGGTAATTGTCCTACGCTGGCCGGATGGGTTGGCTTGTTGTTGGTTGGTTTAGTGGTTAGATGTGCTCGTTGGTCTAGTGGTTAGATGTGCCGCCTTTGGATCAACGGGTCCCGGGTTCGATTCCGGGGTCGGGCAAGTGTCTTTGTCTAAACCAGAGGCACTGGCTCGGAGTCTGGGTGTCATTTCTATCTATAATATGTATGTATTTAGAAAAAAAAAGTATATAAGTAGTTTATCATCCATCTCGTTACCATAACACAAGCATTAAGTTGCTTAGCTTGGGACGAGATGGCGTTGTGTGAAATGTCCAAGGATATATATTTATTTATATAATATACATATACCAAGTTATCGTATCTTTAACCAAAGTCACCGACTTAGCTCAGAGACTTAGCAGATTGAAGTGGCTGTGGGCTGGTAATATCTGTAGAAGAACAGACTACCGTTGGCGTAAACGAGTTCTTGAGTGGAGACCGCGAATCGGCAAGCGTAGTGTGGTACGGCCCCTTTGCTAGATGGAGCGACGATCTGCGAAACGTTGCGGGCAACAGCTGGATGCGTCAAGCAGAAGACAGGGCACTATGGAGCTCTTTAAGGGAGGCCTATATCCAGCAGCGGACTATTGCGGGCTGATGATGATGATGATATCGTATATTTTGATTAGTTTATCGGCCTTGTCATTACCTTTTCTTGGCTCTTACAATACGCTCAGGATGAAATCGGGTAACGACACTATGTATTCTAAATCCATCACCACATGGAACTAATCGGCACTATCGAACTGTTCGATACTAATTGGTATATGGTTGTTAAGATAAAGTAATGTATGGCAGAATATTATTATGTAAGATAAGTCGCAGTAGTCTAGCGGTCAGTGCGGAACGCAGTGGCATGAATCTGCTGGATGTTGGCATTCTCCTACGTGTTGCCAAGGGCTCGTAAAGCCGTCCGTTCCGGCTGCCATTCTACCACATAATACTATAAGACAGTCAGTAGCGAGCAAAATGTATAATTATATAATTACTCTCCAACTATATAATTACTGATGGTCGAGTAATTATATAGTTAGCTAGATCATGTTATGCTGGTGTCGAGCAAATTAAAATTGGGAAAAGGCGAAGAAGAGAAGACACTAGTATTATTAGCGGTTGTTACATTTCATAATAACTCTCTCTCTCCCTACTCGTCAACTCGTCAACTGCTAAGTAGCCTCATCTACAGTTGGAATTGGTAGACTGTTCCTAACTGGCGAAAATGTTTGTGATGTGATTGTGTTTCCATGCAACTAGATTTACCGACGATTTACCGGCCAAATTCCTCCATATCCCATTTTTTAACAAATATACCGAGTTATGTTCCGCTATGTACATTTTACTCATAAAATATCATATTTTCTGAATTATTAAAATGCGTCTAGCCTAGTCGGAAAATAACATGTCAGTCGTTCAGAATATGGTAAAATATTTAAGATGTGATGTTTTTACAAGATAAAGTTAGCTTTGAAAGCCGGCTCCCTTATTAAGAGTTATTACTTTGGTAACAAACTATGAGTGGTCGCTCATTCATGTCGATACAGCCTAAGGACAAATTATTAATATCAACCGGCATTCATCACCATGGAGCATCAAGGATGAATGCTATCGAAATAATCTCGGTGGGGTTCCGTACAAAAATAATTAAGTTGCTTACAGATTGTGCAATTCATTGGTCATTGGCAAAATACTGAATTGTAAATATATTTCCCCAAAAAAATACAATACTTTCTTAAATATCACCATGTCCATGACAATTCAAAACTGGGATTGACGTAAAAAACAACTTGAGGACCTAGATAGGTGGAGAACGTAACTCAAAGAGTGGAGAGAACATTTTAGGATTATATTCGTCCTGTATAACGAACATGACGAGAACAAAAGCTGTGACCCTGGGATGGGCAAAAGAATGCCACAGGGAGTTGAGTGGATGTCAGCGGCATTTTTTTCTTGTCCTGAAGTCCAACTTCAGCCAACATTTTCGCCAACGCCGATATCTGTAAATAGATCTCAAGAAAAAAGGTGCATTACCTTCCATAACATTAAAAAGGGTCTCGTAAAGGTTATTTAGAGGCTGAAATATTTTTTTTTATTATACAAAAAAGCAAATTACCTGTCGTTGGTAGCTCACATCATGTAAAAGCACCTTTAGTTTTAGCGGGTTGCGGGGTACTATAGGGCGCGGGGGGCGGAACAACGGCCTCGTTACGCGAGATCCGGCGGAAGTCGCCTCGTGATGCATTGTCGCCAACGCGAAGGGTGGACATCGATGTTTTTATTTTGATCAGCAAACATTAATAAGTTCAGTGAGATGTACTTTATGTGCTTCGGAACATTGTGCAATATTCATTTATTATCTCATAACTCCATGATAAACGAGGGTTTAATATTATCTTGCTAATTCGTAGATTGAAACATAGGAAATTTTATCTGGGTCGGTTAAATAATAATTTGAAGAATTCCTTTAAATAGATAAGTTTTGATGACCTTTTTTTCTTTATAATATTCACAATATTTTAATTGCGATTATTTTTTTACATCATCACTATCATTAAATAGTATAAAACAAAGTCACTGGCTCGGAGTCTGGGTGTCATTTCTAGCTATAATATGTATGTATTTACAAAAAAAAATGTATATAAGTAGTTTATCATCCATCTCGTTACCATAACACAAGCATTAAGTTGCTTAGCTTGGGACGAGATGGCGTTGTGTGAAATGTCCAAGGATATTAATATTTTATTTATAAACTACGCAAGGGTTTTTAAAGCGGTTTTTTTTTAATAGATAGAGTGTTTCACCTGGGATGGGTCGCTACTAGCGACTCGCTAGTTTAATAATAAAGTACATCAATAATCTCTTCGCTCTATGTACGAGTAGAATAATTTAAACTTCGATATAATTTATCACTTAGAATAAAAATGATTACATAAATAATTCTTTAACATTATTTTCTCGGAGACATTTAACTTAAGCTAATTAAAGGATAATAACATCCAAATTATTATCAGTTATCATCTCCCTCGCCTTTTTCCAAATGAATTTTCTATCAGTATTTACAAGAAGTGATTGCTATCTCCATCCGACGACCTTAACCGGGTCATCGGTCCAGCGTGTAGGAGGCCTACCAGCACAGCGCTTTCCGAAACGCTTCGCCAGGATTGTCCTTTGTGAAGATCCTTGGGGGAGGCCTATGTTCTGCAGCGGACGTTTTTGGCTAAAATGATGATGATCATGACTGCCCGCTGCCCTCCGTTACTTCCCCCCCCCCCCTTATTATATGGTTACACCAGTGGTCAGTTCTCTCGCTAATGCCCACGTGTAACGACCGCCATTGTTGGTATTGGCAGTCCGAAACGACGACAAACGACAAAATAATTAGTGAAAAGTTAAGCGAAGAAAATAATTAGAGGATAGGCGTCAAGCAGCACCTGTCAGCAGTATGGGAAAGTAATAACTCTGATGCGACGAGGTGTCTTTTCGGTCCGAACCCCCCGGGAAATCACGGTAATCCGGCCCTCTCCGCAAATCTCTGTCGAACCTGTAGTGATGGGACGGTGAAATGTCGCGTGACGGGTGCGTAACCAACTAAATCCTTTTTAACATCCCGACTAATTTGTATAACGACATCTGTTAGTTGTTTATCCACATTTTTTAACCATATCCATTAGTTATAAATAATGATAATTCACAACTTATTTTATACAGCGAGTGGTTTTTCTAAATCTATGACGCTAAATAGGAAATCTGAAATCCATGTAGGTTCATGTGTTGACAGATTTAGAATACATAATGTCACCATCCCATTCCACCCGAGTGCTGTAAGAGCTGACTCAACGATATTGTGTCGAGTCGGGCCTCCTCCATTTACATGGAGGGTCATCAGTCTACTTTTCCACGCTGGCCAGACGGGTTGGCACCGGGTTTCACATCAAATTTTCCTTCTCTTGCGGCTAGGTTGTCATTTCCTTTTGTCGTCTTTTACGACGCCCTCGGAATGGAATGGGGTGGTGACACTATGTATTCTAAATCCGTCACCACATGGACAGTTCTTAGGCTACCTTTTTTTTTACGTCGGAGATCCTCATGGATACTCTGGGGACTGGCCGGGGTATGTGAGGCTCCGGGGCGCGTAGAGATGGTGAATTGCGCCCCGACCTACCTACTAAAACCGACGGCGATCCTCGACTGCCCAAACCAGGGCCACGGGATTCACTCCCATTACGGGAGCATGCTCCGTGACAACGCTTAGGATACCCAACCCAACCCGAGTTATTTCAAGGAACATTTTTTTTTATTTGGCGTTTTTCAAATCCAAAATGAGTCAAGGCTTTCAACATTTAAAAAACTTTTTATACAATCCTACATTATACAATAACTTGAATAAAGGTGATCTATTGTTTGTACCACCATCATTGTAACCCTTTTATTGTAAAGAACAAGCATGGAGTTTCTTGCCGCCTCTTCTCTGTGGAATGGGATTCCGAACTAGTGGTAAAAAATGACTAAAGATTTTTATTTTTTCTTAAATAATATTAAAAAAATCTTGTTTTTATAAATTGAAAGCATTCGCAAGAATTTATTCGAATAAAAAACATTCTGATTTACTTACTTGCCAAAAAGGCGCTATCGCGTCTCTACTTACTCTGTGGTTGAGTCCTCTGATCGCTGTGAATGGGCTCTGATGAATGTTGCCCGTTCATGTGGAACGATATACCGCGCATTAAAGCCCCTTACAATGTAGGGTTTAGGGTAAAGAGTATCTTTCTCTACGTCGACATTAAAAAATAAAAATATCATGTTCTTCCCTTTTGCCTTATTCTGAATCATCATCATTTTAGCACATAAATGACCCACTACCGAATCGGACCTCCTCCTAATTCATGGAGGGGAAATTACCCTACTTCGCCACGCCGGCAAGACGGTTTGGCACAGTTTTTGTATCATCCTACTCTTGTGGCCTTGGATCTGCCTTCTTCGTTACATAGACATATCTTGTGTGTGGTGACGGATTTAGAATATACAATGTCACCAACCCACACTTTCCTGAGGGTGTTTTAAGAGGCGACTAAAGCAACAAAATTTTTATACAACCCTTGTGCAATGCAGTCTTGCTACCTATTTACCTACCTATTGCAATCAGAAAGTTCAAATGCACAAAAAAACCCCAAAGGTCAATCGATACGATTATAGCTTCTAGTTTATTAAAACTCAACACAAAGAATTAGTTGCAAAAATTGCCGACGGCTCCGGCAGATTGCCATAGAAAAATACGAATTTTTTTTTTATTACTATCCTCATACTTTTCTAATTTACTCTAATAGGAAAACCAGGAAATCTTGAGAAATAAGTCAATTAAAAAACTTCAGCATCGGATATGTCAACGTCACTTAGTTGCAGTTTCGTAACGAGGATCTCTCAGGCACCCTCCTAGTAACGGAGATGACAATCGACCAGTCGACAGCCAGACTCATAATTCTTCATTACTCTCGCTGACAAAACGCTGGCTTCGCGAAACTTCGATAAGCCCGCAATAAGCGCTTATGAGAATAATCGCGACCGCGACTTTGTTTTATACTATGTAGCGATGATAATGATGTAGTGATAGTGATAGTGAAAATACGAAACGAAAATATTACCGATAAGTATAATAATAATAAATATCCTTGGACATTTCACACAACGCCATCTCGTCCCAAGCTAAGCAACATAATGCTTGTGTTATGGTAACGAGATGGATGATAAACTACTTAAATACATATTTTTTTTGTAAATACATACATATTATAGATAGAAATGACACCCAGACTCCGAGCCAGTGCCTCTGGTTTAGACAAAGACACTTGCCCGACCTTTATAATACACTAGTGACCCGCCCCACCTTCGCACGGATGCAATTATGCATGTATTATACGTAAAAAACTTCCTCTTGAATTACTCCATCTATAAAAAAAAACCGCTTCAAAAGCCGTTGCGTAGTTTTAAAGATTTAAGCATACATAGGGATGGACAGACGACAGCGACTTTGTTTCATACTATGTAATGATGATGATATGTAATGATAATGATGTAGTGATAGTGATGATCATCATCATCATTTCAGCCAAAAGACGTCCACTGCTGGACATAGGCCTCCCCCAAGGATCTCCACAAAGGCCATAGTGATGATAGTGATAGTGAAAATACGACACGAAAATATTACCGTTAAGTATTAGTTTAGTATTGTCCGTGTGGTGACTGATTTATAATACATAATGTCACCACCCTAGTCCATCCTAAGGGCGCCATAAGTAAAGGAAATGCCAGGATACCAAGGTGCAAGACAAGAAAAATTTGATACAAACACTGTGCATTATTTACAACGTAGAGTAAACTATGATGCTTTAGCGAAGAAACTTTCTTCATAATCAAAAACAATAAATAGTTAGGTATTCACAATTTTGTGATTTAGTGAAATAAGATGAGGCAATTTTATATTTCACCTGAAATTAATTTTAATGTAGGTACTTACCTACTCACCTGTTAGTGCTGTTAGCAATAAAACCCAGCTTATCAAAGTATCTAGATACCCATTAACCTACCATTTTATGAAAAAAATAACCCTTTTTTAAGTATTATTACTTGAGCGATCGACTGCTGCTCAGCATGTCGCGGGTTCGATTCCCGCGCGGAAGAAATATTTGTACGACCTACAAGTATTTGTTCCGGGTCTGGGTGTTTTCTATCTATCTATAATATGTATGTATTTACAAAAAGAAATGTATATATGTAGATTATCATCCATCTCGTTACTGTAACAAAAGCATTAAGTTGCTTAGCTTGGGACGAGATGGCGTTGTGTGAAATGTCCAAGGATATTTATTTAAATGAAGCCCATGCCAATAGGTATGACTTGTACCGCAGCGGCAGTTTACAATACAAATGCCACCCAGACACAGAGCAAGTGCCGTGTTTACACAAAGACACTTGCCCGACTCAGGAATCGAACCCGGGGCCGTTATCGAAAAGCGGCACATCCCACCCCTAGACCAAAAAGACAGTTCATTACAATAGCCCAATACATTGTGATCTAAAGCTTATCCCGATGGGTTTATTAACAAACTTCAAATAGTAAAAGCAAAGTTCTAAATTGAATGCAACAACAAAGAGCCCTCATTAAAAGTGACGAATCATTAGGGAGCGTGACAATCAGATAACGTTACCCATTATTAAACAAGGCGCGCTCATCCCAGGCCCCACACATAAACAAAGGTACCTATAACTACGGGGAAAAATTACTGAAAGTATCTTACCTTTACTACTACTGCTACAACTACCATTACTACTACCACTACCACTACTACTAATACTACTACTATTACTGCTGCTGCTTCTACTTAGCCCATAAAATACAGAAGATTACATGGCGGGTAATTATCCTACTGTGCCACGCTGGACAGACGAGTTGGCACAGGATCTCGTTTCAACTTATCCTTCTTTTGCCGCTAGGTTCTCGGCCTTATCATTTCCTTTTGCCTAGTTGGTCTAGTGGTTAGATGTGCCGCCTTTGGATCAACGGGTCCCGGGTTCGATTCCGGGGGCGGGCAAGTGTCTTTGTGTAAACCAGGGGCACTGGCTCGGAGTCTGGGTGTCATTTCTATATATAATATGTATGTATTTACAAAACAAAATGTATATAAGTAGTTTATCATCCATCTCGTTACCATAACACAAGCATTAAGTTGCTTAGCTTGGGTCGAGATGGCGTTGTGTGAAATGTCCAAGGATATTTATTTACTTTTTTCAGCTCTTACGACACCCTCAGGATATAATGGGGTAGTGACACTATGTATTCTAAATCTGTCACCACACAGACTTGCCTCTAATTGCTACTATGTAAATAGTAGTGGTCGCACTTCCAGCTAGATATAGTAGTCCACTTTACTTGAGGCACAGTGCCAGGAGTAACTGCTTCATATTCAACATTTTCTTTGGACTATGTACGCATCTTGTGCAGTGTGTCGTAGCAGCTAGCAATCACGCGATACCTTGGCAATTTGTTCTAGGACTAGGAGAATCGGAAAAAATTAAAGTTTGTTTGTGCATTGGTGCTCGTTAACAACTCGTTTGTGCAATTGTTTCTAAACGGGGAAGGGTAGACCTATAGTTTACTTATCGCCGGATTTACCTGGTAAAGGGCAGAATTCTCAATCTCATGAATCAGTTTCAACACACTTTTTCATTTGAGCAATCTTTTATACATTATTTTCAACAAAATGTGCTCGCCAATTAGTTATGCACAGGTGAGATAGAACAAAGAATTCCTGGGTAATTTTCTTACTTTGCAAAGTCGAATGTAAAAGTAAAAAAAATTCGTATATCATCCACAGAAATCCACTGCTGAACACTGAACACACCCCCCCAAAGATATGCACCACTAACGATCTTGAAGTCAGTGAAAGCGCTCTGCACGACTTATATTTAATCTAAAATGAATTAATCTCAAATCATTCTTGGCATCATTTAAATTAATAAAGGACACAATTACGACAACAATGGAAATAAAATTGGCTGCTCGCAGAATATAATAACTAGAACAATGTTTCATAATAAGATTCTCAAGTATCCATTATATTTGTAAATATAACGATAAAGTAGGTACCTAGCAGTTTTAATTTGAATAAAATCTCCGGCTAAGCCAAAGCTCACACACATCAGCTTACGCAAAGTGTAACGATCATTATCATATTGAGCGTTCATTCAATTCCCCTTTCATTTCTACGATTTTGTCTTTATCGAATTTATAAATTATTTCCAGCGTCATCTATTTTATGTGAAATGAAATTGTAAATAGATATGGTTATCATTAAAATACTCACAACATCTAAAATTATCTAAAATATAGGATGTCATAAAGTTGCAACTGGCCAATATTAGTGTGCGGGAGATATTTGAAGAAACGTAAAAGGATAAGGCATGCTAACCAATATTTGATATATCCATGAAATTTGAGTGTGATTTAATAATTATATAGTCTTTATCTAACTGTCTTAGAGCTTAGCCAATTTGCTAAAAATTTGCATGCAAAGCAAACTCACGTTGAATTACTGAAAACAATTAGAGGGCGATTCCTGAATCAAGAACTAGACATTTTTCGACTCAAATTGCTGATGATTACGTACGTTTTTCGGTGAGATGAAATAACAGTTCATATCGGAAGTGGGTGGATCCGTGGATCGAGAATAGCCGGGAGGCGCAGCGATATTGCTGTTTGCCGTCGACAAACATTTGCACGGCCGGCCCCCGCCCCCGCTACTTACTGGAGTTAAATCAATATTTAAATAATTTCAAACTTTGATTAATTCGCAGACATATTGTTTGCAATGATGTCGTTGGAGCTGGATTAACGGACGGATAATGTATTTGCATCGTAAATAAATTTTGAAATATTCCAGATATATTTATTGACGACGTACTTTGACCTAGCTCAAAATGTTATTGCCTTTTATGCAGTTCTTATAAAATTATAATATGTATTTACGTCTACATTCTAGAGCTTTTAACAGACTTAAAAAAACGAGTGAAAGCTTATCTTATTTTGTGTGTTCGCCAATTTATCGAAAACGTCTGAACAAATTTGGAACATTTCATATACCTGTATCTTCCAGGTGGTTGTCATATTCGAAATAGGTATCAAAATTTAAATAAGTGATAATTTTAAGTAATAGTCAGTCATAATTAATAGATAATATTTTTATATCAGGTACCGCTTCATCCTATTTAATTACGTATTCTAAAGGTTTTTAACAACCAATGGAAAACGATTAACTAAGTACATATATTAAAAAAAAAAATTAACCTTAAACAGTAACTGTTCATCCAATAAACAGCCAGGACGAATCCCTTACATACGTATAATTAATGCCAACATTGCCGATCATTTGCTAAACGATCCTTGCCCAAAATCCCGACTGTGCATACCAAATGAGTGGGACACGTCGCTCCATCTAAACTGCGGCTATTAACCGGTTTCACAGCATGAATGTTTTATGCCCCGGTGTCACCCATTTCCCGGGGGAAGGGTACCAACAAAACTCTACTAGCACTTAATTAAGGGGAAGCTGTGAGGGAATAGATTTTAATTAATATTACGTAGTGATTCGATCCACGGTGCATTGTTCGGTGCGAATTGAAAAGTGCTATTGAGCTTCGGCTACAATGTCTTTGGCTTCGTTTGTAAGATACATTTAATATGCGGTTTGTGCCAATAGATACTAGTCCGTCCATCAACTTCCGTTCTACAAGACCGTGTGGTGACGGATTTAGAATATATAGTGTCACTATCCCATACCATCTTGACACGCTCAGGTAAGAGCCGACAAAAGAAAATGACGACTGGACTGTTAATCCAGTCGCCAACTTGTCTAGCCAGCATGGCACAGAAGGCTTATTACCCTTCATGTAATAGGAGTACCGACTCCACACTGTGTCATGTATGAGCTTAGTAGTAGTTGTTCCTAACTTAAAAAGTCTTGTTACATCTTAATTTTCTTCCCATTTCACTATCACTATCACTACATAGTATAAAACAAAGTCGCTGTCGTCTGTCCGTCCTTATGTATGATTATCTTCAAAATAATCAATTCGGTTTTTTTTAATAGATAGAGTGATTCAAGAGGAAGGTTTATATGTCAATATTGCACCCGTGCGAAGCAGGGGAGGGTCGCTAGTTTCAAAATAAAAAATTAATAGCTCCTTTTTATTCACACATCAAGGATACAGGCTAACTTTGCCTAGGTTTCATTACAAACGTATTACTCTACCGTTTCAATTTAAGATAGTATTAGAATAATCATTCTGTTTGACGGTCTTACAATACAAGTAATTAAAAATAGCACAGCACCATGACAATTTTATTACGTTTAATGTCATAGATAGGATGACTTCATTATCCTAGATAAATTTACAAATAAATTTACCTAGATAAATTTACAACACGTAAACTTAACAATTCATTTAAAACTTTCAGCGCTCCGTAAACGAAGGAACACAAAGAAAAAGGAATCTGCTTTTAGGAATTTAAATAAATTTTCACTTAAGAGGGAGAGACGCAGATCCCGTTACAAAAAGAAAAAAAGAGCTAATATAAATGGCGAAATAAAAATGTGCCCGTTTCAAAGGAGCAAAATAAATATTAAACCCCTATACGTAGTAAAAGAATTCAAAATGATTTCCAGTCGCATATTCATATATAATGTAATTGTGAAAAATAACTTCTAATGTAAGATCGTCAAACAAAATGAATATTCTAAGACTAGCTTAATAGAAACTAGCGTTAGAATAATCATATCAATATCAAATAACCGCCCCGGCTTCGCTCGGGTGCAATGATGAACATGTAAATTTAATAGTGTTTCTCTACAATATTATTTATTTATTTCATCATCATCCAAAAGACGTCCACTGCTGGACATAGGCCTCTCCCAAGGATTTCCACAAAGGCCGGTCCTGGGCCGCCCGCATCCACTGCTTTCCGGCGATCTTAACCAGGTCGTCGGTCCACCGTGTGGGAGGCCTACCAGCACTGCGCCTTCCGGAATTTTACTTTATTTATAATAATAATAATTTTACTTTATTTATTTATAAATACGTAAATAACACCTTAACAGCTATAGCGCTAATGCGATGTTACAAAATGGATAACAATTATGGATGTATTATACATATAAACCATCCTCTTCAATCACTCTATCTGTTAAAAAAAACGCTTCAAAATCCGTTGCATAGTTTTAAAGATTTAAGCATACATAAGGACAGACAGACGACAGCGACTTTGTTTTATAATATGTAGTGATAGTGATAGTGAAGGTAAGGTAATGAAACCTAGTTAAAGATGCCTGTATTTTTGATGTGGAAATAAAAAGGACAGCAGCTTTAGTTACTTATGTTGAAAAATGAGATAAAATATGTAGTGAGTGTTTTTGTTAGTTTTTTTTTAAATATCCTTGGACATTTCACACCGCGCCATCTCGTCCCAAGCTAAGCAACTTAATGCTTGTGTTATGGTAACGAGATGGATGATAAACTACATATATACATTTTGTTTTTTAAATACATACATATTATAGATAGAAAAACACCCAGACCCGGAACAAATACTTGTAGGTCGTACAAATATCTCTTCCGTGCGGGGATCGAACCCGCGACATGCTGCGCAGCAGTCGATCGCTCAACCACTGCGCCAACCTGCCTGCCCAAGTTACTACTACTCAGCTCATAGATGACATATTGCTGAGTCGGAGCCTCCTTCTCTTACATGGAGAGTAAGCATACCGTGCCACGTAGCTAGACAAGTTGGCACAGGGTTGCGTATCAAACTGGGACCTCCAGGTGAAGGAGGAGTGCACTACCTACCCCCTACTTAGAGGAAATGAGGTCCTGTGTTGATCTTACCCGGATTTGCCGTGGTTAAGAAAGAAAAACCTGAAAATTCAGGCTTCTGCTAAGGGTCAGAGCAGCAGGATCGAGACTGTCTGCCTGCCTCTCATGTCAGTCGACCCACTGGACGAAATAGCGCCGTTAGGCCTGGCGCCATAAATACATACATACTAAAGACCACGAGGGTATCTTCATGAAGTTTCCCGCAAGTGCTTTGAACAATAGTGGTAGGGTTTACTGCACAACCACACTGCACTTCACCATCTCGCGCACGTGGACTCCCACAAGTTCCAGCCCTGGCAGCAATATTAAAAGCTTTCCCCAAAACAAACAACTACAACAAAACCCAAAAGCCACACAATAAAAATATCAAGTTTTCTTTCAACTTGCGGGTAGGTTGTCGGCCTTGTCATTTTCTTTTAGCGGCTATTACGAGACCCTCAGGATGGATTGTAGCGGTAACACTATGTATTCGTAATCACAACAAAGCAATCATTGCTAACTTTGTTACACTGTATACAATGGTAAAATTCACTGAAAAGTGTTTTATTACTCACTTTAGTAGTAGAATAGTAAAAGAATTGGGTCTACCTTCCCCCAATTTCAGCATTGGCGGTCATTCGTCACGCGGTCACAGCACCATTAATTTCTATAGAAAAATACATTGGAGCTTTTAAGGTCCCTCCGATAACATCAAAACTACATTAGAGAATCGTTTCTATGTGACTTTTTGTGAATTATATGTAACTATATGCCTATTATTATTATCTTAATTTAGGCAGGTGCATAGGTACAAAATTGCTTTCGAGAAAGCCCGATACAACTAAGTAACATGCAGGTACCTCTACCTTTTTAACGTTCAATCTACTAGATCTATAAGACCGATATTATCTATTAAAGAATCACTTTCGCGCACATTTTTATGGCATGGTGAATAAAATAGTCCAAAAATTATAAAACATAAATGTAGAAGACTCTACGTACGTAAGTACTCTACGGATATCAACAAAATATTTCAAATAAATAGATACAAATTCTGTATTATTATTCTGTATTATTTTCCATACCGGCCAGGGCCCCCCATGCAGGGCCCACGGGGATAGGTGAGACGAAGAGCGGCATCCAACGCCCCAGTGGATTGGGGCTCCAGGGACTCCTCTATCCTCAGAGTTGCCTTGCGAGTCCTGGACCGCTGCGGTGCACCAACATCCTCGGGTTGTCGATAACCCGGCTTACGGGCCTCCTTCTGCGAGGCCATTATGTCGCAGAAGGGGGCTGGGCGGGTCGCAAAGGAGGGAGCTCCGTCTGACCCGCGCTGTGGAGGGAAGCAGGGGTGCAGGGGGTGTGACGATACAAACACCTTCTGCCCTCGCCTAAGAGGCCGGTGGTGGGTCGGGGGAAAGTCGCTTACCCGCTTTGCGGGCACCACGCCGGGGCGTCACAGTAGAATGCGTTCACGCGAACCTGTGGCGCCCCAAGCGCGCCGTATGAGAGTATACCTCTGGGGTTTTAGTGGGTAAACGACTTTTGGGTAGACGACCCTTGTCGGAGTCCCACATAATCGCCGTCCTCTCCCCCGAGGGGGCTGCGGTACGCATAAAGCATTTCCCCAGGCGATAACAAGAAATATATAAATTATTTGATAAAATAATGTTTGGTTAAAAATACTAAGCAGTTTCATATGTAGCAATTTGTAATGGCAACCGTGTGATTTAGCAAAATACGACGTGGCATAGGCAAATTAAATTAAATTATTGAATGATTGAATGATCCGGCCCCACCCGACTGGATATTGACACTATTGCAAAATAATAGTTATCGCGTTAATACTCAATTAATTCTCAATTTGACCTCCAACTTTAACAGTAATGAAAAGGGATATGCGTATGTCCAATACATAATACCAATACATAATTTCTGACTGCCTCGTTGGTCTAGTGGTTAGATGTGCCGCCTTTGGATCAACGGGTCCCGGGTTCGATTCCGGGGTCGGGCAAGTGTCTTTGTCTAAACCAAAGGCACTGGCTCGGAGTTTGGGTGTCATTTCTATCTATAATATGTATGTATTTACAAAAAAAAATGTATATAAGTAGTTTATCATCCATCTCGTTACCATAACACAAGCATTAAGTTGCTTAGCTTGGGACGAGATGGCGTTGTGTGAAATGACCAAGGATATTTATTTTATTTATTTATTTAATGGTGTGTAATGATGTAATGTACTTTAAGCATCATTTTAAAATATTAGTTAGCATTCTGCACTCCTCTATAAAAACTATAAGTGTGGGAAATTCCATACTCCTTCTTCCGCGCAATTTTCGTAAAAAGGGGTTGCTTCCCGTATTAATATTAGGTCCATAAAATTATGAAATTGGGAAAGTCCTTTTTTTGTAAAATATGTTTAATTAATCAAAGTATGCACTTTTTTTCCTTTTAGGAAGTTTTTGTTATTTTTAAACTTTCGCGATTTGTACACATAATTAAAAACTTATCGGGACTTATCGCGCACAGAATTAATAACTGTTTTTGCTCGACGTTTCGACCATGTTACAATGGCCGTGGTCGCGAGCTGTGCGCGATAAGTCCCGATAAGTTTTTAATTATTTTAGGAAGTTGTCAAATCCCGGAAAAAATTGTAATCTGTAGGAGCAAGGTGGATGTTGCAGACATTCCAACTGTAGCTCATCTAAGCTAATGCTAGTTCGTTGTGCAGTGTGCGGTCTTGCGTTGTCGTGAAGCAGCAGTGGCCTAGAACGATTGACCAATCTCGGTTGTTTAGCAGCTAGGTCATCCTTCATGCTTTGCAGTTGCTGACAATAGATATCTGTAGTGAACGACACCAGGTAGTCGACCAAACACTCGCAAGTATCTTTTTCCGAGGTAATTTTGACAACATGATCGTTATTTTTTTTTTACTTTCCCGTTTTGTTCAAGCAAGTGCAGCTTTCCAATTTCAAAACCAACTATCTGAAAATTAAAAAAAAAGTGTGTTTTTGCAATTGTCGACCTTGTAGACCACTCTCCACCTACTAGGATAGCAAAAACACCCAAAATATTGTAAAAAAATGAAGTTGCACAATGTCGTAAACCTAAAAATTACAAGATTAAAACATAGTATCTAAAATCAACCATTTTAAAAACGTAGTAAGTGCTTGTAGTTACTTGGATATAAAAGTCAATGAAATGGTTGAAATAAACGTCAAAACTCTCGCGCAACTTTAGTACAAAGAGTTTAAGTAATAATAATATGGGAGATTTAGTAAGTGAGAAGAAGTCGTTGCAGGTGCGTGTTTTTGTCTTTACTTATAAATGAATAATAATTAGTTTTAAAGGTCGAAATTGATCTTGAGTGCTATAAAAGAACAACATGGTGAAATGTAAGTGCTTCAGTGTATAATATTGTCAAGGTTTTTTTGTTTTACTAGGTTTTTTATTAATACAAGGCCTAAACTCAAAATAATTACACAAGCCTGTAAGATTAATTGTTGGTAACTGGAAAGATTTTGTTTTGTGTTTTGTTTTAATGAATTTGTGATTGCATGATAGTTGCAAGTTTGATTTTTTTCAATAACTAAAGTATAAAGATACCGAGAAGAAAAATAACGTTATGGATTCAAATACTATACCTATTGAATGTTTATAAGCACAAATATACTCTATTTCAATTCATTGTGCACAAAAACCTTCTGTTATAGCTATGGTATGTACCATGATCTGCTACCTACGGTTTTTTTGTAGTTCGAGGGTAATGATTAAATCACAGTTTCTACTGCAACATACTACGGCACATAATAACATATTGTAATGCGCTCACGGCCATTATTCCCGAGGGTGTCACTATTGTGATTTCCTCATTATTCTGGTATTATATAGGTTGATTCTGAAGTTATATTTATGGGTTGTGTTGGGTAGCTGATAAGAGAAATAATATTGACGTTTACTAATACCCATAAATATGACCACGCACTTTTAAAACACCCTGTGGATACCTAATGCTACAACGAATGTTCTGTAAAGTTATCTCTATTAAAGAAAATAGCTTTTTGTTTGCAACACATTAGCAACGCTTTGGTGATGGCGCATGGGTATATAAAACATTTCATTTCAGATTAAATGAAAACACCTCAAGTTTGCCATCATCACTTCGCAGTAATCAAAATATGTCCTTACTAGTTAACCCCGACGAATCTGAAAAACAAGAAAGTACATTAATTACAATTTCAGATCCTTCTGAAACCTTAAGTGCCCCCGCGCTTGCATTTTACCCAGTTCCATCTCCTTCGACCAGCAAAATTACAGCTAGCTCTCTACCTGAAACAGTAGGTACGTTCAGCGGAAGATATTGACACTGATGGTATTCCTATACTTAAGGAAGCTATCGACACTAAGCTGAATCAAATCCTTGTTTTGACCTGGAACAGAAATGAAATTTATGTTAATGATTGCTCGCGCGACAAACAAACGATTTTAGAAATACACTTACCGGTTGTTAAACCCTATTTAGTTAAGAAATTCCTTTTACAATGTATAAGACCTAAAATCAAGTATTTCATTTATTTTGAAGATAAAATACACCGCCGTCTATTTACAGATACCATAATTAAATACTTCAAAAAGGATACGGTTAAAATCTCGGAATGCACCGAACGGCTAATTTATGTAGAAGACGAAGATGAACAACGGGCTTTAATACTTAAATACCATAAAGGAAAAACCTCACATCGTGGTAGTAAAGGAACCCTCATGAAATTAAAACGTAACTATTTTTGGCCAAACATGGAGCTGACTGTTACTTCCATTATTAATTCATGTACTTTGTCCAAAAAAATTAAATACGACCGTAAACCAATAAAACCAGAATTACAACTCACTCAGACACAAAATAAACCGATTTCTGAAATTTATATTGATCAAACGATTAGATTTAAGACCAATTCAAGACGACTTAGAATTTAATATTATGAAATATAATAGATTTGATAGTAAGGTAAAACAATATTTTAGTAATAATTAAGACTAACATTAACCTTGCGGCGTATAACTGCATTAATACATGTCACCTTTTTTTTTACATAATTTTCAACTCTTGTGTATGTCTGGTGCGATGAGATAATTTAATTCCAAAGAGTTATTAGGGATCTTTATAGGAAATAGAAAAGTCTTACACAATTGTATATCAAATAAGTTACGTTAATTTAATTAAAATATGTTTAGAACTAAAAGCTTATATAAAAGGAAGTCAAATTATTTTTATTCTTTAACCACATTTGTATTGTGAGAGAGAATTCATCTAGTTACTGCAAAGCAATTCCTATCCCTGTAAGAAATCCCAATAACGAAACGAACATCAATATTCCTAAATCTCCATTAACCTGATAAAGGGGTCGAATATGGTCTCGCTCTCCCAGCCTTCTAAGGAACTTCAAGACACATTGTTCCTGTGCAAAGAAGACGAGCCTAAAGTACCAAAGGATGCTTGCATCAAGACGCTGCTGACGTTCTCCCAAGACACGCCAAGCTCTTGCCAACCAGTACCTGTAGAGATTAATAGCCTCAGAGTGCAACCTGTTGGAAAAGAGCGCTGGATTACCTGAGATGACAACCCCGGAGACTCTATATAAGCGAAGACGTATCAAATTGGATGATAGCGACCGTTTAGACTTGGAGCATTTAAACAAGCACGATTTGAAGGAAAACAGTGCCGGTTATATTAACGTGAAAAGTGTTAGTGTAGGAACCCTAGTTTTAAACATATTGTAATCGTGTCATGTTCTACTTTAATTTATAAGTATGTATAAAAACTTATTATTTTTACGTTGTCAAAATTCCCCGAATCCAACTAATCCGGGAAATTTTGATCTTAATGGGGGAGGAGTTATGCATTGTGACCCAAGCTTTGAATATCGCTAATGTGTAGCTCCTTTGTAGAGCTTCTAAGTAATGCACTGTTAATTATGAAGTGCGAACCAACCTTAAGTATCACCATGTGTAACTCCTTTGTCGAGCTTCCAAGTAACGCACTGCGGACGTGCGTTATTCCGAGTCTCCGAGAAGTGATTAGTCTAGGCGTTAAGTAGCGTAGGAAGTATAATATAAGCTTAGATTAAGTTAGTTAGAAATAAATGCTCTTCGAATCAAGACGTGCTTTTTAAATATCCTAAAAAGGCTCCTGGCTCCTGAATCCAAAACTACCTATTATAAAATGGCAGTAGTTGTTTATTTTGTCAAAATAATTTCATATCTCGTCCCTCTCTCCTCCCTCCCTCAGTTCTGAGGTTGTCGCTACTGTACTGGTTGGATTTCCGGTCATTACGTTCCGTAACTACGAGTTACTAAATACGGACAGAAGTCAAGCTCAAGTACGTCTCTTTTCATACGTTCGGTGGTCGAGTTTCAACTTTTAAGAATTTAATTTCTATTGATTGTGGAAATTAAAGCATCGGTAAAATGAACAGTTAATTATCTCTGTTTGCTAGATTATAAGTAAACATGAGAACACTTGTGACTCGCGCTGTTCCCTAGCATACTGAGATAATCACTATCATCAACACTATGTAGTGCTTTAAAACTAGGCAACGGATTTTGAAGCGGGTTTTTTTAATAGATAAAATGATTCACGAGGAACGTTTTTATCTTTAATACATGCATAATTGCACCCGTGCGAAGCCGGCGTACAAATATTTTAATTTAATTTTAAATATTTCCGTGTGGGAATCGAACCGAAATGACAAGCCCGTTGAGTTTCTTGACAGTTCTTCTCAGCAGTGGTCCCGTTCCGAACTGGTTGTAGATGGTCGAATGTTTTAATGTTTATTATGTTATGGATAATATGTTGACAATTCGTTTTTTTTTAATTAAACGGTACCCCAGCTCTGTGTATTACCTGCATCGCGGGCAGTTTACAAACATCTAATTCACGAACACAAATGACACCCAGACTCAGAGCAAGTGCTGGTATACAAAGACACTTGTTCGACCCCGTAATCGAACCCGGTAGGTACTCCTTGATTTAACGGCGCAAGACCCATCCCCTAGACTGACGATGCAATATTATATACATACCATATGAAATAGTAGTAGTAATATTTTAAGTTACGATGGACACGTCACGACGGACTTAAAATAAATTACATATTTGAATTTGAATTTTATGTAGATTATTTCTTTACATAAATAGTTTGTGACTGAAGCGACATGGCATGGCTAGCATAGTAAAATTCGGAACGCAATCGTTTTGCTCCGTTAGGTTGGTAGTTGGTACTTTTTCTTCTCCCCTGTTCGATCAGCGCCGTATCGAGCGTCCATTTAATTAGAGTTTAGACTAGCAGATTATTTATGTTTAAATCTATCTCATCTGAATAGATAACTAAACCAACAATAAAATATTAACCGTTAATACATCGGGAGGTGAGTCTATCTTTGTAATTTTGTGTTCACCTATGTAAAAATATTACTCATGCTATTTTTTATCATAGCAACGGATACCTATTTATTTACAAAGTTCTTTGAAAATAATGTTTTCAAGTCAATATTACAATCAGAGCTTAGATATTGTAGCATTTTGAATAGTAATATCTTATAACAATAGGCTAGGTAACCAAAATATTGGTGTCCTTGAAGCCCTAACGTTTACATTCGCTTAATCCCGGGGGTAGTATTAGGAATAATAATATTGTAAACCCAGCCGATGTGACTTGATAGCCCTTGATGAAATGCAATACTGAGATTGTGGTAGTCCTATGTAAAAGTGTGATAGTAGGTAAGAAATGATATTGGCGAACTTTGCATTGTTCTCAATTGCTGCATCGGCGAAATCGTAGATATTTTGTCTGCCTACTCCTGCTAGCAAGCCATTACAACTTTTGTGGTAGGGGATCCTTTCTTTGGTGAGCTGTTATGTTATGCATTTGCTAATCAAATGCATTGACAGACCTAATTTATCTCCATTGCTTACCTAAAATCCTACGAACTACTTTTCCATTAAGAAATTGTGCTTCAAGTAATATGGATTGATTTCTTTGATAGACACCTTATCGGGTTGTACTTGGTTCAAATATTTTTCAAGGACCAATTAAAGGCATGCATTGTAATTCAGACTTAGACTATTATCATGTACTGACTGCCTCGTTGGTCTAGTGGTTAGATGTGCCGCCTTTGGATCAACGGGTCCCGGGTTCGATTCTGGGGTTGGGCAAGTGTCTTTGTCTAAACCAGAGGCACTGGCTCGGAATCTGGGTGTCATTTCTATCTACAATATGTATGTATTTACAAAAAAAAATGTATGTAAGTAGTTTATCATCCATCTCGTTACCATAACACAAGCATTAAGTTGCTTAGCTTGGGACGAGATGGCGTTGTGTGAAATGTCCAAGGATATTTATTTATTATTATTATGTAATATGATCTCGGAGAAACTTAAAGAATGTTTGGTCATAAAGTACAAGTATGTGCTGAATGACACTTTTAAAGGATTAATGCTGGTAATACACCACCAAATTATTAATATAAAATTATAAATTGTCTACCTCGAAGCAATTTTATTTAATTAAAAATTCATCAATCATCCTTGCAACATCTGGCTTGCTGGATGTTAGATGAGTGTCCATAATTTGTAATATCTGACCTGTTCTATCAGTGTCATAGATTCCTATGAAAGACGTCCACCACATGAACATCATTTCAGTCCAAAAATGACTCTCAAGAGTCAGACCTCCAAATTCATGGAAGGATATTAGCCTACTGCGCCATCGTGGCAAGACACACTGGTACAGCATTGTATTAAGTTTCCTTCTCTTGTGGATAGGTGGTCTACCTCATGCTTTCCTTCACCACCTAGTTTTTATATTAGGTGGTACATATATAAAATGTTAGCACACAAAATTTTGTGACTTAAATTTGAATGACGTAAAACTAAAATTCAATATTTTGGCTCCAAATATTAAAATAGTTACCAGTAATTCCCTTTACCTTCTAGGTGCTCCAATTTTTGATGTATCTTTTGCTGAATATATTAATAATTCAATTACTAAATTTCAAAATTCTGCTGACCGTCTACTTGAAATTAGTCCACACTATGCACTTTGTATCTTAAAATTCTGTCTTTTCGTCCCAAAATTTACATATGTGCTCCGTTGCTGCTCCTTTTGGAATCGCCCAGATCTTTTGACACAAGTGGACGACTTAATCAAAATTAGCTTAGAATCGGTACTTAATATGCAGCTGAACGAGCATTCTTGGACCCAAGCATCCCTACCCATCCGCTATGGTGGTCTAGGGATTCGCAAAATTTCCAGTGTCGCTTTACCAGCCTTCCTATCTTCTGTCCATAGTTCAGCAAGTCTCATAAGTACAATTTTAAGGGCATCCCCTTCAAACTTTGAGATTGCTGGCTTGGAAGAAGCTAGAAACGCTTTCTTAATTGCATGTCCAGGTCAAAATTTTCCATCTTCCCCAAATTCGCAGAGGAGCTGGGATGACATAAACTGCAAATTGTCATATGACAACCTTTTAAGCTGTAGTACGGGTTCGGCGCGTGCTAGGCTTTTGGCCGTGGGTGCGCACGAGGCCGGCTACTGGCTTCACGCGTACCCTTCGTCAAAAACGGGAACATTTCTTGAGCCTGACACGCTTCGAATCGCAACCTGTCTACGGCTTGGGGTTCCGGTCTGCGCTCCTCATAAATGTCCCTGTGGCAGTGATGTCGACAAGCTAGGACATCACGGACTGTCATGCCAAAAAAGTGCAGGCCGCTTCTCGAGACATGCCGCACTTAACGATATCATACGCCGGTCCCTTACCTCCGTCAACGTGCCCAGTCTACTTGAGCCGACTGGCATTGCAAGAGACGATGGTAAGAGACCGGACGGTATGAGTTTGATTCCATGGAAGATGGGTCGGGTGCTGGTGTGGGATGCAACCTGTTCAGACACACTTGCCCCTTCCCATCTACATGGAACCAACAACAGAGCTGGTGCGGCTTGTGAAGCGGCTGAAAAAGCTAAAGCACACAAATACAGGGGTCTAGGCTCCGAATATGAATTTGTCCCATTCGGTGTCGAGACCCTTGGTCCGTGGGGTCCTAGCGCTATAAGCCTTTTTAAGGAAATAGCAAAAAGGTTAGTCGACATCACAGGAGACCGAAGAGCTGGTAGCTACCTCGGACAAAGAATCAGTCTAGCGATTCAAAAGGGGAACGCTGCCAGTATCTTCGGAACCTTGCCTAAAGGGACTCCTTTAAATAATATATTTTAGTATTTAAGTTTTAGGTTATTTGGTATTTTTAGTCTTGTTTTATTACTTAAGTTAGTGTTTTGTAAGTACATATTACTTAAGTTAGTGTTTATGGAATAAATTTTGTTATTTTGGGTACTTATTATATTTACTTTCATTTAAGATGTCTGATCCACATGGAAGAGGTAGAGCGCGCGGGCGCGCCGGCCGCGGTGGCGATGGAGCAGGTCAGCCACCGCGACGCCCAGGAGAGCAACCGGGGCCCCCGCAGAAGCAAGCGGGTCCACTTGGGCCCCGGCCGCAACCACCTTCAGCATGGGGTCCACCTTCTGTTGCTCCCCCAGTTCGTGCTGGAGTCCCAAAGCCCTCTGTGCAGGCAGGCAGAGCTTCCCATAGGTCTACGCCAACCACTCATCAGGACCACCCTGGTGATGTTGATATCCAACAGCGAATGCAGAAAATTGACATTGGTAAGTTTTATGTATAATCTGTTTTCATTTATGGAGTAAGCTCACTGTCGAAAGTATTTTCCATGGCAAATAGTTAATTGTCTGATAGAAATATTCCAACAATAAATAATTTGTATTTTATTGTTCACAGGTCAGCCGCAACCGTCTGGAAGTGGAGACCCAGGTGCAGTAGTGGGACGCGGATCACGTCGCGGTGGCGGCCGGGTGCTTCCAGAGCAAATGTGTATCTTGCGCACTCGCCCTACCACTGTGGAATCCAAGAAGGGTTAGGATTTTTGCATTTTAATATTTAAACATGTTTAAGTAGGTTGGCGGTGATTTTTATTATAGTCAGCTTTATGATTTTCACAACAGCAATTAATAAATAAATAATAAATATCATTGGACATTTCACACAACGCCATCTCGTCCCAAGCTAAGCAACTTAATGCTTGTGTTATGGTAACGAGATGGATGATAAACTACTTAAATACATTTTTTTTTGTAAATACATACATATTATAGATAGAAAACACCCAGACCCGGAACAAATACTTGTAGGTCGTACAAATATTTCTTCCGTGCGGGGATCGAACCCGCGACATGCAGCTCAGCAGTCGATCGCTCAACCACTGCGCCAACCGTGTCGTCAATTAATGAAGTACTATTTATGTAATCATCATCATCATCATCATTTCAGCCAAAAGACGTCCACTGCTGGACATAGGCCTCCCCCAAGGATTTCCACAAAGGCCGGTCCTGGGCCGCCCGCATCCACTGCTTTCCGGCGATCTTAACCAGGTCGTCGGTCCACCGTGTGGGAGGCCTACCAGCACTGCGCCTTCCGGAACGCGGTCGCCACTCGAGGACTTTTCTGCCCCATCGGACGTCGGTCCTGCGAGCTATGTGCCCTGCCCACTGCCACTTAAGTTTGACAATCCGGTGGGCTATGTCGGTGACCCTGGTTTTCCTGCGTATCTCCTCATTTCTGATTCGATCTCGCAGGGAAACTCCGAGCATAGCCCTCTCCATTGCCCTTTGGGTGACTTTGAGCCTTCTGATGGAGCCCATAGTGAGCGACCACGTCTCAGTTCCATATGTCATCAGTGTGGTGGTGATGACATTTATGTAATGCCTAGAGCATAGCATTAAACCTGATCGGTCTCCATCAATACCTAAACTTCTTCATCAGGTGCAACGGGTGAAGTGGTCAATCTAATGGCGAATTACTTTACCGTCGAGACGACCCCCCAGTGGAGTCTATACCAGTACCACGTGGATATTACACCTGAAGAAGATAGCACCTTCATGCGCAAGGCTTTGCTTCGCGCACACGCGAAAACGCTTGGAGGGTAAAAATAAATGTTTTCATTTAACATTAACTACACTTAAGCTACTCCTTACATGATCATCAGCCAGTGTTCCATCGATCCAACTGTGTTGGAGATTATCAAGACTAAACAGACATGTTATAGATAGTACTATTCAGCCCGTAAATCGTAAACACTGCTGAGTCGAGCCTCCTCCAATTATCTGTAGGGTAGGTTACACACATCTTGAGCTGAAATCGATTCTTTTTTCTCGTTGGAAATCCCTGTCGTTGAGATAGCCAATGTGTGTAGGACTCTGGGACGCAAAAGATTGTAATTAGTGCCCCAACCTACCAACTAAAACTAACACTAACAATTTTAATATATTCTGTGCAATAGTCAATTTTTGGGCCTCTGATTAAACCACGCGATTGGTTGACGACACGCGCGAATTTTGACCCACCACAGCGATTTTGTTCAAGATGTTTTAGGCTATATACAGTACTAGCGACCCGCCCCGGCTTCGCACGGGTGCGATGATGAACCTCTAAATTTATCAGTGTTTCTCTAGAATATTATTTATTTATTTTTTATTTATTTATTTAACAGTTAGTGACCTATCATTACAGGCTAACCCAATGCGATAGACTACTTATCATATAAGTAATGTTACGAGTAACAAATTACATACATGCCGCCCTTGTGAATTCATTCAGAGTACAAGAAAATATGTTAATCCGTTCCGAAATGAGGTTGAGCGTGCCAAGCGCTCGCGTCAGCGGAGACTCCCGCAATAAGGCAGTGCGGGCTCGTGGTAACGCTAATAGTGGCGGACTACGCCGAAATCACTCTATCTATTAAAACAAACCGCTTCAAAATCCGTTGTCTAGTTTTAAAGATTAAAGCATACATAGGGATGGACAGACGACAGCGACTTTGTTTTATATGCGATTAAGAAAATAAAAACAGACTCCATTTGATAAAATGTTGTTTACATTTCAGTGGTTATTTTTTGTATTTAGTTTCATTGTGGCAATCTGCTGATATTGTCAGCAACTTTTGCCAAGGTTTTGTAGTGGCAACACATGTGTAAACATCGCGACTTACAGTGGTTAATACACGAAGTATGTTTTAGGTACTTATTTGATGGCACTGTCTTGTACACTGTCAAAAGATTGAATCCAGAACCTATGGAGTTGTACTCGGACAGGAGGAGTGATGGAGAAAGAATGAGGATAATGATAAAGGTATGTTTCAATAACCACTTATTGTATGGAAACAAAAAGTTTGAGGAGTATAATTTGTCTAGAGATGAAATATTAATATTACCATATTAAGAATTTGTTTTGTATTTCAGTAAGTGTGCTATTGTCACGCAATAGTTAAGAAACACGGCATGTATGTGGGGAGATGGGATTTGAGGGAAAGAGGGAGGTTTAGGGGTATGTGTCTAGTAATATCAAAAAATGGATTACAATTCATGTAAGGTGTTTGTGATGTCTGCTTGCAAATTATTTTATAAAAAGTTACCTGATAATCCATCTTTTTATATTAGTTCTGCCTGTACATTAGTTTATTTATAGTTTCTACATTTCTCTGGAACTTTTTGTTTTCATGTTATTAACACCAGCCTGCTCGATTTTGTTTTGTTTCAGTTACATTTGTAAAATAATAAAACTAATACTATTTATATAAGGTAGTGCCAGATTAGTTAGCAGCAATCCCTTGGTAGGTGTTATAGCTGCAGAATTTACCGCCGCTTGTTTACAACACTAATTTTCAAAGAATGGCTATATATAGTAAGTTTTAATTAGATGCCTTTAAGCAGGAGACCACAACTGACACGTATAGAATATAAACCTGAAATCACACTGTATGTGGTTTTATAAGATCGCGCGAGAAAATTCAGACCTGTTATGAAGCTTTAATAGTTTTTGGGAAAACATGTTAGGTTTTTTTGTGTTTGGCGCTGAACTGTCCTAAGAACATGGTACATCGATCTGAGGTGCCACTGATCGCAATGATGCCAGTAACTAACGTGGTAGGCTCTATGATTTCTTAGGATCCGCGAGGCTATTGAGATTTAAAACCATCCAAATTTCAAAAGAGAGGATGGTTGGCAGGTACCACCTGCTTGGCATCCGGTCATTAAACCTCTGGACACCTCTGGTCCTGCGTGCACAGGGGACATTATCAATAAAACAAAATTATAGGCGGTAGATTAAATTATTTCTTTGTACTTTTGAAAACTACTGTCATTTAGTCTCTACTGTGACTACGACTGCTGCAAAGCATTCGAAACGTCGGGAAAATAGTAAAGTAATAAACACGCGATAAATCCGATAAAAAGCATTGAATTTAAATGTGACACTATTTTGTTCATAGGCCAAGATTTTTATTGACTTGAACAAATAGCGGCTAATTTGTCAATATAGCTTTGAGCTATAACTATAATTTAGCTAATATATAATCCTAAACACTTAATGGACATGTAGATGTTATTATGCTGCCAAGTTTATGATGTACTTTACAAGTTCTAAAAACTTCAAGCTTCTTCTTCATTGTACATAACTAAAAGCATGCCCCAACCTGGGTGAGGCCCTAACACCTCCAAGTTATCAATACAAAATTACATATTACCATTAATTCACATTAAAAACTAAGAGTGTACATGAAATATGATTTAAAGTACTAGCATTTCTTGTTTTCCCGCGTGATCTTCATTTGCATTAACTCCACATATCACTGCCCTAGTTCAACAGTAAGATATCTTAAAAATAATAAAATTGAGATGAGTTGGGTTTCATGTGAAAGAAAAATATCTTCTGTCCGGTTCCAGAGACTTTTCTACACAGAATTCTTCAAATCTCCTTTTATGGAATTTCAAAACCACATTTCAATGAAGAACAAGTGAATTAATGACAGTAAAATCATAAAAGTATAAATAACTCAAAACATACTTTGTTCAACATATCTTACTGTTGAACTAGGGCAGCAATATAATGCACAATATGCTTCCTTATTCACACTTAAATGCGTGTTGTCATGTGAGTACCTTGGTGTCAGATTGTGGTATGCAAAATACTTTAACAAAATTTTACTATTGCAGTTGACTTGTGATGTAAGTCCGGGAGACTACCACTACATCCAGATATTTAATATCATCATAAGAAAGTGCTTCAGCTTGCTCAATCTGCAACTCTTGGGGCGAGACTATTTCGACCCCGAAGCAAAGGTTAGTTCAACGATTTAGTAATGTAATAAAAGTAACTTATATTAACATGTGTAATTCATATAGTAAGTGAGTTAATTCTTTTCAGCATGATATTACCGAACATAGACTCCAAATTTGGCCTGGATATAAGACCACTATTAATCAGTACGAAGATCGTCTGTTGATGGTCACAGAGATAGCCCATAAGGTAAAGATAATTTTGTAATTTATGTTTTCTTTTTGGGCCCATTCGTCAAAATCCCGAGAAATATACACATAGATAGACGCGGGCGTGGTTTTTTTAAGATATGTAAAGTTAAATCGTAATAAAGACATCACAAATGTATGTATCACCATTTTAGCGCTATGCGGAGTCGGCCATCCTACATGGAGGGTAAGCCTACTGCTCCATGCTGGTCAGTTAGGTTGGGTTCCGTAACATGTTTTCCTTCTCTTGCGGCTACGTATCGGCCTTGTCATTTCTTATTTTATATTGGTGGTGACAATATGTATTAAAAATAATATTTGCCGCACATACAACATTCTTGTGTAGGCAATTGTAACCACAAAATAGATTTATGTTTTTTTATTGCCATTTATAGGTACTGCGACTTGACACAGTATTACAAATGTTAAATGAGTATGCCGCCACTAAAGGCAGCAATTACAAGAAGATTTTCCTAGAGGATATAGTCGGTAGGTGTATGGTGTTACTAGTTACACTTTTTTTTCTTATACTTGGTTTTATTTTAAAAATAATAATTAAAATGTTATTTTAACTTAATTTGCTGGTAATATAAAGTCACTTGTAATTTATTTTTTTAGGAAAAATCGTGATGACTGACTATAATAGGAAGACATATAGGATTGATGACATCGCGTGGGATAAGAATCCCATGGCTACTTTCGAGATTCGCGGCGAGTCCGTACCTTTAGTAGATTACTATGCCAAGGTAATTTAAAAAATGTATTAAACCTTTACGTTTATTGTAATTAAATGGTGGATTTATTAAAGTTGCTACTATTCCTTTGTAATCAGCGATTTAAACTCTACTCCTTAATATTTTTGATGTTACTGGTGATTCAGTGAGTGATTTCGAATTTTGCAAACTAGTCGGCCGATCACCGAATAGATAATCACGAGAAAACGGATTCATGATATTACTCACATAGAACAAACTGCCAGTTTTGTGTGTTCACAACAATCCTATAATTTTTTATTTTTCTAAACATTAATTATTACAATAATTACATTAAAAGTAATACAGTTTGATGCAATAACTGGAACCAAAGATCGACAATTAAAACATATTGTGACACGATCCAACCACAAGCGCACGAGTTTAAACCAGTCACTCACGAAATGCTTTTAATATTGTTTGCCAAGAAGCTCGCCGTATGTTCGTTTATCGGCCCTTTCACTATTCGTGGCATCTCTAATGTGAACTACCACCCATAACCACGGCAGGTGAAATTATCTAAAACCTGTCACAAATATTTTATTCCAGTAAATTATGTGTAAGTATTTTCCAGCCACATGCAATGTGTGCTTATTAATTAACGTTATTAGTGCTCATAAAATTGGCATGCCATGATTGAAATGTTATAGAAATACAACATACGCATCCAAGATCGTGGGCAGCCATTGTTGCTCAGCCGTTTGAAACCCCGCGAAGCCCGCGGTACAATGCTGGAGGTAGTGCACTTGGTCCCCGAGCTGTGTCGTCAGACGGGCCTCACAGATGCCATGCGAGCCAACTTTAAATTAATGCGAGCAGTGGACTCGCACACAAAGATTGGCCCGGAGCAGCGTATTAAAAGACTGATGGAATTTAATAAACGCTTCACTAATACTCCTGAAATTGTCAAGGTAATTGTTTAATCCAAATGTGGTGCTTATGACCCTAACACCATTTTCTCAGCCCATAAAATTTCTCAGCCCTAATTACCCATTGCATTGAATATGCAGCTTTCTGTGCCACTGGCCAGTCGAGTTGCACAGGGTTTTGTATCAAGTTATGCTTCTCGTGCAACTAGGTTTTTGGCCTTGTCATTTCCTTCTGTCGTCTCTAGTGACACTGTCAGCATTGAATGGAAAGGTGACACCATGTATTGTTAATTACACACATAACTTAACATCATTATATGAGAGTATCATTTAACGGTATTTTAGCAGAATGTGTATCAACATTTCGCTTAAATTTGCTACAAGTTGTAAGATTGTGCAGCTTTCTCGTTACCTAATCAGATTTTTTTTATGTACAGGAACTGGGAAGCTGGTCGTTGACATTGTCCAAAGATCTGGTTAGGATCAAAGGACGCCAGCTGCCGCCCGAGACTATTGTGCAGGGTAATAACATGAAGTACCTAGCAGGCGACACAACTGAAGGATGGACCCGCGACATGAGGTTGTTAACACTACTACTACTCATCCCATATTTGACCCACTGCTAAATCAGGGCTCGAGCTACATGACATTTCATTAACTTTCACGTCTAATTACTTTAAGTTCCTTTTTAATAATCATCCGTTTCCGTGTGGTGACGGATTTAGAATGCAGTGTCACCACCCCATTTCATACTGAGGTAGAGTCGTAAGACGTATGAAAAACAAAACTTAAAACGAAACCCGCCTGGCCAGCGTGGTACAGTAGGGTAATTACCCTCCATGTAACTGGAGGAGGCCCAACTCAGCAGTGGGTCATGTATGGAGTGGATAGTACTAGTATTTTTTTAAGTATTTTACAATAAGGTATTTTTAGTACCCAAACAATCTTCTGTTAAAACAAAACAAACTGGCTGTGGTTATGGTAAGTCTCCAAAACTTAGGAAACGGAATGACTGCTGTTTTTTATTTAATAAAAAAGGGTTGTTTTTTAATGTTGTTTTGTTTTATAATTTAGATCTAAGCCTTTGCTCTCCATCGCGAGCATGCCTTGCTGGGTGGTGATCACCCCCGAGCGTATGCGCCACGACACGGAACCCTTTTTGGAGCTCATTATGAAGACCGGTAGCGGTGTCGGATTCCGTATGCCTCGACCTGAATTAGGTTAGTTCTGAAATAAAGTTGCTGTAATTCTAAAAGAAACAACTGCATTTACAGCTTTAATTGCTGCTATCAGTTTCTCGCGTGTATTTATACGCTGTGGTTTTGACTCCTTGGTGATATGAAATAAAAACCTTTATGTTATTCTGGGATACAGCACCGGAAATTTTAAAGGTCTATCTTCTAAACTTTTGTTCCTATTTTCACTACTACTACTAGTCAGCCCATAAATGAATCACTGATGTGGCGTGAAGTGTTAAGAATCACTATTATACAGGTGTACATTATTGGTCAGTGGTAAATGACATACCAAATTATGTGAACACTAATAACACTGGCATTACAAGATTGTGTTTTGTTTCAGTTACTATCAGGAATGATGGACCCATGGAATATGCTAACATGTGCGAAAATGTTATCGCCAGAAGGAATCCAGCGTTGATTCTGTGTATTCTCAATAAGAATTTCGCAGATAGGTGTGTTATAATTTTGATACTGATAGTTACTATGAATTAATCCCTTTCCTAGTAACATTCTACATTTTTCTATCTATTCCGTGTATACATTATCGTGTATCATATAGTATCTCATTCTATTCTGGAGTTTTATATTCATCCTCTGTTACTAGTCATTTTAATGGTCTAAGTCATTTGTTTATGTTTAGGTACGAAGCGATAAAAAAGAAGTGTACAGTGGACCGCGCTGTTCCCACTCAGATCGTAACTCATCGTAGCTTGACCAACAAGTCTGCCATGTCAATCGCCACGAAGATCGCCATACAGATGAACTGCAAGGTAAAATAAAAATGGCGTACTGATTAGTACTAATTGCTTCATTCCTGTTATACATACGAATTTCGCATGTTTGGATTTATTCAATGGTGGACATACAGACTACCTCAGAGATCAGGAAGTGAATAAATTGCACGCTCACACACTTGTAGTTTACTCTTATTGAATTAATGTGTACTTCGTAATTGGCGTATTGTACTAAATGTAATTATTAGAATTTATAATTTGTCAGCTGTGAAGAACCAATAAATAAATAATGAAAGCAAGTGATGACTAGCAACGCCTCGCCTCACTAGCTCCTTTGATCGCCTCTTATAATGACACACGCTATATGAAATAAATAAATATAAATATATCCTTGGACATTTCACAGAACGCCATCTCGTCCCAAGCAACTTAATGCTTGTGTTATGGTAACGCGATGAATGATAAACTACTCAAATACATTTTTTTTTGTAAATACATACATATTATAGATAGAAGACACCCAGACCCGGAACAAATACTTGTAGGTCATACAAATATTTCTTCCGTGCGGGGATCGAACCCGCGACATGCGCGGCGCCAACATAAAATAAATGGGTTTTTTGTCTGAACTCCTTGTTGGTGGTCTAACGGATGTGCAGCCTTTGGGCCACGGGTCCTTAGTTCCATTCTGGAGTCCGGCAAGTGTGTTGTGTAAACCAGAGGCACTAGCTCTGAGTCTAGGCGTTACACAACAACAAGTTAAGAATTACACGTTTCTAAACTGCCTCCATGTGGTGACGGATTTAGAATACACAGTGCCGCCACCCCATTTCATCCTGAGGGTGTCGTAAGAGCCGACAAGAGGAAATGATAAGGCCGATGACCTAGCCATAAGAGAAGAAAAACTTGATACTGATAAGAAAACTTGAGGCTGAGAATTTAACTGCTTCGGCAATACGATTGAGGTTTTTACATGCGGTTTTCACTAGTGGAAACAATAATACTGCAGTTGTCTAATTTATTTAAACGCACTGTGCAGTTGGGCGGGTCCCCATGGCGTGTAGAGGTGCCTTTGAGCGGTCTCATGGTGATAGGCTATGACGTATGCCACGACACCCGCTCGAAGGAGAAGAGTTATGGCGCGTTCGTGGCCACCATGGACCGTTATCTTACTCAGTACTACTCCGTTGTCAACGCACACACCTCTGGTGAAGAGCTCAGTGCGCACATGGGATTCAATATCGCTGCGGCTATGAAGAAATATCGTGAGAAAAACGGTGAGTATAGGAAGAATGTAAGATACCCAAAGGCACAAAATTGGTCTGGTTAGGCAATCTGTAGCATTTAGGCAAATGTGTATTTTGTTTGGTGTTTCGCGCCATGCGGTAGGTGACGGATTTAACAGTGTCACTACCCCATTCCATCCTGAGGGTGTCGACAAAAGGAAATTACAAAGCCGAAAACCTAGCCGCAAGAGAAGGAACGCTTGGTAGGAAAGCCTGTGCCAACTGTCTGGCCAGTGTGGCACAGTAGGTTAATTATTAAAACACGGCATGTGATTGGAGGAAGCCCGACTCAGCAGTGGGTCGTGTATGGTCTGAGTAGTAGTATTTTGTTTGTGATTGTAATTGGGAGCTTTTTCTATTGTTATGATGTGCCAGTGAGAAAATAGAGAAAGCTGCCTAGTTCTTTAAATTGGGAAAAAAATCCCACACTCCCCGCAATGTATCTAAGAAGAAAGTATAAATCAACGGATATATTCAACAGTCTTTTGTTACTAGAAAAGTCTTTATCGTTATGAAGAATGCAATCCCCAATAACTGTTTTTTTTTTCAGGTGCCCTACCCTCTCGCGTATTCATATACCGCGATGGCGTTGGCGATGGCCAAATCCCTTACGTGCATACCCATGAGGTCAGTATTGTGTTTTTTTTCGAATATGTGGTTTTGCTAAATGTACATACCATGCTAAACATAAGTGATGTGGCTAATTAAAAAAAAATGATTTTGGTCCTGGGCAAGTGACTTGACAATATAAGCCAGAGATGCTTGCCTAGTTCTACGCGTCCTTTGTGTTCATGAATTATAATGTTTGTTTATGACCCCCTGCAATTTTAGTTTAAAACACGACTAACTATGTAATCAAACAGCACTGGCAACCCTTAAATCGAAGGAATTCAAAAAGTTATTACTTAATGATGTTTAATTACTGTTTCACAATAGGTTGCAGAAATGAAGAAAAAGCTCACAGAAATTTATGGCGGCCAGGTATACAAACTGGCATACATTATTGTGTCTAAGCGCATCAACACGCGTATATTCTTGGACCGTCGCAATGGGGAGAACCCACGTCCGGGTACTGTCATTGATGACGTGGTCACTCTGCCCGAGAGGTATGTATACTGAACACTTGTTAGAATAATAACTACTGAGCCCATAAATGACCCACTGGTGAGCCGGGCCACATAGGTTGGCACAAGGTTTCGTTTCAAGTTTTTGGTCTTGTTATTTCCATTTGTTTGCTCTTACGACACCCTCAGGTTAAAATGGGTTGGTGACACCATGTATTCTAAATCCATTACCATGCTTAGTATATTTACAACTAAACTAAAAATAATTTAGTAAGACACTTGCTCGAACCTGCCCCTAAAATACACAACATAATTTTGTTTGAACTTAAATCCAATACTGTTCTACTAGTATACTACTACCAATACCACTCCCATCAAATATGAGGCCCGTGTCAGAAGTTAGTGTTACCAACAGTTGTATCCCTTTCTTCTCTTCACAGGTACGATTTTTACTTGGTATCTCAAAACGTACGAGAGGGAACCATCGCACCTACTTCATACAATATAATTGAAGATAGCACTGGCCTACTTCCAGATCGGGTAAACAGTGTTACTATTTTAATATAATTGACTGCCTCGTTGGTCTAGTGGTCAGATGTGCCGCCTTTGGATCAATGGGTCCCGGGTTCGATTCCGGGGTCGGGCCAGTGTCTTTGTCTAAACCAGAGGCACTGGCTCGGAGTCTGGGTGTCATTTCTATCTATAATATGTACGTATTTACAAAAAAAATATGTATAGTAGTTTATCATCCATCTCGTTACCATAACACAAGCATTAAGTTGCTTAACTTGGTACGAGATGGCGTTGTGTGAAATGTCCAAGGATATATTATTATTATAATACCAGAGTTGTACTTTGGTCACATTTTTGCGTATTAGGTGGCGGGTTTCAAAAATTTTTCAATTTTAGTTACAGTAAAGTCATTTAGAAAGAATTTAAAATAAGTGTTCGGACCGGACCATTGAAAAAAAAATCGCCGAGTAGCAGTTTTTTGACAATATTTTCGGTTTACATTGTCTACAATGTATGTTGATGAAGATGATGATTTCTACATGCATTTTGACTAATATTGATTTTCAACACCCGCATAAGTTATAGAAACTTTATTTGCAACACGCTTTGGCAATGTTGAAATTCGGAAAGAGCATATCTAAGTCATCAATTTAACTCACGGAACACTTTCCAGGTAATATATCAGGCGAGGGATATGAATCTCCCTCGCCTTTTGGCTAACTACCATTATTTACACGGACCGATTTATCGTCTTAATAATTATATGGTTAGACCAACTGTGAGTGTTTTGCTGCTGACTTTGTATAATGATATGTGATGGGACTATTGTGGCTTCTTCTTCTTAGTCCATAAATGACCCACTGCGGAGTCGGGCCTCCTCCAACTACATGGAGGATATTTAGCCTACTGTGCCACGATGGCCAGACCGCATTTCCTTTCAAGTTTTCCTTCTCTTGTGCCTAGGTTTTCGACCTTGTCACTTCCTTCTGTTGGCTCTTAGGACACCCTCAGGCTGGAATGGGGTGGTGACTATGTATTCTAAACATTGATTAATGTGTAGTGTTGCTTCGCAGATCCAATGGCTGACTTACAAGCTGACGCACTTGTATTTCAACTGCTCTGCGCAAGTGCGCGTACCCGCCGTGTGCCAGTACGCTCACAAACTGGCATTCCTTGCCGCCAATTCTCTGCACAACGACCCGCATTATTCACTCGCCGAGACCCTATACTTTCTATAGATGTGAGATGTCTATACACATGATTTCCACAAGATATAAAATTGATGTTCCTTTAAAATGCTTGTGATGCGCATTTATGTTCATGCCGTTTTGATACCTCAATCAGTAAAATACGGGTTTCTTTCAGTAGCTTATGTTTGTTTTTTTGATATATTTGTCGTAGCAATAGTTGTTAGATCGATGCACTTGTTGTGAATCCAGCCCCGAGTAATAACTCAAAATGATATTATTAAATGTTAAAAAAATCTCTTCATTTGTCTAGTTTATAGGAGCATTTTTTTTAATTGCACAATTTTAATATCACTTTTTTTGTGCAAAAGTTGTACTTTCCAAATTTTAGTTGTTTTGTGTTTTATTGTTAGTACATAAATGACTAAATTCTAGTCGATTTTGTGTGGCACTAATAACATGTCACAGATAATTTGTTTGTGGTAAACTCAAGTATGTGATTGGTTATTGAGAGGCCTTAGACAATAAAATTTAACAGTTACTATTCAGATTGGTCTACAAGATAAGGATCTAGAATTCTCGTTGCGTCTTCTACGCAATCGTCTTTACACTAATATTTTCTATGACAATTGGATGGTACGCCTGAATCCGTATTGATTCCATTTGACGTAATATTGTGAACAAGAACAGTGGTATGTAGGTCTAAGGCCAGTGATTAGTTATTGACGATTACCACCGATTTTTTTAGAATATGTTGGCATAAATGTCATTTATTGCTAGCGCGTTTATGAATCTGAATTTCACTACGTAAATTATCCAGTTCTAATAGCTTTCTATTAAGCTTAAAGAACCATATCAACAAAAAATCGTAAGATTCATATTTTCCGGCTCATGGTTGGTGGTGTAAAACTAAGTAAGTAGTGTTTAAAGTTAGTCACGTATGTCCGTGACACTATTTGGACTTTACCTCTCGTCGTTTAGATATTAAGCACATGTTAGTTTAAGGTAACTGTTGTTGTTGTATTTCATACGTGAATTTCGCCCGACATGAGGGTGGGTATATTAGATTGACCAAGTAGTGGTTTGTATTAAACTAAATTAGTCTTCTATCGATATTGTTTCTATAGTTTACATAACAAGACTAAAATGGCCTCACAGACCGATCTTAAAGATTCTGCAACTTTGGTTATTGTATAATAATGTGCCAAAACAAATTGTTTGAAATTACAGTCGGTTGAATTGAAAAACCTCCATCGGTTGATATGTTATATTGTTTTTGATTATAGTTATGTAAAGTGGCTATTTTAGATCTGCAGTATTCTTGTAAGATTGTTATAGTTTTATATTATTTCCTATGTTCTTACTTTTCGTAATACAGTTTCTATATTAAATTAGTAAAATGTTTTTATTTCTACCTCTTCTAAACATTGCGGTTTTAGCTGATATATGAATAAATAATAGTTAAAAAACTAAAGAAAATCGCTTTTATAGAAAATCGAACTAAAAAAAAGGAAAATAAATTTGAATTAAAAATTCGATTAGTTCGATTTTCTATAAAAGCGTATTTTTTTAGTTTTTTTATATAATAATTATTTTTTTAGTTGAAATATAAAGCTATTGCTAAATAATCACTAAAAAATATAGCAATAGCTTTATATCTTTATAGCTTTGATGTTTACATCTCTATTAGCCATTGCATCGAAGAGCGGTGTTCCACCTTGATCACCGTTATTATTATTATTCTATTAATGATAACGGGTCGAAATGTTTAAAATATTGTCATCGGTCCTTAATAAGTAGCCAAATTTCGTGTTAATCCGACGTTTTTAACTGGGTCAAAATCATGTTCAAAGATCCCGTTACATACGTAGTCAAGTTCAGTGCTCAACAAAATCTAATTTTCCGAAAGTCTAGATTCTTAAAGTATCCTCTACTCGAGTTGGGTACAAAATAGTTGTGCAATTGCAGTATACCCACGCCGTCGTCATTTTGCTGCCACATTGCTGTGATGATGCTTGTGTGCCTTTAGGATCCGGTTGGGATATGCCGGGTGTGCCCACTGGGAGAAGTACGACATAACAGTGACAGTGTCGTTTTTAATTGGTGGAGTGGTAATGCCGATGGTTCCGATCCCCCGCCAACAGCGAGTGGCATCACAATATCCAGGGCACCCCCGATGAAGCATTTATACTGGCCGATTATCCGTAAAAAGTGTTTTCCCTGGAGGAAAACATATTTCATGTACTGACCGTGACACGATATAGCATAAAGGTATTTAATATTTCCTGTGGCTATTTGCAGTTGCATTGTATGAGGTGGGGTCGTAACTTGAAATCCTGTCACCACGCACTGTACTGTTGATTACTATTATTCTCCATTCGGTAAAAAGGGAAAATACTTGTATCATTTATCATGTCTATTAACTATGTAGCAATATCGGAATATAATATGTTCTAATGTGGCCTATTTCTATTTTCCCACTAACGCGGAAGTAAATCACGAACAAAGCGCACATCCTCCTCTTAATCGATTTTCATGTTTACGTTTACAGCTCCTAGCAACTTCATTCGAACGCGAAAAGTACAAAGTGTATGCTTGCAAGCATGTAATGCGCAGTGTGATATTGACATTCGATTCTAATAAATAAATCGTGATGGAAGACGACAAGGCAAACGAAGAAGCTGAAAACTGGAAAATCTACGAGGCGCTGTGCAGTAAAAGCCCGTCCGAGGTACGATTAGATCACACAGCAGCAGAAAATAATTAAAAAGTTGTCATGTTTTTACAATTAAACGCTTCTTAGGCTGATCGTAAGATAAAATAACAAAAATTTTTGGACGAAGTAACTGCAACTCGAAGTAGATACCAACATATTTTCGAAAGCCTTTTATCCACTGTTTTCATTGTAATTAGATGCACAATATTTATGCAAAAACTCAAATTATACTATATTTGAGTTTGATGTATGTAGTACCTACATGTCATGCTACATGTATGTATGTCATATTCTTTCAACGCCAATTGTTCGTTTACCTACGAGTATGTCTGTGGTATCGTACTTAGAACCTAAATATATTTAGACTAGTGGCCCGCCCCGGCTTCGCCCGTGCAAAGCGGGGGTGGGTTATACATATAAACCTTCCCCTTGAATCACTCTATCTATTAAAAAAACCGCTTCAAAATCCGTTGCGTAGTTTTAAATATTTATGCATACATAGGGACGGACAGAAGAATGCGACTTTGTTTTATACTATGTAGTGATACGTTTTACTGATTTTGTAGTACGGCAAACTCTTTTTAAAGAAAGAATTTGCTAGATGTATGGGGTACTAATCCGGCCGGATTCTCAACGATTTGCCTGGATTCCCAGCGATCTATTCGGATCCGGAATCAGGCGGATTGATCGAATTTTGCACTTTTCGGCTGATAATAAACTATTGTACTAATATATTACATATTATGTAGTTACTGAAAAGAAAAACTTAAATACAATCAACTTAATTTCCAAAACTAGACAACGAACAATCAACTAAAATCTAGTGATATAAAGTACCTAAGTAATTAAAAAACGTAACGTGGCTCAATCTTCCAATTTCAAAAATACCAGGTTACAAATTTGTAAAAATGTTCATCCTAATTTCGTAATCTATATACTAATATATAAAGCTGCAGAGTTTGTTTGTTTGTGTGTTTGTTTGTTTGTTTGTTTGTTTGAACGCGCTAATCTCAGGAACTACTGGTCCGATTTCAAAAAATCTTTCAATGTTACATAGTCAATTTATCGAGGAAGGTTATGGGCTATATTTTATTTTCAAAAGAATTGGGGATCCGTATGAAAATTGCGATTTTGTAAACCAAGGTGTAAAATCGAAAACCTATTTATGCAATAACCGCTTTTATGTTCATAATAAATATGCACAGAGATAAGCACGGGTTCGAAGCCCACGCGGGCGAAGCCGCGCACAAAAGCTAGTATTTTATATAAGGTAGGTCTGGGAATTGGATTTTCATCCCCCTAAATGTTGAGGGTGGTTTAACCCCTAATTTATTCAAGACAACTATTAATTCATATCCAATTAATTACATAAATAGTTATATATACCTACACTAATTTCGGAGTTATCATGTAATATAAAATAATATTTTTTCAAAGATCCCGTAGCCTATTTCTTACAATCAATACTTTCTTCGAAATTACCTTGATACTCCAATCTAACGGAGGGGAAGTAGCGTGCACTGTCTCGTACCTCGCACGGATTTCTCGTGCTACATAAATGCGTATAAGTAGTTATAAAAAGTACCTTCTTAGGTACTTTCAAAATATCAACTTACGATCAAGTGTTTTAAATATAACCAAGTATGTAAATACAGTGATGTTGAGGTGAGGTGATGTAGATAATAAATCTCCTCGACATACCTACATAATGCAGTGTCTGTGTGTAGCTAAGTAGCTTACGCACTACTACTACTTCCTTCTCTTGCGGCTAGGGTTAGTGTGGAATTGAGTGGTGACACTATGTATTCTAAATCCGTCACCAGACGGACCCATCTAGTGGGACAACCGGTAATAATTTGGTCAGGCCTGATCAATTATCTTGCTTGGTGGTAGGATCAAACGGTCCGCCCGGCTGGCTACCACCTTCACATTTAAGTCCGACGCCAAGCAGTTTTACTGTGTTCCGTCGTGTGTATGTGAGAGCCGGCGCCCGACAGGGCAATTCCTCGAATTGCCTGCTCCATCTTAGACCCTGGCGTAGTTTTCCATCACGCAAGCCTAGGGCCAAAGGCATTCAAGTCACTGATAAAAAAAAGAAGGCCATAAATGACCCACTACTGAGTCGGGCCTCCTCCAAATCCATAGAGGGAAATTAGCCTACTGTGCCACGCTGGCAAGACGGGTTGTCACAGGGTTTATATCAAGTTTTCCTTCCTAAACAGCTAGGTGATCTGCCTCTTACGATCTTTTAGTCGCCTCTCACGAAACCCTCATTTACTATGTAGGAAGATCAAATTCATGTAGGTACTATTCTCCAACCGGGGCCATTTTAAATCAACGGGATTGATTTATAATTGAACGAGGAAGGTACGGTAGGTACTAAAATATCGTAAAGCAAACACAGCCCATCCTACCATTATGATAATATCATAGCGGCTGATATATATGGGTCGGGTTAGAATATCGTGACTCGGGCGGTAAGACTGAAATCACGAGCCGTATCACGCTACATTTCAAACGAAGGTACTTAGTTGCACTAGTCCGCTTCGGTTCGTCACGAAAAACTGTCTTCTTTCTCCCAAACACACGTAACAAACAACATGCATTATGGAGTTTTGTAAGTTATAGTAATTACCGGAAAGCAAATAAACCTAGGAATTTAAATTGTTATCCAGAGTGCATTTGGCCTACATTTTACGTAATTTCTCTTCGGCAGATGGAGGTAGACAATGATGTAATCACGAGCCTTAGAAGTGATCTAGCTGCTCTACAATACAAGAGGGACAAGCTAATTTCTGAAGTGAGTACCAGTTTTGCATTTCATAAAAAAAGCTTTTTCACTATAAGAATCGGCTTCAAAATCTTATAGTAAGCGTAAAATAATAAATACAAAAATAGTAACAACAGTAGGTGCCGTAAGCATTCTAATTAACGTTAGTGTACTTTTTTTCTTCGGTTTGTATTTGTTTTAATTTTTGTACATAAAACTCGGAACCAACAACTAGTAAGTCATCCAAGAATACCCAAATAGTCTTCCGACAAACGGTTTTGTTCACTTATTTAATTTGCAATTAGTTCATTTTAATTGCAAAATACACAATTGAAATGGAAGCACCAGCTTTAAAATAAAAAAACAATCATCAAAATCCGTTCACCCAGTCGAAAGTTGTGAGGTATCAAAAAATACAGTCGAGTTAAGAACCTCCTCATTTTGAAGACGGGTAATATACATCCGATATTGAAATGTATAAATATTTACTTGTAGAACGGCGACTTAAAAAATCAAATGCTGTCGCGAGATCAGAGGATACTAGAACAGCAAGTTGAAATCGACCACCTTCGCGAGCAAAATGCTCGACAAAACGCTATCATTTCGTCACTCAAAAAGAAAATACAAGACCTTGAAGAAACACAGAGGAATCTTCAAACCTCACAAGGAAGAAGTGAGATAACAGTACAAACTTTGCAAAGGGATAATCGGTACTGTGAAGAAAAAGTCAAAGATTTGGAAAAGAAGTTGCGTTCTCTAGAATTAGAATGTCATAATGAAGAGCAACAGAAAGAAAATGCGCGGTGTCAGTTCCACGATCTGATTCGGAGACTGTCTGTAGCTCTTGAATCAGATTTCTGTGACACGGCCCACACTCATTCTCCAGAAAGCCTAATTATAAAAGCGGCAGAACTTGTTCAAGAAATAACCAGACTCAAGAACAAATGCTCTAATACGACAGAAAATCTTTCTACAGTAGAACAAGAATTAAGAAGCTGTAGAGATGCATTGGAAAGATCGAATGCTGATAAAGATATGTTGCAACGTCAAATCTCATCTCAGATTCTGGACATAGAGAGGTTAAAGCAAGAAAAAGAATCGCTTACAGTACAAAATAGAGTAATAGAACGAGAGTTACATGAAGCTAGAGAAAAATTGTGCCATTGCACAAAAAATTTGAACGTTGTAACAGATAATGTTAATCAAAACGAGTCCATAATCATACAGTTAAAAGGTAACCTAGGTATCTTTAATATTTTTCATTATGAAATGTTATACTATAGGTAGTTTATGCGTATTATTGTTATAGAGGATTTAAGGCATCGAGATGAAAAGTACCAGCGACTCCAAACGGAATTCCGGAACACATTAGAGTCCATAGCAATACTCCTCAGCCTACCAACGCGTTTTGTGGAAGCTCACGAAAGTACCATCAAAGATAGAATTCGTGAGATATTGGGGGATAATAAAGACAAATCGGTGGTAAGTACATACACATATTAAAAACAACATATGTAACAAATATATTATGAAAAATAAATTGGGGAAATTTGAATAGATTAATATCGATAGAATTATATCAAGAACCCTTGGATCTTAGTCATACTTTGTTGGTGTCGTCTAAATCTATAAACCAATTACTTACTTTAATCTATATAGCAAATTGAAGCGTTGCGAGACAAATTGGCAATGGAGTCCCAACAACTAGGTAGGACAGCGCATCTACACGATCAAGCGACAACGCGTGTACGCATTTTGGAAGATGAACGAAATATGCTGGAAGCTAAAGTGCACAAGCTGGAATCGGAGCTCAATACCACAGAGCTATCGCGGGATAATTTGCGGAAAGACAAAGCTAACGTGAGTCCTACATTAAAAATTGCCAGAATCATACTAGATTAGATATTCTAAAAAAGCTCCATTTATGAATAAATAAATAAATATCCTTGGACATTTCACACAACGCCATCTCGTCCCAAGCTAAGCAACTTAATGCTTGTGTTATGGTAACGAGATGGATGATAAACTACTTATATACATTTTTTTTTGTAAATACATACATATTATAGCTAGAAATGACACCAAGACTCCGAGCCAGTGCCTCTGGTTTAGACAAAGACACTTGACCGACCCCGGAATCGAACCCGGGACCCGTTGATCCAAAGGCGGCACATCTAACCACTAGACCAACGAGGCAGTCAATGGAGTAGTTACCATGATTTAGCATACAATATACATACATACATATACAATATACATACATATAATATACACTACCCTGAAAATGACATAAAAGGCGACAAAGGTGCGCAAAACGCAGACAAACTACCCGCAAGAGATCCTTCTCTTGACCACAAGATAACAAATCTTGTCATCATCATCATTTCAGCAAAAAGACGTCCACTGCTGGACATAGGCCTCCTCCAAAGATCTCCACAAAGAGCGGTCCTGGGCCGCCCGCATCCATTGCTTTCCGGCGACCATTCAGGTCGTCGGTTCACCACGTAGGAGGCCTACCAGGACTGCGCTTTCCGGAACGCGGTCGCCACTCGAGGACTTTTCTGCCCCATCGGGCGTCGATCCTGCGAGCTATGTGCCAAATCCTGTGTCGGGCACCAAATCTGCTATTTTCCTTTGAAGTGCCAACTCGACACGATGGAATTTTGAACCTTAATCTGACAAATCCATATGTCCTTGCCAAGTTCTTGTGTCTAAAGGGTATGCCATAAGTCCCAAACAAACACTATAGTGTTAGTAGGTAACCCAAGCATGAATGCTCCTTGCAGAACTTCCTGCCAGTGATTGTCGATTTTGTCCCTATCGAATTAGCAGCCATCTGGATGCCGTGGCTAATTATGCTAATTTTCTTTTATGAGATTGAAGGAGTGGCAACCAGTGGTATAACCAGGTTAAGGCAGAATTTTTGAAATAAATATCTTGTGACTTATTGACGGAGGCCGGACGGCGCTAGAATACCGAGAGGATTTTTTTCTAGGAAGTACAAATATGTCTCATAATATAATACGAGCTATATGATATAGTATAAACTGATATAATCTATATCAGTAAATATAGTGATGAATTATTTATCTATAATATAGATATTATGTTACTTTCTTTCCTGGATCAAATAGTCGGTTGAAGGTAATGTAATTTTATAGCCCGCAGATAATCCACGTTATTTTAATCGCCAGTAATAAACTTGAGTCATGAATGCAAGTTTATAGTTTGACTACCTCGTAGAAATGTCTCTCTGTGGAATAACAACGACGGCTCAGTTTATTATTGCAGTTTGTTGCATTCCTTGAGCGACTAAGTCGCACGCTCAATATGGACGAGCTTACTCAGGACGTGGGGATAGAACTTCACACGGAGTCTATCATCCATCGCGCTGAGCAGTTGGCGAGGCTCGAGAGTGACAAGATTGTTGACAAGGTCAGTACCAACTTTAAATAACTAGTCGTTACACTACAAGAAGGAAATGATCAGCTTGCCCATTTTAGTGATTTCTTTATTTGTGATACTTGATTGAAGTCGTGATAGGAAACATATTTTTGCGGCTGGAGCGCAAGTTATTGCCACGCTGGCCCTCATTCCGGTAACGCCGACAATAACCATCTGCAGCTATCACCATGTCTCCGAACTTGCTCCAAACAAACAATAATAAACGAAACATGCTGTGATATACCCATCGCTACTCACAATGCGCCATTTTCAATGTTTTCAAATATCGAATAGACATAAATTTAACAAATTCAAAGAAATAAATTTTTAAATAGACGATCATAAACAATGGCACTAATTTTTATGTAGTATTTTGTTTTCAATTTATTATAGAAATCTCAAATTCAAAGGAATTGGTTGAAATGAAACAGTCCATTATTGTAGAAACCTACTGGTATACACCTCGCCCGCGCTTGTGTACCTTTAAGATTCGTTGGGTACATATCGGCACAGTGCCACATATGCCACACAGGGCGCGGGGGTAGAATGGTCCAATCCAGCATTTGAGGGACATGAGGGTTTTAATGGGTTAGGGGCGCCCCTGAGTCCACGCACATAGTCAGCTATTGCGGTCGGGTAAAAAGGATTTTCCCTGGAGTAAAAAAGGTATATATACCTATAATAACATAACCTTCACGTTTAGCAATTTATTTCATAACAAGGTTTTAACTATGCGATCCTGATATAAGTATTGATAATAATCATGACCACATGTTTGAAAAACCTTCAGCCTTGATAAGACTTTCGGACATCCTTTATTCATCATGCAACATCGTTGCGCGCGCGACTGATTCGCAACCGAAAATATTCAACAAGGTCGAAGCGAGAAATGCTCTGATTACTTCATACTAACGCTATTTATATACAGGATGTGGACTAAGTATTGGTAAGGTAAATAGTTATAACCCCTATTAAAACAAAATAAACAATTGTGTTTTATCGAAAACATTGTTTGTTTTATGCTTACAATCGTTTTGAACCAAAAGGGGATAGTTTGCGGGTGTGGCCAACCAATTTCGTGGCTTTCTCATCCTTCTCCGCCAATCACCGCCAAGAACACCCTAAAATCGACAATTGCGCAGGACCAAGATATTTGTTAACTACTATATTTTATACGCACGCATCTTCCGATTATAAGTTGAGGATTTGTGACTCTGGAACGGAACACAAGATTCCAGATAATGTCGATATTCGGAATATTTAGCTGTTTGCAGTTCTGCTAATACAGAGATACTTTAAATAAAGCCTATAGGGTAGTTTACAAAGGATAATATGAAATTACATTTACATACCGAAAAAGAAACTAATTGTACGTAAGTCTGTTAAAACAATTATCCTGTTTATTATTTTTATTACGTATTATTATGACGTCACTAAAGTGATTATCATCCTGTATATAAGCGTCCCGCATAGGTAATTCGGATGTCTTTATAACAGCTGATGTAGCGGGCGCGGACCTACAATAGTGTCTTACCTTCACCTTTACCGTTTATTTCAATGAACACGACGACTGCATCTCAAATCGATAAACCTTACATGGAACAAAATAGGGTTTACTTTGGAATGATTGTTTGAGTGTTGCTCTGTAATTGTCTACCTAGAATTTGTACCTAATTAGTTTGTGTGTCTGTTGTTGGTGTGAATACGTAGTTGTAAATTATAGAAACGAGATAATGATCCGGGTATAATAAATACCTATCTACAACGTAAGAATAACACGTGGTATCCTATACGGATTCATGCTGCGTGTTAAAAAAATACCAAACTTGTCTGATAAGTGTAGTGTAAATATACCCATAGTTGCGAATAGGTATAGTACTTTTAAACTAATACTACTACACTACTGTACTTTAAATAAAAGTTTTCTAAAAAGCACTTTTCTGGCCATAATTAAATAAAAGTTTCTCTTTTTGAAATCTTGTCGGCGACCGAGACGTTGCTCTTAGTGGCACTATTTTTATGTGCCTTGTTTGGCAAATATTCATCCGCCGCGCTTCTTGTCAAATACGCATAATGAAGTCCTACAATCACAGACTGTTAAATAGGATCGCGAAAATGAAGACGAAAATACGTGTAGGTTCTTATTATTCCCGATCATTATTCAATACCAAGTGTTAATAAGTGTGTGTTTTGCATAGCTGCTATATTACGGATACTATGGCACGCTGCCGAGACTCCGCAGAGAGAGATCTTTCCATGATTTGCCTTATCTTAAAGAAGTAAGACTTAAAACCAATTGGCATGACGCACCGAAGACATTGGTAGCCCAATTATTGTAATTTAGATTGCTCTCATTGAACCGCGGCCATGCCTCCGGTTATTCTTTGATTGAATCCAATCAGCACAGTAAATAAACCTGCACGTAAAACGGTATACACGCAAGAACATATCCTATAACGAACCGTTTAGTAACTAAGTAGTAAGTAGCTATAATTTTATAATTGTTAGTAGGTATATATGATAGTTCATTAGCAATCAAAATACACATGTATTTCGCTAATACACATGTATTAGATTCCATTAGGTGTATATTAGATTGAAATTAATTCACAGCACTTACAGGTACTTCATTAAAATTTACTCATGTCATATCTTAGCAACGGGCCAGTTTTAAAAATATAAGCTTTTTCAGTTCAAAATTACGAACGTAGGTACTGTATGTAATTTTGGGCCGTTCTTATTCCGTCTCTTAATGCATGTCTTTTATCTTCTAATATTTTACATTATAGTCCACTCACTTCAGTTCAGTTTATCACTCTTATTTTAAATATAAGTGGTTCGCTGGTTGGTTGGTAAACTACATTTTAGTTTGCCAACCCTAAGTAGACGTTAACGTTTCCTAACTAACGTAACTAACGTTAATCCACACGCTAGGATTGTTCCATACAAATGCAACCCTGTCACACATATCGAAATATTTAGGTTTTTAAAAAAAAAACTCTAACGTACCTTGTCATTTTGTTTAGTTACCAATACCATGTCTTTAGAAGTGGGTTTCCGAATACCGTCGTAACTCTAATGTTATGGTACTGAAATGTTCTAGACCCGTTTAGCACTTGGAAAACGGACCGAATTAAAAGCTTAATTACAATTGTGGTCTTATTTCAGTTAACGTCGACAAATCATAGCCATTCCCTCCAATCACAGACTAGATGTCCCTAATTGTGTGTATGTGTGCAGCCGTGGCCACTTTTGCGACGTATTTAAATCTGATATTTTCGTGATCATGTATCTAGTAAATTCTCTATCTAAGAATGTCCTACATAACTGTGCTATTTAAAACTAAGACTGATCTAGAAAGCTGTTTTATTTATAAATGCATGAAAAAAAGCTTTATGTTGTCAGCATTTACGGTTTATGTGTTAATCTGTACGAAGAGTTTTGGTAAGGTTCAGCTCTGTTTCAGACCGCTGTAGTCTATCAGTTGCAACGGCGAATTAGAATATTGAGAGAACAACTTCAACGAAAAGATTTGCATCTTGATCTACTTCGTCGTAAACTAAGTGTGCAGGTTAGTAAGTATTTTCTGCATTGCATATGAATTTGAATATCGGAATTTGTCCGATTCCATTTTTTGTAGACATCATGACCTAACAAGATTTAAGTAGGTTATTGTACACATTATTACTTAGTTTGAATTCAATTCTTTAGAAAGGTTTTACCTAAAGCTAACTAAAAACGACATTTATGGTTTCATCCACAATCATCATCATTATTTCAGCCAAAAGAAGTTCACTGCCGGATATAGGCTTCCGCCAAGGATTTCCACAAAGACCAGTCCTGTGCCGTACACATGCGTCGTATGCCGGCGACCTTCGAGGTCATCGGTCCACCGTGTTTGAGGTCTACGCTTTCCGATACTGGACGGCCCTGCCAGGGCCTATCTGTCCCATCGGCGCTGCAGCAGTCAGTCTTGCGAGCTATGTACCCTGCAATGAAAACCTTCTTAAGAACCGAGAAAATAAATGTAGAAAGACCTAAAGAAATATAATACTTACCAATAACATATTTTTTCGTACATTGTTTAGGACGAGAGTTGTCGCGTCCGTGCCGTACTTCAGGCGGAGCGTGACGAAGCGGTAGCACGATGCAAGAAACTCGCGCGACAATGCGACAAATTGCAAGTGCAACTGAGCGACGCGCGAGCACAGGTGCGCGATCTCAACGCGCAACTTGCTGACGCTGCAGAATATAAGGTTTGACTTACACAGTACTCAGTGACAATACACAGTGTCACCAACCAATATTCATTATTCGTCAAATGTTCAATTTCACCTGACCATATTTGTGTTGACTTCGTCGTTTCTGTACATCGTTTTTTTTTGTATGCACTAGAGCGTTTGGTTCATTTTGTATTATAGAGAAAATGCCATGACACTATCCATTTATGATTCATTATTTTAATGCATACAAACCGCTTTACTAGGTACAGGAACGGCTTTTGCTTACAAGGTTAAGTTGGTTTGTTCAATAGACCTGTGATCTCATTTATCGACTTTGTTGGTACATACATCAATTAATTTAGATTTGTTAGAAACTTAAATGAAATATGACTCCATTTAACACCAGTACTTACGCTTACGATAATAATCTATAAAAAAACCCTTATTTTTGTCTGGTGACTGATAAAATACCTGGTATTACCACCTCATCCCATCCTGAGGGTATCGTAAGATGCGATGTAAAAAGTAGGTACGCCAGAATAGCCATAAGAGAAGGAAAACAAACCCTGTGCCAACCCGTCTTGCAAGCGTGACACAGTAAGCTAATATCCCTCCATGAATTTGGAGGAGGCCCACCTCAATGATAGAACATTAAAAGGCTTAGATAATTATGTTGCTACTAGATCACAGCACTGGAACGCGCTAGAAAAGTGGAAGAACTGCAGAAGAGATTGGATGAAGCAGAACTTCTGAGAGCCAGATACAACCGCAAAGTCAACGTACTGAAAGACCAAGTTCGAGCCACTGGGGAAACCTTCGAACAGGAGAGAACTTCGACTGAACATCAGCTCACGATAATTAAAGATGACTTGGCTAGAACAAAGGAAGCTTTGGCGGAATGCCAGAGGAGAGAGGCGCAGTTACAGAGCTTCAGGTCCGAATTAAGTTATTGCTATTTCAATTTTTTATTACATCTCGCGTTGGTTAAATGCGTGGTGTTTTTTATTTTTATCTAGCTGACCCAGCAGTCTTCGTACTGCCTCAATCGATAAATAAAAGACCTAAACTGCTGTATAAAATAGACATAAAACAAACAAAAGGAATCGTCAAGCTTCACGTCAAAGGAAAAGCATTTTTTTGTTTTTAATTAATTCAAGACTAGAATATTTCAAGACTAAAATTAGCCGAATCGGTCCAACCGTTCTCGAGTTTCAGCGAGACTAACGAACAGCAATTCATTTATATATATACATATATATATATATATAGATAGATTTTCTAATGCATGCTAATCGTAAGTGTTCTTAGCGTACAATTCTGTCAGATAACCGATTAGAAAATTACAGAAATTCAATAGCGAAACTGCTCGGCATTCTTGTGCCCGCGTTGGTGTCAGATTTCGAGATGGTTTCTCGACTGCAGAAGCTCATTGATGCACACCACGACTTCACCATCGTGTCGAGAAGATACGATGACCCCACACTACTGCGGGCATCGTCTAGATCCCCACCACCGTCCCGCTGCAGGACTAGAACTCCGGACAGGTATTGTCATGACAAATTTCATTTCCATAATGAAATCCTACTAATATTAATTGGGAAGAATGTCTTGTTACTCTTTCACCCAAAAACTACTGAATGGATTTTGACGATCCTTTACAATAATATAGCTTATACATCACAATAACACTTAGGCTATAATTTACAAGGATAAATAATATGTCTAAGTATAACCGTTTTTTTTTATTTTTTCTTTATTATCTGTGCGAAGCACAGCGAAGGGTGGCAAGATTGTAATGATTTGTAGTTACCACAATTTATGTGCAGATTAAGAAATGACCGGCGCAACCTGATGTTAATGATCGCTCTTAAATTATAACAACTTCTGTGCTTCGAATGGCACATATAGCCGTCCATTCCGGAGCTATTTTAAAATGTATGCAATGCTAGATATATATATATATCCCATAAAGCACTTAGACACGTGTAATCATTACGAATTATGAACCTAATCTGAAATGCAATATAAGTGATATTGGAACCAACATTTTACCGGTATTCCCACTGAATGGGTATCCGAGCAAACGCTCAATCAGATTCTGTATTATTACATTACAAAATGAATGTTTGGAAATGGAAATGGACTTTTGGAATGGAGTATCTTCTGAAAACAACTTTGGTCAACCTTGATACGATGTTATTTATACAGGGTGGTCAAAAAGTCGTGGATCAAACGCAACCAGCGGTTAGATGGGGCCATCAGCAGCAAAAAATTGTTCTACGGGAGGTCCCTAAGGTCAACCCCTGCAGAGTTATAATTGATTTTGTGTTTTTATGAGAAATTGTCCTTTTTTTACTAAAACTTGATAAAATTCCACAAAATCTACACCCTGTATCGTTTCAAAAAATTTCAATAGATTGGTACTGATGAGCCCTTTCGTTAGACATGCTATTTATGGTAGTTTATTGGGTGTGTTGAAGATAATATTAAGTTTTACGAAAGCAATAATTCTTAAATCAAAACTTGTTACTTACTTCGGACCCCACTGTGAAAAAAAAATACTCTACAGAAAAGTGCCACTGTATCACAATTTTTGGCGCATTTAATAGGGATTCTAAAAAGGTATTACACATGGCTATGCGTGGCTTCGATATCTTTCAAGGACGATCTTTCGTAGCAAGGCCAGAGTTAATTCATACATAAAACTCGGTTAGGCCTACTAACCTAACCTTACCTAAGCGTGATCGTTTTCCGGACTACAGGGTCTTTATCGTCGTTTCAGCCCATAAATGACCCACTACTGAGTCGGGCCTCCTCTAAGTTCATGTTGGGAGATTAGCCTACTGTACCACGCAGCCAAGACGGGTTGACACAGGGTTTGCTTCAAGTTTTCCTTCTGTTGCGGCTAGGTGATCTGCCTAATGCGTTCTTTTAGTCGCCTCTTACGACACCCTCAATATGGTATGGGTTGGTGACATTGTTTATTCTTTATCGTCTTCGTTTCCGCCCATAAATGACCCACTACTGTGTCGGGCCTACTCACAATTCCTGGAAGGACATCAGCCTACTGTGCCACGCTGGCAAAACGGGTTGGCACAGGGTTTGCTGACCGGGTAAGACTCCCTCCATGTACGAATTATGTACGCACATAAAGAATACAATTCTAAAAATTGTCCGTGTGGTGTCACCAACCCATACCATATTGAAGGTGTCGTAAGAGGCGACTAAAAGAACGCATTAGGCAGATCACCTAGCCGCAACAGAAGGAAAACTTGAAGCAAACCCTGTGTCAACCCGTCTTGGCTGCGTGGCACAGTAGGCTAATCTCCCAACATGAACTTAGAGGAGGCCCGACTCAGTAGTGGGTCATTTATGGGCTGAAACGACGATAAAGACCCTGTAGTCCGGAAAACGATCACGCTTAGGTAAGGTTAGGTTAGTAGGCCTAACCGAGTTTTATGTATGAATTAACTCTGGCCTTGCTACGAAAGATCGTCCTTGAAAGATATCGAAGCCACGCATAGCCATGTGTAATACCTTTTTAGAATCCCTATTAAATGCGCCAAAAATTGTGATACAGTGGCACTTTTCTGTAGAGTATTTTTTTTTCACAGTGGGGTCCGAAGTAAGTAACAAGTTTTGATTTAAGAATTATTGCTTTCGTAAAACTTAATATTATCTTCAACACACCCAATAAACTACCATAAATAGCATGTCTAACGAAAGGGCTCATCAGTACCAATCTATTGAAATTTTTTGAAACGATACAGGGTGTAGATTTTGTGGAATTTTATCAAGTTTTAGTAAAAAAAGGACAATTTCTCATAAAAACACAAAATCAATTATAACTCTGCAGGGGTTGACCTTAGGGACCTCCCGTAGAACAATTTTTTGCTGCTGATGGCCCCATCTAACCGCTGGTTGCGTTTGATCCACGACTTTTTGACCACCCTGTATAGACAAAGAGTAACTAATTTATCGCAAGAATCACGAAGAGCAATCGATAACTGTTACGCTATCTACCGACCGTTTAAATTTCATGTTTTCAATAGCTAACCTGTTGACCTGTTTACGCTTACCGGTAAACAGGGTTCTTGACCTAGTTTTGTGCAGGTCACGAGTAGGTAGGTAATATCTATAACAGTGTTAAAATCGATTGTTGCAAATGGATTTACACTCGAATCGATCGAATAAAATGATTTGGGTGCTTGACTAACTGTCTATCCAATACTTTTAACTAGTTTAAATAAGATAGGTTAAAAATAAATCCAAGTGGTGATGGATTTAGAATACATAGTTTCACCACACCATTCAATGACAAGGCCAGAATACCTAGCCGCAAGAGAAGGATAACTTGGTACGAAACCCTGGTCCCAACTAGTCTGGTCTACTTGGCGCAGTAGGCTAATTACACTTCATGTAATGGGAGGAGGCCTGACTCAGCAGTGGGTCATTTATGGGCTGAGTCAGTAGTAGTTCGTCAAAATATTCAATTTGTCAGTACCGAAACACGACACAGTAAACCTTCCTCTTTAAATTAATGGCTTCTATGCATTAATTGGTCTGTGTGGTAGCGGAGTAAGAATACTACCACCCCATATCTTCCCGTGGGTGTCGTAGAAGGCGACTAAGGGACAACAGACGTTGGGCAGCAGCGACGCTCTGTTCAAAACACACCATCCATCACTGCGATCGCCAACCCGCCTGCCAAGCGTGGCGATTATGGCAAACCCCCCCCATAAATGAATGGATACAAACAGGAAAACGGCCCCCAGTCCCCGGCAGCCCCACTATTCCTTCGGCCACGGTAGCAGCCAAGGTAACGGTGGGGCAGGGGGTGCGAACAATCTCCGGCAGAGATCCGGCTACCACAAAAAACGACGGCTGCACCTGGCAACATATAACACACGGACACTGCGGACTGACGAGAAGATCGTAGAACTCGAGGAAGAGTTGAGCAAGTTGCGATGGGATATAGTGGGGTTGTCTGAAGTCCGAAGAGAGGGAGAGGACACGATAACCCTCAAATCCGGCAACTTGCTCTACTTCCGGGAGGGCGACCAACAGTCCCAAGGTGGTGTTGGGTTTATCGTCCACAAGTCCCTTGTGAACAACGTTGTTAAAATCGAGAGTGTGTCGACCAGGGTGGCGTACCTTATACTCAGAATAACCAAGCGTTATTCGCTGAAGGTCATACAGGTATACGCACCGACCTCGGCACACCCCGACGAAGCGGTGGAGACAATGTATGAGGACATTTCCTCGGCCATACATGGCTCTAGAACGCACTACACCGTTGTCATGGGGGATTTTAACGCGAAACTGGGCAAGCGGAGCGGAGATGAGCTGCAAGTGGGGCAATTTGGGTTTGGACACCGGAACCAACGGGGCCAGACTTTGGCTGGTTTTCTGGAGAAGGAGGGACTCTATATGATGAATTCCTTTTACAAAAAACCAGAACAGAGGAAATGGACCTGGTTGAGTCCGGATGGCACCACAAAAAACGAGATAGACTTCATCATGTCGACGGAAAAGCACATATTCAATGATGTCTCCGTGATCAATATGGTCAAAACCGGAAGCGATCACCGCTTAGTACGAGGCACATTGAATATCGACGTTAAGCTTGAAAGGTCGCGCCTGGTGAGGTCTACGCTGCGTCCCGTGCCAGTTCAAATTCAAAACCCGGAGAGCTTTCAGCTCGAACTGCAAAACCGCTTTATAAGCCTAGGCGTTGACGTGGACGATTATAATGACGGGTTCGTGGAGACTGTCCGCAAAGTTGGGTCGAAGTTCTGTGAGACCCAACGCCTGAAAACGGCCAAAAAGCTCTCGGACCTCACCCTAAATCTCATGGACGAGCGACGGAAAATGGTTCTGCAGTCTACAGATGATGCGACGCAGCTTCGGATGCTCAATAGACAGATATCAAAGTCCCTGAATCGTGTTGAAGAGGCTATTGAACGTAACAGGGGCTCCAAGGTTTTTGCCAGGGATCTGTCTATTGGGCAAAGCCAGCTCGTCAGGCTGAAGACTGATGACGGCAGGATCGTCACGTCGAAGTCCGAGATTTTGGGTGAGGTCGAGAGTTTCTATGGACAACTGTACAAGTCTACACAGGAACCCGTCATAAATCTAGCAGACGACCCACGAGCTAGATTAACCCGGCACTACACAGAAGACCTCCCGGACGTCAGCCTGTGTGAGATCGGGATGGCTCTCGAGCAACTTAAAAACAACAAGGCGGCGGGTGATGACGGAATTACCGCAGAACTTCTGAAGGCGGGTGGAGAACCGATCCTTAGGGCCCTTCAGAAGTTATTCAATTCCGTCATACTCGAAGGACGAACGCCAAAGGCATGGAACAGAAGTGTGGTGGTGCTGTTCTTCAAGAAGGGAGATAACACCTTATTGAAGAACTACAGACCCATCTCACTTCTGAGCCATGTCTACAAGTTGTTCTCGAGGGTCATCACGAATCGACTCGCGTGCAGGCTTGACGATTCCCAGCCTCCTGAACAAGCCGGTTTCCGAAAAGGCTTCAGCACCGTAGACCATATTTTAACGCTACGGCAGGTTATACAGAAGACCGAGGAGTATAACCTGCCCCTTTGTCTGGCGTTCGTGGACTACGAGAAAGCCTTCGATTCGATCGAGACGTGGGCAGTATTGCAGGCTCTCCAGAGGTGCCAAGTCGACTATCGGTACATCGAAGTGTTGAAGTGCTTGTATGAAAACGCCACCATGTCAGTCCGACTCCAGGACCAGACCTCGAAACCGATCCAGTTGCAGCGAGGTGTTAGACAGGGAGACGTTATCTCTCCGAAACTGTTCTCCGCTGCACTGGAAGATGTTTTCAAGGTTCTGGACTGGAAAGGGCTGGGCATTAACGTGAACGGCGAGTACATCACTCACCTTCGATTCGCTGACGACATAGTCGTAATGACTGAGACCATGGAGGGCCTCACTACGATGCTCGATGGCCTCTGTGGAGCCTCCGAACGAGTCGGCCTTAAGATGAACATGGAGAAGACGAAGATCATGTCTAATATCCATGTTCAAGCCACTCCTGTTAACATCGGAGGTTCTACCCTCGAAGTTGTTGACCATTACATTTACCTGGGACACACTGTCCAGTTAGGTAAGTCCAACTTCGAGAAAGAGGTCAATCGTCGGATCCAACTCGGCTGGGCAGCGTTCGGGAAGCTGCGAAAGATCTTCTCGTCCACAATACCGCAGTGTCTGAAGACAAAAGTCTTCAACCAATGTGTGTTGCCAGTGATGACATATGGAACAGAGACGTGGTCGCTCACTATGGGCTCCATCAGAAGGCTCAAAGTACCCAAAGGGCAATGGAGAGGGCTATGCTCGGAGTTTCCCTGCGAGATCGAATCAGAAATGAGGAGATACGCAGGAAAACCAGGGTCACCGACATAGCCCACCGGATTGCCAAACTTAAGTGGCAGTGGGCAGGGCACATAGCTCGCAGGACCGACGCCCGATGGGGCAGAAAAGTCCTCGAGTGGCGACCGCGTTCCGGAAGGCGCAGTGCTGGTAGGCCTCCCACACGGTGGACCGACGACCTGGTTAAGATCGCCGGAAAGCAGTGGATGCGGGCGGCCCAGGACCGGCCTTTGTGGACTCTCCTTGGGGGAGGCCTATGTCCAGCAGTGGACGTCCTTTGGCTGAAATGATGATGATGATGCATTAATTGATAGTCTCGTGAATACTCAAAATCGACGTTATTAGATAGTAGATTTTATGTTTTTTGTCAAATATGAGCGACGATAGATCTCTTGTTGCAGGTCGTTGCGGTACGATGACTCCGGCTACGCTGACCCAGCATTCGACCTCGACGATGAGCTGTACAAGGCGCGAGCTGGCTTGTGACAGTCTCGACGCCGCGCTCGCTTCTAGACGGCCGGCAACCCATGACATAGTATTAACATAGTATTGCTGACAACCAAAGCTGGGTTGCAGCAGGAACAAGCCACCGTTTCACATCTGTTCTGGGATTATACAAGTGTAACAAAAAAAAAACCGAAAGGATTGATTTGAATGTGCTGGTATGCTTTGCAGGACTACCTGAAAACTTTAATGCGGGGAAAACAAAAACAAATCTTTTGAAATTACGGATTTCATTGAATAAATTTAATTATGAATTTATAAATATTGTGACTATAGAAAATAGAACGGAAATCTCTAATCAACGTGGAACTTAAATTATTAAGCTCGCAGATAACAATTAGTAGGTATATTTTTGCGATAGGACACACGTTGGCTAATTTTCGTTTGGTTTAGACCCACATCGATTTCTCCCATAAATTTGAGTTTTAAATAATAATTATAGACCTGTTAATTATGTTTAGCTCTGTGTACTCACATCGGATGGCTATAGAGTTTCTGTTAAACCGTGTATAACTTTTCTTTTATTCGTGTCGGAATAAAAGCAGATCTCAAACGTGTAGTCCTCATTATTATACTCTCATTACCATTATAAGACCGTATTTCTTATTTATTCTTTATTACTTAAAGTTTATTTGAACGTTTAGATCTAAGTACATACACCCTAATCTGTTAGACTATTTATTAGAATGTCTCAGGAAATTTTAAATCAGGTTTGCTTTTCATGTATAGATATTATTACATAAAACCTTATTTATTTTTGATTGACTGTACTGCAAAGGTATTTCTTAGGTACTTACCTCGGTATTACAACAAATCCTATGTTAACCCACCGTCACCACCAGCGTGGCAGAGTAGGGTATTACCCTCCATGTAATGGAGGAGGCCCAAGTCAGCAGTGGGTCATTTATGGGCTGAATAGGCATAAATATAACCATAAACCGTATATGATGGAGCAGCCAATTCAAGGAAATGCCCTGTCGGGCTCCGACTCTCACATACCTACACACGACCGCCAGCATAAAGCCAGCAATATACGTTGGCCTAGCATTGCCGAGTGAACGCCAATACCAACGTATAGACGGTATATTTGCATTGCCTGGCCATCGCTCGGTGTCGCTCGCCTAGTTGGTTTCGATACACTTGCCCAACGTGTAGGCAGTAGCACTTGCCTTGTATTAAATTGCCTACGCTCGCGTTGGCCTAAGCTCGGCCAACGTGTATTGCTGGCATAATGAATAGCGATTTTAAAGCGTTCAAAGCTACACAAATACAATCAGACTTCAAACACAAATGATAACCTCCTCACAATCATATTTAATCACTACCGCAGATTTCCTACCATTAAAAAACACATATGTATCAGCTACCAGAAATAACTGAGTCCATGTTATGACCTAATTCCGCCAACCGGTACGACATGGCAACCTTCAAGAAACGAGCCTATTCCTTTCTTAAAGGCCGGTAACGCACTTGCAGCCACTCTGGTGTTGTTGGTGTCCATGGGCGGCGGTGACCACTTACCATCAGGTGACCCGCTTGCTCGTTTGCCTCCCTCTTTCATAAAAAAAAAAAAAAACTAAAATATATTATAATGTATTGTAGATTCGATTTTAAAATGTAATTAGTTAACTAAATTCATTGAAATATGAATAGGCACATTGTTCTAGGCTATTCTGTGTTACTAAGTGATACAATCATAATCACTGTAGTATTTTTTATAATCCTCATTGTTGTATCAAGGGTAATTTAACATCTTTATTTATTATTGAATAAGATCTTATTTGGTTCCTGCGTTTAATTGTAGTTTTATAATAGGTTGTAAAATTTATATGTTTCATATATTATAAGTCTTCCTATTATATACTTTTGTTGATTTTGATGTTTGTCTCTTAAACGTTACTGCCTGTTTATTAGTACCTACTTACACTTCGTGTATGTAATTTGTATTATCACACACAGTACCTACGCACTTAAAATAGCTGGTAAATTAATTAAGTTGAATATTAAAGAATTTCTACAAAAGTTTCATGTTATTATTTTCCTAGCGCAGTCAGAAACTGGTAATAAAAAATACTCGAGCAATGTGCTCACAATGTTAACTCAGATTGCCCAATAAGATAAAGTAAGTGAACACAAACGTGACATTATAAATTTTCTACCATAACAAATTGATGAATGCTTCCGTACATACCGCCCGTACTATAACAGTTATTTGGTATTATCCTTAATTACTACATACCACAGCTAATGTATCGAGACGTCAATACTTAGTAGTCCAGTACAAATAATAAATATTTATTTAGTACAAGTAATTGCTTTATTTATTCGATTTTTCGGCGCTCCCAATCATTAGACTAGTGCGCACGTAATTATTATAATGTCGTCCATGTAGCACTCATTGGTTTTATGTGATTTATTTTGGTAGTTAGTTATAAGTATGCAACAAACATTTTAAACAGGCCAATATATGTGTGCTTAGTTTACACAAGCAATTTAACGATAACGATGAGGGAGGATATAACTGTGTATTTTTTCTGGTCCTTTTTTTATTGCACCAATTTCAAGTCATTTACTCGTCATTAAACCTCATTTATATTTATTTGTATTAAAAAAAAAAAACTTTTATGTGGCACCTATCTACCAATTGAATAATATACAGACGTGAAAAATGGTATATACTACAGCGTTTATCTAGTAATCCATAGAGCCTTCCGAAAGAAGCAGTCCTGTCTTTAAAACATTTTTCCATTTTGAAACATGTGGGTAATGCAGACGTTTTTCAACCCAATTGTTTACTTAAAACGTGTGTGCAATGCTAAATCATGCTTTAAAATCGGCCACAATGTTGCTTGGGTTTTGCGAGCTTATTACTCTATTTATGGGGCGTGCTTGTCTCTAGTTTTGGTTCCCAAAACATTGAGAAACACTGTCGTTATAGCTAAAGGGATTTTGTTTCACCCTGTAGGTAAATCATTGTTGGCGATGGTATGTTATGAGTAAATTAGAATTCACAGAAATCTAGTTTAGATTTGGTACCAATAGTAGGTCAACGTAGAGGTTACCCAAGGTCTCTTGATTGCTTGGAACGGGGGGAGGCTACTATTGCTACACGCTGCGTAATCGGAGGGAGCCTTTGAACTAAACTAAATAAAATTGGCCAAGGCCCCCAGGGTCCCGGGGCATGCTTTCCTATGGTGGAGCGAATCCCGTGGCCCTGGTTCAGACAATCGAAGATCTCCATGGGCTTTAGTAAGTCACAATTTACCTGCTCTACTTGCCCCGGAGTCCCACAAAACCCGGCCAGCCCCAACGGCCAGCATTTCTCAGACGTAAACAAAAAAAAGTTACCATCTCCCTAAGTTGGTTTAAACGAGTACTAATCCTGAGTTGGGCCTCTGCCCATTTCATGGGCCCTCCGTGTAGCCCAATAGCCTACTGTGAAACCATAATGGTGGCGGAAAATCCCCCCTCTTTCGGCTCGGGATGGAAGGGGTAGTAGCACGCCTTATTCTAAATCGGTCACCTATACGGTAGGTACACTCGGTAGGTATATCATCTATAATATACCGCCTCTAGTAACTCAAAAACATGGACTAAAACTAAAACTTCTTGTTACATTAAATATTTTAACAATAGAAATTGCAATAAATATGTACATTAAAAAAACTTCTAATCAGTAAATCTGGAATCACTACATATTCATATATATTCACTTCATCTTCTTACTCTTCATTTAAAATACCATTTTGGATTATTTGTTATGAATAAGATCTATGTCGAGGGTAATTCTTTAGTTTTGTATCTACCGCCATCTAATAGATTCGCAGTCAATTGAAAGTTGCAGAACACTTGTTAAAGGTCGTTCGTTATATAAAGGTCGTTTACAAGGAAATCAAAATGTTTTTAAAAATATTCTGTATTCTCTTCGCGACTTGCAGTAAGTGGTAATTAAATTGATAATTAACAAAAAAAAAATACCTATAAGTAGTTCCGTTTATTACTAACGACAAACATAAGTTATTGGCATGTGGTTTGACTAAGCAAAAGTAGTCATTAATTCCTTTATTTCTACGTAATATCATTAGTGGCATTAACGAGAGTTTTGCAATTGGTTAGGTTCAGTTGGCCGCAAATACTTTGGTGTCATTATCAGTCTTTTACTCTTATCTTGCTACATGTTTGTGAATGAATCAGAAGGACTTTGAATGCGTATCGTTTATCTAGTTGGTCTGCCTCGTTGGTCTAGTGGCTAGATGTGCCGCCTTTGGATCAACGGGTCCCGGGTTCGATTCCGGGGTCGGGCAAGTGTCTTTGTCTAAACCAGAGGCACTGGCTCGGAGTCTGGGTGTCATTTCAATCTATTATAAGTATGTATTTACAAAAAAAATGTATCTAAGTAGTTTATCATCCATCTCGTTACCATAACACAAGCATTAAGTTGCTTAACTTGGGACGAGATGGCGTTGTGTGAAATGTCCAAGGATATTATATTATATATATTATTATATTGCATTATGTGTGTGTCTTATGAGAAGAATGTGGAAGTCAGTTAGTAACGAAACATTTTATTTAAAACCTTGTGCCCGTATCTGGTCACAGGCATATTAAAAAAGGCCCGGCTTATTGCTGGTTAATGTAGAGGATAAGAAGAAGAAATGAACAAGTGTTTCATTTGTTTTTCATAATGAATAATATAAGTAGTATAACGAAACCCCGAAACCTAATAAAAAGAAGCAATCCTGTATTTAAAATGGTCTCATAACTTGAAGTGTGTATTATTTTCTATCTTGAGGTATCGACGACTTACTAAACCAGGTGTTTACTATAAAACATGGGTACTAATATCCTTTATATAGGTAGATAGGTATCCTTTCGTTGTAGCTATAGGTATCTTGTTACAAACTGTATAGATAAACCTAGATCTTGAATAAATATATACGATACCTAAATATATACGATTGTCCAAGAATAACATTCTATTGTAACAGCATTTTCGAAGAATCTTCCACGGTTCTCCGATCTTGATGAAGAAGACCAACAACTATTGCGGGCCGCCTATGACACTCCAAACTACAACCAAGATGAATACCAGGAAGATGAAGATCTGCCTCCGGGCAAGCTGGACTTGCTCAAGGATGGCCTATGGGCGGTCAAAGCCAAGATAAAGGAACTGAAAGCATTTAACAAAGCGATGGTAGCAAATCTTCTTGCTACCAAATTGAAAGTCAAAGAGCTGGTAGCGTATACTATGGTGATGAAAAAGCATCACCATACGGATATGGAGAAAAAGAAACCAGTTTATAATTATCAGGTAACTACTACTACTCAGCCCATAAATGAACCACTGCTTAGTTGGACCCCCCTCGCATCACAGGGAGGGTAATTAAGCTACTGTGCCACACTGGCCAGACGGCTTGGCACAAAAAAAAAAGGGTTCGTTTCTAGTTTTCCTTCACTTGCGGCTAGGTTTTTAGACTTGTCATTTCCTTTTGTCGTTGTCGGTTCTTACGACACCCTCAGTATGTAATGGGGTGGTGATAATATGGTGTTCTAAATTCATCACAACAGGACTACCACATACTGAAAAATCAAAAGTGCAGCAGGTGTGTTATTTAAATATTTCAATACACTTCTCTTTATTGAAAGCTGTGCTCATAAAGTGTGTTCTTATCTTTTGCTAGTGTCAAGTAAAATTATTTCTTGTTCAGAAAACAAGTGTTGAACTACAAGTGATTATTTACAGCGTATTAACTGATATTTATTTTTAAATGTCAGCATTAAACTGTTCTTCGTGTCGTCAATTTTGTCGACACCGTAAAATCTAAAATGAACTTGTAGGAATAGAACTTCGTATTTTATATGATTTACTAGCTGTCCCGGCAAACGTTGTTTTGCCAAATAATTAACCATCCCCCGCGCAAGCCTATTGAATAATGATAAAGTGGCAACATTTATATTTGTAATTTGGTAGCAGACATTTTGTTTAAGTATGGCAACTCCCTTCTCGCTAAGCCGGTCAAGGCGAAAACATCCATCGTTGTACAGTGCGCAAATATAAAAATAAAATACACAATATTCCTATAACAAAACCGTTTTATTTCGCTCCATCCGCTGCAAATAATAACCTGAAAAGGTTATGGGCCCAGAAGCCCGGAGCGAAATAAAGGAATTATTGTGTAGCAGCTGTGGTAAAACGGCGGTGTGGTTCTGCGGTCAAGCAGTAGCGTCGGTACAACAAAAATGGACGGCGAGGGCGATATTTTTGGGGCGTCTAACAATCGCATGTTGTTGGAAAATGCCGGTAACTGGCATACATGGAAATTTCAAGTTAAAGTCATACTGAAGGCGGTAAATGTCTACGAATTGGTAGATGGCTCATTCAAATGTCCAGAAAATGACGATACAAAGTTAGCCACGTGGAAAAGGCTAGATGCGAAAGCCCAAGGAGTTATCGTGGGCAGGCTGGGTAACACAGCTATGCTGCATGTGCAAAACTGTGAAACTGCTAAAGAAATATGGGACAAATTAAATGTAATTTATGAGCAAAAATCTGATGTGTCATTGCACATACTGCAGCAGCGTTTTTTTGAAGAAAAATATAACAGTTCGGAGGATGTGTCAACATTCATTGCAAAGGTCGAGGCAATTGCAACACAAATTAAACAAGCAAAAGGAGAAATTGCAGAAAATATGATTGTCACAAAAATAATAAGTTCTTTATGTGATAAATTCAGACACTTTGTCTCTGCATGGGACTCTGTCCCATCTGAAAAGCAAAATCTGTCGGAGTTGACAGCAAGGCTCATCATAGAAGAACAACGGAATAAATTATACCAAGAAGGTGAAAATAGTAGATCCACAGCGTTTAAAACGGAATCTAAAAATAGAAAATGCTTTAAATGTGGTAAAGTGGGTCACTACAAAAAAGACTGTAAAGCCAGAAGCAACAAAAGTGATAAAACTGAAAATATTCCATTTTGTAAACATTGTAATAAACGCGGACATACAAAAGAAAAGTGTTGGTTTATTAAGGACAACAAACAAGAAAAAACAGATGTAAAACAAAACGCATTTGTAATGTCAGTGTGTGGACTTACATCAAAAAGTGTAAACAATGAATGGCTCTTAGATAGTGGTGCTTCAGAGCATATGAGCTTTACAGCGGACAGCTTCATAAATTATAAAAAGTTGTTAGTGCCAAAAGACATTGTTATTGGGGATGGGACAATAATAGAAGCTTTAGGTTATGGTGACATTGACCTTGAGGCATATGATGGTGAAAAATGGATTAAAACATTGATAAGCAGTGTGTTGTATGTGCCAAGCCTCAAGACAAACTTATTTTCTATGAGTGCTGCACTGGATAAAGGTTACAAGCTGGAGTCAACTGCCACTGAGTGTCAGTTTATTAAAAACAACAGTGTGCATGCTGTAGCCAAGAGACATGGAAAAATGTACACAATGTTATTCAGACAGCAAGACACAAATGCCATGGTTGGAAAAGTGATGTCAGATCTAAAGGAATGGCATGCAAAATTAGGTCATCAAGACATAAATCAAGTGAAAAGCATCTTGATAAAGCAGGATATAAAGTTTGGAAATAGTGAAGAAGAAACCTGTTTACCATGTTTGAAAGGAAAACAACATAAGTTCCCCTTCCCATCGAGTACACATAGGGCAACGAAACCAGGAGAGGTTATACATATTGACATTGGAGGTCCAATAGAAGAAACTTCACTAGGAGGGGCTAAGTTCTTTTTACTCATCAAAGATGATTATTCTAAATATAGAAAGGTGTATTTTCTAAAGAATAAAGGACAGTCAGTAGAATGTTTAAAACAGTATTTGAAAGAAGTGCAAGTTAACCCCGGTCACATAGTAAAATACATAAGAAGTGATAACGCGAAAGAATTTATTAGTAAAGAAATGGAAAACTTGCTGAAATCATATGGGATACAACACCAAAGAAGTGTGGCTTATACTCCACAACAGAATGGTTGTGTAGAGCGTGAGATGAGGACAGTGGTTGAGTCAGCACGAACAATGCTACTAGAGAGCGGCCTAAATAAAAACTTATGGGCAGAAGCGATTAATACAGCTGTCTATGTCATCAACAGAACTGGTCCAAGTCGAGTAAAGGACAAGACACCATATGAACTTTGGTGGAACAAAGATTTTGATGTCAACAACCTTCAAGTCTTCGGTAGTCAAGTATCCGTACATATTCCTGATCAAAAACGATTTAAGTTTGATAGCAAAGCTGAATTTGGCTATTTCATGGGATATGGAGAAAATACAAAAGGATACAGAATATATTTTCCAGAAAGAAACATAGTAGATACCAAGAGAGATGTTGTATTTATAAAACAGTCTATAGCAAATATAGAAAGAAACAGAAGACAAGAAAAGGAATATCACATAGGTTTTGACAGTCAAGAAGAGACAGAACAAGTTCCAGAAGAAGAAGAAAGCCAATATGAAGACACAGAGAATCTTGAAACTATAGAAAGTGAAAATGAACAGGACTCCATCCATTCTTTTAATGAGCAGTCAATATTAGAAGAAGATATAGAGGAAGAGGTAGAAGAAGAACAAGAAAATTCACAGGAAACTCCAGAAACATCAGTACAGTCAGAAGAGGTAACAGAAAGACCTAGAAGGATGAGAAAACAGCCAAGCTGGTTTAAGGACTATGTACAAGGAGAAGAAAACACATTCCTGACTTACTGCTGTGATGAACCTATTTCCTACGAAGAAGCTATGAAAAGCCCAGATAAAAGTAAGTGGGAAGAAGCCATAAACAAGGAGTTGAAGACACTGGAGGAGAATAATACATGGGAGGAGGTGACAGAAGTTCCTGACGGAGAAAACATAGTAAGTAGCAAGTGGGTATTCAAAGTCAAGGAGGCAGAAGGAAAAGCTTTGTATAAAGCTCGCTTAGTAGCCCGAGGATTCCAGCAGAAGAACTGTGATGACCAAACATACTCACCTGTTGCCAAGTTAACTACCTTCAAAGCCATGATGGCTGTAGCTATGCAGAAAAGACAACCAGTGTACCAAATGGATGTTACTGGGGCATTTCTTTATGGAGACATCAATGAGACAGTTTTTATGAGATTACCAGGAAATAAGGTATGCAAATTAAATAAGTCAATCTATGGTCTTAAAAAATCACCTAAATATTGGAATGCAAAGTTTAATAGTTTTATGTCAAATGAACATTTCTTAAGATCAAAGAATGACCCATGTTTATATTTCAAACATATTGGAGATGATTATATTTATGTGTTATTATTTGTGGATGACTTGTTGTATTTTGGTAGTAATCAAAACCAAGTAAATGACTTTAAAAGTTCAATATGTAAAAACTTTAAAATGAAAGATTTGAGTCTAGCAAGTAATTATTTGGGAATAAATATAAAACAAGATCTTAAAAATTGTGTAACTGTAATTAATCAGAAAGGATATTTATTAAATTTGCTGGATTTATATCAAATGTCAAATTGTAAAACTGTATGTACTCCAATAGAACAAAACTTTAATTTTGATTTGTTACAGAGAGATAAAAGTGAAAGTGTTGAAATAGAAAAAGCCTGTAGAAGTTTAGTAGGTAGTCTTTTGTATGCTACTTGTACTAGGCCAGACTTATCTGTAGCAGTAGGATTTCTTAGTAGATATGTGCATTGTGCTAGTGTAGCTTTATTTAAATGTTTGAAGAGGATATTAAGATACATAAAGGGTACTATTGATTTATCTTTAACATACAAATATGATAATGAAAACAAAAATGTATGTAAATTGCAAGGTTACAGTGATGCAGACTGGGCCGGTGATGTTGCAGACCGGAAGTCAACCTCGGGTCAAATATTTTATATTTTTAATTGTCCAGTTTCTTGGTACAGTAAGAAACAGTCTTGTGTAACACTGTCATCTTGTGAAGCAGAATATGTAGCTTTGAGTATGAGTATTATGGAAGGTTCCTATTTAAAAAAATTACTTAGAGATTTTGGATATGATAATGTAGATTTTGAAATATTTGAAGACAATCAAAGTGTGATTAATATAGCACAGAATAATGACAGTAATAAAAGATTGAAGCACATAGACATTAAGTATCAGTACATTGTAGAAAATCTATCAAGAGGTTTAGTTAAAATTACATTTGTTTGTAGTAATAACAATGTAGCTGATTTGTTTACCAAACCCTTGGGAAAAATACTTTTTGTTAAACTTAGGGATATGATATTGTCATAAGTTTGTTAAAGTGTGTACATGCATAGGATAATGCGGAGTTAGTATTTAAGGTATCTTTGTATGTAAAGGATGTTTAGTGTGCCTAAGTTTAGTTAGTACTTATGAGTATCATTTAGGGCTCTGCATATTTGTTTAGAGGTTATGTTTATGTTATAAAGGGGATGCATTACAGAGTTTGTTAAGGAGATGCATCTCAGAATTTATCTTAAGGGGGTGTAGTACAAAATAGGTAAAGGTTTAAAAAATGTTTAATGGTAAAATTAAAATGGTTGTTTGGAAATTAAAATATAATGTTGAGGGGGTGTATTGAATAATGATAAAGTGGCAACATTTATATTTGTAATTTGGTAGCAGACATTTTGTTTAAGTATGGCAACTCCCTTCTCGCTAAGCCGGTCAAGGCGAAAACATCCATCGTTGTACAGTGCGCAAATATAAAAATAAAATACACAATATTCCTATAACAAAACCGTTTTATTTCGCTCCATCCGCTGCAAATAATAACCTGAAAAAAGCCCTCCCCCCCGCGCAAAAATTTAGGGTTGTTTGTATTTTTTTATGCTGAATCTTAAAAAAATAAAATCAAACCCCTTTTTTTACCCCCCCCCCCTTAAAATTTAGGGGGATGAAAAATAGATGTTGTCCTATTCTCATACCTACCCAATATGCTCACAAAATTTCATCAAAATCGGTCAAGCCGTTTCGGAGGAGTTTGGCATCTAAAACTGTGACACAAGCATTTTATATATTAGATGTAGCATATTGAACATTTTAACACAAAGGCCGTGTGGTGATTTAAAGTCCACTGTGTCACCAACCCCTCCTAAGCCGTGGGTGTTGCTCTAGTTGATTAAAATTAATTTGAAGGCAGAAAAATCTGTAAAAGTATATAATAGTACCAATCTGTTTCACCAGCGTGGGGACAGAGGCTAATTTTCTTTTAAAAAGTTTCAGTTTCAGCCTGTACCAAATTAGCCTACTGTGCCATGCTGGCAAAACGGTTTTGCATCAAGTTTTCCTTCTCATATGGCTAGGTGATCTACCTCTTGCGCTCCTTTAGTCGCCTCTTACGCCACCCTCGGGATAGTGTGGGTTGGTGACATTGTGTATTCTAAATCCGTCACCATGTGGACAAATCAAGACCTGACTAACAAATTTTATTAATACTTCCAGGGTTCATCATATCAGCACTATGACCAACAGTACGCGCCACAGTACAGCGAACACCAATACAATCCGCAACAACTTGAACCCCAATATGCACCGCCACACGCTGAACCCCAAAACCCCCCGCAGCATGTTCACGACCCCTATTATGGATTGTAATCTTTTAATATTTAAAATTCACTCAACGAGTCTCTCTATGTTCTTTGTATAAGAAAAAGAGTTGATCTATAAAATCGCATTCCGCTATACAGCTGTTAATTCCGTGTCTGTTTCCAATAAATTGTAATGATAAAAAACGTTCTTTGTCTCATCATAGACATAAGCCGATTCATATTTGTCGGGCCGCGTTGCCGGGCACGTCATAAGAAAGTGCATTAATAAAATAAATTCTTAATTGTTAAGGTCACAGTGCTGCCGAGCTGTGTAGTCGAACGTGGCGCGCGCGCAGACCACTCGTGTATAGAAGCGAATCGCTTTTTCGTAGAGCGAATGGAATATATCGCTTAGTTTGCCGAGATTCTGGAGCCGCCCAAACGAATAGAATCCGATGTGTTCAATCTAATTTTAAAATTACAATTCCATCGATACGATGTTCTTGTTAATAATACCTGATAGAGTGGACATGTCTTTATCGATACAATAGTACTAACTGGTGTTACCTAAACTGCGAACCCGTTGTCCTGCTACGAAATGAGTTACAACTTATTATGGATATTTTTTCTGGTACGATATTTTTTCTCACTTTTTTTTCTTCATAGATTCGCGTCTTCGTTTTTTTTCATCGCCTATTTTTTATTGCCAGTATTCTCAACGAAATTTAAAAACGGAACAACTGTATAATATTCAAAATTCGAGGACAATTGGTAGTGAAAAAATATGTAACATATTTATTGAAGTTATTAAACGTCACACATCAAAGCGTTACGGAAAGCTTTTGTCCTATTGCAGTGTGTCTATAGTTCTCACAAGGATTATGACCCTGAGGCTTACGCTTCAGAGGCGATAATGCTAGATTACATGGCAATTGTTTCTCAATATAATATCGATGCGTGAATAGTACGGAACGCAGATTTAACGTAATCGTCCTCAGTGTAAAAGGTCAACCTTTTCAAACTTCTAGTCAATTGCTTCATAACACATCATGACAAAATATCAACCAACCCTAATTTAAGGTTTAATTACAACTAGATAGACCGTAAATCTAGCCACAAAAGAAGGAAAACTCTAAGGCAAATTTTATTAAAGAAATTAATGGAGGCCAACTTAATATAAAGCATCTAAGGGCTGAACCATGAGCATTAATGATGATGGTAATTTGACTAGGAGAACCTATGAAGATAACAAAGCTATAGAAAGAGGAAACTGTCATATAAGTGGCACTTACCGTGTATCAACGAGATGCCTGTCCTTGTCATTCGAATGTCTTTTCTTATTACCATGTTACTTTTATTACTTTGACCAATTCCAAAACGTCGTTGAAATACATTTTTCTCATTTATTACGCAAAATGTCTATTGTAAACAAAGGATTACTGTACTTGTTTAGTATCAGATCTTTAGAAAATATGGTTTCAAAACTAAGATAAGCAGTTCTATTTTTTTTATTGAGAGGATTAAAAACTATGTTGCTTCGTTATGCGCTGTCTATTCTTATTTGGAGAATATTAATTGACATTATGAAATTATATCGAAAGACTTATAAATTCTCAGCAGGCCAAATTACGAGTACATTGTAGATTGTAGTCTAATTTTCGCATCATGAATACTTCATATTATGTTGTAAAAAATTACATACTAACACCTACAAATAAGCTGTTAGCTATTTACGCGTATTCGATTGTAGGGTAGCAGAACTATACAAAAAAAAATAACCGGATTTCGAAAAAATTGGTATTGTGAATAAAATTCGACAAACCCTTTATACTTTTCATTATTCTTATCAAACTGTACGGTTCGATAATCAAATATATTTATTTTTTATTTCATACTAGCGACCCGCCCCGGCTTCGCACGGGTGCAATTATGCATGTATCATACATGTTAACCTTCCTATTAAAAAAACACTATCTATTAAAAAAAACGCTTCAAAATTCGTTGCGTAGTTTTAAAGATTTAAAAATACATAGGGACGGACAGACGACAGTTATTTTGTTTTAAACTATGTAATGATTAGAACTATCATTACAGGTAGGCACACTAACTTAATACGATAGTCTAATAGTCCGATACGATAAATAAAATAATAAATTCAAATTAATATAGTTACGCCTGGAGCAGAGTATGGCAAGGCAGGTTAGTAACATAAAATATGTAACTATTCTATTATCTTTCCTTAAAGAAACAATAATAGTCATATAGGTAAACTATGAAATATAATAAATAGCCTTTTAAATACAAGTTACTGTAATGCAAGGTTATTTTTTTAATTAAAATGCATTCACATGTTTCTTTACATTCAAATCATAATTAAGTATTCAGATATCCACTTTGATATCTTTTGTCAGATCTAAGATATAGAGTATGTTTTAAAAATAGGCGAATTAAAGATAGATGCGATGCATATTAAATTTAATAAAGTACTTAAATTCTAAAACTAGTTGCTGTTCGTTGCCTCATTCGCCTGGGCCTAGATCCTAACATAATAGTACCGAATGTGTAACAAACGCAGTAGCGGCGTTAGGACAGAGTGCGGTTGGGCGACCAAGGCGCCGGCCGGACGGAGTCTGGACATAAAGGGGCGCCGAAAGCGCCTCTTTATATCCCCTCGCCCATTGAGTGAGGGATATTGACTCGTAAATTTCCTAAATTTAGGGAAATATAGTTATGTTAGCAACACTACAATGGAACGCAGTGTTCGATCGGAGCACTGCATGCAGTTCATATCCCGGCCATAGAAAAACACATTATCAGTTTTACATTTTATTTGAACACACTTGGCTCATTCTTAGTCTTTACATAAGTGCACGCACTTAAAACAGTTCTTCCAATTGCTTTATGACTAATAAATGCAGTAATCAGACGTTTCACGCTACGTTTCGATGCTGAGAAGATTTCATGTGCACTCGGAATCTTGGTCTTTTTTGTAAACCATGGCCTTACGAAATACTGTGGTGATCTTCAATTGAATTAAGCTGAAAACTCTAAATCAGATATAAATGGTTGTATATTGTGTGATGAACTTGTAGGCCTGAATTATATTTTTTTGCCTAATAACATAAGCATAAGCAGGGGATGTTTTAAATTTTATCAAACATCGCAATTTGCAAGAACTGTATCCATATGTATGGATAGCATTGCGAATAATATTGAGTACTTATACCTGTAACGGCTGCTAGCGGGCAGAGATTTTTTTAAGCTTAAGCTGATAAAAACTTATTTTGCGATCGACAATATCGCAATTTCGAATCTTTTTGGCAAAATTCTTTTTACAATTTTCATTCAAAATTTCTTATTCTGCCTAATAACTACTGCTACTACTAATACTAATAACTAAGGATGTATAATTAGTTAAGTTAGGTATAATTAGCCTTAGTATAATTTTACTTTTCTGCTGACCCTACTATTCCTGGAACATACCTACATATCGTATCTTAGGTAGATACATATATCTAATTATATAATATATATAACCAAAAATATATATCTGCATATATATTATTGCACCAAGTGGAGAGTATATAATGCCGCCAAACATTATATTTTATTTTATTCTATAACTCGCTTAATTGATAGTAATTCAAATGCCAAATTACGAATTTACATTATACAAGTGTATTACAAGCATTTATCCAAAATAAATATAAAGTCTTACTAAGTTCACTTCCGTTACTTGTTGACAATTTATAAAATAGATAAAGTGCGTTTTAGCTACAAAATTTAATAACCAATTAAAATAAATGTGCAGGTAATTTTATGCAATAATTTTATCACACATTTAAAAACGGGAAAATCGTCATCATCATCAATTAAATTATCAGGTGTGTGGTGAATATGATTTAATAACCAATCACCGCTAGTTCACAGATGTTTTATACTTTTTTTATTATTTTTAGACGCAAGATATGAACTTTCGTACCTTGTTCATGCATAAACAACTACCACTTTTAATTAAACTTAAACGTAGCATAATAAATGTCAGAGTATGATCTTTATTATACGAACTGGATCGTCGCGTTGGTGCGCACTAATTTGGTTTCAGCTGAGGGCGAAACAGATTTAGAGCACTTCCTCGTTTATTTAGAGTTCCGTGATTTCGTAGAAATAAGTAAACTATGTGTTATTCTGATGTATATGCTATATTATTGTAAAGTTTCATTAAAACCACCTTTCACGTAAAAACGACTTAATGGTAACAAACATCCATCCATCCATCCCTCCTTACTTACAAACTTTCGCGTTCATACTATTAGTAGGATATGTTCACAAATATTTAGCTATTACGGTTTCGTAATGGTCCCTGTGATGACGGATTGAGAATACCAATATCGCCAACCCACACTATACTTAGGGTGTCGAAAGAGGTGACTAAAGGAATGCAAGAGGCAACTAGTCGCAAGAGAATGAAAACTTGATACGCACCCTATGCCAACCAGCGTGGCACAGTAGGCTATTTTCCCTCCATGAGTTTGAAGTAGCGGGTAATTTTTGCTGATGATGAATAGTCAAATATGTGTAAGGGAAATTCGGAATAACATACTGTTTTATATACATACTGATTTATATACTGATTATGTAAAATAAGGTAATTTAAGTAAAATAATGTACCATTACGTGTTATGAAACTCCTCCTACGTTCTCTCTGTATGTTCGCGATAAACCCAAAAGATTGCGTGCATAGATTTGCCCACAGAATTCTAGTATCGTATAGTTTTGTTTAACTTCATTCCAATATGACTATAACATTCCGTGTGGTGACGGATTTAGATTACACAATGTCACCAACACAACCGGGTTTTGTAATATACAATGTAAGGAACGCAACAGGCAGATCACCTATCCACTAGAGAAGGAAAGCTTCATACAACGCATGAGCCAGGGTGGAACAGTAGGCTATGTTCTCTCCATGAACTTAGAGGAGACCCGACTCAGTTGTCATTTAAGGGCACTTAATATAATTACTGAACATAACTTTTTATTACTTTCACTCACTCACTTCACTTTTCACTTTTTATTAAACTCACTTTCACTTTTTATTAAAAAAAGAATGAACAGGTAAATGGTTTGTATCTATAAACTGCCTTAATATTTTATCCTCTTTCTGTACATGAGATTATTTTGACGAAGATAAATAAGCACATGCTTAATTAAGTTACTGAAACAAACAAAAGTTCAATTAATTTTTAGTCATAGACATCCGAACCCAGGTTAGCACACTAGACTCGCTCTTTGCCTGTGCCTGTGCCTGTGCCAATGCCACTGAGTATATTTATGGTCAACACTTGTAGTCCACTGTTTTTTCTCATAAATGTCGTCTTTGGCCGTCAGATAACCGACCCCACTTCCTGCCATCAACGAAGGATAATGATGAAAAACATGCCATTAAAATTCGAAAAGTTGAAATCTTTACCACATATTAAAAATAAAATACCTGAATATCAGATCAGAAAATCATTATAACATTATCACGTCTCTTAAATTAATGCTCCATAAATGTATGTAAGTATTTTAAAAAGTCAATCAAGTATAATTTTCAAATGTACTTAATAATATTATAATTAATTCCTGCACAGCAGGAAAAGACATCAACGCGCTGAACATTAATATTAATAGTTAGAATTTGAACTCAAACTCAAAGTCTTTTATTTGTTTTCATAGGTAAACAAAGATGGTGATTAATGTTATTTTAAGTATCACTATGTCCTGCTAGTAAAGCGTACAAATATTAAGTTTATGCTTATTCTACATAAAAACATTTAACTTAAATTATAATTATTTAAATCTATTCTCTAATATTATCATCTAAATATTCTGATATAGTAAGCCTTATCTAATAGGAATACTTGCAATTAGCTTTTTCATGTACTCTTTGTTGTCTCGGCCCATTACTACTGCATGACAATACTACTGCTAGACCCAGGCCTCCTCTAATGTTGATGGAAGGAATCAACAGAATTAACTTAATTAACTTATTAACTAACCGACTTCATTGTTAGCTTATTTCGTTTTTTTAGTCGCAGAGAAACTCTCTGTGGAATGGCATAGCATTTTGTATTCCAACTCCATCACCACAAGGATATACATAACCAATTACCGGCCGTGTAGTGACGATTAAGATCAGAATGTCACCAACCCATACCATCCTGAGGGTGTCGCAAGGGGTGACTAAATGAACTCAAGAAGCAGTCAACGTAGTCGCCAGAAAAAAAACTTGATACAAACCCTGTGTCGACCAATCTTGCCAGCGTGGCACAGTAGGCTTATTTCCTTCAATGAACTTGGAGGAGACTTGACTCTGCAGTGGATCGTTAATGGGCTGGATTGATGAATGATGAAATGAAATGAAGACCTTCAATTTAAAGCCGCCAGGCACCATTCTGGAGTGGCAACTGTTATTGCACTTTTTTCATGGAATTTCCTTTGTATATACACTGCCATGGACAAAATACGGTCAACTTATGTGAACTCCAGGGTCCCTTGATGCCTCGTATCCACATTTTTTTTTGTTGGATATTCTTATGGACCACGGGCCGTTGGGGATTGGCCGGGGTATGTGGGACACGGAAGGATGGAAATTAGCGGCCCTGATATACTCTCCCCCAATGAGAGGAGAACCAACATGCAGATAGTAATATAAAAATATAAATATCGTTGGACATTTCACACAACGCCATCTCGTCCCAAGCTAAGCAACTTAATGCTTGTGTTATGGTAACGAGATGGATGATAAACTACTTAAATACATTTTTTTTTGTAAATACATACATATTAAAGATAGAAAACACCCAGACCCGAAACAAATACTTGTAGGTCGTACAAATATTTCTTCCGTGCGGGGATCGAACCCGCGACGTCATAATATCACTCACGTCAATGCCATATAACGAGTAGCATATACCATATGGCGTAGACATATAATCATTATAAGCATAAGTTGTAATTAGCAATAGAATGTAGTTCTTTCACGCATAAACACGATCGTTACTAATAAATACATTTATCAAGTCAACTTTAGTATTTTATTACAATAGTGGTTCTATATGCTTTTATGTATTTCTTTGTGGAGCCAAGTTCTTTATCATGGACCAATGCATTTGCATTCTAGTTTAAAATACTTCACGATGTGGTAAATCAAAACTGGTTTGGTACACTTGCTCTGTACACACCTTAAGTAGATCGATACCTAAAATGTAATAAAATAGTAAGTTACCAGCGTCTGCAACTGAGAAATATTCCAATATTAATGCGCAAGGAAACTCTGTCTGTACGTCACGTTGTTATGGCTAAACCAATGAAATTATTTTGATAAATTTAGGTATAGAGCAGGTATACAATTTTATGTTGCTAAATAATGCTTGAGAAAATTATGAAATAGGGGTCAATTATCTTTATTTATTCAATTTAAAGTGTTACTTAGTCGGACCTCCTCACGTTAAATGGATGGCAATTAGCCTACTGTGCCACGCCAGCCAGACGGGTTGGCACAGGGTCAACGTTGACTGCGCTCACGCGAACCGTTGGCGCCCCAAGCGTGCCGTGTGATACCGCTGGGGTTTTAGTGGGTATACGGGTTCTGTCCCGGGAGTCCCACATAATCACCGACCTCTCCCCCGGGGGGCGGTGGTATGCATAAAGCATTTCCCCAGCGTAACCAAAAAAAAAAGGGGTTTCGTATGAAGTGATCCTTGCGACTAGCTCTTAGGCCTCGTCATTTCATTTTGTAATGTCCGTGTGGTGAGGGATTGACAATATATAAAATGTCACCACCCCATTCAATCCTGAGGGTGTCGTAACAGCAGACAAATTAAATTGCAAACACTACAACTTGGCCGCAAGAGAAGGAAAACTTGATACAAAACCTCGTGGCAACCCGTCTGGATAGCGTGGTACAGTAGGTTAATCTCCCTCCATGTAACTGGAGGAGGGAAGACTCAGTAGTGGGTAGTAGTTTTAAACTCTGGAAGATTTACCCAAATTTAGGGCGTAAATAAGTAGGACCAAATCTTTTTTTTTTTTTAAAGAAGCCCCTGCACTGGGTATTACCTGTGTCGCGGGGGCAGTTTACCAACATGTAATTCACGAACACAAATGACACCCAGACTCAGAGCAAATGCCTCTGGTTTAGACAAAGACACTTGCCCGACCCCGGAATCGAACCCGGACCCGTTGATCAAAGGCGGCATATCTAACCCCTAGACTTAAAATTAGTTTTCCATTTTTATTAAAAGTTCTATACATAGAGAAGATATAGTTCTATACAGCTAGTTATGGTTTATTTTAAGGCCATAGTAACATAAATAGGGCAAAAAGCTAGAATCTACTTCCGAAGATTATGACAGCTTTCCTTTTTAAACACCCGTTGTTCTTAACATTGACATGAATACGTAATTGGAAGTAATGTTTGACGAATTTCATTAACAATAAACGTTACCATTATGGCATGGCGCGTGACTGATAGCCAGTTTACCGAAAACATGCAATTAGTCTGCACCAAACATAAAGCCTCCTACAGACGTCTATTGCAGCTGCCTACGATAGTACGTGCTTAAACTTCTAAAAGAACATGTGACTTAGTTCTGTCTAAGGTTTGCGCATGGTAAATCTGCAATAGTTTTTATAGTTACATCAAAAAAAGATTTCAATTATTTCGTAACTCGAAACTATAAATGGCGTCATATTTTTATAGATAAATTGAATAAAAATATGTCCAAAGATATGAAATCTCGTTAAGGTCACCGGAAAGCGATGGATGCGGGCTCCTCAGGACCGGCCTTCGTGGAAATCATTAGGGGAGGCCTATGTCCAGCAGTGGACGTCTTTTGACTTGTCGTTGTTCGTTTAATATAATTTACGAGCGACCCGCCCCGGCTTTGCACGGTGCAATTATATTATACCTTCCTCTTGAATTACTCTATCTATTAAAAAAAACGCTTCAAAATCCGTTGCGTGGTTTTAAATATTTATGCATACATAGGGACGGACAGAAGAATGCTACTTTGTTTTATACTATGTAGTGATTAAACGGACAACGGCGTTTTTTGTATTAACGAAATTATCAAATAATGCATAGAAGCCATTAAGTTGAACAGGAAGGGTTACTATATCGCGTATCTCTTCGTTTCGTTCATCAGTGTATTGACGGATTTAGGATACGTAGTACCACCACCGCACACATTCCATTCCACACATTCCATACTGAAGCTGTCGTAAGAACCGACCATTAACCTCAGCGCAAGAGGTGGAAAGCATGATAGAAAACCCTGTACCTGTGGCTGAATAGTTGTAATAGAGTTTCTTTTAGGCAGATGCAATCTTAATGAAAGTAAGTGTCTGTAGAACAATATCAATAACGGTAGCAGACTATGTGTTTAAGGCATAATATCATTCGCACATTGTACTTATCGGCATAGCAGGCGGCCTTCGTCACAGACTTTTATCTATAGGAACGCCTAAGACGCGATTTACATGAAGAGAATGCGCGGCTGGACACGCTAGGCAGGTTTTTTATAAGGCACCTAAGTCTAACATCATAATATATTCGCGCCCACAGTTCACTTGATAGAAAATGTATGTACCATAATAAAGATACTTTGCTTCCAGTACTATTACTACTACTCCTCAGCCCGTATATGACTTACCCACTGCTGAGTAGGGCCTCCTCCAGTTACATAGAGCATAATTAGCCTACTATGCCATGCTGCCCAAACGGGTTGGCACAGGGATTTCTATCAAGTTTTCCTTATCTTACGGCATGGTTATCGGCCTTGTCATTTCTTTTTAACCCCCGACGCAAAAAGAGGGGTGTTATATGTTTCACGTGTCTGTCTGTCTGTCTGTCTGTCGGTCTGTCTGTCTGTCTGTGGCACCGTAGCTCGCGAACGGATGAAGCGATTTCAATAAAGTTTTTTTTGTATGAAAGGTGAGTTACGGGCGAGTGTTCTTAGACATGTTTGATGAAAATCGGGTGAACCGTTTAAAAGTTATGAGGGGTGAAAGTGGGGAAGAATAACCGAATGTCTGCAAATATAATCGAGTGGGGTCTCAAATGAAAGCGCATCACGTGCAATTTAACAAAATCTACATTATAATAAGTATGTTCCTATAAAAAGTATAAAATAAAAATTAAATTAAAAATTTAAATAAACCCCCGACACAATAACCTTTAAAAAGTAAAAAATAAAAATAAATACTTCGCGTTGTAACCCTCAGGCTGGAATGGTGTGGTGACACTATGTATTCTAACGATCCTCCAATCCTCCACACGAAGATGCTTCCAATAACAGGCTATTATGACATATTTATAACCAATATCGAATTTCAAAGTTCTTATAAACAAAAACGACACTAACTAAAAATTCCCGACGCCAAATCATATTCAAACCGAGAGCTAATCTCTCTGGTATACGCAGACACAATTCCCCTACTAGATCCAAAAAAATTAAACGAATCTAAAAACAATGTCAGGACCATAGCAACCAACACTGATACTCTAAATGTCATGCTGCCAATCTCGAAATGTCATGTAGGTATGCTGAGTGCGTTTTATTTTACTTACTCGATCACGTTAATAATAATAATAATATAATATCCTTGGACATTTCACACAACGCCATCTCGTCCCAAGCTAAGCAACTTAATGCTTGTGTTATGGTAACGAGATGGATGATAAACTACTTATATACATTTTTTTTATAAATACATACATATTATAGATAGAAATGACACCCAGACTCCGAGCCAGTGCCTCTGGTTTACATAAAGACACTTGCCCGACCCCGGAATCGAACCCGGGACTCGTTGATCCAAAGGCGGCACATCTAACCACTAGATCAACGAGGCAGTTAATATAACGTATTTTTATATGAAAATGCAACAACTACATTTATTGCAAAATAGAGGCAATTCTTGCATTGTCTCTGGCATTTGTTATTTGCATTATCAGATTTGTCAGACTAACTAATATTTAGAGAAGCTCGGTTCTTGTCTCTACCTACAAGCAAACCTGGAATGATATTGTTCAGTTGTTCAACATGCTTTGTATACATTCTGCATCAATTGGATAGCATTGGGATGTTGCAGTTAAATTTTACATCATTCTAATCGTCTTTGATTAGGTTTATTGCCGTTTTCCTACAGGTAATATTGATTCGTTCATAACGCAAATTCAAGGACTTCTTTGATCGGTCAGTGAATTAAGTTAATTGTAGCTAGCTAACACATGCAGGTAAATAGGACTAGTCGAGTGTATTAATAAAACCGATTTCTAAGAATATACAATATAGCTACGTACAACCTCGCTTTCAAAATGTCAGATTCAATGCAGTGATGTCAGATTCCCTGGAAGTGCAATTTGTAGATCATATAATCTAATGGAATCAATATGTTTTATTGGTCAATTACATGGTGTGTATGTAGGATTTTTTCTTTAGCTGCTTTTAAATAACTAAACGCAAAATGCACAGACTACGCAGAACTAGGAGCCGAGGCCTTGTTAGTGGGAGATTTGTAATACAATAATTGTTCTTCAAATACTTCTTCATTTTTTTACGATGGCTCATGTTAATAATACCTATCGTAGGATTGGTTTATTTTATAAATTTAAATGATCTTAGCAGAATATATAAAAAAAAATCTTAATAAAAGTATTAAAATTACAAATAAGTACTTCCTAAAATGAATGAAAGATATTTTGTCTGAACTTCCGTTAATTGTGTTAAATATTCAATAGGAGTACTATAATATACTCACCAAATAATGATATCTTACATTACGCACTGCGTTATGCGTAATTAAATTATGTCTTGAAGTTTAAGTACGCCATCGACCTTCGCGTTTTTCACTGTCACGGTGCGAACGCATGCAAGGCGCCTACTACGTTAGCGGATAGCCCTCACTACGGGTTCGAACTGCGAACATTTACTGATTATATATAACAAAGTAAGTTACTTTGTAATATTATATTCTGCGTGTAATAACGTATCTTTGGTTAACAATTAGAACTCCCTGGCCACTCTGCTATGTGTCACTATCCTATGTCAATATTCTATAGCCTAGACCTTAGCATTTTTGGACTGGATGGGTTATGTGGTTGAGTCCGCGAAGACATGGTATATAGCACCCCGACTTACCCACTAAAACCGATCGACCGGGATTCTCCGGCCCTTTAGCTTCGTAAACATCGATCGGCAGTATAAGCATTGTCTGAGTCTGGGTGTTATTTCTCGCTCATAAATTTATTTTGAAAACAGCTTCCGCGATACAGGCTATAAATAGAGCAGTTAAAAAAAAGTGGTTTCTAGGGGCATCGTAAAAGGTTACATTTTGATAGCTGATGAGATAAACCATTAATTTTACAAAGTTGTTGTTAAAATTGTGTACAAATTACTTAATCACCAAGAATGTAGTTAGGTAATTTAGTTAAGGTCGCACTAATTTTTATACAGTTTACTTATTGTGAGGCCGCGATTTCTACACAACGGATTTTGGCTTGCTTCCGAATGCGCCATCATTACACACTTAAATCAGTCAGTTGCTAGACACACCCTGTAGTTATTCTAGAATTACTTTTTCTGTGTTGGAATACAGTATGTCACCAAACTATATCATCCTCTCTTTTTGATATCGATGGAGTACTGTTTGATGCACAACGTCGCCCCTGGTTATGTGGGACTCCGAAATACGCACCGGTGGGTTCGCCAGAACGCAGGTGCGCGCAAGCGACTATTGGAGGTCATCCTAGATAAACCCTTAACATCCTGAGGTTATCGTACGTAGCGACTAAAGGAACGCCAGAAACAAGCTAGCCCCAATTAAAGAAACCTTGGCCCGGTGGGCTTTATTCTCCTTATTGAGATTAAATAATGTGCGTATGAGATATATCTTCAACTCTAGAATCGAACTAGTCACCATCATCGAAACAGCAAGTCTCTCGTGGTTTTCATGCAACATTCGTAACTATAGAAAATGATATAGTTACTTTTAAAAATATACTTTACTATTTCTCCCGGATGCGTTCCATTCAATTCCTTGAAACGCTTGTAATTCGTGAGGCAGTTTTCTGTGTTACTAATACTTTCAACAGTCAAGTTCGCATCTAATAAACTGCAGTAATTTTCCTGTTAGATTTTACTTAAACATCTACATTAAATATTCTTACTTAAAGGTAAAATAGAGATATTAATAAAAGGAAAAACAACAACAACAGAGGTAATGGGAAGAGTAGAAGTAGCGATTATGATAAATATATAAGAATTAGAAGCATTTTGCATCACAAATTAGTTCATAAAATGACATTGCATCCCACGCTACGCAACTGAAGAGTAAACTAACGCAATAAGTTGACGCTCAAAACATGACAGAAAGTCTCTCCCGTGATTTTGGCAGCTTTCATCATCACGGACCTAGCCTGAAGAGAAGGAAAACGTGATACAGACAGACCATGTGCTGATCCGTCTGGCCAGCGTGGCAAAGTAGGATAATTTCCCTTCATGAATTTGGAGCAGTCCGTGTGGTGACGGATTAAGAATACATGGTGTCACCATCCCATTTTGAGGGTGTCGTAATAGTCGACAGAAGGAAATGATAGGATAACCTAGCTGCAAGAGAAGGGAAATTTGATACGAAACCCTGTGCCAACCCGTCTGGCCAGCGTGGCACAGTATGCTAATTACCCTCCATGTAGTTGGAGGAGGCCCTCAGCATTGGGTAATTTATGGGCTGAGAAGTGGACGCTACTTAAGCTGCAAATCGATTGCGTTCCCAGTCCGCTAGGTTACGATGACTACGAATTGTATAGAATTAACTGTATAGTGATGTGACTTCATATCAGAGCGTTGCTGCTGCCCAACGTCTGTTTATCCCTTAGTCGCCTTCTACGACACCCACGAGAAGATAATATGGGGTGGTGATATTCTTACTCCGTCACCACACGGATCCGAGACGTGGGCGTTCACAATAGGGCATAGTAGACTGCCTCGTTGGTCTAGTGGTTAGATGTGCCGCCTTTGGATCGACGGGTCCCGGGTTCGATTCCGGGGTCGGGCAAGTGTCTTTGTCTAAACCAAAGGCACTGGCTCGGAGTCTGGGTGTCATTTCTATGTATGATATGTATGTATTTACAAAAAAAAATGTATATAAGTAGTTTATCATCTATCTCGTTACCATAACACAAGCATTAAGTTGCTTAGCTTGGGACGAGATGGCGTTGTGTGAAATGTCCAAGGATATTTATTTATTATTTACTCAACGTGCGATGGAGAGCGCTATGCTCGGAGTTACTTTACGTGATACAATCAGAAATGAGGAAATCCGTAGAAGAACTAAAGTGGCCGACGTAGCTAGAAGGATTGCACAGTTGAAGTGGCAATGGGCAGGCCACCTGGCCCGAAGAACGGATGGCCGTTGGAACATAAAAGTCTTTGAGTGGCGTCCACGTATGGAAAAGAGAAGCGTGGGAAGACCTCGACTACGTGGACGGACGACCTTGTGAAGGTCGCCGGGAGTCAGTGGATGCGATCTGCACGTGACCGTGCATTAAATCTATGAGGGAGCCTATGCTAAGCAGTGGACTTCTGTGGCTGATAGTTAACTGTATCATCATCGTCATTTCAGCCAAAAGACGGATAACTGTATAGTAGAAAACAAAAGCTTTACGAAGCTAAAGAAGGCTAGGGTTCAAAAAGGCAGTACTGGCGCAGGCGCCCACCTTTTTGTCATCAAATTCCAATGGTATCTATCAACCGTAGTTTTTGCTTCATTTCAATATTTACTGGTTGAGACGGCAAAAAACTGTTTTCGACATTGAAGTGAGTTTTTTGAAGCCAGTAGCATCGCTCTTAATATGACATTTAAAGTGATCTGTAATGTAATCTATAAATAATTACTAATTATATGAAGTTGCTTGATTAATCACAGTAATATTATGTCTTGGAACAGCAGGTATATATGTTTGCTTTGCTGTTCTATGCTTCCGTGGATATAATAACTAACTTGACTGTCTTTTTTAGATTGCCTCAAAATGCCTCGGAATTTGTTGCCATTTTTAATCAAGCAGCAGTACAGGTACTAAGTAAAAAAATTTATTATTTTAACTGTACATTATATTTAAACTAGCGACCCGCTCCGGCTTCGTACGGGTGTATGTATTATATATAAACCTTCCTCTTGAATCGCTCTTTCTATTAAAAGAAACTGCTTCAAAATGCGTTGCGTAGTTTTAAAGATTTAATCATACATAGGGACGGACAGACGACAGCGACTTTGTTTTATACTATGTAGCGATAGTGATAGTGAGGCTCGCTTTCTGTGACTAGGATCAGAATAAAACATTTCACTAAAACACTTGTGTGGTGTATACTGCCATAACATTTACTGTGGGATAATGTAACTTTGGACGTAATGTGAAAATCCAACGCATTAATTGGGTTTTTACTTGTATTTTGGTATGTATTTTTACATTATTTTACTGATAAACAAAAAATTAAATACCCCTAGTAAATTTTCTGATTCCTTTAAATCATCATCAGCCTACATTAGTCCACTGCTGGACATAGGCCTCCCCTAAAGAGCGCCATAGCGCCCTGTCTTATAAAAAGCACGTTGTTATGCAGAGTCCCTAAACCTGTTTAGTATGCTTATAATAATCTGATAGAATATCTTCTTCATTGTTTAATGTTCCCGCTTTATAAGCAACGGGTATCTTACAGATTATTTTGTTTAATACATAATAAAACAAAGTCGCTGGCGTCTGTCCGCCCTATGTATGCTTAAATCTTTAAAACTACGCCACGGATTTTAAAGCGGTTTTTTAACAGATAGAGTGAAATCAAGAAGGTTTATATTTATATATATATATATATATAACTAGCGACCCGGCCCGGCTTCGCACGGTTGCAATTATGCATGTATTATACTTAAAAACCTTCCTCTTGAATCACTCTATCTATTAAAAAAAACCGCTTCAAAATCCGTTGCGTAGTTTTAAAGATTTAAGCATACCTACATAGGGTCGGACAGCCGACAGCGACTTTGTTTTATACTATGTAGTGATATGTGCATAATTGCACCCGTACGAGGCCGGGGCGGGTTGCTATTTAAATGGTTGGTTTATTTTATTTGGTAAATAATAGATAGCGAACTTTTACTGCGCTGTTTACTACTGAGACGGGCTTCCACCAATTTTAAGGGGCGTAATTAGCCTACTGTGCCACACTGGCCAGAAGGGTTACCACAAGGTATCGTATCAAGATCTCCTTCTTTTAAAGCTGGGCTTTCGGCCTTGTCATTTCCTTTTGTGGGTTCTTAGGATACCCGGATGGAATAGATCGGTGACACTATATATACTAAATCTGTCACCACACCGATATGTTTACATGAAGAAATAATCCAAATTGTATTTATTTTAGAAGGAACTATAATGCTTCCTTCCTGAAGAAATTACCAGGGCAGCAATGTCACGTATATTCCACTCTGTCTCTTCTCATCTCTTTCATTCATTCACCTGCTATTTCCTATGTTCACTGCTGTCAAAATATTTAATACTACTTTTTTTTCAATATTGGTTTAGTAGGAAAAAGTTTTGACGGGCAAATGACGATATATATAAATATGCTCCAAATACGTACATTAGACAGTTTAAAAGTAATTGCAAAGATCTGTGGTTCGAGGCGGTGGCAAGGACACCCACGCGGTCAGTGACAGCCGGTTAGTCGTGTTGCTTAAAATGTTATTTCCGTTTTGAGCTCCAAGAACCAATGGGTATAAACCGGGGTATGGAAATCTGGATCACTCTTATTACAATGACGTTAAAGTTTAAAATTCCTGATTAACTATTTCTACACGCTTCTCTGCCTGTCTAGAAACCAGTGGAAACAATTTGCTTTAGACGAGGGATTTAGACAAACCTTAAAACGAAGATAGTCTTACCAATTCTAGGAAGTCCTCGGGAATTTAATGCTCTTCAAATTCAAAAGAATTTTTTCGTACATTTGTTGCGATATTCGGGTAACTATTATTACACTATCCATTTGGCAGCGGCAATATAAATAGTTACTAACCATAACAGATTTAGAATACTGAAAAGTGTGTTAGTTTTTTTTTTAATCGAAACCGCTGCTAGGTATAGCCTGTATCACGGGGGCAGTTTACAAACATGTCATTGACGAGCACAAATGACACCAGACTCCGAGGAAGTGCCTCTGGTATAGGCAAAGAGACTTGCCCGACCCCGGAATCGGTTTGCAGCCTTGTCATTTCTTTTTGTCGGCTCTTACGAAACCCTCAGGATGGAATGGGTATTGGTTGGGTTATTTTGCGGTTGTGGAATGGGGTGACACTATGTATTCTAAATCCCTCACCAAACGTATCAGTTTCAATTTACACGCACATAATCTTTGCCATTATCTTTATTCTTGCACTACTTTTGATTCTTTATTTATAATATCATATTAACTGTACACTTGACAGCAACGCGGAAACATTTACACTTGGCAGTAAAAAGTTAACGCGCCAACTTGACCTGAGAAGTATGTGGTACGGCTTTGTTCAGAAGAAAATAAATCACATTAACACTCGTGGCTAACAAAGCACTGATTGTTTAACCACATATTATTATTAATCCACACATCTTTTAAAAGTGACAGGCAACATCTTTTCTCGTATCCTGAATGACTTTCCTTGGTACTAAAAGTGTTCAAGAACTTGCCAACATGAATCATGAATTTATTAATAAGTTAACGTTAACTATCTTGCGTTGATATTGATTCGCAGACTATATGTCAGGGTCTGATGATGTAAAGGGAATGTTGCTCTTTGTATGATAATGTTCCACGCTTTTTTTAAACTACATACTGTAAGCTGTTTTCATAATTTCTTGTAACGTCGTGATGGTCCAATATATTTGAAATATTGGACCATCACGACGATTATTAAGAATTACAAAGCGAAACTGCCATGAACCAACAAAAGCATGTAATACCTAAAAAAAATGATTTTAAAAAGTGTGTGGATTTAGTCTATGTAGGTACCCACGTACTATATTCAAATGTAGAATTTTAATGACCCTCTACACCGACAACGTATTATCTGCAGATCAATTTACCTTGGTTTCTACATTTTTCCAGCCCACATTCCTCGGTGCACCTCGTAGAAGGCTATGTATTACGATTAAAGTTTATTTACATTACATGAGGCAATCATTAGTTCGTGTTATTAATATGGAATTCTAGAGATATTTAGAGACAATTGCTTTTTTAAATAGCTATTTAACTGGTTTTAATAATAGTATAGTATGTCTACAATAGTTTCATTAGAAAACTTATACAAACTGAATTTAAACTACAAAAGTAACTTAGTAAAAGGTCAAGTATATTCGATTAACATACAGGACTTCTATCTCCCTGTGGTTTGAAAAATGTTGGATCTATCTTACACACTGACGAGAGTTTCTCAGTCTGAAAAGTTTAACAGAGTATGTTTTGATTATTTCAAACGTGTTCTCTAGTTCATTGAAAGGATAACAGTAAAGGAACTCCTATGTTATAAAGAGTTGCCGATGACAATGTTTTAAAAAGAATATTCTCATTTGTGTCTTTTAATCTGTAGATAAACTTGAAATATTTACAAACGTTAATCAATATAATTACAAAACCTAAATTTGGCTAACATATTAAAAAGTATAATTTTGTTTCAGATCTTACAAACCTTTGCAGCGTCTTATCCTGTAGAAAAACCGTACGACTCAAGCGTCGCAGACTACGGCGATCCTATGGTTAACGCCCGTATTGTACCAAAATACGAAGATTCATCCGATTCCTCAAATGAAAAAGTGATATCTGTTAGGATAACATCCTCAGTAGCTGTTGGTAGAAGTCGAGGTAAATACACAAATAATGCTGAATTTGCAGGACCGTCTCGCAGTACCCCTTCCTTGAATTTACAATCTACTTTACCATCTAGTACTGAGGATAGTTTTCAATTAACCACTACTGGCATACCTCCCAACCTCATTGGAGCTAATATAGAATATATAAAACAGTTGAATTCTCGCAAAGAATCTAAGGACCATGGATTAGAATCTACTCATCCATATCAACCTAATGCAAAAGTTCAGTACCATAATAATGAGCCATTATTGGAACAATCACCCATGAAAATCGAGAATTCTGTGAAAGTCGAAGATTATGACGATGACGTTCCACTTGCTAGAAAAATACCATCAGCGGAAAATATTAACCACTTGAATCCTCCAAAACTCAATCATGATGTAGGTCTCAATCATGATGATAACCCTAAATCAATAGTAGGTGAAGTGTCAAATTCCAGCTACTTAATACAAACTCCAGATTATCAAGCATCAAATAATTATAATGAACATTTTCACAAGGCAACGACTCAGCCTGTAATCGAGCAACGCACTGAAAGAAGAGATATAGATAAATTTACAAACGATGGTACACATTTACTTACCAGCACAATATCACACAATTATCAATCGGAAGATTCCATAGCAGAATCTTCTATTAAGAATATTGAGTTTACGAAAACAAACGAAAATGTAAGAAACTTTCCAGTTCCTGATATCAGGCCTGCTCGAAACTTCGTCCGAAGTTTTACAAACAGACCACTAAACGAAGGCCGAGCTACATCACGGTTGACTACTGTTAATTTTAATGTAGTCCATGAGAACGCAAAACCGTCTCCAAATAACTATCAGCGTAGTGAAGAATATCCATCGCAAAGTCAGACCGTTACTGTGCAAGAACAGTTCTATGAACCGCCAAAAGTGTATAGCCAACCAGCACAAATATATAGTGAACCAGCAAAATTTTACAGTGAACCAGCAAAAATCTACAGTGAGCCAGCTAAAATATATAGTGAACCAGCTAAAGTGTATAGTGAACCCGCGAAGATTTATAGTGAACCTGCAAAATTTTACAGTGAACCAGCATCGCTGCATCTTCCTCAAAATATTCCAAGCGCTCCGCCTAACTACTCACAATGGCCACAGTCTCAAAACCCAATTATAGGTACAACCGTTAATACTACACCTTTGACAACAGTTACGCAACCGCCTCAAGTAGTCACCACAAAATCCTATCATCAACCGGAGAAAAACTACGAAGTTGATGAAAAAGTTAGCGTCATGACACAGGGTCGAAGTCACGGAGTGCAAGACAATGTGGATGCCACTACTGAAAAGTGCAAAGAAGATAACTGCAAAGTAGGTTACGTGGTGGAGGGTAGGCAGTATAAAAAGTATAGAGTGGAGGAAAGAACTTCGGACGGATTTATAGTGGGGGAGTATGGAGTAGTGCGAAACGAGGACGGCGCACTTCGGGGAGTACGGTACACCGCCGACAGTGACGCCAGTCCAGGACTTATCCAAGATGCACTTATGAAGTTCCTACAGCTCAGATAGATTTTAATAATCGTAAGGACCTACTATTTTTAATAACAGTCGGTGCTTCTTTGGTAAGGAACAATACATTCTCATTTATTAATAACTTTTCTGCATAGTTTTGCTGGAAGGAATAAGTGTAAATCAAGGTCCTTAATCTTAAAACACATCTTAACATAACTTACTTGCTCACTTAGTTAAGTACCTAATTACCAGTTTAACTGGAATTGTAAAAGATGACGTCTATTATCAGTATACGTTTATTTATTTTAAGATTGACTGATTACGCCTGTTAATATAATTCACTTTTGGTCAATGCATGTTTCTTCCGAAGATAAAGGATTCGACAGATACTGCAATTTTATTAAAACTACATCAAACTTTTAATATCGATTAAAAAAGAAATCTCTGAAGCAGCTTCTTTATTTTGAAGGAAATAACTTAGAGGCACCTGTATTTTCATTTATATATGAAAACCTACTCAAATTTGGTCACATTATGAATGTAGTTAGAATTATATTTAATAGTTTGGGATAGATAATAATGTAAAGATCAAACAAAGCAAATAACTTTATTTTTTGCTTTGTCAATAAACAATATGGTAGTGTGGTGACCAACCCATAAAATTTTTCTGATAATTTATTCACCCCGACTTTTACAAAATGTAACGCTCGTATGTATATTTTTTTAATAAATAGCCGTGATATGTTGTCTTATCCCTTATGTGGTTCCACTGATACCCCTGCTTCATGCAATAAGAAGAAACATTGATAATAATGTCATACTCACAGGTCGGTGCAGATGTTATTGGTATCGATAAGTGATAAACGCACTTGAAGACATATGGTGTAGTGACGTGGTCGTAACTATGGGCTCCGATGCTCAAAGTTACATAACGGGCAGTGGAGAGGGCTATGCTCGAAGTTTCCCTGCAAGATACCGACATAATACACAAGATTGCCAAAATTAATTGGCAGTGAGCAGAGCACAAATCTCGCACAATTGACGCCTTAGTAGGCAGAAAAGTCCTCGATTGGCGACCGCGTACCGGAAAGCGCAGTGCTGGTAGGGCTCCCACACGGTGGACTGACGGTGGACGGTGGACACACGGAGACCTGAATATGGTCGCCGGAAAAGGAAAGATGCGGGCGGCTCAGAACCGGCCTTCGAGGAAATCCTTGGAGGAGGCCTAAGTCCAGCAATGGATATCTTTTGGCTGAAATAATTAATGATGATGATAAACGCACTTGAAACATTATACCGATACTACTATGCAAGTGTTTTATTTCCTAATTACACAAACACTAATTAATTTCACGTTGTCTCTGGGGCACAAATCCTTGCTCTTTGCGCTAAATCTTCTAATTGTTAAACGTAAATACTTGCATAAAATGAAATATTGCACAATTTATATGAAACAGAGCACTTACGTCGTTAAATTATTATTCAAGATAGTTACAATCCCCAGTTTTAAGTTGCATCCTTGTGTAGTTTATCCAATAGTATAATTATGACAATTTAATTTAGGATCTTTATGTTAGACTAGTGCCATGAATCGCTGTAATAGAAGAATGTTAGTAAGAGACAGTTGCATGTTCGCTCATTCTAATTTTTAACATAATGTATTTTATATAGGTAAGTACACTGTGTTGTGAATGATGTATTAGTAAATATTCATATAAAATGAGTGTTTCTTTTTACCAAACTTACCTAACATATTTTTTAACCTATCCTAATTGCTATTGAACTTTGCAAGTACGACATCACTCATAATTGGATAGCCTAGATATACATATAATATGTAGGTTTGGGACATTAATTTGTCTATATTTTCTCCTAACTTGTCTAACGCAGTATGTTATCCGTGCAAAAAATACTTAGATCTTCTAACGATTCACGGAAATAACTAAAAAGTAGCAGAAAAACATGTACGGAGTTGAACGAATTGAGGAAGGCCATCTTGAATCAGAAGGTAAGCTGATTTACTTTCATCAAGTGCGAAGAAGCACGTTACGAGTCGGCAGTGAACGATAATACTGGTTGTGTTGTTATGACGATGACATGAAAGGTTCACTTACCAAATTAAGTTACGGTATTGGTCACAAATAAAGAAAAGAACATGATTATTAGAGTTTTATTAAGTAGTCAATTAAATATGTAGTTATATACTAGTAATGCTTAGCGTAAAACCTACTCTGAATAGTTAGTGAGTAGATAACGCGACCTTTGTTGCAGGCGTTGTCATACAAATACACTTAATTATAATTTCTCAACCACAATGCAACAAGAACAAACAGCCGTATTTAACATTTCGTATATTCTAAAAAGACGTAAAAAAAGATGTGCTACTTATACAATAACTTCACTGCCTCCTGATGTTTGGTCGTATTCGTCTAATTTTAAAAAATGTTTGTTATATAAAACGATCTATGGAATCGGTTAAATATATTAGGTATGTAATTATAGATTACATCACTCGTCAATAAATTTATGGTTGTAATTTTTTTAAACCAGTAAATTAGAGCCTAATGGATATCAACTTGCATTTATGGCAAGATTTTGTCACAATTTAAAAATAAAATAGTTCGTAACAATCGATTCGATTACAACACATTGACATCTAACACATTCATTTACAGGATAAAACAAAAAGGTGTTTTGCTATTTATAAACTCACCATTTTCTATTTTTAATTTCTCTGGTATTTCTATGTTATCCGATTTAGATATCTCATTCAGTTTTGATGTTTCGCTAATTATTTTGATCAATATTTTTTTATTTTTAATCTAGAGACGGGTTTTTTTTTTTTTTTTTTCTTCTGTGGCGATCGCAATTATTGCATTGCCATTATCAAGTTAGAGACGGGTTACTGAATCAGCGTCTATCACAGGTCCAAGTTTTTATTGTCCGCTTTAAATTATTAACAACAGTTCTGATGTGTGGCCTATAAAGTATTCATAGCTTTTACTCAACTTAGTTCCTTACACCTTTTTGTTTAATCTTGTTTAATAACTTATTATCAAGACCAGTGCATAAATCATTAGCAGTCAACAATTCGTGGAAGCACATTAAATCAATTGAACGAATGATCACATTATTTGCCTCCGCTACTTCTGGTTTGGTTCATAGACGAACATTAAGAAATGTACTTTTTTTCACTGTAAGGAACAGCTTTACCCAGCACTGATGCAAGTGTCTGTCTAAATACTATCTTAAAACTAACAACATTAGATTCATATGAGCATGTAGGTACTAATGGTATATGCTCGGTTTTGACGGTTGACATCATCAACACATGGTGATTCTTCGGATAGTATCGAAATCAAAATTAACTTTATTCAACTAGATTTTAATACAAACAATTTTGTAGGATGTGGGAAGAAATTAAGTAGTTGCTCTTTTCCAACAAATTAAATCTATCCTCGAACAGAATATATAAAACCTAATCGACAATAAAAACCAAAACACATTTTCAACTGCTATAAACTTTATGACTACCTATGAATTATTTTTTAATTAACACAACATCCGGCAGACTGGCAAAAATGCCGAATTAATTAAATTTGCCAATGTACTAAATGTCTATCTATGTATGTTAGAAGACAAAAGAATACTTCATGTAATAATATTTTATGAGTAACAAAAATTTATGTCGGTTCCTAACATCTCAGCATAATGACTATTAATATAAATATGATATACTATTATAACCACAGAATACTTTACACACAATGCATTCACTATACCAAAATGCAGCACTATGTATTTTGGTACAGTGATAGTTATGAATGCGAGGAAATGCTCGTGACATTTGTACGCGGCTTTATAGGTGTGGTTCACCGTCACTTCCTTCACTGATTAGTTTTTATTTTATGTATATATTGGACGCCAGCCGCTTTTTAGTGCAACTATTCGTGATAATGAGCTCCACGACCGATTTGAGACAATGTTAACATATTGTTGCCGAACTGTTGGACACGACTTCTAATTAGATACGGACTATTTATGGGCAATATTAAAAAATGACAGGATTTTATTAAAAGTTAGTGCGACGAAATTTTAAAGTAGCATTGAATATATTATCTACCTAAATACGATCATAGATAAAATTTCACAATCGTTCTGATTACACTAATTATATATGATTTAAAAAAATACGAGATGGACCGTTTTTGTAAGGGGGTAAGAAAGTTGTCAGATACCTTATAATAATGTGAATCTATTGTATGAATGAATGAGCAAATAACTGTTCTCGAGTTTCAATGACAGTACCTATTTATTGAAAGCCCAACACTTTGAACATATTCTAATAAAGACTTGTGTTATTCATTATTATAACATTAGTGGGACTTACTTGCAACGCTGGCTAATAATGTGATCATTGGCCTTGGTCCTTACATTTATAAAAGCTACTGCCAAATATATCACAATCTTACTAGTACAATTGTGTTAACTCAAAACACAATTCCTAATAAATATTCAAATATTAAGTCGTGGGTAGTTATGTATCGAAATGGTTACATAGATTTAAGATACACAATTGGTAACTCTAAATAGTGATACAACAAGATGCGCTCACACGTTAAAGCCTCTTAGAGTTTGGACATGTTGCTCAAGTAAAAACATTGTAAGAGAAATTTAATCAGAATAGGCCTTCTTTTAGTTCTACGGAAGGAATGAGATGCCATATCCGTGCTTTTGCCACCTTTTGCTGCTAGATATATAGAAATGGCAAAAAGACTTTAGAAATATATGTAAACAAGCTGGTGAGAATATAGATAAAAGCTTCATATCAAAATATCTTTTAGAAGACGATATGTAAACGTAGTTATATGTAGTTGTTACGATATGACACAAGATATAAGTTTCTGAACGTGCCTACTCGTTAGGGACACGGTACAAATATTTCAAAATTGAATTGATAAATAATAATGAGTACACATGTTTATGGGTCCACAGTAACAGACGGATTTCTGAATCAATTTTGATAAACAATAAACAACAGTACAATTATGTTATACTTAGTATACTATAATACGTAGTACCTTTATACTAACGATATCATAGAGTATCATAAGCAATCTTAGGTCTACATAACGCAACCAAAGGAACATCACTACTTACACTACAATTTTTATAGGCAAATATGCTCAAACCAGTATACATTTCGCGCTAAATAACATTGGTGCAGAACAATACAATTAGCATTAAACGTAGATACCTACTTAACTATGAACCGTATCTTTCGTAATTTGGCAGTGAAACTGTACCGTAAAACGAGATGTCAAGCAACAACGATGTGTGAAAGCATAGACAAAGATAAATTTCAGTATTTACTAAGGACTTTTAATTTTTTTCTTGACTTTAATGGTAGCATTACACATGGCAATGATTATTCGCTATTCGTATCATTCGATATTTGTGATGCCTTTTTACCCACGCATTGCGATTCATGTAAAATATGACAAATACGAACAGCTGAGTAAATGCCACAATGCGCATAAATGCGAAATTAACTTTATACTTGTGTCTGTTTTTCTCCTATGGGTCTGAAATCCTTTACGAGGGCTTGAGCCTGCATGCGGGCGGGATCTGTACTGATATTTTTAGAGATGCAGACACCAATAACATGCGTTACAATAAACACAAAAAGCTACATTCAAAAACTTTGGAGTAATTAGGTACATGAGAGATTCCGTTGGTATAAGCCAACAGGTGTGATTATATTGATTTTATACAAATACATGTTTTGTGTCAGAGACAATTGGACCCGCAACGTCACCGAACCGTACTATCCTGAGGATGTCGTAAGAGACGACTAAATGCACGAGGTAGATCAAGAGAAGGAAACTTAACAAAAATCCTGTGCCAACCCATCATGCCAGCATGGCACAGTAGGTAAATATCCCTCCATGAATTTACAGGACAGCCCTTCTCAGTAGTAGGTCGCTTAAGGGTTTGAACGACGAAGAATCATTTTAGCCACGGTGATTCTTCAAGCCCTGTAAACTCTTCCCTATCCTGCATTTTACAAAAAAAAACCTTGACAGATCCTATTACGGTACCACTACATTATGACACACCCAATACTCAGCCCATCAAAGCATACAAAGCTTGGTGCACCAATAGCCAACACTTTTATTACAAATACTCAACTTCCATACACAAGACGTTAACGTGTAGAATTACCAACTTACATAGGTTTAGATAAGCAAAATAGTGTGACAACTATTTCCAACTGGTTAGTGAACTTTAGTTTCACATATTAAAAGTATATGTATAGGTAGTCCGTGTATTCCCGGGGGTGTTCTAAGAGCCGACTAAATAAAATGACAAGGCAAGAAGCTTTCTTGCAATTGGAAGAGGTCTGACTCAGCAGCGGATGACAATAGGTATTAACAGGGTAGTTACAAATAATACTGATATTACTTCCCACGGAATATAAATATACCTATTATTATATACGATGGTAGAAAATAATTATTTTAAGATATTTCGTTACACTATTTAAATTAAACACCAGATTAACAAGTATATTGTGGTTACATATACAAAATTGTTCGGTATTCAATTTGAGCGTTGTGTACTGATAGCATCTGTCCTGTTATGGTCGTCTTTACCAATAAACACGTATTACGCTAAAGTTCCAGTGTCGCTTCGTCGAGCTTAAGACGAAAATCAACACATATGACCGATCTCAACAACGGAATACACAATGTCACCCACCCACACCATCCTGAGGATGTCGTACGAGCTGATTAAACTAACGCAGGAGGCACACCACCTAGCTGCAAGAGCCGATCCCTCTTGCCGCCGCAGGTTAGCACAGTAGGTTAATTTCCTTCTATGGTTTTGGGAGAGGCCCGACTGAGTGGTGGGTAATTTATTGGCGGAAATAATGATGATGATTATGTCCGTCTCGGTTCTTCATCATCATCACCATCATCTGTGCGTCATATCCCGGTTGCAGCCCAAACTCTCGCTTCGGCGCCGGGGTCCGTCTCGGTTGTTGCTCACCATATATGGAAGTCAATACACTAAGCCACTGACTTGAACGCTGACGATTGGCCCATCCGAATAGGCGTCAGGGGCAACCAGGGCAATCTATCCATACAAACACTGCGGAGTTTGGTAGAGAAACAGTTTAAACAGGTTCTTAAACATACTCGGGAGATCGGTCATAATACAGAACATAGCAGGCGTAAACGAATTTAAAAGTAAGATTTAGCCTCCTTCTCAGACTAAAGAGTTTATATCTAATGAATTAGTCATAGTTCTCGGACTCCTGTTGGACCAGCTTGAACCGTCGAGGGCTCTTCACGGCAATCGAGCCGTGCCCGTCTAATGACAGACGGCCTTTCATCTGAAGATACCTGGACAAAAGATATGAAACAATCTGTAAAAACTCGACGTAAACAGCAGAACCCCAAACTGACTATTTTGTCGTACCGACCCGAAACGATGCAATTGCTTGTATATCTGCTAAATTCAAGAGTTCTTGCCAAGTGTTTGTGTCAAAAGCTTGTGGCATACGTCCCGCACTGACACTATAGACTAGACTACACTACTACTCAGCCCATAAATGACCCACTGCTGTGTCCTCTCACCTAGCCGCAAGAGAAGGAAACCTTGATACGAAACCCTGTGCCAACCCGTCTGGCCAGTGTGGAGATACTGCAAGAAAGACGCCCCACTGCTAGATGGCGCGACCTTTTACCAACCAAGTTTGGGGCACTGAAATGACCTCATAAAAGTTACTGAGAAATGCGGTTATACAAGTTTCTTTTTGCAAATGGAAGTCTCTGTTTTAATTTAAAATGTGATTTGAAGAGTATTCATCGTAGAGTTGTTTCAGCGCAGCAGTGTACTCAGCTTACCTCTTAATGTAGCGGCAGACAAGCTTCGTTGGTCGCTGCTGCCATTCGTCGAGAACCTCTTTTGGAGCCAGCACCTGGAGCAATAAAATAAAACACACTCTAGATTTATTACTTTATTATTTATTATTATTACCTTGAACTGGTCACAAAACTGTATCGCGGGGGCACTTTACAAACTTAAATTTTATAAATCGAACAAATACTAGGTAGGTAGGTATACTGTTAAAGGTCTAATTTACATACCGCACACCTATTTAGGGGATATCCCCTAAATAGAGTTTTAAAACTCAAACTTCGAAGCACGAAGATATCGATGCATTAGGGTAACATGCTTCCCTCCTTTTAATATACAAACCAAGTCAAAACTACTTTTAGATGTGCCGCCTTGGGATCAACGGGTCCCGGGTTCGATTCCGGGGTCGGGCAAGTGTCTTTGTCTAAAGCAGAGGCACTGGCTCGGAGCCTGGGTGTCATTTGTGCTCGTGAATGACATGTTTGTAAACTGCCCCCACGACACAGGTTATACCAAGTGCAGGGGTTTCGTTTTATAAAAAACATATAAACTAGAGGTTGTAAGACTAGAACTTTTACCTTCATAAAATGGCATTGACGAAAGGACTGTTGTTTTATTATGACAAATTCAGAACCTTGATTTACTTATACGTTAATGTCTTAAGATATAGTATATTTCATTACATGTGCGGAAAGGCTGTCATTGCAAAGAGTTCCGACAAATGTCTACCCGAGCCGAGGCGCAGCCTAAGGCGAGGGTTGACAGTCGGAACAAGTTGCAATGACGGTTCCGCACGTGTACTGAACGACTATTTTTAATACAGTTGCGAAAAAATGAAGCAATTTAATAAAATAATAAAACACAATAAACTCAACTAACTAATCATTTCTGAAAAATGGCGGTTGGTTTTTCCTTTTAATAGACATTTTTTTGACAGTTGGGAAAAAGAACGCACTAGTGCAGGAAAGGTAAAAAAAGCACGAGTGTGTAATAGCCCACTTCCCGAACGCTATACGTCCCTGCAATAGGCCACTTTTTGAGCAACTGTATTAAAAAGTATGTTTAAAACCAAACTCATAACCAAAATATAACACACTCACCAATTAGTTATTAGTAGTAACTACTAGTAGCTGATATATGACCTACTGTTGAGTCGGGCCTCCTCCGGTTACATAGAGGGTAATTAGCCTACTGTGCCACGCTGGCCAGACGGGTTGAGATAAGTTTTTGTATCAAGTGTTCCTCCCAGCCTTAGCATTTCCTTTTGCCGGCTCTTACGACCCCATCAGGATGGAATGGGGCGGTAACACTATGTATTCAAAATCCCACACGAAGTTCGAAGAAGTCACCACACGAATTAGTCAAGTTTTATTTCCGCAACAAAAGTAATACAAAATATGTTCTTAGGGCCTGTGCACACCGCGTCTTTTAAACGCGCTGTCGAAACGCGCGTCGACGGCGCGCTTTTATCCTAAAGCCAGCAATATACGTTGGCCTAGCATTGCCGAGTGAACGCCAATACCAACGTATAGACGGTATATTTGCATTGTCTGGCCATCGCTCGGTGTCGCTCGCCTAGTTGGTTTCAATACACTTGCCCAACGTGTAGGCAGTAGCACTTGCCTTGTATTAAATTGTCTACGCTCGCGTTGGCCTAAGCTCGGCCAACGTGTATTGCTGGCATAAGGAGCAGTTTGTTGTCCTTTGTATCGATTCAAACGCGCGGCACCGGCGCGTCTGTATCGCTACACACGCGCATTTACATCGCGTCAGCATCGATTCAAAACGCGTATTTGAATTTATACAGGTGTGCAAAGGTCTACAGGCTGCGTCTGACTTGCGTGCGTATCACGTCTATATCGCAACAGACGCGCGTCGACGGCGCGTTTAAAAGACGTGGTGTGCACAGGCCCATAAGTGGTATCAAATAATTTAACAATTCACTGCTATTTCAAGTCATGGCTGAGAATATAAGACTTTACTCCTTAATTTAAACAAGTTTACGTAAAATTTCAGATGCTTGCTAAAATTCGCAGGTAGAAACAAGAAACGTGATCATCAAGTGGATAGAGCTATTAGAGCCGGACGGCGACAGCACTGAATGACGATACTTTAATGTACCTATTTCTAACCATCCAATTGTCATAACTACGCTTAATAGGCCAGTTATGTGACGGAAAACATCTGAATTAACCTACGTTAATTCAGATGTTTTCAGATGTTGGAAGTAGATATTATATTCTACCTCTGTTTGATTTTGTAATTAAAACTATCGTGACGTCATAAATTTGCTATGGCCAGACTAATCGGGTCATTCAGAATGACAAACGCTATTCAAATAATACCTTCTGAAAAACGCCTATAAGCTTTAAACAAACACACCAAACCTCCGGTATGAAAGACCAAATTAGATCATAGTGCATTTTAACTTCTTCAGTAGCTGACGTATCAGAAACTACTACTACTATCAGCCCATAAATGACCCACTGCTGAGTCAGGCCTCCTCCAATCACATGAAGGGTAATCAGCCTACTGTGCCAAGCTGGCCAGACTGGTTAGCACAGGGGTTCTCATCAAGATTTCCCTCTCTTGCGGCCAGGTGATCTGCGTATTGCGTTCCATTAGTCGCTTCTTACGACACCCTCAGGGTGGAATGGGGCGGAGATACTTTTTATTCTAAATCCGTCACCACACGGACAACGTCACGGACACAGATACGTATCAGAAACAACACGGATGATTCGTAATCACGTACTCACGAAAACTCTTGGCAACTTTATTAATACTATTTACATATGATAATACTATATTGGTATTTGTAAAACTCACCTGATCTCCCTTAAGTCTGTCGAGCAGCGTGACACACACCACGGCCGCCTTAATGCCCGCATGATGGGTTAACGCTGCGAAGGCCAACGACTCCATCTCGATGTTGACCACACCTGTCTTGTGGATGCTCTCCAAGTATTCCATTTTGTCATTCTCAGTAAAGTCACAGAAGGCACCGTCTAACCTCCCTTGACCTAACATGGAGTTTATGTATTTTAGTTTTTAAGTTGTAGTAAAGACCAATAGCCCCATAGGGCGTGACGATGTGAACAGATCAATAGGTCCCATATTATACTTATATTAAACAATATAAATGACCTGGCGCAAATTTCATTGTTATACAGAGTTGATATGACAGAGGGGCATTAAATTACACTACGTATACTTTATGTGATTAGTATGAATTCGAAACGGTACGAAAAAAAAATACACGTGATTTTTCATGGGGGGTGGAGGGGTAGTCTTAAACCTCACCAGGTATCACCAAGGGGGAGGGAGGGGTTAAAAAATGTTAAAAAAACATCACGTGATTAATGGACAATACCAACATCATAGGAGAGTGTCGTTCTTAGATAACAGATGTTTAATTGATGTTCGGAACTTCCTAGATACGAGAGATACATACCTACATCATTTCATAGATTTAGAGTACTTACACATTTTGTCTCGAAAACATAACTGTACTAAATAGAAAATTTCACCACTTTTAATTTATTGAAAGCGAATTAATAAAATTTTGTATTACCTACTGTCTTCATGAGATTTGTAAAAAATATTTTAAATACTTATATTTAACTGATATTAATTAATATAATTTAATTTATATTATTTTAGAGGAGAACGATTACGAAATCACATCGTGGGGAAAAATAAAATAAATTCAATATGTTTAATTAAATAAACAAAGGAAAAGCCTTCCATTTTTCATTAAAATTTAACGAATGCTATTAAATACACTGAAAGGAATAAACAGTAGACATATAACAAGAAACTTGATTCGTTTAAATCCTATTAAACTATTATAATTATTTATAAATATACTAAATAAAGCTTATCTAGCTATCCTGCCCCAGTAGGCAGGCATATTTATTTATTTATTTATTAAATCTTAATGCACATAAAGTCCTCACAAATCTCCACAACGAGTTCGTAAATAAGCTTACCTTCATAGAAATCATAAGTGCACATGGTTTTGCCTGTGACCGTTTCGTATGGGTCCTCTGGGTCGGCCAACCCCTTCAGCTCACGTGCCAACCGCCGGTCAAGTTTAGCCGGGCGTTGGATCGTCTTGCCCAGCACTGTCTGTAATTTAAAAAAAACGACAGACAAATTACAAATATAATATTTAAAATATTTGTTAATTTTATAAATATTGATGTTGCCAAAATTTAGACGCGATAAATTCGCGAGCTAATACACCTGGTTCGTGCAGATACTTAGCAGGTAATTATATTTGTATGGCAGGCTTATATCATACAAATATAGGCTTATATCAACATTGATCAACATAAATTTTAGCATAAAACCATTTGATTACGTTCCCAAAATGTTACTAGAAGTAAGTTTTTACTGTAATTTATCAAAACACTCACCAATTCTAGAGCGTTCTTCAAGGCGCCGTCCACCGCTTCTTCTGAGATGATAACAGTGCCTCCCTCGTACCCAATGCCGCCGCAAGTACCGATCCTAAAGAAAACCGGGTCCCGCACCTTGGCATGGTACATCAGTTTTATAACTTCGTGCAGCAAGATACCCACTGAAGGAATACCCATGCCATGCTGTAAAGAAACATTTTGATAAGAAACGCATAACATTGTCACTTGCTTATAAACAGGCCTTTGCTGGGGATCGGTCTACTCAAGCATATGAATGGATCCTGCTGGTATTTGCCCCTTTGTGACTACTGAGCCAGCTTGCTTCGTAATGAAAAATAGCGATTTAAAAAAGCAACTACAGTTTCCTTCTGGCTTTTCTCTATAGAGCAGCAATCCGAAACAGTGGTAAATGGTAAGTATTTGATGTAAATTCGACTTGGGAAAAGAGCCTACATGAACTAACTTGATTTAAAAATCTGAGGATTTGCCATGAATAGAAGAAGAATAAGAAAAAGGCGTACGTGGTGTAACGTTATAAATAAGTTCCTGAAATAGATTTTGCTTTACTTTATATTAGGTTTTCGATTAATACGAATATTTTGCCTTTTGTAACAATATTCTGAATACTTGAAGGTATCCACTGAATCCCCAGTTCTATTTTACTAATATAACGTATGATATTTAACGGAAAAATATAACGAAACTTGCTGACTAGGCAGACTTTGTTTAAAATACACTTAAATCAAACAAAAGGAATTGTCAAGCGTCACGTCAAACGAAAAGAAAAAAAAATGTTTTTATTTAATTCCGAGCAATTTCATATTTTCTTCTAAGAATATTTCAAGACCAAAAGTAGACTAAATCGGTCCAGCCGTTCTCAAGTTATAGCGAGACTAACGAACGGCAATTCATTTTTATTTATTTATAGATATCTAGTCCAGTAATGCACATAACAATGATTCAAATTGTTCATTTATAAAATTTATAACCCCCCATATGCACGAATCTACAAGTACGTCTTTGAGTAAGAAAACCGCTCTTAGCTTAAAAATATTTATAGAAGCCTGCGTATAAGAAATTAAATTAAAACCATCAATCTTTACGATATTGTGTCAACAGAAAAAATCATCTACGGAAATTGATACAGAATATTGTATATGCTCGAATAAACAGACTAGACGTGATCAATCATACGCAATTCTACCTGCTTTTAAAGGCTAGCTTGAGTTAGCTTTGGTATTTTTCCGTAACATCTAACAGTACCTAATGTATATTAAATACACAACAGTCTAGAAAAACTACATCTGTCTTTGGATTCATTCGGCAATTTATGCCATACCTTCTCGTAACGATAAAAATGCTTATAAAATAATAATCCTTACTTATTATTATAAATGCGAAAGTAACTCTTGTCTGTCTGTAACGCTTACACGCCAAAACGACTGTACCGATTTAATTGAAATTTGGTACAAAGATAGTCTGAGAAAAGACATACTTTTTAATGCGAAAAAGGGGTGTAAGGTGTGTTAGTTTCATATAATTTCCACTTTGTAGCACTTGCATATTTTAAAATTATTTACGATATTTCCACGCTGGATTTTCAATGAAAACGACGGCGAAGCGACGATACTAATGAAATGGGTAGAAAATGTGGCCGAAAGCGAAACAACATTATTGAAAACTGATATACGGGCTGTTGGAGCAATAACTTCCTTTCGTCCGATTAGATGAGTGAGACCCGCCTCGTGGGTCGACAGGATTAAAATCATTAAAATGCCATGTGTCAACGTGTCGTCAAGGCAACATAACGGCAAAAATTGCAGCCATAATAAGATTTGGCGAGTGTGCGGAGGTTTTGCATAACCTAATACCCCCTTCCCCTTTCCATCACCAAACGACTAGATACGGCGCGCAGTTTCACCCTAAAGGTCTGGGCAAACAGCGGACGGGGCGGGACGGCGACGCGACGCTGGCGGGACGTGAAGAGTTGTAATGTATTAGTTAATGTAGAATAGGTCACATAGAGCCGTCGCGCTCGGCGCGAGAGTAGCGGTCGCGTCGCGTCGGCTCTGTGTGATATATTCTACATTAACTAATACATTACAACTCTTCACGTCCCGCCAGCGTCGCGTCGCCGTCCCGCCCCGTCCGCTGTTTGCCCAGACCTTTACGTTGTAGACATCCCAGCATTACGCACGTAGCGGTTTGCGTCTTCATCAATGATATTTTATAAATAAAAAGAGGTAGGTAGATATGTTTCAAGCGCACGCCAAGTGAAGACACGAAAACAGGCCAATTGGAACGTTTCGACTTTAGTCGCGTCTAACCACACACAGAGTTGTCACGTGTAGTGAACACATATTTGTACACTTATATTTATACTGTGTGTTTAGAAAGTGTACAAATTATTGTTCCAAAATTAATAAATCACAAGGGATTTCTTTTAAATTTGAATAAAATTATTTTAATAACATTCATAAATAATGCTAGTAAAGAAACGAGGCAGTCAATACTTTTTGTCGCGAGCACGACAAGGACGCATGTACTACGAACATAGATTATAAGTACAGATGCGAACGTCGTCGTAGGCACTAAAGTAAGAATTACCGTGTTGTACAGTTTCCTATACCTGCTTTTTTAAATTAATTAATAATATTGTTAATAATTAATTAGTAATATGTTTTAATATTTGTCATAGACCAGGCAGAAAAGAAATAAATTAAATCTATTCGAAGATGTTTAATTATTGACTATTGTGTTACTATGGTAATTATTTGTTGGCGATGAAAATGGCGATTTAAAAAGAGCAACTACAGAGATTCTTGTCGGCTGTTCTCTGTAGAGGTGAATTCCGAACCGGTAGTAGACGGTTAATTTTAAATTTTATTCACCCACCCACGACTGCTTCAAAGAATTCGAAATAATGTAATAAACGCGATAAATCCGTTGTGTTTAATTTCCTCGTACATATTAACTGTTTCATCAAATTCTGTTTCCTACCTAGTTTCTATCGAAATATCCTTCTGTTCAACAAAATCGTAATCTATGGTTCAACATAACACTTGAAGTGCAGTCGTTCCATTATAGCTATCTTTTTTACTCACGTGCTTAGCCCATCTTTTGTACTTTTCATTAATGCTACTTGTCAACATTGCGCACTATATCGGTATGTATGTATTTATGGCGGGATCAGATTTGAAGAGTCGGTTAGTATGAAGGTAACATATCTAGTAATATAAAATCATTGGTCTTCATACATTATGCGAACAGCTAAGGAGTGGAACTCTCTGCCGAGGTCTGTTTTTCCGGATAGATATAATCTGGACCTCTTTAAGGCCAAAGTGAACAGACACCTTCTAGGCAAACGTGTAGGCCCGTATAATTGTTTCCTGAAGCATGTGTTCTTGTCAGAATTCGTCAAAATAGATTAAGTGTGAAAGCGAGATAGACAAAGTAATTTTCATATTTTATAACATTATCTTCGTTATCATTAAATGTCAATATCGCCTATCCTCAATCTAACATTACTTCTTCTTTCTATCCGAACTTTTTAAATGTCTCACTTAAGAACATGATATACTACATTACTACACTTTGTAAGTATGTACATATGCATTATAGAATATGTTTGTTAGACTGTACAAACAACTATGACGAAGGTTTTTCCGGAACCGTATCCGATGGACTCTGACATGAGCTGCATTGTATACGTTCCAATAAGGGTAGAAACACTTCACTGAGCAATATGTTATTAGAATTCTGAAAAAAAATGGTATCAATGTGTGCAAATGTATATCCATTGACGGATTTACAGTACATAGGGTTGCCGCCCCATTTGATCCTGAGGGGGGCGTAAGAGCCGACAAAAGGCAACGATACGACCGAAAACCTAGCCGCAAGAGAAGGAAAACTTGATACGAAACCCTATGCTAACCCGTCTCGCGGTCAGCACTGGGAGTAGATCCGAGTCAGCAGTCATTTATTGGATGACAAGTAGAAGAAGGGCTTTTTTTAATAGAGAGTAGGTACCTAAATTACCAACGAGTTGACCGTGACGCGACTTTCGAGTCGCCTATAAAAAGTCCAATAAAAAACTTTATGAATATTCACGATATTTGTTATTGTTATTGCAATGCATTGTATTATAGAGCCTTGTTTAAATTGTTCAATCAATTTTATAGACAGACGATATTTTTTATTGTGATCTTTTTTCAATAAATATACTAAGTGTCATTTGTAACAATTTTAGTCAGGGTTCCATGGAGCACAAACTTCATGGAGGGCATTATTCTAATGTGATACATTGGCACTACGATATGCCTCTAGTGTTCCTTTAGTCGTCTTTCTCCCTCGCAGTGGCTTGGGTTGCTGACTATGTATTCTATAACCTTTACCGCGTGGATAACTTAATACGAAACCCTGTGCCGACACGCAATTGGAGGACTCCTGAGTCAACAGTATTTTAAGTGCTGATTTTATTATTATTTTAATATTGGGCAAGTGAGACTAAAACGATTTAAGGCGTTACTAATAATATTTCTTCTCAGTTTATTTTTCTGCGAACTTAGTGATGTGCACTTATCTTAAATCGGATCACAGTAGAATAATTGATATGGAATCTTGATTGCATTTAGTAGGACTGGATGGATGTAATGTATTCTTGACTACTTTATATAGCAATTGCTTCCATTACGCGAGTTAAATTGGAAACGAGCGAAGGAAATAATGTCGACGAGCTGAAATTACATTCAATTTAAATGTGCAAAGCATACTGAAATGTAATAACTGAATTCTTTCATTTATTGAAAGATATGAAGTCATTTTTGAAATAGATATTAGACAAGATCGTATGTTTTATTGAACAATGATTCTTCACCTCCTAAATTAGTAACTAAACTACATTTAAATAGCATTTGAGATAAAATGTATGATGATATCGAGGTAAGGTATTTAGAAAATGCATCCCGAAATGCCCACAGGGTATCCGTTAGATAGTACTAATACTCGTCATCATCATCATCATCATTTCAGCCAAAAGACGTCAACTGCTGGACATAGGCCTCCCCCAAAGATTTCCACAAAGGCCGGTCCTGGGCCGCCCGCATCCATCGTTTTCCGGCGACCTGAATCAGGTCATCGGTCCATCGTGTGGGACTGCACTAATACTACTACCACTTAGTCCATAAATAACCCACTGCTGAGTTGGGCCTCCTCCCATCACAGGGAGGGTAATTGGCCTACTGTGTCATGCTGGCAAGACGGGTTGGCACAGGGCTTCGTTTCAGAGGAGGGCCTCCTTGTCTGCGGCGGCGTGGTACTGTGTACAGATCCCACAATGCCGCAACAGGACGCGAGTTGGAGCAACCCGGGGATGTTTAGTGGGTAGGCCCCCACATTGGGGGAGTCCCACACGCCCCCCACGGCCATCCCCGTGGCCGACGGGGATAGTCCATAAAGGATTTTACCCAAAGCGAAACAAAAAAAAACAAAAAGTTTGTCTTCTCTTGCGGCTAGGTTTTCAGTGTGGTCATTTCCCTCTGGCGGCTCTCAGGATGGAATGGAGTGGTGACACAATGTTTTCAAAATCCGTCATCACACAGCCTGATGGTACTGGCATGGCTTTGATCATGTAGTAGGTGGATAGATCTTTAATTATATATAAATAAATAATATAAATATCCTTAGTCATTTCACACAACGCCATCTCATCCCAAGTTAAGCAACTTAATGCTTGTGTTATGGTAACGAGATGGATGATAAACTACTTATATACATTTTTTTTTGTAAATACATACTTAATATAGATAGAAATGACACCCAGACTCCGAGCCAGTGCCTCTGGTTTAGACAAAGACACTTGCCCGACCCCGGAATCGAACCCGGGACCCGTTGATCCAAAGGCGGCACATCTAACCACTAGACCATCGAGGCAGTCCATATATACACATATATATAAATAAAATAATGACAAGCCCTCTGATTTTCTTGTCAGATCTTCTCAGCGGTGGTCGCATTCCGAACTGGTGGTAAACTAAAATATATTACTTTGCTTTGTATAAATTTTATTAATATGTTGACAATTTGTAAGTGTCCATTGTGTCATAAGCAAAATAAATTATTTGACTTTGACTTTGAATTACAGGCTAAAGAACACTTGAAACGAAACCCTGCAGCAAACTGTTTCGCAATCTACACGAAAACAGTATCATTTTCCTCTTTTAAAGGGGAGGAGGACCAAATCGACAGTCGGTCGTTTTACGTTAAGCCCGCAATACACGTTGGCCGAGCTTAGGCCAACGCGGGCGTAGGCTATTTAATACAAGGCAAGTACTGCCTACACGTTCGGCAAGTGTATCGAAAACCAATGCAAATGGCCAATGTAGACGAATTTTGAAGAGTTAGGCTCAGGCAGTTTGTATTGTGACTTGAAACAAGATGGATGACGACGTATGTTGTGACAAGCTACGCCAAATGAGTTCTGTACACGTTGGCGCTTGCCCTTACTCGGCCAACTAGGCGAGTGACACCGTGCGATGGCAAGGCAATGAATATACTGTCTATACGTTGGTATTGGCTTTCACTCGGCAACGCGCCCCGTCGACGCGCGTTTCGACAGCGCGTTTAAAAGACGCGGTGAGCACAGGCCCTAAGAACAGCCAACGTAATACACGTTGGCTCTAGAAACAGAACTCGTTCGATTGAAAAATTCGTTCAATTTTTAATTTTAATTTTTAAGTCACATAAACTGCCCTCTTGGTCTAGAGGTTGAATGTGCTGCCTTTGGGTCACCGGTTCGATTCCAGGATCGAGCAAATGTCTTTGTGTAAAACCAGGGGCACTCGCTCCAAGTCTGGATGTCATACGTGTTCGTGAATTAGATGTTTGTAAACTGACCCTGCAATACAGGTTTTAGCAAAAAAGGGGTTTCGTTTTTCTAAAATGAACCTCTCTTTTTTCTAAACTAGCGACCCGCTTCGGCTTCGCACGAGTGCAATGATTAATATCTAAATTTAACAGTGTTTCTCTACAATATTAATCATGTATTATACCTTCCTATGTATAAATAAAAACCTTCCTCTTGAATCACTATAGCTAATAAAAAACCCGCTTCAAAATCCGTTGCGTAGTTTTAAAGATATAAGCATACATAGGGACGGACAGACGACAGCGACTTTGTTTTATACAATGTACTGATCTAAATACTGACACCTTTTTACCAATAAGTAAATTCTATAATTTAAAGAAAACCTATATCTATATATAATGGTGATAGCTAAAATTTAAAGCAGAGAAAGTTAATAGGATACTAAAATATTGAAACATTATTTCGTCGCATGTCCTTTGCATCCGAGACGTGTATTAAGTTTGTCGTCATATTCCTATTCATAACCACTTACTTATTCATTTACTTAACCACTGGCGAAATTAGAAAAAAACTATTTTTACTTACACTAATACAAAGTACTGGTCCCACTTTGTACATGGAGTATCTGTATGAGAATTGACTTATGTCTTGGAGAGTGGTCCCGCACGGCAGCTTGTGTCCAATCTCTGCCATTATGGTGTACGCGAACTGCTCCATCCGTTTCGGAGTTCCACCCATGCAGACGAACTGACAATTTATAGAAAAAATTAATTAAATTTATAACAGACAGACAGATGGGAAGAACATTAATATAAGGGTACCAAGTAAACTCAAACGATGGCAGAGCAACAAACGCTCTCATTTATTAGATAATTTACTGCTTGCTTTTTTAAAATGGTTGTGTGCATAACACATAATAAATGTATATCTTAATACATTCAGGTAAAATAAGTAATAACGGTGATACTGAAATAATTTCATAATTAAAAAATATATATATTAGCAGTTGGAAACACTAGAATTGTTTGAAGTGATACACAATTATGTATTCTAATCACAAAATTTCTAATTCTATTTTCTAAGTTTATGAAACACTGTTTTTGCTGTATTTTTTGAGAGACTGCATTTTATTTGTAGTTTTCTAAAAAACATTAACAAGAAACATCGTTTAGTGTTTTAGTTTTTGCCCAAACGCAGAGTTTAGACCCACTGGAGCATAACGACGAACACCATGGCCACTTGCAGTCGTTGCACCATAGAAATTTCATTTATTGTTAACTTTTTACAGGGTGTCATTGAATGAATGTTCAACTAAGCGATAAATAACGGTTTATCTAAACAGTTTTAAAATACCTAGTTGTTTTCGAATCATTTCAGTTTTTGACCGTAACTGTGTAAAGAGTTTTATTCCATAAAAATAAATACGTCCAATATCAATAACATTATCATAGCAGACGCAACTTCTGTGCCCGCAATAACTTTCAGAAACAGTATCGTCTGTACAAGTCGACAGATAAACGATTGGAAAGGAATTTGATACTGACAAACAACTATAAAGTTTTTCGTCGTTCGACTTTTAAGTATGAAGGTACATCAACTACATTCTACATGTAACCTAGTAGCTGCGGCCAAGTAAACTGCTTAAATATTGTATGTAGTTGTTAAATCTCAATTTAAAAACTTTAATCTGAATTGCGAAATTTATCATGAATGTTACCAGCGTCTTCGTCCGCATGGTATTTAACAAAAAAAGTATTGTTCAGTTAGCAGAGTTCACGATAACTTATTATTTCTGTACAGCGCGCGACAAACACTAAAAAATTTGGAAAAAAATCCGGCTAAGTTTAAGTTAAGTAACAATGGGCTCTTGAAACGCGGGGGAGTCAATAAAAGTAGCCAAGCTACTCCTTGTTACCTCAGTTATCTGCCAGTGACAGTCCCGTCCAAATTCAGTCCACCCGTTTCAGAGATTAGCCGAAACAAGCGGACTAGATCAAGATAGACAAACAAGAATTGTAAAAAATGTTGTATTGGTATATGTACCGTGTATACATCCAAATGCACTTCTACAAACAGACACTCCAACTTATTTATTTGTATAGATGTTAAGACGACAAGGTCAGGGCCTTGTTTGCGACTTCTTATCTTAATAATTCTTTACGTTATTTCCAGTAGCTGCATAGAAGTAGGTAGGTATGATGTCAAGAACGTTAAATACGCTTTATCTATCAAGTTTCAGCTAATTACTCTCATTATCATTCCCGAACTGATATTATGCGTCGTTTCCTGAACATATCTTGACCTCGTAGCTTACCCCAACTAGTAATTAGTGTAAATTATTTCTAAAAAGCAACGCAATTGATTAACTAGGCGATTTTGTGAAACAAAACTTAATTAAACTACATATCATATAATCATAAACTGATTTGTCTTAAAATATTAACTAGTAGTATATACAGAATGTAACAAAAACTGTATCCATAACGAAAGGATTGAAAGGATGCCGTGTACACAATTTTTTTATTAATACTTTTATCAGCTGTTAACTAAAGTGGCACTTCAAAAATAAAGACGATCAGTCCAAGAAACACTATGGAACTTGGATTACTAAGATTGTAATAAATAACGATAGCTAGCTTGTTGGTTTTCATTGGACCCCATGTTTTGTGATAAAATTCACGTTTAGAAAACATCGATATCTCACTCATGTTTCAAGATAAATAGAAATAAATTTTAAACATAGAATTGCTTATTTTCATTATTGTGGCTGTAGGCTATGTTGCACACTGTATGTTCATTAAAGTGAAAAAAATGCGTAATTATCCTTGCTATAAAATAGACAAGAGTAGAAAATCGGACGTTCAACGTCAGTTTCAAATTACAAGAATCCTACTAATATTATAAACGCGAAAGTTTGTAAGAATGTATGTTTGTAAATGTTTCACGCAAAAACTACCAAATATATTTCGATGAAACTTTACAATAATATAGCTTACAGATAAGAATAATACATAGGCTTAATTTACAAAGATATAAGTAGTGTGAATTATTAACGTGTGATACCATATGTTTAATTAGAACAGATTATTGTACTTTTTGTTAAATAAACAATAGTCTAATTTAACGTTTTTGGTCACATGAAAATAATTTATAAACTGAAACACTTTAAAAATGCTGGGATCGGCTATTTTGTTCAGGTGCTAACAAGGAACAAATGAGAATACTAAATCATTTCGCAATTCATACTATGTAGTATCAAGGCATACCACTCTAATTTGAATATGTATAATATAAACGATAGAGTAGTAAATAGTTACCTTTACATCTCCAAACATCTCTACGAGATCATGGGACCCGCTGCCAAGCGCCAAATGGTATAAAATGTCTTGGTCCATCAATTCGATGTTAGGGTTACGTAGCCGCACTGTGCCATCCGGGTACCTATAACACAAGGCAATACTTTACTTTTTAAACAGTTTAAGCCGAAAGTCCACCGCCAGCTAAAATAAGTTAGTTTAGCTTGCATAGTTGAGCCAGTTTTTCATACATGTTAGTTCACCGTCGTCGGTGGACGCACATGCACATAGTTATGTCTCTAAGCACGGGTACATAGTCATATCTCTAAGATCAAAATCTTCGGTAACCAAGCATACTGTTACCTGCTAACGTTATAGCATTTGATTACTTGACTTGACTGACCTTTTTTCTCAAAGAGCCGTTAAAAACACTTTTTTGTAATTAATAATTTTTTGAGGTCACGATGTTGTAGAGTATATAGGTAAAGAAGAGTCCTATTTTTACGACAAATTCTTAGAAGCAATGATTACAAATATAATTGATGTCTACATGAAACTTCGAAGAATTCATAAACAAAATAACTGCCGATGCCGTGTAGTATACGTACGGTAGGTACTTGTGAAAATACTCCATACGAATAGGTGAGATTCAACACTCGTTTGTGAAATAGTGATTATGCCGACCATTGTTAATTTTTTGTCTACTGTACTAATCTAACTGTGATAATGCAATTTTATATACATACCTACATGGCGTATGTATATAAAACCTGTCAACCATATCTTGATATTTCCGGTGGGTGTTTACGAGTACGATTAATAAGCTGCTCACCTTTTGGTATCAGATCACTTAACAATATTTATTACACGTGAATGCAAATTAAATATCTTCATTATTGTGGGATCAAATTCATACTATGTATTACGTATTATAAGCAGATAATTTCCAAATATTTTAGTATTTTGGTTGATTGTTGATGACATGCGCGAACTTTCCCCCAATACAGCACTTTGTGCTCCAGATATTTGGCGTAGATAGTACATAAGGATTGAGCATACATCCTGGTTAAATATAAAAAGTACAAATATGATAATGCAAATTCTTTGAATTTTACAATAACATTGTTTTTTTATATATCAGCTGAAAATAAATAATGTACAAAGTGAGCATTCCCGTTAAACACTACCTAACATTATGTAGCTCGACTGCATCATCAGACTCGATGGTCTTAGTTTCTTCGAATTGGCCGTTGTTGTATGTCTTCCTATGAGGTTCATGGTTCTGGTATTGAGGTGGGCCCCAACTGAGATTCATCGTACAACCATTTTCATGATGCGATCCGTTGTGTCCATCGTCGACCTCGCAGTTGCACGGCATTTTCGAATATCGTAATTAAAAATAGTTGAAGACTACAAAAGAGAAATAATAATTACGAAAAAAAATAAGTAACGGAGTTTACTTTTGAATACACATATTTCTGGGAAAAATACCTACGCGGAACGTTTTCTTTTTTGCTCCAATGACCATAAAGTTCAAATAGGTTATAAAAATATTTATATATCAAAACGCGTATGTTTTAACTACATACTGATAGAGCTGATATTTACTGTTTGCAAACAACCTCGTCAAGGTCGATTGGTTAAGACTTCGATCGCTGTTGAAACAATAACTAATAATTGCGAGAAATTACATAAATAAACCAACTCCATTGAAGGGAATTCGGCTGAACAAATTTACGGAACAACTGGGCCATTTTATAAATTGTAATGGTAAAATTAAATGTTTAGTCTCGCGTAATTAGTAATTAAGCTTAGGTCAATAAACAAACATGTCGTGAATGTTTATAAAATGAAACAATTCCAAATTTAAAACTTCAAAATGTTTACTTACCTTTAACAACGAGAAACACTAAGTTTTAAATACTGTTTTTATATATGTCTTAAACTATCGGCAATAATATACACTTGGCACATTAATGGAACGTATAGCTAGTTCAACATTCCCGTCGCGAATAACAACGATCGGGGTCTGCAGTTATACTGTTACAGGCCTCTGACAGCTGACTGAATGATTACTGGTTCGGGAGAATTGCAAAAACCCGTACCAAGGTACACATATTATGCCTAACGTCACATATTTACCTTTCATATCACTCTACATTGAAGAGTTTTTACATCACCAAGCTAACGGTATCGCTAACGTAATCATTCAATGAATGTAGCAGTCTTTCTTACTACCACCCTATATGAAATATAGCATTTATTAACGTATTGAAAAAATATAAACGTGTATGCACTGACCATGCCCAATTAATTTTTCGCGGAAATCATGTCGAGTAAAAGATGGGTAAAATAGTTTTAAAATAATTTTAATGTCTATGACATGATATGACCATGGACGTATAAAATATTTTTATACGTCCATGGTTATGACTAAGAACGTAAAAAAATCCTCTTATTTCATGGTACCTGCTATACAATATACCAGTAATGACATAACAAAAATCTTAGGTATAGTTATATATGTTGAACTCGGACTGTCGGAGAGTACGTCCGTGTGGTGACGGATTTAGAATATAAAATGTCACCAACCCATACGATCCTGAGGGTGTCGTAAGAGGCGACTAAAGGAACGCAAAAGGCAGATCACCTAGCAAAAGAAGGATAACTTGAAACAAACCCTGTGCCAACCTGTCTTGCCAGCGTGGCACAGTAGGCTAATTTCCCTCCATGAAGTTGGAGGAGGCCTCCTCCAACTCAGTATTGGGCCATATAAGGGCTGAAATTATGAACCAACAATTCAGGGAAACTCAGCTAATGACTAATATTGAAAGGGTAACCTTATCACGCGAGTAAATTTTAAGTCAACATCGAAGAAAAGCCTATCTAACTATACTTCTCATCAGAAAAATCAAAATACTTCCCTTTTTAAGGTTGTTATACAAAATACGAAACTTATGAAAGTTTAATTTGAATTTCGAACATTAACATTAGGATTTGAAAACCTTTTAATGTTCCCTAGTAAACGACATTTGACTTAGATAATTATTTCCTAAATATAATACATTTTTCTGATAAACCTTACAAAACATAAACATGCAAGGTGTTTAGATTTTTCTGATGAGAAGTGGATTTTATACAGCTATAATATATCCGTCGCCGTCCGTCGGTTCTAACATTGAAACCTAGTAATGCGCAGTACCTTAATCAAATTGGCTAACCAGCCAGCACAATGCCGGCTGATTGCAAACCTTTTTAGCAGTCCCTGATTGAATGGCACTGGTATACCGTCGTTTCACAGGCAGCGCCTAATTTTATGACGACGGACATTTTCAAAGAAAGCTTCTAGTATAAAATATATCTACTTATTAAGTAGAGTAACTTTAAAAAATCTCTACAACTACAATGAGGCTATTATTTGACTAATTGTTCCTTCGAATAAATCTTACCCGGAACTCAGATTAGGGAAAGGTACACAAAATAAGTTTAAATATAGGTACCCTCTCTTAGATATTCGCTTTTTATTAACGAAGACACGGCTGGGTTATGGGACTCCACAAAAAGCGTCACTACCTAATAAAACCCCACTGTTTCCTGTCTCGAAGTCTGATTGATGACACCTGATTAAATCTATTTTTCTTTGAAAACAACCTTACCAAATTTACAAATATCGATCCATTCAACTCGCTGGCTCTCAACACTTTTAAACTTAATTTCATTCTTACGCGTATTACGGATTACACCATCGTTGATCATTATTCGTATCCAAAAATCTGTTCATTACAATGATTTATCTTAGCAATACGGTATGTGGAGCACTGCGTTGTAATAAAAAATGGTTAACTCCTATTGAATCGTGCTGTTTCCCGAAATATTTTGTAAAACCCACCGTTTTTATATCATCGGTTCATATCCTAAGCAAATTAATAACAACTTTTTTCTATGTTTTGTCAAACAACCGCTATTTGAAAATCATATAAGCGGACACAGTTTCGTTTAAATTTCCTAATCATTCCTGTTTTAATTAAGTACTAGCGGCCCGTCCCGGCTTCACACGGGTGGGATGTTATCCGCGGTTATTGTCGTACCGCGGGTGAAGCCGCGGAGCGAACCTAGTCCAAATAAATAAAGCCTAAGTTACTCCTTATATCATCAGCTACCTATCAGTGAAAATCCCGTCAAAATCGGTCCAGCCGTTCCAGAGCTATTAGCCGGAACAAACGGATAGACAAACAGACAAAAAAAATTTATTTTGGTCTATTTACTGTGTATACATACTTACGCATTTAGTAAAAAGTGGTTATTTTATTATTACAAACAAACACTCCAATTTGTATAGATGTATAGATATAACGTTGACCTGCCGTTTCATCAACAACAGGGTCATCTAATAAGTACATTATTATATAACTAGTGGCCCGCCCCGGCTTCGCCCGTGCAAAGCGGGGATGGGTTATACATATAAACCTTCCTCCTGAATCACTCTATCTATTAAAAAAAACCGCTTCAAAATCCGTTGCGTAGTTTTGAAGATTTAAGCATACATAGGGACGGACAGACGACAGCGACTTTGTTTTATACTATGTAGTGATAGTGATATGTAACACGGTGAGTAATTAAGAGATTAATAGAAAGAAATTAAGCTAGTTATGGAATATCATTTGTCATGTCATGACTCATGGTATCAAATCATAAAGATCATTAGTAAACGGTACTAAAGATAAAACACGAATTAATGGGGAAATGTAGAATATGTGATAATAACGAAACACGATTACTTAAATCATTATATGTACTATTGGTATTTAGAATTAATGAATAAAGCAAAAAGGTCCCTTCAAAAATCAACAAAAAATATGCTATAATTGACGATTTTGACACTTTTGGTAACAATAATAGTGTCAGTTCGGGAAATACCATACGCTTTTGTTACAAGCACCTGGCAAGAACTTTTGAATTTATTAGACAGATTAATGCCAGCTGTCGGAGGGGCACGTCGATTGAAAATACTCTGGTCCTGGCATGGTCCTAGCGGCAGTGTTGCCGTTTTAGCGACTTTGTCGCTAGATTTAGCGAGTTTTATATGTGTCTAGCGACATTTTTCAACCATCTAGCGACAAAAGTAAATTTAGCGACTTCTAGCGGCTTTTCGTTTGCAAAGCTAACTACCAATGTCCAGTAGGTAGTGGAGTGAAATTAAAAGAAAAAGACATTGACTTTTCGCGTTTAAAACGAAATTGCCACAGCTATGTTTTGCCAGATCATGTCCTGGCTCAAATTACAAAAACTATTAAATAACCAAGTGCATCCTCCACATCTACTTCTACAGTTGCACCATCCACTTTCGAATTAGTTGAAGTCGAAGATAACGTAATCGATAACGATATTCTTTATTGTATAGATCTATAGTGATTTGTTTATTAAAATTTTGATTATACAGAACTATTTTTTATTTAGACCATATTTTTTAAATTGAAAGCTTTAAAATATTTAGCGACTTCTAGGGATTTTTTTGAGTACTTTTTTCTTAATATCTAGGGACATTTTCATTGAGGTCTGGGGACTTTCTTTTTTCCTAAGCGGCAACACTGCCTAGCGGTAGCTTGTATACTTAGTAAATAATTATAATAATATAAACATACTCTTTAAAGAACACAAAAAAATGAGGTCTATAAAAATACGTTGTATAGGTAGGTGCAACTTATTATGTACAAAGGACTGATTTATTCCCTAGTACGATTTATTCTAGACAACCTTACACAGATGCCTATATTTACTGTTGGTACCTACGCACAAGCGTAGGAACTGATGCATGACAAATGCAAATAAATTAATCAACCATAGAGGAGCTGTCAAAGAGATGGCAAGTAGAACCCGTTGGTAGAATTTGTAATCAGGGCTCAGGCAGTCGATGTAGCTGATGGGTACGTCATCTAACGTTGATCAAATAAGCACATTTTTATAAACATTTAAATGTTAAAGTTACTCTGTTACGTCTTCTCACCTAAATGGCTGATTCTAAATAAGATTGTAGTATCTCTATTATTTGTGATGCCGGAGAGTGACAGGCAAATTAATAACCTAGAAAAAAAACTCAAAGGAACTCATGGAACTCGAGTGGAACTACGGAAATTGACGTTACAGACATAAGTAGTTGAACCACAATGAAGAGTTTTTGCATTTGCAGTGTGGCGATGTCTCCCCATCAGTTATACTCTATACACCTAATAGCATATAACACAACAGATACCTAAGTATTCAATCAAGCATAGAGTTGCATATTTAGATATTGCTTTGATGTCTGCAATTTCCTGGCAATTAGGATACCGCTCAATTAAACTGGGTTAACAGCCGGGAGAGGTCGAGTCAAGTTCACCCAGTTTTCCACATCAGCAAGCAGGTCAAGCGTTGTTTACAGAACAGGCTGTCACCGGACACCAACCGAAAAGCACTCGATACATAGAGTATATTAACTAAAACTTAATTGTACTCTCCGTAATTACGTGCCTGGCTTAGAAGTCGTAAAGTAACAAGACTTACGGCTAGCTTATATACAAATATGTTTTACATACGTACCTACTACTTAAGTATGATTTCGCACGAAATCGAAACAGCTGTACATCGAAAAAAATTAAATTCCAATTAATGATGAATCGTCATTGATTTATCTACTTTCTGGTGAGTGACAGTCAATGAATTACTATTGAATGTATAGTGAAAGAAGGAAGTTACTTACTCATCACGAAGTTCATCCTTATCGAACGACATTGTTGTTGATATATTTCACAGCACTACACAGTTAGATGATAAATTATCGCGGTGGTAATCAGTTGGATCGATGCGCGATGGTTGACGTGCGTTGCGCGACTGTTTAGCTAGCTAAGAGGGTTTTCCGCCCAGAACGCAGCGGGCGGGCGGCGAAGGGCGGCGCGCAGACGCGTTTGTACAATGAACAGCACAGCAACCCTTTCTATTGCGTATAGAACCGACCGCTGTACTCATTTCATTTTGTTTGATTTACAACTCCTAGTCGATGTTTTGTTGAGTCTTTTATATCGGAAATGAATAGGCGTCAATTGTGTGAAAAAACTATGATCAGCAACATTGAATGATTGAGCATTGTTGCTACTGATCAGTTTTCTCGTAACTGTTTTAATTATTACGTTTTAAATCTCGGAAAACAAGTAGGTACTTGGTACTAGTACTAATTGAAATTGTAGACATTTAAATTAAACACTTTTTACCGGATTTTTCGAGTGTATTTTACATTAAGAGATTGTATACATCATGTTTACTGGAATATCGCGTGTATTTACACATATTTCAAAACATATCATTTTCATTACAGAGTCATCAGAATCGTCGAGAAATAAAATAAAAATAAATATTACATAGGCGTTACACCTGCCTAACTGAAATCAGATATCTTTCAACTATAGTATGCAATACTGTGGATCTTGAATATGTATAACTACTAAGCAGTTGCAGGTGGAATATCGCAGTAATTGAAAAATGTTAATGTTAAAGGTTTATACATATAACACTGCTTCAAAAAAAAGAGGAGGTTCTTAATTTCTCTTAAGTTCTTATTTGTATGTGTGCTACCGCATAACTCCGTCATTTAAAAACCGATTCGGAATATTATTTTTTATTCGATTAGTCGATAGACTTATCTGAATGGGTCCTATAGAAGTTTCATCAAATTCGGTTTAGTAGTTTGCTATAAAACTTGAAATAAGTGAACAAAGCTACCTGCCAACATGAAAATTCTAGGTATTCTTGGACGACTTACTAGTTCCGCAGCTTTGTGGACTATATACTCGTATATGGATATACATAATTAAATAATACTATAACTGTGTAAGGTAATGAATATCAAAAAAAATACGCAATGTATTCTAACAACCATTTGAAGAGTGCAGTGCCTTGAGTATTCCTTTAACCTATTAAACTTTGGTGTAATTTTCAGTTGGCACTGATTTATTATATACTAGTGATAAGTTCCGGCTTCGCACGCAAAAAAATCGCTTCAAAATCCGTTGCGTAGTTTTAAAGATACGACGACAGCGACTTTTATAATATGTACCTAGTGATAGTGATGATATTTCTTAGTTTTCTCTATGTTCATCTTAAGGCCGACTCGTTCGGAGGCTCGACAGAGGCCATCGAGCATCGTATTGTGGTATATTACATATTATAGTCTTATCAGCTGGGGTTAACCTTTGTGATCCATAGCTATAGATATCAAGCGCCTAAATATTAATAACGTACGCACTCGTGTCAAACCAACAAAAACATATTTACTAGGAGCACTTAGACATAATTTCGTCCCAAACGGTTTAACCGCCTATACTTGTCGGTGCTAGGAGCCTCATGTACTAATTCTATTGGACGATAGCATTTTGAGGTTTGTGCGTGTAAACTCCGTCACGTCACAAGAAGCTTGAACCGTCAACTCTACGGCCTGTGTAATATGCCCACATTTGAATGTCCACAACGCCTATCAATCAAAAGGTGACTGGAAGAAATCGCTTTGCGATAAGCCCGCCCTTTGTATTGCATTGTCTCGTACAAGTATTTTTTGCGATAAAATGTAAACTTTTTATTTTGTGGGGCCAAGAAAGAGTATTGTATTATATATAGCCTTAAACCAGTACTTCAAAAAAGCTGGAAGTGGGTGTACTTGTGTATTTGGCAGTATTTAATCAGGCAGGGAGGTGTAATAAACAAAATAAGTAAACATTTGCTTGCACACTTTATTTCAGATTAATTAGTATAACACCACTAATACATCCATAAATAGTACAATACTGAAGTACATACAGAAATATTCCATATTTGATAAAGTAATTGTAAGTAAACGTCAGGAATAAAAAGTACCGGCATCTAAAGAAAATAATAAAAATTGATTAAATATTTAATCTATCGGGACAGCTACAACAATTATGTAAAAGTTTTAGCAAAATAAAAATCAATCCAAATATGTACATAATTAAAATAAAATCACTTAAATAATTAAAATAAAATCATTTAAATAATTGTTAACCAATAAAATTCAGAATCATATTGACTAATTAAAGCTTAATAATTTTCGAAAAAAAAACAAGCATACGAAACGGGAACATGCATGGGGAATGTAATAATAAGCCTGGGTTCTTATTCTAGCAATTAAATCTCACGATAGAACTTACTACTACCACGTACCTATAACATATTCAGTCATTAAAAAGCTATGTTTGATAGCTTCACACGTACAGGGTCGGGTAAAAGGAAGAGAGATTATGCTCAATTATTAGACTACTGACTAGTAGACGAAATGTAACTACTACTTAACTAAAGACCAGCAGAACCGTACAGTAGGCTCAATAGTCGATTACCGAAGGTTTAAGAGAAAAATAATGTATATTTAAAATGCGAATTCAAAGGTGGCATTGGAAGCAATATATATTTAAAACTAGCTGACCCGGCAAACTTCGTACCGCCTCAGAATCAATAAATAAAAAACCGGAATTATTTTCTCACCTTTTAAACCTTCCCTGGACTGACACGAATATTACAAGACCAAAATTAGCCAAATCGCTCAAGCCGTTCTAGAGTTTTAGCGAGACTAACGATTAGTAATTCATTTTTATATATCTATGATAGATAGATCATAATAAAAGCCACATTTATTGCTTTATTATAACGTATTGTGCCTACTGTACGATGAAACATTACCTATTACGCGAAAAGTTTCCGAAATAACTAAACTATTGTGACTGCTCATTGATCATGTAGAACATTTAATATAACAAACACATCCTTTGACCTATGCATGCCATACTTTTCTAACAGTTTATTTCCATAATACAAATCTAAAACATGGAAAAATATAGCGAAAGACAATAGATTCCGTCAGTCAATAAAATATGCAAAACACCTATAGAACAATTAAGCCTCTTACGCACATTATTATAATAGAAGATTAAATCAAAATAAATGGTATGGTATTCAAAAAATTTGTATATTATCAATAGTGTGAAAATTGGAACAGCGAGTACAGTCTACGCCAAATAACTTGAGCAATGCGCAAAGTCGATTTTTGTGTCGCACAGCATGAACGCATGCGGGAACTTTCCTCCAAAACACATGAACGCATGCGGTAACTTTCCTCCAAAACACATGAACGCATGCGGTAACTTTCCTCCACAACACTAAAGTGCTCTGTAACTTAGTAGGCGTAAACAATAAAAGTCCTTAAATGACACGACTAACGTGTCCATGTACGAGTAGATTTTATCCTAATTCACCAGAGACGAAACTTCAAAACGCAACGAGAGCACAAATAGCAAATAATGTATTCAAATCGATTTATTTTGGTAGTAAACAAAACGCACACGCTTTTGACACAAGAATGTTGAATTTAGCGAATGCTATAGCAAGTGTCGGATGGGCACTTCAATAGAAAATAGATGGTAGATTCAACTGTTTCTTTGTACTTTTAAAGACAAGTCACCAAGTCTATCGCGTAACCGCGACTACTGCAAAGCAATCGTACCGTGAATTACCTAAATAACGTAAATTACATGCGATATATCCGTTAAATTGGAACCTAATGTTTGGTACGCAGCTGGACAAACAAAGTTTTGTAACCATGGTAATATGTATTATGTCACTGTTTCGTCACTTCCAAATGCCACAGTCATAATGTGTGTGACATGCGATTACTAAAGAAACATAAAAGAGTGTAGAATTATACAATAATAAACAAGTCGCACGTTCTCTATATAATATTCTTATCTAATACAAACGGAATTTGCAATAATAAATATGGCTGACACTGATTTCAATTGTTTGGACTTAATGCCATAAAAAACGTGTTATCATATCACATGAACTCATTAAGATTGTTATCAGGCAAGACAAAAGCATAGGTTCTACTGTCTTTAAAACTTGAGCCTTATTTAATGTCTTCATTGCGTCACAAACAAATAAGTGATCATAAGTCGTCACATTTTCCCTAAGACAAATTAACTACCATTTATCGAAATAATGTATGTAATTTTGTTTTGAAAATGATGAACGTTGTAGATTTTTTTAAAACCAGCTTAAATTATTACGCTTTTGCATCACACAGTGTTTAATAGTCGTAAAACTCATTTCATATTATTGTTAAATAAACTAGTATATTAGGAACGTTCTACAAAACAAACTTATTGTTGGTATGGATAAAGGAGCACGGAAACAGTAATGAAAGAGTATTATCATATAGACTACTTAATATAGATAATTTTTCCTAGGGAATATAGCGTGAGGCTCTTTGTAGCTGGGGTCCGGTTGGTTGCGGTAACGTCGGGCGAGCCAAACCGCAAACAACTGAAAAAGATAATAATGTTTCCTCAATAACAATCTTACAGCACATAGATACAGCTACATTCATGCAAGTCGAAATAAAATAAAGAAGCACGCAAATAAAATGTGATACATCCAGAGCTGAATGAATAGAAATTTATAAAACAACTCTCCATTCAATAATCACCATATAAATACACCGCATCGTTAGTTCTCTTTGTACAAGAATATGCTTACAAATCATTCGTCCTAGATAGCAATTGCTGTGATAAGGTTCAAATGATAATTTTCAATGTTTAGAAATTATTTAAATCAAAGTGAAGCGTTTGAAGTCAGACAGCTAGAGAATTTACACTATACATCTACAATAATCTACAGGCATCCGACTGTGACCCCGAAATTGACGACCTCGGTGAAATATTACGCAAAAACTATTGTAAAATTTAGAATGTTAACCGTTATGTATTCGGAGCACAATGAAAGCGTTTTGTTAATTATGTTGGCGATTCATGACGCAGTAATCGCTGCAAACAAGTGAGTAAATAAAGCATCATGCGCATACACAAACCGCAACAATAACTATACACAGTAAGGTTATTCGGAATATGGTAAGGTACAGTTTACGTCTGTAGATTTCGTGGTAGAATGAAAAAGAGGCATAATGTCGCACAGTTTTGGCTACATTTTCATCACAAAATCCAAACAACGTCGCGCCCTCCGTGACAAACCTTTCATCCTAGGGCGAGCTTGGACTTTTCTTGCTCATTAACAACTTCAGCTTCATCCACAATCTTATTAAAATACATACGACTATGTATGTATGCTTTAACTATGAGGGAAACAAGAAATATCGAGTGAAACAATCCAAGACCAGTTAGTCATTTTAGAATTGAGAATTATTTCTGTGTATAATTATTTTACGACAGATAACGCATGCAATGGAAGCGAAACACCAATCCACCTCAAATGTTACAACGTTGTAAGTCCGTATCATCAGATCATTCACAGAAATGCACTGGGGTTAGCGCGCGGATCCTTTTGGTTACGATATCTTACAGTCAACCATACACCAAGAAACTGTAAATTAACCGTTTCATGTTAGTCACAAATTCAGGCACTTAACGAACGTAAATATTACAAGTATAGATCGTGTCTATACGTGGAGTATTTTTATAAAAATTACAACGTATTTTAAAAATGTGTTGTTGTATTAGGAAACCAGAAATCGGCATTTCCAAAAAATGCTTAATTTTAAGTACCTTTTGCCTAAAGCCAAGGATTGCAAAGAAACTTAGTGTTATCCTTACAAATATAACTACACATTTTTACTTTAACTGTCGCCCTGTGTGCAGGATTACAAAGAAGTGTTGTAATGACTTAATAGAAAACGTGTAAGTTGTTAATATAAAGAAACATTCTTTGGATTTGAAAGAAATAAAATGATTAATTATGTTATAAGTTTTACATTACGAGCATCTATATATTACAACATGTGTTCAAAATTCATCAAGAAGCCATTCTAAGGTACGGTAAGTACAAATACGCTTGTAAATAGTCTAAATGCTTCCTACGAAACAAATAACGTAATACGTATAAACGTTGTCAGAAAAATACTACAAGGTGTGAAACAATTGAGATAATATATATTACTGTGAAATATCCTAATAGATTGTTATACTGATAACAATAAATCAAGGTTTGAATCATGCAAAGAGATTGAATAACATTACGAGTGCATCACCATTTTAATATCTAAAGTTTTAGTAGTCCTCTGCTGCTTGCCTGCTTGTCATACATATGTACACTTCCGCAATGAAACGTTATAGCGCTCGCCCATTTTATCAACATACATTAGACTGCATACAAATTAGATAGAACAAAGTTATTCATTGCGAATCATAATTATTTCGGAGCAAGTGCCGTAGACGACCTAATTTCCAAAAGCTAAAAACTAAGATGAATTGTATGAGAAGTAAAACTACACCAAACACGAAAAACCGAACAAACCACATACCAAAATGTCAGTGATATTAGATTTATCTCGAGTGGTTTATGATAAGATATAAGTGGCACAAAATTTCGCAAATCACCCACCTCAGTAAAGCTGAAAAAGAGGCCGATTCCACCACAGAGTTTGAATGCATAGTCAATGGTCTCCTGTAACTTCTGCATACATGGCTGACACTGACAATGTAGTGTGTCAATTGCATTCATACAACAAAGTTTCTGGAATAGAAAATACAGAGAGTGTAATGAACAGTTCACATTTTTTTTTGCTGAGCATAATCAGCGGCTGCTGGTTACGCTTAGGGGTCTGTTCTGGGCCCAATAACTTTGGTGTTAAATCTCAAGTTCCTAAATACTTAGTAAATAAATGGAAAATTTTATAAAATAAGTGACACAATATAGCCAATCATAAAGTAGGTACTAAATACTTACATCCACACGTACACAGGGAGGGTGTTCTGCAGTACCATTTTCCGGGGCCCTACTTTGGAACCCACAGCATTGGAACTGCTCCTGAACTTGCTCTTTCACATCCATATTTACTTTATTCCAACCCTATGAATTGAAAAGAAGTATAGAGTAACATTTTACAAAGTAAATATCTTTCCTAATGTTATATTATGTATAGTCTTGGTGGCATTGATCGGAATGGAACATTGTATACTCATCAGAACTAATCAGTATAATAGAGTAAAAGCTGTTCGTCCCAGCTGCTATTCTAGAATGTATAGCAGTTTTTACACATAGACAGTGGGTGACAGTTGGTGTACTCAAATAATTACCAACTGTCCCTCCCTCCAGACAGAGTGATTTCCATCTGCCCTCCATTACCACTCTGTGTAAATACTGGTACATAGTTTGTCAAAACAGGTAAGACTAGTGCCCACCCCAATAAAATTGGAAAAAAGGGGCAAAGAAGACAAGTGGTTTATATTATTATGTTACTTAAGGACAATTGTAGTTCTGGATTTTGTTTTAACCAAAATCAAAACCAGATCCTTGATTTGCTAAAGATATTATATACTTTTCCATCCTTAAATAACATTGCTTACTACTCTCATGTAAAATAGAAACAGAATTTTGGATTTGTCACCAAATAATCAACTCACCTGTTGAGCCAACATCTCTTGCTGATCTGAATTAACAGTGAGACACGCACAGGCAACTGAGAACTGCACCAAGAACAGCATGAAAAGAATCACCATGTACTGTGCTCAAGGTTAAAGAAAAACATCATTCTAGTTCACCTGTTACTATTTGGCAATGAAATCTAACATACAAAGATGGTTGGCTTTGTATGTGTGCTGTGCTTCGTTGGCTTTGTATTTATTACATGTGTAAGGATAAATGCGTACTAACGGATTTAGAATACAAAGTGTCACTACCTTATTCCATACTCAGGATATCATTAGAGCCAACAAAAGGAAATGACAAACCAGGTCAGGCCAGCATGGCACAGTATGATAACACTACATCACTACTATTGGCAAATAACAATGGCTAGGTCATTGTCACCCACTTGAATTTAGAAGATAAACTTATCATCCAGTTATTCTTCTGAACACAGGCACAATGAGGGTGTAGATTACAATGAGTAACCTATATTGAATCATTGTGAGCTGCAGAATCCGCTTTTAGGGAAAGCTGTTTGATTGATAAAAACATAGTAGACAATGTACTTTAACTTCTCAGCCCATAAATTACCCACTGCTGAGTCAGGCCTCCTCCAACTACATGGAGGGTAATTAGCCAACTGTAACATGCTGGCTAGATGGGTTGGCTGGCACAGGGTTTAGTAACATGTTTTCCTTCTCTTGCGGTTAGGTTTTTGGCCTTATCATTTCCTATTGTCAACTCTTACAACACCCTTAGGATGAAATGGGGTGGTGACACAATGTATTCTAAATCCATCACGAGACAGAGAATTTGTGAGAATTTTGTGTGATAATGAAATTAAAAGGAAACCACTATCAGTTGTCTGCTCATATGTTGTACATCCACTGATCAATATTAGCATGTATTAAAATAATTTTTATGTTTATATGTAAATAGCTGATCACTGCTTTTGATCAATGTTAACATTTACAACATTTTTTACTTACCAGATGTTGAAATAATTAGTTACCTATTAAAAGGATACAAAGAACAGCATAACTTGATGGTGTTTCACAGCCCCTACTAGACCTAGCAGAGAGATTAGTATGAGGAATACACCACATGCTAAAATTCCCCCTACAATGGGCAGGTTGGTGACCAGCGATGACGCCTGCCCATACACCGCCACTGAGATCAGGATGCTAGCAACCACCTGTCATTTCGAAAACGCATTCAGCTTATACCATGTAAAAATATGATGTCTTCAATTTTGGTATGAACAAGAAGACAAATAACATTTTCTATTAACAATACTTACCACATAAAGGATATTTAGCGCAATAAGCGCATTCTTTGAACACGTAAAACCACCACACATTCTGAGTTCTTCCTTGGTTATTCCTCTAACTAACAATATATTCAATATTTCATTACGCAGCGGCCAAAGAAAGTTCAAGAAAGGAAGGTAGGACACCCTTACTGCGTGAATGATGGCAACGCGTAAAGTCACTTATTAAATACTATAGAACAATTACTATTGAAGATTAGACCCACAATTTATTTGAAGTTGATATAAAACTCGCCATAAATGAAAATCAGATTAAAATCAATCACTTTTGGTTCGAGAGCTCCCGAGAAATTAATATTCTACCTAGTAGCCTAGTACCTAGGTACCTACTACACCAACAATTGTCAATGTCAATAGCAAACTGTTTTGTAAGGATGTTAAAAAAGAATCGATTTTTATTTAAATCGATTATTTTAATCAATCGATTGTATTATTTTCTTATAATTGATTTTTAAAGTTATATTATAAATTGATTATATAAATAACGTGTTTAAATCAATTTTCAGACACAGCTCGTATCTATGCGACGGATGAAAAATCATTAATTAAGTTCATACGTATTAAACTCAAACTCAAATCATTTATTTCAATTGAACCTATTTACTGGTGTTTTTGAAAAGTCAAAAGTGAAGTTAGGAATCTAGTTGCATGTTCCAAAAAGTAGATTAGTTGATTAATTATAAAAGGCGCCATCTGTAGGCATACCTGTTCAGAGTAGTGGTGTGGTGAGTGTAACAAAATTGTTGACGTTGTTCGTAAACAATAAAAATGTCTTCTAACCGTAAAAAACTAAAATCTAACCGTAATGTAAAATAGGACTGGACATTTTTGGCAATTATATTTAAATTTGTTTGATATTTTATTTTAGTTTTTGTCACAATAAGTTTGTCATTTTGTTGGGATGCTCATCATTTCATTATAATAAATTTCCTAAATGGTACCTTGAAATTTTAAAGGAACGTTGACGACGTTGATTTTTATTTTTGTATTGGTTATTTTTAATCTGATAAATTGTAAATATGAATCTCATATGGTTAATATTGGAATATGAAATTCATGTATTTTTAAACAATATAAAAAAATCGATTTATTCGCAGAAATTTATATTTTTTTTATTAAAATTGATTTTTGACAAATTTATTAATTTTGAACAAAGTAAAATCGATTCTTTTCCATTAATGTCACATCCCTACAGTTTTCTTTCTTGTTAAATTATTCGTCCATGCGACAGGCAAAGGCATATGCCATACAGCCAAAGGCATATGCCATACAGCCAAATTAGCCCATGTACACTCTTGAAGAAAACTGTTATTATCATTTTTCTTATTATTTATTTAATTTTTACTAATTTTTCACTGTATTAGAGAATTAAAAAAAAATATAATAACAGTTTGCTTCACGAGTACACATGCACTAAAGTTCGCAGAGCCTATGTTCACACTCGCCAAGATACGCCGGCCGTAATATAATTTATGCTATCTAGTACCTTATTACCATAACCCGATAACAGTAATGAAGCGCGTATTGTCGAGTTACCTAGCTTAGCTTAGCTCGTAGTTTTCGGTTATGATGTTTATATTATTTTTCCCTTTAGTAGAGGGAATTAATGTTTATATTACGTTCAGGATTTAAACCGACTGGTGCCGATGGTGTACCTACCTACAATATACAAACAAATGTACCTAATATAACAAGCTACGAAATCTAGTCCTCTTTCATATTAACCAAGAAACAGCACAATCTCTTTAAATTATTTATATTAGAGTATTGGAATATTTTAGAACAATTATTATATTATTTGATAAGGACGAATGAAAAATAAAACACTTATTTTACAATATTTATTGAAACAATCTTATTCAAGGGGTACATGGCAGAAATTTGATAGAAAAAGTCCAACGGTACTACAATGTAAATTTCAGTCTAGCAGCCGATTGAACCCGCTAAGGATTCCGTAGGAAAATGTGTGTAATTTTCATCGCTAATTTTGTCACTTTGACTATCATTTAAGTTTAGTGGTTTGCCGTAGAACGTGAGGTTGAATGATTGATATGCTGGTGGTACTTGTTGGTTTTGTAGGTGAAAACTCATCAATTATCTCCCACGGACCTCATCAAATTGATAGTTCTATCGTACAAAAGAGATTTAGCCCCTGTTCCCCACATGAAATCGACATGGCTAAAAGTGGCGTGTGGGACACGGAATTTGCCTATAGGGCGACCCAATTCCCTAAACAGTCTGTCTACGTCGTCCAAATGGGCAAAGACATCGTCATCGACATAATGCAAAAACACGGGCGCTGTTATTTTATTAAGTTCGAAACGGGGAGGGGTGAAACTTCTATATAATCTCCAGTTAGCAAGGGAACCGTGGTCGTAGCGTCTGAAGAAATTCTTCCGGATATGTTGTCCGTAGTGCACGATTTGTCGTACGGCAGCACCAGCAGGAGTGTGACCCAATTTCACTGGGAACATAGTCTGTAAAAGGACATCATCATCTACACTTTCTACACACCTAAAACTTCCACAGATGGACACAAATCGCCCTCAAAAATCTCCATAACAAACGCCCCTTGTTAATATTCAAGAAACACTGCTGACTATTTTCATGTGTAATACCTTTTTAGAATCCCTATTAAATGCGCCAAAAATTGTGATACAGTGGCACTTTACTGTAGGGAATTGTTTTTTCACAGTGGGGTCCGAAGTAAATAACAAGTTTTGATTTAAGAATTATTGCTTTCGTAAAACTTAATATTATCTTCAACACACCCAATAAACTACCATAAATAGCATGTTTAACGAAAGGACTCATCAGTACCAATCTAGTGAAAATTATAAAAAAGATACAGGATGTAGATTTTTTCGAATTATTTTTTCGAGTTATCAAGTTTTAGTAAAAAAAAGACAATTTCTCATAAAAACACAAAATCAATTGTAACTCCGCAGGGGTTGACCCTAAGGACCTCACGTAGAACAATTTTTTGCTGCTGATGGCCCCATCTAACCGCTGGTTTCGTTTGATCCACGACTTTTTGACCATCCTGTATAGCTGCGCGCATTACGCGGCCAGGCCGCGCGGCCAAGTTTTGGTCGCGCGGCCAACGAAAAACATCGCGTCACATACGCGGCCTATTGGCCGCCGCGACCAGTCCGCGCATTATGCGGCCAGGCCGCGCGACTGGCCCTAAGGGGTAAAATCAGTGAAAGACAAAATGAACACAGGTTGGAAATACGCGGTCGGCATGTCTTGCCCGCTTCTAATTTATGGGTGAGTTGGGCATAAGAATGATAGTCACAACCCCATTTCATTTTGAGGGTATCGTAAGAGCCGACAGACGGAAATGACAAGGCTGAAATCCTAGCCACAAGAGAAGGAAAACTTAAAACGTGCCAATCAGTCTGGCCAGCGTGGCACAGTAGGCTATTACCATCCCTTTGATGGGACGAGGTCCGACTCAGCAATGGGTCATTTATGGGTTGAGTAGTAGTAATAGGCAAATTAATTCTTACTGCATTGTGCATATCTTCACTACGGCCCGCTGCTATGAACACGACATTACTGCATATCAGTTGAGTAGCCACGCCATCAGAACAAAATGTTTTTCCCAAATATGTGAATAGATCGTTATTAGGAAGCAGCTCTGTTACTCCCAAGGTTCTGGCCACCACCTGTAATACAGTTATCATCATCATCATCATCATTTCAGCCAAAAGACGTCCACCGCTGGACATAGGCCACCCCCTAGGATTTCCACAAAGGCCGGTCCTGGGCCGCCCACATCCATCGTTTTCCGGCGACCTTATCCAGGTCATCGGTCCACCGTGTGACCTTACCAGCACTACGCTTTCCGGAACGCGGTCACCATTCAAGGACTTTTCTGCCCCATCGGGCGTCGGTCCTGCGCGCTATGTGCCCTGCCCACTGCCACTTAAGTTTGGCAATGCTGTGGGCTATGTCGGTGACCCTGGTTTTCCTGCATATCTCCTCATTTCTGATTCGATCTCGCAGGACAACTCCGAGCATAGCATACAGTTATGGTATAAATAAAAATTCGAAAAACGTTCAACCTACGTCAATCGCCAAGCGTTACTGGCCAGGACGCTTATTATTTAAAAATCAACGTTTATCTATTTTAACAAGAGTTCAGCAATTCAATTTTCAATGCTAAATATTGTACTGGACCACAACGTATAAGGAGCGGGTCAATTGTATTTGTGAGACACTTGCTCTGCACTAAAAATAATCTTAATTTATATCCGCGAATTAAATGTTTGTCAAGATTTGATACATACAAACATAGAGCAGTAACGACAACTTTTAATAAAAAGAAAAGATAGCACATTTACCTCAATTTGATTTGCATATGGAGCAATTGTTGTAAATAATGGGTTCCGATTGTGCTCCATAAAAGCAACAGGAGCGAAAGCTTGCATAGAAATAATTTTGCTATTGTAATCAGGTCGCAGCGACGCCATCGCCCAAAATACGGTGGTCCCCTGGGAGTGCCCAATGTAATGCAATCTAGACTTTCCAGTGACTCCAAGAGCATAGTCAATCATGGCTGGAAGATCGTATCTGCCAATTTCTTCCCAACTGAACTCCCAAAACTTTTGGTTCCTGTCTGGGTTCAAACTAGTGTGTTGCCTAGAGTAATAAGTACCACGGGCATTACCTAGCCATACGTCGTATCCAGCCTCGGCAAGAATGTAAGCTGAAGGAAAAATGTACATGAGATTTCTTAAAAAAAGGATTAAAATTCTCACACAGTAGCAATTATAAAACAGAGTAGATAATCTAATTTTTAAGGTTAAACTGTAGTTGCGCGCCGGCCTATGGCACAATAGGGTCGCGGAGCATACCACGAGGGAGTGAACCATGGTCCTGGAAAGCAAGGGGATCTTGTGGGTATATGGAGCCATTCTTTCTTTCGTACATACTCAAACTCAAACTCAAATCATTTATTTCAATTGAACCTATTTACTGGTGTTAGGAGTGTAAGTTAGGAATCTAGTTGCATGTTCCAAAAAGTAGATCCTATGGAGAAGAACAGGCAAGAAACTCCATGGACACTCTTTTTATCATATTTTCTGTTACAAGCATCTGATTGGGTTACATTGATTTCGTGTTTATTTATAGTAAGCTAAGATGTGAGGACAATGTAACATATTGCACAACAGAAGTGTCCAGGAGATCAATATAAAGCTATGTAGGTATGTCAATAGCAGTTAAGGGATGACCGGCCCCAACTGGCGGCACCCGATCACGAGCATGACGCATGTGCCAGCCATCCCCCAGCTCAACCATATTTTAGGGAACCGAAGGACCCGACACACACGACACCACCAGCATGACCTTTAAGCGAGCATGACATACTTTTAAGCAACATAAAATACTTTGGCCGGGTATTCCCTATTTTTACCCGGGAAACAAGCAAAGTTATGATTAGATACTCACCCAATGCTGTACCTGGACCCATAAGGACCCAGTCAGCAGAAGACGCAAACAATCCATGCATGACGAAGACTACAGGTTTCGTGCTATCAGGAACTTTATTCTGGTCGCGGCCATAAGGAATCCTCTGCATTTCAAGGATGTAGCCATCCTCTGTCACTATATTGTGTACTTCCACTGGGTATCCATACTTGGTGATCAAGCCAGGCTACCAAGTTAACATACAATATTAAGAATGATAGTCTTCTTAATAAACTGCTTTTTAAATTAAGTAGGATGGCGATAAAAACGTAAAGATTACAGAGAGCGTAACAAAAAGACTATATGTATACATTGCTAGAGCAAAATTGGGTATGAGTGCTAGGGCTGCCCGACTGGAGAAGGACCTCCATGTTATAAGTAAAATACCGTAGCCAAATAACATCATCCGTCGATGCTGTAGGATTCCTGTGCGATGCAGAATTACTGATAACAGTATCCGCTACGCAAAAATGTATGGGATGACTTACATATTTTCAAAACGCGGAGTCACGTGACTGTAAAATGACAAACCATACATTTTTGTGGTGCTGATTGTTCTATGAGGGAACCATGCAGTATTGGTAGCTGAAGGAATTTACCTTCCCTCTATTGGAAGCGTCGTGGCCTCTTACTTCTGAACACGATTAGCGATATGTTAGTGGCACCTCCACTGCTACAAACGTCCATGGCCGTCGGTTACTGTACAAGCTTGAGGGTCGCCTCAGTGGTATAGACAAAGTGGCTAGCACAACATGTGCATGCATACACAACATGCATATCATCGAGAACGACAGAATATCATAGATTTACTTATTACTCTGAGCCCTTCTACCAAATAGAAGCAAATCCTGAAATCTATTAGCCGATTCTACACTAAAGAATTTCTATATTTATACCTACAGAACATAAATAATTTAAATACCAGTCATTTGACTTACCACATCCAATAAGGCATCCTCCAATAGGTTATTGGAGTAACGGCTACCTTCAGAACCTTTGATGAAGTGTTCTTCTATGAGATCTGCATGAGGGGATCTCCGAGTATCTCCAAAACTTATAACCAGACCAAAAATCAATGTGACTATTCGCCACATTTTGTCTATTATTCGTTATTCAACTAATTGGGCTATATTTATAGGATATGTTGATAGAGATCGTGTAGGTAGCAGATAAAACTTTATCAGACTCTATCCATAAGTCGATATAGTAAAATAATAAATTATTATAATTACATAGACTAGGGACCATCTCGGATTTATTCTATTCCATTGTTTAAAATATAAATTTATAATACAACAAAATAATGGAAATTTATAGACATTGATGGTATGATTTTAGACAAGAAATAGGCTATCGAAACCTTTGACCATACGTCACATATTAAGGACAAATAAATTAATCTTGCGGTGTTTTTAAATTAAACCCTCTATCGATATCGATAATCTACCTATACGTACGATACATAACTGTGATTAACGTACTTACGTGTGTTTTATCGCTAAAATTCATACTAAGCACAAAGATATGCACTTCACATGCCAAATATTATTGTTTTGCAGATCGCTACCCCTAGCGGCATATCGCTGGCGGACAGGACAAGCTTCATAAAGACATTCCGATAATATGTAATACAAACGTGTGCCACACAAGCGCAAGAGAGCAAGAGCTAAATCTCAACTTTGTAAGAAAGGCTATGTACTAAAGCGATACTGATTAGCTGACTGACCCCGTAGCCTGGGATTAAGCTGCTCGCCGCGAGCTTATGTTACCACATATTAATAGAAAAATAATCATATATTTTTACTAGTGTGGATTCAAAGCGGCAAGCTTACTGGAAATGAATATTCGAATTAACTCTATTATTTGCCTTCCGTCGTTAACACTAAGATTCACACAGGATTGTATGTTCTACTTTGTAGAGTAAGAGAGGGAAACAGAATTTCGCCGGAGCGAATTTTGAATTAGCAATCGTGTTCGCGTCGCTCGCGCCTCGTCGATTGCGCCGCCTAATTATCGTGATTATTATATTCCCAAACTTGTGGGAACACTGTTTTGGATAAGTGACATGTTGCGACTCAATACAATAGATAGATCGATAAACTCTTTATTGTACACAAGAGAAATAGACAGAACACAATAATATGCAACAATTTGTAATATACATATTCCAACTAATTTTGCTACTGTTTCCTGGTACTGTGACATGTTGTCCATAGATTATGGTCCATACCCAATAAGGTCAACTACAGGGTCAAAACTATTGGAAAAAAAGTACATCTTCACACTAGACTATCAATCGAATTAAAATAAAAGACAAAATGTAACATAACAATATTTAAATGTTTATTTATTTTTACAACAACTAAATACTACTCAGCTTATAATAAAACTAATTTTTACATTATAAATGTAACACGTGACACTATTTCTCTTCTTGTTCAATACTTGTCATCTGATCTTCCGAGCCATTATTCTGTAATTCTTTAAGCTTTTCCTCAAAAAACTGTTTCCGATGTACTAACGACAACCTAGGTTGCCGCAACCCAAAATTTTCATTACCTAATACGCTGTACTTATTCTGCCCTTCTCGTCCCATCAGTTCTCTTAAAGCTTGATTTCTCTTTAATAACTTATCATAAAATATAACGCCACTTTCAACAAACTCCGGCCCAAGCTCACACAAAGTTTTATCAGCTTTTGTTTCAAAATGCACTTCTGTCATATCCTTCATTAGGAAATACATTCCAAGGCCGAAAGAACCCACAATAGCATACAAGAATGCTCTAAAAAATGTCGGCGCTTTGTATAAATTCATCTTAGTGTTTAGATGTTGCGACAATGTATATGCGAAAAACACAGATGCGAATGGGTAAGTAGATTCATATATGACTTTATTATTCCATGCCATGAGGATTTCCCTGCATATTGCGAATTGTTGTACTTTCTCCGGCAAAATTAAACTATCAGCTAATTTTTGCCCTGTCTCACTAGTCCAATCTATTTTCTCTTGATTGACCTGAAACATTGAAAAAAAAACTTTTTATCAACCCACGTAAACCGACTTATAAAAGACTAAGAAACGTAAAAATCAGCGACGTCGAATCGTTTTATTGGATAGTTTGCACATGTTAGTGTTTTTAAACAGTTTAAAATTTAGGTTCAAGTTTTTATTTTTATTGTATATCATATCATATGCATTGTAAAGGAATCGAATAAAGGACATGCCATGTTTATAAAATCGCATGCATATTCCCATTGATAGAAACAGCAACTAGTAAGTCGTCCAAAAGTAGCCATATTTGTTTGGGACTTGAAATAAGTGACTTATTTCAAGTTTTACAGCAAACTCACGAACCGATTTCGACGAAATTGAGTATTTACCTAACAAAGTTCAAAAGTCTAACAAAGTTCAAAAGAATTTTCCAAATCGATAACAAATAACGGAGTTACGCGGTACATTACTACATACAATGGAATTGAGAATATACTCCTTTTATGAAGTCTGTTTTATATGATTTCATACATTCTTGGTTACGAAGGATCAAAAATATAATTCTTAGGCATCTCTATACAAATACAACAATACAATACATACCTACATCTTTTATAATATAAAAATGAATCGCAAAATGTGTTGGTAACCGCATAACTCAACAACGCCTGGACCAATTTGGCCAATTCTTTTTTTGAAATGTTCGTTGATGTTCAAGGATGGTTTTTACGGCGAGAAAAAATTGAATGATTGCCGGAAAAATCTTAAAAACAGCATTTTTCTTTTTCCCATACAAACGTTTTCTAAACAAAATATAGAGACAATTTGAGCTTTATTGCTATTGTATAAAGTTCATATTCTTCTTCTTCTTCTTCTTCGATTAATGGCTTGTCATGTTACAACAACATTACTCCGCCAATGTCACGTTGCACAGGTAAATGCAGGGGAAAGGAAAATATCAAAAATAATCTAAGTAATTTTCATTTTTTGCTGGTTTTATGTAGGATATGACTACTACTAGATATAACTACAAATTATGTTAATATTATATTTACACATAAAAAAAAGAAACCAAAGACCATAACATAAAGGATATGGAAACAAAACAGAGATAAACATCATAACTGAATATGGTTTGCTTTTAAGAATTTCGCTAAAAATAAAACAAAAGGAGTATCCACATGAGATAAAACACACTGAAAGTTAGTGGGACGAGGAATAAGAGGTGGCAGAAGGTTATATAAAGAAATTCTAAGTTTAGGACAATTAAAAAAAATGTGATCGGGAGAACCCTCATCCAACCCGCACTCACAAAGAGAATGATCCCTAACCTTAATTTTCGCCAGATGCACAGGGGTGCAGGAATGGCCCAAGCGTAAGCGGCAAATAGTAGACGTAATATTTTTGGGAATAGATTTAAATTTTGCAAACCAAGGACGCGTAGGAATATGAGATTGTATATCACCAAAATATTTACCCTTACATAGCCTTGAAGATTGCCAAAGTTTATCCCATGATCCAAGCATACGCAGTTTAGGGAGACAAGACATATCATGGGAGAAAATGAAAGAGTGACAAATAGCTGCTGACTGAACCGCATGTCTCGCACAGGAATCAGCAGTTTCATTACCAGGAATACCGCTATGACCAGGTATCCAGGCCAATACCACTTGTAAATCAAGACTAAAACACGAGAAAAGAGCCTCCCTAATCTTTAAAATCTTCATATTAAATGACAACCACTCACTGTTGTCTAAGCAATGTAGGTTTTTTCCTAATGTCAGAGTCAATTTGCACTTTGAAGGTTCAAGCACATTATGTCGGGGCGGAGCGGGCCGCAGCGCAGCGCAAAATGCGTACTTAGCATGATAGTGACAGGACTGACAGGCCGGCTTACAAATTGCATTGAAGCGATTTGAGCGGATTTTTGTGCTCCGCCCCAGCACGCTGTGGCCTAATGTGCTTGAACCTTAATACCGCTATCTTTTTGACAGGACGAAGTCTGTCGGGTCCGCTAGTATATAATAATAATACATACTATACAAATACAGTGCCATTATATGTCATCTCAGGCAACATAAAAATTGATCGAAGACTTTTCGAAGACGGTATTATGGACGAGAAGACCTTTCGCAGCGTACCGAACGTTGCGCAACCAAGTTGGATCTGACGGTTGACTTCTTTCTCAAAGTTGCATTTACCTGGATGAAGTGTGGCCCAGGTAACAACTTCGAGTGACGAGCCTCCGATTTTAACAGGTGTGACTTGATCAAGAGTTTTAGACATGATCTTTGTCTGATCATGATCTTTTCATGTTCATTTTAGGTCTTCTTCGGGAGGCTAGAAGTCGTCGAGACAAACAACTTGTAGGCTCGGCAGTGACATGGGTCTATAGTTCTTCAATAAAGGGTTATCGCCATTCTTGAAGAACAGCAGTACCTCGGACATCGACGTTTCGATCCTGCCATCATCGGACTTCAGTTTCATTGAGCTGGCTTTTCCCAATAAACAAATCCCTAGCAAAAACTTCCGAGCACCTTTTGCATTCAATAACCTCTTCAACACGATTTGTGTTGAATCAGCGTATATAACGCTTCAGGAACTTTGACATCTGTTATTGAGTTGCCGATACTTCGCCTGACGGCCTTCAGTTTTCTACCATTTTCTACCATTCGGCCAGATTCAGGATGAGTTCCGCATTCTTATATTAGGTCTTGAAGAACTTCCACTCAACTGTATGGACAGTTTCCTCAAATGTTGAAGATCATAGCTTACTTTAAAGATTTTATTTTAATTGGATCCCGAAATTAGAAAGTTCAAACATATGAAACATACAAACATATACCTCTTATTTATTAGTCATAGATTAACATGTTTATGGCTGTACTAATAATTTTTGAGTTTGTATAGCACAAGGTCTATGACAGCTGGCCCAACCTTCTTAAGACTAAAGTGCCAGGTGCCACAGGATCTTGTATGGAAACGAATGTGGATGCGACAATGGATCCACACGGCGGAAGCCATCAGTGTAAATTCATAACATCCTGATAAATGTCAAAAAGAGAGACTGCGGAAAAAGCGGGAAATAAAAAAATATACTGACTAGAATGTCGTCCTTTTCCAGATCTTCTAATGACTTGTAAGTGAAGTTTACTGGTATACCAACAGCAACACCATACTTTGAGAAGGTACTTCCTGTAAAAATAAATAAAAAAATAATCTTATCATATTGTTGTTTTATTATTTATGGCGTAGGTCTAGGGGTTGGATGTGCCACCTTAGGATCACAGGTCCCTGGTTTGGTTCCAGGTCCCTGGTCTGTCTTGGTGTACGTGTTGTGTACGGTGTCCAGAGACACTTGCTCCAAGTTCGAGTATCTTTTATGTTTATGAATAGCATGCTTGTAAACTACCCCTACAATACAGGCTATATCAAGTGCAGGGGTTTTGATTAAAATATAATATCTGTGTGTGTGTGTTATTTTCTTACCAGCATGAAATAGGTCAAATCCAAACACTCTAAAAGGTGCAATGAGTTTTCTTTGAAAATCTGGCATTTTTAGTATATCAAGACATTTAGAGCATCTATCGGTTAACTCTTGTGTAAGCTCTACTGGTTTCCCATTGCTGCGAACAAAAGCACACTTTGTATACCAACTAATGCCAAAATTGTTTTAAATAGTTTTAATTGCAAAAATGATAGGTGATGTGCCTATATATAAATTTAAAAATCTTGCCAGCATAGGACACTGGGCTAATTTTCCTCCATGAATTTGAGTGGGATGATCATGCATGATTTTGCTTCACTGAGTGTTGATGGGTAGCCATCATATTGTAAAATCTGACTTCTCCATGGTTTGCAGAGCACTTACAAGCCCTAATACACACAGACTGTAATGTGATGATAAAACCAAAGTGGTAATAAGGTACATTAAATATTTATTAGAATAAAAAAGGTAATAAATATTTATTATTTATGGTTATTGAAATATTATTTAATTATATAATAAACTAGCTGACCCGGAAAATTTCGTACCGCCTCAGACTGAATAAATAAAAAACCTGAATGATATTTAAACCTCCTTTTATCTGACCTTTTAAACCTTCCCTGGACTTACACGAATATTTCAAGACCAAAATTAGACAATCCGGTCCAGCCGTTCTCGAGTTTTAGCGAGACTAACGAACAGCAATTCATTTTTATTTATATAGATAGATTAAATCACTACATAGTATAAAACAAAGTCGCATTCTTCTGTCCGTCCCTATGTATGCATAAATCTTTAAAACTACGCAACGGATTTTGAAGCGGTTTTTTTTAATAGATAGAGTGATTCAAAGGGAAGGTTTATCTGTATAACCCACCCCCGCTTTGCACAGGCGAAGCCGGGGCGGGCCACTAGTTAAATAATATATTGTAGTGAAACCAATAGTTAGCTTATCAACATCGTTGTGTGTGCCATAGTACGAGTAACATGTTTGGTAGGGCAAGTGGGAAAATTAACGGGTTTATTATAAAATCGATAGAACACCGGTATACCAAAGATACCAGGTGACATTGGCTATTACGTAATATTAGTATTATTTTACCTGTAATAATGGACAGTATTCTTGTACTTTTCCAAAAGTAATGTATTGGGTAAAAATCTCGCAAAGGTACATCCAATACCAGTAGTTGCAATAACAGCAAAAGAAAATTTCCGACCCCCTTCGGTCAAAAACCAAGATACTGGCTTTCGCCTCGACATTTTGTTTAATTATTAGCTTAAATTAACACATGAGAAATGTTGTAAAAAAGATTAACTTCAATATTTTAAACAGAAGTCTTTTGTGAATGTTTTAGGTTATGTTTTCTTTCTGTTTTTTCAGTTGGCCATCAATAGGATAGGCTAAAGTGTAGACTGTTCAGCCGCTGGGAAATCATATAGTTTAGAAAATTCTGATAGTTCTTTAATTATATTGCCGAAATTAGAACGTTCTTTTTTGTCTTGGATTTTTAAAGACACAAATTATTTTACGGTCGAATAGCGAATAACATATTACATTCTTTTTTCAAAACCTATCATACATTGAACTAATTTAGGAAGGAAGAAGAAGAAGCGCGACACCGGCGATGTCTGACTGACTGACTCAAAGTAAAGTCTGAAATGAAGTACGTCTAGTTTGTATTTAATCAAAATATCTATAGTGCCCATAATATTGCTCTATCAATTTAATATTTATAATCTGTACTTTAATGCTTTTTATTGTTTTCTATAGCGCTACCTGTTAACATTTAACTTCATAACTCTAACGCAACTTATAACCAATTAATTTAACTTTCATAATCACACGAACTTTTCTAACACAACACACTTGTCATTGGCAAAATCATCGGTATAACGATGGAAGCCAAAACCTAAAATAAGAAGAAGAAGAATGTCTGAAATGTAAACAAACAAAATTAGAAAATTGTTGTGTATTACGAATCAATTGTAAAAATATAATGGCTTTAATTGTAGAACAAATAAACAATTTACGGCTTGATTGCCTAGACGACGCCTGGGTACAAGGCATTTACTATTCTGAGTTCTTGGAGTTTGGCGACTTCCCGCCAGAATATGAAAATATTATTGAAACATTGGAAATGCGGTCTATATTTCGAGATATTATGAAAGCAGTTGACCAATGGTTAAGTCTGGATGTCGTAACGGCCGAAGAAAAATCGTGGGCCACATTATCTCAACAAGTTCAGCATGATAGGTTACTGTCTATCTTAGCTTACCACATTGACCATGGATGCAAGAATGTTGTTACCCAAGAATTGAGGAACGGTGCCCTCCTGGCATCTCGTGTTTACTTTAAGCTGCTATCTGTACCAGGCTACAAAGCATATCACATTTATCATTCACAACTATTTGCACATTCATTGGCCTGTCTCGGCTTTCCCAAGGCAATGTGTGATAATGAAGATGGTTATTTTAACACTAGAGAACTGTCTCGAGAAGTAAATTCTGTGATAAAGGAGCTCAGCCATTTTGTACTTGATTTGAGGGCTGTTATTGAGCAGTTGCAACTAAGCCCAAGTGATATGAACTTTGAAGATATTTTAAGTAATCTAGTGGACATTACGGGTGGTGCAATTGTTAATAAACTGAATGTTGGTAGGCATTATTTTTATCCTGTATATATTTAAACTTAATGTTCCGTAGTACCGCATACTATACACCTTGCAGTCATTTTCTGTACTATAAAATAGGATGAATTGCTTTATTTTTATTTTGCTAATTAAATCATTATTCAATTTATTAGTTTATTTTACTATGAAACAAATTGTTTTGGTGTATGATATAATTTTACATACTGATCATTGTACCGTAACATAATTATGTCTTTGGTTTTCACAATCTTTTTACATTGTGGTAAAAGATGTTTTAATGTGTCCATGGTTGCGGGAAATTATCATTTAAATAAAATAACACAGCCAGATCTGTTCAGACATCATTACCACAATGTAAGATCATGAAATATAAGATATTATTTGTACATACTGATTTTATTTATTCCAGATAAAATTGAGCTGGCAAACTTATCGAGAGTAATTTATGAAATGATTGACATTCTAGTGTGTGATGCAAACTGTGAACCTAATGACACAGCTATAAAGTTACTTTTCAAATGCCTGCTGCCAAAGCTCATTGCATCCTCCTTAGATTGTAGGAATTCAAATGTAAGTACATAATGCTACATACTTTAAAGTTTTACTCAATAGTGTGGCTTAAAATTATTGGTATCCTAACTAATTTTCCCATACCTGGTAAGTAATATTTCTAAATTTTAGTCACATTCCTGTGGAAATCTGTTATTTTCTTTGTCCTATCCCTCATCGGCTCGTAAGTCACCCACTGCTGAGTCGGGCGTCCTACCATTACATGGGGGGTAATTAGACTACTGAGCCAGACAGATTCGTTTCAAGTTTTCCTCCTCTTGTGTCTAGGTTTTTGGCCTTGTCGGCTCTTACGACACCCTCAGGATGGAATGGGGTGGTGACACTATGTATGCTAAATCCGTCACCACTCCGTATGTCAGATCATGTTGGATATACATTTGCACACATTAAGTAATACCAAATTTTCAGAATTCTAGTAAAGTTTGTAATGATAAATTTACAGAATCTGGTAAGAGCATCATATGTGACATACTCCGGCCTGCTGCTCAGTAGATATGGGAAAGCGGCTTTACCAGGCTATAAAGTTCTTCTTCAACATCTGTGCTATACCCAAGATGGTTTGGTAAGTTTAGGTTCAGTAGCTTAAACTCAATATAATAACAAATATTCGTATTTTTATACTTTAACTGGAATATGACAACAGTTGTATGTACACCAGAAAATCGCATAAGTGGCTGACTGGCTTCCTATTTGAAGTTGTCTGCGGCGCGGTGTATATTCGGACTTATCCGATATTGTCACGTGAGTACTACCAGGTTCTCATAAAAAAAGAGTATAATGTTCAAATACACGAGTATTCGAAATAATATTCTTCAAAAATAAGAGTCCAAAATTATGTGTAATACTAGCATCTGCCGCGACTTGCCAGGTGTGGGTGATTTCTCCGACTTTCTTGATATTTTTATTTACTGTGATTGACGACAACCACACCTAAATTCATGTCTTTACTGCACATCACTACTACCTGATAGTGTGGTGCAGTAAAGACATGAATTGTTGGTGTGGTGACGGATTTAGAATACATTCTATCGGATCTTTTGCTTGGTGGTAGGATCTGGCCGTCGGGCCATTACACACGACTAGCTACCACCCTCACATCTAAGTCCAGCGCCAAGCAGTTCTACTGTGTTTCGTGTGTTTGTGAGCCGGTGACCGACAGGGCATTTCCTTAAATTACCTGCGCCATCTTAGACACTGTCGTTGCTTTCCATCCCGCATGCCTGGGGTCAAAGGCATACAAGTCACTGATAAAAAACGATATCACACCCTTGTCTATCCTGTGCAAAAACCTTTCTTTGTCTCGGAAGTGGAGTCGCCGGTTATGTGGCACACTCGACACGGTCCGGGTACCTACCCTCTAAACCCCCAGCAGTATACCTTTACACTACTCAACGCAGTAATTATACAGAAGTGGCGTTTAAGTAGCAGGATCCTAATCTACCTGTAAGAGAAGAAAATAGTTGATACAAAACAGTATGCCAGCTGTAACATTAGGGTAATATATTCCCAAAAAAAGGATTTCTTTTTATTTATTTCAGGAACGCGCCGAAGTCCGCGCTGCTCGAGTATCCTTAGTGGTTGGTTTGATGAGTCTGTTACCAAAAAAGTCGTATCGCAAAATCGTGAAATGGTTGCTGGAACTCACTACAACGTCCAAAATTGTACATCGTCATATTGCAATGGTTTGTATAGGCGCAATTTATCTATTTAACAACCGTCAGTGCCAGTGGCAGATTTATCAGCAGATTGAGCAGGTTGCAGCCTAGAGCGGCAAATTTTGAATATTAATTTAAATATTTTATGGTATCGATTATCCCCGCACCAGTCTTCCCCGTGCTGATGCGAATAAATCCATCATGGATTCTAAACCTTAGTGTGAGTGAGCTACGTTCGTATTGGTTATAAAATGAACGATGCGCAAGTTCGTACCCACATCTACATTCAGGACTGTAAATGGTAAGCTTGAATAGCCTATTGGCGGTAAATCTGACACTGTCTAGTGAATCATGAAGATTTCCCAGTAGAACCCTACAAAGTACATATCTATGTTCCAATGTCTGTACACGGTGCATCACACTGTGTACGGTATTCGCAACGCTAAAATGTATGGGATGACATTTAAAATCGGTAAGATACTAATATCAAAAGTCACAAGTAACAAATTTAAAAATAAAAGATAGGTATTCGAATAATCAAAAAGGCCGGCCGCCAACAGACACCAAACCCTATATATATCCTTAAAGTTCTATTGTGAACAACCCAAACCTCACGTCCCACCAGGAACACAACACCACTCAAAAGTGGTAATATTTAGCTAGAACATTTTGTAAAGTGGAAGTAATTCCTCAGTTGGGCAGCTCTAATTCGAGTGTTGACTATGCGCAATACACTCTCTTCAATAACATATTGTTGAGGGAGTATAAATAAATCTACTTAATAAATTATATCCGCAGGAAATGCTAGCCAATTTGCTCAATAACGATCCTGAAGAACCGAAACCGGTTGAACCAAATGCAAATACATCGGAAAATAAAGGTAATATATACTTTAATCACATTATATTACGCCCCGTCAGACTAAATAAGGCATGATCCTTTATAATCTTTATGAACCTATTATAATTAAACACTGTTTTAACGGATTTATCGCGTGTATATTACATTATTTAATTCCCAACGTTTTGAATGCTTTGCACCTGTCGTCGTCACGGGAGAAATCATGTATTACACAATACACCACCGGCTCCGTATACTTATCTCTAACGAGGAGCCACAAATAAAATCAAACCAACAATAGGTTTTAGCTTTTGTTAGTTCCTTAGAAACATCTTGAGCCAGAATCTATTCAGCGCAATTTCTGGGTTACGTGGCCTGTGATTGGTGGAGAAGTGACGCGCCACGCGAGTGGTTGATGACATGCTTGTCGGTTCCCCACCACGGTGCTTTTGGTTCAAGATGTCTTTAAGCTACGATACTAAAGACAATGTACGTATTTGTAATAAGTATATCATAAATTGTTGAAGCCATTTTGTTGAGAATGTAAGGTACATTGGAGGGTGATATTTTAGAGGCTACCAACAATCAACAAAGTAATGAAGACCTACCAAAAGATGGTATTGCCGGCCAATCAAATAATGATGAAAAACCTGACTGCCAGCCTTCGACAAGTACGGATATCGGTGAAACGGCACCTAAAGATCTGATAGCAACTGATGACGAAAGCAGCCAAGACAGTCAACCGCTTGAGTCTTTGATGAGAGATGTGCGTAAATATTTCGTAGTTTCACATCATATCCCCCTGACCTCCTCCAAATTTTTGAAGGGAAATTACCCCACTTTGCCACCTTGGCAAGACGGATTACTATCAAGGTTTCCTTCTCTCCCAGCTGTGTTTTGGGTTGGCAACATTGTGTATTCTGAATCCGACACCACATGAGTGTGTGTGGTTTTCTGTCCGTGTAAGGTCCGTCGTACACAAGGCTACACAAATCTTCGATACTCAATGATTCATTGAACCATTGAGGTTCGTTCATGGTGGTAGTCGCTTGAAGACTAAAATCGTTGAGTATCGAAGATTTGCGTAGCCTTGTGTACGAAGAGCCCTAGTATTTAGAATAAGTAAGTAAGTAGGTGGATGCAGTCAGCACGAGATCGTACATTGTGGAAATGTTTAGGAAAGGCGTATAGCAGTGGACTTCTGTGGTTGATAGATAGATATATGTATAAACTGAATTCTAATACATAAAAAGACTGACTTTCTTTGATCGTTTATATGCGCTGGACTCGGACATAATTTTTCATCGCATAAACTTCCTTCCTAAAGAGATTATAGGCTATTATATCATTACGCTTCCACCCAACAGATCATCAAGTTCTTCCGGCCCTTATACCACACTTCGTGGGGTCGGCACTACGTATTTTCCTCTCCATAAACTCCCAGCCGCCACCATCTACATTCACTCCTTTCATACGCGTGTCCTCACACACACAATTCATCCATCTCTTTTTTGGAATTACCACGACTCTTACGTCCATATTTATATTGTTAACATAGCCAACGAATCTTCTTCTTTCTTTTTCTTTTTTTTGTTCATTGCGGGTTGCAGTTAGTTTCTAATAATGGTTTGATATTATCATATAGCAAGAGCACGAAATCACGGAAGAGGACATAGCAAGCGTGCTCCATCAAAGGGTGCAATGCGTCCCTTATGTCGCCATCTTGCGAGCTCTTTACGAGCGGGTGCACGACGTTTCTAGCACGCTCCGCACACGCGCTCTCAATATACTCTCAGACTGTCTTACCAGTACCCGACAGCCTATGCAAGCTGCGCTCAAGGTACGTAGCACGATATACAGGGTATAACAAACTCCCTATAGCCATAACGAAAGCATCGATAGTTCTACTGATATAAATCCGGCCACTTATCTGGAAGAACTTTGGCTCCTAAAACACAGGCTCCTGGCCTAGTTTAGGAGGCAGCAGTGTACCTCAATATCTGACATACATGTACAACATGTTAACTTAAAAAAGTCAGGTCGAAATTTCAGAAAACAACAATTATTTTTTAATACCAACTGGTGTTTATGTGTCGTACTTGAGAAATTAACAGAGGACCCAATATGGAAGTCAGATTACCAAGCTTGTAACGTTATGTTAACAATATCTAGTTGGTTAAAATGTTGTTTGATTCCCATACTTCAAGATAGAAAACTTTTAAACAGAGAACTGATTATTTTGATTATCTCTATGCCCACACTTCGGATTCCTGTAGAGTTTTTGTTACATCCTGTATATCTAATTTTAACTAAAATATATATTAATACGTGAAGTAAAAAGTTTGTGTCGGTTTTTAGGTCTGTTTGCCATAACGAAGTGGTATGATTGCTGCTGCACTACCCACTGCTACTTAAGTTTGGCAATCCATTCATTGATTAAAAAATGAGCCAGTGTTACCGGTATAGCCTACACTATACCGGTAACACTGGCTCATTTTTTATTCAATCACGCAGGGATACTCCGAGACTAGCCCTTTGGGTGACTTTGGGCTTTTTAATGGTGCCCACAGTGAGCGACTGGCAATACACATTGATCGAATACCTTTGTCTTAAAAGACTGCGGTATTGTGGACGATAAGATCTTTCGCAGCTTCCCGAACGCTATCCAGCCAAGTTGCATCTGACGATTAAACTCCATCTCGAAATTGGACTTACCTAACTGGACAGTGTGTCCTAGGTAAATGTCGTTCGTTTCAGCCCATAAAACCCATTACTGAGTCGGGCCTCCTCCAAATCCTTGGAGGTATATTAGCCTACTGTGCCACGCTGGCAAGACGGGTTGGCACAGGGTTTGTATCAAGTTTTCCTTCTCTTGTAGCTAAGTGATCTGCTTCTTGCGTTCTTTTAGTAGCCGCCTCTTACGCCACCCTCAAGATGGTATCGGTTGGTGACATTGTGTATTCTAAATCCGTCACCACACGGACGAGGTTAATCGGTTCACTCCAGGTCTCGAGGTAAATGTAATCTAATATATAAAATTCTCGTGTCACAGTTTTCGTTGCCATACTCCTCCGAAACGGCTTGAACGATTTTGATGAAATTTTGTGAGCATATTGAGTAGGTCTGAGAATACTACACTTACTACTGACAACATCAATTTTTCATCCCCCTAAATTTTAAGGGGGGGATCAAAAAAAATATATTGTTTATTTTTTAGAGAAAATTTTTTGCTTTTATTTTTTTAAGATTCAGCATAAAAAAATACAAACAACCCTAAATGTTCACGCCTCTACGATCAACCCCTATTTAATTACATGGCAAAACAACGTTTGCGATAGGAGATTTTGTATAGATAGATTGAGTCATCAAGATAACCCTGGAACCATAAGACCTAGAGGGTGGCGCGGGGTGGGTGTTGCGTGGGGTGGGGGTTGCGCGGGGATGGGGGTTGCGCGGGGGATGGTTAATTATTTGGCAAAACAACGTTTGCCGGGACAGCTAGTGGTCAATAAATTTGTTAATATAGGATAAATTGTCTATCAGGAGTTGAATGGCGAAGGACCGACGTCGCGACTAATGGCCGTAGGCGCTCGGAGTGTTTGTGACGAGAGAGCTGCCGTACGGAAAGCAGGCGCCGCTCTTGTGCAGCGACTGTTGCTGGCTCCGGCAGCCTCCGATCCAAGTCCTACTGATCTAGGGGTGAGCCTTACTTCTACTACTCTTACTCATCCTATAAAGAGCCACTGCTGAGTCGGGCCTCCTCTCAGTTTAAGGAGGGTAGTTGTGCCACGCACAGCGCGCTGGCCGAATGGGGTGCCAAAGGGGTTTATATCAAGTGTTCCATTTCTTGCGGCTATGGATTCAGTTTTGTTTAGCCAGCTGGGGTGGAATGTGTTGGTGACACCATGCGTTCTAAATCCATCACCACATGGACAGGTCACTTGAATTCAGTGCCTTGAGCTGTTATAACCAAAGTCACTAAGTGTTTTATTAAACAAATTAAAATTGCTAGCTTATTTTCAATGCGATAGGATCAAATTATGCATAGTAACTACTGCTAGATGTAGATGACCCACTGCTGTGTCGGCCCTCCTCCAGTTAAATGTAGGGTAATTAGCCTCCTGTGTCACGCTAACCAGACCGGCTGGTGGACCGTTTTCTTATCAAGTTTTCCTTGTCTTGCGGCTAGGTTATATCTGGCCTGTCATTATCTCTGCTCTTACGACACTCTCAAGATGGCACGGTGGAATACATAGTAAACAAATATAAAACAAAACATAAGTGCATGTAAACTCACCGTTCGGTATCGACGACGTTTCTGCGAAATACTAAATGCGTCCAGCTCATTAGGGGAGGGTCGCCAGCAATGAACTAACGTGGGACGATGATGATGGTGTTAACGCTAGTCATTAATGAAAACATTCTTGGTACGCAGATCCTTGTCAGTTTGTGCCGGGACGCGAGTATTTTAACCCGCTCAGCTGCGATTACGGCCCTTGGTGAATTGGCAACACTGAAACCCAGTGACGCGGCCTTCGACGCCTTTCTCTCCGGACCTATGCATCAGCTTTCAGACCCTGAGAATAAGGTACAATATTGTTAAACTTTTAGGTTAATTTGTAGCTTATATAGGTATTTAATATATACTCTTTGTATAGTGACTAATTTATCTGCAGTCTTCGACTGTGTCAGACCAGACCCCTTGTCGGGATGCGTGTCCAGGCGGCGCGGCGCTCGACATTCCGCGCACGGTCATGCAAACAAGATGGCGGAGCGAGATATTCGAGTCGTTTTTATTATATTTATTACGATAATAAAGTTATTTTCGATATAAGGATGACGCCAATAACGCTTCCTTTTTTACGTAACCGATAAACAAATACATTTATGTAGAAGCAATAGCTCGCCAAAACATCGTCATCACTTGAAGACGACATCTTCGGTACTGCAGGATATTATACCGAGAATGAGAATATGTGAATAGCTGAAGGCAACGCGGTATCGTTTCGGTGCAGACCTTAAAGATCCCGCACCGACAAGTCAGAAAGCAGCCTTACCCGTAACTAAATGGATTGGGACTGTTTCAATTTTAACACGTATCGTGTACTAACATTGACTGCCTTGTTGGTCTAGGCATCCCTTATGCGAATCCGGGGTCGGGCAAGTGTCTTTGTGTAAACCAGAGGCACTTGCTCTGAGTCTGTGTGTAATTTATGTTCGTAAATTGTATGTTTGTAAACTACACCGGCGATACAGGGTTTTCGTTTAAAAAAACATAACGTGAATATTTACATATTGCTGTATAAACCTACTAGTGGCCCGCCCCGGCTTCGCCCGTGCAAAGCGGGGGTGGGTTATACATATAAACCATCCCCTTGAATCATTCTATCTATTAAAAAAAACCGCTTCAAAATCCGTTGCGTAGTTTTAAAGATTTATGCATACATAGGGTCGGACAGAAGAATGCGACTTTGTTTTATACTATGTAGTGATAAGACGGTATTAATGACTGCCTTGTTGGTCTAGGGGTTGGAAGTATCGCCACTACGTACCACTACTGAGTCGGGCCTCCGCCAGTTACATGGAGGGTAATTCCAAAATAAAAATCCATGGAGATTTATTAGCCTACTGTGCCACGTGGGCATGACGAGTTGGCACGGGGTATCGTATCAAGTTTGCTTTCTCTTGCGGCTAGGTTATATCGGCCTAGTAATTTCCTTTGGTCGGCTCTTACGACGACACCCTCGAGATGGATGTGCACCTCAGGATGGATGTGCACATCAGGATGGATGTGCACTTCAGGATGGATGTGCAAATCAGGATGGATGTGCACATCAGGATGGATGTGCACTTCAGGATGGATGTGCACATCAGGATGGATATGCACCTCAAGAGGGACGTGTACCTCAGGATGGACACTATACATATATTCTAAATCTGTCACTATATGGTCAATCCATTCAATGCCTTTTGACACAGATACAAGAGCAAGTGGTGGGCCTGGTGCAACAGCTGTTAATAGACCGGCTGCAGAAGTTCGTGGCAGTGGGCTGCGATGACCCCTTGCCCTGGATGTTCCTGGCAGCCGTCACCCGCCACAACATGAGGCGACACCTGCAGAAAGCTTGCAGTATGCTCGTCAAGTCTTCCACCTGCATAAAGTAATTTAGAATGAATATTAGTCAGCTCATTGATGACCCACTGTTGAGTCGGGCCTCCTCCATTTACATGGATGGTAAGCGCGCTGGCCAGATGGGTTGGGGCACGGTTTTGTATCAAGTTTTCTTTCTCTTGCAGCTAGGTGTTCGGCCTTGTCGGTTCTTACGACCCCCTCAGGATGGAATGGGGTGGTGACACAGTGTATTCTGAATCCGTCACCACACGGAAGTAATAATACTGGTAACAAATAATTCGAAACCTGACAACTGAAGCGAAGGTGTTGACTGTTGACCCTTCGCTGGCACTGGTCTGGTGCCGAGGCGTTGTACAGCGACACATTAAAACCCGCTCGTTAGAGCTGCCTGCGTGAGGAAGAGCCTTACATAATACCGCTTTTCCTGCACGTGAGTAAGATCGCCCATCCCGAGAGCTCTATCAATCCTCCTTGACTGCCTCGTTGGTCTAGTGATCAGATGTGCCGCCTTTGGATCAACGGGTCCCGGGTTCGATTCCGGGGTCGGGCCAGTGTCTTTGTCTAAACCAGAGGCACTGGCTCGGAGTCTGGGTGTCATTTCTATCTATAATATGTATGTATTTACAAAAACATAATGTATATAAGTAGTTTATTATCCATCTCGTTACCATAACACAAGCATTAAGTTGCTTAGTTTGGGACGAGATGGCGTTGTGTGAAATGTCCAAGGATATTTATTAATCCTGGCAGCTGAAGGAATCTTTTCCCTTTGCTACCAGCGTAATTCTTTAACTTCGTACACTTGAGTAACACCTGTATTATAAACATCCATAGCCGATGGTAAGCACCTACTACCAGACAGGCCGTATGTGGGAGCACCAACATTATCAAATTATAGGTTAGATTCGATTCCGGGGCCGGGCAAATGTCTTTGTGTAAACCAGAAGCACTTGCTCTGAGTCTGGGTGTCGTTTGTATTGGTGATTTTTTTTTATTTATTTATTTCTCTTGGTGGCATACGAGCTAGCTAGCCCACCTGCTGGTAAGTGTTAGCCGCCACCCATGGACTTTGGCAGTGCCAGGTGCACATCCAAGGCGTTGCCTACCGTGAATTGAGTGCTCTCTTTAAACCTCGTTTGAAGGAGGACATGTCGTAGCGCTCGGGAAACACCGCCGCAGGTAGTTCATTCCAGACTCTGCACGTGCGTGGTAAGAAAGATTTCATGTTTGTAAACTGCACCCGCGATACAGGTTATACTTATATAGCGCATGTAATCCATTTGAAAGAATTAAGAACCGACACCATTTTTAAGTCGGTTAAAAGTGTCCGCCTTATATTCTTTTTTTTACAGCCACCGTATAGTGGATGTTCTGAGCACGCACTTGGGTGCAGTGGATGACGAGCACGATTTGAAGTGCTTAGTACTGCTGACGAGCATTGCACGGCACCTCGACTATTCGAACATTGCTTTCATAATGAACTACTACTATAAACTGGCTGAGAACGAACAGGTATTTATAGTATGATATGAATCCGTAGAGCGAGACAATAAATCTTACTAATATTTTAAACGCGAAAGTTTGTAAGAATGAACGGTTGTTAGTATTTCAAAAGTACTGAGTGAATTTTGATGAAACTTTACTATAATATAGCTTAAACATCAGAATATCACATAAGCTATAATTTATACAGATATAGTGTAAATTACTGTGAATTATCCAAAATATAATGATAAGTGTGAAGTAAGAAAAAGTCTTACTTCACACTATCATTACTTATCACTTATATCACACAATTTACACTATATCTGTATAAATTATAGCTTAAGTCTTATTCTGATGTTTAAGCTATATTATTTTATGAAATCTTATGAAAATCTTATGAAAAAAATTTGTTTCTAACATCATTTTGACAATTGTAATATTGGCATTCGAAACCTAGGACAGGGACACACGGTTGATGCCTTTAACCCTGGAGCTGTGCACCGCGTGGTCCCGCTTTACTCACCACAACGAGCGGAGTGCCTTCAGGGATCATCTCGTTAAACGGCTGGCCGATGTTGTAGATGACGGTCAGTACATCTCCCTCGACTTTATCCGAATTTCATTAGGGTGGCCACTGGTCTAACCTGATTTGTGTAACTCTGAGTTTCTTGCCAATACCTCTCAGCTGTGGTGGCGTTCGGAACGGAATGATAAACGGTCGAATAATTTGCATCATAATATTTATTTTAACATTCAAAAGTTACCGAGTACTGCACCATTTTAAGGTCGTCCGTCCACCTACTCGGCCGTCATCCTACACTTCGTTTTCTTGAACGTACAGTCCGCGCCAATATTTATGGCCGCTCTGAATGTAGCCGTGGGTACGAACTTGCGCATCGTAGCTCAATCACACTAACACGCGGGTGGCGAGGACGCTTACGGATGAAAAACGGCGCGCACGGCCCTGCCTCCCGTCCTGCTGATACCTGATTTTGTGTAGTGCGCAGCGTAATACGGCTATATTCAGAGCGGCCATAAAGATTGGCAAGGACTGTAGGTGACAGTTCGGGACTTTTTTGCCCCAACGATGGAAGAAAAACCCTATATTATTAACACTTATTTCAAACAAGAAAAAAGTAATCTTCCCCGAATGCTTGCACTTGTCTGTGGAGGTTGCTAGATGACGAGGAGTACAGGGAGGTACGAGGAGGGATTTCAGTTATTAATATTGGTTGTCATCATGTCTTCTTGTTTGATCCAGGTTGTCGGATAGCGTGTGGCTCGTTAGCAGCTCAATTGGATCCGGACAACCTCACGTGGGCTACGCAATTGATGCAACTGTGTAAGAATTTTTTTATTTCATAACAAAAGTCTTTATTGCACAAATTTAATAAAATACAATATAGCCAACTACACACGTTTTATTGATGTACTGTGCGAATCAACGTGTGCAGATGGCGGCTATATAAGGATTGAAACATTAAAAAAATATCTCATGGTTTCCGCGTATTTTAGGACACCCTTTTCTCCCTCTTAGGGGTGGAGTTTGTCCCGTGTGGGAACGGGTCAGAATATAAAATTTCCTCACTGCATGCTGGGAACAAACGCGTGTTGTAAAAGTCAACAAAACCCAGCACGCTTGGTGGTAGGATCGAATGGTCCGGCAGGCTAGCTACCACCCGCACATCTAAGTACGGCGCCAAGCAGTTTTACTGTGTTCCGTCGTGTGTATTTGTGAGCCGGTGCCCGACAGGGCATTTCCTTGAATTGCCTGCCCCATCTTAGACCCTGGCGTTGCTTTCCATCACGCAAGCCTTGGGTCAAGCTTGCATGCTTGCTTGCGCAAGTAATTGGTAAAAAAATAATGGATATGCCTTTTAATTTTCTAGCGATTTATGCAGGTTACAGTGGTTGTCAAACCGCGCAGTCAAGGCAAATAATAGATGACATAAAGAATAAGAATAGACAACTAATATTAAAGATATCTATGAACATTTTTGGATTTATAATACTAACTAGCCGATTTTAAATATTTACATTCGATTGAACTCTAAAATCTGCGTTTTTCTTTTATTCATATTTTGAATTTGACAGCCGAGAAACATGCTCTGGAGAAAGGGGATATAGAGGAGGCGGTCCGTGCCGCAGACTTGTCACTGGTGGCACCTACGCCTCCCTCTCCTGGCCTACTTCGTCTGTTCCTGTCCACCATCGCTGAACCTCCGCCAGGTTCGCAACATTACTTGTATTCATCCTAACTACAACTAATCCTCACAATTTTTGTACATATATAACGCACTACTGACTCAGGAATTTAGCCTAATGTCAAAGTCAGCATGACTTTGACATTAGGCAAGACGGTCAAAGTCAAATAATTTATTTTGCATACGTTGTTGTAGGACACAATTGACACTTACAAATTGTCAACATATTAATTAAATTTATACAAAGCAAAGTAATATAGTTTACCACCAGTTCGGAACGCGACCACTGCTGAGAAGAACTGGCAAGAAACTCAGAGGGCTTGCCAGGAGTTGGCGAAGGCTTTGTATGAAGTTTTCTTTCTCTCGTGGGTAGGTGATTTGCCACAAGATTTAGATATGTCTGTCTGTCGCGACGTTCAAGACCACCCTAATGCTACTTGAAATCAAAACAATGAATCTCGGAAGGAAATATGAGAAACTAACATAAGCTGTTTTATTACGTAAGGTTAATCCCGTGAATTTAGATATAATATTACGACATCCAAAGCATGGGTATTTATTGGTCGCTGTTTTTTTTTATTCTAAATCCGTCACCAACTTCTACTAATATAGTAGGTAGTCAAATTCAAAAGTAACATTATTCGTATATGATTTGTCGACAAAGCTCTTCCAAATCGTCAAGACTGAAGGCGAAAATACACAAACACCAAAAGTGTATTTCTCACCAATTGGTACAAAAATACCGTAAATCAAACAAATCACGTGAGGTTCGAAAGGGGGAGGAGGGGTTCGGCAAAAATCACGAAATATAACAAGGGGGAGGGGGGTGTAGTAAGATATCACGTGTATTTATTTTTTCGTCAAACGCGTGTATCACGCGGAGTGATTTCTAAACCGAAAAGCGGCGTATAGTGTGTAACCTTTACGTGTTACTAATTCTTTGTAGGTACTAAAAAAATACACGTGGTGATTTTTAATGGGGTGTGGTTGGTAGTCTTAAACCTTACCACGTATCACCCAGGAGGAGGGAGGGGTTAAAAAATGTTAAAAAACATCACGTGATTAATGGACAGCCCCATACAGTATAGTGCACCATGAATTCAATCAACAGGATTGGAGGACAGTCGCCGCGGCGCGTGCGTAGCAGGGGCGGGTCGGCTGTGCATCCGATCTCGTGAGGCCGCCACTGCAGCTGCGCCAGTCCTGGCACAACTGTTGCCAGACGACCAGGCGCCTCAGGCGGCGAGAGTCAACGCCTTGCTAGCACTCACCGATATATGCATCAGGTATTCATTGGATGATTTATAATTAGGACATTTGTAATCATTTCAGCTCATAAATGACAACGACAACTCCTGATCCACGGCGGTCCATTAGTCCACTATGCCACGTTGGCATGATAGCACAGGGTCTGTGTTAAGTCCATAAATGATTCCTTCGCTATACCTTGACTGGTGTATTACTGACCTATCAAGCAGAACACGCAAATCCCTCAGTGCCTAATCATCATTATCATTACATAGTATAAAACAAAGTCGCTGACGTCTATCCGTCCCTATGTATGCTTAAATCTTTAAAACTACGCAACATTTTGAAGCGGTTTTTTTAATAGATAGAGTTTTTAAATAATACATGCATAATATTAAAGAGAAACACTGATAAATTTAGATGTTCATCATTGCACCCGTGCGCAGCCGGGGCGGGTCGCTAGTTTCAGTGTATGCAGTAGTCGTATGTTTGTTGGGTCAGATACACGTGCATCGTGGAGCCCCTCCTGGGCTGCGTGTGCGGCTGCCTCTCCCCGCGCGCCCCTCCCCCTCTGCGGAGGGCTGCGGCGCGAGCACTCACGAGGCTACTGCTAGGAGGCTTCTTGCGTCTACGGACTCCGCTTTACTATACGTAAGTATTTTCGTAAGCCTCGTTGGTCTAGTGGTTAGATGTGCCGCCTTTGGATCAACGGGTCCCGGGTTCGATTCCGGGTTCGGACAAGTGTCTTTGTCTAAACCAGAGGCACTGGCTCGGAGTCTGGGTGTCATTTCTATCTATAATAAGTATGTATTTACAAAAAAAAAAATGTATATAAGTAGTTTATCATCCATCTCGTTACCATAACACAAGCATTAAGTTGCTTAGCTTGGGACGAGATGGCGTTGTGTGAAATGTCCAAGGATATTTATTATTATTATTTTATGTTTACTTTTTAGTAACTCGGCTTTCAGACCGCCGGTAATTTGATGCACACGGGCCTAAGCATCAGACAAATTTTGAAGTGCGACCTATATGGGCGTTTAATTTTGATTAGTTGTTATTTGTGGAGTTTGTGAAGGTTGGTTTATCGTACGTGGTTGAGGGATATCTGGTTCAGTTTGCAGGAACTTTCGTACGAGGCGGCAGGTATTCAGAATGACGGCTTTTTGTAAGGTAATATATATGTTGGGGGGTAGGTTAAGTGTATTTAAGGACTGATGTAGACTTTTGGGTATTACACCGGTTGTAGATAATACAATAGGTACTATAGTTACTTTTTAATACAGTTGCTCAAAAAGTGGCATATTACAGGGACGTATAGCGTTCGGGAAGTGGGCTATTACACACGCGTGCTTTTTCTTTACCATTCCCGCACTAGTGCGTTTTCTTTCCCAACTGTCAAAATAATGTCTATTATAAGGAAAAACCAACCATGAAGTTCTTACTAAAAAAAATCATAGAAGTTTTTCAGTTTCATGCAAATACGCATATTTCTAAAAAGAAACTACGTACTAATTTGTTTCAATATCAGATTTAATTATTTGATTGAATGTGTTTTATTTCATCTAATTAAATTTCATTTCATATCAATAAAAAAATTCTACTGAAGACTTGGCTGTATGGGCTGTATTTTATTAAATTGCTTCATTTTTTCGCAACTGTATTAAAAATAGTCGTTCAGTACACGTGCGGAACCGTCATTGCAACTTGTTCCGACTGTCAACCCTCGCCTTCGGCTGCGCCTCGGCTCGGGTAGACATTCGTCGGAACTCGTTGTAATGACAGCCTTTCCGCACTTGTAATGAAATATACTATTTTGGAGGTGCCATAGGCGTGTTATTTCGTCTTTAAGTTCCGTGTATTTTGTAAGCTTCTCTGATATTGTGGCTTGCAAGTTGTGTGTGTTTGGTACAGCAATGTCAATCAGATATCCTATTCTATTAATTTTATCTATTAGTGTTATGTCAGGTCGGTTAAAATGGATCGTTCGATCTGTGAGAATTGCACGGTCAAAATAAAGTTTTGCTGTAGTATTCTCTAATACTACATTAGGGGTGTATTTATAATATGCAACTGTGGATTCTATAAGGTTATATTGGTGAGCTAATTTTTGGTGTACTATAGATGCTACCTGGTCATGTCGGTGTTTATAGTCCGTTTGTGCTATTGTCCTACATGCACCTGTGATGTGTTGGATTGTTTCTGAGGTGGTGTTACATTTTCTGCAAATGTCGGATGTTGATTTCTTAATAATATATTTCTGGTAATTTCGGGTCTCTATTACTTGATCTTGTATAGCGATAATGAAACCTTCTGTCTCTGGGAAGACATCACCTCGACTTAGCCATGCGTTCGACGCTTCTTTATCGACATTAGGTTGGCATAAATCTTGGCGATGTCTTCCATGTAGTGACTTTCTGGTCCACTCGTCTATTTTTGTGCTGTTGTCGGTTAGTTGTTCGTTATTTTGGGTTGTTGTGTCTTTCAGGTTAAGAGGGGTAAATTTGTTGTCATTGACCTATTGATTTGTGAAGGAGCGAAGTTTGCATTTTGAATGTAAAGTATTGCCTGAGAGTAGAAATTTGTTTACTGTGTAGATTTTTGACATCTATCAGACCTCAACCACCTTCTTTTCTTGGCAAGGTAAGTCGTTGAATACACGCTCGCGGGTGATGTTTACGGAATCGGGTCATAGATGTATTTATGAGGCGTTGCAGTGATTTTAGTTCTGTTTTGTTCCAGTTTATTATGCCAAATGAGTAAGTCAATATTGGTATTGCGTAGGTGTTTATGGCTTTAATAGTATTACGCCCATGCAGCTGTGTTTTGAGAATTACATTAAGCCGATGTCTAAATTGTTGTTTAAGTTTGATTTTTGTATCTTTAATATGTATTTGTGATGATTGATGATAGCCTAAATATTTGTAAGTTTCTTGTTCATTAAGTGAATCTATATTTTCCCCAGTTTCTAATGTATATTGATGTATGTATTTGTTTCCTGACTTAATTGAGTTAATCTTGCATTTTTCTGTACCAAATTCCATTTTAATATCGTGTGTGAATCTTTCTGTTATATTAGCTAAGTCACGTAATTGGTATTCTGTTTTTGCGTATAATTTTATATCATCCATATACATTAGATGACTGAGGAGATTTGTGTTTACTGTAGCATCGTCACCTTTGTAGCATAATGGGAACCCAGCTGAAGAGTTATTTAATATATTTGAGAGTGGGTTAAGAGCGAGGCAGAACCAGAGAGGGCTTAAGGAGTCTCCTTGAAAAATACCTCTTTTTATTTTAATTGAGTCTGTTTCCTTTGTATCTGTATGATTAGAAAATCGCAATCTAGTGGTCCATTGTGTCATAATAGTACTTAGGAAATAAATTATTTTTGGGTTTACTTTATATATTTCTAGGACATGTATGAGCCAGGAATGGGGAACTGAGTCATATGCTTTTTTGTAGTCAATATACATGGTGAATAGATCGGATTTGGATTTGTGCACATGTTTCAAGATAACGGAATCTATGATCAGTTGTTCTTTACAACCTTGTGAGAATTTGCGGCATCCTTTTTGTTGTTCTGCTAGTATATTATTTGATTCTGTGTGCTGGTATATGATTTCAGATATACATGCTGTGATTATTTTGTAAAACGTTTGCAAGCATGTAATAGGTCTATATTTGGCAGGGTTAGTGGTATCGTTATGGTCTTTTGGTATCATATATGTTATCCCATTCATTATGTAACACGGCATGGAGTTTGGGTTTTGTATAAAATTATTTATAAATTTGTGTAGGTATTTGTGGGCAGAAGTGAATTTTTTGTACCAATAGCTATGTAGGAAGTCTGAACCAGGTGATTTCCAGTTGTGTAGGTTACGGATTACTTTATCAAATATTTCTGCGGGAACGGTATGCATAGACATTGGTTCTATGTTTAAATTATTGTTTGATGTTTCGGATTCTATCCAATCTGCATCGTGGTTGTGATGTGCGGGCTCTTCCCAGATATTTGCCCAAAAACTTCTCAATGTTTCTGTGTCCGGGGTATTATTTGGGTTGCTTACATTGTTTGGGATATGTGTGTTACCTGCAGTTTCTTTAATATTTCGGTAAAACTGTCTCTCGTTATGTGTGAACTGAGTATTTTGTTGTTTTCTAAGTGTGCACGCTTCGTATCTATGTAAACGTCCTGCTGTTACTGAGAGTTTTTGTTTAAGAGTATCCAGTGTGTGTGTGAGTTGGGTGTTTGGTTCCTCATGAAGTGAGTGAATCTTATATTTTTCTAGTATGGTATCTATGTGTTTTTTAATTTTATTGCTTCTATTTCCGTTAATAAATTGAGTGAGTCGTCCGATACTGGCCCTTAAACTTTTTATTTTTTGTTCTAAACGCCGTTGCCACTTTGGTTTGTGTGGTTTCCTGTGATTGTTGGGATGAGAATTTCCAGTGGTTTCTAAAGAGAGTTTAGCTCCATTAATTTTAGCCACCGTCCATGCCCCGCAATACATAACTGTTTGAAAAGTGTCGAAGTCTGTATCGTCATTTACTGTTTCAGGAAATATAATCTTATTAATGTATTCTAAAGTAGACAGTAGTTTTCTGGAGGATTTTTGTTTTGGTAAATATGTTCGCTCTGTAGGATTAGTGTCTCTGTAAAATTCTAATGCTTTGTGAAAAGTCTCGTCGATGTTTGAATTTCTTGAAAAAGGGCCTGAATTAAATGGGAGTTCGCTTGAAGTGTTTATTTGACTGTTTGTCAGCGGTTGTACAATAGGTAATGGTGTTGTTGGTTCAATAAGTGGGGTATTATCATTTATATCATCATTACTTGTATTGTTATTTTGGGAAAGTTCCTCAGATACTTCTTGCCTAATTAAGTTTAGTCTGTCACCGCTAATGTATTTATTCGTCTCAATCAACCTGCGTTGGTCAGCAATTCGTTGTTCACTTAAGTGAGCTAAATCTGGGAATATACTAATAAATTGTTGATGAAGTGGTTTTCTGTAAGCTGATAGATTTGTGCCCAGGTTAGTTATTTGAAGAAACAGTCTCATGATAGTTTCATTGTGTTGGTTTGACCATTTCATACGTGTTTGTGTTCTTTTAGCTGTGTGTGATATGGGGTTTTCATTTTCAACCTGTCTGGGAGTTGGCGGTTGTTGGGTTCTATCGTTGTAATTTGTTTGTTGGCTGTGTATATTATCCCTTAAAATCTCTAGTTCCATTTTTACTTCGTTATATATCTTGTCTATAGTGGTCTGTGGTAATAGTTTGTTACGTATGATGGTTCTGCGTTGATATCCTACACGTTGTCGGCTGATCTGCATATCTGGGAATTTTTCTACAAATTTTGAGTGAAGGGGTTCGAGGTATGTTTTTGTATCCGTGTCCAAATCGGTTAACTGAAAGTAAGTGCGCATTATTATGAACTGGTTCATTTCAGTTGTCCATCTTCTGCGCTTTTGCGCGCCTGAAGTGGGTACATGTGTATCATAAGGATTGATGTCATGTACAACACTTTCAGCCGTACTAACTGTTGACAAGGTAAGTGTCCTTCTTGTCATATATGAAGGGCGAGTGGAAGGTACAGATGAGAATAAAGAGTTAGTTTCATCGCCCAGAGATTCGGCTGTAGCATTAACGTCGTGAGCCCGCCTGCTCAGCTCCCGACGATCGGCTGTAGCATTTTGTGTGACGCGCGCCCGCCTGCTCGACACGTCGTCACCGGTGTCTCCCGAACTGAAGCACTCGGCACCGGCTCCAAGTGCGCCCCGGCGACCCCCAGGCAGCGACCGTAAATTATACACTTTTTTGTTTTGCTCCATAAAAGGGTTGTGTTTTTGGGATAATTGGTTGGAGAAGGTGTCAAGATGTTAGTGAGCTTTTTAACAAGTTCCTCCCATATGGGGTGTGTAGTCAAGTTGTGCTGACTTCGGTAGTGCCGTGTTCCCCTTAAGCCCCCCCACCGCGGCAAGGTTTATCCCCTGGGGGTTTATTATTATTATTCATCTTTGCAGCCAATACCAATGACCCACTACTGAGTCGGGCCTCCTCCAAATTGATGGAAGGAGATTAGCCTTTTTTTTCTTTGGGGTTCCCAAATATTCCTTATGGAGACCCGGCCGTTGGGGACTAACCGGGGTAGGACGGACTGCGGGGCGCTGAACGATGGTAATTGGCGCCCGTTAGCCCCTAAAACCAACGGTGATCCTCGAATGCCCGCTTCATGCGTCATGTACGTGATCGGGCGCCGCCAGGTGGGGCCGGTCATACCTTAACTGCTATTGACATACCTACATAGCTTTGTATTGATCTCCTGGACACTTCTGTTGTGCAATATGTTACATTGTCCTCACATCTTAGCTTACTATAAATAAACACGAGATCAATGTTACCCAATCAGATTTTTGTAACAGAAAATATGATAAAAAGAGTGTCCATGGAGTTTCTTGCCTGTTCTTCTCCATAGGATCTACTTTTTGGAACATGCAACTAGATTCCTAACTTCACTTTTGACTTTTCAAAAACACCAGTAAATAGGTTCAATTGAAATAAATGATTTGAGTTTCAGAGTTGCGGGTTGCGCTCGCCAATGGGGGTCATACTCCGCAATAGTGATTAGCCTAATGCACCACACCGGTCGGACGGGTTGGAACAGCGTGTCGTGTGAGGGTATACCGCTGAGGTTTTAGTGGGTACACGAGTAGTTTCCGGAGTCCGATATAATCTCCGGACCCACCCCCGAGGTGCGGCGGTATACATAAAGCATTTCCCCAGCGAAAGCAAAAAAAAAAACGGTTTCGTACAGTATAGAGTTTTCCTTCTCTAGATTTTTTTGCGACACCCTCGGTATGGCATGGGGTGGTGACACTGTGTATTCTAAATCCGTAACCACACTGGTGCCTACACCGGTGTGCATTGTTCATAGGTACTGCGCCCTACTAGCGGACGACGACCACGATGTACGTGAGCCAGCCGAGTACTACGTCACGTGCTGTCTAACTACCGACGCCATCTTCCACCACTTCGTCGACTGCGTCGTATACTACAACAAGGAGGATACGGGTAACAGAGAAACTAACCATCGTCATCATTTCAGCCAAAAGAGGTCCACTGCTGGACATAGGCCTCCCCCAAGGATCTCCACAAAGGCCGGTCCTGGGCCGACCGCATCCATCGTTTGCCGGCGACCTTAACCAGGTCATCGGCCACCGTGTGGGAGGCTTCCAGCACTGCGCTTTCCGGAACGCGGTCGCCACTCGAGGAATTTCTGTCCCATTGGACGTCAATCCTGCGCGCTATGTGCCCTGCCCACTGCCACTTCAGTTTGGCAAACCTGTGGCGTATACTTTACTATATTTTATTTACCCTGCTATAATATAATCTATACCAATACTACTACTCAGCCTATAAATGACCCACTGTTGAGTCGGGCCTCTTCCCATTGCAGGGAGGGTGATTAGCCTACGGTGCCATGGAGACTGATGTGCACATGGTTACGTATCAAGTTTTCCTTCTCTGTCAGCTACGTTTTCGCCCTTATCATTTCCGTTTGTCGGCTCTTACGACACCCACAGGATAAAATGGGGTGGCGTCACTATATATTCTAAATCCCTCACCATACGGAATTAATTATTCTTCGCTTTTTAGGTTTATTTTTTGTTATTGAAGTCGGTTAACATTTTTTGTTTAAACGTTGGTATATTACAGCCGGCGTATCTTGGCGAGTGTGAACATAGGCTCTGCGAACTTTAGCGCATGTACAACCATGAAGAAAACTGTTATTATCATTTTTTATTCTCTAACTAGTGGCCCGCCCCGGCTTCGCCCGTGCAAAGCGGGGGTGGGTTATACATATAAACCTTCCCCTTGAATCACTCTATCTATTAAAAAAAGTCGCTTCAAAATCCGTTGCGTAGTTTTAAAGATTTATGCATACATAGGGACGGACAGAAGAATGCGACTTTATTTTATACTATGTAGTGATAGTGATACAGTGACCAATTAGTACACATTAAATTATAATATATATATATATATAATAACAGTTTTATTCGCGAGTGTACCTGCGCTAAAGTTCGCAGAGCCTATGTTCAGACTCGCCAAGATACGCCGGCCGTAATATATATATTATTAATTTATAGATATGAACATATCATTCGACGCCCGCCAGTTGATCTATGACGTAATGTTACAACGCATGTCGCTGGTACAAAAGCTGAACATTCAGTGTCGGCTCGCGAGAGAGGTACTGGAGCACGCCGCTGACGTCACAGATGAAGGCGACGGGGAATTGCCACCCGCACTAAACGCCGCCTTATTGGACACGATCACGTTGCTTTGTGGGCCTAGGATGAAACTACCGAGTAAGTTTGATTACTGGAATATTGGGACTGTTCCGAAGAATAAAGACTCTCACAGAAACTGCACTAACTAGGTCCATAAACATAGCAATTTTTTTTCGCGGCTTGCGTTGAATTTTTTCCTTTTGTGTAGTAAAATTTTAAAATGTATCGAATTTCTTCATTAGATTCACTCATCTTGACAATACGAAAAACAAATGAAAATCACAAATTTTCCTAATATGAGTTTGGAATTAAGTTCTTTAAAATTTAAGTTTTCAATGATACCAAAACCAGCCAGATACAAATAGTATAGCCAAAGAGATTTTATTACAAGTTCATACATACAGTCAGTCATACATACAGTCGGAACAAGTTGCAATGACGGTTCCGCACGTGTACTGAACGACTATTTTTAATACAGTTGCGAAAAAATGAAGCAATTTAGTAAATTAATAAAAACACAATAAACTCAACTAACTAATCATTTCTGAAAAATGGCGCCGACCGTAGAATATAAGCAGAGTTTTTTTTCTTCACCCATTCTGGTAGGCAAAATGAACAATGCCCATACAGCCAAGTCTTCAGTAGAATTTTTTTATTGTTATGAAATGAAATTTAATTAGATGAAATGAAACTCATTCAATCAAATCATTAAATCTGATATTGAAACAAATTAGTACGTAGTTTATTTTTAGAAATATACGTATTTGCATGAATCATAAAAACTTCTACGATTGTTTTTAGTATTTTTAGATTTTTTTTTAGTTTTGAAGTGGTTGATGATCAACCATTTCAAAACAAAAGTTGACTTATTAGACTATATTTGCATTTTAGGAAAGCCGCAAGCGACGGGCGAGACTGCTGACATTGATGACTTGCAGGAACGAGTCACCAGCAATATTGTGTCTCATGTAAGTTTAAACTTAACTATGGTAAATAGTTCGGTTCCGTTCCGGAAAGCGCAGTGCTGGTAGGCCTCACACACGGGGCACCGACGACCCGGTGAAGGTCGCCGGATAGCGATTGATGCGTGCGGCTCCGGAACGGCCTTCGTGGAAATCCTTGGGGAGGCCTAAGTCCAGCAGTGGACGCCTTTTGGCTGAAATGATGATGATGATAGTAAATAGTGGAGTAACTACAATAACAAAGGAAGCCTTGCCACACCTATATATCATATAGGTGTGGCAAGGCATTTTATTTACATACGTACATTTTATTTTGTGAGTAAATAAATATTTACGTTATTTAATGGGACCGAAAAGTAATAAAAAAAGGGAGTCCCTTTGAGTTTCTTGCCAGTTCTTCTCAGCAGTGGACGCGTTCCAAACTGGTGGTAAACTATATTACTTTGCATTGCATATTTTTTATCCATGTGTTGACAGTTTGTAACTGTCCATTATAGACAAAGAAATTATTTGACTTTAGTTGAATTGAAGAGAGCTTTAGTTGTAGCCCAAAATTGGGAAAGGCGAGGGACTTATAAAACATGGTTTGTCACAGAAAATGAAGCGTACCGTAGCGGAAGTTTTGGTCCCGGCGGTATTGCGTCTGTACGGGCGTTTGCGGGCCCGTGGGGGTCAACTTGCCACGTACCTTGTGAAGATCGCCACAGACCTACTCAACGACTACAGACAAGAGGTAGGTATATACTTGGAGAACTGGCTACGCGTTGCTGTTGTGGTTATGCTATTAAATTAAGGCTTATGTTTAATGGCGTTAAAAAATCCGCCTACTGAGTTTCTTCCGCCAGGTCTTGTCAGTTGCTGCCACGTCCTGACCTGGCGGTAGTTAAATATACAGCTCATATTTTTACGTGATTTATACGTAGCACCTGTGAGTATTACCTACTACACAGCCCATAAATAACCCACTGCTAAGTGGGGCCTCATCTCATCACAGGGATGGTTCTGTGATGCCTGGGTTCGTATTAAGAATCCTTCTCTTGCGACTAGGTTTTCAGCCTTGTCATTTTCTTGTCTCGGCTTTTACGTCACCCTAAGGATGGAATGGGGTGGTGACATTATGTTCCTAAATCCGTCACCACACGGAACAGTATTACCTACTACTACTATTTCTCAGCCCATAAATTACCCACTGCTGAGTCGGGCCACCTCCAACTACATGGAGGGTAATTAGCCTGCTATGCCACGCTTGCCAGACGGATTGGCACAGGGTTTAGTACCAAGTTTTCCTTCTCTGGCGGCTAGGTTTTCTGCCTTGTCCAATTTGAATTTTGAATTTGCACATTTTTGTTCTCCAGATCGAGGAGCTAATAGAGAATGACGAGGAGTTAATAGAACGTGTGCAGCAGTTCCAGGCGACGATTGGCCTGGAGCCGACTTTCGGGAACACTCGCAATTTGGTCACTACGTCCGCACCGCCAGACCCCGATACCCCTCGAGCCCCTAAGAGGAGACCGCGCAGCCATAACGCGACCACACCTAGAAAACGTGCTCTACGGATATAGACGATTGTCTATGTTTACATATTAATGTCTATCAAAGTTGGGTTCCCTTCTAACATTAACTCGCCTACTCCAAATGTCATTTCGGCGCCAGATTATACCGAGATCAGATACCTATCAGTATTTACATGGAGCGATCACCATCTGCCCCTCGTAGCCCAGTGGGAGATTCGACAATAATTTTGTGGAATCTACTGTCATTTTTCACAGTAACGTCTACTATGCTTAAAAAGGCCCGGTCAAGGCCGAAAGCATGTATGCATGAAGGGAATAATGAAAGTGGACGAAGCGAAACTAGTATGTAAGGATCGTAGCGTATCGTGGAAAGAAGTGGTCTGCATACCCATACGGGAAAAAGGAGTGATTATATGTATTTAAAAAAAAGAATTGTCTGCCCTATATATAAGGGCCTCCACGTCAGTCGCGCGGCCTGGCCGCCTAATGCGCGGGGCTCTAACCTGTATCGCGGGGGCAGTTTACAAACATGAAATCCACAAATTACACATAGACTCGGAAGAAGTGCCTCTGGTTTACACAAAGACACTTGCCCGACCCCGGGGTCCGTGATCCAAAGGAGGCCCGTCCAACCCATAAACCAACAATGGCTTTACATGCCAAGCACATTGGTGAGGTGTGATAAACGATGGATACTGGTAAAAAAAACCAGCTGCTTAAACAGCACCAATCAATTCGTTAGGCTACAATCCAATGGTTCTATGGCCACTTATTATACGCCATAACCCGGGACTCGATTACAAGAAAACCCATGGATGGTGTTGGGTCTAGAATCCTGGGAAAAAGTGTTCCATACACAATTTGTTAATGGCCAAAGGTTATTTTTTTAACAAATGCATGCACGTTTCTCACATTCAGTTGCTTTGAGGAACAGGATATACATTTGTAACACCTGCAGATTGTTCTCTAGTTATTATAGTTCGTTATAATATTGTCAAAATATTCTTTGTCCTAAGATTTAGATATTATGATTATTAAGAAAGTTGTTTCTGTAAGTTATAGATTTATGAATACATTATGATAATTTGTTGGTGTGGATTGTATTTTTTTTCTATCTCCCGCCACAAAGAGGCTTTTTTTATAAGTTTGACATGCCTATGGCATTATAGCTCCTAAACAAATGGCACGATAAAGCGGGGTTTTCATTTAAAATCTGGTTCTTAGCAGTCAAACATATTTTATCTAAATCGGTTCACACGTTTCAAGGTTTTTGGAAATGTTCTAGTTGCCAGGGGTTCCCTGAAATACAAAGGAAATTCCTTTAATTATTTTTCAAACCACCCTTTTGCAAACAAATCATTATTTATTAATAATGCATGTATACAAGAATAACAATATGTATTAATAAGGCATTCAAACTTAATAAATAAATAAATTATTTGTTATATAATAAACTCATTACTTAAATTCAGCTTAACAACTAAATCACTTTCATTTTCAATTTTTAAATTATCTTCTCCAAATGTCTTCTTTAAGAGCATGTCGATGGCTGCTTCTTCTGCAACAAACAATAGTTTTGTATACATAGAGTAGGCAGAGTGTAAAAATATTGAATCATATACCTTGTTAACATTATATCATATGAATATAATGTATTAACATATTATATTGTTTACATATCCAGTCCTGTCTATCTGATTAAATACAGCACAGTAATTGCATGTAGCATAGACTATGTGCCACAGGCGGAAACTATTATTACGTAAAATAAATTGGATTCGTCGTTTCAGTTCTTAAATTACCCACTACTGAACCTCCTGCAAATTAATGGAGGGAAATTAGCCTGCTACGCCGCGCTGGTAAGACGGGCAATGTTGATCTACCTGTTGCGTTCTTTTAGTCACCTCTCACGACACCCTCAGAATGGTATGGGTAGGTGACATTGTGTATTCTACACATATATTTAAATTGCTTACCAGTAACTTGAATTGCTAGTAGCTGATGGACAATATGCCTCGCGGTAGTTTTGAATAAATCGCGACTACTGATCTTCTTCTTTTTATAATAGGGCATTAGCAATTTAACTACAAGGCCGGCAACATCCACTTTTTCGGATTTCTTGTTCGATGTTTCACTCTTATCTTCTTTCGATCTATGTTCTTGTTTTTTACTTTTATGTTCTTTCTTCACCTTTGTGGCATCGACTTTTACTTTGACTTTATGTTCATCTTTGATCTTCTTATTTAAACTCAGCTTTTTATGTTTGGGTATCTCGATTTTTGCCATTTTGTCTTTATGTTTGGAAGGCGATTTTGGTGAAGACTTTATTGGATTTGATTTCGTATCTTTGACTTCAGGCGCTTTTTCTACAACGACTGGTTCAGGTGGCATTTCGGCAAACTGTTTAAGCTTTTTTAGTACTTGGTCAGCTTCCAAACTCAATTTCCGAGCTTTGCTCAATGAACTATCTTCTGTGCCAGTTGTCCCATCGCAAATAAGTTTGGTTTCATCTATTTCATTACTTTCTACACTGGTATCTTTTTGTGATGAATCATTGTCTAATGGCTCAGCGTCTTTGGGTGAATCGGCATCATCAATGACCAACTCCTTCTCTGATTCGCTCCCAGAGATATTACCAAATAAGGTTTCCGGTTTTTTTTCAACTTTTTTACTCTTTTTATGATCAGAATCTCGACTTTCCCCATGGTCATGACTTTTTCTAGAATCTTTTCTTTTATGTTTATGCTTTTTACTACTTTCCGATTTAACTTTTTTAGACTTTCGTTGGTCCGTTTCACTGTCAGACGATTCACCAAACAATGCTTTAATTTTTCTTTTAGCAATATGCTTCACCTTTTCAGGCGAACTTATATTTTTATTAGACTCATCTTTCTTCGTATCTTTATTTTTCTTACTATGAGTATTATCATTATCGTCACTACCACCCTTGTCACCTGGCGGTATACCTTTTAATGTAATATTTATGACAAATGTTTTGGAATTTGTAAATTTGTTTTCAGATTTAGAAGTTTCATCTAGTATCTTAGTGGTATTATTATGCACATCATCGTCGATTTCTCTAATTTTAAGAGTAGTATCGTTACTGTGAGATGCACGACTATGCTCAATAGATTTTTCGACATCACCGTTTTCATCAATGACAAGATTATCCTCATCACTTTCGTCTGGTGTAGTTTGAGAATCTGGTGTGTTATTGGGAGATTCATCTGAAGCTTTCTTAAAGAAACTCTGAAGCTTTGTTTGTGTCATGGGGTCTCTTTTAAATGAATTAGCTTTTCTTTTAGTCTCCTTATCTGCTCTACACATAGATTGCTTTTCATTGGTGGCTTGCATATCTTCAATTAACAAAATTCACATTAATTATATGGACTAAGAAACTTTAACAATAGCTAGAGTACATACACAAAATTTACCTGCTAATTGTGATGCTGTAATAAAATTATTGTGATGTGACTTTTCTTGTCTCTGCTGCTCATATTCCTTAACAAATTCACTAAGAGTATTACGTTTTTTTGGTTCATAACTCAACAATTGCGGATACATATTATCTTTACATGCTTTGACTGATGAGATCTGCAACAATAAAGAAATAGGATTGGAATGTGTTGCTCAGTGTTATTATGTTACATTGTACAACTTTTTCGTTCTTTACCATTTTAGACATAGCTCTTCTATACAAACTAATAACCGTACTGCTCGAAAATGCTTCATACTCCATCTCAATGGCACACTGCTCGATGTCGTGCCGCGACAGTGTTTTGTCGAAATTGTCTTCGTCTTTTGTCGTCGTGTAGTTGTTGTACAGGGCATCAGTGAGAAGCGTAAGGTAACCTTCGCGACCAGATATTGTTAAACCATTCACCTGAAAGGACATCGGTATAGAATTGTAGATAAATTAAATAAAACATCAGCCTTCTGGATTTATTATGATATAAATGTATTTGGATATATTTATTGATGTGTACAAAACATTATTTAAAATACGTTTTTTTACACATCTCTCAATTCGCCAAGTTGTTCACACATTGGTTAGGTTCTTGTACAGATAAGATTCTATATGCTTAAATTGTTTCTCACTTATTATAAAAAAAGATGTATTTCAGAAAGCGCAAGTTTTTGAAATCAACTAAGTTGGAGACACATGTCATCCAGAGTCAAGATCATGAGCAATTTTTGCAACTTATGACCAACCAGGTACGGAGATTGGGAAAATACAAGCTTTAAAGAAGTATATTGTATTCATTGACATGAACAACAATTTAATATAGAAGAAAATGTGGTCTCACACCTTATTTCCGGTGCTTTCAGCGGCTTTGCACTTGGAAAACTTGGCGGAATCGGTATCATTGCTAGGTTTCCTTTCTTCAATGCGTTTCTTCCTATTGGCGAATTCTTGAAGGATGAGGGACTTCGTTTCTTGGGCCACGCGACGCCGGCTATCTTCGCTATCGGAGTCCCCACTGTCACCGCCGGCGCCATAGTATGTCTCAGCCTCTCTATGGATGACAAGAACTGTTAATGGATGGCGGTATACGATAAGGCCATTCGATACGCACTTATGCGTTTAGTTTGTTTTATTCTTGTATCTTTTTAACCGACTTCAGAAACGGAAGAGGTTCTCAATTCGATTGTATGCTTTTCGTATGTATGTTACGGCATAGCTCCCGTCATTTATATAGGACACTAGCTTTTGCCCGCGGCTTCTCTCGCGTTAAAAAGTGTTATTATTAATTGGGTATATTTTTTGCGGCTTTACTTAATCCGCTAGATATATTATCTATGCACAAAAATGGTTAATTCAAAGTTCTCTCCAAAATATCTCAATGAAGATGGCGCTAGCATACAGAAATTCGTATATTTTAAACTGAAAAGTTACTAATCTTATATAGCTTGCAATCTCAAAATTCGCACTTAGGGGATGCCAACGTCATAGTAGCTTTATGCATGCAAAGTCTCAGCCCGATCGGTTGAAAATTGACAAAGTTTCATACAAACTTTCATCCCCTATTTTATCCCCTTGGGGGTAGAATTAATCAAAATCCCTGCGAATGCCTATGTTATAACATCTACCTGCATGCCAAATTTCAGCCCGATCCGTCCAGTGGTTTGGGCTGTGCGTTGATATATCACTATGTCAGACAGTCACCTTTGTTCATCATTATAAATAAAAAGGGGTGTGCATATGTATAGTTTTCTTCTTGCGATCCTTTAGTCGCCCCTTAGGGCTGAGTCACACTGGAACGGCCGGCAGCGAGCACTTTCAGTGTGAAATAATTTCAAACTTTATCTACATACATAAAAGATCGGTATCGCTCGCCGCTGCCATTCCGGTGTGACGCGGCCCTTACGATACCCTCAGGTACCATTCTGAGTTGGTGACATTGTGTATTTTAAATCCTAGTGTAGTTAGCCAATCCGAGGAGCAATTGGAAAAGGTCATGGACAGGAAGCAAGCAACCGCAATTTACTTGATAACATTGACTTTGTGCCTGATATAATCAACATTTAAATCGCAAATTAATGGAAATTTGCCCACTAATGTGTTAATATTGGGTATTGTTTCGAGTGTTGTTAATATTCCACACTATCAAAACTTTTACCACCAACAAATTGTTAACAGCCCTCGTACTGTGTCAATGACTTAAATCGCTTCAAGCGGGAGTTTAGCACCTAGGCCCTTGGTAGTGGTTTTCTAAAGGGTAGATGTCATGTCTTATATGGCACCACACAAGGCAAGATTATATTCTAAAATCTACGAATCAATCTATTCTTTTGAATTTCGTAACATTTATCAATATTCCGTACATAAATTTCCATACAATACGTACCTATGTCCATTGTCTTACAAAAATAAATAATTTGACTTTGACAAACTCCAGAAGCATGTACTAAACAAAATGTGGCCGTAAATAAATCCGGAGCTAACGATGTTTTTCGTTTAAGCCTCCTTCAACTTCATGGAGGGAAATAAGGCTACTGGTCGACGCTGGCAAGATGGTTTGGCACAGGGTTTCATATCAAGTTTTCTTTTTCTTGCGGCTAGGTCATCTGCCTTTTGCAATTGTATATTCTAAATCTGTCACCACTACTACTACTCAGCCCATAAATGACCCACTGCTAAGTTGGGACCTCCTCCCATAACAGGGAGGGTAATTAGCCTACTATGTCACGCTGGCCAGACGGGTTGGCACAGGGTTTCATATCGAGTTTTCCTTCTCTTGAGGCTAGGCTTTCGGCCTTGTCATTTCCTTTTGTAGGTTTTTACGATACCCTCAGGATGGAATGGGGGTGGTGACACTGTGTATTCTAAATCCGTCACCTCATAGAGGACTAAGAATGTAATGGATACTTACTTCTTCTGCCCGAAGCGCCCCTCGCCATACAGGTCGGAAGAGTCCTGAGTCACAACAAGTCCACCGCTACGTAAATGCACGCTATTGGCCCGTCTGAGATGCTGGTCTAACGCTCGTCGTACTGCTCGCTCGTCAGCGCATACGTCACAGCGACCGCCACACTTGGGAGACTCCTCGCCAAAATACTCCGCGAACATGCGGTGACGACACCTGAGGATAGAAAGAAAGATAGCGTACACTTTAATTACAACCCAGTTTTTCATTTACCTTTACTTAAGAGAGGGAAGGTAAAGCGAATAGCTCCGACAGGTGAAGCAACTCCAGCTTACAAAAACCCGCAACCAGATAACCCCACCTTTCCGTAGACTACCTGGGACCTCCGGTGTTGCAACCGTTCAAATGCAGGCTTTATTTATACTTGAGCGCCACCTTAATGGTATAAAAAAGATGCCAGACACGGCATGACTTCTTATTGCAGGAATTGATTACTTGACGGTTCTGATCGTTTATATTTTATTCAATTCCCAACGTTTCAGACAGTTTCTGAAACGTGTGCAAAGATCGTGAAAACCTAAGATATCGTTAAGACTTGTCGTTTTTGGGGATGGTAATTTTTTTTGCTAACTATTGGTCCACCCCGGCTTCGCAAGGGTATTTAACAAAAACATCTGTTAGCTTCTCATTATTTTTACATTTTGATAATGTCTCTCATGCATGTTTGACTTTTGCGGATCCACTAGAATCGTAGATTGTAACAAGTCGAAGGATTTGATCTCTGCCTACCCCTGCGGGGAAAAGGCGTGACTGTATGTATATCTGCAATGTTTAGACATATGTATATGGTATCACACATCCTATTTATATACAGGGTGGTCATAAAGTCGTGGATCAAACGAAACCAGCGGTTAGATGGGGCCATCAGCAGCAAAAAATTGTTCTACGGGAGGTCCTTAGGGTCAACCCCTGCAGAGTTACAATTGATTTTGTGTTTTTATGAGAAATTGCCTTTTTTTTACTAAAACTTTAAAAAATTCGAAAAAATCTACACCCTGTATCTTTTTTATACTTTTCACTAGATTGGTACTGATGAGTCCTTTCGTTAGACATAATATTTATGGTAGTTTATTGGGTGTGTTGAAGATAATAATAAGTTTTACGAAAGCAATAATTCTTAAATAAAAACTTGTTATATTTTTTTTAAGTTTTACTAAAAAAAAAGTCAATTTCTCATAAAAACACAAAATCAATTGTAACTCTGCAGGGGTTGACCCTAAGGACCTCCCGTAGAACAATTTTTTGCTGCTGATGGCCCCATCTAACCGCTAGTTTCGTTTGATCCACGACTTTTTGACCACCCTATATAATCATTGACACTATGTCGTTATAAATTATAGTCTATGGTTATTCTGATGTGTAAGCTTCATCAAAATCCATTCAGTAGTTTTTGGGTGACGAAACGGTAACAAACATACATCCATACATTATTTTATACTTTCGTCTTTATAATATTAGTAGGATTACCGTACAACCTGTAGGTATAAAATTGAACACCAAATATATATTTAATAATCTTACTTGACATCCTCACAATATTTGACCATGACTTCGAAGCTCTTGTACGCAGTTTTGTTGCGTTGCTTCTGTTCGGGGGTCTTAGCGCGAGCCACCTCCGACTTGAGAAGGAAATCAACGGCGTTGCGCTCGCTTCTGCAGTAGTAAATGCGACAGAACGCTGGTTTACCATCGCGACCTGCTCTACCCGACTCCTACAATTACCATAATGTCATGTAATTACCAGAGTAATAACCACCTCTCAGACTGGGAAAAGACCACCTTACAAACGTCAACATTGGGTGATGTTATGTTGTTGTCTTTTCCTTTTCTCTATTCGGTCTTAATTTCACTTTTTACAGGTTCGTGAGTGACTCTCTCGTGTACGGTGTTGCAATAGTATCTGATCACCATCAGGCGAACCGTATGCTGGGCAACTTACTACTACTATTACATACATACATGACCCTCTGCTGTGTCGGACCTCTTGTCATTACATGGAGGGTAATTAGTCAGGCTGGCCAGACGCCGAAAAATAGAAATGACAAGTCCAAAACCTTGTGCCAGGTTTCGGCCTTGTCGTTTCCATTTGTCGAGTATAACAATAACGTCACGATAGAATGGGGTGGGGTAGTGACACTGTGTATTCTAAATCTATTAATATCATAGAATATATATTTATTTAAGAAAGGTTTTCTTACTCGAGCGGAGCTCGGAATTACTTGGTTCACCACCCTGAGACCCTCAGGGAGAAGCGATACCAGGTTCCCTATCAACAAACATTGTGTTTCCCATGACTTTATTGACTATTGTAATTGTGTGTATAGCAGCTTGTTTCTGAATAATGTGAATATTTATGTTGGAATTTAATGTGTCTATGTATCTGTGTAAACTTTTGGCTATTACTCCGGTCGACCCTATTACTATCGGTATAACTTCAGTGGGCATTTTCCATAACCTAGTTACTTCATTTTTGAGTAAATTATATTTGCTAAGTTTTTCTATTTCTTTTGGTCCTATATTGTAATCTGATGGTACTGTTATATCTATAAGGTAAATTTTGTTTTCTGTTTTGTTTATGTATATAATATCTGGTCTATTATGTGAAACTGTAACGTCTGTCTGTACTGGTATCTCCCACATTAGTTTCGCAGAGTCGTTTTCTTTAACCTCTGGCTTAGTCAGATGGTGTTGCCACCAAAGATTTGATACTTCAAAATTGTGTTTTTTACATAGCGTCCAGTAAATATATTGAACTATGTTATTATGCCTTTTGGTGTAGTAAGTGCCAGCCAGCATTTCACAACCCGAGACAATGTGTTGTATGGTCTCGTCCTTTGTTGAGCATAGCCGGCACTTACCATCCACTGCTTTCTTTTGAATATCTCTTTCGTGTTGCCTGGTCACTATCGCTTGGTCTTGTATAGCAAACACTGACGATTCTAATGTCGGAGATATCGGTTGCTTTTTCAGCCATCTAAATGAGTATTCCTTGTCTATATTTTCTTTTTCTAATACTGATTTACGGAATTGCCCATGTAGTGCTTTTGATTTCCACTTATTTATTTCTGTTTTAGTAACCGCATTTCTAATTTCTTTATCTATGTATGTTCGTGATGAATTTAAACCTATTTCTTCTAAATTTGATCTAGCTTCTTTGTGTATTGAATATTTATCCTTTGTCCTATCGCTATTTAGTATTGTTTCTATAATGTGATCAGTTTTCTGTTGTAGATAGTACTTATATTTAATTATTTGTGTTTTATGTAGCATTTCTATATTAGTCAAACCCCTTCCCCCTTCTTCTAGTGGTAGATATAACCTTCCTACGTCTGCTTTTTGCTTTTGTGCTTTATTTATGGCTAAAAGTTTCCTGGTTTTAGTATCTATTTTTTTAAGGTCGCTAGTTTTAAAATTAATGATGCCAAAAGTGTACATTAAGACCGGTACTGCGTAAATGTTGATTGCTTTAAGTAGGTTTCTAGAGTTTAAATGAGAGTTTGTGAGACGTTTGATTCTATGGAAATATTCTTTTTGTATTTGTTGTCGGACTTCACTATGGTCTATTTTTCCCGATTCGTTAATGCCTAAATATTTGTAATGTTGCCCTGCATTTAAATGCCTAAATTCATCTCCACTTAGTAGAACATGGCCTTCTCCTTGGTGTTCGCTTCTTTTCCCGCTATCTAAGTGTAAAATGTTGCATTTATCCAGTCCAAACTCCATACCTATATCTCTCGTGAAAATTTCTGTACTGTGTAGCATTACTTTTAAATTATGTTTATTATTCGCATAGATTTTTAAGTCGTCCATGTAGAGAAGATGGTTGATGTGTATATTGTCTTTTATCTTGTATCCTTTAGATTGGTATTTATTAAGAATTTGAGAGAGTGGATTTAAGCCAATACAGAAAAGTAGGGGGGATAGTGAGTCTCCTTGGAAAATTCCACGTCGGATAAATATGGGGTCAGTAGTGATATAGTCATTTGTACCACGGGCAGTCATAATCACTTTCCATGTAGGCATAACAAGTTGAAGGAAATCTATAATTATTTGTGGAGATTTGTATATTGAGAGGATTTTTATTAACCATTCATGGGACATGCTATCAAATGCTTTCCTATAGTCAATCCATCCCATACTTAAATTCTTTTTAGATTTGTGTGCGTCCTCAAGAATGGCTTTATTTACCATCAGATGGTCCTTACAGCCTCTTACGTGACGTCTGCACCCTCTTTGCTCCGGTTGCAATATCTCATTGTTTTCGCAGTGTATATAGAGTTCGTTGGAGATTATAGATGTTAGAATTTTATAAAGTGTTGGGAGACAGGCTATAGGACGCCAATTTTGTGGTTCACGTGTATTTTCATTTTTAGGTATAAGTATAACCTGGCCCATAGTAAACCATTCCTCTAGTGGTTCCGTTCTGTTTAGTATTCTGTTGTAAATTCTAACTATGTGTTCGTGAGTATTTGTAAGATATTTTATATAGTAATTTTGTACTTTATCTATACCAGGTGTTTTCCAGTTTTGTAGCTTTTTTAACGCTGTCACTAATTTATTTTTATCTATTGTATTGAAATTATGTTGAGAGAATCCTGTTGTTTCTGTTTCTAAATCTACAATCCAGGGAGCATTTTGGTTATACGTAATAGGTTGTGATAATAAGGTAGTCCAGAAGTCCTGAATGGTATTTTTTGAAGGAATATTTCTCGGAGCTTGTTGTTCTCTATTTAAGGTTCTGTAAAAGGTGTGCTGATTTTGATGAAACATTCTATTTTGTTCCTTTCTTCTATTTATTTCGTCGTAGCGCTTGATTCTGCCTGCAAGCGCTTTAAGCTTTTGTTCTAATATTTCAATTTCATAATCTAAATCCTGCTTTGTGAAAATATTGTATTTATTGTAAAGATTATATTTAATTTTCTGCATATGTCTGCTATTTGTCCCTTTCCTAATTTCGACTAGTTGTCATATCTCTTTTCTAATATTCCCTATTTTTTCTGTTATTCTTCTTTTCCAAGGTGGATCAGCTTTGGGTTTAATAGTCTTTGAAGGCGTGAATGGTACTTGTCCGTTTTTAATAATGAGTGTTTTTGCAGTTGCGTAAATGACATCATTAATTTCTCGAAGGTTACTTTCTGTGTTTAAAATTTTGGGGATGTATTCATTAATTTGGTTGAGATTGTGTATAAATTGCTTATTAAATTTGGGTTTCGGTAGGTGTTTACGGTCTGTTATCAGGGTTTCTTTGGTTTCCGATAGTGTTTGTAAGAAATCTAAGATTATATCGTTTGGGTCTTGTCCGTCTGGTGAGTCGTGTAATGCTGTGTCGCTACTTTCTATAATTTGATTCAAGGTCACCCATGACATATGTTCATATTGAGATGCTATTTCTGAATCTGCTGTGTGCTGTGTTGATGTTTGTAAAATTCTTTCGGATTGCGTGTTGATTTCTGTATATGTGGGTTGTATGTTGTTATTAGGTATTATATCGTTGTTTGGTAAAGTTGGACCTTGATCAATTATTTGATGGCTTTGTACAGTGTCTATATATGCGACGGGTGTCTCAATAAGTGTTTGTGTAGTAGTAGTGTTAGTTGCAGATGTAATTGATTGTTCAGCGCGTAACTTTATTTCGCTTAATATTTCGGTAGATAACATTTTTCGTGTGATTATGCTCCTAGCCTGATTTGAAAGTGTGTTTCCTGTAAATTTAGATATTTTTGGGTTATGTGGATTTCTATCAGCAAACAATTTGTGGAATCTTTTGATATAACCGGATCCTTGTGCTTTAGCTTTAAAGTAACAAAACATAAGCTCTTCTAGCTCTTCTTGCGACCACTTTCTTCTTGCATCGTCATTTAAAATTGAACGTGTCGTGGTCTCTGTCGATGTACCGGCAGAGTTAGTGGGAGAACTTTCCCCACTCTGCAAAGCATCATCAACACTCCTGATAAGTTCGGCTGTGGTTTCTTCGGGATCCCCGGCTCTTGCCCGCCTGTTCAACAAGGAGCCACTGACGGTCCGCATGCTGTCACGTCCAGCGTCAGCTCTAGACGTGCCCCGGCGCTCACCCCCGGGCAGCGACCCTATACGTTTACCATTATTTCTCTCCATCATCATGGGTTTGCCATTTCCCTGTTAGCCACTCATATGTAATTTCATTTTGAGTGTCCCCCTCCCACGTGGCTAAGATGTTCTGCACGGACGTGGGGTTGGCCTTTGGGAGGGTCATAGAATATTATTATAATCTATCTATATAATCTATTATTATTATAATCTATCTATATAATCTATTATACTATTATATCTATTAATTATATATCTTAATGTATTTAAAAGATACATAGAAGCCAGGAATTTACATATATGTAGTATAGTATTGCATTCTGTATAAGAAAAACGAACAAACTAACAGTATGAAATAAAAATCATTGTAATTAATAAAAAGTTGATTCAGTTTGATATTAAAAAAAAACTGCAATGAGAAAGAATTCTCAGTGTGGTGACGGATTTAGAATTCATAGTGACACCACCCCACTCCATCCTGAGGGTGTCGTCAGAGCCGACAGAGGTAATGCAAGAGATAGAAACTACGATACTATATCATAAGCGAACCCTTTTAGAATTGGAAGAGGCCCAGCTCAGCAGAACATGTAAGGTGTTAAGAAAATTCCTTTGATAAATCACAGCAAAAAATGTGAACAGCTAGTTCATGATAAAACTAATAACTATGTATTTCTGCTATTGCATACAACTAACTCAACATAAACATTCTCATGTGTCCTCAATTTAATTGGCTGTGATCCAGAAATCACAGTTTAAAGTTGAAAAACTTTTATAATACGAAAATAATACAATTACTAAAATAAACTAACAACTCAGTTGCCATAAGAGAGAAATAATGTTTTGAAGCTGAATATTATTTCATGATCATACTTTTTATCTTGCCATGTCTGACCTGATTTTGTTAAGTACCAGCATTTATACATATTGATTGTGTCTGCCCCTAGTGAGACCAATGTCAACAAAATGGTTAGACCAAGTGTTTCCTTGTTTATGCTAGCCTTCTAAGCACAAAACATGACGCCCAAATTCCATTAGTGATATGAAATTTGGACATCTTACTTACTTCTCAGCCCATCCATGACCCACTGCTGAGTCAGGCCTCCTCCAACCACATGGATGGCAATTAGTCTACTGTGGCACGCAGACCATACAAGTTGGCTCTGGGTTACGTATCAAGTTGTCCTTCTCTTGCCACTAGGTTATCGGTCTTATAATTTTCTTTTGTCGGCTCCTACAAAACCCTCAGGATGAAATGGGATGGTGACACTATGTGTTCTTAATCCATTATGTATAATATGTATGTATTTACAAAAAAAATGTATATAAGTAGTTTATCATCCATCTCGTTACCATAACACAAGCATTAAGTTGCTTAGCTTGGGACGAGATGGCATTGTGTGAAATGTCCAAGGATATTTATATTTATATTACCATACGTAAAAGCCATCTTGTCAAAAAAATACTCTCTTTGACAGCTTTTGAATATAACATTATTACTTTACTACTACTATTGACTGAAATGTTGTTCATGTACAGAGTTGATAGACGCACATGATCATTGTAATAACTTAGCACTAACTTGGTAGTAAGCAGCAACATTTTGTGCAAGTCCCCAGTGTGCCACCACTCGAACACTGGCTTTGTCTACACCCATTCCGAATGATACTGTGGCACACACACATGGACACTCGCCACTTGACCAGCGCTCTTGAACTGATATGCGGTCTGAAGATTTTAATCCTGAGGGAAAATTATACTTATTAAATATCAATATACTATTTCTGTTCTATACAAAAATTCTTTATTACACATAATAATATTAATCTACCCATGCATTTGTGTACAATTTAGAGTATGTATGGATTATTAATTTATCTCAAATGTTTTGTATGGTGGATGCAACAAACAATTGCAAAAATAATTACATTGATCAAGTCATCCAACATTTTAAGTAATTATGTAGTTTTAAGTGTTCATATAAAATGACAATAATATATCACATAAAGAAAGGTATTTCAGAACAATCTTTGTGGATTATTACCTCCATGATATGCCAATGACATTAAACCCCTTTTTGTCAACATATTAGCTAAATCTTCTGTCTGTTCTCGTGTTCTACAGTAAACAATAGCAGCATTTTTGTCTTTCTGGAACAATAACAAAATAATGTCAGGTTTTCAATGAAAACCATACATATCTAAGAATCATGATGCCCAAACATGATTCGTAACAATCTTTTATTATTAACTAATTTCTAGTAAGACAAATATAAATGTGTAGAAACTAACCATTTTAACATTTTCATCATCCTTCAGATTTTTCTTCAAAAATTCCACCAAATGCCCAATTTCATCATCAATGCAATTCTGATAAACAACATCATAGAATAAATTTCTTCTAAAACTAGGTGTTTTGTACTGGGCCACAGGTGTTAACAGCTTTAAATTTGCCAAAATATCCTTAGCCACTTCTGTACTAGCTGTTGCAGTCAATGCTACCCATGGTACACTTTTGTACTTCTCCCTCAAGTCACCTAGCTTCAAGTAATCTGGACGAAAGTCATGGCCCCATTCACTCACACAGTGAGCTTCGTCAACAATAACATATGATAATTTTTTATATTTGACTAGGTGCTCCATTAGAGCTTTAAATGTTCCAGTGGCTGCCTGTTCGGGTGTCACATACAAAAACCTTGTGTTTGGTTTCATGCTGTGCAAATCATTTAGGACCCTCTCTCTGTCTTTTGTTGTCATTTTAGAATTAATGGACTCGGCTGATATTTTAATTTTGCTGAGATGGTCAATTTGATCTTTGATGAGTGCCAATAGTGGGGAAAACACAATGGCCACCTTGTTGTCCTGTAACATTGCTGGCAGTTGGAAGCATAGAGACTTCCCCGAACCAGTAGGCATTGATACGTAAACATCATGAACACCTGAAAAAGTAATTAAAAACAAATAGAATGAATAAAGCAATGATTTAAAAAAAATATCATAAGTACATTAAAGCATACTTGTAATACATAGTTCAATTCCAAATTGTTAGAAGGTAAGTAAATTTCAAAGTTTGCAGCGCAATTTTTTGACAGTTCGGTTATAAACCGCCTAAGTTAGATAGTCAGCAAACGGATCAAGAGCTCGTATTTTCAGTATATTTTAGATTTCTATAATTACTGTAAATAGAAAGTGAGTACGCGTAGTCACGTAATATTACTAGCAACTTTACATACCTCTTGCAATGGCCCTAGTAGCTCGTTCTTGAAGTTCACTTTTGAACTTTCGATGTCCAAAATATTGTAACAGTATTTCTGCAACGTTATCCATCACTAAATCTATTTGTGTTCACCATTCATCACAATCCACAGGTATTACATTCTTATCACTACACTAAAATATCTCAAACTCTTGATTATGCTTTCTACATAATAATTATTTTAAGTAACGCAAATTTATCAAAATATGAACTAAACAACATCAAAAATATATTATCATTTTTCAAACAAAAATCAAATTGTGGGTTATCTGTCACTAGTGTTGACTGTTGCTCGAGAGTTACAATGAAATTATCGATTTGATGACTCGACTTTTCGAACCGATACGTGTCCGACTGAACCGATTGAAATAAGTAAAATGGAATACTATAGATCTACACTGGGTTACACAACCTCAGATTAACTATATTCTTATGCACGTCGATTTTAGAAAGTATTCAACATATTTTGATAAACCATTAGCCTGTATTAATCGGTTTGTAACTTAAATAACCACTAGAGTTGCGCTCAAATAAGCTTAGCCTCGATCGAAGAATAAATAATCCCTTTAATAGTAAGATGTGCCGCCTTTGGATCAACGGGTCCCGGGTTCGATTCCGGGGTCTAAACCAGAGGCACTGGCTCGGAGTCTGGGTGTCATTTCTATCTATATTATGTACGTATTTACAAAAAAAAAATGTATATAAGTAGTCTATCATCCATCTCGTTACCATAACACAAGCATTAAGTTGCTTAGCTTGGGACGAGATGGCGTTGTGTGAAATGTCCAAGGATATTTATTTATTTATTTATCTATAAAACAGAACATAGGAAAACAGGTAATTAAGCTAGCATACAGTCCGCGCCAATCTTTATGACCGGTCTGAATGTAGCCGCATTACGCTGCGCACAACACAAAATGAGGTATCAGCGGGACGTACACGGGGCAGGGAGGCAGCGCGCGCCGTTTTATACGGAAGCGCCATCGCCACCCGAATGTTAGTGTGGGTGAGCTACTTCGTATTGGATATGAACGATGCGCAAGTTTGTACACACGGCTACATTCAGACCGGCCGTAAAGATTGGCGCGGACTGTATGTACCCTTTATTGAATCCTTCCGCCGTAAACGTTCCCACCCTAGAGGAAAAGCATTTCATTTCAAAAATATTTGTCCCTCTTGAATCGCTGAATCAATTTTAAAGAAATTTGAAAGTCGGTGATTGTTTTATTGAAAATGTTATCAGCTTACATTCACAAAATCTCCTAATGCACATCTCCATAAAAAGGTGGATTCAATTTTCCATTTTTTTGAGTGGCTATTGATTCGCTGTTAAAATACATAAGGTGTAGTAGCTTACAAACATCTTGAGCTAAAAACGCCGTGGAGATGAACGCTTGTATATGTCATTAACCAATCGCATGGCTTGCGCTCCCTTCTCCGCTCATAATCACCGCAAAGGAGACCCAAGAATTGACTATTTCGCATGATAGATTTTAGCTCAAGATGTTTGTAAGCTACTATCATAATATAATTATTTATTAAAAGAGGCCATCAATAGCACATCTTTTTATTTTTTCACAGATACAGTTACAGTAACAATGAGCAAGAGAAAGAATCCAGGTGATGACAACAATTTAAATGCAGACTTTTGTGATTTCCTAATAGAATTAGCGGAATACGAAAAGAACGTCAGTCGTAATGTCCACAAATACAACGCGTACAGAAAAGCGGCTAGCGTGCTAGCTTCTCTTAATAAAAGGATAGAATCGGGCGAAGAAGCAAAAAAATTAAACGGCATTGGTGACAAGATTTCTAAGAAAATTGACGAATTTCTTCACACAGGCAAATTGAGAAAACTTGAAAATATTCATCAAGACGGAGAAGCACAAGCTATAAACCTTCTGAGTCGGGTTTCGGGAATAGGACCAATAAAAGCAGCAGAACTTGTTAAAATTGGAATAAACACAATTGAGGATCTTAAACAACATAAAAATAAGCTTAACCACCATCAACTAATAGGGCTTAAGTAAGTGGTGGATATATTTACTCTTATTAAGAATAATCAGAACTACAACATTTTTGCCAAAAGGCGGTGCACTGTGCAAAAACTATTGCACGAAATTCACATAAATTCAACTTACAGAACCCACTGTGAAGTTATGAAGGGCACTTCTGGCATTAGGAAGGGAAATAGCTGGGCAGATGGTATTATATTATTCTTCTCTCGGCCGTTTTTTTTATGCCAAGTTTAACTGGATCTTTAGTCGTAACGACACCTACAACCTGAAATAGTTGTGTTAGGTTTTTCACATTTTTTTGTCACGTGGCAAAAGCTTCTTATTTAAGCATAGGTATCTTAGAAATAGAATTTTGGATGTGGCCGAGCTACAGCGTTTTCGCAGTGAAAATTCTTCTTCGAATCTTAAGTTACATCATTCAATAATTCGCCTTAACAATTTACAGATATTTTGAAGATTTCGAAAAGAAGATTCCTAGATCTGAAATAAAAGAAATAGAGGCTTTACTAAAGCAGAAAATATTGCATTTGGATTCGAGTTTTACAGTTACTATTTGCGGAAGTTACAGGTAGGTAATCAGGAGGCCTACTTTCTTATTTTTATTTTTAAACTAGCAACCCGGCCCTGCTTCGCCCGGGTGCAAATATTGTAATAAACTTAAAAACCTGCCTCTTGAAACACTATCTATTAAAAAAACCGCTTCTAAACCCGTTGCGTAGTTTTAAAGATTTAAGCATACATAGGGACGGACAGACGACAGCGACTTTGTTTTAAACTATTTAATGAGTATTATACTTAAAAACCTTCCTCTAGAAACACTCTATCTATTAAAAAAAACCGCTCCTTAACCCGTTGCGTAGTTTTAAAGATTTAAGCATACATAGGGACGGACAGACGACAGCGACTTTGTTTATACTATGTAGTGATAATGATACTTAGGTACCTACGTCTCCACGACGTATCTCTGTATCCGAGGTCTCATAACTAACGTGTTATCACATTCATGCGAAATATTCACAGACGCTACCCAATGTCACCCAGACACAGTAAGTACCTCGGAGTCACACAAAGACACTCATCCGGCTCTGAAATCGAACCGGGGACTCACATACCAAAGGCAGCGCTCATATTGAAAAATCGAAGTGTAGATTGTGTTAATTGTTGACGGTTAAAGCTAAACTTTCAATCCTATTTCAGGCGTGGAAAGCAGGAAAGCGGTGATATTGATGCATTAGTAACCCACCCGTCACTTAAAATAGGGCAACCCAATAAAAAGAAAAATGACGGTCAATTACTAAAGAACATAGTCGATGTATTAAAAGGACTCGTGACCGATACAATTTCTATTGGGGATACAAAATTCATGGTTAGTTAGACAATTTTAATTATTGGGCGGACACAAATATATTTCTTCAAAAACTTTGCCGAAAAAGTGCTATATTAAGATTTCTTACAAATTGGCTCATAGCAAAAAGATATTCAGAAAAGTATTCAAGATACGACCATGTGGTGACGGATTAAGAATACACGTTGTCACCATCAGACATCAGACAGACAGACAGACTGTGTCGTAAGAGCCGACAAAGGGAAATAGGATGGATAAAGGAAATAGAATTTAGGATGGGCGAGTCTTGAATGCCGAAACAACTACGGCAAAGCGGATGGCCACAGAAGTCGTGGCAGGCCCAAGCTCAGATGGCGTCGAACAGGACCTTAAAGTGATTGGTGTCAGAAGCTGGAAGGAGAAAGCCATGGACAGATCTGTCTGGAAGAACATACTGGACCAGGCTAAGGCCCACTCTGGGCTGAAAGACAAAAGGACATGACAACGCCGATAACTTAGACTAGAGAAGGAAAACATGATACGAAACCCTGTCGACTAATTACCAGAGGTCGGAGTAGGTAGATTGATTTTATATACTTGCGTCAAGATATAAAAATATGGACATGCCATTTTATCCATATGTGCGGGATTTCGTTCCGGTATTTTGGAGGCATATCCATATTATCCTCTACGTTTGACGTCAACGACCTTAAATAAATCTACCTACTCCGACCTCTACTATTTACACTCCATGTAACTGGAGGAGGTCTGACTCAGTAGTGAGTATTTTATGGGCTGAATAGTAGTAGTAGTAGTTATACAAGATACATTTAAACAGACGATCTACTTTTGCATTTATTGCTGAAAAATTCAGCAGACCCCTGCTGCAAAATATAAAAACAAAAGTAGATCGTTAAATCATTTTGTAACTTCACAAAACTTGCATGCAATCGTCAACGGCCAATATTATTTAGTAACTGTTATGCTGCGTCTCAAATATCCACGATATTTATATAATATTACAATCTCAAAACATTACCTACAGGGAGTTTGCAAACTATCACAAAATCTGCCTGCACGACGTCTGGACATAAGATTGATACCGAGCGAGCAGTACTATTGCGCTGTGCTATATTTCACAGGCAGTGACATGTTCAATAAGAACATGCGAGGCCACGCGTTGGAAAAACGATTTACATTAAATGAATACTCACTCAGACCCATTGGCAGCACTGGTAAGTAGATTTATAATTAGAATGCAGCGATCAGTATCCAGATTCGATCCGAGCCAACTCCGTGTGGTGACCGAGTTAGAGTACCTACTTAGTGTCACCACCCCATTCCATCCTAAGGGCGTAAGAGCTGACAAAACGAAATGACAAGGCCGATAACTAGGCGTAAGAGAAGGAAAACTTGATACGACTCCCTGTGCCAAACCGTCTGGCTAGCGTGGGTCAGTAGGCTAATTACCGTCTATGTAACAGGAAGAGGCCCGACTCAGCATCATCATACTGATCTTTTAAATAAGTAGATAAAGTTTAAAATGATTTCACACTGAAAGTGCTCGTCACGCCGCTGCCATTTCGGCGTGACTCGGCTCTTACCCACTTACCATCAGGCGGATCATATGCGTCAGTGGTAAAACTTTAGTGGTAAAAAGCTATTAGAACGATGTAGAATGGCTTAATTAAAACCCATGATCATATACGTAGCATTATATACGTAGCATTAGCTAAACCACTTGCAGGCAATGATAGGCTTGACTGTAACATTTTTTAATTTAACAGTTTCACTGTTACGAAAATGTGTACTGGTATTTCTAGGTGTTCCTGGAGAACCGGTACCAATTGCATCTGAAGAAGAAATTTTCGAATATATCGATTATCCATTTAAAACGCCCGAGGAACGAAATGTCTGAATTTAAAATAATGTAATTAAGAATTTCTATTCATTTGGAATGCATTTATTTTAATTAAAATATAACGATTTACAATCGAAGCATATAGCTATTTACATATTATTTTTTTGTTATAATTGTCAGTATTCATTAGTATGATTTAATACCAGCATAACTAAAAAGTATATTAATCACTTAATCACAAAAAAAGAGTGACTATCTACAAAATGGAATATCTTTCAGAAAGGCAATATAAGACGGTTTTTTAGAAAACGATAACAAGACATGGATAACATGAGATAAATAATAATTAATGATATTGAATCAGTGTTCCATCGCATTCGGGAAATGATCACTATACTGTTTTAGATGCTTATACATACATACATATAATCACGCCTCTTTCCCGTAGGGGTAGGCAGAGACCACTTCTTTCCACTTGCTACGATCCATACATACTTGTTTCGCTTCGTCCACTTTCATTATTCCCTTCATACATGCTCTTCGGTTTAGGGTACTCTTGACCTGGCCTTTTTTCAAGACGTCCCTGATTTGGTCTTGAAACGTCCGCCTAGGTCTTCCCCTTCCAACACTTTCATTCACACTCGCCTTATACACTTTTTTCGTCAATCGTTCTTCATTCATTCTCTCGACATGGCCAAACCATCTCAGCATACCTTTCTCAATTTTTGTCACTACATCTTCTATCAACGTATAATTATTGACGTACATACATAATGATGTCATAGGATTTTGCGCTTATTACATATTGAAATTAAACACTTTTTAGGGCATTTATCGCGTGTATATTAACACATTCAGACATTTTGAACGCTTTGCAGCAGTCGTGGTCACGGGAGAGACTAGATGACAGTTGTGTGTTTAAAAGTACAAAGAAACAGTTACATCTACCGTCTATAATTTTGTTTTATTGATAAATTCCCTGTACACACAGATATCGCTTACCGTGTTCAGAGGTCTTGCAGATGAGAGCACAATGGTCTCGAAACGTCGGGAATTAAATAATGTAATACATGCGATAAATCCGTTATAAAGCGTTTAATTTTCGTCATACAAACATGTCAGTATTATTAACAATATGAAATGGAAGAGAAGTTAATTAAAATAACTCGCACTAAATATCTTACAACCAAATAACGATAAATTATCAGAGCTTTAAGATAAAGAATATTAAGAACACAAAAATAAGCGCCTAAGTTTAATATTATTGGGTATCACAATTTTGATATTAATTTCCTACATACAGAATTTATTAATACTACTACTACAGAAGAAGTGTATTACAACGTAAGTTTATGCGACTAGACGCTATATTCAGTCTAAATGTATACCTACCAAATCACATAATCAATTACAATGACACAAGCTTAAAAATTGTTTTACAAGTATTATCGTGACAAAATACCTAGCTAAATATAAAAGAATAATACTTTGCAAATATATTTTCCATGCAACTCGATTAAAGGGGCAGTTTCACATAGACCGATCATTACAAATAGTGGCAGAGAGCGTCATTGATAGATTTATTATTTGAACCAGCTAATATTAGCTCGCAGGACCGACAGAAAAGTCCTCGAGTGGCGACCGCGTTCCGGAAGGCGCAGTGCTGGAAGGCATCCCACATGGTGGACCGACGACCTGGTTAAGGTCGCCGGAAAGCAATGGATGCGGGCGGCCCAGGACCTACCTTTGTGGAGATCCTTGGGGAGGCCTATGTCCAGCAGTGGACGTCATTTGGCTGAAATGATGATGATGATGATGAATATTAATAATGCCTAACGGCCATTAACTAATGTGACAAGTTCGGCCGTGCGGTGTGCGCGGGGTAGAACAGCGAGTATAGGCATCGCGGGCTTACGTTTCAATTGCAAAATTTGTTTATTACGTGGAATACGAATATACTGCATATTAAAGAACACCATACCTGATTTATTATATTGTCCATACTATAATGACGTAAAATTAAAAAGGGACGCAGTATTTTTTATATTTGTACAGGGTGTAACAAAAACCATAAAGTCAACCCAAGTGGATCCATAGTGTGTGTTTGAAAAAGGTTTATATCTAGAAGTATGAGGGAGGTAGCAAGGGACGAAAAAGTGAAGAAAAAAAATTGCTTATTTAGCCAAAAGTTTTGCACAGTATTTTTATCGATCCTTTCCTTATGGCTATAGGATTTTTGTTACACCCTGTAAAGTCCGGGCTTGTTCATACTGACTTTGTCAAGTTGCCTGTAAAATATGCAAACATTGACTACAATAATGTCTGATAAAACGCTCATAATTAAGTTCACTATATTAATTCTCTAAACTCTATAATGAAGGCAATACGTATTTAAGTAACTTAAGTTCTATATATCTGACCTCATTAACCTTCAGAACACTTCTGATGCTTAACGCAGCCATGAGGTATATATCACAAAGTTTGGAGTTTCTATACATTATACACCATGTTTTGAATAGGGTTGCTTATCAGATGACATTTACAAATTATAAGTTTTTGAAATATGGTGTATATCATATCCAAAACTATCAAACCATTCTTGTTAAGGTGTTTGAATATGCCAAATAAACAACTTAATTGATGAAAGGTATGTTTGTGGATTACATATTTCGTATAAATTGACTCTAGAAAACAACAAACAAAAACTTTATAATACTAGTTTCCGAACTATTGTTCTATCGTTACGTCATGGAAGTTTTGCACGAGGTTTGAGCAAAGCTAGGAAAAGGTTAAAAATTAACACGATTAATTTCAAATAATTAACACGATTTAATATGTTCCAAGTATTGAAAGTTGTGTTAAGTATCGTTGCTAAGGTAGGCGTACATACTCCACCCACATCTACAATTCGTCATTATCAGTGTCTCTACTGAATAGGTTTTTCATAAAATATACCGCGGCAAGTTTTTAAATTTACACAACCGTTAGGCAAATTATAATTTCCTAATTACTAACTAAAATCCAAAGATTTGGTTCAAACATAGCTAAGAGCATTCTCGATTAAGACAACCTTCCAAATTATATTAGTTCGCTTACACCGTGCAAGAGGATACATAATTATTTTTTTTTTCACATAATTGACTTTCGCTTCCTCTAAAAATTCAGCTTCCATCGGTGTTTCTATTAAAAAAACATTTTCTTTGCCACATACCTTACCGTCGACGTTGTGACGACCCGTAAACGAGCGAATATAAGTGCGACTGGTGGTCGGCCAAGGCCTCGTCGGGTGAGGCCAGTTCGAGCACGCGACCCGCGCCGAGCACGAGCACGCGTGAGCACTCGAGCACGCCGACTAGTCTGTGAGCCACGTAGAGCACGGTGCATCCACCGAAGGAACAGCGTAGCGTGTCGATTATGACGCGTTCGGTGTCGTGGTCCAAGTTGGCTGTCGCCTCGTCCACTAACAGTATCTGTTAACAAGGTGATATCGTCAGTTCGTATTTACACAGAACTAGCTGTTACGCAACTTCGTCCGGGTAGTATTAAACAAAAAAGTTATTGTTCAGTGCGCAGAGTTTACAATAATTTATCTATTCTGTATTTAGCGCGATAACACTCGAATATTTGGAAAACCGGCAAAGTTTGCCGCAAAAATGTGGAAAACTTAGCCGGTTTAGTATCTATGAGCTCCTGAAAAGCGGGGGTGGGGTATCAATAAAATTAATCTAAGTTACTCCTTGTTACATAAGCTATGTGCCTTCAGAGATTAGCCGAAACAATAAAAATTAAAAAAAAACCCCCGACACAATAACCTTTAAAAAGTAAAAAATAAATACATCGCGTTGGGGGACCAGGGGTCAGGTAATAAATAAGTGGGAGCAGGATTTTTTAAAATTTTTAATTTAATTTTTATTTTATACTTTTTATAGGTACACACTTATTATAATGTAGATTTTGTTAAATTGCACGTGATGCGCTTTCATTTAAGACCCCACTCGATTATATTTGCAGACATTCGGTTATTCTTCCCCACTTTCACCCCTCATAACGTTTAAACGGCTCAACCGATTTTCATCAAACATGTCTAAGAACACTCGCCCGTAACTCACCTTTCATACAAAAAAAACTATATTAAAATCGCCTCATCTGTTCGCGAGCTACAGTGCCACAGACAGACAGACAGACCGACAGACAGACAGACACGTCAAACTTATAACACCCCTCTTTTTGCGTCGGGGGTTAAAAATAGAGAAAGACAATATTTTAAAAAAATGTTTTGGTATATGCACCGAGCATAAGTTTCTCTTCTAAACGCAAAAAAAAAATGGTAACCTTAGGGCGATGCAGCAAAGCCCGCGCCACACACAGCAACTGCGCGTGGGACCTCGGCAACAGATCCAACCGCACCGGCGCCTGCAGGCCTCCGTGAAGAGTCACAAAGCCCCGCGCTCCACACGCTTCCACCGCACGCCATATCTCCGCGTCCATGTACTGACGCAATGGGTCCACGTTCTCGCGTATACTTCCCGAGAATATGAACGGGTCTTGGGGTATCACGCCTACTCGCGACCTGCAAATGTTAGGAATCTCTTGTTGTACATACTAGGTCATGGCAGATAACCGCTCAGTAGATCTGCCTGACTATGGACGGTCTTCACACTGCAGGCGTAAAAGACGCTGTGCAGAGACCCCCCCCCCCCTACATTAAACCGGATGTAACAAAAACCCTGTAACCATAACGAAATAATCGATAGTATTACTGATATAGCACATCTATACAACATTACAAGGAGAAAGCCACTTTTTTGTTGAAATTTTGTCGTAATGCGCTGTCATTATATACGTACCTAAGCGAATGCAAGTGCATTTTGGATATATCCACACCATCGATGAGAAGTCTCCCCTTGTAGATGGGAGTCAACCGCAGTAGAGCATGCAAGAGGGAACTCTTGCCGGCGCCAGTCCTGCCGACCACTCCTAGCTTCTCACCGGGATGCGTCGAGAAAGTCACGCCGTTTAACGCCATGGTGGCATTATCACGGTCACTAAAACAATATGCGGGCTTAAATAACGTACAGGCCGCGCCAATCTTTATGGCCGGTCTGAATGTAGCCGCATTACGCTGCGCTCAACACAAAATCTGGTATCAGCGGGACGTGCACGGGGCGGGGAGACAGGGCACGCCCGCACGCGCCTTTTTATCCGGAAGCGCCTTCGCCACCCGCATGTTAGTGTGAGTGAGCTACGTTCCTATTGGTTATGAAATGTACGACGCGGAAGGTCGTACCCACAGCTACATTCAGACCGGCCATAAAGATTGGCGCGGACTGTAACTGAAGACACAATGGATTAAAAGTCTGATGAACCAAGCTTAGATAAGCAGACCTTTTTAATTTAACAAAGCTACTCTACATGTCATTGGCGGGGACAAATGACATCCAGCATTTGATTCCAGTGCAGTGCAGTAATTAGCCTACTGTGCCACGCTGGCCAGAGGGGTCATTTTGTCGGCTCCTACGACACCCTCGCGTTGGAATGGCGTGGTGATCACACGGAAAAGATAACCTATCTGATCGAAACCCGCTCCGATGTGCGTTCGCAGAGCATAGTCCCGGGAACTGGGGAGCTAGGAATAGTGAAGTTGTTGGCCTCAGATCGCGAATGGTTTGGGTTTGCAGTGGTAAGGGATTGACTACTACTACTAAGCCCACAAGTGACCCACAGCCTCCTCCCATTACATGGAGGGTAATTAGCCTACTATGCCACGCTCTCCAGACGGTATGGCACAGGGTTTTTTCTCTTAGGGCTAGGTTTTCGGCCTTGTTATTTCCTTTTGTCGGCTCTTACGACACCCTCAGGATGAAATGGGGTGCTGACACTATGTATTCTAAATCCGACACCACACGAATTATCACCGCCCCCGCACATGCAGACCCACTATTGGTCTTAAGACCCCATCAACTAAAAGGTATAACGATTAGTACCTGTATTTTAGATGAACATCGTCAAACTCAATGACGCCCTGCGATGGCCACCCATACGGCGGAGAGTCACCTTCAATTCCTTCACTTTCAACCTGTTATTTAAAGGAACATGTACTTACATTATTTCCGCGATACATAACACTAGAATTGATTTTTTTAATCTATCTCACGATCGGGCTATCTACACTCAAGGATTAATTAATAAAAGTGTACTCTCTAATAATGTACATAAGGTTGAAAATACAGCAAGTAGGTAGTAGGGAAGTTAATAGCCAAAGAAACTTACTGTAGATATATATTCGCCGACTCTCTCTACGGCTATCATCTCTCGCTCGGTCTCAGTGAAAGAATTCAGCAGGTTACTCAACATAGAGGTCATAGATAGAGCGTATGATATTGCGAGACCAATTAAACCTGCAACAAATATAATAAGAAATTAAAATATCAATAATCTCGAAATTACGCACTGATCAAGATATCATTTGCTTAACACTACGTAATCAGTCTTTGTATACAAAAATGGCAATTAAAAAAAAACAACAGTGTTTTTCTGTCTCTTCTCTGTTGAGCAGCCTTTCAGACCGGTAGTAACTAGTAAATGTACCTATATTGACGTGTCAAAGAGCTCAGATTAGCGAACTTGAATAAATCGATTTTTGAGTTTATCCCAAACCAATCACCATACAGATACATAAACCGAATTCAAATTATTATAATATTCTACGACATAGACAATAAGGCCAACTGTTCTACCACTCACCAGAGTCAGCAGCGTGCACGGCCCGCTGTAGAACCGCCAGTAGGGCTGCCCCAGCCACGACGGCCGCAGCCGTGACTTGCAATCGAAGGGCTAGCCACTGGGACGCGGCAGCCGAGCTCAATGCGGCACGTTGCCAAGCTTCTACTAGCTCATCGCCACGAGATGCCCAACGAGAACTGGCACCGAGAGCTCTCACAGTTGTCAACCCTACACACATAAATACACGATGTCAAGCAACGTCTTTGGTTTTGTCGCCAGCTGATGACTGACGGAAGTGTCGTATTTTGAGACATTTTTACCCGTGTGGGGAAGGTGCAGAATATTACACATGGTGGGGATAAACAGCACGCTGGGAATAAACGCGTGTTGTAAAAGTCAACAAAACCCAAAGGCTTGGTGGTAGGATCTAATGCTCCGGCTACCAAACTCACTCACATCTACGTCCGGCGCCAAGCTGTTCTGGGTTTTGCCCGACAGGGCATTGCCTTGAATTGCCTGCTCCATCTTAGACCCTGGCGTTGCTTTCCATCAAGCAAGCCTAGGGTCAAAGACAAGGATAAAAAAAATACGACAGAAAAGCCAAGGAACATGGTGGAACTTGGATTACTAAGTTTGTAGGATAATAATAACCATAGCTAGTTGGTTGGATTTTGCTAGAACCCATGTTTTGTAATAAAAAACTGGTTTAGACAAAGATTATTTTTCCCTAATACTTCAAGATAGAAATATACTTTAAAAACAGAACTACTTCTTTCGGTTACCTCTATAAATTCTCTTATCATTTCAGGCCAAGTCAACCACCATACACATTTAAGTAATCGGATACATGTGTGTGTAAAATAAAGCCCTAATATCTAAAATCTATATTTTGGTAAAATAATTGAAAAAAAACATAGTGTGTGTGTGTGTCTGTAATATAAAGTTCTGTATAATATCTTAAATCAATATTTTAGTAAACGTATTGAAAAAACCTATAGTGTGTGTATGAGAGAGAGAGAGAGAGTAAGTGAGTGCAAAATTAAGTTACATATATCTGAAATCAACATGTTAGTAAACGAATTGAAAATAGATACCACATACCATCAAGAGTATCGTTAAAGTGTGTGTATACAGGCGACAATGTAACACTCTGCAGTCGCTTCAGCTGCCGAGACGTGACGCGGTATCGCCGCTGTAGCGAATAGTATATTAACGCCAGTGGTATCACGCCAACCATCAACCACGGTAAGCCATATATCGTCACAGCCAGAGCTCCTACAAGAAACAAAGATTCTGAATGATTTTTATTTGCAATAAACTTAGTTTATAAACTGAACAACGAGACATGCACTAAAAGTTAAAATAGTCAATTCAGACAAAATAAAAAAAAAATTTGAAACCCCATGTAGCATAAATTCTCCACAAAGACGTTGCTCTAGTACAGAGAAAAACCGAAACGAATATTGTATTAGATAAAATTGATTTAGAATTGGAATCCGTTTGGATATAGAATACATCGTTTCACCACCCCATTTCATCCTAAGGGTGTCGTAAGAGCTGACAAAAGAAAATGCCAAGGCCGATATCTTAGACGCAAGAGAAGGAAAACTTGCTATGAAACCCTGTGCCTACCAATCTGGCCAGCGTGGCTCAGTAGGCTAATTACCCTCCATGTAATGGGGGAAGACCCGAACCAGGAGTGGGTCATTTATGGCCTGAGTATCAGTAGTAGTAGATTTGGAATATACAATCCCACCCTCAGTGTGTCGTAAGAGGATATTAAAGGAACGCAAAAGGCCAATCACCTATTGCGTATACAAGTAAAACTTTCTACAAACCCTGTGCTAATTTCTCTCCATGAATTTGGTGGAGGCCCGGTTCAGTAGTGGGTTCGACCTACAAGTATTTGTTCCGGGTCTGGGTGTTTAATATCTATAATATGTATGTATTTACAAAAAAAAATGTATACAAGTAGTTTATCATCCATCTCGTTACCATAACGCAAGCATTAAGTTGCTTAGCTTGGGACGAGATGGCGTTGTGTGAAATGTCCAAAGGTATTTATTTATGAACTGAAACGGCGAATAGATAAAATAAGATTAAAAAGTGCTGTGGGAGCCAGCATTCTAAATAGCATTAGGTAACTTGATAAAAACTGCCAAATAACCTACATATATTTTATGAATAAATTTCTGTAACCAACCCAAGATCATGGTAAAAGTTTTAAAGTTTTTAGCCGAAATTATCACAGCACCTATCGTGTAAAGACTTGTAAATTACATGACTATACTGTAGCTGTCCGTGTGGTGACGGATTTAGAATACATACACAATGTCACCAACCCATACCGTGTTGAGGTTGTCGTAAAAGGCGACTAAAAGAACGCAAGAGGCAGATCATCTAGCCGAAAGAGAAGGAAACTTGATACAAACCACAGGGTTTGCACAGGCCAACCCGTCTTGCCAGCGTGGCAGAGTAGGCTAATTCCCTCCATCAATTTTGAGGAGGCCCGACTCAGTAGTGGGTCATTTAAGGGCTGAAACGAAGACAACTGTAGCTGTATTTTTTCCTTTTAGAATAAATATATATAAATAATAAAAGTCCATACCAATCAATGAGAAGAGCTGAGCGAGCAGAATGTTCATAATGAACGGCAACGAGTCGTCCACGGTGTAAGTGTCAGAAGAGAAACGGTTGATGATGCGCCCCGCCGGGGTTACGTCGAAGAACTTCACTCTTGCCTGAAACATACATCACTACATAGTATAAAACAAAGTCGCTATCGTCTGTCCGTCCCTATGTATGCTTAGATCTTTAAAACTACGCAACGGATTTTGAAGCGGTTTTTTTTAATATATACATATATTTTATATATATACATATATATATCCATAATATTGTAGAGAAACACTGATAAATTTAGCAGTTTATCATTGTACCCGTGCGAAGCCGGGGCGGGTCGGTAGTTGAAAAATATAATATTTATGTATTTTTAATTCATCATTGTCCGTGTGGTGAGGGATTTAGCATACGTAGTGTCACCACCCCATTCCATCCTGAGGGTGTCGTAAGAGTTGACAAAAGGAAATGACAAGATATAAGAAATTAAAAAAATACAAAGCAATATTCGTTCTAGATTTCCTTTTTTATGTATAATACATGTATATGTTCACAAAATCCTGCAAAAAAATTCTATCCCCTCAAAGTTATTTCTAAAAGTTTTGATTGACATTAATACACACCTTTACAATATTCTTCAACAACAGCTTATGGATTCTTGTAGCGGCCTTCACTCCACCGTAAGCGAACAAGAATGCTCTCATCACAGTGAACACCAAATTCAGGCCCGCCAGTCCAAAATACACTTCCAAATAAAACTTATCATAGCTCACTGGCGTGTTGTTTGATGCTAGGGTCTCACGTACCGGATAACTTATCGTAGCCTGTTTATTCCCCAAAAACGCAACAGTGGCATTTACAATAGAATGTATTATACCATCGACAATATTCGCACTATGATCTAGTATGTTCATTTTCTCAGTAACATGTTCAACATCTGTGAGCGTCGTCGAGTTTTTAGTTTGATTCTTAACCCAGTACGCAAGCCAGAGGAACGTGAAGTTTTGGGATAATTGCATCAGTATCAATGAAATTATTATACATAAAGTGAGGAAGTAGCTGACTGCGCGTAGATATAGGCCGATGACCCACCAGCCAACTGTTCCTTCCGGCATTGTTTCCTGAAAAGGAGTAATACTAATAAAGTTAGAGATCCACTCTATCAATACTCAGCGGATAAAAGACCCGCTGCTGAGTCGGGCCAACTCCAATTATATGAAGGGTAATTATCCGTGTGGTGACGGGATGTGCCGCCTTTGGATCAACGGGTCCTGGGTTCGATTCCGGGGTCAGGCAAGTGTCTTTGTCTAAGCCAGAGGCACTGGCTCGGAGTCTGGGTGTCATTTCTATCTATAATATAAATGTATTTACAAAAAAAAAAAATATGTAAGTAGTTTATCATCCATCTCGTTACCATAACACAAGCATTAAGTTGCTTAGCTTGGGACGAGATGGCGTTGCGTGAAATGTCCAAGGATATTTATTTATTGTGTCACTACCCTCATTTCATCCTACGGGTGTCGTAAGAGTCTACAATAGGAAATGACAAGGCCGAAAACTTAGCCACAAGAGAAGGAAAACTTGATACTAAACCCTGTGCCAACCCGTCTGACGAGCGTGGCACATTAGGCTAATTGCCCTCCATGTAATTGGAGGAGGCCTGACTCAGGAGTGGGTAATGTGTGGGCTGAAAAGTATGTAATAATTGGGCTGAGAAGAGCAGAGATCAACATGCCATAAAGCCAAGCCATTATATAAAAAAGCATTTCTTTGCAAAATTCATACATTGAATTGAACAAAACTTAAAAAGTGTACTTCAATTTTTTGTTTTAATGTTAAGCTTTTCCTTAATGTTATTGGAGATCGGTCGTGAGTCATTTACGTGCTCATAGAGCATCTAGAGCTGTTACCTACCTCGTCTTCTAAGCTATGTTGGCTTACTGCATCCAAACTATCATCTTTCGGATCCTGTATCGGTCGCGGCGGTTCTTCACCAATCGACTCGGTCCCACTCGTCATTAACTCTTCGATGTCATTTATCACTGTTTCGGGGGGCCCTGGTGCAGGACAATGTGTTAGAAGAATATTTTTTTATAGTAAGCAAATATGTAGTTTTCAAGTTGAATACAAGACATGTAATTTTGAAAAAGAATAAAATCGATAATCGTAATCGAATAATAAAATTGTTTCAAGTTAAGTCTGGCGTTTTCAAACTTCAAATACCTATACATTTTTAAATCGCCACCAGATCGGAACGCGGCATCCATTGGGAATGGCAGCAAACTCAGTCAGTTAGTCATTTGTTAAATCCTTTTGAACGTGTCCTTAATATTACAATAAAATATTGTATGTAATGTCCAAGGATATTTATATTTATTTATTAATATATCACTACATATTATAAAACAAAGTCGATGTCGTCTGTCCGTCCCTATGTATGCTTAAATCTTTAAAACTACGCAACGGATTTTGACACGGTTTTTTTTAATAGATAGAGTGATTCAAGAGGAAGGTTTATATGTATAACACACCCCCGCTTTTCACGGGCGAAGCCGGGGCGGGCCACTAGTGCATAATAAATGCGCCCAAGGATACCCATTGTATGTTCTGTGATCTGACACTAGTTGATTAGGTAGGGGATGTGACACTACATAATCAACAGGTAGGTAGGTGCTCGTCTCCTTACCAATGGAGCGCCCGCGGGACCACACAGGAAAAGCGCGTATAGCTGAGGACGGATCTCCAAAGGATTTCTCCTCATTGCAAGAGGTTAGAACCTAAAATATCCGCGCTACTACGTACAGGAGCGGAGTAAGCGTTCTAAAATCCACGTGGGCGGAGCTGAGGACAGAAGGTAGTTAATAATACCTTGTCGTATAATAGCTCCATCGCGAAGAAGTATCGATTGTTGGGTGCGCGCTAGTTGTTGCGTCGATTGCGTTACTAAAACGCGCGTCGTGTGCCGCAACGCACCAAAAACGCAGCGGTTCATTATATGTTGTGCCACGTTACTATCCACGCCCGATAGGATGTCGTCAAGTAAATACACTGTGAGAATAAAAATCGTATATCAACACTCGCCCCTGCCTATTTATTATACAATGTACCTAACAAGATAGGATATGTAAGTATTATACAAAATTTGAACCGAATATAAGGTACTTGATGTTATTATGAAATTTAAAAAAAAAAACAATTCGTTCTGGATAAAGTCGAAGTTCCCAAAATGGGAGCCTGTTCAACCAGCTATGAAAGCCAAAAATCTGCTTAAACATAATGTAAGTAGATTCCAATTTTATTTACTCACACATAAATAGAGTAAAGAACAAATACTTAAAAATACCAACTAACCTAAAACTAAAAAAAAAACCTTAAAAAGAAAATACTAAAATACATGTATATTATTTAAAGTCCCTTTAGGCAAGGTACCGAAGATACTGGCAGCGTTCCCCCTTTGAATCGCTAGACTGATTCTGATGTATGTAGTATATATGAACCTATTCCATCGGGGGAAATTACCATAATCACCACGATTGGCAGACACTTACACTACCCAAAGACGCAGGTAAAATATATTTTACCTTCTTTGTCTTGATAAACAGCGCGAGCGAGAGCAATGCGGGCTCGCTGGCCGCCGCTCAAAGTACAACCTCCTTCACCGACGTACGCATTCCAACCTATCACGTTCAAGTCCTCTGAAATAGGAACGTTATCGTCCATATATTAATATGTTAAGCCATAACTAGTACCCCTTTATACGAAAATTTTAATATCCCACATTTATAGTTTATGCAGAAAGACTGCAGAATGCTAATAGATTTTTTATTGTATCCATAAAAATACATTAAATCAATAAAAAAACATAACACAAACTATCATGAATTTGACACACGCACTCACACACCTAACCTACTCTTTTGGTGAGTGTTTAAGTGGTCAATTTGAGAATTATATTTAGAAAACTATAATTTAAACGAATTATGGTCGAATTTCGACTACTGGGCAAATAGCTGACCCGGCAAACGTGTGTGAAATTATGTAAAATCCTTTTTAGCTGACCTCTACTCGGCGAAAGATATCGCGGTGAGTCAGTATAAAGGTGGTGATTCCCTTCATTTCAATATGCAGTATATTAAATGCGAGTTACAAAGTATGTACTACTGGTACTTAAAATATGGAATACCTGGGCTGTAAGGATATGGCACATTATTATAAATGTTAACTAATTTAATATGTTTAGTATTGGGAATGATGCGTACGCGTGAAGACTAGTTATGATTAAACAATATTTTAAATGTTTTAGAGTAATAGTAACTGGCCGCCAATACTGTTTCTCGAAATTGAATATATTCCATGTTATTGGTGACGTAAGATTCAACGTTTAACGAAAGAACTTTTACTTCTTTTCGCATAAGAACCATTGGCCTATTAATTGAAATAATATACGATAGAGTATTTAAACTACAGTCCGTTTAAAAACCAAGTCAAGATATAAACGCACCGGTAAGAGCACATGCATCCACGACCGAACGGAATTTGGCTTCGTCATATGGCTTTCCGAAGAGTATATTGTCACGAATAGTGCCTCGGATCAGCCAAGGCTTCTGGGAAACATATCCGAAACCTGAAATAAAAAAAAAATTGTAAACATCATTTAGAATATATCAGAGCATAGAATATATAAATCATATTTAAAGTTGGTACCTTGGGTATAATACTACTGCTCAGCCCATATGTGACCCACTGCTCAGTCGGGCCTCCTCCCGTTAAATGGAGGATAATTAGCTTACTGTGCCACGCTGGCCATACGGGTTGGCACAGGGTTTCGCATCAAGTTTTCCTTCTCGTGCGGCTGGCTAGGTTATCAGCCTTGTCAATTCCTTTTGTCGGCTCTTACGACACCCTCAGGATGGAATGGGATGGTGACACCATGTATTCACATTGCTGAATAAATGTGTTTTCTTTTCTTTCTTCTTTCTATTCTATATCCAAACGGTCCCCTATATCCTAATTAACGACGGTCAATTTAAGTTGGCACCAACTTCAAGTGGTTTTACTTTGTTTCGCTTTTTAGGTTATAATTGTTTTTGAAGTCTGTTTACATTTCTTGTTTTATAGCAACTACTGGACATATGTTGAACAAAATTTTCCCAATCTATTAATAAATAACGGAGTTATGGGGTAACAAAAATATAAAAAATATACTATTGAAAACTTTTCTATTAGATACACGTTTTCAATACTCACTAGTAAGGCTTTCGGGGATCTGCAAGTCACCGCTTCTCTTAGTCATGTCCCCAATAATAGCGTGCAATAAAGACGTTTTTCCACTTCCGACGCTACCAGTTATGCCTATTACGTCCTCTCTACCGATTTCTAGATTAATATTCTTTAATACGAAAGGCTCTTCTAGATAAGGATTTTCATTCGAGCTAACGGAGTCTCGCTTTTGTATATTCACGCGGGAAAGACGTTTTTTAGATTTGCCTTTGTTCTTCTTAGACTTTTTGGATTGCTTATTTCGTTTCGAGGGTTTTACCCAGGCAAATGTAGCGTTTCTAAATATGATAATTTTGTCCTCATCGTGATTTTTGTTCAGCCTATCGTAGTATCGTTCAGCGTCCATATCCGGTAGCTAAAATGGAATATATATTCGCATATTTAATTAAATTTAAAGTATGAGAAATATTTAACTTACACGACGTACATACACAAAGGTACACAATTTTTTTTTATATTGCACTAGTGTGAAATCCTTTATTGCATTAGACATATAAAACACTGGGTAGGTAGATAAGCGACGGTGGGATACTATCCCGCCTGTCAAAAATATCAAGCTAAGTTGTACAGGGTATAGGAAACTTTCAAAGATAATAGAAACCGCTGAGCGAACTTTCGTCGAACAAAACAATAAAATCTTTTATTAAAAACTAAATCAATAGATAATCTTTTATCTTTTATATATAGCGCCCTCTGTCGTTGGAATTTAAAAATAGATATATAGAATATTTATAACAAGGGATGATTGAATGATAACTTACATCCAACAATTTCTGAATACGTTTGATTGATACCCAAGCCTCTGTGAGTCCATTAAGCACCCATGGGAAGGCGTTTAGCGGAGCGATCAGCATGTTGATCAATGCTACTGTAGTAAATACCTGAAAATAGAAAAAGTAAATATGCTTCGTCATCGTATTATTTATTTTAAAAGCCGTTCACGATAACATCGCCAAAATTTAATACAGAATTTGCAATCTGGATAATATAGATTCTTTAAAAACTATCGAAAAATGCTAAACCCTTTTTGGTAATTCTCGCATTTTGGTAAATCTTGATGATAATAGTTCAGATTTTTCGTATACATTGCGTAAAGTATTTACCATGCTGGTCGATCTCACAGTATATTTTGGCGTTGCAGATGAATATAGTCACGCGTTCCCGTGACGTCAAAGTTAGCGACAAAGCCGAATTGTGAAGAGCTGCAAGTATCAAATCCCCAAAATTTCAGTCCGGTAAATAGACAGTGCTGTTAAATATTGCACGATCAGAAACACCGAAAATAGAACTAATAATGTTTTAACATACGGTAGCCGCATCCAATGGGATCCCACGCAGGGCGTGCGTGCCGAGCGTGAAGGCAGCCACCAGTACCGGAGTAGTAGCCCATAACACCACGCAGATTGCGTCAAGGTACTTGCGTCCACGAAGGTATTTTAACTCTTGGGTACGCGCCTCTGTTAACAGATCAAACTTACGTCAGAAACCTCAACCTATGGTTTGTGGATAGATGAGGATGTGGCGACATACATTCACGCTACCCTACACACGAGAACATTGTGTCTGAGTCAGACACGAGAGACGCGTGAGCCCTCAACCAGCTCAGCCATCTAGTGAAGAACCGGCTAGACCGCTTATTTAATTACGAGATAAGGGTCCCTAACATCCCTCAAGTTCTTGAAGAGACAGTGCTTTGGAAAGTGTATTGTATGACGCCTCTGACTATAGCCCTCATTATTCTAAGTAGAGAAGTGAATTACTTTGATTGAAACATCGCAATCCCACTTTGTGCATGCGCGGGCTGTAGATCGCAAGTCTGTTACGTTTTTATACAAGTACTTATAAAGGTGGTTCAATACTTGTACAGAAATACCTAGATATATCTAGTATCGGATCTCGGAGTAGTGCATAAACTATATTAGCGATATATTAGAGCGAACAGTAATAGTAATCTCAGGGATAGTAACAAAAGGTAACAAACCTAATACAGTAAACACAGCAGTAAAAAGAGAAAAAAAAATATGTTTGAATTTTAACACCACGGTGAATACCGTACACTTGCACTAATGACTCACTGTATTTGTAACGCGAATACACTATAGTACAAGATATCATTATAATATTACTCGCCTGATACTCTATTTATGAAGTAGTCTTCCCAAACATGCATCTTAATAGTTCTGATTCCTTTCAACAGGTCGCTGATTAGACTGACGCGCGAGTCCTTGTGGGCCATCATATCAGTACTGAGTTGGCCAATTTTGTTGGCAATCGCTTTATTGATAGGTATGAGAATGATTGAAAATGCAACCCCGGCGAGAAATGATATTCCCACTTGTTGGTAGAGAAGAAACAGTGTAATGAAAAGCTGGAAATAATAACAAACAGTTTAACTACTCAACACTGACCCACTGCCGAGTCTCAACAGTTGAATGATGTGATAAATTAATGACATACTATAAATGTTTTGCATTCCAAAATGGTTAAATTAGTTATAAGTTATTTTTTCTTAGCGCCCGTGTGGTGACGGATTTAGAAAGCTTAGTGTTCCACCCCATTCCATCCCGAGCAAGTCGCAAGAGCCAATACAAGGAAATGACAACGCTGAAAACCGAGCCGCAAGGCAAACTCAGAAAAATACATTTTTCAATGAAATATAAGGAACAACTGCAGTTTAATGTACCTGAAGTGGAATACTCCACAATGCATGGAAGCTGGGACATGAATTAACAATCCTGTCTGTATCCGTGGACATGAAGTTGGTGATTTCGCCGACAGAGAATGATTTGTTTAGCTCAGTCGATGTCACACTGAGCGTCTTTCGAAGAATAGTGGATACTATAGCACCGCGCATCTTCAGCCCGATTATAGACATCAACCAATTAAAGTGCACATTGAATAGAGCTGATATTAGAGTCGCCGCTAGGAGACCGCCAGCGTATATGTAACTGCAAAGAGTATTTCACAACTCACATTTTGAATAGAATTGTTGTTAGCATCCACGCGAAAACGCTAGAACTCTTACAAAATATAATGCAATGCATATCCGTAAAAAATAGTCATACCACGGAAATTTTTAACGCATTGTTCAATATCATAAAAAAGGAATTATTTGTTTACTACTCAACCCATGCATGACCCACTGAGGAGTCAGACCTCTTCCAATTACATGGAGGGTAATTAGCCTACTGTGACACGCTGGCCGGACGAGTTAGCACAGAGTTTCCTATTAAGTTTTCCTTTTCTTCTGGCTAGGTTATCGGCCTTGTCATTTTCACAAGGACTGAGTTTAATGTTTTTATTTTCGCATAAATATTTAAGATGAAATCTATTCCTTTTTCTTAATCTGTACGGCAGTGTAGCAAATTATAAACAAATTCTCCTGCCTAAAATTGGATTGTTAAAAAACATCCGTGGAAAATGTAGGGTACGTATCCACACAGGACGTAGTAGGTATAAAGAGATTTGCAGTCGATAACAATAGTATCGTATTGCTTTGGTATTCCCCGATACGACATTGCGTCATCACTACTACATGAATCATTTTTATAAGGAAACAACTGATTAAAACTCAGCAATTTATTTCATTGACGCTACCATCTAACCATAAAATGGAATCAATACAAATTTATTATGAAAGTAGTTAAAAAAATACATTACTAATATTGAGCCATTTGTAAATTTTAACATATTGCTTTAATGTGATAGAAGCGACATCTATTTAGTAAAGAACCTTCTTTACTAAATAGCAACTACCTAGTTGACATTTTTGACCACGAGTTGTAGGTATTGTGAATGTTGAGAATGCCAATTTAAGCCGGGTACTCATTAGCGAACTGTAACCGGACAGTTACAGTAACGTGGTTCTAGTGTGTACGCGTGTTGTAGTCTTCGTGTACATCGAACTGAACATTTCCATTAAACCACAAAACGTACTGTAACTGTTACCGAACAGATACAGTGTGTGTACGCGTCCACGAACACACTGCGAGCTTCCTTTGGTTCGCGCCAAAAACCGATATCCATCTGCTCGCTGCGTGCCGCTCGCGAACAGCTCGCGCCAGATTCGCGGACCACGTACACACCATCATTTGTAGTTACAGTAACGTCCAACGGTTATATTACATAATGAATACTTATTTATCGTCGGATCGCTGCGAACTGCAACTCGATCCGCTCGCGGCAAGTTCGCGAACCACGTACACTTTTTTGGTTACATAACATGCAACAGTTACGGTTACAGTTCGCTAATGAGTACCCGGCTTTAGAAGGCGGTATGGTTAGTCTTACATATTTTATATTCAGCAAAACCGTGTCGTAAGAGGCGCCTGAAGGAACGTAAGAGGCAGATAACCAAACCGAAAGAGAAAGAAAGCTTGATACAAACCCCCGTCGGACCCCAAGACGGATAAGGATGTAGGATAAAATTAATAAGATAACTCAGAACTGGGTCATGAATGTTCTGCAATGATTGTGCCCCATATACTCTATCTTTTCAAACCGAAGGTTGATTGGTAGGTAATGCCGCATTAAGTCCGCCTAGTGTGTGTACCGCGTTTGTACAAAAAGTAAAAATGATACCAAGCCCGGTAAACCCGACCAGAGAACACGCAAGCGAACTAGCAGTATGTTGAGAGTCCCAAAAATGTATATTCAAAAAATTACAATCACTTATATTCATCATCATCATCATCAGCCTATTTCAGTCCACTGCTGGACGTAGGCCTCCCCCAAGGCTCGCCACTGAACTCAGTCTTCGGTTCTATGCATCCAGTTGCTGCCGGCTGCCCGTCGCAGATCGTCGCTCCATCTAGCAGGGGGGCGTCCCATCCTACGTTTGCCAGTACGTGGTCTCCACTGTAGCACCTGTTTGCCCCAGCGGCTGTCAGTTCTACGACAGATGTGGCCAGCGCATTGCCACTTCAGCTTGCTAATCCTATGGGCTATGTCGATGACACGCGTTCTCGCTCGGATGATTTCATTACGAATTCTATCTCGTAGCGAGACACCTATATTAAATATCACTTATATTAAAACGGCAAAAATCTTACATGCGACTTGTAACTTTCGCGCAGCGACATCTAGTTCTTTGTGAGAAGCTAATGTTCGAATATTAGTTATATACAATAATATTCTAACATAATTAAATTTAGCATTAATCACAGTAGCTAGTTACAATAACAAAAATACTCACCCTAGGTGGGCATCTACGCTATCGTCCTCGACAAAAGTCACCATTTTGTTCAGCAACATTGGGCCCGCGAAGCCAGCCATATCCGAGATTAATTTGAGTACGCCAATACTGTAGAACTGGACGGCAAAACAGATATGCAAAGCGCGTAATAACGTTACATTTTGTCTGCGTGGTGACCGGACTAAAACTCGAGCTGTGGGGGTCACGGGTGTCGATACTTGAGGAGCTGTTTCCCCAGTTGCTCCATAGCCTGAAAAGAACATCGTACTAAAAAAGTGTATCATGAAAATAAAAGAAAATATAAATGTTTTTTAATGCTGACAACTTATATTGACAACAACCTTCGTGAGGTGTGATGTAATGGTGTGAAGCATGATGATAGTAACAGGTATTGATATGCCTATGGCACAGACATCAAATGGTTGTTTAATTATTATTTTTTCGCTTTATATTCCTATTTGGAAGGCGATTTAAAGTTGTTGTTCAAAAGTTTTAATTATTAGATTTTTAGTGCATATACATGTATGTCGATCAACAAAAAATTGTTGAAATAAACACTATTTGTGCTGATTGTGAGCAATCAATTTGAACATGAAATGCCGTGATCGGGGAAACTTCGCGCAGGTCATCCACCGGCGGGGTACCAGGGCGCAAATACTCACGCTATTTGTCATGTTTTAACGAAGTCAGCAATAAGTTGATGATCAAAATTTAAAAAAAAAAAAAATTGTGACACTTGGGCACTGCCGCCGCGGTCAATCTAATGCATAGCATTTTTTATCAAATTGCAATTATAATATTGTTTTTTTATTTATGCAGTACTTTTCATTTAAAGTGAAGGAAATTCATTTTATAATACGTCCTTGGTGGCCGGTATGTTTAATGTCGAGTTGTATTTAATGTAACAAGATGGCGCTGGCGTCAAGTTGATGAAATTGAAATGTTAGTTTCACTGAACGAGCACCAGTGCTTGTTCCTCCCCCCCCCCACCAGGGTGTGTAGACGGAGTGGGGGGAGTTAGTAAAGGTTTTTATTTTTGTTACGGAATTTCTTGATTCGGTTGCCGCGCTCAGAGCCCGCGATAAAAGCTATACAATAGCTTAAAATGTGTAACACCTTGTATGCCTAAAATTTTACACACATTATCTTTAACAGTAGGTTGTACTGTCAAACCTGTATAAGGCTACAGGAGTGTTATTATAACCTGTATAGATACATAATTACCATACATAAAAATAGAGAGATACATAAAAAGTTATTACCTGACCCAAAGAATGGCTCATGGGGCACTTCAGCATACTGTTGGTAATTATCCACATTTCCAATGAGAGACCTATCCATCCTGGCTCCCACATATGAACAAGAATATTTAGCAGGGAGATCAAATAACTCTTCAGCATCATTTAGCTTGTTTTCTAGGCCTGGAATATTCCAAAGAGAAATATATCATTTACTTCCTTCCAACTACAACAATAAACATGATAGAGGTGATCTGTTACTCCATAATGTAAATACAGCTGAATCAATGTAGAAGACAATTGGTGCACCAATCGTTTATTTATTTTAGTCAGGATAGGTATGTTTTAGCTTATAACATCATTTAAAATAACAATTTCTTTGTTGAAATGTATAGAACATGTTTAAAATTTAATTTAATTTAAAAATAAGCAGGTGACTTCAAATCAATTCTGGCAAAGTTGGTGAAAACTACCTACGAAAACCTCAGCCCATATAAGACCCACTGCTGACTTGAGCCTCTTCTACTTAGATGAAGGGAAATTAGCCTACGGCACTGGCGAGATGTTTTGGAGACAGTTGAGATGGAAACAGGGATTCATATCAAATTTTTCCTTCTCTTACAGTCACTCCCTAACCCACAGGATGGGTTAGGGAGTGACTGTTTTTTCTAGATCAGTTACCACACAGACTATCTATCTTTGTTTAATCTCTCAAGTCTGCCAACATTATAACAAGAAGCCAGTCTAGTAGTTTTTTTACAACTAACCCAGAAAGATAGAATGAGAAAGACATAGGATGGAATACCTTTCTGTAAAAGTGGATTCACCCAAGAAAATGTCAATTTAGAAATACATCCAGCTCCCTGCATAGCTGTCCCTAGTATGCCTTCATCTAAATGTGGTAGCAAAGGAGTATATTCATTCTGCAAAAGGTGACAAAATGCAATGTACATTACTACTTCTTTCAGTTGCTTATTACACATGATAATAGCAATAGGTTCTGATATTAAAATTCCATTAATATTGAGGATAACATATGGTTTCTTAAAATTTTATGTTTAAAATTTATTATTTTCGTTTGAATCATGCAGCTTTGTATGTATACAAGGATTCCATTGGTATCACTGAATATGAAATTCTAGTCTATCCAAATGAAAGGAATAGTTGGATGTTGAGTTAATATTTTTAATCTGAATATGGTTGGTTAAGTACATAAATCTACTAAGGATGAAAATATAATACATATCTATACTACTTACATGTGAATGTTGTGAACCAACCAGACATGGTGAGTAGTAGGTAGGCCTTGAACCACTTGAGGGTAGAAGGGTCAGAAAATACAACACATGGCAGCACAAAGTGGCAATGTTAAAACCAATAGAACTGTCAGATATTATATTGCTCCTCAGAGCAACCAAAGTAGTTATGACAGTTAAACTCCACATGATAATTTGCACTACTGGTCCCCGAGAACTGAGTCCTAAGCGCTGCTTCAACGCCAGAACGTACCCAAAATGCACCAGCCAGGCTAAACAGGAAGCACCGGCAGCAAAATAGTCAACCGGATACAAAACAAAATCTACTTTAGTAATGAAAACATACATCTCAATTATCGGTATAAACACCAATGCTAATACAATAAAACTGCGAAGCACTAATGTACGCTCTTGAGTTTTGTCTCGCGTCACCCAATCTTTTCTGTAACCAACATAGTAGCCTGATATTATAGCGATGATGAAGTACAGCGGTATTTGCAGAAATAACTCTTGAAAACATTCTCCGAAATCTTTCTTTGCATCATCCCATGGGTTCAGGCCTTGTGGCCCACACACATCTTCCCAATGTAGTTGAATTGTAATCATTTTTGAATGAAAAACATTAGCAGCAATCCAACACAACTTTATCCCTCTAATTTGCTACACTATGTATAACAGATACAGATAGCCTAAGTAATCAACAATAATATTACTTTTGTGTTAAGGCTTTCTAAACATAAATCTTAATATTGTCCGTGTAATTTCAGTATTTTTCTCAACAACAACAATATCTAAATTGACAGACAGATGACAGACAAGTGTTCCATCCAACTGTTAAAATGGAATTTATTTCCCCCGTGGCTAATAGAAAAGAAAATCTCCAGAATCCGTCTAAAACGAATAGAACAAAATAAAACGTTTAAAAAAAAATTACATATTATGATATTAATTTTCGTGGATTGATCTTGGATTGGCTTGAATTAAATTTTATTAAAAGAAAACAAATCATATGTCTTATCCTCGCCTATTTAAACAATGCCCTTACAAATTACAAATTCCCATCACAGTTGGAAACCCTACAGATGACTGTCAATTATTATACAGATACAAAAATAGTTTCGCAGATGAGGAATAAATTAGATTTTTTAACCCATAACAAAAAGACTATCTATATAATTTTATTTATAAATTATGTAAGAGGCCAATAAAGGAACGCAAGAAAGACAACCCAGCCGCATTAAGGTGGATGCTCCAGGGTAGCCCGCGAAATTCAAATTTTCTTACGTTTTTTGCAATTTACAGGGCAGTGCTAGGTTGTATGATGATGAACATTTGATTCGCGGCTGTAAGACGTATGTAGTTACAAAGTTATAATCATCAAACTCATCAATACAACCCTCCAAGCTCATAAAGGTGCAAGAATGACTTTCACGTTGAAAAAGTTTTTCTTGCACCTTTAAGAGCTTGGAGGGTTGTATTGATGATTTTGATGATTATAATTCTATAACTACATACGTCTTACAGCCGCGAATAGCATTTTAATCAACATACAACCTAGCACTGATCTGCAAATTGCAAAAAACGTAAGAAAATTTGAATTTCGCGGGCTACCCTGGAGCATCCACCTTAAAAGGAAAACTTTAAAGGTGTGTCATACTCGTAAATGTACGTACTGAGTCTTACAAGTACGCCTTCCAAAGACTGTCTGCAGGAGGATCTGAGTATCTGCCATTACTTGAAAGCACTTACTAGCCATTACCGATAATGATTATAATGCTAATTGCCCTCCATTTAATTGGAGGAGGCCCGACTCAGCAGTGGGTAATTTATGGGCTGAGAAGTAGTAGTAGACTCCCGCACTTTTAACTAACGGGAACCGTCAAATCAAATGAATACTCGAATGTGAACTCGACTTTATAATTGAGTATTCATGATTAATTTTAGACCAAAGCAAGAATGCCCGCCTCGTATACGTTGCGAGACGCGCTCGACGAAATTTGACGAAAGTGTGTATGAATGAAATGTGACTAATGCTCTCGACTGTAATTCACTGATGGTAAGGTTGATTCTAAGTGAAATATCTCGTACTTGGCGTATCTTTGGAGACGTTTTTGTGGACTCAAGTGGACTCTTTGCTTGAGTGAGTCTATTATACCAGAATTAGTAGAGGCGATAGTAGTGGAGTATATTTAATTTAACTACATAGAGGGTAATTAGCCTACTTTACCACGCCGGCCAGACGGGTTGGCTTGACATAGGGTGCGCGAGTCTGGACGGTGGTTGTGCAAGGTGGATCAGGGACAGAGCGCGAGAGGCCCTGATTCGCCGATGGGAGGCGGATTTGGGGTCCCCGGATGCCGGGCTGGTGACGGTGGAGGCGGTCCGCCTCCACCTGGATCACAGCCTGTCTCGGCGGCATGGAATCCTATCCTACAGGTTGGTGCAGGTGCTTACCGGGCATGGCTGCTTCGGTAAGTACCTGCATCTAATCGCAGGCCGGGAGCCTACGCTGGCCTGCCACGAGTGTGGCACGCCAGTCGATACGGCGCGCCACACGGTGGAGGAGTCTGCCGCCTGGGTGACTGAGAGGCGAGCCCTGTTGGAGGAGACCGGAGTCGGAGGAGACTTCTCGCTATCGAGCCAAATCGGATGGATGCTCGACAGCGAAGAGGCATGGGAGGCGGTGGCCTCCTTCTGTGAGGACGTCATCTCGCAGAAGGAGGCCACGGAGCGGGTCAGGGAGGAGGACGTTCTGGCTGACCCGCGCCTCAGAGGCCGGGGGGTGAGGACGTGACTGTACTCCCACCTCCTTACCCCGCGCCGCAGACGAGGCCGGGGGGTGAGGAGGTGACTGTACTCCCACCTCCTTACCCCACCATAGAGGCCGGTAGTGGGTCGGGGGACCCGCCACCGACGAAAGCCTCGATGACTCAGGGCGTCCCAGTGTACCGGGTACCTCATAGTCGCTTGCCCGCGTAGTGGTCACCTCGTCGGGGCGCCACTGTCGACTGCGCTCGCGCGAACCTGTGGCGCCCCAAGCGTGCCGTGTGAGGGTATACCACTGGGGTTTTAGTTGGTATACGGGTTTTGTCCGTCTCACATAATCACCGACAAAACATTTCCCCAGCGACAACCAAAAAAAAAGTGTGCGCGAGTCTACGAGTTACAAATCGCCGTACTTCTAAGTACTCGAGACTCGTTTGGACGTTGTCACTTAATCCTAGTCCTTAAACCTGCTCCAATAATATACGCCACAGCCACATCTCTAGTGACTTGTGATGTGAGGGAAAAGAAAAATGAAAATAGTGTAAAGAAGACCACGAAGCTTGGTTTTTCTTTAGCATCATAGTGATTTTTTTCGAAAGAGCTATTAGTACCCTAGATTTATAGTATAGATTTATAGATTTAGACTTTAAATATACTTTATAATATTGACTATAGTAGGATCAGTAGTTTATGTACAGTGAAAATGTCAATGTCAAGAAATGTCGTAGTAGAGTTAAGTTCATAGTGGACGAATATATGGAATCATTGCAGGATTTGTAAAAAGTGTTCTATATTTTAAAGTTATACTTGATTTAAATGGATCCAGATGTCTTTGGTAGTAGGTGTTATCAAAGTTTAGTAGTAGATTTATTTCTATATTAGACAAATAATTTGGTGAATCAACCCTTTACTTACACAAGAAAAAATAAAAATATGGTTCTACAAACAAAATAGAATCGAATAGATTGGCCTAAAGTTCCTTCTCTCTCATTGTCCATAATATAAATAAAAGTGCATGAAAGTTCCGTCAAATAATTAAATCTCAGAGTTTTCATGGAATATACGAAAAGAGTTATATATGGGAAGTTTATCTAATTACAAGTTGACAAAAAAAATCAAATTAAACTGTTAACAAAAAGATTAAGGAATATTTATTTATGTACAAGTTGACAATAAACCCAAAATTTAATCGTTAACGAAAGGAGCGATTGTACTACTGATTTATGTAGATACTTAAGCAAAATTTCAGTAAAAGTAGTATATTGTTCTTCAAATATAGGACACCAACTGGTAACAAACGTGCCTTAGTTACACATCTAAACACAGATATCCCAAGAGACACTGTATAAGATACATAACTAAGTATAAATGGCTCATTTCTAATGGAATATATGTATTAACGTATTCTTTTCTTCTAGTGGGATCTGTGTCCTCCCTTCGGATATCTGTCAGTTTTTCTGACAGTAATTCATAGGAATCATTAGACACAGTGCACTGTTTACGATACGTTAGAAAGGGATAAGTAAGATACGACTCCTTTAGTTTTATTAACTTATAAGTTACAATACTGTTACAATAATTATATACGTCAATATATAATGTCACGCATTTTTATTTCCTTACTAAGCAAAGTTTTCAATTTATTGCTTTCCCTATTCCCTGAACCCCATGGAATATTTATAACGTAATAAAATACTATATTGCATTTACAAACTTACAAACAGATGTTACAAACAGATGTTCCCAAGTTAAAGTAAAGTTATTTTTATAGATTAAAATAGCATGAAAATAAAACAATTGGCTGTATGGTCTATGTATTTGCTTATCTGAAGGACAAAACATATAACAACAACTGAAGTTACTACTCTATACAACTAAAGTAGTTTTGTTGCCATAATTAACTTCTATGATTCCATTTTTGACTATCATTAGGCTAGGGAGGTATTGAAAGGTCAACGCTAGGTTTTCGCTCTAGTCTCAGATATAATTGTTTAACGAATCTATATAATAATTACTTATTTTGAAATATATAAACTGTACTGTGTCTTTCAAATCAAGCAATGTATTTGTAATTTCTGATAAAGTCTTACAACAACGAAGTAATACAATTTGATATTTTTTTCCATAGTAAAGTTAAATGTGACATTAAAAGTTAAGTAAGATGTAATGTGTATGAAATAATTGCAATCCAAACAATGTTATTATCCGTTCAACCTTGAATTATAATTATAGAAATAATAGTTTCCATTAAATAGGGTACAATTTTATATACGGGTAACCATAACATTTTAAAAAGTCCTAATCCTCATTGGTCATTTGATTTTTGCCGCAGATTTTAAACTAGCCAATGACGGCAAAGCACGCCACGTGCTAATCTGGTTTTCTGTCAAAGGTAAGGACGCTAAAGTCCGTTGCCATGGCAATAAATGGCTATTTTCACTTCAGAATGCGGGGTGAGGTAGGTTGGGAGGGTGAAATTGTTTAAAGTGACCAATCAAAAATGCTTCCTGTAAGAGCAGAGGGGTGGAGACGAATGAATGTAAACTATTGTAAACAAATCACCGCCATCTTACTTATGCTAGCAATAATATCATCCACCATAGAAATTGATTTGCTTTTTGCAATGTGTAATTTTTCTTACAAAAAATTTTTTATTGGCAAAATTATTACAGGATTGAATTACTTTAAGCCATCGATGTGATGCTGTTTAGTAGTGGCATTGTTCAGCGCTCGTAGGTTTTATAATAAATGTATAAATAATTAAATTGTAACTTTACTTAAATATTGACAAAGAGATACAATCTGTATGTGTGTCCGACTAGGTGTAAAATAGGAAATTTAAATAACGAGCATGTAATAACCATGTGAAATGCTAAATGTAATTAAAGGACAGTGTAAAAAGTTTTATACCGTATTCATTTACTTTTAGCGTCATCTACACAATTATTACGAAACTATTTCGGGTTGGTAACATAACTCCATGACCTAGTATACGTTTCTAGCGCAAGATGTCGCTGCAGATGATATATTCGATGTGACACTTGTGACTAAAACTGAATATCTGTACTCATTTACAATTTCTCATTGTGTGAAATTATTTACTAACATTATCACGTGGACCTAGTTAACCAGTATAGTTTATTATATGTATAGCTTTTAAAACATTTAACGATTGCGAAAGCTCCATCTATTGCCAATCTAAGGCGTTTGCAATAACATAGCCCCTCTTGTTTGAAAGACTATCTGGCACTGTATTATTTATTGCAGAATTACCAAAGAGGGGAAAATATGCAGGTAACAGTAAAGTGAAAGTTTTATTTACTCCTAGATGAGAAATGATTATTGGTTTTGAGTCGGCACGCTTTAAACATTTTTTATATGCTTTTCCTGTATCCTTCTACTCGGCGCATAGATGACCCACTGTTGAGTCGGGCCTCCTCCAGTTATAAGGACAGTAATGAACCTAATGTACCACGCTGGCCAGACGGGTTGGCACAGGGTGACATATCAAGTTATCCTTCTCTGGCAGCTGGATTGTCAGCCCTTTATCGGCTCTTACCACACCTTCAGGATGGAAGGGGTTGGTGACACTGTGTTATAAATCCGTCACCACACGGATTTCCTGTATATCCCGTCATAAACTACAGTCTCTTCAAGTTACAATATATTTTCGCAATAAAACATTATGATCTGGCAGGATTTGATTCGGACATTTGCCAATACCTACGCCTTCTAAAATACCTCAACTCAGAACTACAGACATGGCTGAATGAAAGGGTGATGAAATAAGTCTAAAGGCAATTTAAATTAGGGAACTATTTAATATATTAAAGTTAATTTTACAACGTAACTGACAGTGCCCAGTTATAAGTAGACGAGATGAAGTTTAAGCATACATGTGCGTATTAGACACATTGCTATCAAACTTGGCACAGTCGTCCATACTTTCAACAAAGGGGTTCAAATAGTATCTATATCTCTATATGTTTATTGTATTGCAAAACGTCTATAAAAAACCTTGCAATTTTGGCGGGATACATTGATTATACTTTCCCAAAAATGCCTTTGTTTACATTGCCTGAAACCATTTCCATATTGTGGTATTTGGTGGGCTAAGACATTGTTATCCATATCGTATACTCGTACGTGCAGCAAAAACTTATAATAATTGCGCGGCCCAAGTCCGCTTATGACATTTACGGCACTGATAATCTATATCTATCTATATAAATAAAAATGAATTGCTGTTCGTTGGTCTCGCTAAAACTCAAGAACGGCTGGACTGATTTGGCTAATTTTGATATTGAAATATTCGTGGAAGTTCAGGAAAGGTATTAAAGGTGAAAAAACATTCAGGTTTCTTATTTATTGATTCTGAGGCGGTATGAAGTTTCCCGGGTCAGGTAGTTTATACTATAAAAAAATGACAATATATATTTTTTTATGTGAGCTAAGAAAGTCGATGAAAATCAAACAAAATCAAAATCGTATGCTTGGTGATATACATTTATTATTTGATGTTCAAAATCCAAATATTCTTACAGAACCCTGGACGCCCTGAGATACAGAAATAGCTAGTACAAGATGTGCAAATTGGATTGATCAATTCACTGCCTTTTTTCCATACGTTGTGCTATCACGTGCACGCGACAGTCAAAATGATTTTTTAACTTCAACTAAAACTTAATGAAACTGGTCGGGCGTAGAAGGCGCGCGTGTGAGGCGGAGGAGGGCTTGGGTCGGTTCGCCCAGCAAGTTGACACAGGGTGTGTATCAAGTTTTCCTTCCCTTCTGCTTAGTGGCCTGCCATTTGCGTTCCTTTAGTCGGCTCGTCCGGCTGTCCGTGTGTTGACGGATTTAGAATACATAGTGTCACCACCCCATTCCATCCCGAGGATATCGTAAGAGTCGACTAAGGAAATGACAAGGCCGATAATGTAGCCAAAAAGATAGGAAAACTTGATACGAAACCCTGTGCCAACCCGTCTGGCCAGTGTGGCACAGTAGGCTAATTATCCTCCATGTAACGACATGTAACAGTCATTAATGGACTGAATAGTAGTAGTAGTAGCAGTCAGCTCTTACGATATCGTCAGGATGGTGAGGGTTGGTGACATTGTGTATTCTAAATACGTTTGATATACCTGAAAATAAAAATTAATGGAAATGAAAATTACTTGTAATTGTAGAAGTAGTTAAAAAAAATTTGTAACGTAAATAGAAGTATTGTAATATATTGACTCCTCGCCCTGTCTGTGTGTATCTTCCTCGAAGCTACCCCCAGTTCGGTATTCTACTCTACAGAGAAGAGCCAACTACAATGTTTGTAGTTGCTTTTTACAACTGATCTGTGTAACGCAGATCAAAAACAACATACAGAGATGTGTGGGTAAATTCCAAAATACTGTTATACTGAAAAATATGAAGATTGAGTCTCTATTTCTAAATTGCGATTATATTTGTTTATAACACACGCATTGGCAATAGATTTATTTGCTCGCTAAATTTTAAAGACTTAGGTAGGAGTAGCCGACATATAATATAGCTAATAATATAAATCGGCTATATTATTAAGATAAGATTAGATTTAAAAAAGTCTTGCCAGCTCTAGGTAGAGCTGCATTGGCAACAACTGGTGGTAAATTTTATTTTCTTAATTGACTTGTCAAAAGAGCTATAGGAGCATACCTAAACGACGCTGTGTACAGCCTGTGCCTACAAAAGCGTAACTTCAACGGGATCTTGAGGAAGCTCGCGAGCGCCACGGAATAGACGTCGTTTGAACACGAAGCAGTTGTCGGCAGATCCACGACCCGGTCCTTGTTGCCTGAGGGAGAAAATGAGAAATCTAACATCACGTCCACGGTATTTCTATTTCTACCAAAGCGAACGATACGAATCCACTTGGCTACGTGCCCAGGTACCGCCCCCTATTTTCGGGCTACTACAGGACTAGATGGAATTGACGGAAATTGGGAATCAAAGCTACCATTAGACTACTCATGTCACTGACCAGACAGCGAATTGGATTAAGGCGGCGAATTTCCGGCCGGTTTTAGAATATATAATGTCACCAACCCATTCCACCCTGAAGGTGTCGTAAGAAATTGTCATAAATTTAGATAGTGATACCATAACGCCGGAAAGGTCGCCGGAAAACGATGCATCGGGCGGCCCAGGACCGGCCTTTGTGTAAATCCTTAGGGGATAGGCCTCCTCCAGCAGTGGACGTCTTTTGGCTGAAATGATGAAAATGATGATGAGCGATACCATTGGTTGAGGCTGTAATGATGCCGATAACAAAATACGGCCAAAATTTTGCGGCCAGTTTAAATTGATTAACAGCACTCAGAATGAAAAGCGCTGGTGACACTATAAATATAATAATATGATATAAACAGCCCTTGATTCACAGAAACACAATAATAGATCAGTGTGAAAAGACCCTTGATGATGTACTCACATCTCCCAGGCGGCGATGACGTCATACAGATAGTGCGTGGTTCGCACATGGTCCTCTTCAACGTTGTTGGTTAACGCATGGGGATCCAGGCCCAGCTCGTCAGCCAACCGGGCAGCAGCTGCTGGGTGCCGGGTGCATCTTGATCGCCTGGTTGGCCCATCCAGGAACAAACAGCGGCACACGATCGTGCCGAGACGACGCATCGCCTGGTGTAACAAAGAGATTTGTAAGAGATATCTTAATTCATATTTCAAGATAGAAAAATATATCAAACAGGTTTGTGCCAATTGGTTAGCTAGCTCTATGCCTACACTTCAGATGGCTGTAGGGTTTCTTACACTGTGTATAGACTAAGGAGGTTCTAAATTCATCATCATTACTCTGACATTTATGAACTGACTTAGATAATCAGTTTTTTATGTATTGCCTATAAAAAGTATGGTATTAAATTATATGATTAGTTTTCCTATACCTTTAAGCAGTTTACCTATAATTTTTCCTAAAACCTGTATTATTATTGTCCTGGTTACACTTTCCTTTAGGTTTACATGTAAATTGTTCTAAAATAGTTCTCATATCCACACAAACATATATTTAAACAAATTTCTATTCCATAAGCACTTACTCATTCCTCTTTGACACTTAGGTTTATGTAAACATGTGATTTAGGCATACAATAACACACATAATGTGGTTAAAAACAACTAAACCTCACACAACAACTGAACATTAACTGTGTATCAAATGGTGCTGTTAGATAGATATGTGAAAAACAATTAACATAATGTAACTTACCAACTTCTTTAACGATTGCCATGTTATCCAGATACTGGGAATCCAAAAACGCCTGTAAATCAAAATACATTTGAGCCATCCATGGTCACATTTCACCATGACATTAACAGTACCTATAAATGTCGGTTGCCTAAGTACAAATCAAAGTCAAATCCATATTTGACGAAGTTGGACGATTCCATAAGTGAGAATTTCCATCTAAAACATGCAAAACTATCCAAGCGCCATTTTGTTAATTTGACCTTGGCCGGTGAAAATTAAACAATAGCGCTTGTTTGTTTCTAGTTTCTATGCTAGTATTTAGGCAGCGATATATCAATTTAGACCATGATTTATACATATTGAATCCACAGGACCCAGTAATAGCTTTTCTTTTGTTGAAGCCATGGACGAAGCCTATGTATCTTGTGTCTCAGTACAACATTTCACTTAGCAACTTATTGCATTTTTATGTACTACTATAGCTTTTAATTATTCAAAAACTGTTGATACGTACCGTAGACTAGACAAATGATAAGGAATTTATTACGTAGATATTAGGAAAATTATTTGAATTTCTAAAATGAACACTGATATTGCGGAAAAAATGATGGATGGATGGATGTCAATTGTCAAACAAATGTCAAATTCAAACAGCGCGCTCTTTGAATTTGACATTTGTTTGACAATTGACATCCGTCTGACACTGACATTAGAATCAAGAGTAAGCCAGTACTTAGTTTGAATGAATATTAGTTTTAAATCAGCAGTGAACGTATTTCGGCTGAGACTATGATGGTGATATAACTTGAATAGCTCATTCACTCATTCAAAATATTTAAAAAAAAAATGGCATATCATTCATTCATTTCCTGTCAATCTAAAGTCACAATAACTTCGGCCGATTTTTTTATGCCTAAATTGCCTAACATAGATTACTGACGTGCGGCCAAAGAGTAAAATAATATACTTCGTGCGGCTTACCACAAGCACAATGAATAAAACGGAAAAAAGTAAAGCTGCAGCTTTGGATCATGAAGATGTTGATCCTCTTTGTGACATTATTGACTATTTGGTAAGATGTACTAACATTTCATTTAAAAACTCGCATGTTGATCATCCCGAAGTACGCACAAAAGAAAAGATTGAAATAGCTCGCAAACTTTTTGATAAATCCCCCTGCGCTTTCCTTCAACAATTCGGAAAACATTTGGCACCACATCACCTGAAATATTTTGAAGAATTTCAGACTTGCAGTGATGAAAATTACCGCCGCTGCTTAAGAGAATTAAAATCATACCATTCAGATTCTAACAAACGTAAAAGAGTGAGGAATCGAAGATATAATGCTTTACGTAAATTGCAAACCGAAACTGATTACTTTAGTGAAAAAAAAATGATGTTCCGAAATCCACTACTCTATGAACAACTTGTTGGCCAGTATTTGACTGATGAAGAGATAAGAGAAAGAGATAATGTTGACTGTGCCAATTTAACATTCCTGAATATGATTTTGGAAACAGTTGATAGGAATCAAATGAGAGAGATGAAAAATAAACAAATGCTTGAAGAAGATCTTGACTCACTCCAAATAAATATTGAAAACAAATCAAGTGAACCTCATAAAAAGACAACCCACTGGGGTGATTTTGTTACACCTGATACACAACCAAGTCACAAACCAGAGAGTAGAAAACAACACATGATTAGTGCACCAGAAAGGAGGATACTTCGGGAAGAATTCTATCAAGAGATGTATAGTAATTTTATGGAAGGTATAGATGAAGATGTTGACTATAGCAATATAGACAATAATGAACAGTATGATGATTTACTTCAGATATCTCGTGACGCAGAAGACAAGTACTTTGATTCTGAGTCCAATGAAGTAGCAAATCTTGAAGAGCACATGAAATTGATTCAAGAATATGGCAAGGTGAAATCTGATAATAATATAGCTGATGATACTTTAGATGTATTTATGGAACACATTACCAATAAAATTGCTAATGATTAATTTGGATTTTATTAACTGCAAGCTTGGGCTGTGCATAATAACACCAATACATATTAGGTATTTTTCATGTAATAATTTGCAGTGACCAAGTTACTTTTGCGACAAGATTGAAATGTCATAATCCTTTATGGACTTCCTTCTCCCCCATAGTGGGGGCCTACCCACTAAACCTCCCCGGGGTGTTCCAACTTGCGTCCTGTTGCGGCATTGTGGGATCTGATGCAGAACCATGCCATAACTCGATACCCTGTGCCAACCCATCTGGCCAGTAGGTTAATTACCCTGCATGTAATTGGAAGCCTCACTAAGCAGTGGGTTATGTATGGGGAGAGTAGTAGTAGTAACTTTATTAGTGTTGATCCATCCCCTATTTATATCTTGATAATTGCCGAATCATAGAACTAAAACCAAAACAGGTCTTGCTAAGTAAGCTTTTTTTCACGTTGGAAATCCTCCCGACCGCTAAACGCCAGCTGGGTTAAGTGAGACTTCGGAGCGCGGAAAGATGGTAATTGTACCAACGGTGTCCCTCAACGGCCCGAAACAGGGCCACGGGTTTCGCCTTGATGAGTCCTTGGCCGGCCTGACAGCAGGCCCCATGGGGAGCTCTGGAGGCACATACTGAACATTGCACGTGCGGTGTCAGGCGCCGGATGAAGTGGCGCCCGATCCACGCGGGGCTCGGTTGCTGGCCCGCACACCTGGCCGCACCTCCACTGCTAACGGCGGCAGCCCTGGCCCGCCTGCCTGGCCGCCCCTTCGCTATGTGTGTCGCGGCAGTTCAACTCTGAGGACAGAGGAGTCCCCAGAGATAAAACTCACCACGACTATGTGTGTCGCTCTTCGTCAGGCCTCTCCCCGTGGGCCCGCACGGAATGGGTGACTCTAACCCAGCATAGCCCCAACGGATCCTAAAGGCACGCAAGCCCCCTTACCACAACAAGGTGGCACGGTCGAGGCCTCTTATCTTTAGGAATTAAGTGATTGACTATTTGCCCTGCTGACTCTTATGTGGGACTCCGAAACACTGTACTACCCATTAAAATACCAGCGGTATACCCTCACACGTCTCCTTTGGGCACCAAAGGTTCGCAAAAACGGATTATTCTCAAGCAAAACTACATGACATTAGGGGATAAACTACCCTTATTTCAGTTCGAAATTCAAGCAGATACAACCGCGTGTAGAAGCCCGTAGGAATATAAGTTGCATCAAATGACATAACTGAGTAATAATTAAAATATGCAATAAACATGATACGAAATATGGAGATGTTGCACAACATAATATATGTCTGCTGCACGCAACAGCTTTTCTATAACTATAGCTATCTTTAATTGATCGTTTCGAATACTGTTTGCGTTTCACTGACACTACTTATCGCATTTGTTGTTGGACTCTTTCTAAGGTAGTCGACGTGGCATGCATACTAAGGAGTGAACTGCGAATTTCACATAACACGGACATGAAGTAGCTCAGTTTGTACAGTTCATAAAATTGGCCTAGTGCTTATAAAACGCTGTTGGGTTTTAGAATTGGAGCAGTTTGAAGCTCAACTGAATGAATCGGCATCTGTGCCCTATCAATATTTTGTGGAAATGGGCTTAGAATATACAATATCAATAATTCATTCACCTGGTGGTGTCGCAAAAGTCGAATATATGAAGTAGAAAGGCAGAAGGCATCAAGACAAGGAAAGCTCTAATTTAAGCCTCACACCAAAATATTTAAATGGTCATAACATGAAAAATAAGCACGTAAGACCAAAGAGGTTTTCACCGGAACTCCTGTTTGAAGCAAAATTCTGGTTTATAACAACAGGTCTTTTGCACCCTCATACTTCAAGTAATTTAAGTAATTTGAAACTATTTAAAGTCGAGAACTGCTTATTTTGATAAGCGCCCTCACCACCGCCCTCGAATGGCTTACATTTTACTTCGGCTTTACAAAATAGGATGCGTGTGCGTGGATGGCTAAAATGAGCTTTAGAACTAAAAGGAATATCGAATAACGCTCAAGGGAGAGTCGATTTAGATGAAAACTCCAACTGCATTATTGGATTTTTGAAAAATCGTAATCCTAGCCAGGTGTTGACAATTTTGAAAAAAGTTAAACCTGTAGTTTACACCCCACGACAGTGTATTTTATTTCAAAATATTCGTACTCTTTTCCCAGAATCTTCCAATATTGATTCACTCTCCCAGAAGGTTTTTTTTAATCCACTAATGCAGTAGTTTAGTTTTCATCAAAATTAGGCGCTCTGTTGAGTGTTTTTTTTTAGTAGTCTTTTGTACCTGTATTGCATTTATATATCTATCACTGTATATAACTTAGGTAGTTATACACTTATTTTATACACGATATTTGTTTCTTATCCACTAAAGAGAAAAATATCAATTTAGTGTAATTAGAACGAGCGCGCTTGAAATTATTTAAAGTATTTCAATAATATAAATTATGAAGTATCATATCTAGGTACCTAATTATGGTTGTCAAATCAACGTATGAGACACCGCCGGATGGGTATACATTTCTAACCACTTCGTAATTCTCACTTAATCAATATGTAGGCTGGTTTGCAATCAATAGAACTAGTAAATTGATATTATGAATTTATGACATTCCGGTTTTTGATTTTTTTCTCAACCAGCCGCCTAAAGTAGGTTGATCAGCAAGTTATGGCCGCTCTAGCTTTATTTAGATAGAATAATGTTTTATCCATTGTCTGGCATAATGGCATACGTATCATTAAACGGTGTCGAGATCCAGTTATTGGGGATTGCTGGGCACACCATAATGTATGTAGGTAAACTAGAGAATAAATTATTCTGTTATATCGGTAAAACTACGTTTGTATTTCATTTCATAATTTTAGTGTCAAGGTTAAGTACGACATTTATCATTTATCAAAAAAACGGTATTAAAAAGACATTTACTTAAGCATTCGTACATTATTTGATGAATAATCCTTACAAAGTTCGCAAAGCTGTTCAACAAACGTTGAGTAAACACATTGTCACTCGATTCAATGAACATTAGCATACAATGCTACCACAGTAGTAAGAGTAATAAATACCTTTGGCTTTTTAAAATACAAATAGGGAGACGTTTCTTAAACGCACATGTACGTACGTGCAGGATAGTTAGGAGGTTTCTTCAATAGGATTTTAGTATGAAAGACATTTCAAGCTGCTGAGGTTCAAGAAGCAATTAGGTATTATAATCCCAGCAAAGTATTCACTTTGAGTGCTAATTAACGGTCACAAATGACACCCAGATCTAGAGCATTTGCTGTCTGGCTTACACAAATACACGCTCCAAAAGCCGACTGCGTTTGCAATCCCTTTTTTTGCGTCGCTGAGGACATTCGGGTAATGACGTGTTAGAACATTAACAACTTAAACTAATACATAATACAGAACCATCAACTAGCCAAAGTGAAACATGCTCGCACTGCAACTTAGCGCTAGACAAAAATTGCTTCATAGAGCTAATCTTGGCTTTCGCCAAAAGTGGAAAACCTTACAGAAAGAGGCCAATGCTCGCAAATTAAATTAACGGCTGTATTTTACTCTTACAATAACATCATAATGTGCTTCCGGTTCGATTGCATTAATAAAAACCGATAGTTCGTCTGAAGTTGACGAATCGCACACTGTGAGAAACGCTTAGGTTGTGAACTTTGGCAAGAAGTCACCGTGGGCGGTAGTCATTAGCTTACACAAATAACTTATGCATGTAAACTTAGAAAAAGTAAAAGCGTTTCTTAGGAATAGGTATGTTAACTACTTCTTTTTGTATTCTCCTAGCTAATAAGGATTATAACTGGAATTACGCACTATGACGAAACGCTATGCTTTTTTTTTAATGCGGTAGGTAGTTTTCTGAAGTAGCCCGGGCACTATACTAATTTATTATCGGGTAAATTGAAGGCTTTCTCTGAGGCAATGTATCTTTGTTCCCAAACTGGTCCTACTATACAGTCTGTGTGGTCCCGTGCGTTTCAAGTTTTAACTGACCCATCGTGATAGTAATCGTGTGTATGGTAACCTTATTTAATCATCCACTGTTCGAGGAAGTAGCAAAAACGTTTACGAACTTTTTTACTTAATTATGTATTAAGTTGAAATTAGGTATAGCGGGGTCCGCATCCCGTATAGTAGTAGCAGTATTTCGTCTGCTTTGCGTTTTAAGTATTTACAGTACTTAAATACTATAAATAACCAATAGTCCATTATATATGAGCATCGGGGAATTCAATGTTAGCCATGATCTTAGGATCAATACATGACCTGAACACATTGTACGAAGCAACCCATCCGCGGTTTACTGTGAATCTGATATTAATTTTTCATTGGAACTTCGATATAAACAGTAGGAAGGTACACAACAATCAAACTGCGTCCGGGTGGTCTGCTTGTCACAGCATTCAATTTCTTTCCGACAAATTGTAGGAGGCGCGAGTCAGAGATACAACAACAATCATCGCCTTAAGCCTCAGGTAAACGCATAAGCTAGTTTCTGACGTCAGCGAACTTGTGGAAAATGATCTATCATACAGTAAGCTTTGTAATTATAATGTTTATGATGGGTCCTAGGCCGGGGAGCCGGTCGCGTGCGCTATGAATGAGTCTGGCCAGACGCTGCGCAGACGTCGTGCGGGCTACGCGCTGGAGGCGCACGCATCAATCCTTATACCTCCTAGTGATTATATCGTGTGGTGATTGATTTAGCGATTGGAAGTAGACAATAGAAACATGATACTGGTGAGTAAAAAAAATTATTTATGTATTGTTCGAGTATTGTGGATAGTTTTGTGATTGAGCTTTACGATTTGAAAGACAATCGTAAATGCAAACAAATACAAGACGAGTACAATATCCACTTATCAGTTTAGAACCTACGGAAAACCTTATCTTACGTCTTCTATGTATGTGAGCTACTCTAGTATGTGAGCTTATATTCAGAATAGAATGATTACGTCATTTTATCTTTTACTTAATGTTGTCGTAAATCATACGGATGGACTATATATACCTATACTACGAACTTGTAAATAAGCATTATTATAATTAAAATAACGCTGTTTCCATAGGTTTTTATTTTTTAATTTGATTGATATAGTATTTTTTTTTTGTAATAGAATATTCACATATATTTATAATGTACATGTGCTGGATTTTTCTTGTGAGCCGTGTTCAGTATCTACCTAGAAATAGATGATACTCTTATTTTTAATTTTTTGTTTCTAAGTATAATTGTAAAAAATACAAAGAAGTAGGTACTTAGTAGCAGACTATGTCCTTAGCAAAATATTTATATATCACACTAGCTCTTTACTTAGCTGAAAACGGCACAGATACAGGAACCTGAACCTAGGTGGCATATTTAGATCGTTTCCAGTACAGTGCTTGCAGAGACATGAGAGTTTGCAGAAACATTAGGACGTGGGAGTCAAACTGTTTTATAGCGCCTTTTTTTTTGCGCGAGGATCGCCTTCTGCAGACGTTATCTTTTTGGCGGATTTGGCTAACAGATGATTTGGCCCAAATCCATATTTGTTTCTATATTATATATTTAAGATTAGCTTAACACATACGTTAAATATCTAAATTCATGTTCCATAATACGATGTTCAGGCGGGGGTTTGTTACCAGTCTATTCTATTATCTTGACAAAATACACAACTAAATTAACTAAAGACATTTTCCTGCGAATAATTGCTCTTCTGGCAATGCATGAAATGGCAAAGCAAGACTCAATCAGTCAAAAAGATAAAAAAATAATGGGCTCGTAGATGTTCCAATAAAAATATGGACAATGTAACACAAGCTGTATGATCTGTTAAAAAAAGAAGTTTTCAAAGGTCCTAGCTCAAAAAAAAAAAAGTGACTGGTTGACGCACGGCGAATCCAATAAGCATTACCTACAAGATGAACGCTTCGAACAACACCTTAGGAGGGTTCAGTTAGTGAAAAGCAGATTACACTATCTAGATACAGCACGTACCTAACCTACTTCTTGATAGTACTCGCATACAATGTAACGTTGATGGTGCCGTGGAAATAAATGGACCTATGTAACAAAGCGTGAAGCTTTTTATAACTGTTTGCAAGGTGATACGTTGGAGACATCTGTGTAATAATTTACGCACGTAATGACATCAAAACAGCATTTGCATAATGTAGGGATGTCGTCAAAACAACAGTTTAACACTGCAGAACATTTCAAACGCAACAGGGCTGTAAACTATCGACGACGCATTTTCTAGCATCGATCTGTTAAACTCAAAAACTTGCCAAGTGCTGCGTCAAGCGCGTGTGGCATGCGTTCCGAACTCGAACCATAGATATAAATTCTCAAATTGATTTATTTTTATTTTTATTATAGATATAAGCCCCGCCGCACATGCTCAGACTAGCATTTGCTGTCACGAGCCGCGTGCGAATGGCTGTATTTAAAGCCTATGGCGCAGTACCAAGCTCCGCATTTGCTCTCACGTGTCGACGCACACGCGTACATGCGGAGTTTGGTACTGCGCCTCGCACGCGTGACAGCCAATGCGAGTGTGACAGTCAATTCGAGTGTGAGCATGTGCGGTGGGGCAATGAAAGCCATCAAAATTGACAAGCTATAAGCCCCGCCGCACATGCTCAGACTCGTATTGGCTGTCACGAGCTGCGTGCGAGTGGCAGTATTTAAAACCTATGGCGCAGTACCAAGCTCCGCATTTGCTCTCACGTGTCGACTCACACGCGTACGTGCGGGGTTTGGTACTGCGCATCGCACGCAGCGCGTGACAGCCAATGCGAGTGTGAGCATGTGCGGCGGGGCTAACACGGTGATTGTCGAATCTATGAGTTGACTATTGAATTAGCCGGTTTGGAGCCCTGTTCCTTTAGTAACCTTTTTTACTTCCAGTAAAAAGGGGTGTTATAAGTTTGAGGTGTCGGTATGTCTATCAGGGGCATCGTGTCCTCTAAACATATGGATCGATTGTTGCAGTTATTTCATTTGAAGAATTTGATTTATCAAAATCGGTTCAGCCGTTTCAAGGGCATCAGCTCTTTTCTAGTGGTATCGGGGATTCCTTATCATTTTTAACTTTTGGTTATAATGTAATAATATTGCTGATTTAGTAGAATAAAAATTAAAAACAGGGACATTAAAAAAATAACTGGAGTATATCTATACTCTATACTAATATACTCGTATAAAGCTGCAGTTTGTTTGTTTGTTTGAACGCGCTAATCTCGGGAACTACTGGTCCGATTCCAAAAAATCTTTCAGTGTTAGATATTCCATTTATCGAGGAAGGTTATAGGCTATATTTTATTTTCAAAAGAATTAGGGATCCGTATGAGTATTGCGATTTTGTAAACCAAGGTGTAAAATCGAAAACCTATTTATGCGTGCGCTGCAAAAACTATTGACAATAGAACAAAATTATGTACTACGGGTTTGTAGGTCTTATAAAGATCTACAAAAAAGTCCGCGAGAGCACATATCTAACTATCATAGTTTAGCCACAATAACCGTTTTATGTTCATAAAAAATATGCACGGGTTCGAAGCCCACGCGGGCGAAGCCGCGCGCAAAAGCTAGTTATTAATAAAGACGATGCTGGTATTATGTCAAAAAGACTTTACCTCTTTGGGCCTTAAAGCTCGAAAATACGTTGTTTTCTCAAACCTAATACTGCTGGGTCGTTGTGTTACAAATAAACATAATTTTTATCTATAGCAGATTTTTCAACTTGATCCCGAGGTAAAAAGCTTCACTTTCATAAAAAATACTACAAATCTCATCAAATCGGCTATGTTTTATTCTAAACTGGTTCAAACTATTTCTCAGGGTAATAAGTCATGCAATAACCCTAAAGGAGTTGTTTTTAAACTTATTGTTTTAACAAGTGTGCGCCTAGAGTACTGCAAAACATGTCCTAAACGTCTTGTGTGACGGACGGACCTAAAGATTTACTGACAGTTTTGAAATATGAAATACCAATTGATATAATCAAAACGTTTTTGAGATAATGTTGTGTTTTTTCTTACGCTTAACATATTTTTTACGATTAAATTAACCTAAAATATTAATTAATAATGAATGAAATAAAGACTGTGACGGGCGATTAATATTAAGTAAAACAAAATAGGACTAACTAATCTTGCAGGGAATGCATAAATTCGCGCAATGTGCAAAGATCGTGAATACCTAACATCGTTATATTATACTATACTAGCGACCCGCCCCGGCTACGCACGGGTGCAATGATGAACATCTACATTTATCAGTGTTTCTCTACAATATTATGCACGTATTATACATATAAACCTTCCTCTTGAATCACTCCATCTATTTAAAAAACCGCTTCAAACTCCGTTGCGTAGTTTTAAAGATTTAAGTATACATAGGGACGGACAGACCACAGTGACTTTGTTTTATACTATGTAGTGATAGTGATAACCTTTTATCGCTGCAGTTGGAACCATAACCTAATAATGATTTATAAGTTATAAAATGCGCTCTATTGATATAATGGACACGGTGTGTCAATTTAATATTGTGCTAATACCGCTAAATTATGGTTTAGAGAGGTGGTAAACCCGTCGTCCACTAAGGCGCGCGCTTGCCAACAAAAGACTTCAACGCATGGCTTTACTACAATACCGCATCATTGAAAACAGTAAGTAGGTACATTTGCCTACATTGTACAATTAAAGTTGCCAACTATACTGTGTTGTAGAGTAATAAACTGTTTTACACTAAATTATACTTTTTACTATTGAACAAAAATAAAGTATACAAAATACTGTTTTCAGCATCAAAATAACTAAAATTGTCTCATATCTACTTTCTGTTCCCGCCACCTCAGCATTTACTGAAAGAGATTTTTTCAGTAATGAATGCTAAGTGGCAGGAGGACAGAAATAGAGCATCTATTAATTTAATAAAAAATGAGCTACTCATTTATTTTAATTTCAGTTATAATCGATGAAAGGCGTATGCAATTTAAAAAAATATTGTAAATGTGTACTATTAGTAGTATTGTAAAATATCACTTGTGCGAGAACCTCGAAAAATATGTATTTAAAACAATAAATATAATACTATATAATAAATAAAATACTGTGCATTTTTCTAAAATACTGTTTAATATTCTTCATAGACCTAAATATACTTTATTTCTTGTAAAAAAAGTTGGCAACTGGTACATGGTACAACTGGTACACCCAGGTGTAACAAAATGTGTAATACTTAATGTCAAGTTCGGTAGTTCTACTAATACACACGTGTTGCAATCGTCTATTAAGCGACACTATCTGCTTACAATCAGGCGGGCTGTATGCTTTTTCTACTACTGCTCTGACCATAGATATCTACTGCTGAGTCGGACACGGATATCTAGTCGCCACTTAAACAACCATTCAATTAAAATATCGTAGTAGATAGTTGGTCTAAGGGTTAGATGTGCCGCCTTTGGATCAACGGGTCCCGGGTTCGATTCCGAGGTCGGGCAAGTGTCTTTGTGTAAACCAGAGGCACTTATTGCTCGGAGTCTGGGTGTCATTTGTGCTCGTGAATTACCTGTTTGTAAACTTACACTTAGTACAGGTTACACTTAGTGCAGGGATTTCGTTTTATGAAAAAAAAATTCGTATTTTCATAAACAAAAAAAACACAAAATTTTTAAAGTGAAAAAAAATTGTAGACAGAACATAACAAACATAGCGGAATACAATTAATAGGTAAGCTTTCATGAAAATGACAGTAATTGGTCGGTTTATAAATATGATACCTTTTTACAGTTAAAACTTGATAACTCACACTCCTTTTTGTTACACTCATTATGAATTTAAAAATTTAGGAATCTTAATAAAATCTGCTCGGTTTTATATGTATTCTCATAAGTACCTAGGAACTAAGGACACACAAAAAACTTAAATAGTGTCTAAATGTTTTTAACGGCTATTAGTAGATAATTAAAATATCATATTTCAAATGCAATGCAATTGATCTACTGGTGAAGCAATGCAAAAGCATCTTCCTCAGCAAATGTTGAATGTGTGGCCATCGTAAAATAAATTCTGATCCCCATGCTTTAAGGTGCTTGTAGAGTCGCACCGTCGGACCAGGCTTTCAAAGGTTTGGCAGTTTACTTACTATATGAGTAAATGTGTAAACTGAGGGATGTTCCAACCAATTCATTTGCTGTCAGTAGTCCCATTAAGTTAGGCTCGGAGGACAGTGGCTTAGCTATGGCTTCTTGTAAATACTGGAAGTTAGCCAAGTCTGGTTAGATCGCTGGCTACCCAAATAAAAATGTTGGTCTGGAGGATTGCCTATATCAAGGGGCTAGGTTATCGGCTTCGATATTTTCTTAAAACAGATTTAGGGTAGAATGGGGTGGCAACACTATGTATGCTAAATCCACAACCCGGACTATAATGTATCATATTTCACATGGGATTTATGCATTGCACCTCGCGTGGGTATCTATTCTGGCGTCGTAGTCACAGGTCATCGACTCAAGCGTGTGAAAGTGTTATAATCTTTCCTTCAGCACCCACACGCATGGACGTGACGGATTTATTGACCAAAGAAAATCTGCATGGACCAATACTTAATATATCTGCTGGAACTTCACATATTCATATGTAAAATTTGCTATTTTTACTCGGCCTGTTAGTCTTTTCATCCACACGTGGCAAATACGTGCATACGAATAGCGATGTGAAATGCGTCCACTATGGCCGCGAACATAACTTATTTATGGAGACGATTAAAATACTTTTAAAGTAAGACTTCATCTAGATAGTATGCTGGCAATTAGTAAGAAAACGACTAAATTCTATCGTAATGGAATTTTACTAAAAAAACTACTAGAAAATGTCTACTTTTATTAAAATCTTATGTTAAATTTGTAATTATACATATATGTATTCGTAAAAAGGTTTTAAAGCCAGTTGTGCAAAATTTGTTTCGCGAATATACTTAAGTATAAGTACCTAATCATCATCATCATTTCAGTCAAAAGACGTCCACTGCAGGACATATGCCTCCCCCTACATGGGGGAGGTTGCCATAATCGCCACACTTGGCAGGCGGGTTGTGTATACGGCGCATACATATCAATTAATTAATTAAGCCAAATATATATTTGTATAATATATTTCGGAGTTCGAAGCCAAGCACATCTAAAATTAGTACCTTATTATTATATAATAAGTATTTGTTTATTTCTCAAGCTCGTCTCCGGGTTACATACATCCAAATGTTCCCGATTAACGTGCCAACACTTAATGGCCTATAAAGTTATAATAAAACTTAATGGTAATTGTTGAATAAATTTTCCCATTAGCCATCTTGATTATAAAACTACAGTAAAATATTTCTAGAAACCTACTAAGAAATTAAACGGTGGTCAGATATGCCGTTTTACATAAAATAAGCGGGTAACAAGTAGGTAACATGTAATATGTAACTTAGTATAAATATAAATTCAACATTATTAACATTTGAGTGGTAAATCATAATAATCGTAGGTGGTCCTAATCAATCAATAACAACGTCTCTTCTCTTCAATCAAAAATACTCATAGCGAAGCCTTTTCAGATCATAACAGTTTCGTATTACCGCTCTACCAACGCTCGCATTTGTAAGCGATATTCATTGATGTTGGTAGTTCAGATTTGTCGGGTAATTTTTTGTAAAGTAATGTAGGTAGCATGCTTGTCGCTATACAATAATTCTTGCTAATAAAATATCGTGGGTTTAGCTATTGTAACTCATATCGAACGCTAAAGTAGACTTAGTCGAATAAGTAAAGTAGATGTCTTAGGTTTTCACGATCTTTACACATTGCAGGAAAATGATGGCTTCACGGTTATGATCGTTTTATTTTATTCCCAACGTTTCAGACACTTTGCAGTGTCCGTGTCCGCGACCACGGACACTGCAAAGTGTCTGAAACGTTGGGAATAAAATAAAACGATCATAACCGTGAAGCCATCATTTTCCTGCAAGTCAAGTAGAATTATATTATAATTCCCTTCATATAGAAATTGGCAATATCACCTGAAAAGATTGGTCATATTATTAAACGTGCATTAACTACATTTAACAATCATAGACTTTGACTGTTTCATTAACGGTTGGGGAAAAATCATACTAAAGGACCTTCATCATCAGCAACTGGGTGGGCGGGCGGCGTCTTTGCGAACTCGTCACAACGTGGGCGTCAAACCGCCTGTGGCGCCACTCGGTCTGTGTACGCCGTTCCCACGCCTTCGTCCCGCGCCCCGGCAGACTCATCAGGGCTATCAATAGTTCCTTAATAACCTTAACACTTAATCCACCATCATCATATTAGTTTCTAAATCTGCCCCTGTCACATCTATGGAGGGAAATTACCATAATGTGCGAAGCTGGCCTTTGGTACTATAATTGCGATTAAGCGTACTGGCATCCGAACATTGGTAATACACCATTAATCAATCAGTAGGTAAAAGTTTCGATGCTAATAATATTTCGCATTGTCCTTTAACTGGGTGAAATAAAATAGCTACCATTCATAAAAAATAATTTTCATATTTATGAGTATAGTGAGTTAGTAATAACCACCTAACCCTTTAAACTCTATTAATTTAATAGAGTTTAAAGGGTTAGTATTTCTTACTCGTATTTAATAATTAAACGCCTTCCGATTTAAAGGGTCAGTAATGTTTTTCTGGATGGATGCGTCAAGCTGAAGACAGGGCGCTATGGCGCTCTTTAGGGGAGGCCTATGTCCAGCAGTGGACTAATGTGGGCTGATGATGATGATGATGATGAATGTTTTTCTGATACTGCAATTTACAGAACCCAGATTATATTTAAACCATTAGGAAAGTGCCACCCCTGCGCAGTTTTCGACATTTATAAATATAAAGGCCTCGAAAACTTTCACTAACAAATATACGAGTTTTTGGAATCACATAAATAATGATTTATTGTTCTGGTGTGGTTGAGATAAAGTGTTGATCAGATATGACATTAACTGACAAATGCAGTAGCTATTGTTTATCGTCGAGATGTTTTAACCGTGATATTGTCGTAAAATGTATTAATTTGAAGGACAAGAACAAATGTTAATTCTTTAAGATATAATATGATCTGCCTCGCCTTTTTCATAATTTCAATGGGGTCGGCGAAGGTCTAACTTTATTTGGCTAACTAATTAAACGGAGCGATTGCCGCCTGCCCCTCGCGACCCATCTAGTGAGACCACCGGTAATTATATGGTTAGACCAGTTGTTAGTTTTCACGCTATTGACTCGGTGCAACGACAGTCGTTGTAGATGGTACAATGGCAACCGGGTCTGATGGGTTTACGGGCCCTCTAAAGCACGAATGAATGAATGATGATACCTACAACATCCAGCAGAGACAGACTTTGCTTAACCTGCACATCGATTGCATTACGCAGTCCACTAGGCGATATACGATGATACTCGTATATCGCCTAGTGGACTGCCTGGGTTCATTATCTTGGTCGCTTTCAGCAGCTTTAGGGCCTCCGCGCATTATGCGGCCAGGCCGCGCGGCCAAGTCGCTGCGGCCAACTAATTCTTCTACGATGTATATAGCTGCGCGCATTACGCGGCCAGGCCGCGCGGCCAAGTTTTGGTCGCGCGGCCAACGAAAAACATCGCGTCACATACGCGGCCTATTGGCCACCGCGACCAATCCGCGCATTATGCGGCCAGGCCGCGCGACTGGCCGCCTAAATGTGCGGGGGCCCTTACGGCGTGTTATCGCATATTTCAAATTTCTATATAGGTTTTTTTTTCTGAAAACAAATGTCTTTCTATGTCCCGTTTGTCAATTACCCTTACTCAAATACTAAAACCGTGTGGATATAATCTTGTCTTCTACCTTTTCACTTTAAATCTATAAAACAAATTTCTATACAACAGTACCTAATTTAGAGAGTAACGGGGTATCGTGGTCAGTAATATAAACTCCATGTAGTTAGTAAAACTAGAGGATTTGGTTAACCACAATGCTTATAAACTAGAAATGGAAAGTTTCGTGCTTAGACACAGAACAAATGTTTGCCCAACGTGGCCGACTGAAGAGGTAAAATACGCGGCTCTAGTTATTGTAAAGACGTAATAATATTCAGCTCTCAAAACTAGTTTTCTTTTCCGTATAATGAATGAAGTCACTTCAATTTCCTAGCATACTCAGCTATTTCTGCAATCGATTTCGATTTTCGATTCGATTTTACCAGGTATTTATCATACTTAAAAGGAGACCTCTATGTAAGATTATGCATAAGTTTGTAAAGTTAACTGAAATAAATTATTACTTGGTAAAACTAAAATGTCGGTCTTTAATATTAGAAGCTTCTTACTACTACTCAGCCGATAGACGACCCGATTGTAGAGTCGGGCCTCCTCCAATTACATGTAGGGTAATTAGCCTACTGTGCCACGCTGGCCAAACGGGTTGTTACAGGGTTTCGTATCAAGATTTCCTTCTCTTGAGGCTAGGTATTTGGCCTTGTCATTTACTTTTGTGGGCTCTTACGACACCCTCGGGATGGAATGTGGTGATCATAATATGTATTCTAAATCCATCACGACACGGACCAACGAAGAAGCTTATTACTGCATGCTTATTATGAAAATAAATTGTGTACCTACTTCACTATCACTATCACTACATTGTATAAAACAAAGTCGTTGACGTCTGTCCGTCCCTATGTATGCTTAAATCTTTAAAACTACTCAACGGATTTTGATGCGGTTTTTTTTTAATAGTTAGAGTGATTCATGAGGAATGTTAATCTATACTAATATATAAAGCTGCAGAGTTTGTTTGTTTGTTTGTTTGAACGCGCTAATCTCAGGAACTACTGGTCCGATTTCAAAAAATCTTTCAGTGTTAGATAGTCCATTTATCGAGGAAGGTTATAGGCTATATTTTATTTTCAAAAGAATTAGGGATCCGTATGAAAATTGCGATTTTTTAACCCAAGGTGTAAAATCGAAAACCTATTTATGCGTGCGCTGCAAAAACGATTGACAATAGAACAAAATGAAGTACTACGAGTTTGTAGGTCTTATTAAAATCTACAAAAAAGTCCGCGAGAGCACATATCTAACTATCATAGTTTAGTCACAATAACCACTTTTATATTCATAAAAAAAATGCATAGAGATAAGCCCAGTTTCGAAGTCCACGCGAGCGAAGCCGCGCCCAAAAGCTAGTATGTATAATACATGCATAGTATGGTAGAGAAACACTGATAAATTTAGAGGTTCATCATTGCACCCGGGCGAAGCCAGGACGGGTCGCTAGTACAACATAAAACCACCTATAAAATGTAGGTATGTGTGTAGGCTCCGACTAATCTTGAAATGAGTTGGGGTTGCAGGCGCCGCCTTTAGGTATCGAGTCCCTGGTTCGTTTTTGGGGTCGATTGCCTTTGTGTAAACCACGATAATTGCTCTAGGCCTGAGTGTAATTATTTTTGTGAATACTTAGTGCAGAGGTACTGTCATAAGGTAGAGGAAGATAGTGATATCCTAAGTGTTAAATTATGAACAGTAGGCACTTAACACATCATTCACGACTATGACCATAGGTAAGGATATATTACTTACTCAAACGTCCGTTTCCGACCTTGTACAAACCTTGCTGTTGGTCTAGCAACAATACAACAGTTATTTTAGAAATATTTACGAATCTGGTAAACGATACCAAATTATTATATGACGTAATCATTCACGACCATCCAAATATGTATGTGTGTGTAATATCCAAAATGTGTTAAATAAGAATGGAAATAGCCGTTAATATACGAGAGAGTGAAAGGACACCATAAAAGAGGATGAATTAGATGCAAAACGCCTAGTGTGATTCCCGTCAAGTGCGACCTCTGTTAGCGATTCAGCGCACGCGTCGCTTTCACTGCTGCGTAGCATTTATGTCCTAGTACTGCGAGCCAGGGACTAAATTTATACCAGGAAGTATTACGTACATCTACGGAATTTGCTATTATGCATTTACGCATGTATTAGATATTGTTACTGCAGTTGCCTTGTTGGTCTAGGAGTTGGATGTGCCGCCTTTAAGCCAGAGACACTTGCCCTGAGTCTGGGTGTCATTTGTGTTTGTGAATTACATTTTGTGGAACGTTTTTATGATCCAATTATTAACCACAAAATGTGCGTTCCATCGGAAATGGGCCGTCTAGCTATCGTTAATATTATCCAATAAGCTTCGTAAACCTATCATCCATAATGTTTATGCGCTTATTTCTCAACATTATAGTACTTTCGTCACCAGCTGCTGAACAATATTATATACATATAGTATTTCCTTAAATTTTGCAAAGACTAGTGCTATCGTTATGGTTGCAGGGTTTTTGTTGCATCCTGTATATAACTCTCCAACCGTTTTTTATTTATTTATCGACAGTAGTACAGGGTGTCCCCCATAATACGATTGGCAACAAGTATTTATTATAATGTTTTTGAAATTCACGACTGCTGCAAATCAGTCGAAACGTCGGAAAATAAATAATGTAAAATACACGCAAAGTGTTTAATTTCAAAGTAATGTTTTTCTTTTTTTCCATCAAAAACCGATCTTACAATTAGTCGATATTTCCATTTTAATGTCAGTTGAAAAAAAAACCGAATGGTATGATAGTTTTATTTTCGACGAATGTGATATACACTACTCGTAACTTATCTTTAATGACACAGTATTTGGTTAAATTTATTCGTGTCAGCCCATAATGACCAACTTTTGAGGCGCCCGCCATTCAAATCGCATTGACACAAATTAGCCACCTGTGCTACGATGGATAGTCTCTTGCCCTTACTAAACTGTGTTCTCGCGAACCTCCCGGCGGCGTCCAAAAGGAGACGTTTGAGGGTCTCCATACCGCTGTGGTAGCCGGGACGAGGCGCCTGTCCTACATAATCGCCCACCCCTGACGGGCGGCGGTATGTATCAGACATTTTCCTAGCGAAATAAAAAGAGGGTTTCATATCTAGTTCTTTTTCGTTCGACTACATTCAATCCTCCTCTCAAGATCTTTTGCCAATTCGTATTCGTATAGAGGTGATTTAATTAAATACACATACCTAATATATTCTTCGGAACACGGCAAAGGAAAGACTTCAACTTTTCGTAAAAAAAGCTCCGAGTTGGGCCCCGATACTTGACCGTTATATAAATAAAGAGGATGGTTGTGGTATAAAATTAGCTCGTCTCTCTTCCCTCCGCGGCGGCATTTTAACGAGGTATTCTCCGTTGTTCGGACTCCGCCAAAAAACCTACATGACGCCCTAATTGGCTAAAAATCACGCTTTCGGTGGGCCATTAACGGATGAATTCAGCGATACAAGTTATGAAAACCTTACTTATGATACTTTGAGCAACTAATTAAGCAATTTATTTTGTTATTACATACGATTATTTTCGGAATTATTGATACTTAGTATATATCATTGATTAAATTTCTTAATTAGGTATAGGTACTGTACATGGGAAAATGGCCGCTACCACTTTACCGTAATTAGCGAATATAACCGAATGTTTTTTACGGTCGATCTAAAGTAGAAGTGTGTTACGTACCTGTGTATTTTGCTATATGTATAACATGTAGTCTCGTGTTCTGTTCTTCAAATTCGAATTAGATATTCCTTACTTAAATAATCCTATTGTAGAACTTCATACTTAGCACACGTCCATGATATAAATTTTCACACTGCACTTTGACTAATTAAGTTTTATATCTATTTGCAGTTACACTTCAGTTTATTATTACTGGCAACAGTAAGCTGCACTTCGGTGCCGCTGGACTCTCTCCCAGCTGAAGCTATTAACCAAATCGCAAACATAACATGTAAGTACATCTACCACTACTCAGCCTATATATGACCTACTGCTTAGTACATCTGCAACTGTATAATCAAGAAGGTCTATTAGAAAAAATAGCTTACCAAAATATTTTGATATTTCAGATGAAGCCAATAATCCTAGCAGTCTGACATCAATATTCTCACCTCGTATGGATTTTGAACAGTGGAAACCGCTTACCGGCCGCGGAGACCCTTTGCGAAACGATCCAACATACGATTATGAACCACCTGTGCTCGAACGCGTTCATTATTGGGCAGACGATACACGATTGGAAAGAGAACACTACCCAGAAAGAAAATCCGAAGTACTTATGCTTGGTGTATCTTCAAGGAAACCTAGCGTCACCCCCCGTCAACCCCACATCCCGCCTCGCAGGCATACGCATCGGCCTCCTCCACCGAAATATGAAGACTACACATACAAAATAAACGATCACTACCCAATGACTATACTTGTACCTCCGCCGCCGCCACCACCTGGACATAAACCACAGCTCTTCGTCCTTAACGATGATGAACCAATTGTCTTGAATAAAATACAAACAGTTACTAAATTGCCTATTAATCCACCACGTCATATTACTAAAGCCGTCACTTCTGCACCTGAACGTTTAACATCTTTATTTGCTCTACAAGAAGCCAACTTAATCTATCAGTCATCAACAACAATTCAGGACTGGACCAATTTAAATGAAACTAAACCCATCATAGTGAGCAATGCTGTGAGTAGTGATTATGCTGGGTGGGGACCAACGACCCCTATGGAAGACAATGATATCAATGACACTCACAATTTAATCCCAAACGATAATCATGAATCATATAAACATCCATATTCGTTTTACAAACCTATGCTATCAGAAGCGCCGCCTCCTGCCGAAAGAGCTGGGCCTCTTATAGTTTCAACTTTTGTCCCAACAGCGTTACCACCAACTACTGCGCCAGAGTCAACAACAGCCACTCCCACAATATTGACATGGCCAACTGAACAAACTACATATGAAACTTCAACTGAATCCGTACACGAAAGTACAACCGAAAAAATAACAACGATTGCTTTCCTGCCAACCTCGGTTACTACGGTAAAACCGAAACCTGAAACCAACATTTTCGATATGCTTGGACCCATGATGACAATGCCAATGTTGAATGGCCCGGAAAGACTTGAAGACTACTTATATGCTCATGCATCAGAAAATATTCAAGTATTTAACGAACAAAAACCTGACGCCATTCAAATCGAGACAATGCAAACCATGCAACCTCCACCACCAGTAAAACATACTGATAGTACTAAAAAGCTGCAAAAACAACAATTTCATGTGAATTCAGATATACACAATCAAAGACCGGTTTTATTCACTCACAGCCCATACATACACATGCGGTTTACTACGCCGATACCAACTACAGTTGAAGAGCTTTCAGAGAACCATAAGCCAACAACGGAAACGCCTACTGTGCCTTATCTTATCATCCAAGGCCACTCTAAAGTAAAAACTTACGGATCAAAACCAAAGCTGCCTGAAAGTAATGATACCATAAACAACGAAATTCCTAAACCATTTGAAACTAATGAAGTCAAACATCTACACCCGATTAAAGAAAAACATGCCAAGAAACTTAATTTAATGGAAGAAAAAAGAAAGAGCAAATCACAGAACTTAAAAGGATTAGTAGAAAAGGGGTTTGGGTCTATAGAAATTCAAGAAGCAGACGTTGGGATAAAATATGACGTCAGCGATGGTAGCGATGTGCCAATCGAAATATACAGAAAAGGCATCGTTGACAGTGATGAAAACGGCTATGCACCCTCCAGTAAGGTTGCGCAACAGACAAAATCAAAACGTCAGATTGATATTGAAGACTTATTACCATTTGACGAAGATATTATAGAGGAATATGTCTATAGTTACTTAGAGGGGAAAAAGAACCAGACTGATTTCACGGGATTACTTGCACAAGCAGTGACCAGTAATGAGGCTGTTGACGAAGTCGCTTCTGAATTTGAAGACGACGATAGCGAACAGGAAGAAGAAAGGTGAACTTCGAGTGAAAATTGAATTTAGAGACCTAATAGCATAAATTACGATGCACAATACCAAAAACACGGTCTTGGTGCAATTTGACTAAATTTGAAATAATCTACATAATGTAAAAACTAAATTTTATCCGTAGATCGTCCCCACCGAAGAATATCAAAATAAAAATACGTTACAAAAAAAGTGTTGCTCTCGCAAATGTAGTACACGAACTATTCATTTAGACGAAACTATGTATGTATAGGTATATTATACGATATTAAAACTAATTTCTGAAGTGATTGCTACGGAAACTATAAATTGTAACGAATAGATAGGTAATTTTTCGCCTTTGGTAATAAATAATTCATTATATTTAAGTACACTGAGTCATGACAATATGTTTAGTATTTAGACGATACTTGTGACAATAGTCACTATCAATAAAAATGCATGCCAAGCTATAGTGAGCGAGAGAAACGGACAGCCTGCTTTCTGTTTATTTCGTTTAGTAGACACCTACTACCCAAGTATTTATTTTAGTTTAAATGATTTATATTTTAAATACAAAATCACTTTATCACTTTGTTTTCTTTACGTCTTTCTATAATTGCTCTAGAGCTGCAGAACACATTGTTGGGTAAACCATTTTTCTAATTAAGTAGGTGATATAGACCTACAAAAAAGATAGATGCGGCCAGCGGACGCAGCCGGACGGCCCACTGACACACACATTTCTTACCATCCTTTTCGTAGAAATAGACAGACACCTTGGATAAAGTGAAAGCTGCTTATAAACCCATAAAGTCACATTTATTGCGATCCAGTGTAGCCTATATGGAAGTGTCTATGATGAAGGGTCAGCGATAAGAAATTGTAACAGTGCAAACCACGAGAACATAATGCTTTATAACATCAATACAGAATAGAGAGTCCACCATAAATTTAGTAAAAATGTAGGAATGTGACGTGTTTTAGATACGAAATTGCACCAATCCGCTTGGCATATGCACACTTTGTATTCAGCATTAGGACGTCTGAAACAATTAATAACTATTAATGGATTTTGTGGAAATCCTTGGAGGAGCTTATGAACTTCTTTTGGCTACAATGGACTTTAAAATATTATACCTATTTCACACTTAAACCAAATCCTAAAACTTAAGTGCATTCTGCAGTAAGCTGCCGCCAGCCAGGGTCAACAATCTTAATTAATCAACCGTGCGGGGAGAGCTGTTCTGTAATTTGGTTATAAGTTTTTTATCACATGCTAGCACAACGTTAGAAGAGAACGATATTTTTTCACAGAATTTATGAAAAGATTTTTTAGGCAAACGGTCACATACCCTCATGTCTATCTACCGCAGGGTGGTACAAAATCCAGCCGGTTGAATCAATTAGTAAAATGAGATAATACCCTACAAACTGACTTATCTGTGCCTGTTTCTCTAGCTATGGCACTTTGTCGTCAACTGGAAATCAATATCTTAATATTTGGCTTAACATCACGATACTGGAGCAGAGCAGTACACTCATATTTATATTAATAATTTGGTACATTTTGGGAATGGGCTTGAAATTTTCGCGGGCGAATTCGTAGGCAGAATCTACTTTATAATAAATACTAAGATTGTTCTGATATTTTGCACGCAATATTTAAATATAACAATAGTACTTCCCTTTCATTATATAATATCTACTTATAGATTTTGTTACAACTTGTATAATTGTGATTAGGTTTTACCTCTCCTGTTTACAAGTCATAGCCCTCGTAGGTATGGACATAGATGACGGAAATGTATCATCTCCTAATGGCTGGTAGCAGCCTCTTTGTACTATCCACGCGCGGCGAATTCGCGAAGACCACGACCGAACGAAGCACATTGCGTTATCTGTAAATCAGTAATGCGCGTAAGCGCGACTGTTTCCATACAGACGGCTTTTGCAGTTGCACTGGCTGTTAACTACGACAAAGTTTGATAATATGATTAGTGGGCGCTAGGCGCTAGATTTTATTTGCGTACATTTAGTCGGCCTCTATAAACCCATCTCATCCAGAAAGTCTCTTACGAAATCCTGGGTGGAATGCTGATATTATGTATTCTAAATCTTGTAAAAAATATCCTGGAAATTATTGATTTAATTAAACCACCCTTAATAAAATAAATAAATAAATATCCTTGGACATTTCACACAACGCCATCTCGTCCCAAGTTAAGCAACGTTAATGCTTGTGTTATGGTAACGAGATGGATGATAAACTAATTATATACATTTTTTTTTGTAAATACATACATATTATAGATAGAAATGACACCCAGACTCCGAGCCAGTGCCTCTGGTTTAGACAAAGACACTTGCCCGACCCCGGAATCGAACGCGGGACCCGTTGATCCAAAGGCGGCACATCTGACCACTAGACCAACGAGGCAGTCAAAATCCCTTGTACACCTACCTTCTGTACAATTGACCACAAACGCCTTGGTAGCATTGAACGGCAACATGGGATATGCAAACTCCCCAGCACATCGGTTGCTATCCTGTTGCTCCGACGAACAGTTGAAGCAAAGCAACAATCTACTTGGAGTTACAATTAACAACATAAGAAACAACAAGAGCCTTAACTTCATAATGATTACTATTTATAATTTATATGCACTGGTTAGCACGAGCACATATATGGACTCCTTCGGAATACATTTAAGTTTGTAAATTAGATTTCTTGTCTGATACAAACATTATTAACTGAATACTTCACTTCACTTCTCTGATTAATAATATATGCATAGGAAGTTACATATTTTTTAAAAGACATTTGAACATAGATAATATCCATGGATAATGGAGGCCATAAACAGCAGGTATGTACATAATATTCATCAACGTCTCATAGAAGCCTCCTGAGAATATTAAATTAGTCTTGTAAACAAAAAAGTGTGACATAAAAATCGGAACTGAGAACGGGAAAAGTGAAAAAATACAATAATTTGAATACCTTTAACTGTTTATCCCTATTACCGTCGGTGTCAAATTAAGTTGGCACGGACTTCAAATAGTTGTTTGTTGGTCACTATAAGCTTTATAGTTCCTATTTTGAAGTCGGTTAGCATTTTTTGGTGAAAGTTATTAGAATCGTGAAAACTATTTATATAAATTTACATTATTACATATATTTTTCGAGTTCAACAATTTTATTTTATTTATCTTTTAAACAAAGATTTTTTCTACCGGCTCAGGCATCATCCGAGTGAAAATACATAAAATAAAACGAGGAATTCAAAACTCCACGTCTTTGTTGAAGGTTAAAAAGAGGAAATAACCATTCATCATTTAATCGATCTTTAACCTCGTAGCAACACGCCTACAGAAAAATAAAAGCAAACTTATAGATTGCTATAAATATTATTATATAATGTGCAATATGCCGTACACAGGCTATCAAAAACTCGATAAAATAAACAACATAGGAACCTATTTCATATTTAGGAATGTTATTATCCTGTATATTCGCTAACAGGCGGACCACAAAAACATTTTCCAATGCTAAGGGGAAAACAATAAGCTCATACAAATAGCTACTAAAGATATTAGTTACAACTCCGGACCTTTGCAAGGTATTGTCAATGCACATCGCCTTCGCGCCATTGCAGTTCGACTAGGTACAAACATTCCTCGCTCCATGAGAGGGTCTTCGGCATAGCGCCTGTACGAAAACGTTCCGTTATAGCACAACAAAGGATAAGCCTCATGAAAAGCTATTGTAAAACAAATAATGACAATTAACATTTTGTATCCCTAGCCTACTGGAATAATTTCGAATTAAAATTCATTACACACACAATACACTTCAGTGAAGTTCGGATGCTTACATTTGGCGCTTCGACGTTCAAATTCGGCTTTGAAGTATAACCTAAGTAGGCCATCTACAAACATCCGAAACTTTTAGAACGCAAAGAAAATGGTCATGCTGATTTCCAGAGAAATCTTTTCTAATTTGGGACGGTTACCTCTGATTAGGCGCGTCATGCCATAGAACCAAATTATCGTTTGTCATGATTTGGGGTGAATAACAAGCAAATGACCCCGTAAATTATCATCATCATCATTTCAGCCGTAAATTATCACTGCCAGACATACGTAGGACATAGGATTTCCACGATCGGTCGCCACTCGAGCACATTTCTGCCCCATCGTGCGTCAGTGCTGCGAGCTATGTACCCTGCCCATTACCACTTAAGTTTCGCAACCCTGAGGGCTATGTTGGTAACTCAGATTCGCCTGCGTATTTCGTTACTGATTCGATCTCGCAGGGAAACTCTGAGCATAGCCCTTTTGATGGAGCCCAGTAGTGAGCGACCACGTCTCTGTACCATAATTATGTCATCACTGGCAACACACATTGTTCGAAGACTTTTGTCTTCAAATACTGCAGTATTATGGACGAAAAGATCTTTAGTTGCTTGGAGTTGGATCCGACGATTAAGCTCTTTCTCGATGTTGGACTCACCTAACTGTACAGCGTATCCCAGGTAAATGTAATGGTTAACAACTTCGAAGATAGGACCTCCGATGTTAGCAGGAGTGGCTTGAACACTGGTTTTAGACATTATTTTAGTCTTCTCCGTGTTCATCCTAAGGCTGACTCGTTCGGTGGCTCGACAGAGGCCATCGAGCATCGTAGTGAGGTACTCCGTAAATTATCATCATCATCATCATTTCAGCCAAAAGACGTCCACTGCTGGACATAGGCCTCCCCCAAAGATTTCCACAAAGGCCGGTCCTGGGCCGCCCGCATCCATCTTTTTCCACCGTAAATTATAAATGGTAATAATTCGAATAAAAATATTAACAGAATAGCGTTCCGCTTTAGAGTTGAATAACGATAAACTGTTCATATATTAAACACTTTATAACGGATTTATCGCGTGTATATTACATTATTTAATTCCCAACGTTTCGAATGCTTTGCAGCAGTCGTGGTCGCGGGATATTTCATATATTTCAATGAGAGTTGCCCCTGAGAATTGCATCTTAGATTGGGGGCAAGTAAGAGAGGGTAACAACATGTGTATTTACCATCGACAATAAAATCCCGTATAATTTCAATAATGTATTTCGTAGTTTTCATAAATTGATAACTATCCACTATCGGTGAGGTAACAACTCTTGTAGAACCATCTCAGCTAGCTACAACACTAATGTTCACAATCTAACTGATAATTTAAGGGTGCATCCAACACATTACTTCAGAGGCCTTTTATCGTAAATATTTATCTACATATGACCAAAATACACAAGATTACAGCACAGCACAAATATGGAGGAATAAAATAGATTAAAAGATTGTGGAACTACAAACAGCGTAGTTTTAAATGTATTGAACGCACCCAGCATAACCGCATCCACCGCCGCGCAAACTCAAGCGTAGTTATTACCTTTTTTTTCAAATCATCTTTAGCGTAACGGTAATCGAAACTCTTTTGACCCAAACTAAAATTTAAGTATCACAAAAATTCGGATCTATTCTCAAAAACGTTCGAACACATTTTCAAACAAGCACTCACATCGAAAATCTCGTAAAAAGGTACATAAAAATCCGTAAATGATTTAACACAAGGTATCGTCAATCATATAGTTTTGATATAATAATTTGACAATTGACGAACTTCTTCGCTCCTAAAGAATTAACTTAGAAAACAAGATACACACGTTTGATAATTTTCAAGACAACTCCAAATACCTAATATCCTTAGGGCCAAGTCATGACCCTAGTCAGTTATTAAAGCATGCGCTGCCTCTACATTTAATGGGAAATTAGCGAATATATAAAACATATTTTTAATATGCTTAATAAATAAAATAATAAATTTGAAAATTCTCTTCCATAAGGAAGAATTATATATGTTGTTATATACATATAATTAAGTCTATTAAATGCAGACAATATTGCTTAAACGGACCAAAGTCGTTCATACTACTTTTAAATATCTTTATCATCCATTGAACAAACATAAATTAAGTTTTAATTACCATGTCCTATACTAGCTCGTTATTTACCTAATTTTTTCCCTGCAAAATTGTGCTGTATAAATGCAAATATCTTTATGGTTAATTAAAAAAACATTAGATACTTCAATATAAAGCAGACACAGACAATTTATCATAACCATCATAATATTTAGTAAAATGTATCTCATCATCTGAAGAAAATTAACTTTATTTATACCGCTAGACGAGTAACACGAGTAACTTTTAATTAAAAGTTTTGGACAATTACATCGATTTCCTGCGATAACAATATAATTTAAAATAACGTGTTTGCGTGTCAGTCCTTGTACAAAAAAAAAACAATATGATTTGCAAGTCTGTCGAGTCTGTTTCTTCGCTCTTCTCATGTAATGGGTGCATTGACGCTATACGACGCGCGAGCTATTTTTCTGTCACTTTTATTAGTTCTATTGCGTTTAAAACTCGTGCAAACGCATCATGGGTAACGTGACCATTTTATTTTCGTGTTTGAGCGGGACGCCTACTGACTTTTGTATAAATAAATAAATATATATACATATATAGAGTACGTTGGTGTACGTAAGATATCATATTTAAATGCAAAGGATATAGAGGTTTATTCGTAAAGCGGGACATTTTTGTTCTCTTTGGGGACAGCGAGACGGACAGCCTGAAAGCGGGACAATCCCGCCCAAAGCGGGACGTATGGTCACGTTAATCATGGGCCGCCTGAACATCGCTTAAATGCATGGGACAAAAAGTTACGTGACTGTAAAATTCAATCAATGATACAACGTGTACGACACAAAGGGCAACTTCTGTAGCACATGCATTTCTAATGGAGATACAGGTTATGTCTCAACTGGTGCAGTTGCACGAGCAACATAGTGGATACCCAGCTTACCAGGCCGATACTGGTGTAGTTTGTACTGGGTTGGCTACACCGACATAGCCAGCGCGTTCCTTTAATCTGCGTACAAATAATGTCAAAACGGGTTTACGCCGATTAATGTGGGTAATTGGACGTAGTAAGGCAGAAGTGGTATGGGCGGCTCTTAACTGTAGAGCATCATCCCGAGCCGGTGGTAGCTTACACTGACGATTCACATGTGTAAAAATACTCATTTGCTTTAAAAATTACGTAACATTTAGTACCACATATTAACAAAGTCTGCATATAATTATGGCAATAATTATAATTGTTACAAATCGGGTCTAGTCTGTGTCAATACACAGCAGCAGCGTTAGCTAATAGACTCATACGGGGCAATGTGAGTCGGCGGCGGTAAGGTACTTAAAGATCACAACGAGAATACTAACTGGCACAATTTAATGACACCTAAAGTTCCAATTGTATATATGACACATAGGAAGTAATTTCATGCAGATAAAAAGTGTTAATTAGAAACAAATTTTGATAGAATACTAAAAATATATGAAATCTAGAAGCTATCCATAAATTATGCTACACTATGGTTCATACATCCTATAACATTAGCAAGTAAAAAGTAAATGCAATATTTAAAAATTTAAGTGTTAAAATAAAAAATATATTTTATAAGAAACATTAATATTTTAATCAAAATCAACATTAAAAGTGCTATGTTTATACTACTTCAAGAAATATAAGTGCCAAAATAAATATTTATATAATATTGAAGTGAGCAGATAACCTAATTTATGGATATCCCCAAGACAGATCATTCATTAAGTTGAGCACTCTGGCTAACTTGGACGGCCAGGTATTATTCTCGTTGGGCATGTGGCAACAGGCAGGTTAAATGCCTAGCTCACAGTCCAGTCCAGCCCCCAGCGCTCTGACACCTTCAGTTGTGCTGCGGCGGCATCTTTCAGTGAAAACAAGTGAGTCATCTCTAGTTCTGTCTTTGCAAGTGAAATTGCTCTTTCAAATAATTCTAATGATCGTCTAAGGTTGCCCCTGAAAGATAGATACAAATTAAATTATTAACAGTATTATGATAGTAGCCAACAATAGAGGTTTTATCATTTTGACTTAGAATTATTTTTTTAGATTCAGGTAATCAATCATGGCAATTTTATAACATGGCTACAACCACACCAGACTTGCATTAAAATATGAATCCATAAAGAAATAGTGCAATTTCATAAATGTGTACTGTTACATAACAAAATATTTGAAATTGATCATTATGGTAACAACATTCCTTATCTAAATAAAATGTTTACTATTCCAGATAAACCTCTCAAAGATAACAATGGATAAATGTGCAAGTTACATATCATGTCAATTTCTGTCACAGTTGCCATGATATTTAATAGAAACCCGACTGTCATAAAGCCTAACCATTTTTTTTTGCCTCAGCAAGATCTACGCAAAACCTTTGTTTTTAATTTATTTGTATTACACTATTGTACTACCACTACTAATCAGCTCATACTTGAGCTACCGCTGAGTCGGGCCTCATCCAATTACTTGGAGGGTAATTAGCATACTGTGCCATGCTGGCCAAACGGGTTCACACAGGATTACATAACAAGTTTTCCTTCTCTTGCGGCTAGATTTTCCGCCTTATTGTATTCTAAATCCGCCACCACATTCTAAATACTAATTGTCCATATTTATGCAAAAAGGAACCACCCAGCAAACACGCACTTATGGTTCCATTTTGTATAAATACAGTCAAATAATACCTATCCATAATGCACACTACCTGTATTTAGAATTAATAATATACAAAAGTGGAAATATTACCTCTGTACTTCAATGGTTCCCAATGTCTCATAGGCAAAATCACACTTGTCATCCATATCTATTGCCTTGTTGATCAATTTGACAGCTTTATCAAAGTCAGTACTTTTTTGCAAATGCACTAAGCCTTTGTGAACATATAAAGTAGCATTGTTAGGGTCAACAGATAGTGCAGCATCAAACAGAGCCTCAGCACGGCCCCACTCTTGCTGGTCAGACAACACTTGTGCAAACAAAATATATGCTTCAGCACATCTTGGAAATCTTTCTAGTGCACGCTCAAAATCTGCTCGTACCTGAGCTAATGCTCCAACATTCTTGTTTATCTGAGCATGTCTATAATCAGCATAACATTTCTGTATGAATGCAATAGAAAAGTCTGGGTTAAGGTCAACAGCCTTAGCAAACTCAGATGTGGCCTCATCCATCCGTTCTAGGAGCAGGTAAACCTGCCCTCTGTGATGGTAAATGTCAGAGTTATTAGGGTCCAGCTGGGCAGCCTTAGCAAAGTCTTCTAGGCACCTTTCTGTGTTTTCCAGCTGTGTGAACAGGGATGCTCGCTTAATAAGAGCATTAACCTTTACTTTGGTAGAAGCCTCACTCTCAATAACCTTTCCAAGATCGGCTTGAGCTTCCTCATGTCTGCCTAATAACAAGTAGAATGTTGCACGTAACAGCAATGCTTCATTTTTATACTTTCCATCTGAATCCAATTCCTCTGTACATGCATTAACAATTGATTCGTAATCTTGAGCATCCAAGGACTGTTTGGCTTTTGCAAACCCTCCAGCATCTTTTTCCTGAAGCTGTATTTTAGTGATTGGATCCTCAGAGAATGCTGAAAAGTATGTTTTAATAAAATGTTTTGAAGGCATTACTGGATGACGTTTAGCCAAAGCTTCACGGGCATGCTGTCGACCTAAAGCCTTCAGAATTCGGTCAGCATTTACTAAAGAACTCTGCACTTGGAATCGTTCCAGAATACAAGCTGAAGTGACATCTTCTAGAGCCATGACAAGATCACCACTCTTTTCAGCAGCACGAGACCGCCTTAGAAATGCCTTAACATATTTCTCGTTTAATTTTAAAGCAAATGTGCAGTCTTCCTTGACTTGTTCCCACATTTCACGCTTTTCATAACATGCTGACCGGTTTTGATAAAACGTTGCTAGATCCACTGTACGATCAGGTGGGCAGGCTTCGATAGCTTCGTTGTAAAGAGCAATAGCTTTGTCGAATTCTTGGGCATGGAAGGCTCGGTTTCCAGCGCCTTTGAGTTTCATTGCGCGGTCGATAGCGCTCTCGGAAACTTTCGCATTGTTATCTTCATTGTCCAATGAAATGGTCGTCTTTGCTTTTAACTCGGCAACTTTCTTCTTTTCTGGGTCCTCCAATCTATTCCTTAGGTAAAGGTAACCTAAACCGATAGCAAGAGGTGCGCCGAGAATTATAGCCAATTGCCATTTAGGAAAAGGTGTACTACCAGTAGAAGCCATTTCTTAAGGAACTGGTTGAAATTTTACGGTAACAATCACGATTCACCATTAAGTTTGTCACTAGAACATTAATTGTATAGATATCTAATTTTTAATTTTCTTCACCGTTTTTCCCATTTCACTGATGTCTTCGCGCACGAAGGTAAAGCAAAACATAGACAATCATTTGACACTATCCTCTTATGTCATGTGTATTTTGAGTTTTTCAGAAACACGACTGCCAGTACCGTATATCCGCAAAAACGTAAATATATAATGCAAATTCCTTAGAAAGCTAAAATAAGAGAGTATTTGTACCACTACCACTTTTGCAATTCGTAGTTATTTATTATTTAGTTGACTCTCTATTTCTTAATTCGAATGATAAAGGCTCTCCGCTCGACGGTAATATGAAGAGAGCTAGATCAAAGATCGGGTATGACAAATTCAATTACTATTTCCTTCCATCCATGATCACCGATATTACCATAGTGATTAACGTTAATTTATTTTACAGTAAAAAGTACAGTTAAAATTTACTTAAGTGCCCAAGGAACATTGAGTTCAATGTCTTTATAGGAATAGGAATTTACAATTTGATTGACTGACAGGATCGTCCGTTAAATAGATACATATTGGTATTGTCTATTTTTGAAATTTTGATATCCTATTTGGTCACGATCATCATACTTGACATTGGCGAAATCGCGTCCAGCGGCCAAATGCCTTATCCGAAGAAAAAGATATTGTCTATAACTTTAGGATATTTTAAATTTATTTTATGTATTGTGGACTGACGTGATATGAATAAAATAAAATTATTTAATGAATTTAATTGTTTTTATTGCATTATTATGCGTGTATAGTAAAAAATACATAACGTTTTACATTATTACTTGTTCAGTTTTACGCTCAATGAATTTCTAACCCAGTGTTCCCAACCGTACGATAATTATCGTACATGTACTATAATTTGGACCTACGTACGATGCACGATAACATATTATTATCTTACGCAGAGTGTACGATAATTTCGCAGATTGTACGATAATTTTCGCAGATTGTACGATAATTTCCATCGTGATGTAGAATTTTAAATATTTTCAATATTCGACGACGCTGATAGTCTAGTAGACATGTGTCGTTGAGTGATTTTTAGCCAACACAACGAAACGCGTTGACAGCCTTCCCAACGTTGGCAAAACCGTCTATTTTTGCAATCCGTCTATTTTTCTTTACCTAGTTGTGAACTTGTGCTGTGACGTCACAGTAAACGCCAACGAGCAGTTTTGGCGCACTGTCTAAAAATGACGTTGTCTGCGTTATACATTAGTTTATACCGAAACTAGCGACCCGCCCCGGCTTCGCCCGGGTGCAATGATGAACATCTAAATTTATCAGTGTTGCTCTACAATATTATGAATGTATTATACATATAAACCATCCTCTTGAATCACTCTATCTATTAAAAAAACGCTTCAAAATCGGCTGCGTAGTTTTAAAGATTTAAGCATACATAGGGACGGACAGACGACAGCGACTTTGTTTTATAATATGTAGTGATGATAGTGATAGTGATGATATAGGTGTTTTCGTAAATAGTAAATGTATACCTACCCATACTAGCAGACCCGGGCTCGCGTTACTGTAGCTAAGGTTTTTAGTAAAATATATTACACTAGATGCGCCCCGCGGTTTTAGCCGCGTGGTAATGCAATCTTACTAAATCAAATTATTTTTCTAATTACTTCTATTACATCCATCCATCCATACTTACAAAGTTTCGTGTTTATAATATTAGGAGGATTTTAACAGAGGATATGAAAGTATTTGCGACCGTTTGGGTAATAAAATCATTTTTCTAGTTGAAGTTTTGTAAATTAAACACTCATGGCACTATTTTAACCTGTATATTTACAAATGTCTATTTATATTTAGAAACATAATTTGGCTCACTTTTTTGTGGTCAAGCTGTGAGCGCCTTGCACTAATTAACTGACCAGTTTTGCTAAAAATTCTTTCGCAAGGCACGGAAGTGGCGAGAATATTGAGATATTCCCGAGACACTTTGCTCAAGTTTGGATACTTTTGTATCCTATTCTTCCACCAGTCTAATGGACAATTCCATGCACCATTAGCAGCATGCAAAGGAAGAAGGTCATCTTCAAGATACATATCAACCTCCTGTATGGCTTTTGCCAACGGTGAAGTCCTTCTCGGGGGTTTGTTGGAGCCTAATAACTCCTCCATTATATTGAACGGTGAAAATAGGTTGGCTGCTGGCACTACTAAACTCGGCGTCGGAAGTTCTGAAACGGCGCTTTGCCTTATTTTTTCAGCCACCAAATCTTGCACTCGCTTTTTTACTTTTGCTGCTTCGCCTAGATCTTCAAACCCAGCAGTTTTATATCGTGGGTCCAGGAACGTACAAATACCAAATGTGCCACTGCGTTCAACACCTTCGAACCTTTTCTCAATATTTGATTTGAGGTTGTGTACAACCACACTCGCCATATGGACAACCTCGTCGCTGTTTGCTGCGGAGATGATGTCCTCCGATAGTAAAAGATTTTCACACGTCTTGATTAAGCAACGGGTCAGTACAATTACCGACCCTCCAGTGATATATTTTTCGCCACTTAACGCACTGGTGATATCATCAAATGGTTTTAAAATTGTTGTCAGTCTTGCTAGTAGCTCCCATTCGTCGCTACTTATGCTCGGTAAATTAGTTTCAGAGACCGCTATCGTGGATTTTATAGCTAACTGGAGCTCGACAAATCGCTGAATCATGTAATAGGTCGAATTCCAGCGTGTGGGCACTTCTTGTATCAGTTTTTTGGGCGTACTGCTACTATTTTCATTTTGCTGATATCGCAATAATTTTTGGGTTGCCAATGAGCTTTTCTTAAAATGGCGTACTATTATTTTCACCTTGTCTAGGAGCTGCTGCACCAGTTTAAGTGAATCGGTGACGACCAAATTCAAATTGTGACCATAACAGCTGTAGTGCTTCCAGCCGAGATCGTCTAAAGCTTTTAGTACGTTCGCACCGTTGTCACTTATGGTAAAGTTTATTTTGTTTTTAATGTCCCATTGCTGTGCAGTTTTTTGTAAAAATGTTGCAATGTTTGCACCTGTAGACTTTTCACCGAAAAAATCACATGCTAAGAGGACCGTATTTAATTTAAAATCTGGCGTAATGTAATGGCCTGTTACGGCTATATAGCTTTCGCAGGCTCTAGACGTCCACAGATCCAAAGTCAAACAAATTTTTGAGATGGTATTTTCACTGGTTAATATACCCGATACTTTTTCTTTTATCCTCTCGTATTCTTGTGGTATCAATACCGAGGATAGATACTTTCTGGATGGAAGTTCATAGCCAGGTATCCAGCGCGCGAAGCCTTTGAAGCAGTCCTCTTCCACGAGGCTGAAGGGTTGATAACCATCAATGAATAAATTTAACAAATCAGCGTTTACGCGGGCTTTTTGATCTTTATTTATTTTCTTTGGTATATACCCATCTAGACTATTTTGATAAGATCTTTTTAAAGGTGCCGATGGTGGAACGGCGGAGGAAACTGATGTAGAAGGCTGGGGTGATGGTGGTCTTGGTGCGGATGTAGTTGTATGCTGGGCAATTTCTTGAATATTGGACACAATTTGATACACATCATTATGCTTGTACTTTAGGTGTGACTTTAAATTTCCGATGGTAGTTTTGTAACTAATTATTGAGCTGCATAATTTACATTGCGCTTTCTTGAACTCATTATTTTGTTTATTAAAATAGTCCCACAACAGGCTACTATTCATTCGTGACATGTTTTATTATTTATGTTAATTAAGTTTTGAACTCAAATTAATTTATAATACAAAATATTACAAAACACTGTTTATTTCGTGAATTTACGAGTCGATGATGGCAAATGGCAAATGTCACTAAACAAAAATAAATTTTAATAGGAATTTTTCAATATTCCCGCGTAATAGTTAAACCGATGAATTTAAATGGTACTCGGCATAAATTATTGCCTCTTAATCACTATAGCAAAATTTTGACCTTAATATCATATAAATAAGGTAGAGTTCCGCATACAAATCCTCAGCATCTCATGGGTCATTAAAATTTGGCTGCTGGTTAGCGTCATATACGTATTTCATTCACATATCAATAGTGCAAAAGAGTAATAATATTTTGCACGTTTTGAACACAGGGATACCATATTAAATAATAAGAATAGGTTTTCTGGAGCGCTGGAGTTTTAATAAGTTCATTTTGATTTATATTTTTTAAATTACATTTTATATATTAAAACAAAGGTTTATTTCAAGATAACATGTTTGATTTTAAAAAGTCTAAACAAAGAAACCTAACTTTATGATATGTTCTAATAAAAATATTATATCAACGCATTGATATTTTTATAAGGAATGATAATATTTCAAAACTGATGGACAATTACATCAATAATATTTTTAATGAAACGTATTGTATAGTGGCGTTATTTATATTGCCTATGTTATTTACTAATAAATAAGTCTAGGTTGGTGTAATTTATTCAAATTGGATAAATTAACAAACCTCCGTTTCAAGCTAATTTATATTGCAAAGCAAAGGCGATACATGGCATTTATTAGTATGAGAAATATTTAAGTACATGGAATTATTTTTTGCCAACAATCTATATTGGCAAAATTGAATAAATACGTTACATTATTGTTTGTGGCAAGCAACGAACTTCTCCTCAGTACTATAGAATAATATCGACTTAGCTGTATCGCAACGAATCGCAACGTTGAGTGCTCAACGAATATCATAGCAACCATTACTGGCTTTAAAGCGCAACGGAATTCTTAGTTCTCTGAATACAACGCAATGTACAGTGATTAATTTTCGATATTGTATTGTAATGGTCAGAGTGAGTATGTAAGACAAGGATGAGTATATATTTGCAAAATGACTTTTTAATTGCAAAATAAATATGTATTATTTCTGAGATAAATCGTTCGTTGGGACTTAGATGTTTAACAAATTTCTTGCCAACGTTGGCGTTTACATTTGGCGCCAACGTTGACTAAACGAGCTAAGTTAAATAACGCCCACTACTATAGTCTAGCATGATATTATTTTGCCCAAGAAAATCTTGGGAAAACAACATGGTAGTCAAAAAGAGTTAACGTTTAAAAAAAAATCATCAAAATAGTGGACGTCTAAATAAAGGTCCTCATAATAAATACGATATTTTCGGCCGATGTACGATAATTTTACGCCCTTTGTACGATAATCAGTCAGTCCGCTTCAGGTTGGGAACACTGTTCTATGATTATATCTAACCCAAAGAGTAAAATAATATGCTTTCTAACCTCTGCCTCTACCTACCTACAGTATTATTTGCAATTCGCAAATACTGCGATTTTTTTGGACATTTAAATTAGAATATTCCTTGAGCAAACCGTATATGATCGAAAATGTTCCGTAATAGAATAGTAAACTTAGTAAGTAATATTCAAGCAGTATGTTTATTTGGAATAATATAATTATTCACTTAAAACTGTTTTAATAATTCATGATTATGATATTAAAATTCTAGATTAGGAGTCAATACCTGCACGCATCCCCCAATGTTAATGGTCCAGCTTTACAAAATGTGCTGGCTAAAAGGTATAAGAATGATCTGTATGAACCAGATTATTTAATAGTGAGTAAATATTATGATTATCTATTTCAGTACATATCTATTATGAATTACTAACTTTCTTACTTTTGTCACTAATTAAGTAAAACTAATAATATTACCTTCATCAAGTAATATTTTACATCAGTAGTAACAATTGAATCTGTGTGGTAACAGATTTCTTAAACACATTGTCACTAACCTACAGTTTCCTGAGGGTGTTGTAAGAGGCTATTAAAGTAACCCAAGAGGCATGGCATCTAGCCACTAGAGAAGGAAAACTTGATACAAACCCTGTGCCAACCTATTTTGCCAGTCTGGGATAGGAGGCTCATTTCTCTCTATGAATTTGGAGGCCTGGCTGAAATGCTGATGATAAACAATTGACTGTCAGTATTTAGTCCATAAGATTGGTCTCTCTTGGTGTCAAACTTAGAATACACCTTTGACTATAGAAAGTATTAAACTAATAAAGAAAGTAATACCAACTTGAAAACTACCATTTCATTTCATCGTTTATTAGCCATTTATAACAATGAATGTTATACTAGGTAAGTCTACATACATTAAGTTCTTATTAATCGCAATTTACTACATAAATATACATAATAAATAAAGTCATACCAATTTCGTCTACAATAAACATAATTATTAATTATTAAAACAATTTTCATTTAATATTTTTTTTTTTTTGTCACCTTTATCATTTAGATAAAGTCCAAATGTGCTGCATCTTATTGCAGCAAGAAAAAAGCCATCATTATTGATACAATCTACGATAATAACATCAACTACCTTGTTGGCCTAAGGGTTGAATGTGCCGCCTTTGGATCACAGGGACCTAGGTTTGAATCCCGGGCTAAGCAAGTGTATTTGTGTAAACCAGAGGCACTTGCTCCGAGTCTGGGTGTCATTTGTGTTCATGGATTTCATGTTTGTAAACTGCCCCTGCGACATGTTTACCTAACGCAGGGGTTACATTTATTTAAAAAATATATATATTGCAGAGTATGGAACCCGATGAGCCTGTTTATGACTGCCTGAATTTGCAACTCATAGGATATGATTTTGCATTGTTGGAATCAGCCCAGGGACAGATTCACAAATTTGCAGAAGTGATGGGCATTCAAGTGGATGAATGGTGTGTGCTACTTACATTAATTAATATTATGGTTGTATTGTAGTTCACACAACGCCATCTCGTCCCAAGCTAAGCAACTTAATGCTTGTGTTATGGTAATGAGATGGATGATAAACTACTTATATACTTTTTTTTTGTAGATACATACATATTATAGATAGAAATGACACCCAGACTCCGAGCCAGTGCCTCTGGTTTAGACAAAGATGCTGGCCCGACCCCGGAATCGAACCCGGGACCCGTTGATCCAAAGGCGGCACATCTGACCACTAGACCAACGAGGCAACAGATTATGTTCACTATTTATGTTTTTTTATAATAAACTAGCGACACAGTAGGGCCTACTCAAAAAAAGTAGCCTATGTTACTACTTAAATCATCAACTACCTATCAGTAAAAGTCCCGTCAAAATCGGTCCAGGCGTTCCAGAGATTAGCCGGAACAAGCAGACAGACAAACAAACATTTAAAAAAATGTTTTTTTGGTCTATATCTGGTGTATACAGGGTGTCCCAAAACTCAACGATAACCTGGTACCGGGCGAGAGGCCAAGGTATACCAGTTATGAAAAAATTAAGAAAAAAAATCTATGTCACTTAGTCAAGCGATGATAGACATTTTTCGAAAAAGTTAAAAATTTGACACCCTTGGTCGCTTTTAGGCACTGTGATCGCAATTTTCACAATTTTACAGTGATTTTTTTAATAATGTTATTTCAAATAACAGTGCTATTAATCGTAACCACAAATGAAAGTAATAATCATTGTTAACTAAGTAAAATAAATTAAATTTTGACGAGTTATGGTTTATAAAATGTATGTCAGTCAATTTTGACACTCTACATTGGTAAAAAAAATGTACTACACTATCTATGGCAAGTTTTTTTAAAAGATGGCCCATTTAGTCTAGATTTCAAAATAGTACAACACTTGCCACTTTTCTTGCCAATAAAACTGCTATTTCGTATGCTATGCGTAGGGATCCCTCATTAAAAAAAAACCTGATATTCTTTTGTTTGAAAAGTTCGAAGTCTCCATTGTTTGTAATGCACAAAAGTGATAAAAAGAAATGGATAGTAGTTATGGTATTTGTCAAAACGAGGCGTCACTATCCGTCTCACTCACATCGACTCATCAGTCGTTCATAATAAAATTTAAACAATAACATTTAGTACGCATCGTTTCTTCGTTTACTGCGCATCTCTCGTAATCGTGCTACTTTCGTACTATCGACTTTGGCTTGTGTTACCCTGGACTTGATATTCTATCCGTACTTGACGACTCTGGCTTTGTTTTTTGGACTTTGTGCTGTGCAAACTGTGTGTGAACAACATGCCGCATTTGTACACACCGCAAGAATATTCAAATATGCATCTTATCTACGGTGAGTGCCGTTGTACAGCCTCTGCTGCAGCTCGACTGTATCTAATGTGGAGCGGCACCCAGATTATCGTGTCTTCCAAGGGTGTCAAATTTTTAACTTTTTCGAAAAATGTCTATCATCGCTTGACTAAGTGACAGATTTTTTTCTTATTTTTTTCATAACCGGTATACCTTGGCCTGTCGCCCGGTACCAGGTTATCGTTGAGTTTTGGGACACCCTGTATATACTTTGCCCATTGTGGATTACGCATCCCTTCTACACTAAAGAGACTTCAGAATAAGTAATGTTTAGAGATGTGTAAATGTTGCAATATGATAAGTATAACCCTACTTATTTCCGTACGTACTTCTTAGAGCAAACCAAATAATTTTGTTTAATTAAATAATAGTTTAAAAAAACTAAACAAATACGATTTATTATAAAATCCAACTAAAAAATAGAAAATAAATTTTAATAAATTTGTTGAATTAAAAATACTTAGTGTCAGAAAAAAATATTTTATTGTAAAAAGCGTGGGGTGCATAGTTTCAATAGTTCTAAATATTTTATGAACAGATATGACTAAAAGGGTTATTTTTATAATATCCTGAAAAGCACCCTACATTAAAATCACTCTACTACCTCCGTATTGAAATAAATAATATCTTATCTATATAAATAAAAATGAATTGTTGTTCGTTAGACTCGCTAAAACTCGAAAACGGCTGGACCGATTTAGCTAATTTTGGTTGAAGAAGTTTGAAATATTCGTGGAAGTCCAGGGAAGGGAATAAAATATGAAAAAAACATTTTTTTTTATTGATTCTGAGGCGGTACGAAGTTTGCTGGGTCAGCTAGTTTAAATATAAAGATGTCGCTACAATCTACTTTTAAGCTATGTTAGATTATTTTTTTGTAACTTATTAATTTATCAGTTTGTATAGATTGAATTAAAAAATCATGACAAACAAATATGCAATATTGTACCTTTAGTTGGGCAACACCAGCACAGCAGTTGAAGATCCAAAGGTTTAAGCCAGGGGGAACAGCTTTAGAGTCTGAGTATCACCTCAATATCTACGAGAGAAATGTACAGGTTGGTATTCTATGAAATCTCTATGTCCAATGTAATCCTTTTTTAACAGCAAATTGTGCTTGTAGTATTTGCAATATTACATAATTTATATACACTTCAATCTTAGTTTCATATATATAATGGTTGCTATATCTTTATTTATTTGTATGAATTTAAAGGCCGCTGCATACGTGACGGGTTTTTATACGGACGGGACGGGACGGGAATTATTGCAAACATCGTTTTGATACAAAATGTATATAAAATCGCCGCCGACGATGTTTAGCACGTCCCGTGAGTGCCACGTTCCCGTCCCGTCCGTGAAATATGCACGAATATATACATTTTGTATCAAAACGATGTTTGCAATAATTCCCGTCCCGTCCCGTTCGTATAAAAACCCGTCACGTATGCAGCGGCCTTTAGTTTATCTCTTTTTAAGTTTAGTATTTTCTAAAATTTAATTTGTACATCATCGTCATCATTTCAGCCAAAAGACGTCCACAGCTGGACCTCTAGCTCAGCTAGGCCTCCCCCTAGCATTTCCTCAAAGGCATGATACAAGTGAACCCGAACCGCCTGGTCCACTTGCATCATAATTTTCCGGCGACCTTAACCAGTTCATCGGTCTACCGTGTGCCTACCAGCGTTTCCGGAACACGGTCGCCACTAGAGAGCTTTTCTGCCGCATCGGGCCTCAGCGAGCTATGTCTTTCCACTTAAGTTAGGCAATCCTATAGGTTATATCGGTAACTCTGGTTCGCCTGCGTTTCTCCACATCTCTGATTCGATCTCGCAGGGAATCTCCGAGCATAGCCCTCTCCATTGCCCTTTGGGTGACTTTGAGCCTTCTGATGGAGCCCACCGTAGGTACATGAATAAATAAATTTTCCGACAGGTAACAGACGTGCCCGCATGGGCATTAGGGACATTATTGCGAGTGGCGCGCGCTGTACTACCCGAGGGCTGCACGTTGAACGTCCATGAACACACCGTGGAACATGAAGAGATCCGTTACGTGCCCGACAACCAACTCTTAGAACTCAAACAACAGCTCCAGGATATGGGCGGCAGTCGCGCTGAACGCAAGAAGAAGAAATAAACTGTAGTACTAATATTTAGTTTAAAGAATAGATCACAATACAAAGACAAGCACATACTATCTGATAGTCAGTGGTCTGAGCAACTTTTTTTGCAATTTGCAGGTCAGTGCTAGGTTGTATGTTGATTAAAATGTTATTCGCGGCTGTAAGACGTATGTAGTTATAGAATTATAATCATCAAACTCATCAATACAACTCTCCAAGCTCTTAAAGGTTTGAGCTTGAAAAAGTTATTCTTGCACCTTTATGAGCTACATACGTCTTACAGCCGCGAATCAAATGTTCATCATCATACAACCTAGCACTGGCCAGCAAATTGAAAAAACGTAAGAAAATTTGAATTTCGCGGACTACCCTGGAACATTCACCATATGGAGAAATTGTCTAAAAATATCTTACAGATGTTGTCCACTTTGTCCAAGATTTGAGTAGAACTTGTAGATACGTTTTAGGTGTGATAGTTCATTAAAAATGTTGTTTTGTTTTCGTGAAATACATTATAATGTTATTCAAAATAATATTGTAATACTTTATTTGCTACCTTTTAATTATTCTTGTAGCGACAGACAGGTTCGTTTACATTTGACAATCATACGTATTTTTTGCTTACATACATTGTATAAGGGGTGTAACAAAAACCCCATTAACCATCCAAATTGAGGGCATAAAGCCTACCGAAAGGGGCAGTTCTGTGTTTATGGTATACTAGCTGACCCGGCGAACTTTGTTCCGCATTATATATATTTAAAACAAAAAGAAAGTTGGACATAGGATACCTGAGATTTTTATCCCGTCCGTATAAAACCTACTTTAACAAAACGCAACTGACAGCGAAACGTTATGTTGTCTATAGTTTAATGTGGTCGAAAATTTGACAATTAGAAATTTTGAATTCGACTTGTTTATATTGTTGTAATTCACATAATATCTTTATGACTTGTAGCCTATGTGTTATTCTGATATATAAGCTATATTATTGTAAAGTTTCATTAAAATCCATTCAGTAGTTTTTACGTGAAAGAGTAACAAACATCCATCCATCCATCCATCCATCCATCTATCCATCCATCCATCCATACTTACAAACATTCACGTTTATAATATTTATGGTATGGTATATTTCTGATTTATCTATAGACGTTTTCTTAATCCGATTTTTAAAATGTCGGATGCATCGGATATGAGCAGTCTAGTTAAGGTAAACATTATCCTACAAGTTTTGCTATGTGTGAGCCACAATGATTATCTACACTTTCGTCGCCAGCTGATGACCAAAATTATATGAAAAAGAAGTTGTTTATTTTTCCGGAGATTTTGCACACAGTATCTATATACAATCGATCCTTTCGTTATGGCTGTATGTGTGTTTTTTACATTCTGTACAGATTTTTCTCTGTAGAACAGCATACTGGCAACATAGTGGTTTCAATGTGGTCCATCAAAAAGAATTTGTAATCAACGTACATGAAAATCCTCGTTTTATCGTAAGTTCTTTACGGTGGGCCTTTTATAATATGGGCGGCTAGCTTCTTGTAGGTATGAGGAATTCTAATCGTAGAACTACTTGGTAGTGTGTGTTAAAACAACTGCTCACTGAATAAAACTTATAATATCTGTCCACAAACATAACAATATGAATATAGTGACACAGAACTATTACAGTAAAATTAAGAGCAGACGCGAACGCGGACAAGTTGCTCAGACTCGAAAACGAGCGGGAATCTTGGCGGCACGCGCGGGGCGTATTGGTTAGCGGCTCGATCTCGGCTACGATTGGTCGAGACTTCGCGGTATTCGCACGAAGACGAGTCGTCGAGAGCGGGAAGATGCGATCAGCGATGACGGCTGAGTTTCGTTACTCTGTTATATCGTACTTTTTTGTTCGTATGTTATTCTTCCAACTTATTATAGTTGCAATGAAACTTGTTATTATAGTAAGGAAAACGAGAGAAAACTTGATACAAAACCCTGGACCAAACAGAGTGACCACATTAGGGTGATTTCCCTCGTTGTAGTTGGGGAAGGCTCGACTCAATAGTGGGTCATTTATGGGCTGTGATGATAATGATCAAGGTACAATCGTGCAAATGTGGGTACCTAATTGCTAACTAGCATGGCAGCAATTAAGGTGGCGGTAAATTGCCGGTCAGTAAAAATAATAATGTCACCGTACTCTTTGGAGCCAACGAAAGAGAAAACTAAAAATTCTAAATCGATTTTGGCCCGTTCTTCTTGCACAGTTCTGTCGCTAAACAGTCCATAGAGAACCCAAGGAATATATCATAAATCGGCTCCAACGATTTTGATGAAATTTAGTATATAGGGGGTTTCGGGGGCGATAAATCGATCTAGCTAGGAATCATCATCATTTTTTTTAAACTTGGAAGAAAAATAACAAAAAGGAGGCGTTTGAGTAAAATCGGCGGCACCAACGATTTTCATGAAATTTAGTATATAGGCGGTTTCGGGGGCGATAAATCGATCTAGCTAGGAATCATCATCATAATTTTTTTTAAACTTGAAAGAAAAATAACAAAAATGAGGCGTTTGAGTAAAATCGGCGGCACCAACGATTTTCATGAAATTTAGTATATAGGGGGTTTCGGGGGCGATAAATCGATCTAGCTAGGAATCATCATCATCATTTTTTTTAAACTTGGAAGAAAAATAACAAAAAGGAGGCGTTTGAGTAAAATCGGTAAAATCGAAAAATATTATTTATATTTCATTATTTTATTAGTAATTCGTACTTAAATATAATTTCCAAAAAACACGATTTATAAGAAAATCCAGATATTAATAATATTATTTAGGTACTCTATTGCCTGTTCACAGTTATTTTACCTCTGGCTCAAGTTTGTATCAGGTTTAGTTTATTTGAAATATCAGGGAGAAACCGAACATTTTTACCAACCAAACGCGTGTGAAGGCAAAGCCGACCTATATATTTATTATTAATCAGCTTTAGATTACCCGTCGTCTTCGTCGACTTGTATTGGGTTAGTGCCTATTTTTTGCAAATAGATGTCGCTGATCGAATCTTTAACGCGATATAACTTTAGACGCAAAGGGATGATCATCCAACCAGACGAGGTGTGATGTCTGGCTAGGGGTCGCAGCGCCTAACCCCCCGATAGTTGTAGTCGGGGAATTCTTAACTTGCGAATTGCTCTTGAAATTTCGCTATCGCGGTGTAGGACTTTTTGGTGATTATCGCATTTGTATTGGCGATATTTCTTGATGCAATTAGTTCAGCGACCGCATGCTACAAACTGTGTTAAGTATGTAGCATGCGGTCGCTACATAACTATTTAAAAATAAATATTTATTAATTGTTAAAATCTCATTATCTTTCTTGTGTCTATGACCTTTCATTCATGGTATACCGACGAGAACTGAGAAGTAAGTAGGCAATCACGGTGCTGGTCTGGAGGTCCTTGCCCCGTCCGCAGTTCCAGCTTGAGTGATGGGTAGAACAGAAAACATCTATCGTAATAATTATTTACAAATAATTTCTCAGATTTTTGTAAACACATTAAAATATCTTCAATGCTACAGATTATGACTTTAATTGCACGTATTGCGTTAGCCTTAATTATCTTTGTGATCGTGATTTTAGTATGTGAATCAACAATGAACATCGTGAGCGATTGCATATTTTTTCGGCGGTAACCATATGAATTTAATAAAGCTGATGATGGCAACCTTCATTCTCCGCGGCCGAAACGTAATTATTTATGTAACATTCACTAGTTGTAGAGCTTTTGTGTGAGATCGACGCTTTAGTAACGATTGCGGCTATGACGCAGTAGATATTGTTATTTATCAATGTCGATTGAAGAGGAATGTTTCAATAACAAAAGAAATTTAGTAGCTTTGGCTATAAGCAGCTTTGGCTGTATGTTACATGCACTTTTAATGCAAGTGCCCGTCGAAAGAAGCAATCTTTTGTTCTGGCCTGGCATTGACATAAAATAACCGTTCGCCCTGTGATTAGATTGTTAGAGCTTTTTTTTCTATTATTTTACAAAGATCAGTTTACGTACCTACAGATAAGGGTGAAGTTGGCCGAAGTTCCGAAGTAGCCTTTTATTTACCTGCAGGCTGAGGGCTGAAGCCTAGGGGACAATTTTATTATGTGAATTAAAACCTCTTTTGTTTTAAAAAAAACTATTAGTTAGTGTAGTGTAATAATAAATATTAGTGTCTGAAGACAAAAGTCTTCAACCAATGTGTGTTGCCAGTGATGACATATGGAACTGAGACGTGGTCGCTCACTATGGGCTCCATCAGAAGGCTCAAAGTCACCCAAAGGGCAATGGAGAGGGCTATGCTCGGAGTTTCCCTGCGAGATCGAATCAGAAATGAGGAGATACGCAGGAAAACCAGGGTCACCGACATAGCCCACCGGATTGTCAAACTTAAGTGGCAGTGGGCAGGGCACATAGCTCGCAGGACCGACGTCCGATGGGGCAGAAAAGTCCTCGAGTGGCGACCGCGTTCCGGAAGGCGCAGTGCTGGTAGGCCTCCCACACGGTGGACCGACGACCTGGTTAAGATCGCCGGAAAGCAGTGGATGCGGGCGGCCCAGGACCGGCCTTTGTGGAAATCCTTGGGGGAGGCCTATGTCCAGCAGTGGACGTCTTTTGGCTGAAATGATGATGATGATGATGATGAATAATAAATATATTAAAGGACATTTCAAAATGGCATGGTAATAATTTAAATCGATATGATTGATGATGATGATATTATGAACAAGAGTAGGTATTGTAGCGGTCAGTAGAATCGGCAAAATTTGAATAGCCTACTGGCAGCAAATGTGTATAATCCGCCGCTATTCCGAACGACTTCGTTAGGCTGTAAGCTTTGCATTTATTTGTCAGGTAGGTATCTATAATACATGTCAGACTTTATAGTTACTAATCCAACAGTAGCGACCACATGCTACATTACATACTTTACACAGTTTACCCGAAAAATCTGAATTAATTGCATCAAGAAATATCGCCAACAAATGCGAGAGTTACCAAAAAGTCCTACACCGCTATAGCAAAATTCCAAGAGCAATTGGCACAGTTAGGAATTCCCCGACTACAACTATCAGGGGGATAGGCGCTGCGACCCCTAGCCAGACATACCACCTCGTCTGGCTGGATGATCATCCCTTTGCGCCTAAAGTGGTGACCCCGACGTCATGTGAACACCCAAGATCCCTAAAAAACTTCCACTATTTACTTTTTTTCAACCTTTTGTAGTTGAGTCCTGCCCGCTATGCTGACCGTTTATGATGTACCTGGGGGATAGTCTCCACTACTCTAGGCCGTGGAACCTTTGATCTTCCACAATTTATTAAATATGCAAAGGGTAAACGAAACCAGTTGTTTGCTTGAACGCTAAAACCAGAAAGACCAAAATTGGTAAACTTAAGCTATGAATGCCCCGTAGAATCCTACATATTATGAAGGTTGGTTGCATGTAGTTCTTTATGAATGTCTTTTGCAGAACTAGCATTTGCATTACGTACGTGCAAATGCTAGTTCTGCAAAAGACATGTTCATCACAGCACAAGGTTCCGTCATAGGCCCGTTACATTACCTCACTTATGTTAACAGCTTAGCAAACAATATTAAAAAATGTGAAATCTATCAATTCGCCGATGACACATGTCTGGTAGCCGTTGGTCGTAGTGTGGGTGAAGCTTTGGAATTGCTACAACACGATTTTGATATGTTAACTAAATGGTCACATGATAACGGTTTAGTATTAAACGCAAATAAAACTAAATTAATGTATATCAGTTCAAATCAGAACAGAAGCGTTACAACACCCATACTAAAAGCTTTATGTCATGAATGCCTGCACAATACCAAAAATACAATGCAGCCCCTATCTTGTTTGTGTAAGATCATAGAAGTCGTCGAAAAACACACTTATCTAGGACTGACAATAGACAACCGACTCTGCTGGAAAGAGCATATTAATAACGTAAGCAATAAATTAAGAATTATTTTGGCTAAATTTTCTATAATTAAATACAAACTACCGTACCGAACACTTCTACTACTTTACAAATCACTAGCAGAGTCTGTAATATCCTATGGTCTATCTAGTTATGGTAGAACATATAAAACCCACCTTGACCAAATATATTCACTTCAATTACGAATTTTAAAAACCCTTGTTCCAAATAATATTAAAAAGAAATATGAAAATAACTACCACCATTTATTCAATTTTTGCAACATCATTCCGATACATGATAAGGTTAATATGACACTTCTAAATGAAGAATTTTTCAATTCCAACTTAAAGCAAACAAAAATACCGAGTCTCAATCAAAGAAGCACTCGTACAATCACTAGCGGTAAACTAATTCTACCAAAATACAGAAATTTATATGGAAAAAGAACACTGATATATCTCATACCCTGGCTCATTAATCAATTACCAACTTCATTAAAAGACAAAATTACACAAACAAACATTAAAAATACTTTAAAGAAATATTATTTACAAAAAAATCGTACTTCATAATTAATCAGCATAACATGCAAAAGATGTCCACATTTGGGAGCAACCTGTATTCTTTTTATTACACACAAATTCGCAAGACTTTTATCGAATATACTACCCACCATTAATATAATATTTTGTAATTCTGTTTAGTTTTTAAGTACCTTCATATTGTAAGAAAACTATTGCGTGATTACTTTGTGAGAAGATCTAGTTTTAAACGACGATACTAGCGCACAGAAAAGCTCGAATGAGTTTATGTTGCGCTATTCCACTCAATGTAACCAATCTATGTATTTGCTACGAATAAATAAATAAATAAAAATAAATAAATAATTAAAAACATAGATCCCGATTTGTCATTTAATTTACCAGAGACAATTAGAGTGATAATTAATCTCGATAACATTCTCAAGCGTTCGTGATTGCTCTTGAGAGAGGTGTACACGCATACTTAACATGTTAAACTGTTAGTGATCAGAATACTAGACGAAATTACTCAAATTAGTCTATCGGGCTACGCTCGCTGTCCTACTTGAGGAAAAGTAGGTATGCTGCACTCACCTATTGTGTACATTATCTTAATGGAAACAAGCTTGCGTCAGGTTGCGTTCTATGCAATTGTTACTAACGTGGCTCTTGACAACCGTTGTAACATCACTGCAAAAAACGGTAAGAATGTGTGAACTGTACATAGGATGTGAGCGCGAAATCTTCCGCGCGGTTGCGCATTGTCTATCAACTTCCCATTCAGTAATGTATTCAGATTATTCCTGATATGAGATATCCCGGGCATCCGGGCTAAAGTGTAAATATTTTTACTAGACATTACCACTAGCATAGTATCATCATCATCCGTCGTGAAGTGAAGTCCGTGTGAGGATGGATTTAGAATACATAGTGTCACCCACCCTATTTTGTCCTAAGTGCGTCGTAAGAGCCGACAAGAGGACATGGCAAGGCCAATAACCTAACCGCAAGAGAAGGATAACTTGATACTTTGTATGAAACTCTGTGCCAACCCGTCTGGCCAGCGTGGCACAGTAGGATAATTACCCTCGCATGTAACTGGAACAGGCCCGACTTAACAGTGTGTCATCTGTGCGAGTAGCAGTTGTATCGTAATCCATCGATTTGTCTATAGACGCAATCACTAGACTTTCATCACTTCTACACTTGAGTGTTGATATCTCATGCAAATGCTATTATTTGTACGTTGCATGTGCATTGATCTACCTACCTACGTATCATTCATTGACCCCTTCCTACCTGACATTATACTATGAGGCAGCTAAACACAGGGTTTAGAAAAATCCTATAAACAAGTGAGGGCATATAGCTAATCAAAAGAAAAATTTAAAATATTTTTCTCTCTTGAACTAAGAGCGAGATATCATAGTTTTTCTGAACCACACTTTTACTACTAACATTATTTTACGATTCTAGGGGTCTAGACTAGATATCGTTATTATTAGATATGTTACAAGCTTCTTATGCCGAGTTCCATAATGTTTCTTGGCTCCTCTATTATTTATCGAGATATGATGCATTAGGCACCAGATGGTGACTAAAATTTCAATAAAAATAGGTGCTTTGTTTTTGCTAAAGTATTTATACACAGCACCATAAGCAGTAGTACTGGTGATCCTTTCGTCATGTCTAAGGTTTTTTACACTCTGTATAGTGCACGAGAGAGGAAACGTTTCATTTATAGCCCTAGCAATAGATTGACCACTATTCTTAAGTCTATGGGCTGAAATGGTGACGACTTTGGCGTAAAAAAATTATTAGACAGACGACGACATCTGTTAAAACGCAGTTTTATTGATCCACCGCACGGTAGCACCGATCAGTAGGTACGGTTAAATAAATACATACTTAATAAATTCGACAAATCAACAAACATACATGGAAGAATTCGTGCTAAGTATTTTTAATTTAATCCAACGTTAAACATAACTCAATCAAAAACGTTAAAAGGCAATTTATCACGATTTGCTAGGATCGTGAAAGCCTCAGAAATCATTATTACCTACACATTTCCATTCTAATAGAAGGTAAGTTACGGGGAGTAACTTCCATACCTAAGTGCATTTGGTCAATTACGTCTGTTATGATGAAAGACAAACTTCATGGCTCTGTGTAATGTAATACAATATCGTTAGTAGGTAGAGCAACCGGTAGGTAATCACTACGGTGTCAGAGCAGCCAATCCTTTCCCTGCGAGGTAAAATGATCACAGATCTCGCTTACGACACAGGGCGTGTGACAGATTTCGCAGTTGCTAAAGATACGCAATGCTGCATGAATAGATTCATTCTATGATATCACATTACACGATCGTCATTTTAAAATATATAATGTCGTATCACGTTTCTTGACCGTGTACTTTAGTATTATTATATCTGTGACCGTGATGAAGTTTTAATCTAATCTATCGATTGATCTATTTTTTTTCAATTTGAAATAAGTTATTTGTTCCATCCTTACATAGCATAGCTTTTATCGAGGGTATCTACCTGCATTTGTATTGCAAATTTTAAAAACAGAATATAGGCCGACACGATGAGCGCGTAGCTTCAATTATTTTGTCACATTATAACCTCTGCTACTTATTTTTGTTAAATAAATATTGATTAGGCTTAAGAACTTTTGCAAAAAAGTCATAATACTCAGAATGGATTTTTGAAAGCAAGGGCCGCGCCTCCGCCTCCTTGGAATATACCCAGCCCAGTAGATGAACGTAGACATCGTAAATTTGCTATACCCTGGCGGTAATGTTCCTACATTTTGAAAGTGATCGATAAAATGGATAGAAGAATTTAAATTGACAAACAATACCTTTGATGCATATATCCAAAGGATTCTTATTAGACACTGCTGCCCGTCCCGGCTACGCACGGGTGTGATGTTACCCGCGGTGACGCCGCGGGGTGAAGCTAGTCTAAAAAAGTAGCCTAAGTTACTTCTGTCATCAGCTACCTATCAGTGCAAGTCCCGTCAAAATCGGTCCAGCCGTTCCAGAGATTAGTTGAAGGGTTAGAAAAGCCCACCCTAAAAAACACGCCCTTGAGGTTAAAACAGGAACTTTCTTCTTCGAGGGGGGGGTTAAAGGTCTATCACACTATATAAGCCCCTTCATTTTAAATAATGTTTACCGGATCTAATGCATAGGTAAATCTAAACCTAAAAACAAACCAACTAATCAAATATATTTTACTAGCTTTTGGGCGCGGCTTCGCCCGCGTGGGCTTCGAACCCGTGCATATTTTTTATGAACATAAAATCGGTTATTGTGACTAAACTATGATAGTTAGATATGTGCTCTCGCGGACTTTTTTGTAGATCTTTATAAGACCTACAAACCCGTAGTACATCATTTTGTTCTATTGTCAATAGTTTTTGATAGTCAATAGTTTAGGTTTTCGATTTTACACCTTGGTTTACAAAATCGCAATTTTCATACGGATCCCTAATTCTTTTGAAAATAAAATATAGCCTAAAACCTTCCTCGATAAATGGACTATCTAACACTGAAAGATTTTTTGAAATCGGACCAGTAGTTCCTGAGATTAGCGCGTTCAAACAAACAAACAAACAAACAAACAAACAAACAAACAAACAAACAAACAAACTCTGCAGCTTTATATATTAGTATAGATTATAAATAATGAACTTCATTTCAATTTATTTACACGTCAGAATATACGGTGAAATAACTGGCCCTTAATATTTGTGTAGTTTATGTCATAAACTACAAAGGATGTTTTCAAAAAAACTATCTAAGTGTCTATGTGTTTACACCCGCATAAAAGTTGTAATCAAATATGGCCCAGGACCCTGACCTGTTGAGGCGTACGATGCGCGTCTTCCGATACATACACGATACTTCCTATTCATAATTTCAAATTAATAATAACGTTATTCTTTGTTAACGACTGTAATACCCAATGCAAAATGATATAGTTGCCCCAAAATACTTCATGCGGCGTACTTTTTTACCTAATACCTATCACTACATATAATAAAACAAAGTAGCTGTCGTCTGCCCGTCCGTCCCCATGCTTAAATCTTTAAAACTACGCAACGGATATTGAAGCGGTTCTTTTAATGGATCGAGTGATTCAAGAGAAAGGTTTTATGTATATTATGCATAATATTGTAGAGAAACACAAATATAGATATTCATCATGCATCCGTGCGAAGCCGGGGCGGGTCGCTAGTTTACGATAATACATGTTATATAAGTTAACACTTCGTTACTTTTAGCTCGTTGGTACAGTCTCAAGAATCTCAGAAGCTTCCAACTTCTTCAGGAAGTAAAATTGAGTAAGCAGTAATTTATCTAACCCAGCCAGCCCATACTAGCTAACCCAATGCTGAATCCAGCCTCCTCCAGTTACGTGGAGGGTAATTATCCTACTATAGCAAGCTGGCCAGGCGGGTTGGCATACGGTTTCCTATCAAGTTTTACTTCTCTTCTTCCATTTGTCGACTCTTACAACACCCTCAGCATGAAATGGGGTTGTGACACTATGTAATCTGTCACCACACGGAATGTCTAAGCTCCTGGAGTACTATCAAGATAGATAAGATATTAGACCAGGAGCCTCCTGGCCTAATATGTTCTCTATCTTGTTAGTACTCTTTACTTTGATTAATAATGCGTTTAATGCCGAGATCAAATTAACATTTTGTCACCGTAACTTCTAATATTTAAAGAATATAATTTTGTGGTTATGTTTTATTTGTTTACGTAATAGTTACCGATATATTATAATTTCAAATGTGTAATGTAGTTATGTAGAAGACGTATTTAATTTGGAAACTATAGTTTTGAAATAAAACATTTTGATTAATAATCCATAATTTAAATTGTTGATGTAACTTACTATTAAATATGCATACATTTCAATACGACTTCCAAGGAATTATTGTGTGTGTTGTGCATCTTATTATATTTTTCTACGATACCAACCACCAACCCTTTGACTAAAGGAACGCTAGAGGCAGATCACCTAGCCGCAAGAGAAACAAAACTTGATACAAACACTGTGCCAATCCGTCTTGCCAGCGTTACACAGTAGGCTAATTTCCTTCCATGAATTTTGATGAGGCCCGACTCAGTAGTGGGTCATTTATGGGCTGGTGATGAATCAGACTATACACCGTGGCTTTTATCTGAATTCTGAAAGCGTGCTTTATGTCCGAGAAGTGGATATTTAGTGACGTACGATATACGAATTCGTGATTGTACATCTATTGCGTAATTCCCTTTTACTTGGATATAGTTCAAGAGTCATAAAACACGGATGGTAAAATGTTACGATTCACTTTACTTTTAGTGAATGAGTTGAAACTTGCAATAGTTATGACCTTTTTTGATAAGTGCGGAAGTAAACATAATAACTTATACGCTTGATTTGTCTACAGGATGTAACAAAAACCCTATAGCCAACCGATGTGATAGAAGTAATCAACAGAAGCAATTTTGTGTGTAATTTGTTTTTCTGATTTTATCTTCCGATTCAGATTTTATCTATTTATTAAAAAATGAGGCGTGTTGGTGTCCATTAATTATGTTTCTTGGGATCTCTGGTCCTAATTATCTAGTTATGGTATCCAACACAGTTAAAAAAGCAGTTTCCTTTTCCTGGAAATTTTGGAGGGCTTTAGGGTTTTAGTTACATCCTGTTTCATCAGCCTAATACACAACGGAGCAGAGCGGTACTCATAAAATATCAAGGAAGTAGAACTGTACGGAACCTATAGTATTTCGCATGAATTTAGATGAACCTGTGCTGAAAAATATAGATGACTTTTTTTTTTAAATCATGTTGTTTATGATTCTTTGTTTTATGAGGTATACACCAACAAATTTCCTCTTCTGGTAAATTATATACTCTCACTACCTATATTTTTTCGGTAACTTTCATTTTGATACGTACTTAGAGGAGGAACATGCCAAGCATTCACACAGTCTCTAGAAAAATATATAATAGTTATCATATCAAGTTTATGGTAATACATAATAATAAATACATAATATAACCAATACTTTTTGACCTAGAGATGAACGTAAATATTTTCGTATCTACTAGATGAGAACACCAATTTATAATTGCGAAGACCTTCATAAAGTAAAGGTAACTAATGGATAAGTTATAACCAACGTAGCAGATGCACGCCCACAACGAACTTCAGACAAAATAAAGATGTTACCTTTTAGTTAACGTTACAGTTAACAAACGTACAATTTCATCTCACAACGGAAAGTTAAACGATTACCTCATAACCCCTGGAAAAACCTTGTTTATTTTCATGAAGGATTCACCATCAACCGAGAGAGCAGCATACAGAAATAATATAAACACGAAAATCGTCGACCATTGCATCATTGAAAGGATTGCTACTTCAATTTCTCAATTTATTAACGGTAGGTAATTTTAAAGGCAATGATTTCCAACTCTACTTGAATATTGATATTGACACTATTCTCTTCTCATGTACCTAAATTGCGAATTAATACAAATTGCACTAAGATACCTTACACAGGTTAAAACTATAACAAAATACTATGACCTAACCTAACATCTTACGATACCGGATTGTGTTTACTCATTGTAATATTGCACCCTGATATATTTTCTCGATCTGCGATCATATCTGCCGTGTGGATGACGGATTTGGAATACACGGTGACACCACCCTATTTCGTCCTGAGGGTGTCGTAAGAGCCAACAAAAGGAAATGACAAGGCGGAAATCCTAGCACCAATATTGGGGAAACTTGAAACAAAACCCTGTGCCTCGCGTGTCTAGCGTGGCACAGTAGTCTTATCACCCTCCCAGTGATGATAGGAGGCCCGACTCAGCAGTGGGTCAATTATGGGATAAGTAGTAGTAGTAGATCTCATATCTTGTGTGTTTTAGGACCCTATAATAAAGTTACCTACCTAATTAATTTGAATTTTCGTTGATATTTGGAATGTTTTTTATGCCCAACGGCCACAATCGTAACAAATGAATGTGACTCTTTTGAGAATCTGCGTATTGACGGAATCAACCTTGACTCAAATGTTAATCTCTTATATCATTAGATCTTAGTGGATGTGGTGTGTTGGCTACTAATGCTAGCAATTACTACATCACTCACAGTAAGTGCAAATTGCAATAATGGTTGAAACGTACATACATACATACATATAATCACGCCTCTTTCCCGTAGGGGTAGGCAGAGACCACTTCTTTCCACTTGCTACGATCCATACATACTTGTTTCGCTTCGTCCACTTTCATTATTCCCTTCATACATGCTCTTCGGTTTAGGGTACTCTTGACCTGGCCTTTTTTCAAGACGTCCCTGATTTGGTCTTGAAACGTCCGCCTAGGTCTTCCCCTTCCAACACTTTCATTCACACTCGCCTTATACACTTTTTTCGTCAATCGTTCTTCATTCATTCTCTCGACATGGCCAAACCATCTCAGCATACCTTTCTCAATTTTTGTCACTACATCTTCTTTCAGACCACCACGCTTCCTTATCTCACTATTTCTTATCCTGTCACTCAGTTTAACTCCTATCATACTTCTTAACGCTCTCATCTCAACTGCATTTATTCTGCTTTCATGTTTCTTCTGCCATACCCAACTTTCACTTCCATACATGAGTGTCGGAACCAACACTCCCTCATGCACAGCCAAACGAGCCTTGTTAGACACCTTCCGACTGCTCATAAAGGAGTGCAAAGCTCCGTTCACCATGTTCCCTGCATTCACTCTTCTTTCGATATCACTCTCACACTTTCCATCTCTTGTAAACTTTGAACCCAGATACACAAACTCATTCACCTGTTCAACTTGTTCATCTCCAATCACGATATTGCAGACTGTCACTGCCTCATCTCTTTCAAACACCATCACTTTCGTCTTCTTAACATTAATCTTCATTCCCTTTCTAGCAAAAGCTCCACTCATAGCAGTTACCATCTCCTGCAACTCCTCGGACTTGAAACGTAAAACGTAAATATTCTGCTAAAATCGCTAAATATTTTATGGAGGAAAATAGACTTAGATAATGTAATGGGTATTACTTCCTAATTGTATTAATATTATATTATTACGTGAAGGAATTGCGATGGTGGATTCTTATGGTTGATGAAAAAGATGGCTTAGTAATTATTTATTATGCAGAAATGGTAAAAGAAAAGAAATTACTATGAATTTGAAATTAAAAATTAGGAATCACGCACTCTACATTCCATTTGACACAACCACATAAAAATGACATGACATGTACGTACTATCAATATAGTTCGATGACAACTTTTTCTTAGATATGTTATGATTTCAGAAGAAGGTTCTACAGTGCAGTAGCCTATTAGATACCTAACATATAAAGATACACGTCTCGATTCTATAGGATGGTGATATATCCGCATATCCATTAAAGCAGATCGCACAAAAATGTGATCAATAATATTATCTTAATAAAATTATATTTCGGTGGCGTTCAATAGCCTCCGAAATGGCTCGACCGAATTTGATGAAATTTTGTAGTCACATTTGGTAGAACATCTATTGTTCATCCCCCGAAATGTTATGGGAGGCTCTAATTTTTTTAACATTATGTTTTGTTTTTATGATACAGCGTACAAAAATACATACAACCCTAAATTTTTACCCCTCTACGATCAACCTCTATTTTTAATAGCGATATTTATACCTATGGCAAAACAACGTTGGCCGGGTCAGCTAGTTTAATTTTATTCTAAGTAATAATCATTACGTTTCGACGTTGCAATAAATAAAACAAATCTATGATCCAGATTAGATCAGAATATTGTTGGATTTATAAATATTTGGTACAGTATTGTATATGTATAATGATCACGCTACTGGGTAAGCAGTATTAATAAAGGTAAAAAGGGGCTTAGATTGTAAATTGGTGTTTTTACAATTTTTGGTGTACAAAATGGGCTTGATATTTACGGGCAGATGCTAGTACAACTAACAGTCATCGTTTACCTTATTATATTGCTTACTTAAATGTATCACTGTGGATTGAGATACCTTGTTATAAGTTTCCACGCATTTTTTTTTAATTGCATGTTGACATAGCAAAACTCTATTAGCTATTATCTATAAATAGCTATCCAATTATATTTCAGTATCGGTCTGCGAAGATTATCATCTGTGGTTGAGTAAAGCCAGTTTTGTTTCAACTTTTTACTATTATGTCGCAATGTACACGCGCCAAGTCCATACAATTTGCCGCACTACAAGAAAAAGAAGAGATCCTAAACAATAGGAACTCATCAACGAGCTAATTAAAGCAAATTTCGGCCTGCTTGGAATAATGGAACAAGGATGGAAAAATGTTGAAGATCATAATGTACGTATAGTATGTATGTCCTCGATTCGGAAACACCTTGAACTCACTTGAAATGTAATATGTAGTTTCAAATGTAGTTTGTCACACCTGTATACATCGTTATTAAATCGAAGTGTTATAAAGTGCTAATATTGAATTAAATAAATAAATGTCGAAATGTAAATGATATTGACTGAACAAAGCACAAATTTGATGGCACAGATTTATGTACGCGATATAGCGTACAGATACCCATCTACAAGTAGTTAAGCTTGCCAAACTAGCAGAACAACCTAGAACTTTAAATTGTGGTGCAGTATCGCGACTGTAAATAAATATTTGAACTTGGAATCGTTTCACAATCATCGATTAAAGTAAACGCACCTATTCGTTTACGCCACACATATGAAGCGGCGAATTGTAATGGCAATTTCAAAACCGAGTAGTCATGGAATTATACTGCCTTTAATCGAAGCTAGTATTTAAATTGTACGGTAAATAATTAGGTATATGCACTACCATAATACTTTGGTGTAAATGCTATTTAAGAGTAGTACCTTTTGCTTTTTTTCAGGGGTAAAATAATGATAGGTTTTCGAGAAGAACCTACATATGATGCTTTCGTTTGGTATGTACCTACTCTGGTTACAACCTGTATATCTTTGTCCTAACTGGACTGACTGAGTGATAGATCAACGCAAAATTTGCATAATATACTCCTTAAACGTCTGCAGCATCTGATAAGACAAGCTTTATGAACATTTTATACCTAAAAGGGTCATAGCAGAAAAACTTTGTATGAAAATATATCTGTTTTAATCATAGACCTGTGAGAATAGGCTTTTAGCGCGGTTTCAAAATCCATGCTGGTAAAGGTAGGCGCCGCGCCGTTTACTAGTGTGTTTAAGGACTCTACTTATCATTTGATAATCACATACGTACATATAACAAATACTCTATAGCCATCCGAAATGACATATGCCCTATGGCTAATCAATTTGTTTAATGGTTTTCTATCTTGAAGTATGAAGAATTAATAGTTCTTTTTGTCCTGAACCAGAATGTTACTACAAAACAGTGGTTCCAGTGAAAACAAAAAGTGGTTCAAGCAAGCTTAGTTACTTGAGCTCCATCACATTTCTTCGGTTTCCTGTGCATATACGCAAAGTTTAATAAAAATTATGACAAAATGATACTTATTTTTGCCTGAAGTGGCACACAGTACTTTGAGCCTTTTGTTACGGCTATAGGGTTTTTGTTACAGTACACACATTAGTATCTGGCAAGGAAGCGGGTCACGGATTTTCCTTCAGAGAAGGCGTGATAAATAAGTTACGGGACCCTGCCTTGGTGCACTGCGAGAGATTTTCGCAGTTAGCTGGAGACTAACCTACCGTACTGGCACAGAGAGTTATGGTTCACAACACCGAGGTTGCAGGCTGGTCTTTTATTCTTGTAGAATATAAAAATAACGGTGTTTAACTGTTTAATTATTAGTAAAATATAGTAGGGTTAATTTGACAATTAAGCTACCTAGTCATAGAGTACGCGTTCTTTAGAGGTCAAACACAATCGTTGCGTGAAATTGCGTGTGACACATAATGTGATGATGCGATCAATCTCATCACATCAAACTATTCATGTAACGGGGCCACGCTCTGTTCTTTAAAGAGTACGACCAAGAGTGTTAAAAATATTTTAGCGTTAATTTTAGAGCTTTTTGTCGCTTCATTCCTTGCACCTATCTGTCATGTCAACATAATTTGTTACTCGTAACATTACTTATGAGATATGTAGTCTATCGTATTGGGTTAGCCTGTAATGATAGGTCACAAATGGAAATAAATAAATAAAAAAAAATAAAAAAAAATAAATAATATTCTCGTGCCATGATCATTGAAGTTAAAACGGCCTGACTCTTGCGGCAGATCACGCTAATGCAGTTTAATGGTCCTCAGAGCGCACCACGCTGGTTCTGGCTCTTCAGTCAATTTATTTATTTATTTATATACTATAATGCACAGAAAAACAAAATTAACATTATAAATGAGAAACCATATGACAATTTGTACAATGAGCGACCTTATTACTAACTCAAATTATAAGACGTCAATAAACCTTATTATTGCAAAACCTAATAAATATCCACGCATGACAGCTCATACCACATCAATATTATAAAAGAAGACTATAAACTAAGATTAAAAAAGAAGTTTTTTATAATTTAAAACAAAACCCCTGCTATACTATATAAATACCCTATATCACGGCGATTGCCTAACCCCGAAATAGAACTGGGGAACCGTGATCCTAACTACTAGATCAATCTCAAATATCCTTTCACCATTATATGCTATTTCTTAGTAACATAGGTTAAATAAATAAATAAATAAAAATAAAAATCCCTGGACATTTCACACAACGCCATCTCGTCCCAAGCTAAGCAACTTAATGCTTGTGTTATGGTAACGAGATGGATGACAAACTACTTTTATACATTTTTTTGTTGTAAATACATACATATTATAGATAGAAAACACCCAGACCCGGAACAAATACTTGTAGGTCGTACAAATATTTCTTCCGTGCGGGGATTGAACCCGCGACATGCTGCGCAGCAGTCGATCGCTCAACCACTGCGCCAACCGAAGACGAGCATAAGCTAGTTAATAAATAAAGAAAAACTACTTGTAAAAGTTACATAGGATAGTTAACTGAATGAGGTATGACACACAGAACCATCGGTAGAAGTTCTTACGTAGTTTTCAAAGCTTTAATCGATAATGGGTTCCGCGTTAGTAGACACTCAGGTACTTAACCTTGTTAAAAATAAACAACAAATTACACGCACTATAATATCGAATACATCACCACGTCCTCTTAAAATGGTTTTAAGGACAACCGAATGTAAACACGATACTTATGATGCCTTAGTGCATCATTCTCGTAAACACGCTAATTATTCGATTTAACAATCAACGTCATTTCTAAATTATTATTTATCGCTGTATACATAACTTTACTGTAGAGAGTAAGTTATTTAGTAATTATTCCATAAACACTAATTTAAGTAATATGTACTTACATAAACACTAACTTAAGTAATAAAACAAGACTAAAAATACCAAATAACCTAAAACTTAAATACTAAAATATATTATTTAAAGGAGTCCCTTTAGGCAAGGTTCCGAAGATACTGGCAGCGTTCCCCCTTTGAATCGCTAGACTGATTCTTTGTCCGAGGTAGCTACCAGCTCTTCGGTCTCCTGTGATGTCGACTAACCTTTTTGCTATTTCCTTAAAAAGGCTTATAGCGCTAGGACCCCACGGACCAAGGGTCTCGACACCGAATGAGACAAATTCATATTCGGATTCTGTTGTTGGTTCCATGTAGATGGGAAGGGGCCAGTGTGTCTGAACAGGTTGCATCCCACACCAGCACCCGACCCATCTTCCATGGAATCAAACTCATACCGTCCGGCATTGGCATTGCAAGAGACGATGGTAATTTAGTAATTATACATGTGCGTAATGTATAATATGTATGTGCCTTGAAAGGCTTTTAATGCCAATTGCTCAAGTTTCGTTATTCTATATTTTGGCGCATGTACGGCTCAACATTTTCCCAAGTAGTAGCTATCTCACACACAGATATCTATAAGTTCCGGACTAATCCACCACCAGTTCATTAATACACCGAAATGACTAAATACAAAAGACATCAACGCACGCATGCTCTCAAATAAAAGCTTGTAAACCGACTTCAGATAAATAAAGTCAGTGCCTTTTTTTTTTTTTTTTTTTTTTTTTTTCTCGTCGGAAATCCTCATGGATACCCGGCCGTTTGGGAACTGGCCGGGTTATGTGGGACTCCGGAGCGCGTGGAGATGGTAAGTTGCGCCCCAGCCTACCCACTAAAACCGACGGCGATCCTCAACTGCCCGAAACAGGGCCACGGGTTTCGCTCCCCCGCTGGGGCAGCATGCTCCGCGACCCTGGGGGCCTCGGCCCACCCCGTTTAGTCGAGCCCCATGCTCCGAGGCGGGCCCCTCCGATCATGGGGGGCTGTACAGCCCCCCTTTTCCGCCGCTGAGAGGCGCGCGCGGAACGCAGCGCGCCTTCCTCCCGGGGCCAGTTTTAATTACTAACTTCCTACGTCCATCGCTCGCAGGCCCACTTACGGCGGTGAGCCAGTGCCCTACGGCGCCCGTTGCGGCGCTGGCTGTTTGGGCGCTGGTAGGACAACTCCCTAAGTCAGTGCCTTAGGTATACCTATATAACTATCCGCATTAACGTCGGCTCTCGATCAATCTGGAATCAATACCATTCGAATAAAAAGGATTTTTCAAATTGATTGAGTAATTACATATTACCGAAATGAGAACCTCTTTTATTTTATTTTTGGACAATATTTCCATGTGTGGTCCTGGTCGTTCCCGCCGGAAGATCAGCGTTGGTTGATAGAAACACTGGCAACCAACATAATGCTGAGCCTGGGTTGGCTTGTAGTAGGCAAGACCATAAAATACATTTTCGTGTTTTATCCTAAGTCTATTTCGTATTAACTTTAGAGTTTTTGTATTTTTATTTCTTGCCACATCAAATAATATTACATGTCTAATAGCAATTTGCTCGGATTTTGCTGAAAGCCGTAAAACGCTCAAATACAACACCCTGTACCCCGGCTCGACGTTTGAGGTTGAGACTTCAGGTCCGTGGTTCAGGTAACCACGTAAAAAGAGAAATGCACGCTGCCTGCTCATATGACCCAAATTCGTTTTTTTAAATATCCTTAACTATTATTTTTCTTTTCTGTAAAATATGCTTATTCTTTCTGTTATGCTGCATTTATAAATTACTTAAGTTATTTTAGTAAATGTTTGTTCTTAGTCTAGTGTTTTTAAGTATTTTAATGTTATTAATTTTTACTAATACATATATAAAATTCTTGTGTCACAAAAAAAAAAAAAAAATTACTTAATTTCAAAATCTTCGTGGTAGATTTGTTCAGGGAACTATTTAAGTATACCCATTCGTTACTACTACCATACTACAGTTTCAACAAAGAAACTGGAACTCATTGATTAAACGAAACGTGACTGAAGTTAAAAGTAACTTGTTTTACCGAGCCGCCAGGAGCCTGTAAGCCCGTTAACTACATACTTACTATAACAATCAGTTAAGACATCTACGTACATAATGAGCTGTTAAAATGCACCTGAAGAAGCGGACAACTGACCATTATTAGTCTAGTCTGTCAACCAGACTGTCGATCTGTTGCAATTCGCGCGCGTCTATGTTCGTCAAGATCTGTTTTAGATACACACACACAAATGCTTTTCTAATAGAAAAAATATATAAGATCGACTGTACTTAAAATGCCATACAATATAACCATTACCTATATAGAACTTATTTATTTATTTATTCTTCATGCAACAGTTATTGAAGAAGAACATAGACGGACTTTACTGTCTAATGCATTCTTTCTACTCAACATTTGGGCGATGCAGAGAACAACATGGTAGGCGCAAACAAAAGAGACACTGCAATTAAAAAGTTAACCGCAAGAATATATATTATTAATACATCTAATTATATAAGGACTCCTCTCACTAGAGCCTTGCGGGTGGTGAATGAGGCTCACGAGAGGGTAGATGTATTGCTGTGCAACTCGAGTGAATTCGCAAAAGCTGCATTATATATAATATGTTATTTAGATGTAGGTTAAAATTTAGGATTTATATAATTTTATAGTAAGTAGAATATGGATTCAACATGTAAGGCCACTCTACCGCATTGGATCACTGATCTGTAATGGTAGAGGTGGAAGATGAATAAATAAATAAATAAATAAATAAATAAATAAACATATATAATTTAAATACAATACACAAATTATGTAATATATATGCCTACATAATAATACATAAACGAATATATGCTGTAACAATTAGATAGAATTTATCGATCAAGAATAATATAATACCACTACTCACTATCATCACTCACTACTTAAAAAAACCAAGTCACTGTCGTCTGTCTGTCCGTCCCTATGTATGCTGAAATCTTTAAAACTTCGCAACGGATTTTGAAGCGGTTTTATTTAATAGAAGACTAGCCCGTCCGGATATTACCCGCGGGTGACGCCGCGGGAAGTTATTCCTTATTATAATCAGCTACCTATCAGTGAAAGTCCCGTCAAAATGGGTCCAGCCGTTCCAGAGATTAGCCGGAACAAACAGGCAGACACAGAAAAAAAAATTAAAAAAAAAATTTTGGTCTTTAGACCGTATACACATACTTACGCACTTAGTAAAAAGTGGTTATTTTATTTTTATAAACAGACACTCCAATTTTATTTATTTGTTTAAATAGAGAGATTCAAAAGGAAGGTTTTTAATGTATAATACATCCATAATATTGTAGAGAAACACTGATAAATTTAGAGGTTAATCATTGCACCCTTGAGAAGCTGGGGCGAGTCGTTAGTTTATAATAAAATCAATCACCTGGTTATACACTTTGATCAGATAAATCATGTTAAACCTAAAGTTTAAAATGTGTTAAAGGGGCAATCATAAGAGATTAATCAAAAAACTGGGCGTAATAAGATAATATCATCATCATCATCAGCCCTCATTAGTCCACTGCTGGACATAGGCCTCCCCTAAAGAGCGCCATAGCGCCCTGTCTTCAGCTTGACGCATCCACCTACTGCCCGCAGCCTTTCGTAGATCGTCGCTCCATCTAGCAGAACAAGATAATATACTGCACATCACTATCACTACATAGTATAAAACAAAGTCACTGTCGTCTGTCCGTCCCTATGTATGCATAAATCTTTAAAACTACGCAACGGATTTTGAAGCGGTTTTTTGTAATAGATAGAGTGATTCAAGAGGAAGGTTTATATGTATAATACATGCATAATTGCCCCCGTGCGAAGCCGGGGCGGGTCACTAGTCTATATCTATACTAATATATAAAGCTGCAGAGTTTGTTTGTTTGTTTGTTTGAACGCGCTAATCTCAGGAACTACTGGTCTGATTTCAAAAAATCTTTCAGTGTTAGATAGTCCATTTATCGACGAAGGCTATATTTTATTTTCAAAAGAATTAGGGATCCGTATGAAAATTGCTATTTTGTAAACCAAGGTGTAAAATCGAAAACCTATTTATGCGTGCGCTGCAAAAACTATTGACAATAGAACAAAATGATGTACTACGGGTTTGTAGGTCTTATAAAGATCTACAAAAAAGTCCGCGAGAGCATCTAACTATCATAGTTTAGTCACAATAACCGATTTTATGTTCATAAAAAATATGCAAGGGTTCGAAACCCACGCGGGCGAAGCCGCGCGCAAAAGCTAGTTAATCATAAAACTGTTGTTTTATGATTAACTAGTGACCCGCCCCGGAAAACAAATATATATCTGTATATTATTTTTGTTTGTTGTTTCTAAAAATACTTTAATTTTATCCATAGTTCTTACAAGTTGTTTGTACAATACTGAGGAATCAAAATACATACTCTCAGATACAAGTATTTATTTAATCTAGTTCAATTTATGCATATTGAAGCCACAGGACCCACAGTAATAGCTTTTCTTTTGTTGAAGCCTATGTATCTTGTGTCTCAGTACAACATTTCACTTGGCAACATAATGCATTTTTAGGGTATGTGTGACTACATTTCAATGTGCAGTTTTTTTTATGTAATTGTTGTGCTACTACTGCTAATCGGCTCATAGCTGACACGACACACTGCTGAGTCGGGCCTCCTCCATGGGGGGGTAATTAGCCTACTGTGCAACGCTGGCGAGAAATGTTGGCACAGGGTTTGTATCAAGTTATCCTTCAGGTGATCCTCATAGATTCTTTTGGTCAACTCTTACGACACCCTCAGGGTCGTATGGGCTGTTGACATTGCGTATTCTAAATCCGTCACTACACGGAATACTACACTATCTATATAACTCATAATGATAATAATAAAGTGATTGTGGTCATCTTTATTATATAACAATAATGTGGTTAAAAAGAACGGCCCGCCTGATGACAAGCGATTTTACTGATCTGCCGAGACGCGCCTCCTCCAAGTCACTGTCAATATCGCTACCCCATTTCACCCTGAGGGTGTTGTAAGAGCCGATTAAAGGAAATGATAAGGCTGAAATAACCACGCTCTGTTATTTTTTAATCTCACCACGGCGGAGGGAATCCACATTTTGTAGTTAGGTAATGTGTTACTCACATACTGTTACCAACATTTACACTTTTTATTCATCGTTTATTTGTAGTGACGGATTGAATACATAGACCACCATATTCCATCCTGAGGGTGTCGTAGGAGCCGACAAAAGGAAATGTCACAAGGCCAAAAACCTTGCCGCAAGAGAAAGAAACCTTGAAAAGAAACCCTGTGTCAACCCGTCTGGCCAGCGTGGCACAGTAGGCTAAATACCCTTCCTGCGATAGGAGGAGGCCTGACTCAGCAGTGGGTCATTTATGGGCTGAGTAGTAGTAGTAATAGTTGTTTAAGACATCGAAATAAATTGCTGAGCCTTGTCATATATTTTAAATACATAGTTTTCATTGAAACCATTATTTCTTCTTAGTTCTTTTTTTCTTGGTATGTGTTTTGTTTTACTACAATAGCAATTACAAAGGTATAGATCATGTAATCTTTGTATAGAGAATACAATACTATGCCATGAAGTAGTACCGAATTTAAACCCCACACTGATTGGATACCAAATTAATCCAAAGGGGAAGGTGAATCTTTTCGTCCGCCTGGCGATTGATTCAACGTGGCCACAGGGACAATGGGTTTCGTAATTGTGGCCGCTTCGAGCGCTTCCGTTCGCCTCTTGACACCGCGGCCGCGAGCGAAGCCTGCGTGGGAGAGGTCCCACCACATAGGTATATAATGCGATACCACCGAACCCTCAGCAAGCAGTTGGCACACAGCTCCAACATGAAGGTAACTCATCTTTGGCATATATCAACATAAATTAGCTTCAAATTCCTAATACTCAGCTGTCAAATCGCTGAAGTTTTTGAAAAAGCATATTGAAAGTCAAAACTTAACCGTAACTTAGATTGTATTAATTTTAGAGATTTTCTTTGTAAAATTAAAGTTTATTACTCATATCTATCATTACAATCGTTAAAGATACTTATCTTCAGTCCATTACGAGATTTTTGTTCACAAACCATTATGTTGCAAATAATGAGATTTTTTTGTTATAAAAGTTGCATTGCTCCAAATATTTTTGTCATATGCAAGACGGATTTACATTTTAAGCCATGTTTCATGTGCTTTTCTCAAGTTTCTTTTAATTGAAAAAGTGACGGTCATCATAATAAACAAATTACGTCATATTCTCATAACATTACGTTCTCTAGTAAGGAAATTTAGCTAATAGGTTTGTCCGAAAAGATCAAATCATTATAATACGACCGACGATCTATGAAAATCAAAACATTCTTTTAGAGGTACATGGTACAAAGCCTGTAATTTGACTTTCATTATCCGGCTTCGCTTTTAGATAGATCGTGATCCCTTCCCTTGCTTCTGATAGCCAATATTCTCTTTGTATCAATGAAACCCACTAAAGACTTATCTTTAGTCTCATTTCAACACATAATACTTAGTCGAAGTAGACGCAATTATTTTACAAGCATCTAAATTTTTTCCCGTTTTGATATAGGCCTTCTGAGTATTGAATAAGCCTTGTTAGTCTAGGGGCGACCGTGCAGCCCCCCTCGACCGTGTTTCCGCCGTATTGTGGTAAGGGGGCTTGCGTGCCTTTAGGATCTGTTTGGGCCTTGCCGGCTCAGGGTCACCCATGCCGGGCGGGCCTACGGGGCCAGACGAAGAGCGGCACACGGAGTCGTGGTGGGTTTTGGTTCTGGGGTCCTCTGTCCTCAGAGTTGCCGGGCACCAGTTCATTCGGCGCCTGATGGGGGCACGTGCCGCCTTTGGATCACGGGTCTCCGGTTCGGTTCCAGGGTCGGGAAAGTGTCTGTCTGGGTCGTATTAAAAAATAAGTACATTGCCAGTGACACGCCTTATTCATAAATCTAATTGAATGTTTCTTTGCCAGGTCTTCGTCTGTTTGTTAGCGCTGGCGGTAGCCGCAAAAGCTGGGTTCATCAGTAGCGGTGGTTGGTCCGGCGGCGGCGGCGGTGGTGGTGGCGGCTACGGCGGTGGTGGTAGCGGCGGTGGCTGGAAGCTCGGCGGCGGTGGAGGAAGCAGTGGTTGGTCCAGCGGTGGCGGAGGTGGAAGCAGCGGCTGGTCCAGCGGTGGAGGCGGAGGCGGTGGCTGGTCCAGCGGCGGAGGCGGAGGCGGTGGCTGGTCCGGCGGCGGCGGCGGCAGCGGTGGACGTAAGTTGTGGCTATTTTTAACCGACTTCCAAAATGGAAGAGGTTCTCAATTCGTACAAATGTATTTTTGTATATGTGTTACCGCATAATACTGTCATTATGATACTTATTTGGAAAATTCTTTTATTCGATTGGTATTGCATTAAGATTGGTCCCTAAGATTTTATAGAAATCTTAATAAAACTTGAAATACGTGACTACTTAGAATCATTTAGCGTACCACTTAGGTACTAGTTGTTGCTTCTAGTTGTTGGTTGGAGTTATATAAAAAATTTAACAAAATATGTAAACCGATTTGGAAAAACATATGTATTTTACATACTATAAAGCGAAAAATAAACAATAATTTGAAGTCATGCCTTGGGTGCATACCTTTAACCTAATTATCGTCGGTGTGAATTGAAGTTGGTTCCGACTTTAAATGGTTCTATCCCGCAAATAGTGGGCTAAAGATTTGGTCTGTGGAGTTATAGTTTCATCATAGCATTTTAAGGCTTTATCAAGGATTTATTCATAGAGATGTTCTTAAAAATAGATTATAACTAAGTCTAAATCAGGAATGTGACCACATCATTTTGTGAAACATGCCAACGACAATTAGGCCCAAGAAAGCCTATTGTAATGCAGTGCAATATTCATAATTGTATGGGATTTTTAAAATATCGTTATTTATACATATTCCATCCAGCGGTCTCGTGAATTAAGTTGAGAATTTTGTATTACAGAAGTGAAAATCATCAAGATCATCACTTCGGGCGGAGGCGGCGGCGGCGGTGGTTACGGTAAGTTCGCTTATAAATTAGAACAGTAGATTTTCTAGTCTAGAATAAATGAAAGTAATCAGTACCTAGCAATAGGCTCAAACACGGCTTCAGTAATGATATGATAGGTACACTAATAGTAAATATGGGTACTACTTTTAATTATAATCCGCCTGTTAAACAGCTTAATAGCGGGAGGTCAAAAGATCGTTCAAATTTGGGGTCATCCGGCCGCTCACTGCTCACGGCATAACATTAGAGGTGTCGCAATACCTACTGCATTTAGCCGGGACATAATCACTGTTTGAGTTAGATTCGTGAATAATAACAATTTAATAGCTACTTGCGCAATCGTGTCTCTGTCAAGTCACGGAAAGTGTGGTCAAGGATTTAGGGAATAATGGACAATCAAGATAGGCTCTCGGAGCACGGGAGCGGGCAATGCAACATTATTCCTTGTAAGTACTACTTATCGAGTAAAATTAATACAAATTATAAACGAACAGGAGGAAGTTTCCAGTATGATTGAAAGGTTTTTTTAATATCAGTTACTACATAAGCAATCTCAGAACCGACTTTATTTAAGTAGCATAATGGCTATAGTAATCATAACTTTACATTTACGCAAATGAATCTCGTGTTTCTATAATTCACGACCGACCACCGGACTAAAATTAGGAACATCGAGGAAGATGAGATTTTAGACTTCACGGTAAAATTCAATTTACGCAATAACTTAAGACATTAGTTAGTATCATTCTAACTTATTTTAAACTTACTAGCTGTACACTGTGGCCGCGTTGCTACGCCACTATCTAGCACAACACAACACTTTGCTGAAGATCATCACATGATCAAGTGCATAGGTTACGATTCTATGAAAGGACATACAGACCAACATTCATTCATCTAAATATAGTTTGAGAGAGGAATAGTGGAGACACTATATATTCTAAATCCGTCACCACACGGAAAATTACTGGTTATTTAGCTATTTATATATGTATTTATAATCAGCATAGGTACATACTTTACACAATTTACCCGAAAACTTGGAACTATCAACGTAAAGAAATATCGCCTACAAATGCGAGAATTACCAAAATATCTTACACCGCGATAGCGAAGTTCACAGAGCAATTCGCACGGTTAAGAAAACCCCGACAGTTATTGGGGGACAGGCGCCGCGGCCGCCCTGCTAGATATATCACCTCGTCTTGCTGAATGATCATCCCTTTGCACCTAAAAATGCTTACCCAATTATCTTTCACAGGCGGCGGTTACGGCAGCGGCGGCGGCGGCGGCGGCGGCTGGAAATCCGGCGGTGGAAGCAGCGGCTGGCCCAGCAGTGGTGGAAGCGGCTGGTCTTCCGGTGGTAGCGGCGGTGGTTGGAAGGTCGGTGGCGGAAGCAGTGGTTGGTCCAGCGGCGGCGGCGGCGGCGGTGGTGGTGGCTGGAAGCTCGGAGGCGGAGGCGGCAGCAGCGGATGGCCCAGCGGTGGTGGTGGCGGCTGGTCAAGCGGCGGCAGCGGCTCATCTGGCTGGTGGTGATTTACTACCGATTGCTACCTCAAATGTTGACAATAAAGTGATTCTTCTCTAATCTCTTGATTTGATTTGGAAATCCAATTCACATAAATCATCAATATACTATGTACATTATTATTACTTGTTTTGAACAGACATATAAAAGGAAGAGGTTATCATTCATCCGTATGTTTTTTTGTTATGGATTACAACGTAACCTCGTTATTTAAAAACGGATTTTTTTATTCGATTACATTCCGATTGGGCTCATAGAAAATTTTATCGACATTGGTTCAGTATTTTGCTGTGTAACAAAAATAACTGAACAAAACCATTTGTTTAGAGCAAATTTCGATTGCTAGTTGATGGTTCCCTGTTACATGTGCAAAAATCAAAACTATTAACCGACTTCAAAACAAGATTAAAACTTTAAACAACCATTTGCAGTCAGTGCCAAATTAATTTGAAACGGACGTTAATTAGAATATACACGTATAGGTACCTATTCACCAAGGCGGCGGGGACTTCAAATGATTACATATCGCTTTTTGGTTCTATATCTATACTGTATAAAACATGCTTTTTCTATACAGTAAAAGCTTCATTCGCGGTTTCACTATTCGCGGATTCAAAAAATGCGACCCAATTCCTATATTCGCAGCTAAAAATTTCATTATTCGCGGATCCATTAAGTATATACATAATAATAAAAGGATTCCAATAGGTATTCAACTTAATATCCTCTGTTAATTCTGTCAAATGGTTAGTCCATTTGACGGAATTTACATTTTTAAAAAAATACGAAGAATCTGTGCAAGTTCAAACTCTGACTGCAAACGAGATGGGTTCGAACAGATAGAATCAAGTGACATTTAGAATTTGCTTGAATCGCAAAATGAAGATTGGACTGAAACTGACTTGAAGGGAATGTTAAATTCACAGCCCATTGAAGAAGCTTCAAAAGCACTGGACACGTGGCATTTAGTTTGAAAAATCTTAGTGAAGATTTAAGAAAGGCCAATGACCTTTGCGATTTCTTTATGAACATTGATTCGTCTATGGAACGAAGTAATATTTTTATGAGGCAAATTACTAATGCTACTGTTGCGTACCAGTCTGAATTGAACGATCTTTTAAAAACTGTCAAGCAAAATTGCCATAAGCCATCATCATCATAATTTCAGCCATAGACGTCCACTGCTGTTTATTACTTTGTCATCTATATAGGAACGTATCCCCTATAATCCCATATAAATTACCATTCCGTATTCACAGTTTTTGTATTCGCTTCATATTTATGGAACATATACCCCGCGATTAAGGAGCTTTTACTGTACTTTGCTACTTTATTCGTAGATTGTTTTTGATCTTAGGGTAACGAGATTATCCAAAAATTGCTGGCATACATTAGGGTAATTGAATTCTTAGAGTAGTTCATTTCAACAACTCAATTAAATTAATACTGATACTGATACTTACAAATTAGATGCCATAAACGCCTAGATCATCGATCCAAACCCCTGTAAAACAATGTATGCCAAAGCAAAAGTCATGCAGCTATTAAATTTGAGACATGATTTGAGATATTATGTATTTATAATGATATTATTTATTTTAATACATGTATCCCCGTGGTGATGGATTTAGAATAGATAGTGTCACCATCCCATTCCATCCTGAAGGTATTGTAAGAGCCGACAAAAGGAAATGTCAAGGCCGGGAACCTAGCCGCAAACGAAGTAAAACTAGAAACGCCAACCTATTAATTAAGCGTGGCACCCAGGCGCCGATCGTGAGTTTGTGGGGCCAATTTAGGGGGCCTACCAAATTACTCAACTATAAATTTTGTCAGAAAACGGTTTTCCATAGTGATGTAGAAAAAATAATTTGATTTATTTATTGTAAAAATATTCAACTGACAAAAGACAAACGACGAGGAGTTCCGTAGGTACCTGTTGTTGCCAACCTTAAGGTAGGATTTTTTATAGTTTTTCTTTTAATTTATATATATTTTTAATTCTAAATATCGCCTATTGTTTTAGTGGGGGCTCGGGGCCCCTTGTATCAACGGGGTCCTGGGCTACAACCCAAAAAGCACTTACGTCCACTCTTGGTGGCACAGTAGGCTAATTACCCTCCATATAACTGGAGTAGGCCCGAAACACCAGTGGGTCATTTATGGGCTGAGTAGTTGTATCATATATTACAATCTCATGTTTTTGATAATGTACAAATAACTAGCCCACCTACTTTATAATAGCTTTAGATAGAACTGACCACTCGAAATCGTGTTTATCTAATCGAATAAAGTTAATTTGTATTGATTGATTTACCATATCGAATCAGCTAGTAGCGAGTAGATTGGTACCAAGGTCTTTGTGCCTATTCTCTTACCGCCATTTTACTGGCCTTGAAAGGGAAAAATTTCGGGAACCAAACAATTTAAAACATCACTAAAATTGAAATACTTTCAGCATTTTATTTCAAAATGAAAATAGTATTATACAGCAAACTAATATCATTCAAGTTGGTACAATGTCTTTTAAAATCAATGACACATACAATTTAATTCCTTATTAGTAGTTTTCCTTATTAACTACCAAAAATATAAATAAATCATGTCAGAAAAATATACAATGTATGAAGAAATAGCAAAAATTGCTTGCTATTTCTTCATATTTTTTTTCTTATCTAGCCTATTCCTTCTCTGTCTGTTTGGGTCATAGTTCTCTTTTTCTGAGGAGTCTGTACTTGTAGGGGTATGCCCACGAGGTGGATGGCGCGGCCTGGCGCAATGAGCCTCTTCATTATCAACTTCTGCCAAAACTTCATTGTCACTAAAACCAATATATAACAATAAAAATGGTATTGACAAAAATAATTATGTATATAATCAGAAGCATAGTAAAAATTATAGTATCGGCCTATTACAAACATGCGTTTATACACTGTAAAATACCAACACTCTGATAGTCAGAATTTTGCTTAAAGCATGTTAGCAAGCGAAAAAGTACACCATGTGCACAAAATTTTACAAATAAATAAATAAATATTATGTCTTTAAAGTAGTACCCCAAGTTCAAACTTCCTCTCCCCATCATATGTATAGACAATCAAACCTCTAACTCACATATCAGATGATCTATGGATGTCTACAGTGACATGCATAGGTCCACTATTAACAATGCCATCATCACTATCAGATTCTTCTATTACTAAGGCAGCTTTTTCTTTATATGCCTCTTGAGGTATATTTTCAAATGTATTTCCTACTGCTGTAAATATATCTTTGTCTTGAGTTCCATATGTACCTGGATTTATTTTAAAATCATTATTTTCTTTATTCAAGTCTTCACCTTGTACTTGGGCAACAGCTTCTGCTTTTCTTAAATTAAAATCAGATTGTACATTTTCACTTATATTTGTTTGTACAGCCACTGATGTCTTACTATTTGCATCATTAACTTTTGTACTTTTCATTACTTTAATAGTAGTTGAAAAACTATCAGTTTCAATGGTTATCCTTACTTCTTTTGGCTTCTTAGCCACTTTGGTCTCTGTTTTACAATTGTGACATGTTTCAGTGAGGTAGCTTTTTTTGTAGAAAGGCACTTTTAGAAGCTGGTTTGTAGTTTTCAATTGTTGTGATATCCTAGACAGTTGTTGACTTTCTTCAAATGTTTGAGATAGTTCGCTAAAATCAGATCTTAATGTAGATTCAAAATTGTCATTTTTACTAGCCTCTATGACTGCCAACCATGCCTCCTTATCTTTGTCATTAATTGTGGTTTGTGAATCTTCAATAACAATAGGTTCATCATCAATCACAATACCACTTTCATCATCATTTTTCTTTTGTATCTCAGTATGTGTGCTGTTATTGTCCAAAAGTTTAAGAGATATCTTAGATTTTTTAGGTTTAGTATGACTGCCAATTCTACTGGCATTTTCATCTGCTTTTATTTTATGCTTTTTTATAGTTTTATAATGAGACCTCTTTAGGTTTGTTTTATTCCTAGGGGTAAAGACATTAATATTTTCAAAATTATTATTTTTTAATGGAACCACTTTAGTACTTTCAGCTTCATGAATATAAGGTTGATTAGAATTTAAATCTGTGAATGGTTTCCTAGCAAAATTCCTGTCATTTTTATTCAGCCATTGCTGGACATAATTAACTGATTTATCCATATTATCTTCTTTATGGGGAGAAATATTTTCACCAGGAAAATATGATATTCTTTTGTTTTCTTTATCTTCTGAATACCTTGGTGATCTTTTATGTTTATTTTCATACTTTGCAGGTGCTTGTATACATTGTGGAAATAATTCCTTTTCTATTTTCAACTGTGCTGACAAGCGTTGCCTTTTAAAAACTGCAAATAAAAAATACACCATTAGGTAATGTCTATACAAAGGTACTTATTAGAACAAATATACAAAATATGAATACTGACCATCAATATTACAGAATTTCTGATAAGCTGTTAGCAAAGTAGAGGCATTTTTAACTCGGTTTGTGAGTTCTTTATCAACAACGGTCAAATTATATGTTGGTGGTGTCAGGCAAATCAAACAATCTTCAGCAGTAACAACACAATCATCACAAGCAAAGTGTCCACAGGCATACCTTAAGCGAAGACCATCAGCTCTGTCACTGTTGAAGGTAAGAATAAAATTTTATTTGTCTACTTAAAGTAATATGGTGGTGCTTAATATTGTACTATTAAAGTTTAACAAAACCCAGTCATTATCTACATCTGTGTATCTAGTACAATTATGTATGCAAAAGGATGTACGGATGGATATATTTTTTTCTCTTTCTCAAAATTCAAAATTACTGAATGGACTGCAAAGAAACTTTACAATAATTTATATTATAGCTCATAGCATCAGAATAGGCCATTATTTATCAAGATATTGTGTAAATTGGCGATCTTCTAATACCGCACAAACGAAGTCACGGGCAGAAGCTGGTACAGTTATAATGTTGATCAACTTTCACTAGGCATACCAACCATAGGGGGCACCGATTTTTGTCAACAATATTTTTCACAAATTCAGCCGTGCGATCAATATCAAATGTATACATGACAATCTGTGCATATCTGAGAAATATTCAAATATTGCAACAGTTTAAATAACAATTGCGTTCTGTATATTTTTACCGTAATACATTTCCAGATAATCAAGTAGGTAATAAAAACGACAACGAGTCAAAAACAATTGGATTCAGTGTTCCCAACCTGAAGCGGACTGATTATCGTACTAGGGGGCGTAAAATGCGTAAAATTATCGTACATCGGCCGAAATTATCGTACGACCTTTTTTTTAGACGTCCTCTCTTTAAAACGAGCTTTTTTTTTAGAAGTCTTGGGCAAAATAATATCATGCTAGACTATCAGCGTAGTCGAATATTGAAAATTCTACATCAAATTATCGTACAATCTGCGAAAATTATCGTACAATCTGCGAAATTATCGTACAATATGCGTACGATAATAATATGTTATCGTACATAGGTCCAAATTATCGTACATGTACGATAAATATCGTACGGTTGGGAACACTGAATTGGACATGACAAATTTCAAACGTCAAATCATGACACTAAAGCTGAATGCACATTTCGGGACGCGCCCGAATGGTTAACAATGTGAACACCTCGGCCACTCTGATGTTTTTTGGATATTTTAGTTTTTTTATGTCAATATTAATTTCTTTATATTTTCTATCATATTCTATTTTATTCCCAAACTAGCGGCCCGTACTGGCTTCGCACGGGTGCGATGTTACCCGCGGATATAGTAGAACCGCGGGAGACGCCGCGGGGTAAAGCTAATCTAAAAAACTTCAACTTTTCAGAGATTAGCCGAAACAAACAGATAGACAGACAACAATTTAAAAAAATGTCATTTTGGTCTATGTGCTGTGTATACATACTTAGGCATTTAGCCAAAACTCTTAACCTTATTATTAAAAACAGACACTCCAATTTTATTTACTTGTATGTAGTATAGTAAAATAAAGGCCTTTTGTAGTAGCATTAAGTTATTTCATTTTATTCCATACATGAAGAAAGTAATTCAATAGTCAGAATGACATTACGTTGCTGACATAAACAAGAAGTAAGTAAATGAGTTTGTAACATTCCTCTCGGCCTAAGACATTAGCTCTATGCGGCGGTCGTATGGTCCTCTTGCTACGCCTTAACACCGGCGTCTGCTCGAGCGTTAGCATCGAGGAGGAAGCCGTTTCAATCACCGGCTGACTGAGTGGCGTTGAACTAGCACGCGGTAGCAGTTCATGTGACGTTGCTGAGCCAGCAGGTGCAGATGATTCTATCTCAGTCTCTCGCTCGACGATTGGTGACTGAGTCACACTTCCCTGGGGCGGTATGTGGTCGGCGTGTCTGCGCTTTAAGACTCCTTCTGGAGTTCTTACTACATATAAAAAAGATAAGAAACTGATAAAAAAGAAAGATAAAAAGATTTTCAAACTGCAGATAAGCATCCTTCAGGTCGATTTTCCTGGCATTTCTGACATTGCTTTACAAAATTATCTATGTTTTCTTCGAGTGTTGGCCACCATACATAGAAGCGTGCTAGAACTCTCATTGCAGAAGTTCCAGGATGGCCAATGTGCAAATAACGTAGCACTGTCAGTCTTAATTTGTTCGGTATAACCGACCACTCTACCTTGCCACATGATTATCTTGTTCTCTATTGACAGTTCGCTACGTTTTCTAAGAAACGGTTTCAGCTCAGGCTGTGTGCAATTATACCAATCGGTTTTAATAAATTGTAGTACTTGCTTCAAAGTGGCGTCTTGTTTCGTCTCTTCCCTGATCCTCTCTTCACATAAAGACAAATCGTCTAATTTACTATGCTGTAGCAACTCAGTTATTCTATTTATCAATACCTCTGGGTCATTCGGCTGTTCCGCGCCATTTGGCATTCTAGAGAGGTAATCAGCAATGATGTTGTGTTCCCCTTTTCGATAAATGATGTCATAGTTATAGTTTCCAATCACGAGTGCCTTACCAGTCCATTATTCGCAATTTTCGGAAGATTTCGTTGAGGACCTAATATGTGGATCAGTGGTTTGTGATCGGTAACTAGCGTAAACTTAGTACCTCTGAGATACTGGTCAAATTTTTGAATACCGTAGAATATTGCCAATGCCTCACGGTCTATGATAGAGTATTTGCTTTCAGCCGGTTTCAGTTTCCTAGAGCCAAACGCAATAGGTTGTTCGATGTCTTTATCCTTGTGATATAACACCGCGCCTACTCCTTTCTCCGAAGCATCACAGGAAAGGAAAAGAGGCCGATGCTCGTCAAATGGTACTAGCGATTTAGATCTAGTTATCAATTTCTTGGTCTTTATGAAGATTTTGTCCTCGTGATCCGTCCATTGCCATTTCCGGCGACCACCTGTTAGTTCATGTAAGTCGGCGCATACACTATGTAAGTGTGGAATAAATCGCTCATAGAAAATGAGTCCTAAGAACGCCCTCAATTCTTTAGTATTTGTAGGCGGTGGCGCCTTCGAGATAGCTTCTATTTTAGACTTTGTTGGTCGTACTCCGTTTTTGTCAATAATATGTCTTAAGTACTCTATTTCAGGTTGCAACAAAGTGCATTTTTTGAGATTTACCTTGAGTCCGGCTTGTTTCAATCTGTTGAACACCTTTGAGAGAGTTTGTATATGTTCTTTGTCATTTATCCCAGTAGTTGCAATATCATCAAAAAAATACTGCGACGTTTGGTATGCCGTCTAGTAGTTTGTCAAGAAAATGCTGGAAAATTGAAGGTGCTGTTGCAATACCAAAGGGCATTCTGTTGTAGACAAAATATCCTTTGTGGGTTGATATTGTTAGGTACTTTTTCGATTCCGGGGCTATTTCAAACTGCAGATAAGCATCCTTCAGGTCGATTTTTGAATATTTATCTCCGTGAGTAAGCTGTTGTCTTAACTGGTCAAATAGGGGTACAGGATGAGTATGCTTTATAAGTACCGGGTTTATTCGTTTATTCGTTGTTCGGTAGTCGCCGCAAATGCGTACTTGGCCAGTTGGTTTTAAGACATTGACTGTGGGTACTTGGCCAGCCCATTCTATCGGAGTCACGTTGGGATCCACTTCTGTTACTATCCCCTCGCGCAGAAGCCGTTCTAGTTCTATTTCGATGTTTTTGCGCATGCTGAACTTGATGGGTCGTGCCGGTATATGTTTTGCTTCGCTGCCAGATTTGATATGAATATTAACTTGGTAATCTTTGACCTTTCCTAACTTGTTGTCGAATAGGTCGGTGTGGGTAGCTAGCACGAGGTCCAGTGACGTGTCTGCCGTGCGTTCGATGAAGTACACAGGTTTGGGAAAAACCATGTCGTACATTTCGCTCCACTGTAACCCAAAAAGCATAGGCTCTGCCTTGTCCATAACTACAACAGGTAATATTCTTCGTGTGTTGTCTACTTCCACTGTTACGTCAGTTATACCTTTCGGTTTGAGCTTGAAATTGCAATAAGCTTGAAGTTTTGGTCCTTTCATTAATGCTGGGGCTCCAATCCTTTTCCACATTTTTGTGGAAATTATAGAGTAGATTAACCCTGGATCCCAGTCCATCGTACATTTTACCCCATTAATGATCGTATCAATTTTCTTACACCGGGATGTCTTCATGTTGATATTGTGGACAGGGTTGTACTCGCTTTCACTCTCTTCCGTCGAGAAGTCAGAGCGCGATGTCACCGTTGATGAGGTCTCTGATGCATCTGTTCGATTGTTAATCTTCTGTGTTCTGTTGCGTTTATCAGTCTTGTCTTTACGTTGAGAGCGCTTGGGTTTTTATGTTACATATGCTCTACCTGATTTGATGCATACACTCTCGTAGTGTCCTGTGCTGCCACACGCCTTACAAGGGTGGTATTTAGCTGTACAGTCGTCGAAGTCATGTTTGTTACGCTTTCCGCATCGTCGGCATTGATCATGTTGCAACTTCCTGGCTGTTTCATTACTGGTCGTAGTATCAGTGTGTTTGCCTTGTCTCTTTTGTCGTATTCTGTTAACAATTTGGTTGTTATTTATGGTGCTGTTGTCGTTCTCTGCGATTTCGCGTGACTGGGCAACTGCAAATATTTCTGCGAATGTTATCTCTCTCGTTTTGCCACCGTCTGTTAACTCACGTAGATCAGGCCATCTTTGCTTTAGATCTACCTCTAGTTGTGTATGGTTCAAGCCAGTTGCAAAACGGTCACGGAGCTGTCTTTCAAGCATAGTCCCTTCGTAGCCACAGTCCCTCGAGAGTTCTTTTAGTCTATTAGCATAACGCTCCATAGTTTCGTTAGTTTCTCTCGTGGAGTCCCAAAAGTCTATTAAAGCTTTGTATCGTGTTTTCTTTGTTCTATGTAAATCCAAAAGTTTCATCTTTATTTCGTCGTATGTTGCTATGTCAAAATCAGGAGTCAAAGCTACCTTCAGCTCGTGGTACATTTCTGGTGTTATGCAGTTTATAAGTAGGTCTTTTTGAATACTAACAGTCTCTTGGCCCCATATTCGGCATTTCGCTTCAAACAGATCGATAAAGTTCTCTGCAGTGGTTGTGTCTGGGTTAAATTTGTCGCACTTGAAATGTTTTACAATGTTTTGTTTTGATGTCGTGGGTGCTTCATTACCATAGTTGTTAATGGCGCCGATGTCTGTTGAAGGGCTTCTCTGGTTTTGTTGCCGTTGTACGAACTGCTGTAGTAAGGCTGTTAGTACCTTCTGTTGTTCTTGTTGCGCGGTAAGGAATGCCGCGAATTGTTCAGCGTTCATGGTGTTTGTGTTTACCTACTGAACAACAATTTATACTCGTCGCCAATAAAATAAAGGCTTTTTGTAGTAGCATTAAGTTATTTCATTTTATTCCATACATGAAGAAAGTAATTCAATAGTCAGAATGACATTACGTTGCTGACATAAACAAGAAGTAAGTAAATGAGTTTGTAACATATAGATAAACCACGCTCTGCTTCATACGTCTCTTTTAGTTCACTCCCTATGCCATAAAGCATAATAATAACTACACTAAACGTGTGCATCTCTATCGTGCATCCATATGAATTCAAATCGAGAACAGCCCCTATCGCTATGACTTACGTATCCGTCTATTGCCAAGAAATAAACTACACTTCTTTCAACAATTAACATCGGACTCATAATATAATGGGTGGTTCAGAATTATAAAAACAATTTAGGGGCTTGCACATTATCACCCGTGTTTGAGGTGTATAATTTAGCAGGTATATACAATTTTAGCAAGCCATAAGAGGAGTTTTAAGAGGAGAGGAGAATTTTATATTTTTACCGCATATATATTACTCCTGCTTAAAAGGGAGGCTTTTCTCGCTCCACGTTGTCATCGTCAACTAGTTGACGACTAGTAGCGAACTCAACTTTAAGCAACTTCATTACAACCAGCATCAGACTCACCTGTTTCGGCTAACTACAAGTATTTTTATATTCCACTAGCTGACCCGGCGAACTTTGTTCCGCATTATAAATATTTAAAACAAAAAGAAAGTTGGAAATAGGATACCTGAGATTTTTATCCCGTCCGTATAAAACCTACTTTAACAAAACGCAACTGACAGCGAAACGTTATGTTGTCTATAGTTTAATATGGCCGAAAATTTGACAATTAGAAATTTTGAATTCGACTTGTTTATATTGTTGTAATTCACATAATATCTTTATAACTTGTAGCCTATGTGTTATTCTGATGTATAAGCTATATTATTGTAAAGTTTCATTAAAATCCATTCAGTACTTTTTACGTGAAAGAGTAACAAACATCCATCCATCCATCTATCCATCCATCCATCCATCCATCCATCCATACTTACAAACTTTCACGTTTATAATATTAGTAAGGTAAGGTTTGATTTTGGCCGTCCACGCATAATTAAAAAAATTTGCACTGTTTACATACAGTTATCAATGTCTTTAAAGATGCATTCAAAGTACATTTAAGGTGGATGTTCCAGGGTAGCCCGCGAAATTCAAATTTTCTTACGTTTTTTGCAATTTGCAGGTCAGTGCTAGGTTGTATGTTGATTAAAATGTTATTCGCGGCTGTAAGACGTATGTAGTTATATAATTATAATCATCAAAATCATCAATACAGCTCTCCAAGCTCATAAAGGTGCAAGAAAAACTTTTTCAACGTCAAAGTTATTCTTGCACCTTCATGAGCTTGGAGGGTTGTATTGATGAGTTTGATGATTATAACTCTGTAACTACATAAGTCTTACAGCCGCGAATCAAATGATCATCATCATACAACCTAGCACTGCCCTGCAAATTGCAAAAAAACATAGTAAAATTTGAATTTCGCGGGCTACCCTGGAGCATCCACATTAAGCCACATTCGTCAGTCGCGTTTTATCGTAGTACATTTCAACAACAGTTGACGTTATTTGTAAAAAAAAAAGCTTTTGACGCGGCTGATAATATGAATATACAGATTTAACGGTTTCTATGTGCAAACCTGTTCAAAACTATAAAAATCTAATTTGTTACAATACAATAATAGAAATAAAGAATTAATCTATTATTTTATGAATAATTCAAATAATAAGCTTTTTATAATACATTATACATATTTTGAATCCATCCCGCATTTAGGAAATATCTTCAGTTAATTAAATAAATAATGTTATTATGTAGAACAAACAGTACCTAGTATTAAATTCAAAAATATTATCAAGACATGTTTTAATGGAATGTGCAGCATGTGGGAAATTTTCAAAATAGCCCTAGGCAAAGGTCTTTACAACCAAGTCAGAAATATTCAAAAGATCATTCATAAGTGTCGGTAGTTATACGAACGTGCAAAGTGTAATGTGTGTAAACAATAAAATTGTGTTGTAACTTGTAACAAGCCGGTGAAATTTACAATTAACATTTTAATGAAATATGTGAGATAAATAAACAGAAATGATGTCACTAGGAGATTACAAACATTATTTCCCTATCGACAGCATACAAAAAGTTTGTGATCTATTTGAGCAACAACTGCGCAGTGATAAAGAAGCCGATCTGGCTTTGTTTTCTATCATAGTTGGCGCTGTCGAAAATAACCTGACAAACATAAAGAATAGCGATAAAGATGTGAACATAGCTAACAATAAGTTCGTAAAAATGAAATTCCCTACTTTAGAGTGGGAAGAAGTTAAATCACTCCACGAACGGTTTGTCGCGCTAATGCATGGAGGTGTTGATGCTAAACTGTTGAATGGACCATACGCTACGCGGGAATTGGTTAAACGTGTCGCGGATGTCGTATGGAATTCTTTGACAAGAAGTTATTACAAAGATAGAGCACATTTGCAGTCTATATACAGTTTTCTTACAGGAAATAAACTTGACTGTTTTGGTGTAGCTTTTGCAGTAACTGCTGGATGTCAGGTACTTGGTAAACAAGATGTTCATTTAGCTCTATCTGAAGATCATGCTTGGGTTGTATTTGGCAAAGATGGTGCTGAAACTGCTGAGGTAAGTCTGAGAAGTCTAATTTAATCATTTTATCAATGAATTTGCTATATTTCTATGGTGTGTCTATGGTATTTAGAATACATAGATACATAGTGTCACCACCCCATTCCATCTTGAGGGGAAAAAGCAAGACAAGGCTGAACAAGCCTCAATTGAAGGAAAACTTGAAATGTAACCCTGTGCCAACCTTACTGACCAGTGCGGCACATTAGGCTAAGCACCTCCCGAGTAATGGGACAAGGCTCAACTCAGCAGTAAGTTGTTTGTGGGCTGAGTAGTATAATATATTTGTTATGCAAAAATAATTTTAAATTTTTACAATTATCAACAACGTTTTAGGTTACATGGCATGGAAAAGGCAATGAGGATAAACGAGGGAGATCTGTGAGCGATGGGGTTTCTGCTCAGTCTTGGCTGTATGTGGCTGGAAAACCAGTAATATGTACTCGTGTTATGGAGCTGGCTGCTCTTGTTTCCTCAATAAACCCTACACTGACACAGAACATGTATGTGCATGAAGTAGCACAGATGCAGCATAAACTTCTGTGGCTATTTTATGAAAGTGGTTGGTATTTAGTTTAATGGTTCACTTAAATTACCATTGTGTTTATAAATGTATGTATTACATAATTTGTAAGTTGTGTTTGAATGCATCCTAATATACTAGCATCACATTGTCATTACACTGAGCCCCCTTATGCCCTAGCACTTGAACCGTGGAGGCAGCTAACTGTGCAGCCTGCCTCTTTTCCAGTTCAATATGCAACCGGGATGAAACCACATTAAGCAGTTGGACTGCTCAAACGATGCGCCTAGGCGATTGCATATTGAACTGGAAAAGCGGCAGGCCGCGCGTTAGCCGCCTCCGCGGTTCAACAGCTAGTGTGTAAGGGGGCTGAGCCTATTATCCTCCTCTCATGGGTCTACTGGCAGAGATTTCTATAGAAATTTTCTATAGAAGTTGTGCCTTTGTGCATAACTCTACTATCAATGTCTATATTTAAGCTTCTGTGTGTGCATAAATAAATTTTTATATTAAAAAATATTAAGGTCATGTATTTCTATTAACAATAAATAAATATGAACATTCAACTGATGAATGAAATTTCTCAAATTATGTTTAGAAACACTTTGCAGTTAGAAACTTCTTATTTGACAGGTCACATAGATGCATATCCTATGGCTTTGGGAAACCTTGGAGATTTTGATGAATATATGAAAAGACCTAATTGTCCCAGTAACAATGAACAAGACTCAACATTGCCCACTGACAGTTTGAAATCAAAAGTAAGACCTGATTCTGCAGCTCTCTATGCACAAGCTATTCGCTCTTCTAGAACTTACTATGAGGATCGCCATGTGTACCCATACACATTCCAGGGTGGATATTACCATAGAAACAAAATGTACAAAGAAGCTTTTCATGCGTGGGCTTGTGCTGGAGACGTAATACGACAGTGAGTATTTTTAATATTTAAATTTACATTGATGTATGGATATAAGCTATCTTGGATTGCATTAAGGGTAGTGGTATTGGATACGATAATAGTGGTTATTCAAAAGACTTGAAAATTCATCAATAGAAAGAGAGCATTTTATTAATTAGTTGTAAATTCACAGCCCACAAATCAGTGTAAGTGAGATACAATATTGTAATAGTCAAGATTACATTTAATAAAGATTTTTTTCTTGTCTATATCTATATTATTTATATATATTTATTTATCTATATTATTTCTATATTATTAGTTGTTATTGTGACACATCAGCAAAGCCTGCTGCACATTTATAAAATAATACTTTAAAATATTCATTCTAATTAATAAATTGTTATGTAATTTTATTGTTATAATCACCATTAATTAACCAATACTAGATAGCTATATGTGAAGTTGGCGTAAATAGCTTCCAATTCACTAGATGGCGTTACTTTATCGTAATTATTTATTACCACTTAATTACTATTTATTAGTTAATTTTCCATTTTTTATATTCCAGCTATAATTATTCCCGCGATGATGAAGAAATTTACAAGGAATTTTCAGAAATAGCCAATGAGCTAATACCACAGTTGATGAAGGCTGAAAGTTCAGGACACTCAGCAAGATCAATCCTAAAAGATCCAGAGTGTTTTGCATCCCTTTTAAGGTTGGTACTTATACTTCCGAAATTAAAACAGGCTGTACAAATGTATCCTCTTCTAATTATTTTAAACAGGATGATTTTTTGCCCACAATACAATTTGCAAAATAAATGGATAAAAGCGAAACTATAATCTATCTACCGATTTTCATACCTCATCGGCGTGATGATGACGATGTATGTAACTACATCTTCTGTCAGACAACAATGTTTCTTTATCGCAAAATTTCTTATCCTGTCACTCAGTTTATCATCTCATCTCAACTGCATTTATTCTACTTTCATGTTTTGTCTGCCATACCCAAATTTCACTTCCGTACATTAGTGTCGGAGCCAACACCCCCTCATGCACAGCCAAACGAGGCTTGTTAGACACCTTCCGACTGTTCATAAAGGAGTGCAAAGCTCCATTCACCATGTTTTCTGCATTCACTCTTCTTTCAATATCACTCTCACAATTTGCAGCTCTTGTAAACTTTGACTCCACATACACAAACTCGTTCACCGGTTCAATTTGTTCATCTCCAATCACGATATTCCCTTCATTCCCTTTCTAACAAAACCTCCACTCATAGCAGTTACCATCTCCTGCAACTCCTCGGCCGAAGACCTAATACGACCAAGTATTAGGTCATCAGCATAGAGAAACATTTGATGAGCAACTCATTCATTCCAATTATCATTCAACCCACTTATCACAATCTACCGATTAAAAAAATCTATGGGGCCTACGTTCAGTGGACGTCTGTGACTAATAGACAGAATACCTATAATTGGAAATTTCAAATTTAGAAAATGCGTTACATTTTCAGATTTTACGATGGAATCTGTAAATGGGAAGAAGGTAGCCAAACTCCTATTTTACATATAGGTTGGGCGAAACCTCTTGTAAGCACAATATCAAAATTTGATGCAGAAGTGAGAGCCCAAGTTCACATAATATGTAAACCAGATACAGACAAAAACACCCCAGAGCCTTTGAACGGGTCTGATAATGTGGAAAAATCCGAAAATGACAATGAAAACTGGAATAATAATTCTGAAAACGCCGAGATGAGCGTTCGGGAACAGTTGACAGCAGCTGTCAACAGTCGTCCCCGAGTTACTCTTTACAGTCACAAAATGGCTGCATTAAAACCTCTGCTGTTAGCCGAAAGGCTAAACACGCACGCTTTACAACTTCAGCTCACTGCACAGAGCCAATTGCAAAGGCCACAGGCGCCTACGAAGAAACGCGATGACGATGATACGAATCCAGCTATGCCGACCGCGCGCGCTAAGCGTGCTAGACGTGAACGTTGAACAAAATAAACCCTTATGTCCTCATTCATCATCGTCATTTCAGCAAAAATAAGTCCACTTCTGGACATAGGCTTGTCCCAACGAATGGTATTTCCAGACAACAGCCCGCATCCATCGGATCCCGGTGACTATAACCAGGTTGGCAGTCCACCGTGTAAGAGGCCTTGTAGGAGGCCTTCATGTACAAAACTAGATACGCTTTTCGGTAGAAAATGGTACAAATGTACTTCATGAGTGATGTATAGAAAGTATTTTTATGCAAGTAGAATTAGAATTCACGTAGTGTATCTAGATATGTACATTTTACTAGATCCGTTAATAATTCTCATGTGTATGTCATATAGTTAAATACGACTGCGTCTTATTCGAAAAAGACTTCCTTCTCTGTACCTGTAACATAGATAGTGGATGTGTTATTGCTTTATTGTAATATAATAATCTCAGCGGATCGGACCGCTATAAACATTTCGATGTTTAATTAAGCATATATTATAATTATTACTTAATATTGTTACAAAGGATATAACGCAGATTCAAATTAATGTAACTTGTTGTCAAATCTTGGTTGTTAGTTGTTACCCGCATTTATAGATACGTTTAAGTTGTTTAATTATAAGCAACGGGTACCACTTGTCGGTCGCAAGACAGTCCAGGAGTTTACTGTATGTCAATCCATAGTACAGTGTTGACGTTTACCTTAGCGCAGGCCCGCGGGACTGTAAATGAATGATTTTAATTTATACAGGGTGTAACTAAACCTCTATAGACATAGCTACTTGATCGATAGCATTAATGATGCGCTGCAAAATTTCGTGGAAAAAGCAACACTTTTTCTTAAAATTTTGGCCACCAGCTTGTGACGTAAGAAGAATAAGTATATAGAAGCACTTATAACCCAGGAATATTGTGGAAGATATTGCCAAATAGTAGATTGTATGACAGGGAGTAAAGTAATATTTTTACGACGAGGGCGGGCAAAATTCAATAAAGTCCGTACCGATTACAAGATAGAAACAGAGAAGCAAATCGCGCGCTTTTCTTGTTTTTTATATTGCCGCGTCTCGGCAAGTGACGCGAGCTTGGCACATTTACTTAAGGTGGTGGTCCAAGTTACTTACTAGCGGCTTTAGAAAAACTATTCGTTATTCAAAATATAAACAAATAGTTTGTTTTTGAAAATACCAAGCGTAGTCGCTGCCTTGATGTCTTTTGGAAGTTTGTTGTACAATTGTGTTCCCGCATATGTTAAATTATTTTTTCCGTAGTTGGTCCTTATACCAGGTAGTGCGAGCGACCATGAGACCAAAAGTTGTTGTATGTTCATGAGTTTTGTGTTTTTGTATATAATTTTAGATGGTGTTAGGTAATCGTAACGCTGGAGGATTTTAATTATTTTGTTTTGAAGGAATTAAATATAATAATATAATATGAAGTTCAAAATGGTTTCAAAGCAGTATTGCAGATAGGCCTTTTTAGGAACAGTCGAAACAATTTGCGTCGATTTCATTGAACGATTTATGTTCCTAATTCAAATATCATTATTGCCCGCTAAAAAGTCTAGAACAGAAAAGAGCTATTTTAGGCCCGCTTAAAAAGCAACAAAACAACGTTTTTTGAATAGTTCATAATAAAAAATAATTTACACACACTCCTCCTTTTGGTAAGCTCTATGGGCTCACGTCGGATGGCTATAGGGTTTTTGTTACACCCTGTATTCATGTTGTTTCAGTTTTGTTATAGTTACAGTTTTTGTTTTCATCAGACTCCGACTCGAGGCTCCTTTGGCGTGAGGCGTTTGACTATTTATTACACTTCAGCATAGGTCACTTGAAAAATCTTACCCTGTATATGTACAGGATGACACAAAATCTTGTATTCATATCGATCGTTCGAGTAGAGTCTAACGATCGACGACTTGAACGATTGATATATCGATATGTTAATGAGTGCAAATGCAATTTAACGGAATTTAAAATTTTAGTCACTGTGGTGATGAAAGTGGTTACGATTACTTAGAAAGAACGCAAGAAATCTAATGCAACACCGAATACTAAGCTTGTAGTATATAATAATAAATCTGTAGGTACCTATGTTATTGAAAATCATCATCGTCCCAGTTACTGGGAAAAAACGCGTGTTGTAAAAGTCATCAAAACCCAGCACGCTTGGTGGTAGGATCGAATAGTCCGACGGGTAGCTACTACCCTCACATCTAAGTCCGGCGCCAAGCTGTTCTACTGTGTTCCGTCGTGTGTATGTGAGAGCCGGTGCCCGACGGGGCATTTTCTTGAATTGCCTGCCCCATCTTAGACCCTGGCGATGCTTTCCATCACGCAAGCCTAGGGTCAAAGGCATTCAAATAATTGGGAAAAAATACCATTATTGATCATCACTTTGATAAAATTCATCTATATTATTTAAATTATTCAGAATAAAACCGATGATGCAGTTACGATTACAAGATACTATTAGTCTATTGCATGAAAGATTAATGGAACGTTTGTAAAGATCGCAAAGAAGATAAGAAGTGACCAATTTATGTTTCCTTAACTATACCTTAGGCATGGACGTATAAAAAAAGTCGGACAGAGTCTCGTTAACAAACAACTGTGACATCACAGTCGGCCAGCTCAGTTGTATGTATAGGCCAGTACGCACACATTCACATTTTACACATTAGTTAGTCGGCCATTACGCGCGCAAACATCGAGTCATCGAGACGCATTACGCGGCGAAAAAATATAAATATACATCATGTCTTGCGTGGTAAAATGGTGTAAAAACCGTAGTGACCGAAAGAAAAACCATCCAGGAATCACGTTTCATACGTAAACGAATAATTCAATCACTTATTTCCCGATTTTAAACATTATAATCAATTTGCATTTGCTAGAACAAAACAATTAATTTTAAGTTCAGTGTTGCCAATATTCACGTGTGCAAATTACCCGAAGTATGGACAATTTTTAGTTTATTGTTCTAATCAATTTAACAAGGTTAATTATATTATTTAATAGTTACTACTGGGTATTTTATTTTATATTCCTATTGCTAGATTTTCTAAGGAAAATGAAGTATGGAGAAATGATTGGATTCAAATAATTAGAAATTGTAATGGGGAAAACGATTAGATTCCAAACAAATACAGTGTCGTTTGCAGTGCAGTAAACATTTTGATGCGAATGACTTATATGCAACTTAAGGAGGACTCCGGCGTGTTGATACTTATGCAGAACCTCAAAAGGTAAATTAGCAATCTAACAAGACGTGGTTTTTATAAAAATAAAGAAACATTGCTAAAAACTAGAGAAGGCCTACATTTACCATCGAAAGATATATTCGATATTTGTTGTATTTGGGAAATGGTCATACGAAAAATTATAAAAGAAAGCATAACATTGTACAACGAAAGGCAACATAAATATATTATCACAAAAATTCAAGAAAAATTTTTAGGTAATGAAAGCGTTTTTTTTAACTTGGAATCTGAACACACTTTCGCCGGAATAGAACACAAAATTTTAAAATATATAGCGGAAAAATATCTAACGATTCGGTTTCACCACATATCGAGATTAAAAGAAATTTCAAGAACGTCTCAAAGTAAAAGACATTATTATAAAAAAATACTCAGCATTTGGGATATGAAATTAAATTAAATAGGACCGCAAAATATTAAAAAAAGAATGACAAGCCCTCTGATTTTCTTGCCAGTTCTTCTCAGCAGTGGTCGCGTTCCGAACTGGTGGTAAACTACAATATATTACTTTGCATTCTATACATTTTTTTTATATGTTGACAATTTGTAAGTGTCCATTGTGTCTTATACAAAATAAATTATTTGACTTTGACTTAAACATTACAATTTCGAACAATACATTTTTTTTTTATTACGTTGACCGTGTTTTATTGGCAAATTTTTGTGTAACTTGGCCACCCCAAAATTAACTCACACATAAAGAGCGGCCGCCATCTTGGCGTCTCACTCACTTTTGTCTTAGCGAGAGTTCCGTCCGCCTTTTTTTATACGTCCTGTACGTCCATGACCTTAGGTTACTATACTTACTGTACCATCCGCACAAATTTCTACTGACTAGACACACAACTTGAAACAATACAAACTGCGACAGTCAAGAACAATCATTAATAAGATATAGGTACGCCTTGGCGTTAGCTTGAGCAGAACTTACCTACATATTTGCCGCCTGCAGGTTATTGAAATTCTGTCACCCACCCTACCCTCTATAACCTAGTCCAGAATCTTATTACTATTTTTGTGAACAGATTTTATGACAATAGCAGTACGTTGTTCTGTCATTTGTGTTTGAAAAATGTAAACCGACTTCAAAAACTAATAAGCGAAAATTACCCATTGAATAAAACATTTATATTCGGTGCCTTGGGTATACCTGTATCCTAACTAACGTATTTGATAAAGATTCCGTCGAATTCAGAAACTGCTCCTATTTTTTGAAGTCTGTTAAAAAATAGAGTTTCAGTGCAGCATCGCATAATAAAATGTCGCCGAATGAATTATCTTATCTTGACAACGCACGCAGCAATTGGCACAAACATCTATTTAATTTAAATGTGAATATTTTCGCGCTAAGATATAATTAACAGTCATGGAGATATTAATACTAAGGTGGGGTTAAGACACCATGATGGAAACTGAATTAAATTATTTTTATTCACTCGTCACATTTTAAAATCAAAACCTATATTAAATTATCAGTAAATAGACAATGATATTTAATTTATTAGGTTAAAAACTATCTTCAATACCTCTCTGGCACAAAAATCTATGCGATACCGTCAATTAAATGGTTATATTTAATTTTAATTATTTCACAAGTCTTGTCTTTTTGAATAACTATATAACTTGTTTTATTTCCGTGTCTTTAGGTAAATAGCAGTGGATATAATTTAACAGTTAGCTGCCTAGAGCAAAATGTGCATTACGCATCTCGACAATTAGTTATTAATAGAGGTTAATAACTTATTTGAAAAATTAGTATCTTGACCATCGCCATTACAAAAGCTTTTCAAAATAGATCGTTAAATATGGTAAATACGGTAAATGATATGCGTGTTAGTGCTGAACGTAGTAACAGACCGAGAGGGAAGAACTAAAGGAGCGTAATACATCACACAACACATCAAAAGCATCTAGATATCAAGAACTCCTGTCGTCATGGACGGTAATATTGGCCTAATAGGTGCCTCAATGGCCAGGCATCGTATCAAATTTGCCTTCTCTTTCGGCTAGATTTTCGGCCTTGGGATTTCATTTAGTCGGCTCTTACGTCACCATCGGGATATGTGGTGGTGACCGTCACCACACGAATTAGCCTACTTAAAACAAATTCTAAAAAATATTTTATTTCATAATGTTATCTTTTTCAAGACACTTGTAGATGTTTTATTACCTTTTGTAGGTTTTGTGAGACATATTTTTCATTGCATCTTTGAATGTGATAGATATGATACGCGCGCGAGTTCATGTCCATCCTGAGGAATGCTGTTATCTAATTAGTTACGGTAATGTCGATAATATCTACCGGTTTAGTCAACAGCTGTCAATTTGGTTTATGGTAATCTAAGGTAATTTTGTAGATTATGAAATAAAATCAATGTGATAAGTAATTATAATTATTTATTTAGGCCCCGATGGACATGAACTCGCGCGCGTATTATAGGTATTTGTTTGTAAGATATTCTTTCGATAAATGTTACATGATAATTTCCATTCAATTTCAATTATTTTTACAGTTATTAAAAATTAAGTTTATATGTATTTACTGTTATGTATTGACAAGACAAAAGTCAGTTGACAACTAATTTATTCATAAACAAACCTAACCAGTACATCTTCCCTTTTAAATGACAAATTATAAAATTATTAAAATAAACTTAACACAGACTAAAACTAACTAGTTACATTTATTTCGGTAACTTTTACTCCTCGTCACAGGAGGAGAATATGATTCACGAGGAGAATATGATTCACTCGTGTCATACTCTTCACTTTCTTCTCCAAACTGTTGTGTAGCATCTTTCAATAAATGTCGACGATTACGCCGATAAACCCCCTTTCTGTTTTTCAACAAATATGATCTAGGAGTTTCAGCCTTCCCTATAATAGTACCACGAATCCTACTTTTTGAATTTTCCAACGTAATTACGTCATCCCCTATATTCAATTCTTTGAGTGGCTTCGAGTGTTGATCATAGTACATTTTGCTCTTTAATTGATTATCTAACAACTTTTTATGTTGTGAGTGGTCAAAACTTGGTTCCAATAAATCGTAATGTACCGGTAATCTACAATTCAATCTACGTCCCATCAATAGTTGTGCAGGAGAATTCAAATTTTCCCTTTGTGTATTTCTATAAGCTAGCAAATTTAAATAGAAATCAGTATTGCTAGATATCGACTTAATCAATATTTTTTTAACAGTTTGAACTGCTCTTTCGCTTTTACCATTAGATTGAGCATAATATGGAGATGAAGTTATGAGACTAAAACACCACTCATCAGCAAAAATTTTAAAACTACGACATGAAAACTGCGGGCCATTATCACTAATCACTGTCTCTGGAATACCATAACGAGAAAAATTTTCTTTCATAATGTTAATAATTGTAGCTGAGTAAGTATTCTCTAAATATGCTACTTCAACGAAACCCGAGTAGTAGTCTACTAAAATTAAATAACTTTTTCTTCCATACTCAAATATATCTGTACCTACTTTGTTCCAAGGCAAGTGTGGTATAGGGACAGGTATCATGGGCTCTTTGCCTGGCCTATTCAAATTCTCCCGACAAGTTTCACATTTTCTAATAAATATCTCAATGTCCTTTGACATTCCTGGCCAAAATAGTACCTCACGAGCACGCCTCTTACAACGATAAATTCCTAAATGGCCATCATGAATTATTTTTAACATGTCGTTTCTTAAAGAAAATGGAATTAAAACTTGTCTATCTTTAAAAATAACACCATCAACACAGTACAACTCATCCCTTATAGGCCAAAAAATCTTTAAATCACTCTCAATCAAAGATTTATGCTCGGGCCAACCTTCATTGATATACACTAATAATCTACTGAACAGTACATCTCCACGAGTCGCCTTTTCCACAACAGTCAGTTTCTTTAATGACATTGGTATATTATTTATAACCATTTTAAGTTGATACAATATTGCATTACTAATTTTATCATCACATAAATCAGGCAAAGGTGCGCGTGATAATGTATCAGGTATATACATAAATTTTCCTGGTTTATATGTTATTGATAAATCATAGCCTTGTAATCTCAATACCATCCGCTGCAAGCGTGCTGGGATTGAATTTATCGGTTTCTTAAACACGCTTTCTAATGGCTTGTGATCGGTTTCTACAATTATATTTCTTTTGCCAAAAATATATTGATGAAACTTCTCACAAGCAAAAACGATAGCTAAAAGCTCTTTTTCAATCTGAGCATATCTTATCTGAGTTTCCGTGAGCGTACGTGAAGCATATTCAACTGGCTTATTATTCTGCATTAGAACTGCACCTAATGCTACGCTGCTTGCATCAACTGATATTAATACGTCACTATTGACGTCATATAATGACAAAACTGGCGCCTCACATATCATTTTCTTAAGGCTTTCAAATGCCTGTTTATGTCCATCTTCCCAACACCACAGCATATCTTTTTTTAATAATCTCGTAAACGGAATGATGTGTTGAGAATAATTAGGAATAAACTTCGACAAATAATTAACCGCTCCTAAAAATCTTTCTAAACTCTTTCGATCAGTCGGATCAGGCATACTGGTTATAGCCCTTACTTTCTCAGTATCTACCTTCATACCATCTTTGTTAAATATATGACCTAAATATGTTACTTCAGTCACACATATTTTACATTTTTGTTTATTAAATTTTAAGTTGATTTCTCTCGCTCGATTAAATAACTCATTCAAACGTCGATCGTGCTCTTGTTTAGTAGATCCCCAGCATATAATATCATCAATAAAAGACTCTACTCCCTCTAGGCCCTCCAATAGCTGTTTAATCTTTGCATGAAAAACTTCAGATGCACAATTTAATCCGAATGGCAATCTTAAGTATTGAAAACGCCCAAACGGTGTAATAAATGTACAAAGGTCTGCACTTGCATTATCTAACTTAACACACCAAAAACCAGAACTCGCGTCAAGTACAGAGAAATATTGAGCACCATTCATTTTTGAAGCTAGTTCATTAACTGTTGGCAACTGAAAGTGGGCACGTCTAATGGCCTTGTTGAGTGGCCTGGGGTCTAAACAAACGCGCAAACTACCATTCTTCTTTGCCACAACAACCAAAGAATTGACCCACGGTGTTGGATGAGTCACCTTCCTTATAACACCCAAACTAATCATACGCTCCAATTCTTCATTCAATTTATCTCTTAATCCTAATGGCACTTTTCTTGGAGCACACACTACCGGAGTCACACTCTCATCCACAACGATATGATACTCACCAGGCAAACATCCTAAGCCAGTAAATAAGTCTTCATTTTCCCCTAAATTCAAATTATGAATTCTTTTAATAAGGCCCAAATTTAAACAAGCCTGCAGTCCAAGCACACTTTGACAATCCATATCGGCAATTGCAAACTTTAAATTATATTCAATATCTTTATACCACCACCTTAAAAAACAAATACCTTTTATAGGAATACATTCGCCACTATATGACTGTAGTTTAATTCTATTATTTATACTAATAACGCTTGAGTCATAACCCAATTGACAAAATCTTTTATATGATAATACATTAATATCAGCACCGGAATCTAATTTAAATCTTTCAAACCCCCGTTCCCCGCGGAGTGTCTCGTACCAGTCCGCAGACAACGAATGAATTTTGGAAACATTATACGATATTGTTGAAATATAAAATACCTCCGATTCTTCTTCTTCTTCAGAGTCCTCTTGAATGCCTACATTATACACATTTTTGACATTTTGTTTAATTTTACATAATTTCGCATAATGGCCGTAGTTTCTGCATATAAAACACTGAACCGACACAGCCGGACAGTCATTAGATTCATTGCACTGACCTCCGCATCTGGGGCAAATACCAGATGATGATGATGCCTTCATTTGACCTTCATTCGATTTCCATGGTGGAGGTAGAGACCTTCGGTGTCCACCGCCTCGCCATGAACGCTGTATGACGCTCCGCGGCCCGCTGTTACTGCTGGCGCCTCTCCGAGCGCGAACTGTGTCCACGTGGGCTGGTCCTAAACCCGCTCTACTTGTCTCCAACACACGGCTACTGTCATTAGAAATTTCATCAACTTGACCTATTTTTAACGCTTTTTCCAACGTCAAATCATCTGTTCTGAGTAAGCGATCACGTACCACCGTATTCCTTATTCCACAAACTATACGGTCTCGAATGAGTTCCTCCTCTATGGACCCAAACTGGCAAATCTTACTCAATATTTTTAGAGCTGTGACATATTGATTAATCGACTCACCCGACTCTTGGTTTCTCATGAAAAAATTATACCTCGCTAATGTAACATTCGGCTTCACTCCAAAATGTTCGTCAAATTTTTTCAACAACAATGCGACATCGTCTTTTTCTTTTTCGCTCTGAAACGTGAATGTTTCAAACACATCGAATCCTTCCGATCCGATCAGATTAATCAACAGGCTGGCTTGCACGCCACCTTCCTCCTTGTGCACCCCTGATGCTTTGAGGAACAATATAAACTGCGTCCTCCAACGCTTCCATTCGTCAGCCCGGCTGACGGAGTTGCCTTCTAACTTAAGTTCTGGTGGTGGTCGGGCGTGTTCCATTTTGAATCAAATGGAAATAATTAATATTATTATAATATTTTTTACGCTGTCACCATGTTATGTATTGACAAGACAAAAGTCAGTTGACAACTAATTTATTCATAAACAAACCTAACCAGTACATTTACGATTAGATTGTGTATAGTTCATGTCTCTTTATTTCATATTTTTACATATATTTTTAAAAAATATAAAATGTTTTAAAAAAAATATACATAAAAATAGACAAAAGCCGTCGAAAACGAGGTCGATGACCTAAGCTACCGACGGTTCAGGGCTCCAGAGAGAGGAACCTCCTCACGATCCTTGCCGAATCCAGTATGACAGCCTTTTGAATCAGGCCCTTAATCCAGCAACCCAGCGAGAGTTTCTTGAGATGTTGGTCGAAACTCTTCGCAATAAGACCGTTTACTGAAACAACTATCGGCACAATCAGTGTTGCCGCTTAGGAAAAAAGAAAGTCCCCAGACCTCAATGAAAATGTCCCTAGATATTAAGAAAAAAGTACTAAAAAAAATCCCTAGAAGTCGCTAAATATTTTAAAGCTTTCAATTTAAAAAATATGGTCTAAATAAAAAATAGTTCTGTATAATCAAAATTTTAATAAACAAATCACTATAGATCTATACAATAAAAAATATCGTCATCGATTACGTCATCTTCGACTTCAACTACTTCGAAAGTGGATGGTGCAACTGTAGAAGTAGATGTGGAGGATGCACTTGGTTTTTTAATAGTTTTTGTAATTTGAGCCAGGACATGATCTGGCAAAACATAGCTGTGGCAATTTCGTTTTAAACGCGAAAAGTCAATGTCTTTTTCTTTTAATTTCACTCCACTACCTGCTGGACATTGGTAGTTAGCTTTGCAAACGAAAAGCCGCTAGAAGTCGCTAAATTTATTTTTGTCGCTAGATGGTTGAAAAATGTCGCTAGACACATCTAAAACCCGCTAAATCTAGCGACAAAGTCGCTAAAACGGCAACACTGGGCACAATGATTGTTGAATCAACATGCCACATTGCGGTAACCTCGTGAGCCAAATCGAGATACTTTGTGAGTTTCTCTTTTTCAGCTTTAACGAGGTTCTCGTCATGCGGGATAGTGACGCCAACAAGCATTGCCCGGCTCGCCGATCGGTCAGTTATCACTATATGACGCTTATTAGCGAGAATAGTCCTGCCAGTAATAATCGATCGATCCCAGTAGAGCGTGACATGACCATTGTCCAGAACTGGCGCAGGCTGGTATGGGAAGTAGGGCACTTCAGTATCCACAAGACTATATTTAAGGGCAAGTTGTTGATGGACTATCTTGGCCACTTGGTTGTGTCTATGCAAGTATTCTCCGTTAGCAAGACGAGAACAGCCAGAGACGATATGCCTAATGGACTCTCCTGGACGATGACAGGCTCGACAGATGTCGGCAGTCCCATCCTTTAGGATATGTCTCCGGTAGTTATTCTTCATAATAACTTCGTCCATAATTGCACAGGCAAACCCTTCAGTCTCCCCAAAGAGGTTACTGAAGCGTAGCCAAGCCACAGAAGCGAGTTGGTCTACGTCCGGCCCAGTGAGAGCCTTGTAGAACCTTCCGTGTAACTCCTTGCTCTTCCATATAGTCGTGCGGTCCGAAATGCTTAATACCTGGGGCTTGCGCCAATTCTGTTTTGCCAAGGATAAAGGTGTGAAGGAATTGTCAACATTGGCCATATCTCGGTGCACATCCTCGGTTGACTGTAGGAGATATTGATATTGAGATTGTGTATTATTATTATAGTTTCCACTAAAACGGGTAGCTATAAATACTTTTCAGCCGCGATACCTTAGCGACTAAGGGTCAGCGCCGACCTACGGAGTGGCGGCGAAGAGACTAATTCAGTAACAATTTAAATTCAACCTAAAACGCTTCAAAATACAACTGTATTTAGAATACGCTCGCCGCGCGTCGCTCGCCGTCATTGTATTTCGTTGTACCAAATGTATTAATTCCGTTTTAGGTTTAATTTAAATTGCTACTGAATTAGTCTCTTCGCCGCAACTCCGTAGGTCGGCGCTGACCCTTAGTCTATAGTTGGCGCATTAAAACTGTTGCGAATAGAAACTTTTTATAAATTTAATAATGTCTGGCTGTTATATGTTATACCCTTTTTATTTAAATATCTGTCAATGTATAATTCTACTTACTTGTCTCATTCTGTCTGTGTAAAATATATGATGTACTCCATGTTTTACTTTCTCTAAATATAGTAATTAGCTTCCTAAACTGCCGCTCTGTGAAACTACGGTTTCACAGGTTATGGTCCCTCTATTTACTTTATAGAAGAGAGTAAACCGCATTCATCAAGATGAATAAAACCTCGTCGTCGATACCACAGCCTTCCCAGACTGCCTCTGACGCATCTCAGGTAGTGGTCAACAGCAGCATGCCTAATTTCACAAAACTCCAAGGTAGCTGCAATTACGCGACGTGGAGTTTTGCAATGAAAATGTATTTGATAGACACCGAACTATGGGAATGTGTCACTTCAACGCAGGAAGAAATTCCAGACGCTGAATTTCGACGCAAGGATGCAAAAGCAAGGTCCAAAATTTGTTTAAACATAAGTGAGCATCTTTACCCTATAGTTATGACAGCTGAAACGTCTAGAGAAACGTGGAATCGTCTCCAGGAGTCATACGCCGATAGCGGATTAGCCCGACGGTTGAAACTCATGAAGAGATTGCTTGGTTCCAAACTTGAAACGTACGTGAGTATGGAGGCCTACGTGAATGACATACGTCATGTTCAACATCAGCTGATCGCCATTCAAGCTGGTCTGGACGACGAACTCGTTGGCGTGATTATGCTGGCAGGACTTGACGACAGCTACAGTCCGATGGTGATGGCAATAGAGCATTCTGGCACGCGGATAACTACAGACGCAGTTGCATCGATATTACTCAAGGAGGAACGTCGAGATGTCTCTGCCACGTCTAGTTCTTTATTATCTCGTGTTTCGTTTTCTAATAACAATACTAATGTATCATGCTCTTATTGCAAAAAGATAGGCCATGTAGTGTCTCAGTGTAGGAAACGTCTTAACCGACAAAAGTGTCAATCGTCATCCGATTCATCATCTCATACATGCAACAATACATCTGACTTTACACTTTCATCGGCTTTTAATATTGACATTCCTACAGGCTTTACTACGTCATCAGACTGTACCTCAAGTGAATGGTTCGTTGACTCTGGTGCTACAATTCATATGAGCAACAAGAAAGATTGGTTTTTGGACCTCAAGCAGGAGTCTAAACCTGTTACTGTCGCAAATGGTCAGCAAGTCAAAAGTAAAGGGAAAGGTACCATCTCATTAAATGTTTCTGATAGAATTAAGCAAATTTCTGATGTTTTGTACGTTCCAGATCTAGCTGTAAATTTACTATCGGTACATAGCTTAGTTCAGAAAGGGCTGACAGTTGTTTTTACTGAAAATGGTGCCTCTATCCTTTTAAATGAAGGATGCAAAGTGACAGGCTCTGTCGTTGCAACAGCATCAAACTATAATAATATGTACAGATTAGATACGGCGCAACATAGCGCTAATCTCACACAAACTGAAGAGTCTGCATTACTGTGGCATAGACGTCTTGCACACCTGCATTCAAATGCACTTAATATCTTAAAAAATAAAGATATTGGTATAGATTATACAACTTCATCGTTTAATGAATTAAATAAAACCTGCGTGCCGTGTCTTCAAGGCAAAATGTCGAAAAGGCCATTTGATGTTTCTCAAAGTAGGTCCACGTCCAAACTGGAGTTGGTACATACAGACCTGTGTGGACCAATGAGTACCCACTCATGGGGTGGTGCCCTTTACCTATTAACTTTTACAGATGATTTTTCGCGTAAGACTTTTGGTTATTTGCTGAAATCGAAAAGCGAAGTATTTTGTAAGTTCGTTGAATTTAAAAGTCTTGTAGAAAATCAAACGGGTCTAAAAATTAAAATATTACGTTCTGACAATGGGAAAGAGTTTGTTAATCATAACTTGAACCGTTTTCTCAAAGAAAATGGTATTGTACATCAGACTACAGTGCCATATACTCCACAACAAAATGGAGTATCAGAGCGAGTAAATAGGACCGTTATTGAGAAAGCTAGAACTATGCTACAAGATTCTGGTTTACCACGAGCATATTGGGGTGAAGCTGTCTCTACAGCGATATATCTTAAAAATCTCTCACCAACGCAAGCTTTGAATAATAAAATTCCTGAAGAGATATGGACTGGTAAGAAAGTGGATCTACGCCATTTACGAGTTTTTGGCTGTGAAGCCCATGTCTTGATCGCAACAGAAAAACGAAGGAAACTCGATTCCAAGACTCAAACTTGTATATTTGTTGGATACTCTGCAGATACTAAAGGATATCGACTTATTGATCCTCAGAATCCACGGAACATTATCGTTGCGAGAGATGTCGTCTTCGTCGAAGACAAGCCATCATCTATAGAATCTGATGAAGACAATGAACAGTTGCCTGAATATCGTTCTGAAAATATTGAAGTTACCCAGAATTTACCGCCATGCGTCAACGTGCGCCCTCTTGAGCTTACTACTGTAGAAGCTTCCGGGTCTCTTAGTGAAGACCATACGGAGTCTCCCACTGAAGACCAAGCCGAGTCGTCTTGTGAAGACCATACTGTGTCTCCTTCTGAAGATAGCATGGAGTCTCTTACTGAAGAGCTTACTAGTCCTGAATCAGAATCCGAGGCCTTTGGCGATGCTCAAGATATTCCTGTAGTTGTGCCACCAGTGACGCACAGTTCTGAAGATGTAATTTCCCGACGATATCCTCTTAGAGACCGTCGTGCACCAGTAAGATATTCAGACTTAAATTACGCAAATATAATTAGTACTGACTGCGAGCCGCAAACGTACAAACAAGCTCTAGAAGACAGTAATAGCAAAGATTGGCTTAAAGCTATGCAGTGTGAACATGATTCACTGCAAAAGCATGGGACCTGGATTCTTGTAAATAAACCAGCAGGTAGAAAAATTATTAAATGTAAGTGGGTATATAAAATCAAGAGAGATACGAATGGAAATATTGTAAAATATAAGGCAAGGCTTGTGGCTAAAGGATTCACGCAAGTCCATGGGGTTGACTACGGTGAAACCTTTGCTCCGGTTGCAAGATTATCGTCAATTCGTCTTCTACTAGCCTTTGCCGCTAAGCTCAACTTGGAAGTTGATCACCTAGACGTAGAGACAGCATTCCTGAATGGTGATCTAGAGGTAGAGATTTTCATGGAGCAGCCTGAAGGTTTTTCCACTGACAAATCTAAGGTTTGTCTCCTCAAAAAGTCTCTTTATGGATTAAAACAAGCTCCACGACAATGGAACAAAAAGGTTTGTGAAGCAATGGACAAACTTTTATTCAAACGTTCAGAAAAAGAACACTGTATTTATTATAAGCACCAAGGTGAAAAAATGCTAATCGTAGCTGTATTCGTTGATGATTTCTTTTTGTTTAGCAATGATAAGAAGATGAAACAAGACTTCAAAGATGAAATGAAAAAGACATTTGCAATTAAAGATTTAGGCCCCCTGAAGGATTGCCTTGGCATGAGAGTGACAAGAAAGGATGGCATGCTATCACTTGACCAGACTAAATACATTGAGCAAATTTTTTTTTTTTTATTTCCCTATTTTTCCTGCGATCTGTCTGTTTTTTCTGACATTTAGCGGGATGTTATGAATTTACGCGGATGGCTTGCGTGGTATGCATCCATTGACACATCCACATTTCTTTTTATTTTCTATACAAGATCCTGTGGCGCCTTGCGGTTTAGTCTTGAGAAAGTTGGGCCAGCTGTCATAAGACCTTGTGCATGAATGTTGGGATGTTTTGATAGACGAGTTTTGTATTTTCTTAGTGTTTCAAGTATCCCTTGTTTCACAGTCAATATTTTCAAATCGCGGTGTATAGCTTCGTTGGTAATGTACCATGGTGCGTCTGCAATCATGCGCAGCATTTTGGACTGATATCTTTGTAGTATTTCCAAGTTTGAGTTCGCAGCTGTGCCCCAAAGTTGTACACCGTATGACCATATGGGTTTCAAGACAGTTTTATATATCAGGATTTTATTTTCTAGTGACAGTTGGGAATATCGCCCTAGTAACCAGAACATACTCCTAGATTGCAAGCCGAGAGCAATTCTCTTTGTGTATATATGTTTCCTCCAAGTGAGTCTTTTGTCGAGGTAGATTCCAAGATATCGGACATGCTCTGCCTGTGGTATTTGTACACCATTTAGTGACACCGGGGGACATTCACCTTTTCTTAGGGTAAATGTGACATTGATTGATTTGCTTTCGTTTACTTTTATACGCCAGTCCTTCAGCCAGTCTGATATGTCGTTGAGGCCTCTCTGAAGCATTTCTGAGGCTCTTCTGGGATCTTCATGTGATGATAGAATAGCTGTATCATCAGCATAGGTGCCGATAAGTAAACCATTAGGGGTTGGGAGATCCGCTCTGTAAATCAAGTATAGTATGGGGCCCATAATGCTACCCTGGGGAACTCCAGCTTTAATTGCACGCAGATTGGATCTATCTTCTCCGTATTTTATGTAAAAGTGTCGCTTGGAGAGGTAGGATTGTATGAGAAGATAGTAATTAATGGGCAGAGCATTTCTGACTTTGTAAAGTAGACCATTATGCCACATGCGATCGAATGCTTGAGATATATCAAGAAAAACTGCAGCACAGTACATTTTTTTCTCGAAGGATTGATGTATTTTTTCCACTAGTCGGTGTACCTGTTCGATGGTGCTGTGGCCCACTCGAAATCCAAATTGATGGTCAGGTAAAAGATTTGTTTTGGCAACCACGGGCAGCAGTCTTCTGAGGAAGATAGCCTCAAAAACTTTAGATGCTATGGGCAGCAGGCTTATTGGACGATATGATTTAACTTCTTCAGGGGCTTTTCCTGGTTTGAGTATAAGAATGACTTCGGCTACTTTCCACTGAGAAGGGATAAAGTTAATTCGAATAATAGCATTGAATAGATTCCGTAGGAATACAATCGCCCTGTCAGGTAGTTCTTTAAAAATCTTTGGAGTAATTAGGTCGTATCCTGGTGCCTTCTTTAATTTCAGGTGTCTTATAACGTTCAGTATTTCATTTCTTGTTGTTGGACTGATTGGTAGGTCGAGTTGGAAAGTTTCGGCTAACTTTTCTTTTACTAATCCTATTTTTGGGCTGGCGTCAAACTGATGAGCAAATGATAGAGAAATTTGGGATGAAAGACGCTATCCCTGTATCCACTCCTATGGACATGGGTACGAAACTTGTCCAGCCAAATCCAGGAGATGAAAAACCGGAATTACCTTACCAGCAGCTCATTGGCTCATTAATGTACCTTGCCATTGGTACCAGACCAGATATTGCTTATACGGTATCCGCTCTGAGCCAATTCAATGTACATTACAGGGAGGTCCACTGGAGAGCTGCGAAGCGTGTTCTACGTTATCTGAAGGCCACGAAAGACAAAAAACTTACGTATAATAGCACTGGTGATGGAATGGGATACGCTGATGCTGATTACGCAAGTAATCTGGTAGACCGACGGTCCTACACGGGATATGTGTTCCAGATGAGCGGTTCATCAGTGTCGTGGGAGTCACGCAAACAAAGAACTGTGGCTCAGTCTACGACAGAGGCGGAGTATATGGCTCTTGGCGAGGCTTGTAAGGAGGCTATATATATCCGATCCCTCATTAATGATCTTTTTCGATCATCTTTACCTTTGACCATCATGTGTGATAATCAGAGTGCAATTTCACTCACTAAAAACAATACACATCACTCTCGTACTAAACATATTGACATTCGACATCATTTCATTCGTGAGTGCATTTCCACAAAGCAGGTTTTAGTTAAATTCACACCATCTTCTCAACGAACAGCAGACATTCTCACTAAGGCATTACCTAAGCTGAGACATTATAAATGTCTAAGTTCTTTAGGATTAAGTTAGCGTTATTATAGTTATAGTGGTCTGTTTTGTAGATAATTATTGAATCCTAAATGTAAAAAGGCTTACATTATAAAATTTACGTGGGAGTTGAAGGGGATCTTGCGTGTTCTTGAATAATAGAGAAACTCCAGTCGAGGTGTAGCGAAGGAATGATTTATTGTGTACATCGTTGTGATATAAATACAGAATATGATTTCTATTATTAGGTACTAGTGCTAACAGGATACAAGGTAGAAGGAGAGAGAGAGAGAGAGCGCTTGTGTGAAAGAGATAGGGTGCGCAAGAGGGGGCATCGATTCGATGTGTGTGCGTGCCCCCAGAGGGCGCGCGCGTCGCGTGGATATACACATTCGCGCGGCGCGAGCGCTCGCTCATTTCGGCGAGGCAGCCAGCGCGTGCGGACATCTCCACTGCTCCAGCGGTAGGCGGCGCGGTCGTCGTGTACGTAGCCGCGTGCAGCGCTGAATCGGCACGCGTGGAACCGACGTCTTCAAGCGATCTTTTCAGATCCACTTCTTGTTTCACAGAATCGATTACGATGTTTCTTGAAGCACACCATCGATAAAATAAAGTCTTCCTCCTTGCGATGTTGTTTTATTTGGTAACGGTAATATTCTTGGTAAAGGTAAGGTAATAGTGCGGTAACGTATGTAGGTACACGAGGTAAGGTAATGTACCCTACAGAGTGTTGCGAATAGAAACTTTTTATAAATTTAATAATGTCTGGCTGTTATATGTTATACCCTTTTTATTTAAATATCTGTCAATGTATAATTCTACTTACTTGTCTCATTCTGTCTGTGTAAAATATATGATGTACTCCATGTTTTACTTTCTCTAAATATAGTAATTAGCTTCCTAAACTGCCGCTCTGTGAAACTACGGTTTCACAAAAACGTCTCGCGTGTTGTCCTACAGGCGTCTTATCCGGCTTTGATGACTATTTTGTGATTGTGATTATCAGACGGCATGCGGTCCATAGCTGACCTGAATAAATAAGAGTTGTTCCACATTTATTAGTATTTTCACCGCTCGACTTGTCTTGTTGATCAAATCTTTTTGTAAGGAATAATACGTTTATTATTTTACATGTTTTTTGTCAATAAAATAACTCGGACCGAAGCATGTGTTTAAACAATACTCCATTTTTTACATACTCTCACGATATTTGCAGCACGCATTCTATCAATCAATTCAATATCAAATGTCATCAATGTCATGCATGAGGCTTAGGCTCATTCAAGTTAGCCCCCCAAAAATATGTTCTTTTGCTACTTTCGACTTTTTTTTTCTATTAAGTCGTTTGTTAGCTGTTAATAATTGTTTGTTCTCCATTTATTAATTTAAATAATAGTAATTAAAAATATACCTTCAAGTTAGCCCCCCCACTTGCTATTTATAATATTTTTCCGTCAATAATGACTCGTAAATATTTATTTTCGATTGTTCGTACATAAAATACGTTTGTTATCTTTCGAAATTACTCAGTTTTTGTTTAACTTGAAGGTATATTTTTAATTAATAAATGGAGAAGAAACAATTATTAACAACTAACAAATAATAGCAAACGACTTAACAGAAAAAAAGTCGAAAATAGTAAAAACCCTTTTTTTTGGGGGGGCTAACTTTAATGAGCCCTCTACCTACGGCACATTAACAAAAACCAACTTATGCTAATACTACATAATTTTGTTAATTTATATAACGGATAATTACCATTGTTGGGAATGCAAGTATTTCACATAAATACATTTAAAAAAATCCAAATATGTTATTGTGCTGGACCGTGTGTAAAAACGCGTATGCTAAAACATTCACGAAAATACTTCATATCCCTAGATGTGTGCAATGAAAAGTATGGGTTGTTGCCATGTTTAGCTTCTAATTTGTTGGCGGCAAAGCAAACTTGAGAGTAGAGTGACACTGACAGACAGCAACAGCTAGCTATAAGATAAGCTATTTCATGTGGCAGTATATCGCCATAACGGGTCAAATGTCAATTGCCAGAGAAAGAAAAAAAAGCTAGCTATGTCAGGTCAGTCATGTCATAATAGATTCAGATTTTCGCGATATCATAATTAATTATCATTTAAGATAATAAATGCATCAGTAATTAAACAATATGTCGAATGAATTACAAATTAAACGCTACCGGAAGAAGTATAAGAATATAAAAATGACAATAAAAGGTTTAATTCTGGTAAGTTTTATGTATAATAATTACAACCAGTACATACAATATTTGCGTTGATGGCGTTTAGGTTGACTGGTAGAGAATGCATGAAGTCCGCTTTCTGTACAGCGTTATTACATTAAGAGTAAATAAATAAATTTGTTACATATTAACCATCTGGCCATCTATTTATGTGTTTAGACAGATATATTGTAAGAAATAATAAAAATCACAATTAAGTAACCTGAATAGATGGAAGATACTGAAGGAATTAATCAAATTTTCAGGAAAATGCAGCATTGTGTGATGAAGTCGCTAAAGTTCAGGAAAGCATTATAATTGTCAAAGATGAAAGAAGGTACCTGCTTCATAAACTTGTTGAATATGAAGCAGAAGCAGAACTAGCACAACCATTTTACAGGAATGAATCTATGTCAAATGGTTCTCGAAGTAAAATAAAAAAAAGGCAGGTTGTAGATGATGTTAGGTAATCCATGGCATCCAAAGGTAACACAAATAGCTTGGTAAAAATGTGAATGAAAATTACTCAAATACTTCTTATAAAAATGTAACTGGCTTGGGCCTCAAGGACTTGAGCTACCTTGTGAAATATCATATTCAAAATCTGATACATCTTAAATTTATGTAAATTTAGACTATATTTGTTCAAACAAAATCCAAGGGCAGTCAAGATGACATGCATAAATCATGTTATGCTTATCCAAAATTTAAAACTAGTGTTTTTTTTTAAATATACTTATAGGCTAATTCTAATGGATTTATGTAATTTAATTATAAAGTATAAATTAAGTACTTATTGTGGGTAGATGCCCTGTAATATCATGACGGTACATTTATTTCTAATAATTGACATACATATAGGGAGTAGGGTTTGTTCTTATGTTCCTAATGTTGGCTCTACACTCACGCGTGACGTCGCACCGTGATCCGCGTGTTCGCGACTATGATGGACGACGGCGCGATTTCTGACGCAAATCCTTTGACGCGGGCCAAAAAACCGACACTGATGGGGGAATGGTGCGAAGCGCGAACGAGAAGGCGTGAACAACATGTACACTCGTGATTCGCAGTTGTCGCGGCCGTTCGCGGTGCGAGTGTAGAGCCGGCTTACTAAAGGTTACAAACTTAATTTATGATTTTCAAATAATAGTTACATGTGGATTTTGAAATATTGTCTTCTGTCTGTTATTGTAAAAACTAGTTTAATATTGTTATCAAACCAACTACTGTAAAAACAACCAAAATAATGTTGTTAACATTGTAGCCAAGCCATAAAACTGATTGAACTATTAAATATTGTGGTTAACATTTATTTTCTCCTCAACTTATTTTTCAATTCATCACCTGCAAGTATAGGCTTATTTACAGTCCGCGCCAATCTTTATGGCCGATATGAATGTAGTCTCATCACACTGTACACTACACAAAATCAGGCATCAGTGGGACATAAACAGGGGGCAAACAGGGCACGCCCGCACACACTGTTGTTCACATACATGTTTGTGTGAGTGAGCTAAGCTTGTATTGGTTATGAAAATATATATTATGCGCAAGTCCCACAGCTACATTCAGACTGGCCACAAAGATTGGAGCAGACTGTAATTAAATCACCCTACTCTCATTTAAGCCTTGTGTCTTGACATACAGCCTTTACAGATGCAGAAAATAAAATATAATTCCAATTTGAAACACATTTTTTTGTTATAATCATCATTACTTAGAAGAATACATTCATCAGACATTGTATTCTTAGTGTTAGTCTAATCTTACTTTGACCTACTTCATCATAAATTATATTAAAAATAAGACAAACAAAAAAATAATAATTTTAAATTATTTAAAATAATATTTAATCATTCTCATCTTCATCTTCTCCAAATGAGAGAAGTGGATTATGTTTCTTTTTCTTGTTTGTGGTTTTATCATTTTTGCCATCATTTTTTCTTTTACTTGTGTCTGAAGAAACTGCTTTTTGCTTAGACTTGAAAATAACTCTTTGATTCAAATCTGCTTTTGTCTCTGATTCAATTTTTTTATGTTCTGCTTCTGCCTCTTCGGCTGTCAGGTCTCCCTCTTTCAGCACAACAACTTGGGGCTGCTCACTGGCTTCGTCATCAGCAAAGTCCTCTTCCGCATTTTGCAGATCATCAAACTTATGGTTTCTGTCATCATATCCTGCCTGTCGTTTTAGTACCTTAAGAAATTCTGGATCCTCTGGTTTTATATAATTAACATTCCTCTTCCTATTCATACCTATAATATAAAATATTCCTTATAATCATGCATTATTAAGTTTACATTTATATGTAAAGAAATGAAATAATAATACCTAGCTATTTTCTAACCTTGGGTTTTTTATCACAGTTTTATAAAATTGCAGAAATAAGGGAAGTATGTACCAATGATGTAGGAGTATATATTTTAGTGATCAATATTATAAATGGACGGTTACATTTCGTACTCAATATTTAATGATGTAGTTATTAATGAAAACCACTACGTTTACAAAATATGTTTGGCAATCAATATCACTTTTTAACGACGATATAATATCATTTCATTGATCAAATAGCAAGATACATATTTAATTTTTTAAATAGTAATATACGTATACGGCTGGTAGTCACAAGACAGGAACACTAATAATCAGGGGGGAGACAGTTAGAACAGGCACAATTTCACTAAAGAAAGAGGCGCCATCTAAAATTCTTCACAGCGAAACTATTAGTTTCATAATTACCGATAGATGTCTCTGCGTTCCGAACTTTAATGCGAAACAAACAATTCTCTAATTTAATTTAATTGTATTTTTCTAGAGATTAATTGTTAAATTTTTCCTCAATATTATCACATTTTTATATTTCATGGCTGTCCAATATTTTCAATTATGGCAACCTTGTCTTGGCAACAAACATCACAAAATGGTCGCCGCAACTTGCGCCCGCGCTTGTTTTTGTTTCGTGTGTCCATTTTGTGCTTAATTATTGGTATTTGGGTGTTTTATCTTCATCAGCCGTCGAGTAGAATTTATCCTCCGTCCTGTGTTTGAATTACTACCCGGATATTAATATTTTTCAGTCCCTGCGTTGTGGCTAGTAATTTCAGAAAAAATTTGAAAAAACATTGTGTTATTTTGTTGTAATTTTGCGAAAAGACGCTATTTTGTGCTGTGTGTGTCTATCAAAACAAATACTATGCCTCACCGTTGCGCTTTTGGATGTAAGGACACTGGTAAGCCACCATATGTACTACATTACACTAAATAATATTTATCATTTAACGGCCAATGACTATAAGTTTAGGTTACAGTGCACCGGTAATACATATCTACATAGTACTTACTTAATATAGGGCAAACCCACTTACATAAGTAAACAAGCTAAGACACTTATTAAATAGTGAATCATAGATGACGATAACCCTAAGTTACATGCTTAGTGCAAAATTAAGCAAAGAAATTAAACAATGCACTACTAACGTTATTTTAATGCAAACAAAGTGTTTTCATAAAACAATATTTATTATTTTAATAAGACTAGCATGTTGAAAAATAATAATAATAATAAAAGGATAGAAAAAAAAGGTGTTTTTAAAACTAAAATAAAATACGTAGTAGATTAAAAGTAAGAGCTTATCCAAAGTTGTAATTTTTAAAACCTGAAAGTATCACCATACTGAAAACACTGCACTTGGTATTTACATATAAATTCAGTTAAGTATAGTATAGGTCAATATATATACACACACCTAAACCCCAGTATTTTCAGCATAGAAACACGTTACAGCAAAAAGGTCGTAATGTAATGTACTTACTTTACGTGTGCATATATATATAATACAAAACATGTGTATGTACTAATATTCAATATAATGATTACCATAAAGATATAGTGTATATATATATTTATATATACTACTTACATATATTTATAAAATGTCTTATAGTTTTATAGACTTATTTAGTAGTTATCGATATTGAATAAAATAAATGTTATCTATAAATAATTACTGACATATTTCTATAAGTTTTTCAGTTTGTTCATAATCAAGGTTACTCAGAAACTCATCCAGAGCCCTTCTACACACAACTGTAGTCGTATCTTTAAGAGCTTTAATTTTAGTCATGCGATTGTACAATAGAGGAGCCAAGAAATAAGAGCAACACTGTACAAAAGTGGTTTTGCATGCTGGGACGTCATATACCTCATGCACTCTTCTGAGAGATTTGGAAGCAGGTTTTTCGAAGAAATGTTGTCTTAGGACAATTTTTTTGATAAAGAGTTGGCAAATATTTAGGACTCCAAACTCTTTGTACAAATCAGTTGTAGGAAATCAATTTTTTTTTAATTAATCACTTTTAAAATACATCTATGGGCCCTTTCTATTTGTTTATATATGAGTACTGTTTCTAGCACCCCAAGGCAGAGATACCATAAGTTACTATCGATTGGCACAGTGCAAAATAGACAGTTTTGTTCGTAGCTGTGTCTTTTAACTTATTCTTTTAAAAATTGGTAAATATTTCGAAGCTCTCCTTAATTAGGCGACCACAGGTGGCAAAGAGTATAATAATAATATGGACTGGTGGCTTGGAGCCTGCTCCCGACACCGGCGGACCACTATTTTGATATTTGATATGTTTTTCTAATAGGATTTTATGAAATATTTAAAATGTATTTAAATATGATGAAGTGAGTAAAGGAAACTTTAAACATTTTAAAATTTAATCCTTTTGTCCCTTGAGACGACCTAATATTTTAATTATTCTAAGCCCATAAGACAACCCGCTGACCCAAAACTGCTTTAAAAAATACAATATTATTTCATTTGGTTTCAGGCAATGTGGTCGTGATGCATTCTTTTCCGAATCCTGGCAAATTTCCTGAGCGTTTCAAAGCTTGGGTTAATCTAGTGGGATACAGTCTGGAAACATTAACAGACTATGACATTTATAAGAAGAAGAGAATATGTGATATTCACTTCACTGACGAGCACCGTAATCGCTGTAAGCGTCTAAATGCATTGGCAATGCCAACTCTTTATTTGCCAGGTGAGTTGAATTTTAATAACACCAACACCCATATCTATAAACAAGTCGAAATGATTACTTGAGTAAAAGCTTAAGATCCAATTTTAATCTGTTGTTTATACAATTCTTAGGTTTGCTTTATTTGACAGTTCTTACTTTATATTCTTGTCTATTTCATATAAATTGTCACAAAAGTAATTAGGTACATAAACTAAAGTAATAATTACTATAGATACCAAGGTTAATGTACTTCTGTATGTATCTAACTAACCTGTGTTTTCCCACTGCAGGGCTAAGTGTAATTAATAGACATTATTAAACCAGACAAAATAAATCAATAGGAAATGTGGCTCCTCTTTCTAAACATGATTGGTTTTGTAATTAATCAATAAAATCAGTGTTTACCTTAATTAATATTTACATAATAATATTAGATTTCTTAATTATTTCAGGTGAAAGTCATGACATCGCTGCTACAACTGGGCAATCTGAGGCGAACCTAAGTTTTAGTCACCCTACCACTTCTTTTCCTTCCACTTCGACTCCGGGTAATTAGCTTATGTTTTTGATATTACTGCATTTGAAGTGCATCTACTTACTTGTGCTGGGGTGGTGCTATTTGCATCTGACATCATACAAACTGTCAGTATCATCAAATGATATCAGTTTTCTTAGCCGTCTTACTGAATAACTATTGTTAAATTAATATCTTAACTTGTGGTAAGGCCCAATCGGCCTTGAAAACGATGGGCATTGGCATCAGGAACAAGGTCCGGGCTGCCGGTAATCAGGGCTGCAGGGAGAGGAACCACCTCACTTTGTATCCTGTGTCCTGGAGTACCTACTCATATCTAACTATCATAGTTTAGTCCGCGAGAGCACATATCTAACTATCATAGTTTAGTCACAATAACCGCTTTTATGGTCATAAAAAAGCACGGGTTTGAAGCCCACGCGGGCGAAGCCGCGCGCAAAAGCTAGTGAATCAATATAATCAGTGTTTACTTACATCAATATTTACATAATTATATAAGATTTCTTAATTCTTTCAGGTGGAAGTCATGACATCACTGCTACAACTGGGCAATCTGAGGCGAACCTAAGTTTTAGTCGGCCTACAAATTCTTTTCCTTCTACTTCGACTCCAGGTAATTAGCTTATGTTTTTATATTACTGCATTTGGAGTGCATCTACTTATCTGTGCTGGGGTGGTGCTATTTGCATCTGACACCATAGAAACTGTCAGTATCATCAAATGATATCAGTTTTCTTAGCCGTCTTTCTGAATAACCATTGCTTATTTTTAACATGTATATATTGTTCCAGGTGAAAGTTACAGCATCACTGCTACAACTAGGCAGTTTGAGGCTATCAGTGTTGCTCATCCTTCTACCAATGCCTCTCTTCTTGTTACTTCAACTTCAGGTATATTAATTATTAGTATGTATTCCATTTATGTAGCTACTCTAAACGTTCTTACACTAAGAACTAACGCCAGACTGGAAGAATTGCATAATGCTCTACAAGCAACTAAATGGGACATTCTTGGTTTAAGCGAAATTAGAATACTGGACACGAATATAGCTGAATACAACGATTACATTTTTTGCTATATAGGAGAGACAAAATGACTGCATGAAGTCGGATTTATTAGTCGGATCTGAAACTCGTTGCTGGACCACTATGGCAAAGAATAGCAAAGGATAAAGTAAAATGGAGATCGCTGGAGGAGGCATTTGTATCAAAGATACGCTGAATGGAGGACTGATGTGTAACACCTAATTTAAAAATGTATATAAATTGTATCATGTAGAGACACTGTACTCTCTTCAGTAAATAAAGGCTTTGAAATTGAAATGTATTCCATCAACACGGTGCATTCTCTTGAATACTAAATTATTCATGTATTGTATTTTATGTTTTCAGATAAAAGTCACTGCACTGCTGCCACAAATTATGTGACAATGGAGCATAATTATAGCATGATGAGCAGACAAACACGATTATTCAAAGGTAATTTATTATAATTAAAGCCTATTCCCGTGCCACTGTTTATAAGAGGAGCTCGTGGCTAAATAATAACAGCCGCTCGGGTCGATCTTTAGGTTAAGGCCTAGGTTGGTCTGTGGATGGGTGATCACTCACTACATACCGAGTTTCCTCTTTGCCTCGGAAACCACGCCGTCATTTGTAGATCTTTGACAGTTGTTACAAGTAGTCTGAACTTCTGAAGCCGAAAGTCTGACATCCAGTCTTACCAAGTGGTAGGTATCGTATTACCCAGTTACTGGGTTGTGGAGGTCAAATAGGCAGTCGCTCCATGTAAAATACTGGTACTGATACTGGGTACCGACTCCGACGTAGTTTGGGAAAAGGCGAGACAGATGATGACCGTGCCACTGTTGAGCATTGGCTTGCACGAATATAAAAATTTCATATGAGTGATTTTGCAAATAGAGCTAGTGTTAAGTAATTAACGAATGTAAAAACAATTTTAAATTAAAGGGCGTGGCACCAAATATGTAATTATTATGTTTTTGTATTTTTCAGATGCTCGTGGGACGCTGTACAATTGCATGCAAATGAGACCACTTCAGAAAAAAATGAAGTATCTTCAAAATGAAATTGGTCGTTTGCGCAAAAAAGGACAATCATTCAAAGCACGACTGGCTAATGCTGAAAAATTGTCCAATAAATCTGCATTTCAACTAGTAACAAAAAACATGACAAAAGCGGCACAACTGTTTGTTCACATGCAACTGCAGTCAATAAAGAAATCCAAGGGCAGACGGTTTTCCATTGAGGAAAAAGTTATGTCCCTGTCTCTTTTCAAAAAGAGTCCCAAATGTTACAGGCTGTTGTGCAAATATTTTGCGTTGCCATCGGCAAAAGCTATGAAGCGATTGCTGAGCCAAATAAAATTATTACCGGGTATAAATCCCATCATCTTTGAAAAGATAAAAAAATCCCTAGCCGAAAAGGATGTGCCAGATCGACTCTGCAGTCTCATGTTCGACGAAATGTCACTTACGCCACAGCTTACGTATAATGCACATAAGGATGAACTGGAAGGATTTGCGTCTAATAAAGAGGCATCATTTGCTGACCATGCCCTTGTTTTTATGGTGAAGGGTGTGAAAAATAATTTTAAGCAACCAATTGCTTATTATTTCACAACCGGGTTAAAAAAACAAGAACTGGAAATTTTAATAAAATCCGTGGTCCGGCACGCACTGGAAAATAGCCTCATCGTGGTTAACACGGTATGTGACCAAAGTCCCGTTAATGTTGGCGCTATAACCGAATTGGTCCAGAACACAAAAGCCGCGTATCTACGTCGAGGGAAAGAGTGCCGTCATGAAATGTTCAGTGTTAATGGTCAGAGCATAATCCCCCTTTATGATACTCCTCATTTAATAAAAGGTCTCAGAAATAATTTGCTGAACAAAGATATGTCATATGTCACATCAAACGAAACAAAAACCATAAAATGGGAATATTACCAAATGGTATATGCTGCCGATAAATCCTATGGAGAGTTACGTCTCCTTGACAAAATAACAGAAGAACACGTAAATCCGGAGAAAATAAATAAAATGCGTGTGAAATCAGCGACCCAAATATTTAGTCACAGTGTTGCTGTTGTGACAGAACACTTGACAGCAAGGCAGGATCTTCCCGAAGAATGTCGTCAAATAATAGACATGACTTTATTAATTGATAATTTGTTTGATTCATTGAATGTAAGCAGTATGTTCATACCAAATGGTAAAATTTATAAAGGGCCTGTGAAACATAATTCGCCGCACCATCAATTATGGCAAAAAGCCAAAAAAATTTTTAGAACTGTAAAATATATTAAAAAAATTAAAGTTGGAGACAAAATCCGTCTGACTGAGACAACTATACCATCTGTGACAAATCTTATTAAAACAATAGAGGGCATGGAATCTCTTTGGACAGTTTTGTCTTGTAAATATGGTTTAGATGCAATGTTGACACGGAATTTCAACCAAGACCCTGTAGAAAATTTTTTTGGGAACATCAGGAGTTATGGGGCAAGAAACAATGCACCAAATACAGTGGCTTTTGAAGGAGCTTTCAAAGCTCTGCTATTAAATAATTTTAATTGTCCTCATTCCAGGAGGGCAAACTGTGAGGAGGATTCGAATGAGTGCCTCCAGACACTGGATTTTTTTGTAAGAGAGAAGGTTGATATTCCTGACGTTCCTGGGGAAAGTGAAAAAATTAATTTTAATAGTGAAATTTGCCTTGAACAGTCAACAAGTGATGCTGGTCAAAGCAATTATGTCTGTGGTTGGGTTTTAAAGAAATGTTTAAAAAATGTTGTAAAAAGTTGTCAAACTTGTAAAAAAACTTTACTAGAGAACACAAGTAATCAAAATAATGCATTCTTAAAAGTAAAAGAATATCAAAACAAAAAATGGCTGTGCTATCCCAGCAAGGAAACTGAAAATTATTTCAACGAAATTAAAAACATTGCTACATCTTGCCTAAGGAAAAACGTACCCAAAAAACGTGTGAAAGAAACAATTATTTCTTTTACTGATATGTTTGTAGATTGTCCAAATAAATGTCCAGCCCATAGTGACACATTTCAAAAATACTTTTTGAATGTGGCATTAAATGTAATAATTTACAGTTGGTGTCGATCTGTCAATCGAATTTTGGTCGGAAAATTAATTTATGATGGTGAAGACGAAACTAAAACTGCTGCTCAAAAATATTATAATAAAAATAAAAATTATAAAAATAGAAAATGATGATAAAATTGTAACACTGACAATATAATATATTTTAAAAAAACTCTTTTATTTCTGTAAAAGTAATGAGCTGTTGTTTATTTAAGTATTTATGTAATTTGTAAAAAATGTGTTATTTTTAAAATAGTTGTCTGAATAATATCTAAACTCTTTTCTGAAAAACAAACATGTTCGCAGTGTGTTATTTTGCTCTCGTAAAGTTGAATTAAAATGGAGCACAATAGTTACAGATTACAATTAATTACTAAAACAAAATAGTTCATTAATGTGTAATTGCCAATTCTATTGAAATATAAATGTAGCCGGCGAAATTCTTTTACTTTTGTTTATACTTTTGTTTACTCTTCTATTTTAAATGTGATCATTCAAATTTTCTTGTTTTTTTTTAAATAGATGCTGTTTATATCATAATCCATCAAAATGCAATTCACGAAAATATAATGATGGTTCCGTTACGTAATGAATTACGATCCTTAAAATAGCTCCTTCAATTATTAAATTTGAATGATCGTAATTTATTAAATGTATCATTATTTTATTCGCAAATCGCATTATGATCAACATATGACGTAAACACAGCTGCTATTTGCAAAAAACCAAGAGAAAATTTGAATGATCACCAAGTAAACAAATATTGACCTATCTATTGGTATAGAAGGTATACATTCCTATCTACCCATAGCTACCTATAGAGCCTTAGTACCCGTTAAGAAATCCAGATGGCGCTTTAAATCTGTATGCTTCAAAATGGCGCAAGAGGGCTCTCTTCTCCCATATTATTATTATACTCTTTGCTAATAATTAATACAACCAAGCATGACAGGACAGACATAACCTAAACAAATAACAGTGTTACCATTGTTGATCTTGGTTGGTTGGAATTTAAAAAAATCAAGAGCTGTTAACCCTGACTATATTATTTAACAAGTTTTTTTTTAACTATAAGTACTGTAATTTTCGAGCGTATTATGAAAAATATTAAATAAGTACTTTTAATTCTGCTTTTTTATTATTTTCAAATAATCCATAACTTTATGTACAGTCGAGGACTTTACTTTATGTACACTTTTGCCACTTTTAAATTGAAATCGAATTCCAAAAACTCTACCTGAGAATATTGAATCAGATTCATTGCTTTTTTCACTGCTACTGTCCCCAAGATGTATTATTAACTAGCTGACCCGGCGAACTTTGTTCCGCATTATATATATTTAAAATTAAAACAAAAAGAAAGTTGGACATAGGATACCTGAGATTTTTATCCCGTCCGTATAAAACCTACTTTAACAAAACGCAACTGACAGCGAAACGTTATGTTCTCTATAGTTTAATATGGCCGAAAATTTGACATTAGAAATTTTGAATTCGACTTGTTTATACTGTTGTAATTCACATAATATCTTTATAACTTGTAGCCTATGTGTTATTCTGATGTATAAGCAATATTATTGTAAAGTTTCATTAAAATCCATTCGGTAGTTTTTACGTTCACATTTCCTCAAACCATTTCTTATAGACATGGTATTCATTTGATTTGGATTTTGTGCTGAATACTAATCATGCACCTGGCACAAACCATTCCTCTGATCCTGCATGCACAACAATGAGTCTGATTCCTGACGATATATTAGTAGTGACACCACTTGTTCAAGGTTCTCGCTACGATTTTTTAACTTAATGTTTAGATGTTGACTAAATGTTTAGACGTCTCATCAAGGTAAACAATTTGTTTACCTTCTAGCCTCTTTTTATATATTGTACTCAAGAATCTATGTCTCCATGCCGCAATTTCATATTTTTCTGTAAGTAAAGCAGCTGCTTTTATTGTGTTGAAACTCAAACCCATTCTCCTGTATTTTTTTCTAAGGGTTTCACGGCATCCCGTGAATTCAATTGCTTCCCTCAGCTCATTGTGCATTCTTTTCAGTGTTGGGACTTGTTTTTTAACTCCATAAAATTCGTTTAATTTGTTTCATAAAGTTGAAATATCAAAAATGAAATATCAAAGATATTGCGATTTGTTATGAATAGTCGAAAAGTATCAAGTTGTTTCATAGAAATATAATAATGATTTTTGACAGTCTTAAATTATTGCCATATCAAAAGTTCTGAAAATAATGCGTGGACAGCTTTCGCTGGCCAGACTATAACTTACCAACCAAGACCAAATTTCGAAAATATTTCCCCATAAATCTAGTGTGAAATAATAATATTTTCTACATAACATTGCAATGTTATGTCGAAAATATTATTCTATGATTAGCACTTCTCATGGTTATTCGTGTTTGCGTAGGCCCTTAATGTGAAATATGCAAAATACACAAACAGGAATAGTGAATTTTTGTTTCTGATTCAGGCTTATTGTATGACTGACATACTTAAATAACAAATGGAAGGCAATAACTCCTATTATTTAGGAAAACGGCCATATGTTGAGAACCCAGTCCTAGAAATTAAAACTTATTTTTAACTTGCGACTCACCCTGGCTTCGCACGGGTACAACGTGAACATCTAAATATATCAGTGTTTCTCTACAATAATAGGCATGTATTATACATATAAATAAACATTCCTCTTGAATCACTCTATCTATTAAAAAAAACGAATCAAATTCCGTGGCGTGGTTCTAAAGATTTAACTATACATAGGGACGGACATAGGACAGCCAGTGACTTTATTTTATATGTACTAATAACTACTACTACTATGTAATATAATAAATAATACTATGTAATGAAGAATGTGTACTTTGTCTTTACCAAAGGCTCGGGTTTAAAATACAGCCATTTTTCATATAACTTACAAGCCAGCTTTGATTAATAAGACAAGTGTGTTGTGTAGGAACATAATTAATTTTTCAACTAAGTGTGTATGGTCTGCTCTACACTGCCACCTTGCTGTAGTGAGAGGAGGCTTACCTGCTTAGGGTCACCCTTACCGAGTGGGCCCAGGAGAAGAGGCCAGACGAAGAGTGGCACATATCCGATATGCTCACTTTAACAAGCTCAATTTTCTTGAAGTTTATTTTGTATTGATTTAATATTCAGGTTTCAGTTGACGGCTTTCGGACCCAGAGACAATAGTCAAACCTACCACGACACGGTACAGCTCTTTGACTTCAAACTTCTAGCACAAAACATAAACCTTACCTTATAATTACCAGAACCTATGAGAAAATAAGTAAAAACCAAATTTTAATTTGCATTTATTTAATTTATGGCAACAATTTTCAAGAACGAAGTCCATAGGGTGGAATGCTGTTGGTTTTTAAATAAAAAATACCAGTTATATTTCTAGATATGCCCTCGCCCATATAAGATTCATGGTCGCAATGTTTTATTAAAAACTCCGCCCAACTTTTACATCTGACGGCTCGAAATGCTTTTGAATATCTGATTGATTCTTCAAAGTAATGATAACTGCGTCCATGACTACAGGCCTCTGTAAAGTAGAACATATAAGTTTTACCATCATCATCATCTTTACAGCCCTAATGAGTCGAGCTTCTTCCAAATCCATGAAGGGCCTACTGCGTCACGCTGGCAAAAAAAAAGCTGGGTGATTGATCTGCCCCTTGCGTTACTTTATCGCCTCTTCCGACACACTAAGGATGGGTTGGTGACATTGAGATTGTTCTTTGTCTAACAAAAGTTCGTTTTATACCGTTAACCAAAATATTTTTAAACTGATTGATGACAATTTGAAAAAAGTCAGACTGGATTAGGTGTAATAATAACTATAAAATAGGTTAAAAATAGCAAAAATATTTACATTCATATTTATTATTCTCTTTTCCGCTGCATTTACCTGTACAACGTCACTACATAGGCGAATCATAGCAAACCATTAGAAAGAATTGAAGTGGGTCTGGCTGCAATAGGTAAATCCTTGGGGGGGGGGCATATATCCAGCAGTGGATGATGATGATCGCCAAGTTTGGTATACCCTGTACAAGATAGCTTGATCGATTTGACAGAAGTCAATTTTTTTGATGGACATAAAGGTATGATCCCGAACTACGTCGCGGCAATGTAGTGCCGCGGTAGCACTGCTGCATGCAGCGTAGTTCGGAATCATATCTTTACTTTGCAATGACGAACAGTGATGGGAAACAGATAATATCTAGTAGTCCAAAAATAACGTTTTAAAATACTTGTAACTGTGACAAGATGGTGTGGGTGTAGGTATTATGTGTGAAATTCTTTATCACTTTTTCTTCACTTTATAAGACAATATTCGAATAAAAACATTTTCATTTTGAAATAAAATCCGTTGGCTTTCGCACATTGAAATTTAACACTTTTATAATCATTATTTTCTTTGTTTTTTTGTTTACTTTCATGGTCTAAACCACTTAGTTAAATTTGGCGGGAAGTCCAAAAATAACCCTGTAATATTAAATAGGAACTTATTATGAATATTTACCCACCATCGCTTATCTACCCAATGTTTTATATGTCTAGTGCAATACAGAATTTCACCCACGCCAACTTGTCACAGTTACAAGTATTCTAAAACGTTATTTTTTGGACTACTAGATATTTTCTGTTTCCCATCACTCGCCCGTCTGCCCGTCTGTCAAATCGACCAAGCTATCTTGTACAGGGTTTTAATATAATGCCATTTCACATAAAACTGTACTTGTAAATCTTTTAAAACTAATCACTAATCTCTTTACAATTTGAAAATAATTGCCTTTTTTAATTGGCGCATATGTGGTCGTCGTTACACTAGTCAGGATCAAATTAGTTATATAGATTGTACCACAAAATGCGTCTTTGAGGGCAGACCGCAAATTAGCCAAAGCAAATTTGACTGTTACCGGCCCAAATTTGCCCAAAGGGGAAGAAATGTAGTTACACAATGTACGAACCCATTACATGTGGGATTGAATCGCAGGCTGGCTGCGGCGGGGTTCCGTTATTAGGATAAAAGTCCACTGTTCCTATATAGGCGCTGCAAAGCCCAATATACCAGCGCACGTGTGTATCACATCCACAAATTTCGCATCAGACGAATCCAGCCTTGCTGCTTTGTCTACCACTGGATATTCAAATAACGGTCCAGCAGGATCTAGTCCTATGAAACAGACCAACACATAAACACGAAGTCGGCATTAGTCATATCATCACTTGTCTTGCACTATCTGGTAAAAAATATCAACCATGAAGATCTGCAAGTCGAGCAGTCTTGCTCTCCTGGGTCACATTTGTAATATTTCTATCACAAATGTATGTGTAATATCCTCCTCCATCCATCCTTCGGAAGGCAGAGTTTCGTATCAAGTTTTGCTTCTCTTATAGCAAAACTTGTAATTTACTTTAGTCGGCTCTTGACGCCCACGTCAATTTAAAAACGTGAGCAATGTCTAGCCAAAAAAATTATTGCGATCATCTCACCTGAAATACGCTCCACTGTAAATTTAGCCTTAGAACCCGCTATACCCATCACATGGGCGCCTAAACTATGTCCGATCAAATGCATTTTATCTTCACAAATGTTGTATTGATCTCGTAATTTGTTCAGAAATGTTGCAATGCGGTGCCCGACATCTTTAGTCTCAGTGGCAACTATTGGGTAGATAAACGAAGATGCGATACTGCTCCAATCCACGGTTATAACGTTAACATCCATGGATTCTAGATAAGCCCTCCTTATGTTTACTATCCCAGACGCATCGGCCGATGACATCCAACCGTGTGTAATAATTTTTAATGGTTTACATGACAAAATTTTCCCTAAATCATAGGGACCGGTAGGTTTACCCATTTCATTAATGAGTATATAGTTATCGCCGCTGCTATACCTGGAGTTATAATCAAACACATACATACACATTAATTACCAATGTAAGCCGTTATTAAATGAGGCTTTCTTTATCATCAGCCCACATTAGTCCACTGCTGGACATAGGCCTCCCCTAAAGAGCGCCATAGCGCCCTGTCTTCAGCTTGACGCATCCAGCTGGTGCCTTTCGCAGATCGTCGCTCCATATATCATAGGGCCGTCCCACGCTACGCTTGCGATTCGCGGTGTCCACTCAAGAACGTCTACCCCCGCAGTTGTCGGTTCTTCTACAGATATGACCAGGCTTTATTATAACCAAATAATATTGAGACACCCTTTAATATAATGTCTACGTCTTACTAGAGTAATAAAATTAAGAATATAGTTAGGGATGCAGTTAATAGAATTATGGGTAGACATAGCACCTTGTGTACAGCCTATACATAATCTGGTGATTAATTAAGGTCCGAGTATTAATATACTCATTAGATAGTGTTAAATCACTAAAGTGTAATTCTCCATCCCCATCAGGAAAATATATCCATTTAGTGCCATAACCGTCACCATGGACATCATTTGTAACGTTGGTAAATGGGAGACCTGAAAAGTAATACGAAATAGAAGATTAGGTAATAATTACTGTGTAATATGATAGGTTATTTTAGAGCAGGTTTATTCGTGAAATATCTGTTACCTAATTTAGAGATTGGGGTGATCTTCTTTACATAGTTTTGTAGCGACCACATGCTACATACTTTACACAGTTTACCCGAAAAATCTGAACTAATTGCATCAAGAAATATCGCCTACAAATGCGACAATCACGAAAAAGTCCTACACCGCGATAGCGAAATTTCAAGAGCAATTCGCAAGGTTAAGATATCCCCGACTACAACTATCGGGGGGGGGGTTAGGCGCAGCGACCCCTAGCCAGACATCACACCTCGTCTGGCTGGATGATCATCCCTTTGCCCCTAAAGTGGTGACCCCGACGTGATCTGAACACGCAAGATCCTTAAAAGTGGTAACCCCCGACCTTGGACTCCAGAGCAACCTTCCGACGAGTCTGAAACATCCTCCTGCCTGGTCAACCTGGTAAAGACGAACACTCCTCAGCAGCTGCAGCAGCCGTTACATAGCAAGCCAAGACGTCAGCCTTAACAGGACCACGCCCAGCCGACTCACCGTGCTACCTGGTTCTGCGGCACGACACTCAACCGCCCAGTGAACTACACTACACAGTTGAGGTGCTCAGTCTCGACTCACCGTGGACTCCGAGCGCTCCTGGCACTTGCAAGCTCATCACACTGCAGCAACTCAAGAGGATCGACCTCCAGTCTTGGGGGGGAGCCATGTAGCGACCACATGCTACATACTTTACATAGTTTACCCGAAAAATCTGAACTAATTGCATCAAGAAATATCGCCTACAAATGCGACAATCACGAAAAAGTCCTACACCGCGATAGCGAAATTTCAAGAGCAATTCGCAAGGTTAAGATATCCCCGACTACAACTATCGGGGGGGGTTAGGCGCAGCGACCCCTAGCCAGACATCACACCTCGTCTGGCTGGATGATCATCCCTTTGCGCTTAAAGTTTAAAACAAAGTCGCTGTTTCTGTCCGTCCCTATGTATGCTTAAATCTTTAAAACTACGCAACGGATTTTGATACGGTTTTTTTTAATAGATAGAGTGATTCAAGAGGAAGGTTTATATGTATAACCCACACCCGCTTCGCACGGGTGAAGCCGGGGCGGGCCACTAGTGATTAAATAAAGGCATTAAAGGAATATTTGTCAAAACAGGCTAACAAAAAATATATAAGGTAACACCCAACAGCCATTCGAAGTGAGCGTATAAAATCCACGTGTGTAAAATATTGATCTATTTGAAGTAGCTATGTGGGAGAACTCCAAGATTTTTAAATATTATTTCGGCAACAATCACCTAACGGAAATATCTATCCTGCTTAATTATCATACCAGATGCTAAGTTACGCTATGTATGCCTATAACCTCTGCCTATCACAGTGTTTCTTGAGTTATCTTTGCTTATTCCTCTTGTTTTCACATTGAGTGTGATTACTGCTACGCTGGGGAAAAGCTTTAGGGTCAGCGCCGACCAGCGGAGTGGCGGCGAAGAGGCTTTTTCAGTAACAATTTAATTTCAACCTAAATCGCTTCAGAATACAACTGTATTTGGTACAATGAAATACAATGACGGCGAGCGACGCGCGGCGAGCGTATTCTAAATACAATTGTATTCTGAAGTGCTTTAGGTTGAAATTAAATTGTTACTGAAAAAGCCTCTTCGAAGCCGCTGGTTGGAGCTGACCCTTATGCATACCGCCGCCCCTCGGCATTCCACGGGGCAAGTGACTGCCAGAGGGCGTTCCCGGCAACTGGGACGCCCTCAGTCAATGAGCCCACCACCGACCCACCACTAGGCTCTATGGCGAGAGCAGGAGGTGGTATTAGATCGCCTCCTCCTCCCCGGGCTCCCGTCTGCGGCGCGGGTCAGCCAGAGCATCCTTCAACCCGACCCGCTCCGCCATATAAAAAATACCTACCTATAATGTTACCTCAAAATAAATAATATACTTACAGTTCGCGCTATTTGTAAAAACTAACATTAAAGAGAACACCATATTATAATCAAAACGGATGAACATTGTTTTAGGCCACATTTCTTCCAACGTGTTGTTTTTAATTCGGCATTATAATATTACCAAATACCTACTAATGACTACTGCTTTAATTTACAACAGTTAAATATATATTTTGCTATGTACTTGCGTTTTTTTCGTCGTAGATAGGCATGTGTTATGTAAAATACACAAGTCATACAAAAGAGTAGCATGTAGGAAAATTATTATTTTCGATGTCTACTACTACTTAGCCCATACTATAGCTGAGTCGGGCCGGACGGGTTGGCACAGAATTTCGTATCAATATTTCCTTCTCTTACGGCTAGGTTTTCCACCTTGTAATTTCCTATTGTCGGCTACCACACCCTCAGGATGGAATGGATTGGTGACACAATGTATTTCTAAATCCATCACCACACGGAATTACTGAGTAGGAGTACCTAATGAGTTTCATTTTCAATCAAATTATGCAATTTCTTTTTTGTTTTTTAATAACAGTTTCTGTTTTGGACGACTGACAAATCTTGCTCGTCGATGTAAGCCGATACAAAGACTAAAATTCGATTCACACAGGCACAGATGTTATTTTTACCATAATATTCCCAGTCTACTTGTCTTAAACCATTGACTAATTAGAAAAACGTTAGGGGTATATTGTTTAACACCATCCAACTAACCGGTTAACCATGAACAAATAGGTAACAAGTAGATAATCCTATAAATTTTGTGACCGTAAATTAATGACTTCATAAACATCGCGTTGATACTGTTTTGACCTAGACTCGTAATTAAACAAGTACTAGATACCTATTGTACGCTGTAGATACGAATCAATTTCGAAACTGTTGTCGTAGCCGAATTTAGGACATTCCGCTATTATTTTCAGGTGTTTTATTGTGTAGTCAACCTATTATTTTTAAATCTTCTCCGTCAGACTCTTCGGACAGTTCCGATCAGGTAGTAATTTAAAATATATATATCCGTTGACGATTGTGAATGCCAGAATTGGTTTTTAAACTAAAGCATTTTTGTATTATAACTATTAGAATACAAAAATGCTTTATTGTTTAAGAAGCTTGCATTGGCGAGATTGCAATACTCCCTTCTTGTTCGTATGAAAAGCTATCAATAAATTGAAGTTGGTATCTATATCAGTACCAACTACTATCAACCCCATCTTCATGTATTGATCTTGCATAGTCGTTGTTACACCTGTATATTGTACTATTTCCGTATGAATTTTTGTTATCTGTGATGTGCAATTAAAGGATATAAAAAAATCCCTATAGCCACCCGAAGTGATGGCATAAAGCTAATAAAAAGAAGCAGTTCTGTATTTAAAATGCTGTCTGTCTCGTCAAGTATAAGATATCGACGTTTTCCATTAAAATGAACTAACTACATATACCTAGTTATTATTATATAGTAACCCGAGTTCCATGTTTCTTGAAAGGTTTTGTAATAATTTATCAATACACAAAGTCCAGTTACGCCACCAGTAGTAGTTGAAGATAAGTTGCCTGGAATTTTCTGAAATTTTGTAAGCAATTTTTTTATGAGTAGTAGTAGTAAGTTTTGCTAAAGCCTGTATAGTTAGAGGTTTGAATAGAAAAAATATAAGGTAATTACTAGTACTAGTTAGTGGCCACACCGTTGCCATTTTATTTTTAAAACCCCTGCACTATGCACATCTTTTTGAGGTGACTCTATCTCAAACGCTAATGAGATGTAGACCAAAGAAAACGTTCTCACGTGCACATCGTGGGCCTACAACTATCTCTGGTTTACACAAAGTCACCAGACCCCGGAACCGAACAGGGACCCGTGAGCCAAAGGCGACACAGGCGACCTTTAGACGAACAATTTGCGTGTACCCTCTAAATAAAACATTCCGTTAATATTTTAATGGTTTATTTCAAACACAAAATTGAAAGACTGACAGTTCAGCGGACCCAAATGCATTCGGAAACCATACCGCGCTTTTTCAGATTCCCAAACCAGTACGAAATTAGTTTCGACAACATTAAACAAAACATAAAAATATCACTAACAGCAATTCACTTTATAGTTCTCCTAGATCTACTCAGTAATACTCAGATTCTGTAGCGCATTACGATGTATATCCGACACTGGTTCCATCACAGAGATTTCATTACCTACTTTTGAAGATTACTTAAAAACATAGACATATCCTATTATCCTCTCTAGCAGTGTAAATTAATGCATGATTTCCTGCCTAATTAATTGAGGCCCAAAACTGCCTTGTGCTTGCAAAATATACCTTCACAGGTTTAAGCTTCCATTCACTTGCATACATCTCCTTGCATTTACCATGCGGCCCTCTGTACATACTATCATATTGAGGTATTATTTTGTAGGCACAAGATATAGACCGACACCATTGGCAACAGTCTACACAACACTCTGTTTCAAAATGTACCATTAATTACCAACAACATAAATAATCGAACATGCATTCACATAAATATAATAGTTATTATAGTATGATTATGACCGATTTTTACGTTAGTGCGACAACACAGACATTGAAGTGGCTTACTGTAGAAAACCAAACTTTTGGTTCAGGAATTTGGTATTATTTCCTCATTTGCAGCGAGGGGTCCCAGTGAGTAGAGTAATGGAAGAAACAGACCATAACATTAATAATAGGTATATGTTTAAGAAAAAGCTTCAATAAATTCCCGATTTGTGCAAAACCAAAAACAACAAAACGTTATTTAACATTGTGAAACCTATTTCTAAAATATTTTTTAGCTTACTCAATCCGTCGTATCTTTAGATGATTTACGTTTTATGGTAATACATACATACACTTGTATCTAGACAAATGAGACGAGTACGTGAGTTCGGACGTGAGCGCATTATGTAAACTGTCACCATTTAAGTGTTTCTACTACGATTAATCCTGCATTTCTTCGGGCAGTTCGTGCGGGTTGAGAATGCCGGGTACTGACATTTGCACTCTTCTCTTCTCCTCCTCTGCCTGACGCAGGGCCATCAGTCTCTCTTCCAAGTACAAGTCGCTGTCGTCTTCGCCCGTGTACTCCTGTTAACAAGGCAGTATGCGAGGTAGGGTATAGGGGAAAACCACTGATCACTGGAGTTGCCCCGGGGAAGGACGTTCCAGAACATCATCATTTCAAACATAAGACGTCCACTGCTGGACACAGGCCTCCCTCAAGGATTTTTACGTTCCAGAACGTGATCGTGACGTGACGGCTGATCGGGGGAACCATGGTATTGGCAATTGATGGTATCAATCCACTTATCTCTACCAAAAGTAGATTTTTATCTCTCAGTAGCCTGGACAAGCAACGCGTAAGACACGCGATTGCTACTAAGACTATTAAGCCCATGAATGACCCACTGCACTGCTAAGACTCCCTCCTGCAGTTACGATTCCAAACTTTTATTCGACCGACACATTTATTGTGCTACTAAAAAGGCTTCACGAGCCCTTGGCTTTCTCATTAGGATATCCTAATATTTTTAATCACTCAAGACTTTAAAAATTGGATACTGTGCGTATGTGTACTTGCCAGGTGTGGAACCTCAACTATAAAGTTTATATGAATCGAATTGAAGTTATTCAAAAACGTTTTCTACGGTACAGTATCATAGCAAAACTTCCGGTGCAAAAATTTTCATATATTGTCTTTGTATGAAAGAAGCCGATTTGCTGATTTGGCATACTTATTTCACATAGCAAAAGGTAAAGTTTTGTGCTCTGAATTGCTGGGTCAGCTGGGATTTTGTACTCCCTTAACTTCATTTAGTAATTCTAGGCGTTTTTTCCTTCACTAAAGCTAATTCCAATTATAGACGTAACACATTTCTGCTAAGGGCAACTAGTGATTACAACAATATGCTGAATCAGGTAGATGTTGATGATAAAAATAAATATGATATGGAGAGAGAGGAGAGTATGTAAGAAAAGTATTCACATTTAGTTAAAGGTTTACTCACTCTTATTTGTACTAAGAAATCTCTAAGGTGATCTTTGAATGCAGCAATGTCTTGGTTTAAGTTGAACAATCCTTCAACTGTGATTTTGATTTGGTTGTCCGTCAAATGGGGGAATGCTCTCTTCAGAAGATTGGCCACATATTCCTGGAACCAACAACAATAATAAATTAATATTTTATTAAGCACTAACGACCCGTCCCGGCTTCGCACGCGTGTAATTATGCATGTATTATACATATAAAACTTCCTCTTGAATCACTCTATCTATTGAAAAAAAATGCTTCAAAATATGTTGAATAGTTTTAAAGATTTAAGCATACATAGGGACGGACAGACACTTTGACTTTGTTTTATACTATGTAGTGATAGTGATAAACTAATTGGATTGAAAATATTTTGTTTATTATTTTTATTCTTGATCATAAATAAATTACTATGTGAAAGGATTGTGTAAACTTACGACATCATTATTATTAAGTCTTAAAATTAAGTATGCCAACTGAAAATTATACGAATTATGATATTACGCACTTACGAGTACCAAAGATATGGAAATACAACAAACAATTGTTTAAACAAATTTTAAATATATGAATATCAGATTCTAGAGTTCAGAGTCTATTGAGCCTGTGTGAAACTTACCCGAATGTAAAGCACATTGTCAGGAGTGGGGCCAAGCGGAATAGTCACCCTGCCAGTCTCCACAAGACAGAAGATGAAGGCGAGAATATTTGCGTGCATGGTAAGGCCAGCACCATGTGATGTATCTGTTACAACACTGAACACATGCTCCAATATGTCGCACAAGTAGGTCTGGTAGAAGCTCTGAGCTGCCTGAGGATGTTGATCCACATTATGTAGAAGCAGTAACAGTATCTGCAACCCAGTGTCGGCAACATTCCTCATTGTATGCTTAAATGCCCAAATAATTGAATCCAATACCAACTTGAACTGGGCTGGGGGTATGCTGAGGAATGCCTTGAAGCAGTGAGTGTTCACTGCATGTAGCAACAAGAAAAACTCTGTTCTGTGCTCAGGGTACTCTTCAAAGTCCTTATTGATCATCTCAAGAGTGCATTCAAACACGGCATCAAATATTTTAGGAACCTCTGAGGTGATGTGACTTCCTAATTTGTCGACAATGGCTGTCATACAAGACAATACTTCTGGTTCTCGTGCATCTGGGACTGCTGTTCTCTGGTAATCCAGTAGCACTGCATCTAGCAGAGGTGGAATAAAGTTTTCCAAAACCATACTGTTATCTGATGTGTGGGATACCCAACTGGCAATTAACTTCAGAGTTTCTTTCTTTATTATCCTCATGTTCTTTATTAGCGGCTGCTTGGTTACAGCAACCCCATTCAAAGCAATGGCTTGACTGATGTTTTCTGACATCACTTTATAAACATTCAGCATATCTAAATATATCCTGCCAAGCTGTACCACATAGGGGTGGCCTAGAGCACGACATGCACGCACATTTGTTTTTAGAATACTAACAAGCTGTTTCACGGCTTCTGGATCTTTCAGGATGTCAACATTGTGTGATGCTTGTGAAATGATGTCATCCCAAACCTGGTTGGGCAGTAACATGTATTTTTCAATGAGTTGCTCCTGAGCAACTTGATCTACCTGTGCACTAATCATGTATCCTACGGCTTCATAAAAAGTGTGCACTTGTTGTGTTTGTAAATCACAAATAATGGAACTGATTGTGCTTAAAATTTCATCAATAAAAGGACATGCTTCCCCAGCTGGAGTGGTAACAAAGTGACGTCTACATTTCAGGGCAATTTTGATGAATGTATCACATGCCATGTCTTGTACACCATCATGTGTTTCATGCATGAATTCAAAGAGTTTGTTGACCACAGTTTTCAAGAATTTCCAATGAGCTCTTAAAAATCGCGGGTACTGGCCAACTACATACATGATATTACTAGCAATGATTGCTTTGTTGTCTTTACCCTTTTTCTTTTCACATAGACCTAGAAGTTCTTTAATGACAACCACAAGGAAGCGTTTCTCATCTTCTTCAAGAGTTGCACCAGAAATGGAGCCAATAGCCCAACACAGGGTGTTTAGATTTTTCCAGGACCATTCAGTGCCAATTACTTGCTTATGAAGTTTGTCAATCATAATATATTCTGTGTTCTGGTAGTCCAAATGTGTCAGGTATACGAGAGTTTCTCTCATGTTCTTGTACAAGTTAATGGAATCAGTATCTTTCATAAACTCTCTTACAACTTCGCCATTTTCATTTTCAACCACTAATACTTCTTCTGGCTTTGCCATTCTAGAGATCATAATGTATCGCACACTGGTGAGCACATCAGCATACAAAGCTTTCCTGCCTACATTTTTACCCAGTGGGTAAGAGCTCGATGAGTGTGAACAAGGAGCAACTGTGTACAGATTGGCAGCCAATGCATTCCAAAATTCCAAACAAATCTTAAATATTTCAACTTCTTCAACCTCAGATATCAACAAAAGATATCGGAGAGCATTCATCAGTGTATTGTTCAGTCCTCTTCTCTCAATGAGCTGAAAATGTTCCTTTAGATAGGTGCACAGAAACAATGCAAGGTTTTGGATAAACACCTGTTCCTGGTCTCGGCCAGCATCGTATGCTTCACGTATATTGGTAGTGAGAGGCAACATTGCTTCCAGCTGCTCCATCGTTTGCACAAATAATGTAACAAACTGTTCTTCATAATTACTCACAGTGACACCTGCAATCTCAGTCAGACAGCTTAGTGTCACATTCCGAAACATAGGGACATTCAAGAATTTGAATATTAGAGTGCTTATTAACTTCATTTCAAATATGTAACCCAAGGGAATCCAGTTTAGGAATCTCAATAGTGTGTGTAAAGTAGAATCAACCAATGGGGCATTCTGTGAATTCTCTAGCACAAATTGACAGAGTTGGAAAATTTCACTGAATTCTGAACACATTGTGTCTTTCAAATGTTTCGCTTTGGTTTGTGTCAGTTGGCCTGTGCTAAAAACAAACACTTCTTCACTAAGAAGCTTCAGAATCACCATATTATTTTGACACAAACTTTCATTTGTTTTTGATGCTCCCACTATGTCACTTATAAAAGTTTCCCAGTTGCGAGGCCACTCTCGTTTTAATATCTGGATCAATATCATATTTAGCTTCTTCAAATATACTTTATTGTTATCCATTGTAACAGGATCTGATGAGTTTTTTATTATTAATCCAACAATGTACTTTTTTATACCTTCACACTGGTTTCTAGGTAATATTTTCCACCTGGTTTGTATTACTTGTTCTAATATTTGTAAGGCATAATATTTTGTTTCTTGGTTTTGTGAATATTCCAGTATTGTATCAACACGGGTCCATGCATCAGGATGTTCTTTTAAGGCAGTTAATATCTCTTGAGCGGAGCGCTGCTGCTCTCCCACAGTGGAATATAGGCACCCAACTACATTATCCAGTAGAGAGATGTCTAATTTTTGGTTGAAATCCAAAAGTTTAGAAGCTTGTTGCTCCAAAGTTGCCATTCTGTTTGTTTTTACAACTTGAATACAAATTTGTTCCCCTTATTGCAAATCAAAGCTTGTAGGTTTCTTCACATTCATTCCTCACCATACGTATCACTGAAAAAAAACAATTCCTTAGAAAAGTGTCTTTCCTGACCATAACCTCTTGAGATAAAATTAATCAAATGTAAACTTGGGAAACTTTTAGAATTTCTGGAAATGATTTCAAATTCATATGTAGGTTTTCTATGGCGATTGGAAAGACTAATTGCAAGTAGTTTATATGTTGAAATGGAAAATATAGAGCACACACCCCGCAAAGATACAAAGGGCGCTCGAACACAGTGATAAAACTGTCTGTTGAAAAAAAACAAGGTTATTCCCGTTGCTCATCAATATAAACGAAATTGTATTTATTTGTAAGAATTACAACAACTTACCCGTGAAAATAATTTGCGGCGCAATCAGTCTAACGCACTACCATACATACTAATCCGTTGTTTTAGTGAAGCTTGAAATGAAAAGCTTACATACATATTGTCTATGGTTGTCTCAGAAAATATTTGCAGTAAATTATCTTAATATTTAGGAAGTCTCAGTATTTCTCTTTTTGTTACTAGTAATTAGTATATTAATGCTCAATTTTTTTATATAATTACTGTTTTGAAAAACATATTTAGACATTATTTTTCATGAATTGCTTCTCATTTCTCAAAGAAGTTTGTAGAAAAATTGTTTTGTACAATGGAAACAAGATTTAGCACGCATTCTAATGTAATATCAAAATACACATTAGTATGTATAAAAATATTTCAAATTCAAATCGTTTATTTTGGAAGACACAATTGGCACATAGAAATTAATTTCAACATACTAAGAATTATTATAATATTACCACCAGTTCGGAACGCGACGACAGCTGAGAAGAACAGACAAGAAACAGAGAGTTTGTCTTTACTTTGCGGTCCTAGGTATATTTAACCTAATTAAAAAAACACAAATAAGTCAATGAGCTTGGTTTTTTTACCCATAATAAGGCAACAAAATATCTTGCTGTTTAATTTAACATAATAGCATCTCTTCAGTCTTCTTCCTGGGTCTGAAAGAATTTAAAAGGTCAGTCTTCTTATAATTTGTCATTCTTTTTAAACGCTAAGTGGGATAATTATCGAAAATATAATCATCCGATAAACGAAATGTTCGTTTTCTAACGCGGTCGGTCTTCGGCCTTTTCTAACATATTTGATAATATTATACCATATTTTTGGTATCACAGGGCCAATGCTTATTGTATACTGCCCCTCAAGGGTTGGGTCGGTGGTTAAGTGGAATTTCAGAACACACGACTACTCACTATAACCCCAGTGGTATACCCCCCCAACCACGACGCAGTCTACTGTAGCGCCATGCCGGGTAACCGGGACGCCATCATGATTTGGTAATAATTCTTGTGAAATATAATGTCCCCGTTATTGGTAGGTGTAAATAAAAGATTGTAAATATTTCCGTCATAGTAAAATTCTTAGTATCAGCCGCGTATATGCTGTTCGTTCCGTTTAAGGCCGGCCGCATACACACGTTTTCCTTATTCGATTTTCGAATTCGTTTTCCGTGTTCGGACATCCGAACGCATGGAATCAATTTAAAGTATATTAGGGCCGTCCGCATACACACGTTTTCCTTATTAGATTTCCGAATTCGTTTTCCGCGTTCGGAAATCCAAACGAATGGAATCAATATAAAATACACTAACTGACACACACGTTCGCTTTGTTACCGTACGGAAAAAAATCCATATTCCATACGCACATGTTCGCTTTGTTTCCGTACGGAACGAATTCCGTAGGTACGTTCCGTACACAGGGAAACCGTTCCGCAAAAACCTAATGACGTCATACGGAACGCAGCGCTTGCATACATTTTGTTTGTCGCGTGCATACGTTCGGAAATTTCCATTCAGTTCCAACGACAATTACAGTACATTGTACAACAATTGACAACGCTATCACTATCCGTACTGACGGCATATATTTTGAATGAACGTCTGCGGTAGTGTTACGGAATTTTAAATCGAAATTAGGAAATCGAATAAGGAAAACGTGTGTATGCTCCCAGCCTTAGGCCGGCCGGATACACACGTTTTCCATATTCGATTTCTGAATTCGATTTCCGTGTTCGGAAATCCGAACGCATGGAATCATTATGAAATACACTAACTGACGCACACTTTGTTTCCGTACAGAAAAATATCCATATTCCATACATTCGGATATCCAAACACGGAAAACGAATTCGGAAATCCGAACGCATGGAATCAATATAAAATACACGAACTAACGCACAGGTTCGCTTTGTTTCCGTTCGGAAAAAAATCCGTATTCCATACCTTGGGATGTCCGAACACGGGAAAACGATTTCGGAAATCGAATAAGGAAAACGTGTGTATACGGCCGGCCTTAAAGATACTCTAGTGTGTCTTGGCTTTCACTGAAATGGGTTTTACACTTAAGTAAATGTAAGGCCCGAATTACGATTGCGGCTGATAATTTGAATGCATGTTTCGTGTAATCATGTTTTAGTGGCTTAAACATAACATACCCTTCGGCTGCGGTTGATAATGAGCACTAAAATAAGTAAGACTGAGTGACGCCATATTGAAGTGAAAATAGAAAAAAAAGATACCATAGATTAGAGATGAAAAAACCATTTTCTTTTCTCAATTCCATTGGACTGGATTGAATTGCTTGCTGTTGCTATAGATTTAATTAAATGGATAATGGAATTCGGAATAAATAATTAGTGAGACGTTATCGAAAGACTCTAAATTGTATTTTGTGACTAGACTGAATGATACTGAGGAAATAAAAATATTATAAACTATTCAACAATGGCAAATAATGACGGTGATAATCCAGGCCATGCCCCTGAAAACGATTCAAGTGAAAATTCTTCCTTGGTTGAATCAAATGCACCTAATGAGGATAATGCAGTAGACGTAAGTATAAATTTAAATTGTATAGGGCTCAACTTAGATTTAAATTTTCTAAATCTTACTGAAATAACCATGATGACTGTAAATCTACATCTTAACTTTTTTTTTGGTAAAAAAAGATGATCAAACACCATCAATCAAACATGACAATAAGTCACATTACATGTCACCTTCTGAAACAGTAAACAGACCTGTTACTTTGATGACCTGACCTGGACTTGGACAAATAGCCTAATTTACTACAAAATATTATCATTTATTGTAACTGACATTAAAATACTACTTTTCAGATCAATGCCCAAATTGATGAGCAGCGTCGAAGAATGCAACCATCTAAAATGGAGTCATTCTTTGCAATTACAAAGTCCTTAATTATTAGGGCTTTAGTTGTTTATTTTATTACATCAATGTTCCGTCAACCATCTGCACCCAAAACTGACATAAGTAGTCCTTCAGGAGCACCCAGAGTCCCAGCTATAAATATGTTTGCAAATGGGACAGTGTTGGACATGTATTGTTATCTCTCAGAAAAAGAGTTTTACAATAATTTTGATGAACTGGACTTGATGTGGAAACATAGTGGGCTTGTCTATGGTGATTGGTTTGGTGGACCATACAATGATGGTACATTCACACACACCAAATTTATAACACCATCAGAGTCTTTAAAAAATAATGGTTCTATTTATCTTCATGTATTTATTGTACAATCTGAAAAGTCACCAGATCCACAAAACAAAAAAGACTATGCTGGCCCATATGTTAGTTATGGCAAAAAGATGGTAAATAAGTATAAGAAGCTACGTTACTTAAAGACACATAACTTATTAACCGGACAAACTGAAAAGTCTGCTGAAGAAATACAAAAAGCTGAGACAATGAAAGAAGAAATTGTTTCTCATTGGCATCCTAATTTGACCATTAACTTGGTGACTGATCAGACTAACTGGATGCAAGGAAGTGTGCCACCACCTCTTGATGAGTTTATATATTTTTTGCCAGATGGCAAACAGTATAAACCTGCAGTCTTTGTAAATGACTACTGGAATATGATGCGGGACTATGTTCCCATCAACAAAACAACTGAAACACTTGAGCTCCAGCTGACTTATCAACCCCTTAGTTTGTTCAAATGGCAGCTATACACAGCTCAAGCTATGAGAGATAAATTAAGCATGTTTTCTGCTCTGGGTGCAGAGGAACAGGATGAAGAACAAGACACAGTAAAAGAGCTCCTTCTAGAAACATCCCCATACTTATTAGCCCTCACTATATCAGTGTCAATTCTGCATTCTATCTTTGAATTGTTGGCATTTAAAAATGATATTCAGTTTTGGAATAACAGGCAATCACTTGAAGGTCTGTCTGTAAGATCAGTGTTTTTCAATGTATTTCAGTCAACTGTAGTACTGCTATATGTGTTTGACAATGAAACAAATGTCATGGTCAGAATTTCATGCTTCATTGGGTTGATGATTGAGATTTGGAAGATAAACAAAGTAATGGATGTCAAGTTAAATAGAGAAGACCGTATATTTGGAATACCTAAATTGACTTTCACTGACAAGGGGTCCTATATACAATCAAGCACTAGGGAATATGATATACTAGCTTTCCGATACCTCAGTTGGGCTTGCTTCCCTCTCTTGATTGGATATGGTGTATATTCACTGCTATACCAGGAGCACAAAGGCTGGTACTCCTTCATTTTGAACATGATGTATGGGTATCTGCTGACATTTGGATTCATAATGATGACTCCTCAACTATTTATTAATTACAAGATGAAGTCTGTTGCACATCTGCCATGGAGAATGATGACTTACAAGTTCCTTAACACATTTATAGATGACATATTTGCATTTGTGATTAAAATGCCAACCATGTATCGTTTGGGCTGCTTTAGAGATGGTAAGTTCATTTTAAATTTATTTGAAAAACAAAATAGTCTGAGCCAGGGGCATAGCGTGCCTCGGTGGGACCCTATATAAAAATGTATTTGCAGGCCCTTATGAAGGGTAAGGAACATAAGTTTCTCACATAAGAAAAAAAGATGTGTGCATAAAATAGAAATATTTATTCTTCAAATTCTAAAACCTATCTTCCAAAATTTTTTCAAACAATTTAATTTATTATTTTTTAAATTTAATTGCTATCTCTGTTTGTTTAAGGTATATTTGTATACTATGTCTCGCTTCTATGCTAAATCCCGCAGTCCGCGTTAAACGATATAGGGTGTTGTCAACTTTCGAACCAGTGTTCCCAACCTGAAGCGGACTGATTATCGTACAAGGGGGCGTAAAATGCGTAAAATTATCGTACATCGGCCGAAATTATCGTACGACATTTTTTTTAGACGTCTTGGGCTAAATTAATATCATGCTAGGCTATCAGCTTAGTCGAATATTGAAAATTCTACATCATGATAGAAATTAGCGTACAATCTGCGTACGATGTACGATATTAATATGTTATCGTACATCGTACGTAGGTCCAAATTATCGTACATGTACGATAATTATCGTACGGTTGGGAACACTGTTTCGAACGCACGCTCCACGCGAGAAAAAAGAAAATACTTTTTTTTAATTTTGTCATTTCTGAAATAATAAAAAAAATGCGAAGCGTTTTTATTAATTTTTGCTTAAGCACGTCGGGGCCAAGGCCCCGTATAGTTGATACGGCGGTAGCTAAGGCCCCTGGTCTGAGCTACTATTTAGTATTATAATTGGATGCATATGAGTTTATCAGGCACAATATATTATTCATCATCATCATTTCAGCCAAAAGACGTCCACTGCTGGACATAGGAGACAATAAATATATTATTAATTAAACAATATAATTATTATAATATATTATTTTAGTACATCTAGCCCAAGTCATTCTGTGCTCCACCCTATGGTTGACTGTTAGAGAATGCCTGTAGGCATTAAGTCCACCAATGTATTTTGCATGAAGTATTAAAATAAATATACTAATCTTGTATGGGTATTGTATGAGAATTGTACCACTTGAAGGTTTCATAGGAGCATATAGCCAAAATCACTAATTCAATAGTCAAAATTGACAACTGAATTGCTTTTGATTACTGATTTTGACACCTTTGGTAAGGTAAAGGTTTGGAATGTATATCATACTCTTTTGGCACAAGCACTTTTAAACTTAACAGATTGATGCTAGCAAAGCATGCTCTAGCAATTGCATTATGTTGGATGGCCAAGGAAACCACAAAGAAGTCACATCTGTAGAGATAAAATAGATTTTGAATATCATATAGATCCATAAAATATCATGAGGACATAAATGTTTTGTTGATACAAATTTCTTATCAAATCAGACTATTTAAGTGTCAACTTTATCTGCATTGTAAATACATGAAGGTTTATTTAATTTCAGACATTGTGTTCTTTATCTTCTTATATCAACGTTGGATCTACAAGGTGGATCACAAGCGTGTCAATGAGTTTGGATTCTCTGGCGAGATGGAAGAGCAACAAAAGCTCGCCAATAATGGTACACCAGCTATCACTGAGGCCGAAAATTCTGCAGATAAGAAAAATGATTAATTTATACATATTTCAGTTTTACTAGAGAACTGTACAGTTTTGTTTCAAAGCTGCCTTTTAGTGAATTGTGATTTTGTTACCATCTTTACACCTACTAATTAGTAAATGGCATATGTATTACAATAGTATTGTTGAACTGCTGTATACTGCTAAATCTGCAGTTTATGTAGCTTACAATCTTGAATGTAGGTATGAATATAATCAATAATAAAGTTTTGATTCTTTTGGAACAGTATGATTATGTATTTATTTATTAATGTATAAAATTAATGTAAATGGCATAAAGCCATGTATAGGTCGCCCGCGAGCTCCGAGGAAATTAAAGGAATGTTGACGTAAAGAGTAATTATACTATATATATATAGATAATAACGTTATCGATCGCACTGATTTGCGTTCGCACGTGTACATTTAATTAGCATGTGCTTGAGAAGTAATAATAAGTTGGACAGAATTTAATAATAATGAATTGAGTTATATAGTTAGGTATATTATTTTTTGTAAGATTGGTTATTATGATGGAATTATTTTAATTTGTACAAAAAGTATGTAATTATTGACCAAAATATGTAATTAATCTAGTAAAACAATTAGCAGATTTTTATATTAATTTAAAAAATAATGAGAAATCCAATCAATCACTGTCACAATCGGTACTGTAGGAATCACTCATTAAAAGCTCTCGACAACATGCTCTATCGTCAATGTCTTGAGTAATTGGAGCGGCCACACATGTCCTCTGTGTTGGCGCGCGGACTATTAAGTATTTTGAATAAACAAATAAAAATGTAATATTGTATTTTAGAAAATGTCTATGTCTAAGCCAAATGCTATTTGTGTAGTGTATAGAAATTGTATTTGTGATTTAGGATGCCCAATTTTGTTTCAATAAATTGAGACTATTATGTTTACGGTAAAACGTCAGAGATTAAACAACATATGATAAGCATTAATTAAATTCCAATGTGAGAGAATTAATTTTATATCGCAAATTACAAAGAGTATATAATTATATTGTCTCTCAATTTTCTCAAAATTATATATACTCTTGATATTCTAAAGTAACAACTTGCACTGTACTTACTTTTTGAACTTCGAATTCTTTATTTATGTTATATTACACATAGCATTATCTTTCAACACCTACCAAAATAATATTTTTTTATATAAACTTTATTCTTCAACATTTTCATGTAAAATTTAAGCCTTTGCTTATTAGGATCTATTTAATTAATGTGATATTATTTACAGCTGTGGACATTTGTTATTTTAAGTGATGCAAATAATTGAATTGTAATAGTAGGTATGTGTTAATACGGGTGCACTTCAATTTAACAATTATCTAGGTTGTATGTGATTTCTTAGCAATAATTATTGTCGGAATGTTTTGATGCTATAATGATTATAATGGAATATCTAGATATAATTTATTTCAAGTTATTGTCAAATAGAATATCTATCATATGAATTCGAACAACATAAAGGATGTATCAGGTGCTGGTGCATATAGTGAATTGTCCATTTTCATGAACTATTTCCTTCTGTATTTGTGTATAAGCACATATAACATTCCTAACTATAGTTTGTTCGTGTTTAGAATGCAGTGAGTAAAGGTGTATTCATTCACGGTGGTGTAAAGGATATAAGGCAGGCCACAACAGTTGCGTCCGAAAGAATGCCTTCAAATGGTCCCTGCGTATGGGACTTTCTAATTCTAAAGAACAATTTGATTGGTTATGGGGCGTGGCTAAACCAGCGGACAATGATGGCTCACTGCATTTTAAGGCGAACGAGGTTTTTCTCTTAGGCTTCTAATAATATTTATTATTTAACATTGTTTTTGAACCATAGTAGACCAGTGTCGATATATTCTGAAACAAAATTTGCATATGTATTTGCACTTTTTTCACATCCCAAAATTTATATGAGAAATTCAAATAACCCAGTATTTGGTATTTAATTTTTATGCAAATGCTTTTTTTTCTCGAAATATGGTGAAAGCTTACCTTTTTAAGTCCCAAATACACTGTATTTTTATTTTATTTTTTTCACCTTATTTTTACATATTATCGAAATAGTACCCTAATTTTCAATCGAAAATTCTCGTGATAATATATCTATTTTAAGAACAGCCCCCCCCCAATTTCCGACCTCGGATTGCTCGTAAATTGTTTTTCCTATAGTTATTGTTATATTTCTTTCATAGAACATCCTACAATTTTTTTTCACGTTTTACCATTTTCTCGGGCTTCCGCCCTGGTCTAATAAATTATAGCAAATATTTTGGATATAGCACAAGAAATGGTTACTACTGGTATACATTTTATTGTGTATAAGGCAATGATGATGATGATTTTCTGCTGAAGTTTGTTTTTTGGTGCACAATGGTTTGTTAATATTATTATTGTATGATTACAGAATATATAGACTTAAAATAAATTTGTTGTTCAAAGAATATAGACGGGTTTTTATTTGTAGTGAGATATACGTGATGGCCTGGAATACAATGGGGTTGGTAGGGCCACGAATTTGTTTTGTAACAAGCTTGGCCTTTCCAGTACGCAAGTCTTAGCGACCTTAGGCACTTACCATCTGCACAGTTGAGCTCCAAACTAGTGGGCCTAGTCAAAAATAAAATTACAAAATAGGTGTATTTTATGGCACAATACATAATTATTGCCTTAATTATACTGGATCTATTTTACCAACCATTATTTCTTGCAGTGGGGGTAGCCGAATACTAACCGTTCTGCGAGATTCGTCTAAAGGAGTTTACGACACGACTACCCACCCACCCACTGCCTTTCCTTTGCCGCTTCAGGGTCAGAGGGTTCAGATATTCCCTCTACCTCTGAAGGAAGCCCGACTCAACATTGTGTCATTTATAGGCTGAAATAATTCGTTGAATATGAGAAACGCGTTTTAAAAATAATATTACATATTTAATCAGATTAAAATTATAAGATGTTACTCTGAATATAGCTCAAAACACTGACACAAGACACGGAGCGACATCGGGATATTGCACGGTAAATTTTCTTAGATTTTGCAATGCATGAAATAACCCACGGCCATAATTCCATTTCTGGGTCAGTGTTTTCAAAATATGAATTATAATGTACATTACATTTTAGATCAACATAACTAGAATGTTGTCAATAATCAAGAGAAAATTTATCACAGACGTATAATCAGTACGTATGCATTCCTGAATATTACATGTATAAAAAACAATCTTGTATTCACAATATTATAACACTATAAACACTAAATCAATTCAGGAATAAATCGACACATACTAAATTATGCTTCCTATATTATTAAAAGTACTAATCTATTTTTCTTTTCTCGGTCATAATGTTGATTAGATTAAAAAAGAAAAGGCACATACTACCATAGTACATAGCATATTGTTATCTAAATTAATAACGATATAAAATAATACCGATTCATAAAAACGCTTAAACCGAAGAATAGAATGACTCAATGGCATATGCAACAAACAACTTTGAAAACAATCAAAATCACACCTATTCATTATGTCTCTTTGTCAAAAGATAGGTACTATCGAGGAAATCTAACGCTCTCCTATGTTATTGGCATTGGCAATACCAAGACAGGAAAACTAAAAAAGGTTTGCTTTGTTTGGAAGCCTTATTTGAGACATATTTCATCCATACACAGCACATTGTCAAATATGGCAAATACTAATAGCGACGAATGCTAATCTTTTTATCCAAAAGAAACAGATCTTGCAAATAATTAGGAGCACTAACTTTTAAAAGACGACTCATCCAGGAGTTCTAACAGTTACATGGAATTAATTTATATATGTCAACGGAAAACAACAAGAACCGGAAATTTATAAATTTCCTAGGAAATTTATAAACGGCCGTAGGATTCCAAACGAGAGATAAATTGTATTATTTTACGCCCACATTTTCGGAAATTTATAAACTTACTGAACTCTCGCGTAAAATAATAAGTAGCAATAACCAAACGCCATGGGCGTTTTGATTGGTTGAATAAGTCACGTCTTTCCTCTCCGCCGCCATTGTTCGATATTGTCTACTTGTGGTAACCTAGACCTGATACAGCTGCATCATCAGGAATCTATAGGATACCAAACTCCTTACCAAATTACAGTAAATGTATCGTGTTTGGACTCATTGTAACGGTATCAATGAAACAGGTATAAAAAAAGTTATGCAGCCCGATATCAGGGTTTTTTTAAGTTAAATACTTATTTTATCGTATTTAATTTGTTACATGTTTTTAAGCATTTTTTTATTACTTAGCGTCTGTTTGGCAATTCGCCTCAGGCCAACGGATTTTTTTGAAATTAAACTTTATAATGTTTGTTTTTTTAGCAGAAGCCGGGCTTATTTTTTTTTTAAATAAACCTCTTTAACTTCGCATCTCACGATTTCTTTTGTTTTATTTTGGTAGAGTGAAGTAGGGGTCATTAGCATATTATGTAAAACAGTAACCCTGTATTATAGGTACTTACCTAGTTTTAACGTAAAAATACTGTTAGGTACTTATAAATTTATAGTTTGGCAAGTCTAATTGTACCTATGTCTATGGACACAAGCATGCCACTATCAACATCCACCAATCAGAGAACAGTGTGTTATTTGCCGTGTCATAAAGAAGCGTAAAATTAAAAGCTCTACTGTGATTGGTCGAACTGTTTAGAATCTTACGAATGGATATCCGTGAGTTTATAAATTTATGACGAGACGTCGTAAGTTTATAAATTTCCGAAAATGTGGGCGTAAAATAATACAATTTATCTCTCGTTTGGAAACCTACGGACGTTTATAAATTTCCTAGGAAATTTATAAATTTCCGGTTCTTGTTGTTTTCCGTTGTTGTTTTCCGTAATAGAATCTTTTAGAATGTGCAGATTTACATTCACACTTAAAAGACAAGGGGAAGCAATGACTTATGGCCGGTTTTATTTGCATTCCGTCTGCATTTTGGTAAGGGTCAGCGTCCATTTACGAAACCACCTCACCTTAGAAGTCGCATACCATTTGGCATGTGAAGTTTTCAGTTAAAAATAATAATTCTGCCCGTGGCCTGCGGGGGTTTCGAACGCTATTCCTATACATAGCCCTTACATATTTATATGTGTCTTATGTCGTTTTAATCCATATATGACCCACTAGTCCATCGGGCCTTCTCCAAAATTAGCCTACTGTGCCACCCTGAAAAACTGAACAGAAACTATATAATAGACCCTGTGCAAACCCGCATTGGGTTTATAATAAGTTTTTCATCTCTTGCAGCTAAGTGATCTGCCTCTTGCGATGCTTAGTCGGCTCTTACGACACCCGGATGGTACGAGTTGGTGACTTTGTGTGTCGTAAATCCGTCACCACACAGACAGTACTTTATGTAAATGTAGTAAATGCCTTAAACAAGTCTTAGTTTAACTAGGGTTACTCTTAGAAGGAATTCCTGATTACTCAGTTGGTGTGTTGAACGGGGAAGAGGATCAACCGGACGAATCAGAAGAGTCATGATTCTCGGCAGACACATAAGAATGGTCAACGAGTTGAGCAGTAGATGACGCAATCGAGAGTTCATTGACGTCGTTACCCAGTGCATAGTAACCAGTTGGCAACCATATGGGTATATCAGAATTATCATTGGGATTAGAGGTTGCTTGATTTGTAGTAGATTCTGATGCATTAGAAATGGATGGTTCGCTGACCGTGTCCAGTGCATAGTATCCAGTCGGCAACCATATAGGTATGTCAGCATCGGAGGAATTGGAAATTGCTCGACTTGTACTGGTATTTGGAGGATTAGAAGGGACAGCCGGGTGCCCAGTGACCGCGTGCGCCGCATTTGAAGCAGCGACCGTATCCTCCGTAGTAGGCGTCGGGTCGACCCGGGACGGAACCGCGTTGACGCCTATCACTACCACCGATCTCCGCTCCTATGGACAAAAAATATTAAATAAAAAAAATGTAATAAATATTATCTTTAGAGGCAGTTTTTACCTGTAGACAAACCGGAAATTCCAACTTCTCACGTCAAGCTATCCGCATACAAATATAGGATATGATATTTAAAAAAATATCGTCATTTTGGTTTTTAAACCAAATAGTTGCCACGATTGCCATAAAACTACATATAGTAGTATTTGCACTAATAATGGAAAGCGAAAGCATGCAAAGTGAAATAAACAGTCAGTGCCTACAAGAGCCCGTTTACCCCAGACCTACGTTATTTTATAAAAGCTGAAAGTTTGTCAGCGCATGCTCCCAGGTAAGAACGATGGACCATTATGAAGTTTGGGTTACAGTGGCTTTGGCAGGGAAACGTCACTAAAGGTGTGTAAACTTGTGTAAATAAACTTATACCTATCCTTAATGACCTATCGCGGAGTCAGGCCTCCTCCCATGACAGGGAGGGCAATTGGCCTGCTATGCTACACTGGGCAGACGGGTAGGCACAGGGTTTCGTTTCAAGTATTCTTTGTCCTGTGGCTGGGTTTTCGGCCTTGTTATTTCCTTTTCTTTGTTAGGACACCCTCTTGATGGATTGGCGTGGTGACAGTATGTATTCTAAATACGTCACATAGACTTACAAAATTTAGAAATAAAACTAAACAATTCCTTAAAATATAAAAACCGAAGTGTGTGCTAATATCTAGTCTGGAGTCTAGCGCAGACTTCAGTTTCGAGCTTCGATTCTTTCGTTGTGTCTATAGGGGCTCCGTTACACCTGTAAACGTAAAATCGTGCTAGTCGACCGCTAATATTTCATTATACATGGCAAAAACTATATGCTTTTGACATTTTAGACTTCCCAAGGTTACCTGTATCTGTCGAATTTGAACTGGTTGCGCCATCGGAAGGTTACGAGGACGAACTGAGGTCGTCGGTGACATCGTCAAATCGATTGGTATCTGTCATAGAAAATACTGTTCAATTTTGACTATGTCACATGAGTAGCGCAGTACTGGCTAGGTCTCCACACAGTGGCTAGATTGCCGGAATATTGTTCTGGAATTTCGCTGTGGAAATCCACTGGGAGTCCTATGTCCAGAAGTGGTACTATGGCTGAAATTTTGAAATGCACCTTTTTCGCACTGAAATATTTTAGGTTCATCAACAACTGCGTCCCAATTGTTTGTATGGGAATGTTTCTAATGGTTACCTGCGCTCGAAACAGCTGCACTTGTTGTGCTGGCAGGTTCATCTCCAGAGTCGTAGTCAGATCCACCGTCGGAACTCTGGCCGTAGTAGCGATGGCGGTAGTCACCGAAGCCGTAGATGTCACTGCAACAAACGTAAAATAAAATGTTTTTCCATACAAATCGTTCAAAAATATACTTTTAATATCATAAGTTCTTGTTAGTAAAAAAAAAATACTTTTGATTTTAATATAAATAGAAATCCGTTGGAAAATAACGCGTGTCGTAAAAGCAACAAAACCCAGCACGCTTGGTGGTAGGATCTAATGGTCCATCCGGCTAGCTACCACCCTCACATCTAAGTTTTTAAGCTCTTTTACTGTGTTTCGTAGTGTGTATGTGAGAGCCGGTGCCCAACAGGGCATTTCATTGAATTGCCATCTTAGACCCTGGCATTACTTTCCATCACGCAAGCCTAGGGTCAAACGAATTCAAGTCCCTGATAAAATAAACATGCTTAGATGCGCACGCTCGGAGGCGATGGAGCGCGACCGATAATGTAATTATGTTTATGCTAAATCTAAATTCTAGCTCATAGCGTTAACATTCCTCGGAGCTCGCGGGCATCCTTTAGAATCGAGGTGATAATCTGCAAACGGATAATCATTTTTTTTTTAAACATTCTATACACCTTTCCAATAAAATAAAAACTAAATAAAATTCGTTTATGAGTATGTTATAGATATTCAACTTGATAGTGTTTTAGGCGCAAAGGGATGATCATCCAGCCAGACGAGGTGTGATGTCTGGCTAGGGGTCGCAGCGCCTATTCCCCCTATAGTTGTAGTCGGGGATATCTTAACCTTGCGAATTGCTCTTGAAATTTCGCTATCGCGGTGTAGGACTTTTTCGTGATTGTCGCATTTGTAGGCGATATTTCTTGATGCAATTAGTTCAGATTTTTCGGGTAAACTGTGTAAAGTATGTAGCATGTGGTCGCTACATGGCTCCCCCCCAAGACTGGAGGTCGATCCTCTTGAGTTGCTGCAGTGTGATGAGCTTGCAAGTGCCAGGAGTGCTCGGAGTCTACGGTGAGTCGAGACTGAGCACCTCAACTGTGTAGTGGAGTTCACTGGGCGCGGTTGAGTGTCGTGCCGCAGAACCAGGTAGCACGGTGAGTCGGCTGGGCGTGGTCCTGTTAAGGCTGACGTCTTGGCTTGCTAAGTGACTGCTGCTGCTGAGGAGTGTTCGTCTTTACCAGGTTGACCAGGCAGGAGGATGTTGCAGACTCGTTGGAAGGTTGTTCTGGAGTCCAATGTCGAGGGTTACCACTTCAAGGATCTTGCGTGTTCACATCACGTCGGGGTCACCACTTTAGGCGCAAAGGGATGATCATCCAGCCAGACGAGGTGTGATGTCTGGCTAGGGGTCGCAGCGCCTATTCCCCCTATAGTTGTAGTCGGGGATATCTTAACCTTGCGAATTGCTCTTGAAATTTCGCTATCGCGGTGTAGGACTTTTTCGTGATTGTCGCATTTGTAGGCGATATTTCTTGATGCAATTAGTTCAGATTTTTCGGGTAAACTGTGTAAAGTATGTAGCATGTGGTCGCTACAGTGTTATCAGTTGAACGTATTTTTTGTCGGCGGCTGAAAAGTACAAAGTCTAGGTATATGAAGGGAAGTCAGTGGCCACTCACAATTCCTCCTCGTAGTCGTAGTAATCCTCCTCCCCCTCCTCCTCCTCGAGGATGTCGGAGTCGGAGTCGGCGTCGGATTCATCAAAGCTGTCACTTCGGCTGTAACAAATTAACATTCCTCTAAAATCCTAGTAATAATTTTCTTTGTACATGGTAATTTTCTCAAGTGCTCAAGAGTCAACAGCCTCTTGAGCTCAGTTTTGAAGACCAAAACCTCAAAACATTGCAAGGAAACACCACAAAATTAAAAAAAAACCTGCCCGAATTATTGCACCATCAAAAAAAATCCTTAATTGGATCACATTCTGGGATTCAATTCCCATTGTCAAATTAAACGGTAAACACCCGCAGTCTTTCTCAATGTTTGCTTTAACATTTTAACGAATAACTTGTTACAAATTACTGCATTACACGGAATGAATAGACTTGTTCAGCGACTTTCAGAATACTTTCACTATATTAGTAAGACACTAGAGTGGCGCAGAAGCATAAGGACGATGATTGGACCCATATCGGTGCCTGGGTTACCATTAATCAATATTATTTGCAACAGTATTATTTCCGCACTGTAAGTTTTAGTCATTACCCTGACGATCATACGCCACAGAACCTTTAAAAGATTATATCGACGCCCCCGGAGAATAAAATGGTTATGCGCTATTACCACTTTTTTAATGTTTTTGCATTTTCGGCATATATGGTGTCGATATACACCTACATACTGATTTTCTTTTATTTTTTGAGAGAAAATTCGTAAAGTTATAACAATTTTTATTTTTATTCTACGGAAATCATGCAACAAATTCTTCCCGTAAAAACATCGTAGTTGTTCATTATGGAACGAACGCATGTCGCGAGAAATCGGTAACGCATTATACGATTTTATTCACGTAAATAAATTGATAACTCTTTTCAGAAACATGCTTTACCTAAATTAGTTTGGTAAATCTTGAACGGTAAACGTATATTACTGCTTTATTATTGACATAATTATCAATACTATTTCACGTAAACACCTATTACTACAATACAATATTCTTTATGAATTTGAAAACGTGTAGTAATGTGATACTATTTTTTTCTCCTTCTATTAATAGAGTATTTGGTTATTATTGTCTTTTTCGCTCGAATTTCGACAAGTTTTTACAAGTTACTATGCGCGGGCGGCATGATCGTGCAGATAATAATATATCTCGTTAATGAGTGACTGTGAATTCTGGTACCACCTTCCTTATCGAAAGGTCTAGAATCATCGACTTATCTAGTACTACTTAGAGTTGCCAACAGCGGAGGTTAAGTTACACGCGGTCGTAACAATAGTAAAAAATGAGCGTACCGGGTCCGTTGGTCAGGGCCCCGGGCTAGTTCAGACTCGAGTTCTGCGGACAATACAGCTTCTTAAGGATATGCTTATGATTTATCTATACACAATAATTAAACTGCAATGTCTGTAAACACCACGTTTACATTGTACCTGCACCCGTTACGGCCTGTTTTATTTATTCGATGATGAGTGCAATTAAATTCTGTACAATTTAATTGATTTGATAATCGCGGTACAAAAAATCTGTCCATTGTAGATTTTTGTATCGGGTTTTAACTAGATACCTTATTAAATTATTAAGGATGTTACTGTTTGTAACATCCTTAATAATTTAATAAGGTACTTCGGATTTTAAAGCGGTACGGTCAGTTTTACAAATTTTGTACAATGACGGCACAATATGGCAAAAACATTTTGCGCTAGATCTATGCGAGCTAAGCCGCGGTTAGATTGTTTTTATTACCATTAGTGGCAAACGAGCTAGCGGCCCACCTGATGGTAAGTGGTAACCCACCGGTGCCTACCGTGAAGTGAATGCAGCCATATTTTTATCAGTGTCAACAATGTAAACATATCCCATTATGAAGCTGCATTATACCCGAGTTTTTACTAACGTACACTATTGTGTGTCTGAATAATAATTTTCATAGGCCCGTGGTACTCATAAATACCACTGATGCAAGGCAAGTGTTAAATTTGAAGCAAAGTAACAAGTTGCAGTATTATATCATTATATTTTATGAAAATCTCTGATGTGTTACATGAGTATTAAAACTAACAAGCGATTCGCACGTGCCTCGTCGATCATGCTCCCACTCTAATAAAAATAACAGGATCTAAAACCTATCAAATCACATCTACTATAATGAGCAAGGAGCGTGAAAGTCTAACATCATTGCATTCATGCAAAACAGCCGCGGTTATGGAGGCAGAACAAAGGTTTGTTACAACACTAATTATTACCTTCTCTACCCTTCAGTATATCCTGTCTTTTTAACTTCGTTTCCTCACTTAGGTTCTCCACCATCTTCTCTATGAATGAATCTAATACTAAACTTTTACACTCTGACGTTATAGGATCTCTGAAACAATAACTGAAGTTAAAAAAAATAGGGGGCCTATACTCCTTACCAAATCTTTATACAGCTATTATGGCAGTATCTCTACGCTCATGTCTAAGATCATATTTAAAGCTTATTATTCTTGGAAATAAACTAAATGGAAACCTTAAACCCGCTATACAACTAAGAATTAGGTTATTTGTTTTAAATGACTTTGCAATGTTTTTTTAATATCTAAGAACACTCGATTAATACACCCTTGACACAAAAAAACCTTAAACGGTCATATTGTTTATTGTACATACAAATTAAAAGTATACATATATTTTAGCAGACAAAATGTGTATACAAAGCATTGATAGTTAAATGTGGCGTTGGTATTATTGCAATATTTAATTTTTGCAAACGATCTTAAGTTTTCGTATTAGGGTTTTAAAAATACCAGTAAAACCAAAAGCCGTTGTACCAACCTGCATATAGGGCAGTTTTTTTTCTTTTTCTTCCACATAGTTATGCAATATTTGCAGAACGTGTGCGAACAATTGAGTGTTGTCGCTGTGACGAATAGTTCAGCACAAATACTGCACTGCAGTTCACTCTCCATTAGCTCCCCAACCTCGGTCAACACGTGCTGTTTGGATGACCCACCCGATATGTCTGGTGCGCACAAGTTCTCCAAGATAGTATTTTTTTCCATTTCAACTGTTTGCAATTGATTTGTCACCTTAACAAAGATGTTTTTAAAGATTAGAAGAATACTTCTTGATCAATAATGCCTAAATATAAAGACGAGAGCTATGAGGAAATTGACGGCTATACGCCGCGCACGATCGTCACTCCATACATCGCATGGGAGAGCCATTACTAGTCGCAACATTGAAGATAAAGCACTGTACCGAGTATAACAAATCAAATTCTTTAAGTACTACTGAATATTGTCAATGCGTTATTGCGCATTATTGTCATTAATTATAACATCAATATTAAAATTATACTTACTACTTGTTTTATTTGATTAATTACATATTTTGGTTAATAATTACGTAGCTGTTGTCTGTCAGCAAATTAAAAAAAAAAAATCCCTCTTACAAAATTTATAATTAAGAATAGGTCATTAATTAAGAATTATCATTAATTTCATTACAATAAAATTTTGTCATATTTTTTTCATAATAAATTAAATCATCACCAGCTAATTTAGTTAACATCCTATAAAATCCCTTGGAGCTCGCGCACATCGTACTACTTGAACTGGCAACAAATATTTCACAAATCTATGTATTTCCCGGGGCCTTTACAAATTCAAAATTATTTTAATTAGATTTCATGTTCTTCTAACTAGGGTTCTTTGTAACTATGGCAAAATCGGAATACACTTTAGCGCCATACCTTCTCGAGTTGCTGCTGCAGAGTATTAATAACTTCACTTGTTTGCTCTGCCTGCTTTTGTATTCTATCAGCTGCTAATGCAGCCAGTTCTGTTTCCCTCTCAGTTACACGCGTCTTGTAATAAAAAAGGAGAATAAAATTATAAAAATATGTACCATATACAACAACTTAGCCTTGTCATAGAGATTTGGAAGAAGAATACTTTTAAAATAGTCTACAATATCATCACTAAGTATGTTTCAAACAATTTTTTGCAACTAAATAAGTACCTAAAACTGTTTCTGGGCTACAACGTTTTTTAAATACAAATTTCTATGTCATATGTTTGGGATTCTTCATACTAAGACTATATCTGTTCAATATCTGTGTGATGACAGGTTTCATACATACTAATATGCTTTTCATTGGACTGATGTGAGAAGGAAAGATGTGAGGCTTATTTGTGGACTGATATTTTATAACTTGTTGTTTTTTTAGAATTCAAGTCAGAGAGTAAATATATATATCCTTGGACATTTCACACAACGCCATCTCGTCCCAAGCTAAGCAACTTAATGCTTGTGTTATGGTAACGAGATGGATGATAAACTACTTATATAGATTTTTTTTTGTAAATACATACATATTATAGATAGAAAACACCCAGACCCGGAACAAATACTTGTAGGTCGTACAAATATTTCTTCCGTGCGGGGATCGAACCCGCCACATGCTGCACAGCAGTCGATCGCTCAACCACTGCGCCAACCGTGGCCAACAATCAACTTACTGTTAGTTCCTCTAGTGATTTGGAGGCATTCATTTGGGCTTCATTTAGCTTTCTTTTGATTTCTTCTCTTTCCTTTATCTGTAAAAGCACAAATAATACGAATTTACAAATGCACTGAGCATCTGCCAAAAAATACAGTGATATTTTTAAATGTAAAATACCACTAAAATATTAAAACCTTGTTTTCATTGGCCTTCTTCCTTAATAGCTATGTCGTTATAGCCCATAAATGACCCTACTGAGGCTTTCCGAATGAAAAACCATGTATCTCTATGTGACGATGTGATGAGATGTGTCCATGTATGACTATGTGTAATAGGTATGGGGTAGAGGTAAGGTCAGGGTATGACTGTAAGTTCTTACCAATTCTTCCACCTTGACCTTATCTTCATCACTCAGCTTTTTCATTTGTTCCATTTGTTCATTGAGCACTTGTTCAGCTTTTAGCTTTTCTTGCTCAGTTTGCGCAATTTGCTCTTGAAGATTCCTTTGGATCTCATCTAGTTGTTGTTTTAGTTCTATTTCTCTCTGCTTTTTCTGCTCTTCTAATTCTTTTAGCTCCTGTAAAATTGTTGTAAAAAATTCAGTAGGTACAATATACAGTGCAACCTTAAACGACTTCGTAATCCCCTTGAATTGCGAAGATTTTTTTGCGAACTTTACTTTACTCTTTACAACAAATTTTCAATTATCAAAAAAGTGTAAATACCAATAATTAATGAATTTTATCAATCCAAACCATTTGGCGCTGTCCATTAATTACGTGATGTTTTTTAAACATTTTTTAACCCCTCCCTCCCCCTTGGCGATATGTAGTGAGGTTAAAGACTTCCCCCCACCCTTTATTATCCCCCATTAAAATCACGTGTATTTTTTAGTACCTACAAAGAATCTTATGTACACTCAAAGATCACAATAACGCCGCTTTTAGCTTTAGAAATCACCCGTTTGACGAAAAAAATAAATACACGTGTATATCACAGGGTGTATCTTACTATACCCCCTTGTGATATTTCGTGATTTTTGCCGAACCCCTCCACCTTTCGAACCTCACGTGATTAATGGACAGACCCTATATAAAATGTTGATAAACTATGAGTATTATCAAATTGTAGACCAATCTAACTCTAATATAGCAAAACTCAGTTTAACAAATTACTTGATATAACAAATATTTACGGTTAAGTTTAGAAAGAAAGAAAATCCATTTATTGACACTGATTAAAAGTAAGTTTACAAAAAAATTAATCAATATGAGTTTATCATGCATTATTGCTTTCACTAATCTGTCAGACTTGTTTGTACCACCATCATTGTACCTAACCCTTTTATTTAAAAGAGCAACCATGGAGTTTCTTGCTGGCTCTTCTCTGTGGAATAGCATTCCGAAACGGTGGTAAAAACTAAATGATAAATTATTTTATATTTCTTTTTAATTTTGATTTTGTTATTATTTGTTAATATTGTTTTTTTTGACCATTGCAAATGCTTTCACATTTGCAAGAATTTATTTGATAAAAAACATTTTGATTTTTACTTTGAGTATTAGCACCAAAGGGTCACCATTATCAGTTCAGCATTATGTTAGGTTAGTACAGTAAGGTACAAAACCTACAATGTATCTACAAAGTTAGGTACATTTATTGAATATAAGGTTAATGATCAAATTAAAATCCTCAACTGCATACTACTTATTACTAATTAAAATTCAAATAAAACTGATAAAACATTTCAATTAGCAATTCAATATGATATACAGAAATATTAATTATAGTTAACCTACCTTTTCTTTTGCTATTCTTAACTGTTCAGTCTCCCTCTGTAACATCATTTCAAACTCCTGCTTTTCCTTCAACCGAAATTCTTCCTGCTCTCGTATCTTTGCCTCAAGTTTTTCAAGCATATCCTGCTTAGATGAGTTCTCTCTATTCAGTTCTGATAGAAATTCTTCTCTCTCTTTCATTAAGTTCTCTTTCAGTAAACTATTCTCTTTTAACAAATTGGATTCAGTCTCATTATGTTTTTGTATTTGACCCTAAAACAGACATTTTGATAACAAATATTTAAAAAAAACCAACGTCTCTCATTTTTATGTTTTAAAATCAAAATATTACCATGAGTTCAGAAATTTTTTCTTCCATCTCAATTTTAACAGCTGCAAGTTGGCAATCTCTTTCTTCTAAAAGCAATATTTTTTGTTTCTCAACTTCATCCTTCTCACCTTTCAAATTTTCCATTTGCAATGCAAATTCACTTTCCAACTCTTTCAATTTTCTATTCATATCACTTTCCAGTTTGGTTTTCAATAATTTCGAAGTGGTTTGCATTTGCTTCGCATTTTGAATTTTTTCTTCTATATGCTTGATTTCATAGCTCTGGGACTCTTCAAACTTTAATTTAACATCATCCAAGATATTCTCACTTGGAAATTCCATTTTTCTCCTCTTCCTTGGCGTTTCAAAATCGTCATCATCATCATTAGAAAATTTAAACACAAATTCCTCAGTTTGCTCCAAAGTAATGATGTCTCCAAACAAAAGTTTTCTTGAGGAACCCTTGCCCAACTGGTTTCCATTAACTTTGATGCCAAAAGTGCTGTTGTCTTCCAATACCCAATCATTTTCACTATGTTTCTTGAATTTACAGTGACTTCTTGATATTGTTATAAATGGAATGACTATAGAGTTGGTAAGGCCACGTCCAATCGAAAACTGTACAGATGATAATTTTAAATTACATTTAGGTACCTTAAAGATTGAACACAGTGTCAATTTATCCAACAAGCAAAATTAAAATATTCAAGCGTACTATAAATAATACTAGGAAACTCGTAAATACCAAACTTGTAGCAATGTCATGATTATTTCAGATAAATACCTATAAAGTACATTATCCTTAGAAAATCCTTTTTGGATACTATAAAAAAGCTTAAAATTAACGGTTTTACTCACATCGGTAGAGGTTATATTGATTTTTTGCAAATCATTAAATTCCGGTTTTAATTGTTTACAGGCAATAAGCACAGGTTTGTTATTTGCCATCATTACATTATTCGATACTATAACAAAGAAAATAAAACTAACGGAAATCAAAAACAACATTCAGTTTTCATGACACCGTTCGTTTTGTTGCCGTTTTCCACAATAAAATAAACAAAACAGATTTTTTTTAATCAAGAACTAGTGATGTAACGTCACTGATGTTATTGTCTGTAACAAATTGTCAAAAGCCGGCTCAAAATTTTGTGCATCTTTGAGGGTGAACACTATTCTGAAGATTAATAGACTAGCTATAATAGTGACACAATATTTTAGTATTTCGTAGTTTAAACATAAAATAACCATAAAACATGCTGTTTCAACGACTATTTAGGCATGGCACGATTGTGATTTGTGATTTTTTGTCGGTTGGCGGTAATTCAATGCTGCCAGTTCCGGTTACAAAGTCGCTCGCTACATTGGTCACAGTGACAAGAACATATTACATGATAAGGTTTACGCTTTTGCTGGCTACTCTGCATATCTCACTAAACTAAATTTGTAAACCGTGTACAGTTTGAGAGCAGCATAATTGAGCTTATCTCAATATAAAGTCGCAATTAAAATATGTTCTCCAAATGATTATAACAAAATTAGAGTCTGGCCACGGTAACTCTGCAATGGAATAAATGGGCAACCCTAAAAATATTTTTATATGGCATATTTTTTCTGATGTCACTTTCGGAGTACGTGATTTTGATACTTCGCCGTTTTATTTTACCATTAGATGTACCTAAGAACATTTTTTTGGAATACTCATAGCCTGCTCATGATGCTGACAAGAAGCTCGTGTCAAATTAACGTCCATTTTTATTTATGTATCTATCTACATATAAAATTTGCTTCCTGCCGATAGGATTTTGACATTACTTGTCTTAAGTTAGTTATTACATCAATTATAGATATTTAACTCATAACAAGTATTTATTTTTGGACTGCACTGCTCACACAGAACTGCTTTGTTTGGTGAAAAGGAATAAACCTGATACAATATACATACTTCTTAGATTAATTGTTAAGATAACACGGCCACGAAGTTTTAAGATTGCCACCGTATCATTGCCACTTAAACCCCATTGAGCTGGTATGGAGCCAAGTAAAACGAAAAATTTCCGAAAAACATGCTAAACGCACTCCGGAAGAAATGTAAAAAAATATTGAAGAAGAAGAAGTATTTTTGCATCAGTCACAGCAGCGGATGATTAGAAAAAATAAGCTGGAGATGTGAAACGGTTAGGAGGGGGGCATAAAATAAAAGACAGGTTACTGGATGATGCTATTCCATTTGGAATAAACCTACAAGAATCTGACAGCGATGATATGTAGTAATATAGATGATGAGCCCGTTGAATTTGAAGGCATTGAATATTTAGACTCTGATTGTGATGAATGATTAAGAGTGTACTATGGTTTCATTTGTAAATATAACAAGTCGAAATACAATAACAAAAAAAAAGTTTAACATTCAAATCTATCTAATATTTTTTATGAGTATGAGTAGTTTGGGGCTGTCCATTAATCACGTGATGTTTTTTTTAACATGTTTTAACCCCTCCCTCCCCCTTGGTGATACTTGTTGAGGCTTAAGACTACCCCCTACCTTTAAAAATCACGTGTATTTTTTAGTACCTGCAAAGAATCTTACACTCAAAGGTTACCTACTATACACGCCGCTTTTCGGTTTAAAAATCACGCATTTGACGAAAAAATAAATGCACGTGATATCTTACTATACCCCCTCCCCCTTGTAATATTTCGTGATTTATGCTGGACCCCTCCCCCCCCCCTTTCGAACCTCCCGTGATCAATGGACAGCCCCTTTCAGAGATCTCCTTAAAGTAAAGGCAAAAGTATTATTAATGTGTAGATAAATAATAGTTTAAAAGTTAGGATCTAGAATTATTGTAACCTGAATCGTACTTACATAGGCTCTACCTCAAAAACTGTATAAAATCCACTATGCACAGTGCTGAAGTCATGACTATTCTTTGTCAAGAAAAAAACAAAATTTAAATAAAATAATTTGTCTAAATTATAAATAAAAACAACTACTTAGTATCAAATTAAGTTTTTTAATACAGTTGCTCAAAAAGTGGCATATTACAGGGACGTATAGCGTTCGGGAAGTGGGCTATTACACACGCGTGCTTTTTCTTTACCATTCCCGCACTAGTGCGTTTTCTTTCCCAACTGTCAAAATAATGTCTATTATAAGGAAAAACCAACTATGAAGTTTTTACTAAAAAAAAATCATAGAAGTTTTTATGATTCATGCAAATACGTATATTTCTAAAAAGAAACTACGTACTAATTTGTTTCAATATCAGATTTAATTATTTGATTGAATGTGTTTTATTTCATCTAATTAAATTTCATTTCATATCAATAAAAAAATTCTACTGTAGACTTGGCTGTATGGGCATTGTTCCTTTTGCCTACCAGAATGGGTGATGAAAAAAAAAACCTGCTTATATTCTACGGTCGGCGCCATTTTTCAGAAATGATTAGTTAGTTGAGTTTATTGTGTTTATAATATTTTATTAAATTGCTTCATTTTTTCGCAACTGTATTAAAAATAGTCGTTCAGTACACGTGCGGAACCGTCATTGCAACTTGTTCCGACTGTCAACCCTCGCCTTCGGCTGCGCCTCGGCTCGGGTAGACATTTGTCGGAACTCGTTGTAATGACAGCCTTTCCGCACTTGTAATGAAATATACTATTTCGTAGTATATGCGGTGTTACCATCTATAGATTTTCAAATTCCATAATTTTCTTACTTCTGTAGAGTTAGCGTGGCCAGACTTCTATGACCGGATTAACTAATGTATGATAATCTTAAGGCCGAGGTTGTTATTCACAATCACTATCACTACATAGTATATAACAAAGTCGCTGTCGTCTGTCCGTCCCTATGTATGCTTAAATCTTTAAAACTACGCAACGGATTTTGAAGCGGTTTTTTTTAATAGATAGAGTGATTCAAGAGGAAGGTTTTTAGGTATAATACATGCATAATTGGTGCCGTGCGAAGCCGGGACGGGTCGCTAGTATTGTAAAATATTTATTTAATATTTTTTATTCAAATCCACACGCAAAGAGGTAACTATAAACACGAGAGATAGCTCTACATGGTGACAGTGGCTAGTATGTCTGTCACAATATTAGACTTCATTCAAATGGTGATTTTTCGAGTGACATGGTTGTCTTAAAATTAATGGTTGAAATGGTTGTTAGTCTGGAGGATAATTGTGCCACCTTTGAATCACGAGTGCCCGGTTCGATTCCAATTCCAGGGTCTAGCAGGTGTTTTTGTGTAATCCAGAGGCACTTTCTCCGAGTCTGGGTTTTAATTGTCTTCGTAACTAAAAGTCTGGTTTTGAACTGTCTCCGTTTCTTGCATCTAGATTGTTTCAGGTTTGTAGGTGATCACTGCGCCCTAGTCTACCGGTGGGGCTGCCACCTCGGAGCTTGTAGAGTGATCAGCTTTGTGCGGGTATCCTCTCTAGTGCTAAGCATATAGTTTAAATAAATCTGTATATTATTTGTTAATACTATGTACAGTTAATATGTTAATATGTACAGTTGAGAAAAACAGACGTCAAACTATTATCACAAGACATTAAATATGGTTTACAAGAAAAAATAGATTCTTCTTTCCCTCAGCAAAGCACTGAAGGTATTACATTCGACATGCGCGACCGACGAACCCGACCGAGGACTTTTTCGCTGACGGAAAAAGTACGCGCGTAGTAAATCATCAATTGCATGAATATATGAGTTTAAACTTCTGTCCGTACCAGTCGGATTGACTGGTACTTAATACAATAAGTGTATACATGCCTTGTTGGTCTAGAGGCTAGATGTGCCCCCCCTTGACTGTGCTGCTACCATGCCGTGGTGAGGGGGCTTGAATGCCTTCATGATCCGTTGGGGCCATACCGGCTCAGGGTCACACATGCCGGCCGGCCCACGGGGCGAGGCCAGACGAAGGGCAGCACACGGATTCGTAGCGGGTTTAAGCTCCGGGGACTCCTCTGTTGTCAGAGTTTCCCTGCGAGCCCTAAACCGCTGCGGTGCACCAATGTCCTCAGGTTGGCGGTCATCCTGGTTGGTTGCTAAGCCGAGGGCTGGCGTGGCTTCCTTCTGCGAAGAACTCTTCCTTTCACAGAAGGGAGCTCATTTACTGAGGGCGTTCCAGTTACCCGGGAAGCCATCCGATAGTCTTAACCCGTCGGGTCGCCACAGTGGAATGCGTTCTCGCAAACCTGTGTGAGGGTATACCGCTGGGGTTGTAGTGGGTTTTAGAGAGTTCCCCCGCTGGGGGGCAGCGGTATGCATTAAGCATTTCCCCAGCGAAACTAAAAAAAGGGGCTAGATGTGCCGTCTTTGGATCACGGGTTCCCGGCTCGATTCCGGGGTCGGGCAAGTGCCTTTGTGTAAACCAGAGGCACTTGCTCCGAGTCTGGTTGTCAATTGTGTTCGTGAATTTCATGTTTGTAAACTGCCCCCGCGATAAAGGTTATCCATAGTGCAGGGTTTTTGTTTTTGGTTTCTTTCGGGTATTGCTTAATGCACACCGCGGCCCCTCGGGGTCAGCGGTTATGTGGGACTCCGGGAACTACCCACTAAAACCACAGTGGTATACCTTCACCCGTCTCGATTGCGACGCCGCAGTTTCGCGAGGACACAGTCTACTGTGGTGCCCCCACGGGTTGCCACAGTAAGAGGTATGCTTAACAGGACTAGTACTTATGAGCTGGAGTGGTCGAAGTGCTCGTAATACAGTGCGCCCGGCTGAAGATAATATTATGATACCCCAGACAGGTACGACAAGTTTTGTACGGAATATAAATTAAATGGAATGTTATAGGCCAACATAACTGTTTTTCGTCGTCGACTTTTGTTTCAATTTCATTAGATTCGGTACTAGCAATTCCAGTCGGGTCTCCGGAACCCATCACTTAAGACTACCTTGTTGGTCTAGGGGTTAGATGTGTTGCCTTTACCATCCAGGTGAAGGATGTTCGTTCTGGAGTCTTAGGATTTCACTATCTTTGCACATTGCAGGAAATGATTTCTTGACAGTTCTGATCGTGTTATTTTTATTTTTTGTATTATTAAACAGAAACAAATATCTAGTGGGAGAGCAGGCAATTAATTGGTACTCCACCAATCCGTTTTCACGCTACTTACTACGTGTAACGAAGGTCCCCTTTTTTGACCCTGGAGAAAATCGGGTAAAATCCTTTATAGGGATAGTCTCCCTGCAAGCCGGGGGTTGGCCAACAGGGGGTGTGTGGAGACAAGTGACTCCCTTCCGCCTCTGTGAGGAGACGGAGTCATACCCACTAAACGTCCCCGGGGTGTACCGTCCCGCGCTTGCTGCCCCGTGGGCCCTGACTGTATCTCCACGGACCGAAGGTATCCTAATATAAAGATTTTAAATCTTTATAGCCATAACAAAAGGATCGGTAGGTCTACCAATAAGCATATGTTATACGTAATGATGTCTAGGTTTTCATGATCTTTGCACATCGCAGGAAATCATATCCTGCAATGTGTAGAGATCAGATGTCAAATGTCAAAAAGAAACTATTTTTATTGAAATTTGAGCACACGCTGGTAACGAAAATTTCATAACTCCAGAATCACTCCTCGATCACTCGAGAAATAAGCTTAGAATCAATGAAACAGTACGAGTATGGGACTCAGATTACTAAGCTTTTAGTCGATAGCTAGTTTTTTTGATTTTCACTAGAACCCATATTTTATTGAAAAAACCTGGTTCGGAACAACGTCGGAATAGTCACTCATATTATAAGATAGACTGCCTCTTTTGATTAGCCTTCACTTCACGGGTGTAGGGTTTTTGCACCCTGTATATAAGTAGTACTACTTTAAAAGTTTCCTTTTAGTTTTATTGCAAACACTGCTATAAAAGCTATTCTCAAATTAAAAAAATGCCATTGATGCCACAGAGTCACGTCAAATTTATAATACATACCTCTCTATTTTAACGAGAGTTAAAAAAATCATCAGGTTAAAGAAATAATATAAAAGCAAAGCTCCTAACGCGTAACAGTCTGGAAGCCACCACGTAGGAACACTGCCAGCACATTAAATATGCAGTGTGTACCCAACTACCCGCGCGGCTTGCTTGCATTTTTCGAGAGTACTAAAGTCTGCTTCGTTTATATTAAAGACCTCTATCTATTCGTTTTATCCACCCCGAAATATGCTTTTACTCTCGTTGGCTCTTGACTTTGCAAAAGGCGCGCAGACCTTGCTACATTGGTTGCTTTAGAGGAAAAATGTTATCGCCGCCAGACATTGAGCTACTTTAGATTTTATAGTCTGTGATAAATGTCTTTAAGGTTGCATGACTTAATTAGCTTTAAAGTGCGTTCACAGTTTTCGTACCTCTTGAGTATTGTTGCCATATTTACCTTATAAGACTTCCATGTAGTATATTATTATGATACCGCTATACAACGACCTTAACCGAAACCGATATGTGTAATGGATGAAAATTATTCTAATAGACATTTCATCATCGTCATTTTTTATTAAGAAAATCCTGATGATGAGATTTTTTCAGGCCACCCATTATTTTATAATTTTTCACATACCTACTAAATGTCTAATAAAATAATTTTCATCAATGTGAAGGTCATTGTATCGCTGGATCATATACTAATATTTCTATATTAGTATAATTACTATATTGTGGTAGCTATATAATTGAAGTATGAGATCGCACCCGAAGTTTTTGCCCCAAGCATGACTAGGGTTTGTATTCTAAAACATTCGATAAAGATATCCTAAGCACGGTTACTTAATTGATTTTTATCTGATTTCTGCTCCGGGGACTCCTCTGTCCTCAGATTTGACGCGAGATCCTCCACCTGCCGCGACAAAGGCGGGCCAGGGCTGCCGCCGATAGCAGCGGAGGCTCTGCTAGGCCGGCGGGCCAGGGCTGCCGCCGATAGCAGCGGTGGTTCGGGTAGGCCGCGCGGCCCGGGGCTGTCGCGACTAGCTACGGAGGAGCGCCCAGGCAGGCGGGCACGTGCATTGACCCGCACGTGCCTCTCGGTGGGTTGGGGAGCGTCCCGAGCTCCCCATCAAATGGTGGGGTGGGGCAAATGGCAGGCCAAGGCCCCATCAGGGTCACGGAACATGCTCCCTTTGTGGAGGAGTAAAACCCGTGGCCCTGTTTCGGGCACTTGAGGGACACCGTTGGTTTTATTGGGTAGGTTGGGGTTGGGTAATCTTGGTACCGAGAGACAGAACCAACGAAAAAAATACATAAAAGTGACAAAAGCACAACAAATGTAAACGATCATGTACTCGTACATTGTGCATGATACAAACTGCGTGATTGTTTTTGCTTTGTATGTATAGCTGCAAATTAGAAGATGTTTAATTATTGACGTATGTACTTAAGGGCTATGTTATTTTGTGCATTATTTTAGACAATTTCTATCAGTCACTCCATACCATTAAACTAAGCCAAAAAACAGTGCTCGTACTAATAATACTATTGAATAGCAAAATTCATTCGGAAGCATTGGAGGTCTAAAGGTCTACTTCAAGTATTGATTATGCCTTATCATCACGCTTCTAAATAAATTTAATTAGACCTACGTAATATCTCTAATATCTTTTCTTACTTTCGAAAAGATTATAATCTGTGTTTTGGGTTATAGCCATTAGTAAGCTTGGTACCCTGGCGAGAGATCCTTTAAATTGAGAACCCATACCGTTAAAGTTTAATAATATTTTTGTGTCACAGTGGCGGTAATTGTTGGAGAAGGGACGCGTAAATCACACGACTGGTTGATGACATGCGCATTTTCGGGTACACTTAATGCCTCAGATCAAAAGTCTCATACTTACTAAGAATACAGCCAAAAACTTAAAAAAATACGATTTCTTTAAAATACAATGAACTATTTAAACACTTATAAGTAGCTTATCTAAGTTAGAATTGTTATCAGAAGGCAATTTTATTATTGTTCGGGTGAAAAAATAAATGAGTTGTGTCGTCGGTCCGCGTGGCCAACGGTTTCGCTTCGGCCCTCAATATATCAACGTGGACAGCACGAAAATTGGACTGGACCCTTGTTAATGTCCCGTACTTAGGCCCTTCCTCCCTTGTTTCTGATTATTTATTTAAGACCTATTGATACTTATAAGTACGTAGGGTTGTCAAGCGTTTAACTTAGATTTGAGACCCTACTGACTTAATCTTATCACTGGTGTGAATCTATTTTCTAGATGATGGATAGTTTTTAAACTGACGCTATACACTAGGTAAAATCTGTGTTGTTTGGGCTATATATAAATGTCTATTTCACGAACAGAATTTATTTCCGCCAGACTCCAAGTGAGTATTTCTGGGTTATCTACAGAAATACTTGCTCGACCCCGGAAACAAACCACGGACTAGTGTACGCAAGCCCCACATTAACAAGGCGTCTAATAGGAGTGATTTAAACATATTATTTATACTTTTGGTTTGTAGTAATTTCGATACACATTATTTTAGAAATTGTATTGTGTCAAGCAAGCTCTTTATGCAAAAATTCTGTTATACAACCTTTTCTTTATAATCCTGGTATAGTCATCTTGATGAACGCTAGAAGTCAAGTCGTCAAAGTATAGTCAGAATAACTGTAATCGCGGATTTAAATTGGTATTGATGTTCCTTGCCGTTATGAAATAGCTTAGAGTAGTTCAGATTCAATAGATAGATTGCAGCAATTTTTTTTTACGAAACAAGATCCAACTTTCATTGTCTACATTAGTTAGGTAAAGCTTTAAAAGTTAAATGGGCTTTTCGCGTCGAAAGGCAAGTGCTTTACTTCGATATTCATTCTCGTGAGTTCACTGATACCTTAGCTCTGCGTATTTGCAAATTAGTTTTAGAGCAGGTTTCTTAAGGCGGGTGAAAGCATGTTAAAGCTGCTTTCTTATTTTTCTTTTGAGGCTGTACTTTAATTTCAATAATTTAGTTACTTATATCCAGATGTTTTCGTACTACCAAATACTAGTAATTGGTGTCCTTTAAATCGTCATCAACATTACGTATTTATTATTAGGTACAGGTACATGTAGATTTACCTACAAACTTTCATTTCTTATTTCATTAGACACCAAAAAAAAAATTGTTTTCTGAAAAAGAAATGCCTACCTGCCTGTCCACTTAACAGAAGTTATATGATAAATACTATATATACTTATACGCGAAAGGTTGCGAGCAGTAGCTGGATGCGTCAAGTTGAAGACACGGCGCTATGCCGCCCTTTAGGGGAGGCCTATGTCCAGCAGTGGACTAATGTGTGCTGATGATGATGATGATATGATAATGATGTATTTCCATAAGTACTATTCGTAATAGATTTGGACGACAAATGTGTTACTTCCTCCTCAGTAACCAAAACCCTATAGCCAGCCAAAGTGATCAAAGACATCGCTATTAGTAACAGCTTATATTAAAAAAAAAAATTGAAGTATGAGTGAGACAGCGATGTTTTCTAAACAAGATTTTTACTAAACATGAGTTCCAGAAAAGTTATTCAACTAGCGATCGTTTTTTTTGTCATATTTTACAAATATTTAAAAAAATAATTATTATTTGGTTCACGTTGAAACTTTGTAAATTTCACGATTCATTATAGATAATATGCAAAAGGACAGGAGATTTTGTTGGGGCTTTCTACCTGCCAGGCGACCATGAAAGTTATTTGTTCGTTTAAATGAAGCTATGCTAGAGCCATTCTGGGGGCTTTGGAACCCTTTGTTTAGGTAGTGTACAAATTTTCAGCGTCGCTCAAGCTGTTTCCCAAAATTGTAAACTTGGGCCAAAAGTAGGCATAAATCGTATAATTGATAGACCAAATTCCACACAAGAACGTTAATTAAAAAAAAAGTTAAGTAATTAAAAAAATATCTTGGATTTGGATGACCAATAGGCAATACCTGTTCATAGGATAGAACTGAAACTCCTATTGAGTAAACATGAGTTTAAACATTCAAAAGATTTTATGGGCTCTTTCCATACTACGGTTATTCTTCTATTATTATATCTGTGGTCATATTAAGTGTTCCAGTTATGGCACGCAATAAAAGTGAAATGCCTTTGCTCAAGTACCTATCCGTGATACATCTAACGAAATTGTCGAAATAAATTTTAGGACGGGCGGTCCAATAACGCGATATTAGGTTTGTCTAAGTAAAGGTCATGTGAGACCGCAACGGTCGGTAGGTAAACAAAAAGTCAATAAACCGACTTGAGTTTGTTTTGTAACTGATGTTGTAGGGAGATTGAAAGATAGATTTTTTTAAATTTTTGATTAGTAGTATTAGTAAACTGACTTTTGATTAGAGGAAACTGAATAAAACACACTTTTTTTTTTAAATTACGAAACGTTCTACCTTGCTAATTATTTAGCTTAGCAGATTTACTTCAAACATAGTAATGCATACCTACAGTGTGCATTCTCGCTCAAGACATATGTTTCATACTAAACAAAACTGAATTATAATTGATTGACTGTCCAAAAGCAACACAGCCATATATAGATCAATATCTAGTATATTAACCTTTAATTTGTGACTACTCGTAACATCATGAGTTAGAATGAGATGAGTAAATGTGTACTGCTAGAGATTTATCTGTACCGAGTACCTAAGTACATTATAGTTTGTTCACACTGAAAACAGCCCTGGTAGGAAGTTTCAATTCCGATCACGTAGACAATTATTCGACCTAAGTGTGCGGGCTTGAATCACTAACCTCAGCGAACGGCCAACTTTTACAATAAATCCATCCTGGTCTCGACACTTAATCAGCCCTCTGATAAAAGCCTTAATCGAGAGTTAGAGGTACCTGCTAAGACGCACTGATTTCATTTCCAGCGTTGAACTAAATTAAATGAGAGAGAGCCCGCGATTATAAACTTTGAGGGCTTTTTATTCAATGAGTTTGAATTTAACTTTCCACGCAGATATGACGGGCAGCTAGATCTAATTTATGTTATAAAAATCTGGTTTTATGGTGAAGCGATTTAATTACAGGAGTCATTGCATTATCCATTCATAAAACTGAACGTTATCCAGTGAGAAACCAAAAGGGTAAATTATTCTTTAGGGAATGTTCCAAACAACCGTTGTAGCTTCAATCAAATGAAGTTCGTGCGAGATAAACTGTTTGCGGCAACACGTCTATTTTTGTTTATTATTATTACTATACAAAATGATTGGCGATATCGTCAACTGGTTATAGAATTTAGTTATACCCCGTCAGGGCATTTACGTGATATAAACATTGTACGTGTTTAATTGACGTTGCTTATCATACGAGTAGTCATTTATAAAGTACCTATCGGAATTTTCTTTGTCACGGTAACTTAAATATTCAGTTTACCATTGACCAATAAGTGTCAGAGGAGTTACGTAAATATAAGTATTTTTAAATTAGAAAATAAAAGTTTTTTTTAAACTGCGTTCGTATATGTTTATAGAGAACTTTATAATATTTATTAGGTTCTACTATTAACTATAGAACTTGTTATCGTTTTTGTAGGTTCCTTTACAACAACATCCATGATAGCCGCCCATTCGGTCATACACCCAATTACCGCGGCTAAAAATGTTTAGAATCGTTCTTCAAAAGCCTCATAGCCCAAGGTTCGATAGTAGTATGGATATAGATATCTACTCTACAAAATTACAGACACAATTATGCATCGTTATTTTTTTCCAATTGTCGCCACAATAAGCGGTGCGGAACATAGATAACGAAACTAAGACAATATAATCACCATAGCTAGACAGCTCATTTCCAATGAAAAGTGATTAAAAATTGGGTCAGAGACGTCGATTTCTCCCTCATACTTCAAAATGGAAATTTAAGCACAGAATTGATCCTTTCGGTAGGCCTTCACTGCGCTTCGAAGGGCTTTTGGATTTTTGTATCCTAATAGTTCAATGCGTGGATTTAGAATGCATTTCAAATATTTTTTCAGCTTCAAATTGCGTTTAGGGCCTTCAATTTTGTGAAGAAACGACAAAATAACATTGTTTTGGTTACCAGTTACTTCTGCCAGTAGAGAAAGACTATCGTATAATGAACCTAAATAACATACGCTTGTACAGACCGGGACATATAGATCGTCTATGAACCTTTACCTATCATGGATTTAGGTAAGTTTTAGTTTAATTCACGGAGTATTGTATTTTTGAATAAGGAAGTTGGAAAGCTAGTCCGGCTCGTATTGTTTACAGAAAAGTGAATTCCCGTTCCTTTCTCGGTGCTCGCCCAGAAGAGTTCCCACAACGCCAAAATGCCACGAAATTTATCGAATAACATGGAAAACCATAGTTTACAGGGAAAAGCATACAAGTTTGGTTTGTGTAAGCATATTAAAAAGAAGCAATTTTTTGTTCCATATTAATGAGTTATTCATTAATAAACAGTCTACTTAAGAATATGATACTACAACGCTCGTTATTGTGTTCACTTCGCTATTCGTTTTCGCAAGCTATGTGGCAGAGGCATTTGTCCAAAAAGTCATACAAAAAATGTGGCGCACTTAATTATCACATACGAATAGCGAACACTAGGGCACAGCATTGAGGAAGGCCTATGTCCAGCAGCGGATTAAAGTAGGTTGTTAATAATGCTTAGTCTTTTGTGCATAAAATAAAATCATACCTACAATATGCTTGTTGCGATTTGTTAAGTATCCAATTAATACTTTTTAGGTTACTCAGTAAGTTTTCCTGCGCTGATGAACATCAATCATGAATTAAATAGAAGGTCCACGTAACGTAAATTTTGAGATCAGGGTAACTCCTATCGAGTTCGCTCGCTTCGAACTTGATCCACCATTGTTCCACAACTATTGATGCTGATGAAAGTTTCGAGTTCGTTTGGACTTCCACGTACACGTTGATATTAGGCGTCTCGGTCGAGTGCCGCGAGCATAGATTCTAACGATGCATTCAAATTGCAATAAAATGTTGGGAAACTCAACCATATAGTATGGTTATATTTGATGAAACTTATCTTATTGCAAGTAAAGTTAGTGGGACGCACTTTTCCATTTGGTATGAAATATTACATCTATTTCGGGATCATAGGCATAACATGGTTTACTACTTTCAACTAAAGCTAGTAACCTTATCAAATTAAAAAAAACACCCACATCGTATCAGTCCTTTCGTTTAGTAGATACAATGCTGCACTTATAACTCCCTTTTTTTAATTTTAAAGCGGTTTTTTAATAGATACAGTGATTCAAGAGGAAGGTTTATATCACTACATCACTATCACTACATGTTATAAAACAAAGTCGCTGTCGTCTGTCCGTCCCTATGTATGCTTAAATCTTTAAAACTACGCAACGGATTTTGAAGTAGTTTTTTTAATAGATTATAAATATAAACACTGAATCACTCTGATTCAAGCGGAAGGTTTATATTTATAATTTAACCATAATATTGTAGAGAAACACTGATAAATTTAGAAGTTCATCATTGCACCCGTGCGACGCCGGGGCGGGTCGCTAGTTAAAGTATCAGTTATTACTGTTCGATTTTTTGTTTGTATGGAAAGTGTAGGTTCGCAAATTCACAGTATTTCTAAAAAAACTAACTTATTCCTTCCAATGTTTTAATCAAATATTTTCAAATTATTCCTATATATTTCTGCTCGGGGAACTTTTGCAGACCGTTTATTTCCTTGCTTTTATTTGGGATTCGATTATGGTCTGAATCGCTTTAGAACTGAGTTGTTGAACTTAGTGCACTAATGGAACGAGTGAAATGGGGTTCACTTCATAATATCTGACGGAGCGGATTCATATTGAACGCCACCAAATTTCCATTTCGGTTCGGATGGCCTATAGGTAGTGATATAACGTTGTCATACCTACCTACCAATGAGAATTGTGGAACCATATAAATAGGTTGAGCGTGTATATTCTTTAGTTGCTTTCCTATAAGAAAATCGTGATATTCTTTTTATCCGCAAAGGGATGATCATCCAGCCAGACGAGGTGCTATGTCTTGCAGAGGGCCGCGGCGCTTATCCCCCGATAACTGTAGTCGGGGATTTCTTAACTTTTCGGTAATTCTCGCATTTCTAGGCGATATTTCTTGATGTGGATAGTTCAGATTAATCGGTTTAATTGTGTAAAGTATGTAGCATGCTCATGCATGCTTGTCACTACAACTTAATACTTGACATCATTATTTTTTTGTTCTAGGAGGAATATCCTTTCAATAGGCGTCAACGGCAATCCATGAGACATTATGGGTAGCCTACCCACTAAACATCCTGGATTGCGACTCCCACTTGCACAAAGCGCCGCAAGACCAACAAATGAAAACCGCGGAGTTTTTTGATGCCTCGTATGGTGAGCCACGGTTCACCAGCAATCATAAGAGGCTGGATACAGAGGTCCTTGGGCTATGGCGGAGATGAAATGCGATGTTGCCTATGAACTCTAGATTGCAAATGTATATCATCATCATCATCATTTCAGCCAAAAGACGTCCACTGCTGGACATAGGCCGCCCGCATCCACTGCTTTCCGGTGACCTTAACCAGGTCGTCGGTCAACCGTATGGGAGGCCTACCAGCACTGCGCCTTCCGGAACGCGGTCGCCACTCGAGGACTTTTCTGCCCCATCGGGCGTCGGTCCTACGAGCTATGTGCCCTGCCCACTGCCACGTAAGTTTGGCAATCCGGTGGGCTATGTCGGTGACCCTGGTTTACCTGCGTATCTCCTCATTTCTGATTCGATCTCGCAGGGAAACTCCGAGCATAACCCTCTCCATTGCCCTTTGGGTGACTTTGAGCCTTCTGATGGAGCCCATAGTGAGTAAGCCCAAATGTATATATTATAATGAAAATGTTTGTTGTTTGCTATAGTGTATTACTTACGTCTCAGTTAAAACGATTGTGGAATAACATCCATGGTTTTAAATTGTTATAAACAACATGTAGGTTTAAAACAACGCACTTTGAATCAAATTCACCACTTTGCGCGCAAACATTCAAGTTAAATTAAGTTTATTTTGAGTAATTATTTACACTGAGTGGTTTTTCAATTATCCTAAGCCAATATAGTTAAACTGTGTTGGTCGATTAAAATACCTAGGTTAATCTACGAGATATTACCTACCCAATATGTACCTAAGTACCTAGTAATTATATTCTTTTAAGGCAGAATTCCCAAATAAGGAATTGAACTACTGTTTCTGGCAAGTGATCATACATTTCGTCTACCTTTGAAGTCAGGATAAATAAAAAGAAAGAGATCAAAGAGTAGATTTGCGAGGTTTCCATAATTACAACAATTTTGGCGAAAATGTTCATACAAAATATAAACCGATGTTGAGGGGCGCCCAACGGGGCTTTTCAACATTGTAAGCAATTACGGTATCCACGTTGATAATTTATAAGGAAATTTCTTTGGTACCGGGACAAAAAATGTGGTCTATACTTGGGCCCCTCCGCCTCACCCGCCACCGGTCACTAATGAAGGAGCTACTCTGTTCTCCAAGGAGGGACTATATGCTGCCTGATTTTAGTTTTAAACAATCGACTGTGCTTGGATTAAGATATCAGAAAATAAGTTATATTAATAACCAAGGATTTCCACGACGGCCGGTCCTGAGCCACCCGTATCCATTTCTTTCCAGAAATCTTAACCAGCTCGTCGAACCACCGTGTGGGAGGCCTACTAGCACTGCGCTTTCCGGAACGCGGTCGCCACTCGAGCACTTATCTGCGCCATCGGGTGTCAGTCCTGCGAGCTGTGTGCGCTGCCCATTGCCACTCAAGTTTGGAAATCCTGTGGGCTATGCCGGTAACTCTAGTATCTCTTCATTTCTGATTCAATCTCGCTGGGAACCCCGGAGCAACCTTATAAAAACCTAATATGTATAGTAAAAAGATAGTGATTCACCTGTCTTTGGTCCTGGGTTGATTACTACATACTAATATTCAGCCCTTACATGACCCACTGCTGAGTCAGGCCTCCCCCCATTACATGGAGGGTAATTAGCCTACTGTGTCACGGTGGCCGAACAGGTTGGCACAAGGTTTCGTTTCATGTTTTCCTTCTCTTGCGGCTCGGTTTTCGGACATGTCATTTCCTGTTGTCGGTTTTTACACTTTTTACGACACCTTCAAGATGGATGGGGTTGACTAATCGAAGAAAATTATAATTATGTCCAATTGAAACAACTATATTGGTACCAGTGTTCATATAGATAGAAAGAGTACGCTTTATTGATAACCCAGAAAGAACAAAGAAACATGACGATACAACATTTAAATAAGGAATCAATGGTTACTACTACTATTAAAATATCACAAAATTTCTTGTCTATGGTGATATTATTTGAATAATATTAAACATCTGCCGGCATGTTGTCCTACCAATATTCGAAGGCGCTAATGAAGCGCGCGAAGAACATCGTACTAAAGACTTTCGAGTGATCTCGGGCGGATTTTTTGAGCGCACCTTCCCTTGTTCATTAGTGTAATTAACTTATGCCGTAGGTCTTCTACGATTCCTTGCGGATCCCCAGACTTTATAAAATTACTATTCACTTTGAAAATAATGGAATATATTAATAAGATTCAATGCTCACTTTAATATTTTTTTCAATATTGAGTTTAAATGGCTTATAACCTGTCATAAATGAATTTAACAACTTTAACATTACAAAATCAAAACTCTTTTAATCAAGTTGGGTAATTAGACATCTTTGACAAGTCAAACAATAAAATAAAATAAATCCTATTTCCATAAAAAATTGTAATAATAAGTGTAAAATATGAAATTTTATGTAATATTATGGTAATATAGAAAAATGGCAAGTAAATATTTAACATTTACCAACCGACCCCCAGCAACGGCATCTGATACAAGCATGATGCACAAATAGTACTTAGTCTTATTTGAATTTTTTGGACAATAAGTTCTAGATTATTTAAATATATATATATAAATAGTTACGAATTAAATCACAACCTCACAGTTTTGTACTAATACAGCAAACAAAAAATACTCCAATTAACTAAAAACAAATCTTAGATCTGTAGAAATATCGATGCCACGTTTCTCACCCGACAGTTTAATGATGAGGGGAACTGCATATTACTCTGCCACCGAGTGGAACCTCCCTTGGCTGCCTCAAATTAATTAAAATAATTCATTGAAAACGTCACGAATCTGCCAGCTTCCGCAGCTTGTTAGTACGCTCTTGTTGCTTTGAAAACATTAAATTCCGCCGGATCTGTACTGAGAATTTCACCATTAAATTTTAGCAATATATTTGCTTCACGCCCCGCTTTGACACATGGCTGTCCTGTGCTAGGTTTATTAGATAGGGCACGACAGGGCAGTCGGTAATTTTTTGTGTGCTGAGGTTTAATTAACGAACGCGGTATCACACTGACTGTAAATTTCAGATGAACTGAGAAAAAAAACTATGTTGATTAGTCAGTACAGTACCCAACCATATGAGCACGCAGGATTAACAGTAGTAGCCATTCGGGCTAAGAATGGCAAAATTCAGAGCGCGAATGTGAACGCATGAACGCATCAAAAGACTTATTTACTAAAGTTACTGTCAATAATGATGCTATTTTCCAGTGCATGTTGAAATTGTCGGGAAGGTTTAGAGTGTACGTGAAGGTACAACAACTATGACTTATCAACGTATTTTATATTGGTAAAAGATAGTGCTTTTTATTATACCAAAAATTTATCTGCAAAAATGGATTGTAATATGTTTCACATCACACATTCGCTGCATGTTGAGGGGTATAAATTCGTACCTAATGGAAATGAGCACCCCTTTCGCAACTTACTGAAATTAGATAACAAATTTGCTCGTCTGAACGTATTCTTAAATTTACCTGCTGTAACGATGATATGTTTTCTACGAATGAACTACTAGACATAGGCTTGCCAAGGATCCAAGAACTACCTAAGGATTCCGCAACCATCGGATTCCGGTGACCTTAACTGAGACGGTCGTCGGTTGACTGTGGGGGAAGCCTACTTCTTATTATACATGACTCACTGGTTAGGTCAGTAAAGCTTTGTACTGTAGTATTAATTTAATATCTTATATCTTTAAATGAGCAATTCTTTTATATATATAATTGGAATCTCGGAATCGGGAAATATAGGGGGTTTCGGGGGCGATAAATCGATCTAGCTACGAATCATTTTTAGAAAATGTCATTTTATTCGGGTTTAGGGGGGGATAAATCGATATAGATAGGAATCATGACATCTATTGGCGAATAATAATACTACTTTTTTGTGAGATGGATGGCAGATGGCGTTGTTAAGTAAAACAAAGTCAATGAGTGTTTGCGTAATTCGTACTTATATATAATTTCCAAAAAACAAAATTTATAAAATAAAAAAGAAATACCGATCAAAGCTCGGACATCCAGATATCTTATATCTTTAAATGAGCAATTCTTGTATATATATTACCGAGATTCCAATTATATATATATATATATATATATATATATATATATATATATATATAATTGGAATCTCGGAATCGGCTCCAACGATTTTCATGAAATTTAGTATACAGGGGGTTTCAGGGGCGATAAATCGATCTAGCTAGGAATTATTTTTAGAAAATGTCATTTTATTCGGGTTTCGGGGGCGATAAATCGATCTAGCTAGGAATCCTGACATCTATTGGCGAATTGAGCACAACAGCAGATGGTGTTGTTAAGTAACACGAAGTCAATGAGTGTTTGCGTAATTCGTACTTAAATATAATTTCCAAAAAACACAATGTATAAAAATAAATACCATCATCGTCATCCAGATATTTTAAATAAAAACGTAAAGTTACAAGAGCCTTTACTTATATCCTAAAGGAAAAATAGGTAAAGATTTTACACATATTGATCCCAGTCAGGAATAAGTATATTTACATTATAATTAGGTTATAAAATCTTAGGTTTAAAAATCTACGATCCCAATTGCGACCATTACATTCACGACCAGAAGACAGTAGCCAATAGACTGTTATAATATAAATTGCACTGTGGTTTTAGTTCCCTAGTTAAGAAAATACAATAGCGCTACGAGCCTTTAAGCGCTGCAATTTACAGTGCACGTACTTGCTGTGAAGAGTAGTGAGATTTATTTTTGTACAGGATTTTTATGTCCTGCGGCCATTCAAAAGACAATATATAAATATACCTCTCACCATGTTGTATTCCGGGCTCAATTAAATGTAATAGTTCCAAGAACGCCTTCGTTTTAATTTGTTTTATTTTATTGCAACGATAAAGGCCAGCAGGCAGATGGCCTAGCCGCAAGACAAAGGAAACTTGATGCAAACCCTATGCCAACCCATCATTCCAGCGTGGCTATTTTCCCTCCATGAATTTGGAGGAGGCCCGACTTAGTACTAGGCCATTCATGGCCAGAAACGAAACGAACGATGTAGGCAATTGCATGTTCGTAGATAAAGTGATTTCTTTCGTGTGTACGTAGCCTGTAGGGGCTTTCTGAGATTTTCTGGAGCTATAAAGAAAATTTTGATGCGAGGACACGCCAGACGTGTTGGCGCATACTTTTCTCTGTAAGATGACCAGCACATACTTCAGCTTACCGCTATTTCTACTTACTGTATGAACATAGCCCGCCCCTTGTCAAGAATAACGTAACTTTTCTAAATACACTTTGTTACAAAAAGGAGTACGTAAAGTTCATCCGAGTACATAACATCGTAGAGTGTATTCGAAACTGTTTACCCAAAAACTACTTTGAAATACGTATTTAGATGTATTGTAAATCTAGAAATTGTTAAACTACTAAGCAATATATTAAACTAGTGCTGTTTTTGCAGACATCCACCTTTTCAATATTAAACGTCATATTTAAGGTAGTTGGAATTATTACGTTCTGTTTTTATGAATTAGAATAAAATTAAAATAATGAATAAGATAATCAACAGTGATTTGTAGCCCACAAATGACCCAGTATTGAGTCGGGCATCCTCCATTCATGGAGGAAAATTAACCTACTGTGCCAACATGGAATGGCATAGGGTTTGTGTCAAGTTTATCTTCTCTTATGCCTAGGTAATCTGCCTCTTTCGTTCCTATAGTCGCCTATTACCACACCCTCAGGATAGTATGAGTTGGTGACATTGTGTATTCTAAATTCGTCACCACACGGACATATTTTGAATTTGAACTTTATTTGAATAACATATATTTAAACAATACGTAGGTACCACATAATGATAAATATGTATTCTTAAAAAGAATTAGAGTATTACAGCTTAGCAAGCCAGACATACCTATAAAGTACCTAAAAACACTTTCAACTGCTGTTCGTCACTTTGTGTGAAGTAGCTATAATTCTCCTTAACCATAAAGCTTGGAAGGTGTCCCACTCTTGCAAGAGCGAGTGAAACCACGGAAATGGACTAGTTGTAAATAAAGCTTGGCACACACATATAACTGCGCTATCGTCGCTTGCGATGTCCGCCTGTCCCGTTTTTACGCCGGAATCGTGTATGAGTTACCGAGGCCGCCATATCCGGGCCCAAGCCTTTTATTATTTAATCTATGTTTCAACAAACATGAAGGAATTTCACGGTGGAACGTTCCAAAAGATAAAATAGAATTCCTCCTAGCCTAGGTTTTGTGATGTTTTTAGGAATTAAAGCCTTAAATTGTTATACGGACCTAAAATAACAAGCGATTGACACCGAAGCCTGTAATAAAACTTAGCTACTACGCAATTCTTGTGTGTTCAAGGGAATTTAGTTGACTTCTTGGAACCGTTTAATTTAATGTTGACATTATAAGTCTCTGTAAAACTTTGACCATTATTCTATAATAGTTAAGTTCTTTATGCGGAGCATTTTCATCATCATTATAATCTTCATAATTATATTTTCAACTTGGGTATTTTTATACTTAGGACTTTACGTCAGGTACCAATACTTGTTAATTTTATTATTTTGGGACTAAAAAGTGTAATAATGGCGTGGGATCACCTAAGATACCGTGAAAGCATAACCGTCGTTAGTCGCACTTTATGCTGCTATTTTATGTAATCCTTGCATATAAAATATTACTATTACAGTTTTCGAAAAATAGGTTTCTATTTTTAATTACAATTCCTTCTTGAAATTATTTTCTTGGCTATTTCGTTGTGTGACTTTAAGGGCCTCCGCGCATTAGGTGGCCAGGCCGCGCGGCCAAGTTGCTGCGGCCAACTAATTCTTCTACGATGTATGTAGATACGCGCATTAGGCGGGTTGACTGCCTAATGCGCGGGGGCTCTAAAGTAATTATACACATAGTTGCAACCAGTATCTATCTATCACCAAAAGCAGAGCACTTGTCTTACCCTACAGCCGAGCTGCGGCCGTGTTTGCTCACACATCTGTGGGGTAGGATAGTCTACGAGACTAGTAGAGGCTGGACAAGCCTACTAATGGAACAGTGTCGAAGATCAACAGGAATTAAAGTAAGTCTAGTTTGTTTTTAATCTTTATGGTCTGAAGAATTCACCTTATATGTCAAGTGTATTCGTTGTTATGTAGTTTATAAAAAGAGAGGAGTTTTGATGGCGGCATCTGTGCATTATGTATTGCAATATTGGGTATTCTGTACAGTTTAATTTAGCAAAACATTAGCAGGCGGGACAGGGGAACTATTAAGTTGCTCAGGCAACCACGTTTTGCATATTCAGCATAGCAAATTATATTTGTGGCTCGATTAGCCTTGGAGGGAATGCAAAATTAAGGGTCGCACTTCAGGATAGTCTACGAGACTAGTAGAGGCTGGACAAGCCTACTAATGGAACAGTGTCGAAGATCAACAGGAATTAAAGTAAGTCTAGTTTGTTTTTAATCTTTATGGTCTGAAGAATTCACCTTATATGTCAAGTGTATTCGTTGTTATGTAGTTTATAAAAAGAGAGGAGTTTTGATGGCGGCATCTGTGCATTATGTATTGCAATATTGGGTATTCTGTACAGTTTAATTTAGCAAAACATTAGCAGGCGGGACAGGGGAACTATTAAGTTGCTCAGGCAACCACGTTTTGCATATTCAGCATAGCAAATTATATTTGTGGCTCGATTAACCTTGGAGGGAATGCAAAATTAAGGGTCGCACTTCGGTAAAACAATTTAGTTTTTAGTTTTGTTACAGTAGATAAACGTAGCCCCTGTTGGATTTGGCAAAACGCCAATTGTCCACATTTTAACTCGACAATTTAATTAAACTATTGGCAGAATTCTTTTATGCCTTGATTCTATGATCTACATTTTTAAGTGATGAGTTAAGTTTGAATAATCTACATACATGTTCTAAAGAAAGTAATTTAATCTGGTTATCAATGTGTTCCTTACGTGTCAGAACAATAATTATTGTAGATTTAATGTAACTAATCTACGTGAAAAGTTGTCAAAAGTTGCCTTTTCTAATAACTTATTCATTAAATTACCTGATGGAGCTTTAGATATTACTACGTTAAGTATTTTAAGTTACTACTCTCTTTCAGTTAAATGGTCCTGGACTGTAATATGGTATTTTAAAGAGCCATTTAATAAGGTTTTTATATGTTTGACATGTCTACCTGCGTGTTCTGTATCTGTCTGCACACACAACAACACAACTCCTAAACGGCTTAACCTATCTTGTTTTAGTATATTTTATTGCCTTTGCGATTTAGCTATGCTATGTTTAGTAGCTATTTTTAAATAAAATCTGGTCGAGCTAGATTATGATAACTTTTTGTATAGTTGTGTTTGTATCAGCTCCTCGGATTATATAACACTAGCGACCCGGCCCGGCTTCGCCCGGGTGCAATTATGCACCTTCCTCTTGAATCACTCTATCTATTAAAAGACCCGCTTCAAAATCCGTTGCGTGGTTTTAAAGATTTAAGCATACATAGGGACGGACAGACGACAGCGACTTTGTTTTATACTATGTAGTGATGATAGTGATGGTTATATGAGATAATAACTTTCCTTCGTGTATTTTGATGTTGTAATCGCGTATTCAAATCCTGTACGGCGTTGTGTAGACCATCCATTACTACTGTTTATAAAGTTTCTTTTCGCCACACTTAATCCACTTGATGAGCTCAGAGGTTGAGTTTGTCTCAGATTTGTTTTGTAACCTAATTATAGCGAGTTAGGCTGGGCGGTTGCTAAAGTAGCCGCATAAAGGGGCTTAAACTCTGATACAATCTTAAGAGTGACGTTAAGTTGGAATATAGCAGGCACTATTTCTGGTGCGGATAAGGATTCTGAATGTTTCATTTAACTTATACGAATATTAAGATATTATAAATTCCACGTGGAAAAACACAGGATACCATCAAATATTACGCTCGTTATACGTATATTTTGAAGATGCCAGTAATTGAATTGAATTTAAGTGACGAATGCTTAATAAATTGGCGAATAGTTATCTTATATCGTTCAGGATTAGCATTAGTAGGTAGAACTGTAATTAAATAAAAATAATATGAACTTTTAGTTACAGGCATTAATTATATGGGAGATTTCTTTCTACAAAGAGAAAAACTTTCTTCAAAAGTGTGCCATAATGGAGCACTTACTTGTTTACCGCAATAATCTTATATTTCGTAATCACTCACCACACATGTAAGTTCTGGAGTGCCTGAATTCCGCGAACGTACATAATGTATTTTTGTTGCATTATTTTGTTGTACTACGCTCCAAATTCTACGTTATTCAATAGAATGGTTTGAAGGAAAAAGACATTGTTTTAAAGCTAACATAGCAATATCGACAGCGGTACAATCCCAGCGCTGGCTTATTCTGCCAACATTTATTGGCCGTTTGTGCGACAAACCCCCGCAATTGCAGTGAAGATTTTAGGGTTCCCCAGAATGGATTCTTCTTATCCTACCATTGTAACACAGCGCTCTGAACAAGAGGGAATATATAATGTTATGTAAACACCGCTACTAAACGTAGATAAATCTTTTGCGAATGGTGCGCGTCTGAAAAGAAAAACGGTTATGACGCACGTTATTCACATACAACGCGATAAATTATCCCATAAACGAAATCATGAGCGCTTCTGCAGGCACTATTATCTTACGCCCGTCGATCTAATGGCGCTGATAATTCCTTGCAAAGAATATAAAGGTGTATGTCAGAATGTTGCTGTATTATTCTTGTAAACAATTACTTAGTTTCTAAAAATAAATACGAAAGGTTGTCTTTAAAATAGTTGATATGTTACTAAAAGAATCTATCTGTTACTGAATTATTTTCATAAAGTATTGATGTAGAACTTCTTTGATATTAATTGATGAAGTCGTAGAATGCTTGGTGGTAGGATCTAATGGTCCACCCGGCTACCTACACTTGATGCGTGGGTCATCAAGTCCGGCGCCAAGCAGTTTTACTGTGTTTCGTCGTGTGTATGTGAGAGCCGGTGCCCGTCTGGGCATTTTCTTGAATTGCCTGCTCCATCTTAGACCCTGGCGTTGCTTTCCATCACGCAAGCCTAGGGTCAAAGGCTTTCAAGCCACTGATAAACAAACAAGAAGTATTTTTTTTCGTAAGTAGTTGGTACGTAAATAATTCACGTTTTATGTAAAGTACACACATTACATTAAGTAAATTACCTTTTACAATGAAAGGTGGGTCAAATTATAAAAATCTGAGGACACTCCTTAGCAAAATCTGGTATTGAACGAAGTTTTGGTGTAGACACTCTAATTATTATTAGATTGCGAATAAATCGAATCCTATTACGATATGATTGGATTTTCTTTGATGTACAAATTAGCGCTTGGGAAAAAATGTTTATAACCAGCTGTCTCACGCTGCTTCACTCGTATTGATTTCTAAGGCGTGAATACCATTGCCGAAAAATACGATGATTGAAGTTTTGTCTGTGATCAGGGAATGAACTAAAGTATATTGACATAATTATCTAGTTAGATACATGTTCAGCTATTCAGAAAATGCGTAATTCATAACCTTATCGCTGTTTTGCTGTTTAGGTTAGGATTATAATGCTAGATCATTATAATATAATCTACCATCGTGAACCACCAGCTTAATTAACTGTCAGACATTACAATTTACAAATTGTACGCGTCGTGGTATTGCGAAATAATAATAATTAAGAAAACGGTTCAACCGTAAATACGATGTACACCGTGCTTGGGATTTTAGAGCCTGCTCAGATAATTAGGAAGAGCTAAAGACGGCGTTAATAGATCTGCAAGATTGATGGTGCGAGCACAAAGAAAAACAGGCGCTCATGCATCAATCTGACAGGGGTGACGTTTCCTGCGCGGTGCGAGAGCCGGGGGACCGCCTCGTCAAGCCTGTGCTACGTCGTGTCATAAAAGAAAATCCTTTTTTTACCACATAATCGTACTGTATCGTACTGATATCTGAATATTTTGAGAAAATTACCCAAATGCACAAAGACCTTTAAAATCCTTCGCGATTTTAATTGATAATGTTCACGCTAAATGTAATTTATACACGCAGTAAATACTTTAAATCGTTTTAATTACATTTTAGAACTTTCACTCGCAGCTTTGTGTGAGGATTTCCATCAATTTCTAAACTTGACGACAGCGAGGGGAAATCGGTCTTTAGGTGGATATAGTCTAAGCATTACGAGTATATTATTTTAAAAGATTCAAAATTAGCCTCATTATCCCTTTGCTTTGGTTCTTGTATATCACCCTCCTATTATGTTTACTACTACTACTCAACCCAAATAAATAAATATCCTTGGACATTTCCCACAACGCCATCTCGTCCCAAGCTAAGCAACTTCAACCCGCGACTCTGCTAAGTCAGGCCTCCACCCATCACAGGGAGGGTGATTAGCCTACTGTCCATGATGGGGCGGTGACACTATGTATTCTAAATCCGTCACCACAAGATCTGTAGACTTATTATGTTTATGATAGTATAATAAATAAGCAAAATAAAAGACGGTTGCTAAGAAAGCAACACATTAATAGAACGCAACATGGTTTGAACGGATCGACATAAAAGAACCTTCCTATATCAATCATTGGTTACGGTCTATTCGCTGGCCTTTTTCTATTGTCTACTGAGAGGAAAATGGAGGAAGTTCTTTACAAAATTACGTTTTAGCTGCAATATACAACAAATGAGCTGGTAAACAACTACTTTTGTCTGAAACGTGGACATGATCTGAATATTTTATGCGCCTTTCTTGTTCCTGAAAATAAAAAGTAAAGGTAGAAATTTCGAAATTTTATTGTTTTGCCTTTTTGGAATCACTTTATTGCCGCTACATTATGGATTTACAATATATAGACAACCTACCTAACCTATCCTGGGCTAGATTTAAACATAAAAGAAGAATTAATAAGTATTTTTGGGGTGCCGAATCGTATGGTATCTACCTAATTTCCCTGTATGTAATTTAAAGAGAAAGATTATCACGATTTGGTACATTCCGATAATACGTACCATATTCTATAAGCAGGTACGTAGTCCGCGTTAATAATACATAGTGTCATCACCCCATTTCATCTTGGGGTGTCGTATAAGCTGACAAATGAAAATGACAAGGCTGATAAGCAAGCCGCGAGAAAAAGGAAAACTTATACGAAACCCTATGCCAACCCGCCTGGCACTGTAGGCTAATTACCTTCAATGTAAATGGAGGCGACTCAGCAGTGGGTTATTTACAATGAATTGCATTTACCATGATTTAAAGTTATTACACATAGACATAGACATAATATTTATTGTGGCAAAAAAAATACAAAAGTAATACTAGGCACTATTATGTTTAATTATGATTCCCTACCTCAATAAAATAACGTTATACTGCAGTTAGAAATAAACAAAGAATCTCTTCTGGAATTGTATCAGCCCTATCAGTAGACTTTACAATTTTAACTGATGAAGGTTCACTCGTGTTAAGCTAATTTAAGTCTCGTCGCATTGAAACAGTAAACAAGGTTCCTAATTAATAGGATTAGAAAATAAACAGAATACGTGCCGGTCGCCATTAAGGGCCCGTTCGCAATTACTCTCTCATAATTTGTAGATACTCGTTTGTAGCTTAAGCACAGAATTCTTATTTTGTAAAGGAAAATATTTGCAAGTAAAAATAATGTCACAATTGATTAGAACAAATATTTATCGTCACTTTCATTCATATACTGAGCAAGGGAAACTTATTAAACAGCCCTGAAATGGGGGCATCTCCTTTTAACCTCAGAGCTGCCTATAATGAGCATAACTTCTCTAACTCATTTTTTCTCACGCTCCGCATTTTACAGCTATATTTACGCTATAATAATTTGCCATCCCCGTGTATTCCTGAGTATCCCAGGCCATCCTATGCCTCGACACCAAGAACTCTTTTGTCATTTGTTTGCAGAAGTAAGTAACTTATACTATGCTGTCTTACGCATGTAGTTGTATAAACGAAAGTGGGGTAGGTCATGCTTACTTAAACTATCTTATTTGTGTTAGTGAAGTGCCTCTAATCGCAATGTAAACCGACATTTGGTATTTATTGTAAGACGGAATAAATTGAACCAGAGTATTTAAATCTGAACAAAAAAGTGGGATACTTTGACGTGTCTGTCTGTCAATCGGTATGTGTGTTTCTGTGTGTTATGTGAATGTGATCATAACTGATGAATGGTTGAACTAATTTTATTTAATGTATTTTATATGAAAGTCCTCTTAATCGAAAATATTCCAATCTGCAGCAATCTGGAAATGATACCCCCGAATCTAGTGGTGTCAAAAAATACAGTTGTTTATTTCATTATATTATAAATGTGTGAAACTACTTTAGGCGAAAAGGGATGATCATCCAGTCAGACGAGGTGATATGTCTGGCAGGGCGCCTATCCCCCGATAACTGTAGTAGGGGATATCTTAACTGTGCGAATTGCTCTGAAAACTTCGCTATCGCGGTGTAGGACTTTTCGGTAATTCTCGTATTTATAGGCTATATTTATTAATGTTGATAGTTCAGATTGTTCCGGTAAATTGTGTAAAGTATGTAGCATGTTGTTTGCTACACTACCAAGATCATTGCCAACTGTAATATCAGTTGACGATATTTACAGTCATTTCGTTAAAATAATTGGAATATACCTATTAAATTTAAGTCCTAAATTTCGCAACCAGCACAAAACGAATGTCGAACATAATAGCTGGTTAAATTACTTAGTCACGAGCTTTCCCGAAAATAAATCATAGAGATATCAGTTTTACGGTTCGTTATTTTCGTAAACGAGTAGGCACTACTCGTGCTCAGGTGGGGGTCATTAGTATCAAATGTCTTGTGTGGGAAAATGGTGAGAAAATCGCGTGTACCGAGGTTAAATGGCCTTACGCTAGTTTTTGTTTTGCTAGGCGGATTAAGCACACGTAGGCTACTAATTATTACTAGGTTCAGTTTTTATTTAAATCTCTGTAACGTGTATCTTCTTGTATTCCTCACTTTCTGTTTACAATCCTTCGGTAAGAAAGGGATTTTATGAGTTCATCAGGTCAGTATATCTGCGACATCAAATCAAGAGTACCTAACATTAGGTATTTTTAAAGAAATCTGCTCTTTTGAAGACTTTTTTGAAACTAGAAAGGAGTAAAATGCCAATACACAAATACCTTATTTGTTTAAAAATGTATGTGTGAACAGAGGAAGTCAAATACTTATAAAAAAAGTATATAAGTAGTTTATCATCCATCTCGTTACCATAACACAAGCATTAAGTTGCTTAGCTTGGGACGAGATGGCGTTGTGTGAAATGTCCAAGGATAATTATAAATTATAATGTTATTCATTGAAGTTTTCGTCAAATCCTTCATAGTTCGAGAAAAGCAGGCCAAAGTTGCTACATTAGGGACCGGCAGATATGTCGCATCGCTACGGCATTTAATCACGGAAATATCAAATTTTGAACGCAGATTTTTCTCAATCACCGCATTACTGCTAAGATTTATCAAAATTTGTCCGCGTAATAAATTTCACCGGTCGCAATTATTTATTCCGTGACAGGAAACTGAGACTCGCCTCCCGAGAACGGTTTTAATTTATGGACACTTTACTCCGAGAGATTGTTCTATATGCTCCTTTAAAGCGAATTTTGAATCATAATCGAATTTTAAAACGTTTCTTGTAGAATGCAGAATTGGATGCATGTCTGAATTCATTACCATTATATGTACATGCGGCTTTGCTTCTATGTTCGAAAGATATAGACAAAAGCGATAGCGGAGAAGCGGCCAGGCGTAAGGGCCAAGGCTGCGACCGCTGCCATCTGGTAAGTGTTGCGCTGGATCAGCAATGGAACCATCACATCTGGGGCCATTTGTGCTCCCCATTAAAGCATGAGGCCATTGAAGAGCGAAACCCGTGGCCCTGTTACGGACAGTTGTGGGTGGCCGTTAGTTTTAGTGCGTAGGGTTTGCGCCATTAAACCTCTTTCCTTCGTCGCTGGCCGGCAAATGCTTAGACAACACCGAGCTGTCGGTGTTTATCATAATCTTATAAAGTATAGGTACAACGCAATCATAATCTCATAATAACTTATAACGCAATCAAAATCGTATAAAATAAAAAAAGAATCATCTCTCCGCGCCGCTACATATTAGAAAATATATCCAAATAAAGTAGAAGGGCGTTCCAATAGCCGACAAGTCTAGGCATACACCGAACAGAGGAGTCAGGTGAGTCTTTACATTTTGCTGGCCTCTGCTAGTACTCAGAAGTGTATAGAAACCTCAATTATGTAGAAATAAAAGCAACGTCGCTGGATAACTCTAATACGGGTGTAGCATTTGCCGGAACGACGATCAAAGGTTACTAGTCTCTATAGACTTAGCCTACACGCATCAAAGTAACAGTGTACGACTTAGCTTTTGAATATCCAGTAGATATACAGATACAGGATTTATCACTTGCCTTATGGACATTTTGTTCAAATGTTCAAAAATAAAGAAATTTTCATAAGATAGTAATATACACTCGAGAGCAATGAATCCGGGTCACTTAAAGAATCCTAAAAATCTCGGAAACTAAAAATGCTAGGTTAATGCAATAAATCGTATTTAATAGACAATGTAATACTCCTTAAATGAAGGTATTAAAACTTCTTAGTTATTGTAAAGTTATATCATAAAAAAATCAAACTTGAAAAAGGGCCACTTTCGAAGATGGAACTACGAAATTACAGCATTTGGTTTTGCTTTTGTTTGTAATCTGTCATTTATGTGGGTACATAAACCATGTTGATAGTGCTCTATATTCATTATTCAAGCTGAAATTATGTCGCTTACGCCTGAAGAATGCACCAGAATACTTACAATGCTGGAAACCGGCCGGAGTCAGCGCGATACAGCCAGGACTGTCGGTGTGTCGCTGTCAACAGTACACACAGTACAGTAGAGTTCTCCGACGTTACGAAGAAACTGGTTCTAACCTACGCAGACCAGGAACGGGCAGAACCAGGTGTACCACAGCACGAGAAGACCGATACTTGGTGAACACCATGCTTCGAAATCGCTTTCTCACAGGAACTGAACTCACAAATCAGTTTCGACGCCTCGGAGGAAGTAACCCAAGTGCATGGACAGTAAGACGTCGGCTTGCTGAATCTAACTTATAACCTCTTAGACCTGCAAATGGCCCTAAACTGGAGCGTGGGCATCGTATTTCAAGACTAAGATATGCCCAGAGCCACGTAAATTGGAGTATTGAAGATTGGTCAAAAGTTATGTTCTCCGACGAATCAAAATTTATGCTCTACAAGCACGATGGAAGACACAGAGTGTATCGAAGACCAGGGGAAAGATTCAAGCAAGCATGCATCGAAGAAAAAGTAGCCTACGGTGGTGGGTCTGTACTTGTGTGGGCCGGAATTTCTTCTGAAAGTCGCACAGAGCTGGTGATCATAGAAAACGGCTCTTTAACTAGCGTAAGATATGTGGAAGAAATCCTCAATGATCACGTTGGTCCATTTATGGTCAATTTAGGTGAGGATGCTATATTTATGCATGACAATGCCCGACCTCATACAGGTAGGATTGTGAATGACTACCTTCAAGAGATGAACATTACTCGTATGGAGTGGCCAGCGCGCAGCCCGGATATCAACCCGATCGAGCATGCTTGGGACGAGCTAGGCAGATGCGTAAAACAACGAAACCCTCCCCCAATCACGCTTCGTGAGCTCAAAATTGCTCTCACAGAGGAATGGGAGAATATTCCCCAAAATCGTATAAGGAACTTGGTGTACAGCATGCCAAACCGCGTAAACGCAGTAATGGAAGCACGAGGAGGCAATACGAAGTATTAAAATTCAAGAAAATCGTAATAAAGTTCAAAAAATTCATGTTTCCTATTTTTGTTTTAAGGAGAGATCAGCAGTTTTTTTCTTTATGTAATTTTGTGTTAATAAAATGTATGGTGACTCATATTTTTTTTACTTTCATTTAAGGAGTACATTGTCTATTAAATACAATTTATTGCATTAACCTATCATTTTTAGTTTCCGAGATTTTTAACAGTCTTTAAGTGACCCGGATTCATTGCTCTCGAGTGTAGAATAAAGGCAAAACGAAACACATATTATTATGCTTCACTTGATTTTTTATATTTCCAGTATTGTTTTTGTTAGCATAAGGACATAGCACATATGTCAACTCGGAAAAGGATCGGCACCGTATCGCCTTTCGCCTCGCCGTCAAACGGGCGCTAGATTGACGTAAGCACGTAACAAAAGCGGATCAGCAGCTCCGATACGTCGCCTCGGCTACGGCTAGGCGACGCCGCGCTTACGGGTGGCCGACCGCTGGTTGATATGGCTGGCCCCAGATCAGTTACTACAAATTCATTAAAACACGGGCGCAACACAATGGGATGTTGTCTTCTGAAATACATGACAGCACGTGGTGTGGTAGCGGTGTGGTACTGAGAAGGGAAGTTTGCTCCAGGCAGGTTACGGGAGCGGTGAGAGGGGCAATGTTGGACGAAGAGAGTATTCGGCGATTGGCACCTACCTCGCTTTTATCCAAAATCTTTGGGGTTAGCAACAATGTGTGTGGTTTGTTTGATACAAATAAAATAATTTCTATTATTACCTCCAACTAATAAGTTGTGTTGTGTGTTATAAGTGCGTGTGAATTTAGAATATATAGTGTCACCACCCATTTCGTCCTGAGGGTGTCGTAAGAGCCAACAAAAGGAAATGATACGGCCGAAAACCTAGCTGCAAGAGAAGGAAAACTTAACACGAAACCCTGTGCCAACCCGTCAGCCATTGTAATGGGAGGAGGCCAGATTCAGCAGCTGGTCATTTATTGGCTGAGAAGTATAAGAGGAGGTCAGCTACAATTCTATCATATATCATCATATATCGTCGTCGTAAAAGGTAGCTGGTTTAACCAAATGGTTAGCGGTTGTCCTACATAGGTTGCAGACGGCAGACGGCAATCGCTTAAAGATAATGAGAATAGAAAAATTGCCGAATTAGCAATTGAAAAAAATTTAATAATAACATTCATTGTTAACTTACATATCGGTTATGATCTTATTCAAATATTATATTATATCCTTGTAACGTTTACCAATAACCTAAAGCATATTTTATTTTGCATAATCCAACTAAAAGCGACATGAATGCAAATTTGCAACATAAAAACCGATGTCACGTGGGTACCAAAACTATGTTACGTAAAGCGTAGATAAATATTGTTTGTAATATCAATCCACGTTTTCCTCATATGGGAAGCTGTAATCGTGTACAGGTATGCTCAGCGTAATGGCCTTTTTTTGTTTTCTTCCGTTTCGGATCTCAGGTGGAGCTAATATTATTTCTTAAAAAATGTTAGGCGGGAGTAAAATGTTTGCGCCGAGAGTTCCCCAGGTAGGCGTTCACCAAGTTCATTTTACATATGTGACCACACAAACAACAATATAATGATATGATGATAAAATATAGTGTTATAAAAACCTAGTTATGGTCATGGAGCTGCAAGCGTTACCTTTGGATCATTTTCACTCTTGGATCAGGCACGTATTTTTGTGCATGCCAATGGCATATGTGTGAATTGCATGTTTGGAAAGCGTCCCCACAAAACGGAGGCACATTCTGTTCAAATATTCTGCTCTTTTGAAAAGATTACATATTCGTAAACTGATATTCAGATATTCAGAATTGCATAAACCTTCACCAAATAGTTATTGTTTTACGTGGAAGATCCAGTCAGACTTTCGGAGAGTGTATCCGTGAGTGAGGTGACAGTACTAAATTAAATAGTGTAGCTATCATGCCCTGGAGGTGTCGCAAGAGGCAAACCGAATAAAATCTCCCTGCAAGAAAATAACAACTCAAAACTAAACTACTTTTCACTGCTCGTAGTATGACCAGCGTGGTATAATGTTTATGGTCACGATAAATGTGACTGTTTATGTAGATTTTGATCAACTGAATGAATGTTGATAATAAGAAATAACGTCAAAAATTTTAAGAAACTCAACAAACGTGCATGTTTAAATATTATCTTCGCAATATTTTTTTATCGTTCAAAATCTATTAGATTCTAGATAGGAGTCATAAACTTACCATGTAATATACATAATGATTATATACTCTTTGGTAATATTATGATGACAAATAATGTTTTAAATTTAATTACCAACATTGAAGAAACCCCGACATACCTAGACCAATCTTGAAATGGCCGAGGGGATTTTATTCATATAAGAATAAACTCACCCCATTAAGACTCATATTAGACAAAAAAGATAGATTCATCTGATTAGAAGATAAGCTGCCAGTACCGAGAGAGGAACTTCAAACTCCACTCTCTATTCTCGAGGTTTAAAAATGTTATTACCAATTAATAACATAAATAATAACTATAAATATATTTTTATTAAATTCGCTAAACTACACAAACGGTTCAGTCTGTAATGCACGAAGGAAATCGTAACAGCCTAGCGAATCACCATTTTTGCCATTGCAAAGGGCGTTGGGCCCATGCGGTACTTCATCGTGGAATTATGACTTTAGTACGTGCTCGATATTTCGGATGAGATAAGAGTACCGGTTTCTGTGTATCCGTAGTAGGAATTAATGTGGAATAGCCCACAAATTCTCGGAAAGAAGTCTATATAGTTATTAGAAATAACAATACACGAAGTATTACTAGTAGAGTACCTTAATACACCAAGCATTAATCGCCAATACTCGTATTTAATGTCTATGGTAATTGACTGACTGGGTTTTTAAAGAAGTCAGGGAAGACTTTTACCAACCTTGCCAATATAAAAAAAATGATCTGAACATTGCGTTAACTGCGCCTCTGACTCTTTAAGTATTGATGTTTTCATATCCCACAATAATTATTTCTTATGTAATATTTTTTCTTGGTCACACAGACTATGTTACAAAGCTCGGTCTGTAACAATAACTTGTGTAATCACCGGATCAAATGTGACTGTGGCATGAAACCAAGTACCAATAGTTATCACGAAATCTTCTCTGTATACAATACGTTACTATACTACTTTTTCTTTTTTTTTAATTGACACCAACATTTTAGCTGGAGCCGCATCTTACCTCTAACATGAGTATATGTTTGGCAATCACCTTTCATTCACATGTGCTCTTAGCATTCTTCTATCACTCATATACCAATTATCCCATACATGCATCGCTTTCATTCAGAATTTAAATTATCTTATTTCCTAAAATCTACTTGAGTTTCTATATTAATCTTATTGTACCTAAGTTAATAATTTTTTTCAATTTTTACAGATTTCCTAAATTACTACAAAATCCCACTTATCATAAACTTATTTGCTTAAACTTAGTTATTTTAATATGTACTTTTTATTTTTGTCTTTTTAATACACTACTTTGTACAATACTACTCGTACCCGAAAAACAAACCCGTGTATGTATATGTAGTTCGATTACCGTAATGTTAAAAAAATACTTCAAATATTTTCGATAGCTACGAATACTCGCAATTGCAAAGGTTTGGGTTTTGTTTAAATTGGTAATATTATTGAAGTACCATTTCCCTAAACCATTTTTAAATCGGTGAACCTACATTACTACCATGAATATAATTATTCAATAGATAACTGTATTAAATTAAAACGAAACAATAACAGGTCCAAGTTCAGTAGTCGCGTGCACCAAGGAGACCACTTCAAACAATTCCCCGCTAACTTTGTCCGTATGAAATGCTTAATTTACACATTACCACGTAGGCACGAAATGTACGTATGTGTAAATTAGGCAAATGAAACGCGCTCTAATTCTATTGCGAACTTTGCTGTCTACAAAGGCATTTTCAAAATGGTTGAAGAATGGTATTTTTTAGAAGACGTCAATTTAAGTTTCTCTCGTTTTTCTACAACAAGTTATATCAAGTTGGTTTTGCAGGACCTTACTGTTTTTTCAGATTTTTATAAATATGATAAATGGCCCTCTTCCATTTAGACAGAGTGGTTGGAATTTCTTTGCAGAATTACAAGTAAGGCCTTGTACTTAATAATTGTGAAAATATTTTTTTTATTTTTTTGTTTGACTTGGCAAAATACCTCTAATGAGAGGCAACTTGATTAAATGAGTTTTCATTTTGAATGTTACAAAAGTCAAGATTATTCTTTATGTGCGGCTTAAACATTCTATTGGTGATAATTAAAGAGAAGTTTGATAAAGCCACAGAATAACTTCCTACTCCGAAAAAAATGGATTAATGGAATATGTGTGATAAAAAAAAAACATTAGTTGTAGTATGAGTGAGGTGAGTCAGTGTCTGAAGTACTAATGCGCATTAATAGTAAAAAGACTACAAGAGTGAGAACCATTCAGATATATGCTTTCCATAATGGCAGCTTCAGAGTCTTCTTCCTATGTATTCCTTCTTCCTATATCTTCCTATGTATTCGTCCTTTATGCCCATAAAAACAGGCCACGCCCCGTATCCCGTTTTATCCACAGTCGCCCTATTTATGAGTTTTTAATGAGTTAACTAGATTAACCTCTTCAGAGTCAAGTCCCACGGGAGGTGTCCACTCGACAAGGTACTTAACCACGCTCCCCTAGGGTTAGTACGGTTTCAACGTGATAGGATTATTGAAATATTTTCGGTCGGTGGTCGAATACCAGACATTGAACAAAAGACACCGTTGGGGCGCATTACAGTTCTACTTTTAAAAGCTATTTTAGCTTAACCGCCTATTTATATCTCTGCGGACCACTTTGCCAACAAATATTATTGAAATAAATAGTATTCGGCGAGGGATGTAGATTAGTTCAGTTTCCGCGATTTGTTTGATAAGCTCAGTGGAATTTGGTTTGGGAATTTGTAGATGAAGGGATGGAACGAGTGAAATTGTCTTTATCTGCGTTCCTCTAATAGGTCCTTTGAGGGTAAGAATTGCCATACCTAGGATATTTTTCAATGTCATGTTGATGTGATTTTTTATTGTAACATACAGATAAAGACTTGCATAATGTCTTGTATGTTTGATGCTTTGTTGGTCTAGGTAGGGGTAGCAAGGGCTGCCTTTAGAACTCGAGTCCTTGTTTTTTGACCCGGTGTAAAATCCTTTATGGACTATCCCTATTTTTTTTGTTGTCGCTGGGGAAATGCTTTACGCATACCACCGCGCCCCGGGGGAGAGGTCGGTGATTATGTGGGACTCCCGGGACAGAACCCGTATATCCACTAAAACCCCAGCGGTATACCCTCACACGGCACGCTTGGGGCGCCAACGGTTCGCGTAAGCGCAGTCAACGTTGAGCAGCGACTATCAGAGAGGGCGTCCCGGTACACTGGGACGCCCTCAGTCATCGAGGCTTTCGTCGGTGGCCGGTCCCCCGACCACCGGCCTCTATGGCGGCGGAAGGAGGTGGGCGTACAGTAGCCTCCTCCTCCCCGGCCTCCATCTGCGGCGCGGGTCGGCCAGGACGTCTTCCTCCCTGACCCGCTCCGCGGCCTCCTTCTGCGACATGACGTCCTCGCAGAAGGAGGAGTTTATGGACTATCCCTGCCAGCCTGGGGTGACCAACAGGGGGTGTGTGGAAGTCCCCTCCACCTCTGAGAGGAGACGGAGTCATACCCACTAAACGTCCCCAGGGTGTACCGTCCCGCGCTTGCTGCCCCGTGGGCCCTGACTGTATCTCCAGTTCTAGACTTTTTTGGGAGTGTGAAGGTGTCAATTGGGACTGAGTAGGTATGTATATGTCTGTAAAGAACCTTTCAGATACAGACGAAGAAACTGGTAAGTCATGGTAAGTTTATTCATGAAGATTGTCCAATGTGATAGTACTCGTATATACGGGTATATACGAGTACTTTTCGTTGTAGTTCGAGCTAAATTAGGACATACACTTTTAGGCATTTTTTTTACAGTTCAAGGGGTCGTAAATTTTAACGGGTCATCTCAATTCTATTGCTAAATTAAACAAATAACATGTATCAATGTAAAAAATACACTTATTTGATTTTATATCAAAGCCCAGAATTCATTTAAATATTTACCGAGGTCCTGATCAAGCGAAAGTTCGAAACAACTGCTCTATTTTTCATTTCAACGCAGAATATAAATAAACAGTGGCAAGGAGAGCGATAACAAAAGGAATTTGAGTCCCGTACTTTCGAATTTGAATATTTAATTTATGCCGAGCTTAAAATTCGTGCAGGCGGCGATTCAAAATTGTATCTTGCCCATAGACGAGTACTGAAATGGGACCGTCACTGTTTATTGTTAGTTTGATCTCTGAATAACTAATATATGAATAAAATATACCTACCTACAACACTCATTTGTCTGCTGATCTATAATTTATTTTCGTAGGCGGTTTCCGATATTCAGCCATAAAGGTGCGAACGAACTATAGTCGTATTCGAAAAGTCTTTAAAAAGCTATTGTTCAAAGTTACACGTCCTTTGACATACCTATTCCTATATGGGCTGCCGTTTTTTTAGGTTAGGATTTTGTGTAAGAACTTAGTAACCTAGGGAATACTTTGCCAGATCAAACAACTAAACTATACTTCTCATTAATTAAACATAGGCAACGGTACGTCGTACGTTTAAATTAGAGGCGGGTATGATTTCTACAACTTCAGTGCTTCCTTCAGTAAATAGCTACTTTATCAAACTATGTAGCGGTTACCCGCGACTTCATGAGAGAGACAGAGAGAGACAAACGACTTTACTTTACTGACTTTACGATAACTTATTAATTCTGTATTTCGCGTGAAAACACTAAACAATTTGGAAATAAAGGCTGTTTGCCACAAAAATTTGGAAAACTCGGTAATAAAGAAAGTCAATAAAATTTGCATAAGTTACATTAGCTATCTGCCTGTGAAAGTTCCTTCAATTTCAGAGATTAGCCGAAGCAAACCAGACAGGCACAAAAAATGTTTTTTTTTTTTTATATTTCTGCCTTGTATTCATCCAAATGCACTTATTAAAAAGCCGTTATTTAAATATTACAAACAGACATTCCAATTTTATTTATTTGTATAGAAGAGAGAGGCAAAGGCAAGTTCGTCACTTGGTGATCATTGCTGCCCACATCTACAACACCAGAGGAGCCGTAAGTGCGTTGCCGGTCTTTAAAAAATAAAAAGTTATATTATAAAGAAAAGATAGATAATAAAGAAGAAAGGAACAATATATAAAAAGAAGAAGAGAAAAGACGCTGGCCAGCTAAAAGGAAACGTTTCTTCCGCTGCCAGCACCATGATCCCAATAATGGAGGCCTGGCGACCAAGTCACAGGAACACAACACGAGCCAAGGACGTTTTCATTTGGCTGCAGTTTTCTGTATCTGTATGGAGTAGACAACAGCTAATCGTACTACGGTAAAATACAATACTTATTTACTGCGCTGCTTGACAATTTATATTATTTAAAAAACTAGCGACCCGCCCCGGTTTCGCACGGGTGCAATGGTGAACATCTAAATTTATCAGTGTTTCTCTACAATATTATGCATGTATAATACTTAAAAAACATCCTCTTGAATCGCTCTATCTACTAAAAAAACCACTTCTAAATCCGTTGCATAGTTTTAAAGATTTAACCATATATAGGGACGGACAGACAACAGCGACTTTGTTTTATACTATGTAGTGATAGTGATATTACTGATACTACCCCGCGCCGACAGTCTACTCACCCTCCGTCTTACGAATTTTCGATCAGGTCACATGTCCTGACACGAGTTTGTCATTTTATACCAACGCTCAACGCCGCTAAAGAAGTTTTCACTTCAAAAATCAAAATTGGAAAGTAGCAATAAGGGAAGTATTTCGAACGAACGAAAGTAAACGAAATTTTATTTAAGTTCTGAAATTGGCCCTGTTATTGAAATGAAACAACGTTGTCAGTTAATTTGATAGATCTATATTGAAAACTTTGCTTTTTACTTAATATCTGATAATTCCTCATCATCATTTTAGCCGTTAAATTACCTACTGCTCTATTAGACCTATTCCGATTCGATGGAGAGAAATTAGCCTTTTAAGTTTCGGTATTTAATATGGTATTTAATTTAATACGACCGGTACGATACATATAAAATTTTACTTCTTTTACAACTAGCTCTCTGCCTATTTCGTGCCATCGAGGCTGACAGGAGTTGGTGAAAATATATTATTTTTGTATTCTAAGTTTGACACCACACCTTCATTATAGTAATACAGAATATGTATATTGCAAAACATGTAACAAAGCAATATTAGTGTCATGTTATGCCAAAATTAAATACCTTTCATTAAATAGTTGAGGTCTCGATAGAAAGTTTAATTTGCACTTTGCTTTTGGGGCCCAAATTTTGGATATGCTCAGTCCCACCTGGGCCGCACATTAGGCCCTGACTACACGGCTTTTACGATATTGTTATGTTCATCGCCCTTCCACATTACGTAAATGGACTGTATTGGTCTATTTTGCGGTGTCAGATCGTCTTACCCCTTAAGATAAGTGGAAGGGACGATTTGTTTATATACCAAGAGATTGTTTTGATAACCATACTGCCAACGGACTGGTTTCGTTAGTTACAGTGTAACTGTCGTTTAAATTCGTTAAGTATAACCTTGATGGAACAGATTTTATTCAAGCTTAGAAAATGATTGTTTCAGCCTATAAATTACCCACTAAGTCGGACCCCCTCCAAATGCATTGGGAGAAAATTAGCCTACTATTCCAAGGTGACACGGTTGCAACAGAATTGGTATCAAGTTTTCCTTTTTTTGTGGCTAGGTTATCGGTTTTGAAATTTCTTTTTTTCGGGTCTTAGGTTTTAGGGTGCCATGGGGTGGTGACGTTGTGTATCTGTCACCTCACGGAAACTACTTGCTATTAGACAATTTGTTGCATTGCCTACCTTAAAATAATAAATAAGTATTCCCTTACAATTCTTTTACCAGACCACGAATCTTGATATTAAGCTAATACAATCCACCAACCATTAATATAACTTTCGAACAAATGTCTTACAAACATCAGCCTAACAGTATCGGACCCAAGGATGGTTGCGAAAAAAAAAAAAAAAACAGCCATAAAGTATACTACTACTACTCAGCCCGTAAATGACCCACTGTTGAATCGGGCCCCCTCCAGTTACATAGAGGATAATTAGCCTTATGTGCCACGCTGGCCAGACGGGTTGGCACAGTGTTTCGTAACAAGTTTTACTTTTCTTGCGGCTAAGATAAGATATCAGACTTGACATTTAATTTTGTCAGCTTTTACTACACCCTTAGGTTGGAATAGGGCGATGACACTATGTATTCTAAATCCGTTACCACGCGGACACAGAATAGACAACCAGTAAGTATATGCGTCGAGTATTTGCTAATTAAGCCACAAGGGGCGCCCAGCGGTCGAAATTAGACCATAATAAATTTAAGTTATAGTTCTATTTTGGTTACAGACTTTAACAAAAAACAAAAGAGTAGGTAAACAATATGTTTGTGTACGTCTAACACATTGTATGCATAATTTATAAAATTATCAGCATTCTGCACTCCTCTATAAAAACTATAAGTTTGGGCAATTTCATACTTCTTCGCCCAAGCCATTTTCGTAAATAGGGGTACAAAGATTTTGCTTCACGTATTAATCAACCCGATACATAAACTTAAATACATTAATCCACCGAATGAAAGAACATTAATTTAAAAGTCTTGTACTCTTAATCTCAATACTGAAAAGTTTTCAGATGTCTTAAAACGCGTTTGGTGGCCATCATACTAGCATTATAAAGTTCTTTCTCACTTTTCAATGACGTAAAAACGAGTTTAAAAGCAGAAACCGCTGCCCGCTGGGAATATTGCTTGGAAAATGTTGTGCATTTCACTGATGAGTAGAACTTTTTGCAATAAAAACATTCGTGATGGAGTTTTGTTGTAGATACGTAATATTGTAACTCTCGCTTTATCAGTTGTATATTTTTATAATTATGTATGTACTATGTCTTTTTATGATTTGAATAGTTACAGTTTCCAGCTATTTGTGTATTTAATTAAAAATAGGTCGAGGGCTAAATCTCGTGCAAGCACTGTAATTTCTTGGACCTTTAACCGAAAATTAAATATGGTTTTCTTATCTTTACTAGTCTCAAAGGGGTAAATGAGATGTTACGAACATAAAAGTTTTAATTATATACCCACAACTAACAATTTCGAGTTATACTGTTAATATTTTTTTAATTTAGGCGTATATTGTACATCCTCTAGCCGGGCGAGGTGATATGTCTGGTCTGGGCCGCAGTGCGTATATACTGACGGATTTTTTTGCATAATATTTATGCGTAAATTATATAGCTTTCAGGAACAGAATGCAACTAAAATACTAAGTCAATTTTAGGATTATTCCATATACTTTTTAGAACGTAGATAACAACAAAACAACATTGTAAGTGTGCTCGTATATCATGATATCCTTTATTACATTAAAACTAAGCGAAGTTTCCACTTCCGTAAATTGACTTCCGAAGTAGCGCTTCCTACCTAGAACTTTGTTAGCGGTTTTAATACCTGGCAGAAACACGGTTTTTGCCACAAGACTGAATAAATAATATTGAGGCTCATTTTATATTACCCTTATCTACTTTGATCAAAATAATATCCGCCGGTGAGGGATGTAGAGTACACATCGTCACCAACCCATTCTCTGTTAAGGGTGTGTTAAGAGGTGATTAGAGGCAACAGGCATACGTGCCAAACGACTTAGCCACAAGACAAGGGAAACTTAATAAGCCTTAAGTTAATAATACTTTAGTTAGGTTATTTTTCTTAATTTACCTCGTTGGTCTAGAGGTTGGAAGTGCCGCCTTTGGATCACTTGTCCCTGGTTCAATTCCGGGGTCAGGCATGTGTCTTTGTGTAACCCAGAGGCACTGCTTTTCCACCCAGATCAAATATCTCCAATAATAATAATTTGCCCGACCCCGTAATTGATCACCCGATCGAAAGACAGGCAATTAGACCAATAATTAATATAAAAACCCAACAACAAAATATTAGTAATAATTATATTTCCTATAATTAATAACGTATAATGTATATTCTACTACTGCTTCGCACGTGTCGTATGGAATTCATATAAAACTCTTGGTCTCTTTTGTAGATCTATAAAAGACGGATAATCCCAAGATATATTGAAACAGTATAGGCAGCGTTTTCGATAAAACCTCGACTTTATTCCGATATATTCAGCTATTGTTGTCATATTTCAACCGAGTTACAAAACCGTAACAAATCTTTTATCTAAATCTTCCACAAGAATCACTCTATATATAATTGAAGGTATCATTTGAGATTAGCGCCAATATACACACAGAGGCAGATGCGGCCAGAGTACCTACTTTGTATAATAATAACTATAATAAGTAGGGTTATGTAAGGTTATGGAACAAATTATGGATACTAATAGCTCGTAGATAGGGTGTTAATACCGGTAATAAATAAGCCAAATCAAGTTAGACTGAAACCGACCCCAATGAAATTAAGAATAAGGATAAAGATAAGAAAGTTGAATTTGATTTAAAATATAATAATTTAATTATGACGTTTTAAATATTTATGATTCTGTCTTTATGAATACCCGTAGACGCTCCAGGACATTATCATGGTTGCGGTCCGTGGACAGCGCCCCTTCCTAGCTCTAATTGCATGTTTATGCAAATCGTGTTCCCGTCTACTATCAGCTTCATATTGCATTCCGGGAGTTTTTGTCCACTGTTTATCTGCAGTCGAATACCCTGGGTATTCGTATAGATATATTCGCTACAGATATTTTGATTAGTAGGTACTTGATTGTTACGTTACAGGTGATTCTTTTTCAAGACCAATTATGTAGGTACTATGTCAAGTGACTACAAGTGGCTCCTATAGCAGTGGCCCATATATGAGCCACTGCTGAGTCGGGTCTCCTCCAGTTACATGGAGGGTATTTAGCCTACTGTGCCACGCCGGCCAGTTTCGTATCAAGTTTTCTTTCTCTTACGGTTATCGGCCTTGCTATTTCCTTTTGTTGGCTCTTACGATACCCTGAGGTTGCAATGGGGTGGTGATAATATGTATTCTAAATCCGTCACCACACGGTAAGCGATAGTAAAAGATTAAATTAAAATTAAAAAACGTGCACTCTTTAAATTGCTTTCTGGTAAGTACCCAGAAATTGTGGCATTACGAGCTCTTCCCAGCAATGTGCTGGGAATATGCGGCATTTTTAACCAAGTGCATATTTGAATTTAAGTCGTGTTACTGAGAGTGGTATAATCCCAGTTTATAAGAGTTAGTGCTATTACCGCCCGCCAGAGACGGCAACGCTTACACTTCGTGGAGGTTTTTAAAGGATTAAAAGCAACGGGCCCTGAGCATCAGCGTTGACCTAATTTTTTTGGGATTCCCGAGACAGTTGGCAAACACTAGGCCTCCATTTTTATTTACGGTTGCTTGTTTATTTTACGGACTTCAATTAACGTATAGTATTATTGAATTTTGGCCTTGATTTGTATAATATTTTAATTTATATTGTAAATGTAATTTTATTTTACAAAGTACACAAAAAGAACATTCAACATTAAAATTCAATTATAATTAAAAAAATATTAAAATTATTCTAGAAAGATTAATAACTAAAACTAAAATTTTATAGATTGTCAGATAAATGTCGTTGGGTAGGTAGGTACGGCAACAAGAAGGCTAATAACATTGCCTATATGTTAATTCGCTGACCGGTGTAATTAAAATAATGTTCTTATAGTTTGTATTGTGTTAACATTCTAAATTTTCATAATATTAAGAATCATTCAGTGTCCTAGTGTTTGTATGGCGTATAATGCCTCGGTTTATTTTCGCTAAAAAGTGTAGAGCCACATCTTTCCGCAGTTTCTGAATTACCCTCACATGCCGAAGAACTTCACGAGTGGTGTTCGTTATAAAAATGTATTAAATGCACTGTATGTCTGTTCCTAATCATCAAATAGTACATTGCTTAAACAGAGCCTTTTTCTAATGAAGGAATGTGGTGCTATTTTAGAACTCGCTCACTCCAACAGTACTTAAAAGGTAATAAAATTATTTCAAATAATTTGAACCACGCTTGGCCATTTTTTATGACGACATTGCAATCTTCCATCCTCATTAGAGGCGAAATTCATATGAATAAAATTCTACACTAATTTTGAATAATTAAATAAAAAAACACGTTATAATATTTGAAACAGCATTATGAATTCCATTTGTGAAAATCAAAAGAAAAGGCACTTGATTTCGTGGTATCTGGTGAAACCAAATTACCTCGGTGTTTTTAAACTTAAGTATTTCTTCTTCATTATTTTTCAAATTCAACGATAATAAAGAGTTTTTTAAAAACCCATATTTTTGACAACTATGGCGCTTACGATGTTTTTCCCTAAAAGGCTCGATAGTATTTAGAACTAAATTACCAAGTTATAAACACATAATTCAGATCGGCTGTGACGATTTGAACTGGAACGAAATAGAACTGGAATTTAATTAGCGAATACCGCTATAATTTTACCTGTCCTTGGTTCACACCTCAACCCGTTGTGAATAATTGAAACGCAAGCTAAAGTAGGTTTTAGATAATAGTGATTACGTAAGAGTAGAAAGCCTTCCACTGCGTAGTACACTGATAAATGAATTATGAACCTAATGTAATATTTAAAGTGTCTGTAGTGTAACCATATGAAATTAAATTTGAAGGTGCTTCGGATTTTATTTAGTTACTGGTTGCTATACATGGTGTAGAAAAATTAAGAAAGTGTTTAGACTCTAGATTGTAAAGTAAAACTAAATATTTCCTAATAATAAACAACATTTTTAATCATGGATTGTTTAGGAGATCCAATATAGTGTGGTCAAGAATTAAGAATAAAAAGGTTTAATAATTTTTATAACAACTAGTAGTCACCCAGTGGTCGAATTTCGACCATTATTTATTTGAATTGTTAAGGGTTCATTTTTAAAGACTATATTTAAATAATCACAGATTTTGCTAAAGCTACACTTTTAATAAAGACAAATAATATTAAAGAAAAACAATATTAATCTATTCTCAATTTTACCACAGACTAACAATAAACAAAAGAGTTGTGTTGTGTGTCCTGTTTGTTTATTGATTTAATGTATTATTATGCATCATTTTAAAATATTAGCATACTGCACTCAACTCGTTCTGTAAATAAATTATACCTACGTGTGGGAAATTTCATACTGTTTCTGACCTCGCAATTTTCGTAAAAAGGGGTCATACAAGCATTTGTTTCACTTGACATCTTCAGCAGTTACTGCAAGCGTAGATTTGTGTAAACAAGTAATATACAACGTGTCATTAAAATATTCGGTTTCATATAAATAGAATGTTGGCATGACATGACTTGGACTGAAACCTGTATTGCTCGAACCAGAAGCATTTTTTAGCGACTGTACAATTCACAATAGCAATTAAGTTAAGGAATATCAAAATTTTTATTTTGAAGATTACAATATTTACGAGATTAGTATGTTCTCTCAGATGTTTAAAACGCTGGGGTGTTGTCTAAAACAGAGCTTCCATTTAATAGGTAAGTGTAACTTTGCCAAAGCGTTTGTTCAACCAAAGCGTTTGCTCAACCAAAGCCTCTCTGTGACTGTGACACTATCTGGGGATGCGCCGATACCGCCAAGTCCGTAATCCACTTAGTGGCAACTTTTGGGACGGCTCGACCGACGGCGACGTGGCTATATCCGGCCCGACCGCTTCCCACGCTACTGCACATTACAGCCACCAATTACACAGACAATTACAGTTTGTCCTTGAATACGGTTTAAATTCATCAAAGTTGTGTTTGTGTAATAACATTTATGAAATTTTGTGTTAGCATCCGATGGGTCTATGGCTGTCTACGTCCTACGCTATTTAAGGAAATGTTGGAAAAGTTATCTTACTAGGAACAACGATGTTTTAAAAATATAATTGCTCACGACAACAACAACACTGTAAAATACGAGATACCTTACTTGTCATAAAAGTACCGTGGGCGATAATAATCAGTCAATAATTGTCAATCGTTTGTTAATAAAAAAGTTTAATTGTTGTTTAATTAATCCATCTTCATCTACAGTATATTTTACAAAACTATACGACCATCTATAACAAATGTTTCTAACTATGTACTAACTTTCCTTAGTACCAATTGCCCCGTTGGAAGCAAGACCACCTCACACCTATTAGTTTGAAACGTATGAGCCACAGTTAATGGAATATCAAATAATGATTGCTTTGCATTTTGTTTTATTTTGCACCCTAGTAAGGTTTGATTATTTTTATAGGTCTGTCCTGTTTCGTCCTGGCTGACACGCGCCGCAGACGGAGGCTGGGGAGGAGGAGGCGACTATACGCGCACCTCCTTCCCCCGCGATAGAGGCCGGTGGTGGGTCGGGGGACACGCCACCGACGAAAGCCTCGATGACTGAGGGCGTCCCAGTGTACCGGGACGCCCTCCCTGACAGTCGCTTGCCCGCGTAGCGGGCACCTCGGGGCGCCACCGTGGATTGCGCTCGCGTGAACCTCTGGCGCCCCAAGCGTGCCGTGTGAGGGTATACCGCTGGGGGTTTTAGTGGGTATACGGGTTCTGCCCCGGGAGTCCCACATAAGCACCGACCTCTCTCCGGGGGGCGGTGGTATACATAGAGCATTTCCCCAGCGACAACAAAAAAAAAAGGTCTTTGGGCGATAATTATAGCTCATAATTATGTACGTACAGTTGCGAAAACATCTCGAATAGCCTGCAGGAACGCCATAGCATAAAAGCTTGTAAAATGCATTCAACGTAGTCAGTTCGTTAATTTGTAGGATATATTTTCTTTTTAAAGTTACAAAACAAGGTTAATTGCCATGTAAATCTGTTCCCGGCAAAGCTTTGCCAGCTGTCTCAACATTTCCAAGTGATGTTCTGCGCCTGTTTTATTTTAATATAAGTAATTTGTTTTTATAATTCCTATTCCTTATCTTAAGTGCTAATAATATCTGCATTATACAAATAAATTTAATTAATATTTAGAATTAATATACCTAATAACTATTAATCCTCGACGAAATCTAATATCTCTTATAACGGTGCTTGTAACCAGTAATTTTTTTTATGATAGGCTTATCGAGGATGTTCTGAAGTCTTAATTATGGTTCATCATCATCATTTCAGCCCATAAATGGTCCATTACTGAGTCGGCCCTCCTCCAAGTTTATGGAGGGAAATTAGCCTACTGTGCCACGCCGGCAAGACGGGTTTGTATCAAGTTTTCCTTCTCTTGCGGCTAGGTGATCTACCTTGTGCTTTCCTTTAGTCTCCTCCTACGACACCCTTAGGGTGATATCGGCTTTTCCCCGTGTGGGGATGGGACAAACTGTTACACATCACCACCGTACGCTGGGAAAAAACGCATGTTGTACTCGTAAAAGTGAACAAACCCATGTGGATCCTTGGGGTGGTAGATCTAATGGTCCGCCCGGCTAGCTACCACCCCCGCATCTCAGTCCGGCGCCAAGCAGTTTTACTGTGTTCCGTCGTGTATATGTGAGTGCCGGTGCCCGACAGGGCATTTCCTTGAATTGTCTGCTCCATCTTAGACCCTGGCGTTGCTTTCCATTACGCAAGCCTAGGGTGAAAGGCAAGGTAAATAAACATTAAAAAAAACAAAAAAACTCCACCACATGGAAACAATGATGGTTAATCATTACGAATATTTTCTGAGACACCTCTTAATTAACAAATCCTAAACCTTATAAATTTTGGCTTTAAAATGTTTACTAGCATACGTAATTAACTCCCGAGGTGACATCGAAGGCAAACACACACGTTAGCACACGTTTAATTCTAAACCCTTATTAAGCTTGTTTTAATTTTGTCACATCTGGCATGCTGAAAAAACCTGCAGAGTTGTCATTAGTGTACCTCCCAGTCGTCCTTAACAAACAGGGTTGTCAATTTCTTTTTGTACTAGGTATGATATCTTTATATGTACAATTATTTCGTGAAATGACACCCAGACTTAAGGTTTTATGTTACTTAGAGCAAATGTAGGAGATTCTAGAGGAAAAATAACAACACACCATCGCAGTGATTCCAGTTTAGTGCACTGCGAGAAATAGGCCTCCTCGAATGAGCGCCGTAGAGCTCCTTCCTCAGCTGACGCATCCAGCTGCTGCCCTCGACCTTTTTCAGGACGTTGCTCCATCAAACAACATATAGCCACAGTAAATAAGGTTTTTGTTCAAAGTAAGATAAGTTCATACGAAAATTAATATCGTAGACAAATATTTTCAACCGTTCCAAATAGATGAGGTTATATAAAATGCCCCGCAGCCTTGAGCCGACCGCAATACCAGAGTTCATAAATGTGATGGAGAAGTGTGGCGGCGACACGTTCGGTGAGTCAGAATGGTCTGAAAGGTTTAGATGCCACTGACATTCCCTGGCGGCCGAAGGCACCCAGTCAGAGGGGTCGGCGATTAACATACCTTCGGCGGGCCGCATTTCTTGAAATAAAGTGACGCCAGAATCCTTTTGTATATTTGCTGTATGGTAGGGTTCAATGATATTTAAATATAGCACGTAATTCTTGTAAACGAGAAAATATTATATCTACAACAGTGACAGACTGATCCTAGGTTAATATGGTATAGCATACTTTATTTTATTCCCCCATATTGGGGGAGGCCTATGTCCAGCAGTGGACGTCTTTTGACTGAAATGATGATGATGATGATATATATTGTATAAACCAATTATGGCGTTCACAATCGTCAACGGATACATATTTTTTATAACAGTAGGTACTACAGTAACACCAGGTCGGAACGCGGCAACACCCGAGAAGACCTGGCGGAAGAAAGTCAGTGCGCTTGTCTTTTTTTTTAAACGCCATAATTCAATGACCGTGTACAACTAACTAGGTTCGTTTGGTATGGTACCGAAAGGCACTCAACTGAAATATAAATTTTAAATAGTTAAAAATGAAATATGTAATAAGTCTTGAATCCAGTGAGCCGACCAACCCCAAGCAGCGGAAGCCATCGATCTCCTCAACCACGTCAAAGGGAAGTGGTCGACCAGCCACACATCACTACCACTATTCGAAATGATGATACATGACAAGTCTTAGAAAAAAATATATAATTCATTTAGGTTTAGCCCATCCTTGAGGATAGTAGTATTGCTGGAAAAACTCTTAGCGAGTATGAAATGGTAAGATAGTCCTTAAAACTCACAAACTATTTATTTTTAGCACATGGTAACTTTATAACAGTTTTTTTTTAAACAGTTCATTTATCAACGACTCCTTTTTTTGAACTGAAATACATAAAAACATATCGCACTTATAATTTTGATGCATATTTTTATAACGTATCACATTTTTTTTAGTAAATACCGCAACATTTGACGTAGGTACCTTAGTGACCTCATATGTCACTTGTAATGGGCCGTATATTAAAGAAAGGGTTAATATATATTAGTTTTTTTTTGTGTAAATGTTCATAATTTTGACAGATGCATACAAATTTCAACAAAGCCATGTATTTTTCTTATCAATACGGCCTTATACTAATAATAATAGAGTATTGGTTAATAGTTTTAAAATTGAAGCAAAAAATCTATCAACGTGTCAGTGTGCGCTGCGTAAATATTTAAGTACACTTACGCAAACTTGTAACCAATGTTGTTAGAATTTAATTGTTTTAATACAAGCTGAGACATTATTACAATTTTTATCTGAACACCAAGAGTGTTTTGAAGTAAGCAATCTCCATCTCAGCCCATCAAAGACACATAGCTGAGTTGGGCGTTGAGATAGGATTTCGTTTCAAATTTTCCTTCTTTAGTGGCTAGATTTTATGCCTTGCTTTTTTAGTTTTTCCTTTAGTTGGTGCATACGACACCCTTTAGGAAGGAATGGGTGGAGGACTTTGTATTATAAAATACTTAGGGCTTACTAAAACTGTTACATATAAAATAATACATATAAGAATACATATAAGATACGGATTCAAACTCAAAAGGAACTTTATTTACGTAGGTTTCATCACAAAACTCTTATAAATCGTATTTATAAACACCATTATCATCTTACGGCCCCTGTCCCACACTAGGTGGTAGTCTCCACACACACCTCTCAGTCGTCATACCTACATTCACACCTTTCACGCACAACTCTTCACTCCTACAATCCCTCCATCTCCCCTGATCGCTCACAATCCCTGCGTTCACTCACATTCATGCCGAAACTACCACCGGTTCGGAAGGCTGCTCTACAGAGAAGAGCCGGCAAGAAACTCTGTAGTTGCTTTTTTAAAATTATTGGTCTTGTTTTCAAAAAGCACTAAACAGCATTTGGCTTCTAAGCATAATATTTGTAAGATTACGAACAGGATAGTGTTAATTAATATGTTGAACTTCTGGCGATGGAAACTGCTGACAGATTGAGCCATAGTAAAGCAAGCTAACATTCCATTTTTCCAATGCCAACAGCATTTTAATTTTATCTAAAATGATTTAAAACTTCATTTCTGTCGAAATTTCATAATCCATTGTGGATTATTTTCAACGTTGTAAGCCCGACAGGAAAGACCTCAAAGTTCATTCCGTATCCCTTGCAATCAGGTTGTGAATTAAAAAGAGAGCTCACTCCAAGAAAATTCACAGTGAGTGTGGAATTTGCCGGAAGGCCACCGGAAGCGGCGCCCGCAATGGAGGGGAAAAGTAGCTCGCAATGGGACGCTTTGACTGCCCATTCGTATAATGGCTTTTCGCAGATTTTCTGTTTTCACGAATTTCTGTATTCATTTTTGCTGTGGTCGTCGAATGTCAAAAGTGACCATACCACATGACATATTAATAACTATAATATCATCTTTGATGTCCCTCAAATCGAGTCCAATTAAACAAGACCATCATACTTTACCTCACAGTAACCTGCTTAAAAAAAAACATAGCCTCACAACAAATTTGACTGTCTCGTTGGTCTAGTGGTCAGATGTGCCGCCTTTGGATCAACGGGTCCCGGGTTCGATTCCGGGGTCGGGCCAGTGTCTTTGTCTAAACCAGAGGCACTGGCTCGGAGTCTGGGTGTCATTTCTATCTATAATATGTATGTATTTACAAAAAAAAAATTATATAAGTAGTTTATCATCCATCTCGTTACCATAACACAAGCATTAAGTTGCTTAACTTGGGACGAGATGGCGTTGTGTGAAATGTCCAAGGATATTTATTCCAAGGATATTTAAATGGCCGCAACATATTTTATGTGAGTAAAATAACTACCAATAAACAATTTATGCGCAGTGCTGGCCTCCCACACGGTGGACCGACGACCTGGTTAAGGTCGCCGAAAAGCAGTGGATGTGGGCGGCCCAGGACCGGCCTTTGTGGAAATCCTTGGGGGAGGCCTATGTCCAGCAGTGGACGTCTTTTGGCTGAAATGATGATGATGATGAAACAATTGATAACTTTCCAGAAGTCTTTCCAGAAATTGGCCAAGTGACAGAAATCTGGACCTAGCGATGACGCGAAATATTAATTTGCTATTTGAATGAGCAGTCGTAATAACTACCGCTTTTGGTCTAAATTTAAATTCTTTTTGCTTCAAGAATTGATATTGTCTATATAAAATTGACAAGATTTTTAAAAATTTCCGTATTCCCTTTAAGTTCTTGCTTTAGGCTTTTGTAATAATTACCGGGTAAAAAAGTCGTGCTCACCTAACTCATTCATTCACGTTTGTATAACAAATAAAAATAATGCATCCGGCATGAGTTGTCTTAAAGTAACGGAAATAACTTATCAGATACGCCCGCCGACCGACCAACAAACGCATTTACATTCACTGGGCCTGACTGCTATAAAAAACCAGTTACGATCAAGGATTTTGTATTCAGGGTTCTGCATTATCTATGCAGTTTCTACACATACCGGGATTATGGAAAATATTTCACGATGTTACTAGTAAAAAAATACTATCACACGTCATTTTCTAATACAAATTTGCATACGTTGTATAGACATTTTTGGAGGTTTCTAAAATAATATGTTACTTTTTCTGAATATCGGTCATATTGACGATACTATACTACGGATACGATACCAATTGGATTTAAACCATATGTCGACAGATAACAAAATGTTACACTAAATTGTTTAACGAATTTGCTCAGGTTATTTTTAGTTCCAGACAAAGAATCCTAAAAATACCCTGGTACAGCTGACTCGGCCCAAAGAGATGGAACAAGCTATGAGGCATTCTGTCGTCTGTGAGCGTACAATGACGAGCCGCTCGGATTATTCTTTATGTTCCGAACAGGTAATATTGATAGGGACGCGTTTGGTTTGTGCCCTAGTATCGATAAATATGTGTGTTATTAAAAGAAGCGGGACCGGCCTTCCTTTTTCTGTCTTTTTAATTCGCTCTATCCTGGACATCACCATCGGAAGCATTATGTCTTTCTCTTTCAAAGGAAAGCTTAAGTGCTAAGTTTCCATTCATTTCCTTAGATAATCTCGGCTACGTGTGATTATACAATATTACTTTAAACCTTGCTTCATTAAATTGCATATGAAAATTGATTCAATATTACTTACTTACTTGCTTAAATACATATTTGTTCCTTTATTTTATATTTCTTAACTATCTTTAACTGCAACTAATGGTAGAAATAAGCAGTCTATTTTAGCATATACATACTCAACTATATACTATATAAAAATAATTATTTGAGTTACTCTCTTCTACTAAGCTTCATAACAAAACATTAAAATGTTACAGAGTTCCTCTACCACGATCATTTCTCTTGGGAATAATGTTATATACACCCTTTACTGTTTGAGCAATATGCATAATATGGGAATGGAGGAACTAAACAACAGAGATTCCGAGTAATCGACAAACATCGTTGAAATCCCTAGCGAGTCGGCAATATCGTGCGATGCTATGTGATTGGCGCGCAGCGTGGGCGGCTGCATAATGAAGCGAGAGATGCTAGAGATGAGGACACGGATCCACTGGAATGGATGGATTTTAAACATTAAGATCTACAGTCCCTGTGCAAGCAGCGTATATCATTTCCTGACCCATGGAGATCATTAATGGTCATTTCTACGCGATTGATCGAAGATATAATGTGCCAAGTGCGACCTGTTAGGTTTAGGTTAAGTTGAAATAAAAGGAAGGCAATTTGTTGATTCGCGTTCCACGACCTAGGTTTTGGTGCATCTTTATTTTCTGACTTTAAACTTCGTGCGTAATGTGGAAACTAAAGTAATATATTAAAAAAAATCTGATTGTTATGGTACCTCGTAATAAATACAGAAAAGAAGAAGTCGAAAGTTGTACTTTACATCGGGAGACTGGACATTCTGGAGGCTCCTTCATATCTTACATATGGAGTCTTCAGAAAACGGACAGTCCGTTACAAGTCAAACCACGGCACCGAAATTATGTATTTTTTTACGCAATAAACTTTGTTTTCCTTCAGAATGTGGTTGGATATGAATCCAGTCCGGACTCCATCTCTATGTGAAGGGTGTGGCAGGCGGAGGGAGGCGCGTCTCGTCCCGTTTGTCGCTAGATTGGAATCCGCACGAGCCAGCGCCTTCCGCCGTCAGAAGCGTCAACATCTTCATCGGGGATGAACCAAGATTTTCTAGAAATTTTCCGCTGATACAAGTGAAATGAGACTAAAGAAAAAATTTTGCTATAATCATCAAACATTCCTCATTCCTACAATCTAAGGTTTTGCATGGTTGATACAATGTTACTGCATTTTTGAAGTGGTCAATAAGCCATTTCTCTCATGTCGTTTTGATTAGTGACTTATATCTAATAGTATTAACAATCTCAAGTTGGTCAGCGTTGTTCGATATAATATTTTGAAAATAAGCTGAAAAACGATGAAAAATATGGTCAGATTCGATCTACTTGTTTCTACTTGTATTTTTAAATATACGGTTCAATTGTGTAATGACCTACTTTTCAAAGTTTATTATTCTTCACATTTGTGAGATTTCCTTCCCCTCTTGAAACAACAACTGAAGTTTCTTGCATACATTTTCTTCTAAAGATCAGAGTGTTCCAAGAATATTAATTTCAATCATAAGATATTTATTTTCCCCTGAATATTTGTTTGTTTATTGAAGTATGAGTAAAGGTGTTACGTATGCAGGTGTGTACCTTCAACATATTGTACACAGAGAGAAACAGCATTGATTCGGCTTATTAGATTAGAATACTATTTATTGTACACCAATATTAAAACGTTACATTGCATCTGAGAAATACAGAAAAGAAATGCCTTTTCCCCCTTATATATTAATTTCATCTAAGATATAGGCAAATAATTAACGAATTAATCATTTATTTGATACAATAACGCCTATGCTAGATTGCACTTTATAACACATTCAGTTTTATTTTCGTTCTAAAATACGTAACCAAACAATATGACTCTAAAATTTACAGTCCTATACGGTTAACCTATTGTTCTAAAAGTCCACATTCTAGTTGAAGTAGTAAAACAGTAAGTGCCACAATAAAACAGAAACCGACCGGGAGACGAGGCTCCATGTGTGGTGACAATAGATCGCCCGTTATTGTCACCTATGGGGGCTATTGGTAACTGGCATTATTACAGCGGCATCCCGAGATTCAAGGCATAGGGTTGTCGAAGACTTGAAATTAATTTAATATTAGGTGATATTTTATTTGGGTCATTTTTATTAATGATAAGTCCGTTATTAGGAGTCAGTAAGTCCTTCAATGTGTCGGTTATGTACTTTAACTTACTTTAAATTAATGTAAGTCGACCTTTAAGTACGTCTTACGCCAGTCAGGATTGTAAGAGTTGGTGATAATACGATGAAAAAGAAAAACATAAGTGAACATTTTAAAAAGTCTCCGGTACATCTAGTAATGAGGTTATAAGCTTCAGCCTCAGATGGCTAAGAACAACCTCTATTATCACCCAAACATAAACAAAATTAGTTCATCCGTTCAGGAGCAGCTATGCCACTGATGGACACATCAAACTTATAACACCCCTCTTGGGTCTCCTTACCACGTTACTCACCGAATAAGGAAAGGTAAGATTCAGCTAAGAAATTTTATGTAGTGTGAAATCAGCGATTCAAGTCTTGTACGCGCATAGAGCAATATTCCGTAGTTTGACGGGTGGCGGCCGCGGGATACCGCGTAAACAATGTTGCTGAAGAAAAATGTATTTCGTGACCCAAGCCCCGACTATGTAAGCAGACCCGCCGATGATGACCTACTTCACAAATATTTACTCGCAGATAGTATGGATAGGTATGGCCCACTTGTAAGAGCTGTCACATATTTGAACGAACGGACGAAGATGTGCCATGGTGTATTTTTGTGAATCATTTATACATGACATACGTGCACCTATAAAAATTGTAGCATGGTTAGTACAATAATGAATAACTCATTAAAGACTAGGTACGAACAAGATACGTGTGATTTAGGAACTAATGAAACTACATGAAGTTGTTTTCATTGTCACAAACAGGGGGATGACAATAAAATTGATGTTCCAAATTTCACGTAGTTTTGAAAGTGCATGTCCTCTTTGTCATAGTTATTAACTTCGTACTTTACATGAATATACATATTTATTTATACACTGTTGTATTTAATATACAAAAGAACATACTTAAGAGTTAAAAAAACCGAAAATGTTAAATTAGGCGGCATTATCGCTAAAGCGATTTTAGAAACTTAAAAAGTTTGCACTTTGCTGATCTGGAAACGTCACTAAAACAATTTCTTTTGTAGTGACAATTGAGTCCAGTGGCATTTAAGGCTCAAATATTTTTAAGCAAAATTCATACCTAATTTGTGCAGTTAAGTGGCTGTATATAAGTTTCATCAATGAGAACTGCGCTCTAATCTTCATAATCCCGTGGCCGCTTCCAGCCAGGCTGCGGGATATTGCTTTATGCGGGCGCGTGCCTTGAATTACTGATGCTGCTTAAAGTCCTAAGATCTAGAACCTTTGTTATTATGGTACTTAAGTAAGCCAATAAATAAAGTCCTACGTTTATTTTCTACAGAATCGTGGCCTTCACTGAGGACTCCTGAGGGAACTTCGCTTATTGCGATTCAGCTCAAGTATCCGAGTTTAAGATGAAAGAAATTCTTATTTCTAATCACGCCAAGATTCAGTAAACACTTAACTAGATATTTAAAAACAGCAGAATGTATTGATTGTATAAGGTTCAAAAACAGCAGAATGTATTGACATAATGCATTCTTAACGAACAAACTTGAAGCACCACAAAGTATTTTTAAGCAGTTTAATAATATGAGTTTTATACAAGCAATTTAATAATATTGTAGACGACTAGAATCTCTATTGGGAAAGATTATAGTACCAATATTGCCACACATCAAGCATACTTTAACAATTTAAAAGCCAGCAGCAACTTAAGAGAATGATATAATTTATTTAATGGCACCTTAAGATTTCAACCTTCTAATTTCAAATTCGAAATGAGAACAATAAAAAGGCCATTTCAAAAAAGTCCGAATCCTTTGGGACGCTCGAGGCTCGGCAAATGTTAGGCTCAGTTCGAAAGGCAGTGGGTACGCAACCCTACCTACACGGACATTCCTACACAATTTCCCTTTTAACCCGGACTCTGGGCCGATGTTTATCAATGGTGTGATCTCACGGTCCTCGCTCACACGAGTAGTTTATTTATTTAGCATATTTATTGGACAGGTACAAGTCACTCGGCCATCCTGTTGTTGTTTACTTTTTTTAAGGTCGTGGACCGGGGTAAAGTCTCGGAGGACATATAATTTCAATATGTAAAGGTACTATGGTATCTTATGTATAAGTCACATTCAGGTGTTCGGTAGGTCGAATATACGAAATTTCCGTATTTCAAACCAAGGTCCATCGCATCTACTCCGCTCTATAACAGCGAATAATACGATATTGGAAGATAACTTGTGTTTGTTTTATTTTTACTTTACCTAATTCTTGCCATAAATTTCCCATTTACAAAGTAAACAAATGACTCGACCTATTGGTCAGGGCGTTTTATGCATGGCTGTGGATCTCGGGTACCTGTGCAATTCTGCGGTCAGGTTTGAGATACACTTTGGTATTACTTTCTATTTATACTTATAATTTACAAATGGAATCTAAGCGGGTGTCACTTATGACTTAACTACATCTTTATATATATATAATAATATATTAGTAATACGTAAAGCAAAATCTATGTAGTCCATTTTACGAAAATTGCACGGCAATTCTTAATGTTTATTTAGCCGCATTAAAGGAGTGCAGGAAGCTAATAGATTTTTTAATCATGCATAAAAATACATTAAATCAATAAAAATAACCAAGTATATGACACACACACGCACATAAACTCTTTTGTTTATTGTAAAAGTCTGTAGTCAAATTGAGAATAACTAGTTATATTTACAGAAAACTAAAAATTAAAATTCATTATGGTCGAATTTCGACGATGGGCGATCACTAGTTTTGATAGTCTCCCGCGATACAGAGAAGCCTAGCGCGGTATTAAACATGGCATTGTTAGTTTTTTCTCAACATTGTGCAAATTAAGCAGTTGCCGTCGACGATTATTGCATTCGTTTTCTATTTTCATATAGTCAGAAAAAAAAAGTCTGATATTTTCTATTCTTGACTAGCTAATAAACATTATAAGAATAGGTTTAAAGCATCAGTTCATTACTCAACATATGTGCAAATTTATGGGATAGTCGTCAATAAACGGAACGCGAATTCCCCAGAACACATAACTTGGTTTTCAACTCAACAAATAACAACATGTTAACTACGTCGGGTAACTGGGAACAGTTCCTACACCTCACGGACGAGTGAACAATCAAACACCAACGTGCTCTATGTTATAAACCCTTCAATGTGTGCGTCACATCCTGTCTTGTATCGTGTAGTCCTAGTCAAAGATACAGATATATAAGTTATTATTGTTATAGCATCTCAGCTAATCCATCCACAGTTATATAGGTACTTTTTGTGTATCTTTTTACTAAAAATAACAAGAATCGTTCCAGTCTTTTTAGACTCCGTTAGGAATAGGGATTTTTTAATACAGGGATTTATAATTTTATTTGACGACTGGATGGGTTTGCGTGACAATTGACACTTAAATATTTTATAATCTGGATCGAAACATTGGGCAAATATTTATTTAAAATAAACCAACCGTGGGTGGTGCTGCACATCATCACTATCACTATCACTACATAGTATAAAACAAAGTCGCTGTCGTCTGTCCGTCCCTATGTATGCATAAATCTTTAAAACTACGCAACGGATTTTGAAGCGGTTTTTTTAATAGATAGAGTGATTCAAGGAGGAATATTTATCAATCGTGCGAAGCTGGTGCGGGTCGCTAGTAATAATTATAAAAAGATGGCACACTACCTCAGATATTAATTATCATCTAGCACAGATCGAAACTCACATAGCACAGTCGGGCGTAATATAAGTATGACAACTAATCCTAAAAATAATTCTTGCCCTATTGTGGCCGTTAGTTGCAGAAAACAATGACACACAGTTTAACACTGTCACATCTTGCACTATCAGTTCCGTATGCCTGTGTCATATAAGGCACGCACACAAATACATCCCAAGACATGTATTAACCTGTCGATTCAACCTTGCCTTTGTCGTTCTGTTTTATCAGTATGCAAACGAGCTTTTGTGACGATATCACTGACTCATACTGTAATGAGCAAATATTGTCTTTAAAATGTTTCTGTATTTCTTAGTAATGTAACGAAGGCGATATCTCCTAGCAAGATAAGTTATGTGTGTATAATATGGTTGTGCTATACTTAAAATGATGAACAAACTCGTACAGTATGTCCAAACTGGACTATTCTCCAGTTTGGACATACTGTACGATTTTATCCATGGTAATTGATGGAGAAGGCCTTTGCCAAAACGCGCTTTGCCCAGAGGTATATTATAACTGTAAAGAATCAAACAGTCGAGAACGAAGTGTAGACTCTCGAGTCTCAGAATAAAATGGCAACATTTAAAAATTCTTAAATAGTTCGGCGTAGCTGTGCATAATATGAATTTAATATTTTGACCGTATCACTGTGCGTGCCACTAACATCTAATACTATTATTTGGTTTCTACGTAGAGTGTAACGCAGAGGAAACCCTGCATTAATTGAACCATGCAATTTAAGTCTATCTAAAATCAGAAGTACATACTTAGTTAATATTTAGAAAAACTACATAAAAATGTTTGATTAATGCTCGCTTTAATTAGTGGTATCGATTGTGAAGTCAAAAAACAGTCAAAATACAAGTTTATTTTTCAGTCACCTCAATTTTAGGAAAAAGATGTTCTGTAAACCAATTCACCATGTCCGTGTGGACGGATTTAAAATACACAATGTCACCAACCCATAACGTCTTTAGGGTGTCGTAAGAGGCAGATCACCTAGTCCCAAGAGAAGGAAAACTTGATACAAACCCTGTGCCAACCCGTCTTGCCAGCGTGGCACAGTAGGCTAATTTCCCTCCATGAATTTGGAGGAGGCCCGGCCCAGTAGTGGGTCATTTATGGGCTGTAACGAAATCAATTCACTGGTGACGGAATTGGAGACGATCACTAATAGTGATGTTTATTATTTCAGGAATTGTCGCATGACGCAGCTGGAGGTACGTATCGACATGTGGCACCGAGATCTACACACTAGAACGCAAAACAGAAACACTGAGTCTACTTTATGCCAATTTCCTTTCATCAAATTGGAGGAAATCTGACTAAATATATAAATATAATTTTTGTAAGTGTCCACCGTGACCTAAACAAAATAAATGATTTGAATTTGAATAGTTATGAGCCGATAAGAATCGGAAAATATCAAATGTCCCTTGCGCAACATTCCACAAAATTTTTTTTTTCCGCAAATTTATGTTTTTATTACAACATCAAATAATAAATTAAAATCTTGCAAACCAGTTCTCTTTTCTAAGTAAAATTGCAAGAAGTATTTGTTGACGAGACTGGTCTCATAAATAAATTATACTTTGAGAGCAATATGCTTCATTATGGTATTCCCAGACTCCTAGCGTAATCTCCTCGAGCTACAACTTGAATTATTTATTTATAGATAAATTAATCAAGAAGTTAATGCAGGCTACAAACTCAGTTGTTTGATTATGCATTTATTTGTTTACAATAATTCAGTTTTCCTTAATATTGCCAGCTTTCGTCTTGTTTTGATAATTCCATTTCAAGCAAAATAGTAATAAGTATATATTATGTTAACTCCATTTTGTTTGAATACCTTGGGTATTATCAAAAACAAAAACTACGCTTTCCTGTGCAGTGGCTGGAAATTAAATTATTTTCTTTACGAATTAAAACTTCGGTGTTAATATTTCAAGTCAATCAATAATATATTATTCAAATCTGGTAAAACAATAAAAAACCCAAAGAAATATCAAGTAGGTTACAAACATCATTCACAATTATGAAATAGTAATTACATTTTTATTTAAGAACATACGATTAGTAGAGAACAATTGAGATTATTAACAAATGAATCAGAACCAACCGTAGTTTGTTATCAAAACGTTCAAGCTTACATGTCGAAACTAGTTCTAACCTGAGTGGATGACCGCACCCAAAATACATCTGTAGGTGTAATAAAATCGTACTAGCTTCTGAATACGGCTTAGTCGAATAGCAAATATATTGTTAAGTTATGGCAAGTTCATGAAATTAAAATGCTTTAGTAAAGCTCTAGAATAATGACCGAAGGTGATAAGTCTGCGAGTTAAACCATGCAATGCAGTTGTGAAACAGCCCTATCCGTCAAGCTTGAAGCTATTTCCGTCACTTTGTTTTGTCTGCGATTTTCCTAACTCGGTCTAAATTTCACGTCATGCGACTACAGAGGTCGTAACTTCATATTTTAGTTTTGAAGTTATGGTACGTATAGATTTCTTCTTATATATTTATTTGAATGAATGTTTTTATAATATTGTGGCCTTATTTAAATAAATAGTGAAGTTATTATGTATATACGAACTCTAATACGCGCATTTGTTATAGACATTCTAACTTTATGTACAGAACTCTTTCTGGTACAACGTCCCATGTTTTGAAACTACGAGTAAACCCATTCAAAAGTTTACCGGCGCTCTATCTGTTCTAGTGCACTATGCATACAGGATACAGTTTTATCCCGACCGACTCTCAAACCACTGGAATATAACCAAGTACCTAACCAACTTTCACCGTAAAATATCATCATATGGTAGAGGAATCTGAACATGCTAGAGACAGAATGTTTTATTTATAACTAATGCTTTAAAGTAGCTATAGACATCACAGTTTAATTATAAATAAGCAAACATATCAAAATTAATTAGCTGAAGGTTTTACACATAATTGTAAATACTTAAACTTTCTTAATTAAGTAGGCACCTAACATTAGGTAAACGTGAAAATGGATTTAAACTTTTCGTGACATGAAATGGAAGCTGCTAAGTTTGAACGAATTTAGGTCACAATATTGAGTTTATGTTGTAATAATGCACATTTAAATAATTGCCAAAAATGTTAAATGTGTGTGTGCTGCAAAGTCTACCTATTTTTGTCTATAATAATAGCTAATATAGATAGCGTTTTGTTAATGAGCGCAGATATCGGAAGCTACTACTATTCAGCCCATAAATGATCCACTACTAAGTACCCCTCCATTCCTCCCTCATTCTAAAAAAAAACTGCCAAAAGTTCACTGCTGGACATAGGCCTCCCCAATTTCCACAAAGGCCTGTTACATGGCGGGTAATCAGCCTTCTATGCCACGCTGACCGGTTGGCACAGTCACACCGGTAGGTTGGTTTCGTATCAAGTTTTCCTTCTCTTACGGCCGTATCATTTCCTTTTGTGGGCTCTAATGACACTTCCGGATATAATGGGGTGGTGACACTGTACATCTAAGTCCCACCACACGGACTCGCGGCGTCCAAGCAGGATCCAAAATAATTCGTCAAGAACTATAGTTGTTACCTACAACAGATAATATCATTTACGCTTCAAAAGTTGTTCCACGATCCAATTCCTGGCTCCAGGGCCCCTGGGTAAACAAGCTGACTCGCAACGAATACGAATTATGAATTTAATTTGATTGACCTATTGCTGAAATAGGGATTTCCAATGTTGATTTTACGCAGATCTAACTTCGAAAACCAGAGGCTCTAATATCAATTTGTTCGTCTATAATCAAGATTATTTACATAGCTAAGGTAAAGTTTTGTTAGTAGTCTGAGAGATTTGAAAATAATTAGAGGTGTAGTTAGTAATTTTAGCTGAGTTATTTTAGAAAGTCACAAATAAATAAATCATGACATTATCTTGGGGTTATTAATTGTGTGATGGGTTTTACCTCTGTTTTTATGCCTTAAAATAATTGAATGTATGAAAATGGAGGAGTCTCACCTTAGCAAAACTTGACATGCAGGCTAAGGAATGCCTGGCTCTGCTGGAAGTTGGATGGATCTCATTCTTATATCTCTAGCAGTCGATACGCATAGTCAATGGCGTGATTACTGTGTTCGGGTGATCATATTCTCACACCCCAAGTAATTACGAAATGATGTGCTATAGCTATGAATATTTTATTGAGGTCGGCATCAGTTTAACCTGATTTGGCTGTTAAATACTGGTAGTTGTATTTACACGGGGCGATTGTCATCTAGTAGGACCACCAGTAATTATATGGTTACCAGCTATAAGTTTTCACGCTACTGGCTACGTGTAAGGACCGCCATGGATGGTAGAATGTTTGTTTGAACAGCATAATTTTATGAACTCCACTGATCCGGTATCTATACTCTACTGACCCCATTACAATTATTTTTCCATTGTATAACCCGTTTATTGAGGTTGGTAGTGAATGGAGCAGTAATCATAAATACTACGAGTCGAACTGAGAAATATACGCGGGAAACGCTAGTAAAATAAGAAAAGATAGATGTAAATCCAGTATGTATGTCCATGTGGTAACGTATTTTGGATGCATAGTGTTACCAGCCCACTCTATCCTGAGGGTGTCGTAAAAGCTGACAGAAAGGAATGACAAGGCCGAAAACTTAGCTGCAACAGAAGTAAATCTTGATACGAAACCCTGTGCCAACCCGTCCCTTCTATGTATTTGGAGGAGGCCGGACTCAACAGTAGGTTATATGTGGTAGAACATTACTAAAAAAAATATTTTTCTATACCTAGTGTCTAATATGTGCATGTCCCATACGGGCGTATAACGTACTTCTGAACATAGCGTAAGCTACTTCGCGGTTGAACAAAACATTTATCAATGCCAGTGCAGTCTATTTGGCGTCAGATAAAATCGAAGCGGTCGCTTTACTAGCGCTTGTGTACTAGCTTTTTAAAATCCTATTACTGTTTCTTAAAGGGTGCAATAAGTACCAATTTTTTAAATTTAAACCAATTAAAATTAAAATATGTCTCAGTAAAACGTAGGATTTTTGTTTACGTCTCGAAATGGAAGAGAAAAGCAATTTAAACACTGATCTGCCATTGATACTGAGCACTGTAGCATCCTGAGTAGGCTACAAAATTCAATCGAAAATGGAGAAAATATCGATACACCCACGACACGCCAGAATACGTAAAAGGATCTACATCGTGCTATCGAAGTTTACAAAACCATTAGCTCATATTCGTTTTCTATGTATTTTGCATGCTTCATTTTGAACATTATGCTCTGAAAGCGAATTCATTAAAGTTTCAGAAATATACAGACAGGTAAACAAATCTGGGTTACTACTCGTACGGTAAAATCAGAGGAGCACAGATTTAAGACTGTAGTTCGGCTACCGTGTAAACAACGCACCTCCTGTTTGTAGTTTAATTTTAGGTAGGTGAAACTTAGAGAAGTTTTGTATGCCGTTGCAAATACTTAACTACAATTCTCTGAATAAACTTTACCATAACCGTTGTGGAGTTGAGGCATACAACAGAGGGTGTAACTATGTATAAATTGACGATAACGATATGTATGAAAGGGAAGTGGCGGACCCACCACACGCCGCTACTGTTCGAAATATTTTATACCTACTCAGACTATAGTTCTAGTGAGACGACCTCGCGTTCAAACACTATTTGCATTGCTTTGGTAAATATTTAATCTCGAACATTCATAATAACGTTATTGGCCGAGAATTAGAGACTAACACCTAAAGTGATTAATAAAATGATAATCTTAGCCGATTATCACTTTCAAAACGTGATGAACAATTAGAATAATAAAAGAGAAACGTCATAGCAGGTCAAGATAATAATCAGCCACACAAATTAGGTAATTAAAATAAAGTTTATAATCCCATGTTCCACACAAAAGACTACAATATATATTCTTAAAAAGCCTGTATTTCCCAGAGGCACGGTAGAGGCAATGCGGCACTCTGGCACCTCACTTGCGCAAAACTCGGCAACTATTTGATCACGGACCTGGCTGTTGTCGGTTGCTATGTGATGAATTTGCACATTATAAAATTTAAAACCACCTTACTGTAAAATAAACTTTGTTAGAATGCTAGAACTATCTAGGATATAGTAGCAGATTTTACCATATTGGATCTCCACCGGAAACATTAGTTTAGGTTTATGACTCGAACTGTGTTTTTTTATTATCGATTATCTTGTGCATGTATCGAAATATGAAAACTATTTTAATAAGTCTGCAGAATAAAAGTCTAAATGGCTGACATGTCTATGGTCTTTATGAACGGTCACCTCAACTAATCTGAAAAACAGCAGAAGCGAAGGAAAGGTCGGTAGACAGGGCAACTGAAACTACAAATTAGAAAAAGTGTGCGAATCCATTAAACGTAATTAGATACCAGGAAAATCACTAACCTTATTTTGTTATAACCTTTCTAGTGGAGCCTGCAACATAAAATTGAAATATGTTTATTTTCATTAAAACAGTTACCAAATTTGTAGAGCTTGTTTTATTCAAATGGGTTTAACAATCCTGTATTCACACAAACTTCCTACGACTTAATATCTGTATTTTGATTTCACCACGATCCCGCAGAGCTCAGGTAATGATTTCTTATTATTCACCCCAACGATTTTTTCGCCAAAATTTAAATTCCTTATAATAACAGAGCGTACAAAAAGCAGGAAGCATATGTAGGATGTTGGGCGCATGGCAGTGCATGGGAAAAGTTCTGTTATCTAAACATTTTTATAAAATTGCTTCAATTATGAATCTATCACGAAAATTGTGAATTAATAATAAAAGACTATTAATAGTGAATTTGTTTTAAACAATGTATCATTGTTATCATTTCAGCCAAAATATGACGTCTACTGCTGGACATAGGCCTCCCCCAAGGATTTCCCCCGCCCACATCCAGCGTTATCCGGTGACCATATCCAGGTCTACTAAACTACTACAATAATGTGTATAGTTACTCATTGCAGCAAGCTATTAGAGTTGAAGTTAGGCATAAGTATGCAATTATCTAACAAATGTAAAATACTGATAAAATATTATATTCAATTATATGTCTTTATTTTACAAGATAACTATAGAAGACTTGATAGAATTGTATTTTTTTATTTTCTTTCTCCGTGTGATGCCGTATTTAGAATACATAGTGCCACTACCCCATTCCATCCCGAGGGTGTCATAAAAACCGACAAAAGGCAATGACAATGTCGATAACCTAGCCGCAAGAGAAGGATATCTTTATCCAAAACCCTGTGACAACCCGAATGACCAGCGTGGCACAATTGGCTAATGACCCTCCATTTAATTGGAGGAGGCCTGACTCTCCCGTCTATCCGACAGACCTTTCTGTTCGTTTACATAGTATTGATATCAGGTAATAAATTCCAATGTCACATTACCGATTCATGCAACTTATAAATTTATTGTAGAACGTGCAGATTCGTCTTGTGAAGGTGTTCCATATTATGTATATTTGCTACACGCATTTGCGTTATTCATTGTAAGAATGCGCCAAAAATAAGAGTGTCGCATTTTTCCCAGACTTGGTCGTACTTGTCACTTATGATTTCGTGGGATTATAAATACGTGAGATTGTACGGTGCGAAGGATGTTGGTTGAGCGCTGTTGCTGGGCCCGCTTTGTTCACAATGAGAATGGCAAACAGCCGTGACGTATTTGGTGACTGGTTGGGCATAGAAATGCTCGTATCGAGCCGTGCACGATGTCATAAAGATTTCATAAGCACAAGGTTTATTTTAACCCCCTTCTGGTGTGTAAGTTGGCTCTACCATTGTCACTGTCTCCGTTGTAAATCTACAGGTTTATTTGAGGAGCCGTATGTTCTGAAATTGGTTAAGTTGTACAAAATCTAATATTAATGCTAAGATGTTAAAAAATCGAGGATGTATCACGCATGATTCAAGACAGTTTTAGGTGTTTAATGTTTAAACAATATTAAAATATGTCGCAAGTACATAAAATGAAATATAAATCCCTTTTAATTCTTGCATTTCCTTATTACAAAAAAATATATTCAAAATATTAAATATTAATATTACAAGGTCTTGTAGTAGAAAATTTTAAGATATTCTATTTTAAACATAACGTTAAATACTATTCTATTCAACGACTGTGTAACTGTTAGTGTTCGTGAGTGTGCAGCAGCTTGTAATGTCTAAGTAAAACGAGCACATGGCCAGGGTGTACACATAACGATATTGCACCTAGGTCAGTCGGAAGATAGAGAATGTGGGAAACACGATTTTTGAAACGCTCAGAAGTTTTTTACCCAAGATATCAAAGTATACTGGAGTAAAATTTTAATACAGGCTTACCAACAGCGCGTTGGGCAATAAAAATAAAAGTAATTTTTATTTTAAGTTCCTGAAAATGAAATGATGCGGTATTTTAAAATCGCTTAGCGATGTATTAGCTATAAAGATGTATGTTTATTGTTTAATTTTTCAGCTTTTTTATTACACTAATATGTTTTTTTGTCAACTTTTATTATTATATGTGTTTATATTTATATATATCTATCTATTTATTTTTATTATTTAAAAAAGATGCGATTTATAAGGTAAACGTGTCTGTGTCTCTGCATGTCTGTGGCTTCGTAGCTCCTAAACGAATGAATCGATTGTGATGGCATTTAGGTTTTCTACTTAAGGGGGGTTACTAGAATATTTTTGTAGAAATAGTTTGCAAAGTGTGTCGGTAAAACTGACTTATAATAATGATTACTGGCCAAAGGTTACTAAAATGAGATCGACTATTTAAAAAAAATAAGAAGTGCTTTTTAGGATATTAGAACGTACGTTTCTTGATTGAATTTATTTGAAAACACAAATATTACACATGTATGCACAGATAAAGTGCGTGCTAACCTTGTCTAAAGGATTTTTTCCCTGAAAAAGGTCATGGTTCATTACGATTCTATACGGGCCTAAGTGACAAATTGCATATACACTCGAACATAATCATATAGAAAAAGGTGTGTGGAATGACCCAAGTTAATGGGGTAGGAATGGGTGAATTGGACACAAAAGGAGTCGGCCAATCGGGGTGAGAGATTGGCGCGGGATATTGTTGGCTATGCTACGTAAGTTAGGTTGGAAGGGCTTTGCGTAATCGAGTGTGGGGTGATAAAATTATAGAGATGGAATTAATTTTAGTACTACATATCGAATTCTGTATTGTCGAAACAATATTCTAATGCTGCTCACTTACAAAAAGAAGAAAAATAAAAAGTGTGCTATTAAGTCATGCGTACGGGCGTTATTTTGATGGTACCTTTTACAGACATCAAAAGCGGGTGTGTTTATGCTTACGTATAATATGTTTAACTTTTGAGTAATCAAGGTTTTGTAAACATTATTTATAAATACTGACCTTAATGTATGATTACTGATATACAAATCTTAACCAGTCAATGGGTATAAATTCCCTAGATTGTCTTTTTATGAGAAAAAGTATCATTTAAAAATTTAAACCTTGACCGAAGTTATTATTGAAAAGGTCGTAGTAACCAACGAAGTGAAAACAAAGGGCTACTTCAATCCCCAGCGGGTTCTAAAATGCGGAAAATGAGAAAAACGAAATAAAAATAAGGCGTAAAACGGTTGTCAAATCTGTCACAGGCAGGCGTCTCATTCAATTATCCCAACAGTACGCAATTTTCACTTTTTTCGCCTAGCAACAAAATTTAAAAGCTTTTTGTTAGACTTCTCGCATTTTTATTGCTGTGTTTATAACAAAATGGAAAAATATTAAATTACTTAAAGCTGGAACAGTGTGTTGAGGTATTAAATTAAGTAGTTCTTTTATATCTGGGCATCTAATTAGGTACATTTCTGCGTTTTCTAACCCCGTCACAGTCACCAGACATGGAAATATAAATAAATAAATATCCTTGGACATTTCACACAACGCCATCTCGTCCCAAGTTAAGCAACTTAATGCTTGTGTTATGGTAACGAGATGGATGATAAACAACTTAAATACATTTTTTTTTTGTAAATACATACTTATTATAGATAGAAATGACACCCAGACTCCGAGCCAGTGCCTCTGGTTTAGACAAAGACACTGGCCCGACCCCGCAATCGAACCCGGGACCCGTTGATCCAAAGGCGGCACATCTGACCACTAGACCAACGAGGCAGTCGAAATATGAATCTTTGCACTATTTTTTACTTTGTAGGTCGGCGGATTTCGCCTAACAGTAAACTAAACAGTAGACTAGATTTTGACCTAAATAAAATAATTACACTTTCAGGGCTTTCAAGATAAAATATACGTCCAGAAGAAACATTCGACCTTTTTGGGGTCTGTGCGTGCGTAACGCAATCTCAGTGGTATTTTTAATTTGTAGCGGCCGTGTTTCTCGTACGTATGTTATACCACACAATGTTGATCTTGACTAGGTGTACACAATTATATACTATTATCAAGTATTAAGTCCGTGTGGTGATGGATTTAGAATACATAGTGTTGGTGACACTAATACATAGTGTTGGCCCATTACATCGTGGAAACGTGGACAAAAGGAAATGACAAGGCTGAAAACGTAGCCGCAATAACCCTGTGCCAATCCGTCTGGCTATCGTGGCACGGTAGGCTCCATTTAATTGGAGGAGGCCCGATTTAGCAGTGGGTCACGTAAGGGCTGAGTAGTAGTCAATAATTGTATTACCTATCCTACAAGATTTTTTGTATGGGAAAGTTTAGGGGAAAAACAATAACGCAATCTTTATTCGCGAAATATCCCCATGGATTGCTTTTATTTTTGGTAGAACTCAATTGGCCCGGGTTTAACCGTGGCCGAAATCTAGTATCTAGATAAAGTTCCATGTTGGTAAGTGGTATTAAAATGCTTCATCGATTAACTAATTCATTAAGTACTATAGCTACGTTAGGTACATTAATTGATTATTCGAAGTTGCCTGAACTAATTACCATTTTTATAATATTTCATTGGGTTCCATTTAACCTTTTACTTATTTTCGATGTATAAGTATCGTATTTAAGTACTGTAAAAGAGTGACTTTTAGATTAAATAACAACACTATCTAGTAAAATACTTAACCGTACAACTGTGCAGATGTCCGTATTTAACATAAATCATACAGCGGCATTAATTTTATTGTTTTTAACGATATAAATGCGAGCTAATAATGCCTGATGGACCGTCCCAAGCCATTAAGACCCAATAAATGGGTTTCGACGCACAATGTTCTAAATTTCAACATTGGCGCATGCTTAGGATAATCTGAATAAGGAGCCAGTTTAATATGTGTGCTATAGTGGATATAGCGAAGCGAATTGATTTTTGTTTTAAACCTAGCTGCTGCCCACGGATTTGGTCATACGGATTTAGATCTGGATCATACTTCCAACAATATACGCAGTCATAAAAAATTACCTATATCTTCCTCAAGTACTATTGGTGGGTGAATCAATAGGGTGGTATCTTATGCTAATCTGTGCACTATCTTTTATCGAGTTTATCGCAAACTTACATACATACAGACAGATAAACAGGCAGCATAGGTAGGTGCTTTGTTGTCAAAGTTCCGTTGTTTTGTTATTTTTATAACATCACTACATAGTATAAAACAAAGTCGCATTCTTCTGTCCGTCCCTATGTATGCATAAATCTTTAAAACTACGCAACGGATTTTGAAGCGGTTTTTTTTAATAGATAGAGTGATTCAAGGGGAAGATTTATATGTATAACCCACCCCCGCTTTGCACGGGCGAAGCCGGGGCGGGCCACTAGTATAATATAATGTTGAAGTTGAAAAATCAGTGAGTAGGTAGGTACCACGTAACCTATCTAGACACGCAAGATGAGTCAGTCAAGCTAAGTTTACATACAATTAATTAAATTTAGAAGTTTACATACAATAAGTTTACATACAATTAATTCAATTAAATTTAGAAAACGACTGAGCATACAGATTTATATACAGCCACTTGTAAATTCTTCTACCAGGTTTTAATTTCATAGAAGCGACATCTAACTATTATTAAATAATGTAGACTCTGGCAACCGTAAATTTAGAGGGCGATACATTTAGTTTTATAACTTCAGGTAGGGTAGGCAGATGCGAGCAAAGCCGTAGGCAATAGCTAATAACATACTACGAACCGTGTGTGGTGACAATAGGCGACTAAAGGTACGCAAGAGGCAGATCGCCTAGCCGCAATAGAAGGAAAATTTGACACAAACACGTTCCCAGTAGGCTAATATCCCTCCATGAATTTAATAGAGCCCCAACTCAGTAGTGGATCTAATGGGCTAAGTCGTAGTTATAAGAAAATACAACTGTTTAGGATCGCTTCGCCTGTGCACTGTGCTGGTACACTTAGAGCACCTTATTACAGATCTAAGGGTATCGGTACGATAAGGTCTATAATGGGAGCTTTTGGTAAATTAAAAAGCACGGACCGACATCCGCTCCATCCAGTATTGTACGTGATGTTTAGTTCTCTACTTTTAGTTAAATGTATCCGGATGGTGACGGATTTAGAATACATAGTGTCACCATTCTATTACATCGTAAGGGTGTCGAAGAGCCGACAAAAGCAACCGATAAGGACGATAACCTAGCCTTAAGAGAAAAAAAAACTTGATACGAAGCCCGTCTGGCCAGCGTGGCACAGTAGGCTAATTACCCTCCATCTAACTGGAGGAGGCCCGACTCATCAGTGGGTCATTTATGGGCTGTGTAGTAGCTAAACGGTAATTTTACTTTTCTTTCTTAAACTTACCATACTACCAAATATTTCGTAATGTACGAGTAGATGTTACTTGTAAAACTGTGTCACCAGATATCAACATAATTTTTTACTGTTTTTGGTTAGCCCCGAGGCTTGCATTTGACTCGTTCGGGTACTCAGTATTTGGAAATCTGTATCAAACCAAATTTGTATTGACGTACCTAAGCTTGGGGTTCGTGTAAAGTAAAAATTCTCAAACTCACACTAACAGACTTAAACGTTAAAAATATGTGTATGACACCACCACCCAATATCACTAATGTGTGATCGTTTAACTATCATCATTATTATCCTACAAGCCTAGTAACACAATGTTTTGTTGGGTTATCTATACCTATTCCTCTCGTTTTTAACACAGACGTATTTCTAGGAAGTGTGATAAACACAAAGAAATACTGCATGGACTACTGCTTGAGAAAGGCATCACTTATTGTTGGGCAATTCGATGTCAAGGCCTATTCGTCATGCATTGCGTAAACGTGTATCGTGATTCTCTCATCTGGCAAAATTACTCTTAGTATGCTGTTTAGTGCTTTTTGTAAACAAGACCGATAAATTGAAAAAATAAAACATTAATCTACAGAGTTTCTTGCCGGCTATTCTCTGTATAGCAGCTTTCCTAACCGGTGGTGGTTTTAGCTTTAATGTTGTCCACCGACCGCAAGGGATATGGGAGATCAAAAGAGATGGATGGATGGTTAGAATGAGGAATTGTATATGAAAGGTGTGAATGAGGACTGATAGTTGTGTATGAAGACTAGGTGGCTAAGATGATATTAGTAAATGTTGAATGACTTGTATCCGTGCAATGCAGTGTATGAATCATGACCGATATGAATGTATCTTACAAGGAAAATTTATAGGTACATTTGCCGTTACACGCGACGAGTACAAACTATTTTGGCGGACATTGACCAGCGGAAATAGCTCATAATGATTAAATTGGGACATTCCACTCTTAATTATTTTATTACTGATGGATGTCGTGTCAGTTAAGAAATAAGAAAAAAGTATAGCCGAGAATTGAAGCTATTTAATTAGCTATTTCGTTGTGTACTCATTATTAGCAAAACTCAAACGAGTTTACAATATTATAAACCTTTCATTCGTTATTACATTTTCACATTTAATTTTATCCAGTTATTTAGCAGCCTGGGAATCATATATTTAAATCAATCATAATCTTTAAACCCCGTTAAAAGAGATTACACATCTCTTTTAACGGGGTTTAACGAAATTGTTGTTATTTGACACGTCTGTTTGTCTATGACATCATAACTCCTGAACGGTCGAATTGGTTCCAATGTAGATTATTTGTTGGTTTTGGTGGGTAGGTTGGGCCGCAATTACCATCTTTCCGCGTATCGGACCGCTAAACGCCAGCCGGGTTATGTGGGACTAGCCCGGCTGGCGTTTAGCGGTCGGGTTATCCATGAGGATTTTCAACATAAAAAAAGTGTTGGTAGGCCAAACGATGGGTGCGGCGACACAGGACCAGCCTAACTAGGATCAGGGCCAGTGGAAATCCAGCGGTGAACGTTTTCTGGTTGACATGATGATGATGATACGAATTCAAAAACATGGTCTTCATATAGACACCTCAGTCCTGCAATCACAGAATATTTTTGTAAGTAAGCCCTTGTTGCTTAGTCGTTGTGAAAAAAGGAATCAAATTTGTGCTAATTTTATTTATCTCCTGTGTCGAGTCGAGTTCGCTTTAGCTGGCTCCGATTGCACTTTGAAGAGTCGCTTACTGTAGCCCGGTGCTACATGACGTCATCGCTTAACTCCACACTTTCTCCCAAAGGTGCCAAGAGAAAATAGCATTGTACAATTTTTGTATGCATTAGATTCCTGTTGGGCACTTTCGATACTGGGGACTTTGATAGTGGTTTTATACCAGTAGAGTGACGGTTGAAGCTATTTTCTATTCCAGTGCGACCCAACTTAATGCAATAGCTAGTCTACCAAAATGTAATTTTTTAAATTCTAAAGTTGTTGTGTCAAAACGAAATATTATGTTCTGGGCTGAAACAAAATTTAAAATTACTTAGTAGGTTACCAAAGCCGGTTCCATGATGTGAGAGAGGTAGACTACATAGTTTCGCCAACCCATTTCATCTTGAGGGTGTCGTAAGAGACAACAGAAGGAAATGACAAGGCCGAAAACCTAGCCGCAAGAGAAGGAAAACTTACGAAACCCTATGCCAACCTATATGACCAGCTTGGGAAAGTAGGCCAATTACCCTCCATGCAGTTGGAGTGTGTCATTTATGGACTGAGAAAAAGGAGTAGGTTACCAACAATTTCAAATTGGACAATCAAGGGAACGGTCCTTGGTAGCCGTCGTGGTAAGCAATTCCTGTCCCCAAAAGACATTTGCCGGTGCTGTCACTCATGTGTCTATGACACTGTCACATAGGGCAGCAAGACGCTGGCAGAAAATGCAGCAACAGGTATATGAATGCAACTTCACCGAAGGGTGATGTTATTGAGTGCAGTATTTTGTAAGGTTCTCTTACAGGCAGGCACCTCCATACTTTGCAGTGTTTGTCCGTTACGCCTTAACTTCATTCAAACTCGCATTACCGTCCCATACCCGAATGAAACCTGCGATCCGAACGTATTGGAGAAAAGAGCGCGTGTTAACTACATTTCTGTACGCCTACATAAATATGAAAACATAAAACGAAAGTTTACATAATTTTATCTTCCGTGAATTCTCGCTTTGAACAGATGTTATCATAACTTTCCCAACTGTTTTGAGATCAACCTGCTGTTGAATGTGAATTTATTGTTCTTAAGACGTTTCTTCAATGAAATTGTGAAATGGAACAGTGGTGAGTAGTGTAAACGTTTATACATGTGGCATGTGCTACAGTTGTCTTGTGTTTAGACAATTATAATATTATTCTAATATCCAACATGGTCTTTCACAATGGGGCTTATTATTAGCTGAGAGCCATTCAACATGCAATGTAGAAATCTATGCTCGATATTTCTCTCCGTAATAGTGTCTATCTATATGCATGAAATTATCACTCTTACTGCTGCAGTTACCACGGTTCCATTGTCCTGACTTGATTGTGGCAAAATATATTTTTCACTTCAGTAGCTCAAACATGTAGGTTTTGCTCACTGAAAACAGTGGGCAAAATGCGATTTTGCTCACTGAGTGAGACAAAGTAACTTTTTAATTCTAATTCGAAACATTGACACTCTATCTCTTTCCCGCCAACAGAAAAGAGAGAGAGACAACACCAACAGCTCCGATTTTTCTTCTTCTTCATTTAGGCAAAACCTAAATGAAGAAGAAGCTTCCATCGTTATACCGATGACTTTGCCAATGACAAGTGTGTTGTGTTAGAAATTTCGTGTGATTATGAAAGTTAAATTAATTGGTTATAAGTTGCGTTAGAGTTAAGAAGTTAAATGTTAGCAGGTAGCGCTATAGAAAACAATACAAAGCATTAAAGTACAGATTAAAAATATTAAATTGATAGAGCAATATTATGGGAATTATAGATATTTGATTAAATACAAACTAGACGTACTTTTAACAGTTCGATTAGATGAATGGAGTTCGTTATGGGGTTACTCCGATTTTTAATTCGACCTCAAAGAGGTTCGGAATTTCGTACTAACTAAAGAAATTTAGCAAAAATGATAATTATATCTTTTATTGTAATTTATTGAATTTTTAACTTCATCATCATCATCATCATCATCATCATCAGCCCATATTAGTCCACTGCTGGACATAGGCCTCCCCTAAAGAGCGCCATAGCGCCCTGTCTTCAGCTTGACGCATCCAGCTGCTGCCCGCAACCTTTCGCAGATCGTCGCTCCATCTAGCAGAGGGCCGTCCCACACTACGCTTGCCGATTCGCGGTCTCCACTCAAGAACTCGTCTACCCCAGCGGTTGTCGGTTCTTCTACAGATATGACCAGCCCACTGCCACTTCAGTCTGCTAATTCTCTGAGCTATGTCGGTGACTTTGGTTCTCTGCCGGATAATCTCATTACGGAGCCTATCCTTCAGAGAAACTCCAAGCATAGCTCGCTCCATAGCACGCTGAGCGACTTTAAACTGGTGGACTAGTCTCACCGTGAGTGTCCACGTCTCGGCGCCGTAGGTCATGACGGGTAGGACGCACTGGTCGAAAACTTTAGTTTTCAAACTCTGCGGGATGGGCGACGAGAAGACCCGACGAAGTTTTCCAAATGCTGCCCAGCCCAGCTGGATCCTCCTCTTGGCCTCCCAAAAATTTTTCGCATCTCGTGCCTTTGAATCCCTCGCAGCACTCAGGAATCAACTTTAGAATCATTGATTCCTTCGCTTACTCGGGATTCAATATCAGCACTCGCAGCAAAAAACGACTTTGCTCTCTTGTTGCACAAATAACTATTTTATCAACACTAAACTATGATAACGTTATTATTTAGCAGTTATATTTATATCGCTATTTTAGTATGTTATTTAGATATTATAATTAAAAAAAAACAAAAGGAACTTTATTCATGTAGTTAATTTTTTTAACAAAACTTATAAATCGCCATGTTTAAAACTACCATTAGCATCTTAAGTCCCTTTTGCCACGCTAGGTGGTATACTCCTATCGGCGTCATATATACAATCATGTCTTTTCCCACAACGCTTACGTCCATCCACGTTTATACTGAAACAACCACCTGGTTCGGAATGCCGGCAAGAAAGTTTGTAGATGTTTTTTTCTATATGTTCTGTCTTGTTTACAAAAAAAACCCTATACAGCATAGTGACAGAAAGTCACTAGATGAGAAAATCCCCCTCTTCCTACCACAGAAATAGTTTTATCAGACGAGGGGTGAAAATGCAGGTAACCTTTTTATACTAAAAATAATAGTTTCATTTTAAACTTATAATGATTTCGACCTTTCATAGGACCTACGTATTTAAGAAAATAAATTAGATTTTATTAATATTAAGGATTTAATTACATTATACGATTGTTATTAGGTTTTGTATTAATTATATTCATCTTAAATTCTTGATTACATATTTTCGCGTTCTAAGTAAGTGCCTAATATCTTCCGCCTAGCACTTGACGTCCTTCTATATTTTAAATGTAATTAACTAATATTTGATTTTGATAGACGTAATAGGCATATTACTCCTTAAGTGGTTCCCGTAATTTTATTAGAAAGCTCTAAGTGGAAGCCTTACAGGAGAAGCATGTGCGATGTGATCTTAGGGTTACCAAATCACGTTGAAAATATGGGACAGCAACAGCACAGAAAAATATTACAGCTCTACTACTCAGCTCTATGTCCGTGTGGTGGAAGGTTTTAGAATACACAATGTCACCACCCCAATCCATCCTGAGGGTGTCGTAAGAGATGACAAAAGGAAATTACATGGCATAAAACTTAGCCGCATGAGAAGGAAAACTTGAAACAAAACCCAATGCCAACCCGTCTGGTCAGCGTGGCACAGTAGGATAACTTCTCTCCTTTAATTGGCGGAGGCCCGACTCTGGGTTGAGCAGTAGTTGAGGTCATAAATGACCCACTGCTTTCGTATCAAGTGTTCCTTCTCTTGTTGCTAGGTTAGCGGCCTTGTCCTTTTGTCGGTTCTTACGACACTTACTCTCTAGATGAATAAGGGAGAAAGAGACTTTTTTAATTACAGTGTTCCATTTAGCTTCAAAATCAAAATCAAAATGTTTTTTATTCGAACAAATTCTTGCGAATGCTTTCAAATAGTCAAAAAAAAAAAGTATTAAATTTAAGAGAAATATAAAAAAAACTAATCATCTAGTTTTTACCACCGGTTCGGAACGCCATTCCACAGAGAAGAGCCGGCAAGAAACTCTGTGGTTGCTCTTTTAAATAAAAGGATTACAATGATGGTGGTACAAACAAGTCTTACAGATTTGTGAAAGCAATAACACGCATAATCATGTAGCCTATTAAAAATTTTAAATAAAAAACAGTGACTTACTAACAAAAAAACAGTACTTCGTAATGTATCTTCCACAATCTTTCTAGGGGTTTCTGTGGTCAGTTATAGTGATTACAGTCATATATAACTGTAATCACTAGCTGAAATTTTAAGAAAAAAGTTGTTTATTTGTTCCCAAAGAGCATTTGCGTTAGTAGCTATACTGTTGATCCTTTTGGTATTAATTTAGAGCCTTTACCCACAAAAGATATCTTTATCTTCACTATCACTATCACTATCACTACATAGTATAAAACAAAGTCGCATTCTTCTGTCCGTCCCTATGTATGCTTAAATCGTTGTAACTACGCAACGGATTTTGATAAGGTTTTTTTTAATAGATAGAGAGATTCAAGAGGAAGGTTTATATGTATAACCCACCCCCGCTTTGCACGGGCGAAGCCGGGGCGGGCCACTAGTAATATATAAACCGATAGGAATATTAGCAAATCAAGGGTCTAACATTAAAAATGCAAGTACTAGTACTTATTAACACTTACTGAAAATGCGGATTAAGATTAGGAGAGAAAGGAACTTGTGCAAGGTCTCTATTTTATTACTTTAAACTGATTTTGTTTGTTGTTATATAATCTCACAGTCTTGATTCCTCGGGGGGTTTCTGCGAGTTTTGCAAGCGAAACGAAATCTTTTATAGACCCTTCATATTCCGGAATTATCCAAGTCTTGTTCCCGTGAGAGACAAGGGAAAGCAAAGTGTCAATCCTTATTGACCGTTTTAAATTATCGTAAAAGAGAAAAAAAAAAATTACATATATTATAAACTATGTGTCAATAAGAATATCTTTTAGGCTTATACAAATATATTGATGATTGTCATGAAGTGTGTAGAAAAATTGTGTGTGTTTCCTAAAAAGTTCATTTGTACATTTAGTCTATACAAAATACCTATGTTATAACTGTGGAGACAATTTCAATTTACTCCGTGTTATTTAAATTAAAATGTTTACAAAATTAAATGTATGTTAGGTTTAATAAGTATTTTGTAAAGTACCTATTTGAATAAGTCAGGATTTAGAATACACAATGTCACCAACCCACACTATCCTGAGGGTATCGTAAGAGGTTATTATAGGATCGTAAGAGGCCTAGCCGTATGAGAAGGAAAACTTTATACAAATCCTGTGCCAACCCGTCTTGCCAGCGTGGCACAGTAGGCTAATTTCCCTCCATGAATTTGGAGGAAGCCCGACTCAGTAGTGGGTCATTTATGGTCTGAAACGACGACGACGACGATTATTTTGTTATGGAATAATGAATATCGCCGCGAAGTATTAATTTCAAATTGTAATGTGTTGTGTAAATTTTAATCTACACTAGATTAAAATTCGAAATTTTATTAGGAACAAATTATGTGTGCAAAATAACAACTGAAGCTAAATATGTCCTGGTTAAGGATTGTAGGATGGAGACCACATTGGCAGCCGGCGTACAACACGCGTCTCCACGCCAGGTGGCAGCACAGCTGATAAATGCGAAGCCGGGGCGGGCCACTAGTAATATATAAACCGATAGGAATATTAGCAAATCAAGGGTCTAACATTAAAAATGCAAGTACTAGTACTTATTAACACTTACTGAAAATGCGGATTAAGATTAGGAGAGAAAGGAACTTGTGCAAGGTCTCTATTTTATTACTTTAAACTGATTTTGTTTGTTGTTATATAATCTCACAGTCTTGATTCCTCGGGGGGTTTCTGCGAGTTTTGCAAGCGAAACGAAATCTTTTATAGACCCTTCATATTCCGGAATTATCCAAGTCTTGTTCCCGTGAGAGACAAGGGAAAGCAAAGTGTCAATCCTTATTGACCGTTTTAAATTATCGTAAAAGAGAAAAAAAAAAATTACATATATTATAAACTATGTGTCAATAAGAATATCTTTTAGGCTTATACAAATATATTGATGATTGTCATGAAGTGTGTAGAAAAATTGTGTGTGTTTCCTAAAAAGTTCATTTGTACATTTAGTCTATACAAAATACCTATGTTATAACTGTGGAGACAATTTCAATTTACTCCGTGTTATTTAAATTAAAATGTTTACAAAATTAAATGTATGTTAGGTTTAATAAGTATTTTGTAAAGTACCTATTTGAATAAGTCAGGATTTAGAATACACAATGTCACCAACCCACACTATCCTGAGGGTATCGTAAGAGGTTATTATAGGATCGTAAGAGGCCTAGCCGTATGAGAAGGAAAACTTTATACAAATCCTGTGCCAACCCGTCTTGCCAGCGTGGCACAGTAGGCTAATTTCCCTCCATGAATTTGGAGGAAGCCCGACTCAGTAGTGGGTCATTTATGGTCTGAAACGACGACGACGACGATTATTTTGTTATGGAATAATGAATATCGCCGCGAAGTATTAATTTCAAATTGTAATGTGTTGTGTAAATTTTAATCTACACTAGATTAAAATTCGAAATTTTATTAGGAACAAATTATGTGTGCAAAATAACAACTGAAGCTAAATATGTCCTGGTTAAGGATTGTAGGATGGAGACCACATTGGCAGCCGGCGTACAACACGCGTCTCCACGCCAGGTGGCAGCACAGCTGATAAATGCTAAGGGCGTAGGTTGCGCGGGCACATGCCGCGTGCCAGCCGCGTGTCGCTACCCTACGCCAATGTCAGTTTATGAGCTTCCTTTGATCCTTGAGCGTTGCTTAACTACAGACTACACACACACCCATATGCCAACAATTTTGGAGTGGTAATTTTCAAACTGCTTATCACCTTAGCTGTTTTTTTTATTATTGCGTATCGATATCGAAACTAATAGGTACTTTAAGAGTAATTTATGTCATGTCACAGATTTAACAATACTAGTCAAGTACAATTTGTAGCTTGACGATAGGTATCGTTCCCCTCGACTGTGCATTGGTGACATTGTGTATTATGTACATATTCAAATAGATGCTTTAAAAATTACTTATTAAACCTAACATACATTTAATTTTATATACATTTTAATTTAATTAATATTATTAACACGTAGTAAATTGACCTTGCCACGGTGTGGGAGCTTATGTGCATTTATGATCCGTTGGGGCCATACCGGCGCAGGGTCACCCATGCCAGGTGGGCCCACGGGGAGAGGTCAGACGAAGAACCAGGAACTCCTCAGTCCTCAGAGTTGCGGATGGAGGCCGAGGGGGAGGGGGATGTGACGTTACAACTCCCTTCTGCCCTTCCCTTAGATGCTCGTCGCTGGTGGGTCGGGGAACCCACCACCGACGAGCATTTCTCCAGTTCTGAAATTATTTGTTCTGAAATTTCTTCAGAGCGTACAGCAGTAAAACCAGCTAAGATTTTATACAAACTATTGCCCGCACTCTATCTTCATAAATCCTCATGATTATAAATCAACTGAAACCATCAAATCAATCTTTTATTAATATTTTATTGCGTATTTCGTTTAAACGGCGTTTCGTTAGGCGGATGTCTAGTGAAATCCCTCGTTTCGGAAGTATTCTATCTGAGCTATCTTTCACAGTAAAGTAACAAAATAAACTCAACATGAGAATACATTATGTATTATTCCGATTCAGATACCTTATCATATGGTGATTGACTGTGTACTTTGTAGTTTCATGTTTATATAGGAGTGCCAATCCCGTAGAGGATAGACCAGGTTTTATCGTATAAAACAGATTAGTTACGTCTATGCTCAAAAAGTTTATACTCAAAAAGTTTTTAAAATAGCCTGGTTTTGTCGACCAGTATTACTGATCTTAATAAAGACCTGGTCCAAATGTAATCCAAAACCATAGCGCGTAGTTGTTATAGTATCGACAAATTGTGTTCAATATTAGTACTCTAAACATAAAATCATTGCTTTGCGTTTTGAACTCTATTACGAAACGCTACATGTTTACTTCCCATACAATCTCTAAATATTGGTTCGAATAACGAGTCCCCATTTCGAGAAAAAGCACGTATAGCTAAAATGCTTACGGTCTTTTTGAAATCGGCTTAAAATCCCTATTTGCAGGGTACACTTTTTCACTAGAAATTATGAATGAAAATGTCGCTTCATTGTATGACACATCCTGTGTCATTGTTGTCGTATACCTGCCTTTCTTTTGGAGTTCTTATTTATAATTAGGGATCTACCTGATGTATGGCCTGACGTGATGCCAACAAAACGATGCGTATTGTATAACAATTGGAACGGTTTTTACTTCTATTTGAGCGCACTATTGTTCGTTGCATCTCGGCCATTCGGCAAGGGCCCAGCTTGTGACTCAGGTATTTATGAATGAACGTGCCGGGCCAGCGAGTGGGATGATCGGCTGCGGTCACAGTCAGGTAGCGTATTTCGAATTCCTTCAACACTTCGCCTCGAGTAGAGCTACTCTACTCGGTGGTCGTAGTTGAGGAGACCCGCAGAGAGGGGTGCGGGGAGGCTATGGCGCGCATGCGTCTCGGCTCTCAGCCGAGACGACCAGACGATCCTCCCTCTCAGTTCATTGAGAGTCGTCGCGCGTGCACAACGTGCCGCCATGTACCGTTTACCAACTTTCTCGAGTAGTGATGTGATACGATACGGACGGATAAACGCAATGTATCATTAGGTATATTTAAAAAAAAAGTTACTCTATGTTTTTTTCGCAACTAACTAGAAGTGAAAAGTTCTGTGAAAAATATGTTACAGTGACTCGAAACAAATTGATATAAAATCAAAATGAGGTGGTTTATAGTGACTATGAGTGTGATGGTGTGGGAAACAATTTTAGCCGGTGTTGCACCTCCTGGATCTTGTCCTGCCGTATGTGCATGTAAGTGGAAAGGGGGCAAGCAGACAGTGGAGTGTGTGGACAGAGCGCTGATCACTGTGCCAGAGCCGGTGGATCCTGCCACGCAAGTATTGGATCTCTCCGGCAATAACTTACAGATCCTGCCGCAGGAAGCCTTTGCGAAGACAGGCCTTGTAAACTTGCAAAGAGTATATTTGCGCAACTGCAACATTGGCCAAATACACGACAGAGCCTTTAAAGGCTTAACTAATTTAGTAGAATTAGATTTATCACACAATTTACTCACTCAAATACCTTCGAACAGCTTCAAGGATGCACCGTTTTTAAGAGATTTAACTCTTGCTCAAAATCCGATTTTGAAAGTACATACAGAGGCCTTGAGTAACCTGGGCAGCGTTGTCAAACTGGATTTGTCTAAATGTGACATTAGAGATATAGCTCTAGATGCGTTCCGGCATTTGGGTTCAGTGGAATCTTTAAAATTGAATCACAATAAGCTCAGAGACTTACCATTAAGCTCATTGGAAAGGTTAGAGAAATTACGGGCTATAGATTTATCAGATAATCCGTGGACTTGCGACTGCCGGTTGCGAGAGCTCAAATTGTGGTTAGCGAAACATAAACTGCTATCTACCCCTAGTTGTTATGCGCCGACACGTCTCGCCAACCGCCCGTTTTCAGAGTTGCCCATTGAGGAGTTTGCGTGCAAGCCAGAAATATTACCCGTCAGCCGTCACGTCGAGGCTGCTGTAGGTGAAAACGCTACAATTATTTGCCGAACAGAGGCTATTCCAAGTGCAAACATTAACTGGTATTGGAATGGAAGGCTACTGCAAAATGGTACAAGTTTTAACTCACATCAAAGGATTTATATGTACGAAGACGGAGAATCTAAGAAAAAATCCACGTTGGTAATAACTAACACTCAAGAATCTGATTCCAGTGACTTTTACTGTGTAGCGGAAAATAAAGGCGGAAACGCAGAAGCAAATTTTACAGTACATGTCACTCAGATGCCGGCGGGGATGGCGTCTCTTGGTAGCGCACAAATCGCGAGCCTGGGAGCTGCTCTCTTCCTAGTCATTGTTGTCATCTCGCTGGCGCTGCTTATAACTTTCGTCCGATTTCGACCTACGCCGGCGTGCGAAAGTAAAACTCCAAATACAATAGATAGAGTAGTATCCGGTAATGAAGTGCATCCATCAGCCACTGATCGACCTCATGTTGCTGTTTTAGCTAACAGGCAAGACTCGCCTAATTACAATGACCCTAAATACAATCCAGTTTTGAAGCCCCCAAGGGCAAGTGATATACCTTACACCACGAATCATTATGAAGGCAGAGGAAGTGTCGTGACCGCCGGCGGGCCGGTAGTAGTTTCCCCAACAGTTTCCGGCACTATTGATCCCGATCTTATCAATGATACAAGGCCAGACAGTGCTGTTCGACCAGGAAGTGGCGAATATGCACGCGAAGCTTCAGACTCGCTATATCCATCAGGTCTATGGGATCAGATGAAAATGAGCCAAGCTAGTAATTTAGCACGTGCGGTTAGCTCAGCGATACCGACATACTACAATGATAGAACTCCGATAATTGAGAACTCCAGCGTGAATGGTTCTCAAGAGGAGTTGGGATACTCTAGCCGTACGTTTCCTCGGTCACATGCAATGGGGACAACAAATGTGGCTGCGACAACAGAACGGGTAGGTGAAGCGCCATACCCCGCGGATTATGGGTTGCCAGTAGGCGGTGCCCGCACTCTACGTGTTTGGCAACGGGCTCCTCCAGTATTGCCTCCGGTAGCTGCTCTAAAACGTGTGCTCACCATCACTAGGCCCTCTGCCGATGATAATTTTCAAGATGGCTGTGCTACTGACGTATAATCTGTGAATAGACGCTTTATGGCCCGGAAGTTTGTGATTATTAATTATATTGTGAAAATATTTGGAGCCTTATTTGGTCTTGTTATGTGTATAAGTAACGGAAGTTAGGATTTTGAACATATAACTTTTAGGTTACCAGCCTTTACTTTCCTCGTAATATTTTAGTATTGTATTTAATGTATTGAAATTCTACAAACAAAAATGTGTTAACATTTGTTTTGAAACTATAGTTTTTTCATCACTTTCTTTCGGGGCCATGTGTATAATTTGTCTCGAAGATTATTGTCAAATATTGTAAATTTGTATCTTAGGATAGACATCATCTTATACGTAAGATATGTATAATTTATACTTAAACAGGTTGTTAGTGTATTTTTTGTATCATATAATTTATTTAGATTATTAAATGGAAAGTTACATTGGATCCGATGTGAAGGGTCCACGACTGATTAGATGAAGAATGTAAGTGTAAATTATAACGTGATATGAAGTGGTATCGTCTACGATCGCCAAATAAACTAAAGTATGGTATAAATATATCTCAATTGTTGAAACTCAAATAAAGTGTTACAAAATAATATACAGATAATGTAAGTCATGTACGACCTATCCAAAGAATTAAATCCCCTGAAGGTAATATAAATGAACTTATTATATTACGATTATTGTAATTCAACGTGAATGTTAATCGATGTACGATAATGAATGTGTAAATTTTGTGTTGACGGTGAAGAGTTTAGCAGTAAATGGAAAAAATAAACCAGGCGATTTTGAAATGTACTTCTTTGTTTGAGTATTTATTCCTTTTATCGCAACTAGCGTCTGACTGGTATGCGGCTTTAGGTTATTTTCAAGTAAAGAGCACCATTTAGGAAATGATGCATTCAAGATAGTATAGTAACGTGTTGTTCACACGGAATTCGTTTGGATATTTGTATTCCAAGTGGCAGTGCGGTGAGCACGCCCACGTGCGGTGTCAGGATGGCGTGGGCTCCAACGCTATTGTATACGCAAGAGTAACTTAACATGACTGTACTAATGGAAATATAATGGGCATAACTTTCTTGCGGGATATATGTACCTGTCACTCACGTAGTTTCATCATGACTAGGTGACATTCCTTTTAATATGATGTTTCTATGATCATAAAAAAAGATAGAATACGTTTAGAAACAAATAAGCAATTGTTAATTGTGTAGATGAATATTATTATGCACGGAGGAGAGACTTTTTAGAGGGCTCCTCATTTAAAATTAAATTTTCAGTGCGAAGGAACCGTATTGTAACTATTAGGATAGACCAGTTGTTGAACGAGATTTAGACAACAACTAACATCGTTTCATTGATGTGCAAGTTTTAAAGAACATAGTTCATCATCATAACTTCACGCCGTAAATGGCCTACTGAGTCGGATCCCCTCCAAATTCATGGAGGGAAATAAACCTACTGTACCACACGGGAAATACGGGGTTTGTATCAAGTTTTCTTTCTCTTGCAGCTATGTCTCTTGCGCCTTGTGCGTTCCTTGAGACACCTCCTAAGGCACCCTCTGGATGTTGTTAGTGTTATTGTGTTCTAAATCCACACGGATAAATCAAATAGTTATTCAAATAAACAAGAAAATTATATAAAATACAATCGGAATTAGCATCACCATAATTTTACTCGCAAATTTGCAACCAGATGTGCGGATCTTGATGCAATCAAGGTTTATAGCTCTCAAAAGTGGCCAGACCGGTTACACACGGTAATTTATTATATCTGAATGAAACAAAGATCTGACGGTGTCTAGAATATTTCGACACACTTTTAAATAGTGGACAGTAAAACTATTTAAAGCAATTTTACAATAATTTTGGCTTACATTAATACTACAGCTTTGTAAATTTGGTTATCATTATCATTTCAACCCATAAAAAAACCCATTTATGAGCCCTGCCTCCTCCAACTAGATGGAGGGAAATTCGCCTCTTGTGTCACGCGCTGACTGAAAAAGCAGGCGTGTCAGCACAGTTTCGTATCAGGCCTTCCTTCGCTTGTGGCTAATTGCCTGGCATGTCTGTTATTTAGTCGTCTATTAAGGCATATTCAATATAGGGTCAAATTGCACTATAACGCAGTCATACTAACCACGACACGGACAAAAATTGAAAATTATGTACCACTCGCCAAATTTATGAGTTTATGTAATAAACAAAAATCATTTCTACCATATGAACATTCAGTTCCTATGGTAGAAATGATTTTTGACATTGATGACATTATTTATTATTGGAGGCCAATATGTTTATCCAATTATTAGTAGACTTTTTGGTTACTCGTACGGGTGTACCGTATGACTTACCAAAAGTCTAGATTTTTAGTTATGTAAAAGTTTATACAACCATTCTACGATGGTCTCATCTAGCGCTTTCAGTGTTAAAAAGTCGATACTATGTAATCGACTTAAAAACTTTTTCTATGGCAAGCCGCCGAGACGGCGACAAAAATAGAAAAAAAGTCATGCTTACCTCCCGGCCCACCGAAGAAAAACCGGTTAGCGTTATTTCATTTCCGTTCGATTCAGTTTTTTATGAGAACCAAACTCTAAACGGGTTCAATGGAGGTAAGAATTCCAAGATGAGAATTTTAAAGGATGAAGTTATAGATTTACAGTGGCTGATACATTTAATTTTTTCATTAGTTATACTTTAACACTGTTTCAACAGTTTCTGTTCCAATACGAAGTCTCAATAAATAAACAAAAATGTGGCTTACATGGAATAAAAATCATGGATTAAAGTTATTTTTCTTGGTATATTAATTTATTCAAGTACTTTTTATTGTTAAGACAAAAGAAAGTGTTTTATTAATGCTACAATAAAAGTTTAATTTAAATCGTAATGACAAAAATAATTACATTTCAAGTTTATTTATCACAACGTATTTAAAATATACAGGCTGGATGTCCCAAAAAATTGTGTCAAGCGGAAGTCCAGAGATAGAGCAACCCTTGAGGTACCCGAATCACCCCCCTATATGTTCTGCGATTTTTCATAGTTTTCGTGTATTGATTTTTTCTGAATTTTCGACCTAAAAACTTAATTTCATTTTTCTGAAAGTAGAAGACTTGACTCCAATGCAAAAAGAGTATCTAAAATACCTACGAGACGAACTTAAACAGCGCATAGACAAGGGAGAGACGGACATCACCATAAAATATGTCCGAGGACACCCCACTATCCTGAAGAATACTAAAAAAAACTAACCTCAAGCTACATCAAACCAACACACATACAACAAGCAACTAACAAGAACCCCCCCAATACAAAGCCTCTGCCAAGAACACTAGTCACGATTACGATACTTTATACCAACATCCAATCAGTTACTTCTAAACTTGATATTTTCATTGCTAGAGTGAACTCATTAAAACCTACCTTAATCATTGTCACTGAAACATGGCTTAAACCTATTATACCGGACTCAATGATAAAAATACCTGGATACGACATACACAGAGATGACCGGATTGGAAGACGTAGTGGTGGAGTTGCAATCTATGCCTCAAATAGGACCGGATTTATGACAACCAAATTAAATACTACCTATAATAAAAAACACGAAGCTACTGAATGCCTTTGGCTTGACATTAAAATTGGTGATTGCAAATTTTTACTATGTGGACTATACAGGGGACAAGACTCCACAATAGAACAAGACAATTATTTACTTGAGCAACTTAGTTTGGCTTCAGAGAATAATACGGTAGCTATAATGGGTGATTTCAACTACGGAGGAGTTAGATGGCCTCTTAAGGATTGCTCATATGTTACGCCAAGGGAAGATAACTTCATACAATGGTATGAGAGTAGCAACCTCCACCAGATAATAGACAAACACACAAGATTTCGCCAAGGAAACCAACCATCGTTCCTAGATCTGCTCTTTACGAATGACGACTCACTAATATCCAATGTCGAGCATCACGCCCCCATTGGTAAAAGTGACCACACATGCTTATTGGCATCCATACAACTACAAGTAAGAAAACAAAACAAGGAAGCCAAAACCAGACTTAACTTCAATGAGGCAGATTTTGACAAAATTAATAAAAAGCTACACGAAAGCTTACCTAGTTCCTTGCAAGATACAAATTGCGCTAAAAGCCAATTCGAGATTATTCACAATGCAATTACAGAAGCTATAAAGGCACACGTACCCAAAACTACAATAACCCACCACATAATGAATAAGCCCTGGGTCTCAATGGAGACAAAAAAGCTAATAAAAGACAAACGTGCACTATGGAATAGATATGTACTGACCGGACTTGATGAACACTACACAGATTATAGAAAACTAAATAACAGACTAATAAACCAAACTAGAAAAGCTCGTTTAACGCATGAGAATGACATACTAAATGCCGGACCCAAGAAATTCTATTCTTACATAAGGCAACAAGTGGCATCAAAGGTCAGCATACCATCCGTTCTGCTTAATAATCAAGGCCAAACAGTGTCCGAACCCTGCGAAATTGCGACTGTATTTGCAGATCAGTTTGCGAGTGTTTTTCAAACAGAGCCGCCAGATCCGTTGCCAATCTTAAGCTCATCACATAGAGTGGTAGACCCCATTGATGAAATAACATTTACTAAGGAAAAAATCCAACAAGCAATAAAAGATATGAAAACAACGGCTTCACCAGGACCTGATGAAATTCCTGTATCGATACTTCAAAAATGTAGCATCACTGACAGCCTTGCAATAACAATGCAGACATCATATGATACGGGAATCCTACCAGATATGTGGAAGACGGCAACAGTGACACCCATATTTAAAAAAGGAAACAAACTGGAACCATCGAATTACAGACCTATTAGCTTGACTAGTGTGGTATGTAAGGTAATGGAAAAAATCATAGTTAAGCATATCAGACACTTCTTTACCAACCACAAAATTATACCAGAACAACAGCATGGTTTCTGCCCGCATCGTTCTACAGTGTCAAATTTACTAGCATGTCTGTCATCCTGGACTAAACATTTTAACAAAAGAGAACCCATCGATGTAATATATCTAGACTATGAAAAAGCCTTCGATAAGGTACCAATAAGAAGACTTCTACAAAAACTGGAGTTCGTAGGAATACGCGGACAACTATTAAAATGGATTGAGGCATTCTTACGGCAAAGAACCCTACGGGTAAGAGTGGGTGACACAATTTCCGAACACCGAGAGATACACAGTGGTGTGCCACAGGGCTCAGTGCTGGGCCCAGTGTTGTACATACTGTACACCTTCGATCTCCCACAACATCTGGAATGTAATGTTAGCATCTTTGCAGACGACACCAAAATATTTGGGAATCCACTAATTGATTATGACCGCCTCCAAGAAGATGTAAACAGAATAGCTAACTGGTCCAAGGAATGGCTTATTAACCTTAACGCCTCAAAATGCACTGTACTACATATAGGCAAAAGCAATCCTCGACTAACTTATAATTTGAATTCCACTTCGCTGATGGAGACCAAGGTGCAGACGGACCTGGGAGTGAAAATAGCGGAAGACCTTAAGTGGGAAGAACATATAACATCAATAACGAAGAAAGCAAAGACCCTTATTTATCTAATCAGGAAAGCCTTTGGAAATCTCACACCAGACATGGTGCTTCGAATACATAAAACCTTTATAAGACCAATTTTGGAGTATGCATTTCAAGCCTGGAGCCCCTATTTTGTTAAGGATATCGAACTTCTGGAGAATGTACAGCGCACCGTCACGAAAATACCACGTAACCTGAAACAACGAAGTTACGAAGAACGCCTAAAGATGTTGAGGCTCACAACCCTAAAGGACCGCAGGGCCCGTGGAGACCTGATCGAAACATACAAGATATTAACTGGACACTACGACATTCAGGACTTTGAACACAACATCTTCACACATAACGAAAACCCCCATCTAAGAGGCCATTCTTTAAAACTATGTACCAGCTTCTCAAACAATAATCCGCACAAGCACTTTCTGAGTAACCGAGTGGTCAGAGCGTGGAACAAACTTCCAGAACATGTGATCATAGCTGACAACATAAATCAATTTAAGAACCGATTGGACAAATACTTAGCTGCAAATGAAAACCGGTAGAAAATAGCGAGATACGGGCATCATCAGTTGTCTCAACTGCCTGCCTGATTAAATATAATAATAATAATAATAATAATTTTATTCTTTATCCAAACTGTGTCATCTTGAATTGTACTTTTAAGCATAACATAATCAGCTTCGTAACTTTGACCAAAATTATGAAAATATTGGAGTAAAACCATACATCAAAAATCCAAAAAAAAAACATAACTCGAAAACTATGAAAAACCGCAGAACATACATGGGGGTGATTCGGGTACCCCAAGGGGTGCTCTATCGCTGGACTTCCGCTTGACACTATTTTTTGGGACACCCTGTATATTTGTCAAGACTTACTGAGGTAATTTTATTCAATATTTTAATTCGCGGCGTCGTTCGTGTATTTGAACTTTAACTTAATCTAATCTAAAATAATTTTAAAACACACGTATATTTGATAACATTTAAAATCTCATTTCCTTTTATTTAATGTATAACTTTTAAAAGCATTTGTTCAATAAATATATGTTTTTGATTAGAGTAACATACCAAATTTTAATGAAGCCGTCAACTTTAATGATTACTTTGAAGTTTATTTTATAATTAATTATCCCGACTATTAGACCCTGGACAGTTTCATTACAAAAAATAGGTTGTAAAATAGCAGTTAAGGGCAGTAAATAATTTATTTGTTGCAAACTTTAATCGATGTTTTGATTTAACAAGATTTATACTCTTGGTTGTAATGGTAAAAATAGGGAATCAAAGTAAATATACACTATATTAGGCAAGAGCTGGATCACACCGGTGCAGTTCACATAACATATTCACAGAAATTTTATTGGAAGTGCCATATCATCTTTGCAGCCCATAAATGGCCCACTGTGTCGGGCTTCCTCCAAATTCATAGAGGGAAATAAAACTACTGTGAAATACTGGCAAGACGGGAGTCTTGCCAGTTTTGCTTTAAATTTTCCTTCTCTTATGTCTTTTGTGCCTCTTGCGTTCCTTTAGTCGTCTCTTACGATGCTCTCAGGATGGTATAGGTAGGTGACATTTTGTATTCCAAATCCATCACCGCACAGAAATATATTTTTATTTGTATCGAGGGAATTGTTCATCCTTGGCTGTTGGGGCTACCCGGGTTATTTCGGAGTACGCGCCATTTCATAATATTCCACCTAATAAGTAGTGTGTCAACAGTAAATCATTTAAGGCGCGAGACGATGATGATGAATTTCTTATAATTTATTGTCACCCAATTTTCCACTTCATGGGAATATTAACGAAACGAAATTTTGAAGAACAGCAATGTTATTTACCCACCATCAATAGCTTTGCGCTTTCTTCTCGTAAAGCGGACTTTCCCCGACAATAACGATGTTTCGGCGTTTCTAACAATGAGAGTCGGCTCGAACAATCTTGATTGTTCCCCTGAATATTTCAATTGTGTACTGCTTTCGAGGCTGAGCTCTGGATATTCATTGCTATCATATTTTGCCGTGTAGCGTTTGTTATTTCACGATTTGTTAGCTTTTGTAGTCTTACCAGTATTTATACGTAGATAGCAGGTTTGCTTGGCAACCAGTTCTTTGAGACTTGAGATTCATTTGCTTAATTGGTAAAAAGTGGGAGTATGCCAACGAGTTTTTTAATTGTTCACAGGAAGTATGGTATCATTACAATTTATATTACTCATCGTGATTGAAGCTTGTTTGTAAAGTTCCGTTTGAAAAGCATGCCTTGGCTAATGTCTTCTACATTTAATGTTCGACATTTAGTTAAATTGGATAATATTTTATTCTGACTTTTAATAATTGCGGAAATCAATCGCCGGTGTTTGTCTAATATGTTTTCTATTGACATGGCAAATAAATTACTACATATTATCACTTAAGTCATTCCTAGTTAAATTCCAGAAAAACCTAAAAAAAAACAACGTGAAGAAAGAAAACTGATAGTGAAAATATAAGACTTTAGTTTCATCAATATCCAGCGAGTCGTATAAATCAACAAAGTTTAATTTGGATTATATCGTGATCGGTCGTTAGAGCTGTGAAAATAAAATGAAATATACACTACGGTGCACAATTTTGCCAGCGGCGACTACCAGCGCATGATGTTCTCTGTGCCAATAAAATTGATTTTATTTTGCGTTATTGACAGCGTGTGCCATAATTAAGCGCGAACGAGAACGATATTAGTACGAGAGCTGGCGATGACTTCGAGAACATTAAAAAGTAATATCAGGTGTGATAAAGTTACAAAGTTTTGAAAGTATTTACCTCTGGTACCCTCGACCTCCTCTAAAAAAGGTTTGTCTAAAATTTTATGACTATTGATTCTTACATGATTCTAAACAAAAAAAATACTTATTACCGTGTCTTGATGAAAAACAAAAAAAAATGGTGGATAAACAAGTACAGTAGTACAGGCTCTAAGTTCAGAATTGTTTATATGGCAATATAACGTAGGAATTAGTCTATGTATGTATTTAAAAAAAAAAGACTAAATATTACCAATGCCTTTTCTTCGACTACACGTTTGCAGGCTGAAATATCTTGAATGGACAATAGCATTATATTTTTGGCTACCGCTCTCGTTGGCCTATTGTTTTGTAAATTACACGGTTTTTTAAACCGTAGTATTTAATTAACTGACTGTGAAGATATTATGGGTCTGGGTGCTTGTTTGGTAGTTTAGAGGCGTATATTTTGACTCTCCCTCATTTTACGAAGAAATGAAATTAAAAATGAAACAGTGAATATCGTAACTGTATTATTTATCAGTGCTTTTTATATTACACGATCATGTTAGAATAAAACTACCTATAAATATAATAATATGATAGCTATGTTAACGTATGCCTAGCTCGAGTTTTCATGTGTACTCATCATTACGAGCGCCTTTCGCTCGTAATTAGAAGCGAAATGTAAATAATTTCGTGTTTATAAGTCGGTCTCTATGTTTAAGACGACATAATAACGATAAATTTTAAGTCGATATATTACTTTTGTCAGGGTTGTTTTATAAGTAACTGAAAATTGATGACAAAATTAAATGATAAATTGATTTTTAAAGCGGAAAAGCTCTAGAGCCGTTGACTGCGGAGAAACGACCTAAAATGTGGAACTACACATTATTAATTAGAAGTAAATAAACATTATTTTACGTCGGAGATCCTCATGGATATCCGGCCGTTTGGGACTGGCCGGGCTATGTGGGACTTCGGGGCGCGTAGAGATGGTGAACTGCGCCGCGACCTAACCACTAAAACCGACGGCGATCCTCGACTGCCTAAACCAGGGCCATGGGGATCACTCCCGTTGCGGGAGCATGCTCCGTGACCCTGGGGGCCTTGGCTCGCCTCTTAGTGGGGCCCCATGCTCCGAGGCGGGCCCCTCCGATTATGAGGAAGAAGTAAATAACCCTATGCCAACCCGTCTGGCCAGCGTGGCACAGTAGGCTAATTACCCTCCCTGTGATGGGAGGAGGTCCGACTCAGCAGTGGGTCATTTATGGACTGAGTAGTAGTAGTTGTATATATTATTTAGGTAACTGGTAAATGTTTTACTTGACAGTCTTAACAGATGGAAATGTTTGTGTTTTACACACAATAACCATTGCGATATTTTGCTATTAACTTACTTACAAACAATTTATGAAGTCCTGATCATTGACAAGTCGTTTCAATCCCATACATTAGGTTTTCCATTCCAAAACGAACCTTTCGAAAGCCTCTTCAAACCACACACTAGGGCTAGGCCTCTAGAAGAGAACTGGATCGCATTTCTATATCGGAACGACGAATACTATCCTAATAAATAGTAGACAGATTCTCGTTCCAGGAAAGACCCGAACCAATTAATGTCGTAACACCCAGGGGTTATAAAGGCGAAAACTAGATTTGCCGATCGTCGACATAAGTCCCGTGCCAGTTCCGATAAATTATGAACGTTGAATTGATTCCGCTATGGTGCAGACGACAATAGAAACTAGACTAATGCAACTGGAAATTTAAAACATACTGGTACATTTAGGTTTTTGAAACGACATTTTTATTTAGCACTGTAATATTGCTATTACAAACAAAAAATAATAACTTTGTACACGGGATAAATACAGGTGTAGATTTTATTGAGTAAGTTTTTTATTTCTACAATTTATGTATAAGTACATGGTTGTCTTATTTAAAACTCAATACGAAATTCTGAGTCAGCCCGTCAGGCCTGCGTGGCACAGTAGGGCTATTACCCTCCATGTAACTGGTGGAGGCCCGATTCAACAATGGGTCATCCGTGGGCTGAGTAGTCGTGGATTCAGCACTTAAATGACTCACTACTGGGCCGGGCCTCCTCCAAACTCATGGAGGGAAATTAGCCTACTGTGCCACGCTGGCAAGACGAGTTGGCACAGGGTTTGTATCAAGAGGGGAAGCGACGTCCTGCCGGGTGCTCACAGCAGGACGTCGAGTGCTCGTAAGGAGCCTGAGGAGAGGAGGAGGGCCTCCTCGTCTGCGGCAGCGTGGTTCTGCATCAGATCCCACAATGCCGCAACAGGACGCGAGTTGGAGCACCCCGGGGAGGTTTAGTGGGTAGGACCCACTATGGGGGAGAGTCCCACACTCCCCTCGCTGGCCAACCCCGTGGCCGGCGAGGAAGTCCATCAAGAATTTTACCCCGGGCGAAAAATAAAAAAAAAAAAAGGTTTTGTATCAAGTTTTCCTTCTCTTTCGGCTAGGTGATTTGGGCTTTCATCCTTTGGGCTGAGTAGTAGTAATAGTAATTTAAAAGAACGGTGTAACCAATGCATTACATGCTGAAAGTCCTAAGGATCTCATGGCAATTCACGTGTGACAGGGACCGTTGTACATTGTAGAGTATTTCCCCATTGCACAACTTTTTTAAATTTGTAAAAACTCTTGTAAATATATATACATACATAGACAAAATTCAACTTAAAGCTGTGTGTGCTTGATAGTACATTAATGTTTATAATATTAACAGGACCGGATGCCGGAACAAGGTTTCGAATTTATAGGTGAACCTGTAGCAGAATGGGGTTTGACCGTAATATTGGAAATTTGTAATGACATCGAGAGCTTTCCGAGTCGATTTACGAAAATATAATACTCCTTACTCTATGTTATGTATGATGAATATACCTATACTATTTAAGAGGGACATCTATAAAGTTTGCGGAGAAGATATAATGTGTTTGACCACTGAATATTCATTACTCGAGGTTTATGACGCGTAAAGAATTTAAGTCTTTACATATACTAGAACATTTTTGTAGAGTATTCATCGTCATTGGTCTAGTGTCTAGTGGTCAGATGTGCCGCCTTTGGATCAACGGGTCCCGGGTTCGATTCCGGGGTCGGGCAAGTGTCTTTGTCTAAACCAGAGGCACTGGCTCGGAGTCTGGGTGTCATTGCTATGTATAATATGTATGTATTTACAAAAAAAAAATGTATATAAGTAGTTTATCATCCATCTCGTTACCATAACACAAGCATTAAGTTGCTTAGCATGGGACGAGATGGCGTTGTGTGAAATGTCCAAGGATATTTATTTATTTCAGTTCATAAATGACCCACTGCTGTGTCCGCCTCCACTTAATTAGTCAGTCACTTAATTAGGGAAATTTAGCATGTTGCAGTAGGCTAATTAGCCTACTGTGCCACGCTGGCAAGATAGCTTGACACAGAGCTTGTATCAAGATTTCCTTGTCTAGCCGGTAGGTGATTAGCCTCTTGCGTTTCTTTAGTCGCCTCTTACGGCATCCTCAGGATAGTGTTGGTTGGTGATATTGTGTATTCCAAATCCTTCACCACACGCCCGTGTGGGAAAAGTTTGGGAAACAATTGGGAAAAATTTGGGAAAAAATTGGGATAGATTTGGGAAAGATTTGGGAAAAGGCGATAAAGGTGGGCCTTTATCGCCTTTTCCCAAATTAAGTGAGCTGGCCCCTGATTCGATACCGGGGTATCTTTGTGTAAACCAGAGGCACTTGCTCTGAGTCGGGGACTCATTGTTTTCTTGAATTACACGTTTGTGAGGAGCCCCCGCGGTACAATTACTATAATAATATAAGTGATTCGTGATGTTACAAATGATGGACATCCATCCAACTCCCAGCAGTGGCAGGATGTAATGGTCCACCCGGCTAGCTACCACCCTCGCATCTAAGTCCGGCGCGAAGCAGTTTTACTGTTTCGTCGTGAGTATGTGCGAGACAGTGCCTGACAGGGTATTTCCTTGAATTACCTGCTCCATCTTAGACACTGGCGTTGCTTTCCATCACGCATGGGTCAAAGGCATTCAAGTCACCGATAAAAGTATAATGACCGCGAGATATTAAATGATGACTGACTTAATATTTATTAATTACTAGCGACCCGCCCCGATTTCGCACGGTGCAATTATGGTTGTATTATACATATAAACCTTCCTCATGAATCACTCAATCTATTAAAAAAACCGCTTCAAAATCCGTTGCGTAGTTTTAAAGATTTAAGCATACATAGGGACGGACAGACGACAGCGACTTTGTTTTATACGAAAATGTATGGGCTGAAATGGTGACAGGCAATTAGTGTATGTAGTGATAGTGATACTCTTATATGTATCTGTAGTCTATTATTTTTCTTCTCAGCCCGTAAACTACCCACTGCTGAATTTGTCTACTCCGGCAACTGCAGAAAAAATATTCTAAACTGAAAGAGTATCTAAACTAAAATGCATGCGTCTATTCGATTTACAGAATCTAAGGTAGGTCAACAAAAGTCTTCAACCAATATGTGTTGCATGTGATGACATATGGCACAGAGTCGTGGTCGCTCACGTCGCTCCATCACAAGGCTCAAAGTCACCCGAAAGACAATGGAGGGGGCTATGCTGGAGTTTGAGAGAGAGAGCTGCGAGATCGAATCGACATTGCCCACAGGATTGCCAAATTTAAGTGACAGTGTGCACATAGCTCGCAGGACCGACGCCCGATGGGGCGGGAAAGTAAGGAAAGTCGCCGGAAAAGAATGGTTGCGGGCGGCCCAGGACCAGCCTTTGTGAAAATCCTGGCGGAGACCTATGACGTCTTTTGGCTGAAATGATGATGATGATACGCGGCGTTTATCTCGAGGGCGACGCGTTTTATGGTATGTCATAGGTATACAATTTTGGCCATGAACCTTATGCCATCCGGTTTAGCCAGCTTGGAACAGTTGGCTATCTTCTTTACGGCAGTGATTAATGTTCTGAAATGTTAATAAAATGCTCAAATACACTTTTAAATAGTGTGATTGTATAGTGTGATAGTGTGTGTGTGAAATTAGTAAAATCTGTATCCTATATTATATACTCGTATAGCCCATATCCGGCAGTGGACTAGGATGATGATGATTAGGTTGAAGCCAGTGTTGGGCAAGTGATTGATAATTATATTAATGGTTCATTCCATTCAGCAGCAATCGGCACCCAAAGCAATTTGGTAAAACGGTTGCCGTCCGCCCAAACCGATGAGTGTTCTTGCACACTCATAAATTAGCCTGACGTGTGTTTTGGCTTATGAAAATCATCAATGTATAACCCATAAGTACATGAATGATTTCCACTGCTTCAAAAAATATCATTTCTATAAATTTAATATAATCGTATTAAATTTGTACAATTTGTAGCTACGAAAATAACTTTGTCAGTCTTTGGAAATTTTACAAGCAAAACAATCTTAATTAATTTTGCTATATTCATAACTAAGACCTCTGAGACGAATACCTATAGGCCGCTTTTGGTTACGAGCTCTCCATTCATTCTGATTTGATGAAATACAAGTTTCAATGTATATAAACAGCGTTGAACTTTTATTTCACCCTTGTAAATACAGCAGTTTCGACCTATCTGAAATCCACGTTCGGGAGATATAAATTTATTCGCAATTTACTGCATTGTCGTTCAGATTTAATAATTAGAAAAATCATTAAAAAAATCAGTCTATCGTATATAGTATATTCATTTTAGACGAATAATATTTTGGTTCAACGTAACGCAAATATCTCTTCAGGCATAAGGCTCGCAAATGTCTCAAGTATCATCGAACTACTATAACGGCCCTCACCGCAATCTTTGCATGAAATCTAATAAAAAGCCGAAAAGATAATAGATATTCCAACAAAGAACGCGTAACTCCGCCTAACTGCGTATATCGGGTCGACCTTTGGCTGTTGTGTTTACCGCTAAGTCCGGGGTAAGCTTAACCACCTTAAGGGTAAGACAGGGATTTTGTTATCCCAGTGGCCCGTGGTCAGCTTTGCTGGTGCCTTAACATCAATTAGCACTGTTTCTTGGACTTTGTTATCTTCACTAGGGTATGGCTGAATGTATTTTAAGCTTTTAACGTTGTGCTGCAAGGATTTTGCTTGAGTGGACATTTTACGTTTAGCCTAGAATTCTTTAATTGATTAATTTAGAAACCAAAACCTATGTTCTTTTTGTGTTACTTAAAATAACACAAAATGCACCGAGTCATTTTATGGACAGACCTTTGCAAATTGGATGGTGAATCAGGAATATTCGGAAACAGCAAAATGAGTAACGATGCAGATGATGAGATCACCATCATCATCTTATTAAACATTGGGGTATATTTGGATATATAGAACAATTTTGATGGCACTATACCGGTTAAATTTTTCAAATGAGCGTGGATCAAAATCTGGTCATGATTACTTGAAGTATTTTTCGATATTCGTTATAGTTTTAAATTTTTGCTTGATTGCCACACCTGCAATATTATTTCCGATAAATTTACATGCAACATTAAATAAATGTATGCAATTCGCTCCAGTCAAGTAAATCGTTTACAGGCTAAGTGTGAACATCATGCCGTGTACACAACCACACAGTTAGTCACAATAAACGACCTAAATAATGAGCCAGAAGGGTATTTAAAACGTGCAAGGGCGATTATACATGCTAACGGCCTTCCGCACGCCAACGTTTAGGAGACTAAAAGATTAAGGGGCTTTGTGAAAATTTGATCAGATGATAACAACATGATTTGTGAATTGAATACCTACCTAATTGCTCCTAGTCCTTAAGACACATTTAGAATAAGTTAGAGTTATCCGGAGTAGAGTATTAATCCGTGTGGGGATGGACATACAATACATAGTGTCACCAACGCATGCAATCCTGAGGGTGTAAGTGCCGATAAAAGGAAATGACAGGGCTGAAAACCTAGCCGCAAGAGAAGGAAAACTTGAAATGGAACCCTGCGGCAACCCGTCTTTCCGGCGTGGCATAGTAGGCTCATGGCGTCCATGTAACTGGAGGAGGCAGTCGACAGTGGGCCTTCATGTAATGGCTAGAGGACCGACTCAGCAGTCAGTCATTTCTGGGCTGAGTAGTAGTAGTAGAGTTATTTACCAAGGTGGTCGCATAGCTTTTTATAGGGTAAAAAAACTGATAGCGCATAACGCAGTAACCTATAAGCCTAATAGGTTAAGCCAAGTCTGACTCTTCTGGATGTTGATGATGAACCTGAACTCGTCCGTGCTTCGAGGATCACGCAAAGCCGTCGGTCCTTGCTACCATTCAACCATCTATGGCTGTCGATACACGCAGCCATACTAGCCATACATACATACTAGCGTGAAAACTGACAGCATGCCTAGAGAAATAATTACCGTGTGTCCCACTAGATAGGTCACGGAGGGCAGAAGACATCCAGTTATTAGCCAAATCAGGTAAGATTGGGACCCAATGAAGTTGGGATAGGGCGATGATGGAGAAAAACATATATTGAAGGTGTCGCAAGAAAATTAAATCTTTGTATAAAAACAACTGCTAACGCACAATACATTAGGTTACCCGCCTTCAAATCGGACGAATAATTGTGTCCCTCGTGACGTCGGGTCATATGGAAATTAACCATCATTCTTTCAGGTTATATTGGCAGCAAAACAGATATAATAGACAGAATGACTGGCAGACTGAGTTACTTTCACAACCTTACGTACATCATTATTCATCATCATATCAGCACATGGTTCGTATCAAGCTTTCCTCCTATTGCCGCTAGGTTCTCTGCTTCTTCCGTTCTTTTAGTCGCTTATTACGACAACCTCAGGACGATAGGACGATAGTGACTTTTTATATTCTACATCGGTCACCACACAGGCAGTTCCTTACCTAATATTCCTATTATACATGTAACCGAAGTCCCCACACCACTTCTGCCGGTGTTCGCGACAAACTTAAAAGATACTTCACAGCTTTAGTGTTTGCTGAGGAAGATTTGGTATTAGGTATAATATTTGTGATAAGCATTGTTTCGAAAACCACTGAATTAGTTGGTTCTTTAAAAAATCTTGTCCCATATTTCACCGCTTTAAGATTCGACTTAAATATCTCTTTGAAAACTCACGAGTGAAAGAAATATCCTCAACTGAGCACAGCAAGGAAATCTAAACTGACTGGCGCAATTTTGTGATGTGATGCAAGCTGGCGTCTCAAGAATGGGGCACTTTATGCTGACGGTAATTAGGACCATCTACCTCAATGAACGCAACATAATATTTGTAATCTGATTTCTTTATTATATTTTTGTATAAGACAGTCTACTAGTTATTTTCATGTCAATTCCTCCTTTGCTACTCATTCACAAGGTACTTTTGTAAATAAACAAATAGAAAGGGTTTGTTGCTCTGGTTCTTTACAAATGAATGAGGTTTATTGCAGCAATACGAGTAGTTTAGTCTGAACCAGCTAATAGGCTACTTTTATCTCGAATATACAGGTTACGCTGGATAGTTTGTAAAGCCGCAAACCATGGTAGCGAAACAACGAGTAGATGCAAGTTTAAACACTAACGACATAATGGTGGTGATATAGTGGTGTCAGAAAAGGGCCTCAGAATGGGAAATGGTGTTACGTGTACATAGATAACAACACAGGTACTTAATACAGGTGGGTATATTAATCCTACTAATATTATAATCGTATTAATATAAAAAACGTGAAAGTTTGTAAGAATGTATGCTTGTTACTCTTTCACGCAAAAAATACTGTAATGGATTTTGATGACACTTAACAATAATATAGTTTATCCATCAGAATAACACAAAGGCTATAATTTGTGAAGAGCAACTATAACCGATTTTTGTATTTTTTGTCAAACAACCGTGCGAATTCGGGGCGGGTCGCTAGCATTAAAAACATTAGAACATAATAACAATGCCCCTGTATTATAAAAAAATCTACATATAGTTCATTCGGTACTATAATAGTACTAGTACATAAGGCTAGAAAAGACTCATTGCCATAAAAAATATTTTTTAAATCGAAGCCAGCGTTTACGTATTTTATTTGTATCCAAATCATAAATCAAACTACCAATTCGTATACGATACCTAACTGTTTGTTTTTAGATATTTCCCTTTAGATACACACATTAGATGTTAAGGGATGGGATACATTTCACGTTATAGGCACGACACCCCATAAAACGCGACGCTGTTAAGTGCCAGATTTCTATAGTCGACAAAGCGAGCATTTTTTTTTGTAATGGAACTTTAAGGGCATGGGAATAAGGATGCGTATAAGTATAGAAAAATGAGCAATTCATTTGATTGTAACCCCACTCAAAAAGTGGACGTGAGTGTTATAAGTTTGACTTGACTCTCTTTCAGCCTGTCTATCAGTTTTGTTCCCTTTACTGCATAATATGCCATATATGGGAAATATGGGATTTTGATCATAATTCGAAAAGTAATTGAATTTTGAAAACTGCTAGATCAAACATACGGACATACAAACAACGGACGTGTTAAGAACTATCAAACATATTTTTTCAGGGAAAAAATAAAAACTCATGCGGTAAGGGGTTAAATTTATCTGAAACGTGTGTTTGATTTGAGCTATATTTGAAGATTATCTTCTGTAGTTAGATTGTGTGCTGAATTGTAAATTGTGTTTTCATTAGCGATAAAACTTAAGTAGCCCTATCACCAATTAGGAATACAACCCATTTCATTTCCCCACATTTGATATGGCACCGGGGTGTTATCAAGACTGCCTTCTCTTGTCGCTAGGTTTATTATTTCCTTTTGTTGGCTCTTACGACACCCTAAATATGAGATAGGGTGGTGACACTATGCATTCTAAATCCGTCACCACACGAAATAATAACCACACCAAATAATATTAAGCACTGAAAAAAATACAGGCTAAATGACAGTTGACGTAACAATACAGAATTTGACAATTCTAGAATTACTTGCTACAGATACGAAGCTATCACGCGAGGGATTCATTCCACTTTATAGGCACAACATCACATAAAATGCGGTGTCTGAAGTGTCAGGTCTCTTAGTCGGTAACAAAGGGAACATTCTTTTGTAACGGTATGTTCGTAACGCTGTAAGAAATCCATGCGTATTTACTGCAAGAACGTTTTGCTAAAATCCTTTTGTGTATTTCAGTTTAGCAGCGTCTGACTCTGCTGTTGAATGGGTGTCCATCATTTGTTATATCCGACTTCCTTCGTACTTCGGAGGGCACGTAAAGTCGTTCCCGGCTCCCATTCTACCTTTTACGGCAGTCGATACACCTAGTCAGTAGCTTGAAAACTGACAGCAGGACTAGCGAAATAATTACCGCGGCAATCGCTGCCTGTAAATACTGGTAGTTAGACCAACAACAAAATTGAGAATACGGCGTGGAAGTATTTAAAACTGGATAGGATAGATATAACTTATTCTGTGTGGTGTCGGATTTAGAATACATAGTGTCACCACCCCATTCCATTCTGAGGGTGTCGTAGATCTGAGAGCCGACAAAAGAAAATGACAGCAAGCCGAAAATCTAGCCACAAGAGAAGGAAAACTTGACTGCCTCGTTGGTCTAGTGGTTAGATGCGCCGCCTTTGGATCAACGGGTCCCGGATTCGATTCCGGGGTCGGGCAAGTGTCTTTGTCTAAACCAGAGGCACTGGCTCGGAGTCTGGGTGTCATTTGTGCTCGTGAATTACATGTTTGTAAACTGCCCCCACGACACAGGTTATACCTAGTGCAGGGGTTTCGTTTCTTAAAAAAAAAAAAAAACCTTTGTCAAGCCGTCTGGCCGGCGTGGCACAATAGGCTAATGACCCTCCCTATGATGAGAGGAGGCCTGACTCAGCAGTGGGTCATTTATGGGCTGAGTACTAGTAGTGTTTAATTTCAATGTGTAATAATCGCGAAAACCTAAGAAGTCACTGAGTTACTAGTAGTAGATAGAACTGGATATATTGTTAGAGTGTAAAGTTATTATCATCATTTCAACTTTTTTTCGTCAGACTGTATCTCTTTTAATTTCATGGAGGGAAATTGGCTAACAGAGAGTTTCATACCTAATTTTCCTTCTTTCACAGCTGGATTTTCTTGATAATTGGTTTGGTCGCCTCATACGACAACCTCAGGGATATGTAGGGTTGATGACACTCTGTATCCGGAATCCATAAGACCATATTCCCCATAATATAAAGAGGTACTCCATACGTTACTGAGTATACTTTATTTAACGAAGAATCACTATGGCCCTACATTCTAACCCACCAGGACCGCAAACCTTCCTGCAAACTTTTCTAAACTGTTAATATTTTATTATCCGTGCGGGACATATCACACGTTTCCGATACAAGAACTTCAATTTGGCAGATTAAATTGTTAGAGGTTAGCAATTGAGTTATAAAATACCAGACATGGCAAGCCATTAATCAAAGAAGTGAAGTTTCTTCACTTCCTTGATTTGGGGATAAGGAAGTTTTATCTCCATGCGACAACAAGACTGCTAAGTTTCTACAGAAAATAAATGCGTAGGAATACCTTCTAGAGCACGATTGTTACTAATAATTCATTAGCCGTATGGCTCGATTGAGTGGTTCATTTATTGGCTGGACGATGACGATGATAAGTGTTTTGCTTTCCTATTATTTCGTACAAATAAGAACCAGTTTCTGCTCCTGGTTGCCCTACTTTTTTTTTGTGTATAATCACAGCGCAGTAAAGTTGGACAACTAAACGAGGAGAAGCTCTATTACCGACTTAATTTTGAAAGGAAACCGCCTACCAGTATTGTACGCTGATTTAATAATCAAATTATTAGCTGTGACGTGATATTTTAAGGATAAGGAGTGTATATTAAGGGACAAGGGAAATCTGAGACAAGGGAAAAAAATGACAAGGGAAAATCTAATACGTTTAAAATTTTTTTTACAAAACAAAATACTCTGTTCTGTTACAGTTTGAAATATATACCAAATCCAATTGATATTCAGCAAATAGTTAATAACTTACCTTTATATCACTACATAGTATAAAACAAAGTCGCTGTCGTCTGTTCGTCCCTATGTATGCTTAAATCTTTAAAACTACGCAACGGATTTTGAAGCGGTTTCTTTTAATAGATAGAGTTATTCAAGAGGAAGGTTTATATGTATAACCGGCGAAGCCGGGGCGGGCCACTAGTTCTGTATAAATTAAGAATGTTTTCTTGTTGTTAGCTGGCTTCAACGAAGGCTTTCTACATTTTTATTGAAATACTAATAATTATCTGTGTTTTGACCATTAACATGAATCCCAGAGTCACAATCAAAAATAATTTCTTCACGATCAATTTGAGGATTGGCCGTCTGCGTTCTTTTTACGAAGACTAACTAAAAGGTTTTGTTGGGTAAGCATGGCATCCCTACTCGGCACAGTTCTTCTGTGGAGCATATCTCATGTGTGCTGAAAAGGATTGAGCGCTCTGGCGATCGAGAAAGTCACAGCAGAACGTTGATGCGAGTATCGACAAGAGCGCGTATCAACGTGCATTGTCGTACTTTTTAAAGGCACAATCAAGTCAAAACAATCGTCTCCTCATAAATTTAAGCATCGACGTCGTATCTAATCCAAATGAGATAGTTTCTTCCACCAAGCCAAAATACCGGCCTAAGCCATAAGCCATTCCTATAAGTGAATAAACTTCCTTCCATATTTCAAACGTTTTTGAGGTCCAGAGGCTTTTTAAACTCGAGTACGTAAGTAGTGAGTCAGCTTCCTCCCAATTTTTGTGTTTGTGAGTGTATTATAAACGGGCCATGCAGTGACAGATAGGTGGAACTCTCAGCAACCTTCGGTACCGATCCAGAAATGGTTGGTTTCGTAAAAAGACTATTACACACTTTTATACGAATTTAGATTGACAGTTGATTATAGCAAATCTTCAAAATATTATGTTAAATTTAAACAAAATTCCATACTCAAATAGCGAAATAACTAAAAGGAATCAATAACGATAAAAAAGTTAACCCTCAATAGCGCTGTTCGTCTAAAACGTACTTGATCCCTAGACAAATTGTATGTGTGTAAGTAGGTACGTAGAAGTAGGTCGTCTATACAATTCGATAAACGTTTAATTTGTGTGATAAAGTTAAAATATTTAATACGTTTGGAGCTATGTATTATATATTTACATATAAAAAAGAAACTTTTATCTTCAGAGTTCAACTATATGAATATACATACAACTTTAAGTTTAACTTGGTAGTAACGCTACAGTAACACTCGTCTATAAAAACTGTTGTATTTTGGTCTGTCTATCCAACTGTGGTTACAAAAATGTTTTTATAAAATGGTCGAGAGCTTTTTATGCTTGCGTGATTTTGTGTGGATTCCGTATTAAAGAAATCGATGCGATAAATCCCAGTCGAAACGGAGCACACAATAGTCGCTTGGATTTATTTTCGTATACCTGTTGTGAAGCCGAAAGGTTGAAGGAAAATGTTTGTTTCTGTAATACATACTATAAGTGCACATATTACGTAGACTGTGTTTCATGGATTTCTTATATCATCTTTGTAAAATTATTGGGCTATAGAATCTAAAAATGAATGTGGCTTACTCATTTTAAAAGATTGCAGTACACTGTAAGGACTAAAATAAAAAGGCGGAAGGATTATTAACAATATTCAAACTATGACTCAAACATTATTATTCAGGACTGCCTAACTTAAATGGCAATGGGCCATAAGATCTTCGAGTGGTGACTACCGGGAATCGCAGTGTTTGTAGGCTTCCTACACGGTGGTTCGATGACTTGGTTAATGACGCTGGAATACGACGGAGGCGGGCGGCTCAGGACCGGCATTTGTAGAAATCATTCGAGAAGCCGGAGTCCAGCAGTGGACTTCTTTCGTCATCATCATGACGACTTTAGTATGTGGCATGATCTGTAAACAACTGCCAATGTCGAGCGGTGATAATGACGCTTACTAATTCTAAAGCGCCACACGCGAGATCTGTTCAGTATTTTGTTTTTGTATAAGATATAACGGCTTGGGGTTTTTTCGATACAGCCAATTCTTTATTAGGTTGTCCTTTACTTTCTCTCCTCAGTGTTTATCTCCCCTCTTTGTTAATTGTACCAACATTATTATTTTATGTTTGAGAGGGTTCCTGAGTACAGTGTTCTTTAATTTGATATCTCAAAACAAAGACAAACTCGATTTGGTCCGCTGAGCTCAGTACCACAAGAAAATTGAGATAGCGTGACGAGTGAATCCATCTAGTTTCATTTAACCACACGGAATGACTTTTGAGCAAGATAATATTGCGTTAATATTTATAGCTCGTATTATGCAGCATTCTGACTCAATGATGTAATTTTTTGGCGTTTATCGCGAGTCAATGAGATATTTCCTGATTTTAATATTTCAGATATTGGCGTATCTAAAATAGGTAGCATTCTGGTACACATATATACTATATTACAGTAATTAAGCTGTATGAATTAGCATTTTTGTCCAAAACTTAAAAGGAAAATATTATAAGGTAAATCAAATTCGGCCTAACCTACAACTTTTCGGAAATACTCACAAGCCATCCTCTTTATTATAGCAATATTATTTCTCGATATCTGGTATTGGAAAGATTATATTTATATTTAATTATATTATAATTAAGTTAGTTCACAATAGAGCTTAAAATTATTAAGATAAATGCATAAGGAAGTTACTCTGGCCGTGTTTAGGACTGCTGTTATAACTAGGAGGGATTCTAAATGAGAAGTCTTTTTTGGTATTACAGCAGACCTGACTCAACGAGTCACGTCTGCTGTAACACAACAAGCCAAATTTAGAACAAATTGGATTCGGCGAATAAGTATATTTATAGCATAATTTTGATATGCAGGAGAATAACAATTCTATTTTGGTATCTACTGATGGAGTTGAGTATCCGCCTGTACGCCTCTAAATTGGATTACGCGTTGGCATTTTCCGGAATTGAGTCCTTCCGAAACGCGGATAAGATTAATGTTAAGCCCCCCACATACGCGCGGCAATATCTGGTTGCAGCTAGGAAACCCTGCTCCAAATATATTGATTTTATAACAAAAACGAGGGGTTGGTTGCACGCGGGGTCGATGCCCTTGTCACTGCAGATTCACCCCGCCATATTGGTTGGGGTTCCACCGTCACTAATGGAGTGGCGTTGGCTAAAATATGAGCTTGCCTCTGCTGTCCTACGGTGAAAAACGGTCAGGTTTCGAGATGTTATCATTTGGAAGCTTCAATCTTGCGGCTATGGAAAAAATGGGGGAGCTTTGTTGAAATATGATGCTTGGGTGTTGTATTCAGCTGGATAAGTTGTACTTGAACAAATTGAACGACCCGACATCCGCATAAAACGAAATATCTAAACTTAAACCCTGCTATTAAAACAAAATTACAATTTTGTTGTGAGTTGTTTTAATAGTTTTAATTAATATCGCATAATAAAATGCAATTATTAAATTTTATTTAACATTGCGTTTAGATGTCTCAATTTTATACTTATGATTAATTTATTTTTCGCCGTGTGGGGACGGGCAGAATATTATACTTCCCAACCGCACGCTGGAAAATACCGCGTGTTGTAGGTAAAAGTCAACAAAACCGTGCTCGCTTGGTGGCAGCATCTAATGGTCCGCCCGGCTAGCTACCACCCTCACATCTGAGTCCGTGGCCAAGCAGTTTTACTGTGATTCGTCGTGTGTATGTGAGAGCCGGTGAACGACAGGGTATTTCCTTGAATTGCCCGGTCCATCTTAGACCCTGTCGTTGCTTACCATCACGCAAGCCTAGGGTCAAAGGCATATAAGTCATTAATAAAAAAAATGGCATGATTAAAATAATATTATAGTCACGTAAAAAAGAGTGAATATGTAAGCATAATAGTCGTATTCTATGACTGTGTACTCAACATAGAATAGTCATATTGCTTTGACATTTATGTGCGGAGGTAATCTAGATGATTAAATAGACTTTGGGCTCTTCTAGAAGTTTGGCAACTATGGTCAAATTTACAAATTACATATATTTTCATGTCCAAGTGCTTGCGGAACAGGAATCAAACATATACAACGTGATTTAATTAATAGCACAAACCTCAGATATGTATACCAAAAAGAGCTTTGCTTAAGGATTATTAAGCCTTTAAGAATATTCACACACTTAGTTCGAAGGTCAAGATGTAGTCTTATTTTTTAGTTTAGTTTAGTAGTTAAGATTATAACTACCACACTTTATATCTGCACCGCCAAAAGTAGACTGGCAGAAAATGCCTAAGGCCACCTTTTAACATCAGTCGTGAATAATCTATAAAGTCGTTTAAATAAATAAACTAAAATAAAATTACGCGTGCAGGTTGTGCCTTAGTGTTCTTGGTTCTGAGTAAACTACTTTCTAGTTTTCACTTTACAATAGATCACCCAATATACATATTTCAGGCTTTCTTTGGAATAAAATCGGGATTTGCTTAATTGAACTTTGCAATTCATGAAACTCAATTTGAATGTCTTCCAATTTATATGAAACATTTCGTCGTAAATTTGGTTAGTCAAAACAGTTTTATTTCGTTACTTTTATTCTTGATTTTTCAAATTTTATTGCATTATCATCTTTATACAAATGGTAATGAAGACCAAATCAAAGATTTTTATAAAGCAGGCATCTAAAAGTACATTTTATTTGGAAAAAGGAATACTAACTGCTAGATAAGAATTTTGATAAGGTATGATAGCAGAGTGTAGTGAAATAGAATAGAAGCTGGGTTAAAAACATAATGAATATATTATAGAAAATAGGTAAATCACGACATATCTAGAACGAAAGTGTATGTACAACACAAGACAATATAGAATACTGTAGACAGATATTCAAAAACTATTGACAACCAGCGTCTGCTAGATTCAGACCATGAAGGTGATTTAAGCAAATCTAGATTGAAAGATTGAAATCATAGCAATATTGTGAACGAAAAAGTATGTATACCATTTTTGGTATTTAAAATTTACAGAAAGCGTACATTTAGGAATAGAAATACCTACGCATTACTTTGAATAAATGTAAAGAAAAATACAACCTTTTTCTTTAAGTTTGTCTATGACATGTTACGAGTCTAATGACAAATATGTCATAAGCATTAATATTTTTCAGGAGAGAATTTAAATAATTTATTTCAATGATTTAATTTAGTTTCTTTATAATTGTATTTAAAAGTGGGAATAATTACTTTAAATGTTGTTTCTTATGATTTCAGGTAATATTTGCTATTTTTATTTGCGCAGTTATAGATATAATTGTATCTTTGGAATATGTAAAATTGTAACAAATAAATTCTTATGATTTCAGAAGAAACGCAATATCGTGTTATTTCCTAACATTACACGTGGTATGATAACCTTATTATAAAACAACATTTACTGCTAATATCTCAAGGAAAATGGAAAAGTTAAGGTTTGAATTTTCTGTAAAACCAACTACAGATGGAAAAGCAAATATCATTTGCATATCATCAATAGCTACGCAAGATGGACGTACTTTTGGAATACCAGCTGAATACCAACCAGCCAATTTACATCCAGTAATTACTGATACTTCCAATTATGCCAAGGTAAGAAGATCATTACATAAGAGATATCAAACAAGGAGCATATGGATAACTTTGACGGACGAGATATCTAAAATATATTTAGATAAAGAACAGAATTTACAGTTTAATGACATGTACTTAGAAGAAATTTTAGAAGGGAATAGTTCTGAATCTATCCTTAGCAATTCAAATGAGAAATTGGAAAATTTGCTAGAAAAATTAATTGAAAATAAACCATTCAAGTCTGAAACACATAATTTAGCCAACATTGCAAAGGATTTCATGATTGAGAACTTCACTGGTAGGAATTCAAATGCTTGTCAGTGGATTAAGGCTTTTAATAAAGAATATGAACGTTTTAGGATCTAGGAGTAAACGGAAATAATGAGATTCAAATGGTAAACTTAAAAACTATTAATGGTGAGAAGAAAACAAAAGGTATGGTAACATTGAAAGTAAAAATATATAATGTTGAAAAAATAGTGGATGTATTTGTAATAGAAAATGAAAATTTTAATTATGATTTTCTTATTGGATTGGATTGTATTAAGAAATTCAAATTAATACAAAATGAACAAGTAGGGGAAGAAGAATCAGATAAAGTTGAAACTTGTCCCGATGAGTTTGTACTAAGTGAAAATAAACAAATGAATGAAAAATATGAAATAAATTTCAATGAAAATATAAAACTGGAAGAATTTCTTGCTTATCAACAAACAGAAATTGATAATTTGATAGAAAAATATAAATCGGTATTCGCTAAAGACAAATACGATATTGGTTCTGTGCGAGATTATGAGGCTCATATTGATTTGATGGTTGATAAATATTGTTGCAAACGCCCATATAGATGTACAGCAGATGATAGAATGGAAATAGAAAGTCAAATATCAAAATTATTAGAAAAGAATTTAATTGAAGAGTCTTATAGTCCTTTTGCTGCTCCAGTAACTCTAGCTTATAAAAAAGAAGATGGCAAGAAAACGAGACTTTGTATAGATTTTAGAGAATTGAACAAAATTGTTGTTCCGCAGTCACAACCTTTTCCTTTGATTGAGGATTTAATGATACGGACTGTTAACTGTCAATATTTCTCTACTTTTGATATAAATTCAGCTTTTTGGTCAATTCCTTTAAAAATTGAAGATAGATACAAAACTGCATTTGTAACTCAAGAAGGGCATTTTCAGTGGACTTGTCTTCCGTTCGGATTAAAAACAGCTCCAGCAATTTTTCAAAGAATATTAAGCACTATAATACGAAAGCATAAACTCACTAGTTTTGCAGTAAATTCCATAGATGACATATTGATCTTTTCTAAAAATTTTAAGGAACATGTAGTTCATATATCAAAATTTCTTGAGGCAATACAACAAGAAGGATTTAGCCTAAAGTTTTCAAAATGTTCTTTTGGGAATAATAATGCCAAGTACTTAGGACATATAATAGAAGATAATTCGATCAGACCTCTGAAAGATTATTTGTCAGCTGTCAAAAATTTTCCTGTTCCAGAAACAAGAAAAAATGTTCGCCAATTTCTAGGAAAAGTAAATTTTCATCATAAATTTGTACCACATAGTGCAATTATCCTAGACCCATTGCACAATTTATTAAGAAAGGATGTCAAATTCATATGGTCCACAGAATGTCAAAAATCGTTTGATAAAATTAAAGAATTGCTATGTTCAGAGCCAATTTTGAGAATCTTTGATCCAGAATTACCAATAAGTATTTACACAGATGCAAGTCTTAAAGGAGTTGGTGCTGTATTAAAACAAGATGATAAAAACGGAGAGAGAAAGCCAGTAGCATACTTTTCAAAAAAATTAACAGATGCTCAAAAAAGGAAAAAAGCTATTTATTTAGAATGTTTGGCAATCAAAGAAGCCGTGGTATATTGGCAGCACTGGCTTATGGGAAAAGAATTTACGGTTTACTCAGACCATAAGCCGTTAGAAAATATGAACATCAAGGCTAGAACTGATGAAGAACTAGGAGATCTGACTTATTATTTATCCCAATATAATTTTACAATAAAATACAACCCAGGAAGCTCAAACCAAGAAGCAGACTGTCTAAGCAGGAATCCAGTTTTAGATCCTAGTGACAATGCTGAAGACTGTTTAAAAGTAGTAAATTTAATAAACTTGAATGATATAAAGAATGACCAACATGAAAATGGGGACATACAAAATGGAAAATTTATATTAGAAAATGGAATTTACTATAGAAGGAATAAAAAAAAGAAAAAAATTGTTTTATCTGAAAAGCTTTGCAAAATCCTTATAAAAGATGTTCATTATACTTACTGCCATATTGGAAGAACACAGATGATCAATAAAATTGCACTTTTTTATACATCTAAAAATATGATCGCAAACATTAAAAAAATTTGTGATGAATGTGATATTTGTATAAGAAATAAATCAAGAAAGACATTGAGATATGGTTTAATGTCACATTTGGGACCAGCAACTCGCCCTTTCCAAATTATATCTGTTGATACCATCGGAGGCTTTGGAGGATCACGATCAACAAAAAAATATTTACATCTTCTTGTTGATCACTTTACAAGATAGCATATCTTGTAAAGTGATCATTATACTCACATCAAAAAATCAGAGCTCCTGTGATTTTATTAGACTATTGAAAAATGTGACACCAAATTACAATATAGATATGATACTAACGGACCAATATCCAGGGATTAATTCCAAGGAATTTAAAGAATTTCTGAAAGGAGAAAATATTAAAATAGTTTTCACTGCTGTAGATGCACCATTTTCAAATGGGCTCAATGAAAGGCTAAATCAAACATTAGTTAATAAAATAAGATGCAAAATAAATGAAAGTGATAAGAAAACAGCATGGACCACTATTGCACACAAATGTGTAGATAAATATAATGAAACAAAACACACAGTAACGAAGTTTGCACCAAAATACCTATTAGAGGGAGAAAATGTAAATATTTTACCAATGGAATTAAAATCAAGAAGCACAAAAGAAGACCTGACCAGAGATAGAAAATTGGCTTTCGAAAATACTATGAAATCACATAATTACAATAAAAGAATATATGATATGAATAGAGAAGACTGTATACTGCAAGAAGGAGACGAAGTCTACGTAGAAAACGGAAATCGCCTGAATAGGAAAAAAATGGATGAACTTAGAATTGGACCATTTAAAATTTTGAAGAAAATTTCTAACTCCATATTTGAGGTTGATACTGGACATAAGAAACAGGAATCAAATCACTACCATATTACGAAACTATCACCAGTTGGTAAATGAACAATTGCATATATTAATCCTGTAGCAATTGTTCTTCTGAGGGGGGGAGATGTAAAGAAAAATACAACCTTTTTCTTTAAGTTTGTCTATGACATGTTACGAGTCTAATGACAAATATGTCATAAGCATTAATATTTTTCAGGAGAGAATTTAAATAATTTATTTCAATGATTTAATTTAGTTTCTTTATAATTGTATTTAAAAGTGGGAATAATTACTTTAAATGTTGTTTCTTATGATTTCAGGTAATATTTGCTATTTTTATTTGCGCAGTTATAGATATAATTGTATCTTTGAAATATGTAAAATTGTAACAAATAAATTCTTATGATTTCAGAAGAAACGCAATATCGTGTTATTTCCTAACATTACACGTGGTATGATAACCTTATTATATAAATATAGGCTATATTTGGATACAAATACGAAATACACTCAGGCAAAGCCGTAGGCGAGAGGTAGCTATTTTGAACCCATGGTGCTCTAGCGATTCAGTCGCTTTATGTTAAACATTTTAATTTTTGTTTTAAATCCACCTTTTATTTATATAATATGCATCATTGGCGTAGTCAACGTTTTGGTGAATATTTTCATCTACGTATATTATGTACTAGCTTTTGCACGCGGCTTCACCCGCGTGGGCTTCGGACCCGTGCTTATCTCTATGCATATTATTTTTTATGAATATAAAAGTGGTTATTGTGACTAAACTATGATAGTTAGATATGTGCTCACTTTTTTGTAGATCTTTATAAGACCTACAAACCCGTAGTACATCATTTTGTTCTATTGTCAATAGTTTTTGCAGCGCACGCATAAATAGGTTTTCAATTTTACACCTTGGTTTACAAAATCACAATTTTCATACGGATCCCTAATTCTTTTGAAAATAAAATATAGCCTATAACCTTCCTCGATAAATGGACTATCTAACACTGAAAGATTTTTGAAATCGGACCAGTAGTTCCTGAGATTAGCGCGTTCAAACAAACAAACTCTGCAGCTTTATATATTAGTGTAGATGTAGATTTTTGGGATACATTTTAATACAAGTTTCTCTGGTTGTAAGTCATATCATTAGTCATTGTAACAACAAAGTAGTATGTTATTTCGTTATTAAAATTGCGCTTTTTCCTTTGTTTCTTGAAACAGGCATATAAAATTCATCTAAAAAAATACTAATGGATTGCAGTCCAGATATTTAGAATTCCGTAACTGAACCTTATATAGTACTGATCAGAAATTTTTAAGCAAACGTTGTGTAACATGTCTTGCTTACGTAATTGATTTGACTTACTACTACTACAACTTAACTCAACTAACTTTTTTTTTATAAAACGTAACCAGCAGGGTTTAGGTAAAGTAGGTAAAACCTGTATCGCGGGACAGTTTACAAACATGAAATTCTCGAACACAAATGACACCCAGACTCAGAGCAAGTGCCTCTGGTATAAACAAAGTCACTTGCCCGACCCCGGACCGGGACCCGTTGATCCAAAGGCGGCACACCTAATCTCTAGACCAACGAGACAGTCGCCAATATATGACCCACTGTTAACTGGTTGGCCTGTCAATTTTTTCTTCTCTTGCGGCTAGGTTCTCGGCTTTGCCATGTCCTTTTTACGTCATTTACAACACTCTCAGGATGGAATCAACCCATACCAACATAACCACAAAAGGCATTTTTTTTAATAAAAAAAGACAATTTTGTGAGACTCTAATACCGATGGATGACGTTACGTGTCTTGTTTATAGGCTAAGTTGAGGGTAAAGGTGATTTTAATCTTCGTAATAAGTCCCAGCTAAATGAATTCTAGACTGTTATGAGTTCTTTTTCATATGAAATAGAAGAAAAAAACTTCATAAACAATCTCTTTTATTTAGTTCTAATAGATAAAAAGTAACAATGGAATCTATAGAAAAGACGACCGTTTATGTAATGTTCCATCGGCGGTAAACGTAATCAGTCGGTGTCCAATTCGCAGCCGTCAGTTATCGAAGAGATCCCTCGTAGCCAACGAGACACAGTGAGTGTATCTACAGTAGGTTATTTGTAACAGGATTGTTAGTAGTTTAAAGGGAATTTATTTTTCTTAACATTGGTTTTAAAATTAGTAGCTATCTCAGCTCAGAATTTCATGGTGCAGATAGTAAATAGAATGTAAAAAAATACTAAGTTAAACTTTATAGCATTTGTTTAGCAAAAATCTAAATTATTATAAAACATCTGAAAATAAAAATGTGGAAAGCGCTAAACTTAATATTAAGAAATACTACGTTATCTGCGACTTAGTTCCGTTAATTTTAAATAACACTTTAAGTAATTGATAATGTTGCTTAAACTTTATTGAACACGATATAACTATTTGTGTTGCTTCATATGATCAAAGGATTTTTTTACTCAGTTACTGTCTGATAATAATGATTTGTTTAAAAAAAAACCCCTGCACTAGGTAGAAGCTGTATGGGGCAGTTTACATACATGAAATTTACGAACACAAATGACACAGAGCAAGTGCCTCTGGTTTACACAAACACACTTGCCTCGGTTCGATGCCGGGGTCGGGCAAGAGTCCCCAACATCTAACCCCTAGAACAACAACTCAAGCTTAAGTAAAGTCAGAAAATTATATAAAGAGATGTGCTTAGTGTGATATTTCCTAAAACTAGATTTGGTGTCCTAGGAATAGGCACTTGTCTTAGGTACCTAAAAAAAGGGCGACATAATCTACCAAACCTATCCTCAGCAAACAGATGCCACAGTGACTATAGTGTTGCCACGCCTCGGTGCACAGCATCAAAGTTAGTTTTAGAAAATTGTTTTTAGTTTTCCAGTAATCATCATCATCATTATTATAGCTCATAATTTACCTACTATTGAGTCGCGCCTTATCAACCAACACTCATAGATGGGCAAAGGGTTTCTTTGTCACGCTGGCATGACGGGTTGACACAGTGTTGGTATCAAGTTTTTCTGCTCCTTCGGCTAGGTGATCTGCCTATTGTGTTCCTTTAGTCGCCTCTTACGGCACCCTCGGGATAGCGTGGGTTGGTGAAATTATGTATTCTAACTCCGTCACCACATCTCGTTATACTTAAACAACAAACTTAAAAACCCGGGACGATCTAATTTAGAAGAACCGAAGTCACAGTTCCAGTTCATATGATACTCATCAAAGAGATGTAAACTTTTCCACAGCGTCAGAGTTTTTGGCTTTAATTTTACAACATGATATTGTCACACAAAATCTACTATTTTACTTGGACTATGTCCGAAGTATAAGAGCGCGAGTCGAGGGGGTGTTGTTGGGGTGCCAAAACGTGCGTGGGTACTGACCCGCTCCACACCCCTCAGGCGCCCACCGCCGACAAATCACGCGGCCTCTATTTGGTACATTTCTACGAGTACAACCTACTTTACGTTGCAGGTTTGTGAAGTATTCTTAAAAGGCAATAGTTGAGACATGTTGTTATATATTTTTTTGTTATTTATTATATAACTACCTTCAAGGTATTATGTCGATATAATCATTGTTATAAGCGTTGTGGTCTGAAAGAAGATGTAGTGACAAAAATTGAGAAAGGTATGCTGAGATGGTTTGGCCATGTCGAGAGAATGAATGAAGAACGATTGACGAAAAAAGTGTATAAGGCGAGTGTGAATTAAAGTACTGGAAGGGGAAGACCTAATGAGGGAAGTCCTGAAAAAAAAGTACCCTAAACCGAAGAGCATGTATGAAGGGAATAATGAAAGTGGAAGAAGCGAAACAAGTATGTAAGGATCTTAGCAAGTGGAAAGAAGTGGTCTCTGCCTACCCCTACGGGAAAGATACGTGATTCTATGTATGTTAAAATGCCCAAAACTAAATCGTATTACTTCTACTCAGTACATAGATGACCCACTGTCAAGTCGGGCCACCTACAGTTAAATACAGGGTAATTAGCATATTGTGCCACGCTGGCCAGACGAGTTGGCACAGGGTTTTGTATCATTGTCACAGCGGCTAGGTTATCGGCGTCTGGATGGAATGGGCAGGTGACACCATGTATTCTAAATAAGTCACCATTTAAGTACATATTTTAATCAAAATTTAAAACATATTCCTTTGATATTGAGTACACAATTAGATAGGCGTTTACCGGCAATTATTCACAACAACTGTAAGTGTAAGTGTTTGGACCAATTAATTGTTTTAACCACTGTAGAAATTGAATAGAAATAGAAATTACGGGAATACCGGAGGTCAAGGAGGAGAGCCCGTTACATCTGGTCAGCGTTATTTCGGCAAAGCTGGGTGTGGCAATCGACGAGCGGGATGTTGTGAATGCGGAGCGTCTGGGCATGGTGCGCCGTAATCTTCAAACCTCGGAGGAAGGAGCTGCGCGGCCGCGCGTGCTGGCCGTCCGCCTGGCACGCCGCACAGTGCGCGACCAGCTGCTGCGGGCTGCGCGCGTGCGCCGCGGCCTCACCACACAGGATCTCCAGCTGCAAGGACCTCCAAAAAGGTTCTATGTCAATGAACGGCTTACGCAAACCAATGGTAAGATATTCCATAGTGCACGTGAAGCGGGACAGCGGCACAAATATAGATATGTCTGGACGAGGGATGGACGCATCTATGCGAAGAAAGAAGATGGTTTGCCCACGCAACGCATTCGATCAGACGCAGACATTTCTCGGGTTTTTGGTAACAACTCAGTTGGATAAAACGTTACATAGTTGCAAACTCCATAACCATCACATTAATATTAAACTAGGTATATTTTCTATTTGTTTTTTGGTGAGTATGCTGTTTTGTGAGGACATAATGATTATCGGACGCCTAATTATGACACTATTATTTATCAACACTATAACAACTTCAAACTATTTTATTCAACTATTTTATTGTATTATTATTTTATCTACTATGTATGATTATATTATCTATACATTTAAATTATATACACTACATCACATTTATTACTCTATTTACACAACAATGCTAACTATAAAATATTTAATTACAAACATAATATCTCTTGATACAGTACCATACAGAGTTATATACACTACATGTACTACTAGGATAATTATAGTTACAGACAATAAACAAACATGAAGAAAGATAAAAAATTGCGTGTTGGGCTTTTTAACGCAGGATCGCTTGGTTCACGCCAGGAGGAGTTCCTATTGGCCATGGACAGGGTTTCGGTTGATATTTTAGCAATCAACGAAACTTGGCTTAGAGAGGGTGAAGAGGGTCGTGCGCCCAACGTGCCTAACTATCGCCTACGACATGCACCGCGCCCGGACAATGTACGCAGAGGCCGTGGAGGCGGAGTCGGTTTCTATGTGAGGCGGGATCTTCGGGTGCGCACTGTCCCCCATCCACCAGCACCCATGGTTGAGCAGATGTGGATTAAATTAACCATCAACTCACAATCTATCATTATAGGCACTGCATATAGACCACCCTGGCTGGATGTCAATACTTTTTTGGATGCGGTCACCGATACTGTCTCCTCCTTGACACATGCTGATAAAATAATTTTACTTGGTGACTTTAACATTAATGTCCTAGACACTGATGATAATAAAACCAAGCTTCTCAATAACTTTCTTCACTGTTCCAGTCTTAACAATGTTATAACTGAACCAACCCATTTTACAGATCACAGTGAGACTCTCATTGATATAGTATGCACCGATGCCCGGGTGTGTGGTACCTCTGTGTTACACATACCCGAGCTTGGTCATCATGCAATGATTGCAGTTGAATTTAATTTTAAGATTGAGAAGCTTGCTCCCCGTTGGATTAGTTACAGGCCACTGAAGGACATCTTGTTGGATTTATTTAATAAAGATCTCAGTAAAATTGACTGGAACCATATCACTAGTCTGAGTAATGTCAATAGTATGGTGGATACATTTAATTCATATATATTGGCATTATTTGATCTTCATGCTCCTATTAAGAAAGTTCTAATTAAAGAAAAAAAGTGTCCCTGGATTACTGGCACTGTTGAGGATATGATCAAGCTTCGGGACAAATACCACCAGCGATTTAAATCAGACCGGACAGATTCTCACTGTGATTCATATAAAAACCTTAAATATATAGTAAGAGCTGCAATTGACAGTGAGAAACGAGCTTATTTTAAATCTAGCATAAACATGGGAATCAGGGACCCAAAAAAGTTATGGAGTAACATCAAATCTGTTATTACTTATAAGAATAGTAAAGGCAATGAATTACCTACTTCTTGCAATGACCCTGATAATATTAACAAATATTTTCTAGAGGTACCTGGCAGTGGTAGGGTTACCATCTCCGAATTGACCTATTTTGAATACAATAGATTTGGTCCCGGTTGTTTTCATCTCCAACCAACAGATGAGGCAGTGGTTCTGAGGATCATCCAAGGTCTCAAGTCTAACGCTCTAGGGGTAGATGATATCTCACTTGACATGCTTCTTATGACACTCCCACACACCCTTACTGCCATTACTGGGATTATCAATAAATCGCTGACCTCCTCTACATTCCCTGACCTGTGGAAGATAGCCATAGTCAGACCTATCTCTAAAAAGGTAAATCCTTGCGGTGTTGAAGATCTTAGGCCAATTAGTCTGCTGCCCTGTCTATCCAAAATATTGGAAAGAGTTGTTAGCAACCAATTTAGGAAGTATTTAGAGGACCATAAGATTTTACCTGCACAGCAGTCCGGATTTCGGGTGGGTCATAGCACTGCCACAGCCTTGATTGATGTGGTTGATAATATCCTGCAGGCCAGGGATCAGGGGCAGGGGACTTTACTCACTTTACTCGATTTCTCGCGTGCTTTTGATTCAATAAGTCCCCCCCTACTACTTTCAAAGCTTGCCTATTATGGCTGTGACTCAGTGGCCCTGCATTGGTTTGACAGCTACATGAGCAACCGTTATCAATTTGTTTGTCTGCCAACTGACAAAGATGGTGGTTGTGATGTATCTTCGCTGAGTCCAGTGGTAAGGGGTGTCCCACAGGGGTCCATTCTTGGTCCGCTTCTCTTTATTATTTACACTGCAGACATAGCCAGTACCATTATTAACAGTAGGTTTCATTTGTATGCAGACGATCTACAGCTGTATATATCCTGTCACCCACAGAGCTGTCCAGCATCTGTAAATAGCATTAATGAGGATTTGGATAGAGTTTCAGAATGGGCAAGGAAAAACTCTCTTGTGCTTAACCCAAAAAAATCAAAATGCTTGATCTTAGGCTCTAGAGACTTAATAAAAAAAATTAAAAATACTAACCCTATAGTAAAAATTGATGGGGGTCGGATAGAACAGGTTCAGGAGGTGCGTAACCTTGGAGTAGTCATGGATGGCTTACTTCAGTTTGAAACCCACATAAATGAAGCTGTGCGCAATTGTTTTTACCGGCTCAGGCTGTTGTATCGAGTTCGACCATACATTAATGTAGATATGCGCATCATGCTGTGTGAGTCCCTTATACTGTCAAAACTCAACTATGCTGACACAGTGTATGGGAGCTGTTTGCTCAGTAGAACCGAGCGGCTTTTGCAACGGGTTCAAAATGCTTGCGCACGTTATTGTTTTCATGTACCACCTCGTTCACATATAACTTCCTTTCTTAATCAGGCGAACATGATGAAAATGACAATGCGTAGAAAACTGCATCTGGCCACCCTTCTCTTTGGTGTCATTCTGTCTGAAAGGCCAGAATACCTCTACAAAAAGCTTACATGGACCAGTGACCATAATAAACATAAAACTAGGGCTTTTTCATATCTTCTTATCACTCCTAGACATCGAACCGCGGCTTTTCGTGGCAGTTTTAAATTTGCTGCCACTAGATGCTGGAATGACTTGCCGCCACCACTCCGTGCCCTAAAATCAGTTTCTTGCTTTAATAAACGTTATAAAGAACATCTACTAACTATACAAAAACAAGATAAATAAACTTACCATTGATATACACTTATATGCCAGGTGGTTGTCATTCCAGCGGTCGATTTTGTGTCTGTTTGTTTCTATAGGTTTTACAAATAAATAGGTAGCGTCCCAAAATGAAATAAGATCAGTAGAATACAAAATCTATTCAACTCTTACGATAAAGCACACAAATAGTATCACTGCACGAGTTTATTTCACTCAAAATATTAACACAGCACACAAACAATAATTAATAACAGTACACATAGTCACAGAATAAACTAAAATACTTAAACATATTGAATCTAATCTCACCTACAATTCCTAGAAATGCATTGTTCGAATTTTGAACTGGTGAGAACCCCGCGCTTATTTGACGTCAGCTGTCAAATTGTCAATGTCTTCTTCTTCTTCTTCTTAGATTAATGGCTTGTCATGTTGTCAATGTCTTATTGCCTATCATAAATTTGTCAGCTTTTCTTTTCTTGTTTTTATAAATTCTATGGCGTAGACAGACTTTAAGCATAATTCTGATTTGTATCAACTTTTTTATATTTATTGTATGTATGTATGGATACCTAGCTGTCCGATGCCCGTGTAGTCGCTCAAGGGCCTAGCAGAATACCAGCGCTGCGTCATTTATTGTTATGATGTGGCATATGCTGAGCTATGGTCCTTTTTTGTTCTCACAAAACAGGATATTAAAAATTTGTTATTGTTACTTAAATATATTGTATTTTTACTTTTTTAAGTTTATCTTATTTGTAACTTGTCTTTTGTACCGCTCAGATGTGAGAACAAAATAAACACGTTTCTTTCTTTCTTTCTTTCTTTCTTACGATGTCGTTTATAATTTTGTATTTTGTATCACACCTTGTAAAGGCATTATATAAATTTGAGAACAGAAAAACACACAATTTCCAAGTAAAGTTTACAAAAAGAGACTTCAGCGACCCCGGAATCAAACCACCTATTTCCCCATTAATATCTTTGTATCGTGCCTTGTAAAGGCTTTTTCATCCCATCTATTCGAAAAGTGACGTTTTGTTCCTCTTTATGTGGGAGCAAACTCGCTCTTTTCTGTTCTAGACTTTTGAGCGGGTAGTAATGAGTTTTTATTCTACGAGATTTAATTCGCCGCAATTTACTTTGCCGCGCACATAATGATTTTGGAACACCTTATACAGCGCCAAAGAAATCGAACGCAAATTTTATATCTATACATACACATAAATACATACATAGATACATATACATACATACATACAAATAAATAAAATTGGAGTGTCTGTTTGTAATAATAAAATAACCACTTTTTACTAAATGTCTAAGTATGTATACATAGTCTAAAATATAATTTTTTTTTAATTTTTGTCTGTCTTTCTTTCTATCGGTATGTCTGTCTGTTTGTCTAGTGGTTAGATGTGCCGCCTATGGATCAACGGGTCCCGGGTTCGATTCCGGGGTCGGGCAAGTGTCTTTGTCTAAACCAGAGGCACTGGCTCGGAGTCTGGGTGTCTTTTCTATCTATAATATGTAAGTATCTACAAAAAAAATATGTATCTAAGTAGTTTATCATCCATCTCGTTACCATAACACAAGCATTAAGTTGCTTAGCTTGGGACGAGATGGCGTTGTGTGAAATGTCCAAGGATATATATATTTTTTTCAATCTCTGGAACGGCTGGACCGATTTTGACAGGACGTTCACTGATAGGTAGCTGATGATATAAGGAGTTGTTTTTAGACTAGCTTCGCCCCGCGGTGTCACCCGCGGCACACTAATAAGTACGCGCGGGTAGAACCGCAGGGCGCAACTAGTTGAATAATAATATTACAATAAAATATAAGGCGCCTTTTAATTTTCTCGTAGAGGGTGATGAAAAGTAGAGTGTATCACAAGGGCCCAAAATATTTTTTAGCTCGGCGACGTACTTTGCATCCCTCGCTACGTTCAGGATTCTAGTAAAGAATCCCTCACTTCATTCTGAATTCAAAAAAGCGCCCTTGCCGTAAAAATATTACTTTGCATCCTTGATACAATCTACTATAAATTTCATACATACCTACATTGGACGAACAGAAAGATTTCCGAGTAAGTATAGTTTACAAAAAGAGAGAACACCTCGGAATCGAACCACATATATATCGGATTAAATAATTCTAGCCCAAATTGCCACATCACGGTTCAGGTAATAACGAGCAAAGGCAATGGTCCCGGGTTACGTATATTTAGAAAATCAGTCTAAGATTAAACTCGATCCCTCTGACCACAAATCAGTAACGAGTCCTTATTTATTAGGGTAGAAATAAAATATAGCATTAACTTTTCATGTCGGATGCCTAAGTGGGACGTTTCGGTACAAAACTTGTTGGGGAAAACGTCTCCTGTCCAAATAAAAGGATGTATTTTGTAACAAAAATGGGCACAATGGAATGATGGGGACGGAAGTTTTGGAATGTTCTTGCTAGACAACTTAGAAATAAGAAGATATTACGTTGAAATTTATTGCAGTATTAAATCATTTATGATTCCTCTGTTGGCGTATTTCTCAAAAATGTAGAATAAATGGCCACAAAATATTTAAGCTTATTTTTGTTAAGACGTGGTCAGTCACTAGTCAAAATTTCACCATTATTTATGTACATACTAAGTAAGTGCATTAAAACCTGACTCTGACGTGACGCCATCTAGCCACGTCTAGCGCTAGCCGCGCGGCCTGCCGCTTTTCTAATTTAATTCGCAACCACTTATGTCTGTACGCACTGGCGGTTGAAATTTTGTGGCGGTTTAGTGCGTACAATCATAGGCGGTGTCATATTAAACTGGAAACGCGGCAAGCCGCGCGGTTAGCCGCCTAGGCGGTTCAATCGCTAGTGCGTACGGCGTACGGCTTAGAAACCGATACCTCTCTGATGCGACACGTCACAACACGTGAGACAAATATAAATCCGGCTTTAGCCCCTGTACGCACTAGCGACTGGCCAGCCGCTATGTAGTGCGTACGGGGGCTTAGTCTCCACATAATAAATAAGTGCTGATTTATCCTCGCTCGTTGCTCGTTAGGTTGCTAACAGATTCAATTAGAGAAGATGAGATGAGATCAAAGTAAATTGATTGATTGGAATATTTGTTGTATAAATATCCTTGTAAATATCCTTGGACATTTCACACAACGCCATCTCGTCCCAAGCTAAGCAACTTAATGCTTGTGATATGGTAACGAGATGGATGATAAACTACTTATATACATATTTTTTTTGTAAATACATACTTATTATAGATAGAAATGACACCCAGACTCCGAGCCAGTGCCTCTGGTTTAGACAAAGACACTTGCCCGACCCCGGAATCGAACCCGGGACCCGTTGATCCAAAGGCGGCACATCTAACCACTAGACCAACGAGGCATTGTTACGAAATAGATGACGTTTTCAATTCATAAATCTATCGATAACAGTCATATTACGATTTTGCTTTACTTTAACATAGCCAGTTTATCCTGTCTTTGTTCAACAAAGATAGATACTCTAACATAAGCTAAATGTAGTTAACTATCAGTCGGAGATAGCCATACGGATAAAAGTACAAGTCTAGTGCAAGCTCTCACTGAGACGTTTCATATGTAAATGGCAACGTAATCTGTACGACTCTCTCGAAGAACACATCTATCCTAGTGGATCGGACTAAACTTTAAAACTTTTCGTCTCTGATACGAATTTCTATGCAGAATCTTTGGCAAAGTTTTCTGTTTAAACGGACTATCAACAACATATCAAGTTTTCGGTTCAAAGTGCTCATACGATATCTAGACGCCTTGTTGGTATTGAAGTTGTTTTAGTTGGTCCTCTACTACTACTCGGCCCATAAATGACCCACTGCTGAGTAGGGCCTCCTCCCATCACAGGGAGGGCTATTAGCCTACTATGCTACGCTGGCCAGACGCATTGGCACATACTTTTCATATCAAATAAAATCAAAACTCATTTAACAAGTTGGCTCATTTGACTAGTCAAACAATAAAAGTTTTTAAAAAAAATATCATTTTAAATTGATTAATTACCATCTATCAAGTTCTCCGTCTCTTGCGGATAGGTCTTCGGCCTTGTCATTTCCTTTTTCGGCTCCTAAGACAGCCTTAGGGGTGAATAGGGTGGTGACACTATGTATTATAAATTCGTCACCACAGAATAGTAAAGTTGTTCCTCTACCTACATCATGCGCAATCAGACTACACATGTAAGGTATGGGGCATAGCGGATAGGCCTCACAGAATACCGCACCCAAATAACATCACATTATTGGTATACTGTGGTACAAGCCCTCTGAGGTTCTTGCTAGTTCTTCTCAGTTGTGGTCACGTTCCAAACTGATAGTAAACGTTAAAATACTTTGCTATATACAATACACTACAATATATATGGTACAGATACGTAGGCTCGATATGACCTCCATCAAAAGGCTCTAGGTCACCGAAACATTGCCCTTTGGGTTACTGGGAGAGGGCTATGCCCCGCGAGATCGAATCTAAAATGAGCTAAGCATTCGTGGCAATGGGCAGGGCACATAGCTCGCAGGGCTGACGCCCGATGGGGCAAAAAAGTGCTCGAATGGGACCGCGTCCCGGAAAGCGTAGTGCTGGTAAGCCTCTCACTCGGTGGCCGTCGACCTGGTTAAGATAGATAGATATACTCTTTATTGCACACGTGAAAAAAGACAGAACACAAAAAAATACAACGCTTTGTACAAAGGGCGGTCGTATCGCTAAATGCGATTTCTTACAGACAACCTTGGGATGGACATTAATTAGAATTTAAGAAAGCGCCGGAAAGCGACGGATGTGGTCGGCTCAGGACCGGCCTTCGTGGAAATCCTTGGGTCTCCCCCTATGTCCAGTAGTGGACGTCTTTTGGCTGATATGATCATGATGAGTATATGCATATATTATTAAAATCTTGCCTATTTGTAAGTGACCATTGTGTCCAAAGTCATAACCCGGCTTCGCACGGTTGCAATGATGAACCTCTAAATTTAACAGTGTTTCTCTATAATATAATGGATTTATTATACATATAAACTTTCCTCTTGAATCACTCTATCTATTAAAAAAACCGCTTCAAAATCCGTTGCGTAGTTTTAAAGATTTAAGCATACATAGGGACGGACAGACGACAGCGACTTTGTTTTAGGTATACTATGTAGTGATGATAGTGATTTGACTTTCATTAAGTTTGTTCCGTGTTCCGTGTGGTGACGGATTTAGAATACGCAGTGTCACCAACCCGTACCATCCCGAGGGTGTCGTAAGAGGCGACTAAGGGACCGCAAGAGGCAAATTACCTAGCCGCAAGAGAAGGAAATCTTGATACAAACCCTGTAGCAATCCATCCTGCCCGCGTGACACAGTAGGCTAATTTCCCTCCATGAATTGCCCCGACTCAGTAGTGGGTCATTCATGGGCTGAAAAGACGATGTTCTCGCGTGGAATATTCCCAGAAGAGTATAAGGGGATACTGGCATCAACACTGCTTTCCTAATGTGCCCGCGTCATGCTTTCAGTAATTCCAGGACCAGCGACGCATGTCACACAGCATGTTCCGGATTGGGTATACCTTCGAGTCCGCATAATATAACCGGGTAAGCCTAACATCTTACGGCTGTATATCCTAAGGATTTTAACTGAGGTATAAAAAATGGCCAGCGATACATGAGTGACATATTTAGTCGTACGTTAGGGTAACCCTAATGATAAAAAAAACAAATAACTTCGTTTATCATTCATGTTTGTCAAATACATGTTCGTAAGCAGCACCCTGTGATACAGGCATACCTAAAGCGAGACAAGTCTCTAAAATCTTTCTCGTGGCTTTTTCATTTAAAAATGTCGCTTTGACAGCAAAACAGCGTGGAAGCGGTGTAACTGAGATAATAACTTTAACCCGCTTGAAGCACTCTCCCTTTGTTCATATTTTCTGCTTCACTATAACATTGTAGGGAAAGCGCGGCTTACGATTATTTATTCAGAACGTTTTATATTCCTTTCTGCAATCAAATGGCTATAAGAAGCTACGTGGCATTTGCTCAAAACATTTTGTTTCTTTTTGTCAGACATTTGACATATACTCGTATGTGTCTATTAATCTTGGTTCTACACATATTCATTCTATCATCCTTCCTTATCTTTTTCGTACCAGTCTAGCATGATATGACTAATTACCAGTATAGTTACGACACCTTGCGGTGACTGATTTATGACATGGTGTCACCACCCTATTCCATCCTGAGGCTGTCGTAAGAGCCGACAAAAAGAAATGACAAGGCCGATAATCTACACTCGGTTCCAAAAATTACGGGTCAGTCACAAAAATTGAAATACCTCCAGAACTGTAAAAGTTAGATCAATGAAATAAAAAATAGAATAAAGACTTTTTAGTCGCGCTTCTAATAGCTTATTATTTAAACTGGTTGATGAAAAAAACTTCATTAGAAAAGAAAATTATAAAAAATGACCCAAACAATCATAAAAAAAATGTAATCTTAAGAAAAATATAACTACTTTAGTTTTTTTTTAAATTTAGAGATTAATATTGTGGGTGCAACTAAGTTTTATTTTATTTTTTATCTGTATAATTAAATTCTCAATTGAACAGTCTTCGTTTCATTAGGATGGCATACGTAGTTCGGGAGATATTCGGGTTTATGTGACTGACCCGTTATTTTAGGAACCGAGTGTAGTTGCAGGTGAAAGTAAACTTGATACAAAACCGTGTGCTATACTGTCTGGCTACAATAGGCTAATTACCCTCCATGTAACTGGGAAAGACCCGTCTCAGCAATGGGTTGAGGTAATGCTGGATGCTAATGTGGGATAGGAGTCGTGTGAGACTAACCCTCTTGTGACTGTGGCACAGTCATCATCGTCATTCGTCATTTCAGCCCATAAATGTCCCACTACTGAGCCGGGCTTCCTCCTGTACAGTACCTGTGGTACAGTAGGCAAATTATACTATAGGTAATCAAATAAAGCTCACTTTAGCAGTGGGTCTTATTTTGACGTTAAGCATTCAGGGTTACATAGAACAAACCTACTTTTTCTAATATCAATACGAGATGAATCATGCGATAGAAATGTTATTGCCATGTGGGTTGCAGTGATTATTCACAGCTTCCTATTAGTCATATAGACGATTACATTGCATTGTGAAATGGCGTTGTTTAAGGCTCCACTCTTCGAAAAAAGTATCTAGATGACAATTTTCAACATTGCAGCTCACTCCGATTTCATGGAAGAAAATTTGCCTACTGCCACGCTCAAACAAAGCTAAAACAATTGATGTGGTCACTTGAATCAAATCAAGGGTTTCGAATAAAATTGTACTTCCCATATAGCTTTATTTTCTGCCTTCATATTTATATTAGAAGTAGGTTGCTGACTTTTAAATCCTCACGGTCTTGATTGTACGTTGTTACTTTACTTTTGAAGTAAAACATAAATATTACAACAAAATGGTGGTCGTTTAATGAGTGAGGTAGCTTATAAAACAATAAATTATCAAGAGTCATTTTCCTGTACGCACAACGCCAATTTATTGGTTACCAATCATTATGTCTTTATAACTCCCCAGAGTGTCCATAAATCCAAAATATCAAGCTGTCAATATAATAAAATTATACAATATTTTTTATGTCAGGTTTTAATCAATTTATTTTGTGGTAAGCATTTGTTTGTATTATCTTTATTACGTAAATTTGTTTCATAGTTCAAGTCATAGTTATACATTTTGACAACAGTGGCATATAAACTATTATAGAAGCAAGTTCTAATTTTAACTACGATTGCTCCGTAATTGTTGACGACGCGTCACATCACAAAGTTTACTAACTTTTCTATGAGACCAATTTAATTTGAGTGAGGCATCTTTTTGTGGTGGAAAATGAGGTTTCATTGTTAAGTGACGTTGTTTATGCCTGCTTTTATGAATGCGAAAGTTTTGATGGATGTTTGTTTTTAAATCGCACCATTACGGCTAAAGGAAATTTGATGTAATTCAAAAGCTATTTTCCAAGCTCGTTTCAAATTTTTATGGTAACTTTCCTTTCAGTTGTTTTGGTAAAAGGCATTTCTTTACTAAAATATCTTTAAGTTGACGTAATTAGATGTTTTGATCACAATAGACAGCTGAACCTACTACTTAGGGTACAGTTAATAAGGGCTTGTGTTAATTAACATCATTATAATGTAGGTGTATACGTATTCCGTTTGGTGACAGATATAGAATACACAATGTTATCAACCGTCATTATCATGATTTCAACTCATAAATTACCTGCTACTGAGTCCGGCCTCCTCCAAATTCAAGTAGGGAAATTAGCGAACCATGCAAGACGGGTTGGCACCTGGTTTGTATTAAGTTTACCTTCTATTCCCGCAAAGAATTTCCTCTTGCGTTCCTTTAGTCGCCTCTTACGACACCCTGAGGATGGTATGGGTTGGTGAAACTGTGTAGGTATTTTAAGTCTGTCACTACCATCTAGGTAGATATTAATAGCATAATGAAATTATATTAGTGTTTAATTAGTTTTAGTTCCTTCACAGTTTCGTGTATCAATAAAAATGAAATGTCTATGATTGTAGGGATGATCATCCAGCCAAGTGTGATGGTACGCCTGGCAGGGAGCGAGGGGCTTAATCTGAATTATTGTATCGGGGATTTCCTACGAATTATTCTGTAGACCACATTTGGGTGTGTTCTAGGGTTCCTATGCTATATTTTATTGATGGAATTAATTCTCATTATTGTGTTAGTTATTTCGATTAGGGTGAAGGTTCCAGGGTAGCCCGCGAAATTCAAATTTTCTTACGTTTTTTGCAATTTTCAGGTCAGTGCTAGGTTGTATGTGGATTAAAATGTTATTCGCGGCTGTAAGACGTATGTAGTTATAGAATTATAATCATCAAAATCATCAATAAAACCCTCCAAGCTCATAAAGGTGCAAGAAAAACTTTTTTAAGCTCAAAGTCATTCTTGGGTCATTCGCGGGCTACCCTGGAACATTCACCTTAAATCGGCTTCAAAACTAGCTCCGTTTCGTGTTTCGTTTGATCTGTATTAAATTTAATACTAACTTGGATGTCAAACCCTGGATCATCTTGTTCATAACTACTGCTGACTAAGATCTGGCGTAATGATATACAACTAACCTTTAACTTTCCGCAATAAACAGACTACCTAATGATTTCTTCTTTCACATTCTTCAGACTGCTGAGATTAGCATGTTCAATCTTTTTTTTTAATAAATCTATACTAATATATAAAGCTGCAGAGTTTGTTTGTTTGTTTGTTTGTTTGAACGCGCTAATCTCAGGAACTACTGGTCCGATTTCAAAAATTCTTTCAGTGTTAGATAGTCCATTTATCGAGGAAGGTTATAGGCTATATTTTATTTTCAAAAGAATTAGGGATCCGTATGAAATTTGCGATTTTGTAACCCAAGGTGTAAAATCTAAAACCTATTTATGCGTGCGCTGTTGACAATAGACGTAACGATTGACAATAGAACAAAATGAAGTACTACGAGTTTGTAGGTCTTATTAAAATCTACAAAAAAGTCCGCGAGAGCACATATCTAACTATCATAGTTTAGTCACAATAACCACTTCAATATTCATAAAAAAAATGCATACAGATAAGCACGGGTTCGAAGTCCACGCGAGCGAAGCCGCGCCCAAAAGCTAGTGAATAAATAATTATCCCTGGACATTTCCCAAGCTAAGCAACTTAATGCTTCTGTTAAGGTAACGAGATGGATTATAAACTACTTATATACATATTTTTCTTAGTAAATACATACATATTATAGATAGAAAACACCCAGACCCGGAACAAATACTTGTAGGTCGTACAAATATTTCTTCCGTGCGGGGATCGAACCCGCGGCATGCTGCGCAGCAGTCGATCGCTCAACCACAACGCTAGCCGCAAGAGAAGCAAAACTTGAAACGAAACCCTGTGCCAACCCGTCCACCCAGCGTAGCACAGAAGGTTAATTACCCGCCATGTAATGAGCGGAGGCCCGGCCCAGCAGTGGGTCATTTATGGGCTGTGTAGTAGTAGTGGTCGTATACAGGTTATTATTTACAGGTAAATTTATTGTATAGTGAGGATTTTGCTAAGAATCAATAATTTTTATATAATAGAAGTTTACTAGATATAATAAGCTATTTTTGCTCTCGTCTCCCAAGTAAAAACACTCCATTCGACTCTCTTTCACAAACCCCCTCTTCCTCCCCACCCATTAAATAAATAAATAAATAAATATCCTTGACATTTCACACAACGCCATCTCATCCCAAGCTAAGCAATTTAATGCTTGTGTTATGGTAACGAGATGGATGATAAACTACTTAAATACTTTTGTTTTTTTGTAAATACATACATATTATAGATAGAAATGACACCCAGACTCCGAGCCAGTGCCTCTGGTTTAGACAAAGACACTTGCCCGACCCCGGAATCGAACCCGGGACCCGTTGATCCAAAGGCTCTAATGTCATGGTTTTTACTATACATTAAAACACGCCGTAGATTAAGAACCGCTCTGCTAGCACACTATTATATCAACACCTATGCGCCTTAATTCTGAGTCAGACATCAACGGTGAACAAATTATGTTCAGTTCCGCTGTCTCTTTGTGTGTCATGTTCACATCCCAGCCGCTGTGAAATTGCATTATTTCGGTTTCTGTTGCAATTACATATATCCAAACTTGACGCTTTTGTTGTAACAAGATATTGTATTCTATTTGTTTGAGTGTGTAAATTTGATTGACAGAATATTATGTATGTAGTTAAAAGGTAAAATAGTCACCATCCCATTTCATCATGTGGGTGTCGTTAGAGCAGAAAAGAGGAAATGACACAGCCGATAGCCGAGCCACCGCTATTAAAACCAGTTTTCGAAGAAAAAACCGTATATTAATCGATATATTCTTTACAAAGATAAGATGACATACAGCCAGACACGTCAGTGTTATTTTTGCTGGGGTCTTAGAGTAAGAAAAAAGACATTGCAAAATATTTCTTAAGCCCTTAACTTTATCTTATCATTATCACCATCAACCCCCTCTAGTCCACGGCTACACACAGGCCTCCCCTAAAGCTTACGTTCAGCTTTATCTCAATATCGATAAATAATTAAACCCACTGCTGAGTCGGGCCTCCTCCAGCTAAATGAAGGGTACTAATCCTACTGTGCCACGCTGGCCAGACGGGTTAGCACAGGGTTTGTGTCAAGGTTTCCTTCTCCTGCGGCTAGGTTGTCAGCCTTATTATTTCCTTTTACTCTTACGACACCCTCAGGATGGAATGAGGTCGTGACACTACTACTTCTACTTATTAGACATTATTTTATCTTAATCAACTAAAATAAACTTCGCAAAATGATGTTGTTAGATAAACTGAGAAATGTTATGAATTTTAATCTTAGTCAAGGTTAATGTTACATTGTGTTTTGTGGTCGTAATATGTGAGCAAATAAACTACTAATTTAAATAGAAAAGACAATAGGTATGTGGAAACTCAGTATTTGGAATACGGTATAAAGCGTATTGTAACTATACGCTGAATGTGGTATACGTTTTGTGGTCCAATAAAAAAATGAGCACTTAGTAATCTACAGATATTAACAGTAATATGTAGAAAGTCGAAAGTTCTTTGCTCAGAATCAGTTGTAACTGATTATGAGCAAACCACAGTAGAGTTAAAACAGTGTTCTGTTCATAAATCTTTTTGGGGTATTTAGAGGTTACTACACAATTAATCACGTAGTATGTCTGAAGTGAGATAGTAGAGCCTATCAATAGGAGCAGTTCTCTTTTCAATATATTTTTAGAGTAAGATATAACAGTTATTTTTTCTTCCACCCAGAATTCAGAATCCAACTGTTTATAATTTTTTTATTAACTAGCGACCCACCCCGGCTTCGCACGGGTGCAATTAAGAAATATAAACCATCCTCTTGGATCACTCTATCTATAAAAACCGCATCAAAATCCGTTGCGTAGTTTTGAAGATTTAAGCATACATAGGGACGGACAAACGACAGCGACTTTGTTTTATACTATGTAGTGATAGTGACTAAGGCTTCGATTACGAGCCCGTAAATGACCCACTGCTGAGTCGACCATATATGATATTTACTAAATGCTTAGGTATAATATAGCGTACACATCAGAATAACACATCACTACATAGTATAAAACAAAGTCGCATTCTTCTGTCCGTCCCTATGTATGCATAAATCTTTAAAACTACGCAACGGATTTTGAAGCGGTTTTTTTTAATAGATAGAGTGATTCAAGGGGAAGGTTTATATGTATAACCCACCCCCGCTTTGCACGGGCGAAGCCGGGGCGGGCCACTAGTAGGCTATAATTTATAAATATATAGTGTGAATTATCAAAAATATAACGATAAGTGTCAAGTAAATAGGAAAAAAAACTGCGAAAAAATAAAATACCTTCTATTACTTCTCCTCCTCCCTTGATAGGAAAGGTATACCCTTGATAGCCTACAGTGCCACGATGGCCAGACGGGTTGGCACAGGCTTTCTTATCAAGTTTACCTTCTCTTAAGTTTTTGGCCTTGTCGTTTCCTTTTGTCGGCTCTTACGACACTCTCGGGATGGAATTGGGTGGTGACACTATGTATTCTCAATCCGTCACCGCACGGAATAAATTACATTACATTTGACTTCAAATGATTATTGTTCACTTTTTTATATTGTGTGTAAAGTGTGCTTACATTTTTTAATTTAAGATCTTTACAGAAATAGGAGAAATATAATTTTTGCAGTAATGAGTTCTGCAAAAGACCTTCCGTCGTTTGAGTTTGTTCAAAGCATGTCTTGGTGCCTCAGATTCACTGGAGCTACGTGAACATTTTTTGCTCTTCTGATTCGTTGAGCCTTTTACCTGACTTTAAATGTTTTTGTGGGATAAATGCTTTGTCGCCGCAACGTGATAATACTTGGGTTTCTTGCTGCGCGAGTTATGCATCAGTAGATTTAATAAAATTGAATGTACGACACCGATGTTCCGAGAATTTGTGTCTGTGGCTACTTTGTGTTCATTACTAGCTGTTATATATGTTACTGTGATATCATTTATAATGCCCGGTCCTATTACTATTATTATTTAGTCCTTCGAACGGACGCAGGAGCAAAGATGCATGAAAAATAAGAAAATATAAAAACAACAATAAAAAAGAACATGTAACTTGGCATACAAATGAGCTGGTTAAACTTAAGGGCGAAGTTTCCATTTAATACCAGCAACGCTGTCGCGCGTCGTATCGTTGTCATGTCGTGTTGTGTTAAAAACTCCAATGAAATCGCGGTCCACGACATAAAATTCGTTTCGACATTTTTTAACGGTACCGTTATAAATCGATTTACAGAAACTTTTGGTCTGTAGCTTAAAGTAATCCAAAGAGTCGTAAGAGGTTGGATTTCTTTATTATTATTGTATGCATTGTTGTGAATATACAATATCATCGACCAATTCTATCCTGAGGGTGTCGTAATAGGCCGCGAAAAAATGCGTTCTTCTCGTGGCAGAGGCAATTTTTGAGGGGGTAAAACTGTCATGAAATATCCACACCTGCCTTAAAATAATAATAATATAACAATTTTATATCCTGTACTTGTGTTGACTGTCTCGTTGGTCTAGTGGTTAGATGTGCCGCCTTTGGATCAACGGGTCCCGGGTTCGATTCCGGGGTCGGGCAAGTGTCTTTGTCTAAACCAAAGGCACTGGCTCGGAGTCTGGGTGTCATTTCTATCTATAATATGTATGTATTTACAAAAAAAAAATGTATATAAGTAGTTTATCATCCATCTCGTTACCATAACACAAGCATTAAGTTGCTTAGCTTGGGACGAGATGGCGTTGTGTGAAATGTCCAACGATATTTATTTATTTATTTATTTATTTGTACTGTAACTGTATTATGATAAGCTTTGTTGGTTAGCCGAAGATTTGTTTAAATGTTGCGGTCATTTCTTATTATTTAACATCCGTTGAGCATTCCTTTACTTACGACAAGCAATTTCCTGCTGGAATTAATCGGTCAAGCTGGAGACAGGTTGTAACCGTAGGGTTCGAATTTTAAAATCATTCCTATTGATTGTTTTATAAACGATTACGATTACGAACTGAAACGAATTTTCTGTTGTATTTATTATACATATTATATTATTTATCTATACTAATCGACAATCATTGAAATCTGTACGGCCATTCTAACCTGACATTTTTTATATATAGATTTCTTAATTGGATTTCTTAATTTCTTAAAGGTGAGTGTCAGTTTACGTAACTCCTGACTCAGCCTGACGTTATTATTTCACATCTGACCTCCTCTGGGAGACCTGAAAGCCGTCGATCGAAGACTACCAAGACTGAAGGCTAACTAGACGTTTACTGGTAGTCCAATTAGACAGGTTGGCTCCAAATAAATGCGATGTGAAATTGTAAATGATTAAAACGCAGTTTAAATATGGTAATCGATGTTGATTTGTGCCGCTTGAAATTGGTGAAGCCAAGGCAGAAAACATAGCGAGCTACCAATTTTAAATTAAGGACTTGCTTTACCACTTTAAAAGCTGGGTCCGCAGAGTTTGTTAAACTTTGCCGTCATGTGCAATATGTAACATTGTATGTGCATTGTTCTTTGCGAAGGTTCATTTCATATTATGTAGGTCGTACAGAGTCGACCGCTGCGCTTGTCATTCGGAGTCTTTTTGTTCTGTCCGCCATTTCCTGCGAGCAATAAAATGCGGTTCATGTGTATCTGATTACTTGCTGCGCAGAAAGCAGTCTCGACGCGGGCTAGAAATATGTTTGGATCTTTTGAATTTATTTACTCAGACCTGTTTACATCTAAGTCTTTTATGTATGTGAGGTCCGCAGGCTTTTTTTTTTTTTTTTTTTTTTTTTTTTTTACCAAATACTTGAATGCCTTTGACCCTAGGCTTGCGTGATCGAACGCAACGCCAGGGTCTAAGATGGGACAGGCAATTCAAGGAAATGCCCTGTCGGGCACCGGCTCTCACATACACACGACGGAACACAGTAAAACTGCTTGGCGCCGGACTTAAATGTGAGGGTGGTAGCTGGCCGGGCGGACCATTCGATCCTACCACCAAGCGTGCTGGGTTTTGTTGGCTTTTACAACACGCGTTTTTTCCCAGCGTGCGGTGGGGAAGTTTTATATTCTGACCCGTCCCCACACGGGAAAAGGCTAGTACGGGCGAGGATTTTTATTATAACACTAATATTATTATGCTGGAGTGTCTTGTTGGTTTAGGGGTTGGATGTACCGCCTTACGATCACGGGTCCCTGGTTCGATTTCGGGGACCGACAAGTTTCTTTATGACACGTGTCCCCTTGCTGAGTTGGGCCTCCTCCAATTACATGAAGGGTAAGTCTACTGTGCCACGCTGGGTTGGCACAGGGTTTTTGTCAAGTTTTCTTTCTCTTGGGACGAGGTGATCTGCCTCTTACGTTCTATTAGTTGCCTCTTACGACACCCTCAGGATGAAATGGAGTGGTGACGCTATGTATTCTAAATCCGTCACCACTCGGATAACCTACATCATATGCACAGTAGGCTATTTTCCCTCCTAGAATTTGCAGGAGGCCCAGTAGTGGGTCATTTATAGGCTGTAACGACGACCTACATCCTAATTAAGGTCAGTGTCAAATGAAGTAGGCAACAACTTCAAATGTTTATTTATTGCTTATTTTTCGCTTATAAGTATTTGAAGTAGGCGAAAAGATAGCTCAGCGACCAAGCCTCTAAAATAAATTAAAAAAAAAGTATTTGAAGTCGGTTTACATTTTTTGTCAAACCGTTTTTGTTTTTGGATATATAACTCGGAACCCACAACTAGTAAGTTGTCTAAGAATACCCAAACGTGCCTTCCGACAAATGGTTTTGTTCACTTAATTCAAGTATAATTGCAAACAACTGAACCGGTATCGATAATAATTTAAATGACAAATTAATGAAAGCTTAAGGAAAGCACCTGCTTTTAAATAGAAAAAATAAACATCAGAATCGTTTCACCCACTGGAAAGTACTGCGGTAACAAACATAAAAAAACAGTCGTTTTGATAGCCTCCTCCTTTTTTGAAGTCAGTTAAAAAGATTATGATTTTAGCGAAACCTCCGCACAAGTTATAACCCAAGTAATAACGTGGGGCCGTTACCTTGACTGTAACAACAGTTATAGCCTTCATAATACTAGGGTGGTTCATTGACGGAGGCGCGTGCAATGTTCCATACGTGCCTCGGTGAGGTTGGGGCGCGTCCAGAGCTCCCCATCAAAGCGTGGGACCCGCCGAGAGACAGGCCAAGAGTCATCAGGGTGGCGGAGCATGCTCCCCATCGGGGAGTGAAACCCGTGGTCATGTTTCGGGCGGTTGAGGGACACCGTTGGTATTAGTGGGTAGGTTAGACCACAGTTAACAGCTTTTCGAGCCCCAGAGTCCCACATAGATAGATAGATATTCTTTATTGTACACAAAAGAAACAAAACAGAAACTTAAACACGAACATTGTACTGTACAAATGGCGGTCTTATTGCTGAAAGCAATTTCTTCCAGACAACCGTTGGATAGACTTAGGTGGAACAAGGAACCAATATGGGTAGCTGCAGTGTACATGATATATAAATAAATACAAATAAAAAAATAATAGATATAGAATAAATAGAAATAATATAATACATAAGATAAATATATAATATAATAGATAAAATAAATATAGATAAATACAAGTAAGCATATACATACATACATATAAAAAATTAAACATAATAAGTACGATTAACATAAAGTCAAGTAATGCTCTTTCACCTTACTTTTGAACTTCGTTAAAGATTGAGCACACCTTACCGACAATGGCAAAGCATTCCACAGGCGCACAGATTGAATAGTAAAAGATTTATCGTAAAATCGCGTGGAAATTCGAATGCATTGGCATTGCCAGCGTTAAGCCCTCTGATGATCTTAGTGACAATGAATGTGTATCACAAGGGAACTGAAACCGTTCTTTAAGATAATATGGGGTAGTGGGATGAAAAAGAATACTGTACAGCAGTGAAAGGATGTGAGTATTCCGACGAAGACGAATTGGGAGCCACTTGAGCTTGTCACGAAATTCCGATACATACATGATCATATTTGCGTAAACCAAATATGAATCTTCTTGAATCATTTTGAAGTCGCTCAACCCGCCGTTTAACGGTAGGGTTCCATGAAGAATTCTAACGTAAAAAGGGTGATGCTCATGCACACAATCCTGGACTGCCGATACCATGCTTTTCATGATTCAGCTCTGGCAACTTATCACATACATATTACATACAGTATTATAGTTCCACTGCTCAGCCTATATGCGACCGACTGCTGAGTTACATGGAGTAATTAGCCTGCTGTGCCACGCTGGTCAGACGTTTTCATATCAAGTTTTCCTTCTCTTACGGCTAAGTTCTTGGTCTTGTCATTTATTTTTGTCGGCTCTTTCGACATCTTCAGGATGGGATGCTGGTAACCAACACTTTAAGAAAAAAAAGGTTTTTCTTCTTCTTTAATTATTGCATACATCATCTGGATTCTTGTACTGACTGGTTTTGTTCCACCCTATTTGAATATGGAAAATTATATCATAGAAAAAAACAGCGTCTTGCTATTGAGTATGCATTTACGATACCCGTATAGTATAGTATAGTGCACATGAATCAATCGTCTAGGTCGGCGCCTTGACTGAAGTACCCTCGACGTTCGCCGCCTTCCATTCAAAGGCTTTTTGTGCCGTGCCGTCACTTCCTGCCCACAAAAAATACCAATACAGGACGATTTGACATCGTAGTTCGAGCACAAATTCGTGGAGTGACTTTTTTATTGAATGTAAACTCTGTAGTCATAAGATGATCAGGTTAAAAAAAATAGTCTTCGAAATTTGATATTTTCTATACTTGGAGGCCTTTTAAATATGTAACAAAATAAATCAACCAAATTGGTACATCTGCTCAGAAGCTTCAAGGGCTAAATAATCATCATTTCAGCCAAAAGCCGTCCACTGCTGGACATAGGCCTCCCCCAAGGATCTCCACAAAGGCCGGTCCTGGGCCGCCCGCATCCACTGCTTTCCGGCGACCTAAACCAGGTCGTCGGTCCACCGTGTGGGAGACCTACCAGCACTGCGCCTTCCGGAACGCGGTCACCACTCGAGGACTTTTCTGCCCCATCGGGCGTCGGTCCTGCGAGCTATGTGACCTGCCCACTGCCACTTAAGTTTGGCAATCCGCATTTCTGATTCGATCTCGCAGGGAAACTCCGAGCATAGCCTCTCCATTGCCCTTTGGCAATGACCCATGGCTTAATAATAAGTAATAATAATTGAGGTTTTACTGTAATGAAGACTAAAATAGACGACTTTATGGAATGGAACAGCCATCATCCAATTTGTCTTTACAATTAATCGAACCAATAATGTAAATAGCAATATATATATATAAAAAAACTATCAAACAAAAGTTAGTTCAAAATATAAAAAGTTCTTTATTCATAACTCATCTTTATTATACGAAAAATGCGTTTGAAGATTCAGCATTTTGAGTGTTCAATACAGTCAACAAATAGACAATTACTTTTACGCTTAGATTAGTAGGGTAACGGTATCACCGTGTGTTCTATTATTTACCTCTGAAAATGTGGCTTTTCTTAATAGAAAAAACAATTTTTTCTTTCTTTATTATATAAAAAATACTAAACCCCTGCTCTAGGTATGTATAACCTGTATCGCGGGTGCAGTTTACAAACATGAAATTCAAGAACACAAATGAATCTGATTTAGACAAAGACACTTGTCCGACCTCGGAATCGAACCCGGGACCCGTTGAATGGCCTTTTGCATTTACAAAAATCCTAATAACTGGCTCCTGGGATGGCTTGTTACCGATTTAGTGTTTAATTTTATATACTATTTTTATTTTGTTCTTCATTTTTTATTTTGGATTAGCTTAATTGTTTTTTGTTTATTTTTGTCAGTATTTAAGTGTGTGTTACTTCTTTTGTCATAATTTTGACATATATATTTATGTAACTGTAACTAACTGTATGTATGTATTAGCGCAGAGAACGGTTATTATGCATATCTGTAACAGGGCTTAGCTGAAAAACAGTGCTGTGCCGATGGCACAGATTATACTGAGCTAATGTCCTGCCGCACATGTTAACATATCCACTATAAATTGTACAATAGTTTTAAGAAAATGTGTGGAAAATAAATGGTTTATAAATGGTTTGATCCAAAGGCGGCAAGACTAAGGAGGCAAACTAGTAACGAACTTAATGTTTTGGGGCCAATAACACCAATAAGGTAATTATTGTATTTTACCTTAGTTCTGATATGATATAACAGTCTGCGAGAGTAACGTACAATGCAATGTGAGCGTTGACGTTGAACGAAGAGTGCGCTTTTGTTTTTATTTTTAGTTGGAAATCCTCATGGATACCCGGTCGTTGGGGAATAACCAGGGTATGTGGGACTCCGTGGCGCGGAAAGATGGTAATTAGCGAGTTACTACCAACTTATCCACTAACACCAACAGCGTTCCTCGACTGTTGTTGTCTACTGCATTTAATGAATTTCCTACGGTTTACGCACGCTAGCCAGACAGGTTAGCACTGGCGTACCTTTAGTCGCCTCTTATGTTGTTTTACATGATGCACACTCAAAAACTACACATAATCATCAGTAATAAGGAGGACGTCCCTATCGGATAGTCAATCATCATCATCACGGTAGCCCATAAAACACCAACCGTTGCGTCGGGCCTTCGTATCAAGTTTTCCTTCTGTTGTGGCTAGCGTGTCTGCCTTATAATTTCCTTTATTCAGCTCTTACGACACCCTGAGGCTGATATGGGGTGTTGACACAATGTTTGACTTTCTTGATGTTGTATGGTCCATCTAGGTCCATGTGTCCATCATATTACATCTGATCTCTTCGTGCTTCGCAGGGTATATTAAGGCGTCGGTCCCGGCTGTATTCTTATATCAATAGCAGTTGATATACGAAGTCCGTAGCGAGAACTGGCAGCTGAAAGCCTAGGATGCACGCCTAAAGGCGTTTTCCTTGCTGCGGGTTTTACCGGTCGCTCACTGAATGGCACTCGGAAGTCAAACGGCTATCACTCCATGTAAATTCTGGTTGTTACCCAAATAAGATTTAAATGGTGCCGGCTCCAATGACAATTTGGAAGAATGCTCAATGAACGAAATTTTGTATTCACAGTAAAAAAAAAATTTAAAGAATTATTGTTTAATTTTTTACTATAATTATAAAATCTTGATAAATTGAGCATCTCATGATGTTATAGACTTGTCACGTTGGAGTCTGGAGCTGAAAAGTTGTGATTTTGCAAATTATCCTTAAACAATAGACCAATTTGTGATAATGATGTAACATAAAACTGAATGAAGTGAGCATATGTCCTTTAAGGAAAACGATAAATTGATTTATATTTGGACAATCCTGGAAGCTTGTTTGGGGTGCTTAATTAGAAGACACTCCAAGCAAAACATCCGGTATCATCCAGTAAAATAGCATATACTGTTAAATAAATGCCTGGAAGAAATTAACTTTTAGGTCTGTTATTTTGTATAAAAAAACAACGGGTTGCACTCCGGGAGTTCCAGCAGAAGTGAAACCTTAAATTGTGCATTTTTGAATATTTTGGAATTATTAGGGAATAATTTCGCACGAATTTATCAGTATAAAATTACTTAATACAATATTTATTTATTGCACTATCGTACACATACGTATACATAAAGAAACATCAGATATTCTGATATCTTAATTTTCGATAAGGTGTCCATCCCAAGAAAAGTGCTCAACGCCGCTAAAGAAGTTTTCACTTCAATAATATATATGCAAAGAAGTATAAATAAATAGATAGTATTTTAATAGAGCCATTAAAAGTCAATCACAACGCAAAAATGTGAAATAGAAGTCGCACTCAGAATAAAGACATGACTATTCATTTGCATAACAGACCTGTCGTAATTTAGTTCAAAACCAATCAATTCAAGCCAGCGCATATATGAAAAGTCATTTATTGCCGATGTGCGACGTTCCATTTTAAATTGTGAAAAGGTTTTATTTTTATAGTTCACAAAATCGGATGACAATGAAATTATTTTGATGGATAAGATTTCTTTATTCTGTGAACAATGAAAAGACTGAGTAAAGAGTTGGTTATTCGTCATGATATTATTACACCATGTGTAATTAGCATAAACATACAATAAACATATTTTACCTGTTATTTATATTTGATGTGTTAAAAAATCTACTCTAGTAGTATACATTTAACCACAGAATACTCTGAAGGTTCTTAATCACTCAAACTTCAAAACAGAACATTTTGAAAACAGAACTGCTCCGGTTAATGAGCTCTTTGTCATCACTTAAAAACACTCTTTTTGTTACTCTCTTATATGAATCGCAGTAGAAAATCTTGTTGAATATAAAACATGTAGGTGTCGACCTACACTGAGATTTTAGTCTGACGGTCAGGTCACCGTGTTAAACCAGTTAATTAGCAATTACAGCCGGCGCGGGTGTGTGGTGACATAACACAGGGCTAATTACATTATTATATTTCTAAGTAGAATGTTGCTGTTAGTTTGAAGTAGTGGTGCCTGATTAAGAGATACTAATCAACGGAACTTTCGATGATGAATATATTTTATGTCCTTGAAATAATAACTTTATTTTTAATGAAATTTGAATTCAGTGGCCGAACGGTCTCAAATGTGACTTACTCGACTCATTTGAACAATTGCCATTCGTGTATCGGTTTTTACTTACTTTAATATAGTGGTACTTCAATTCTTTGGAAATTCCATATTAGCTAACTCTTCATGAGCAGCTATCACGCAACACTGGCAGAAATTGCCAAAGACACCGATAAATGTCCACAGAAGAAAGAATTGTCATAATTGTCGTACAAAAATAGCAAACAAGAGTGGAATAGGTAATTCGTGTGGTCATGTGAAGTCCCAGCATTAGACAGGCAGAGGCAGCGCCATTCAGCCATGAATAATAAATAACGTTAAGAACATATGTATTCCAAATAGAAGGTTAATTTTTATATGATGTCACACACCTCACCGTCAATTAAGCACCTCACGTCTCCTGGTTGTTTGCATATGATGGAGCACTTGTTTGTAACTTATCCGGAGACGTTTGGTGCTTAACTCAAAATAAATTTTACAAGACCGAAGTTAAAGGACATTTGAATTTACTTTTGTTTTGCTTTCTCAAGAATCAAGGCAAATAAAAATACTTTTTACCAAATCATACATAGAAAATTAATTTAATGAAGTTTTTTATATATAAACTCTGTGCCGTAATGTTTGCGTGTTAAAGGTAAGTTTGAAAATTAATTGGCCTGTAAATTAATCCAGCAAAGAATATAACGTTGTTATAAAGTGATGGACATTATTTTATTACTGGGTATTAGCCTTAAACAGGGCTCAAAACCATCGGAAATAAGGACTTACTTAGAACCAGAAACAGGCATATTAGACTTACCTTTTTGAAATTTGTTATAACTATTGAACCTACCGATCCACTATATGTCGTTAGCTTAGTAATCCGAGTTCCAAGACGTAATTTAGGTTCTCTGTGATCATCCGTACGTCTCCAGTTGGTGATTTAAAAAGTTGAAGGAACCGAAACGTTTATTTTTAATTTACAATTTTAAGCGTGCATCCAGTCATGTATGTATGTATCCTTTTGTATGTATGGACCCTTTTACCTGAAAATAACACTGAGCAGCTTAATAAGATAACAAGTTGTTTTATCAAAAAAATATGTGAAGGATTCCAAAAAGAAAATTATAAATTATTTTCATTTTTATGTTTGACAGAAATCTGGTGTAGAATTAATTAATATAAAACATCATCAAAAAAGTGTTTCAAAAATAAAACACTTTCAGTTCGCTACGGTTATGCTGACTTATGGTAAGCATAAAAATAACCAACAAAATTCTGTATCATTTAAGCCGCGCTCGAAGTTTCTATGTAATAAAAACCAGACAAATGAAGATACAAAAGAAAGTAACCAATCAGTGCTGTGCACAAGTCAATGGGCTTAAAGGCAGGTGTTGTTTTATCACCGGGCGTTGCCCCCACTTCCGTCCTTATCTCCGTGCTCACACCTTTGTACGGCATGGGAACCGCGGCGCGCCTCAGCTGTGCTCCCATTCTGGTTATCTATTTCCTATGCGTACATTCTCTTTGCAAATAAACGTTTCGAAATCTCTGTTTCACGTATCATTTTGCATCTCCGATTGTATATCAAAATTTATTTTTGTTGAATATGTTAGAAATGTATACTTTACTGAACCTACAACGGTGATATATATATTTAACTGTACATAGTTTTGGTGTAATGTATATATATAGTTTTCTAACTACGTATATTTGATTTAAGTTAGAATATTCTTTTTATAGGTTCCGTGACCTTTACGTATATTTTAAGATAAATTAATGTTTTTGTTATAATCTAATACCTACTGAATCAATATAATTATATTTACTTATGTAAATAAATATTAATTTGACTTCATCATATCAGCCCTTAAATGACCCACTACTGAGTCGGATGTACTCCAAATTTGCGGACGGAAATAAACCTAGTTATGCCACGCTGGCGAGACGGGTTGGCACAGGGTTTGTATCAAGGCGTGGTTCTGCATCAGATCCCACAATGCCGCAACAGGACGCGAGTTGGAGCACCCCGGGGAGGTTTAGTGGGTAGGCCCCCACTATAGGGGAGAGTCCCACACTCCCCTCGCTGGCCATCCCCGTGGCCGGCGAGGAAGTCCTAAAGAATTTAACCCCGGGCGCAAAAAAAAAAAATAAAAAAATGGAACAAGTTCTCCGTCACTTGCGGCTAGGTGATCTGCCTCTTACGTTACAGCCTCAGGGTGGTGTGACATTGTGTATTTTAACATATTACTATTACATCAACACATTATATTTTTATTAATTAGTTTAGTAATATCATTGTGTTTTATAAAAATATAAATTGGCGTAAACCACTTGAATATGTATAAACATCTTTATATTTTTTTATTCTTTTCTTTTATTGCATTTTTAAAGGCATCCCCTGCCATAGTTATAGCCATAATTGCGCTACAACCTACCCACTAAAACCAACGGTGTCCCTCAACTGTCCGAGATAGGCCTTGGGCTTGCTGGCGGCAGCCTTGGCCTCAACGCCAGGCCGCCCCTCCGCATCTATCACCGTCGTGTGTCGCGGCAGTGTAAGGCTCTCGTGGCAACTCTGAGGACAGAGGAGTCCCCTGTGCCAACCCGTCTAACGAAAGACAAAATGACTATATAAGAGCGCCAATTCTTTTCTTTACTGAGAATTGCTATGCCCCGAGTCTTAAATTTCAACGGCACTTTTATGTTAAAGACAGGTCTAAATAAAATGTACTTTAACAAAGATTTCGAAAAAAGCTACACGATTTCTTTACGAACACATATTAAACAACTGTGAAAATTTACCCTCATACGTCCTGACTGGATTGCACCAATCGTGGTCAGTGACTATTTAATATTGCGGGAGGAATTCAAATTCAAAACTCATTTAATCAAGTTGGCTCATTAGAGCTCTGTTGACAAGTCAAACAATAAAATAAAATTTACCATCTACAACCGGTTTGGAATGCACCTCTACAGAAAAGAGCCGGCAAGAAACTCTGTAGTTGCTCTTTTTAGATCGCCATTTTTGGTTACAAGACTGGATATAAGACAGATTTGTGAACTCGCGCAATAGTCGCAAAGGGCCAAACATCAGCCATATCTAGTCAATAATAGTAACCTTCTAATGCCCGAGCCAACCGACCCCCAGAAACGGCGCCTGTTCACAAGCATGACGCATGCGGCAGCCATCGAATCTTGTAGAATTTTATAAAGACAATAAACGAGTAGGTACTATCTCACTATCTCACCCTCACCTATCACCTTATTGAAATATTTTAAAGCTTAACTGTCTATAACATACATATAATTAGTATGTATTATATTTACAGAAAGAAGCTATTAAGGTGGATGTTCCAGGGTAGCCCGCGAAATTCAAATTTTCGTTCGTTTTTTGCAATTTGCAGGACAGTGCTAGGTTGTATGTTGATTAAAATGTTATTCGCGGCTGTAAAATGTATGTAGTTATATAATTATAATCATCAAACTCATCAATACTACCCTCCAAGCTCATAAAGGTGCAAGAATGACTTTGGGCTTGAAAAAGTTTTTCTTACACCTTTATGAGCTTGGAAGGTTGTATTTATGATTTTGATGATTATAACTCTATAACTACATACGTCTTACAGCCGCGAATAACATTTTAATCAACATACAACCTAGCACTGACCTGCAAATTGCAAAAAACGTAAGAAAATTTGAATTTCGCGGGCTACCCTGGAACATTCACCTTAAATAGTGCTCTCACATTTTATTGTGGGTATGCCCGAAGTCTGACTGTTGTTCTTCATCTGTATTGTATCAACATTATTTGGTATAGGTACGACGTGATACGAAGTTATGTAGTTACTTCATAATTTACGTAAGGAATACCTGTTTATAACCGACTTCGAAAATGGAGGATCCATCCCTATATTTTTTGTTTAAGTGTTCTATCGCATAACTCCGACATTTATGAAACGATTTGGAAAAATCAATTTTTATTTATTTTATTGGAATTTAAAATCGGTTATTTAGTTTGCTTTGCTACAAAATTAATAACCTACATATGATCCCGTAAATGACCCACTGCTAAATCGGGCCTCCTCCAGTTACATGGAGGGTAATTAGGTGGACAGCCTGCTCGTATGTCGTTTAATAATATAAAAAAAAACCTACTGTGCCACGCTGGCCAGACGGGTTGGCACAGGGTTTCGTATCAATTTCCTTCTCTTGCCCTTAGATGTCCAATCTTATCATTTCCTTTTGTCAGCTCTTACGACACCCTCAGGATGAAATGGGGTGGTGACACTTTGTATTCTAATTCCGTCACCACACGTAAAATTAATAAATCAGGCGTTAATTAGGATATAGGTTTACCCATGGCACCGTTTTCAGTTAAAAAGTTTAAGTAATCAAACACAAATACACCGTTAAGACTGGCTCTACATCCAAGCTGTGCCCAGTGGGCTAAAACTTTGCTTGATAAATCAACGACTACCAAAAGAAAAAAAAGATACAACCATTTTTCTATTTCGCTTATAAGACAAGATATGAGTGGAATGTTTCCAGTCAACATCTTTTATCATTTAATAAGCATTCATCCTACTTCAAAAGTGGCAAACAATAATGAGAAAATTTCCGACCGTTTCCTTTGTTTTACTGAAATCCGTCGGAGGTCAAGTAAAGAGATGACCTTGCTTAAATAAATAATTCTACTATAAAAACACTCAGTTCAGATCAACTTAACACGCCGTTCAGTTAATTTAGAAACAGTCAGTCGACATAAAATAACTTGAATTTAAAAAAAAAAATTTGTTTGCCTTTTTTATGGAAATCCATTTTTAAAGACTACACGGTTAGCGCAGTGGTTGAGCGATCGACTGCTGCGCAGCATGTCGCGGGGTCGATCCCCGTACGGAAGAAATATTTGTACGACCTACAAGTATTTGTTCCGGGTCTAGGTGTTTTCTATCTATAATATGTATGTATTTACAAAAAAAATTATATATAAGTAGTTTATCATCCATCTCGTTACCATAAAATGATCTGATCATCCATCATCCAATGATATTTATTATTTACTAGCAACCCGCCCCGGCTTCGCAATGATGACCCTCCAAATTTATCAATGTTTCTCTACAATATTATACATGTATTATACATATAAACCTTCCGCTTGAGTCATTCTATCTATTAAAAGAAACCGCTTCAAAATCCGTTGCGTAGTTTTAAAGATTTAAGCATACATAGGGACGGACAGACGACAGCGACTTAGTTTTATACTATGTAGTGATTTCATCAAAGTCACTACTACTACTGCTACTACTCAGCCCACAGATGACCCACTGTTTAGTCGGGCCTCCTCCAGTCACATGGAGGGTAAGGGGTTGGCACAGGGTTTCGTATAAAGTTTTCCTTCTCTTGCGGCTATATTATCGGCCTTCTTATTTCTCAGGATAGAATGGGGATCTTAATTCACACGTTATATTAGAATTGAAAGTCCCACTGAGGAGTATTCTATCCGTAATTTCTTCGTAACTTTAGTTAGATCTTTATAGGAAACCCAAATAAATTACCTGTACATCTAGAATGTTGCAAATAAATGTGCCTTTCTGAATTTGGTAAGTAATTTAGTAAGTAAACACATGAGATATAGATTGAATTTAAACACCTATAAATGGATACTGCGTGTTTTTTTATATTATTTAATTCACGACAACACAGTTGACAAGTCCCTTTAATTTCAATGTGTAATAATCGCGAAATCCACCACGGAAATATGGAATATATTCAATTTTTTCTAATCTAATCTTTTAACTTTATTTAAGAACACGCTGATAATTTCTGCCTGGGTCACTAAATCCCATGTTTACGATATTATCTCAATATAAGGATTAACCACATCAATGCTCAAAGGACGCCTTAAGTAGTCAACTGTATTCGAGGTAAAAGGATATTTATTTACGACGGTTCTAGCTACGTGCTACACTTGAGACATCGATAAAATAGCAAGTTCTAGTAGCAATCTACGTGGTGTCGGTCCGCAAAATTCCGGGCGAGTGAAATAAAATACCTAAGTATTGGATTCTGCCAGTAGTTTGGTTCGCCACGACTCAAGATTTCTACTCATGTTCCCCGTCCTAAAAAACATCTCAATGAGCCTACATACCTATTTTACATACATACTGCTTTCGTAACGGTCCTATAGACGGTCGGGCGTGAACCGATTTCAGATAAAATACCCATTTCCTTGGAGTAAATACGAAACCCTTAATCTGCATGGCAATAGTAACTCCGCGTTTACGCTGTTTGTATTTTTAAAGTACAAATGTGTAATTTATATGCACGGAGACGTGGGTTATAATTTTGGCTACCTTATTATAGGTACGTGCGTGTTTTAGACGTATTATTTTTAAATTGGAATACTCGTAGCTATTTGGTACATTCAAACTAAATAAATTCATGAAACGAAAAAATTTAACACAATAGTCAAATACTATTTTCACTTCAGTAGCTCAAACATGTAGGTTTTGCTGCCTGAATTCAGTGAGCAAAAGTAACTTTTTGATTATTATAATTTTTCAAAAAAATCGCGACGATTTTGTTCTTTCTTTTTGCATCTCGTGCCTTTAAATCCCTCGCTACACTCAGGATTCAAAATCAGCACTCGCAGCAAAAAACGATTTTGTTCTCGTGTTGCACAAATAACTATTCTTCTCTTACGATTTCCATTATTATACCGCAAAAGGTAGTTGGTATAGTGACACGTTCTTTTGTTGATGGATTTAGAGTCCATAATGTCAATCATTCTATTTTGCCTTTATATGGCGTTTGCTTCACTGGAATAATTTTTATACGAAACTTCCTCCGATATCATGCTGGGGAGAACACAGTCCACAGGGCGGTGGGTTGATATGAAAACGTGTGCCAACCTATACAGCCAGCGCGTGGCATATAATCAGGTTGGACTCTACTTCAATAAAACGGATTTTGGCTGATACAAGATATTCACAGTACATTTCTTCATAAATCTAAACTGCTATAAAAATAGCAATTGCAAGTACCAGTTATATAATCAATTCAAACGTGGCATGAACTTATGTACTCGTACTTCCATTTATTACGTGGTACGGAAAATATAAAGCCTGATAATTTGCTTAATTTTATTTTCTTTTCATAAAAAACGATCGATTTATTGTTAAAGAAATAAGTAATTTCGAGAGAAACAATTTTTTCCAATATGATTGGATTTCTAAGCCGAAAGCAATATAAAATTAATCATAACATCAATTACTAAGGTATCTAAGGATTCCATAACAAATTACGGTGGTACGACTTTGTAAAAAATAAATATATAAGAAATAGTGAGTTAATTGTAGGCAGCCCTACTAATGTGCCCATATTCATAAATAGAGATCAAACAAAACGAAACTAGGCGATATTTACAGTGGTAAACGAATCAGTACAATTGCGGCAGAGTGGTGAAATGTACGTTGCAAAATTGGTGAATATTTTAGTCAACAAAGAATTTCGTTCAATATTTGATATGCTGACAAATTAGAACGAGCATGTTTCCTTCATTCAAATTAATAGAAGCATTATAATAAAATGATCTACTTTTATGAACCGGGGATAAATACATATATGTTACTAATACATTATATGTTACGGTTGAGGGTTCTAACACTCAATATCTTGTTATCATAATTAGCTATAAAATCATAGAAGTAATTGTGTCGATTTAAAATAAATAGTATGTATATTTATTCCGGAAATAGTTTCAGCAAGATAAAGTAAGCAGCGCTGGCCAGAAGATTTCCTTCTCTTGCAGCTAGGTATTCGGCCTTGTTTCTTTCCTTTTGTCGGCTTGTAGGACACCCTCAGGGTGAAATGGGGTTGTGACAATAGTGTCAGAATATAAAGGTGTAATCCCGTCACCACATGGAGCACGACGAGGCAAATCGTTCGAGGTAATTTAGGGAACAACTAAAATATTAATTCTATAGTTCTGGGCGTGTTCAAAAATCTCTAATACAAATCATAGAAACTATTACATAACGCATTGTTTTATAAACAATATATGTTAAAAAGCCGTACGAGAAATATGCCTTTGTATGTGAAGAAACTTTTACGACCCTGAATGTGCGGGAAGGATTTCTAATTTATCGAACAACAAAAGCAATTTTGTAACAGTTGTAACAACGCGCTATGGTGAACTTATTAGAGAAAGAGGCGAACACATGGATAATAGCGTTTTATTAAGGAAGCAGGTTAAATGGCACTTATAGATAAAACATATAAAAAAGTTAAATAATTGTCTATTTTAGTAAACTAAAGATGCTGTTAGTCTGTATGTTAAGGTCCTATTCCCAATGCACTGGGGTCGTCACCAGTGAAGCTGATTTGTATGACTACTAGTATTTACACATAGCCATTGCGGTCTGGCAATGTGTAAATACTGGTATAACAGGGATAACAGGTATTTATAAGTTTAGACTAGCTGTGGGTTTTCAAGCTAATGACTACGTGTAATGATAGAATAGAATGATGGTAGAATAGCAGCCGGGACTAATGGCATTACATGTCCTCCAAAGCACGAAGGAGGTCAAATACTTCAAAATATGGGCGCAAAATATGATCCCATATCCAGCAAAGTGAGACGTTGCTTAACTTTTAGTTCTGCACTGTCCGTAGGTTACGGTCTTTATCTGACAGTTTAGATGTCTGTAATTATATATTTTTCCTATATAATTTTCATAAATTTATTAAAATGTGGATCACTTCATTAAATCCAATGCCAATAATTAAATAAATATAGCTCGCAGGTACGTCGTGGAGACCTTATTTTTATTCGTTTATTTTAATTCTTCATGAATTATGTTATATTGGCGGATTTAATGTCATAAGTCAAACGTTTTGGCAATGATATACATATAGAACTACGAGTACATTATCGGGCTTACGTCGAAATTCGCACACGCTTTCGTGCAATCAGAATCTAATGACAATGCTCTTAACACATATTGTCTCTCTGACTATCAAGGCGAGCATGTTCCGCCCTCGTTCGTGTAGATGTCTAATCTTGAACCGACTCACCCACAAAACCAAGTTTAACCCACTTTGCGGTGAGACGCCTTTTGAACAGTCCTGATGAAAAAATGTTTCGTAAAAATGCTTAATTACGTTTTAATTGTGAACTTCCTGCGCCGCTGCCGCTGCTTTTAGTATTTTATGCGACGTTTTTGCATTATGAAAGTTGGCACAGCCACTTTCAATGTTGTTTGATTTAATTATTGAGTTGACGTTGTTCGTGTCGACGCTTTAGATTTGTACTACTTAATAGCTCCTTGCCACTGGTTTAATGTACAAATTTACCTATAACATTGTTAGCCCCTGATTAAAGAGACGGGATTAACTTGTTTGTGTCTGTGTATGTATTGAATGGGAGAACCGATTTGAATTTAGTTCTTTTAGTCGAATTAGTGGGACAGTACGAAAAGCCTGTTAAGCTACTGCTATCATCCCGGCTATCATTCTACCATCTATGGCAGCCGTTACACACGCCAGTAGCGTGAAAATATGACAGCTGGGCTATCTAAATAACTACAATTTGTCAGACTAGGTGGTATTCCATTACCACCACTATATCGGTAGTCAAATTGAGAAAAGTTAATCGTCGTTTCAGCCCATAAATGACCCAATACTGAGTCCTACTATTCCATATTCATGGAGGGAAATTAGCCAACTGTGCCACGCTGGTAAGACGGGTTGGCACAGGGTTTGTACCAAGTTTTCCTTCTCTTTTGGCTAGGTGATCTGCCCCTTGCGTTCTTTTAGTCGCTTGTGTTGACTGCCTTGTTGGTGTAGTGGTTAGATGTGCCGCCTTTGGATCGGGTCCCGGGTTCGATTCCGGGGTCGGGCAAGTGTCTTTGTCTAAACCAAAGGCACTGCCTCGGAGTCTGGGTGTCATTTCTATCTATAATATGTATGTACTTACAAAAAAAATGTATATAAGTAGTTTATCATCCATCTCGTTACCATAACACAAGCATTAAATTGCTTAGCTTGGGACGAGATGGCGTTGTGTGAAATGTCCAAGAATATTTATTTATTTATTTATATCTTACGACACCCTCAAGACGGTATGGGTTGGTGACATTGTGTATTCTAAATCCACGCCACACGGACAACTTATAATTCAAATTAATTATGGTCAGCCACTAGTTAGAAGAAAATGCATGTTGCAATTCTTAAATTTTATTCATAACATTTTAATAGCAATCATAAATTGATTTCAAAACGTTATAGTAGTAAAATAAATAAATTTATTGATATAAACTATAAAATAAGGTAAGTACTGTAATGTTTGTATCATTTAACTTGTATTTTCCATTACTAATCTTTCTCGAATAAATCTCGATGTTTCAAAGTCATTGCACCAGTGCTGTTCACGAGAAAACCCCCGAGACGAGTATTTTACTCTATTAAAGCTGTTAAAGTATTTTATTTCAATGTTTTTATAACAATTTGCTAGTACCGTTAAGAGATCCACATTTTTATTTCAGTATTATTTAGTATTCATTCATTCCATAAATTTCTGTAGGTACACCAACTGTGCTATATGTATTTTGAGAACGATCGATCTTTGATTTTAATCCTTTAGTAAGTATTTAACTTTCTTGTTATGGTTCGGGAACATTCTAATGACAATTCTATAGGTTTTAAACTCTCGCTAGAGTTAGAGAGATTCAAACTAACAGTGGCTGTAATTCGATTAAATTCATGTTTAATTATTGTAATTCTGAAATTTCATTACAGTAAATGACACAATAATGTCGGATGAATCAAAACAATCTGGATTCATATAAGTAATAATATTAATAGGTGCTCCATATGTCATCACTGGCAGGCAACACACTTTGGTCGAACACATTGATGATGCCATATGAAGCAAAGACGTGTCGCTCACTATAGGCTCCATCAGAAGGCTCAAAGTCACCCAAAGGGCAATGGAGAGGGCTATGCTCGGAGTTTCCCTGCGAGATCGAATCAGAAATGAGGAGATACGCAGGAAAACTAGGGTAACCGACATAGCCCACCGGATTGCCAAACTTAAGTGGCAGTGGGCAGGGCACATAGATCGCAGGACCAACGCCCAATGGGGCAGAAAAGTCCTCGAGTGGCGACCGCGTTCCGGAAGGCGCAGTGCTGGTAGGCCTCCCACACGGTGGACCGACGACCTGGTTAAGGTCGCTGGAAAGCAGTGGATGCGGGCGGCCCAGGACCGGCCTTTGTGGAAATCCCTTGGGGGAGGCCTATGTCCAGCAGTGGACGTCTTTTGGCTGAAATGATGATCATTAATAGGTGCATTTTATGCAGATTTATTTATCCGCTAATTCGAAGTATGTAGTTATGAAATAAGTTATCTTATAAATAAACATCGTACATTGGATAGATTTACGAGTAGTGACATTTAAATGTTGAGCCCGATCACTCAATACGACGAAATCGTAAAGGAAACGTAGTCAAATCGATGCCGACACAGGAGCGTAACGTTCGCCGGGATTCCCACGATTTATTAGGCAATATGTTTAACGTCTACGGGAACCCTCTCAGAACATAACGGGGCTGTTACGTAAACATATTGCCCGCGAGTGGTGGGCTGACAGAGGCCAATGAGCTTCCTACACTTATATACCGGTTGAGTATCATACTAATCCTGTAATATTATAATCGCAAAAGTTTGTATGGAAGGATATTTGTTACTGTTTCATGCAAAAACTACGGAATTCCAATAATATACGAGTACCACAAATAGGTAATTAAGCCAACGCAGAATGCGTTGTTGGTTGGATCTGCCGCCTCTGGATCACTGGTTCGACTCCAGGGTCAGGCACCAAGAAACTTGGTTTTTGTGTCATGGTATCATTCGTGTTCGTAAATTTCATGTTTGTAAAATGCCCCCGCGGTACAGCTTATAAATAGTGTAGTGATTTCGAAGTTAAAAAGGTTTTAAAAGAAAAGAAATACATCAAAATTTCCTACTTCACGTAATGGTTATACATAATAAGCAGGACAGTCCCCATTTTTCGAGAATACCATATAACTATATTTTTGAATAGTCCTAAATTAAAAAAAAAACGGCATAATCACTACGTCATATTCCAGTGGACGATAATTGCTTATAAATGGATAGCATTTATAAATGGCATTTAACATGACTATTTCTATTAGCAGATTTCAAAATCTTGGTTTATTTTCGTTTATTTATCGTGTAAAGTATCTTTATCAGTAAAAGTAGTTACCCTTTCGTTATTACTTTGAGATTTTGTAATTGTTACATCCTGTATAATGCACAAACTAAACATTCTAAGATTGATATATGCCGAGGACATTGTTCAACGAAGTTTAGGACATTTAATTGACGTTATGGTCACAAAGATATTAATAAAACATTGAATAATGTCAAACCAAATCAGTAACTTTTCATAAAACGTTAATATTTTAAGTAACAACAGCAAATTGCGGTGCACCATAACATTAGTGTGTTGTGGCCTTTACAGCGACTACGCAACACCATGTTCTCGTAGCATAACTACGTCGTAGCACTATTGTGGTCGGAAACTGGGTTTATACCATACAATAAATTTTAACGGAGTAATTGTTTAACACAGCTTTATTCGGAGCGTCTGGCTAAATGTTTACTGGGAATTGGACTAATTAATCAGTGAGTTCTATCAGTAAGTTTTCATTATTTGCTGACTATGTATTTGTAATCAGACCATTTGTAGCCATTGATTTTGACGAAGCTTTATTGGGTTATTCGTGCCCTAGTAATATTTCCTGAGAAATTCCTATTATGTCTAGAGAACATTCAAACTACCTAAAGAAAAATAAAAACAAAAAATATTTTAAGACATCCTCGACGCAACTCATACACTTGATAATTTACTGGTGAACAGATTTGCTTCAAACACATCTAAGCATAGTCAATAAAGAGATCCTTTTGACAAATTTGTTTGTTAGCCTGCATTCTGGTCTAGGAGTTGGATGTGGTTAGATCAAGGGTCCCCGGTTCGATTCAGGGCTTAGGCAAGTGCCTTTGTGTACACCAGAGGCACTTGCTCTGAGTCTGGATGCATTTGTGTTCACGAATTACATATTTTTAAACTGCTACCGCGATATGACCATATCTATGGCATATGTTTCATAATTGAAAAAAGAAACATAATAATCTGCTTATTAGGTTTAATGCTATAGACATACATATAGTCCACTTTATAACACCCCTCATTTGTCGGGCAAAGCCCAATTAAACCTGTTTTCTAGAATGTTGATAAACATTTCCTCTCTCGTTGGAAATAGGTGACAATGCTAAAATTCACTGCACAGTATGATAAAAATAGTCCCCATTTACAGCACTTTAACTCTTTGCACTTCCCGTTGGGAACTTACAACGAGAATTCGTGAACGATATCGGAATAGTACCTACACTTTGTAGAGATTTCCTGCTGAGAAAATCTGCCTGGAAATTGTCAGGTATTCTCTCGTGTTGAAACCTTTGAGCGTTATTTACCTGCAGGCGAGCTTTAGTTATCCGTGTGTTGACGGAGTTAGGATACATACTGTCGCCACCTCATTTCAACCTGAGGTCTTGAGGGGAAAATTTAATACGAAACCCTATGCCTGACCAGCGTGGTGCTGTAGGCCAATTACTCTCTATTTAGATGGATACTGACTCAGCAGTGGGCCATTTATGGGCTGAGAAGCTGAACTTTAGTTTTTGTGGTTATGTCCAAGAGATTTTGTATTATATAAATAGTGTAACTGCAGAAAATAGTTATGGACCATTGAAACTAATAAATTATGTACTTTATTTAGCGAATTACTGTAAAATACACTCAGAATCTGGCAGTTAGTAGACAGTCATTTCATAGGAATATGTTTACAGTAGACAGGCACCGTGATACTTAAGAATAAAAAATCTGTATCCATTTTTACATAATTTACGCGAATGCGGAGGCGTTTGATCTTTGGCACATTTAACCTTTGTATAGAGGAGGGTAAAAAGATGTATTATTACAAAATTTACATTAGATTTTTATTAATTAAAAATATAAAGAAACCGTTACACATAATACGATGGTTTTAACATACCCATACTTATGCATACGTTAACTGTAGCTTTTTTTCTGCATATGGTTCATATAGTTGCAGTCATTCCAGAGATTTAAAACAGTTACGTTATCGCCGATTTTCTAGTTTAAATCAACATTTTATAATACTTTCAACGTTCAGTTTTCTGGAGTCTAACTTCGTAACTTGTGATAAACAGACAAGGGAATGTTTGCGTAGAGTTAGTGTAATTATTATTTTATTCGCGTACGTTTGTGCATTTTGGAGATAAGGGAAGTGCATTGTAATGTTTCTGGCTACGTGTGCCGTGGAAATTCGTGCTAAGAGCAAATTTTGACCGTAAGCCAAGATTAGTGTAGGATGCAAGTGAGAAATACGTATGATTACGATTATAAGTTCTGCAGGTTATGTAACATCTGACTCGGCTGTATTTTGTACTATTAGACTAGTCTACTATAGACTGTCCATCATTTTTAATAGTTGATCTCCTTCATGCCTCAGGGAGCATGTAAAACCGTCGATCCCGGCAGCTATTCTACAATCTATGGCAGTCGTTACACGGAGTTAGTAGCATTAAAATTAACCGCAGGTCTAATTACCGGCTGTCCCGCTCGATGGGTCGCGGAGGGCAGACGGTAATCCCTCCGCGTAAATACTGGTAAATACCCAAATCAGGTCAAACTGGTGACTGAATACTGAATAAAATTAGGAAAAGCCAAGGAAGAGGATTGTAAGTTGTTATGTAATTTGTCTTTGTACCAGTTATGTATTACCTAAGTAGGTTAATGGGTTTTTAAGTAGACTCCGCAGATTTTTAATACGCTTTTATTAGCTTCAGACATATGTATGTATGTAACGGAATCTTTGAACATGATTTTGACCCACATTTAATAAAACTAAAAAAATACGCTTTAATAGAAAATCGAACTAAAAAATAGAAAATAAATTTTAATAAAATTGAATTAAAAATAGTTTCAGAAAAAAATATTTTATTGTAAAACGTGGGGTGCTTTTCAGGATACTATCAAAATAACTTTCTAGTCATATCTGTTCATAAAATATTTATTAATTTTTTTTTAAACTATTATTACTTGTACAAGTAATAATTGCAATAATAAATGTTGATCAATTTTGGGTAGTCTTTGTGTGTAACAATTTTGTTTTTATGTAAATAAACCTTTTTAATGATTGGAGAATTTATAAGATCTGATTCCGGATTTAATATTTTTTTTAAACGCAGACAAAGACACCGTTTTTCGAAATAATTGTGAAAACTTAGATAGATAGCACACGATAGCTCATCGTAACCGAGAACACGATAATTCACTACTCCCTAGTAGACTAATCTTGAAGCGTTTATAAGAGTACTAGATGCGCCCCGCGGTTTTACCCGCGTGGAATTTATTTTATCGTCAATGTTTTCTTCTACTTACTTGGCACTTATATATTTTATTATATACTTATATTTTGGACAATTCACACAATATCTTTATAAATTTTAGCCTATGTGTTATTCTGATGTATAAGGTATTTTATTGTAAAGTTTCATTAAAATCCGTTCAGTACCTAGTTTTTACGTAAAAGAGTAACAAACATCCATCCATACATACAAACTTTCGCGTTTATAATATTATATATAGTAGGAAGTACTCTTTTTAGGACGAAGATTTTAGGGAACATGCGAAGCAGCTGGATTCAAATTCTACGGAAAGAGTATGAAACATAAGTTTATGCACTCAAACCAAAATCAAGGATGTATTCTAAAGTTAAAAATACATTGAATTGGTTAAAATAATCCAAGTGTTCACGATTATACCAGGCTGTGCATAAAGTTGCCAGCAATTTTATATTTATGTCAACCCTATGCGTTTGTTATTACATTTCAGACGAATCCCACTGGTTTACGAAGGCTCCAAGATATGTGTCTCCACCACGATCGAACTAATAAGTGCCAGAAGGAAACCGATCGTAAAAAGACGGTACCTGCAATAAAACAAAAGATACAGAATAATTTTATAACCTTTGTCTACATATCGCTTTCCTTCGCCTTTTCAGTTTAAGCTTGTCACAAATCGCTTTTATTTAGAGGTACCTAATAGATATATTAAATTCCAACTTGCATTTGAATTGCTGAATGATTTTTATTTTCTTATTGCGGTTTATCTTGAACAGCAAATGTTCTTTTCAAAAGTATTTCAGGAGCGCGTTTTACGTTTAGAAAATGTTTTCTGAAATGGGCTAGCTGAAGATTGTTAGGTCAATATAAAACTTTTCTATGCAATATATTCTGCTTAAAAATTCTGTAGCCCTGAATATTTTATTTTAAATTACATAGAGTAGTCAAGTAGAGTATAGAAGAAGATGTGTATAGATGTTCTATAATTAATTTGTTGCTGGAGTATTAAGTATAAAATTATTTATTTTTTAGAGAATACTTACGTCACGGAGTCAAAATGAAACAGAAATTATATGAGTAAAAAGTGCAAACACTTTGCAAGTATTTCCAAATGGTCAATAGTGTGGAACTAGTTGTGAACATACGAAATATTTTACGAAAACATTTCTGAAATAAAAATTGTTAACTCATTCGGTGCCCATTCCTTTGCAGTTTGTTCCTTTGGTGTACATATTAGTAACTTATTTTGCTTCACAACTTGTAACAATGGGCTCTTGGCCCCAAAATAATATAAAACACTGGGTAACAATAACCTTATCGGTTATATATCTCGTGACTTAATCAGTTGTAATACACGATACGGTTCAAAAGGTTACCAAAAGGTCAGGGACAGTCAGGAAAATCACTAAAAAGCTTCAATATGGACTCGTTGGTGAGTGTTTCTCTATTGCTTTCTATTGGAAAGCAATAGACATATAATATACATATATAATAGACATATATAATAGAGCAACCTTAATATTTGTTAACTTTTTCAAATTTTAATCTCTAGTCCCTATGGTAAATTAGGGGCTCTTTCCGAGTGACACTTAAAGCACTACACAATACTGGCCATTATATTAAGTGTTTTTTTTTTGTTTTCGACCGAATTCAAAAGTTTCTCAATTCGGTTGTATGTTGTAGGTTTTGGTCCGTGATTGATACCATTTAAACTTCACCGAAATCGGTTCAGTAGTTTGGCAGAAAACTTAAAATAAATGATCAACAAATATTTCTAGGAAGTCAAGTCAAACAAAATACTTACTAGCTATAAGTTAGTTAGTACTTTATAAAAAAATAATGTAAACCGGCTTCAAAACAGGCACTAAAAAGCTAAAAACAAACAACTAGTATAGTATGTGCCAACTTAGGAAGGTTTTAGTTACACCATGTATAAACACATAGTACGAGGTAATTCAGAAGACCTAGGCTAAAGAAAAGGAACACTATTGTATAAAACTCACTTCTGGCCAGAGCGTCACTATAAGAGTAATTTTCCTATAATAAGTCACACATATCAGTGGGTTATTTAGATGCTGGTAAGAAACGAGTGTGAAATATCGGCTATATTTTCAACACAATATGTACGGATATGAATATAATCACTCTAACATTTATTAATGTAACTAGCGACCCGCCCCGGCTTCGCATGCGTGCAATGATGAACCTCTAAATTTATCAGTGTTTCTCAACAATATTATGCATGTAATAATAATAATAATAATAGCCTTTTATTCGGACAATAGTTACAATTAATAACACTAGTGCACTGTTACAATATATATTTTACACAGTTAAAAATATTCACATATTTGATGCTTCTTTACTTTCTGTAAGTCCGTTTGCCAATTGGCAAAGGCCTCCTCCAATCTACTCCATTCTGTTCTTTCTCTGGCTACCCTACTCCATGTTTCTCCTGCAACCTGTTTAATATCATCGTCCCATCTTTTTTGTTGTCTGCCCCTTTTCCTTTTACCTTCTCTTGGGTACCAATGTGTAATTATTTTGCTCCATTTATCCTTTCCTCTCACCATGTGTCCCGACCACTTCCATTTTAACCTTTTTATTTTAAGGGAAACATCCAGTAACTTTGTCTGTTTTCTAATGTTGGTGTTTCTTATTCTATCTCTTCTCTTTACTCCTATCATACTTCTCTCCATTGCTCGTTGGCACACTGCAATTCTATTTATTGTGCTTTTTGTTATGGCCCATGTTTGGCTTCCATATACTAAGATTGGTAGAATGCAAACATTGAATAATTTGCTCTTTGTTTCTATATGAAGGTTTTTGTCTTTCATTACTTCCCTTAGACTCCAGTACCTTTTCCAACTGTTTGCTATTCTTCTTCTGGTTTCCTTGTTTATATTGTCTTTGGGTGATATCAGCTGTCCAAGGTATATATATTCTTCAACATAGCTAATTTGTGACTCTCCTACATGTATACTGATTTTATTTCCGTTGGTCATAACCTTCGTTTTTTCAGGATTTAATTTTAGTCCTGCTTTTTCACTCATTTCACACTCATTTCACACATTATGCATGTATTATACTTAAAAACCATCCTCTCGAATCACTCTATCTATAAAAAAAACAGCTTCAAAATCCGTTGCGTAGTTTTAAAGATTTAAGCATACATAGGGACGGACAGACGACAGCGTCTTTGTTTTATATTAACTAGTGACTAGTGACTAGTGATTAGTGTTAAAATATTATATACAATGTCTAAAACTACTAAAAAAAAAATTTAATATATACCCAAAAGAAAAGAGAAACTAAACACTAAATAAAGAGAATATATATTATATCTCTAACATTTTCACATTATATTATTTTTGTTACATGTGGCTTTTAACATACAAGCCACATTTTGTTTTTTCGCGAACCTTTAAAGCAGTATTCCATCCATCATTGCAAGTGGCATTGAGTTAGACGGAGTATGCATAAGTAAATTTTTATCGATCTGCCACGAACCTCCTAGCTGTAGTGTTTAGTCTGAGCGGTCAGCCTACAAATAGGCTAACTTTGGTATAATTTGAATTTTAGTATAAAATTCATTCAACTCAATGTCTGTATCAATAAGTATAAACATGTCAAAACTATCGAAAGAGTACCTATAAACTTTTTCGGCTCAGAGTACAGTAGATTCTATGTAATATTTGGTCCAAATTCAATTCACTGTTTTATTTGTCGCAAGTAAAACAAGTTCAATATTGTATTTACAATATTTTATTTTTCTTTAGCTCACCCGTTTTCTTCCTTCTGTTTGCACGTCTCAAATCTCCTAATATTTATCAAGTTCCCTTTAGATACTAATAAAAAAACATGAATTTGTGTCATAGCTACAGTAATAAGAAAATACTTTTCTTGGAAAATAATGACGATAACTAAACAACTGACTTATCTCCGAGTGAAAATATGTTTTGTATTATCCAAAAGTTACCATCAATAGCGCAATTGATCTTAAACATACAACGAAATTGTTACCATACCCTAAAAGTAAGGTTTGAAAATAGATAGAACTTATCTGAAAATGGAAGAAGGTTTCTCTTGTTAAACTGAGATATCTCTTCGACTATAAATTATAGTGTGGCTAGGCAGGCCCTTAAAAGCCGACCGTTGCGTGCCGTCGTGAGATTCTTAATGTTGATTAGGGCGCCGTGCGAATAGGGCGCCCGCGGTGCCGCTCATCAAATGATTTACCCACTGTTGATGTTTACTTTAAAGCTTTCGAAGTGCAGAGTGTCATAATATGTAAATTAGAAACTTCGCACCTTTGTTTAAGTTATGCAAAGCGTAACCATTTTCTGTGTTAGTTATTAACAATATATATGTAACGGTTAAACCAGGTTTGACTAATCTAAAGTACTTATTGGTCTTTGAATGTGCATGTTTTATGTGTCTCGTCTGTTTTATGGCTGCTTATACGATAAACCAATTCAGATTTACTTTTGTTTGGTTAGTAAGTTAACGTTATAGAAATATGTATATGATAAAAAATGAAATATATTACTACTACTAATATCCTTGGACATTTCACACAACGCCATCTCGTCCCAAGCTAAGCAACTTAATGCTTGTGTTATGGTAACGAGATGGATGATAAACTACTTATATACATTTTTTTTTTGTAAATACATACTTATTATAGATAGAAATGACACCCAGACTCCGAGCCAGTGCCTCTGGTTTAGATAAAGACACTTGCCCGACCCCGGAATCGAACCCGGGACCCGTTGATCCAAAGGCGGCACATCTAACCACTAGACCAACGAGGCAGTCAAACTACTACTACTACTACTAATTAGCCCCCAAATGACCCACTGTTGAGTCGAGTCTCCTACAGTTACATGGAGGGTAATTGGCCTACTGTGCCACGCTGGCCAGACAAGTTGGCACAGGGTTTCGTATCAAGTTTTTCTTCTCTTGCAGCTAGGTAGGGTCTTTCACGGGCTTGGAAGTAAAGTGATGGCGTTAAGGGGAATTGGTGATATACACTCTTTGAATGGCAATAAGACCCTGTTACCATATTTATTGTGGAAGTTTCTGGAGGGCCGATTTACCAGGGCAATAACAAACTATATACACTCAAAATTCATTGTCTTTCATTCTTTCTATGGCAACCTGCCGTTGTATTCTGCAATTTTCGCCACTGCCGTGTGTTGCTCATGTGTTGTATTTATTTTAAATGATATATTTCCTAAATAAATTATTAAAAACTAAAATACACGGAAGACAAACAAAAACTACTCACACAATTCATAACATTAAAAATGAAAATGTTGTGACGTCACAAAGCACAGACACATATGTCACAAAGTATAGTCAAACTAATGCACGTGCCGCTACTCAAACTTCCATGACCTATCATTTTCATGCATATTTAATTAATTCTTGCCTCCTGATGTATCCGTAAAGCGAAGCATGTATACATGATCACGTTATGTGAATTTAATGGATATACTGAAGGATAATAACGAATCAACATTGTGTTCCGAGTCTGGGTGTCAGTTGTGTTCGTGAATTACATGTTTGTCCACTTTCCCCGCAATACAGAGCAGGGGTTTACGTTTTTAAACAAACAAACAAAAATCATTTTACGTCCTTCAAACAGTTAAGCAGCAAGATAAATCATTATCTTTCTTATCTTTTAAGTAAAACAAACACCCTGCACTAGGTATAACCTGTGTCACAGGTGCAGTTTACAAACATGAAATTCACGAACACATCTGACACCCAGATTCAGATCAATTGCTTCTGGTTTATTGTGTAACTTGCCCGGTACTGGAATCGAACCGTGGATCCGTGATCCAAAGGCAGCACGTTTAACACCTAGACCAACAAGGCAGCTAAATGCACACTAAACGAGAGCGTACCTATAGGATACGAAACAAAACAACTAAATCAAAACCAATTCATATGTTTAGCAGCTATGACGTCACAGTCAATCGGACACGTCAAAATTACATCATCTTTTTCATTCAACACTGGCTAAAAAGAAAGATTTTCATATGCTAGCAGTACAAAATCTGGAATACACCCAACGCGAGAAAATACCATAAAGCTGGTAGTTTGGTAAATAAATTGCAATGCGCGTGAGGCCTCCCGCTTCTAAACTACCTTATAATAGAGAAAGATGTTCTCAGAAATCAACAGTTACTTTTATGGCATTAACCGTGACCCGGTGCCCAAATAAAAGTGACAACACAATACCATCGTTGGCACGTAGCGTGAATTCAGTACTTTTATTGCTTTCATCAAATGGGGCGGCAGAGAACTGTAGGCTTTTAAATGAAATAAAGACGTCGACAGAGTCGAGACTTCTCCCTGAAATCAGAGGAGGTATGATAAGTGACGCGACCTGTGGGCCATTTATGGCGCTAGAGGATTATGGTAATAATTTGTTGTTTCATTTCCTAGGCCCATTCGTGTTCTCTATTTTTAAGCGGTATTTCCGAGGGCCAGATTTGATGATGATGAAATATGACAGATACGTGCAAAATAATCATACTTAAATATAATCCACAGAAAAATAAAAAAAAATTAATAATCTGCAATATACATTGTTACAAACTTTATACCAATAACTTAACACGTTTATGATATTAGTGCGTTTATAATACACATACGAACGCATGTTTGTTACTCTTTCACGCAAAAACTATTGAATGGATGTTGATAAAACTTTACAATGATAAAGCTTAAACATTAGAATAAGACATATTTACGAGTATAAAGATGTATATGTCTAACTTTAAGAGTTTTTTTGTTAAATACCCGAGCAAAGCCTGGTTGTGCCGCTAGAACTTACATAAATCTTTAAAAAACTATCTATATTACCTACTAAATTTAACCAAAACTTGAATGAAAAATAAAAGATATTTTCACCTAATCTACATAGTTTAATAAAGTGTGATGTGGTATTAAGTACTCGTATGTAATATACAGAACATAATTTTTATAATTACTTATGGAATATTTTTAGCGAGTTGCGATGAATACAACTCCAAATATTTATTTTTATTTATTTTATTTTATTTTCACACTTTCGGGAACTTACGGCTAATACAAAAATATTAAATTACATAGTAAGGGAGGGCCAATTAAAAGTTTCCACAAATAGTTCTTTAGGTAGTTACTTGGGTTGAGGTAGACAGAACACAAAAAAAACAGTACAAAATAACAAACTGCTCCGTAACATCTATATACAAAAACTATACAAAATATCTATACAAAAAAAAGTTGGTTTAGTTTTTTCTTTAATTGCATGACAGTGGTATTGAATAGGTCGATGTCAATTTCCTGCGCTACTTCATTAAATAATTTGCTAGCTCGTATTAGAAATGAGTTTTCTCTGTAGTTTGAGTTAACCGAGGCAACATAGAGAAGATTAGGTTTTCGTAATTGTGAAGGAGTAGTACGTAGACAAATGTTACCTAATAGTTCAGGACAATCGATCGAGCCATTTGCAATATTAAGCAAATATGCGAGGTCTGCGGTTCGGCGGCGTTCATGTAGTGGCAATAAGTGAAACTTTTTACAACGATGAAGGTAGTCAGGTAGGTATGTCTTTGAGCGATATTGAATGTACCTCAAAAATTTTCTCTGTATAGTCTCTAAACGGTTAATGTAGGTTTTGTAGTTTGGGTTCCAAACCTGTGACGAGTATTCCAGGTCACTACGGACGAATGCACAATAGAGAATTTTTAAGGTTTTTATATTTTTAAAGTCTACGGAAAGTCTGAAGACAAAACCTAATGCTCGCGAAGCTTTTTTAACAATATTTTCTATGTGAATATCAAATTTAAGTTTGGAGTCAAATGTCACACCAAGGTCTCTGATAGAATCGACTCTTGAGATTGATGATCCTTGAAGTTCGTATGCATGTGTAATGGGATTTGGCTTACGGGTATATGTACAAGTATAGCATTTTGATATATTTAGATCAAGTTTATTATCTAGACAGTATGTCTGAAATCGGTTAAGGTTATATATAAGCTTGTTGCTTGCTTCAGGGCCGCCGGTTGACCTGTGGTTTATTCTTTACGGAAAAATAATAATTAATATTGACATTACTAGCTACTAGCAACCCGGTTAGTTTTTTCTATATTCTATATTTAAGACGCCTATCGCGTAGTCGGAACCTCCTTAGTTACTTGGACTTCATAAAACAATACAAAAAGACCCCGTAATCTTGCGACTGTGATTTTCAATCCACTTTTATGAACACCAGCAGAGCGCAGTATGAAGTTTGAATATGAACGAGATTGGCTCTTGGCTACCCATTGGTATTCAATGAAGTACCGTTTCCATTGCAGAACTTTGATTTAGTTTTGTTTGCGTACCGAAAATAATTACAAGGTTTTCCAAAGGACAATTCTTGCCACCTTATATTTTAACCCCCCATAGAAAAGAAGAGTGTTTGAATAAGTTTGGCATTTCTGTGCGCCCTGTGTGATGCCACATTTCTGTGGCATCATAGCTTCTAAACAAGGGGCCGATATTGGTGCGGTCTTTAATACGAAGTAGTTTTTTTGCGGTTGGTCCTCGGTTATTTCAAGTATCAGTTTATTTCAAGTTGTATTCTTAAAATGTGAAATTGTATTACGCATATTTTAATTTTTAATAGAATTTAATACATGCTCTGGGTCGCGGAGGTAGTTTACAAATATGTAATCCACCAACACAAATGCCGTCCGTCTGGTGACGGATTTAGAATACATTGTTTCACCACCCCATACCATCCCCAGAGTGTCGTAAAGGCCGACAAAAGGAAATGACTGGGCCGAAAACCTAGCTGCAAAAGAAGGAAAACTTGAAACGAAACCATGTCCCAACCCGTCTGTCCAGCGTGGCCACAGTAGCCTAATGACCCTCCCAGTGATGGGACGAGGCCCAACTCAGCAGTGGGTCATTTATGAGCTAAATAGTAGTAACAGTGGGTCATTTATGAGCTAAATAGTAGTAGCAGTGGGTCATTTATGAGCTAAATAGTAGTAGCAGTGGGTCATTTATGAGCTAAATAGTAGTAGCAGTGGGTCATTTATGAGCTAAATAGTAGTAGCGGTGGGCCATTTATGAGCTAAATAGTAGTAGTAGTAGAACACAAATGACACCCAGACTCAGTTAATGTATATTTTACGTATATACATTGTACCGGTATACCTAGGTAAAATATACATTGTGTTCCTTTTTACTGTCAGCCTGCGTTCAGTTTTTATTTGGTCGGTGACGTTATGTAAGTGAGATCTGGTGTTGCAAATGTCTATGGGCCGCCTAACCGCTTATCATCATCAGTCGTTTGCTTCCATTGGCACCTGAGTGGCAGATATCACTTAGAGAAATCACAGATTCGATTCTTCTATCGAGTCACCACACGGCCCATAAACGACCCACTACTGAGTCGAACCACTCCCAAATTCATGAAGGGAAATTAGCCTACTGTGCCACGGTGGCAAGACGGATTGGAACAGGGTTTGTATCAAGTATTCCTTCTTTTGCGACTATGTGATCTTTAGTCGCCTCTTACGATGCCCTCAGGATGGTATTGGTTGGTGACATTGTGTATTCTAAATCCGTAACCGCACTGACATATAATAATGAACATAACTTCAAGCTTATAAACCCGTCATAGTTGATAAGATAAAAGTAATTGATTTATTTCATAAAAATTAAATTAAAAATTAAAAAAAAGTGGGAGCGCTCCCACTTATTTATTACCTGACCCTTGGTCCCCCAACGCGATGTATTTATTTTTTACTTTTTAAAGGTTATTGTGTCGTTGGTTTTTTTAAATTTTTAATTTAATTTTTATTTTATACTTTATATAGGTACACACTTAATATAATGTAGATTTTGTTAAATTGCACGTGATCCGCTTTCATTTGAGACCCCACTCGATTATATTTGCAGACATTCGGTTATTCTTCCCCACTTTCACCTCCCATAACCTTTAAACGACTCAACCGATTTTCATCAAACATGTCTAAGAACACTCGCCCGTAACTCACCTTTCATACAAAAAAAAACTATATTGAAATCGCTTCATCCGTTCGTGAGCTACGGTGCCACAGACAGACAGACAGACACGTCAAACTTATAACACCCCTCTTTTTGCGTCGGGGGTTAATAAATAAAAGCTGCCAAATTCATTTTGTGATAACATTCAACTATATTTCCTATGATACACTGTACTGATCAGTGAATCCGAATTGCCTGATATGGCGTCTCGCCCAAATTTCTCTGCGTGATTAATCAGAAACAATGATGATTGTAGCAAGGGACGAGGGCAGTGCTCCGGCCATTGTCTCTGGGCACCGGTGTGTGGAGTGCAGCCGACCACGAAATCGGTCCCAGTCTCGTCCAGCTACTCATCGAAATACGGCAGTACGGTACCGTGAAAAAAATAAACGGTAAAGCAACTTTAAATTGACGCCAGAAGCACTACTAGGTACTGCTACAATCGACACTGTTGGCGACACGGTTGGCGCAGTGCTTGAGCGATCGACTGCTGCGCAGCATGTTGCGGGTTCGATCCCCGCCCCGATTCCCCGGAAGAAATATTTGTACGACCTACAAGTATTTGTTCCGGGTCTGGGTGTTTTCTATCAATAATATTTATGTGTTTACAAAAAAATGTATATAAGTAGTTTATCATCCATCTCGTTACCATAACACAAGTATTAAGTTGCTTACCTTGGGACGAGATGGCGTTGTGTGAAATGTCCAAGCATATACTATGCATCCCATATATGACCCACTGTGGCGTCGGGCTTACTGTGCCCCGCTGGCCAGACGGGTTGGCTCAGAGTTTTGTATCGAGTTTTCCTTCTGTAGCAGCTAGGTCTTTGGCCTTGTCATTTCCTTTTGCCGACTTCTACGAAAGCTTTAGGATGAAATGGAATGGTGACACTATGTATTCTATAAACGTCACCACACGGACTTAATGTTTAGAGATGACAGAAGCTGAAATATCCCTTTACCCATAATGAAAGGATCAATAGGACAGTAGTTCTAGCAGTAGCTACAGATGCTGTGTACCAATGTTCAGGAAAAAGAAAACAACGTGCTTTCCTGTGAATTTTAGTGACCAGCTGGTGACGAAAGTGTCAAATAAGCACATATTATGATGATAATGGAACTCCAATAACTAAGCTTGTAGGATAATATATTAATAACGACAATAAGTTTGTTAAAAAAATAGAATCAGACAAAAAATGATATTTTGTGCCTTGCAGTATTAGTAGCTAGAAGGGTTGCACAGTTGGCCGTTGGGACATAAAAGTCTTAGAGAGGTATCCACGTATGAGAAAGCGAAGCGTTGGGAAGACCCCCGACTAGGTTGACGGACAACCTTGTGAAAATCGCTGGGAGTCAGCGGATGCTGTCTGCACGAGATCGTGCGTTGTGGAGATCTAAGGACGAGGCCTATATTCAGCTGTGGACTTCTGTGGCGGATATATAGGTAATAGATAGTATTAGCGAGATCATAGATATCTCAATTATACTACAACGTAGAAAAACATTTAAAAGCTGCTGCTTTTGTTCAGCTTTATACCCTCACTTCGGTTGGCTTTAGGGTTATTGTTACACCCGGGTCAGACACGAAAGCTTGAAGATGCGCTTAACCGCAAAACCAACAATTTGGTGATGCATTTTTACCCAAGTTCTTGGATCCAAATCGATACATAATAGTGCTTTACTCCAATTTTCTTTGGGGTAAGCACACCAGCCTGATTTGACTAACTACCAGTGTTTCCACAAACCGATTTTGCATTTAATCATATCCTGTCCGTGTGTTGACGGATTTAGAAGACATCGTGTCACCGCCCCATTCCATCCTGAGGGTGTCGTAAGAGCCGAAAATCCTTTTTGGGGTCGACACAAGAATTCTCAAAATATTTGCTTTTTTAACATAGTAATCATAAATACTTTTTACTAATAACATCTCGTCATAACGTTAAGAAATTATTTGTTTGTTGTATAAAACGGCAATTTGATTGGCACCGTTGAAGCCGTTGGGTACAAAATGAGCAATTAGTCTGCATTTATTCCGTCTACCGATTCCATTGTGTATTTCCACAGAGTAATATCACTATACGCGAAGAAATCACGAAATTTTGTATGAATCGAAGGAACGAACATCGTTTCGTCCGTTGTTTCAGGCCTTAACCCACTAATGAGTCGGGCCTCCTCCAAATTCATGGAGGGAAATTAGCCTACTGCGCCACGCTGGCAAGACGGGGTTGTATCAAGTTTTCCTTCTCTTGGGGCTAGGTGATCTGCCTCTTGTGTTAATTTAGTCGCCTCTTACGACACCCTAAAGATGGAAAGGGTTGGTGACAATATGTATTCTAAATAATTACAATACTATTAATTTGTGGCTATTATTTTAGTTACGATCCCATTGATCGCCGATTTGTAAATTTTGGTCAATCGGTACATGTAAAACCAATATATACTGCCTCGTTGGTCTAGTGGTTAGATGTGCCGCCTTTGGATCAACGGGTCCCGGGTTCGATTCCGGGGTCGGGCAAGTGTCTTTGTCTAAACCAGAGGCACTGGCTCGGAGTCTGGGTGTCATTTCTATCTATTATAAGTATGTATTTACAAAAAACAAATTATCTAAGTAGTTTATCATCCATCTCATTACCATAACACAAGCATTAAGTTGCTTAACTTGGGACGAGATGGCGTTGTGTGAAATGTCCAAGGATATTTATTATTTATATATGAAAGGAATAAATAAATATGAAATTTGGAATTCTACTACTACTGCTTACTACTCAGACCATAGGTGACCATTGACTGCTGAGTCGGGACTTTTGTAACTGGTACATGGAGGGTATAATATCTTGCCAGCGTGGCACAGTAGGCTAAACACTCTCCGTGAATATGGAGGAGGCCCGACGCAGTAGTGGGTCATTTATGGGTTGAAACGACGAACGACGACATGGAGGGTAATTAGCCTGTACCACGCTAGACAGACGGGTTAGGTTAGGGTTTCGTATCAGGTTTTCCTACTCTTGGAACCGCCACCGACAAAAGCCTCGTTGACTGAGAGGGCTTCTACAGTCGCTTGCCCGCGTTGCAGGCACAACGCCAGGGCGTCACCGTAGACTGCGTTTACGCGAACTTGTGGCGCCCCAAACGCGCCGTGTGAGGGTATACCGCTGGGCTTTTAGTGGACCCTTGTCGGAGTCCCACATAATCACCAACCTCTCCCCCGGGCGGTGGTATGCATAAAGCATTTCCCCGGCGAAAACAAAAAAAAAAGGTTTTCCTACTCTTGTGGCTAGGTTATGGGCCTTGACATTTTCTTTTGATGGTCCTTACGACACCCTGAGGGAAGAAACCTATCTATTATATTATGATGTCTTCTGCCGTAATTAATACTGTTTATGGGACTTTCCATCAAGTACCGAACATTTGAAGTTTATTTCAAAGTAATTAGAGTATATTAAAGTTCCCGCGAACTAACATTTTGACAAGATGAAGGTAAATTTTCACATTTGCCATGCGGGTTGAGCGACAAATTCTGTAATATAGTAAAATTGTTTGATATTTCGTCTTTTAATTAAACTTATGTTAATAAAAGTCTATGGGAGTCATTCTGCCAAGCTTTTCCTTTTATTTTGCATACCGGCCCCTAAAAAGTTGGGTAAATGTATTTTATACCTCGAACACCGAGTTATGCCGACGAATTTCCTACAAAGCGGCCTTTTATCTAAGACAGAGATTGCACGTTCTTGTTCTTTCAAAAAGGTTATGATCAATGAAATATTTTTTGGCAGCAGCATAAACGTAACAATAAAGAATTTTGTTATATCGTTAACAGATCAGGCACATTTAGCTATTTTTTCATAATATAAGGCGTAATAAAAAAACTCTATATCCATAAAAATATCGAAAATACTATCTATTGATTTATAGATACTGTGTACAGTTAAAATGTTGGACGCCAAATGTTAGGAATGTAAGGAATATGCATATCACATGGCTAGATTAATATTTCGTAGTAATTCGCATTATCATTGAGTCATATCAATGATAATGCGAATTTTAGGCAATATAATTATATCATATTACATATTAGCTTACTATAATTTAACACGAAATCGATGTAAGCAATTAGATATCTGCAACAGAAAATATGATAAAAAGAGTGGAGGTTTTCAACTGTTCTTCTCCATAGGATCTACGTTTTGTAACAAGCAAGTAGCGTCCTAACTTCACTTTCGACATTTTAAAACACCTGTAACTAAGTTCAATCGAGGTTATATTGCAAACGATATTTTTGAAACCCCTTTACGTAATGTTTATATTATTCATGTTTACTTGTTTGTATTGCAAAAGCCTTATCATTAATAAAATATTAGTGACAAAATTACTCACCTTCAAAATTTGGTTAAACGTAAAAGGAAACCCAGAAATCGAGGCGAGCGAAAATGCAGGAAAACGCTTTCCTATAAATGCGATAAACTCAAAACATTTTAACCGACTTCGCGACAACATCCAGTAGAGTGTGAGGCATTTATCAGAGGAGGTCGTATATCTTTACATAACGATAGAAAGGAACAGCAAATAAAGAATGAGCTCGATAAAAAATGTTACAGATTATTTTGCATTTGGAAACGTGATTTGTATGATGCGTTTTTAAGCAGAATATATTACTTTTTGTTTGTATCAGACAGTATTTGGGTGTTACGTCGGCTGGTGCTACTGACTTACGAGATAATTTACTAAGGGATTTACTAACTATCTGTATGTAATGTATACGGAGCAATTGCCATTTGACCTTTGATATACTATTGAGATGTGCCCAACGATATTGAAAAAAGTCCCCCGACCCACCTTCGGCCGCTAAGGCGAGGACAGAACGGGGTGACCAACCAGGTTGACCACAACCCGAGGACACTGGTGCACCGTAGCGGTTTCGGGCTCGCAGGGAACCTCTGAGGACAGAGAAGTCCCCGGAGCCCAAACCAGCTACGACACCGTCTGCTGCACTTCGTCTGGCCTCTCCCCGTAGACCCGCCCGGCATGGGTGACCCTGAGCCGGTATGGCCCCATGAAAGCACACAAGCCCCTCACCACGGCAAGGTAGCAGCACAGTCGAGGGGGCTCTAAAGAAACCTTGTGCCAACCTCTTTCACAATTTTAATAGTAAGCCCTTGTTAAAGACTCAATATAGTATTTGAAATCAGTAATCTGCAATTCGGCGAAACCGTGAACAGAATAAACTTTACGCCATAAATCACAAAACCCATTTGACGTTACATTAAGCAAGTATAAATCTACCTACATCAAAAGCCATATTCAAAATGGCTTTATAATAAATCACTAAACAAACACTTCCCTTAATGTATTCAGATCCACAAAGGTGCTGTCTATTATCCTCAGCTTACCTTAAGAGCCGTGTTGGTGGAAACTTTGATTACTCGGCGAAATTAACCGATGAGCGGTATTAAATTGTCATTACGGAAACGTCTCCAGGGCCGCCTGCTGTTTGGGACCCAGTGAAATGACTCTTTGTTTTTCATAAAGCAAAGTAATTAGCTGAAAGGTATAAGAAAATGGCCTACTTCGGGTACTTCCTATAAAAGGTAATATTCACATAAAAGTTAAGATGATTCGACTGTTTTACAATCATGCAATTACTGTTAACAGGATTTGGATAGTAATAATATTTGGCACATAAGTCATTTATAATCCTTGTAAAAATATGGAAAATGCAGGTCATAGTCAAAGTCAAGTCAAAGTTTAGTGACATTTGATGGTATTACCTATATGTGTACCTTTAAACATGACGCTTATAGCCATCGGAAGTGGGCGCACAGAGCCTACCAAAAGAAGCAGTTAAACGTATAAATTGCTTTTCTGTTTTTGAAATATGAGGGAGAAAAAGCCGTTTTTGTGATTCAGTTTTATCACAAAATGTGGGTTAAACCCACAAACGCGTATTCCGCAATATTTCTTAGGGTTTCTGTGCATATTTCTCTAGTTATAGCACTTAAGTCACCAGCTAGTGAGCAAACTTGCAGGAAAACTTGACTGCCTTGTTGGTCTAGGGACTGGATGCGCCGCCTTTGGGTCAGCACGGTCCCGGGTTCGATTCCAGGGGTAAGTGTCTTTGTGTAAACCATAGGCACGTACTCTGAGTCTGGGGTCTCATTTGTGTTCGGGGATTTCATATTTGTAAAATGCCCCCGCGATACAGGGGAACTAGGAACCCTAGGGGAGGGGCTATTTATTAAATAAATAAAAACTGCTTTGTTTATCCTGAAATTTTGCACACAGTATCTATATTAAATTGATCCTTTCGTTTTAGGCTTTGGCTCTTGGCTATAGGGGTTTTCTTACACACTGTAATACTCAATTGCTTTATCGTTGTAATTTTGGCTTCTAAATATCGTTTACCCACTCAACATTATTAAATAATTGCACGAGAGCAAAACCTTGGGCGGTAGGTAATATAAATTACTTTGCAGACAAATTTGTATTTGTGAAAATAGCTTGTTTGACATAGTACATTTTCATCCTTAACTTATAATATAGCTGCTCCCCCTAGATTAAATTTAATGGGTGAAATTATTCTAATTAATTGACTAATAAGATGATCATGATTAAGAATATTTATATTAATTTAAAATTAAATTCCAAGACGTACAAGATGCTTGGGGCCTGGACACATTATAACCGATGAGTCATTAACTCCGAGTGTAATAAGTGATTTACGTTAACTGGAGTGTGCCGGTGTCACACTGGGTGCGCGAAGTGATGTATGCCTGCCGCGTTTCACGATTAATGCTTCGCTTCGCAGTAGCAGCCTGTTATAAGTGGGCTTTCAGGCGTGGAGTTCGCGCGACACCGTTAGCCAAATTGACGCTTTTACTTTACGTATGTGGAGCGAAGTTTGGGTTGAAAAATTCTATCTATACGTAAATATCATGCAAAAGACACGTTTGTGCACTGCTCAGAAAAAATATCTTACTATTATTAATATTCTGAAAGTTGCTGTACATTCATTCCGTCTTATGTAAAAATTTACAACGCGGTATTACTGTAAATAGTTCTACCGTGTTATAATTGAGGAATGGAGGTTCCATCCCATTCCATCCTGAGGGTGTCGTAAGAGCTGACAAAAGGAAATGACAAGGCCGAAAACCCAGCCGCAAGAGAAGGAAAACTCGTTATGAAACCCTGTGCCAACCCGTCTGGCCAGCGTGACAGGAGGCCCGACTCTGCAGTGGGTCATTTATGGGAAGTGACATCTAGTTGCAAAGGAGGAACTAACCCAATGCAAAGCTAACACTGATATTATCCCATGTCTCATTACAATATAGTTTTATATCTATTCTACTAATGTAGAGTTTTATACTTTTCGACCGTGTGCTAACGGAGTTAGTATACATAGTGTCACCATCCTATTCCATCTTGAGAGTGTCGTCAATACCGAAACCTAGCTGCAAGACAAGGACAACTTGATACGAAACCCTTTTTTTTTTTGTTCACCCGAGGTAAAATCCTTTATGGACTTCCTCGCCGGCCACGGGGATGGCCAGCGAGGGGAGTGTGGGACTCTCCCCCATAGTGGGGGCCTACCCACTAAACCTCCCCGGGGTGCTCCAACTCGCGTCCTGTTGCGGCATTGTGGGATCTAAAGCAGAACCACGCCGCCGCAGACGAGGAGGCCCTCCTCCTCTCCTCAGGCTCCTTACGAGCACTCGACGTTCTGCCGTGAGCACCCAGCAGGACGTCGCTTCCCCTCAGATCCCGTGCGCCAACTTATCTGGCCAGCGTGGCATTATTACCCTCCATTTAATTCAAACTCATAACTCATTTAATCAACTTGGCTCTTTTGACAAGTCTAACAATAAATCAAATTTAAAATTTACACATCTACCACCGTTTCGGAATGTAACTCTACTGAGAAGTGCCGACAAGAAACACTGTAGGACCTACTCCGCAGTTTTCTGTTGGTTGCCTGGTAGTTCTGCCTGTCCTTCTGGTGACGGATGTTAAATACACAATGTCACCACCCCATTCCACCCCGAGGTTGTCGTATGAGCTGACTCAAGGAAATTACTTGGCAGAAAACCTAGCCACGAGAGACCGAATCCTTGAAACAAACCCTTTTTTTTTTTTTTTTTTTTTTGGTTTCGCTGGGGAAATGCTTTATGCATACCACCGCACCCCGGGGGAAAGGTCGGTGATTATGTGGGACTCCGACAAGGGTCGTCTACCCAAGAGTCGTTTACCCACTAAAACCCCAGCGGCATACCCTCACACGACGCGCTTGGGGCGCCACAAGTTCGCGTAAACGCATTCTACTGTGACGCCCCGGCGTGGTGCCCGCAACGCGGGCAAGCGACTATCAGAGAGGGCGTCCCGGTATACTGGGACGCCCTCAGTCATCGAGGCTTTCGTCGGTGGTGGCTCCCCCGAACCACCACCGGCCTCCTAGGCGAGGGCAGAAGGGGCCCGCATCGTCACGGACCCCCCTCCACCCCCGCCTCCGTCCGCGGCGCGGGTCACCCGGAGCTCCCTCCCTTGTGACCCGCCCCGCTGCCCCCTTCTGCGACATCGGCCCCGCAGAAGGAGGCCCGTCAGCCCTCGGGCCGGCGCCAACCAGAGGACACCGGCGCACCGCAGCCGTCCAGGGCCCGTGAAACAAACCCTGTGCCAACCCGTTGATTAACTTTGTACAAAAAATACTTTTTATGGATTTGTGGCATTAATTTTTCACTATTGATTTCCGGTCGACTCAAATGATTTGCAGTAATCGTGGTCACAGGAGAGAGTATTGTTAAAAAGTTTAGTGATTCTCGACAATCAAAGAAATCATTATTAGTTGAGATGGAACATATTATTGTTTTCTCAAAAAACGGTTCAGTAGCTCCGTCATCGTGGAAAGAAAGCGTCCGACGAATTATCTACGTATACATATTTGGGATAAGACGTGAATCAAACGACGGAGTTAATTAAACGTGGCAATTATACGAATAACGGAAGTGCCAAATTGTCGGATGGTAGATCACACACGCCCACCACCCACCGATGGGAATGAAATATCGCTATTTAATACGCTCACCAAAATATCCTTATGGTGATAGATTTAGCCTTTTTTTTTTCTCTCCGTCTTTTGTCACTGTTGTTGTTAATGTATAGTACCCTCGCCCGTGAGTCATGCAAGGGTTGCTATCTGAAAACCAGTGCTGGGTGCTCCACACCTAGCTTATGCTGAGATAGTGACCTTCCGGCAAGGCACACAGACCCAATTTATTTTTGTAGTTTTTATTTTCTAGTTTTTTTTTTTTTTTACATTTTCTTTGTTTTTTTTTGTTTGTTTGGTTTGCTTCCACAAACATCCGAGCTTTAATGTTGTAACCAAGTTGTGTTGTCCTGTGTGCTTTGCTGATTAAATGTGTTTTCTTTCTTTCTTTCTTCTTTCTAGTATACAAATGTCATCAACCCATAAGATTCTAAGGGTGTCGTAAGAGGCGTTTAAAGAAACGCAAGATTCAGATCTATTAATACTCAGCACATAGATGACCCACTACTGAATCAGGCCTCCAAATTTATAGCGCGAAATTAGTCTACTTTACCACGCTGGCAAGACGGGTTGGCACATGGTTTGCATAAAATTAAAAAAATCCCCCTCGCCTGTGCTGCCACCTTGTCGCGGTGAGGGGGCTTGAGTGCTTCAATGAACCGTGGGGCCATACCGGCCAGGGCCTCCTATGCCGGACGGGCCCACGGGGAGAGGTGAGACGAAGAGCGGCACCCAGCGCCGCAGTGGACTGGGGCTCCAGGGACTCCTCTGTCCTCTGCACCAACGCCCTTGGGTTGTCGCTAACCCGAGGGCTGACGGGCCTCCTTCTGCGAGGCCGTTATGTCGCAGAAGGGCGTTGAGGGGCGGGTTGCAAAGGAGGGAGCTCCGGCTGACCCGCGCCGCGGACGGAGGCAGGAGTGGAGGGGGGTCGTGACGATGCGAACCCCTTCTGCCCTCACCTGAGAGGCTGGTGGTGGGTCGAGGGAACCGCCACCGAAAGCCTCGTGTGAGGGTATACCGCTGGGGTTTTAGTGGGTAGACGACCCTTGTCGGAGTCCCACATAATCACCGACCTCTCCCCCGGGGGGCGGTGGTATGCACAAAGCATTTCCCCAGCGACAACAAAAAAAAAAGGTTTGCATTAAATGTTCCTTCTTTTTCGGCTAGGTGACCATAACATCTTAATACTTAATAATAACAACTAGTAGTAATAGATCTGCCTCTTGCGTTCCTTCAATCCCCTATTAGTCCTCATAATACACCCTTAGAATTGTATGGGTTGATAACGTGAGGATGGATTTAAAATCAGGTCGGAGTTACGATGAAGTCTTAGGCTAGTTCACTGTTCGTAACGCAATCGATCTGTAGGTGAAGCAAAGTCTAGTGCTGGTCTTACCATTGACCAGTGGTCACGGAGGGCAGACGGCAATCCCGCCGTGTAAATTTGGGTACACAGGTACCGACCCCAATAAGATTGTTAAAAAAGTGAGGGAGATATACATTGTGTCACCATCCCAACCCTTCCTGAGGGTGTCGTATAAGTCGAATAAAGGAGCTGTAAGAGCAGCAAACTTAGCTACAGGAGCAGGTAAACTTGAAATGAAATACTGTTCTAACCAGTGTGGCCAGAGCGGCACCATAGGCTTATTTCCATGTATGGGCAGACATGGATCCCTCTGCGATTCATCTAGTGGAACAACCGCTTTACATACCCTCCAAGCATACAGGCCAGATGTTATAAATAATGAATGGCAATCCAGCAGAACTAGACATTGCTTAATCGGGTCGCAGAACTGAACCAATGGGCCATAACCACAAAAGGAACAACCAACCACCGGTCTAAAGTGAAATGAAATGAAAATAGCAATAAAAATATCTCGGGTCATTAGCAGATTGCGCAGTAAGCTGCCAAGCTGAATACGACGAGATGGTATGATGTTAATTGTCTATTATTAATGCAAGGTTTTGATTAAATTTTGCGTATAATTTGGATTTCAGCTCAAAACAATGGGTTTTTCTACCCAGTAGGGGAATATGCTCGACGACCCTTATATGCGCTGGCCCGCTTTTCAGTGGGTCCCAGCCTTTGATGGAGGGCTTTGGATGTTCCGATGTAATGGTGCCTCGTCTCATGCAGCGCTCAGCTGTTCTGTATCCAGGCCGGCTTGGGTGACAGTGAGCCGGAATGGCCCCAATGGTTTCCAAAGGTACCCCCTTCACCTCGGCAAGGCAGCAGCACCGTTGATTGCCGCAGCCAGTTTTAACTATTTCCATTTTCCATTGGGATTCCGGAGCTAAAACGAAACTATTTCAACTACTTACCCTGGGAAGCTGTTAGGTTATTCTGAAATATGATAAGAATCTATGGAATTTGATTAAAATTTGAATGTCATGTCTGCACTAAAAAAGAACAAAATTGTGAAAATATAATGTCAGACTGACGTCATCGTGACGTGAATCATTAAAGTAAAGCCCTTGAACACGCACCGAAAATAAAATATACGTAATGAGGTGTACGAGTAGCAGACTAACGATGATGTCAGAAGTAAAGGAACATATCCAAGTCAACAAGCAAACATGTCACAATTTGCAAGCTGCAGGCAAGCCACATTCAGGCTTCAGTATCTTTTAACCACGGCTTGACCGGCTGGATTATGGAACAAGCATAAGTCTTTTAAAATCTAGACAGAAAGTGATTAAATGATGTTTACCTATTTCTCTTACTTTTTTCTCTGCTGAATGTACCAGATTGTGAACTAATCTTGCAGTATTGTTATAAACCTTCCGTTCTGTTAATTCAGAAGGGTATTGAAAGATAGTGATTTTGAAAATGTGGGTGTAAGCAACGGTTGTGGGAGATCAAAAGAGATGGATGGATTGTAAGAATGAGGATTTGTGTATGAAAGGTGTGAAAGTAGATATGATGGCTGATAGCTGTTTATGGATACTGGAGTACTGGAGATATATGATATATAAAGATGATATTGGTTATATTAAATATCACGATTTTTATAAGTTTTATCTTAAAACCTACGTATATAAAGTTCCTTTTGAGTTTTAGTTTGAGTTAAGTTAGAAATGCGAACAATAACATAAAAAAGGAACTGGGCGAAATTGCGTGCAAGCATTGTATTCGACTGTGCCGGAGTTGATTATAACATATTTATATATTAAGTCATAGAAGGTACAAAACTTCGAACCTTGCGTGTTGCCAAGTATACGGATCCGAGACGTCGTCATTCACATTGGGACTCATTACGCGGCCAGGACTCATGTTCACGATAGAATCGGAAATTGGGAAAAAGTATGAACAATAAACACAGTGACGTATCAGCTATATGTTCTTTTATGCGGATACCGACACTTCTCTTTGTTTGCCCAATGTATGATAATCCACACTCACAGTCAAGTTTATACACACCAGCATCTTGTAGGGTGTTGTTGTGTGATCTTCCTGTGTGGCTTGTTGTGATCTTCCTGTGTGGCTTGTTGGAAATGTTCTGAAACGAGTTGGAAATATTCTGAAACGTGCTTCAATAAAAACTTATTTCAAACCACACAGGAAGATCAGCCAACTTTTAAGACAAGTGAAGTCTAACATCCCCCTACAAGATGCTGGTGTGTATAAACTTGACAGTGACGTAGTTTGAAAAACTGCTGAAAGCCACGGTAACTGAAGATCGGATGGACATTGGGACAATAATGTTTTGAAGTAGCATCTAAGCGTAACATGGAGCCACCCTAACTAAGCGTACAAACTAAAAGTTACAAGAGTTGATGGTGATGTCTACACAAGATCGTACTTATATTGATAGCAGTAAGTTTCGATCAGTTTCCGTAAGATCTAGTAAGATTCTAACATTGACGGAGTTAATATTGCTTTTGAAAACGCCCTATATATAAACTGACACTCCTTGCCAAGTTTAACGTAGCACTGGCTGACACAAAAAAAAACTTAAATGTGCTAAAAAAGGCTTTTTCAAAGGATTTCGACGAAGGGCACTTTGCCCATATTGCCACTGAGCTTTGCAAATGACCTCGAATCAAACACATCGCTCGTTCGTGTGTGACTGTGTTCATCGATTGCAAATGGGCAATTTTTTTTCAGTTGAAGAGTCATGTTAGACTTGCTTTGAGCCTTTGATCTTACGATGAATGCGTGCACAAGAAACTTATAGCTCGGTTTTGGTAGTTTAGATGTAAATTACACAATATTCTGCTAGTATATTGCATGTGCATGAAACTATTTAACAAAAAAAGTTCATAATAACGTTCGTTCAGCCAATAGATGACCCACTGTTGAGTCGGGCCTCCCCCGGTTACATAAAGGGTAGTAAGACTTCTGTGCCACGCTGGCCAGATGAGTTGGCACGGGGTTTCGTATCAAGTTATCCTTCTCTTGCGGCTAGGTATCGGCCTTGTCATTTCCTTGGTGGTGGTGACACTATGCATTCTAAATCCGTCACCACACTGACAACGAAGTTAGTATAAATATTTATATTGAACAATGTAATTGATTTGCAGGTCAAGCAATGAATTTCGTTCAGAAAACTAAACTTGAAAAAGTTATATTATGTATAAACAAACACTTTATTGACAAATCCATAAGGAACTTGCAAATGCCACATAACATACTTTCAAAATTATTACTAAGGGTTTTATAGCTCAATTGGATACTGAATGTTAATGTTAATTAAAGAATAATTGTTTGTATGCCTTTTTCGTGCCAATAATTTTTTTTTATTATTATTAATGGGTCATCTTCGTGACCGCCGTGGTCCCGGAACCACGTAAACCAGCCAAAACCAACTATCTCCTTGTATTGTCACATCTATGTCAATACACGATGCCAATAGCGTCTGTCAGCTGGTCTAACCAAAATGATTACCGGTAGATCTACTAGATGGGTTTAGATGGACGGACGCTGCTGACCACAATGAAAAAGGGAAAAGACATAACCAACTAAGTTAATATTATAGGACTAGCTGCGCCCTGCGGTTTTACCCACGTGGTGATGAAATTTATTTTTCGTCAGTTTTTTTTACTTACTTGACACTTAATGTTATGTTTTGGCCATTACACACAATATCTTTATACATTGTAGCCTATGTGTTATTCTGATGTTTAAGCGTTATTAATATAAGGTTTCATTAAAATCAATTCAGTAGTTTTTAAGTGAAAGAGTTTAAAACATCCTTACAAACTTTCACGTTTTTCTAATATTGGTAGGAAGGATATTACCGCTGAATAGAATTCTCCTAAAGATAACTCCTTATGAATAAGTTATAGCAAGCATATGTTCCGCCTCCCTATTCTTTTCTTTCAGGCGTAAGTCTGATCGAATTATAATTTTATTAGGTCAGTGCCGATCGATATCGTTGAAATATTTATTTCATTAGTCCACTTGTAGTGTGAAGTATTTTATTCAGGTAGTAGTTATATAACAAATATGATTAAAGGTTGCCAAAGAAAAATTACTTGTTTTGCTTATCAAATTCGGATTTTTAAATTAAACACAACAATGATTGTTGTTTTTATTCATATATTGATATGTATTGAATTGAATAAATTGTTTGAATTGAATATTGTATTGAATAAATTGTTTGGTCGTTAGTCCTGTGGCACGGCTCTAGAATACAAAAAATGCTTACTGAACCTACAGTCAGTACTTCAAGAGTATTGATCTCATTGAATCAATATGATGACATTATTTTATTTCCATACGTGCGGGCTTTAGAACTCATCGTGTTACCATCCCATTTATTCCTGAGGATGTCCTAAGAGCCACCTAAAGGAACTCATAAGGCAAAAGGTCTAACTTGAAAACTTCCATGTAATTGGAGGAGGTCTTACAAGGGCCGAGGTCAATGATTGAATGTTGATGAAAATAAATCACATTGTAGGTACTCCATTATTAATTAGTATTGAAAGCCACACCGTCGTCAAACGCAACCTTGTCCCGGTATATCCTTTCTCGCACTTAATTACCATGTTCCACCACTGAAAGGGCAATCAAGATGACACCTTTACTTGGTAATATAATTTTAAGACCTTCATTACTCAGTACTGGCACAATAAAATAGTACAAGAGTGACGAGTTTTGTAGATCACAGAGTGAGTTAAAAGTAAGATTTGTATGCAGTTGTCATTTTAGCCATCAACACAATTAATTTCGCTTAGTCAACATTTAATTAAATTGATGCTTGAGGATGCGGAAGTTATCCTACAAAAGAGTAAAGGGGAATTTGTCCCCTTTATTTTTTGTTTGTCTGTGGGAACTCATTTTTAAAATTACTACTCTTGAAGAATATTTTATTTTGTTGATGAAAACTTTTTATTAAAGTTTTTATTGATTAAATACTATTTATTAAATGTGTAAAGCGAGTATAAGTGTGAAATTACGTCTTAATGTTAAGAGGCAACCTAGACCCCAATTTTTCATTTTTTACTACTGCAAAGCATATCCTACGACTAGTCAGTTCATAGATGACCCACTGCTGAGTCGGGCATGCAATATTGTGTAATATAATAAGAGAGTTTATATATTACACAGCCCATAGATGACCCACTGTCGAGTCGGGCTTCTTCCAGTTACACGTAGGGTCATTAGCCTACTATGCCACGCTGGCCGTCTGGCCAGGGTCGGTTTTAATCAAGATTTTAAAGCCGTTTCTTCTCCTTTTGTCGGCTCTTATGACACCGTCAGGATGGAATGGGGTGGTGGCACTATAGTATACAGATCAGTCACCACAGGGACGAAAGCCAAAAAGCCTAATGGTGGTATGTTTTCTTAAAAAAGGGTCAAGCGCGAGGAGAGTATTTGATTGTCAAATGATTTGGTTAACTGTTTCTTGTTTAACAAAGAATCTGTAGGTGTCAAAAGCACAAAAATCTTTTTAGAAAAGTTACAACTACGCTGTAGTCTTAGAATAACAATCAAAAGAGCATTTAGCGTGTCTCGTAATAAATTTTAAAGTTACACTTTAAATAAGGGTTATTAGAATCCCGAGTTACCCAGCTTTATACTTGAACAGAAGTTAGTGGTCGGCTATTAAGCGAAGCTGGGCTGTCTAATGGAGCGCGATCAACGCCTTTCTAAACTTATATCCATTACAATTGTTAGATACTACACAGTGAATGTCATTAGGTATAAAATTTACCTAAATGGTTTTTATTAAAATGTAATAGTGTCACCACCCCATTTCATCTTGAGGGTGTTGTAAGAGCCGACGAAAGGAAATGATAGGGCCATATCCAAGCCGCAAGAGAAGGAAAAATTGATACAAAACTCTATGTCAACCCGTCTGGCCAGCGTGGCATAGTAGGCTGATTACACTCTATGTAGTTGGAGGAGGCACGACTCAGCTGTAGGTCATTTATGAGCGGAGGAGAAGAAGAAGAAATTTAAGGTATGGCTACCTATGGCAGTCGAAATACGAAGCGTGACAAGTGCTGGTCTAACCAACTTTTACCGGTTGTCTTACTAGATAGGAGTCAGAAGACAGACGGCAATCAATCCGTACAAATACTGGTAGTTAACCATGTATGGCTAGTACCGACCCCAATAAGGTTGGGAAAGACGAGGTAGATGATGATAGAAGGAACAGCGGGACAAATTAGGACTTTAACACACACAATTAGTTATTAGGAAAATGTGTCATTTTGATTTGTTTTTCGTACTGTCAAGATGAGTGCATCTAATGAAGAAATTCGATACAATTTATAATTTTACTACAAAGAAAGAAAAAATGCAACGCAAGCTGCGAAAATAATTTGAGATGTTTATGGACCTAGTGCAGTCTCTGTGAGAGTAACACAAATTTGGTTTAAGCGTTTTCAATCCGGAAATTTTGATGTCAAAGATGCACGTCGGTCTGGTCACCCTATTACGGATAAAATGGACGAAATGCATTTTTGAAAAAGTGGAGTAAGATTTGGCATGTCAGTAGTTACCACGTAGCTGAAGAACTGGAAATTGACCACAAAACAGATTTGCGCATTTGAAACTGGATTTGTAATTTGGAAACTGGCTACACAAAAAAGCTCGATATTTGGGTACCTCACGAGCTCACTGAAAGAAACCTAATGAACCGTGTACTCATTTGTGATTCTTTATTACGACGTAATGAAACCGAACCATTTTTGAAGAAGCTGTTACCTGGTGATGAAAAGTGGATCACGTACGACAAGAACGTGCGAAAAAGGTCGTGGTCAAAGGCCGGTCAGGCTTCACAGACTGTGGCGAAACTCGGGGTAACTCGCAACAAGGTGATGCTGTGTGTGTGGTGGGATTGGATGGGCATTATTCATTATGTGCTGTTACCACAAGGCAGGACCATCAATTCTGAACTCTACTGCGAACAACTGATGAGATTAAAGCACGAAGTTGAGAGAAAGTGCCCGGAATTAATCAACAGAAGGGGTGTGGTTTTTTATCATGATAACGCTAGACCTCACACATCTTTAGCCACTCAGCAAAAATTAAGAGAGTTTTGCTGGGAGGTGTTAATGCATCCGCCGTATAGTCCTGACCTTGCACCTTCAGATTTCCACCTGTTTCTGTCTCTTTTCTCTCTTTAGGCAGTGTCAGGTTAACATCACGAGAGGACTGCCAAAACCACTTGTCGTGGTATTTTGATCAGAAGTCCCAAAATTTCTATAGCAATGGGATCTTGTCCCTACCTACATGATGGCAAAAAGTTATCGAACAAAATGGTACCTACATACTTTAGTTAAATGTAAATAAACTATATTAAAAATGATTTGAAATTTCTTAAAAATGCGAAGATACTTTTTCCCCAACCTATTATACAAACATAAATTATTTCATAGTGAAGAATACATACGGTTTTACTAAAGGTCTTTCTACAACCGATGCAGGTGCTGCGATTTTAATACATATTTATGATGCTTGGGAGAACTCGCAAGATGCCGTAGGTATTTTCTGTGACATTTCTGTGCATCACGAATCCGTGATAAGAAAACTTCAACACTATGGCGTTAAATACAATGAGCTCAATTTATTAGCATCGTATTGGAGCGCTCAAATTCAGTTCGTCGCAGATTAAGTCTGCTGGATGTGTCAATAGGCGTGCCACAAGGGTTCATACTTGGTCCTTTCCTATTTCTTGTATAATGTTAATGACCTTGCATTTTTTTTAATAACGTTTGCGATATCTTGCTTTTCGCTGATGATACATCTATATTTAAAGTTGAGTGAAAGAACGGTAATTACGACGACGTGAATACCGCGCTTAGTCAGATATGTTACTGGTTCTGAATCAGATTTTTATTATAAACCCCAAAGGATCCCCTAGTGAAAACCAACCAACCAGCTGTCGTTATTATTATCGTATAATTTTTATAGTTGAGTTCCATTATGTTTCATGGGTTATCTGGTCTTATTTATCTAGTTAAGGTTTTTTTATTACATCCTGCTACAGCCGAGCAAATTTTCAAATAGGTATAGCTAAGAAATCTCTTGATAACTTCTTTCTTTGTTCAACTTTCTTTTTTCGTCTGAAATACTCGTGGATGGTTATGTGGGACTCCGGGGCAAAATGATGGAGATGGTAAATTGAACCCCGACCTACCCACTCAAACCGACGGCGATCCTCGAATGCCACGGTACAGGGCCACAGGGTTCACTCCTCCCGATGGGGGAGTATGCTTCGCTACGTTGGTGAGCCTTGGCCCGCCTCGTTTAGTGGAGCCCCAAGCTCCGAGGTGGGCCCCTCCGTATACAGGGGGGGCTATATGACAGCCCCATGTTCCACCGCTGGGAGTCGCGCGCGGCTTCCTCCTGGGGCTTTTTATGCGAAGGATTCAGGATTCCCACGCCCGTTACCCGCATGCTCACTTACGGCAGACGGAGGTCATCGAGCGCCCTCCGGCGCATGTCTCGATGGCGAATGGCGAATGGCGATGGCGAACATCTCTTAAATACAAAAGTAACTTAATACAACCCGGTACATTCGCCCAGGAGTGGGAGGCGAAGAAGAAGAAGAATACTACTTTAAGGCATATGAGTAATAAATACTTTACGATTAAGATGTCATCACATGATAACTCATCATAGGTCTTATTGATAGAAATATACACATATTTTTTCATATAACATACAACAATGAACGCGCATAAAAAATATGCAGACATCAATCTCAACGCCAGCATAAGGTAGATACCTAAATTCGTTGAGGTAAGTCAGATATGTCTACAGAAAAATCTCATAAGCTCTGCTCATAAATCACACATATTTCATAGGCTTAGCGTTTTTCTTTTACATCACGACGGAAGCCTAGCTTGGAAATCTCGTATTTTTATTATAGCAGCGTTTATTTATTTAGGGTGAACTTATATTGAATGAAAAAATCTAATACAAATGTTTTGTGACTTCAAATTGGCTCATTTTTGGCAGAAGCACAAAAGTCCGTACTTAGATATTTATTATACCATCCATGTAATTTGAGAAAGCCGGATTAAAGTAGTAGGTTATATCAATACTATTGTATTGTCCTTGGGGTGTATTGTCCCATCCCATCCTGAGGGTGTCGTAAGAGCTGACGAAAAGAAATGACAAGGCCGAAAACCTAACCGTAAGAGAAGGACAACTTGATACGAAACCCTTTTTTTTTTTTTTTTCCCTGGGTAAAATCCTTTATCGACTTCCTCGCCGGCCACGGGGATGGCCAGCGAGGGGAGTGTGGGACTCTCCCCCATAGTGGGGGCCTACCCACTAAACCTCCCCGGGGTGCTCCAACTCGCGTCCTGTTGCGGCATTGTGGGATCTGATGCAGAACCACGCCGCCGCAGACGAGGAGGCCCTCTTCCTCTCCTCAGGCTGATACGAAACCCTGTGCCAACCCGTATAGCCAGCGTCGCATAGTAGGCTGATTACCCTCCATACAGTCGGAGGAGGCCCGAATCAGCAGTGGCTCATTTAAGGGCTGAGAAGTAGTAGTAGTATTGTATACACCAGCGAGATAATGGGCCAAACTTTTTGTGAATGCTAGCTAACCAATTAGAGGAGTTTCAGTTGAAAATTGTAACAAGCAACCAATTAAAAAAGGTTTTCTCGTGGATTCTAAACATTTTCAATCCCGTCCGTAGTTTTATTGTATTTTAAGATGGAATTTCAAGGTTTTGATAAATGTCTTTTTAATATTACTTGTAAACTAAATTATACGTACAAAAATATTTTTTCAATTATTAAAAATATTTTAGGCCCGTAAACTTGGGCTGGCAAGTATTATTGTCTGACGTTTGCTTACACCATATCTCTGTCTTAATATCGCAGATTAATGTCGTCATATTAAGATATTTTTCTATTTTGCAATGCCCGTGTGCATTGCCATGTACATTGTGTATTCTAAATCCGTCAGATTTAGAATACACAATGTCACCAACCCATACTATCTTTATCATATCTCTTGGGGCAGATCACCTATCCCCAAGAGATGGAAAACTTGATACAAACCCTGTGCCAACCCGTCTTGCCAGCGTGGCAGAGTAGGCTATTTTCCCTCCATGAATTTGGAGGAGGCCCGACCCAGTAGTGGGTCATTTATGGGCTGAAACGATGAATTTGCAATTTCTCAGCTGTGCTCTGAGAATTCGTTTGCGTAAAATTTTCATTTTATGCAAACGCACATTTTAAGCGTTCTGAAATTGTATTCATTACTGCATCATCATTTCAGCCAAGGCCTCAGGGACTCAGGGACCAAGGATTTCCACAAAGAACGGAGAGCTGAGCTACCCGCATCTATCGCTTTTCAGCGACATTAACCAGGTCGTCGGTCCACCGTGTGGGAAGTCTATCGCTTTCCGGAATGCGGTCGCCACTCGAGGTCTTTTCTACCATCGGGCGTCAGTCCTGCGAGCAATGGGCATTTTGCCCACTGCCACTTAAGATTGGCAACCCTGTGGGTCGGTGACTCTTGTTCTTCTGCGTATCTCCTCATTAATGAGCATAGCCATTCCCATTGCCCTTTGGGTGACTGAAGAGGCTCAGTCATGGAGCCCATAGTGAGCGACCACGTTTCTGTGCCATTTGTCATTAGCAACAACCAAACCTGGCCGCAAGAGTAAGAAAACTTGATATCAAATCCTATGCCAACCTGTCTAACACGGTTGGTGCAGTGGTTGAGCGATCGACTGCTGCGCAGCATGTCGCGATTTCGATTCCCGCACGGAAGAAATATTTGTACGACCTACAAGTATTTGTTCCGGGTCTTGGTGTTTTCTATCTATAATATGTAAGTACATATTTACAACAAAAAAAATGTATTTATGTATTTTATCATCCGGTACTTAGTTTGGGACGAGATGGCGTTGTGTGAAATATCCAAGGATTTGTAAGGCCAACTCAGCAGTGGGTCATTGTGGGCGGAGTAGTAAGGAGGACATGATGGAGACCCATGCAACATGCAGCAGAGATAACGTCACTCAACATGCAGATCCACGCACGTTGTTACAGTAACGTATATTCCGCTGCATTACATTGCATTGCTACTAAGGTATAAAACAATAACCATAATATCAGACATGCCCCAACTAACACAACGACAGACCTAGCTATGATTGTAAAACACAGTTACGGTGCCATGAGTTACCACAGAACGTACCACAAAATACGACGGGAGGGTACATAGCAAAAGGTTTCATTATATTCAAGGGCCGTAAGTATAACTATTTGGCGTCGAAAGCTAATCACGGCGGCACTCTGCGCCTTTCCACGCCCAAAGTGACGTAAACGAGGAAACTTTGCGCTCGCAAACGGCTTAGACTCCATCCTATAACTTTGATCGACACTTCAAAGTCAAAAGTCAATTTACTGCACTGTGAACCGCCAATGTTTCAAAAACGATTTGTTTGTTCATGTTGTATGGATTTATGAATTAAGAAAGTATATTTTGAATTAATTAATGTAATTTTCGGTTGTATGTTTTTAATGTTTGTTACCGCATAACGCCGTAATTTGCCGGTGAACTTCGTTACACTTACATAAATGTATTTGTGTGAAATGTGTTTAAAACTTAATCTATCTATCTTTATAAATAAAAAATAATTGCTGTTCGTTAGTCTCCTAATTTTGGTGTTGAAATATTCGTGGAAGTCCAGGAAGGATTAAAATGTGAGAAAATATGAAAAAAGCAATTTGGAATTATGATTCAGTTTTTTTATTTATTGATTCTGAGGCGGTACGATATTTGCCGGCTCAGCTAGTCTCTATCTGTCATCTATATATCACTACAAGTATAAAACAAAGTCGCTGTCGCCTGTCCCTCCATGCATTATATTGTAGAGAAACATTGATTAATTAAGATGTTCACCCGTGCGAAACCGGGGCGGGTCGCTAGTCACTACATAGTATAAAGCAAAGTCGCTGTCGTCTGTCCGTCCCTATGTATGATTAAATCTTTAAAACTACGCAACGGATTTTGAAGCCGTTTGTTTAATAGATAGAGTTATTCAAGAGGAAGGTTTTTATGTATAATACATGATAAATTTTGTTGATCTTCATTGCAGCTGTGCAAAGCCGGGGCGGGTCGCTAGTAATATATAAAAATCAATGCCACTTTTCGTTGTAATGTTAAACCTCAAGAAGGGCTTCACCGATTTGAATCATTTTTTATGTATGCGTTTGGGTGGCACCGAGGATGGTTTAGATTCATAAATCAGCCCGATAGATGGCGCTGCAGTCGGTAAACGAATATCATGCAGGACAACGTCGGCCAGGTCAGCTAGTCAAAAATAAAGTTCGATTTTAAAATAGATAATCGTCTGGAAATTCTTTTATTTTCTTTTTTCGACAACCGCCTGACACCTGGCCTGACACCAATCTGAAACAAAAATAAAATTTAATATAAAAAATCTAAAGACATCGGGCCTCAATTTACAGCAAAAAAAAAATTTATTTATTGGTAAAAAGACTAAAGCTATCAAAATATGATTCATTGCTAGGAATAATATGTTTTGGAAAATTAAATGGTCGTTTTTAGTCTCTTCCTGTACATAATATTTATGTTTCGCATTGTTTAAATCTTCCATAATCTTTCACAAATATTTCAAGATCAAAATTAGCCAAATTAATCCAGCCATTCTCGAGTTATAGCGAGACAAACAAACAGCAATCGGTTTTTTATATACAAAAATTACATTTCATTACTGGTAATAGATTGGTATGTTAGAATAGCAATATTTCGATTGATAATAAACACTTTTTATCGGATTTTTCGCCTTTTTTTTAATATTTTTTTATCCGCGTCGTTTCGTATTTTTTGCTGCAGTCTTTGACACGGGAGAGACGAGATGTTAAATTGTCTTTAGAAGAACAAGGCTGTTACAGTAATATTTCAAGTTTTGACTCATAGATATTTTATTCATCAGTAGTAATAACTGATATGTAGTAATTATAAACTGAAAACAAATCAAAAGTACGAAAATATTATGCAATCCCATATCCTTTTCAATTTATTACTTTTTAGTCAAGAGCTTTTCAAGAGAGACAAAGTGGTATTTTTGCAATCTCTATAACAGCAGTGCCATCGTTTTTAATTTGTTACAGTTATAAATTTTTTACATTTGTATATTCTGTAAAAATGAAAGGCGACACAGAGACAGCACAAGTCAATTTAAAGGTAATACAATTATAATTACTGACATGTCTATCCTGCACACATTACTGATACAGCCACTAAGCTATAGTTTAGGACTCATATACATATGTATGAGTCTCGGCTAAGCTAGCTATCTGTGATCTAGCAAGATGACTCACATTATTTATAGCGTGTAATTAATTTAGTGCGATGCCAGCTAAACTCGAGTAATTTACCGTAATTTGTAGTAGAGCAGTGTTATTAATATCAGTGAAATGTAGGAACTTAGATAAGCTTGTACAACATTTTATTTTGTTTTAATTTAGCCTTACCACTTGTCATTGAGGCTCTATTGACTATACAGTGTAGAAAAGAAAACAATGAGTTACAAAATGAAAATATGAAGTTTGGGTGCCAAGTTTAATATCCTATTTAACGTCGGTGTCAATTTAAGTTACCTAACACCGACTTCAAATAATTCCTTGTTGGTTATTTATTGATTTTATTTTACAACTTAAAAGCCAATATTTGAGCCAGTTTTTCAAACATGATAGTTCCCCGTCGGTGGACGCACATGTATGAAAAACTGGCTCAACTATGCAAGCTAAACTAAACTAACTTATTTTAGCTGGCGGTGGACGTTTGGCTTTATTGAAACAAAATGTAGAATTAATGAGAGTATTGTCACATAATTCAATTTCATTTTACATTTATATATATAAAAATGCCATCGAAATTGATTCATATCTAACTGGCAATAGAGCGTGTTGTATTCCTCGTTTGAAGCAGGTGCTTATTATCTATTAATCTACATATTATCTATCTCTTTATATAAATATATATATTTAAATACGTGAAGCTAAATCTTTGTACCCCTTTTTACGAAAATTGCGCGGACTGAGGAGTATGAAATTTGAAAAACAATTTTAGTTAATATAGAGGAAGGATTTACATCATAAATAAAGCGTTGCATATATTGCCGTGTATTTGACACATACACGCATATATTTCTCTTTTGAATATTGATAAATTCTGTGGTCAAATTGAGAATACAGCTCAAACCTATAATTAAAAATTTAATAAAAAAATTATTATAATTATAAAAATCTGAAATAGGTTATAAAAATCTAATCTGTCATCAGCATACATTTCCAAGAAAATCTACACATGCCCTAATAAGTTGTGTATAAAATCACTTACTAAATAATCCTTAACTTTTTTTTTAAATATTTGTTACCAAGTTTCAAGTTCCGAAAACATATCTGTGGTAGACATAATCAACGCAGTGTGCTCGGGCCGATTACATAATAAAACTGTATCGGTTGAAATTGCGGATCCATTATAGGCTTTTATCTACGATACATTAAACACATTATTGTGAAAGTATGGTCTCATTATTTAATAATTAGTATCTGAAATTGCCGGCATTAACTGAAAACATATTTAAGTAGATTTTTAAACAGTTTGCTTCTGATCATTTTGACCAAACCAATTAACAACTTTATTATATGTAATACTACTACTTCCTAGCCTATAAAAGACCAACTGCTTCGTCGTTCTTCCTACAGTTACATGGAGAGTAATAAGCCTACCGTATCAAGCTGGCCAGTCGGGTTGGCAAACTATCAAGTTTTCCTTCTCTTGCGGCTAGATATTCGGCCTTAAAATTTACTTTTGTCGCCTCTTACGACACCCTCAGGATGGAATGGTATGGTGACCCGTCTTGCAAAAGAGGACCGGCCGTGACTGGGTACACGAATCAGCAGACCGGGCTCTGTGGCGTTTCCTTGGGAGTGGCCTTTGTCCAGCAGTGGACTGAAACGGGCTGATGATGATGACGATGAAGGCCAAAAACCGGTAAGATAAGGAAAACTTAAAGGAAATCTTGCGCCAACCCGTATAGCCAGCTTAGCACAGTAGCATGTCGCGGGTTCGATTCCCGCACGGAAGAAATATTTGTACGACCTACAAGTATTTGTTCCGGGTCTGGGTGTTTTCTATCTATAATATATATAGGTACATATTTTTTTTGTAAATACATACATATTTACAAAAAAAATGTATATAAGTAGTTTATCATCCATCTAATTACACAAGCATTAAGTTGCTTAGCTTGGGACGAGATGGCGTTGTGTGAAATGTCCAAGGATATTTATTTATTTTATCCTCCTTATAGGGAGGAGGCCCGACTCCGAAGTAGGTAATTTATGGGCTGAGTAGTAGTATTAATTGTTATTGCCACAATATTTCCCGTCTTTACATTTTGTCATTTTATAAATGGAACAAAGTACATTCTTAATTTTTTTGCTTACATTGTTTAATGATGGTTGCATTTAACCATATTTTATATATTTTAGTCAAATATTATTAACACTACAAATAAATAACATCCTTTAACAGTGCATTGTCATTCCAATATGCAAAATCTGTCAATACATGGTCAATCAGATAAATACATCGAATTGAAGCGTTAAAATGTATCCGTGTCTGATTAAGCGCAAACTCGCTTTACGTCTCGTCCATATTTACCAGTTAAACATTCATGTGTATTTCGTTATAATTATATGAATGACAAAATTGAATCAATTAATTGTATGGAAGCGTTCGACAAATATTGGTTATTATGTTCTGATACAGAAATAAAAATACGAATGTCTCCACTTTATAGATAACTATTTTTGGTATAACAATATTAACAATTCAAGACAGTATACATTTTAGTGTCAAAAACCTACTTGACTGTCATATAATTATTATATTGAATATTAATGAATATTATATTGAATGATAATAATACTCCGAACTTTCTGGGAAATTGGACTTAATTTTATATTGATTTGTTCTGATAGAGCAAAGCAGTATCTTCGGACTACAACTCATTACATTACAATGGGTGTTATATTGGTGACGAAATCGCTATTCAGGCGTCACCAGTTTGCGCGGTGAATATCTACTGTGCCTACTTCTCGTGATAATGTAGTGGTCGTTGTGTCTTCTCTAAATGTTATGAATGAAATAGTAAAGAAAGCAGATGCGAGTGCTTAAACCAGCTGGTTGGCATCCAATTTCAGGTTAACGGCCAATAACCAACGAGGTAGCTGCCAAGCCACAGGAGCCAGACTATTTAAAAAGTTTACATTATAAGTACCAACAGATTTTCTGCGGTTTGAATGATAAAGTTTATACTGAAATTCGTATACGGTATTAATTCTATTTATATATAATAAATAAATAAATTAACGGATTTCGAATACATAATGTCACCAACCCATAGTATCCTATGGCTGTCGTAAGATATGACTAAAGAACGCAAGAGGCAGATCACCTAGCTGCAATAGAAGGTAACCTTGACACAGACCGTCTTAATTAGGGTTGCGTCTTAATTAAGTTATATTTAAAAAAAAACTACATAAAACTTATCGCAACAACAAAATGTCCAAATCTAGTGTAGACTAGTCAACGTGCCCAGACAGCAGCATTTCTGAGCTGGAAAGAGATAGGTACTAATTCTATAGTACAAACGATATATTAATAGTATATTTCATTACAAGTGCGGAAAGGCTGTCATTACAACGAGTTCCGACAAATTAGGAGAGTTTCGAGGTTGACAGTCGGAACAAGTTGCAATGACGGTTCCGCACGTGTACAGAACAACTATTTTTAATACAGTTGCGAAAAAATGAAACAAATTAATAAAATAATAAAAACACAATAAACTCAACTAACTAATCATTTCTCAAAAATGGCGCCGACCGTAGAATATAAGCAGAGATTTTTTTTCTTCACCCATTCTGGTAGGCAAAAGGAACAATGTCCATACAGCCAAGTCTTCAGTAGATTTTTTTATTGATATGAAATTAAATTTAATTGGATGAAATGAAATTCATTCAATCAAATCATTAAATCTGATATTGAAACAAATTAGTACGTAGTTTCTTTTTAGATTTAAACGTATTTGCATGAATCATAAAAACTTCTACGATTTTTTAAAGTAAAAACTTCATGGTTGGTTTTTCCTTATAATAGACATTATTTTGACAGTTGGGAAAGAAAACGCACTAGTGCGGGAATGGTAAAGAAAAAGCACGCGTGTGTAATAGCCCACTTCCCGAACGCTATACGTCCCTGTAATATGTCACTTTTTGAGCAACTGTATTAAAAAATACAATCCAATCACATATCATAATATACCGTTAGAGGCTACCAAAATTACCTTTAAATCAAAAAGACATTTTGCACTTTCCGGGTATAATAAAAGTCCCACCAGTTTTTTTTGTAGAACACTGCCGTCAGTTTCGGATATAAACTACAGGAGGTCGTTAACCAATCCATTTAACACTAGGATTTAGTACTCGACAGATCAATAAAACGGCACTCGTTTTATCTCTCACGTACAAAACATACACTTTTCACAAAAAACGCGCAGTAACTTGATGTATTCAGTGGCACTCCAAACCAACATATAGCTTTTTATTGCTAAAACTCGATTGCTTATGTTATTCCGCTTGGAGGCTAGAGAATTTTACATTTAATTGAAAAAAATCAAAGCCTCCAGAGAAAATAGCTTAACTTGTATATTTAAAAAATATAGTCACACAAATTCATGTGGTGACGGATTTAGAATACGCAATGTCACCAACCCATACCATCCTGAGGGTGTCGTAAGAGAACCCACGAGGCTGACCACCAAGCCGTAAGAGAAGGAAAACCTGATACAGACCCTTTGCCAACCCTTCTTGCCATCACGGCACAGTAGGCTAATTACCCGCCACGAATTTGGAGGAGGAATACAACCCTCCAAGCATCATCAATACAACCCTCCAAGCTCATAAAGGTGCAAGAAAAACTTTTTCAAGCTCAAAGTCATTCTTGCACCTGGTTGTATTGATTGATGAGTTTGATGATTATAATTCTATAACTACATACGTCTTACAGCCGCGAATAACATTTTAATCAACATACAACCTAGCACTGACCTGCAAATTGCAAAACGTACGAAAATTTGAATTCCGCGGGCTACCCTGGAACATTCACCTTAACCCAAGAAAGCAGTCGCGTTTATTTAACACTATCTAAAACTGTACCCTGAGCGCGTTGCTACGCCACTAACTAAAATGAATTTGAAGAAAAGACATTACACTTTTTTTTTGGTCAGAGACTTTCGACTGGTCATGATGAAATGCATAATTTACGATTCTCGCTCAATTCCCGGAGCTATATAATTTATTTATAACATTAAACTAGTTTATGTTATACTCCTTATAATATTAGCTATGTTCTAGCAAAAGTTTCATCAAAACGAATAAACATGTTAGGGAGAATAGACAGGATAAACAGACACAAAAAAAAAACTAACTGAGTCGTAAACAACATTTTTATTATACATAATTTAAGCGTTTCAATAAATACATATTATTTTGAAATTCAGCGCTTTAATCATTCATGTCATTTATAAGACGGTATTGTAGTTAATAATTAAATTTAGTAGTAATGAAAGTAATAGGAATGTAGCGTTATCAGGATTAAAACTTTCTGTACGGAGAAAATAATTAAACTCCCCCTTTCTATATCGTCGCAGTACGGCTTAACATTCAGTAAGTTAGTTGGGAGACGTACCTAGTTAGGATTATCTAAGTTTTGCCATTCAACTGTAATGCCAAGGAAAGGCTAACGACGGAGGTTTGAATACCACAGAACTATAATGAGTTTAGTTATTGAAACCTAAATTAAATATGCTTTTTTGTTATTACCCGAATTAAAAAATGAGGAGGCTCTGAGATAGGTTTTATATCGATTTGGAACCTATTTCTTTTTAGACTGATCCCCTATAAATTTTGTCGAAATCAGTTCAGTATTTTGGTAACGCTTGTATTATGATATCAAAAAGGATATTGGCAAAATTTCCGATGATGCCATATGGTCCGGTCTGTTCGGGTCCAATTCTGTTGTTATTCAACACTATCAAAATGCATATTTAGTAAATTTACAGGTTTCTAACAGAAAATGTAAATAGAGAAATTACAGTCTAATTCAATCATCATCATCATTTCAGCCAAAAGACGTCCACTGCTGGACATAGGCCTCCCCCAAAGGATTCCACAAAGGCCGGTCCTGGGCCGCCCGCATCCATCGTTTTCCGGCGACCTTAATCAGGTCATCGGTCCACCGTGTGGGAGGCATACCCACTTAAGTCTAATTTTTTTTAATTTTCTACTTATTTATATTGCCATCCATAGCCAATTTTAGAATACATGAGATAAACGGATAAGCACTTGCTGACTGGAGAACCTAAAGATCTGGATCTTACAGAGTACCACAACCAAATAACATGACCCATCGATTACCTACATAGATTGATTTCTTTCAATGAAGTAGGTATCAAAACGGATACATATAAATAAAAAAAACGTAAGACACATTGTCTTTAATTACTCGTAGATTAATATCCAATAAAACTAAACTATATATAATGTGCGTGACACAAGAAGATATTAATTGCTAAACTTTGTTTAATTAAAATCGCGGTTTGTATAACCTGCTATTGCTGCGGTCAGGTAAAATTAGAGGTGCTATGTCAAAGTGAGTTAAACACCTAAATATATCTTTATGTTTACACACGCTCTGTTGAAAATATATAAAGTTTTTTTTTTAAATGAGGTCCCTGCGTTATTTATAACCTCTACCTATAGCGAGGGCTATTGGAAAACACATAATATACGAACACAAATGCCAAAAAGACTCATAGCAAGCGGTTTCCCCCTGGGCCGTGCTGCCACCTTGTTGTAGTGAGGGGCTTGCGTGCCTTTAGGATCGGTTGGGGCCATGCCGGCTTAGGGTCACCCACGGGAAGAGGCCGGACGAAGAGCGACACACAGCAGCGTGGTGTTTTTTTTGGCTCCGGGGACTCCTCTATCCTCGGAGATGCCTCGAGAGTCTTAAGCTAGCTAGAGCCGAGACTCGGCTAGGCCTGCAGCCAAGAAGGGAGGCACGTGCAATGTCCCGTACGTGCCTCTCGATGGGTTGGGGAGCGTCCAGAGCTCCCCTCAAGGCGTGGGGCCTGCCCTCATGAGGGTCGCATCATTGGGAAGTGAAACCCGTGGCCCTGTTTCAGCCAGTCAAGGGACACAGTTGGTTGTAGTGGGTAGGTTGGGGTACAATTACCATCGTTCCGCGCCTCGGAGTCCCACATAACCCAGCTGGCGTTTATCAAGAAGGATATCCAACGTAAAAAAAAATTTCTCTTGTTTACTTAAAGACAGTTGCCCGGCCCGGAATCAATCCAGGGACCTGTGATCCCAAGACGGCACATTTAACCCAACAAGGCAGCCGCGTTTATTTAACACTAGCGACCCGGCCCATCTTCGCCCGGGTGCAATTATGCATGTATTATACCTATAAACCTTCCTCTTGAATCACTCTATCTATTTAAAAAAACTGTTTCAAAATCCGTTGCATAGTTTTAAAGATTTAAGCATACATAGGGACGGACAGACGACAGCGACTTTGTTTTATACTATGTAGTGATAGTGATTATTTCAATTTCCGACGATTAGAATTCTTTGCAGAATTTACGTAAATTTGTTAAAGGTCTGTTTATTTTCAAATTGTAAAGCGTAATATTCCTTCTTGTACACACTAGCCTAAAACACACACATTATTTAAAATTTGGATTTGTTCAAACATTTCAGCTTTAAAGGCAGATAATCCTTAAGCCTTAAGGAAAGGAAAAGGAAACCCGTGCGTAATAGATTAATTTCCCCCTTATACTTTATTAAAGGAATGAGCAGCAGATTATATTTATGAGATGGTAAAAACTTACGATGAACAAAATTCACCTACATAGCTCAGAGAATTAGCAAACTGATGTCAGTGAGCTTGTCATATCCGACCGGGCAACCGCAGTAGTAGACTTGTTCTTGAGTGGAGACTGCGACTTGGCTGACGCTAGGTGGCAGTGTTCGCACACTTCGACCGGCTTCATTTCTACATTCCCATAAATCACTACCAGGAAGGACCAACAGGAAAAAGGCGAAGAGGGCGTCCCAGAAAAAGGTGGATAGACGAAATAAAAGAGACAGCAGGAAGCGAATTGAGACATATAGCATTGGATAGAGAGACCTGGAGCAAGCTGGAGGAGGCCTATACCCAAGAAGGGGTTCCGATCAATGGTGATCAAGATAGTATAATGGAAGAATAAAGACTTACAATGTTCAATTTATTTAATATTTCAATAGTTTAGATATAAATATATTTTTATTATTCGTTCATTGTATGTGAACATTATAATTATAAATTATCATTGTAGGATTTAACACATTATCTTAAATTATAAATTAGAATGTATGCATTTTTTTTCTCGATTGGAAATAAATGGGCTTTATTATTATTATTATTATAAATCACAACACAGCCCATAAATGACCCACTGCTGAGTCAGGCCTCCTGCCACGACAGGGAGGGTTAATTAGCCTACTGTGCCACACTGGCCAGGCGAATTGGCACAGGGTTTTGTTTCAAGTCTCCCTTCTCTTGCGGCTAGCTTTTTGGCCTTGTCATTTCCTTTTGTCGGCTCTTACGACATCCTCAGGATGGTGGTGATGAGGTGGTGACACTATGTATTCTAAACCACTACACGGATTCATCATCATCATTTCAGCCAAAAGACGTCCACTGCTGGACATAGGCCTCCCCCAAGGATTTCCACAAAGGCCGGTCCTGGGCCACCCGCATCCACTGCTTTCCGGCGATCTTAACCAGGTCGTCGGTCCACCGTGTGGGAGGCCTCATACTTATGTCAATTATCAACCCATGCATCTCCTTTTGGGTCTTCAACAAAATGCTTTCTCAAATCAATTATGGCGTGCACAATTATTAAAGGATACATCGTCTATAACACTTCTACCAGGTCACAACGCGTCAGTAACCGAGAAGACTTGGCGGAAGAGACTTGGTGGGCTATCTCTTTTTTTATACACCAATTTACAATAAATAACCTTGTCACATACGATTGGTTTCGTTGGTCCCAAAGGCGCTCCACTGAAAAATCAATTTCATAATATGTGACTACCATAGTATGGTAGTCATATATTATGAAAGCCATATTAATCTATCATCAAAACACTTATTAAAAGAAGCAATTCAACAACCAAATCCATTAAAACCATTATTAAACCAAATATAAAAACCAAGCAAACTTATTCCATTAAATTCCGTTGCACGAGACATAAAACAAATCTAATTGCTATACCATTAAAATTCTTTTTACAGCAAACCGTAAATTTCACAATAAAAACTTAATTTAACATAGTAAAAATGCAATTTTTACTCTCCGATCGTTCCCCTTAAACTTTCCAGAGAGAGCCATTTCTTACGAATTATGAGAGCAGCCAGAGAATATTGGAATTTATTTTTACGTAGCTGGATCCCTACCGAGTTAATCTGTTAATATTGAACATTCCTCTCCTCACAAGAGTAAACCAGCCCGCGGCTTACAAGACAATAGTTGCTTGCACATACCAGTATCATCATCATATAATCACAATTAAGAGGCGTATCAAATATAGTGATCCTTTAACTTTGTGTTACCAATCATTAATAAGTTGCCCCTAAGGTCGCACAGCATGTTCCCCTATTGGGAACGCAACCCACGGCCCTGATGCGGGCAGTCGATGAACCTTTTGGTTTTAGTGAGTAGGCCGGGGCGCTAATTACCATCTTTCCGTGCCGCGGACACCCACATACCCCGGTTAGTCCCTAACTACCGGTTGTGAGTTACGTTGCACCCGTTTAGTATACCAATAAATCCCGCCAAATGGTTAACATCGCCTATGGACTGATCGTTGACGCTATTAGTGTAACAAAACCTTAATACATCCAATAGATATAAAATTCGGAGGAACTAAAACCTAAAATGGCACCCTGTATGACACCAGGGTAATTTCTGTTAATCAAATGGGAGGTGACTATAGGTAACAGTCGATCCAATTAAAGCTAAGTCAATAATGCTGGAAAAAGCGAGAAAGCCAAAAAAGAAAGGGTGCATACTGTATCGCATTTAGTCTGCCATTCCAACGCAGCCTTTAGATGGGTGGTAATTTGGCAGCGGGTGCGGTAGCTGCATCATTAAGGTTGAGACTAAATGGGACAGTGTTATAGAAACGGTCGCGCAATCCATCACGCGTAGCTAGCCCCGACAGACCACTTAGCCACTGTCCGCCACGTCCGCAACCTTCCGCATAACATCCGCCCGCGCTATTTCTACGTACCCCTAGCAAGAACTGTTTCAGTAAGGAAAATATCTGATCCTTATTTTATCCTCCCGTTTCGCAGTCATCATTAACTCGGCTCATACAAGAGTCACTGCTGAGTCGAGCCTCCTTTAAAATTTTGATTTGTTGGCCAGACAGGTTTCCTTCTCTCACTCTTAAGACAGTTCTAGTAGGGAATGATGTAGCGGGAATATCTGTCAAAACACCATATTAGGCTTCAGACGTACGTTCAGTCAAAACTATAAATTAGGCAGGGAAATTAAGAAAGCCTAGGCTTTCGTGGGTAGGCGGCCTTTCTGTTCACAGTGGTGGTGTAATAAATAACATTACCACGACTCTATGGGATTCGATCGCGGCAGACTAAATCTAAAAGAATGGACGATATACAACTCACAGTTTAGAAGATTTCCATTGTCTCTAACTGGATCACGGTTACCGCACCGATAGCCAGACCACAACGAAGTACTTGTGAATCATCATACTGTCACTAACTGGATTGATATAGTAACTAGTAACACTTCGATTGCACAATTGTGCTACCAGCTTACTATAATGATAAAAAAAACGTATAGACGAACTAATAACCTCCTATTTTTGAAGTCGGTTAATAAGCTAGGCAGCTTACCTACTTACTAGTACCTAGTAAATTTATACTTATAAAATATTACTAGCTGACCGGCCAGACGTTGTCCTATATGATATTCGTTTGCTGACTGCAGCGCCATATTCTGCCGGGCTGAATTGTCAATCTAAGACATCCTCCAAACTCATCTCGCTCTTCTCTTCTTCAACCTTTCACCACGCAATGCCGAGTGTAGGCCTCTTCCAATGCACGCTATTCTTCGCGGTTTTGCGCCTTTCGCATCCAGTCCTTTCTAGCCACTCCAACAAGGTCGTCAGTCCAACACATCGGTTGCCTGCCCACATTTCTATGTCCTACTCTAGGCCTCCACTCAAGCACCCGATTACCCCACCTGTTGTCCTGTCTATGGCATATATGGCCCGGTCGCTTCCACTTTCTGCTAACGATCATAATGGGCTATGTCGACCAATTTCGTTCTCTTCCGGATCTCTGTGTTCCTGATTCGATCACGTAGAGAGATACCTAACATAGAGAGATACCTAACCTAATTCATGGCTCTTTGGGTGACTTGGAGCTTGTGTATCACCTGCTATGTCAGCGTCCATGACTCGGCTACGTAGAACATGACTGGTAGGACGCATTGTTCAAAGGTCCGACGCTTGAGGTTAATAGGAATGCTGGTGCTCTTGAACACTTCGGACAGTTTGCCAAAAGCACCCCCACCTAGGAGGATGCGGCGCTCAAGCTCGCTATTAGATATCGCTATAGACATATTCCTCAACTCTTTCTATCGCACGCCCATGCACAGTACTGTGATCATCTATATTGGAGTTGTTGCACATTATTTTAGTCTTTGATGTGTTCATCTTTAGCCCAACAATCACTGATGCATCATAAAGCTCTCCGATCATAGCTGATAAGCCCTCCAGGTTTTCCGCAAAAGAATTACCTCCACACTAAACCCAACCACTATTGTTGCAGTTTCGAGTCAAACCAGCTGCTGTGTCAGCCGGTCTGGTCAGCGTGACACAGTAGCAGTAGACTTTGTCCTTACTTTGGTTGATAGCTGTTTTTGAAAAAGTATTACACATACATTCCGTAGCTTAGAGTGCAAACGGTACAGATTTCTCCCTGGAGAGGCTTTCTATTTATTGGTATATGTCGTATTTTTTCAAATAAATAACCTGTTTTATTTATATGAAAGAAATTATTACATATTACGTTCCAAAATAAAAATGTTAGTCATGATACCGAGTAAGCTTTTATGTCATGCACTTCCTCGAAAAGCTCTTTTAAAGGATAACGTCTTTCTAACGCTAGCGAGTTTGTTTTAACCCTTTCAACCACTACATTAAACAGAGATTTGGTTAGGGCCACGATATTTGTATTAATATGAATTATTCACGACCATTATTTTGCAAATCTTAGCTATCCCTTGTTGAAACGTTGTAACAATAAGGGATCGTTTTGTATATTTTTTTGCGACAAGATAAACTATTATAACTTAGTGGTTATTGTAGCTACCACTATGTTATACTACTATTATACTACTGTTATACTATGTTATTCCACTTGTTATCTCAGGTAAAGGATTCAAGAACGCAAATTTCTATGAATTGTTTAATTTTTTTTTTGTTGTTTATATTGAATCCGTGTGATGACAAATCCGATACGAATTTTGCCGTTAACAAAGTAAAAAAATTGCCAACAAGTAGCCGTAAGAAAGGCAACTTGTAACGAATCCCTGCACCAGCTAATTTCCCTGCTTGAAATGGAGGAGTCCTGATTCAACTGCTGAGTCTCCAGAACTTAGTCCAAAAGATCCACTGTTTGTTTACGGACTGAGAAGATTTCGTTTATTGGGGCCATGCTATTTGGGTTGTATATACTATAATTATCTTTATGTTAAAATATAATTGATAAAACTAAACGATATGTATGTGTAATACATAAATTATAAAAAGTTCAATCGTGCCCAATCGCTGCCACTTGGCAAAGTGTCCAGAAGACTAGCAGCGTTCCCGCGCTGGATAGATATGCTAATCCTTTGTGCGATATACGTGCCAGCCCTTTGGTATCGAGCCACCTACGTGACAGGTCTCTGAATAGGCGATGGGAACCAGTAACCTACGGACCCAACGTATCAACCGCAAATGGCTCAAATAAAAAGCCTTCGTCTTAATAACTTTACTTTTATATGCCAGAAGTTAATGAGTAAACAAATTTTTAGCAACGCTCATGAAATTGTGCCAGTAATAAGACACTAATTTGAATTTTAATTACTACAGTAATGGCGAACTGACTTGCAGCTCTAGTCATGGCAATACTGCAGTATATAGAAGTGTGCAGCATATTCGAAGCAGATCCATTTACACTGCCTTTAAACGACTATTCAAATACTTGATCAAAATATTATTTCAAGCATTCATCATTATCATTTCAACCCATAAATGAGGTGTGGCCTCCTACTCGTGAGTGGAGCCTCCTACAATGACATGGATAGAAAATAGAAAGCACAAACTTTCATATTAGTGTTCCTGGTATTGTTGTTACGGATGACAACTCTGGATCGGATGTGTTGGTAACATCATGTATTCTAAATCCATTCCCACGCGCAACGAGCACTGCACTGTCTTAATTTCAATTCTGGGTTAGGTTAAAAGTATGATACCTAATATGACAAACTACATTATTATTATTGTATACTTTACTATAACATTATCTTTCACTCTTTGCTAAACTAATAAACACTTTACAAACTGTGTCGTCACTATACAAACAATCTTTAGCCAATGAACACAGGGAATATCCAGTGATGTGAACCAGATAATTCCGCGTGGCAGGCTAGCGATTGCTTCAATCACCACATAATGCCCTGATAACTCTAACAAAGCCCGCTGCCGTACTATTCATCTATCAACAAAGGAAAATCTAATTTAGTTCCGGAATTGTGCGTGCAGCTCTTATCGTTTATATTTCAACTTTAGTATTCTCCTTCATCTAACTAAAACTATTTCAGCACTCGTCTTACAATAAAAACTTTGTGCCTTGAAAATTTACCATTGCCACAATGTTGGTACTTGGGTTATCGCGCTACAGTAAGAACATATGAGTTACCCGACGTATAGAGTTATTTTTGCGTTGTGTGTGCCATATTAAAGAGTCTCAAGATATATAATTTCTTTTTTTTTTGCACACGAACTTGGTAAAATACCGCGGTATTTACATTTCTCCCGTTTAGTAGTTGTAGCTGCCATAGTTTCAGAGATTTCCACACTTTTTTTCATACGTGAGAAATTGTTTACCCAGGTTTAATTTATGGTCACATGTCACACACACAATCAGTGCACCTATCTCGTGTTCAAACAAAAAAAAAACTAGCCCGAAAATTGAATCGTGGCCCCGTTTGTACTTATATAAGTACTCAATAATGGATAGAATGAAGATATGCCTACACGATAGGTGGTTTGTTACTGAGATGGGCATGAACCCATCTCAGATTGGAACAAGTTTTGAATTAGCGACTTCACTGTATTGTTTGGTGCAATAGTGACGATATGAATACTACTACTCAGCCCTTATATGACCCACTGATAGTCGGGCCTCCTCCATCTGCATTGAGGGTATTTAGCCATCTGTGCCACGCTGGCCAGGCGGCTTGGCATAGGGTATCGTTTCAAGTTTTCCTTCTTTTGCGGCTAGGTTTTGGCCTTGTCATTTCCTATTGTCGATTCTTGCGGCACCCTCAGGATGGAAAGGGGTGACCCTGTGTATTCTAAATCTGTCAGCGTAATATTTTGAAGAGTATAGTATAGAAGAATACCTCGTATATCTAAGATAAACTTTATACAAACATAGACTTGCACGTCGGAACGGAAGAGTTCCTATTGTTTCCACAACATACATAGTTGCAAGTTCTAGCTAGTTGAACGTTTGAGCAGCCATGAAGGTATAACGGACGTTATGCTCTTTCAACTCCTACGGATGTTACCTGTTATGTAACGAGGTTTTATTATTCCATTAACACTATAAAACAAAACGAATAATATCTGTCCACATTAATAAATTTGAAAGTGACGATCGATCGAATTGTGAGATTTGTTAATTTAGAGGGCGGTATGGTGTTACACACTTTGTAGGTGATCTCATACTATGAAATTCACTCGCGCGAATGAAGCCACGGGTAGCACCGTAATATTATCTATTTTTTTTTGCTAAGAACAACTCCGAACTCTCAGAAGAGTTAAGTTAAGTTTAAAAATCGAGATTTCGAGTTATCAAATTTTATACGAGTAAATCCTTCTTTCCGTAGGTGGGCGCTGCGCGGGCTACACTGGCAGGACATTTATGTAAATATGTGCCCCAAAAATGGTTTGTTTTTTATACTTTTCTAGGTTTTCGCCATTACTAGATATATATTATGCATATCCTATAATTAAATAATAGATACATAAACTAGAACAGAGTAAATCCCTAACCATTATCGTGAAAATGTTGAAACAGTGTCGAAATATCGGAGATTCAAAATCTATCAGAATCACGGATATATACCAGTAAGTGCTAATTATGGTAATATGCATGAAAACCGTGAAAGTCCAATACATATCTGATTACTAATTCAAATGACTAAAACAGAAATTTATGTCTACACTACATTGCATTAGCAAAGCTGGACTATGTTTAGTTTTATTTTTGATATTTTTCGTCCCAAGTGGCCATGTACTTGGCAGACAATTGCTTTAGTAAAAAAGAGTAGAAATGCTGCCCGTTGGCCATCGAAAGTCTTCTAATTATAATGATCGTCGGTACGCGGACACACATGGTGTCTCGCCCCCCTTGTCCCAAGGTCTTGCCTACGGGCTGAACATCGGGTTTAGTATGGCGTTTTAAATTTATTAAACATTAAACCTCTGATCGAAACAAATAAAAAAATTTTACATATCACAAATTTTGTTTAAAATAAATAATTAAATGGTTATGATAAGTTTATAAAATAAATTAAATAGTGATTCAAATTGAGAACTTTAAAAGCAATAACCTAGTCTAGAAAACTATAACGATATTAAATTGCAATAGTTCTAAATTGGAAGTAACGAACTAGACATGAATTTGCTTAAATCAACAACAATCTACAAATTAAGTAGTAGCCTTGCGAATTCTGCGTAACGTAATCGATGTAGGTTAAGCAAAGTCTGGCTCTGCTGGATTTTAGATGGATGTCCATCAGTAGTGTGTAATTTTCAAATCCTCCGTTACACCTCCACGGAGAATTTCAAAAGCCGTTGGTCTCGGCTACCATTCTACCATCTATGGCTAACATTTACCCATCTAGTTATGCTAGTTTACGTGATCTCTGAAGTACGAAGGAGGTCAGATTGTCATTACTAGGTTTTGAAATGTATGCTGTAGTAGTGAATAACTAAAAAAATGGACAGCCTCTTTTAGTTAAACTGTGCCAAATAGATACACTATGATCTTTCTTAGGCTAAGTTTCCAAACTAAACTTAGCTTGTGCCAATCGATTACTTACATTTGATGATTAACAAAGAAATGCAAAGATGGTGTCTTACGTTTTCGTGATTATTCCAATTGGAACTTTTTAACATTTTTAGCATTTATCGCGTATTACATAAGTAAGTAAATTACATTACTAGCTTTTGGGCGCGGCTTCGCTCGCGTGGACTTCGAACCCGTGCTTATCTCTATGCATATTTTTTATGAATATAAAAGTGGTTATTGTAACTAAACTATGATAGTTAGATATGTGCTCTCGCTTCGCTTCGCTTCGGACTTTTTTGTAGATCTTAATAAGACCTACAAACTCGTAGTACTTCATTTTATTCTATTGTCAATAGTCATTTACACCTTGGTTTACAAAATCGCAATTTTCATACGGATCCCTAATTCGTTTGAAAATAAAATATAGCCTATAACCTTCCTCGATAAATGGACTATCTAACACTGAAAGAATTTTTGAAATCGGACCAGTAATTCCTGAGATTAGCGCGTTCAAACAAACAAACTCTGCAGCTTTATATATTAGTATAGATATATGTAGATTTATTACACCACTTTTCGAATGTTTTGCAGCAGTCGTCGTCACAGGAGAAACTTGATGACAGTTGTCTTCAAAAGTACAAAGAAACAGTTAAATCTACAGCCTGTTATTTTGTTTAAATAACGCCGGGAATTATATATGTATACACGCGATAAATACGTTCAAAAGTGTTGAATTTAAATTAATATGCAAAGAGTCAAGATTTCATACGTAGCATACTCACTCGTAGCAACAATGTTTGCAATTATTGTGCAAAACGTAGCTTGGTCGTAGTCATCCTCTATGCACTAATCCGTCATTAAGAATAGGAAACCTAACGAGTATATAATATTCATTATATTATATTATATACTAGCGAGCCGCCCTGGCTTCGCACGGCTGCAATGACGAACCTCTAAATTTATCAATGTTTCTCTACAACATAATGCATTTATTATACATATAAACCTTCCTCTTAAATCCGCTTCAAAATCCTTTGCGTAGTTTTAAATATTTAAGCATACATAGGGACGGACAGACGACAGCGACTTTGTTTTAAACTATGTAGTGATTATCATGATATTCATGTAAGTCACTTTACGAATCACTGAAAAGGAAAAAGCCAATATAATTCACGAGATACTTATGAAACGGTGAAATGTTCCCATAGGTCATAAATCGTGAGGCTGCTGCGACGTCCTCCGTTCATCGTCCCAACAAATTGTGAGAAAAATAAATTTCCGGATCACAAGCAAAGCTCTTGTTAAAAGAAGGAAGGTGGCAGCTGCACAAACAGGTTGTCCGACACCCATGACAAACGAGCTGAAGCAACGTAATGGATCTTTCCTATGTTTGATAGCCGGTGAATAAAATAATACAATATGGAAATAGAAGTTTGAAGTAGTTATTAGTTGTCATTATTCCTCGTTAGTAAAATGGGTCTAAATGGCAAAAAGTTTACGTATTTATTGTATCTATATTATTCGCTACATAATTCTTATACATTTTTTATTTATATTGAGTGAAAGAGCAGTTTTTCCAAGCACCTCGTAAGTAGGTAGGTACAAGTTTAGAACCTGCGTAATAAGCACTTACTACTTGTCAAGTTATTCTTCACTTGCAGCTAGGTTTTTTTCTTTTTCTCGACTTTTAAGACACCCTCGGGATGGAATGGAGTGCTGATATATTGTAAACACGTCACCACTATGTATTGTAAATAAGTCACCACACGGATATAGGAAATACGAGTAAGTACCTTCATCTTAAATTAATATCTTTAGATTTGTTTGTAAAGTATCATAATATTATCATTTAGTTTAAACATCAATGTGAATCATTTAAATATTACTAATATAATGGCTCATCTTACGATAAAACAAAAACTTTTTTATAGCCTTACTTAAGTGGACATATATACATAATTTGAATGTGATCGCGTGGGCCAAATTTGCCATACATTCCATTCCATGCCATACAATGGCGAAGTATTGACAAATAAGAAGAGAAAGAAGAGGGCTTGGAAAAGTGATAAAGAATTGACAGATTTCCGTGGTGAGCGGATCAAAAGGAGCGATAGAAGACCACACTCAAAACTCATTTAATAAAATAAGGACTTTTTTTAGATCGCCGTTTTTAGGTACAGGGGCGGGGTAATACATATTTGTGAGAGCAAACTCGCGCAATAGCAACAAAAGTCCAAGCATCAGAAATATCTAGTCAATAATAGTAATCTTTTAATCCCCGAGCCAACCGACCCCGAACAATGGCATCTGTTCACAAGCATGACGCATGTTCAACCATCGCCCTCCTCAACCTTATTGCTGGTAAGAGAACGACCCGCCAGACGACGCCAGCACTGCCATGAGTCTTAAGCCTTTGAGGGTGGCCCAACCAGCAGTGGAACAGTACAGGTTCAAATGAGAAGTTTAACCATCTCTGCGACAGTCGAAGAGATTGGGGTACGACTAGACATAATACAAAACCCTACATCATCCCATGTAGCATTGCGGAAAGTTTTGGGGAACCGATCCATAATTGAATATAATTTACGTGCTTAGAAGTAATCAAATTATTCACTCGACGGATGCTATAAATAAAAGGTCAAGCTTTTCGGTCGAGGGGCTTAAAATACATTTTTGTAGAAATTACGCTCGATAGGTTACCAAAAATAATGTTGATAGTTTTGGGACAGCACTAAGTCTGCAGAATGTTCCCTTGTCAAGGTATTTTCGAAAACCCAGGGATAGTATCAAAATATCCCGTTAGATGCCCGCCATTTTTGCTATGTTACAGGGACGTGCTCAGAATACTTCATCCATGTATACGAAACAAATGTATCCATTACAGTAGTAGATGTTTTCTTTTACACAATGTACGAGTATGTAATGTCTTAACTAAATATTTGATGCACCTTGGTTGGGATAAAACTATTTTATTTTAAATTAACACACAGCAACAGAGGTCTATAACAGAATTTGTTTCTTTTTGGGTGTAAATCTGTTTGTAGATTATAACACAGATTATAATAGTGGTGGCAGGAGTTGAATATTGACTATTGGTTCTTTAAAATGAAATAAAATGAAAATGGTATCTCGAGGAAAGAACAAAACACTGCGTAAAAGTAAATTAATTTCCTAATATTTAGCGTTAATACAAGCGTATAGTAACGCATGTATTCATATCCATTTCTGAAAAAAATATTATATAACTTTTGAATAGTGCATCACCATCTAAATTTAAGCAATACTGAATTCTTCGACCTTATTTACTTTTAAGCCCATTAATAATTGCATTATGCCCCGGCAAAAAGCCCACCCTATGTCGAACATGTCGTAAGAGGGGATGAAAGGAACGAAATAGTCAACTAGACACAGAAAAGAAAATTTGCTACAAAATCCTGTGCTAATCCGATTGGCTGGGGAGGCATAGTACATTTCCCTCCATCCAATAGCAGAGGTTCAAAGTAGTAATGGCTCGCACTTAAGCAGGAAAAATAAGCAGTCCATAAGTCGCTCTATCTGGAACAAACAAACTATTATACAGCCCTGCGCGAATAGAAGCTTCTAGGAACGTTTTTTGAATATATAAACATAAATAGGATTTATTAAATTAATTTGGAAGGCATAAAGTATTGCTTATAGTATATGTTTCTGTTCATCGCATTTCTTAATAGAAATCTAATTAGCATTTTCGTATTGACAGGCTTCCGCGGTGACCAGGTAAAAAGGAGCGATTGAAGATCAAATCAAAACTCATTTAATCAAGTTGGTTCATAATACCTCTATTGAAAAGTAAAACAAAAAAAAATTAAAAAAATAATATTTATTTTTTTTAGATCGCCATTTTTAGATCTTAGTAGGAACCAATTTAGGTCATAGTGACCCGCTGCCGAGTCAAGCTTCCTCCATTTTATTAAAGCAAAATAAGGCACGCTCTGCAGACGCAGAGGGAAATCGTTTGTAGATTTCTCTTTCTTCTATTACTTATTATTCTATTATCTATTACTTATTTAGTTTCGTTAGTCGCCTTGCATGGCGCCTCTGGCTATAAAAATAAAAGTAGCAATAGGTAGGTAGTCTACATTTAATTTATTCTAATAGGTACCTATTTCTGGTGGTTACTAAGAAAGTGATTTTAGCAAGCTTTATTGAACCTCTGAAATAACGTATTGTACGAAAATAATATTTTATTAATTTTTAACTATATAAATAGATGCCTATATATAAATAAATAACTATATAATGATATATAAATAACTATATATAGAGAAGGAAAACTGATACGAAACTCTATGCCAACCCATCTGACCAGGGTGCACAGTAGGCTAATTACCCGTCATATTATTGGAGGAGGCCCGACTCAGCATGACCCACTGCTTAGCTGAAAAGTAAGTAACTAATACTATTATAACAGACTAAAATAAATACCACGCTTAAAAACCTCACTACGATAAGATTTACGATCTGAGGGATATAAATAACCACGGATGGATTTTTCGGAATCAATGTCAGAAATGATGAAGCGTTAATTTGCCGTGACCACTCGAAAATGCCCTGTGACCACTAGACGTCGGTGTGCTTCTGACAGTTGTGATGCCTATAATTACTCAGTCGTACTTTATGTCATGTGACGGTTCAAATGCGTCCGTTTCAATTAAATCCCAACGAGGGTGCACATCAACCCGCTAGAGAGCTCTTCTACGGATTCCCGTTTGCAAGGCAGAATATAATCATTTTGCGTACTATTATGAAACTTGCGAATTTTTTTGCATGTTCACGATTATTATTTTTTCTAAAATCCGTGATGTCATTTTTTATTGTTTTCTCGCTTTCTTGTAAACATCATCATGGCCCAAAGAAATGTGATTTTTGGTGGCCATATTTTTTTATTTATCCATTCCTAGCATGAGCACGAAAAGAATAAAAAAACAGAAGATTTAATTTTTTTTTAGGTTTCCTGCTGTATACTTTTATTGTCTTCATAACAATAAATACACTTAATTTTGAGTGTACTTAACCAATACTTAATATTTTGACACAAAATTTGTTTGCTTAGTTTAACGCAACAATAGCAGCAGCAGGCTAGCTAAATATTCGAGGCGGATTATTCGGATAAAAGTTGACGCTCGGGTCACGTGGTGGACAGAAACTAGTATGTTTGACACCAAAGCCAGTCTATTTCTCAAACAACCTTAGTTATTACAACACAGCTACAATGATATTCTGCCAAAGCAAATTAAATACTGCTATAAGAAAATGTTCATATATTTATGACAAACAAATACACGGATCCAAGGTAATCGGTGCTCGTGAAATTCAATACGCTACTTACGTAGAATTCGTTTGAATCTCTTTACAGAGAACTGTGAATTTATCTTTGCAAAATATTTTCGAACGACCTTTCGTCTCAAAGCGTTTATTAATTTGTTTCATAGAAAGTAAATAAATTTACATTAACAAACCTGTAGTTCAAATGTATCATTAATATTATAAAGTAGCTTAATTTCGACACTACTACATGTAAGAATTTTGCCTGAACCACATTATAAAACACATTAACTTGAGAGTTACATCATGGTAACTATCAACATCTTGTATAAGTTATTTATACAGTGTGGTCAAAAAGTCGTGGATCAAACGCAACCAGCGGTTAGATAAATAATAAATAAATAAATATCCTTGGACATTTCACACAACGCCATATCGTCCCAAGTTAAGCAACTTAATGCTTGTGTTATGGTAACGAGATGGATGATAAACTACTTATATACATTTTTTTTTTTGTAAATACATTCATATTATACATAGAAATGACACCCAGACTCCGAGCCAGTGCCTCTGGTTTAGACAAAGACACTGGCCCGACCCCGGAATCGAACCCGGGACCCGTTGATCCAAAGGCGGCACATCTGACCACTAGACATGGTTACATGTTCTACGGGAGGTCCTTAAGGTCAACTCCTGCAAAGTTATAATGGATTTTGTGTGTGTTTTAAGAGAAATTGACTATTTTTCACTGAAACTTGATAAAATTCGAAAATATCTACACCCTGTATCTTTTTATGATTTCCACTAGATTGGTACTGCTGAGTCCTTTCGTTAGACATGCTATTTATGGTAGTTTATTGGGTGTGTTGAAGATAGTATTAAGTTTTACGAAAGAATTTTTTTTTTTTTCGCCCGGGGTTAAATCCACTATGGACTATCCCCGACGGCCACGGGGATGGCCGAGGGGGGTCGTGTGGGACTCTCCCCCAGAGTGGGGGCCTACCCACTAAACATCCCCGGAGTGCTCCAACTCGCGTCCTGTTGTGGCATTGTGGGATCTGGTGCAGAACCACGCCGCCGCAGACGAGGTTGAAACAAACCCTGTGTCAACCCGTCTTGCCAGTGTGACACAGTAGGCTAATTTCCCTACATGCTTCCCTACATGCGTACAACGTACGGCGTATGTATTCGATTGAGATCAGAGTCATAGTAAAATTCGGTGAGCTGATGGTCGAGTAACCTCGCATCGAAATTGCCAATCCTCTTTCACAATGGACCGTAAAATGGTTTTCCGTTTTTGCCTCTCCGAGCGAAGCAACTCGTTGATTCACCGGACACGTCGCCCCACAGGCTATCACTATTTAGAGCACGTGTACGTAAAAACAACTCTTCACAAGTTTGGTCTCACAAATTTATTATCATCAACATCTTTTCAAATCAACGTCAAAAGGCGTCCAGTGATGGACATCGGCCGTCTCAAAATACGATTGCGGTGTATCGAGGTCAATAAAATGTGTCATTCATCATTATGATCATCATTTCAGCCAAAAGACGTCCACTGCTGGACATAGGCCTCCCCCAAGAATCTCCACAAAGGCCGGTCCTGGGCCGCCCGCATCCACTGCTTTCCGGCGACCTTAACCAGGTCGTCGGTCCACCGTGTGGGAGGCCTACCAGCACTGCGCCTTCCGGAACGCGGTCGCCACTCGAGGACTTTTCTGCCCCATCAGGCGTCGGTCCTGCGAGCTATGTGCCCTACCCACTGCCACTTAAGTTTGGCAATCCGGTGGGCTATGTCGGTGACCCTGGTTTTCCTGCGTATCTCCTCATTTCTGATTCGATCTCGCAGGGAAACTCCGAGCATAGCCCTCTCCATTGCCCTTTGGGTGACTTTGAGCCTTCTGATGGAGCCCATAGTGAGCTACCACGTCTCTGTTCCATATGTCATCACTGGCAACACACATTGGTTGAAGACTTTTGTCTTCAGACACTGCGGTATTGTGGACGAGAAGATCTTTCGCAGCTTCCCGAACGCTGTCCAGCAAAATAAACGGTTTATTAAATTTTAAAATTGGGACGAGAGGGACTGGCTTTAGCATAATTAGAATAATAGATTCTACACATTAATAAATACCCTATATCATTATAATGAAGAAACGAAATGGAAAACATGAATTAGTAAAGGTTATACAACAGTGTCGGTACACAGTTTAACATATATTTATTTAGCATGATTTGGCATAGGCATTAAATATATTTTAATTGGTTAACATTGATACAAAAATAATCAGTATGTATTTAAGTGAAATTACTCATACATTACAAAGTATCCTATTCCTATCAAAGTATCCCTTTGTAAAATAATGTTTAATTTATGAATAAATTTTGTGTTAATGAACTTATTGAAACTAACATTTATTAACGGATTTATCGCGTGTAACTATATTACATTATTTAATTCCCAACGTTTCGAATGCTTTGCAGCAGTCGTGGTCGCGGGAGAGACTAGATGACAGTTGTCTTCAAAAGTACAAAGAAACAGTTAAAATCTACCGCCTATATTTTTGTTTTATTGATAACGTTCCTTGTGCACGCAGAAATCGCTCACGGTGTCCAGAGGTCTTGCAGATGAGTGTTTTGCTTGAAATAAGTTTTTATTGAAGCATGTTTCAGAATATTTCCAACTTTATCAGTGATACCCTTGGTGTATGGTAAAACAGCAGGTAGTCGCTCAACTGTAGGTGCTTTGGGTCGGCTTCTGTGACGCATACGTGGGAGTTTAAGGCTGTTGCTTCGCAGGACAGATTTGACATGCAGAAGCTCCTCCTCCAGATGGTTGCTATCACAGATGCCTCATGCTCTCTGTAACAAAGATTTGCCTACGATAGCTAACTGACATGGATGGTGGTGTGAATTGCCATTGAGATTCTGTATGGGTAGGTTTCCTATACACAGTACCTATGGTCTCATAAATTGTCAGGATTCCGGGTAATTAATATGTCAAGAAAAGCCAATGAGTTACTACTCTCTGGTTCCATAGTGAACTGAATCTTACTATGAATGGACTTTAGATGGTGAAGAAAGGCAGATAATTGGGTTTGGGAAAGAACGGCAAAAATATCATCTAAATACCGTTTGAATATCTTCGGCATGGCCAAAGCAGTGGAGAGGGTTCTCTCCTCAAAGTGTATATGTCTGAACCTAAGAAATCATTAATTAACTTAATTAATGAAATTAATATAATTTGTAACAGATCTTACTTCTCAGCCCATAAATGGCCCACTGTCGAGTCGGACCTCCTCCAATTACATGGAGGATAATAAGGCTACTATGCAACTCTGGCCAGACGGGTTGGCAGAGAAGTTTGTGTCAAGTTTTTCTTCTCTTGCGGTCAGGTTTTCGGCCTTATCATTTCCTTTTGCCGGCTCTTACGACACTCTCAGGACTAATTGGGGTGGTGACTGTATGTATTTTAAATCCGTCACCACACGGAATAATTTGAACATTTATCATAATCCATTATCTTACTTCTACATAAATAAATGATAATATAACCAACCAACCAGAATTTTTAATAAAAGATAAATAAAGTTTTAGTAGAGAAAGTAATAATTACAAAGTATGTATAATGTATAAATCCAGTAAACTTGTGTCCAGTATCCAGTAATCTACATCAAATTATCGTGCACATACAATAAATAAAAGCATTCTCGGACAAGCCCAAACGGCCACTAATAAATAAGCTTTTGAATTATTATATTATAGATTTTTTTCTGGAAAATAACTAAAGGAGACAATTTGTGTTAGGCCCACGGGATATGGTAAAGTTTATTAACCGTGTGATGCTAATCAAAATGTAACTAATTTAGTATGGAAAACAAGGCATATTTTTTTGTAAAGTCTAACCGAGATTATAAAATAACTAGTGGCCCGCCCCGGCTTCGCCCGTGCAAAGCGGGGGTGGGTTATACATATGAACCTTCCTCGTGAACCACTCTATCTAATAAAAAAAACCGCTTCAAAATCCGTTGCGTAGTTTTAAAGATTTAAGCATACATAGGGACGGACAGAAAACATCGACTTTGTTTTATACTATGTAGTGATAATAAAAAGGTGAAAACTTGATAAAAAACTTAATTAATAAATATTTATGTTACATACATAAACAATGTGTTTTTTCTTATAATAAACAGAGAGAACTAAGTACTTACTTACAAGACCTTACCTGGCTAGTATTTTCATGAAATACTTATTTTATGAGACGACTATGAAATTATCATGATGGCTATTACCTAGGTATTTTTGACAAGCCCTCTAGTTTAGATCTGATTTTTAGGTTATTTTGATGTTCACATTTTTGTCGTATTTCCCAGTATTCCGGTTAAACCATGTCTATCTAACTATACCATTGTAATCCAAAGATTATAAGGAATAGATCAATATATGTTTCATTACTATACACCGAAATTTTATAGGGGGCCTATTCATCGAACAAGCAAAATTGTCTCCTTTATAGATATTTGAATACGAACTAAAAGCAAAAACATATTTTTCTCGCATTTATCGCTCTCAAGTGTCACTGGAGATTCCATTTGTCTTCCCACACTCAAACAAGTGTATTCCCGGGTGAGGATTCGAAGCAAGTTTACTGGCCCCGAGATAAGATACAATAAGCCCTTTGCACACTCACGTCATGAGTTCTTCGTGGTAGCTAGAACTGAAGATATATTTTTAATTAGTCTTTTTTATCATTGACTTGAATACCTTTGATCCTAGGCTTGCGTGATGGAAAGCAACGCCAGGGTCTAAAATGGAGCAGGCAATTCAAGGAAATGCCCTGTCGGGCATCGGCTCTCACATCCACACGACGAAACAAGGTAAAACTGCTTGGCGCCGGACTTAGATGTGAGGGTGGTAACTAGCCGGGCGGACCATTAGATCCTACCACCAAGCTAGGTTTTGTTGACTTTTACAACACGCGTTATTTCCCAGCGTGCGGTGCGGAAGTTTATATTCTGACCCATCCCCACACGGGGTAAGCCCCACCCCCACACGAGTCCACGATTTGATTAAACAATTAAATCCCCAGAATCCCTGTAATCGGCACCAGCATAACCTGGTTTCTTAGTATTTCCACGGACCGATTGCAGGTTGATCAATCGCTACTAGTAATCATTCAGCTAGATTATATATCTGAAAGTTTTCACGTTACTAACTTATTGCATCCACTTAAAATCTCTGAAGCACGGTTGAAAACAAATGTTAATATAATAATCCTATTCAAAATTTACTTGTACTAGGCGTTGCTTAACCTGTTGTAGATCAAGTGCAATTCGCACCATTCTATTCTAGTCCTGGACTTCAAATCGCTAGTAATAAATTAATGCCTTGCAGGTCACATGTCCCTTTTAGCAAACCTTTTTTAAAGAAATGTGACGTAGTATTAAACAAAGTCTGATCGACTTGTAAAACTATACATGCGAAATTTTGTAAGTGTTAGATTAGGCTCATTATTAAGGTTTGCCCCGGTGCAAGCGCCCCCATAGGGACTGAATCTCGTAGTCCTGGTTCGGGTAAACAAGGATCACCGTCGGTTTTAGTCGGTAGGTCAGGGTGCAAAGTACCAACATTTTTTGCTAATAAAATATTTTCGGAGCCCCGGGGTCCCACATAACCCGGCCAGCATCCAACCGGCTATCCAACGAATAAAAATGCATGTTAGGTAAGAATAGCCAAGATAATAAATCAATTCGCTTTTAGAGGGTTACACTGCGCACGATAATGTGTATTTTGTCATCGTATTTTATGGCCTGTTGAACAGCACCATATCATTAAACTTGAAAAATGACGTTGAATGTGAGGTGCTTATCTATTTATTATTATCTTAAGTGGAAGCAATTCCGTAGTGTTTAACTCTGTTAAATTAGTGTGATTAAACGTAGTATTCTTTAGAGTAACTATTACTCAGCCCATATATGACCCACGGCTGAGGCTGGCCTCTCAAGCTTCATGGAGAGCAATTACCCTTCTGTGCCACGCTGGCCAGACTGGTTGGCATGGTTTGGGATCAAGTTTTCCTTCTCTTGCGGTTAGAGTATCGGCCTTGTCATTTTGTCAGCTCTTACGACACCCACAGTGCGTAATGGGGTGGTGACACTAAGTATTATAAATACGTCACCACGCCGCCGAGCATATCTCTTTAGAGTGAAGCTGTTTAAAAACACGACATCAATGGGATATTAATATCGAAGCATAAAAAGTACAGTATTTTTTTGCGAAATTCGAGTAGGACTTTCAAGAGATATTTCATACAGAAGGAACGTGACACGTGCACCTGTGGCATATCCAACTTTTAACGTTCAATTTCAGACAAATCCCCTCAGACGTATTGGTAGGTAACACGTTATAGTTTGGTGAATTCGCTTACCATTGTCATGCGGGTTTACTCTTGTGGTATCCGTAAAAGTTGTTCTTATCAACAATATGCTAAAAGATTATATCCAACTTGAAAGATAGGATAGGTTACATCTCGATTTATAGTCGCATTGTTATTTTATTATAAACCTTAGCTACAGCAACGCGTCGCCGGTCCTGCTAGTATTAGTATAGATTTTGGTTCAGAAATATAAACATACGGGCCTTTAAATGGAATAAACTAGACATAAACAATAACGAAGACTTGTTTTCACTGTCATAATCTCTTAATTCTGTTGCAAATATGTTTTAATATTACAAGCCTACACCACACGTGTCTCTTATTAAATTGCTTTTTGAACTTGGCATACGTTATTCACATTGGTTTCTCTTCAAACCCTTTCAAGTTTGAACCCCGGGCACTCGACTTACTTTTGTGGGACAAAAGTAAATGAGAATTGTCCTTAATTAGAATTGTAAATGAGAGCCGTGGCGCTCTCTTGTCGGTTGAACGCGCTCTACCATCACAGTGGAATAAACTGTGATGATTTCATTTAAATTAATTCTCGGCGCGAGAGGCCAAATCGAGACATCTCACGATCGTTACAGACTTCTTGCTCGTTTGAGATGTCTCGTGTCCTAAATTCTTGGGACATTCTCGTTAGGATTTCTTTTCCCCTAAAAGAGAAATTCTTATTTTTAAAAGTAAATTACCCCTTTGGGACATTAAGCCCAAGGACGGAAATTAGCTGTTTTGTTTTGTCCAGCGAACCGCTGAATTCGTTTGTAGGCCCTGAAAATAATCTTGTGTTTATTAAAGTAAGATTAATTGTTTAAATGTAGACATGGATATTATAGGTAGGTATTTTCATCAACCCATCCTATCATATGGGAGTGATATGAGGTTAATTCGTCTTGCTGGTTAAACCGGAACCCGATGCTAGCGGTTCAGGAGCCGCCTGTTCGGAAATCTTTTAGGGAAGCCGATGTCCAGCAGTGCAATTCTTTTGGCTGAAGTGATGATGATATTTACAAGGTTTCTTTTCTACTCCAAGTCAATCACATGATTATAATATTAATTCAGATTAATATTTACAATTAATTGTAATTTATTACAATTAATATGGTTTGTAGATTAGGAGATTGTTAATCAAGTAAAAGAAGTTTACTAATTATGATTATATTATGGACGTTTCCTGGATGGTGTGGCAATTTAATTGATAAAGTAAATATTTCCCTTAATATTAATTGGATGTCACATATATTTGATTTTGTGCTCTGAAATAAAATAATTATCACTATCATCACTACATAGTATAAAACAAAGTCGCTGTTGTCTGTCCGTCCCTATGAATGCATAAATCTTTAAAACTACGCAACGGATTTTGAAGCGGTTTTTTTAATAGATAGAGTGATTCAAGGGGAAGCTTTTTATGTACAACCCACCCCCGCTTTGCTCGGGCGAAGCCGGGGCGGGCCACTAGTTAATAAATAATACTTACTGGGTACCTACATAATAAAAATACCCAACATTTAAATATCTTCCGAATAGTGGGTATACAGAGATAACATTACTAATTAAGACCTATTTAGAAAACTGCGTGCGTTATGTGATTGTTTTATTCGGAAATTTCGAAATACTGCTTGTTATTTACACTAATTACCTACCTAACCTAAACATAGAACACACAGGTAAGTTTCTAACTACAAAATTTTTAATTATATACGGATTTAGAATACAAAGTGTCACCACCCTGTTCCATCTTGAGGGTGTCGTAAGAGCTGACAAAAGGAAATTACAAGGCCGATAACCTAGATGCAAGAGAAGGAAAAATTGATACGAAACCTTGTGCCAACTTGTGTCTAATTAACCTCGATGTAACTGGAGGAGGCCCGACTCTACAGTGGGTAATTTAGGGGCTGAGTAGTAGTAATAGTTTTTAATTTATCTACAACTAGCCACTCGCCCCGGCTTCGCACGGGTGACGATTCTTCAGCCATTTTTTTTAATAGACCTAGGGCTAGCTTACTTCCAGTGTCGTTGTGGCGTGCTATTATTGGGACACACACTGTATATTAATTGTATTTATTCAATTACTTACATATTGGAGGAATAATAGAAGGCAAACCCTATGGAACAATTTAAAGAAAAACTGAAGGTCGAGCCGTGTCAAGATTTACCTAAAAAATTTGATTCCGCACTCCGTACCGGCCGTACTCACGTGTGATAATGCGCAGTAACATTTTATAAGGGATCCGAATGTGAGCAGATGGCTTGAAGCGGATCGCTACCGCCGCTTGCCGTCACGCCCGCAATTTGCCATTACGTTTTATGCAAACATGACCCGAATTATTTTGACTTTTCGCCACTTCAACGCTTTTCCAAAAGTTTATTCCCATAAGTTGCCAGGATTATGTATATAAAAATCAAATCGTATAAAATCCCGACGTTTGGAATGATTGCAGCAGTCGTGGTCACGGGATCCACGAAACACGACGATATGTAATATACGGGATAAGTCTGTTATGAAGTGTTTCACTTCAATAATATTTCTTTTTTACTTCACTTGTTTTACTTCACATGAAAACTTTTGTATGTACTCTGCATAATATAACCCTTTATATTATTTAGTAGCTTTTACTAGTATTAAATCGTAGGTACCCATGTTTTCTTGATAAATTTGGTTCATTTCTCGCTTGCTTACGTAACATTTTCATTTACAAATCAACTAAGCACTCCATCGGGAAATATTTTATTGTACCGTCATCGTTATTTAATTTTCCTGGAATACCTTTCCCGATAATACTTACTTGATAAAGTTCAAAAATGTTCAAAAGCTTGCATAAAGAAAATATTAAGATACTTTTATAAATATTAATATGTGTTAATAATTTAATATTAAATTTAGAAATCTTGAAATTATATTTATCAAACGGCTAAGCAGATCTTGTTTAGTTATTTGATACCCAATTTAATAGAAATAAAGTCATGTTTTTTAAATTAGATTTACAGCGTAATCATATTTTTTCTTTAAATGTTTCAGTTATGGCATATCGTAACAAATTTTCCTACACCTGTGGCGTAGGTGTTCTCCTACTTTACAGGCCTTTTAAGATAATAGTTAGTAGATGACAGATGACATTAGTAAAGACTAAAGTATTAGTCGGATGTCATAATTTTAAAGTATGATAGGGTGATGACACCGTTTATTCTACATCCGTTACTACATGAATCAGTTTGCAGCATAATACTACTAGTGACAACAAGGGTCAATCGCTAGCCACCATGGTGTAGATGTAACTTTTGTTGTGACAAAACAGTTCTCTTGTTTATCAAGGCTTGTACTACGCTCAGGATAGATAAGCCAAGACCAGTACTCATCTGCTATAAATGCTTCGTCTCCAGGATGATCAAGCCACACAGACAAAGTTACAAGACAAACTACTGATACAGTGAGCAAAATTTCAGGCAACCCGAAGCAAGTGGAAAAAAAGCCCATATAACCGAAGAAACATAATTAAACTCAAATCACTAAGTGTATAGAATAATGTTAGATAGTTGACCGCTTTTTACCGGAACCCCTGTTATTTACTCAAATTCTGGTGCAGAAAAAAGTCAATTGCTCCCTCATATTTCAAGGTAGAAAACCATTTTAAACACAGAATTTCTTCTTTCAGTTAGCTCATTTTGTATGGATGTAGAGTTTTTGTCACATCCTGTGTAGTTGGATTAACTGAATTATACACATACAATAAGAATATAATCTCTGCCGGCGAACCGTACCGCCTTCGTTAATCGTAATGGTAGCTGCAGGCGCACTAAGCGCCCGGTTCTTTTTTTGGTAAATGGTTAGCAGTTGAACGAGAGCAGGAAAGACTCCCTGACTACGACTGTTTTTAAACTAATCTGCTGAGCCACTGCTAAGGCTGCGTGTATACGGTACAAGTAGTCGTGAAAAGACACGTGCGGGCCAGCGACTGGAGTATGTAGAAATAGAATAATTCTACTGATATTTTAAACCCGAAAGGAATGTATAGATGGATCTTTGTTACTCTTTCACATAAAAAATACTCAATATAATAAATAAATATCCTCGGACATTTCACACAACGCCATCTCGTCCCAAGCTAAGCAACTTAATGCTTGTGTTATGGTAACGAGATGGATGATAAACTACTTTAATACATATTTTTTTTGTAAATACATACATATTATAGATAGAAAACTTTATATAAAACTATATATTTGGGGAATGATTCTTGTGTCCAAAACCTTTAATTTAATTTAATTAATTTAATGTAATTTAGTTGAGTAAATTTTTAGGGTTGACACATTTTGAAATGACCTATCTTCTCGAGAATAGCATGCGCTCGTAGCATTGGACCGAAAGCAAGTGGTTAGTGCGTACTGCACGCGCCAGTACCAGCGAGTAGGTTGTACCTGTAGCTTGTAGAGCTTGTAGCGTATGTAACCCGTATCTTTACTTACTCCAGTTACTTGCACTGTGTACGCTTTATGACAAGGAATGATTTCACTGTAAAACTATGGAATATAGCAACCAAACAATTACCTTAATCTTTTACAAACTCGACTTATTTTGATTCAAGAATTTCCAAATAGAATTTCAATACTGATACACACCGTGTACATACCGAGTAACTTAACTGCGTGCCTAAAAGAAAATTAGTATGCTGATAACAAAAAGAAAAGAATAATTTCATCTCCTGAACGTTGCCCCTGAGCGTAGTTTACATTTTATTTCACAAAAGCGGTTAATGTAAATGGTCGCTCCTTAACATTTAACTCGATTACATCTCGTCTTGGTTGGTGTTTGTTTCACCAAATTATAAAAAGCTATGTACATTATTAAGACCGAAGCGTGAAATTTTCTAATTAACTGAACAATGGCAGGTTTTCCCTCAGGTGGAATGGACATAGAAAGGGTATCTTAAATTATCATATTATTTTTATTTATTTATTTAGACAATGAAACGGGAAATAAACAGGCAAATAGCATAATATATAAAAATGTAGGTGTCTAAATAAATTTCCAAAAGTCAGTTACAAATCATTATAAAATTAAAACCATTTATAAACGCAGCATGGACATCAAGATTAATTAACATCATCTTCATCATTTCAGCCAAAACTTACTTTTGGCACGGATTTCCGCGAAGGTCAGTCCCAAGCTGACCGCATCCATCGCTTTCCGGCGACCTTAACCAGGTTGTCGGTCAACCGTGTGGAAGGCTACTAGCACTGCGCTTTCCGGAACGCGATCGCCACTCAACGATTTATCTGCCCCTTATGGCAGTCAGTCCTGCGAGTTATATGCCTTGCCCACTGCCACTAAAATTTGGCAATCATGTGGGCTATTTCGGTAGCTCTGGTTCTCGTGCGTATCTCCTCATTTCTGATGCGATCAGTGTATCAAGATAAGTAATAAAACCTTAATTTACTTTTCAACAATAAAAATTATGTTCAACTTTTTATATAGCATCTTATCACACTGTTTGGACTGTCTAATTGAGAGAATGACTATACTGGAGTTTATTACCCGATTTATATTTCGGCGTACTGTCATTAATGCAATAATTCGTCTTTCCGCAAGCCACTATAACTGTAGTTACTACAGGGACTAAGTATTGGTTGTCATCATTCTCTTCTTTTAATATTTTCAGTACGATGTTTTTTTTATAGGATACGTTACCTCCTGGTTTAGTTAATGAACAATAGATTTGAGTTATTAGTGATATATTAGGAATATTTTGCTCATCACATAATATTACGTTTAAACGCTAAATAAAATGAACTAAAGTGGCATAGTAGGTTAATTTCTCGATTAAATGTAATTGGAGGAGACCCTTTTCAGCAGTGGGCCTGTTATGGACTGATAAGAATTCTTCAGCTGTGACTTAATTCAATTTTAATTAGCATGATTCAAAAGGGTTTGCCGCGGCGTAACTTTAAGACACGCTGGTACTAATTTCTTCAAACATTTAGCCTTGTAGTTGTATAGTAGTAAGTACAGGCAGCCCAGCTTTGGAATCTCTGCCAAGCGCGGGATTAGCGTCAAACGAAGAAAAAGGGAGACGGGAATAAGCCGTAATCCATGAGACGTGACCTAAATTCCTTCTTAAACATCGACCATTTGATATCCTCGCGAAAACAATTTGATTTTTCCTTTTCCCAACCGTGCCCTTTGACAGTAAATTGGATTGGATCGCGTTTTACGCATGATTTTTTACATTACTTAGCCTTTAAGGACATAAAAAGAGTTGTATATTTTTCACGAGTCGATGTACAATTGAGTTGTGTCAAACTATAAACTGGCTCCAAAATAAGTATTAAAAAAACAAGCATTGCCTATTTATAATTAGAGAATTTAATTAAAGTATGTGGCGTAGGGTGTTTTAACAGATTTAGAATGCATAGTGTCTCCACCCCATTTCAGCCTGAAGGTGTCGTAAGAGCCGACAAAAGGAAATGATAAGGTCGAAAACTTGATACGAAACCCTGTGCCAACCCGTCTCACCAGTGTAATTATGGGCTCAAGAGTAGGTATTTTCACAAAAGTATGCATTTAAAGTTGATTTGTTTACTAGTTTGAGACATAGTTTAGTTCAGAGTTTAAGCATACTACTTCACAGCCCATAAACGACTCACTACTTAGTCTGAGTACATATTAGGGTATTTAGCCTACTATGCCACGCTGGCCAGACGGATTCGCATAGGGTTTCGTATCAAGTTTTATCATTCCCTTTTGTCTACTCTTACGACACTCTCAGCAGGAAAGGGCGTGACGACACTATGTCTTCTAAATCCGTCACTAAACGGAGCCTATGAATAAACACTTTTGATCGTGTTACATATTCTATTTTATTCGATGTTACATATATTTCTTATATTATTCGACAATTAGCGGTTCCGTTCCATAATGGGGTGTACGCGAAAAATTTCAAGAAAACGTTCAAGGAATTAAAAATAATGAAAAAAGTAGATCTTTATTGATTGGTTAAAGTAGTAGTGGTCAAATTTCTGATACTGAATACATACTAATCTTGATTTGGAACTTGGCCATACGCCACAAACTCATTAAAGCTTTTTAATTGGGTGTCAGATTAGTGTTCCAATTTTAAAGATTATTAGAGCTCTAAATATCGCGAAATTTAATACGATCGCATTATTTTGTTTCCGTTAAGTATTTAAATTTTTAAATTTGTAGACATGTAGAATTAAACTAGGCACAGAAGGCTAATTACCCTCTATGTACTTGGAGGAGGCCCGACCCAGCAGTGGGGCTGAGAAGGGAAAGAGGGAGAATTCAATTGTTTGAACTATCTACTACTAAATATATTTATCTAACACCGTCTGAGGAGACTAAAGAAATTAAATATGTATAAAAAACCGGTTAATTACGAAAACCTCTTTATTTGCCTTCTATTCTGACTTCAATTACGAAATTAGGCCAAACTTAGCTTAGCAAATTTTGCCAGACGGGTTGGTGCTGATTTTTGATGAATTTTAACATTTTCTTGTTTGCGAAAATGTCTGAAATGTAAATACATATAAGTTTTTAGTTGTTTTATCATCATCATCATCATCATTTCAGCCAAAAGACGTCCACTGCTGGACATAGGCCTCCCCCAAGGATTTCCACAAAGGCCGGTCCTGGGCCGCCCACATCCACTGCTTTCCGGCGATCTTAACCAGGTCGTCGGTCCACCGTGTGGGAGGCCTACCAGCACTGCGCCTTCCGGAACGCGGTCGCCACTCGAGGACTTTTCTGCCCCATCGGACGTCGGTCCTGCGAGCTATGTGCCCTGCCCACTGCCACTTAAGTTTGACAATCCGGTGGGCTATGTCGGTGACCCTGGTTTTCCTGCGTTTCATTTCTGATTCGATCTCGCAGGGAAACTCCGAGCATAGCCCTCTCCATTGCCCTTGCCCAAAGGGCAATGGTTGTTTTATATTAGATACTATTTAATTTCAATTTAGTTGTTACTATATATATGTTTTGTTGAATAATAATATTACAATAAAACATAAGGCGCCTTTTATTTTCTCATAGAGGGTGATGAAAAGTAGAGTGTATCACTCGGGCGCAAAATATTTTTTGGCTCGGGCGACGTACTTTGACTCCCTCGCTACGTTCAGGATTCAAAATAGCACCCTCGCGTATAATTATTACTTTGCTCCCTTGTGATACAATCTACTATTGTTTCTTTATAGACGCTGATCTCTGGAACTACCCGTCTGATCTGAAAAAATATCGGTTTACACGTGGGTTGAGCAGTAAACTCAAAAGACTACACATCAGGATAAAGCGCACGGACCCAAAGTCACAAGACAAAGCTAGTCAATTGGTATATGTATGCGGTAAGTAAAATCTCCTAAGGGCGTATACACTTATTTAAAATCTGAGAGCTCACGGCGGTAATTGAATTTCTGATACTCAATAAACATTTTCGTCACACGGTGCTTTTGAAAAACGACAGAAATTTGCGGATGTGTTAAAGTAATTATGCGATGGCAAGTAGAGTGGGGCTTATTTGTGAATTTCAATTATATTAACATACGAATATAGGGACTCGGGAGACATATACCTACACAGCAACAGTATAGTCAACAGTTGGTTTCGTGATGAATTTCTAAAAGCGGTACACCACGAGAATAATAAATAATAGTTTAATAAAATACGCTTTTAAATCCAATTTCAAAACAATATTTTTAAAACTATTATTTATTTTATATTTTTAGTGATTATTTAGCAATAGCTTTATGATATTTACATCTCTAATAGCTATTATATAGCTGCATAGAAGAGCGGTGTTTCACCTTGACGGTCTCTTCAAACAAAAATTTTTGAAGTGGGTTTAAATCATGTCAAAATATTCCGTTATATAGGTACGTCTGAAGCTAAGAAAAACGTATTAATAATAATTATCACCTACTTCGCCTTTTCTCAATTTTGATTGGCGTATGCACAATTCTACTAAAGCTTGCTATAGGAAAGCCACTTGCATACAGGTCCTGAATTGGTTAGCTACCAATACACGGAATGATTATCGTCTGACCTCCGAAACCTGTCTAGTGAAACGATCACGAAAAACATTTCTTTTATGAATAAGCCAATGTATTTATAGTAGATTGTAGAGCACTTGCTAATCGTGCTACGTTTGAAATATCACGTATCGTCGCCGGAAAGGAACACGTCTTATATAAAAAACATACTTATACAACCAACTATCGAACCTTCTCCTTTTTTCACCCTTAATTTGCATGATTACGTCTGATATCCTCTGCATTTTTAAGAATGTCGTCACGTGACATACCAATTGTGTCAACTCTTGGCAGCTGACATTAAAATCCTCTCACAGTAAATAGGAAATAAATGGCTTTATCTGTTTGCGAAATTAATGTAAAGCGGCGAAATCGCGCTCCGTGTTCTAAGCATAATTTATTTCCTCTGAAGAAGCAAGTATGGAGAAGCCACCGTTTGTACACATTAACGAGGCACACCTCATAAAAAATCGCTTAGGAGCCGCTCGAGTTGGCCGTGTGTTATATCACACTGTTCTTTTCTTTGCAAAATCTTACCCTGAGAATGTGTGCCCTGAATATTGAGTAACAGCATTTAGCATATCGATCACAGCTTTTTTCTCTTAGCTATATGGGCCTGTGGGGCTAGAAAGGATGGTTAAATGCGCCCTACCTATTCAATGAAACCAATGGCGTTCCTAGAGTACCCGCTCCAAGGCCTTGGGTTCGGTCTTCTGTCTGCCGTTCCTGGTGGCTGCCATGGTCGGTGGTGCAAGCAAGTGAGACAGCATGGCAGGCAGTGTCCCCAGGTCGAGAGCGAGCGGGAGAGATTGAGGGCTCCCGGTGCGCACCGGCACGTCGTGCTCGCACAGATTGCCGGTTGGCGCACCTGCGTCTCACTGTGGGAGCATTATGCTCCAAGATATGGATGTTGCTAATAGAATGGGGTGGAGTTGGAGACACTTTTGGGACCGACGAAAAAGGCGTCGCGGGATTTTATTCTGTATGTAATATTTATTTAGATTTTTTTTTAAGTTTTTGTATGGATTATTATGCTTAATTAGTTTGTTTACTATATTTTAATTGTTTTAGTGCATCTAGCCCAAATATTCTCTGCTCCACCCAACGGTTGACAGTTAGATAGTGTCCTTAGGCATTTAGTCTGTCCAATGAACCATGTGGCATGATGAATTAAATAAACAAATAATTTAAATTAAAAAAAAATGGGTTTATGGCGTGTATTTATTATTTAATTCTTTACTTTAGTACTTTTGAAGACAACTGTCATCTAGTCTCTCCCGCGACCACGACGACTACTGCAAAGTATTCGAAACGTCGGGAATTAAATAATGTAATATGCACATGAAAAATCCGTTAAAAATTGATTAATTTCAATGTGTAATAATCGCGAAAACCTAAGAAATCAAATAAATAATTATTGACCAAAATATGTAATAAATCAAATTCTCTACTTCGGTACATTTTTAATAGTCTAGTAATTAGTAGTAGTCCAGTAATAGTAATTTAATGTGTTATCGTCGCTCGCCAGTACTCGATAACGAGCACGTTATCACGCTTGTTATCGAAACGTGTCGTCACGTCACTAGTAATGAGGTAAGACAAAAATCGCTTCCACAACCTCCGCTAACACGGAGCTCGCGCGCGGACTACACCTATATTTAATTACACGAGTTCTATATCATAATTGATAACGCTGTATAAAATACATGCAATAAATTCCTTAAAAAGTGTTGAATTTCAATGGTCTATAACTTTCCGTACACGCGTTAGGGCAACCAGCGCATATGTTCCAAATCAAAAGAAATGACTCAGCCATTTAAGGTCAGCTCTTTTTTCATTTGTCATGCAAATTACTCATCACTTTTGCCCATAGGGACATTTACGAATGAGGGGAAAGCTCGACAATAAAAACAAATATTCATTCACCGTCGATTATATGGTGCTATGATTAATGTTGTAGGCGCTTGTGTGTATTTTTTGCGATTCAAGGTTTGAAAAAAAACTTTGTAAAGCCTATGTTTGTTTTTGCCCGTGCATATTTACGAATTTTAGTTAAAAATCTTCTTAGAATCATTTAAGTTACAGTTCCTTTAGGGAGTTTTAATGAATTATTATTATTAATATAATTTATTTATGTTTAGTTCAATAAAATCATTCTTGGATAAGCAACCTAAATATAGGCATAATTAAAAAAAAAATGTTTAATGCAATCAAAACATGCATATTCTTAAATTGTTATAAAAAATAACTAAACATGCTAATCGTCTTCAAATCGATAATACTAAAACATGGTAAATTAATAAGTGCCAGTAAATTAATATGTAGGTATACTCAATGTACCATAGTCCTAATTAACGTTGGTTTCAATTTAAGTTACTTTATAAGTTACCTCGGAACCAAAAAGTCATATGGTAGCACATATACAAAAATAGAACATACACATGAATTGAGAACTGTCCTCCTTTTTAAGTCGGTTAAAAATAAAGCTATTCAGCCGCATTTGTCTGTCTTTATGTAGGTACGTATTTTCCTGATAATCTTACAAGATCTCAGACACTGATTTACATGCAGTTCACCTATCTAATAGAGTAGTAATTCTTGAGGAAGATTTCGTTAAAATTGTGCTATATAATACAATTTTAATTTACATTATATTCTTTACTACTCGTAGTAAAGAACGTACGTCGCTAGTTTATTGAAGAACTAGCTGACCCGGCGAACTTTGTTCCGCATTATATATAATTAAAACAAAAAGAAAGTTGGACATAGGATACCTGAGATTTTTATCCCGTCCGTATAAAACCTACTTTAACAAAACGCAACTGACAGCGAAACGTTATGTTGTCTATAGTTTAATATGGTTGAAAATTTGACAATTAGAAATTTTGAATTCGACTTGTTTATATTGTTGTAATTCACATAATATCTTTATAACTTGTAGCCTATGTGTTATTCTGATGTATGAGCTATATTATTGTAAAGTTTAATTAAAATCCATTCAGTGGTTTTTACGTGAAAGAGTAACAAACATCCATCCATCCATCTATCCATCCATCCATCCATCCATACTTACAAACTTTCACGCTTATAATATTAGTAAGATGTATACAGAAAGAACATGTAAGCAACTTATATAATACTAGCTTTTGCGCGCGGCTTCGCCCGCGTGGACTTCGAACCCGTGCATATTTTTATGAACATAAAATCGGTTATTGTGACTAAACTATGATAGTTAGATATGTGCTCTCGCTTTTTTGTAGATCTTTATAAGACCTACAAACCCGTAGTACATCATTTTGTTCTATTGTCAATAGTTTTTGCAGCGTACGCATAAATAGGTTTTCGATTTCACACCTTGGTTTACTAAATCGTAATTTTCATACGGATCCCTAATTCTTTTGAAAATAAAATATAGCCTATAACCTTCCTCGATAAATGGACTATCTAACACTGAAAGATTTTTTGAAATCGGACCAGTAGTTCCTGAGATTAGCGCGTTCAAACAAACAAACAAACAAACAAACAAACAAACAAACAAACAAACAAACAAACAAACTCTGCAGCTTTATATATTAGTATAGATTTAATACAATATTTGCAATCTTATTACCTTTGGATAATACTTAGTTGTTTAAGTATGCTCAGGATATGGTTTCATTTACATGGTAGAATTTACTTTCACAAACAAATATTTTGAGCCTCCGCATTTACCGGGATTGGTACCACAGTTAATAATCTACAATGTTTGCTAAACAATATTGTGATACACTCTGAAGAGGTTATCATTGTCTCTGAGAAGCAGTTCAGATAAAATATACCATTACGGTTAACTTCTATCTTCGTAATTGGTAAATTACATGAATAATACCTAAGACGTGTAAATGTATAAAGAAGTTTAGCAAATTTGTTTAAAAAATATCACAAAATATTGCAAAGGCTTACCTTTGCCTTAGCACAGCGGATATATCACAGGCATGCTTTGCGAAGGAAATGATAATAAGGCCGATACCTTCGAGGGAAGGAAAACTTGATGCAAACCCTGTGCCAACCCATCACGCCAGCGTGGCACAGTAAGCTAATTTCCCTCCATTAACTTGGTGGAGGTCCAACTCAGTAGTGGCTCATTTATGGGCTTAAATGATGATGATGATGATGATGCTTTGCAAGAATAGGATAACTTCAATTCACTTGAGCTGCCAAATGCGGAAGGAACTTCACATTACAGGATACTACTACTCAGCCTATGTTAGTTGGTAAGTCCAACTTCGAGAAAGAGGTCAATCGTCGGATCCAACTCTGGGCAGCGTTCGGGAAGCTGCGAAAGATCTTCTCGTCCACAATACCGCAGTGTCTGAAGACAAAAGTCTTCAACCAATGTGTGTTGCCAGTGATGACATATGGAACTGAGACGTGGTCGCTCACTATGGGCTCCATCAGAAGGCTCAAAGTCACCCAAAGGGCAATGGAGAGGGCTATGCTCGGAGTTTCCCTGCGAGATCGAATCAGAAATGAGGAGACACGCAGGAAAACCAGGGTCACCGACATAGCCCACCGGATTGTCAAACTTAAGTGGCAGTGGGCAGGGCACATAGCTCGCAGGACCGACGTCCGATGGGGCAGAAAAGTCCTCGAGTGGCGACCGCGTTCCGGAAGGCGCAGTGCTGGTAGGCCTCCCACACGGTGGACCGACGACCTGGTTAAGATCGCCGGAAAGCAGTGGATGTGGGCGGCCCAGGACCGGCCTTTGTGGAAATCCTTGGGGGAGGCCTATGTCCAGCAGTGGACGTCTTTTGGCTGAAATGATGATGATGATGATGACTACTCAGCCCATTAAAGACCCACTGCTGGGTCAGGCTCCTCTAATTACATGGAGGGCAATTTGCCTACTTTGCCACGCTGGCCAGACGGGTTGGTACAGCATCAGATCCCACAATGCCGCAACAGGACGCGAGTTGGAGCACCCCGGGGAGGTTTAGTGGGTAGGCCCCCACTACGGGGGAGAGTCCCACACTCCCCTCGCTGGCCATCCCCGTGGCCGGCGAGGAAGTCCTTAAAGGATTTTACCTGGGGCGACAAAAAAAAAAAAAGGGTTTGTGTCAAGTTGTCGTCCCTCTCTTGCGGCTAGGTGATCGCCCTCTTGCGTTCCCTTGATGATGCGTTCCCCAGCTGAAGAAATCCACATTTTCTCTGTGTTCTCTAATATTTTATAATAAACGCGGAAGTTTGTATAAACGTATGTAGAATGTTTGTTACCCTTTCACACAAAAACTACTGAATAGATTAATGTGTGACACTTTACAGTAATATAAATAATTTAAACGGTGTTTATGTAAGTACCGGATTGCTGGTGACGGATTTAAACTAAACAATGTCACCAACCCATACCCTCCCGAGGGTGTCGTAAGAGGCGACTAAGGGAACGCAAGAGGCAAATCATCTAGCTGCAAGAGAAGGAAAACTTGATACAAACCCTGTGCCAAGCCATTTGGATCAACGGGTCCCGGGTTCGATTCCGGGGTCAGGCAAGTGTCTTTGTATAAACCAGAGGCACTGGCTCGGAGTCTGGGTGTCATTTCTATCTATAATATGTATGTATTTACAAAGTTTATCATCCATCTCGTTACCATAACACAAGCATTAAGTTGCTAAGCTTGGGACGAGATGGCGTTGTGTGAAATGTCCAAGGATATTTATTTATTTATTTATAATATAAAGGCTAGTTTCCCTCCATGAATTTGGAGAAAACCCACTCGGGTCATTTGTGGGTTGAAACGATGAACGACGATACACAGGTACTTTTTATGTTATATATGTTTTACTAATTAACTACTTACTAGTATTTTATAATTAACTACTTATTACTAATTACTAGTAGTACTACTCCGCCCATAAATGACCCACTACTGATTCGGGCCTCCACCCATCACAGGGAGGGTAACTAGCCTAACAAATTTACATAGTTGTCAAAATAACACTATGTAACAATTTTAATCTTAATTATAACGGTACATGAAAGCACGTCGTTTATTTTTTATATTACTTTAGATTATCTATGAAAAACAGGCATATGGATGAGGTCACAGGTGCATTAAAAACTTTTAAGCAATTTCATAAAACCAGATATTACGGAGAAGATGTCATAACCGTACCTAATCTCGTACAGTACGGACTCACAATATACATTTAATATTAGCATTTTAGGTATAAACCCGGGAGATATTATTTAATTTATGATTGTATGTACATATGACATTATATCATCTGCCTACAGGGACTTTCCTAGCCACTCATTTCTTGTCATGTGATATGTACGAGCGTTACTCGTTGTTTTACTGAACTTGTTTCCTTAAGGCATTCTTCTGGAATATTTTGGTGTGAATCATAATTATCTCCGTCTATACACGAAACCGTATAAGGTTCAGGCGGACCCTTATTACACATAATAACCATGCAAACAGAAATATCTTTGTTTTAAATGTTATTTATCATTTACATTTGACTTTACGGTAGATCTATTCGAACCATGAAAATTTACCCTGACTATGGTCAAATATGAGCCAAAAGCATCAAACGGGTCTTTATTTTTCGCTTTTGTTTATTTTAAAGTCGGATTAAATTTATTGTAAAAGTTATATTGCGTATCAAATTATCTAATTGTAACCCGAATGTAACGTTCTAACATAGAATGAATAAATATACGCCAAAATAAAATGAAAAAGAACATTTTTGTTGTTATAAATAAAAAAGAAGGTACGTTAATTACCGCAGAAAAATATATATTAAAATATATTGCCTAAATGTATATTTTGTAACTAAATACAACTACTTTTACTACGTTTCAACTTAAACTAGAACAACTAACTAGATGTACAAATTAACATTATTAGTGCCCACTGACCACAGTCATAGTTAATCATCAATCATGACGTCATAGCAACTTATAAAAACCAATGTAGATTTATCGCATGCATACGGAGGCAAACCAGTTGTGTTTAACTACACGAAAGGAAGGAGTCAGTCGATCCAGATCATTTGACCACGACGCTATACACAATCAAAATGAAGACCGCGCCTATAATAATCTTTGTTCTCCTTTCATTTGTTGCCAGCATATATTGTAAGGACTTGATTGTTGGCACTTCATTCAATAATAGATTGTTATGGCAACAGAAAGCTGAGTACAATGCTATTCCGCTTAAAAAACGCGTCAAGGAGGTGTTTTTCTCAGATCCAGGACAGCAAGTGATTAAGGTAAGTTCTTAGGATTAAAATATTATTTCTTGTGTATTTATCGCGTATTTGTACAATCAATCAAAGTGTGTGACTATTTTTCGTGGATAAAGTTAATATAAGATATTTTTGTTGTTAAATAAACCTTTTATATGTGTCTAGTTTTAACATTATTTTAAACGTGAGTAGTGTCTTAGACTATAAAATACGAGAAATACATTTCGGTTCTGTATAAATTTCAAAAAAGTTTTAAACTACTTATTTTAGATTTATTCATTTCATTTCCTTAAGGATGTTGATTTAAAATAAAGCCAGCTGAAACCTTGAAAGTAATTAGTTATGCTCAAAAACATACCCATACATATGTTACATGTACTCGTAGGTCCACATTTTGCTACTTATTTGGCCTGCTTCTAAATGCCATTACGGCTAAATGTCATATTTACACTGCGGTACGCGATAACGTATGTCGCAAGCAACTCGTTAGTGTGATACGCAGAATAGTAATCAAAACACTGGGATTCGTAAAAGGTGAAACAACTTGTTAATTACAAAACCACCTTAGAAAAATAAATCCATCAGTAACCACATTTATTGTGAGCCAATAAAACATATAAAAATAGAAACTAAACGTTCTATGTGACAAAAAATATAATGAAAGCAAAGTACTTGCTAGTTTATGCGAAAAGGTTTGATTGGTTTTACACCAAACGTTTTACGTTTATAAAAAAACATTAACAATAAAAAAATGTAGGCACATTCATTCGATGTAAAAGAACGTTGGCTCAAATTAAAAGCGACCTATTTGGAACTAAATATAATTCATTTGGATCAGTGAGTCAGTTACGTCATCAATATTATATTATCTACCCGTAAATAATACATTCCAGCAGTAAAGCTAACTTTTTGAGTGTCTTGATTTCAATTGGTTCAATAAACAAATAAGTAAATGTCCAACAAGTTTTACGCTAAATTGGATCTGTCTATTGCGTTCCTTTAGTCGCCTCTAAACACTCAGGATAGTGTGGGTTGGTGACATTACTACTACTACTAGGTAATCAGCCCATACAATGTGACTCACTACTGAGTCGGGGCTCATCCAATTACATGGAGGTTAATTAGCCTTCTGTGCCACGCCGGCCAGACGGGTTGGCATAGGGTTTCGTTTCAAGATATCCTTCTCTTGCGTCTATCTCTTCGGTCTGGTCCTTTGTCGGCTCTTACGACACCCTCAGGCTGGAATGGGGTGGTGACAATATGTATTCTAAATCCGTCACCACATGGACAACGTCCATACCCATCTGTAATTGCATACGGACCGCTTTTTGAGTGGCATCCTGGTGTCTAGAAAATCCCAACAAAAGTAACTCTTTTATGTTCTCGATCGAACTTTTGATTTAAGGTGGTATTAACTTGTTTCAGGGAATTATTCTCCGCGACTTGGATCACACAGATGCCATACCGAGTATCACAGCTGGAGGAGTGGGCTTCTCCTACGCAAACATCAGACTTAAGAGTGACAGAGGCTCTGGTCTTAACTACCAAATAGAAATCTATGTTTAAATAAAATTACAAGTCAATCTCTTTAATAATAATAAATAAGTGTCACTCGATTGTTCATAATTTATATAAGTATATGTATCAAATCCGTAACCCACAGTTATTTTTATGGTAAACATTATAATTTATACAACATTATACAGATTTTATAATAGGTACTATATTTTATTTATTTCATAATTAGTGGTAAGACATACATTATTTTCTAAGCCAAGGCAAAATATTTTGTAACTTAACAAGTATATCCTAATTATTAAACGTAAACAAAATAAATTGAATAGTTACAAATTGACTATGGTACACACATCGTTGATTAAGGTACTATTTTGTACGCATAATAAAATACTTAGGAATTCAAATATCATCATCACCATAAAAGCCCAAAGATGAACAGCCCACTGCTAAGTTGGACCTCCTCTATTAACAGGGAGGGAAATTAGCCAACTATACCTAACTGCTCAGGTACCGGGTCTGTCTTTTCCTTCGCTCACCGCTAGATTATCTGCGTTTAGTCGCCACTCAGATGGACCTTCTTCTTCTCAGCCCTTATACAGGGTTGATACGACATAGGGGCATTTTTTTAACTGCCTATACTAGGTATCCTTTCCAGGCTCTGTACCAAAAATAAATTAAATTGGAGCAATAGTTTAGCCGCAAATAATTTTTAAAATTTTTGCATCAGTTGAACATGATGTATCCTTTCCTAACAGATGTTTATGCCTAACGCATCGTTTATTAACCTAGGGGCTGTCCGTTAATCACGTGATGTTTTTTTTAACATTTTTTAACCCCACCCTCCCCCTTGGTGATACCTGGTGAGGTTTAAGACTACCCCTCCACCCCCCATGAAAAATCACGCGTATATTTTTTGTACCGTTTCGAATTCATCCTAATCACATATAGTATACGTAGTGTAATTTAATACCCCTCTGTCATATCAACTCTGTTTATTACACTGCTGGCCAGACGGGATGGCGCAGGGATTTGTATCAACTTTTCTTTTTCTTGTGGCTAGGTTTTGGACATTGAAATTATACACTTTTTAACGGATTTTAAGTGTTTAATTTCATTATATACGGGCTCTTACGACACCCTCAGAATGAAATGGGATGGCGACACTACGTATTTGTATCCATCACGACACGGAATGATGATGAATTTTACATTATCCGACGTTAATAAGAATGTCACCGATAATGTACGTCCCCTAAATGCTAATTAAAAAACCTTCTGTTCGCTATAAATATTCAGCAGATACAAGGACTTTACAATTAAGATTCTCTTCTTTTCTCGGTCAAGGGCTCGTTGATTGCTTACAAGGAAAAACTGAGACGCAAAACATGTCTCATGATGTCACCCGGGCCGGAAACTTGCATTAAACGAGCAGATTAGCAATTGTCTTGGGAACCTGTGATGTTGTTTACTCTGTAAAACGATTGTAAGGTTGCGCAGAAGTCTCTAGAAGCGCAGGGAATATTATCATCATCTTCAGCCCATATATGACCCACTACTGAGTCGGGAATGTTATCATCATCATCATCATTTCAGCCAAAAGACGTCCACTGCTGGACATAGGCCTCCCCCAAAGATTTCCACAAAGGCCGGTCCTGGGCCGCCCGCATCCATCGTTTTCCGGCGACCTTAATCAGGTCATCGGTCCACTGTGTGGGAGGCCTACCAGCACTGCGCTTTCCGGAACGCGGTCGCCATTCCAGGACTCGAATGTTATCAATAAAACAAAATTATAGGCGGTAGATTTAACTGTTTCTTTACACTTTTGAAGAAAACTCTAGTCTCTCCTGTGACCACGACTGCTGCAAAGCGTTTGAAACGTCGGGAATTAAATAATGCAATAAAGACGCGACAAACCCGTTAAAAGTGTTTAATTTCAATGTGTAATAATGCGAAAACCTAATAAATCATAAAGTCACTAGATCCTATGATCTAGTGACTCTAGTTCTAAATCGTCGGAAGTTCACATGGATACCCGTTGGGCTGGTCAGGTTATGTGGGACTGCGGGCGCGTAGAGATGGTAAATTGCGCTCCGATCTGTCCTTTAAAACCGACGGCGATCAGAGATGCGAGAGCAATTTAACGATTATATTATTAATACTCCATCAACGTGTGTCTACGAATGTGCTGTTGGCGACATAGTTATGACGTTCTCACACTTGTTGTAATGATATATCTACATTATACTGTTAGCAGCATGCGGCTAAATAAAATAACTAAGACAAGTTCATCTCTTGTTTTCAAGTAGGCCATTTCAACGTGACAAACTACGAAAATTATTTATTTATTTTTACCTTTGCCTTCCTTAAAAACCACACAAATATTAAAACCGTATTATGTGAAAATAAATAAATTCTTGAGCAAAGTCACGAAAAAGTGAATTAATATTGAAGGCCAAAATTACGAAATGTATAACTCGAAGGCTGAGGAGGCTCATAATTTCGATTTAATTTTGACGTTCCAAGATTCGATTTCGACATCATAACTAGACTCGACTTTATTGCGTTGTAGAATTATATTATTCATTTTAACATCTACATGCTTATATGCTATGATATATACCTATAATAGTGATGTATATATAGTGTTGATTGTGGTTAGTGGTGTGATGTATCTATAATGTCACTGACGCCTTTTTGGTCTGGGACTGTAAGCGGCGCCTTTGAATCACGGTTACTTGGTTCGACATCGGGGTCGGGCAAGTGACTTTGTGTAAACCAGGCATACTTGCTATATGTCTTGGTGTCACTTTAATAATAAGTTACCTAGTTTATGGAAGTCTTTTTTGTAACAAATATACAACCACTACTACCGATCTCATCTCTATACTTGTGTCAAATAATATTTTTCCGAAATGAGAGCATAGAATAATAGTAGGTTATTAGATGCTTCTTCTCGAAAAGTAAAGAAAGTTATATTTCTGTAATCCAATTTTTTAATAGTTTTTTCGTGTACTTATAATTATCCTACAAGTTATGAGACCTATTTTCTTTAGTGTACTAGCCGATTATAGAGGAAGATTTTAATAATGACAATATTATTTAAGTATTTGGCAACACAAAAACATGTCAGTATTAAAATCGTCATCAATTGTAACTGGCCAGTACACCACATATTGCGCGTCGTTTTAATGTTCTCTGTGATTATTAATCTACTTACGATACTCCATATTCTCTGCTACATATTTAACCAGTAGCGTAATAAGGTAATTTTATCATTTGAAAATTACACGATTTTTTTATCACTACTTAATTTAAAACAAAGTCGCTGTTGTCTGTCCGTCCCTATGTATGCTTAAATCTTTAAAATTACGTAACGGATTTTGAAATACATAGATAGAGTGATTCAAGAGGAAGGTTTTTAGGTATAATACATGCATAATATTGGAGAGAAACACTGATAAATTTAGATGTTCATCATTGCACCCTTGCGAAGCCGGGGCGGGCCGCTAGTTATGAACAATAAAATAATATACTTAAAAAAGTTACATATTATTATTAGTATATCTACATAATTGAAACTCAATATTAAAAAAATGGCTGTACAGGAAAGAATGTTTTTTTTAGGCACTTTTTAATTTGTATTAGTTTAATAGATAAACGAATACACGACTTTATTTACTATACAGGGTGTCTCAAAAAATAGTATCAAGCGGAAGTCCAGATATAGAGCACCCCTTGGGGTACCCGAATGGGGGGAACACACATGGGGGTACCATGTGTGTTCTGCGATTTTTCATAGTTTTCGTTTTATGTTTTTTTCTGAATTTTAAATGTTTGACTTTTTTGTTGCTTGACACCCAATATTTTCATAATTTTTGTCTAAGTTACGAAGCTGATTATTTTATGTTTACAAGTAGGCACCTACAGTTCAATATGATACAGTTTTTTTTTATTTATCAACACTAGCCAACATCATACATATATTATGACATTACAATTACATTAATTAATAGGTTTAAGACTGATATGCATGTCAGTTATAGGCGTGCACAGCATTGGCATAATATCTTGGCAACACATAATAAATGTACACAAATTCAACAAAAGACTAAGTAGTAAACAGGACAATGTCGCGAGTGTTAAGCGCGAGCATTTGAAGATTTAAATTTATTATTATTTATGTAAATGATCCAGTATTTACTTTTTAAAAAGTTAGAGACTGAAAAAAATAAAGAGTGCAAATTAAAAAAAAATAAGTTAAGTTCTTTAGGTCGAAAATTCAGAAAAATAATCATAACACGAAAACTATGAAACTATCGCAGAACATACATGGGGGTGATTCTCTGGACTTCCGCTTGACACAATTTTTGGGACATCTATAAAAACACTCCAAACGTAATGTTAATAGAAGCCTAGCTAACATTAAAGTTAAAACAGCCTTTGTTCTCACTTGAAAATTACACAGTGCTTGTTTTTCCTTCGCACACAAATTTTGAGCGTCGTTGTTCAGGTAATAAGGGCACATATGATGACACGGACCCCATTATCGCCCGGCGACCAAAGCTCCCCAAAACCGCCCTCTTATATACGGGTCTGCTAATTTATGGCCCAAACATCCTTGACGTCGCCCAACAGATAATTAGGCCCCTACATTAATTTTGAATGTATCATTTTGTATTAAAATCGTTAGCTACAACTATATTTATGTTAGCATGTGTCTGTAGGAATAGATCATTATAAAGATAAATTATTGTAAATTATTAAAAAATTTATTTTGTAATCGCCAAGCGGTCGAAATTCTGCCATAATTAATTTAGATTTTCTTCTTAATATGTATAGGTACATTACGGGTCACGTTGTTTGTCCGCAATGGACTCCTAAACTAGCCTACTGTGCCACGCTGTCCAGACGTGTTGGTACATAAATATAAATAAATATCCTTGGACATTTCACACAACGCCATCTCGTCCCAAGCTAAGCAACTTAATGCTTGTGTTATGGTAACGAGATGGATGATACACTACTTATATAATTTTTTTTTTGTAAATACATACATATTATAGATTCTCCTTCTCTTGCGGTTAGGTTTGTCGGCTTTAGCGACACCCTCAGGTTGGAATGGAGTGGTGTATTCTACATCCGTCACCACCCAAAAAGTAGAGTACTAGAACTATACATTTTGAGCAATTTGAGACTGCCTCTACAAAAACATACTGCCAGTGACGACACTTGATGCAGCCCGCGCCGGATCCGCAATTTCCCAACGTGGAAATTACCAATCTTAATGAAAACGCAAACGGAATAACATCCGCCGAATGAAAATAGCATTTTGATACGCGGAGCCACCGGCACCACAAATACCATTCTCAAAATATTACGTACTACTACTATTCAGCCCGGTCGGTCAGGTCGGGCCTCCTCCAATTATATGGAGGGTATTAGCCTACTGTACCATTCTGGTTCAGATGGGTTGGCCAGACGGGTAACAATTGAGGAAATCTGGCCTCTTCTGGAGGAGTGGGTCACTAGGCGGCACGGATTCTATCCTATCACCTGACACAGGTCCTATCGAAATATGGTTACTTCGGGAGGTTCCTGCACCTGGTGGCAGGTAGGAAACCAACCCAGAACTGTCATCACTGTGCCGCTTTAGTTGACGATAGCCACTACACTGTATCGAAATTCCCGGTATGGCTCGAAGAGCACACGGCTCTGACCGCAGTGATGGGGTATGACGTTTCTCTACCAACCCTTGTCATGTCTATGGTTGGAAGTGAGAGAGCCTTTGAGGCGGTGGCAGCATTCGCCAATTCGGTGATGTGCACCAAAGAGGAAAGCGAGCGGGAGCGCGAAAGATCTCCTGGTGCTCCACAAGGAACCACGTATAAAAAAACCCACGCTGACCCTGTGGAGATACTCGTACAGTCAAGACCCACGGGGCAGTCAGCGCGGGACGGTACACCGGAGGATATTTACCGTATAGGAGGACGTCCCCGAATCCAGCGCTGGGGTGAACCTGTGTCCCTCCCGCTTCACAATAGCCCTCCCCGGGCTGATGTGGATAGTCCATAAATGATTTTACACAAAAAAGAGGGCTTTGTATCGATGTCCGAAACGTTGGGAATTAAATAAAATAAACATGATCAGAACCGTCAAGAAAACATTTCCTGCAACATGTCATTTCCCGTTGTAGTCTCTATCGGTATTCTCAAGATGGAATGTGGTTTTGACATTATGTATTCAAATTCCTCCAAAACACAGAAAATTAACGTTTAATATAATATATTATTGCAAAATAGTGATTTACTAAAAAATAACTACTTAAAAAAGTTTTGCTAGCCGGTCGGCAATATTGTTCGTCCATCAAATCAGAATAGTCCCGACTCATCGCTCATAGGTTGAGATGGGTCTTTGTACTTTTTGGTAACTAGATAGATTTCACAACTCGGGCCACCTGATAAATGTGTTAATAGTTCGCCATCTGGACTTCAAGGAGAATTTCAAATAGTATTTTTTCGAGAACAGAATAAAAATACGATAGATCTACATTCATTCTAACGAACATCGTACTCCCCCCCCCCTTTCCCAATTCCCGTGGATTGTATGGGATAAAACTGCTGCCTTCCCTTGATTTTGACAGTATAATAATATTTATCGTCCTCAGTTTCTTTAGCGCACGTAAAGCGCCGAGGATCCCATACTAGATATTTTCTATTGACGTACACATACACGATGCATTTGCTAGCATTAATCTGGTAAATTCAAAAGTTCTTGGCAAGTGCATGCGCCAAAAGCGTGTGGTCAACGTCCCGAACTTACACTATAGTATTAGTAGCTTACCAGAACTGTCAAAGGCACTTTGATTGTCGATTTTGACGATATTCAATTGGAGCCCCTTTTTGGTGACGCTGGCATCCACCGGTGTCTATGGCGGGGGCAGAAGGTGGACGCAGAGTGGCCCCCGGACTCCTTCTGCTGCGGTCAACCAGAACATACAGACGCAGAAAGTCACAGAATAACAGAAGTGAAGTAAAATATTATTAAGACCCAAGAATTTATACTCAAAACAGTGGCAAAGTATAATAATAATTCCATTGTAAATTACGAGTATTATTATATCCAAAAAGAATAATCATATTCTCCATGAACACCTTATTTCTGTTTAATATTAGGGTGTTTTTCCGTAATCTTCAGCATACTATAAATTGGTGTGTACATTTTATAAACAAGGGAGAAAAAATGTTTGGCGCCTCTTCGTTTGTTTTCTTACAATATTGCTTGTATTATTTATAAATAAGTAATTTGTAAATAAATAGCTTTGTTTAGTATTTGGTTGCTTCGGTCAATGGGCAATTTTTTTTTGTTGTTGTTGTGTGTCTATTTTTTGTGTCATGGACACTCTTTTGTGCCTCGCAGGGCACATGAAAGCGTGGGAAGAAAGAAAACCCGTAACAAAACCCCGTGCCAACGCGATGTAATTTTTTCCTTTTGTAAAGTTAGAAAAACCGGTATTACTAATCTCACACAGTCGACCGATGACCTGGTTAAGGTCGCCGGAAAACGATGGACGAGGACCGGCCTTTGTGGCTAAAAGGATGACATCACTATTAAAGGGTATTACCGCGTCAATGATTATCTGAGTGACAATCATGCCAGGAAGTAAGTGACATTTTGTGCCGGTGCTCCGTTCGTTCAGCCTGTTGCATAATATATTATCCCACTGACGGAATAGTTTGAAAGTTATCTTTAGGGAGTGAGAGTTATTCCACACTGTATGTGTGAGCAATGACACACCGAAGACCAGTTTATTCGCAGAGCATTATTAGACTGGCCCTGTTATGCTGTCTTATTCGTTGTAAGGTACACGTGTCCAGTGTTTCGCTCATCCGGCAAACTTGCTCAAACTATGCTGTATAGTGTTTTTTGGTTAACAAGATTTATCACAAAAGTAACTACATATTTTCTTGCTGGCTTTTTTATGTTGAGCAGCATTCCGAAACAGCGATAGATTCAGTATGAATCTGAATGGACGTAAGTCACACAACTCTTACTTCTTTATGAGTTTAAGTTTGAACATCTACCATTTATGGCAGCTTTTTTAACTTACTGTAATTATTGGGTGCTCTCACCAAATAATTACTGTACCTACTGTTCTGTTAACTGGATGAGCGGAGGGCAGACGACAATTTTACATGGAGCGATTGTAAATACTGGTATTTCGCCAAATCAGGTGAGACAGAGGTGACCCCAATGAAATTGAGAATGAGTGGTTTTTTTGTTTTTTAAACTCCTTTTGTTTTTATCCCTCTACTGCACTTAGTATACCTGTAACGCGGGGGTACTTTACAAACTTCTTGACCACAAATGACACACACACCCAAAGCAAGTACCTAAGCTTAAAAGTATCTTTGACTTACAGAAACTGGCCTGACCCCGGTATCGAAACGGGGACCCATTGATCCAAAGGCATCTCTAACCTCTAAAACCCTTGTTCAGTCCTCTTCAGACTATTACATTTTTCTATTTATCAGTTCACATATATTCGTTTCTATGAGAAGATGCTTCAATGGAGCAATGTTCGCCATTTGTTCAATTAGGTATTATGTCAAGCTAGAATGGATTTTGGTCAGTGAGAAATGGACTCCGACGGTTCCCATCCCAATGACAGCGGCTTTACAATTAATTATCATAGGGTTTCATTGCGTAATTGAGGTGGAGGTAATTAAAAACTTAAATATCCTACAAATCCGATACGTACTGGTATTCCGAACCGGTGGTAGCTTCAGCATGCATGTGGGGGGATGCAAGGGTTGAGGGAGATAAAAAAGTCCTACAAAGCTCTCCGTGTTCAATACAACAATGCGCTGAGGGCGCTGTTGCGGCTGCCTCGGTTCTGTAGTGCATCGGGGATGTTCGCGGAAGCTCGCATTGATTGTTTTCATACAATTATGCGCAAGAGAGCTTCTACCATTGCAGACAGAATACGGGAGAGCAGCAACAGCCTCCTTAGTGTCGTTGCCGACAGTCTGGATGGGCCGTTTAATCAGTACTGGGGGTCTTTGCACGCACCTGTGTTTAAAGCGTGGAGTAGTTGATGTAAATAGTAATACAATTAAAATAGTTTAGTTTTGTTTAGTAATTTATAAGTAGTGTAATTTGATTTTGTGCGATATGGATTTTGTCTGAAATAAATTATTATACACATATCTTTATTAATCATATTTTACAAATATTTTTTTTAAATAAACTAATTATAAAATACATTTATTTAAAAAAAATACATACAAAATAGAAAAAAATCCCACCCATGGCGGAGCCGAAGGCCCAAACCACCAGTGGTCAGGGATCCAGAGTGAGGAACCTCCTCACAATGCGTGCCGTATCCAAAAGTACTGCCTTTTGGATCAGGCTCTTCACCCAGGAGCCTAGCGAGAGCTTCTGTAGGTGTTGGTCAAAGCTCTTCGCAATCAGTCCGTGCACTGATATAACTATCGGTACAATGATTGTCGAATCCATATTCCACATGGCACCAACCTCGTGAGATAGATCTAGGTACTTGCTGATCTTCTCATGTTCAGCCTTCACGAGGTTGACATCATGGGGAATAGTGATATCGATAAGCATTGCACGACGCGTCGATCGATCTATTACCACGATGTCAGGCTTATTAGCCATGATGGTTCTATCAGTGACGATAGATCGGTCCCAGTAGAGCGTGACATGGTTATTACTCAGAACTGGTTCAGGTTTATATTGGTAATATGGTACTTCTGATTCCACAATACCATATCGAAGGGCAAGTTGCTGATGGATTATCCCAGCTACTTGGTTATGCCTGTGCAAGTATTCCCCGTTGGCAAGACGAGAACAACCAGAAACAACATGTCTGATGGATTCACCGGGACAGTGACATGCCCGACAAATGTCGACTGTCCCGTCCTTTATGATGTATTTCCGGTAGTTGTTCGTCTTGACAACTTCGTCCATAATTGCAAAGACAAACCCTTCAGTTTCCCCAAAGAGGTTACCGAAGCGTAACCAGGAGACGGAAGCGAGTTGATCTATCTCTGGTCCTGTCAGAGCAGAGTAGAATCGTCCGTGTAGCTCTTTACCCTTCCATATAGCCTTGCGTTCCGAAACACTAAGAACCTGTGGTCTGCGCCAGTTCTGTTTTGCCATGGATAGCGCAGTAAGGCCAGAGTCAACCTTGACAACATCTCGATGCATCTCATCATCTACCCTGAGGAAATAGTCCCTGAGGTTGCAGACCTCCCGGTTGTGTAGGGATTTGACGTTAAGAAAGCCACGCCCACCACACCTCCGGGGGATGTACAGCCTCATAACGGACGAGCGGGGATGATGCATTCGAAATGCTGTCAATTGTCGACGGACCATCCTGTCCAAGGCGTCAAGCTCTGATTGAGTCCATCTTAGTATGCCGAAAGAATAAGCGATCACAGGTATAACCCAGCAGTTAAATGCACGAACCTTGTTTCCGCCAGACAAAAGACTTTTCAGCACTTTTGTCAGGCGTCCCAAGAAACGCGTTTTGAGCTGCTGTTTCACATCACTGTCAGCAATTCCTAATGCCTCGGACATACCAAGATATTTGTAGGTATCCGATTCACAGAGGGATCTAAGAACCACATTTTCTGAGAGTTGTAAATTTTCCGAATTCACAACTCTACCCTTTTGTACATTTATGACCGCACATTTGTCAACACCAAACTCCATACTGATGGCGGAACTAAAAGTCTCTGTAACTTGTAGTAGTGCCATTAGGTCAGATTGTTTTGGTGCGTACAACTTGAGGTCATCCATGTACAAGAGATGTGATATGGTCTTACCCCCTCTGTGAAGTCGGTAGCCGGGCATTGAATCATTTAGTAAAATACTTAAAGGATTCAATGCCAAGCAGAACCACAATGGACTGAGGCTGTCACCTTGGAATATCCCACGCTTTATCCATATTCGTTCCGACGGTTCAAAAAAATGTCTGTGTCCCGGATGATAAAGAACCGTGCTCCACTGCCTCATGCATGAGCTTAGGAAAAGGCATAAATTTGCATCAACTTTATACAAATCCAGTACTCTCATAAGCCATGAATGGGGTACCGAATCATAGGCCTTTTTGTAATCAATCCAGGCCATAGAGATATTTTTTTTGGACCGCCGAACTTGTTGGCAAATAGCCATGTCAATGAGGAGGAGGTCTTTTGTACCCCGGGACCCGGCATTACATCCATTTTGATTTGACGCCAAAATATTATTTGCCAAAATATGGTTTACAATTTTGAATTTAATTATGGATGTAAGGAGCTTGTAGATGGTAGGCAAGCATGTTATCGGGCGGTAATTCTTAGGTTCCGAGATACGACCTGATTTGTGAATGAGGTGTGTGACCCCAGTTGTCATGAAATGTGGGAGCGATCCAGCCTCCAGGGCTGCTTGGAAGAGTGTTGCTAGCCGTGCATGACAACTACATACTTTTTTAATCCAAAAGTTGTGCAAGCCATCTGGACCAGGGCTTTTCCAATTAGGTGCCGACCTAATGGCAGAAATAACATCATTTAAATCTATGTGTACTGGCTCCATCTGTGTTATCTGCTCACATGCACGGCCAACAACATCAATCCATTGGCCCTCTAGATGATCAACGGGCCGTGACCAAATGTTTATTATTATTATTAAAAAGACATGGATGATTTGTAAGAATGAGGAATTGTGTATGAAAGGTGTGAAATGTGAATGTATGAAGACTGATAGGTGTGTAGAGGGACTACCACCTAGCGTGGGACAGGGGCCGTAAGATAATAATAGTAATTATGAGTGAGCAGATTACCAACCGATGGAAAATTAAATAAAATGGGCCAATATAAATGATTTAGATACTTAAGATAACCCAGCGAAAAATGACGGTTAATTTCAATTACTGCTTTCAACATGTTGTAGATATTCTAAGTGCAACCTATAAAAAAAATGTTATGTATCTCTGAAATTATGATCTCTGTCTTAAGCCCCTTTGAATCTATTAGGAAATTACTAAAGTAGATAGACAGTCTTGGCTATTTCGGCAATCAAGTGATTAAAATCTAAGTAATTAGTAAGACGGGTTTCAGATGAATCACCATTAAGTATAATAGGCGCGGTATACAACATTTTGGGTGAATACCGTTAAGGGTAAAATTATTTGTGAAACTTATGATTAAAATGTAAAATTAGGAAGGAAGTAATTACGACACACAAACCTTTTTGAAAGTAAGGAAGGTGAATGTACGCGTAGGTATACCTATTATTTGATTCATGATGATCATCATTTCCGTTTGGTGACGAATTTAGAAGACACCCCGTGGCATTATGTGTCGTAATAATCGACTCTAGGAAATTACATGGCCGAAAACCTACCCGCAAGAGAAGTAAAAATTGATACTAAGCCCTTATTTATTTATTTATTTTTTTGTTCGCCCGGGGTAAAATTCTTTATGGACTTCCTCGCCGGCCACGGGGATGGCTAGCGAGGGGAGTGTGGGACTCTCCCCCATAGTGGGGGCCTACCCACTAAACCTCCCCAGGGTGCTCTAACTCGCGTCCTGTTGCGGCATTGTGGGATCTGATGCAGAACCATGCCGCCGCAGACTGATACTAAGCCCTGTGCATGAATTTGGAGGAGGCCCGACTTAGTAATGGGTCATTTATGTGCTGAGAAGTAGAAGTAGTAGATCATCATTTCAGCCGATAAATTACCCACTACTAAGTCAGTGATTAATGGGCTGAATAGTAGAATGTATCGAGTAGATGTAGAGAGAGTATAGAGAGTTTCAAAAGGAAAGAAAATTTACGGGTTTTTCCAGTCACGGTTCTTTCAGGGGGTAAATCGGCCTACTGGGCGACCCTGGTCAGACGGGTTAGTCTTCTATTGCCGGGAGAATTTCTGTTACTCAGGTTCCTTTAGTCATCTCGTTTGACGCTCTCAGGATATACCTGACGGATTTATGAAATGAAACACGACGTGGGTATTTAATATTACCAACATACATCATTTAAAATTATTCGATATTTTATTCTGAAGTATACCGTATAACATGTTAACGCGCCTATTCCGCACTAATCCAACCTGAAAAAGTATTTTTTCTCGTAATGTAAGTAACATTTCATAATACAATTCAACCAACCACATAAACGCGGGTTCAAGGTCCCCGCGGCGCGGGCGTAATCCGCGGACAGAAGCTAGAGTAGTATATTTATTAACAGTAGAGTATATTTATTAACAGTTACTCATTATATACTACAGTAAACAATGTTAGTAGGTATATAATGAAACAAACTTATAACCAACAACTTTTTGTCGACATATTGCTTAATCATTCATTTTCCTGGAAATTAATACACGAGTTGTAACTTTCTTTATTCTGGGTGCTCACTATAATACTTCAAGTTGTCATGCTCACTAAAATACTTCAAACAGGGGTAGCGACGTGTGGCGGATCGAACAGTTCGCTTTGAAATGGTTGAGGATGAGGAGATGTCGCTGTTTTGGGTGGGTCGACTCATTGGATTCAAGACTTTTTTAATCTCTTACGCTGCTAAGCTGACTGGGCGAACATCGTACCGTATCAGAATCAATAAATAAAAAACCTGAATGATAATTACAGAATGTTTCAACTTTATTAAAATACTAGCTTTTGCGCGCGGCTTCGCCCGCGTGGGCTTCGAACCCGTGCTTATCTCTATGCATATTTTTTTATGAACATAAAAGCGGTTATTGTGACTAAACTATGATAGTTAGATATGTGCTCTCGCGAATTTTTTTGTAGATCTTTAGAAGACCTACAAACTCATAGTAAATCATTTTGTTCTTTTGTCAATAGTTTTTGCAGCGCACGCATAAATAGGTTTTCGATTTTACATCTTTTTCATACGGATCCCTAATTCTTTTGAAAATAAAATATAGCTTATAACCTTCCTCGATAAATGTACTATCTAACACTGAAAGATTTTTTGAAATCCGACCAGTAGTTCCTGGGATTAGCGCGTTTAAACAAACAAACAAACTCTGCAGCTTTATATATTAGTAAGTAAGTATAAGTAAGTAAGTATAGATATAGATGTGCAAACCATAACTGGAACAAAAATAATTCATATGTTCTCACCTTTTAAACCTTCCCTGGACTTCCACGAATATTTCAAGACCAAAATTAGCCAAACCTCGGGTTTTAGCGAGACTAACGACCAGCAATTCATTTTTATTTATAAAAAGATGATTCATTTTGTTATTCTATAGTTCATATTTCAGTTGAGTGCCTTTTGGAGCCAAGTTGGTTATCTAAACACGGTCATTTGTAATATGGCGCTTAAAAAAGTCAATTCCACCGTGTTCCTTCCGCCGGGTCTTCTCGGTTGGAGCCGCGTTCCAACCTGGTAGTGTTCTAAAAATGATGTATCCGTTGACGATTGGGAAGACCGTAATTGGTTTATATAATAAAGTTTTTTTTATTCTTATTATTTTCATGTATGATTTGGCTTTAATTTCTAGGAAGATCTCATAAGTTCTTCGTACGTCATGATGTACGAGCGCACAGGGTTTATTGTATCTTATCTCGGGACCAGTAAACTTACTTCGAATCCTCACCCGGGAATACACTTGTTTGAGTGCGGGAAGACAAATGGAATCTCCGGTGACACTTGAGAGCGATAACTGTGAAAAAATATGTTTTTACTCGCAAGTTTAATTCTAATTTCTCTTCGCAATAATTTATCTGTGACGTTTAAATTTTTCCCATGGTAAGCGTTTTTTTCTGAAACGTGATTTATGCGCAGATATTTTTCTCAGCGTTTTACAATCGTCGCCTCAAGGGCTTAATAGCAATAATCGCTTAGAGCATTTGCGTTCACATTTTTGTTACTAAAAATCAATATGGTTTACTACTACTACTCAGTCCATAAATGATCCACTGCTGAGGCAGGTCTCCTCTCATTACATGGAGGGTAATTAGCCTACTGTGCCAAGCTGGCCAGACGGGTTGGCACAGGGTTTGGTATCAAGTTTTCCTTCTCTTTCAGCTAGGTTTCGTGCCTTGTCATTTCTTTTTACAGGCCCATAGGACACCCTTAGGATGGTATGGGATAGTGACAAAATGTATTCTAAATCCATCACCACACAGATACCTTGTTTTTACTTTGATGATTTACCAAAAGGTAATTTATAATTGGGTTTGTCCGTGTGCCGTAACAGGCTGAATAGATAGTGTCGCCATCCTGAGGATGACGTAAGCGCCGACTAAACGTAATTTAAAAAAAAAGCATACAGTCGAATGAAGAACCCTCCTTATTTGAAATCGGTTATAATTACAATGGATGGGCTCTTTTAGTCAATCTCACTAAAATGGATGACAATGAAATGTAGCACAGAAATAACCAAAAATATGGAATGTACCTTGCTTTTTCCCAGTTTCTGTGCTATGTTGTACTGGGCTACTGTTGGCACAGGTATCAAGTCGTTCTTCTCTTAAGTCTGGAGGTCTGCGTCTTGCCTAACTTTAGTCGTCTTTTACGACACCCTCAGAATGGTTTAGTGTATATGGGTTGGTGACATCGTGTCACCATCCTTGATGATGTTGTATTTCTGCACATAAGGTTGACAGAGCTCCTTGTAAGGAAGTTTGCTGCTGAAAGAATTCCCTGTGTTGCCAGCGCCTTCGGGAGTGACACGTGAGTGACCCCTCGGGCATTACAAATGTCCACAATTGACCGTGAAGCGTTTACCATTAAGTGCAGTACTTTGTGGTAAAAATAAATGTAAATTTCATCAAAAATATGGGTACGGTGTATATTGAGCCTATTTATTAAATCGCACGTAGTCTACCTACGTAATTAGTCTCGGTGTAATTAATTAATGCCTATAACTCACGGCGAGGCCGGGAAATCGTCTGCCATTTATTCAAATGGTTTCACTCGCGCAGTTATCAAAGGCACAAACAACTGTACTTAGGAATCGGTTTGGGAATCCGGATGAATTAAGTTGTAAAACAATTTGAGAAAAAAATGCAGACAGCGCTCCATGATTTGTACATAGCCGTGATACTAGCAGGTATACTAGGACCAGCCAAATATCAATCCGTGTGGTGACGCTTTTGGAATTAAGTGTCACCTCTCGTTTTATGAGATTTCATACTACTACTATACTCAGCCCGTACATGACACACTGCTCAGTCGGGCCTCGTCATCTATACATCTATACTCTATACAAATAAATAAAATTGGAGTGTCTGTTTGTAATAATAAAATAACCACTTTTTACTAAATCCGTAAGTATTTAAACACACTATGTACGACCGAAATGACTTTTTTTAAAAATGTTGTCTGTCTGTCCGTATGTCTGTCTGTCTGTTTGTCTGTCTGTCTGCTCTGGATCGGCTAGACCGATTTAAACGGGACTCTCACTGATAGGTAGCTGATGATTTAAGGAGTAACTCAGACTTTTTTAGACTAGCTTCGCCCCACGGCGTCACTCGCGGTACGACAATAACTTAGCGCGGGTGAAACCGCGGGGCGCAGCTAGTATCACCTAAAGGGTAATAAGCCTAATGTGCCACGCTGGCTGACAGGTGTGCACAAGGTTTGTATGAAGTTTTCCTTCTCTTGCGGCTAGGTGATCTGCCTCTTTTGCGCGTTTCTTTGGTCGCCTCTTGCGCGCCCTCAGTATAGTGTGGTGACATTATGTACCTATTCTAAATCCGACACTTCACGGACATTCAGTCGTTGGTCTAGTGGTTAGATGTGCCGCCTTTGGATCAACGGGTCCCGGGTTCGATTCCGGGGTCGGGCAAGTGTCTTGGTCTAAACCAGAGGCACTGGCTCGGAACCTGGGTGTCATTTCTATCTATATAATATGTATGTATTTACAAAAAAAAAAAGTATATAAGTAGTTTATCATCCATCTCGTTACCATAACACAAGCATTAAGTTGCTTAGCTTGGGACGAGATGGCGTTGTGTGGAATGTCCAAGGATATTTATTTATATTTTCCCAAATTAAATTTGGTCAGCACCAGTATACCCTCTCTCGGAATACCTTGTTTTTCTATTGAGCTTTTACCCCCTTTGAAGCACGTATATATTTTGGATAACAGAAAACATACAACGATTTAAGAAACTTTATGTTTGTATTCGGTTGAAAAGCATTTATTGTAGTCATTACTATAATATGTGGACCATGTGTATACTGGGCCCTTGCTTTAATGTTGCAATATAAAATATGTTGCACCACAAAAGTATTTCATGGACGAGTTGCAAAAAGAAATCGAGAACCCACCCGAGCTCAATTGAGCGCATCACGTTCAACAGTGCGGGGGATCGCCAATAACTTTTTAGCTCTTGAATCTAGGTTAAAGTTAGTGCAAAGTTACTCAAAGCTGTTTGTATGCTAGTAGTAACACAGAACTGCATGAGCACTACTTAGTTTTGTTAGGGAGTCATAGAAGAATGTAGTAAAACCTTTATATTCAGCAGTGGACCTCTGTGGGTAATAGATAGATAGATATATATGTAAATGCACCGTTTTTTAAGCAAAAAAGCGTAAACGTGGTTGGAGGAGTATTAAATTTACCAAATTTATAGTTTACTAGGTTTTGCGCGCGGCTTCGCCCGCGTGGGCTTGAAACCCGTGCTTATCTCTATGCATATTTTTTATGAACATAAAATCGGTTATTGTGACTAAACTATGATAGTTAGATATGTGCATGATAGTATGTGTGTGTATGTGATATGTCTTTTTTATAGATCTTTATAAGATCTACAAACTCGCTCGTAGTACTTCATTTTGTTCTATTGTCAATCGTTTTTGCAGCGCACGCATAAATAGGTTTTCGATTTTACACCTTGGGTTACAAAATAGCAATTTTCATACGGATCCCTAATTCCTTTGAAAATAAAATATAGCCTATAACCTTCCTCGATAAATGGACTAGCTAAGACTGAAAGAATTTTTGAAATCGGACCAGTAGTTCCTGAGATTAGCGCGTTCAAACAAACAAACAAACAAACTCTGCAGCTTTTTAAATTAGTATAGATATAGAGAAGGAGTGCTAAATGCTATTTCTTATTTGCATAAAAAATACATTAAATCTTTACACAAAACAACAACACAACACACTGCTATGTATTTGACACACACACGCATATAAATGTTTTTGTTTATTTTTTAAGTCTTTGGCCAAATAAATCAGCTTTGGCTTAATTAGCTCTTGCAGCTAGGTTTTCGGCCTTGTCATTTCCTTTTGTCGGCTCTTACGACACCCTCAGGCCATCCTATTAATAATTTTAATTCCATAATGGGGTGGTGGACACTATATTGTATTCTAAATCCGTCACCACACGGAACACACGGCTGGACATAAGTTTCACGCAAATTCAAATGTAAAGCAGCTAAAGAATGTGCATTAGTATAATAAAATATTTACACGGCATGAATAGAGAATATTATTTTCAAACTTCAAAGCCGATTATCACACATAACAACCAAAACAAATAAAAGAAAAGACGATCACGAGTTATTCCATAGGCAGACCAACGACAAACCGACACATCTTAATTATATTACCCCTCTTAAAGCCTTCTTGCCGGCTCTTCTCTGTGGAATGGCGTTCCGAACCGGTGGTAAAAACTAAATGATTAACTATTTTTATATTTCTTTTAAAGTTAATACATTTTGGGCTAGTGGTTAGATGTGCCGCCTTTGGATCAACGGGTCCCGGGTTCGATTCTGGGGTCGGGCAAGTGTCTTTGTCTAAACCAGAGGCACTGGCTCGGAGTCTGGGTGTCATTTCTATCTATAAAATGTATGTATTTACAAAAAATAAAATGTATATAAGTAGTTTATCATCCATCTCGTTACCATAACACAAGCATTAAGTTGCTTAGCTTGGGACGAGATGGCGTTGTGTGAAATGTCCAAGGATATATATATATATTTATTTATTTATTTTTTGACTATTTGAAAGCATTCGCAAGAATTTATTCGATTAAAAAACATTTTGATTTTGATTTTGAAAGTCGTTTCAGCTAGCTAGCTAGCATATTATATTAACTACCCCTCTATAGAGTCGTTTCAGTCCATAAGTGACCAAGTACTGAGTCAGACCTTTTCCAAATTCATAGAGGGAAATTAGCCTACTGTGCCACGCTGACCAGACGAGGGTTGGCACAAGAGTTGTATCACATATTCATTTTTTTGCGGTTAAATGATATGCGTCTTGCTTTCCATAAGTCGCCTCTTACTACTCCCACGGGGTGGTATGGATTGGTGACATTGTGTATTATAAATCTGTCACAACACTTAAGATACCTTTATATTGCCGGGGGTAAAAAAGTTAGTTATGAAACTACATTTTCTTGGAGTTGTCCAAAGAACAGATTGTAAGCTACACAATATCTCTTCTTAAACAGATATTTTGTCAAAGCTATAAAAACTTATGTACCTGAAAGTTATTGAAGATCCATCGAACTCTTGTTAAATGCGATCGCGTAATCGTCTGCAGATGGTTTGGCCATTTTCTCGATATTAAGTTCTTTGACGCTCCGTTGAAGACAGGTGCTTGTGTAAAGAATCAGATTTATCCCGATTGGAAAACTGATATTGAGCCATTTGTGAACGTTGTGTTTGTCTCTATATATATTCACAATTGTTGCATGACCAATAAAAATAGTAACTAAGTGTTATTTTAAATCCGTCACAGATTTAGAATACATAGATAAATAATTTCATCGTCAGCCGATTACATGGCAAGAAACCTAGCTGAAAGTGAAGCAAAACTTAATACGAAACCTATAACCAGCCCGTTTGTCCATTGTTGCACAGTAGGCTAATTCCCATGTATGTAATTAGAAGAGGCTAGTCTCATCTTAGGTGTTATATAATATGATGAGATGTCTAAGCTTTACTTTCCTTTTAAATCATACTTTTAAAATGATTAAAACAAGAATCATAATATTCTGGTTTTAACTATTTTAATTTATGAATATTGTTTAGTAGAATATAATGACCATTATCTGAACCTAATACATACCGCCCTACCGCTTTAAAATTTATACAACAGCGGCACTTCGGCTAATCGGAGTATTTGTATAAATTTTTACGGCTATATTTTAGCCAGAGTAAGGACACGGTATTAGGAAATGGCCTTGAATGATGTCCCATCGACTCAATAGTTTATGATGCATAAAATTCATTACCTACTATTTTATGGTGTGAAAAGTTAGGATAAAAGTTATTCAACTTATAAAAGAATTATTTTGTTCACTACTTTCATCCAAAAATCTAATTTATTTTACTTTTTTTTCATGTGACATTTGTTATGTGTGGTTTACGTATTTCATATGAATTCAAAGTGTATAGAAGTGTAAATTAATAAAATATTTTTTTATTCTTAGTAAATATAAAACCTTAGTAAAAATAAAAAAAATATTAAACTTAACCTAACCATTTAAATAACACCCCAAGCCATACAATTAGTTAATTTTCTCATTATTTTTTAAATATGCTTACCAATTAAACACACTGCATAATTTGGATTTGGTGTTTGATGCATAACATGTTTTCTCTGCGAATCAATCATGAAATCTTGCTGATCAAATAGTTATTTTGCGGACTGAATGTTTATTATGCAAGCTCGTTTTATTGTAAGCTCCCTATTTTTTATTTAATTTTTGACCATTATTTAATTATCATTCTACATTATATACCTGACTTTTTTTTATCGCAAACAAAATTTTTATAAGGATACCAAATGATTTCTATCCTGTTTTTTTCGTGGCTCACCAAATTGTATAATTGCTAAACTTTTAATTTATTCTCATTAATTAAATATTTGATGATACGTGTATGCAATTAAAATTTTATATAATATACCCCTGCACCCTTGCGTTGGAATCGAACCGCGGAACCGTGAATTAAGGTGGATGCTTCAGGGTAGCCCGTGAAATTCAATTTTTCTTACGTTTTTTTGCAATTTGCAGGTCAGTGCTAGGTTGTATGTTGATTAAAATGTTATTCGCGGCTGTAAGACGTATGTAGTTATAGAATTATAATAACCAAAATCATCAATACAACCCTCCAAGCTTATAAAGGTGCAAGAAGAACTTTTTCAACGTCAAAGTCATTCTTGCACCTTTATGAGCTTGGAGGGTTGTATTGATAATATTTGAATTTAGCGGGCTACCCTGGAGCATCCACCTTAATGAAGATGGTCTAGGGGTTGGATGCACCGCCTTTGGATCACGGGGTCCCGGGTTCGATTCCGGGGCCCGGCAAGTGTCTTTGTGTAAACAAGAGGCACTTGCTCTGAGTCTGGGTGTCATTTGTGTTTGTGAATTTCATGTTTGTTAGTAAATTTCATGAAAAAAAAAACTTTATGTTCTAAACCCTTAAATTATACATTACGTAGAGTGACCACCTCCAATTATGTGGAAGGAATTAAGCCTAATTACCTAATTGCTTTGTATAAATATACTCTACAGTAAAAATAATACAGTATAGATGTTTGTTTCAAAACAAACCATGTAATTATTATCGTGAACGTTATTTGCTGCAAACTTTTCCTGTTAAGCAACATGATACATGAAGAGTTATACCAAGCCCAAGTTGTGATAGCCTGTGGGGCGACGTGTCCGGTGAATCAACGAGCTGCTTCGCTCGGTCAGGCAAAAACGGAAAACCATTTTACGGTCCATTGTGAAAGAGGATTGGCAATTTCATTCCGAGCTTACCCGACCATCGGCCGAGCGGTTTTACAGCGATTCTTACGTAACGCGAGAGCTGTGGCAAAATTCTGTTATACATGCGCGTCATTGTGCTGACTCAGCGCGGTTTGACCACGCACGTGATCTATCATAGCGCTTTCATTTTTGACATTTTGTTATGGTTGCATATTCATTCACAAAAGCACCGCCTACATACGCTCCACATACGTAAAAATATTTTTGTGATTTTACAATCGTTCTAACTACGTCTAATATACGTCTAAAATCCCCAATCTTATTGTCAAGTCAATTTGTCTTTTTATGTTGATCATGAAGAGAGCTTTAAGAATAAGTTTTTTTTATACTCGCTTTGTTAACCACGTTTGTTTAATCCACGACAAATAATAATATAAACGATTATTTTAACCGGTGCGCTGCCCGGTAGTCGACACTTATTTGTTGTCTAACAACTATGAGCAGTGTACAGCACTATTGGAACGAAGTTCCTTATTTTTAATTATTCGCATATACGTAATATAATCTTTCAATAATAATTAGATTTACAAAATACTTAATGACATATATGAAGATAAAGATAGTATGAAGAAGATAGTAGATACGCGGAAACGACCAGCCGGTCGTTTCAGCGTATCTACTTAATTTTATCAATAGCTAACGCCGCGCCCCGACCTCGTATTAACGATATTAACAAAAATTGGTATTTAACAACCCGGTATTTAACAAAAAATATAAAAATCTGTTTTAGTTAAATATAATAATAATAATAATAATAAAGCCTTTATTGCTGTTACATAGGTAATTATACAGTAAATTTTAAAAATAAACTTGAAATTATTAAACTAAAAAAAACTTAAAATCTAATCTTAATTCTGTTGGTCTTCCATATTCACAGCTTGTCTTTCGACAAAGGCCTCCTCCAAGGATTTCCACTTGTTTCTGTCTTGTGCTGTTCTTATCCATTCTGGACCTGCTGTTCTCTTAATATCGTCTTCCCATCGCTTAGGTTGTCTTCCTCTGTTTCTTGTGCTTCCTCGCGGGTACCATTCTGTTATTATTTTGGTCCATTTTTCTTTCTTTTCTCTCGCCATATGGCCAGTCCAGCGCCACTTCATTTTTCTGCATGTGGATTGCGCTTTCCTGAACTTAGTCTTTTCTTTTATTCCTTTCAATGGCACTTTATCGCTTCTTCTTATTCCCAATACGCTTCTTTCTATCCCATTCTGACAAATATTTATTTTATTTTGTTGTTGATCGGTTAAGGCCCACGTTTGACATGCATATGTTAGACATGGCAGTATGCAGACATTGAATACCTTCCGCTTCTCCGCCATTGGCATCTCTTTATTTTTCATAATTTCACTCAGTGACCAAAACCTCTTCCATGTATTCGCTATTCTTCTTTCAATTTCTTTCTGTATGTTTCCTGTTGATGATACTAATTGACCCAAATATATGTACTCATTGACGTATTCTAATTGTTGGTCGTTTATTTTGATATCGTCTAATAATGGAGAGTTGCTCATCAATTTTGTCTTCGCTATATTCATTGTCAGACCTGCATTTGCACTTTCGTCTGCTAATTGTTGCAGCATTTTTTCCAGGATCTTTGGGCATTCCGCGAAAAGTATTAAATCATCGGCGAATCTCAAATGGCTTAATTTCTCGCCGTTAATGTTAAGACCGAAATGATCCCACTCCATTTTCCTGAAGATCATTTCCAACACCGCAGAGAATAGCTTTGGCGAGATGGGATCACCTTGACGGACACCTCTTTCTATTGGAAATTCGTCGCCTGTCAATTCAGTTGTTACTTGTGCTATACTTTTCTCGTAAATAATTTTCAAAAGGCGAATATACTTGTATTGTACCCCCTGTCGCTCCAGCGATTCCCATATATAGTAGTGTTCCAAAGAATCAAAGGCTTTGTTGAAGTCCACGAAGCCCAGGTAATATATTTTATTATATTCTTTGTATTTTTGAAGTACCTGTCTTAGGACGTGTATATGGTCTATAGTTGAAAAGTGGCTTCTGAATCCAGCTTGCTCTTTCGGCTGATGTTCGTCAAGGATGTTGGTTAGTCTAAATAACAAAATTTTTGAAAATATCTTATATATATTAGACATTAAACTAATCGGTCTATAATTCCCAATGTCTCCTTTATCTCCTTTTTTGTGTAATAATACTATCAACGATTTCGTCCAATCATCGGGAATAATTTCAGTTTCTACTATTTCGTTGAATATGTTGGTTAATTCGGGAGCAATCACAGGCATTGATATTCTGAGCAGTTCGTTGGTGACACCATCGGGACCAGGTGCTTTTCCTAATTTTTGCGTTAGAATAGCTCTTTCTGTTTCTTCTTTTAGAATAGGTGGTATAGGTTCCGAATCTTGTATGTCATCAATTTTAGTCGTGATGTGTTTATTATTTTTACTCCTGTAAAGGTCTCTATAATATTCTGTAGCAATGTTTAATATTTCTATTCTTTTACTAGTGTATTTTCCCTCTTTATCTTTCATATTTGGCATCCAATTTTTCTTCACTTCTAATTCTTTAAACGCTTTCTTTACTCCCCCTGTTTTATTAATATGATATGTGAATGTTTCTGATCTTTTACTCTTTCTATCTTTCCTTATATTTTCGTTTATCTTTTTACTTAATTCTGCAATCTCCTTACGTTTGTCTTTAGTTTTTATACCAGGAAGAAGCAACTTTCTTTTCTGGAGTAGATTCTTTGTTTCGGAGGATAGTATTGTCTTATTATTCCTAAATACTTTGCGAGCTTCAGTTTTAAGGGTATTAATAAATTCGTCATATCTCGCCTGAATTGGTTTATTAGGTTCCATATCCTCTTTTGCATATAGATTTTCCTTTAGAGTGTGCATCAGCTCCGCATCATTTTTAATGTTCATATAGGGTATCGCTTCTTTTTGCAATCTTCTACTTTCCTTTACACGTGTCCCTCGCAGCGTCGCACGAATCATTTTATGATCCGTATTAAAATTTAAATTTTGTATGACTGACAGGTCTTTGAAAAGTTTTGGTTTATTGGACATAATATAGTCAATTTCATTTCTATGCAGTCCGTTTGGGGAAATCCAGGTCCATTTCTTATTCACTTTCTTATTGAAGAAGCTATTTAAGATACTTAGTTTGTTTTCCAATCCGAAGTTTACCAATCTTTGGCCGTTTTTGCTTCTGTTGCCATGACCATAACTGCCTACAATAGACTCTTCTCCTCTTTGGTATTTTCCAATTTGCCCGTTGAAATCCCCCATTATTATTATATTTTTATGAGCAGTAGCGACAGTGTCTTGTAATTTTTGGTAAAAATCTTCTATTTTGGTTATGTCTTCTTTTTTGACAGCTTCAGTTGGTGAATATGCCTGAATAATGGACCATGATTCATCTCTGTTATTTTGAACGGGGAGTCTAATATTGAGAATTGCTATTCTTTCGGATATTCCTTTCAGTTGTTCTATTCTGTTGGTATATTTCCGTTTTATCAAAAATCCGACACCATATTGTCCTGGTGTTTCTCCTTTGTAGTGTACTATATACTTTCCGTGATCTTCTATTCCTTCACCAAGTCGTCTCATTTCACTTATGCCCATTATATCCCATTTAATTTCATTAGTTGCATTTTCTAATTCGATAAGTTTTTCTGGAGTTCTTAGTGATCGTGTGTTAAGAGATGCTATATGAATGTCACAATTGTTTATTCTTTCCTGCTTGTCTTTCCTTAGAGGGAGTTGGTCTTTGTCCCCCACGATGACCAGTCGGCTTGGGGGAAGTTGATGTTTCTTTGTTGATATATTCATTTCTTTGTGTTGTTGTATTTTCCGTTTACCGAGCGTTAGTTGCTATTGTTGCTTGTTTGTCGAAACTTTAGAGAGAGAGTTGGATCTGTTTCTTAAAATGTCAAATGCGTTAGATTTATTGGCCTTAGAAGACATGGAGGTTTGTTGTTTTTTAGCTTGATTGTCCGACGAATGGGGTGAAGAAGAAGTTTCTCGTTTTCTTTTTTCGTTATTTGTTTCATTGTCTTTCACTACCAGCTTGTCATATTTCAAGAATGCTATCTTTCCCTTCTTTCTCTCCTCGATCAACTCTGCCTGTAAAGCTTTCCTTTTAGCCAGAACTTCTTTTGGGTAGTCTTCTGTGACATATATCTCTTTTAATCCCTTTTTATTTCTCATAATTTCTATCTTTTTCCATTCATTTACAAAGGAACACAGAACTGGTCTTGGTTTATTACCGCCTGTCTTTCTCTTTCCAATTCGGTATATATTGTTTATTCCGTGTTCTTCTATATTAATATTTATATCCCTTTGGAAAGCTTTCCTTGCATTATTTATTAATTCCAATGTTGATTTTTCTATTTCTTCCATGCCAAATATGACTATATTGTTATTCCTGTTTTTCCTTTTTAGGTATTCTATCTCTTTTTCTTGAATTTCTATTTTTAATCTTAAGTCTTTGTTTTCTTCTTTAATGAGGAATATTTTTTCCTCCATTCTGGACATAATATTATTTGTAATAGATTCGGTAAGATTAATATATATCTTTATGAATTATAGCCTTTAGTATGTCATACTCTTAGCTGTTATAAACTAAAGTTTTATCAAAATCCATTTGGTCTTTTTTTGTGTGAAATAGTAACAAACATTCATTCTTATAAACTTTCATATTTATATTATTAGTAGGATTATGTCTTACACTTTTATCGTCATCACAAACAACTTGTCAGATAACAGGCCTGCTTCACCATTGCACCGCAAGCCACTTCTATCGTAAAATTACGCCAGCCATCCCAAAAGCAGACCCGTGTCTGAAATTCAACAACAATATTGTTCGGCACTCAAATTAATATCTCAAACAGTTACAATCTCCTTAGTTGACGCGACGCCGCCGCCGCTGGAGCGACTGCATTTATTAAGTTAACAAGTCGTGTTGACAGTACCTACTCCGAAATTACCAGAACCCGTATCAATTACCCAACCGAAGGGAATTATAAGGCCTAGCATGTTGGCGAACCGCGAACAGCTCTCTTCTTGGATAAAGCTACTCACTGACTTTTCTAGTTACATTTCATTATTGTAACTTAATAACTAAAACCACTGTACGGTTTATTCCACCAGGTGCCCCGGAAATGGGAGGAGCCTGGGAGCGAATGATCCTCCAATCTATACCTTTGGACGAACCATACTCCAGTAGGGCCTCTTCATTTAACTGAGCCCAACTCCTCTGTAGCTCAGTATTTGCCGCTCGTAGATTGGTGCCATTATCTGAATAAATTATGGCGGGTTGCCTTCTTCGAGCTGACATTCGTCGTAAAGCCATTATAGTCGAGTCAGAGGTTAGGTCTTCCGTGACTTCAATATGTATGGCTCTGATAGTGAGACATGTAAAAATCATACCATACCTCTTTTGGCGACTACGACCAACAGTGACCTCCATTGGCCCAAAAATGTCAAGTCCAGTGCACCAGAAGGGGGGTCGGTGATGCTGTAGTCTAGCCACTGGTAAATCCGCCATCCGTTGAGGACATGGCTTTGCTCGGCGAAATCTACAAAACAAACATCTGGATGCTATCTTACGAACAGTGGGTCTCAGGTTGATAATCCAGTAGCGTTGTCGCAGCTCATTCACGACTAACTCGTTTGCTCCGTGCATCGCTTGGCGATGATGGTAGTCCACCAACAACTGCGTAATCCGATGCTGGCCATCTAGGATAACGGGTCTAGTTGTGAGAGATTCAACACCTGCCACCTTATCAATACGTCCCCCCAGTCTTAAAATACCGGTTTCATCAAGGTATGGCGTTAACTGTAATAAGCGACTATTACGAGGCAGCGGTTTATTATGATTTAAACAACTTATTTCATCGCTAAATGAGTCAGTCTGGGATTTTTTTATCACTAAATCCTCAGCTCTTTTTATTAATGAGGCATCTAGCTGTATACTCTCATGTCGACATTTTCCAATAAATAATAATACGCGCGCCGTGGCACGCAACAACACGGTCCACTTAGAAATATTATTTTCATTGGCCGTGGGTTGGCTTGTTACAACTTTTGAAACAATATGTACTGTCCTTTCTTCAACTACTGCCTGCTCAGAAGGATTAGAAAATTTCCTATCCTTAGGCCATTCATGTTCGGAATTATATAAAAATGAAGGACCCCTAAACCAAATGCTATCAAAAACGAGAGGGGGTGCATTTTCTCTAGTCGCGAGATCAGCTATGTTAAGACTGGTGGGTATATATCGCCATTCACAAGGCTTAGAAATCTCGTCCAACTCACCTAGTCGATGGGCAACATAGGGTTTGTAGTTGCGCGGGTCACTACGAATCCATTGCAACACTGTACTGGAATCAGACCAAAAGTAACGCTTTGTGGCCAATATACCTTTATGCTCACGTTGCAGCGTATTAGCGAGACGGGCACCAATAAGCGCGCCTTGAAGTTCGATTCTTGGTATCGACATCGGGCGCAGTGGGGTGACACGACTTTTACTAGCTATAAAACATACTAAAATACTACCATCTGCCCTTGTGAAGCGCCAATAAGCCACTGCGGCATAAGCCTTTGGTGATCCATCACAGAATATATGAAGCTGAACTTCCTTTATATTTGTGTCCTGGCATGCTCCCATATCTAAATTATTTGTTTTCCACTCACCTGAATTCAAATAACATCTAGGAATGCGTAATGAGTGTAGCTGCTTAAGATCATCGAGCCACGAAAGCCAAGCACTGTGCTCCTTTGGTTGGATGCGGCATTTCCAACCTATTCCAGATCGATGGACGTCTTGAAAAATAATCTTACCCTTTATTAAGAAGGGGGAAATAAAACCATGAATGTCATAGATAGACATGATTATACTTAACATCATAGCCTTGGTAGGAGGTTCACTGTCATGTAAAATAGTTTCAGATGTATCCCTACGATTAAACGTGAATTTAAATCCGAAAGCATCTTCGCACGGATACCACATCAATCCTAGAGTGCGCTCACCTGTATTCGTAGCTCCATGTTTAAACTGCACGGCCGATCGTGCGAGCGCATTGTGTGGAATATTCTGTAAAACCGGTTTGCTATTACTCAGCCACCTGGTTATCTCGAAACCTCCCTTACTATGAATAGTTGTTATTTCATTGATTAATTTTACCGCCTTATCTTCGCTGTCACATGAATAGAGGCAATCGTCCATATAATGATTATTGACAATTACATCTACAGCTTCAGGATATAAGTCCTCGAACATTAACGCGTTCTTGTTTTTAATGTATTGTGCTATAAATGGTGAACTGGTAGCCCCAAATATAAGACTGGTCATGGCACAAGTTTTAACAGGACTATCCAAATTTTCTTGCCACAAAAATCTTAAGAAATTCTGATCCTCTGAGCGAATTTTGATACGGAGAAACATATCCTTTATATCTCCTATAATTACATATTTATTCTCGCGAAAACGTAGCATGATACCTAATAGAGAATTATATAAATCGGGACCGGTGAGTAAAATATCATTCAAACTGACACCATCGACCTTACCAGCGCCGTTAAACACCAATCGTAGCTTCTCCGGTTTGTTAGGATTCTGTACGCCAAAATGAGAGAGATACCAAACGGGACTACCTGAGAGTTCATTACCTTTAAGTTCTCGAGCATAGCCATTTTCAAACAACTTGTGCATCTCCCTGTTGTAGCGTATTGCAAATGCGTTATCCTTTTGGAACCTAGACATTAACCTGTGTAAGCTAGATAAAGCATAATTATAACTGTTAGGTAAAGAAGAAATATGTTTAGTAAATGGTAAACCAACCTCCCATTGACTTCCAATGTTGCGTGCAGTTTCATTGAGGATTTGTACTGCGCGCAAATGAGCCGTATTCTCCCGCCGTAAAGTCGAGATTCCTATAGCATCAAATTCAAATGAACTTCTTACCAGTTCATCTAAATGCTTGCATTCATCAATATCTGTCTGAGACATAAGTAAATTAGGCTTACTTACGGAGAAGTGAGTGCGACCGAAACTTCCGTGAATACACCATCCTAAACGACAACGACTGGCATAAAGTGACTCTTTATCTCCATGTATGATTTCTAAAGGCGCTAAAAGAAAATAATTATCTTCTCCAATTAGCAAACGAGGCATCACACATTCGGTACAGGCTACATTTTTAATATGTTCAAGACGTTCACATTTTACATTTTTTAAAGCACTAAGATTTTGTTGCGGCAAATTCAATCTATCAATTTGTCTTAATGTAATATTATAGCTATTGGAATTATCATTATAATTACAAATTTGGGTACAGATTTTTGGTGCGTCAGATTGATATATCTCTATACCAAATGCATCTATTAATCTAATTGGATTTGACTGAATACAATGCAAACCTAATTCTTGCACCAAGCTTTTATCAATTAACGACACAGATGCACCGTCATCTAATAATGCGTAAGTAATAACACAACCGTTAGGTCCGTAAACTTTCACTTTCACAACCTTGAGTATGACATCTGTTGAAGGTGAGTTGCTCTCGGGTACGGAATCGAACTCCGCACTGAATGGATCCTGACGCTTTGTCGCTAGATGAGCAACCGTAGCTTGTCCTGGCGATGAGTCATGCTGGTACTCCTCATTAGCCGATATTCTAGGCTTATCAGCTGTTACAGTGTAATGCAATAATCGATGGTGGCTTAATCCACAACTATCAATATCGCACATAGGCGCAGTGCATGGATGATTCTCGTGCTTATCAAGCAAACAGCGAAAGCATAGGCCACTCATTTTTACAAATCTCCAACGGTCTCTGCGCATAGCTCGTTTAAATGCACGACACTCAGGCAATAAGTGGGTAGACCTTTTGCAAAACATGCACGGGATTACTTTAGTGTGTTGAATAGCGTATACTTGCTTACTGTGATGTACATCGGTATAGTACTTACGATGATCCTCGCGTCGATATGATGTATTCCTTTGTTCGGGTTTTCGTTCTTGCAGTTGCGATAATCCGAGAACTGCGACCATTTCAGCTTCGCGCTTTAGAAATGACGACAGCAATTCAATTTTAGGCACCTCGTTAGACATAAAATTGTTGCTATATGCATAATCCGTCCATTTAGCCACTAGGGTGCTAGGTAGCTTCGCAGACAGGGTAGTCACTAACTCAGGGCTTCTTAGGTAATCCATTTGATTCATTTGTCTTAATGTGGCTATGCAGTTATTAATTTTGAGTGAAAAGTTAATAATTTCTTGTTGGTAGTTGGTAGGCAATGGATTTAATTTTCTTAATCGTGTTAAAATGTTGTGAATGATTAGATCTGGTCGTCCAAACCTCTGCTCCAAGGCGGTGATTATTTCTGCTGGCGAAGTGTTTCCCAAGAGTAATTCTGTCACTGCTTCGCGAGCTTCTCCTCGTAGTGCCTTGCGTAGTCTCCAAATATTCTCTGGATCGGTAAATTGGCAAATGCGGCTGGACTCCAAATAAGCGCTTTTAAAATGTAACCACTCCACACATTCACCACTAAATATTGGTAATTCTCTCGGCGTCGATAGACGACTAAGCAATCGCTGTTCCTGTTGTGTCGAATTAGACACCACGATGTCCTTAAGGGCGTGAGCTAGTTGGAGAATGCTGTCAACGGGTGGATTAACGGGTTCACGGCTTGATTTATGGTCATAAGCTGCACGTGAAACTTCTGTCGTCCCCTCTGCTGCCGCCTCAGGTATATCAGTACGTGACGGCTGAACATCACTCTTCTCCAACCACTCTGCAACGTTCGACTGGGCTTGAGTCACCTCACCAGTATCTTCATCGTCAATCATAGCTAAATTGGCTTCCAGTTCCTTATCAATTAATTGTAACTGTATTTCGGCCTTTCTGCGTGCTGCTTCCAGTTCTAGCTGCTTTCGTTTAGCTTGTGAGGATGACGACCTCTTGCTACTCACAGTTTCAGCTTTTACCGAAGATGGCAGTTTGCACGGGTTTAAACGTCGCTCCATATCTTGCATAACGGGGAGCGACACACGGCTACAAGATGGCTGCATCGCGTCCACCGGTTTGATACTTGAAAGCACTTTTTCTGATGCACACTCTAATCGTTCAGTTAACTTGTAATAATCCTTCGAAATTAACCTTGATTTATCTTTTTGTGGACTGTGAAACATCTTTTTACTAGTTCAGATTTGGCTCGAAAACCAAACACTATTGTAAGGGATGTGCATTAAATGAAACACGGTATTGACACGATGGTTGCCTGTTAGCGACTGAGCGCTGTACGGACTGTGTGATGCGTCGCCTACAACCACTCTTAAACAATATGGTAATATCAGTTAAACTACTTACATTATATCTGACGGATGCGGGCGGCCGAGGACCGACCTTCGAGGAAATCCTTAGGGGATTTCCTTGGGAGGCCTCAGTCCAGCAGTGGACGTCTTTTGGCTGAAATGATGATGATGATGATTATATCTGACTAGCTTTTGGGCGCGGCTTCGCTCGCGTGGACTTCGAACCCGTGCTTATCTCTATGCATTTTTTTATGAATATAAAAGTGGTTATTGTGACTAAACTATGATAGTTAGATATGTGCTCTCGCGGACTTTTTTGTAGATTTTAATAAGACCTACAAACTCGTAGTACTTCATTTTGTTCTATTGTCAATCGTTAGTGCAGCGCACGCATAAATAGGTTTTAGATTTTACACCTTGGGTTACAAAATCGCAATTTTCATACGGAACCCTAATTCTTTTGAAAATAAAATATAGCCTATAACCTTCCTCGATAAATGGACTATCTAACACTGAAAGAATTTTTGAAATCGGACCAGTAGTTCCTGAGATTAGCGCGTTCAAACAAACAAACAAACAAACAAACTCTGCAGCTTTATATATTAGTATAGATTAGTATAGATATTACCATTGTATGAAGGCATTGTAGAATACGTTGTGTCACCACCCAATTTCATCCTAAGTGTGTCGTAAAAGACGATAATAGGAAATGCAAAGGCCGAAAACCTAGCCGCTAGAGAAGGAAAACTCGCCAGCGGCCGTCGCCGTCGCAGCGTCTGGCCAGCGTGGCGCCCTCCATTTAGTTGGAGGAGGCCCGTCTCAGCAGTGGGTAATTATGGGCTGAGAAGTAGTAGTAGTATGAAGGCTTAAAAGCCATTTCTCATTGTTTTCAAATAACTAACCCACTACAGAGTCGGGCCTCCTCCAAATTCATGGAGGGAAGTAAGTCTTCTGTGCCACGCTGGCAAGACAGGCAGGCGCAGGGTATGTATAAAGCTTTGCTAGGTGGCCGCCCTCAGGATGATGACGGTTGGTAACATTGCGTATTCTAAATGTGTTATCTGACAAGCTATTCTTTATTATATTATTATCTGTAATGTAATGTTAAACAACAGAACAATATACAAAGTTGTAAGATATATTATTGTTAAGTTTCATCAAAATACATACATTTAGTAGTTTTTGAGTGAAAGGGTAACAAACACACATAAATACATTCTTACAAACTTCGGGGTTAAAGTTTTCGCAGCGATTCTGATAAATATTTGGCGATATTCATAAATAATTACAACCAAACCAAATGTTTATTCTCTATACAGCAGCTTTGTAATTAAGCTTCACGATTCTTGACACACCAAAGTCACAGCCATGTCAGTCGCCACCCAAACACGAGCCTATTTGAAATTCCAATTAGAAAGTTTTCTCATTTACTTGATTCAGGGCGTAGAGTAGCGGAAGGGCAACAATCCGCGCTGATTAGTCCTGGTCTCCACCCACCATCAGATTTAGAGGGTATGGGATCGCGGCAGAGCTAATCCTTCATTGAGGACTTTGCCAGTTTGAATTATTTTCGGCCCTATCCCTGCGGCTTCACTGAGGATTATTCAAGCGGGGCATTTAAAAAGTAAATTGATTCACCCAATTAACTTTTGGTTTATACTGAGGAGAGGTATTTGGGCGGTTAATTTGGAAGGAATATTGTTTAGTTTTTGTTTTCCGCAGCGTTTTCCGTAGCATTGTCCGTAGCGTTTTTGGATTGGTCTTAAAACTCTTTTATAATTAAATAACACTTAACTATTTCAATATTTTTGACAAGTTTCTTCCGAATAATATAGTATATTTTAACTCTGACCGTACATCTGATTTTTAAATATTTCTATATAGAGTGTTATTTTTTTCAAATTAAGTACCATGTACCAAAATCCAAACTACTTGTCTATGGAAATCGAAATATGCTCAAAGAATATTTTAATTGATTATAATGAAAAACAAATACAATAAATGGAATTGTAAAAAAAACACACCGTGGGATTCATATACCACCTTTCATGTACATTCGTTTTGTTTGCATATGACAATATTTCCCAGAATTTGTTGCTTATTTAGAGACACTATCGGTTGGTGTAATAAGACAGGGTGTAATTTGTTATCAAAATTTCTGGGGTCGATTCCGATTACTAATGCAGTTTTAGTTTTTATCAAAATCAAGCTCGAAACTCCTTTGAGAGTTTGCGATATCCCATATAGTTTAGAATTTAGACATCCATATTCAACTTCAACCTGTATATACCTATCAAAGTTGAAACGTTTGAACCGAGCTGCTTATAAATAACATTAATCCGTATCATAATCGGTATATTTGTATGTGCGCTACAATACCACAGACAGACACTAACATGTCAAACTGGTAACACCCACATGATAACTACTCGAGTTAATAATTGGTTTGATTTGAATAAGTGCGCATAGTGTGTGCGGCGATAATCACTTAAAAATACTTATAAGATAATAACTATTTAAAATAATTTATATTATAAAAGTTTTTTATTTTTTTAAGTCATCATCAACATAATCTATTAAAAAGCCACTGTAGAGCCTCCTGCAATTTGATGGGCGTATAAAAACATGTTGGGAGAGAGATAGTGTCACTATCGAATCTAAATCTGTCCACACGTTAAGTGCTATTGTTAAAATACTAAGTAATAAAAAGCAGTGGTACCAACTCTGTCAAACAGTCCCGCCAATAAAGGTGCCTAATTAACGGTACGTCATACTATTAAAATACAAAACCTTGCATTTCAAGGCAAAGATCATAATGATCTTGTGACGACCGCATAAGCTTTATTCAAAAACCTTGCAACTCACATTTCCCTTATCAATTATTTCCACTCTAAGTATAAATGTATAAGGAAACAAAGAAAGTCAAATTTCCGGCAAATTCGTCGTCTACTCGGGGAAATAATATTTTTGCGGGATGGATGTGTCGCCCGCCGCCCATCGACCGCAAACAAGCTCAGAAATACGGATATTACAGATTCAATATTCTACGAAAAGTTAGATTATTGGCGATGCCCGAGTTTTCTATGCTACTCTATTCGGCTGGGGCCAATTTATTCAAAAAGTATCAACCGTGAACCACCAGACACAGAAGTTACCGCTTGAAAATTGAATTTATCAAACTTTTACGGGACAAATAGATACTTCATAGACTGTAAAATGCAATTTATTTTCATTTGCTATCTAGAATAAAAAGAAGTTTATCAGTTCGTGACTCCAATATGTACTAACACAATTTTAGTGCAGTAACTAAGTAAATTCAATTCAATTGAACAGTACACGAAGTAGTTTTTCAGATGGAATTAAAGTTACGTTAGTTATATAATTTGAGTAATGCAATCCACCAGAAGCTCATTGACTTTGTAACAATTTATAAAAAGTATATTTAGAATAGTTGCAAGTGTTCGTTGTATGTGTGAAGCAACTGTTAAAACTTTACAAATTTGAATTCGTTAATTAGTCCGGGAGGAACTGGCGCACGAGTGCCAAAAACTGTTCCACCTCAATTTTTTTATGCGACTTCTTCAAAATACCCTACTGATGATATAAATGCAAAGATAATAAATGTAAAGTAATCATAACAAATGTAAATAAATGCAAGAAATTGTTATTTTTCAACCGGTCATTTTTTATATTCTTTATTGAAATACAAATAAAAAAGGTCCCATGACTTTTCACGATAAAGTTAATATTTTTAGAGATATGTTTTTTTAAAGTTACGAAAAATCGCAAATTTGGGTACCATTGACCCATGATAACTATATTTAAAAAAAAGACACATAATACTTTTTTTAAATTCATTATACATTTGTTAATAACAAGATAAATAGCGATTAAAAAAAAATAGTTAATACCTGTTTTTGAATTGTTAATTTCGCGCGCTCACAAGTATTTTACTGTACATTGATAATCAAGAATTAATTATTTCTGCCGGCTTTTATAATGATTGTAAATGTTTTAGAGCATTGTCCGTGTGGTGACGGATTTAGAATACTTAGTCTCACCACCTCATCCCATGCTGAATGTGTCGTAAGAGCCGACAAAAGGAAATTACAATGAAATCACCTACATACATGCCACAAGCCCTGTGCCAACACGTCTGGCCAGCATGGCACAGTAGGCTAGTTATCCTCCATGGATTTGGAGGAGTTCCCTCCATGGTTTCAGCCCATAAATGACCCACTACTGATTCGGGCTTCCTCCAAATCCATGGAGGGTAACTAGCCTACTGTGCCACGCTGGCTACGCACCATGGCTGAAAAACGTACATGAACTAACATTTTGATGCGTTTCACATAAGTGCACGACAGGTAGTTCACTGAAACCAGTGAAAATAATATAGAATCTGCATAGTAGCGCAAGAATTGATTCGAACCGACCGCCCTTACCGTGTTCAATGAATGGGATCTCTCTAGTGGGGTGCGCCTGTCGGAATTTAATTGAAATGAACGCATTCGAACCGACCCATGATATACAGGGTAATAACTTTAGACGTCAATAAACAATTGATAGAAAATGTTCATTCCTTTTCAGCTTTCTACGTTTTTAAGGTGTCACGATTTCCCATGGCATTTTTTTGTTCGTTATTCGTATTTGCTACCACAACCTTTCGATCCACACACATTAATTGCGCCATCATACATTTTGCTACAGCAGTATCTATCACGTAATAGTGGGGATTTTGTAATGTAATTTAGTTATAAATACTTAATATTATAAAGAGGAAAGACTTCTGTGTATCATCATCATCAGCCCACATTAGTCCACTGCTGGACATAGGCCTCCCCTAAAGAGCGCCATAGCGCCCTGTCCTCGGCCTGACGCATCCAGCTGCTGCCCGCTACCTTTCGCAGATCGTCGCTCCACCTAGCAGAGGGCCGTCCTACGCTACGCTTGCCGATTCGCGATCTCCACTCAAGAACTCGTCTACCCCAACGGTTGTCGGTTCTTCTACAGATATGACCAGCCCACTGCCACTTCAGTCTGCTAATTCTCTGAGCTATGTTGGTGACTTTGGTTCTCTGTCGGATAGTCTCGTTACGGAGCCTATCTTTCAGAGAAACCCCAAGCATAGCTCCATAGCACGCTGAGCGACTATAAGCTGGTGGACTAGTCCTCACTGATAGTGTCCACGTCTCGGCACCGTAGGTCATGAAGGGCAGAAAGAACGCCCTGTTCGAAAACTTTCGTTTTCAAACTCTGCGGGATGGGCGAAGAAAAGCGCCGACGAAGTTTTCCAAATGCTGCCCAGCCCAGCTGGATCTTCCTCTTGGCCTCCCTGTCGAAGTTGTTTCTACCTAATTGCAAAATTTGCCTGAGGTATGTATATTCTGAAACAGCTTCAACAAGACGGCCATTCACAACGATAGGTCTCGGATGAATGTGATCATTCATCATGATTTTGGTTTTATCCAAATTCATGCCGAGACCCACCGGTCGCGAGGCTGATGCTTAGCTGTTCAGCATCTGTTGCAGCTCCTCCAGCGACTCCGCCATAAGGACTATGGCATCTGCAAATCTCAAGTGTGAGATGTACTGGCCATTTGTGTTAATGCCCTTATCTTTCCAGTCCAGCGTCTTAAACACATCCTCCAAAGCGCTTGCGAACAGTTTCGGGGATATTACATTCCCCTGTCTCACTCCCCGTCAAAGTTGGATGGGTTTAGTATGCTGGTCCTGTACTTGGACACACACATAGGGGCCTCATCGTACAGACATCTCAAAACTTGAATGTAACGACAGTCCACTTGGCATCGCTGAAGGGACTCAAGAACAGCCCAGGCTTCGACGGAGTCAAAAGCTTTTTGTTTGTAACGAATTGGCTGAAAAAGTACTGGAAATTCTTTACCCATTTGAATGCTACATTGTCACTGATTAATATAGGCTATTTTAATTGCAATAAAAAAAGCCACCCGTACGAAGTCGGGACGGGCTGCTAGTTTAAATATATGCGTTAGAATATCACTGTTATGACATTCGAATCGATGAAATCCGCGAGGTGACGGACTTTACAATACAGAGTGTCGCCGATCCATTTTATCCTAAGGATGCCAAAAGAGGCGATTAAAGGAACGCAACAGGCAGACAAACTAACCGTAAGATAAAGAAAACTTGACATAAGACCATGTGCCAACCTCTCCTCTGGTCAGCATGACACAGTAAGTCCAGTTCATTCCATGTAAAGACAGCAGTAAATCTTGTACGTTCTGAAGTGAATAATATTCCCGATTTTTCCTTAATATATAATATATGTCGGAGGAAGTAGTCAGAATGGACTTGATTCCTGGTTACATAAAGACGATATCAATTAGCCTAGAAAATACTTTGTTAAATCTTAATTTTAATCAGTTTAATTTGTTAGATTTTTCTATTCAATTTAGTTTGTCATCTTTTTAAAAGAGGACGTTATATTATTTTGCATTGTCAGAGCGGAGGGTAGTCCTCGAGCGGGGTCGAGGCGCCATCTTGACGTTCGGCAAAAACTTATAAAAGGAGCGCGATCGAGGTGGATCGGGCATTATGATAGAAACAGTGGTTGCGGTGTGGTGTGTTAATGCTGGAGTGTAGTTAAGATCGGTACCTTGAACCCGCTGCTCAAATAAAAGGTTTAATTAAACAGTTTATTCTCCGACATCAGAAGTGGTATGTAACTCAGTCAGCCCACGTGGAGAAAACAGTGTAGTGATATGTGTGTGTTTCTGTACGCGATGGAAATGACTGATAATGGCGATTCATTGTCACTCTAAAGGAGATATTAAGCTACATGGAGATTGTTCTAACTAAACCGAAAATCACAAGTGGCAGTCATAGTGCGGCGATTAACCAAGTGAACGGGATCACTTGCTTGCGTTGTCATGGACAAGGACACTACGCGTCTAACTGTCCTGAGCGGAGCAGCAGGAAGGCGAGCAACAGTTCTGCGGTCAGCCAGGTCAAAGAATAGTGAGTGGGTCTGGAATTTTACGTCACTCCGGTGAGCAGTTTCCATTTTCTTACTCGGGTAAATTGTATGGTATACGACTTTACGATAGTGTGACTTTGATCGGTATAAGACAAACTTCTATCACGTTAAATTCATGAATTTTGGTCACTGCTCAAGTTGATAATACTTAAGGGGCGCCAGGGACTTTATGAGTACCGGATCCCTGAGCCGACGACGATGGTTAAATTCTTCCAGTTATAAAAAGGTGTCGGTCCCGGGGTCCTTTAGTTAAATCTAGTTGTATTCCGGCCTCCCAGTTTGGGAGCCGGGCAGGTAACTTACTGGCTCCTAACTGAACCCGTAAATACAAAGTAAATTGTATTTATTTAACGAAAAGAAATGCAGGTAAAAGAAAAATAATTAAGGGGTAATGAAAAACCGTCCCGCCTCAGCTGGATTGCTAGGCGGACTCCACTACAGCACGGTCAGCTCCGCAGGAGGCCGGGCTCGAGGAACGGGTCTCGCGTCCAGGCTCCAAAGGTGCCTCTGGATCCTGGCGTTGAGACGAATCTCTCGAGCGGCCACACCTGAAATCCGCCGCAAGGGGGATCCTATTACAAAGTGAAACTATCATGCCTTCCAACAGAAGGAATATGGAGGGCCTACACGGGAAGTCCAAAGGTTAAAACTTTAACCAGTCCACGTGGCTGTATGCCAACACAACACAATGAGCCACGCGGTCCATTTGCATAAGCCGATTGGCGAGACAATAAGAAATACAAAGGATTAGTTATAATGCGTGTAAAACTCACTGTTAAAACAATGGCGGAGACGTTTCTTTCTGCTCTGACCGACGCGTCCGCCTATTTCACTGGCAAATGCCAAACTTAACGTTGATGTTTTTTTATTTTTTTATTTTCTTGTGGCTCTCACGGTTTGTGTTTAGCCAATGTCAAGTCACTTTGTATCATTTCAATATTAATTCTCTCCATCATCACGGGTTTGCCATTTCCCTGTTAGCCACTCATAAGTAATTTCATTTTGAGTGTCCCCCTCCCACGTGGCTAAGATGTTCTGCACGGACGTGGGGTTGGCCTTTGGGAGGGCGTTGATGTTTTATTTGGGGTAATTTGTAATTAATCGTCTGGCCGTCATACATCGTAGACAACCCCACAGATTAAATAGGGATTCGTAAAGTTGCTAGAACACAAGCCGATATTAAAAAAAATAATCTCACTTCCGGTTATTGTGAAAAGATAATCAAATAATATTTGCCAATAGCAGTAAATTAATTAAGGTTTGATTTTATAATAACTATTAAATAATTACAACTCGATTTGTTAAAAACAACTAAATAATATGGGTCAAAACTACCACATCAAACTGCCCAGGTGGCGCCACTAGCTGTCAGAGACTGACGTCCAACGGACTGACATTTAGAGTGACACCAACCTAAAGCCATCACAACATTGTGAATGTAAACAAAGGCAAGTGTAAAAACGTTTGACGGTTTAGCCAATATGTAAAAAATAATTATTTGAAATTCTTTTACATGTTTTGCCTGTTAATTACTTGCGATACGAAATTTAGATTAGACGGGATGTTTTAGCGTTAGGCTTGAGTTCATCGGTCTAGCGTCATATTTTCGGCAGTTTATATCAGTTTTCCAAGATTATGGCACCATTATATGCCTTGATTTGCATCGGTAAGGTAGATTGAGAGCCTAAACATAAGGCGATAGGACAGCAGATCCAGATTTCATGCGATCGAAGTTTCAGTCGGCAACGGTGAAATTTCACAACTTCGATAAAATAGGTGCCGTTCCAAAGGCGAGGTGAAAGGCAAGGCAGCCAGTGCTGTCAATTCAGCGTCAAGCTCTGCGGGACCGAGGCCGCGGTCGGACTTAATCTGTTTCAGGTGCAGCAACGCCGGACATTTGGCAACGAAGGGTCCACGTGGCAACAACGTGGCAACAGCGGAGGAGCTGGCGCGGCAGTAGGCGCAAGCAGTTCGGAGCAGCGCCTGCAGCAGCGGCGAGTAACGAAAGGCATGTGGAAGTTTGCTATGTTAGCAATCCCAGCAGTGCGCTGATGAACACTTGTGAGTCGTATCCATTTTATTATGATTCTGGTGCCGAATGCTCTCTCATCAAACATTGTGTTGCGTCAAAGCTTAGTGGAAAGAGGATAAATAACATTGTCAGTTTGACTGGCAGCTCGGTCAATAAACCCAACGTTTTAGAAAATGTAAACCGTATAGAGCAAAAGCGCGTCAATATTACAGAGTTATCTGCAAACTGGTTACAAGCGGAGCAACAACTAGACCCAGAGTGCAATAAAATTATTCATAAACTCGAAAACGATGATCTTGATTTAGAGCTGTAAAATTTATGATCAAATGTGCTGTATAGAAAAAATCAAAGAAATAACCGTAACATTTGGTTACCAATAGTAGGTACCTAGGGCTTTCTGTTGGTCGGTGATAAATCGTATCCATGAGTCGATTGAGCTATTAATTCGCGGACTTGTATTTGATTGGCCCTAACCCAAGGCCTAGTTGTCATTCATTGCGTTAACGTGTTGTGTTTCTCTCTCATCCGGCGAACTTGCTCTCACTGTGCTGTTTAGTGCTTTTTGTAAACAAACCCATTGATTTGAAAAATATAACTACAGGGTTTCTTACCGGCTCTTCTCTGTAGAGCAGCATTCCGAACCGGTGGTAGTTTCAGTATTAATGTGGATGGACGTAAGGGTTGTGGAAGATCAAGAGAGATGGATGGATTGTAAACATGAGAAATTGTGTATAAAAGGTGTGACTGTAGATATGACGACTGATAGGTGTGTATGGAGACTACCACCTAGCGTGGGACAGGGGTCGTAAGATGATGATAATGGTAACTGTAAATATGATGATTTAAAAGAGTTTTGTGATAAAACCTACGTAAATAAAGTTAATTTTGAGTTTGAGTTTGATTGTTCACTTGGGGTGGGATAAAACCTTAGAGAAGGTATACCAACATCATTGGTTTCCTAATATGGCAAAGTATGTTAGAAAATTTGTTAAGAAATGTATACCTTGTAAAGTGGCTAAATCAAGTAGTGGTAAACAGCAAATCGAGCTGCACCCTATACCAAAAGTCAGCATCCCTATGCACACAATTCATATAGATGCCACAGGAAAACTCAGTGGGAAAAATAATCAAAACGAATACGTTTTCGTGCTCATAGACGCTTTCACTAAATACGTGTTACTTAGACATTCCCTGAGAATTAATGCAGAGTGTGCCATTTACGCACTTAAAGCATCTATATCACTTTTTGGCGCGCCTGTGCGAATAATAGCAGACCAAGGGCGGTGTTTCGCGAATAAAGAGTTTAATGATTGAGTTTAATGAGCACCCTCAAAAATATGTTGACTGTTGTAGAAGTTAGTCCAAATAGGTCATGGCAAGATGCGTTAGGTGATGTTCAACTTGCTATAAATAGCACGATTCATAGGGTAACTAAGGCAAGTCCATTAGAATTGTTAATAGGTAGAGTAGCTAGACCACTAAATTTATTAACTATTGACGATCATGAGATTGAGATAAATTTAAGAGATTAGGGAACAAGCTGACAAATTAATGAAAAATAATGCACAGCTTGATAAAGTAAGATTCGATAAAAATAAGGCAAATGTGACTAGATTTTCGGTAGGAGATTATGTTTTAGTAGAAAATCATGAACGGAATCAAACCAAATTGGATCCTAAATATAAAGGACCTTATGAAGTCATTGAGGTACTTGACGGTGACAGATACCATCTTAAGAGTTTGAACGCTAATCGAACTTACAAATACTCGAGAGAACGCCTACGTCCACTCCCCCAATCATATGTCCCTACTGAGCTGAATCCATGCTTATCAGATAATAATGACGGTAAGATCTTTGGACTAGTTTAATAGTTTCATTAATTAAAACATCATATGGCTATGTGCCTATGTAACTTCACGCCTTTAATACCTGAGGGTGTGGTCAGCGGCAATTATGCCTCGACACGCTGGATTATTTTCGAGTCTCAAATGTAATAGGTGGCGAAACCTATTGTCATACATGGGGCACAACGTTGTTAGTCATCGATGCTCATCACACATAACTTCCGGAAAGTCATTGGTTGAGCCAGGGTTCTAACACAGAACTTCTGAACTAGAAGTCTGAGTACTGAACCACTAGGCCATCGAGACTTATGATACGAAAGATGGTCCGTATCGAGTCTAGTCTCTTCTGAGAGTGAGAGTCGCCTCTTACTCGACGCCCACGTGAAAAGATGGGGTGGCACTATTCTCTGGAGCGGTATGTTTGAAGTATGGTGGGTCGTGGTAACAGCGTGGTGGCTTGTGGGCCATATGCAAAACATCTTAACAGTGCTGGTAAACGTATCTAAATGGCGAGGTGGCCATCTAGATATTTAAACAGGAATTATGTGAAGGGCGAGGTGGCCAAGTGGACAACAAATGGCGAGGTGGCCCAACGAACTATGAAAGGCGAGGTGGCCAAGTGGACAACAAATGGCGAGGTGGCCCAATGAACTATGAAAGGCGAGGTGGCCAGGTGGATAACAAAGGCGAGGTCGCCTTTTCGTTATCATGGAATCTGTTTAGTAAACGGCGTAAAGGGGCACAAAGATTGGACGCTCGTTGAGATTGAGAATTTGACGTTTGATATCAGACTACATGAATGTTAAGGACCATATTCTACTTGGTCAGGAGTGGCCGAACCATGTTACCCAAAAATTTGTTTGTATCTTTACAGATAATGATGATGCTCACCCTTCAACATCACACGAGGACGTGTGAAACGTCAGGGTGGCCGTGTCGGAGGAAGTAGTCAGAATGGACTTGATTCCTGGTTACATAAAGACGATATCAATTAGCCTAGAAAATACTTTGTTAAATCTTAATTTTAATCAGTTTAATTTGTTAGATTTTTCTATTCAATTTAGTTTGTCATCTTTTTAAAAGAGGACGTTATATTATTTTGCATTGTCAGAGCGGAGGGTAGTCCTCGAGCGGGGTCGAGGCGCCATCTTGACGTTCGGCAAAAACTTATAAAAGGAGCGCGATCGAGGTGGATCGGGCATTATGATAGAAACAGTGGTTGCGGTGTGGTGTGTTAATGCTGGAGTGTAGTTAAGATCGGTACCTTGAACCCGCTGCTCAAATAAAAGGTTTAATTAAACAGTTTATTCTCCGACATATATATAAATTATTTTTGCAGACTATGGTAATAAGATTCTCATGTCCGTCTGTCAATCTGTCTATCAATTTATGTATGGCAACAAAGCTATAAATAAAATAAATATAATAAATATCCTTGGACATTTCACACAACGCCATCTCGTCCCAAGCTAAGCAACTTATTGCTTGTGTTATGGTAACGAGATGGATGATAAACTACTTATATACATTTTTTTTTGTAAATACATACATATTATAGATAGAAATGACACCCAGACTCCGAGCCAGTGCCTCTGGCTTAGACAAAGACACTTGCCCGACCCGAGAATCGAACCCGGGACCCGTTGATCCAAAGGCGGCACATCTAACCACTAGACCAACGAGGCAGTCAAAAGCTCTTGAAAGAATGCGTTATGCTCGTGAACAGTTGCCGTTGCTGAGGGTCTGTTGGCTCAGGCATTAGAGGTTACTATTGTTGACTAGATGTTGCCGATGTTTGACCCTTGTTTGACCCCTCTTATCCCGGCCTTGTACATAAAAATGGCGATCTAAAAAAAAAGGAACTACAGAGTTTCTTGCTGACTCTTCTTTGTAGAGCTGCATTTCGATTTTCGGTTGTAGATGATAAATTTTCAATTTAATATGGTAAATTTTATTTTATTGTGTGACTTGTCAAAAGTGCTCTAATAAGCCACTTGTGAGCCCAGTAAATGAGTTTAGATTTTGATAAGGAAAAGATTAGATGCGATTGATATGGTTTTTAATAGGATGTTGTGTTTAGTGGGAGCTTTCAGTATTCTCTGCCATGTGTGAAGAAAGTTCAGCTATTTGACGGTAACATTTTTTTTGTGTAGACGTGGTTTCTGAATTGCTCAAAATTGGGTTTCTCTAATTGGGTATCGACTACCTTAAATAGCCACCAAGACCGACATTTACCAATTTCTTGCTGTTTGTAAAAGGAAAACATTGTAATTCTGTGGTGCAACTATCCTCAAGTATCATTATTTGCGCTGCGCTACAGATATTGGATGGCGCGCAAAGATATTGCCTGTAGCTGTCACCGCCAGTAGTGCCAACATTGCCAACTGGCTCCTGCATGACAAGATTATTCTTTTATACTCATACCAGTCTAATATCTTTCCTATTTACAATAGCATAATATGAAGTATACATCTTAGAGTATAACATACGAAGTAATACTTTTTTTTATTGATACTGAATATGTATTGGTCTGTGAGTGAGCTCTACGTAATTATTTTAGTTTACATGCACACCAACGCGTTAGTGTTGCACGAAATTAGTTGTAACAATGCGAGAATTCCCCATTTTAAATTTAACCCGTTACAAAAGTAAATCCTAAGGCATACTGAAACCGGCCCCTAACCAATGTACTGTACACGTACAATTATATTTATGAAATATCGTGGACTGAGAGGGATTTTATTTTCAATATACACGATTTCATATAACTATAAATCGATAGAATTGCTGTAAAAAGTCGCACTCAGATCGCTACAAATTAAGTTCATTTCATATTTTGCATTGTTACAACAACATAACTCCGCCAATGTCACGTAGTACAGGTAAATTCATAGAGAAAGGAAAATAACAAACTGAATCTAAATAATTCAGATTTTTGCTGGTTTTATCTAGGAAATTAAATTAATTCTAACAAATTATATATAAAACTCTACAAATTAAATTAATATTATATTACCAGAAACAACAAAAAAGAAAACATTCAGATACCTTTTTATTAATTTAGGATACGGCTACACAGTTTTTACAAGTGCTATTTACGTCTACATAGACAACTGTCAAATACACGTCAACTATCATTGATAATCTGTATGAAAAAAACCGAAATGTCTCTATTGCCGACTGAAATCTAAAATGCCATGACTAAACAAGTAGTTAACTAGTGTAACCTATTTCTTACGTGCCAAATCTCAAAGTGATATGTCTAGCCCACGCTAGTTATTAATGATATGAAATCTTGACGGCAGCCATAAAACTAAAGAGGGTCCTCCAAGATTGTAGTCATCTATACAAGTAAATAAAATTAGAATGTCTGTTTGTAATAGGTAATAAAATAACCACTTTTTACTAAATGCGTAAGTATGTATATAAAGTAACAAGACGAAAATAACATTTTTTTAAATGTTTGTCTGTCTCTTTGTTCCGGCTAATCTCTGGAAAGGCTGGACGGATTTTGACGGGACTTTCGGCTGATGATAAAAGGAGTAACTTAGGCTCTTTTTGAACAAAGAGACACCATAAAAAAAAATTGTTGTGTGTACTGTTTAAACATACTTACGCATTTAGTCAAAGTGGTTATTTTATTATTACAAACAGACACTCCAATTTTATTTATTAATATAGATGACACTATTTATTTTAAATTCGCTAATGTTATATCCTATAATTTTAATAAGTAATATAAAAAAGGCGCTATTCTCTTGAAATACTTCACTGATTTGGAAAAATATTTTTACCTTGCACAGCCCGTATATTGCGATAGTTGTAAGGCATAACTGATATCACATATACCCAAGGGAATGAAGACGTTATCATTATCAGCAGACTTACACTTACTTAAATCGAGATTGAAAATCTTGTGAGTGAAGCCATGGGCAAAAACGTGTATGCTATATGCACCAGGCAAAAATGCCTATTTCATTAGCATGTTAAAAATTTAAGAAGTTACAACGAAGTCAAATAAAAACATATTATTTCTGAATCTGAATCAGAATCTGAATCAAACGTTTTTGTTAAATACAACATGGACAAGGACGCAGGCAGAGGCTAGTGCGTAATAAAACGAAACGGCAAAGTTACGGTGATCGTATAGCTATTTACGTGTTTAGTACGCATTCTGTAAAGAAAAAGATCGGCTATCGTAACGGAAACATTTGTGAAGTATCCGTACACATTGGCATTCATGACACGTACCAACGACGTAGAGATGCCGGCCACCGAGAGGTTTGTTGTGATACCCCCCTACCATTTTCACAATACCTGACCGCCATCGCTCCCCTAACGTTAGTTCTGTCATGGCTTCACAAACTTTATGTCCTCTTTAATGTTTTAGTGCTACGTGATTTTAGTCCACCCCATCCATGTTGATTTTAGTCGTATTTGTGCAATATCGCAGTTTAGACGATGATAGTAAGTTTGAAGGTGCAGTGCTGGTTGGCCTCCCACACGGTGGATCGACGACCTGGTTAAGGTCGCTGGAAAGCAACGGGCCGCTAGTCACTACATATTATAAAACAAAGTCGCTGTCGCCTGTCCGTCCCTATGTATGCTTAAATCTTTAAAACTACGCAACGGATTTTGAAGCGGTTTTTTTAATAGATAGAGTGATTCAAGAGGAAGGTTTATATGTATAAAACATCCATATTATTGTACAGAAACACTGATAAAGTTAGAGGTTCATCATTGCAACCGTGCGAAGCCGGAGCGGGTCGCTAGTATATAATAAAACTAAGTAAATAAAATGTGCCTGCCGATAAAACTTAAAAAGGAGTCCCGGCACGATAAAGGGACTTATTTAGTGTGATAGCACTTTATCCCCCCTCGAACAAGAAAGTTCCTGTTTTAACCTAAAGGGTGTGTTTTTAAAGATATGAGGACTTTTATAACCCTTCAACTAATGTCACTAATCTCTGGAACGGCTGCACCGATTTTTACGGGACTTTCACTGATAGGTAGCGGATGTCACAAGGAATAACTTAGGCTACTTTTTTAGACTAGCTTCACCCCGCGGCGTCACCCGCGGTACGACAATAACCGCGGGTAACATCGCAACCGGGCGAAGCCGGGACGGGCCGCTAGTTCAGCCTATAAATTCATGGAGGGAAATTAGGCTATGATTCCACGTTGAAAAATGGGCCGGGAAAGGGTTTGTATCAAGTTTTTCTTCTGTTCCGGCCAGTTGACTCATGCGTTCCTTAGGTCGCCTCTTACGACATTCTCAGTACCTACAGTGTGGGTTGGTGACATTTTGAATTCTAAGTCTGTCACCTCACGGACAACTAGAGAAATAAGTAGAGATATCTAAACAAACAAAGTAAGCTATTTAGCTTGTAGGATTTAAATGAAGATGTTCGGTTTTTAATGAATTACATGGTTTATAATCTGGTTATCTAACACTTCCTCATACTTTAACATAATATAATTTAACATTTTATTACAGGCGGCTCTACATGTTTGGTTGATTATGGAGTTTTAATTAGGACTTACAACGTAAAAACACCCCCTGTATTGAAGTTTATTATTTAGTTCTATATTTATTTCCACATCAAATCAAAAACTTACAAATAAAAACTTGAAGGTTGGTATTATGTTCAAGATGTCCAAAATGGTTTCCTAAAGCGATAACTTTGTTTATGAAATATAATACGAGTAGCAAACAACGTTTTTAGGGAGACTTTGGTACGTTAGCCGGTTCTTTTTGCTTTCGCTATTTAGAAAAGTTTTAGAAATGACTTTGAAATTCTTAAGACTTCATGGAGAGAAATAAGAATGTATATTTTTAACACCTACTCGACAATGCTAGATTTTATGTCACATAAACTTACCTTAGAGCAGCTCATTATATATTTAAGGTCTGGTCGCGTAACAATGTTGTATTTCACTTCATTGGTTAATAATTGGTTTTAAATTCAGAACGACAAAATAAAAATTCTTATTTAGAAATTTTCCACGGACACTCACAAAAATAATACTTAATTTGAAAATGTATATTATTGTGACTTCTGTTCTAGAAAAAATGACGATCAATGCAAATCGCTGTGATGATATTGAATTTAATTATGGCGAATTTTGTGTGTATTATGTCGAGTACTGATAGATATTAGACTCAGAGTATAACAAAGCCAAGTCAATGTGGATTCTTCCCGAAAAGTCAAAGGAATTTTATATATAAAAGCCGATAATGCTTTCACAATTGCAAAATTGCATAAGGCGTTTTAAGGAGCTTGTTTCACTAGAACCTTACTACGAATACAGACTAACAGAACAAAGTCCAGAAGTAAGTCACACTAAATTATGCCACACACTCGTTACGTCTAGAACGCGTTCAAAAACGTTTTCTATGGCACCTGGCGTTTTCTGGCGGAATATCTAAAAAAGTTCGTTCGTACAGTCACAGACTAAATCACTTTATAATGATCTCGTTAGACACTCGCCGACGCATAAATGACGCAATGCTTGTGTGCAAAGTAATCTATTTATATCAATAAAAATGTTTTGGTAAGCGCATAACTCAACAACGCCTGGACCAATTTGGCCAATTCATTTTTTTAAATGTTCGTTGATGTTCAAGGATGGTTTTTACGGCGAGAAAAAATCGAATAATTGCCGGAAAAACCCTTAAAAGAGCCTTTTTATTTTTTCCATACCAACATTTTCTAAATAAAACTTAGAGTTAAATATCCTTATTATTAAATACTAGCCATCCCGGCTTCGCACGGGTGTGATGTTACCCGCGGTAATTGTTGTACCGCGGGTGACGCCGCGGGGTGAAGTTAGTGCACCATTAAATTGACTGCCCTCAAATATTGCACGCCTTTAACTTCCGTACTCCCTCAAGAATTCTTCGCAGTCCCCTAACACCACTCTGCCCACCGCAGAGAAGAACACAGTTACCGGAAATTGTTGCATGCCATTACATTATTTACACCATTAGATAGGTCATTTGAAAAAAAATTAACTAGATTATTAGTTGATTTGTACAACTATTTTTATGCATGTGGAGTTTACCTGTAAGTTATTGTTGCACTGTTGCATACACACTTACGCATGGTACCCTTAGCATGAACCCGTGTAAAAACTTGTTGGCGAACCAATAAATAAACTTACTTAAAATGGCTTCACTTAGGAAAACGATTCCTGATTTCCTGTTTCTTCTTTGATTTTAACATATAAAAACTTTCTACATGTGTCGTATAGATAACGAACATCAAAGATTCAGTATTGCGTCAATATTTTATTTATTTTACAAATGTATTATGTAGTGTGTGTGTACACGTCTATAGTGCCAACTCACACTACCCTACCAGTATAAAAATACAATTGTACATAAACAGATAGAACGAACATGTTCAAAGCAAACTGTGGGCGATTGTTGAAGGAGATTTACGTATAAGCTACAATCGAATTTTGTCGTTGCCTGCTTATAATAAAATGGTGTATACATAATAAAAAATCGATAGTCTTACTGAAAAAGATATTTAATAAATGAAGAAGCATTTCTTTTTTCAGGAGTATATTACGTAACAATCTGTATTTCACGCCATTGCACGTATTCTGTTCTCATTATTAGGAGTAGCAACATCAAGAAATGTCGCATGGGAATGCTCGAATATGCCATTATCCTACATCGAGCGGTATACCGAACAATTCGCACACAAAAATTGGCAGGTGTATCACTTTGCGCCTAAAATAAGTTAGACACATAACCTACTGTAGCTCGCTAAAAATTAATTTCCTATCGCACTGTAAAACATCCACAGCTGGGCTAAGTCTTATTTTTTTACGTTGGAAATTCTTTTGTATATCCGGCCGCTAGGGGTAAGCCAGGTTATGTGGGACTCCGGGATGCGGAAAGATTAGCTTAGCGCCACGATCTACCCACTCAAACTGGCGGCGTCCCTCGGCTGCCCGAACCAGAGCCGGCTCCGGTGTGGACATTACCTCACCTTTCAGCAGGAGCTTTGACTGGGAACTCCCTAACACTGCAATGATGCACGTAAGAGACATTGCACGTGCCTCTTTCAGGTGGCTGCTCCGGTAATGGCACCTGATTCACCGATCCACAGGTAACGGTTGAGCCTCATCCAACTACATGAACGGAAATTAGCCTAATATGCCATGCTGGCTCGTTTGTATAGAAATTACCTTTTCTTAAGGTAACGTTAACTAATTTGTCATTTCTTATACTGCATAAGCATAAGTGATACTGTTAGGATGAACTGTGTTGGTGAAGTGACAATTGTATTCTAAATCACAGATGCATAATACAACGACAGTCAAATAAAAGTATCGACTATCTCATTTTTCAGTTGGAACAACCATCTCATGTTATGAGAAATATGAAGGTTCGTCGTTCGCGAAGGTAGCGTTCGCCAGCTGACGCGGGCAGCGCGTGACTTCGGCGCAAAATATACCCTGCGACCTTCTTCACCTTGGAAAATGTCATTTATATTCTGTGTCAATTGTTCAGTAACATCAACCGGTCTGGCGTTAAGGCCTCGCTAGCCATGCCGAAAGTATTTTATTACAAATATCAAACCTAGATAAGTGACGTTCTTTAAACAAATATTGTGTATTGTCATGATATAAAAAACACAATACCAAGTTTGAAAAATATAATGCCAGATTACTTCTTCTAAGCCCATAAATTAACCACTTCTGAGTCGGGCCTCCTCCAACTACATGGAGGGTAAATATCCTACTGTGCCACGCTGGCCAGGTGGGTTGGCACAGGGTCTTTAGTTTTCCTTCTCTTTGGGCTAGGTTTCCGGCCTTGTCATTTCCTATTGTCGACCCACTGATGAAATGGGGTGGTGACACAATGTATTCTAAATCCGTCACCACACGGGGATATTGATATACATATTTGAAGTAGAAGTACTTAGGTACTATTTACCAAAGTAATACCTATTTAAGTAACTAGTTAATGTAAAAGAATATATTTGTTGAAATAATATAAATTACAAAAACATGAGGACGGTAGTTGATAGTGCGAAAACTGCAAGATAGGGAACGCCTGACTCAGCTGAATATTGGATAGGTGTCCTTATTATCTCTATATATAAAAATGAATAGCTGTTCGTTAGTCTCGCTGAAACTCGAAAACGGCTGGAGCGATTTGGCTAATTTTGGTCTTGAAATATTCGTGTGAGTCCAGGGAAGGTTTAAGAGTCTAGAGAAAACATTGATATTGTAAGTAAAATAATAAAAACAACAATTTTATTTTCCCATACAAACTGTTACCTGTCAAACATTTGACGTTCGTCCCGACGGTTCGCATAATTACTTTTTTTCTTTTTTAATTACATTAAATAAGGGATTGGAATCGACAAGAAAAGGCGGTATATTAATTTATTATTAATTATTCCAAATCGAATTCAATATTCATAGTTCAGACAGGACAACGTCTGTCGGGTCAGCTAGTTTATTAATAAAAAGCCGTCATATTGGGCTGCTCTATGACAGTCGATACACGCAGCCGTATACTGACAGCTGATTTAATCAAATGACTAGCGGTTGTCCAGATGGCAATCGCTTTGTGTGTGTAATGTAAAGAATTATGTAAAAATATGGCAATTCTTTTTCGTAGTAAATTTTTTTTTGTAGTATGTTGTACAATGTTGTTTTCTTAAGGTGCAATAAAGAGAATATGCTACTCAATTTTATTAAAAAATTTAACTATCATTATAATTTTAGGTCAAAAATGACCCACTACTGCAGCGCACCTCTTCTAAATTCATGGAGGGAAATTAGCATACTGCGCCACGTAGTAAGACCGGTTGGCACTGAAAAGAAATTCAATGAAATTGGAAAAGAGTAGAAAATAAATTAGTAAAATATTTTACGTCAATACGTAGTATGTATTTCAGTTAATTTCACTGCCGTATTGTATTAGGCTTTGTTCACAGTATTATTGCCCAATATGAGATATTTTATCGGGTGCAGCTCAACCCGAACAATAACTGAATATTTTATGTTCGATAAAACTTAGTCATAACATCGTTCGGGTCGTGTCGTAAAGTTATTGTATATAATTTAACATCATCTTCAACCAAGACAGATTCATCCTATAATATAATTTAAACAAGTACCTATAGAAATCTAAAGAACCTTCTTATCATCATCATCTCCTAAAAGATCTTACACAGAAGGCCCAAGCATCCTCCAATTTCATGAAGGGAAATTAACCTACTGTATTATCATCATTCTTTCAACCAAAAGACGCCCAATGCTGGACATAGGCCTCCCCCAAAAATTTCCACGAAAGTCGGTCCTTAGCCACCCGCATCCATCGCTTTCCGACGACCTTATTCAGGTCGTCGGTCCTGGTTAAATATAACAAATTATAATATTATTATTTTTTGCTACACTCCATCAGAAGAGAAGTTGTAAGCTTGTAACGAGAGTTTTAAACATCAATCGAAGTCCGGATGTCTCTTATTATTATCCGTAGTAAGCTTTTATAATAATCTAATTTCATAACTTAATTTATAAGTACGTACTCGGGTAAAATCATGCGCAAATTAGGATAATTTCATTCAGCCATGTACACACATCAACGTATCTATTGTTTGCTTTTTAATAATTGTGTGTTGTAAACAGTTTTATTTCTTTCTTCAATCGGCCTCCTCGAAATTCATGGAATTGGAGAAATGGAGGCCCGACTTAGCAAGGGACCACTGCTGAGTCAGGCTTCCTGTATGAAGTCGGCAACTGAAGGAATTGACTTCCCGTCTGCTGCCAGCTGTAAGAATGACTCTTTCAGGTTTTACACGATCTGCAACAACTGACACTTCAGGTGTTGTAAAAGTCCATTGACAAAGAGAATCACTTACCATGAGGTATGCAGTATGCTTGAGGGTCGACATAGTAGTATAAAATATGTATCGAAGCTCATTTCGTTAATAAATAAAAGATTATAGCAGTAATTGCCTTATCACGTGATACCGCGTCGTTAATACAATGATCCTACAAGACATTACCAACATAACTGACGAACAAGTACTTAAATATTTCTCGTTAATGTGTGTAAAAAACATTTCGATTCATTTGTTTTGTGTGCCACCTTTTTTACAAATAAAATAGACATTTGTAATTACATTTAAAGTTAGCTTAACTCATAGGCACATGAGTTTTCTAACAGCAAACCCGAGTGATAGAAAAGATACATTAAATAGATAAATCAAACCGTTAAATTTCTATCAATATTTTATCAACATCATATTATACCATTGCTAAATAAATTAATGACCGTATTCAGACATAAACATATTTTAAGGCAAATTGTATTTTTGATTAAATGTGTTTGATTACTTAGTACGTAATAGATTATTTTATATTTATTCATTATGCCATATTTAATAGAAAAATTGTATTTTAATCTCTTGCATTTGCATTTTTAAACAAAACGTATGCCTGTATCGCGGGCGCTGTTTACGAACATGGGATTCACGATCACAAATGACACCCAGACCCAGAGCAATCCTATGGTTTCGCCAAAGACAAAGGTGGCACATCCAACAAGTCAGTCAAAAGTGAATTTCACGTTTTCTTAAGACAATTCAAAGAGTAATTTAAATATCGTAAAGATCCATTGACATGCAATTTTACAGGATTCAAAGCCCCGATCCAAATTAAAAGTTGGAACATCCCTTCCATCAGTTATAACAAAGCTAATCTCAGAGGACACGGTAACTAATGGTACAGGATAAGCGAGAGGACGATCATAATTGTGATGAACAAAGCTGCGACCATAGAAGTAATAATCTTTAGAAGCGGAGTACATTTTTAACAGACTTCAAAGAAGTTCTCAATTAGTCTGTACGTTTATTTTGTATGTGTTTTACCGTATAATTTTTCATTCAAACCGATTTGAAAGGACGTTGTTTGAGAAATGGCCCACTACTGAGTCGGGCCTCCTTCAAATTCAAGGAGGGAAATTAACCTACTGTGTCACGCTGGGAAGACGGGTTGCTATAGGGTTTGCATCAAGTTTTCCTTCTTTCGTGGCTAGGTAATCTGGCTCTTCCGTTCCTTTCGTTGCATCTTAAGATACTCAAGATAGTATGGACTGGTGACTTTATTTGATTTGAAAGGAAATTTGTCTCTGGGCTTTGGAAGAAGCGAAAATGCCCCGAAAGTCGATCAACTTAACGTGAAAACTGATAGCTTACTACACTAAATGATTCCTGGTTATCCCAGTAGGCTGTGGGCTTATCTGTCAACGAGTATATCGAGTCCAGCAGTGGACTTCTTTTGGTTAAATGATGATGATGAAACTAAAGTGGTTTGGTTTTTAAGGTAAATTCCCGCCTTAGGACTCTTGCCCAAGCGAGGCTGTTATGTCGCAGAAGGGGGCGGCGAGGCGGTTCGCAAAGGAGGTAGCTTCGGCTTACTTGCGCCGCGCGCGGAGGCCGAGGGAGGACGAGAACGTAACGTTACGCCTCCTTCTACCCTCACCATAGAGCCCTGTGGTGGAACGGAGAACCAACAACAAAATCCTTTAGTGTCTCAGGGTATCCCAGTTGCCCAGGACCCCCTCCCATAGCCGCCTATCGGGTACCACGTCCAGACGTCACAGTGGAATGCGTTTACGCGAACCTGTGGCGCCCCAAGCGTGTCGATATACCGCTGGGGTTTTAGTGAGTAGACGAGTAGTTTCCGGAGGCTCACATAATCACCGACCCCACCCCCGAAGGGCGACGGTATGCATAAAACATTTCCCCAACAAACTCAAAAAAAGACCCAACCAGAGGACCCGACCCGAAAACAAACACTAGTAACAACTTAAAAAAAAATATTTGTATGAAAGTACCACTCTAAGCGTAGTTACTCTAAGGTGGCGACGTGAACTACGTATTTCGAGTTTCATGGGAACAATGAGATAATGATTGGTGAGCTCGTAAAGCGTGCTCTGAGAACTATACAGTTGTCAAAGTTCTGGACAAGGATGTTTAGGGTTTGACGAGGGCCGACTGCTGTCGGCACGTAGTAGACACGTGCCCACTAAATTAATTGTGAAGGTGTACGATCTAGTCGTCTGTTTATTTACGGACACAATTGTAATTTATGTGTGCTTAGTTTTAAATATCTAATACGGGGATTAAGACAGTGGCTATTTGTAAATAGCAGTATGTAGAGCGCTACAAACAATAATGTATGCAGTCACAAACAAGACTGGAAAAGGTCCTTTAGAACGAGGATTTTACTTGAAACAATATTGGTATCACTAGTTATTTTTGATCGAATATTGAGTGCCACGGTATAGAGGCTGTGTGCCAGCGTCCAGTAATCCTGTAGTGCATCCATCACTTGCTAATCCCAGCTCTGCATCGATGCGGCTCACACAGGCTTTCAACGATCATGTGCGTAAATATTGTATCTTTCTTATAAATCTTCAATGGCACTTTCAAGCATAAATTCACTTAACTCACAGTATTTATTGGTCACGCACTTTTATTGAATTTGGAGGAGGCCCAACTCAGTAGTGGGTCATTTATAGGCTGAAACCACAACGATGACGACTTTTAATAATATCTATTCAAACAAATAACATTGGAGTGTCAGTTTGTAATATTAAAGTGCATTTGGATTTAGACACGGTACATAAACCAAAACATTTTTATTAAATTTTTTGTCTAATTTCTGAAATGGCTGGACTGATTATGACGGGACTTTCACTGGTAGATAGCTGATAGAACAAGGAGTAACTTAGGTTACCTTCATTGACTCCCCCCGCCCCGTTTTTCAGGATTCCATGGTTACTTTATTAGAAGTCACAAAACAGTTAATTCAAAAATCATAGACAACTTTCACGAATAGCGGTGTACTCATTATATTCCAAGTTATCAAATGGCTGACAGCAGTGTCCGACTCAGCCTCAAGGGACGAAAAACCATCTTTCCGTACGTGGGCACCGCGCGGGTAACATAGTCGGGTAATTTTTGTATCGTTTGCCATAAAAGAACGTATTATTTAGGTTTGTTTTTAAATTTATATCTCTGTTTTTCGCCTTCTACAATACATAATAAAAGATAGATACCTAAACCAAAATAAATAATAGTTTAAAGAAAACTAGAAAAATACGCTCTAATAGAAAATAAATTTTAATAAATTTGAATTAAAAATAGAATCAGAAAAAATGATTTTATTGTAAAAAAAAAAGTGGACACATGGAGGGTAGTTAGCCTACTGTGCCTCGCTGGCCACCCTCAGGATGTAATGGGGGGTAATAATGTCTATTTACAAATAATAATACTCAACTGTACTATCAAAATTCTTGAATAAGTTCAGACGCCCATAAATTGTAAGTCTTTTCGTCTCAAATTGTCAGGTTAAACCGTGGGGCCACGGAGGTCTCTTGCTTCAGTTATATGAGTCAAAATACTTTTCGCTGGACGCCGTGAGACTATAATGTTCGAGGGTATGCGGACACACGCGTGTCCATTGCGGCCCACTGGACTCAACATCGGTTTTTAGTCTGGCGTTCAACGTGTTCAGTCTATTTATTTCAACTAACCATTCTACTTTTTTTAAATTAATCAAATGCATTCTATCCTTATCCTGCCGTAATCGAGTCCGCGTCGAAGATAATGCGAAGCTATTACGCTGCTTGCTACTTTTGTTCTTATTTCATGATTAAATTGTAATCCAGAAATGTCTAACTCAAAAGTGGGTCTGTTTGGAATGAGTAGTAGAACAAACTATAAATCGTATAGATCAAATAAAACCTTAAGCTGAACCGATTTTTATAAAACATATCATGGTTCTTACCTCACGCTAGAAAACCTGCTTTCAATCCTAAAAAACAATTCGTTTACGACCTATAATTCCACAGATATACTCACAGAAAAGTCAAACTTTTAAGCCCACTCTTTTGTCAATGGTTAAGCAATAGGCTGAAACAATTACGCACGCCTATCAAAAAGCAGTTGGAAATTGGGAATTAATTCAACTTCCCGTAGCTTACGAGCATTGTTTTATAATTGAAAGCGTTACTTTCGTGACATTTTCACGTTTCGGGATCTGCTAATTGCGATTCTGAATAGAACTTCAAGTCGGGACGTTAACTGGTTTTGTCCATCGCACGCTGGTCACGTAACGTTTTAAACCCCAGGGCTGCGCTTTCTACTTCGTGCATTTACTTATTGTTGAACGGTTCTGACGTTTCGCTACTTCGAAACTGGATTAAGGCATTGTTCATTTAATATTTAGGTCACGCAGCCACAGGTAGGGTTAGGTAATCTTGTTAATCACAATTTACCCTAATGGCTTCATATAAACGGTTTTATTTTAGTGGAGTGCGCTAATCGTTCTCAAAGCTTTGAGGTCTGGTTGACGTGGCGGCGTTTCATCGTGATTATAGCACCTGAGCGAAATTATTTGTTAGAGAAGTATTAATTACGGTAATGGTTTCAATGGCTGTTTATTACAAGAGTCCGTGTGGTGCATTAAGAATACATAGTTTCACCATCCCATTCCATCCTGAGAATGCCGTAAGAGCCGACAAAAGGAAATGACGGCTGATGACCTAGCCGCAAGAGTAGGAAAACTTGATACGCAACCCTGTGCCAATCCGTCTGGCCAGCGTGGCAGAGTATGCCAATTACCCTCCATGTAACTGGGGTAGGGTCGAGTCAAGGCTAAGTAGTAGTAGTAATTGCAAGAGGTAGAGAAGTGGGTAAAGAGAAGTGGGAAGTAATATATGCGTGTTACTTGCTATTGAATATTTTGGGTATTCTTATATATGTATTAGTGGGCTGGTCATATCTGTAGAAGAACCGACAACCGCTGGGGTAGACGAGTTCTTGAGTGGAGACCGCGAATCGGCAAGCGTAGCGTGGGACGGCCCTCTACTAGATGGAGCGACGATCTGCGAAAGGTTGCGGGCAGCAGCTGGATGCGTCAAGCTGAAGACAGGGCGCTATGGCGCTCTTTAGGGGAGGCCTATGTCCAGCAGTGGACTAATGTGGGCTGATGATGATGATATATTTTGTCACCACCCCAGTCTAGCATCAGGGTCGGTAATGGCAAAACCGAAAACCTAACCGAAAGAGAAGGACAACTTGAAACGAACAACCCAGTGCCAGCGTGGCACAGTAAGCTAATTACCCTCTATGTAATTGGAGGAGGCCCAAATCGACCGAATTTTATTATATTCCCAACTAGCAACCCGTCCCGACTTCGCACGGGTGCAATGATGAACATCTAAATTTATCAGTGTTTGTGTACAATATTATGCATGTATTATACTTAAAAACCTTCCTCTTGAATCACTCTATCTATTACAAAAACCCGCTTCAAAATCCGTTACGTAGTTTTAAATAAAGATAATTAAGAATACACAGGGACGGACAGACGACAGCGACTTTGTTTTATACTATGTAGTGATGGTTGTTAGATTGTATTGTAATAATAACACAGTCTGGAATATAATAATATACACGTATTGTCATTAAATATTGGTGCCCAAATTAACTTTATATTCCATTTGCAAGGAAGGATACGAAAACAATGATTGTGATTGTCGTTTTAGGTCAGCAATCACGATATCTTATACACCCTAAAACTCCAATTATTCTTTACACAAACATAAGTATAATAAAAAGTATGTTCTTTCCGACTTAGATTTATAGTTTTAGAAAGAAACAAAGAAGATTTATACAAGTTCTCACGCGCGATATGTATTCTCGGGGGATGAGTAGAGGCAAACGTGGTGGGCAGGGAGAATACAGGGCTGACTACAAATCGCATTCGTTTCTTCGGCTTAAAATGGCGTGTTCGACTCTAAGTCGCGCATTGTACACTAGTGTTTCTTATACATTGTATTTTGAATACAAAAGTGTCAGATGAACACAAATACATCATAGTAACAAATTTGTAAAATTTGCTTAATATTTAATATACTTGTCACTACTCACTACATATTATAAAACAAAGTCGCTGTCTTCTGTCCGTCCCTATGTATGCTTATATCTTTAAAACCACGCAACGGATTTTGAAGCGGGTTTTTAATAGATAGAGTGATTCAAGAGGAAGGTCTATATGTATAATTCAATTCAAATTCAAAATGTTTTATTCAATAATTTGTTACAACAAGTGGGTAATTGTGTTTGGGGACTCCTTTTAAGCAATATTTGCCTGTGTTAGGAGGCCCGCTCTTCCATAGCAAAGTAATTATAATAGTAACAAATATTTTTTACTTATTACTTAATTACTTATTATTTTTAATTTACACAAAATAGGGTAAGAGTTTGTATAGTGTGAGTGTGTGTGTGTGTGTGTGCGCGTGTGTGTTTGTATTTGATTTTTATGTGGCAATTTCGTAAGATAGTATATTTAAGAGTGATAGTTGAGTAACATATTGTTATTATGTATCTTGCTATTTAATATATTGTAGAAGTGCCTCAGTCTCTTCATACGTGAGTTTTTTTATCCAATTTGTTACGGTTTTCTTACAATCATAATACATGCATAAATTTTGATGTTCATCATTGCAGCCGTGCAAAGCCGGGGCGGGTCGCTAGTAATAAATATACAAGCTAAGTACACGCACAATATAGATGTTGGTAGAAAAACGTTGTGAAATAGGGAAATGAGAGGCTTGTTTTGTACTCCTAAAGAAGCCTCAGAAATTGGTGTCACTTTAAACCCGTGGAGTTAGGCGAACCTTTTTAGAATTTACGGATCCAAAATAATATTACTTAATTTGAATAGAATTACTTATAACCAAGAGTATAGTAGGAAATAGGTGTTATTCAATTTGTTTCTTTTACATGTGTTCGACTTGGAGGTAACGAACGATGTTAAAGAAAAATAAAACGATTTTCAAGATTTTTCCTAGAATATAAAATATACCATTTGTCATAAAAATATTTAGGAAAATTCAGATATTTACAAAGTGCTTCTGTGGTTTTATCGCGAAATCCTTTTAACTTCAACTGTTTCTGGTTTTATTGTAATTGTATGTATGGTGGAGGGCAACTGTAGAATCGTCGTTTCAGCCCATAAATTACCCACTATTGAGTCGGGCCTCCTCCAAATTCATGGAGGGAAATCAGCCTACTGTGCCACGCTTGCAAGACGGGTTTCCTTTTCTTTCGGCTAAATGATCTGCCTCTTGCGTTCTTTTAGTCGCCTCTTACGACACCCTCAAGACGGTATGGGTTAGTGACATTGTGTATTCTAAATCCGTCACGAAAATATATTCATTCAATAATAATATCTATCGTATATTAATATTTTCTTGAGCTAAAGTAATTACGTATTAGGCAGAATGGGCCGTCTACACTTATAATGTCCCCAACAGCGATTACTCAATAATAATACCACTTGATGTATCTGTCGATTCAAAGTGATCAGAGATTTATGTGAATCGTTTTTTTTTGTGTTGAATGCTGAAGAAAATATAAAAAGACTTGCGGTACGATTAACGTATGAAATAAGTACTTACTTAACCTCTTTAGACGCTGTCATGTAACTGTCTGTTATCTCAAAGGACAAATGATTTGTCTAATATTTGATAATAACAATTTTATTATATGTTAGCTCCAAACGGTTCTAACAGATGGCGACATCTGTTGACTGGATTAAGTAAGTATTCAATAGATGGCGCTATGTTAAAAAGTTAATTAATGTATCCACAGCAACGCGTTCCCGGGACCGTTAGTATAGTAATATTTTTATAACACTAGTTTACCCGGCTACGTGCCAGCGAAGAGTGTGTATGTTTTTTTTTTAATCTTTATATTTTCTCATCTTGAGCTAGGTACTACTACTACTAAGCCTTTATATGAACACTGCTCAGTCAAGCCTCCTCCAATTTCATGGAAGGGAAGTTGAATGTGCCGCGCTGGCCAGACGGGTGGGCACTGGGTTTCATATCAAGTTTTCCTTCTTTTGCGGCTAGGTTATCGGCCTAGTAAAGAAATATTGTAAAACCAAAATTAGCCAAATCGGTATGGCCGTTTTCGTATTGTTGCGAGACTAATAAACTTCTCCGTCGAATATCATCAACGTCAATTCATTTTTAGAAGCTAGCGGCCGGATTTTTATTTCTTGAACATTTTGGGGATATTACATTGACACGTACTTAAGTGTGCCCGCCGCCGCCCCGCCCCGCTTCATGTTTCATATTTCTCTTAATATTTTGTTTATATTAATAATTTCAAATTCGTGATATCTTTTCAACAGAATGTCTGATTAAACAATTCAGAAAGTAAAATAATTTACACGTATAAGAATAGTCTTGAATACGAAATAATTTATTTGGATAAGGATTAGTTCAAAGGACCGTGTTAAGGTCTAATTTTGGCCGACATTTCCATCGTCTTTTAAAATGTAGTATAGGTAGTAATGGTGGCATCGTTATAACAGTTGCATAAATGATATCACAATTGTGTCTAAAGATATTTTATGGATATCTTCTTTTATATTGTAAAACATATTTTTTTGTATTCTACCCTACATAAACCCAAAAATAAAAAAAAACCTATCATTTTTATAGTATTCATAATAATAAACAAGCCCGTTTTATTTCCAATCAATCAAATTACATGCATTCTAATTATGCAAATGTATAAAAAAATATTTAATTAATTATTTATTACAAATTACTTATATATAAACACTTAATAATATTAGTAGAGATTTAATAATTATTATCAACATATTTTTAATCTAGTCAAACTTATTAGACATTCTGTGAAACACCATTATTAATTCCTGCTTCTACCATAAACTGATATTACATTAACAGCAACCAAAAGTACGATGACTTAACTTAACCATAATGAACTCATAAACTAAATATAGGTTTCTTAGAGGATTCCAGACTGAAGCTTACTAAATCCACAACAAGACTAATAAAGATGAATTTACGGACCTACGTAAGTAGATTTTGCTTAGTTCATAGATAATCCAAGAACGTAGACTTAACATTAAAAAATAGTAATTAAGTATTAAGAAGACAATGAAAATAAACTTTAGTGAAATCTTTAAAATATTAACACTTTTGTCACGGTAATAAATTGCACTTCAATTTTATTTTACCAATATACTTTTTGATTCAGCTAGTAGCGACTACTACTACGCAGCCAATAGATGACGACTTTTGAGTCGGGCCTTCTCCAGTTACATGGAAGGCAAGCCTGCTGTGCCACCCCGGCCACATAAGCTGGCATAGGGTTTCGTATTAGGTTTTCCTTATCTTTCGTCGGCTCTTACGACACACTCAGGATGGAATGGGGTGGTAACATTGTATTCTAAATCCGTCAGCACACGGAACCTAAGTAGCAATGACCTAAATTGAGTTTCTCAGAACTTACTGAAAATGAAATTCATCTAGTTCTTAAAATATCGATAGCTAGTTGATGGAACGTGGGTCGCCCTCCCTATTACCCTTCTAAGCCGAGGGTTGGTTTACTTTTTGGGTGGAAATGTTCAATATTAACGGATTAACCCGTTCGAGGATTCAGCTCCAGAAAAATAAATTCCAATATTCCCAATATTTGCCGCTCTCATAACTCGCAAGAAAATTTTTCATCTACAAAGCTACAACCGGATGATTGTAGAGTACTAATTGCCTTTTACTGAATTTGATCAGGTGTTTGTTAAGTTTTATTTTGCATGGAACATGCTACAGAAACAGAGAATCTATCAAAACCCCGGCAAATTTAAAAGAGGTGGTGATTTTCAAAACATTTACCAAATTTTGTTCAGACTTAGAACATACGTTTCAGATAACAACATACTGTTTTAACATAATATCTACTGTTTTAAAATCGATTCATACATTACAATCAAATAGATAATACTAAGTTGTGTTCACATTTTTTTATTTCTTAAACAAATATATGTACCATTACAGACTTATAATTTTTTAAGGTAACTTGCGTTAAAAAATAATAAGTCGTTGCAATAATGCTGAACTCTGATTGAAATCAGTAATTAGGATGTTCTGTCCCCGTGTGGTGACGGATTTAGAATACAGAATGTCATCAACCCTTACTGTCCTGAGATGGTCGTAAGAGTTGGCGACTAAAGGAACGCAAGAGGCAGATCACCTAGACGTAACAGTAGGAAATCTTGATACAAACACTATGCCACCCGTCTTGCTAAGATTGCGGCATTGCTCTTACGACACCCTCAGTATGGAAGGAGGTGGTGACTCCATGTATTCCTCACCCGTCAACACACCAACAACATTATTCACTGTATTTTAACACGCACTAAAAGAGAAAGCTGATACTCACGCTGTAGTCCCCCGACTGGGTTAAACATTATTTGACTACTGTATTCTATAAGGTGGAGGACCTTATAGAATACAGCATGCAAATGACTTTGTGATTTTAGCACTAGAAATCCTACTCCAATACGTCCCGCGAGGGTGACGAATAGGATGAGGGTTTCTAATATGTTTTATTGCGTTTAGACTTAGAAATCCTACTGCAGTACGTCACCCTCTGGGACGTATTGGAGCAGCATTTACGCGTGTTTTTTCATTAAAAGAGCTTGGAAATGCTAATCGAGTTCGTCTCAGGCGGAGGGGACGTACTGAATGAGTATTTCGATATACGCTCCCGGGTTCAATTCCGGGGTCGGGCACGTATCTTTGTCTAAACCAAAGGCACTTGCTATGAGCCTGGATGTCAATTGTGTTGTAAGCTGCCCCTGCGATGGCCATGTATAACAAAAAGGAATAAAACCTTGGGTGGTGTTTTCCAGTAGGCTAATTTTCCTCCATGAATTTGGAGGAAGCCGACTCAGTAGTGGGTTATTACAGGGCTGAAATAATGATGATGATAAATTACAATAATATACAGACCAAACAAAGGCCCAAGGTTAAAAAAATATAATCTTTGCGACCAAACTCGATAATCATTCGGTTGTAACCGCTCACAGACACTTATAAAACATTTTCACCACGTATTTCACGTGATGAAAAAGCCATTTGGAGCCACATCAGTACGAAGAGCCACAAAATTTATCAAGTGTCTGCGCAATTCTCCAAAAACAATATGTTTTTCAACGTGAGAGATGAAACGATTGCTATTTCATTGACCCGTCGAGCACTGAATTCGAGTGTTAAATGGATGTCTGCAGTTCGGTTGCAGAACTGCAAACAACCGATTAATATGTTCGTATTTTACTTTAATGACATCATCATCATCTGAGCCACGCTACTTCACGCTGGCCAGTCGGGTTGGCGCTGGGTTATGTACCGAGTTTTCCTTCTCTTGTAGTTAGGTTGTGTGTCAAGTCACCTGCGTTCCTGTCACTTATCATCATATGGATGAAATAGAGATACGTGTGGTGATGAATTATAGTACATAGTGTCACCACACCATTCCATCCTGAGGGTGTCATAAGGGCCCACGAAAGGAATGTGTATGGAAAGGAATGTATGTAACATTTAAACTTCGTGCTTTGCGGAGGGCAAGTATATGCTATAATTATAATATCTATGACAATCGTCACACCAACTCAGTTACCTGTATACCTAGGCGAAAGCCACTAAATGACTACCTAGATGGTAGGTAGTAGTAGTAGGTAGATCCATTAGATTAGTCTGGGAGCAGACGGCTATCGATCCGTGGAGATAGAAAAAATTGGTTTATCATCAGTCTAATCCAAATGAAATTTGAAAAAAGTGAGAGTGAGATGATGACGATGTGTGTGTAAATGTACATATGTTTGTGTGTAGATTGTTTAAACACTGTACCATGCGCGCGTTGCTGCGCCACAACTAAAATAAATTTTATAAAATATATTTTTGTTAGCTTTTACGACACCCTCAGGATGGAATGGGGTGGTGACACAATGTATTCTCAATCCCCACACGGAATATGCACAGATATATTTAACTTGAATAATAGTCTTGTCAAGTCAACCCAGAAAAGCGTTGGTTTTTCTCTTTAGAAATTTGTATATCCTGTTTATAATAATGCAGATAGCCCACAAAGAATGGGCGATGTGGGTGTGGGGTGCCACCCCGGCTGTTCAGGCCTAATGGGGCTGTCGCAAGTCAACAAGGCGACCGACGTGCTCCGCGTCCCAATTAACACGTACCACGTACCGAAGAAAATAAACATAATGGACGTAGGTACCAGTTCTATTGCGCTGTTTTAAATTTGATCAATACCTTTTGTGCTATCAGGTCTGTGATTCTTGACGAGGTTACTGACTCTGCCTCCATCAGGTCATCATTTTTTCTTTCGACTAGGGTCCTCTTAGTTTTCTTAGTAGCCTCGTACGTAATTGTCGTTACCTTCAAGAACTGTCTTGTACGTAGAGTTATTTTTTACGAATTACATGTAGGAACCTACGAACAAATACACTGACCTGCAATACTAAGTACTACACTTTAATATATATATTTTTCTAAATTTCTTTCGTTAATATTTCTTTTCATTTCGAAAGTATATCTTGTGTACTTAAAAAGTTATTATAGTTTAAAAGTTATTTAAAAGTGTGATACTATATATAATATATAATAGTAGGGTAATTAGTTAATCAGATATAGTTAATTAATTAGTTTTGCAGCCCAGTGTAATAAAGGTATGTCAAAGCAGTTGAACTTAATAAAATAATACTCAGCCCATAGATGGCCCACTGCTGAGTCAGGTGTCATCCAGTTATATGGAGAATAAATTAGCCTACTGTGCCACGCTGGCCAGGCGGGTTGGCATAGAGGTTTGTATCAGGATTTCATTCTCTTGCAGCTGGGGTGGCGAAACTATATATTCTACATGCGTCACCAGACGGAGAATTTAGTATAGAATTTATCTATGTAGGTATTTGTACTTAAATTTATTCTTTCCAAAAATCTATATACATAGTACAATACATAAGTACTATGAAACCGATACATCTAGTCGAATGTTTTATAGGCCACGTGTTTTATTGTTTAACAAACTGGATTCACTTATCCAAATCCTTATATTATATGTTCTTGATTAAATCTGCACTAATAAACTACTGAACCTTGCAAACACACAACCGATGCTATTTCTACTATGTACTTCGACAAGGCCCGACTCAGCAAAGGGTCATTTATGGGCTGAGAATTAGTCACTAGATATAAAGTGTAAAATATATTGTAAGGCGAATACACAGAATTATATTTGGACAGAACTGTTAAGGTATATGCACACATATCATATATTATTAAATTGTCGAGGAAAATTAACACGAGAGGTATTTTAAGTAATTTTAAAAGATGTTTGAAATGTGACTGACACACTAACGCTATACTAATAAGCCTAAAAGTAATCGTACCTATGGTATATAGTTATCTATAGCAATTGGCGGTTGAAACAAATGTAGTCGAATAAAAGTGTGGTGATTCAACGAAGAGCAATTGCATATTGTCAGAACTGGGTATCACAGTAACTATTCTCGTTTGGAGAGAATACAAAGCTGCATCTATCACACGCTACAATAAACGAGTCCTTTCATCCCTCTATCAATTAACTAAGCGATAGTACATATGTTTATAATTTGAAAGTGTTCCCTTAAATTGATTTTTTTTCCTTAATCTAATGGAAAGCTCTCCGTGTGGTGACGACGAGTATAGAATTCATAGTGTAGCCACCCTATTTCATCCTTAGAGTGTTCTAAGTGCATAAAAAAGAAGATTCATCATCATCATCGTAATTTCAGCCAAAAGACGTCCACTGCTGGACATAGGCCTCCCCCAAGGATCTCGACAAAGGCCGGTCCTGGGCCGCCCGCATCCACTGCTTTCCGGCGACCTTAACCAGGTCGTCGGTCCACCGTGTGGGAGGCCTACCAGCACTGCGCCTTCCGGAACGCGGTCGCCACTCGAGGACTTTTCTGCCCCATCGGGCGTCGGTCCTGCGAGCTATGTGCCCTGCCCTGCCCTATAAAAGAAAATTATAAGGCCAAAAACCAAGATAAGGGAATCTTAAAACGAAACCCAATGCCAACCCATCTGGCTAGCGTGACACAGTAGGCTTAATAACCTCCATGTATTGGAGGAGGCCCGACTCACCAGTGGGTCTTTAATTGGCTGGGATATGGTGGTGGTCGCGAACCCGGCAGTACATCTAACTTGGCGTATTTAAATTGGAGCAGTAAAAAGGTAAGTTTCAAGTGATCGATTAGGCCCTATAAATGTGGTTGCATTTATAGGGTTATGTATCCATACAATTTGTTCGAGAAGTACGTGGAGAATGTCATAAAGTATATATGGAAAAAAAATAAACTTTTTAACTTAAATCTTTTGACATTATAATGAATGCATCATCATATTAAATTGTAAACTATAGGTACTTTCTGGGGCTCTTCAAATTTCAAGACAATTTGGATTTAAATGGAAATCTCGACAGATTTTCATAGTTAAAACATACTAGAACAATGAACTGTCCATCAGCTTTGTACAATGGTCTATTCATGTCTGCAGCCGCTAACAGTAAAGCTTTAGCACTGTGAATTACAATACCGTCTCGGTTCGCTATGTTTTTAAAATATTCGAGTACGGTCTTTTGAAATATTAACCATTTTACGGATACAATTTTGAATATTTGAACTGTAAACCTAACAAATAATTTAATATAAATAAAATGAGCTATACTCGACAAAAAAAAACATGGAATTAGAGTATTAATCTAATGTTACAAAGATTCATTTATATTGATAAATATACACACATATAACCCCGTATTGTTAAGTAATTAGAGTCGCCTGTGGATGATTGCAGCATTAGAGATCCTTCGTAAGTCTAGCAGTTCCAATTGAGTTCCGTTTTGTACTATATCGCTTTAAACTTTTAAGTTATTAAAATCATAACCATCCTTTAGTTTTTGAACTCAGCGTGCGCGTAATTTTAGCATCCTTCTAATCTTATAAACAATAATTGTAGTCATTAGCCCCCCGATTATCCGTGTCAAATAAGGACTATGACATGGCGCGTTAGAAGTTGTAGTCCATTGTGCACGATTAAAGGTCCATGATACGTCTCAGTAGCATTAGCGGAATAAATAAAAACAGTCCTCGATAAAAATATACAAGACTATTTCAATGGTATATTGGTATACAAAGTACACTGAAATCAAATTATACATATATGATCTATTTATGTAGACTAGAGGTCACCATTCGACCATAATTAAATTAAATTATAGTTCCATTCTTAATCTTACCACATACTTAAACAATAAACAAAATAGTATTTAAGTATATGTGTCAAATACAGTACATGTGTAATGGTTTTTTATAGATTTAATGTATTTTACGCGGTTTTACGCGCAGCCAATCTACCAGGCCAATTTGACAGATTAGGGTATTTTCCCCCTATCAAATTGACGGAAGCCAACTCAGCATGCGATCATATAAGAGATGGGAAGATCGTTTATGTCTATTAATACATACATGATTCACTTGTTAGTAAATTTAGGTAATACTCATAATTCGGGAGATTTTCATTAATAGGAAAATGTGATGATAATTACTGCAGCCTGTATAAAGCTGTTTGAACATTTATATTAACTTGTTGGACCGTGAATAGATGGTTGCGTCGCTACTGCGGCTACTAGCATTTGTTTTTTTTTATCAACACTTAATGTTACCATCAAACTCGAAAGGAGCACAATATACGGTACTACTTGAGGTTTAGGAGAAATTTCATCAAAAAAATTACACACAGCTTTAGAGGATTTGTTTAAATCACAAGATATTGCCATACTCATGTACAGTGTGCGTTCACTAATATGTAACAATTTAAAGTATTACAACAATATACATGGTAATGTAATATAAAACTATTGTTGCAAAAGTGTATCTAAAAATACTTTTTTATTTAATTTAAAAACATTTATACTACTACAATCATCTTCCGCAACTATTTTATTTAAAAAATTAGGTATTAGATACTTTCTTGTTCGTTGCCCATACTTTATACTTTAATATTGTTTGTTCTGTAAACCTATTTCTGTATTGTCATGTTATTTATTTTAGACTTGGGGCATTGTAATTGGTCTACTGATAATAAATCCTCGACTTTTTCGTGTATAGGTAAGATTTGGTAAATAACCAAATTATGAAATTTAATTAACTTTGTACAGAAACTTTAGTAGCCTTATCCGTATTTGCCGATTTTTATCTAAATGTGTCCGAAAGTTCTGCCTTAAGCACAAAAACCATAACAGAGAATAGCATCCTGTGGTGCATGATATATCATAAACAAAGCTCCTCTACTCATACGTATTTAAGGTTTTTAAATGTGGATAAAACGTATCTTAGCTTGTCACCCACAATATCAGCGTGTCATTTCCAGTCAAAACCACAATCTATGGTTACCCAAAGGTATTTATACTGTTTAACAAAACCCAGTGCTACTACTACTTACTTCAACTCAGCCCATAAATGCTGAGTCGGGCCCCTTCTAACTACATGGATTGTCATTTGGCGACTGTCTCTCGCTCGCCAGACGTGTTGGCATAGAGTTTCGTATCCTTCTCTTGCGGCTAGGTTTTCGGCCTTATCATTTCCTTTTGTCGGCTCTCAGGATGAAATGGGGCGGTAACACTATGTATTCTAAATCCGTCACCACATGGAATAATAAATATCTGTAAATAAATAAATAAATATCATTGGACATTTCACACAACGCCATCTCGTCCCAAGCTAAGCAACTTAATGCTTGTGTTATGGTAACGAGATGGATGATAAACTACTTATATACATTTTTTCTTTGTAAATACATATATATTAAAGATAGAAAACACCCAGATCCGGAACAAAAACTTGTAGGTCGTACAAATATTGAAGGGTTTCTGGTGTTTTAAACGTCTACAGATGACTCATAGGCTTAGATGTCTAAACACCAACTTCACAAGTGCTACATCGATTACACTTCACTGTTTCCTTGCCAATAGTTCCCTTAGTGGCCTCATTTAATGATAATTACCAACCATAAAGATGAAATGATAAAGGTATATTACCATTATAAAGATAACATTATTATTCCTTTGTTTCAAAATAATGATTATGCTCAGTACAGGCTTATCGCTCTCCCTTGATTAATCCGCTGGAGCACTTGTTGCTGAAATTAATTAGGAAACAAGTTAACAAAAAGTGCAATAAACTTTGATAAGGAAGCTTAATTTCCGCCTGGGCCCGAAAGAGGCTGGACATTAATCAAGTGAGATCGCTCTCGACTGCCGCGAATTTCATTAAATACAATCAGGGCTCCATAGTGTTTGGTTATTACATTATTTCAGCACATCTCGCCGTGCTGCTAATTCATACTACGAATCAGCGTATATATAACCAACTGCAGAGTCGGACCTCTTACAGTTACGTGGAGGGTACTGTGCCACGCCGGCCAGACGGATTGGCACATGGTTTGGTATGAAGTTTTCCTTGTCTTACGGCTAGGTTATCGGCCTTGTCATTTACTTTTGTCGGCTCTTACGACAACCTCAGGATGAAATGGGGTAGTGAAACGATGTATTCTAAATCCATCACCACACGAAAAGGCCAATGGTCAAGTTGCCTATTGCCTGCAATTTAAACACCAGCAGACCCAGACGTTGCTGAACCTGCAGATCGATTGCATTCCGCACTGTCTGCGAGGTACAACTATGAGAATACCTCATTGTTCTTTTTCAAAATACTTTTTTATGTATAAATGGATTTTAAATAAAACAACATTTATATGTTTTATCTGTCTATTTGTCAGTAAGTTCCTGGTTCGAAATAGTTATACTGGCTGACATTTAGCTGATATAATAATGAGTCAATTTTTACCGCCTTGCCTGTTTATTTGTTAGATCGATTTTGACAGTAATTTTAAACAAGGAGATCGCTCCTACTTCCACTGCTGGACAAAGGCCTCCCCCAAGGATTTCCACAAATAAGTTAGATGCATTAAATGACATTAAAGTTCACGATTAGGGACGTCTCTGTATTTATTTACACGCATGTGATTCGGAAAACTACCGACCGAGCGACGATCAAATATAAGCCGGATAGGGTTATATTTGATGGTGCTGCGGTTTCAATCTCAGTTACAAGTAATTTATATTGGCAGCACGATAGAACACATTGGTTACTGCGGTTATTCCTATGATGAAAGTTATATACGGTACATTACATTTAGGTACAGTAAGTAACGAAATATTATCTGCTCTGCAAATACTTGGGAAGGAAACGCATTCTAATAATAACCAGGTAAATGTTACTTTATCCTGCACCTTACTAATAGTATAGGTATTTTCGTGACGATTGATGATGGTAGGACGATAACTTGTTTTAGGTATAACTGCAGTATTGTAACATTTAAAAAGTATAGAAACATGCTGTATTGTCTATCGACGTGTCCACATCCACATTTCAAGTGTTAATATTATTAGGAACATTACTGACAGTACGTAGTACACTACCAAGCCCCCCGGCTTATTATATTTCCACAACAATCACCATCTGTATACGTAGGATATGAACGAAGACCCCGAAGACCATTAAGGCGTCCCTACACATCCCCAAGCCTTGGCACACGCCAAAATCACTGTTAAAGTAATATGAAAGGAACGGATTGCGACGCCCGGCGCTGGATCAAATATTTGTGGAACAACAAAGAGCTTGGATGTTGTATCGGCTCGGTCATTAATCACTCCATTATTGTACATTGCCACAAAACGCGATATTGCCTCTTGGCTGCCGCTCATAAACACCCAGCACCTAATGACCTATTTAATTACAGTTAAATGAAAATCGATAGTCGCAACCTGTTACATAAAATCTTAAAAAAACATTTACTGGGTGCTCGTTTAGTTGATACAAAGTTAACTTTGTATATTTTCCGAATTCCTCCAGTAGCGACCGCGTTCCGAAAACCGCAGTGCTGGCCTCCCACACTATGGACCGACGATGCGGGTGGCTCAGGACCGGCCTTCGTGGAAATCCTTAAGGGAGGCCTATGTCCAGCAGTGGACGTCTTTTGGCCGAAATGATGATTCTCTGAAGAACTTATTTATGAGATTATGTTAATGATGATTATGCGGCGTATGTCGTAAGGAGAAGATACGATCCAAGATCACTTTGTTAACAAGCATGTCTTATGATTTACGATCTAAAAGGTGTTTGTACAAGGTGCAAGTAACCCGCACGGATTACATGCATAGTGTAAACACCGTGCAAAGACTACAGACCTCGGCGACTGGAACATGCCTTCTTGGTCCAAAGGTTGGATGTACCGCTTTTGGATGACTGGTCCCCGGTTCTGCTTTGAGTCTGGGTGTCATTAGTGTTCGTTAATTACATGTTTGTAAATAGCCCCCGCGATACAGGTTATGAATAGAGCAGGGGATTCGTTTTTTTTTTAATTGAAATGTACCGGAGCGGGCTATTCGCGCACGTAATCCGTGGGTTAGTTCCTCACCTGGGTCACTAACGCCGTTTGTCCACCGCCGCCGTCAACGGCACCTCAACGAGAACGAGATTATTTTAAGAAGATTTTAAGATGACGTGACGGGCGTGCGGTGGACACACGGCCATAGTAAATGTATGTATCGCCAACTCGGCGCCGTCATCTTTTTCTCGTTGACGTGCCGTTGACGGCGGCGGTGGACAAACGGCCTTAAGCTTTAACTTGAACAGGTTTCAGTGGTCTCAAGTGTACCGATTTTCAGTGTTTCTATCGATTTGGCAATTGTCCTACTAATAATATAAGTTTTTATAGATTGATCTTTTGTCTGGGGTGTGGTGACGGACTTAAAACATATGGTGTCACCACACCATTCTATCCTGGAGGTGTCGTAGGAGTCGACAATAGGAAATAGCAAGGCCGATAACCTAGCCGCAAGAGAAGGAAAACTTGATAGGAAACCTTGTGCCAACTCGTCTGCCTAGTGTGGTACTGTAGGATAATTGCCATCCAATTATTTGGAGGAGGCTCGACTCAGCAGTGGGTCAGCTATGGGCTGACTAGTTAGATATTTTGGGAAATAAACCTCGTTGGTCTAGTAGTTAGATGTGCCGCCTTTGGATCAACGGGTCCCGGGTTCGATTCCGGGGTCGGGCAAGTGACTTTGTCTAAACCAGAGGCACTGGCTCGGAGTCTGGGTGTCATTTCGATCTATAATATGTATGTATTTACAAAAAAAAATGCATATAGGGAGTTTTTCATCCATCTCGTTACCATAACACAAGCATTAAGTTGCTTAGCTTGGGACGAGATGGCATTGTGTGAACTGTCCAAGGATAATTATATTTATTTATTTATTTTAGGGGACCGCCGCCGAGGCATTTGTAATTTAAGATTTGTAAAAAATTGGTTTGTCGTCGTATTTTGAAGCGAGTCAACTTCTCATGGCAATATATTTTACTCGCGCAAGTATATTTCCTTACACACTTTTTGTACGGTAATCTTAGCGTTGTATATACGAGTATGTTAAGAAATTATGATATGAATTAATTCAGGGCACATATCACATCCCAGGCGCTCTAACCTTCCGCATATGAACAGTTTATACTCTAGCAGAAATCCTTGCAAAGGTCTTTATCGGTCCATAAAATTTCTTTTATGCCAAGTGAACTTTCTGTAGCGGCGCGCAAACTTGTTTGATGGTCGCCCTCGAAAATAATTTTCTAAGCCCTCCCTCAACGTCCCGATCGATTCCAAACTTACTGGCGATAAAATAAATTCTTTATAAAATAAATTTTGTTATGATCCCTTTTACTTTTTAAGGCTGTAAGAAAGAGTAATAATAGGATGATCCGAGAATGAATGCTTCCAATAAGTCGTCCTTTTTGGAACGCTGCTTCAAATATTTTCTTTATCGTTACAAAAGGAAATGCTTGGATCTTCGACATTTTTGTTACGTAAAATTACTTTTTTCTATTGGCTGGCATTTTGGTGCCACTTTGTTTGACGGGTTTGTGCATGTAACTACTTCCGTTTTAACCGACTTGCAAAGGGAGGACTTTATCAATTTGATGGTATTTTTGTTACTGCATAACTTCTTCATTATATAAACCGATATAGAAAGTTCTTTTTAAAACTTAAATAAAATATATTCAAATGATATTGTGTCCTATTTTTTATTTTGGGCAATAGTTTGGTATAGAACTTGAAAGATAAATTTTGTGTATGTTGACAGTTTGCTGTACTTTGACTCCTTTACAAAGTATACATACATTTATACATTTATTATTATTCTACATTATATTTTTGTTACTGAAACACTAAAAACAAAACACAAAGAAAAAAAACCGACTTCTAAATATGCCTTGACATTAAAATCACCTTTATACAACCATTTGAAGTTGGTGCCAGCTTAAGTTGACACCGACATATCTATACTAATCTATAAAGCTGCAGAGTTTGTTTATTTGTTTGTTTGTTTGTTTGAACGCGCTAATCTCAGGAACTACTGGTCCGATTTCAAAAAATCTTTCAGTGTTAGATAGTCCATTTATCGAGGAAGGTTATAGGCTATATTTTATTTTCAAAAGAATTAGGGATCCGTATGAAAATTACGATTTTGTAAACCAAGGTGTAAAATCGAAAACCTATTTATGCGTGCACTGCAAAAACTATTGACAATAGAACAAAATGATGTACTACGGGTTTGTAGGTCTTATAAAGATCTACAAAAAAGTCCGCGAGAGCACATATCTAACTATCATAGTTTAGTCACAATAACCGATTTTATGTTCATAAAAAATATGCACGGGTTCGAAGCCCACGCGGGCGAAGCCGCGCGCAAAAGCTAGTTTAGCATAAAATGAAATGGATATTATTAGTTTTTTTTTTATTTACATGGTGTATTTACTGATAATAACCATATTGAGATGAACATGGAGAAGACGAAAATCATGTCTAATATCCATGTCCAAGCCACTCCTGTTAACATCGGAGGTTCTACTCTCGAAGTTGTTGACCATTACATTTACCTGGGACACACTGTCCAGTTAGGTAAGTCCAACTTCGAGAAAGAGGTCAATCGTCGGATCCAACTCGGCTGGGCAGCGTTCGGGAAGCTGCGAAAGATCTTCTCGTCCACAATACCGCAGTGTCTGAAGACAAAAGTCTTCAACCAATGTGTGTTGCCAGTGATGACATATGGAACAGAGACGTGGTCGCTTACTATGGGCTCCATCAGAAGGCTCAAAGTCACCCAAAGGGCAATGGAGAGGGCTATGCTCGGAGTTTCCCTGCGAGATCGAATCAGAAATGAGGAGATACGCAGGAAAACCAGGGTCACCGACATAGCCCACCGGATTGCCAAACTTAACTGGCAGTGGGCAGGGCACATAGCTCGCAGGACCGACGCCCGATGGGGCAGAAAAGTCCTCGAGTGGCGACCGCATTCCGGAAGGCGCAGTGCTGGTAGGCCTCCCACACGGTGGACCGACGACCTGGTTAAGGTCGCCGGAAAGCAGTGGATGCGGGGGCCCAGGACCGGCCTTTGTGGAGATCCTTGGGGGAGGCCTATGTCCAGCAGTGGACGTCTTTTGGCTGAAATGATGATGATGAACCATATCTATGGTAACTAAACTCTAAAACATCAGGATATATGTATCATCAGGATATATGTATTAATGTATAATTTTTATTTATATATATATTTATGTATATGTATCTTATTAGTATATATTTTATAAAGTATTTATGTAAGTAAATTTTAGTTTATTTTTCTATCGTAGGTACCCCATTTATTCTCTCTCTCTAACCCGAAGGTAGACTGGTAGAGAATGCCGCAAGGCATTAAGTCCGCCTTATGTACCCTGCTGCTGTACATGAAGAATAAATAAATAAAATAAAAAATAAATAAAACAATCTATGGGATCATTTTCAAATTTCTAAAATTATAAAATACTATCGTGACTGCCATCACTACATAATATAAAACAAAGTTGCTGTCGTCTGTCCGTCCCTATGTATACTTAAATCTTTAAAACTACGCAACGGATTCTGAAGCGGTTTTTTTAAATAGCTAGAGAGATACCAGAGGAAGGTTTTTAAGTATAATACATCCATATTAGAGTAGAGAAACACTGATAAATTTGGAGGTTCATCATTGCACCCGTGTGGAGCTGGGGCGGGTGGCTAGTAATTAATAAAATAAGTATTTTCGTAACCGACCGATAAACTTAATTCCTTACTGTGTAAAACCGTAGGGAGGGATGTACCCGGTTAGGTTAAATTGATTAATTAGTTTCATTTATTTGTGTTCGATTTTTAATGTTTTCTGTGTTATTTTAAGGTGCAATAAAAATGTATATTCTTAAAAACGGAACCTGAAACAAATTGTGAAAAAAATAATTGTATGTTACTATGTTTTTACTGAAATTCTCATTGTGTTCTTAGACAATGAGAATTTACCTAAACAGTAAACAACATGACGTTGAATCGTTAAATTCCCCTTATTTATACGTACATCGTCAAAGCTGACATACGATATGGCGCATAAATATTTCGTTTCGCGTTTCATCTAACATTTCATTATTGATTAGGGCAAATAAAGTTAGGAGCTCGGGCGTTACTTGCGTGAGGTCACGTACGCGGGAAACGAGTACTACTGTACGGGTGTCATATACATTTCAACGTTTAGTAGGGTTGCCTCGGTGCTATGTGCTGAGTAACTACGGTAGAAATACCCGTTCAAATAATATACAGAACACGATCGTCAATAGAATGTACTTCAAAATATATGTGCGCGTCACGTGACTAAAATGTTCCTCTTCTAAGTTTTTTTTCACTAAAGATAATTGTGGTTTCGTAGCTATAACCATTATAATTCCCTCCAGATGGATCACGGACAGTAGTCGGCTAGACGGCGCTTCGTATAAATATTTTTAGTTAGCCAAATGACGATAGACCGGTCCCTATCCCAATAAAATAAAAAAAGAGATATGAGTTAGATAATGATCCAAAAATTGATATTCACGTTTATTAATTTATAAACATTAAATAAATAATAATAAAATAATTTAAAATATAATTATTCCGTTAATTGTTAGACAATAATAGTGTAAAAGTATCTAAAAGAGAAAAAAATCATTACGTTACATTCCTATTACTATTTTAAATTATTTCTAGTCATCCAACTTCATTTGCGTGGGTATAAAATATACTAATCCGACAAGAATTACTAAAATATTCACAGAAAATCACGAAATTTTGGCACAGCCATTGATACTATTTAGTCAGCACGATTTTAAGCCAATTTGAAAATAAGTACATTACTATTTAAAAAGGGGTAATATAAAGATAATAGTTAGTTCAAATTATGAACAATAGAACTGGTCCTGCGATTTTCCTAACATTAAGTAAAAGGCGAAAGCTCTGAATAGCTTCGGGTTACTGAAAGTACGAATCTATTGAATATGTGTTTCAATACCACTTCATAAATACCGCGAAACAGTTTCTAAAGAATTTATTTGGTTTTCTTTATTAAATAAAACTTATCAAAATCAAATACGCAACAATAATAAATGGAAAAATATCGGACATACTGTTTTATTTTGATTGATTTTGATCATTTTGGTTGTTTATCATTGTTTAACCAAAAATATACTGTAGTGTGTTCAACATAAATTACGCAACGCTATTGATCGCTGGATATTTGTATGTATTTGTGACCATGGTGTTACCAAAGCCTTTATTTCCTGAGCATGTCCTGAGAATCTTAAGAAAATAACCAAACAGAAAACGGCAATTAAACGCTACGTGAAATCGTCTAACCACTTCACTGCAGTTATCTGATTTCCCTTAGTCGGATTGGCGGATACCCGACTCAGCAGTGGCTCAATTAAACGATGAGATGATCGGAATCACTTAATCCAGTGCCTACTTCCTCATCATTCTGGCAGCACTTTAAAATATTGCGACGACCACTACCACTCAGCCCATAAATTATTCTCTGCTTAGTCCGGCCTTCTCCAATTAAATAGAGCGTAATTAGCCACGCTGACCAGACGGATTGGCACAGGGTTTCGTCTCAAGGAAATAAAGGCAGCAAGAAAAGGAAAACTTGAAACGAAACCCTGTGCCAACCCCTCTAGCCAGTGTGGCCCCCATGTACCCCCCATGTAATTGGAAGAAGCCCGACTCAGCAGTGGGTCATTTATGGGCTGAGTAATAGTAGTAACAACGCATCAGCTAACCTCAAAAGTTGCATCCACCTAATCTTTAAACTAGCTGTAGAGTGTTCAAAAAGTTCAGAACAGCCAAATTTACCGTATCGTGCTGTTAACATCAACTGAATTGCGACGATCGGCATTGGAATATATAGCGGTGACGTTCAATCACGATATCGGGCTACTGAAAAGTGTGACTGCCGGTCGCCACTGCCAATAGTAGTATTTTTAGAGATCCTTATTTTTGCCTCCGTATAAATGAGACCTCGTAGCTAAAGTCATAATTGTGTAGAAGTCTGATAAATGTATAATTTCTATGCAGAAAAATATGTTTATTCTAAAACCGACTGAACCACTATACATTCCTTAATATGCAGTATTGTGTAAATAAATATCGCCTTAAAAATTTAAGCAGCTGCAACTATTTGGGAGAAAAAGGAACAAAAGCAATTTAAAAACGCTAGTAATAAAATTGATAAATGAAAAATATACATTACAAATTACTCAATAAACTAAAATAACACCATACTGTATACGTCGTACATTTCATTTTTACCCTACTGTACCACGCTGGCTAAACGATCTATGACAAGTTTTCTTATGGAGTTTTTCTTATCTAACAACACGGTGGAACTGTAGGATGAGCTAGTGACACTATCTGCACTAATTCGCAATTACAAAAATACTAAACCGTTACTATTTCACTTTATCGTAGAAAGTAAATCCTTAATCTCGCCCGAAGGACTGTAACCACCTCAAAGTTAAGTGATGATTATCACAGGAGCCTTAAAAAGGCACGTCTCAACCAAGGTCGAGTTAAGTTACTGTTTGAAAATGTAACTTTGCCCTCGTTGCCGGCCGAACCGCGCGGAAAATCTGATTATTCAGTGAGTGACGGCGTGGTGCCTACTGAATTTTAATAGCAACTAGCACCTTATTGTATCTTTAGCGATTATCCAATACTTGATAGTAGACGGATATCGACATGCGCGACCCAAGGCCAAAGAAGCCCGGTGCATACTACACCAGTTGGGAACAGTATGGGTTAACCTAACTGGAGTTTGCACCTAAGGAGAATGCCTGCATCCTTGAACCGGTCAAGTTTAAAGGTGGAAACATACTAACGGGTCGCGTATATCGAAATGCTCATTCAGTACGTCCCCTCCGCCTGAGACGAACTCGATTAGCATTTCCAAGCTCTTTTAATGAAAAAACACCCGTAAATGCTGCTCCAATACGTCCCAGAGGGTGACGTACTGCAGTAGGATTTCTAAGTCTAAACGCAATAAAACATATTAGAAACCCTCATCCTATTCGTCACCCTCGCGGGACGTATTGGAGTAGGATTTCTAGTGCTAAAATCACAAAGTTGTCTTAGAAAAGCTAATATGATACGTCTCTCTGTGCAGATATTGCTATCTCACGCACACATTATGTTTTCGTGTAATATCCATCCCTATCTGCGCGCGCCTATCATCTCTGCACTTGGCACGTGCGGTGCATTTTCTTATTTGTTTATTCCGTAATTATCAAGTGCAAAAACCCGATACATGAAAAATATTGTACTTCTCGTACGGTCTATTTTAGATTTTGGATCCTAATGGATCCGTATTTAAAAAAATGTATTATACGTACTTAAAGTTTTTTACAGTTTGATTTAATTTTCCTTTACAAACTACTTAATAATAAATTTGATTGTTTGCTTGCCTCTATTAATTTTAATACACTTAAACGTTTTACACATGCTCGTTTATAGAAAATCTGTACGAATATCAGTCTTATTCCCCGCTGCACGAAATAATATGACAGTACCTTTTTATATAAACTATCATTGGTACCTTTAGTGATATGGACATCTTTGATATTACATTATGTTCTTTCAAAAATAATCTGAAGGGTTTATGTAACAACAATTTTTAAATTAATATTTCTGTGTTACTAAAATCTTATTTTCTGGCATTTAACCATAAATATTACATTATGTAAATTTCAGCACTATAGGTCTATTTAGATGTAAGCTAGCATTATTATTTTTATGTTTAAACAAGACAATTTTTGCCAAAATTAATAAAAAAAACAACCTAGCATAACCTAAGGCCAAAGTGCTAAAAAGCGACCACATTGTTTAGTCACTAATATTGATATGTTAATAACCAGGCTTGTGCAAAGAAGCATTGAATATTTTTCTAAGTAAACTTTTATTCCTTGTTTCGTACTGTATTTGCTTTATTTATCACTAATCATAATCGTACCTGTTTTATAGTTTATGCAAATTAAGTAATCCCTAAACTTATTTTAGTATCAGTTTCCCGTTGACGAATAGAACTAGAATAAACCCTACGTTGAGGCGCGTTATACCACTGGAAACTTTGTGATTTTAGCACTAGAAATCCTACTCCAATTCGTCCCGCGAGGGTGACGAATAGGATGAGGGTTTCTAATATGTTTTATTGCGTTTAGGCGTAGAAATCCTACTGCAGTACGTCACCCTCTGGGACGTATTGGAGCAGCATTTACGGGTGTTTTTTCATTAAAAGAGCTTGGAAATGCTAATCGAGTTCGTCTCAGGCGGAGGGGACGTACTGAATGAGCATTTCGATATACGCTAACGGGTCGTGGTGTGTCGTGACGCGTCAGAAGCAATGGTGTTAGAATTAAATACTTTTAACATCATTGGTGAGAAGCATATAGGTTTTATACTCTTAGGACAACGCCTCACGATACGTTTGTATTTTCCGCCATAAGTCCCATAACTAATTAATCCTTGGAGTCCCACAAAATCCACTGAACATCCATGATAGGTTTCCCAGTAAAGAATAGTAACGTTTAATTATGCACTTTATGGGTCAGGTTACTCAATAGATGATACAGGAAAATGCTAACAGAAAAACTACTCCCTCTGGATTTAGAATAGATATGTTTCATTATCATAAATTTCGTAGATTTTTTCTTAGAAATACTCTCCATTCATTTGATCATGATCCTGGTCTCATCATTTGACTTGACTTGACCGACGCCTATCGTCTATTAAACCATAAACAATTTCCCTAAGCTATTGATATATAAGTACACTACAATTATTACGCACAAGATGCCAAGTAAATATCATATTCCTGATATGGTAAAAGTCATTACTAAGCCAAATCATCTTAATTAACTTACAAAACAAATATTAGCTACTATGAAAGCTGAATTACATCATCAATCTCGTGGTCCCAAGTGCTAATCACTATTTATATATAGTCATAAATAACATAGCTTCATGGATCATTCCAGAAATTCTCAGTAAACTTTACGGAGTCGTCCGTCAATTTAGTTCAGAGTCGCACAAAACGTATTCTCATATGTAACCAGCAACCACACCCGGGTTCTATAAATCTAACTACCGTCCGTACTCTAGGCTACGTAGCATGCCCACTGCCATTTCAAGCGTGCAATTCAGTCACTCATTAACCAAACTAGTGATTTACATTTCTTGAGCATGCATACAAAATGTTCACAGAAAACCTGATCAGCGCTTACTATAGAAATAACTTGTGGAACTTTCTCGCAATTATTGGAAAAGGCCCGCGATGTTTAGGTGGATTACGTAAATGTGAACAAGCCGATAGACATAATTCGTCTACTCTCTGCGTTATGTTTCAATAACCCATATCAAGGATTAAAGGGTTTAGTTTTCGCATAATCCTTTCTTATTCCTCAGTAAATGGATATTGAAAATTTTGATAGGCCCCTTTTATTGGAAGCTCTTTTTCCGAAGTGCTCTATTTTGCCTCTCGAATGATGTCGATTTAAGGTGAATGAACGAGCGAAATCCCTCTACATGGAAGAGGCGGTACTGAGGAGGTGATGAGTTTATACAGTACCATTTAGTCGACGACGCACCTTTGAACCGATAAATTGGCGTCAAGAATAAGCTTACCGCTCGTTCCACTTTTCAGCAATCCTTTACGTTCACTTTGTGAAAAGGGGTGTGTGTCGCTTTCTTTCATTTATGGAACAAATGTTCTGTGTAAGTGGATCCCTTATTCCGAGGCATTTTGATGACGTCACTTTATTTTTAAAACGATCGCGTATCTTCTTATTGAACAGCGTTACTTTGAAAAAATATATATGGGACCGCTCGGAAAAGCGTCGCCTGAATAATTGCCTCACAAGCGATAAAATAGCAAGATATGATATATTACTAATAATTAATATCCATTATAAGTGCAATGTTCTATAGAGAAAATTATAAGAGAGTACTGATGTTGTTGTTTTAAAAACGATGATCGGTACTGCGGGTAACCTATCATAGAAATATCCCAGTTGAACAATAACCGTCTGTGGAGTTAAATGGTTCGTAAAACGATCTCGATTAAAACTGGAGGTTGCTATGTATGAGGTCAGTTGTTTAAGTACACGGAGGGAACTTTAAATGAGTTTATGAGCGCCCCTGGCATTGGCATTGGTTACCTCGATTTTAGTTTAGTTAAACTCGAACGCCACATTAAAACAATAACTAACTTGGATTGAGGGATCCCCAACGATGCTGAAACCTTTACCTGGAATCCATAACGTCATCTATCATAATACAATAATAGATTAACAAGAGCATGTAGCACGCAACTAAGAAAGCACCTGTTAAAAGCGAGTATGCTAAAGGAAATAAGTAGATTTTATTTGAATTTTAAACTCTGGTAATAAACTATAATAAATTTAAAATATGATTATTTGTTCTTCTAGAAATCAAGCTTATGTGATTCTGCATTTCGATTCAGTGTTCATCTCGACACACATTATATATTTAAATCTTCCTGAGCAATCATCTTTATTGTTAGGTGAAATCGCTTACAAATCCGTGTAGCATCTTTGGGATTTATCTCGAAGGTACATACATTTAGAGACACGTTTGGACGTGGGACTTTTTTATAATATATAGGTATACGTAAAAATACGAAATTCTATGCCAACCCGATTGGCCAGCGTAGCACAGTAGGCAAATTACCCTCCATCTAATCGGAGGAGGCCCGATTCAGCAGTGGGTCATGCATGGGCTGAGTAATATGTTAGGGTAAGAAGATAATCTGACATTTATTGTTATTATAAAATTACAACAACTTTTTTGAGCCGCAATACAGCAGCTATATTATAGTATATATTTTGAGCAGCTGTTGGTTAATGATCTTAGTTTCGTATTAATGTATACCTTACATTATTTTGTATTTTAATAATGCTCTAGAATGTTGCAATACTCTTATATTATTGAATTACATAATAGCAATGCATTTATGGCATTTAGAAACCAAGAAAAAGTCTCACCATTTCGTTTTATAACTAACTACATTCACTGCCGCACATGTTACCCGACTTACAGTTGTACACTGTGGGAGTTTCCTTGGTCTATATATTTAAGATGTCATGTACAAATGTTGCAGGAACAAGGTGCAGAAAGTTGGACAGCTAGCGGGACATAAATCAAGGCGTGGAGTGCGCCGGCTGGCGGGCCCAGAATAGTTGTGTCAGAGCGACCGCGTATGACATTCGATTACCCTGATGCCAAGAATGTCTATAGCTTGTCCTGGTTTGGTTACATTCAGAAAATGGAGTTCGGAATTTTAAATGTTTATTTCAGAATTAGAATAACTTCATTTGTATAATACCAAGGTGTCGTTCAGGCATAGGTATAGTATAGTAAGACGTTACTGATTAAATCTATCCACAAAATGTGTTACGTACCCTCATGGATATGTATATATAATTTGCGTTAAAAAGGTGGGAATAATTCCAGGAAAATAAAATTAAGTAAGTTTATATTCCGCCAAGGTTGATATACTTAATTAATTCCTCACGGAGTGCTTAGCTAAAAGTCTTAACGAATAAATGAAAATTATGTCAGATTAAAATGCTGCCTTATCTTATTAGTGGAAAAAGTGGTTTTGAAGCGCCTTTGTACAAAAGATTAAGAGAACTATTAGAACAAAATGTAGATTGCTGCAAAGACTCGTTACTTACACAGTTGACACAGAGTTTACTATCAAGTTTTCCTTCTCTTGCGTCGGGATTTTGATCATGTAATTTATTACAAGGTCGAAAACGGGACAGGCGAGGAACTCCATTGGTTTTAGTGGGTCAGGGCGCTAATCACCATATTTTCGCGCCCCGGAGTTCCACATGCTCCGCTAGTCCCCAACGGGTATCCATTGGGACTCCTAACAAAAAAGTCTATGACAACTACTTATTAGTATAATTAGTAATTTTTAAGCACACACTTTGATCCCAAAGTCCCACAATTGAATTATTCCGGTCGTGTTTGCATAAAACTTAATGGCAGATTGCGGGCGTGACGGCAAGCGGTGTAGCGATCCGCTCCGAGCCATCTGCTCATACAGATCCCTTATAAAATGTTACTGCGCATTATCACACGTGGATATGGCCGGCGGGCGGCCCTCGCGGTTATTCCCAAACGTTGCCTTTTATGACACTAATGGAAAATACTGTTTAGCTGCACTCTTTTTTCATGGAGTTCACTTGAGATGATTACTACGGTTTATCTATATATTAATATGTGAATTTCCGCGTGGTGACGGATTTAGAATATATAGTGTCACCACCCTGTTCCATCCTGAGGGTGTCGCAAGAGCGGACGAAAGGAAATGACACGACCGATAACCAAGCCGTAAGAGAAGGAGAACTTGATATGAAACCCTGTGTTAATCGTCGTCCAGCGTGGCACAGTAATCTCCAATTACATGGAGCCTCATTGCCCTCCAACTGACTGGAAGAAGCCCATAGCTAGAATAGTAGGATACAGTATAAATTGGATGTTGTGGAGGTCGCCGCTTACTGGATAGTGCAGTACGCAATCGATCTGAAGGTTGATCAAAGTCTTCTGGATATTTGATTAGATTGGAAATTAGACCGCCTACTTTGGCTATTTTTTTTTATATGTATGGCAGTTGATACACAGTCTTCTTGTTACCTGGTGTAACCAAAATTTAATACTACTATGATTTCGGAGGGTTAACGTGAAAATACTGATAGTTAGCTGGTCAAGGAGATATGCGTTAAGCCAAAAACTTTGAAAAAATGCAAGGAAAATAATGATGTACACTGTTGGAATTTTCACGAAAATTATATTACTATAATGTTAGTAGGTATAACATATATTTTTAAACCCTCAGACAAGCAAACAGACAACAGAAAGATACGTCAAATGAGTCTTATTTTTTGTCGGGGCTTAAACGTATTAATATCGTGTAAAGGCGCAATGAAACCATTTGGATATTTGCTATTATGTGTAAAAAAGACTTACTAAAAATAGCATGCACGCATACGGCATACCGAATACGAATTGGTAGTGAAGTGAAAAGACGAAACATGTGATACAAACACTATTTCTCAGTTACCAGTCGTTACTTCGTCTTGCGGAGTCAAATGTGCGAACTTCGACACGACACGTAAGGTTGTGCAAATGACCATATAAATCATACTGAGTGACGTTAAATTGACATATCGAAGTCATAAATCAAACGAGAGTAGCACACGGGAACAAGTTTTGACAAGGCACTTAACTCGCCTGGGACAAAGTGGTTTTTGGGAAAACTCACCTCCCGAAATTGTGTGAGGTGAAAGTAAGCGTGCGATATGGGGTATATAGTACAGAAAAAAGCTTTTTATCAACGTATTTTTCCTTGTACGCTTCGGCGTAACGACTAATAAGTAAAATGTAAGAGGAAATAAGGAAAAGTTGATAGGTCTAATCGTCTTATGTTTGAATATTAGGTATCAAACTCAATTACGTACATAACTAGCTAATGCCCGCAGCTTCGCCGGCCTAGATTTCAAGCCAAACATACTCGTACTATAAACTACAGTTTTACAATGATTTTATGCCCTATTTCGTGACAGTTATTATGATCTAGTTGATGTTTATAAAGCTATCCCAAATATTGAGAAACCTAAATCAGTAGGATTTGGATTTATACAACATTATTGAAGTAAAATTAATCAAGTGATGCCTATTAAAAATAGTCACCTTTATTCAGAGGACATGAATATTGAAATTTGAATGTAAATTAATAGTCATTTTTGTCACTTTTAGTAGCATTCCGAATATTGATTTTATTATTGAATTTTGTAAGTGCCGTTTATTTTTAAAAAACAGATATGACGTTTTTTAAAAATACGAATATAGAAACGCAATAATAGTATTAGCGGCTCAGGTAATGGCAACATGCTCTGAATTTATCATACTCAGCATTATTCTCTGAGATAATGATGATGGCGAAGTATTTATTTTGTATAAATGGACCCATCTCTTCACTATCACTATCACTATCACTACATAGTATAAAACAAAGTCGCTGTCGTCTGTCCGTCCCTATGTATGCTTAAATCTTTAAAACTACGCAACGGATTTTGAATCTGCTTTTCTAATAGATAGAGTGATTCAAGAGGAAGGTTTATATCTATATATCTTTATATCTATAATACATGCATAATTTTGTAGAGAAACACTGATAAATTTAGAGGTTCATAATTGCACTCGTGTGAAGCCGGGGCGGGTCGCTAGTCGTCAATATTTGCTGTTCTTGATACTTTTATTTATTTTATTTATGAACTCTTTATTGCACACCAAAACAAAAAAGATACAGATAATAAAGTGTATATGCGGCGGCCTTATCGCATACCGCCATCACTTCCAGGCAACCTTTGTATGAATAAAATAGACAATTTAAAACTGGCGGTCAAAGAGAGCACAAAGACGTCAACACTATTATAAATTTACCTATACTAAATATGAGTTGTATAATACACTAATATATACATTCTGTACACAATAATAAAAAAAATACTAGCGACCCGCCCCGGCTTCGCACGGGTGCAATTATGCATGTATTATACTTAAATACCTTCCTCTTGAATCACTCTATCTATTACAAAAAACCGCTTCAAAATCCGTTGCGTAGTTCTAAATATTTAAGCATACATAGGGACGGACAGACGACAGCGACTTTGTTTTATACTATGTAGTGATGGTTAAGGTCGGAGGTCTTCCCATAAAATGATTTCTTGAAATCGTTTCCGTAATTTGGCTTTAAAACTGAATATCTTTGTGTGTCTAGACAATTTTCTATTATGATTCAAAACATAAGAACTTCTGTTACAATACATAAAGTATCATAAGGGAATCCGGTCATATGACGGTCAATCACCAAAACACAAAATATCAAATAAAAAAATATATATTTACATAAGCGTTGAACGCGTTCAGATCATCTAATGTATGTAGACCCTAACTTTAGACATTTGAACATCCAACACCCGAAGATAATTACATAATACGTAATTTCAAAAAGTCATACTCGGTTATGACAATGCTCAAAAGAGCCTAAACATTCTAAAAGCTCATAATTAGAACTTCCTGCCCCCCAAATGTCAAGTCTCTGTGGCCTGTCGATATGTATATATTTTAAATCAAAATTAATTTGTGTATTAATTTTTTTTATGGATGTTTATAATATATTGGAGAAGGACCACCATATAGAATACCCTAGTCATATAATATCATTCGTGGGTGGTGTCAATATCCTTGGGTGGCATCATTCTTGGGGGACGCAAGCTGGTGGGGGCATCCACTTTTGGTCTGGCCTGCTGGCAGCATCAAGCCTTCACCTTTTATTTGGTTGGGTTGAGGACATCCATAGGCAATGGTAACCTCTTGCCATCATGCAGACCATAAGCCTAACCTTTGTGGTATAATTACCCACTGCTGAGTTGGGCTCAGGGAGGGAAATTAGTTTATTTTACCACGCTACGGCAAGGCTGTCTACCTCTTGGAGTCATTTCATCGCCACTTGCAACACCCTCAGGACACTACGGGTTGGTTCTAAATCCGACCCCACGGACACGGCAGAATACATCCTCATTTGTATCAATAACCACAGCGATAACGCTGCCTAACTTTCTTTTATAAGCCTTTCTTATTTAAGCGTAAATGTGTAAATAACTGTTAAATATAATAACAGTTGTCAACTTATTGTAAAAAAATATGATTATATAAGCTATAGCTTCTACTTTTTACAACGTTACGTAACTTAAGAAATGCAAAGTTTCAACTTACGTTATGGATGTGGAATCATTTAAGTCGTGAGACTGTGTCTTTTATGAACGAATTGCTCCAAGCAAGAAGAAATAAAAATGATTTGTGTTCCATTCCGAGTGCGAATATATTATAACTCCTCTCTCAGTTCAATCTAGATTGCTGTTAAGATTTTTTATCGCTGTGGTCCAGAGGGACTGTTATGCTCTTAAGATATAAGTCGACTACGGAAACAGGATTATTGGTAAAAGTTACATAACTATTTTCCATGTGGTGAAGGATTTAGAATACACCACCAAATTCCATCTTGAGTGTTTCGTAAGAACACAAAATAGGAAATGACAAGACCAAAAACCTGGCCGCAAGAGAAGCAAAACGTGATACGAAACCCTGTGCCAACCCGTTTGGCCAGCGTGGCACTGTAGGCTAATTACCATGGATGGCATATATGGGTAACAGGCTGAGTAAGTTTTGCAGACTGAAGCCATTTCAAGTAAGCATCTCAATGATAACTAACAAGAAATCTAAAAGGGTTTCCCAACTTGAATAAAAATAAGGTATATGTTATTAATTTATAAATATGTTTAAGTGGCACTCAATCACTGTTCATAGCTTTTGGAACGCTAATAAATTTATTTATTTCAAGAGCACACCAACAACATATATTACTTGACATTAATAATATGACAAACAACAATTAAACATTACTTTAGTAATTATGTTAATTACAGGTATGCATAGCATTTTATAGAGTTGTGATTAGACATTTTGAGTGCAAATGTTAAACAAAATTAAATAATTTAATGGATATAAATACCTACTTAAAATAATTAGAAAAAAGTGAAAATGTTATATTAATAAACTAACTCAAAAACTGGGGTTAATAATACTTATTACTAATTTACAAAATGACAAATTAAGATAATTAAGTATAATAAATCCGCAAGTCGTTCAGGAATCGATTACTGGGCATCTAATACTAGGTAGCTCTTCCTTAATGTCCTTCTGTATGAGGTGTATGCCATATGAAACAAATCGAGAGCATCTCCCATGTTTTCACTTAAACCATTATAGAGTCTTTTCATACGGTTTAAGGGGCTGTTAAGCGATGTATTAAGTGTAGCATATGGCACATCGAATTCGGGATACAATTTCTAGAATCAACAGTTTTGGCGTGCGAGCACTGGAATGTATACTTCTAGATACGTTTTGAATCTAATCTATTACAATCCCCGCTTAAGTAATAATACCCCTCTCCAGTTATCCTTCGCGTAATTTTAGGAGGCCTGACTCAGCAGTGGGTTATATGTATAAGTTACAACAGGGTACAAAAGCCTAGGCGTGGAGACATGCGAAGAAATCAGTGCGAAGAAATCGGAGCTAAATCATAACTGGTTTCTTCTAATACCAGATTGCACATGTCGCCTTCTTCTCAGCAGCATACATGTCTTACACACATGTGAGTATACCCACGTCACTGTTGACGGAGGTGAGAGCACCAGGTGGCTACCACTGCGCTATTGACGACGGTAAAACGAGCTCTATGGCAATCCATTCGATATCGACGGTGAGATAATATCGATACCACCTGACATTTCTCGATTTCCGTACAAATTGGCTACTGAGAGACAATTTATTTGGACTGTGTATTTACAGTTTACTTTCAAAATTCTTTTACGTTCTATTTTATCTTTTTTTCTGAATAATTCTCAACAAACACTCATTACTATAATACTAAATTATATGCTATTTTTTATACATTACTATATCTACTACTCAGTCTCCTCCTCTTTCAGGCTCTTTCAGCAGGTTCTTGGCCTTGACATTGCCTTCTGTCAGCTCTTACGACACCCCAGGGTGGGATAGGGTGGTGACACCATGCAAGAATTATTATATACCTACCTACAAATTGAATAAAAAAAAATACAAATTACTTCTTATAAGTACTCAATACTCAAGTCTCTTTCTCTTCCTTTTATTAGATGCCTGACCGGTAAACGCCGCGTGGGACTCCGGGGCGCGGCAAGATGGCAATTGCGCCCCAACCTACCCACTAAAACTAACGGTGTCCCTCAACTGCCCGAAACAGGACCACAGGTTTCACTCCCCAATGAGCATGCTCCGGGACCCAGATGGGGCCTGTCCGTGGGCCCATGCTTTGATGGGGAGCTCTAGACTCTCCCCAACTGCCTTCACACTATGCCTTTACAGTATTTATAATCCGTTTAGTTTAGGGTCAAGCCACGTCATGAAATATCTGCAAATATATTATAGTATAAAGGGTGACCTCTAGTCATTTTCAAAATTCAAAATTCTCGAGAATTTTGGAAATGGTTTTAGGATTAAACTTGTATAGCTAGACAGCTCACTGAATAAATAAACAAAAGAGTATTGTATTGTTTAGACATTGTATAAATGACACTGCGAAAAACACCCAGAATTCAGCCTAAAATTGTGATCCATTAACGTAGGTTATATTATTCAGTCTAGCAAAAAGATATTTACAAAAAGACTTACAATACCATTTAATGTGCAAGCCTGATACCATTTAGAGTAAAGCTAAGAGACAGACTTGATGCTCGGTGTGATTTTATTCAAAAGATTCTCAAATAGCTGCAATATGGAATTATTTTTTAAAGTAAGTAATAAACAATGTCATTGGCTAGTTAGACGATATTCTTTGCGCAAATATGGTATGAATGGACGAGACTACAATAGCTGCAACGCATTTGAAATGGTGGGAATTAATACTATAAATCCGAAAGTGTTTGATATCCACGTAACATTTATTTATTAGTTTAATTCATTAAATGATTACTGTAACACTTCACTAGCTCGCCTTTACAGTTTAAAGCCGAACGACCACCGCCAGCTAAAATGCGTCCACCGACGATGAAATAACATGTATGAAATACTGGCTCAACTATGCAAGCGAAACTAAACTCTTATTTTAGCTGGCGGTGGACGTTCGGCTTAACTCTCCGTCATGAAAGTGGGGTATCTGTATATTTGTCTATAGCATTATCCTGAACAGATAAATCTATTTTGATTAAGTTTTTCTATACTATATATGTTTCAATGCGAGAGTGAAGGAAATATGCTCAGTTGATTTCAACGATTATATTTTCTAGTTATATCCTTAAAACAATGGGATAATTCAGAACGATCTACAGCAATATTTAGTTATGTTGAATGTTGGATGGACGTCGATCATATAAACCATTTGATCTCCTCCGTATTTTGGACAGCGTGTAAACCCGTATCGATCCCGTTTGGAATTCTACCATCTATGGCAGTCTTCACACGCAGTCAGTAGCTTGAGAACTAACTGCTGGTCTAACCAAATAATTACCGGTTGTCCCACTATTTCGGTCGCTGAGGGAAGTCGGCCAGCGTTCCATGTAAATACTGGTAGTTAGTCAAATCAGGTTAGACTAATACCAAAACCAATGAAATTGGAATAAAAAGCTAGAAAGAAGATACTGAATGGACAAACAAAGTCGCAAGCTTTTCTTAAAGACTCCGGTCGCTTCCAATAGATACTGGTATTTGCTGAATCCTCGATTGCAAGCTTAGACATTCAATTTAACTTACTATACGCTAACGGAGATTTGTGATAGCGTCGTACACAGACTTCGTGAAGAGTAATTTATTGTTTTGTTGAGTTCACGCAATGCCCGGTTTTATTTCTTGGCCCCTCGAAATTGCTAGTCATGCAGCCTTCGATGTTTTATCGGCTCTGTTATTACAAAGTAGTTGAGCAAATTAATTAAGTAGCCAATCTGAGACAGCTTTTATTAATTACACGTAGATATTTTAACATGTTTATTGAAAATTTCCTAAAGAAACAGAACTATTAATACCAGGATGAGCACAGTACCTAAACTACACTAATACTATAATTACTCAGCCCGTAGATAACTTACGATCCCTCTTACGAACCTTTAGTCACCTCTTACGACAGCCTCAGGATAGTGTGGGTTGGTGACATTGTGTATTCTAAATCCGTCACCACACGGATTTAAAGAAATAGATTAAAAGAACATCAGTATGTCCGGAGCTTTCAAATAAATCAAATATACAGTCTTCGTCTTCGTTACAGCTCATTAATGACTCGCTACTGAGTCGGGCCTCCTCCAAGTTCATGGAGGGAAATTAGCCTAATGTGCCACGCTGGCAAGACGGGTTCGCACAGGGTTTGTATCAAGTTTTCCTTCTCATACGACTAGGCGATCTGCCTCTCACGACACCCTCAGGATATCGTAAGTTGGTGACATTGTGTATTCTACATCAGTCGCCACACGGACATATAAAATAGTTTAATATTAAATAAAAACACCAGTGCGTGCGGAGCTTTAAATAAATCTAATATTCAGTGGTCAAATTAATTCCCGAGTTCTGATTAAAAATAAAAATGCATTTATATATACAATAACGTCGAATAAAATATGTCTAAAAAAATATGTATAAAGTCTACTAGACAATAATACAACAATAAATACGAAAACAAAATCTCATATCGTTATACAAGCAGTCTAGATCCACGTCACTGGCGTATTATGTGTATCTTCAGCTTCTTAAATATTTGAAGATGAGAGCAAATGTATGCTTCGGAACACAAAGATATTTCTAAACCATAAAAGCTGTAATTTTCCGCATTACCCAACTCCCGAACAATAAAAATTGTCGGAATTGTTATCTTTAAAGCTTAAGTCGTAAAACGACTCCAATCTGGCGAAAAACGGTCGGTTACGTTTTTATTGTTTAAAACATAAAGTTACATACACAGCAGTTTGTAGGCGCGTTATTCCAAATAACCATTTCAACGCCTCGTGTTCTCTACGAGTAGGTATTATAATGTATTCTTCAAAAGGTTAATACAGGCTCATACAATATTTCTAACTCTGCAAATGTTATTTAATATCTCAAGATTTTTTCTAAAGGTTGGTAGTATCAAATTATATTAAATATCTACATACTTCCAAAGTGAGAGCACAGAGCATGCCAAAGTGACTTCTGGGAACTGAGTTTATATTTCGAAATACGAGAGAGAAGCTGACGCTTCATTGAATTTTAATATAGTTAATAAGAGAAGAATAAGAGAATATAATAATGAACATAGTGAGTTCCTACAGAACCGCCTAACTATTGTAATTATTGTCCTACAAGCTCGGCTCTAGTAGGTAATGGTACTAATTTTAACACAATGAAAATCAAACATTTCAGAAAAAATCACGCACTTCTCACGTGCAATGTCTATACCAGAAGTACTGTAAATACTTTAGTTAGGTATACTAACTCTTTGTTAGGCCTGTTTATAACATATTTAAAAATGAAGATGAAATGGGATGGATTTCATCCTAAGCGTGTCGTAAATGTCGACAAAAGGAAATGAAGATGACAAAAAGCTAAACGAAGTCTTGTGGGACAATAAGCTAATTACCACTTATGTTATGGGAGGAGGCCCGACTCAGCAGTAGGTCATTTATGAGCTGAGTAGTAGTAGTAGTAGCGCAGCAGCCGGGTATCCATGACGATTTCCAACGTAAAAGGCTACGTCCTCATACGTCCCTTGGTACATTTACTCCCAAGAGAGCATTCTTTTAGAATTGCTAGAAAGAGAGAGCACTACTTTCTATCTACCAAGTGCAAGTTACCTTTCATTTTGAATATTATGCGGCACAATGTTCACTTGACTGTCCCGCAGCGGCGAGTTAACCTCCGAGAGTAATTACACTGAACTTCATTTAACTTCCGCCCCTCAGCCGAACGCGGCACCGCTAACTATACGAGCACTTACTGCGCTTCACCCTCAACCAAACGATGCAATTTTAAATAACGGTACCGCAGGATAAGATCGACACGGCTTTGTGTAACATTTCACACTATCAACTTCTTAAATAATTTCATTTCTTTCCGATTTGAGAGTTGCTTCACGGTTTTTGTTCTACAGCCGCACACCTGTAATTTTGGAAAATCTTATTATTATTCCAGCAGTATTTTTTGGTTTTGTGTGAGTCAGAGAGCTGTCGCTGAACCGGGGACCTGTGATTCCAAGGCATAGGTTGCACCATCTACACCAACAAGGCATCTTAAATGTAACATGTATTTTATAACTTTGTTTGTTTGAACATTTCACTAAATCAACCAAGCACAACGACAACAATGAATAAAATGCTGCAGAGATAACGCTGCAAGCTCCCAAAGCATCAAGCATCCAAAATATTTAAAACATGATGATCGTACTTAAACATCTACAGATGTTATGGAAAATGCTCCGATAAACGCAGGGCTACCGGATAGATCTGGAGTAGCTAAAATTATTTTGAAATTTGAAACGTCGTAAGTAAGTGAATATTTACTGTTACTATATCCAGAAAATTATGCAAACAAACTCAAACTCAAACTCAGTCTTTTATTTGTGGTCATAGGTAAACAAAGATGGTGATTAATGTTATTTTAAGTATCACTATGTCCTGCTAGTAAAGCGTACAAATATTATTATTCTACATAAAACCATTTAACTTAAATTATAATTATTTAAATCTACACATTTCTTTTGTGCTTTAAATACGTACTCTGTATTAGTGGCGTTTCCCCAGAATATTAAACCATACTTAAGGGTTGATGCCACATATGCATGGTATGCTGTCAGTACAGCTGATTGGTCTACTACTTTCGCTAATTTATACAAGGCATACGAATATTGGTTTAATTTTTTACATATTGTATCAATATGTGTCTGCCATTTCATATCATTATCAATCCAGATACCCAGAAATTTAGTACTATTAACTTCTTCAATATGTGTTCCATCATATTCTATATTCAAAGAGTATTGAATTTCTTGTGGGTATGTGATAATTTTTGTTTTATTAAGGTTAATCACTAGATTGTTTCTTGATAACCATTCTATAACTAGCTTAAGAGTAGTGTTAATAGCAGATTCTAAGGAATTTAATTTAGGAATTAAATTAAAATTCTAAAAGCAAACTGCTAAAACATGCGTCAACACCCCAGACGTATCATAATAATTCTGCTGATTTCGAAGTTTAGGATAAAGTAACATTTTAGCCATAAATGATGTGTAATCGAATGAAAAAAAAATTATATTCATTATAATATATAAAATTTGTTTAAAACTCTCTGTGTAAACCAGAGGCACTTGCTGTGAGTATGGGTTTTATTTGTGTTTGTGAATTACACGTCTGTAAACTTCCGCGACCTTTAAAATGATTCCCCTACAAAGCCGTTTAATATATTTAAATAACTTACATACGCTTAAAAGGTAAATAGATCACTAATTCTCGAGTTAAAATAATTCTCGTGCAAGAAATATCAATAGACTAGCAACCCTAAGTTGGGTGTTACTTAATGTTTTCGCTTCGAAACAGAGGCTTATAACATCTTTCACAAACGCCCACGGGTCATGTTCCAGGTGTAACCTGAACTTTCGTTCCAAATTTTCATTAAACTTACGAGGCAATGAACATTATGATATCGACTTCATAAATAACTTGAAGTTGATGATACATTTTATTTGTAGTTACACTGCTATTTAAATGTACTGAATATGCCAGTAAAACTTTAAATAACATCGAATGCATTGCACATACGATTTTACTTGGTATTACTTTTATGTTATTACGATTTGTGTGGTGCCGGATTTAGAGTACATAGTGTCGCTACCCCGTTTTATCCTGAGGGTGTCGTAACAGCCGACAAAAGGAAATGATATGGGTGAAAACCTAGCGGTACGAGAAGGAAAACTTGATACGAAACCCTATGCCAACCCGTCCGACCAGCGTGGGTGTGGGCCACAGTAGTTTATTTACCCTCGTTGTAGTTTGAGGAGGCCCGACTCAGTAGTGGATCATGGTTGCACGATGTGGAATATGGTATACCATCCATGTTCCACGTCTATAACTTAAAAGTCTCTCTCGATGCACCTGATCTTTCAATTTGGTCTTACAAAGGTTTACCTTAAACCATCGTAGATGTTGCACGAAAAGTATGCAAATACTTCAATCTTCCGTAAATTAGCAGCTCTTACTATACATGACTAACCTATGTATCTTTCTTATTTAAGAAAATGAATTGCTGTTTGTTAGTCTCGCTAAAACTCGAGAACAGCTGGAGCAATTTAGCTAATTTGGTCTTGAAATATTCGTGTGAGTCCAGGAAAAGTTACAAATGTGAGAAAATATGAAAAAATTTCTTTCAGGTTTTTTATTTATTGATTCTGAGGCGGTACGAAGCACAAAATATAACAAAATATTAAATGTTACTTGTCTTTTGCATGCCACTTAGATTTGGAGTTCGTAGTAGTTAATTAAGGAAGGTAATAAGTCGCTATCATTAGAATATCGTCATCCATCATCCTCTATCCGTATTTTTTTTATAGATATTGTAAAATTTGTGTGTTTTTAATTGATTTGGTCTCGTGTCTTATGAATTCCTTTTTTAAGGACAGGAAAATTTTCCCATGGATTTTTTTTAATGCTTCATTTTCATTTGATTAAATATTTTTGATGATGACGTTTGTTTTTATAATTTATTGGCTGAGTCCTGTCGTTTGTTGGCTGCAGAAATCACAATCGATGAGTTGGTCCAGCGGGCAAAGCTGGTAATGAGCATTATACTTTCAATCCCTCCATACACAATGTTTAGATACAATGACTAAGACTCATAATCCATAAAAGCTCTATAATTTCATTCCACGAAAATTAATAGAATCAAACATTCTCATATTTTGTTGACCCTACATAAAATTGTAAGCTTAAACTGATTTTATATTTATTAAATAACAAGTACTAAAAGACTTAACGTAGACCTAAAATACCGAGTCTATAAGATTGACTTTAATTAATTTTAAATCTTCCAAACGGCTTTCTGAATTCTAATTTTATTTGAAACTAATAAAGCAAGTTTTGAAATAAGGTCATTAAAGTAATGTCGCCTTTTAAAATATCATTAATGTTACTAACTTCTACAATCACTTTCTCTTTGAATAAAACATTCCAGCCGGGGGCTTAAATTAATTATGATTTCTTAGGTTTTCGCGATTATTGAAATTAAACACTTTTTAACTCTACCGCTACCGCCTATAATTTTAAACGTTATTAATTATTAAAAATTATAGGCGGTAGATTTTAACTGTTTTTTGTACGTTGAAGACAACTGTTATCTAGTCTCGCCCGCGACCACGGCTGCTTTAAAACATTCGAAACTTCGGGAATTAAATAATGTAATATACACGCGAAAAATCCATTAAAAAGTGTTTAATTTCAATGTTTTATTTATGTATTTTAATTAATACAAGTCTAGTTTCGTTTAAGCAACATGTACCTTTACCATATACTTTAATGCATACAATTTGGAGTGTGCATTCTATGTTATTGTAAAAAGACAATTTAAGATAAAAAGATAATCATTTCACGATTTGCACACGTTCGTAGTCAAGTGAAAAATATTCCCATTCACTCTTAAGTTCATTCATCACATATTTCTAACCTTTAAAATCTTTCATTTTCTTTTCCAGAACGTTGCGCCGCACTAGGTCGACATTCCGTTTGACTGCAGTGTTTAACCAATTATTCCTGACATTCAGCGCATTGCATTTGCGGAGTCACATACCAGTCCCCAAACAGGAAATGCAGACATTTATAAAGCCCGGGAGAAGCCTACGCTCACTTTTTAATCCAATTTAGTTCCGTATACGGAAATGATCTAGTTTTCCCATTATTAGAAACTTACAACCAGCCAGTAGCTCGTACTTATAATTTACTAGTGGCCCGCCCCGGCTTCGCGCGTGCAAAGCGGGGGTTGATTATACATATAAACCTTCCTCTTGAATCTCTCTATCTATTAAAGGAAACCGCTTCAAAATCCGTTGCGTAGTTTCAAAGATTTAAGCATACATAGGGACGGACAGACGACAGGGACTTTGTTTTATAATATGTAGTGATAAAAGGTGTGAACAAAATTAATTGTATATTATTTTTTGCGTATATTGCTCATAAAAATTTCTTTTATGTAAATTATTAACTGGAACTACATTTTAAAAGGTTTTATGTTGAACCTGTATTCTTATTATAGAAGCCTATAGCGAGCTGATAAAATCATAGTTATTACTAACAAGAGTGTGAAGTATCTCGAAGTATAACTTGCGAAATTCAGAATCGGTATTCCATGTAATGACGGATTTAGAATAGGTACCTAGTGTAGCCACCCCATTGTATCCTGAGGGTGTCGTAAGAGCCCATAATAGGAAATGACAAAGCCGAAAAACTAGCCCCAAGGATGGAAAATTTTATACGAAACCCTGTGCCAACCACACAGTAAGCTAATTACCCTCCATGTAATCGGAGGAGTATCGGGTCAATGGCCGACATATAGTTTACCACGCCACTCACAAAAATAATCGAAATAATAAGAATTATATACAGGGTGTTACAAAAAATAGTGTCAAGTGGAAGTCCAGAGATAGAGCACCCTTGAGGTACCCGAAATCCGAATCACCCCCATGTATGTTCTACGATTTTTCCTAGTTTTCGAGTTATGTTTTTTTTTTCTGAATTTTCGACCAGAAAAACTTAATTTCGTTTCTTTTTAAAGTAGAAGACTTTTTATTTTTTTTCTTTCTACTTTACGTACGTACTTTTAAGCCTAAATTAATCAGCTTCGTAGCTTTGACCAAAATTAGGAAAATATTGGTGCAAAGCCAAACATTTAAAATTCAGAAACAAAATCATAACACGAAAACTATGAAAAACCGTAGGACATATATTACATGGAGGCTATTCGGGTACCACAAGGGGTGCTCTTTCTCTGGCCTTCCCCTTGACACTATTTTTTGGGACATCCTGTATAACTTAATTTACTCTCCACTGTTCCATAAAGACTTCTACGCAATTAAAATACACACATATATTTTACAATTATTAATAACGGACTTAAAAAATGTTAGTGGTAGTGGTATAAAGTATATTTATCAGGGATCAGCAAATTTGTCCACTAGTGGCAAACATTTGGCATGCTTACAACAATGTTGTCATTTTAAGCGCTTTAGCGGTGAAAACTGCTGTATTTGTGTGATAGCCATGGCGCCAGCAGTTTCGGAATCCATACGCTATGTAAGGAGTGTGCAGCAGCGTAGACCAGCTTGCTATGCATTTAGCTTACCAGCAAAATATAGCTGAGTAAATACTCAGTAAATAGTTGTGCCAAATAATGAGAATAACTGTGAGCTTACAGTTAGAGTTATGCAAGCCATGTCCAATCTTGATTGACCTACCGATAAGGTAAATATTTCACGCAGGATTTGCCTAGTAAGCTGATAAGCTAATCTTACTCGAATAATTTACGCCACAGTTAGATATTGTCGCGCTAAAGATTCTTCTCGCTTCTGCAAACTACATTATTATTACAGGCCACCTACACTCTATCCAAGTCATTATAGAGTGCACTGTTCGAGAAGCCCGCAATAAAACTTATATAAATGAAATGAACGCAACAGTATTTAATACTACATGTGACGGTTACCGCATAACTCTATCCCTCCATGTATAAAAAAATGTATCAAATATTTAGCCTCAAAATGTCTTTCGTCGTATGCGCTGCGAAAGCTATTGATGAGAGAAAAAAAACACGTTTTATGATATTAATTAAGAAATCTATAAAAAGTACCAATATCTACAAAAAGTAATAAGTATATTATAGTCATAAGTATAGTATAGTATAGTATAAGTTATAATTTCTACAAAAAGTTATTGTCACATAGCGTTGTTATAACATTTGAAAAGATAAGAGCATGTTATCTTTTGTATTAACCCATATCCAAATAAATAGTTAAAGATTGTTTTAATACCATTAGATTCCGCCGCTTTTCAAATTATTAGAATAGGATATTCCATTCAAAAGATATCATGAATTTTGAATGGTCTTTAAGTTATTAATCAATATTGTCTACGCAGCGCAGCGGGAAAAGCGGCAATGAACGGGAGCTGAAGTGCGTGGCGTGCAAATCTAATGGACGCAGAATGTTTAAAAGTAAAGGTCCGCCCATGCCTTGCCGTTCCGACGCACGGCGGGTGAGAACTCGCTTATCGCTGAGTGGCACTATATTTTTCAAATGGGACCCAATAATTATTTATGTGATAATTTTATCATCATAATGTTCGTTCTTTTCTACGCCACGTCACCAGCCTTAAATAAACTGATTTGGATAATCCTTTTTTTAATCGGTTTCAGTTTTATCCCATAGTGAATTTATTCAGACTTACTCAATTTATTTATTCTTCACGATTCACTTTTAAGTTTTTGTTTTGAATTATTTTCCTGGAAATGGAATAAGTAAGTAAGTGTCATATGTAACAATGTAAATTATAAGGTCGTGTACCCGCTTTGTTTCCTTGTTCGCATTGCTATATGGCACTTTCCAGTAGCGACCCTACCAGTGTTTGGCTGCCGAGTGAGCAAACTCGTGCTCAGGCCGCATTTGCAATTCGTTTGCAGACTACAAAATAGTCTGCACCCGAACAACTCTTTTGTGTAACCGGATTTCTCGGCTAACGACCCAGATTCTGAATATTTATGCAGTTTGGTCACACTATTTTCCGTGGCTGCTCTTATCTTTAGCTTTGGTTGTATAGAATATGATGTGCGTAATGTAATTTAATTACTTTAGTTCATTACGTACGTGTACTGACGTAATGATCATGACTTTTCTATACTAATATATAAAGCTGCAGAGTTTGTTTGTTTGTTTGTTTGAACGCGCTAATCTCAGGAACTACTGGTCCGATTTCAAAAAATCTTTCAGTGTTAGATAGTCCATTTATCGAGGAAGGTTATAGGCTATATTTTATTTTCAAAAGAATTAGGGATCCGTATGAAAATTGCGATTTTGTAAACCAAGGTGTAAAATCGAAAACCTATTTATGCGTGCGCCGCAAAAACTATTGACAATAGAACAAAATGATGTACTACGGGTTTGTAGGTCTTATAAAGATCTACAAAAAAGTCAGAGCACATATCTAACTATCATAGTTTAGTCACAATAACCGATTTTATGTTCATAAAAAATATGCACGGGTTCGAAGCCCACGCGGGCGAAGCCGCGCCCAAAAGCTAGTTTATAATATAGCAAATTTCCAAAAAAAAAACGTTTTTTTTTTTCTTAAACACTAACCGAAAGTTACATTGTGAAAATGAAGAGCAATATCTGTCCCCGTTGCTATGTGTTACCCAAAATCACCTTATAAATTTCGCTCTTACCTATATTGGCTTGTGCTGATGAACGTACACTAAACGCCTGCTAAAAATAAATACTTATGAAAAACCAACCTCTAGAGACCACTAGCTATTTGTGTATTTAGAACTAACACTCAATTAGTTACAGCAATTCTGTTATGACTAAATATTTGCAAGAACAAACAGGTACAGCAAGAAGAAAATACGTGAACCGAACTATTCCACAAAAGGAATGATGATCACATTTTTCACAAACCAAGTGATAGCAGAGAGCCAAAGATTAACAATTGCCCTAAGCTGGGAAACGAGAAAATTAACTTTTAAATGTAAATTTTACGAGGAAGTCATAACGTGAAAGCTGCCGCGGTTAGCTCTGATTTATTGCAGTTAGAATTGAAAGTGTTAAAGGAGTTGCAATTTGAAAAAAGTTTTAATAGGTACCTCTTTAAAGAAATATAAATCATGATTGTAATGAGAATTTAACCTCTTATAGTCAACATTTAGACTCATCTACTTAAGTGCTTATTTAATGACGACGCTTATTCTCCTAATCAGGAAAGTATTTATTAGCTTCTTAAAAGGTCGAGGGTAATAAATTGCGGTCGGCTTTTAAAAAAGTTTATGAACTGTAACCGTATTCTTAAACCTCATCCTATTTTAAAATAGAGGCATTTTCAATTATTTTAACTATAACTATAATACTTTTGCGATACATATCTGGAATACCTACTCTTAAAGGTTTTATTTTGGTCAGTCCAAAGAAGTAAGAAATAGGAAATTGACCTTTAAAACACGTTTACTTTGCTGAATGGATGGATGGCAAATAAACAATTTTGCAAGATTTTATCGTAAATAAGTAATAATTTGTAAAGATTACAACAATTTGATGTCGTAACTTATTTCAATTCCGAAACACTTTCGAGTTTTAACTCTTTGGACCGCAAAGTTATACGAAATGGAACTCTTTAGCGCAGACGAACGTTGGAAAGTAACGAATGTGTACAATCAAAACTTCGAAAAGATTCATGGCAGCAAATTTAGCTGCCGAAAAATATGATCCAAGTCAAGTCAAAGTATTTGAGAGCGGATACGTCTAAAGCTGGATCGGTTTCTTCTGTTATTAATGGATGCTATAAAAACCTTGCAGTTGTTTGCCAGCTAAGCTAAGCTGCTTGTTGAATGGGTCACTATTATTTTATAACTTTGACCTCTTTCGTATTTTGGATATAGCATCGGCCCAGGCTTTCAAAAATCTATATCTATATATAATTATTTTAACATCATTAGAATAATTATTTTGGTACATGAGTCCGCGGGCAAATAGTTATCGCTGGGCATACTGGTCTGTCAGTCTGTCAGAACAGTCTGAACTTAACAGAACAGTCTGAACAGATTATATATTGGGTTTGCAATGAAATTTTAAAAAGGTACGATTTTAATTACGTAGATAATTAATTTAATTAACTAAAAACAAAATGTTGTACAGTAGGTAAATAAATAGGTATACATAAAATGTAGATAATTGCTATCGAGCAACGCAAACAAGCGAAATATTGTGAAAGTTTTCAGTATTCATATGAAAGATTTTATAATAACTATTCATTATCTCATCTTAAATGTACATCGCCCTCAAAAAAATTTGAGTCAGCTGTTATTTTGCACGGAAACGTACTCGCGACTGAGACTTTCCCCCAATAAATAAATTTTTGCTCAAGCTGTTTTGTCGTTTCAGCCCTTATATGACCCACTACTGAGTCGGGCCTCCTCCAAATTCATGGAGGGAAATTAGCCTACTGAGCTACGCTGGCAAGACCGATTGGCACAGGGTCTGTATCAAGTTTTCCTTCTCATATGGCTAGGTGATCTGATTTACGCTCCTATAGTCGCCTCTTACGATACCCGCGGGATAGCGTGGGTTAGCTGTTTGCCGGTCAGTAACTGTACATTTTTGCCTGCGCCTTCACTGTCTAAAAGTATGGTACATTACGTTTTAACATTAAGGTAAAACCCATTCCAAGCATTCCATCCTGAGTGTCGTAGGTGTTAACAAAAGGAAATGACAGGGCCGAAGACCTAGCCGCAAGTGAAGGAAAACTTGATACGAAACCCTGTGCCAACCCATCTGGCCAGCGTGGCATAGTAGGCTAAACCTCCTTAAAATTGGAGAACGCCCTACTCAGCAGTAAGTCATATATCGGTTGAATACAGAGTATAGCCTAAAGGTAAACAGAAAATGGCTTAAAATTTAATTACCATCTATCATAATTTTCCTATATTATAGAACGAATTTGCTTATAATTTATTCTCCCAGGGTAAAAACGAACCATTGCTGAAACAATCAATCTCAAAATAAAATGTTGGTCCCCATTTTCATTACTTCATACAAGTGAATAAAAATTGTAAAAATCAATCACTGATTTCATTATGATAAGCGCTGTTACAATATTGAGTATATCAAAATACAGGAGCACTCGTGCGGAATTTGTATTCAACACAACATTTTTTAGACCGAATGAATGGTCAAATCTTTAACAAAAATTGTGAAATGACTAAATTCAGTGTGATTTTTGTTTTCCTATGAATGTACGATAAACATTAAAAACAGTACAGTACCTAATTTAAAACATTACAAATTCATATTTAAACAAACATGATTCTCTGTTATCTAAATACAGTGACATTATAAGAAATTGTTGCAACTCTGTTAACCTCAAAGTCTCTCAATCATTTCATAAAAGTCAAGTGAAAACTCCGTTAGAACTCCCCTAACTTAACTGTCCCTATAAAGCACCGTCCATTCATTATTAAAATGCGGACCAAACTGACTAACATTACTCGTTGTAATAACTCCTGGGTAGAAGTTACACCGTTCCGAATAAAAAACCCAAGCACATGCCTTGTAAATGACAAAAAATATAAGCGATAATAATATTATGATCATCATCATTTCAGCCAAAAGACGTCCACTGCTGGACATAGGCCTCCCCCAAGGATATCCACAAAGGCCGGTCCTGGGCCGCCCGCATCCACTGCTTTCCGGAGACCTTAATCAGGTCGTCAGCCCACCGTGTGGGATGCCTACCATCACTGCGCCTTCCGGAACGCGGTCGCCACTCGAGGACTTTTCTGCCCCATCGGGCGTCGGTCCTGCGAGCTATGTACCCTGCCCACTGCCACTTAAGTTTGGCAATCCTGTGGGCTATGTCGATGGCCCTGGTTTTCCTGCATATCTCCTCATTTCTGATTCGATCTCGCAGGGAAACTCCGAGCATAGCCCTCTCCATTGCTCTTTGGGTGACTTTGAGCCTTCTGATGGAGCCCATGGTGAACGACCACGTCTCTGTTCCATATGTCATCACTGGCAACACACATTGGTTGAAGACTTATGTCTTCAGACACTGCGGTATTGTGGACGATAAGATCTTTCGCAGCTCCCAGGTTCGCTTCGCAGCTACATTACCCGCAGTGTCCCAGGTAAATGTAATGGTCAACAACTTCGAGGGTAGAACCTCCGATGTTAACAGGAGTGGCTTGAACATGGATATTAGACATGATCTTCGTCTTCACCATGTTCATCTTAAGGCCGACTCGTTCGGAGGCTTCACTCCATGGTCTCAGCCATTACGACTATGTCGTCAACGAATCGAAGGTGAGTGATGTACTCGCCGTTCACGTTATTGGGTAATATTATGATACGGTAGACTAATTACTTTCATTTGCAAGTTTTAACTGCCAATATTTATTAATGCAATATGTGGTGACGGATTTAGATTAGAAAATGTCACCAAAACATACCATCCTGAGGGTGTCATAAGAGTCGATTAAAGAACGCCAAAGCAGATCACCTAGCCGCAAAAAAAAGGAAAACTTGATACAAAGCCTTTTTTTGCATTCGCCGGGTAACTGCTATATGCATACCCCGCCCTCCGGGGGTGGGGTTGGCTATGACGACACGGTTGGCGCAATGGTTGAGCGATCGACTGCTGCGCAGCATGTCGCGGGTTCGATTCCCACACGGAAGAAATATTTGTACGACCTACAAGTATTTGTTCCGGGTCTGGGTGTTTTCTATCTATAATAATGTATGTATTCACAAAAAAATATATAAGTAGTTTATCATCCATCTCGTTACCATAACACAAGCATTAAATTGCTTAGCTTGGGACGAGATGGCGTTGTGTGAAATGTTCAAGGATATTTATTTATTTTATTTTTATTTATTATGTGGGGCTCCGACTGCGTGCTGCTCTTCGTCTGGCGTCTCCCCGTGGGCCCAGCATGGGTGACCCTGAGCCGGTATGGCCCCAACAGATGGTTGATACAAACCCTGTGCCAACCCGTCTTGCCAGGGTGATACAGTAGGTTTATTTCCCTCCGTGGTTTAGAAGGACGCCCGACTCAGTAGTGGCTAATTTACGGGGTAAATGGACGATCACGGTTTCTGTGTTCTTCATTTAGTACTTCATATGTATAGTAATCTAATACAATGTCGTCTGAAACTAATTTATTCACGCGAAAACTGTATGAGAATATAATATATGTTATATTGTCGGAGCCCACCTGGACGATAAACTATCAGAATAATACTTATTACAGTAATTAAACCTTCATTCTAGCACAAGTATACCGTAGTGACACATGTCGTATACGATAAATGAAAATATTCATCATATTACAACGTTATTGGGTGATAAAATAATAGTTAATACGCGTTACTTATCTAAACCTACTTATTGTATGATAATACCTATTCATCCTAATAATACGAGTACATTCTTACAAATCTTAATTATGGAGCTCGTAATAGTATTTTATTTTACGGTGTAGTAAAAAGGGCATATACATAACTAGTGTTTTTTTTTTAATTGGTACCGAGCAAGCACAGCCCTTCGTCCTTTAAATGACCCACTGCTGAGTGAGCCGGTAATTACGTGGAGGGTAATTATTAGCTTATGGTGCCATGCTTTCTTACCAAACTTTTTTACCGATAGCCCACATTTTTTATCTAGACGTTTAGTAAAACGATGATTCTTCCATCACACTTCTAGATATAAAGACAAGAATTCCTTTTACTCATCTATACCCGGGTATACCTTTGTCTCTACCATGTATTTAGACTATGTTATACGAGGATACTGAAGTATTATAATTTTAATTGTCGATTTAGTCCAATCTTCTGCAATCTTTTCCGTTTTGATAATTTCGTTAAATATATTCGTAAGCTCTGGAGCAATCACAGGTAATATAGTTTTAAGTAGTTCATTTGTAACAAGATATGATTCAGGAGCTTTGTCATTATTTTGTGTTTTAATTGCTTTGGTGGTCTCTTCTATTAGTATTTCTGGAACGTCCTTGTCATCGGTAAGTATATCATATTCGTTAACTTCAACTTTAGCTGAATTTTGGCTTGTGTATAGATTTCGGTAAAATTCTGTAGCAATTTTTAGTATCTCTGATCTCTTCTCTGTAGTTTTACCATCTGACATTTTCAAACTTGGTATCCAATCTTTTTTGCGCTTCAGTTCTTTGAGTGCCTTTTTTATTCCTCCTGTTTTCGTTATATAGTTCCTCATCGTATTAGATATTTGTGTTTTTCTTTCGTTCCACAGTTGTAAGCTAATTATTTTGCTTACTTCTGTGACTTTTTTGCGGTTGTCATAGGTTTTCTTATCTTGTAGTAGTTCCTTACGTAAAGTAAACAGCTAATACTTCTGTATTAGCTGTTTACTTTTGAGTGAGATATTTTTCATGCTGGTCATGTTTGTTTTTAACCCCCGACGCAAAAAGAGGGGTGTTATAAGTATGACGTGTCTGTCTGTCGGTCTGTCTGCCTGTCTGTCTGTGGCTCCGCAGCTCGCGAACGGATGAAGCGATTTCAATACAGTTTTTTTTGTATGACAGGTGAGTTACGGGCGAGTGTTTGATCGGTTGAGTCGTTTAAAAGTTATTGGGGGTGAAAGTGGGGAAGAATAACCGAAAGTCTGCAAATATAATCGAGTGGGGTCTCAAATGAAAGCGCTTCACGTGCACATTACAAAATAATATGATCCATGAAAATAAGTTGAGTCCTGAAGAAACTCTGGGAGTAAAAGGGGGGGGATACCCAATATCTGCAAATATTATGTGGTGGGGATCTACATCATAATAAGCGTGTACCTACAAAAAGCAGAAAATAAAAATTAAATTAAAAATTATTTAAACCCCCGACACAATTTTTTATTTTTTACTTTTTAAAGGGTACTTAGGTCATTGTGTCGGGGTTTATTAAAATTTTTAATTTAATTTTTATTCTAGTTTCAGATTTTATTTGATGTACTAATTTGGTGTACTTATCTTGTATTGACATAAAATTCATTGCTGTCTACTGATACACAACCGCATTCACTAAACGTAAACTATGCCTTACCAATTAAAAATACTCAAAAATGTTGATACTCAGTCCCTGAACTATATCAGTCCCTCAAATTCTAATTGATGTGATCAAATTTCGTATGGCAAAGTTTCCTACTCCATTCCGGTCGACAAGTACCTCTCCCTTGGGGTCGCTTCTGTACATAGGTTCGGGTGAGCCATAAAATTGGGCAATAATAAGCACTGGATACAATAAAACAGGGCGCTTACGATCGCACAATTCGATGGCACCGATAAAAGTGGCCTGATGACCCATTCGCGCCATTTATTTTTCAAGAAGTTTTTATTTTATTGCCCAGTTTATTGGCCTGACTGGGGCACATTCACTTACTAACATATGAATGTAATAAAATTGATGTTCCACAAACGATATAAGTTTGGCCAGAAAGATATTTGTCACATAGCTTCACTATCACTACATAGTATAAAACAAATTCGCTGTCGTCTGTCCGTCCCTATGTACGCTTAAATATTTAAAACTACGCAACGGATTTTGAAGCGCTTTTTTTAAATAGATATAGTGATTCAAGAGGGGGGTGTACGGGGTCCAGTTAACAACTTAAGCACCCAAGCCAACCTTACCTGCTAGCGGTGCACCCTGCTGTAGAACGGACGAAGCTCTGGCCAATCTGGTTCCCCTCTCGTAGGGTTGTGGGTGTCAGACGGCTGGTCGCCCCACGTAAAACCTACTTCAGTCAAATATAAAATGGACAGGCATAGAATAATATTGGGTACTCGGGCTAGGGCGTCGCCGCATAACGACGCGCAGGCACATCGCCCTAAACCTGCGACAAGTGGGCTAGGGCTACCCTGTCAAGTACGGGCAGGGCTAAAGAAGCTAGTACCCAAAAGGAAGATCCGCTTTGCCACCTGGAACATTGGCTCTCTAACCGGACGTTGCAGAGAACTCGCGGTCATACTTGTGAAGCATTGGGTCCAGTGCGCCTTCCTTCAGGAGACGCGCTGGAAGGGAAATAAGTCCCGTGACATCGGGCAGGGATACTGGCTAGTGTACACCGGCTCATCGTCGGGCAGGAATGGAGTGGCCGTATTGCTGTCCAAGGACCTTCAAGATTGGACTCCTGGAAGAAGACAGATACAGCGACCGGTTGATGCGAGTTAAGGTGCTGATCGAAGGGTCGGTAGTGAACCTAATCAGCGCCTATGCTCCCCAAACTGGTTGCTGTGAGTCTGAAAAGGAGGCCTTCTGGGATGAGTTTGAGGACGTATTACGCGCTATTCCGAACTCTGAAGATGTTTTGGTTGGGGGGAACCTCAACGGCCACGTGGGTCAGTTTTCTGGAGAGCACGGGCGTGTTCACGGTGGTTTTGGTTATGGCCAACTAAATGCGGAGGGAGTCAGTATACTCAGGACCTGCGCTGTGTCTGACCTAGCCATCGCGAACACATTCTTTCAGAAGAAGCCCCAGCATCTGGTTACGTACCGTAGCGGTGCCTTCTCAACCCAAATAGATTACCTGCTGGTGCGACGGTGCCACATTGGCAAGGTTAACAAATGCAAAGTCATCCTAGGCGAAAGCCTAACGGCTCAACACCGCCTCCTTGTACTGGATTTTGCGGTCGTGCCAAAGAAGAAAGTGGCCGAGAAACGCAAACCCCGCACTAAGTGGTGGTTGTTTAATGGACCTAAAGAGTCGGAGAAAGAAGTTCATCCTAAAGAGTTCATCGCGGAGGTCGAGCATCTCGAGATCAGTGCTCCGTATGAGTCCGCTCAAGAGATTTGGAGTAGGATCCATTCAGCAATCACCGCTGCGGGTAAGCGCGCCCTTGGCACTTCTCGTGGGGGCCGAACCATAGACAAGGAGACTTGGTGGTGGGATGGCGGGGTGCAGGAGGCGACTCGGAAGAAGAAGTGTTTTTTTTAAACAGTGGCAGGGGTCCAACTCTCCGGATGACAAGGAGGCATATGGAGCGGCTAAGCGCGCCTGCAAAAAAGCTGTAGCCAGAGCCCGCAGCAAAAGTCTGTCACCTTTATACGACAAGCTGGACACTGCGGAGAGGCAAAAGCTCATTTTGATATTTTATTCATTGTTTTATTTAATCTTAAACATAACGTTTTACTTCTAATTCCAGTCATAAATAATGTCTCTTCAGTGAAATTTTGCGGGTAACACAAACTTCCGGAAAAGTTTCTTTACGACAGACGCTGTGACTCATGTCTCGCATAATTCAGTTATGTATGAGGCAGCGCACACCAGATTTCTTATATTAGATTTGCAACTTTCGCAACTCTATGAAGAGACATAAATGCCCTGATTTATTGCGCGTGTATGTATTCATTATTAATCCCCCAACAAAAAGAGGATAATGGTGTCTTAGGTTTTCGCGATTACTACACATTGAAATTGAACACTTTTTCATCCCCCCATCTCGGAAAGAGTATTTTTGCTCTTCGATATCTGAGTGCAAAAGCCGTTTTTATTCACTAGAGAATAAAGTATTTATGCTCTTCGATATCTGAGTGCAAAAGCCGTTTTTATTCGCTAGAGAATAAAGTAAAGATTATTCTGTAATACTTACCTGTCATAATGTAGTAATTAATACCTAAACTGAAATAAAAGTGTACCTATCTTGTGATTGTAAACGTTTTTTTTTTGCATTTAGTCATTTCCTCGCTGAGGTGGAATGAAAAGTTACGTTGTTGTTGTTGCACTCGAGTGCAAAGATTTTTCACCTCGTGCTCTTTTGATTCCCTCGCTAACATTCAGGATTCTAATTTTGAATCACTCGCTGCGCTCGTGATTCAATTTTAGAATCCTTCGCTTGCTCGGTCATCAAAATTGAACACGCGGTTAAAAAGCAACTTTGCACTCTTGTATAACAAATAACTATTTTTCATCAAGCTACAAAGCCAACTTATAAGACCAGTGAAATCCAACATCATTCAACTTGACTGTGAGTATGGATTATCATACATCGGGCAAACAAAGAGAAGTGTCGGTATCCACATAAAATAACCTAAAGCTGGCATGAAGAACAGACGCTCGATCAAGTCTGCAGTTTGTTACCTTGCCAAAGAAAATCATTGCATTCCTAGAATAATGAGCGAGGCTATTGAGATTAAATAGCATTTAAATTTCAATAGAGAGGATTGTTGGCAAATGCCACCTGCTTGGGATCTAGTCATTAAATTGATCAAATCTCAAGCACAACACTCATCTGCAAGACCTCTGGACACCGTGAGCCATTTCTGCGTGCACAGGGACCGTTATCAATAAAACAACTACAACTACAATATAGGCGGTGGATTTTAACTGTTTCCTTGTACTTTTGAAGACAACTATCATCTAGTCTCTCTCGTGACCACGACTGCTGCAAATCATTCGAAACGTCGGTAATTAAATAATGTAAGTACAAGTACACGCGATAAATCCGTTAAAAAGTGTTTAATTTCAAAAAGAGGATATCTCGTGTGGCCTTGTCTGCATCCCTTTCCTAGTCGTCATTGCTTTCGATGAATCAACCTATTTTGATTCACTTCTAATAAAACTTGTGTTAAACGAGTTTTTAGCTATGTTCTAAGAAAGTCTACCTATTTGAATGTTTTTGAAACGTCTATGGTACATACTTGAAACGAAAGCTTTTTAACGTGCTCATTATGACCTTTGTTTATCTAAAAAACAGTAACGCAAAATTCCAATTGTAATATAAAATAAATTATTAATTTCATATAATATTTGGCTGCTTTTGTTACTAAACGTCTGAAATATGAAACTATATAATTAAAAATAATGTTGTCTGTTAAAATTAGATTACAACAAGAACTTTTTAATTATTAAAAGTAACGATCATTAAAATTTTATTTCTGCTAATAACTTGAGTTACTCGAGTAGCTTATTTGTTGTTGGAGCAATTAAAAACGGAGATCTTGCTGTTATGTGAAAAGATTAGTGTTACACAATAATCCTACGTATAATAGAATTCTGAAAATGACTGATCAACTATTCATTCCGCCTTACGCAGCAATTTGTATAATTCTTCAAGTGAGTGGCTTCCGTCAAATTGTTAATAGTTACCTACGTCGCATTAAAATTTAAGCAGTGTTATTAATTTGCACAAAAGAAACTAAAGTTAACGCAGACGAAGAATGCGGGTAACAGTTGGTTGCTTATAACTTATACTACAGATATATTTCCCAGCATATGTCTAGTCACCTAGTTTCGCACGATAATAACGGCAAATATAACCGGACCACGCTTGACCTTATCCCTAATCTCCTGTTCCGCTTGTGACACAGTTCAAGGGTACTTTAAGCCCCAGATAGCCTCTAATGACTATTGTCATCTAATCGCTTGGAGGATAAATGTTCCGGCTCTCAAATGGATTTTAATTGGTTATAGATGCGTATCACGTTACTATGAAAAGAGGTCTGGATAACGAACGATTAATGTTTCTAGTTATTATAGTTGGAACAAAAATCGCGAATTCGTAATTATGTATTATCATATTAAGGCTTCATATGATAACTGTTTATTTTTTAAGTTTTCGAGTGTATAAAGTATATCTATCTAAGATATATAACTCTTTTTCTACAACAGTATTAACAGTTTAGAACAGTATACATGTATCAGTGACTACCGACTTGTACCATAGGCGGCGTTATCGCTATACAATTACCTTATAGCCTAGCGGATACTGCAGGTTAAGAAACGTCTGACTCTGCTGGATGTTGGATCGGCATCTATTATTTGTTACGTCTGACCATTCTACCATATGTGACAGTATTACATAGTCAGTACTCAGCATAAAAGTACCAGCTGGTCTTAAAAAAATTCCTAAGTTAAAGAAAGAAAATGTAATACACAATAAAAAAAAATTATAAAGCAGAAGGTGGGAAACTCAAGTATACTTTTATGTGTCTAAATGGCTGCATTTCAGCATAATACTACAGTTTCATGTAGAGCTGATTTTCAGCTACAGCCAGAGTGATACACAAATGCAAGAACAGTAAAACTTGCTATCATTAATTATGTAGTACTTTAATAACTACATAATTAATCATAGCAAATTAATTACTTAACAAAATAAATTTATTGAATAATATTCTTCCGTGCTTATACTAATAGTTAGCCAAATCAGGTGGTACACCAAAGAAATTAGAAAAAAGTGAAAAGTATATCAGGCCGCCTACTACAACTGTTTAGTATTATTTGCCTACTCCACGCTTGCCAGACGGGTTGGCACAGGGTTGCGACTAAGTTGTTTTATATTTTTCTCAAATAGAGAAAATACGCTTCAAATTAAGAACTAAACGTTTTGTAGCTACGCTTAGGTTTCTTCACGGTCTTATATGACGTAGACTTGATTGTGCAGAGGCCTACACTACACACTACAACAATGAGAGGCAATTTTACCAACTCTATCACTTAGGCCGGCCCCTCTCATTTACAGCCAGAAGCCTCTAATGACTTCAGAGACCCATAAAGCTTACCTTTTACTTCTAACTTTACTAACGATGCGGATAATTGAAAAGTCGATACTGTATTTTGGATTCTCCATTATGACCCCAAGTGGTCATAAAAATTGTAAGACATTTGAAGATTTAGGTTTTCACCCTTTGAAATGTAACACTTTAAAACGGATTTACCCCGAGAATTTTACATTATTTTACTCCTGGCGTTTCGCTGTGACCGCGGCTACTGCAAAGCATTCAAACATGTTAAATCTATTATATAAAATTCTCGTGTCCCGGTGTTTGTTATTGAACTCCTACGAAATGGCTCGACCGATTTTGATAACATTTTATATTCACATTTGGAAAGTTTTTATGGTACACCATACAGAAATACATACAACTCTAAATTTAAACACTCTCTACGATCAACCCCTATTTTATAATAGCGATATTTATATCGCAAAACACCGTTTGTGTGCCCCCTAGTATTTTATAATATTATATGCGATATTTTTTATCCGATCAGAGATAACGTGAAAACTATATATATATATATATATATTCATATATAATCATGTTTCACTTAAATTTACTTTCTTTCTTTCGAAAACATGCGTAATGGATGGATTTAAGCAACGCTAACATAAAATTAAAAGAAATTGCTGCTCTATCTTGAGTTGTGTGGGAAAAGCCTATGTTATGCTATTTCAATATTGTTTTCTATCACAAAAAGTTTTCATCCGAAATGGGCTGAAATTCTCACAGGTTTAGTAATCAGTGTTTCGAGACTTTCTTGGGCTTTCTATGCCTAAACTTCTAGTTAACACTTTTAGTCACCAGATGATAACTAAAATGTTAGAATTGAAAAATGTTATGCACCTATTGATAGATATTCTTTATTGTACACAAAAGAAACAAAAAAGAAACATTGTACAGTACAAATGGCGGTCTTATTGTTAAAAGTAGTTTCTTCATGCACCTATCTGTTATTTATATACTCGTCAAAAAATCTCTCAACAAATTCGTCAACTGCAACTGTGTCAACAGTTAACGCCCCACTTTCCATTATGTTTGTCTCTCATTCATCATACGCGTCAATTAAATACGCGTATAGTGGTTTGCAACACAATTTGTTTTCAGTAAAACGAGCATCATTTAGTCCATTGACGTATTTTATAGACCGAACATAAGTTTAATTGCAAATAATCAATAAAATTCCGGTCATTGGTTAATGCAGAGTGTAAAAATATAGACTTACACATCCGAATTCAGAAAGATATACCTTGGTACAAATATAGAGCCCGGAATAAGAGGCCATTCTGGGATTGAGCTCTATTCTTCTCTTTAGAAGTACCTGGGTGAATCAAAAAATTCTTGGAATCAATATTAAAAAATGCAAAGATTTAAATAATAATATTTTATTTTTCTACATAATCTCCCTCCAATGCAATGCATTTAGAATAACGCGTTTCTAACTTCCTAATTCCTTGTGAAAAAAAATTATTTTCTTGACTCTCGAAAAAGTCCTCTACGGCAGCTATAACCGCGTCATTATCGTGAAATTTTGTTCCACGAATTTCCTCTTTTAATTTTGGAAATAAGTGAAAATCACTTGGGGCTAAGTCCGGAGAATATGGTGGGTGGTCAAGGAGATTGAAGCCAGCACAGCGGATTGCGTTGAGCGCAACTTCCGATCGATGGGCAGGAGCGTTATCTTGAAGGAACAACACGCCCAACGACAGTTTTCCACGACGTTTTTCTTTAATCGCTTCACGCACTTTCGGGATTAAATTTGCATAATAGGGTCCAGTTATCGTATGGCCTTTTGGCATGTAATCAATAAAAAGGATTCCTTCACTATCCCAGAACACAGAGGCCATAACTTTGCCAGCGGAAGGAGCAACTCGAAATTTCTTAATGGATGGAGAGGATGGTCGTTTCCAAGACATGCTTTGTCTTTTAGTTTCAGGATCAAAATGGTGGACCCACGTTTCATCCATGGTGACAAGACGACGGCAAAAATTATCCGAATCACGCTGGAACATTTCGAGATTACGCTTGGAAATTTCCAAACGTCGCTTTTTGTTTTCGTCGGTTAACATTCGTGGCACCCATCTTGCAGACACTTTTTTGAACCCCAGTGAATCAATTAAAATGGATTGAACGCTACCAAAAGATATCTTTAGGATCTCAGCTATATGTTTTATAGTCATTCTTCTGTCTTCCAAAACCAGATTCTCAACCTTTTTGACATTTTCTTCTGTAACGGAGGTTGAAGGCCGCCCAGAACGCGGGTCATCTTTACAGCTTGATCTACCTCTTTTAAATTCAGCCACCCAGTACGCAACCGTAGAATAGGGTACAGCATCACCCCCTAATGTCTGCTGAATGTCCAAAAAAATTTCCTTCGTAGACATTTTTTTCAAACTGAGATATTTTATCACCGCACGTAACTCACTTTTATCCATAATTTTGACTTTTTAGCAACTCGTTGCACAAAAAAATTTATTACATGCGAACGAACTGACAAAAACAAGTGACAGTATGCATAAATATAGTGTGATAGACACTCTTTAATTTGAATATCGAACTTGATCCAAAAAGGTTTCATATATATGCACTTCTAAGAACTTTTTGATTCACCCTCGTATGTTGCAGAAACTGACGTCTTTATATCTCAACGTAATTACAAAATATATGTACTTTATGACACAATCCCACTTTATACCATCATTAATTATTATTTATAGAGGAAAGTCACCAAATATGGAATACCATTTTGATGCTGGCATGTAAAAAAAACTTCACAGAAATTAGAACAGTTTAATGTAATTACTAATCAGTCATACATTTATAAGCAGTAATTAACAGCCTTTAATCAAATATATTAGTTATTAAATTAAAATTTAACACAAATACCAAAATAACAAATAGGTAACCAAGTATGGAATAGGTACCCAAATCTTCTATCTTCTTCTTCTATCTATCTTCTATCTATACTTATAATAAATCTGTAGAGAGGTCAATTCTGTACATGAAATATTTTTCCAAAATAACTATCAGCGGGTGATTAGTGATCGATACTGACGCCAAAAATGCAATCAGTAAAATTTTTGTCTGTCTGTCTGTCTGTCTGTCTGTCTGTCTGTCTGTCTGTCTGTATGTTCGTTATAGAAACAAAAACCACTCGACGGATTTCAACAAAACTTGGTACAATTGTTCTTCATACTCCTGGGCAGGTTATAGTATACTTTTCATCACGCTACGATCAATAGGAGCAGAGCAGTGAAGGGAAATGTTGGGAAAACAGGAGAACTTACTCCATTTTTTAAGCTTCCGTCGCGTGTGCAGCCTTAATAGTTAAAGCTACACAGAAATCATGTATGACGGAAATGTTCTCCTTAAAATTATATAAAAAATATTCCAAGACAGCAAATGTCTATCTTTTATGGTTGACTCACAATAACACGTGTAACTCCCGATAGCTTAGCAGTTCAGAGCTTTCTGATTATATTTGTCTACTCTTACGTTTATAACACTCTCAATCATCCCTAATTAATAAATTTTAACATTATTACCTATTTAATAAAAAAAGAATCATAGAAATCGGTACAGAAACACCAAAGTTATTCATGAAATACGCTAATAAACCATCGCGCGTGATTACTGAATCATGCTTTAAGGATTATTTTTGTGTAACCGTCGCATCGGGTCGTCGCGGGAGGTTTAAAAGGGCGGGGGATCCAAACGCGAACTTCATACAATATTTGGATTTGGCTGATGATGCGAGTAGACGTTCCGAGTATTCGCCCTTATTGACAGGCAATATTGTTTATCAGCGCGACTTTTAGTCTTTACAATAATTTAGTTTATTTAATTTTCTTTTGTTGTTATTTCATAAAATAGGTATTAGTTATTTTGGTGGCGTGTTATATTCGTTCAAATTACAAATTATTAATAGTTATTTCTTTTTAGGTGAAGTTAAGTAGTAGTTAGTTAGTAGTAGGTAAGTTTTGGTTAATTTATGTTCAGTTTTTTTTAATAATAATAATAAGTAAGTAAAAGCGTAGGTACTTTTATTAATTAAAGGTATAGGTATTATTAATTATGTTATAGGTATTTAGTTTTAAGTGAAGTAGGATAGTTTACCCGGAAGCTATGCGCTGAAGTATTTTCGTTGTATAGGTACTTAAGCCTCATGTGAACGTGATCTAAACAATATTACCAATACATTAACTTAATAATACACAAGGAATTACACACTGATGGAGTTGCGGGCACAGCTATCTATATATATAAAACTCTTCCGTTAATGAGTGACTGACAGACAACGCACAGCGGAAACGAATGGCAGTAGAGAGCTCAAATTTGGCCTGTGGGTTTGTTGGGAGGAGTAGGCTACCACTAAGAGAGGATTATTGGAAATTCCCTCCCAACGGGGTGAAAACGGGGATAAATTGTTTTTTTCCGGAAGTCATTATTCCACGCGGACGAAGTCGCGGGCAAAAGCTAGTATGGAATATAAGCATAAATCGTCATATCAATAACAAAAATAGACATAAATGTCTATGAGATCCAATAAATGAAAATGGCATATTGTGCTAAATAAAAGAAGTTACTTAATTCACTCGCAAAAGTCACATATCCAAGTATCAAACTCTGAACTAGCACAATCATGTGCCCAGAGTCCTCACAATAAGCATTTAATCCAGCTATTATTTTATAGCTTCCGCCATTTTTTCTTCATCCCAGGTTTTTCGTTTCTTGGTTGATTTGGAAGCAGACATTCTTAAAACAAATATAACATATATTTTTTTGAAGAAATAGTAGTAAGTACCCCATTTGTGACATATTCCATAATTAGACACCGACGACTGTCCATATTTGGATTTTTATACTAGTTCAATATTTCAATGACAGACGATCACAAAATGTTGAAATAAACATAATATCGATATACTAAATAGTATAACACTTACGTATACATACGTAATAACTGGTAATACTCTTATAATACTTATCTTTAAAAGTTTCTGCATGACAACAAAACAAAACACGCCTGCCACACTTGTATCGTTCGCGCAACTGACTCGATGGTGAGAGTATGGTAGTAAATAGACCCAATGAAGCAGAAGATGGTCATGTATTGTGTTTCATACTTAGATTCTTAGAGAAATCAAGGAATTCAATATTTGGTGACTTTCCTCTAACCTTTTATGTTTATTGGTGTTTGTGTGCCAGGTGAATCTTCTTCACCTTATATATAAAAATGAATGTTTATCTGTATGTCCTTTATATAATCGTAAACTAATATCTTCAGCAAAGTGTTGGGCATGCGCCCCAGAACGAATCTGAAAAAAAAATGAAAATATACGTTTATTCTAGTTAGTGGCGTATAACAGAAAACAGACAGCACAGCACAGAGGCTTAAGGTAAAATAAAAAATAGTTTGTAATTGGCCGCCTGCAATTTTCTCTTTAATTAAAACAATAGAACGTAGGCATTATCGCGTACCAATTAAACTATCGATGCGATCGACCTAATAGAAATTGCTATTTGGTCGGTGGGCGAGCAAAATCCAGCTATGTAATGTATGGAAATGCGGTGCTCTGTTAGTTTTCCAATCACGTGCATGGAGTAATTGGACTATACTCCTTCGTTTGAGGTAATCTACGTTATTCGAGCGCAAACCTTCTAAGAACAATATTGTTGTTATTGAAAATTAATATTCAATTACTGTCCATAACTGCGTACAACGAGGTGACATGAGAAATAGCATAAGATTTTATGTCAAGGTTTTCGTCTATTAGAGTTAGTTATCAATGCACACTCGGGTAAATTTGGTATTACTTTAAGCACAGTACATCGCAGGAAAAGGTATGTTAACGATATAGTTTACATGCATTCCCTCGTTTTTTTGTCAGAACCACAATTTTTGGTTGATGGTGTATAGCATAATTGGGAATCTGGCGCTACTGTTAGGCTTTTACAGGGTATAACAAAACCCAAAGGCATTCAAAGTTCAGATATTCAAAGGAAACAGGTCTGTGACTTTCGGAGAAAATCCATCAGCTAGCAAGCATTATTATCAATAAAATAAAATAAATATAAATAAATAAATATCCTTGGACATTTCACACAACGCCATCTCGTCCCAAGCTAAGCAACTTAATGCTTGTGTTATGGTAACGAGATGGATGATAAACTACTTATATACTTTTTTTTTGTAAATACATACATATTATTGATAGAAATGACACCCAGACTCCGAGCCAGTGCCTCTGGTTTAGACAAAGACACTTGCCCGACCTGGGAATCGAACCCGGGACCCGTTGATCCAAAGGCGGCACATCTAACCACTAGACCAACGAGGCAGTCACACAACCATCGTACAAGCACATAGTAATTTGAGTTCTACTATGTTTCTTCGGTTGCGTTTTGCTCAAGTTATGACAATTTTGTCCAGGTGTACAAAATTTAAATTTTCTTATATTTTCTTTTAAGTTGCACACATTTTTGTAAGTAGGTCCATCATCTCGTTCCTTTCGTTATAAGGTTTTGCTTACATCCTGTATTCATACACATTCATCACTTTCCTGCCCTTGCCCTTCGTTATGTGCAGTTGCCATATACTATAGACTATTGACCGTGATATCTACACTCACACATTTCATTCGCTTGCCTTTCACACAATCCAATTATTATCTACAATTTAATACAGTTATAGCGATGTTCTTCCTGAATTTGGCTGATCGCTTGTATGCGTGACTAGAAGGTTGGCGTCTAATTTGCTCAGAGCATTATACCATTATTACAAAGCGTAGCATTACGGCCAGTCTTCTAAACAATATTCACCACGACAGCGTTGCGGAAACATGGCCCAAGTTCTAGTATTTTCTTCTATAACTTTTCCCCCTTTATATCTATGTAATATTAATACCTGAAGCAAAAACGTTGTACCGTTTTTTAATTGCGCTAGCGGATGGGTTAAAAGTTCTAGTTAATATAAAAAAGAAGTGCAAAATGCTATTATTTATTAACAATTGTGGATAATAAATACATTTAATCCATAAAAACCATTACACACTCTCCGTGTATTTAACACAAAGGTGTGAATACCCTTTCCTATATTGTTAAAATCTCTCGTTAAATTGAGAATGGAATATATAGCTGCATTTGGGAAAGAAATTTCGTTTTGGAATTCTTGTACCTCAACCCATAATAACCCACTGTTGGTTCGGATATCCTCCAATTGCCATGTTGGATTTTCTTTGAAAGCTAGGTCAACATCCTTACGTGTATAATCCATCGCCCCCTGGGCACAATTCGTGTGTAATATTGACTGCCTCGTTAATCTAGGGGTTGGATGTGCCGCCTTTGGATCAACGTGTCCCGGGTACGATTCTGGGGACTGGCAGGGGCAGGTGTCTTTATCGAAAACCAAATGTTTTTTTTTTATTAATTTATAATTGGACAGCAGATTTTACATTGAAAATACAACATTGTCCCACAAAACTGCGTAAGCAGTTTGTCTGTGAGATCATAATTTTAACACATAGTCTATACAGGGTGGTCAAAAAGTCGTGGATCAAACGAAACCAGCGGTTAGATGGGGCCATCAGCAGCAAAAAATTGTTCCACGTGAGTTCCTTAGGGTCAACCCCTGCGGAGTTACAATTGATTTTGTGTTTTTATGAGAACTTGTCTTTTTTTTACTAAAACTTGATAAAATTCGAAATAATCTACACCCTGTATCTTTTTTATTATTTTCACTAGATTGGCACTGATGAGTCCTTTCGCTAGACATGCTATTTATGGTAGTTTATTGGGTGTGTTGAAGATAATATTAAGTTTTACGAAAGCAATCATTCTTAAATCCAAATTTGTTATTTACTTCGGGCCCCACTGTGAAAAAAAAATACTCTACAGAAAAGTGCCACTGTATCACAATTTTTGGCGCATTTAATAGGGATTCTAATAAGGTATTACACATGGCTATGTGTGGCTTCGATATCTTTCAAGGACGATCTTTCGTAGCAAGGCCAGAGTTAATTCATACATAAAACTCGGTTAGGCCTACTAACCTAACCTTACCTAAGCGTGATCGTTTTCCGGACTACAGGGTCTTTATCGTCGTTTCAGCCCATAAATGACCCACTACTGAGTCGGGCCTCCTCTAAGTTCATGTTGGTAAATTAGCCTACTGTGCCACGCAGCCAAGACGGGTTGACACAGGGTTTGTATCAAGTGTTCCTTCTGTTGCGGCTAGGTGATCTGCCTAATGCGTTCTTTTAGTCGCTTCTTACGACACCCTCAATATGGTATGGGTTGGTGACACCACACGGACAATTTATTAGAATTGTATTCTTTATGCGCGTACATAATTCATACATAGAGGGAGTCTTACCGGGTCAGCAAACCCTGTGTCAACCCGTTTTGCCAGCGTGGCACAGTAGGCGAGGCGGTAGGGAATTGTGAGTAGGCCCGACACAGTAGTGGGTCATTTATGGGCTGAAACGAAGACGATAAAGAATAAACAATGTCACCAACCCATACCATATTGAAGGTGTCGTAAGAGGCGACTAAAAGAACGCATTACGCAGATCACCTAGCCGCAAGAGAAGGAACACTTGATACAAACCCTGTGTCAACCCGTCTTGGCTGCGTGGCACAGTAGGCTAATTTTCGCAACATGAACTTAGAGGAGGCCCGACTCAGTAGTGGGTCATTTATGTGCTAAAATGACGATAAAGACCCTGTAGTCCGGAAAACGATCACTCTTAGGTAAGGTAAGGTAAGGTTAGGTTAGTAGGCCTAACCGAGTTTTATGTATGAATTAACTCTGGCCTTGCTACGAATGATCGTCCTTGAAAGATATCGAAGCCACGCATAGCCATGAGTAATACCTTTTTAGAATCTCTATTAAATGCGCCAAAAATTGTGATACAGGGGCACTTTTCTGTAGAGTATTTTTATTCACAGTGGAGTCCGATGTAAATAACAAGTTTTGATTTAAGAATTATTGCTTTCGTAAAACTTAATATTATCTTCAACACACCCAATAAACTACCATAAATAGCATGTCTAATGAAAGGACTCATCAGTACAAATCTAGTGAAAACTAAAAAAAAGAAACAGGGTGTAGATTTTTCGAATTTTAAGAAGTTTTAGTAAAAAAAAGACAATTTCTCATAAAAACACAAAATCAATTGTAACTCCGCAGGGGTTGACCCAAAGGACCTCACTTAGAACAATTTTTTGCTGCTGATGGCCCCATCTAACCGCTGGTTTCGTTTGATCCACGACTTTTTGACCACCCTGTATAATGTTCCTAAAATTCAAATTGTAACTATAATTTAAATTAATTATGGTCGAATTTCGAGCACTGAGCGACCACTATTATAAATTGACATATTAAATTTATGTATACTTTGTTTACCAAATAAATCATACGTATATAATTTTGTAAAAAAAATTGTAATGGACAGTAAAAATATTTTACATAAAAGAGCTATGCAAACATTCAACATTAGAACAATATAAAAATATTGTTGCTTCACCGAGCTAGTGTTCCTTTTAAAAGTTAGTAAAATTGCCTCCCATCTTATATTACCAATTTGTTAGCGAAGGAAAGGTTTCAATATAATGGTGCACTAACAGATTTTTCTCGAAGGCAGACGCACGGCCTCGGCACCGGAAGCACTTCATTATATTTTAATCACGGCATCCGGAGCCGGACGAGTCTAGCTGATCAGCCTTACTAGCAAGACTACGGACAGCGTCAGTGTAACACTGCCTCGCTATTATAACAGTAAAAACTTCGTGTAAATTTCAAAACCCATTAAATTTGATTGAAGTAGAGTCTACTTCTTCTTCTTCCTCGCTTTTTTCCCACTGCTGGCAGCAGTCTAACCTGATTTGAATTAACGGGGCGATTGTCGTCTGCCGCCGCAGCAGTGTCTAGCTTTTTTTTACAAAGGTAAATGTAAAAGAAATAAAAAAACCATGGTATTTATGCTGCCATCCGTGACTTTTCTGATCATCATAGGGGTTAAGTTATAGTTACCACAGAAGTTACGCTCAAGTATGTACCTCACTCTTCATGCCGCTACGCTCGGCGGTCGCACAAGGGTTTTTAACGCAGGTTATGCAACAATACTATCCTGATAGTGGCACGCGTCTCGTTGTTCAATTAAATGTTAAGAATAAAAACGGCCATGCTAATGGCCCTCCATGTAACTGGAGGATACCCGGGTCAACTGGCAACGAGGCAAATGAAAAGATATTTTAATCATTTTTTTTTAATAAGTTTATTCATAAACAATACAATAATTAATTATATTACTTAAACATCGCCAAACTGTTGTACAGTTTGTTGGCGACAAATCTTGCCCTCTAACGCGTTAATATACAGAAAAGATGGGCATGATGGACACCCATCCAACAGTCAGCAGAGCCAGGGGTTGCTTAACCTGCAGAACAGTCTGTCTTATCATCATCATTTCAGCCAACCGACGTCCACTGCTGGACATAGGCCTCCCCCAAGGATCTCCACATAGGGCGGTCCTGGGCCGCCCCTAACCACTGCTTTCTGGCGACCTTAACCAGGTCGCCGGTCCACCGTGTGGGAGGCCTACCAGCACTGCGCCTTCTGGAACGCGGTCGCCACTCGAGGACTTTTCTGCCCCATCGGGCGTCGGTCCTGCGAGCTATGTGCCCTGCCTACTGCTACTTAAGTTTGGCAATCCGGTGAGCTATGTCGGTGACCCTGGTTTTCCTGCGTGTCTCCTCATTTCTGATTCGATCTCGCAGGGAAACTCCGAGTATAGCCCTCTCCATTGCCCTTTTGGTGACTTTGAGCCTTCTGATGTAGCCCATAGTGAGCGACCACGTCTCTGTTCCATATGTCATCACTGGACACTGCGGTACTGTGGACGAGAAGATCTTTCGCAGCTTCCCGAACGCTGCCCAGCCGAGTTGGATTGACCTCTTTCTCGAAGTTGGACTTACCTAACTCGACAGTGTGTCTCAGGTAAATGTAATGGTCAACAACTTCGAGGGTAGAACCTCCGATGTTAACAGGAGTGGCTTGAACATGGATATTAGACACGATCTTCGTCTTCTCCATGTTCATCTTAAGGCCAACTTGTTCTGAGGCTCGACAGAGGCCATCGAGCATCGTAGTAGACTATGTCATCAGCGAATCGAAGGTGAGTGATGTACTCGCCGTTCACGTTAATACTCAGCCCTTTCCAGTCCAGAACCTTGAAAACATCTTCCAGTGCAGCGGAGAACAGTTTTGTAGAGATAACGTCTCCCTGTCTAACGCCTCGCTGTAACTGGATCGGTTTCGAGGTCTGGTCCTGGAGTCGGACTGACATGGTGGCGTTTTCATTCAAGCACTTCAACACTTCGATGTACCGATAGTCGACTTGGCACCTCTGGAGAGCCTGCAATACTGCCCACGTCTCGATCGAATCGAAGGCTTTCTCGTAGTCCATGAACGCCAGACAAAGGGGCAGATTATACTCCTCGGTCTTCTGTATAATCTGCCGTAGCGTTAAAATATAGTCTACGGTACTGAAGCATTTTCAGAAACTGGCTTGATCGGGAGGCTGGGAATCGTCAAGCCTGCATGCGTCACGATTCGTGATGACCCTCGAGAACAACTTGTAGACATGGCTCGGAAGTGAGATGGGTCTGTAGTTCTTCAATAATGTGTTATCTCCCTTCTTGAAGCAGCACCACCACACCACTGTTCCATGCCTTTGGCGTTCGTCCTTCGAGTATGACGGAATTGAATAACTTCTGAAGGGCCCTAAGGATCGGTTCTCAACCCGCCTTCAGAAGTTCTGCGGTAATTCCGTCGTCACCCGCCACCCAGCCATCTCGATCTCACACAGGCTGACGTCCGTGAGGTCTTCTGTGTAGTGCCGGGTTAATCTAGCTCGTGGGTCGTTTGCTAGATTTATGACGGGTTCCTGTGTAGACATGTACAGTTGTCCATGGAAGGTCTCGATCTCACACAAAATCTCGGACTTTGACGTGACGATCCTGCCGTCATCAGTCTTCAGCCTGACGAGCTGGCTTTGCCCAATAGACAGATCCGTGGCGAAAACTTTGGAGCCCCTGTTGCGTTCAACAGCCTCTTCAACACGATTCGTGTTGAATCCGCGTATATCACGCTTCAGGGACTTTGATATCTGTCTATTGAGAACCCGAAGCTGCGTCGCATCATCTGAAGACTTCAGGACCAGTTTCCGTCGTTCGTCCATGAGATTCAGGGTGAAGTCCGAGAGCTTTTTGGCCGTTTTCAGGCGTTGGGTCTTACAGAACTTCGACCCAACTTTGCGGACAGCCTCCACGAACCCGTCATTATAATCGTCCACGTCAACGCCTAGGCTAATAAAGCGGTTTTGCAGTTCGAGCTGGAAGCTTTCCGGGTTTTGAATTTGAACTGGCACGGGACGCAGCGTAGACCTCACCAGGCGCTACTTTTCAGCTTAACGTCGATATTCAATGTGCCTCTTACTAAGCGGTAATCGCTTCCGGTTTTGATCATATTGATCACGGAGACATCAATGAATATCGACGTAGGAAAACGTATTTGCTGTAAGCCTCAAAACACGAAATGTTCAGCAGAGCCAAAAAACATTTCTAAAATTAGAAAAAAAATCATTACTCAAAAACTATCCATCGTAGGAACATGATTTTAAAAACGTATTTTTATTTTTTCTTGTTTTACATGTTACTTAAATAGATATCCTTCTGAGTCAATTAATACCAGTGTTTTTGTGGCTTACAGCAAACAAGTTTTTTTTTACAAACCTATAAAACGCTGTAACCATGAATAACTTTCTATGGCAACAAAACATTCTATTATGTTTAGAACTTTTAAATGCTGTAAGTGGCATACATATTTTTTTAAGTAAAACTAAATAGATGTGAGCCACAGTGAAGATTTTTTTTGATTTGATGTTATTGTTTTAAGTGAATGGAGTTTGGAAAATATAGTATTAAAATATAGTTTTATACAATTAAAAGACAGTAAGTTTGGTATATTTATTCATTGTAAACTTTTAAAACGTAATTACATTATACACTGTTTTGTGCAACAAACGTAATTCATCATCATCGTCAGCCTATTTCAGTCCACTGCTGGACGTAGGCCTCCCCCATGGCTCGCCACTGAACCCGGAACGTAATTAGTAGTTTAATATATTATATAAAACTAGCGACCCGCCCCGGCTTCGCACGGGTGCAATTATGACATGTAAACCTTCCTCTTGAATCACTCTATCTATAAAAAAAAACCGCTTCAAAATCCGTTGCGTAGTTTTGAAGATTTAAGCATACATATGGACGGGCGGACGACAGCGACTTTGTTTTATACTATGTAGTGATGAAATTAAAAAAAAAAGTTTATAAAAAAGAAAACCTAAAACTTGACATTAACATAACAAAAATTTTCATCATCTAAGCATGTATTAAAAAGAAGGATGTCTTCTAAAATACTCAATGAGAACCGATGAAGAGGATCGGTATCTGGTAGGTGGTCTACTGCTTTATTATTTATGTTCTAGGTCCAAAAATTCTTTAGCACAGTTAGATGAAAAAAAATTTACAACAAGATTTTTCAGGTCCTTGTATTTTTGGGATAAAATCGGCAATTAATTTCACTCTATACGTTCCTTTGGTTTGGTGTTACCCATATTTCCTAGTGGAATTTCGGAACTTTGAGCATCAACTGCCATAGATCTTTTTTTATAGATCACGTTTGGCTTGTTCTTTAAAAAAATTACAACTTAGCTATAGTAGAAATGTGCAGATTTAGATTATTTTTAAATGATTTATTTACGACGTCATTAAAATCCAAAAGTTTACATCTTGTACTTGAACTTCTTAGGGAAACGGGTTTATTTGTAGCCATTTCCATAATAGTTGGCCATTGAGAAGGAAATTGATCGCGAGGCTTAATGTCTGACAAAGATTTATTTTATACACCGTCGAAAACTCATCAGATGAAGGCTTCACAAAACTGAATAACATGATGTAAGTTTTGGTATTAAAAAAACTCATCCTGCCAAAATGGCGTAAGTCTGTTTGAAGAATAGCGTAAGCGACAAATGCATCAAATATACTGGTTTTTGATAGACTTACAGCCAAGACCACATGAAAATTTTTCAAAAAACTTACGGCGTAAGCGATTTTTTTTCGTAGTTAGAATTATGAGAGTCTGACCAATCGACGTAGAACTTTTTTCTGATCAAAATAATGTAAAAAAACTAATTTTCGATTTTTTGAGGCTTACAGCAAATACGTTTTCCTATATATGTCGACGGAAAAGCACATATTATGTGCTTTTCCGTCGACATTATGAAGTCTATCTCGTTTTTTGTGGTGCCATTCGGACTCAACCAGGTCCATTTCCTCTGTTCTGGTTTTTTGTAGAAGGAATTCATCATATAGAGTCCCTCCTTCTCCAGAAAACCAGCCAAAGTCTTGGTTCCGGTGTCCAAAGCCAAATTGCCCCACTTGCAGGTCTTCTCCGCTCCGCTTGCCCAGTTTCGCGTTAAAATCCCCCATGTGTAGTGCGTTCTAGAGCCATGTATGGCCGAGGAAATGTCCTCATACATTATCTCCACCGCTTCGTCGGGGTGTGCCGAGGTCGGTGCGTATACCTGTATGACCTTCAGCGAATAACGCTTGGTTATTCTAAGTATAAGGTACGCCACCCTGGTCGACACACTCTTGATTTTAACAACGTTGTTCACAAGGGACTTGTGGACGATAAACCCAACACCACCTTGGGTCTGTTGGTCGCCCTTCCGGAAGTAGAGCAAGTTGCCGGATTTGAGGGTTATCGTGTCCTCTCCCTCTCTTCGGACTTCAGACAACCCCACTATATCCCATCGCAGCTTGCTCAACTCTTCCTCGAGTTCTATGATCTTCTAGTCGGTCCGCAGTGTCCGTGTGTTGTATGTTGCCAGATGCATCCGTCGTGTTTTGTGGTAGCTGGATCTCTGCCGGGCACCCCCTGCCCCACCGTTACCTTGGCTGCTATCGTGGCCGAAGGAATAGCGGGGCTGCCGGGGACTGGGGGCCGGTTTTAAATTTGTGTCTGTCATGGGGGGGTTTGCCATAATCGCCACGCTTGGCAGGCGGGTTGGCGATCGCAGTATCGGGTGGCCGATGCTTGGCAGAACGTCGCTGTTGCTCAACGTCTGATATCCCTTAGTCGCCTTCTACGACACCCACGGGAAGATATGGGGTAGTAGTATTCTTACTCCGCTTCCACACGGATACACAATTTTTCTAGACGACTCTAGTTGGGCACTGTTCAATCGAAAGAGGCTTTTTAAAGAAATACAAAGTGGCGTTTACATTTTGAGGAGCAAAGACTGACCTTAGTCGAAATAATAAACACCAATTATAATAACTCTCTCTATCTTCTCAGTCTATGAATTGCTCGCTACTGAGTCGGGCCTCCTTCGTATAGGGTATTAGGCTCTTGTAGCACGCTGGCCAGACAGGACAAGGATTCGTCCCAAGGTTTCCATTTCTTCAGACTAGTTTGTCAGCCTCTTCAGTTCCTGTAGTCGCCACAGATGTCAGCCAGACCCAGAGCAACTGCCTGTGGTTTATACAAAAATACTTGCTCGTCCGGAATAGAACGTGATCGAAAGGCGATGTATCCCTAGATCGAAAGAGAGATATTTAATACAAGTTTTTTTTTAAATTCCGACCTCCCTGCACCTTGAAAACTATATTTATAGACACGTAATTCACGACCACAAGTAACATTCAGACCCAGAGCAACTGTCTCTAGTTTACAGAGACGTACTTGCTGGTCAGAGTAATCCAGAGGTCACAGGAATCCATGGACCATAGAGATAAATTTAATAACAGATTTTTAAACCCAAAAATCCCTACAAACGTGTAATTCGTCAACACAAAGGACACCGACACTCAGTAATAAATCTTAATAAGAGTATAACGTTTTAGTTCTGTTGAATTAAAGAGTGCTATAATCCGCCCATCGTAATCCGAAACAATGAAGCGTTCTCGATAGAAGGGTGCCGATTTGTTACATATTGTGTTGATATTTCATTTATCACGGCGATTCAATTTTCTCAGCGATTAATCACCGAACAATAGCAGGACAGTGGACGGGCGGACAAAGAGATACAACCACAGTGTACTTGCCGTTAATGGATAGCTTATCAAAAACTATATCGACGAAATTAACATAAATTAGTATATAGGCCGGTGACGGATTTATATATTACATAGTGACACCACCCCATTCCATCCTGAGGCTTATCCTCAGTGCCTTAAGACAATCGGGCAATTATTATATTGCCCGATTTGGGTGACCCCTATCACGATAATAAAAACTTCCAGTAGCATTTTTTCTAGTATATCTTCCATTTACATACAGTGAATATTATTCACTGTATGTAAATGTTGAATTGTTGTATTATTATAATATGTAATATCACTACATAGTATAAAACAAAGTCGCATTCTTCTGTCCGTCCCTATGTATGCATAAATCTTTAAAACTACGCAACGGATTTTGAAGCGGTTTTTTTTAATAGATAGAGTGATTCAAGGGGAAGGTTTTTAAGTATAACCCACCCCCGCTTTGCACGGGCGAAGCCGGGGCGGGCCACTAGTTGATAATAAATCAAAGAAATAATGAAAGCAAATCCGTTAACGGCAAAATTCGATTCCCCTTTAACATCAAACGACCCTTTGACGTTAAAGTTGTGGACACAAACTACAGTATCGATGTTTCAATTAATATGCATCGTTACTTCTAACTTAGGCCGAGGTGTAGCAAGTTTTAATAAGGGTCCCTCTGGGTCATTAAGGGGTCGTAGCGGTAATTGTGAAAGGAGTCCCGAGCCTAACGACACTTCTGGTTGACGATGGAAGCGCCTTACAGCCGCCCGCATCGTGGCTACGCCGATACCTTTGTTATTTATAACAAACTTTACTCACTTAAAAGCTTAATACTTTCATAAATGCCTTGAAAGTGAACAAACATAGTCATGCGGACTGTGCGTAACGTAACCGATTTGCAAGTTTATAAGCAACGTCTGGCGCTGCTAGATTTTCGATGGGTGTCCATCATGTCCATGATTTGTATGTAATATCTGGTGGTGGTTAGGAGGGTACGTAAAGCCATCGATCCTGCTATTTGACTATATATTACGCGAAGTGGCATGAAAACTGTCAGCTAATCTAACTATTTAATCACCGGTGCCCACTAGATGGATCGCGCAGGGTAGACGGCAATCGGTCCATTTAAAGTAATAATATTTATTGTTAGTCAGCGATATCAGCTTAAAACAGACGACCCCAATGAAATTGGTAAAAAGGCGAGGGACGTATATTGCTCAGCCCATAGATGATCCACGGTTGAGTCTACTCCAGTTACATGCAGGGCCGCGCTGATGAGACCGGCTGGCGGTTAAATTATCGGCCCTGTAATTACTTTTTGTCTGCTCTTACTGCACCCTCAGGATGCAATGTTGGATGCTGTTGATAACAGAAGGAGCCCGATTTCCCTGTTCGCTAGTGCCAACCCTTTTTATAGAGTTGTCGATGTGCTGCCACCTTGTTGTCGTGAGGGGGCTTGCTTTCTTTTAGGATCCGTTGGGACGATACCGGCTCAGGGGCTGGCCCACGGGGAGAGGCCGTACGCAGAGTCGCACACGGAGTCGTGGTGGGTTTTGGCTCTGGGGACTCCTCTGTCCTCAGAGTTGCCTCGGAAGCCCTAACCTGCCGCGACAACGGCGTGGTGATGCAGTGGAGGGCAGTCAGGCGTTAAGGCCAGGGCTGCCACCACTTGCAGCGGAGGGGCGGCCAGGCAGGTTGAGGGACACCGTTGGTTTTAGTGGGTAGGTCGGGGCGCAATTACCATCTTTCCGCGCCCCGGTGTCCCACATAACCCGGCTCGCGTTTTGCGGTCGGGAATCCATAAGGATTTCCAACGTAAAATATAAAAAGGGTTTTCGATGCGGAATTGACACATTTGGTGATCGTTTGTATCACATATCATCCATAGGCGGCGGTATCCATTTACTTTTAGGCGAGACATAAGCGCAACCGTAGTAGTATAAATTATATTGATACAAAGCTCCCGACCAAGTTTCCAGATCAGCGGGGTTACACTAATTCAATGTAGCTACTAAGTTCCTATAAAAAGAATGTCATCAACACCGATTATAAGCCATTTAAATATAAAAAGACCGTACAAAACCATGAAAGATGCTTTTGTTTTATCATGATTATTAATATTTATCTAATTCATCCATCCAAAAACAAAATTAACCGTATAATGTTCACCCTAGACTAATAGATACACTAGAAATAAATTAACTTTGCACGAACACTGGTGGGAAATTTCGGTATTATACTTCGTGGGAATCATTAGACGTCTAATTTAATTACAATCTATTTAGAAAGATATATAGGTCACGTAACTAATAAACATGTATGTAAAATAATTTAGAACACTTTAATGTTAGTCACCTTTCCATTACTAGACATTAAGAAAATTCAAAACTTTGTTTTTCAATAGATTTAATTGAATACAAAAACTGCTTCACCAAATTCCTTAGAGTCTCACCTGACGTTCGATCCTGCAGAGTATTCGGAACAATCTCTACGTTACGACCTCAACAGCCATTACTATATTCATTTTTAAACTTCATAATCTTAGACTCTCGGAAGTTACCCTATTCACGGTTACCAGAAGAAACAATTTCCGAAGAATTTCCATGTAGTGACGGATTTGGAATACACAGTGCCACCACTCAATTCTATGCTGAGCCAACCTAATTCTAAGCTGGTGCCAACCCGTCTGGCCAGGGTGGCATGATAGGCTAATTAACCCTCCATGCAACTGGAGGAGGCCCGACTCAGTAGTGGGTAATTTATGGGCTGAATAGTAGAAGAAACATACTAAAAGCGACGTCACTGACACCTACAGTGCTGATAAGAAGCAAAGCTCTCGAAGGCTGATTAACCACACAAACGTTATCTCACTCACTATATTTACGGGATTGCGCATATATGGAGGGGATGAGTAAGCCGAGTAAGGAGCTTATTTAACTTCGCTAATTGAATCACTGTTAATCCGCTGGTTTGGTACAGAGTGAAATGGCAAAAGCTTTATAATAAAAGATTCCTATTGTGTTATGTTTGGACTTCCGTGTTTATGTGTGGTATTTATTTTATTAACAGGTTCATGATGGTAAATTCTCGACTCGTTGATCTACGGATTGCCGGAGCTGCCTGGTTCCAAATTCGATTCTGAGGTCCGGCTATTGTCTTTGTATAAGGCCGAGATATTTGCTATGGATTTGGGTATCATTTATGTTTGCGTTGCGAACATCTTGTCACGCACAATGTTTAAGAAGTACTCATTGATAGAATAAAAATAGATATACAAATAAATACTTTTAAGACAACTACAACTAATTAACCACAATAATGTATGTTTGTTCAAAATGTTGTTCTAATACTTCAAACTTACATTTTGTCTCGAGGCACCTACCTACCAAAATTTTAAAATCATTTTTACTTTATTAATAACCAGCGACCCGCACCGGCTTTATAAGGGTGCAATTATGCATGTATTATACTTAAAAACCTTCCTCTTGAATCAATCTATCTATTTAAAAAATCGCTTTATAATCCGTTGCGTAGTTTTAAAGATTTAAGCATAGGGACGGCAGACGACAGCTACTTTGTTTTATACTATGTAGTTATAGAGAAGTCATCAAATGTTAATTGGAAAATATTTAAACGCAAATTAATGTACCGTCATGAACTTTTAGTAAGCAATCGCATGTTTTGTGTTATTTTTTAATATTACGGAAAATGTGTGTAAATACATTCCCGCGAAAGATAAATCAATCAAAACGCGAATGAAGAGGTAGTCCCATTGACCTAATTATTGTCCTCAGAATTTTCCGCTCCCTTCGTCTTTAAATAAATATTTGCGTGAAAATCTTACACCTTATAATACTACAACAGTAATCTGCGTGTTGAAAATTTTTGTTAGTTATATTAGGCACTTATAGACATAGACCGACGACCTTGTTGAGATCGCCTGGCTCCAATGGATGCGGGTGGTTCATCATGGTCGTTGTAGACATCTTTGGTGGCAGCTTATTTCCAATTTCTGTGTGGCTGAAACGATGTTCATTATTTTTTATTTATTTAGGACATCCAGTAGATTTTACATTTATAGAAAAACATCATTTTAATGACTAGTTTAGTACGCATTTTTCTCGTAGCTCTACTAAAAACCGTTCAAACCCAATCAGTAATATATAATTATCGATGTGCATATGATTAGTAAATAAAATAAGATAAAACCAATTCTTGACGCAACCTGGAAATAATAATTATATAATAATATATACTTATGTGCTGAGTACCAGCGTTGCCAGACGTCCCGATTTTGGCGGGACGACCCGATTTTAAATCAAAATTAAATGTCCCAGGCTCACTCCCGCTTTTCGGGGATAACTCGACCGTGCCGTGCAGCGTGCTGAGAAAGCGCGGGCGGGTGACCCAGACAAACGTGTGTACTGGGCATTATTATTCATCCAGTTTAATAAGAAGGTAAATCTTCACAGAAATAAAATGAAAAAGTAATTTTTATAAATAATTATTCTCTTATTGTAAGTTGCAATTTGTAAGACTCACTCCAGGGACTATTGTTTGAAACGCCATATTTTTCTAAAGAATATTTTTTTTTTACTTTCGTTTCTGTTTTTTTTTTATTCTGAAGACGAATAAGACTCAACTATTTAACGAAAATCTGATTAAAATATTATATTTTTATTGAAATACATTTTCAATGTTTAATTTGCTATCTATTGTCACGTAAAAGTAATTTTAATTCAAATAAAAAGATAAATATTTGAAAACTTCTGATTATATATACGTATTTTTAATACGAGTCTCCCGATTTCGACGAAAGAATCACGCCGTTTTCACTCAAAAAGTTCCACAATCCCGATTTTGCATAAAAGAAACTGGCAACGTTGGAAGTACCCTGCTTACAGTACCATTGTATGTTCTATAAGCTGTACCCTAGTTGGTACTCCATTTGTTTGACTGTCTCGGATATCTAGATAGTTAAAGCACGATAAACGACAAGCAATTTAAATGCTTATGCGAATTACCTCAGGCTTGGGAATTAAAAAGTGTACCTTACGAATTGCCTTTAGAACGTCTTATAATACAGCTTGAATTGGTGAGTGAAGCGCAATCACGGCATACGTGTCATGTCAAACGTATCTAACGTACGCGGGGATCCAGTCGACGGCGACGACTAATTCAATTCAACGGCAGCGAACTGAATGCTAACGACCGGCTTAAAACGAACACGTGTACTGAAATCACACATCCGACAACGTACTTTATACACTATTATCGTGAAACGGATAAAGCTTACCGATATACGGATTTGGCGAAGACGGAATCCCGCGAAATTTGATTCGTATCAAAGCTTAACCACTTCATAACAAGCTTTAAGTGGAGTTTAGAAGTTATTGCAGAGTTCTTGAAATTTGATGAAACCCAATAGTTTTATAGCAACATTCGAGGACATTACCCAACTACATTTAATTCCTTTACTGATAGAGTAATTAAGCAAGGCTTCTACTTTTGTATATTTTCCAAGACCCGACTTGACTTCAGTAGAAAGAAATCTATTGTACAAAGTTTCCATTTCTTTGGCGTGATTTGTAACAAGTCTTTGTCTCCCTACAACCGAATGTTCTCGCAGGTTCATTAATGAACAATTCAAACCAACGATTAATTATGCTGCCACTGGACTTCCATTATTATGTTAGATATCACTCTACGCCTGTCAGAAAAAGAGTAAACATAAAACTTAACTCGGCATGTCAAAAGTTATGGATACACGTGTGAAGTGTGCATGAAAACGATATTTTTATTGTATTCAGAGCATAAAAACTTTTTTCATTGCGGCGCCGTCTCCGCTGGGCTAGCCATCCGCTGTCGACAAGTAAGTATTGTGGAATGATTAATTGTTCTGTAAATTGAATTCACCGTGATAAATGAAATATCCGCACAATAGGTAATAAATTACACTGACCCGCTTGGGCGTAAGATGAAACGGTCTGAAAGTAGGTACGGACGGATGTTACGGGATAATAGGTATAAAACACAACACACGTAGAACACCTGCCCGGAGGTGTATTGTTGGGGATTTTAATTCGCACAGGGCACGGCCGGCTTTGTTGCGCATTCTCGCCAGCTTGCTTTTACACGTGCGAATAACTGCGGACCGCCTGTCTCGATTGTGTTTTATCCGATTGTATGAATGAATATTCGCGTCATTTACATGAACGTAGATTGGAAGAGGATTTACGTTTTATACTTCATCAGCTTAATTGTAAAAGACTATGTGTCAAATTAGCCTACCAACTCTATGTTTTGTGGTAGAGGATACGTTTAACATCAAAACGATGTCTTCGTGGATTTCATAGTGCAAGTTGCCTCTCAAAATATTAAGTAAATATGAACCTTAATTTAATTTATTCAAGAAGTACAATAAAATTGGCGAATTCTTTGTAATTTTATTATTAAAAGATATCAGTAAACTCATTTATTAATTTCTACACATTTTCCTTTTTTTAAGATTTAGAAAAAAAAAACATTTATTTATAAATTATACAATATTGAAATATCCTACGCATGGCGGAGCCGAAGGCCTAACCACCGGGGGTCAGGGATCCCGAGTGAGGAACCTCCTCACAATTCGTGACGTATCCAAAAGTAATGCCTTTTGTATCAGGATTTTCACCCAGGAACCTAGCGAGCTTATACGCGTACACTGTTTTGTGTAACCTGTATCGCAGGGGCAATTTACAAACATTAAATTCAGATAGACAAATGAAACCCAGACTCAGAGCAAGTGCCTCTGATTTACACTGAAACTTGCCCGACTCTAAAATCGAACCTGGGACCCCGTGATACACAGAACTGCTTCAATAGTGTTTAGTTATCTCTTATTGTTTAGTATATGGATTTCTTACGCCTTTTTTAAAAGGTGTAAGAAATCCATATACTAAACAAGTATTCATCAGGGTGTGTCCTAAGTTGCAGTTCAATCTAAAGTAGTTATTTGTCTCGGTTGGAGTATAGGCGTATCTTCTTCGCTATGCAGAATTTTTCATGCGGGACGGCAGGTATTGGAGAAGGACATGGTTTTGGTGGAAAGTTTAGAGAAAAGGTTGGTGATAAGCTGATTTGGTAGTATTCTACTTGTAGACGATTTTAGGAGATTATTTCCGGCTCTTATCTATAGAGCAGCAATCCAAACCCGTGGCAGTTTCCTAGGTAAATAAAACCATTATGATTTTTATTTTGATTTTTGGTATAATTAAAAAAAACAAATACATAAGGCAATCACAGAAAGTAATTTAAAAAACCCTAAAGCAATGCCGACTTGGTAGTTACGCAACAAATTTAAATGTTGTGGAACAATCATTTCAATTGCGTAATTGTGTGTATACTAAAATTACTTTGCGGAAGCCATTTTCATTAAATGGTTTCAGCGTTTCTTCATTGCTTAATTAACATTTTGTCTGAAGTGTGACTGACAATCGATTATAAGATAAATTACAGCAATAGCCCCAGTCCCACTAGTCACATGGTCGTTACTGGCCGATACTGAAATTATGTATAGAAATCGTTAAGAAGGCGTCTGGAGTATAATTTTGGTTAAAACTAAGGATTTGATATTTTTCTTTTTACTTTCTCATATTTTACATAAACACAAAAATTAAAATTATAATAAAACAATAAAAAAAAATATTAAATAGGCATTTGCGACGATTTTGTTACATAGAATGTAAAAACCAATTTATGTTTTTTTTAAAATCATCGGGTAATTCGAAAATTTCTAATATCTCGAAATACATGACTTCCCTTCAGCCATTTTTTATGTGGAATAGACCTAGGGCTAGCCTACTTCCAGTGTCGCTGTGGCGTGCTTTTGAGACACCCTGTATATTTATTAAAACAAAACTAATTAAAAATACATATATTTAAATATACAATATGTAAACAAAATACAAATGCCCCACCCATGGCGGAGTCATAGGCCCAAGCCACCATTGGTCAGGGATGCAGAATAAGGAAGCTCTTCACAATACGTGCCGTCTCCAAAAGTGCTGCCTTTTGTAATAGGCTCTTCACCCAGGAGCTCTTTTGTACATTTATGACCGCATATTTGTCAACACCAAACTCCATACTTTTGGTGCGTACAATTTGAGGAAATGTTTTTCTTGTTATTATTCCCACACAGGCAGCGAAGACGAAAAATTAAAAGTATTTTGTACTACGAATATTACACCTTCTGATAGTGCCCCGTACAAGTAAATAATTCTAATAAGGAAGTAATGTCACACATATATACGAGTACTACTGAAAAATGTTATTTTTTTCACTGCTTTGAATAGTCTTTGTATACTTGAAATGCTTTATCCTAATGCACCGCCTTCAAACAACGTTAAGGTATTGACAACCATGCTGCCAGAGAAGGGAAAGCTAGAGGCAAAAAATGAAATGTTTTACTTTTTATAGTGTCCCTTTTTTAATTAATTCGCCAAACTGATCAACGACAATAATAAAACTTTTTGTAAATATTTCATATCAAAACCTAATCCAAAAATGACTTTGTTATTAAATAGATATTTTGTATTTCTTTAGTCTCTCTTTTTCCTTTCTCATAGGTGTATATTTAAAGTTTTTTTTTATTTACATTGACCTAGGTTTAGAGGTGTACAGGTTTAGACATTGACTATTCTTGAAAATATACATAGTAATAAATACAAATAAATTAAGGAAATAATAATGAATAATTTAATTCATGTTGTTTACAAAAGCAATAGCCATCATTTTGGACAATTGTATGTCATGAGAGAATACGCAATGCGAAAAGCGGGATCGCTTTATTTTACGTCCTCGCCTCGCTTGATCCAATTCAATGTATCAAATAATGAAGTGAACTCGGGCGCGCGGCGCTCGCAAGTGTTGGCAATTCGGGACAGCCGGCGCCGCTTGTTGCCGCAGTTTTTCTTGCCACTTCGTTCAATAAATGTTCGCCCCGGGCTACTTTCTGCAATATCACACCCGTATTACAGGCATAATTACGTATTTTACATGCCAGTGTGTAATAAAGGAGACTCGAACTTTACAACATTATTGCTCGAATAATTTAGCGACAAATGTTGATGTTTCTTTACTGTCAAAGCTCAACTTCGTGGAAAAAATATCCTATGCTGTTTCCATTGTCAATGAAACATAACATATACAGCCTACTTTATAAAACAAAGAGAACCCGGTTTCTAATCTATCTTCTTCTTCTATCTATCTTCTATCTTCTATCTATACTTATAATAAATCTGTAGAGAGGTCAATTCTGTACATGAAATATTTTTCCAAAATAACTATCAGCGGGTGATTAGTGATCGATACTGACGCCAAAAATGCAATCAGTAAAATTTTTGTCTGTCTGTCTGTCTGTCTGTCTGTCTGTCTGTCTGTCTGTCTGTATGTTCGTTATAGAAACAAAAACCACTCGACGGATTTCAACAAAACTTGGTACAATTGTTCTTCATACTCCTGGGCAGGTTATAGTATACTTTTCATCACGCTACGATCAATAGGAGCAGAGCAGTGAAGGGAAATGTTGGGAAAACAGGAGAACTTACTCCATTTTTTAAGCTTCCGTCGCGTGTGCAGCCTTAATAGTTAAAGCTACACAGAAATCATGTATGACGGAAATGTTCTCCTTAAAATTATATAAAAAATATTCCAAGACAGCAAATGTCTATCTTTTATGGTTGACTCACAATAACACGTGTAACTCCCGATAGCTTAGCAGTTCAGAGCTTTCTGATTATATTTGTCTACTCTTACGTTTATAACACTCTCAATCATCCCTAATTAATAAATTTTAACATTATTACCTATTTAATAAAAAAAGAATCATAGAAATCAGTACAGAAACACCAAAGTTATTCATGAAATACGCTAATAAACCATCGCGCGTGATTACTGAATCATGCTTTAAGGATTATTTTTGTGTAACCGTCGCATCGGGTCGTCGCGGGAGGTTTAAAAGGGCGGGGGATCCAAACGCGAACTTCATACAATATTTGGATTTGGCTGATGATGCGAGTAGACGTTCCGAGTATTCGCCCTTATTGACAGGCAATATTGTTTATCAGCGCGACTTTTAGTCTTTACAATAATTTAGTTTATTTAATTTTCTTTTGTTGTTATTTCATAAAATAGGTATTAGTTATTTTGGTGGCGTGTTATATTCGTTCAAATTACAAATTATTAATAGTTATTTCTTTTTAGGTGAAGTTAAGTAGTAGTTAGTTAGTAGTAGGTAAGTTTTGGTTAATTTATGTTCAGTTTTTTTTAATAATAATAATAAGTAAGTAAAAGCGTAGGTACTTTTATTAATTAAAGGTATAGGTATTATTAATTATGTTATAGGTATTTAGTTTTAAGTGAAGTAGGATAGTTTACCCGGAAGCTATGCGCTGAAGTATTTTCGTTGTATAGGTACTTAAGCCTCATGTGAACGTGATCTAAACAATATTACCAATACATTAACTTAATAATACACAAGGAATTACACACTGATGGAGTTGCGGGCACAGCTATCTATATATATAAAACTCTTCCGTTAATGAGTGACTGACAGACAACGCACAGCGGAAACGAATGGCAGTAGAGAGCTCAAATTTGGCCTGTGGGTTTGTTGGGAGGAGTAGGCTACCACTAAGAGAGGATTATTGGAAATTCCCTCCCAACGGGGTGAAAACGGGGATAAATTGTTTTTTTCCGGAAGTCATTATTCCACGCGGACGAAGTCGCGGGCAAAAGCTAGTACTACTAATAAATAACTTGCTTAGAAAGGCATGAATATTTTTTGCGACAAAAGAAGAAAACCTTAATCCCTGAGCCAACGCAGTAAACTGTAGCTATAACCTCAATCTGACTCAAGAAGACATTAACGTTATATCTTAGGTATGGTGACGGGCTTAGAATAGGTACATAGTGTCACCACCCTATTCTATCCTGAGGATGTCGTAAGAGCCGACAAAAGGCCGAGAACATAGCCGCAACGGAAGGAAAACTTGAAACGAAACCCTGGACCTTATTACCCTCCACGTAATGGGAGGAGGCCCAACTCAGCAGTGGGTCATTTATGGGCTGATCATTAGTAGTACATAGGTACGAGTACGTTGTAAAAAGTCCCTAACAGTCGTCGTTTCAGCCCATGAGTGACCCACTACTGAGTCGGGCCTCCTCCAAATTTCTGGAGGGAAATTAGCCTACTGCGCCACGCTGGCCAGACGGGTTGGCACAGGTTTGTATCAAGTTTTCCTTCTCTTGCGGCTACGTGATTTGCCTTTCATTTGCGTTCCCTTAGTCGCCTCTTACGACACCCTCGGGATGGTATGGGTTGGTGACACTGTGTATTCTAAATCCGTGACGGATTTATTTATTGTATTTACACACAGACAATTTTATTTATTTTCATCCTCATTACTTTACAAGTACAACAAGCTATTAAATTAAGTTATTCGTTTGTTATAAAAGAAAATTATAGTTTCCTGAATAAGTAGAGCGTGATACGCCTGCCAAAACCGTTTACGCTTAATCCCTGCATGGTTTTGCTATTTGAAATCGTTTGTTCAATTTAACGGTCCTATTGACATTTTAGAACAGATAGTTACAATTATGATTTCGGATAATATGACTGACCAGAATTGCTCTTTATATTCTTGAAGTAAAAGCGTGGTTTACCACACCAAAAAAAAAGAAGAAGATATCTACAACACTACTACTACTCAGCCCATTTAAGACCCACTTCTGAGTCAGACGTCCTCCAATTACTTTGAGGGTAAAAAGCCTGTTCTACGCTGGCCAGATCGGTGGGCACAGGGTTCGACACCCTCAGGATTGAAAGGGGTGGTGACGGATTTATAATACATAGTGTCACCCCATTCTGTATGCACCTAAGCATCTAGCCGCAAAGGGAAAAGTATCTACTATTTACATTGCGACCTTTAAGCGACGTAACAGACAGTTTTGGAGTCAGGAGCTGGAGAACCACTACTCAAAGTCCCACCCTTGCTACTTGAGTGACACCTTTGGTGCTGTTCACGTGGTGACGGATTTAGAATATACAATGTCACCAACCCACACCATCCTCAGGGTGTCGTAAAAGACGACTATTGGAACCCAACAGGCAGATCACCTAGCCGCAAAAGAAGAAAAAATTTTGCAATACCCGGTGCCAACCCGTCATGCCAGCGTAGCACAGTAGGTTAAAATATGGGAAAAAATGTTTCTGGGGAGCGAATGGATGCCCCGACTTACCCACTAACACTAACGGTGCTCCTCTACTGCCCGCTTCAGGGCCACGGGATGCGCTACCCAACGGGAAAACATGGTCTGCGACCTTGGGAGACACAACCTAATTATTGCGCGGAGTAAACGAGCTTATTGAAAAAGTGAGCAACATTTTCAAACGCTGTGAGATAATAATTTGTGAACAATGGGTGAATAATATCCAATAATGGTGTTTTAATGTAAAAATAAGGTTAGTGCGTCGAGATAGACGGCCGCCAGTGAGCGTAACTTTTTTAAATTCCAACTCGGTAAAGTAATTAGAATTTTTCCAACAGCCCCATTGTGCTGAACTCAGCTCACGCAAACTTTTAATGCGACTTAAATTCAAATGCTATTTTACGGTTTCTCTTTGTGAAGTTGATTTTAATGAAATATCGAGTGCGACGACATTGATTATCTCTCTTTCAATCTGCATTTTGCTTGCCTTTGATGAAATTTCTCATTGGTTTGCAGGATCTTGTGAAGCTATCGGCTCTATATATATTTATGTGTGTGTGTGTGTGTGTCCAGCAGTGGTCGTCCATTGGCTGAAAATGAAGGATGCAAGTTATGTGTAATTCAGCTCCGTCCGGCGCTTTCATTAAAATCTACCATACTGCAACCGTAGCGCCACGGTTCGACGCACGACAAAGTCAAACTCAAATCATTTATTTTGCATAGGCCACAATGGTTAAAAATAGTCAACATGTTAATAATTGTAATATGTAATGTGTAATGTATGTATATAATGTAAATATTATTCCTAAGTATTATATTATTCCGTACAGTTTGGTGGCGACCACAGCTGCGAACTCAAAGGGTTTGACAGACTCAGGATATAGGCTAAAATAATAATTGATTCATTATATAAAAATACAAGCAAAGTAAAATTTGCATTAGATATTTTTTGATGAGTTTCTTGGCACAACAGACACGAAGTAACTAGTGCTCCAAGTCAATTTAACGTTACACGGCCAACAAGCGCGCCCTGAAATAAGATCCTCCAGTTTTTCTAATAGGCAGGTCGATACTCAATATTTCACAAAATGTAAAGAGAGTCACGGCACGAGGTAGGTATTAATGGACGCTTAAATGGAGGTGAAACTTTAGCCAAGTGCCGTTACCGTGGCAATTTGTCAAACAAAAAATATGAGTGAACTTTCAGCCTAGCTGGGTTGTCTGACATGACTTATATAAATAGCCCGGCTCCCGGCCCATGGTTAGTTTCCGCTTTATTTTACGACATATTTTCATCTTTTACTTTCAAACTTTTAGTGCGATTTCTCTACTCACTAAACCTAGTAAAAGATACATCGCTGCTTAAAAACGGACCATAAACCATATATTATCCAAAAATACTTTTATTTTAAAAAATCCGGCCATCGACGCCCTTATTTCCATTATTATCAAAGACACTTGTCGAAACCGGCCTAAAAATCCTTTTAAGCCAGTTTAAAAGCAGATAATAAAATTAAATGTAAATTTTTAATTTGTACCCTAAAGAGAACAAAGTCGTTGGTGGTGCGGCCTTCACTATCACTACATAGTATAAAACAAAGTCGCATTCTTCTGTCCGTCCCTATGTATGCATAAATCTTTAAAACTACGCAACGGATTTTGAAGCGGTTTTTTTTAATGGATAGAGTAATTCAACAGGAAGGTTTATAGGTATAATATAATTGCACCCGTGCGAAGCCGGGGCGGGTCGCTAGTATAGTTATAAAGCAGCGACATGTATAATTTTATTTTAAGCACAAAACGGCTACTGCTAAGTCGGGCCACCACCCATCACAGGGAGGGTTATTAGCCTACTGTGCCACGCTGGCCAGACGTGTAGGCACAGGGTTTCGTATCAAGTTTTCCTTCTCTAGAGGCTAGGTTATCGGCCTTGTCATTTTATTTGTCAGTTCTTATGACACCCTCAGAACGGAATGGGTTGATGACACGATGTTTTCTGAATCCGTCCCCACACGGACACACCACCTGCAATATTAATTGTAACGAAACGGCAATAAAAACCGATAGAAATGTATTTGTTATTTGTATCCGCATCATGCGGGACATGCATTTTTTCTAATTACATTATAGAGGTAATGGATTTTCACAGTCGTTACAAATGCTTTTTTATCTCAGCCCGTAAATATCTAACTGCTTAGTCAAACTTAAAAGTTAATGTTGGGAAATGTTTATTACCCTAACAACCAATGCATGTCGCGGGTTCGATTCCCACACGGAAGAAATATTTGTACGACCTACAAGTATTTGTCCTGGGTCTGGGTGTTTTCCATATATAATATGTATGTATTTACAAAAAAAAATAAGTATAAAAGTAGTTTATCATCCATCTCGTTACCATTACACAAGCATTAAGTTGCTTAGATTGGGACGAGATGGCGTCGTGTGAAATGTCCAAGGATATTTATCTATTATTATTTATGTTGTATTTATAATCATACAAATAAATTATGCATCTCGTAATAAGGTGAACCCGTATGTGAAAAGCAACATAGATATCGTGCCCATAATCAAATCAAGAACAGACACTCGGGGAGTTCTCGAGAACTACCGTCTATCGTACAAACATTTAACGAATCACCTAAGGATTACCAACTTATTTCATTAAGAACTTGGAGCGGCCAAAATGTTATTTTGTATAAATCCCTCGAGTGTTATCTAGAATGTGGAAGGAATGTGAAATGTGAGAGTAATGTTACGGAGGTAACCCTTGGTTCATTAATAAACCTTTATACATAAACAGCCATGCAGACGGCTAAAGGAATAACAACATATATATTACAATTGCTTCATTTAAAATCATAAACCATGCAATAAGCATAATCCAATTTGTTACGGTCTTAGACAAATTAAACAATCCTCAGACATGTCTTGTGGGTGAACGCAAACAAAACTTCCAACTACAATAGCTTTTGCAGCCGAAAGATCAAACTTTCCATTGAAATTCGGGCTTCGTTAGCATGCCAGCCGCAATACCGAAATCAATTAAATATACATTCCAGGTCAGCGAACTGAGAAATGTGAGGGTGGGGAACAGCCGAGGGATGCACGGACGTCCCATCTCGCCCCCGTCTAGCCACACAGCACATCCTAATCAGAAATAGTGTATGACACAATTTAAGTCATGTAACCCACCAGATGCATGCAAACTAGGATAGTTACAGCTTCATGCTAAAATTTGATATAACGATAAGCCTTAGTCTGCGTTTCCTTAATTGAATTATGGTTTTCCGACTACTGTGTTCTCCGTGTAGTGACAGATATAAAATACATTGTATCACCAACTCATTCCATCCTGAGGGCGTCGTACGAGTCGACAATAGAAAATGACAAAGCCGAAAACTAGGTTTTCGGCCTTGTCATTTTCTGTAGCCGAGAACCGAGAAAGAAAAATTTATACAAAACTCTGTGCCCACCCATCATGCCAACTTGGCACTGAAGGCTTATTACCATGAGCTGAGTAGTAGAAGTGTCCTTGGCTCGTCAGTCAGTTAGAAATAGTTATTTGTGCAACAAGAGAGCAAAGTCGTTTTTTGCTGCGAGTGCTGATATTGAATCCCGAGTAAGCGAAGGAATCAATGATTGAATCACGAGCGTAGCGAGTGATTCTAAAGTTGATTCCTGAGTGCTGCGAGGGATTCAAAGGCACGAGATGCGAAAAATTTTGCTCTCGTGTAACACACATAACTTTTCACTTCAGCAGCGAGAACACTATAGGAAATTAAATATATTACGTAACATTTTTGAAACTATAATTAAATATTTTTAAGTTAAATATCAGTTTTTTAAGCAGTAAATACTTATTTTAGTTTAAAAACAACAATAAGTTAAAAATTCAATTAATTACAATAAAAGATATAATTATCATTTTTCTAAATTTCTTTAGTTAGTACGAAATTCCGAACGTCTTTGTCTTTGAGGTTGAATTAAAAATCGGAGTAATCCCATAACGAACTCCTTTCATCGAATCAAACTGTTAAAAGTACGTCTAGTTTGTATTTAATCAAATATAGTTCCCATAATATTGCTCTATCAATTTAATATTTATAATCTGTACTTTAATGCTTTGTATTGTTTTCTATAGCGCTACCTGCTAACATTTAACTTCATAACTCTAACGCAACTTATAACCAATTGGTTATAAGTTATAATTTAACTTTCATAATCACACGAAATTTCTAACGCAACACACTTGTCATTGGCAAAATCATCGGTATAACGATGGAAGCCAAAACCTAAATGAAGAAGAAGAAAAATCGGAGCTGTTGGTACTGGCCACTTGGTCTTTGTCTCTCTCTCTTTTCTATTGGCGGGAAAGAGATAGTGTCAATGTTTCGAATTAGAATTAAAAAGTTACTTTGTCTCACTCAGTGGGCAAAATCGCATTTTGTCCACTGTTTTCAGTGAGCAAAACCTATATGTTTGAGCTACTGAAGTGAAAATAGTATTTAATAAAGTGCAGTATTAGACAATTTCAATAGAAAAGTAGGTGTGTTCATTCAACTATTTATAATTCAAATATTCCCTTTTAAATAACACATGGCATTTAATAATTTATGTGGACACTGATTAAATCAAAAGCAAACCTAAAAAAAAAATTATCATACACTAGCTTCACCCCGCGACGTCACCCGTGCGGTACGACAATGACAAGCCGGGACGGGCCGCTAGTTATATATACTAATAATGATATTGACTCTACGTTTTAGTTAGGAAACTATTGTATGGGAAAAATAAATAGGCAGTTCATAGGGGTTTTCCGGCAATTATTAGATTTTTTCTCGCCGTGAAAACCATGCTTGAACTACAAAGAATTGGCCAACTTGGTCCAGGCGTTGTTGAGTTACCGCTTACCAACACATTTTGCGATTCATTTTTATTATTTACTAGCGATCCGCCCCGGCTTCACACGGGTGCATTTATGCATGTATTACACATATAAACCTTCCTCTTGAATCACACAATCTATTAAAAAAACCGCTTCAAAATCCGTTTCGCAGTTTTAAAGATTTAAGCATACATAGGAACGGTCAGACGACAGAGTCTTTGTTTTATATGTAGTGAAGATTAGGATTTTGATGCACAGTGACAAAGCACAAGATACATTCCAAAACTTCCAGATATTATTCGTATCCTATTACAATATTTTTTTTAATTAGATATTAAGATTAAAACAATATGTTTTATGTTTACTCCTTAAAATTGCGCGGCGAATTCACAATAAAAAGTGTATTGCAACACTACAAAGTCGCTTTCGTCTGTCCGTCCCTACGTATGCATAAATCTTCAAAACTACGCAACGGATTTTGAAGCGATTTTTTTAATAGATAGAGTGATTCAAGAGGATGGTTTATATGTATAATACATCCATAATATTGTAGAGAACCACTGATAAATTTAGAGGTTCATCATTGCACCCGTGCGAAACTGGGGCGGGTCGCCAGTATTTAAATAAAAGACATATTGTTATGAATAATAAGTAAAAAATATTTACAGACTTTGAATAGTAAATCAAAATAAAAACACTAATAAACACCCTTTTGAAGTCAGTATTTGTATTCTTTTGTATCTTAAATAAAGTCAGTTTTTCAAATCGCTTTTCAAACGACGGAGCTATGCGGTAACAGATATAAAAAAAAATAAGTTGAGAAACTCTTCCTTTTCGAAATCAGTTACAAAGCTAGCGCTGTAATACAACAGAATTTATGGAAAATTTATTATTTGCGTGAATAGAAACTATAATTAACATTTACTAGCTCGCACATTTATATTGGGACGACACGAACCACATTGTTACCGACGTTTTATTTAGATGTGTTTCAACCCATGACTATATTTCTATTCGCTTGCACTACCCTGCTAACAATTCCAACTGAAATGATTATGCTGCACAAATAGTTAAAGTTATTTTCATTAGTTTAAATACTTACATTCTATTCTTATTAAATAAAGAAGCTGGTTTAACCGAATTAGTTAAACCAGCTATCAAGATCACTTCTTACATCTGTTAATGTTGTAAACTCAGATATTAGGTGTTACCTCCGACTTATGCTCCGAAGTTGGAGGGCAGATGGTATTATTACTTAGCCTGCAGATCAGTTTTCGGTCGACAAATAAATAATTCCTGTGAACAATTTTACCACAGAGACCTGCACGAACCGAACTAAAAACGAACGGAACGCGTCAAGCAGAACCGATTGTTGTAGAAAAGAAAAAACAATAAAGGGGCGCAAACGCTGTAAATCATTGTGTTGATTTTTTTTATTTTAATTAAGTACTTAAATATAATACTGTTCGAGTGCTGTAAAAGTGTCAAAAGACAATAGTGATTTGAAAGAGAGCTAGGTATCTGCGTTGTGTGATGCACTGTTTTTGTTAGTGAGCACTTATTTACATATGCAGCCACTATAAAATATCCGAACGCGATGCATTCTAAACAAAATGTTGTCTTTTTTTCGTTCTCGTTTTATCGCTCATCCATCGCTCGCTGTGCCAGATGTAATAACAAAACTACGCTAGTTGGCGTTTCAATACAGATTTCTAGGTCTAAAAAATATTTTGTTAGTCAACATTGGACATAACTGAATTAATTGCTATGTATTTTTATTTTCTATCGCTGGCATAACGTTACCTTACATAAATGAATATGAAACCTTGATCCGCTAGTGGCTACATCTGTGTGGACTTCAATCTTATGTTCACCTGTCGCTTTTATCCTCGATTTACCTTACTATGGCAAAGGTCTTCTAAGTTCTGAATATCCTCTATGGTAGCAAAAGAGTTTACCATCAGTTGAGTTTGGGTATAAAAGGCTACTATATAGTGCAAGTTCTATCCAAGCGTATTTATAAATGTCAGGTCAGGATAAACACTGCCTACCTAGACATCCTCACCTTTCATATTTGATTAATGATGTTTTATCGAATACCATCGGCCGCATTAACGAAGAAAGAACAACGACATTTTTGTCAATGCGAAAAGGCTCATTAGAAATAATAGTTTAAAAAAAACTAAAAAAACGCTTTTATAGAAAATCTAATAGTCCGGGATCCCCGGTACATTGTTTTCACTTGATTACTATCAAGCTAATTTTTCGTGAGTAGCTTCATTATCATGAGACGCCCAACATTTTCTTGTCGACAACTCTTGACTGTGGTAGCTAACAGAGGTAGCAAGGGTGAAATATGTTGATTTTATGATTCTAAAAAATTTATTACTAACCGGGTGCTTTTTGGTATATCTGATGATCATTATCTAAATATTCGAAAATGTATTTGTCCTACAAAATGTATGGTTTGATCAAAGAGTCCTCCACCTCCAACATGTATGGATAACGAGGTCATAAAAAATGATTACTAACAAGCTGGTTTTTTTTTATTTACTATACTTTTTATTTCTTTAATAGATAGAGTGATTCAAGATGAAGGTTTATATGTATAATACATGCACCCGTGCGAAGCCGGTTCGGGTCGCTAGTAAGTTATAAGTAGGAAAACGAAAAAATTACAATTTTTGTCGGACTCGTGTTACATACCTGTTTTCTTGTAGGACATTGTATCATTTGGGCAGAGAATACACTAACCTATCATGTAAAATTATTGTCCTACAGTTAGTGATGACAAAATGGGTCTTGTGGTTTTAACAACTTTTGAGCGTAGGACCGGGATAACGTACCACGCAACTTGTAGAACAATATGACGGTTAAATAATATAAATATTTACTAAGTAAATAAAAAAAAACAGCTGGTTAGTAATAATTTTTGATGACCTCGTTATCGATATATATTGGAAGTGGAGGACTCTTTGATCAAACCATACATTTTGTAGGACAAATACATTTTCGAATAATTTAGATAATGATCATCAGATATAGCAAAAAGCACCCGGTTAGTAATAAATTTTTTAGAATCATAAAATCAACATATTTTACCCTTGCTACCTCTGTTAGCTACCACAATCATGAGTTGTCGACAAGAAAATGTTGGGCGTCTCATGAAAATGAAGCTACTCACGAAAAATTAGCTTGATAGTAATCAAGTGAAATCAATGACCCCGGACTATAACTAAAAAATAGAAAATAAATTTTAATAAATTTGAATTAAAAATAGTGTCAGAAAAAATGATTTTTTGTTAAAAAAGCGTGTGGTGCATGGTATCGATAGTTCTAAATATTTTATGAACAGATATGACTAGAAGGGTTATTTTGATAATACCTATCCTGAAAAGAACCTCACTCTTTTTTTACAATAAAATATTTTTTCTGACACTATTTTTAATTCAAATTTATTAAAATTTATTTTGTATTTTTTAGTTCGATTTTCTATAAAAGCGTTTTTTTAGTTTAAGTAAGTAAGTATGCCAAATTTCGTGTTAATCCGACGTTTTTAACTGGGTCAAAATCATGTTCAAAGATTCCGTTACATACATACAAGCGAAGCTAATAAAAGCGTATTAAAAAGCAATATAGTATCTAAAATATTTCTTCGTAGCCTGGTCCGAATAGAACGGAATACAATTGTTCTACATTTTAAACAACGTCTGGCCCAGCCGGTTGTTGGTTGGGTGACTAGTATATGAAGTTTAGTTTTGTTTCGCTGAGGATACGCGTAATACGAGTACATACCGCTGCCCCTCAGGGTTGAGGTCGGCGGATATCTATATCGGACTCCGGAATATGCCGATGGGTTGCCCGCTATGACTATCTGACAGTATCCCGGGTAACAGGGATGCCCTCAATCAATCTAGGGTGGTGGCGAGAGGAGGGCGTAGCATCACCTCCTCACCCCCAGTCACCGTCTACGGCACCGGTCAGTTAGAGCATCCTCTTCTCTACCGCTTCGCCGTCTTCTACAACATAACGTCCTCTCAGAAGGAGGCCATGGCTTTACGACACTCGGTGTGGAGCCTCCAACCGACTAGGCTTGACATCGAGAGGTCCCTTACGATCTATGCCATCAGTATTCGCCTCTCAGTCTTAAAAGTAGCACACTACCAGTATAATAAGACCGGACCTCCGCCGTGCTTCGGAGCGCACATAATCATGACAGCCGTCGACCCCAGCTGTCATTCAAATATTTATAGCAGTCGATACACGAAGTAAGTAGAGTAAAAACTAACAGCTGCTCTAACCAAATTATTCTTGCCCGATTATCCCACTAGATGGGACTCGGGGGCAAGCGGTCCGTACAGATACTAGTAATTAAGCAAATTGCGTTTGATTTTTAAAAGACGAATAGCTTTATTTTACTATTACAATTATATTTTCACAATCTGGTTACCAGTGTTTGGAAATATCAGGTTTATGTTGACACAAATGTTACCTAAGTCACCAAAAAACTAAGTAAATTAAAATAATAATATGAAAGGGAAATTCAACCTTTGGTAGCGGTAGAATGATAACAAGCCGTTTAGTATTCGAGCCACGGACGGTCGATCCACCTGCTTTTCATATCACGACAATTGCCGGCCCCGAGGACTCGGCTCTCCGCCGGAATGACAATTCCGTCTATGAGAATCAATTGAGAAAACGGAAACTCCCGTACCGACAATTGCATTTTCATTAATTCTTGCCGCTGCGCCTTATGAATAACACTGCATTGAATTTCAAAGCTTTACTGCGGTAGAAGAATAATGAACTTTGTTCAGGATTCCCTATTTAAGATCGTAACAAAATAATTGGGGAAACGTATACGCAGTTTTCAGTGAGTGTAGCCTAAAACAAAAAGACACAAAACAGGTTCAATAATTAGTATTATAAGTACTTTCTCTTCTAGTACACTTCTTCCATACTTGATACTACCCTCTGCTGAGTCGGGCCTCCTCCAGTTACGTGGAGGCTAATAAGCCTACTGTGCCACGCTGCGGCTAGGTTTTCGGCGTTGTTATTTCCTTTTGTCAGCTCTTACACACGTAGGATCAAAATCAAAATGTTTTTTATTCGAATAAATTCTTGCGAATGCTTTCAAATAGTCAAACATTTTAAGAGAAAAAAAAAAAAAAAAACATAAAATAAAATTAATAATTTAGTTTTTACCACCGGTTCGGAATGCCATTCCATAGAGAAGAGCCGGCAAGAAACTCCATGGTTGCTCTTTTAAATAAGAGGGTTACAATGATGGTGGTACAAACAAGTCTGACAGATTAGTGAAAGCAATACACGCTTAAACATGTAGCACATTAAACAATTAGAAAATAAAAATTAGTGAAATCGATCGAATGGGGCGGTGCCACTATGTATTCGAAATCCGTCACCACAAGGAAACTTTAAACATGATACTTTATACATCCAATTGAAAATTATTATAACTAAATAAATATCCTTGGACATTCGTAAACCGCCTCGCACTCATTTGCATATACACTTTCGCACAATGTACACTTTTCTTCCCTTCTAAGTAAGATTTATCAGACTGCATAAAATGTCACCTAATCATGAAAATGATTGATATTAGTACACTTTAAGTATAGTCAAACACATATCAACATAGACTTCATAATCTTTTTTGAGGAATAACGTTTTAACATCAGTTAAGTAGGTACTTATGCGTTGCGCTACATACCCAGCGTTACATAATCGACCATGGAGCGAAGATTGCTGGGAGCCTGACGAGCAATTGAAAAGAAAGAAAATACATTATAAACATAACCATATTATAATTTGTTAACATATAAAATTTATTAATAACTTAACTTAAATTTAAAAAAGGATACTGTTACCCAGATGTTGGCCAAGAGAGAATTTAGGAAAGTATAGCTCTTCCTATGTCATTTTCTGCCATCTGCTTAACAGTTTGTCGGCAGGACAATATAGAGCTGGCATGTGGCCTTTGAAGTAGTTGGGAAATAACGCGTGTTGTAAATTTCAACAAAACCCAGCACGCCTGGTGGTATGATTTAATAGTCCGCCCGGCTAGCAGTTTTACTGTGTTGCATCGTGTGTATATATTAAGAGCCGCTGCCCGACAGGGCATTTCCTTGAATTTCCGGCTCCAACTTAGACCCTGTCGTTGCTGTCCATCACGCAAAGGCATTCAAGTCACTGATAAAAAAAACATATGTGCCAAAACCTATCAGGCTTTCAACATGATCCAGCATTTCGTTCTCGTTTATAACGTTTCTCAAAAGTTTCTGAGCAATTTGAGAATGCGTATCGCTAAAGCTGATCACCAATCACCAAAATGTATTTGGTGCAGCTTATGCTCACAACTGTACATTATTACGTTAAAGAAACTACATTCATACGTTACGTTGTGAAATTCAACTAACTGCCGCAATATGCAAAATAATCCATGGAAAATCAAATACTTGCTTTGCAGCTCTGGCTGCAAATGGAATAACTTACGAACCTGAAAGTGTTTGTTTATGACTGAAGTGCAGACTTAAGTAACGAGAATAGCTTATTATCTAGTTAAGGATAGCGCAACTTTACTAGAATTAAGGATAGTTCTAGGAAAAGGATTCACTGTGCAAATTTAGTTAGAATTACATTTTTTTTAATATACTACCTACATCCATGTGGTGACGGATTTAGAACACAAGATAAAACCAACCCATTTCGTCCTGAAGGTGCTGTAAGAGGTGATTAAAGGATGCAAGTGGCAGATAGCTAGCCAGAACAGACGAAAATCATGATACAAAATCCGATTTCAATAAAATTGAAAAAAGGTTAGAAAGAAGCCAGTGAATAAGAAGAATTGCTACCAGAAAGGTTTTTTATATACTTACTTTTATAATTCAATATGAACATTTATTCCATGGCAGATTGAGAATACATTTTATTGCCACCCCATTTCATCCTAAGGGTGTGGTGTCGACAAAAGAAAGTAATAAGGCTGAAAACTTAGCCACAAGAGAAGGAACACTTGATACTTAACTCTATGCCAACCCGTCTGGCCAGTGTGGCACGGTAGGCTTATTACCCTCCATGTAGGTGGAGGAGGCACGACTCAGCAGTGAGTCTTATTGGCTGAGAAGTAGATTGTGAACATTTATTTTAAGACAAAGTTCATCCAATTTGTTGAAAATCTTAGTTGTAAAATGTCTCTACTTGTATTTGTAGACAGAATTCAAGAAAATGCCTCGGGCATTCAGTATACCGAAATCTCAGAATAATACCAGATTTACACAAATATTATATTAAATAAGTAAACAATGCTGCACTTAATTTGCGTCGCAATTATTGTAGACATGATACATTATTCATCTCTGTATGAAAGCATACGGTATTAAGAATTCATTTTATTTTACTTAATTATCTCTGAGACCGAAGCTTATTAATGCTTTTATCTGGCATGTTAGCTTTCTGCATTATGTTATTCTATTAGAAAAATAATCACTTGTACGAATCTGAAAATGAAATAAGGTTTTCTCAAATGATATTTGAGAGTGAGAATATGCGAACTTTGCAGATTGTACCAGTGTACCTTACAAGTCAAGTAATATCCACAGTTTAGTACAACAGATTAAAAAACTTGTCGATAAAAATGAATGTTTGTCTGTGTGACCTTTATAGAATCGTACACTCTGCATTTGATCATGTGATGATCTTCAGCAAAGCGTTGTGAATGAGCACACGAAGATTTCAGGACAAAAAAATATTGAATATTATCTGACTCGGCAAACTTCGTACCGCCTCAGAATCAATAAATAAAAAACCTGAATGATAATTCCAGAACGTTTCAACTTTATTAAAATATGTACAAACCTGAATGGGCCAAAATATTGCGTATTAACAAAAATTATTTTTCATATTTTGTCACCTTTTAAACTTTCCCTGGACTTTCACGAATATTTCAAGACCAAAATTAGCCAAATCGGCCCAGCCGTTCTCAAGTTTTAGCCAGACTAAGGAAACAGCAATTCATTTTTATATAAAAGACTAGCGGACCTAACAGACTTCGTCCTATCAGAAAGATAGCGGTATTAAGGTTCGAGCACACTGTGTCGGGCTCGGGCCGTAGCGGCTCGCATTATTGTGACGCCGATTTGCGTCCGTACGACGCGGCCCGTCCCGCCCCGCTACGCCCCGTCAATGTGTGCTTATAGCAAGCGGATTAGTAGGCATATTTTGGTATTTTCGTGTTCCTGTGATGTGCAGAAAAATGAATGAAGAACTCAAAATCTGTCAATGCACTGAGACCCGGCCCGTCACTAATGTGTCGGCCCGCTCTGTCCCGCTGCGGCCCGACATAATGTGCTTGAACCTTTAAAGTGCAAATTGACACTTTGTCATTAGGAACACATCTACATTGCTTTGACAACAGTGAGTGGTTGTCATTTAATATGAACTTTATACAATAGCAATAAAGCTCATATTGTCTCTACGTTTTAGTTAGAAAACGTTTGTATGGGAAAAAGAAAAAGGCTGTTTTTAGTGGTTTTCCGGCAATTATTCGATTTCGATCCGGAAAAACTATCCTTGAACTACAACGAACATTTCAAAAAAAGAATTGGCCAAATTGGCCCAGGGGTTGTTGAGTTATGCGGTTACCAACACATTTTGCGATTCATTTTATATTATAACATAGATTTGTGTAACGTAGTCTTTCCTTCAAATTTATTTTAGTTAATAGCGTAACACACGCGCCCTGTACAGCTAGTATTACATCAAAAGTAACAATAACGATTGCTTCTAACTTCTTGAGTTGGGCCTCCTCAAACTACAAGGTTGGTAATTATCCTAGTGTGCCACGTCGGCTAGACGGGTTGGCATTGGGTTTCATATCAATTTTACCTTCCCGTGCGGCTAGGCCCGATCATTTCCGATCACCTCAGGATGATATGGGGTGGCGAAACTATGTATTCTAAATCTGTTACTACACCGAATGACGATTATAGATGACCAAGAAATGTCCAATATATGTTCATATATTATATCAATAATATAATATCTGTTAACAGGTTTCCTCGCTATAGGCTTGCCTAGTGAGGAAACCGATGGATAATTTAGTTTAAGTAAACCAAACACAATTTTTTCTGAATTTGTAATCGTTATGCTACTTCTATGTCCTAACTATATTAAGTATGTAATTTTGCAGCAATAAATGAATCTAAAATCAAACTTAATATGGTCATAAAACTAACTAAGATAAAACTAAAACAACTATCTTTAAGAAAATAATCTTTGTAGTACTCCTAACAGAAAGCTACAACATTTAATCCAAAACTCTAGGTACTATTTTTTGTTGATGATGATTAAAACTCATATTTTTTCATCCAACTAGAAGAATAAGATTTTCTAATATAAATTTCATGCCTTGCTTCATGAATTTTATGTCTAAACTAATTATAGCCGAGGGAGTTATGTAATTGATTTATTGGCGAAAATCCACCAGGCTTCCCTATTTTGAAAGAGAATTTATTAACGAACGGAAGTAAGTTTATCCTCGATCTTTGTTTCATGTTCATTCCCTCATTATTAATCACAATAGGCGTATCATATCGTTACACAACTAAGTGTTGTCACTAATGTCGTTATGAGTTTGGGTGGCGGGTAAATATCTCCATCGAGAAAAAGTGCGTATACAGAATTATGTACGGAAATATCTAATGAATACCAGCTATCTATATAATATATTTATCTCCTCTGATTTTCATTTATGTCACCTTGTGCGGATTAGATAGTAATTCTATCTGACCGATCCGAGGACGTCTAACATCCGATCAAATTCCTCATAAATATAATACACCAATTTTTTTTTTACCTTGGATATCATCATAGATTCCTGGCCGTTGAGGGCTAGTCCGATTATGTAGGACCCTGAGCACAGAAACCCAACCCATTAAAACCAACGGCGATCCTCGACTGCCGTGACCCTGGGAACCCTGGTGAAGATGATATACCAACCTGCCAATACTGAAAGCCAAAGCCAAAAGCAGAGATTTTGACACAAATTTCAATTAGATTGAAGCATAACTCATTCTTTCATTCCATTTGTAAATTGAATTATAAATTTCTGGAAGCAACATGTAGGTTGAAATTTTTGGCCATAGGTTGAACCTATCGCGACTACATATTTTCACCGATTGTTTAATATTATTTTAAAAAGCTAGTTTAGCCAGGTATACGTCACTGAATAGGTTGCGGGTACCAGCTAGTGCATAAACTACTACTACTCACCCCATAAATGACCCACTGGTGAGTCAGGCCTCCTGCGACATTGAAGGTATTAGCCCTGGTAAACCTGGCCCTGCCAATCCGTCTGACACTGTATGTCAATCGAAACCCTGTGCCAATCCATCGATTGGCACAGGGTTTCGTTTCAAGTTTTCCTTCTCTTGCGGCTAGCTTTTGTCAGCTCTTACGACACCCTCTGGATGGAAAGGGGTAGTGTCACTATGTATTCTAAATCCGTCACCACGCGGACAATGATAGCTAGTGACTATATAAAGTTATTACTTAACGCCTTGCGCAAACTTGATGTTGAAGATGTTTTTCTTTGTAGTTTTGCTTTAAATGTACATAGTCTCTGGAAATCCATGTTTTAATTCTTTCTTTCAAGAACAATAGCAAGAAGAGTAACTTTTTTTAACAAAGTATCTAGCAAATACCAAAAAATCAAAGTGGATTCACAAATAAATTTAACCAAAGCTCCGGTCTCCTGGGGATCCAATGAAGCGTTAAACGTGAGTGAACACTTTCGAAACCGAACTATTGCCATGAATATCAATCAGTACCAGAAACTTTTCCAACAAAAATATATTGGAACTAATAATTTGATACTTCTCGCAAATTGTCAAATGACATTATCCTTCATATCTGTAATTCAACAAATTTAGCATTGTACTCGTTATTTAATAAAAAGAACTTTCGACGCAGGAATAATTCGTAACAGAGAATTATTGATGATGAAATAAAAAAAAACTAATAAACACGCTTTTATAGAATTTTTTTTACAATAAAATCATTTTTTCTGACACTATTTTTAATTCAAATTTATTAAAATTTATTTTCTATTTTTTTGTTCCATTTTTTATAAAAGCGTATTAATAAAACACATCTGTAGATAAGATGTTTAAAGTACTCAACAAGAAAAGACATTGAGAAACGGGCACGTTTCTTACGCTTCATCGGTAACATACAGACTGACCATGAGCCTAATAGTCGGGTGACCTAATGATCATGTCAAAACACAGTGGATAGCAACCCTACGATAGTACGACTGCAGTTACAGGTCTCTAAATGCAATAGTTCACCCGTGTGATGACGGATTTAGAATACATTGACACTATGTATTCTCCCCATTATATCCACCCCATTAAATCCTGTGGGTGTCGTAAGAGCTGACAAAAGGAAATGATAATAACGAAAACCTAGCCTCCTATTCTAAAAAGATAGAACAGAGAGAGATTAACAAAATTAACAAATTAGGCAATAACCATTTGAAATCAGTGCTGTATGCTGCATTTCTATACCTTTTTGTACGAAGGGAAATCATCACTCAGCTACGTAGGGGTGATGTCCATGGCCGAGTTATGTGGGACTCCGTGTGGGCGCGTATGGATGGTAAAGGCGGAAACATACTAGCGTATCGTGCCGCGTCAGAAGCATATCGGGTTCAAACATCTAAAATGGTTAGGGACACATTAGTATGCCGTGTCATGTCGAGACGCGTTGTTTTAGATGTATGAGACCGATATGCTTCTACGATACGCGTCACGACACACCACAACACGTTAATATGTTTCCGCCTTAAGTCGCGCCCGGACCTACCTACTAAAACATGTCAGTGTTCCGCCTCATCGCCATGTAGACAGCCGACGGAAACTTTCGACCGGCTGTACCAAGATTGCTATCCAAGCGAACCGCAGAGTAACCCCTGGAGCAACAGCACCGTCCATCCTGGGATCTCTTAACACATTGGCGTTAAAGGTGTAGGACGTCTAATGTATAACTATACCTATCCTAATGAACGTCGGTGTCAAATTAACTTGGCAGCTGGCGCCGTAGCCCAGAAACATACATATTTATTAAAAGCAATCATTTAAAATAACCATTTATATATATATAGACAACTCACTGTCGTGCGCGACATGTATCATTATGTCTACATAAAAACGTTGTTGACTACTTATTTCAGGTTTAACACCAAACTACTAAACCAATTGCGCTTTAATGTATATGAGGCCATTCCCCGTGTGGGGACGGGTCAGAATATAAACTTCCCCACCGCATGCTGCAAAATAACGCGTGTTGTAAAAGTCAACAAAATCCAGCACGCTTGGTGGTAGGATCGAATGGCCCGCCCGGCTAGCTATCACACTCACATCTAAGTCGGGCGCCAAGCAGTTTTACTGTGTTCCGTCGTTTGTATGGGAGAGCCTGTGCCCGACAGGGCATTTCCTTGAATTGCCTGCTCCATCTTAGACCCTGGCGTTGCTTTTTATCACGTAAGCCTTGGGTCAAAGGCATGCAAAACACACACATAAAAAAAATTCAACCAGTACCATTCGAATAAAAATAATATTCCAAACATTAAATAAAACATACAACTCAGTCAGATTAAACAGTCAGGCAACATTATTATAAAGCAGTAGCTCCATCGAAACAGGGTACGGAGTAGATAAATAAACACTTTCTATATAACATATATGTCTATTAAGTTTGCCGTCACATGCACAAACCGCCAATGAAGGACTGTGGTTAATTAACTGTGCGTTTCATAGTTACCGGAACTAATATTGCATGTTTACTTAAGCCTCATGGTTTATTACTATTTGAATTGTATTATTGTTTCATACGTGTCGCTGAAATCACAGAGAAGCTGTTATATACTCGTAAATACAGAGTGTAACAAAAACCCTATAGGTGTCATCAATAGACATATCATAGATAGACAGTGCGACAGATACAATAAGACGTGCGAAATTTCAGGAAAACAAACATGAAATTTGCTTAGTTTGAAATTTTCCCAAAATTCCAAGAAACATTACGTGAAAATACATAATAATATTGTGAAACACGGATTACTAAGCTGCCTGTAGTATTATAATTATGATAGTTATTCGTTAGCTCTATCTTCTCACTTCAGATTACTACGATTTCTGTTACACTCTGTTTATGCAAAAAAATTATGTTACATAGTTGTATAATGGACCAAATTTTGTAAGTAATGAAAATCAACTCCAAGAATATTCTGCTCTCTTTGGTTCAGGGATACATGGCCATAACGTAAAGATCGATAGTACTACTGATAAAGATACTCTGTGCAAAATTTCAGAAGACTTATTTTTAACAGTTTGGTGACCAAAGTGACGTAAGTGCGAAAACATAATGGAACACATATCACTAAGCTTGTAGAACAATAAAAAAAATTGCTAGGTAGTTGGTTGACTAGACCCCTGTTTTGTAGAAAAATATTGCTTCACAAAAACTACGATTGCTTCCTCAGACTTCATTATAGAAAGCTACATTGTATAAAACAAAGTCACTGTCCTCTGTCCGTCCCTATGTATGCTTAAATCTTTAAAACTACGCAACGGATTTAGAAGCGGTTTTTAATAGATAGTGATACATGAGGAAGGTTTGTATGTTTAATACATCCACAATATATATAAATTTAGAGGTTCATCATTGCACCCGTGCGAAGCCGGGGCGGTGTATTTTAAACACAGGACTCCCTTTTTTGATTAGCTCTATGCCCTGGCTACGAAGGGTTTCTTACGCTCTGTATAGGTAAGGATTCAAAATTCCTAATAGACTTTGCCTGTTGCCTGGCGCTACAATCCCCCATAGGCCTACTGTGGGGATTACTGTCCCCGATTCAACGTTGGCTCGGATTACAGGGACTATGCTGTAATTAGTTTTGGTAGTGTTACCTACGTGTTACACAAACAATCTTCCCACATACGCATAGTTACCGATGAGGACGCTAAGCTGGTCACGTGAAACGGCCTACCAATTAAATTAGCTTCGACCAATTTAAGGTTTCGTAGGTGTTCGTAGCTGTGGCAGAATACAGAATGCCTTTACCCCTTCAGAAAATAAATAAGCCACTCTCTTGTGAAGCCTCTTCCAATTCACTGGAGGGCCTAGTTAATTAGCGTAGTGTTCCATGTAGACTATCGGCACAGAGTTTTTTATCAAGTTTATCTTCTCTTGCGTTGCTTTAGAAGCTTCATAAGATGCAGTACTGACTCAAAGATAAAGGTTTGTATCTATAAGCCATGCATTTTTTTTATTGAGTAAGTTTTACTTTGGTTGAAAGATGATATGTCAATAGTATTACTGTTACTTAAAAAAAATCCTTCTATTTGATTTATACAAACATAATGCAGCAAAATGTATTTTCATAAAAGAAACTCACAAATGAAAGAGAGAGGGAGAAAGAGTGTTTTATTACGTACATAATGCATAATTAAATAAAAGAAACAATCAAAATCACACTCTTGACTTACTTACTTCTCAGCCTATAAATTACCTACTGCTGAGTCGGGCCTCCTCCAACTACTTGGTAAATGCTAATGAAATATTAATTAAAATTAAGTCCAGAAAACGCTAGTTCCTAATGATTGTTTTAGAGATAAAATTAAGAAGTTGTTCTTTAAGCTACTTTACTTAATTTACACTCTATATCCACGCTTCGGATATAAACAGTCTTAGTATTGCATTGTATATGTCCAGACTAGAGCCATACTTCCAAATAAGTCCATATTTTTAGCAACAATCAATTGAAATACAACCTAATGAATCATCATCATGCAATGAAGGTAAGAGAATTAAACCACTGAGCAGCAGAGAAATGTACCTTACTGCCATAACAAGTAACAGGTGAAATGGAGTTCAATTATTCTCAAGAATCCTGCAACTGAACCGCCAACATCCCCCGTATAACATACAAATACATTTCGCTATTGTTTCAGTCATCCCACCCCTAATTTCGATTCGGAACACGACGATGTAGTAAATTTCTTTCACCCATTTTGTTTGGCTTCCTATAGAGATAAGCGGATAAAGCCATGGGAATATATCTGAGTTAACTTTGTTTGATAATACAACAGAGAATTGACCTTTGCTATTTATGGTTGTATTAAGGAATATTGACCTCTGTTACTCATGCCCAGCCCAACATATAGAGTATCTACTACTACTCAGCCCACAAATAACCCACTGATGAGTCGGGCCATTAGCCTACTGTGCTACGCTGGCCAGACGGGTTGGCACAGGGATTCGTTTCAAGTTTTCCTTCTCTTACGGTTAGGTTTTCGGCCCTGTGATTTCCTTTTGTCGACTCTTACGACACCCTCGGAATGGGCTTTAGATTCTAAGTCCGTCACTACACGGACAACACAAATTGTCTTTACTTGTCCCAATTAACCTTACACTTGGGGCTCAGCCAAACTTTTTCTGAAATCTTTATTCTTGCAAAGAGCATATTTTTATGAATATGTGGACAATCATTACATTACTCAACCTAAAACTGTGAAATCTCAATGTTATTTATGTATTTAATATCTCACAACCAATTGATTGGGGTTTACATAAATTAAGTCCAATTATACACCTTGTGTCGATTGGTCAGCCTCTGCAATACTAATGAATGTTTGACGGTGCTGCGACAGGCGTCGTCGTTCGTGGCGCGTGCGCAACCAACCGGAAACTATGACGAAAGAAATCGATCAGAAGAAATTTATTAGACAAAAGAAAAAACGAGGGCGACTGCTTCGCAACGCGGCCTTGACTGCACACGCCCTTGACTCCGGTGAAAACGGTCGGGGATTTTCGTAGCTCATCAGTCATTTGTTCGGAAATATTGGAAAGCTTCTCGGAAGTTCTTGCCGAAAGGGTATAAAAGTTACAATTATACGCCTCGACGAATTTTTGTATGCTATGTTTTTAACATTCCGACAGCAATACTAACTCCATTAGGAATGACAGTTCTTGGAAATTTCATATTGTCAGAATAATCTCTTTCATAAACACCCACATGTACCTTTATTCATAATGAAAGGATGGATAGTTATTCGATACTTTATTTAGTTCTAATATGTATAAATTCAGTGTTTTGACGGATTTAGAAAATATAATGTCACCAACCCATATCATCCGAGAGCGTTATAAGTACCAAAGGAAAGCAAAAGACAGACTAATTAGCAGCAAGATAGGAAAACTATACACAAACTATGTACATACCAACTCGTCTTGCCAGCGTAGTACAACAGGTCAATGTGTCAGCCCAGTAGTGGGTCATTTATGGGCTGCAATGGCTATGATGATATTAAAGAAATATTTATGGACATCTACAGCATTACTTTGTCCATGCTGTACACAGTAGAGATGAGTTCACAAAACTAAGATACAACACGTATACCATGCTATCTATCCGGACCAAAGCATTTCTGGCACTGATATTTGGCGACAGCATTAACGCGATGACACTCACTCATCCAAGCTTTTACTCAGCTATCCTACTTGTAACAATAAATACGCAAAAGGGTACAGAGAGCTGTCCATAAATTTTCAAACAAGTTTACAACGGTGCGGCTCAACTGCGTGACGGATTGCCGCAAACTTCAAATTGTATCAAAACTTCGTATCTACACACCCTCCATGGTTCTTCGATGGTAGTTTATCCAACTTTTACGCTCGCTTGGCGAATGCCTAAATTTCATGAATTTTAATCCATTTCCATTTCCAATCAAGTTATTTAACTTCGCTGTGTCGGCAGAAATTTGAGGTGCGAGAACTCTAGAGCATACCCACAACAAACACAAGAAAATTTACAACTGTTGTATTTTTAATGACTTCATAATAATTTAACTGAAGTTGACTAAAAAATGTGTTAATACATTTTATTTAGCGACGTCCACTACGCAACTCGGCGAATGAATTACAAAGAAAGAAATAATTGGCGCCGATACGTATCTATTATTTAAATAATGTAATTCAGGTCAGTCGTACCTGTGACCGCCACTACTTACCCTGACATTAAAAGCAAGTACACTATTATTGGCAATAGTATATAAGCTGAGAGAAAACAGCCAAAGGTATCATTTGGCAATCATTGCTCAACAGAACCTGGAGAAGACAGGATGAGGACAACCGTCATAGTTTGTTTACTTGGGCTGGCCGCAGTGGCCTACGGCAGAAACATGCGGAATAGAAGAGACGCTGACTTGGTCGCGGCAGCTTCTGACAAGTGGGAAAAAGGCGATGGTGGAGCACACTATGCCGGACATCATCACGAAGAAGGTGAAGCCGGTGAAAAGGGCTACAAAGGATTCCACGGACACGAACATGGCGAGAAGGGACATCATCACCACGAGGGACACAAAGGCCACTTCGGCGAACACGGCGGGCACAAAAAGGGTCACCACCAAGAGGATGGCTACTTCGGAGAACATGGGCATGGCGAAAAAGGTGAGAAAGGTCATAGTTTCGAGGAAAAAGGACACTACCACAAAGGCCATGCGACGAAGGGACACCACGGTGTACACAAAATAGACGAGTTCAAGAAAGACAAACATTTCCACGACATCCATGGAGAAAGTGGTTTCGAAGAAGGCTACGGCGGTCATCACCACGAGGCAGGACACAAAGAAGGAGGCCACTTCGACAAAGGACATAAAAAAGGCGGTTTTCACGAACAGGAACATGGCAAGAAAGGGTTCTTTGAGAAAGGAGGCCATCACCACGACCACAAGGGACATCATGACGAGGGAGCAGATAAAGAGTACTGGGGACACGATGAAGGCCATGGCAGCAAGGGTGGTGTAGAAGAACACAAAGATTGGGGTTTTAATAAAGGTCACAAGTGATAATCTACTATAACTAAATTTAAGAAGGATTTAAGCTTTTTGTTACTGTTAATATTTTGTGATACGGAAATAAATATTTATTTTATTTAGTTGCCAAAATATTTTATTAGAGCAATTTTACAGACTTACCTTACGCCCAAATTGGTCGTCGTTTCAGCCCATAAATAGCCCACTACTGAGTCAGGCTAGATGCAGATGGCGTCTTGCATTACTTACGACAGCCTCAGGATGATATGGATTGGTGACATTGTGTATTCTAAATCTATCTCCACATGGAAAACATGTTGTTTTATCTTCTTATTCTTATCGACCCCATTTACGGAAATATTAATCTTAATATCTCCAAACATTGTTCCTATCGACCTATTCTACAATTTTAAGATCATTGATGATGATAATGATGTTTAAAGTTCTTTGCTGTTCGATATTAAATCATTAAAATAATGATGTACGATATTTAAATTTTTGCAGTTGAACAACTCACAACATTATAACTTTCAAAGAAGTTGAAGATGACGACGATTACTTCTCCTCATCAAAGTTTGTTGAATCAGCTGATTGTTGTACTACACGTTGTCTTTAACAGTAGTTTTACCTATATATAAAAATGAATATATGTCTGTATGTCCTTTAAAGAATCGTAAACTATATATTTGATCATGTGATGATCTTGAGCCCACGAAGGTTTCTGAGTTGGTATGACTTTTTTTTATTAATTATACCAATTCCATTTCAATATTCACAGATAAGACAGGATAACGTCTATCGGGTGACCTAGTAGTTCATAAACATTTATATCTACTACTAACTGTTTTCTACAATTACCCTTTAGATTCTTCCACTTTCTACTATTCACTATGTTTCCATTCGATTCTGCCACTCTTACAGTTAAATAAAATAAAGATAACACTACATCATTATTACCTCAGCTCGTCTATAAATCCACAAGGATTTTACTACAAAACAGGGGTTCCTGTGAAAACCAACCAACTAGCAATTTTATCATCCTACAAGTTTTGTAATATCCCTCCATCTAATCGGAGGTAGTCCGACTCAGTAGTAGGTCTTTTATGGGCTGCGATGATGATGAAGCTGTGTAATTTAAAGTATTTTGATCAGTACTATTGTCGATCCTTTGTTTATTGCTATATAGGTTACGTTACACCCTGTATATCTGTGCAAATTTATGGCACAAAAATACCTTTCTATTCCGAGCTGTCTGCCTGGTTTGGATTGGCCGTCAAATTTGGCTAAAAGTTTAATTATTTGTGGTGGATATATCGCACAGGACGTTTGCACAGGACGCAGAGAAAGTGGAAAACGCATGCAAATCCGTTTGCTATATTATGAAATTATTATGAACATACATTCGTACAGACAGACGTAGTCGGGGACTTTGTTGTATTACAAGATGAATGTGATTGAATAAGACCATAACATAAAGGAAATTTTTAACCTGCTTTCCTGAAGTGAATTGAAAGAATCAGCTAGTGAGAATAATTGGGACTGTAATATCACTTTCACTCTCGTTAAAGATACAGTAGGAGGCTACGAAATAGCTACGAACCGTGTATCTTCGAAGTGTGATTTCCTCATAAACTACTTAGGGTTCTTTAACATCTGTCTACCTCTGAACATTTTCAGAATGATGTTGTACTTTTGTACTAGTTAAAACGTGTACATTAATTTAAGTTAAATCTTTACCATACAATTGCTACTACTCATCCTATATTTGACCCACTGCTGCCCTCCAGTTAACAACATGGAATTTTATTAGTCTAACTAGCTTTTGGGCGTGGCTTCGCTCGCGTGGACTTCGAACCCGTGCTTATCTCTATGCATTTTTTTATGAATATAAAAGTGGTTATTGTGACTAAACTATGATAGTTAGATATGTGCTCTCGCGGAATTTTTTGTATATTTTAATAAGACCTACAAACTCGTAGTACTTCATTTTGTTCTATTGTCAATCGTTTTTGCTGCGCACGCATAAATAGGTTTTCAATTTTACACCTTGGGTTACAAAATCGCAATTTTCATACGGATCCCTAATTCTTTTGAAAATAAAATATAGCCTATAACCTTCCTCGATAAATGGACTATCTAACACTGAAAGAATTTTTGAAATCGGACCAGTAGTTCCTGAGATTAGCGCGTTCAAACAAACAAACAAACAAACTCTGCAGCTTTATTATATATTTTAAGTTTTCCTTCTCGTACAGCTAAGTTTTTGGCCTTGTCAATTTTTTGGTCGCCTCTTACGACACTATCACGATGGTATGGAGGGGTTATATTCTAAATCCATCACCACACGGAAACAATTTACCGTACAAGTCATCGTATTATAGTCTAAACTTTGTAGAAACATATACAACATTTATATTGCGTACTTAATGCAGCAGGGTAATAACAACATGTAGGTCCTTCACAAACCATGGGTTGAAATAATAAATATACTGTGAAACAACTGAACAAGTTCAAACATAATAATCTCCGTGACCTACTTACCTAAAGCAACAATCACGAAGCGATCCATATGTATATCTGTCTAAAATAGATATCCCATTACTTCTACTCCCATAAATGATCCACTGCTGAGTCGGGCCTCGTCCAATTACATGCAGGGTAATTAACCTACCGTACCACGCTGGCCAGACTGGTTGGCATAAGGTTTCGTATCAAGTTAACCTTATCTTGCGACTAGCGTTTCGGTCTTATCATTTCCTTTTGTCGGCTCTTCCGATACCTTTAGGATGAAATGGGGTGGCGATACTATGTATTCTAAATCCGTTATCACTCGGAACATCCCACTGTTTAGGGAACTTTTGCTATTTACGGATATTTCGGTAACACAAAACATATGCAACCTGGAAGGAAGTGGAAATCTCCGCGAGTTGTCTCTATCGCAACCTTGACTCTACCGCGCGACATTACTCAACCAAACCACACTTAACTTCGGTATATAAAATCATTGCTGACAGTATCGCTATCATTCAACAGCAGCAGTAAGTCACACCAACCATGAGGAGTAGCCTGCTTGTGGCGTGCGGCCTTCTGGCCCTGGTGGCCGTGTGTTCTGCCCGGGAGATCCGGGAAAAGAGGGATGCGGACCTCGAGACTGCCGCGACCCACCACGGTCACGGTGGACACTGGGACAAGGGCGGCGGCCATGAACATCATGGACACCATCACCATGACCATGGACACAAAGGACACAAGGGCCATGACGGCCACCACGAACACCACCATGGTCACAAAGGACACCACGATCATCATCACCACAAGGGACACCATGGCGAGCACGGTGGCCACAAGAAACATCATCATCACGATGAGGGCTACCATCACCATCATGACAAGGGCCATAAAGGACATCACGGACACGATCACGATGAACACGACCACTGGCACAAAGGGCACGACACCAAGGGACACCACGGTATTGAACATCTCGATGAGTTCAAGAAGGACAAGCACTTCCACCACCATCACGGGGACAAAGGCTTCCATGATCACTATGGCGGACATCACCACGAGGGCGGACACAAGAAGGGCGGTCACTTCCATAAGGGACACAAGCACCACGGACACCACGACCACCACCACGGCCACAAGGGCCACCACGACAAGGGTGGACACCATCACGACCATCATGGCCACCACGACCACGGCGGCCACCACGAGCACCACCACCACCACCATGACCACGACAAGAAAGGTGGACATGGCGAACACCATCACTGGCACCACAAGAAGGGTCATTAATCTGTTGCTGACTGAACTATCATTATTTTATGTTGAATTGTTATATACGGGTGTTTTTGTTATGTTTTTACGACGAAATAATAAACGATGTACAAAGTAACTTTAGTGTAATTTTCCTTAGCACGTATGATCTCTTTTGTTATGCTCCTGAAAAACAAATAAGCATCACATTCTTATCACTACACAGTATAAAACAAAGTCGCTGTCGTCTGTCCGTCCCTATGTATGCATAAATCTTTTAAACTGCGCAACGGATTTTGAAGCGGGTTTTTTAATAGATAGAGTGATTCAAGAGGAATGTTTATACGTATATTAAATGCATAAATTTACATGTCAAATGTCGTTTAATATTGAACATTAAAAGGTTTTCAAATCCTAATGTTAATGTTCTAAATTCAAATTAAACTTTCTTATGTTTCGTCAATTTAGATGTACATCATTGCAGCCCTGCGAAGCCGGGGCGGGTCGCTAGTTCAAAATAAAGCCACCTAATGTTTTCAACCGTCTACAAAAAGGAGGAGGTTTGAATTCGGCTGTATATTATTTTTTGTCCACCAATTTCAAAAATCTTGTTTTTTTTTAAATCGCCTTACAAGCGATGGAGTTATGCGGTTATAAACATTTAAGAGTACATAATAAACATTTGAGATCCTCCTCCTTTTTGAAGGCCGAGTAAGTTTGAAAAATATTTAAGTAGTAGTAGTGAAAGAAAATACTGAACCACTTCATTTTGTCATATCCTACTACTACTATACAGCCCATGCTTCTGACTTGAGCTTCTTCCCATTACAGGGAGGCTAAATTAGCCTACTGTAGCACTCTGGCCTGACGGGTTGGCGCAGGGTTTCTTACGACACCCTCAGGATGGAATAGGGTGGTGATGTACGTATCCTTAATCCGTCACCACACGGACAGCTGCTTATGCTGCAATTTGTAAATCGTAATACCGCGTTAAAAATTAAAGCTGTAACATTTCATCATTTATGGGTTAATGGCCCACTACTGAGTCAGGCCTCCCCCAAATTTATGGAAATTAGCTTACTGTGCTTGAGCTCGAGACTGGGTTTGTATCAAGTTATACTTCTTTTATGGATTATTAATGTTGATTTAGAGCCTCCGCGCTTTAGGCGGCCAGGCCGCGTATGTGTCGCGATGTTTGTCGTTGGCCTGGCCGCCTAATGCGCGCATCTACATACATCGTGGAAGAATTAGTTGGCCGCAGCGACTTGGCCGCGCGGCCTGGCCGCGTAATGCGTGGAGGCCCTTAGTCGCCTCTTGCGTTAATTTAGTCGCCTCTTACGACGTGATCAGGATAGCGTGGGCTGGTGACATTGTGTATTCTAAATCTGTCACCATACGGAAACCACCCACATGCAAATAGTGACATCTAGTTGCAAAAATAGCAACTAACATACGCCAAGCTGTTCGGGCCTATCCGGTTTTCGGGGGATTCAAAGATACTTTTTCGTGTCACTGCTGCCAAGGATTGAGTATTGACCATGGAAACATTGAAAAGCATAAATACTTATTCCGAACCCTAACCTACATAGTTTTTAAATAGGTTAAACACCTCAAATACCGAGTACTGAGCGCTATGCTTAAAGACTTCTGAAGTTCTAAAGTTTTAACAGTAGTTATAACAGAGTTCTAAAGTTTTATCATGTATTAGCACGGGCAAGGCATGGTCTAATAATAAGGAAAGGCAGGAAAAGTTGCAAGGTTTTTTTTTGGGTCAACCGGCGGTCAACAACGGTCAACCTTCTGCCCGGCGTGGCACAGTAGGCTAATAACCATCCGTATATTTGTAGGAGGAGGAGGCCCGACCGCAGTGAGATATTTATGGGCTGATCTTGAGTAGGTTGGCCAAAATGTTTCAGCTGGCTCTACTGAAAGTCGATACACATATTTGCTTGACATCTGGTCATAGTCAAATAGTTACCGTACCGAATGACCTAAATAGGGCTCGGAGGACAGACAGTAATCTTTTTTTTTATAAATAAATATCCTTGGACATATCACACAACGCCAACTCGTCCTAAGCCAAGCAACTTAATGCTTGTGTTATGGTTACGAGACGGATGATAAACTACATATATACATTTTTTTTTACACCCAGACCCGGAACAATTACTTGTAGGTCGTGCAAATATTTCTTCCGTGCGGGAATCGAACCCGCGACATGCTGCGCAGCAGTCGATCGCTTTATTTTATTAATTTTAAACCAAATCAGGTAATATTGGTGTAAGCTCGAAATAAATTGGGAAAAGGTGAGGAAGATAGACCTAGCCAGTTAACATGACCTATGAAAATATTCATAGGGTTCACTACTAAGACTCAGTAAATAATTTTTCCGTGTGGTAACGGATTTAGTATACAAAAAGCCACCACGCGGACTAAATTGAAATATGAGCTTGTATTGCTCAAATTAAATTTACTCAATGGTTGTGAGTCATGGAAACCGAAATAGAAAAAAATATGTCTATAAAAGGGACGAGTACAAACATTTAGTTGATATTTTTGTGCCTATTGTATTTTTTGCATTTAATGCTTTTAATCTGCTCAAAGGATTGCATTTAAAATGGACCACATAATTCGACTTTTGCCATTAGGATAATATCAATGTCTTTGTCACATTCTTTGTATTAATACGTGAAGCAAAAACTTTTTACGAAAATTGCGCTGATGTATGGAGGAGTATGAAATTTCCCACAATTATAGTTTACTAGCGACCCGCCCCGGCTTCGCACGGGTGCAATGATGAACATCTAAATTTAGCAGTGTTTCTCTACAATATTATGCATGTATTATACTTATAAACCTTCCTCTTGAATCACTCTATCTATGTTCTAAAAAAACTGCTTCAAAATCCGTTGCGTAGACTATGTTTTATACTATGTAGTGATGAAGTGATATAGAAAAGTGCAGAATTTGGAATACATAGAGTCACCACCCCATGCCATCTTCCGGGTGAAGTAAGAGCCGACAACAGGGAATGACGAGGCCGAAAACCTAGCTGCAAGAGAAGGAAAACTAGAAACGAAACCCTTTTTTTTTTTTTTTGCCCTGGGTAAAATCCTTTATCGACTTCCTCGCCGGCCACGGGGATGGCCAGCGAGGGGAGTGTGGGACTCTCCCCCATATATATATGGGGGCCTACCCACTAAACCTCCACGGGGTGCTCCAACTCGCGTCCTGTTGCGGCATTGTGGGATCCGATGCAGAACCACGCCAGAAACGAAACCCTTTTTTTTTTTTTTTTTTTTTTTTTTTTTTTTTACGTCGGAGATCCTCATGGATATCCGGCCTTTGGGGACTGGCCGGGGTATGTGGGACTCCGGGGCGCGTAGAGATGGTGAATTGCGCCCCGACCTACCCACTAAAACCGACGGCGATCCTCGACTGCCCAAACCAGGGCCACGGGATTCACTCCCATTACGGGAGCATGCTCCGTGACCCTGGGGGCCTTGGCCCGCCTCTTATAAAGCTAGTGGAGCCCCACGCTCCAAGGCGGGCCCCTCCGATTATGAGGGGGGTGGCTGTATTGCCCTCCCCCATCCCACCGCTAGGGGGCGCACGCGAATCGCGGCGCGCTGTCCTCCCGGGGCCTGTTTTGCGCAGGCGACGGACTTCCCAGGTCAATCGCCCGCAGGCCCACTTACGGCGGGCGGAGGTCAGCCAACGCCCTCCGGCGCCTGTTGCGGCGCTGGCGATTTGGGCGCTGGGAGGCCAACTCTCTGGCCCGTTCCGCCTCCTCCTTGGCTGTCATGACGGCTTCACAAAATGAGGCCGTCTCTCTCCAAGCCCTCTCGCTCCCGACCATGGATCTAACGAGATCCGGCAGCGAGAGGCTCCCCACAACACCGACTAGGTCACGTCGCGGTCTATCCCACGCACGGCACACCTCCAGGGTATGCTGCGCGGAGTCCTCAGCACCATCCGCGCAGTGGTGACACCCCGAGGTCTCCTCCCGGCCAATGCGGCACAGGTACTTTCCAAAGCACCCGTGCCCGGACAAAACCTGCGTCAGCCGGAAGGACAGTGCACCATGCCTCCTCTCCAGCCATTCGTCCAATACGGGACGAATGGCTTCCACGATTGCGTGCCCCGCACTAGGGCTCGCCAGCCGTTCCCGCCACTCCTGGCGGACCGTAACACGTAGCTCGATCCGTCGCTCCTCCACATCCCTAGGAAGGGGACGCCGCCCCTGCGCAACCTCTGCCACTCGCCACTTATACAGGGTGGCGAGGGCTTTAGCCTCGAGCTCCCACGGGGGCAGCCCGGCCAGGAGGCTTGCTGCTTCGAAGGAGGTCGTGCGGTACCCCCTTATTACCCTGACGGCCATCACCTGCTGCGGTCTTCGCAGCAGGGCAACGTTACGGGCCGTCAGAGATTCCGCCCATATGGGTGACCCATATAGGGCCATCGACCGCACGACCCCTGTGTACAGCCTCCTACAGGAGACGTTCGGGCCCCCAAGGTTGGGCAGTAGCCGTGACAGTGCGGCCGCTGCACCCATTAGTTTGGGGGCCAACCTTCGCAGGTGCTCCCTGAAGGTCCACCTACCGTCGAGCACCAGACCCAGATATTTCATCGTGGGCTCAACGGCGATGCGAACGCCTCCGACCACGATGTGGGAGCCTGGAGGTGGCGTGTTCCGAGGCCTGTGGAAGATGAGGGCCTCCGATTTACCCAAAGCCACCTCCAAGCCTAGCTGCCGGATTCTGGCCACAACTTGGGCCACGCCCGCAGTGGCCAGTATTTGTGCGTCCCTGTGGGACTTGCCACGCGCGGTGACAAGGGTGTCGTCGGCGTAGCATACTACGCCAACATTAGGGAGGAGCCTGCCCCGTAGCACCCAGTCGTAACCTAAGTTCCACAGGGTCGGGCCCAAAACCGACCCCTGTGGAACTCCGCAGGACACAGCCCGCCTGTCCCAACCACTCTGGACCGGGTAGAACACGGCCCGGTCCGAAAGGTACGCGCCTATGACACGGCGGAGGTAGGCCGGCACTCCGTGATGATGGAGCGCCTCCTCAATGCAATTCCAGGGCAAGGTGTTAAACGCGTTGGCGATGTCAAGAGACACCGCCAACATAACCTCGCCCCGGGATGTAGCCTCCTCCGCCAACGCCTTGACGCGGGCCACCGCGTCGATTGTGGAGCGCCCACAGCGGAAGCCGTACTGGCACTCCGCTAAGTCTGGACCCACCGATTCAAGATGCTGGACGAGGCGGTTGACGATGATGCGCTCAAAGAGCTTGGCCACCTCATCCAGCAAAACTATAGGGCGATAAGCCGACGGCGAGTCCGGCGGGCGCCCCTCCTTCCTGATGAGGACCAGTTTCCCCTCCTTCCATATGCGGGGAAACTGGCCTCGGGACAGACACGCTTTGAACAGCGAGCGCAGCCGAGGTCCTAGGGCCTCTAGGGCAATAACCCAAACACGGCCTGGGATTCCATCTAGTCCCGGAGCCGTGCTTTTGCCCCTGAGCCTTCCCACTGCCAGCCGCAGTTCTTCCTCCCCTACCTCAGGGGAGCCACCCTCGTTAATAGGAGCGACAATATGGCGCAGCCGCTCCGAGGGCCCAGCCCTCGCCGGGAAAAGACTCCCGACGACCTTGTCGACCAGCTGCGGTCGGAGACTTGTAGTCAGTGGGGGGGCCCAGGGGCGTAGTTTCCCCCTCACCATTAAGTACGGGCGCCCCCACGGATCGCCGTCCAACGTGCTGAGCAGCTCTTGTCGGGCCGCAGCTTTAGCCCGCACAATCTCCTTCTGCAGGGACTTTTTGGCAGAGCGGTACGTTTCGTATAGCCCCACCTCCACTTCCGACAGGCCCGGGAGGTTGAGGCGACGTCTTCGATGGCGAGCGTACCGGCGTCTCGCATCCACGCATGACTGGCGTAGCTGTGTTATTTCGCGAGACCACCAGTACACTGCCGTTTTGGCGGGTTTCGCCCTGACCCTGGGCATTGAGGCGTCACAATCTTCCGACATGGCGTTCCGGAACCACGCTGCCTCCACCTCTATGTTGTCGGGCAGCCCGGGCGCTGAAGCCCATGCCCGTACGATAGAGGCCTCCCGCAGGAGGTCCTCGTCTAGCTGGCGTAGCGCCCATCTGGGACCCTCTCTGTGAGAGACCGTTCTAGCCAGGGTGGCAGAAGTCTGGGAGGCGATGTCGAACCGTATATAGCGATGGTCCGACATCGTTTCCTCCTCCTCCATCACCCGCCAGTGCCTAACACGCCGCGCAAGTGCGGGGCTCGCGAGGGTTATGTCCACGATGGACCCACCCCGTTGCCGCACGCACGTGTTCACAGCCCCCTGATTCAGGACCTCCAGTCCCGACGTAGCCACCCACTCCTCCACTAATTCACCCCTGGCGTTCGCCGCCGGGGAACCCCAAGTCGTAGATTTGGCGTTGAAGTCCCCGGCCACGAGTACGGGAAGGCGGCTGCAGCCCACGATAGCGTCCAATTCTGCCAAAAACGTTTCGTAATCGGCGAGAGGTGCGTTGGGCGAGAAGTAACACCCTATGATCACCACCTCACCGATACGAGCCGCGACAAATCCCCGGCCCCGGCGTACGTCCTCCGGAGTCGGTGTTCCCGCAGATGCTCTTATGAACAGGGCCACCGAGCCGCTGACATCCCCCAGCCAGTCGCGTCTGGGAGGAATAAAGTACGGCTCGGCGACCACCACTACGTTGATTGTCCACTGCGCTGCGCTCTGGTGAAGGAGATCCTGAGCTGCAGCACAGTGGTTTATATTCCCCTGGAGGATACGAAGATATGGTCCCTGGTCCATTACTGGGTGTCCATTCTAGCATCCTCCAGGGGTGCCCGTTGCGACGTCGACGGCCCTGGCTGTGTAGAAACAACCGGCCGGCGGCCCTTGACGGTCCCCGATTTCTTCGCCTGTGCAGCGGCGCAGTCACGAGCGCCCAGACGATGCCCCGCCGGTTTTCCCGCCGCCTCACACCTGGAGCACCGCGCTTTATCCGGGCACTCCACGGCTTTGTGGCCCGAGTACCCGCAATTAAAGCAGGCGTCACCAATGCCAGCGCCTGTGGGGCAGTCTACCCCAATGTGGCCCTCCCCGCGACAGCGGTAGCATTTGGATGGTCTCGGCGTCAAGAGTTTTACCTGGGCCGAGGACCAGCCCACCAGCATGCGAGGCGAGGCCACAACCTTTTTTGCCGCCGCAACTGGGCATGTCACAATTGCCGTGCCCGTACTGACCCGCCCAGGGCATATGGCCGTAGACTTGACCTGAGCCGGGGCGCAACCACCGACTCTTGCCACGACCTCAATGAGCTCGGTTATTGTGACCGAATCGTCGAGGTCGGAGATACGGAGGTCGGCACACTTTTCGGGTCTGGAGACCCGCACATCCTCAGGACCCAGGGCCAGCCTCAGCTGCTCGGCCAAGGCGTCCGCTTTGGGGCCGCTGGTGGTGCCAGACACCTCCAGCATCCGGGCACCGGTGCGTGCGCTTTTCACACGCACGCCATTAGTAAGGCCAAGGCCTACGATGTCTATGGCTGCCCTGGCCTTTGACATTACCTCATTGTAGGTAACACCTCTCTCCACCGCTCCAGGCTGCAGGGTTAGGACCACAGCCGTAGAGCGGGGGGCAATGAGTTGCGCTTTTATTTTCGCCTCTTTTTTGGCGATCTTTTGTCTCGCTTTCTGCGCCTTCTTTTGGGCCTTGCGTTTCGCAGCCTTAGCCGCCTTCTTAGCGCCAACCGTCTCCCATCCACCTTCCTGCGGGGCAGCAGTGGATTGGCTGGCCGGGGTCCGCGTTGTTGCCGGTTTAGGTGCGGAACGCCCTTTTTTGTGGTTGACCTTGGCTGACGCTGACGTGGGTGCAGCCACTTTGGCCACCGGCTTTGGTGCTCCTTTCTGTAGCACCTTCGCGTTTGCCGACCGTGTCAGAGGGGCTCCTGGGGCCGGACGCGCTGATGAGGTAGAGGCGGCCGGTTCCGTTGGACGCTCCATTCCCGCCGCTTTTGCCGCATACGACATTGACGCCTGGGCCGGGATCGCTGGGACAGAACCCTGGGCGGCCTCAGCGTTGCGGCGGTCGGCCGCCAATGGCGGACGAAGCCGCTTCTCTGGGGGTAGACGGCTGGCCAGGTCCTCCCTGACTGCCTGTATCATGGTCCCAACCTCCAGTATGATGGAGCGCCTCAGCTCCTGCTCTTCTTCGGCGATCCTCACGGGTCTTTCTCCTTGGCTACCGAACTTCATTTCGGCGACCTCCGCCTTAAGACTCATGTAGGCCTTTTCAAGCTCTTTCATTTGTTCGGCTTGCCGACGAACCTGAAATCGGAGCTTGCTCTCCTCTTCGGACCGGGACCGATGGAGGAGCACATCCGCTACTTCCGAGAATGAGGCGGTGGCGTCTTTGAGGAGCTTCTGGCTTGTGCCTTTCAGCCCCTTGGAGATACTGGCTACGTGCCTCATCGTATCCATAGCCCCTGTCAATTTTGCCTCCAGTTCAGGAGCAGTCAGTTCCTCCGAGAGCCGTGGCACGGAGGACGACCTCTCCGACGACGTGTCGGAGAGCCGACTAACTTTGGCGGCCGCGTCACGAAGGAAACTACGCCGCCTTTGCTCCCGCTCTTCCTCTTTTTTCGCTGCCATGTCTGCAGCGCGTTGGAGAGACTCCAGATGTTTGCGGGCACTGTAATTATCTCCACGGTCGCGTCGCTTCTCGCCAGCCACCAGTTGAATTTTTGGGGCTGGCGTGTCCGTACTGGACTCGTCTTCCGAGTCAGTGTCTGCGCCCTTTCTGGAGCTGTATGAGTGCGACCTCTTGCGAGCCCAGAGCTTGCCCGGGTCACTGGTCGCGCTGGTCACCGTCACTATGCTCATATTGGAGTCAGAGCTCGACTCAATGTCGTCTAATGGACCAGATACTGCAATCGAGTCAATTGGCTTCGCTTCTTTACACTTCGCTTCTTTAGGCTTCGCCTTTCCAGCGTCAGCCGACGCCTTTCTTGTTCGCCGCTCCATGCCCTGAGAAGGGCACTCGAGAGGGGTCACGCGCTCCGGGAGCAAGCTCGACCGAAGCAGACGCGCCTCCGAGGTTGGAGCGACAGAGGTTTTGTCTCTTCCCATCTTGATCGCGCGCGCACAATGCGGGATGATGGGGGTGTGGATTGGCCGGCTGGTCACTCCGTTACGGTGATCCAGCCGTTGCCCAGGGTGCACCTGTGCCAACCCATTTCCGGCGTGACACAGTAGGCTAATTACCCGCCCTGCGATTAGAGGAGGCCTGACTCAGTACTGGGTCATTTATTATAGGCTGAGTAGTAGTAGAAGTAGAAAGGTAATATTATTTTTAAATATTGCATAAAAAAATACATTAATTAATTAATGTTACTAAAAAATGTTATACACTCTACCATGTATTTGACACACACGAACATTGTTAAAGTTGAGAATAGAAATATATCTGAAGAACTTTAATTTAAATATAGTTAATTATGGTCTAATTTCGACCACTGGGCAACCACTAGTCTTTCTAATTGTGTATGTAAATGTAATGTAATGGTCAAAAATTAAGAAATTATTGGAACACTTGAATAGTTTTTATAAAAAGTGTATTTGTTTCATGTAACAACCATACAATTAACAACAACACCTATCACTAGTCAACAATAAAAATAAAACAGTCAAAATCAGATTAGCCCTTCTTGTGGTGGTGGTGGTGATGTTCATCATGGCCGCCCTTTTTGCCGTGGTCATGGTGGTGGTGGTGGTGCTCGTGGTGGCCGTGCTCGCCATGGTGGCCCTTGTGGTGGTGGTGGTGTCCTCCATGCTCGTGGTGACCTCCCTTGCCATGGTGGTGGTCGTGATGGCCATGGTGCTTGTGTCCGTGGTGGAAGTGTCCGCCCTTCTTGTGTCCGCCCTCATGATGATGACCGCCGTAATGTTCATGGTGGCCCTTGTCCCCGTGATGGTGGTGGAAGTGCTTGTCCTTCTTAAATTCATCGTGATGTGCGACGCCATGGTGTCCCTTTGTGTCGTGACCCTTGTGCCAGTGACCGTGCTCATCGTGTCCATGTCCGTGATGTCCTTTGTGGCCCTTGTCATGATGATGATGGTGGCCTTCATCGTGGTGATGATGTTTCTTGTGGCCACCGTGCTCGCCATGGTGTCCCTTGTGGTGATGATGATCGTGGTGTCCTTTGTGCCCATGGTGGTGTTCGTGGTGACCTTCGTGGCCCTTGTGTCCTTTGTGTCCATGGTCATGGTGGTGATGTCCATGATGCTCATGGCCGCCGCCCTTGTCCCAGTGTCCACCGTGACCGTGGTGGGTCGCGGCAGTTTCCAGATCGGCATCCCTCTTCTCCCGGATCTCCCGGGCGGAGCACGCGGCCACCAGCGCCAGAAGGCCGCACGCCACAAGCAATCTACTCCTCATGGTTGTGTGCTGTATTGTTAGTGAATGATAGCTCTACTCCTAGTAATGATTTTATATAGCGGTACCTTGCGTAAATTGAATGAATCGCGAGAGAGTATCAAGGTCGCCAATGCCAAGGCACTCCGGAAGTTTAGTATTTTCAATGGGAAATTAAGAATCTCAATACAAATTTTCGGAGATAACATTTTTGTATATTTTAAAGTCTAGTAAATATCTTTATTACCCTCATATAAGATATAATTATTGACAAAAATATATGCTTCATAAACTAAAATAAGAGAAGGAAAAAATTAGCAATGTTTAAGCAGTTTTACAGTGTTTATAGTAATTATTGATTAAATGCGTAAATATATTCAAAATTCACCTTATATGAATAGGCAATTAACCTGTGTATATCTCAGAATAAATGCATTTTGTAAAGTTACATTTGAAAATTTACGACGATTACAACCCAGATAAGACCGTGGACCGTGTTTATTAGAGACTAGCTGCGCCCCGCGGTTTCACCCGCGCTTACGTATTGTCGTACCGCGGCTTCACCCGCGGGGCAAAACTAGTCTTTTAAAAAAAGTAGCCTTATATAATCAGCTACCTATCAGTGAAAGTCCCGTTTAAATCGGTCTAGCCGTTCCAGAGATTAGCCGGAACAAACAGACAGACAGACAGACAGACAGACGGACAAAAGTTTTAAAAAAAGTTATTTCGGTCTATGTAATGTGTATACATACTTACGGATTTACTCTGAACCTGCTCTCTGGAGTCTGCCAGCATTAATACCAAGTGATTGTCGGACTTGGATCGCGTGTTCCTCGGCAAAGCACATTTAATTTTGATTTTAGCACACAAATTGAAACCAAAATAGAATATAATTAAAACTTAATAACAGCTGATGATAAAACACGGAGCAGTCCACCTTACAATGACAAGGCAAGTCATTGTACACACTCTTTCGCTCTTCTTTTGTCTTCGCCGACACGCTTTCGAATACTGACCATTATAATAGTCAAGAAGCAAGCCTGATCAGCAATATTGAACACATAGAAAAAGTTGTCATAACAATTTGTATTTTTTGTATTTGATGTTCCGATCGAACCAGTACCTATAACCTTTTCTATACCTACCTCCAGTGTACATTTTATTAACTGCCAGTAGTTTCAAGGACCTATTGAAGCCCTAGACTCACGTATAGACAACCGGTTAATTATATAAATAATAATAAATAAATAAATATCCTTGGACATTTCACACAACGCCATCTCGTCCCAAGCTAAGCCACTTAATGCTTGTGTTATGGTAAGGAGATGGATGATAAACTACTTATATAATTATATTTTTTTGTAAATACATTCATTTTATAGATAGAAAACACCCAGAACCAGAACAAATACTTGTAAGTCGTACAAATATTTCTTCCGTGCGGAAATCGAACCCGCGACATGCTGCGCAGCAGTCGATCGCTAAACCACTGCGCCGTAAATTCATAGGCATAAAAAATAGAATGACAGCTGAGACTGGACCACTTGTACGTGTACCGTGTAGATATGGAGGTCAACCATTCAAAGTCCAGCTGACCCAGCTCCTGAAATTGTAGATCTTTCCGTGAACTCCTCCTTGACATAAAGTAAGTCACAATTGCTTACAACACGTGCTCCAAAGACCAACCTAATCTTTACTTACTTGCCTTTTCCCAAACTACCAGTATTTAGGTACACACAGCGATTGCGGTTTGACCCATGTGTTGGGACTACTGGCAATGACAGTAGTTAGAGCAACTGTCAGTTTTTACGATACAGGTCCGACCGCTTTATATGTCCTCTGAAGCACAGAGGAGGTGTTATAGGATGAACACCTACCCAATATCCATAAAATTCGAGTGTCTTTAGCTTAACCAGAGGCACTTGCTCTGAGTCTGGGTGTTATTAGTGTTCGTGAATTGGATGTTTGTGAAAAAAATACTTCTATATTGCAAAAACATGTTGGTGGTAGGTAAGTTATATTTTGGCCCTCCATTTCACATCTCACAGCCAACATGTGTAGACAAAAGTCAACTAGACCAAAGCATTCCTTGAGATTAGCTACTGCTACATAGCCAATAAATAACCTGTGTCAGGTAGGGTTGCCAACTTTTTTTTACAAGAAATAAAGTATATTCAGCTCTATGAAGAATATCAAACAGTATTTTAGAAAAATGAACAGTATGTTATTTATTTATTGTTCTAAATACATATTTTTAGAGCTTCTCGCACAACTTACTAATTTATAATCTTTTTTAAAAACTGTATTTGCCTCACGTATAGCTGAAATTAAAATAAATGAGGAGCTCATTTTTTATTAAATTAAAAGGTGGTCTATTTCTACCCTCCCGCCACTTAGCATTCATTACTGAAAAAATGTGTGAGCGTCTAAGTATAGCACATAGTAATGTGTTTGCATTTTGATGCTGAAAACAGTATTTTGTATACTTTATTTTTGTTCAACAGTAAAAAGTATAATTTAGTGTAAAACAGTATAATACTGTTCAAAACAGTATAGTTGGCAACCCTAGTGTCAGGCTTCCTCCCATTACATGGAGGGTAATTAGCCTATTGTGTCACGCTGCAAACGGGTTGGCACAGAGTTTCGTTTCCTTCTCTTGCAGCTAGGTTTTCGGCCTTGTCATTCCCTTGTCGGTACTTACTTCACCCTGAGGATGGAATGGGAGTGGTGACAATATGTATTTTAAATCCGTCATCACACGAATAGATAATCTATTAGAATGGTATTAGTCGAACCACGCTGACGTAACCAAAGAATGGTAAAATTAAAATTGGACCTTTTTTGGTCTCACTGGGGAAATGCATAATGCTTACCGCCGCCTTTCGAGGTTCGGGTCGATTATGTAGAACTCCGAAACACGCGACCCGGCTACCCTCTAACCCCAGCGGTATACTTTAACACGTCTCGTTTGGGCCGCCACAGGTTCGCGAGAACTATTTCTAGTGTGACGCCCCAACGAATTCAAATTGTACCTGTTTGAGTGAAATTGGACAACAAATTCACATCTTTAGGACATAGTTAAGATATTTAGTATCTACCACTACTACTAAGCCCGTAGATGACCCACTATTGAGTCGGGCCTCCTCCAATGAGGATATGAAGGGTTATTAGCCTACTGTGCCACGCTGGCCAGACGGCCAACCCGTCTGGGTTTTATTTCAAGTTTTCCGTTCTACTGCAGGTTTTCGGCTTTGTCATTTAGTTTTTTCGGCTCTTGCGACATCTTCAGTATGGAATGGAGTACTGACACTATGTATTCTAAATCCGTCATACACGTGATATGATAACATAAAGAGTGCTTATTACCAGGGCCTTTTTATATGTTCGTTGAAAACCAAGACAACATATAATTTTGTATAAAATGTATTTGTCATTATGAACTAGAACAATATAAACAACAACAACACGAGTCCTGAACATCCACATATTCGGAAATGATTGACCAGTCTTTCAGCCCAAGTTGTAATGTGTTTGAATTTCACTTGATCGAAATATTTAGTTCGAACAGTGAATTCTAGGCCATTATTTTGCTTTGGTAGTATTAACATATTTAGTAAAAAAGCAATTGACTGCAACTGAGTGCGTGTGGACTTAGCGTCGGACAAATAGACAACAAATAACAAATATACAACAATGAGTAACAGATTAGTGGCCCTTCTTGTGGTGGTGGTGGTGATGTTCATCATGGCCGCCCTTCTTGCCGTGGTCATGGTGGTGGTGGTGGTGCTCGTGGTGACCGTGCTCGCCATGGTGGCCCTTGTGGTGGTGGTGGTGTCCTCCATGTTCGTGGTGACCTCCCTTGCCATGGTGGTGGTCGTGGTGCCCATGGTGCTTGTGTCCGTGGTGGAAGTGTCCGCCCTTCTTGTGTCCGCCCTCATGATGATGACCGCCATAATGTTCATGATGACCTTTGTCCCCGTGATGGTGGTGGAAGTGCTTGTCCTTCTTGAACTCATCGTGATGTGCAACGCCATGGTGTCCCTTTGTGTCGTGTCCCTTATGCCAGTGACCGTGCTCATCGTGTCCATGGCCGTGATGTCCTTTATGGCCCTTGTCATGATGATGGTGGTGGCCTTCATCGTGATGATGATGTTTCTTGTGACCGCCGTGTTCACCATGATGTCCTTTGTGTCCATGATGGTCATGATGTCCATGGTGTCCATGATGGTGTTCATGGTGGCCCTTATGTCCCTTGTGGTCATGATGTCCATGGTCGTGATGGTGGTCCCCATGATGCTCATGGCCGCCTCCCTTGTCCCAGTGTCCACCGTGACCGTGGTGGGTCGCGGCAGTTTCCAGATCGGCATCCCTCTTCTCCCGGATCTCCCGGGCCGAGCACACAGCCACTAGGGCCAGAAGGCCGCACGCCACAAGCAGGCTTCTCCTCATGGTTGGTTGAACTCAGTGTTGTTGTTGAATGGTAAGTCAACCGGTAGAAATGATTTTATATAGCGATGCGTTGCGTAAGATGATTCCGATAGAGAGTATCAAGGTCGCCAATGCCAAGGTTTGGAGGAAGTATTGCTGTTTCGGAAGTAGAGTTAGAGTATGTTGACATCTATAATGTACATAATATATTATGTTCTATACTAAACTTGTTCACACAAGTTTTATTTTATGCTAAAAAATATAAAATATATTTATGGTGCCGGCTTTAAATATAGGTAATGTATATTGTGTATTATTGAATTAATGTCGTTAATAATATAATTGTTGTGGGTAGCGCAACCCGCGACCCTGAAGCGGGCATTCGAGGAACACCGTTGCTTTTAGTGGGTAGGTCAGTGCGATAATTACCGCATTTCCGCGCATCGTTGTCTGTCCCACATACCCCGGGAAAAAAGGCGTTGGATGTGCCGCCTTTGGATCACGAGTCTCCGGTTCGGTTGTGTAAAACGAAAGCACTTGCTTCCGAGTCTGAGTGTCATTTGTGTTCGTGAATTATATGTTTGAAAACGACCCCCGCGAAACAGGTTACATCGAAGGAGTTTTATTTTTTAAATAAATAGTTGCTTACATATCTATTTAACACAGGATTTGTAATATACATATTAGTATCTTTCTAGTCTACATTTATACAGCAACTGGCTTACAATACAACTTGAATTTATCATAGATATGTTACGTAGTAATTAGTTCAACTAAAGATGACCTATAAGCAATTGATATGCTTTCCAAATATTATGAACTGGGTTGTCCCAACTTCCATTTGATCAATTTGATACATGAAGGAAACCTTTAAGAAGGAACTACTTGGTGTTGAATGTTTGTATAAAATACCATCATCTGTAAATACATTACGTAGAACGTTTAGTATTGAGGAGACGAAAGCAGAAACTGGTTTTTCAGCTCGTAAGTAAATTAATTAGCGAAATGTGTACAATTTCGTAGGATAGACGCATAAACGCTACCCGTTATAATATTGTCGTTAATTTATTTTAATAAGCCCGACTCAGTAGTGGCGGTTCATGAATGGGCTGAGTGGTATGCGTCAAATGTTCAGAGTACTAGCTCATATGTTTACCAAATCTCATAAAAAAAACTCATTAAAAGCTCTAAATATACTCATTAATTCTATGTGTCTGTGAAATGGGTACAGCTGATATTCGAACCACGCTGGTAGTACAACATAGAGCGCAAAAAACGCGCTACTTGTTACGCATATTGTTCGACAGAAATGAACCGTGACTGTAGTTCCGAATTTTCGGGACTATACCCTGTTCAAGATAGCGTGATCAATTTGACAGACGGGCTAGTGATGGGAAACAGAAAATATCTATTAATCCAAAAAATAACGTTTTAAAATACTTGTAACAGTGACAAGTTGGCGTGGGTGTATTAAGTGTGAAATTCTTTATGGCACTAGACATACAAAACATTGGGTAGATAAGCGATGGTGGATCAATATTCATAATAAGTTCCTATTTAATATTACAGGGTTATTTTTGGACCTTCCTCCAAATTTTAATAGGTCGTTCAGACCTTGAAACTAAACAAAAAAGAAAAGAAAATAATAGTTGTAAAAGTGTTAAATTTCAATGCGCTAAAGCCAACGAATTTTATTTCGAAATGAAAATGTTTTTTATTCGAATATTGTCTTAAAAAGTGAAGAAAAAGTGCAAACACATAATATACCCATACCATCTCGTCACAGTTACAAGTATTTTAAACCGGTTTTTTTGGACTACTAGATATTATCTGTTTAAAGGTATGATTCCGAACTACGCTGCACGCAGAAGTGCTACCGCGGCACTACTGGTCCCCATTACCGCGACGTAGTTCGGAATCATACCTTTATGTCGATCAGAAAAATTGACATCTGTCAAATCGATCACGCTATCTTGAACAGGGTATAGTCGTTTCCTTCGTTCGTTCATTTAAAAACTACTATCTTATCATAACTATATGACAATTTAAAATTTACAATTCAACATTGAAAGTTTACCGTCGGTTTGGAATGCAGCTCTACAGAGAAGAGCCTGCAAGAAACTCCGTAGTAGTATTTTTTTTTAGATTTGATTTATATGTTCAGATTGCCGTTATTTGGTTCAAGGCCGCGATAATTTCTGCAGACATGATTTGGGACTCTCGCTTCAATAGTGGCAAAGATCCAAAACTCAGCAACATCTAGTCAATAATAGTAACCTTTTAATGCGTGACCCAGCCCACCCCTTTTTTTATTGGTTTGGCGGGAAAAAATGCCTGACAGCACATCCCGCATCCGTTGAGACGACGGTGTAGTGTGGGCCCTCGCCCGAAAAACAATCCGCCGCGCCGTGCGCCGACACCAGCCATCACGCGGCGGACCACGGTTACCGCGTACGTTGCTTCCAACCCACCCCTAGCAACGGCATCTGTTCACAGACATGACGCAAGGAGCAGCTATCGCCCTCCTCAACCATGTCGCAGGAGAGAACGCTAGTGAACAGAATAACTCAAACACCAAGGACCTAAATACTACTCGATTACTACTCTCACATTCTGTGTATAAACATCAGGCCTCGTTAGTCTAAGGGTTTAATAAACCGCCTTTGGATCATGCAAGTGATCGGGCAAGTGTCTTAGAGGCACTTGCTCTGGGTCTGCGTGTCATTTGTGTTCGTGAATTTAATGTTTGTAAGTTGCCCCCACGATCCATATGCATTGGTTTCGTTTTTTAAAAAAAGAAGAAAAATGAAAGGAATGGTGTTACTTTTCAGTGTTAGTGTACAATAGATATTTATGGCTCAGTTTATGTGCTAGCAAAATAAAGATATCTAATCTCACCTTTCTGTTATCACAATAGTTGTTGAATGCTAAATAAATCAACCAGGCATTATAAATCTAATGTTGCCGGATTTAGAAGGAAATCTGGAACGAAACTGGGCATCTACTAAAATCATTTTCCATCATTGATCAATTTTTATTATGATTGGAGAGTGAGGTGGGCTAAGTCCTTAGAATAAAATGTGCTTTAGTTTAAAATACAACTCGACGATAAATATTATAAGGATATAAAAAAATTATGAGAAGGAGGCCTAGCAAAATATAAAAGATTGAAGGTCCGTATTGATTTTTGTGGTTGTCGTTTACCCTTTTTTTTATAAACTTATTAACACCGTACATCCGAACGCAAGGTCATTTCCGGCGCACAATTCAGTAATCAAAAGTAATTATTTACCGTCCACGAATTTCTTAGAAACTTGCGCGATTTACAATTTACAAACTTACCCAACCATCGTTACCATCTGTATATAAAATCTTTTCCTCTACAGAAAACATCATTCAGTAACAGCAGCAACGAGCTTGATCAATTATGAGAAGTAGCCTTTTTGTGGCGTGCGGCCTATTGGCCTTAGCGGCCATTTGCTCCGCACGGGAGATTAGGGAGAAGAGGGATGCTGATCTGGAAACTGCCGCGACCCACCACGGTCACGGTGGTGGCTGGGACAAGGGCGGTGGCCATGAGCATCATGGACACCACCATCACGACGATGGACATCACGACCACAAAGGCCACAAGGGCCACCACGAACACCATCATGGACACCATGGACATCATGACCATCATGGACATAAAGGACATCATGATGAGCACGGTGGTCACAAGAAACATCATCATCACGATGAAGGCCACCATCATCATCATCACAAGGGACACAAAGGACATCACGGACATGGACACGATGAGCACGGTCACTGGCATAAGGGACACGACACAAAGGGACACCATGGCGTCGCACATCACGATGAGTTCAAGAAGGACAAGCACTTCCACCACCATCACGGGGACAAGGGACATCATGAACATTATGGCGGTCATCATCATGAGGGCGGACACAAGAAGGGCGGACACTTCCACCATGGACACAAGCACCATGGCCATCACGAACATGACGGAGGTCATGGAGGTCACCATGAGAAAGGAGGACACCACCACCACCACAAGGGCCATCATGGCGAAGACGGCCATCACGAGCACCACCACCACCACCATGACCACGGCAAGAAGGGCGGCCACGAAGAACATCACCATCACCACCACAAGAAGGGCTAATCTGTTGTTGACTGAATGTTGTTCATTCATTGTTGATTTGTTAAAAGCTAGTATTTTAATACTGTTTTTGAACCAAAAAATAAACGTATATAAAAGTTAACTGATGAAGTTAACTTTTATAATATATAATTAACTGTTTACTTTTATTTAAGACTAAAACTGAAGATCATCACGTGATCAAATGCATAGTTTACGATTCTTTAAAGGACATACAGTCAAGCAATCATTTATATTTAAAAGAAGATATTGTCAAAAAGAATACAAAACACGAAGTATTAACCTATATTTTCAAAGAAGGCTACAATAATCTATCTGCGGTAATTTCCATATTATTTCATCTGAATATTTTGAAAACTGACAGCTGGTCTAACCATATAATTACATGTGGTCTCAATAGAGGAGTCGCTGAGGGTCCATGTAAATACTGGTAGTTAATAAAATAAAGTTAGACTGTTGCTGACCCCAATGAAAATGCGAAAAAGGCGAGGGTATTTTAATTAAACTAAGAGCCATTAAAAATTATATTTGTTTGTAAATAAAAATAGACACTGAAATAATATAATTGAAGCGGATTGCAGCCCTTTCTGTGTGGTGGCTGATTTAGAATACATAGTGGCACCACCGCATTCCATCCTGAGGGCTGAGAGACGACAAAAGGAAATGAAAAGGGCGCACCGTTAGTAACTTTAGAAATGTTTTATCATTTAGTAAAATGCGGCTTACTTAACCAGTCTCATAGACCTACTAGGAACCAAACCTATCCTTGGAGCATTATGAAAACATGGACATTATCTTTTTCTTGCAATGAAACTCTCCATCTAGCAGGTTGAATGTGTGCTGTAGGAATTTCTGTCTAATAATCAAATAATTAGCGTGCAAGAACTATTTTTAATTTTAAAAAGATTACAAGCCCCAAAATAAAATACTTTTGTCAATATGAGGTTCTGGGTGAAATCCAAATGTAAAAGGAGGAAGATCGTTTACAAAAAAAAAACATCTACATAAATTTCCAAATAAAGCATGCATCGTAAAACTTTTAGTAATGTAATGCAAACTTTATGATATAATCTTGCAGTCATATTTAATCTTCTTCTTCACTATCACTATCACTACATCACTATCACTATCACTATCACTACATATTATAAAACAAAGTCGCTGTCGTCTGTCCGTCCCTATGTATGCTTAAATCTTTAAAACTACGCAATGGATTTTGAAGCGGTTTTTTCTAATAGATAGAGTGATTCAAGAGGAAGGTTCATAAGTATAATAAATACATAATATCGTAGAGGAACACTAATAAATTTAGATGTTTATCATTGCACACGTGCGAAGCCGGGGTGGGTCGCTAGTCGCTACATAGTATAAAACAAAGTCGCTGTCGTCTGTCCGTCGCTATGTATGCTTAAATCTTTAAAACTACGCAACGGATTTTGAAGCGGTTTTTTGTATTATATAGAGTGATTCGAGAGGAAGGTTTATCTTATATCTTATATCTTTAAATGATCAATTCTTGTATATATACATATAATTGAAATCTCGGAATCGGCTCCAACGATTTTCATGAAATTTAGTATAGTTATAGGGGGTTTCGGGGGCGACAAATCGATCTAGCTAGGAATCATTATCATCATTTTTTTTAAACTTGGAAGAAAAATAACAAAAAGGAGGCGTTTGAGTAAAATCGGTAAAATCGAAAAATATTATTCATATTTCATTATTTTATTAGTAACTAGTGGCCCGCCCCGGCTTCGCCCGTGCAAAGCGGGGGTGGGTTATACATATAAACCTTCCCCTTGAATCACTCTATCTATTAAAAAAAACAGCTTCAAAATCCGTTGCGTAGTTTTAAAGATTTATGCATACATAGGGACGGACAGAAGAATGCGACTTTGTTTTATACTATGTAGTGATTTGTACTTAAATATAATTTCCAAAAAACACAACTTATAAAAAAACATATCGGAAACCAGATATTATGTATAATACATACATAATATTGTAGAGAAACACTCATATTTTTAGATGTTAATCATTGCACCCGGGCGAAGCCGGGGCGGGTCGCTAGTTATATATAAAAATGCATTGCTTTGCATAGTTGTAAAAATTCATTAATCTCGCTAAAACTCGAGAACGGCTGGAGCGATTTGGCTAATTTTGGTCTTGAAATATTCGTGTGAGTCCAGGGAAGGTTTAAAAGGTGAGAAATCATTCAGGTTTTATGTTTATCGATTCTGAGGCGGTACGAAGTTTGCCGGGTCAGCTAGTATCTTATAAAATATTGTGCTAGAAACATATACATTGGCTATAATTAGCGCAAATTTTAAATGAAATAGCTTCACTAATCAATTGTATGTAGCAATCAGAATTTCTCAACATGATTACGTAATGCTAACTTTTCGTGGAGCTCGTTAGCGTAGACTAAGTTTTACCTTCAAAACAGCCATGATAAGCAGACGCCAAACTATTATATCAAGAGGCACATAAAACAGGTATTAATCTTATATATATGTGTACGTGTACGTAAACTATGCATATGATCTATGTAATGGTGTTCAGCTAAGTGTAGTGCGCGAGCCCAAGAAGGATTCTGAACCAAAAAAATGAAAATTTGTGTTGTCTCTTTCCTTCAAATATATTTTAGTCAGTGGCGTAGCAACGCGTACTCTGCGGTACAGCTAGTTTGATATGAATATTGAAGCTTCTGAAACCAAATTGTTTGAAATACTATGCAATCAATATATGTGAAAGGCGACAGCAACTGGATGCGGCAAGATGAGAATGTAACACTATAGCTTAATTAGGGTAGGTCATGTTCATGTGGTGATGGATTTAGAATACATAGTGTCACCGGCCTATTCTATCCTGAGGGTGTCGTAAGAGCCGGCAATAAGAAATAACATGGCCGATAACGTAGCCACAAGAGAAGGAAAACTTGATAGGAAACTCTGTGCCAACCCGTCTGGCCAGCTTGGCAAAATAGGCTAATTACCCGCCATGCATTTGGAGGAGGCCCGAGTCAGTTGTGGTTCATTAAAGTAGCTAATTCCAACTGATCTAGTCTTCCACGCGATTTCAGTGGATGAAATGTTACATATAATCCGTATCCTATATGAATAAAGCCTAGTGATAATTTTATGCAAAATTCGTAGACATTACGTGGTCTGATTTTGTTGGTCGTAGCATTTCACATTTTAATCAAGACAGCATTGTCCGGCGTGACGATGCTAACTCGCCGTTACTGATCAGTAAAACTTTAATCAGAACTTGGCTAGAGTTAGGGCGTTTGACCTTGACAATAAAGTAAATGCAGCAAGAGCAGAGACTGCAATCATTGGGCAATGCAGGTTCACCGAGAAAATCAGAGGCCAGTGTCTATAAAACATTGAAGTGGACTATAATAAATACCACATTTCTTCCTGCTCTATCATCGAATACATCACTATGAGGACAGCTCTCCTTCTGAGCTGTGCCGTAGTGGCCCTAGCTGCACTGGTACAGGCGAGAGACATACGTGAAAAGCGGGACGCAGACCTAAAGCCAGCGGCTACTGACCACAAGCCAGCGGCCACTGGCCACAGTCATGAAAAGGGCGGTGGCAAGGAACACCATCATCACCATGACCACCATCACGAGGAGAAGGGCCACAAGGGCTACAAGGGACACCACCACCACGAACATGGCAAGAAAGGACACCGCCACCATGAAGACCATAAAGGACACCATGACCATCACGGCGGAGATAAGAAACATCACCACCACGAAGACGGTCACCACCACGAACAACATCACGGCGAGAAGGGCGAAAAAGGACACGCCTTCGACGAGAAAGGTCATTACCACAAGGGTCACTCCACCAAAGGTCATCACGGTGTCCACAAAGTAGACGAGTTCAAGAAGGACAAGCACTTCCACCATAGTCACGGTGAGAAGGGCCACGAAGAGGGATACGGTGGCCACCACCACGAGCATGGACACAAAGAGGGCGGCCATTTCCACAAAGGACACAAACACGGCGGTCATCACGAGCATCACCATGGCAAGAAAGGTCATCACGAGAAGGGAGGACACCACCATGAGCACAAAGGTCATCACGATGAAGGCGGCCACCACGAACATCACCACCACGACCACGGCCACGGTAAAAAGGGTGGCCACGACGACCATAAACACTGGGGATTCAAGAAGGGACATTAAACTTAATGTCTATTATTTAATTGATGTACCTATGTTAAGCTTGATATACTTTATCATAGTTATTTGTTGTTCAGCACACGACTGTAAATAAACACTCTTTTACTGATATTTTTACAGTAAAAATGTTATACCTAAGAAGTGATTAATTTATATTTTACTAGTGGCCCGCCCCGGCTTCGCCCGTGCAAAGCGGGGGTGGGTTATACTTAAAAACCTTCCCCTTGTTACACGCTATCTATTAAAAAAAACCGCTTCAAAATCCATTGCGTAGTTTTAAAGATTTAAGCATACATAGGGACGGACAGAAGAATGCGACTTTGTTTTATACTATGTAGTGATTACTATCGCCCATTCGTAGTTTCCCCCGAATATATTATGACGTGGATTAATTATGGATTGGGTCTCCGAAAAACACAGAATGCCATGCTGCAATGTGTTGCTAAAATTCGATCTCTCAAAACCTCTGTACGGTTATATACCTTTTTTACCATCTCAAATCACATGCATCCTAACCACATGCAGTAATACGAATATTTCTAGTGATTCCATCAGCGCGTATCACGATGAATTCACAAAGCTAGAGAAAAATCTCAAATGCACAAATGGCTATTAAATTGTTTAACTTTTAAAAAAGATTATATTTTAACCTGCCTGCGAGGGTGGAACGCAATTAATTTGGAGGTGAAGTAACGTCTGGCTGGATATTGGATGGGTGACCAAGACTATTTAACACGTGACCTCTGTCGTGGTGTCGGAGAGAAAGCCGTTAATACTGGCTGCTACTCTAATATTGATAGTCAATACTTCTTACTTCTCAGCCCATAAATGACCCACTGCTGAGTCGGGCCTCCTTCAGTTACATGAAGGGTAATTAGCCTACCTAGATAGGTTGGCATAGGGTTTTGTATTAAATTTTCTCTTTTGTTTTGTTTGCTCTTTTGTTGGCTCTTACTGTGTATTCTAAATCCGTCACTTCACGGAAGCTCCAGTCAGTCAGAAACAGTCAATATATGAACAGAATTAGTAATGACGTGTGCTGACATTTCGTCATAACGAATGATTACCGAGAGTTCCACTTAATGGATGTATGAAGTCAAACAGCTTTGTAAAATACTGGCTGAACTTGTAGAGACGAGCGGATTGCGGTATATACGGAAAACTAATTATGGCCCAACTTCAGTTCAACGAAAGTTTGTAAGTATGGATGGATCGATATTTGTTAATCTTTCACGTAAAAACTACTAAATGGATTTTAATGAAACTTTACAATAATAAAGCTTATACACCAGAATAACACATAGGCTACCATTTATAAAGATATTGTGTGAATTGTCCAAAATATAACAATAAAAGAATTATAAATCCCATCACCACGCGGGTAAAACCGCGGGGCGCAGCTAATCACTATCACTATCATCATCACTATCACTATCACTTCACTACATTTATAAAACAAAGTCGCTGTCGTCTGTCCGTCCCTATGTATGCGTAAATCTTCAAAACTACGCAACGGATTTCGAAGCGGCTTTTTTAAATAGATAGAGGGATTCAAGAGAAAGGTTTATATATCATAAATGCACCCGTGCGAAGCCGGGCGGGTCGCTAGTATTAAATAGAAAGGTAAAAAGGGACTGTTAAAATCGATTAAAAAAATGGTGGTATTTACGTCAACGACATAATTGAGCTACAATGATATTTTACTGTGTGTGTGCGTGTGTAAGTCGTTCCTGAAATAACAGAATCTGACATTATCGCTTCTTTCTGTTTCTTTCTGTCTGTAACTGTACTGGAATGAGCTCCTATGTTTTCTTCTGTTGGGAACACTATTTTTGTTATCAATATATGTAATGTCAAGTAAAAAAGAAAACTCTCTAGAACATGCTGTATACAATGTCATACTCGCAGTTCAAAAGCATTTTTTAAGAAATTTCATAAGGTATCTTTTATTTACTTTTGATTAAAAATGTGATTTTGAAGCTAACTGTTTTTAAATTTTATTTTTATTTATTGTAGACGCCTTGTGCTTAGTTTAATCTATGTATAAAGTAATCAGTGTGCTTACAATTTGTAAGGCGTTATAAATTATCATTTGTATTTTGTATCTAATACAAGTACTACTACTATTCAGCCCATAATGACCCACTATTGCATCGGACCTCTAATTATAAAGTAATTAGACTTCTGTGCCACGCTGGCCAGACGGATTGGCACAGGGTTTCGTATCAAGTTTTCCTTCTCTTGTGGCTAGGTTATCGGCCTTGCCATTTCCTTTTGTCGGCTTATACGGCACCCTAGGGATGGAATGTGACACTATGTATTCTAAATCCATCACCACACGGATAACTACACAATAGGCCAAATGGCTTATACTCTGAACACTGAAATAGTATTATTTATATGTTACTAGTGGCTCGCCCGGCTTCGCCCGTGCAAAGCGGGGGTGGGTTATACATATAAACTTTCCTCTTGAATCACTCTATCTATTAAAAAAAACCGCTTCAAAATCCGTTGCGTAGTTTTAAAGATTTATGCATACATATAGGGACGGACAGAAGAATGCGACTTTGTTTTATACTACACTAGTGGCCCGCCCCGGCTTCGCCCGAGCAAAGCGGGGGTGGGTTATACATATAAACCTTCCCCTTGAATCACTCTATCTATTAAAAAAAACCGCTGCAAAATCCGTTGCGTAGTTTTAAAGATTTATGCATACATAGGGACGGACAGAAGAATGCGACTTTGTTTTATACTATGTAGTGATAGTGATATGTAGTGATTGTTAACAACAAAAAGGAACAGACCTACTACATAGTTCTCTAGCTCAAGCAATACAAAAGCATAAGATAGGATTTAAGAGATAATAAAGTTCATTGCAAGCGTCGTAACTCTTTGCAAGCAATTAAGTCCTGAGAACTTAAAATGTTTTTGAAAGCCTCAAGAATAGGAATAAACTTAAGAGAAACAGGAAAACATTTTCGTCTTCCTTTTATAGTACTTACTCATGGTACGTTCCAGTTAAAACATTTGAAGGAATCTCTTGAAGACAAGTTGACTTCACGAACTTTCTTATTTGAAAAAATCAAGAGCGTTTTTGCAAATGTATTTTATTTCGGCCCATTTTATTTGATTAGTTAAAGAAATATGCATTAAAATATCATACAACTCTCGTTATTTCGTGTTAATCATATTTTACTTTCATTGCCTTCACATTTGTACCTGTTGAAGCAAAACACCATAAGGCAATCCGAACTAAGGGCAGACTATTGAAAGAGTGTGTGTGTGTGTCACGTGTCTATTATATTTTAAGTGTATGGGAGAAAATTTCCCGCGTATCTCTCATGATTATTATCTTAGAACCTAGGGCATATTTCACATTAGGTATCTTTATTTCTCTTGTTATGTCTCTGACCACCAGCTGGTGACCAACGCTTTAGGAAAAAGAGCATGTTTATTTAAAATTATTCATTTTAAATTACTATTATTACATTTTATAATCTGTGTATATGTCAGGATCTTTTCTTAGTTCTTTATTTCTTTATGTCAGTTTTCAGAGTTCTTTATGGCAGCTACATGGAAAACGTGCAGAGGTTTCGGACATACACATTACTGGTGATTATATATGTATGCTACGATTTCATATTGAGCTGAACCTGCGAAATGTGGCGTGTCATATGAAATGGAAAAAAGCTATTGGGAAACTCAAATATAGCATTTTGAAGTAACATTGTTATCATGTGGCTCCCCACTCCGCGTCTCTCCGAGCCCGCACCCTGCTCACTTGGTCAGGATTACCGCCTGACAGCGTGCGCAAACATAAATCTAGTGCGCCCCGTGACGTCACTAAGCCCCGCACTCACTTGCTAATTAGTGTAAAAGCGTTATCAATGGATTACACACTCGGCCGTCGACTGCGTGGTATTTCTGCACGGAAATTCTGAAATATATGGATGGAAGCTAACAAATCTCTAGAGTCACTCCTAAGTAACAACTTCAACCCATTATTTACATGAAGCTTTGGTGGACCATAATACTAATCACCATCAGCATATTTTAGACTGTTCGAAGAGGCTCCTAATGAATGCTATAGCTGTTCAATCCGTATAGCTGTCTAGCGACCTACTCTACGGTTATTACTAACTAGCTTTTGTGCGCGACTTCGCCCGCGTGGGCTTCGAAACCGTGCATATTTTTTATGAAACTAAAATCGGTTATTGTGACTAAACTATGATAGTTAGATATGTGCTCTCGCGGACTTTTTTGTAGACCTTTATAAGACCTACAAACCCGTAGTACATCATTTTGTTCTATTGTCAATAGTTTTTGCAGCGCACGCATAAATAGGTTTTCGATTTTACACCTTGGTTTACAAAATCGAAATTTTCATACGGATCCCTAATTCTTTTGAAAATAAAATATAGCCTATAACCTTCCTCGATAAATGGACTATCTAACACTGAAAGATTTTTTGAAATCGGACCAGTAGTTCCCGAGATTAGCGCGTTCAAACAAACAAACAAACAAACACACAAACAAACAAACTCTGCAGCTTTATATATTAGTATAGATACTACTCAGCTTATACATGACCCGAGTCGCAATAGTCACTGTTGAATTCTTCTACCCTGATAGATCTAGGTGTAATTTGTGTATGTTATTTCTTGTTTCAAGAGCCCCGTATTAAAGGTATTGTGCAGTAAGGTCGCGGGAAATCACAGGGAGGTCACACCGTGACGGATTTAGACTTTTGCCGCCAGTAAGCCATTAATCTTTTGCCGGTCTTCCTGAAACCATATCGTATCGATCATACCATCGAATCATATAATTTGTCTCCGATGAAATTGTTTTTATTCTTTGGGCACTACAGGTAGTCCTTAATCCTAGTACATAGTTGTTGCCCCCCGACATCTACCACCCTGGACTTCATTCTACTAATAAATCCACCACTGGTCACTAAATAATTAATGCATAACCTACATTTACATAAAATAAGAAAATGCTTATGGAATTTTATGTTTCTTACCGGTTCTTCTGTGTGGAGCGGCACCAACCATACCGGTGGTAATTTCAGTATGAATGTGGATGAACGTAAGGGTTGTGGGTAAAGAAATGGATGGATTGTGTGAACATGCGTATTAAAGGCATGCATGTAGATATGACGCCAACAGGAGTGTATGGTCACTAGTCCCTCGCGATAGACAAGGGCCGAAATATGATGATGGTAGTTTAAAACATGACGATTTATAATAGATTTGTGATAAAACCTATATGACTAAAGTTCTTTTTGAGATTGAGTTTATGAGAACTTTTATTCCATATATGTATCTTTTTTTAACCCAAACCTTTGCACTGTGTTTAACCTGTGTCGCGGGGGCTGTTTACAGACATGTAATTCACGAAGACAAATGACACCCAGACTCAGAGCAAGTGCCTCTGGTTTGCACAAAAACACTGATCAAGTGCACGATTGCACGTGATTCAAAACCAACACATCGAATCCATATACCAACAAGGTAGTCAAAACTCATCAATATTGGATTAATGTTATGACGGTATAAACATGACAATTCGGGATATTCCAAGAAGGACTCATGGATTCCCAGTTCCGTTCAAAATGATCGTTACTTTGAACATGCTTCCCAAGCTTTAATCCAATTATAATGTTCGTTGGTACGAAAGTTATCGTACCGCCAATTACTCATACTATCTTCTCCTTGTAGCTTGTCAACCCAAGACTCCAAAACAGTGTAACTCATAGCTTCAGTATGCCTGTTGTAGCGTACATCATCATTTCAGCCAAAAGACTCCACCGTTGGACATAGGCCCCAAGGATTACCACGACGGCCGGTTCTGTGCCGCCCGCATCCATTGCATTCCGGCGACCTTGATCATGTCATCGGTCCACCGTGTGGGAGGCCTTCGGGCGCAGTTCTACGGGCTATGTACCCTGCACATTGCCACTTAAGTTTGGCAATGCTGTTGGCTATGTCGGTAACCCCTACGTATCTCCTCAATTCTGATTCGATCTTGTAGCATACTTCCCAGCTTATAAATAACACACTGTAAAGTTGTATAAATAACACACTGTAAAGTTTTGTTGTAAGGTGGGTATGCATCAGATTAACATATGATCTCCTTCGTCCTTCGGAGGGTACGTTAAGCCTTCGGCCTCGGTTGTCATTCGAACAACTATGGCAGGCGATACAAGAAGTAAGTAGTTTGTAAACTGACAGCTCTACTCTAAACAAGCTAGGCCTAAACTCACTATTTTGCCAAGTTCCATTCCATTTCAAATGTTTTACTGAGTGCTTGTGTCAATCAAAAAGCGTGTGCCACACGTCCCGAACTATCACTATAGTGATAACATAGGATTTATCGCGTGTATATTACATTATTTTTCAAATGGTTTTTCTGTGTGCCCAAGTAAAGTTATTAGTAAAACAAAATGATAGGCGGTACGGTCCGTGTGGTGATGGATTTAGAATACATATTGTCACCACCCCACTCCATCCTGAGGGTGTCGTAAGAGCCGACAATAGGAAAACTTGAAAAGAAACTCTGTGCCAATCCGTCTGACCAGCGTGGCACCGTAGGTTAATTACCCTGCCTGCGATGGAAAGAGCCCGAATTCAGCAGTTGCTCATTAGGCTAAGTAGTAGTAGTAGATAGGCGGTAGATTTAACTGTTTCTGTGTACTTTTAAAAACAACTGACACCTAGTCTCCCGTGACAGCAACTGTTGCAAAGCATGTGTTTAATTTCAATATTACTCTAGCATTAGTTGGTTACCAAAACTGCCAAGATCGACAATCAAAGGTACGTTGATTTTCGAATTTGACTCTATTGCATTAGTCGGTTTGGGGCTCTGGATTCTCTGTACTACCACCACTGCGCCTTCGAGGTCAGACGACAATCGCTGCGTGGAAATCCTGGCAATTAACCAAACCGGGATAGACCGGCCGGGTAGCCGTCTCAAGGAAATTGAGCAAAGGTGAGCTACATATCATAATGTTGAGACAGTGGAATGCGTTTACGCGAACCTGTGGCGCCCCAAGCGTATCGTGTGATGGTATACCACTCGGGTTTTAGTGGGTAGACGAGTGATTTCCGGAGTTCCACATAATCGCCGACCTCACCTCCGAGGAGCGGCGGTATGGCATAAAGCAATTCCCCAGCGTCACCAAAAAAAGGCCTCCTCCAATGACCAATAGAGGTGCCTCGCTGAATCGGTGGTACAGTATTGCGGCTAGATTTTCTCCTCATAAACTTTGAGGATTAACTGCGTTGGTGACACTAAACATCTTCATCATCATTACATTGTACATGCGTCGCCACACGGACAAAAATAAAATTTACTTAATAACAATTTAAATATACCGTTACTCTAATAATATTTATACCGGTCACAAAGTTAAACACAGTTCAGTTGTAAAAAGTACAAGACGATTTTTTAACAATTGCACTAAAACGCACCTGCTGATCACCGTGACTGCTTGTAATTACAAATTCAGTCCAGTGAAAAATAAAAGTGGTGTGATATGCTATCGTTTTGTAAATAAAGGTTTATGAAATGTGATGTATTACGAAACCGTAACTAATGCCAGAATACCAAAGATTGCAATTTGCTATCATGTTTAATTTAAGAGCAATTGTAACGCAAACCATTTTTTATTTGTCTGTATTGTTGCTATTTATGGACGTGTCACTGATAAACATTTCAACAAAATTAATAATGTATAAAAGCATCTTTCATGATTGTTTATATGTATAATATTACCCACCGCTATTTGCTATTATAGGTATGTATGGAGGTGAAAATAAAGTACATTTAAAAAAAAGGTAAACAGACCAAGGTATTTTCAACCGGCTTCAATGGTTGACGATACCGAATCGTCAACCATTGAAGCCGGTTGAAAATAGCATATTAAAATATCTATCGTCATCGTCTTCAAAATACACAGTCATTTTTGATTCGGGGTCTTCTGTACTCTAACGCGGATTTTTGACTATCATTTAGAGTTTCGCCCTGGTAGTAAAAAATGCTTGGGGTGCAGACTAAAACGGAGAAGGAGAGCCAGTAAGATGTGTGTGTCCCTTTAATTGTCCATAAAAAGTGTAACTATAATTTGTAACTGAACGATAATAAATACCATGACTTTAATCTTACATAAATAGTATTAAAAAAAATGGGTTATTAGTACTGGTAATAAAAATATCTGTGACAAATTTTATCCACACCTGATTAAATATTTTGTTCAATAATAAAAGTTAATGATGATCTTTTCAGGCCATCACTGAATCTTTTTGCTCTGAATGTTTGTCAATTATGTTCTATTGCCTTGTGCGTACTCTCTGTATTGTAATGTCGTGGTTTACCTGTTTTTTATTATACTTGATAAGCAGCTTCCATAGTGTTTTCCTACTCTGCTATGACCCCCTAACAATGTTAATGATATTATTCACGAACCACTTTGGCTCCGCATAGCCAGCTAGCCATGATCTGTGGTAATTCCGTGTGATTCCATCATTAACATGGGCTAATCTGTTAATTCATTATGAATAATGTATTCAATGAATTAATATTTAGTTTTTACCAAGTTATAATTAAAGATCCGGTGTGATGGCGGATTTAGAATACAGTGTCACCACCCCATTTCATGCGGAGGGTGTCGTAAGAGCCATCAGCAAGCTAAGGCTAAGCTAGCTGCAAGAGACGGAAAACTTGAAACAAAACCCTGTGCCAACTGGTCTGGCCAGCGTGGCACGATAGGCTAATTACCCTCCATGTAGTTGGAGGAGGCCCGACTTAGCAGTGGACATTTTATGGACTGAGTAGTAATAGTAGCATAATTCAAAATTGAAGTTAAATTAAACAGTCGTAGTTCCATTAACGAATTTATGCAACTCGACATTCTGTGTACATGTCAGCGCAAGCCTACTTCCATTTCCGATTTCCGACAGCACGTCAACATACTGGGATGCCGGCTTCCAACGAAATAACTAGTGCACACAACGGGATCATTAAAATGTTAATAACTTACCCTCGTTAAAATTAGAACCTTTTAGCGAATTGTCGCTTACACTTTACATTTGTATAACATTAGAATGGGGCCTCTGTGTGGTAACTTTGTAGTTTGGAATACATAGTATCGCAGCTCCATTTTTTTCTGAGGGTTACGGATTTAGAATACATATTGTCACCACCCCATTCCATCCTGAGGGTGTCGTAAGAGCCGACAATAGGAAATGCTAAGGCTGGAAACCTAGCAGCAAGAGAAGGAAAACTTGATGAGAAACCCAACTGCCAACCCGTCTGGTCAACGTGACACAGTAGGCTAATTGACTGCCTCGTTGGTCTAGTGGTTATATGTGCCGCCTTTGGATCAACGGGTCCCGGGTTCGATTCCGGGGTCGGGCAAGTGTCTTTGTCTAAACCAGAGGCACTGGCTCGGAGTCTGGGTGTTTTCTATCTATAATATGTATGTATTTACAAAAAAAAATGTATATAAGTAGTTTATCATCCATCTCGTTACCATAACACAAGCATTAAGTTGCTTAACTTGGGACGAGATGGCGTTGTGTGAAATGTCCAAGGATATTTATTTATATTATTTAATTACACTCAATGTAGTAATGGTGATGAATTTAGAATCCGACAGAAGAAAATTCTGAGGCCGAAAAGCTATCTGCAAGAGAAGCGAATCTTGATGACAAACCTTCTCCCAACCCATCTGGTCAACGTGGCACAGTAGGCTAATTACCCTCCGTGTTATGGGTTGAAAAGTAGTAGAATGGTGTTCAGCTATATAGTTTGAAACCCGAGAGAAGTCACACACGTCGCTAAGTATGTTAGCAAAAAGGAAATGCAGGTTCCTTCCGCTGCCAATACCATGTTTCCCCTTACACAGGGTGTAACAAAAGCCCTATAGCCACAAGGAAAGTGTCGACAGTACTTGTGATAATTTTTTAATTTATAATCTAGCTGTACCCTGCGCGCGTTGCTACGCCACTATCTAAAATGAGTTTGAAGGAAACACATTACGTAAATATTATTTTGTTTTGTTCAAAAACCTTCCCGGGCTCTTGATGTTCAACTTTTATGAAGATCGACACAGGATCAAATGCATGGTTTACGATTCTACAAAGGACATTAATTTTTATATATAAGAAGACGAAGATATTATTATTGTTATCGTTGGAAATCTTCAAAGATACCCGGCCGTCAGGGACTAACCGGGTATGTGGCACGTAAAGATGACCACCTCAACCTACCCATTAAAAGCAACGGCGTTACTCGACGTGCCCACTTCAGGTCCGTGGGTAGCGTTTCCCGATGGGAAAGATGCTCCGCGACAAAAGTGCTAGAGAAATACGTACAGGAATCCAGAGAATCCTTGTGGAACTCCTCCTGGATTAGTAAGCTTGTAGAATAATAAAACCGATAGCTAGTTAGTTTGCACTGGAGCCCATGTTTTGTGATAAAAGTCAGGAATAGAAAAAACATCGATATCTCACCTATACCGCAAGATAAAATATCCTAAAATAAATATCCTTGGACATTTCACACAACGCCATCTCGTCCCAAGTTAAGCAACTTAATGCTTGTGTTATGGTAACGAGATGGATGATAAACTACTTATATACATTTTTTTTTGTAAATACGTACATATTTTAGATAGAAATGACACCCAGACTCCGAGCCAGTGCCTCTGGTTTAGACAAAGACACTTGCCCGACCCCGGAATCGAACCCGGGACCCGTTGATCCAAAGGCGGCACATCTAACGACTAGACCAACGAGGAATAACTGATAGGCACAGAAACGCTTCTATTAATTAACTCTACGCCCTCATATCGGACGGCTATAGGGATTTTGTTACAACCTATAGATTTCTGGGGATTGATTCCTAAAAATCTCGACGTTTTGAATGATTTGTAAATGAATGTTAAGTAAGTCAAGAGAGCTTGCGGAGCTGGTTGTATATAAAAATATTTTCCCCTATTTGCAACTGTCTCAAAAATTTCATAAAAATACTAAATATTTCACTGAGGATCAACTGAAACAGTTATGTTGTGGCTAAGCAGCCACAACATAACTGTATTATCGACTATGTAACATGTGTTGTTTTGTCTATGTAGTAAAAACAAATATAGACGTAGACATAATAATTATTTTGGCAAGAAAAATACAACATTAATAAAACTAGGCTACTACTACTACACAGCCCACAAATAACCCACTGCTGCGATGGGCCCCCTCCCATTACAAGAATGGACATTAGCCTACTGTGCTCGCTGGGCAGACGAGTAGGCACAGGGTTTCGTTTCAAGTTTTCCTTCTCTTACGGCTAGATTTTCGGTCTTGTTATTTACTTTTGTCGACTCTAACGGCACCCTCAGGATGGAATAGGGTGGTGGCTAAGTATTCTAAATCCGTCAGCACACGGAGACCAATATAGCAGCTTCGCCCGCGTGGGCTTCAAACCCGCCCTTATCTATTGTTAGTCAGTGATAATTTTGCTGCGTAAGATCTTCTCGTCCACAATACCGCAGTGTCTGAAGAAAAAAGTCTTCAACCAGTGTGTGTTGCCAGTGATGACATATGGAACAGAGACGTGGTCGCTCACTATGGGCTCCATCAGAAGGCTCAAAGTCACCCAAAGGGCAATGGAGAGGGCTATGCTCGGAGTTTCCCTGCGAGATCGAATCAGAAATGAGGAGATACGCAGGAAAACCAGGGTCACCGACATAGCCCACCGGATTGCCAAACTTAAGTGGCAGTGGGCAGGGCACATAGCTCGCAGGACCGACGCCCGATGGGGCAGAAAAGTTCTCGAGTGGCGACCGCGTTCCGGAAGGCGCAGTGCTGGTAGGCCTCCCACACGGTGGACCGACGACCTGGTTAAGGTCGCCGGAAAGCAGTGGATGCGGGCGGCCCAGGACCGGCCTTTGTGGAGATCCTTGGGGGAGGCCTATGTCCAGCAGTGGATGTCTTTTGGCTGAAATGATGATGATGGATAATTTTGCAAGGTAATGGTGTAAGAAGTTTTGAAATAGGTCCAGTATTTTGTGTTTATTCGTTACTAACATACAAAAAACAATATTATTTATCATACTACTGACCCGGAAAACTTCGTACCGCCTCAGAATCAATAAATAAAAAACCTGAAATATATTTTTTCATATTTTAAATTTTAAACCTTCCATGGACTCACACGAATATTTCAAGGCCAAAATTAGTCAAATCGCTCCAGCCGTTCTCGAGTTTTAGCGAGACTAACGAACAGCAATTCATTTTTATATCTAAGAGAATAGATAGATAGATTATAATAGATTTATTCCCAGATTATATTATATTATTATATCCCAGCAAGCATTATATTAAGCAAAAATATTAAAACACAACTTTACAGTATAAAGTTAGAGGGAGTATACAATGTGTTTTAGTCGCTTAAAAAAACAAATGATATAGCAAACCTTTCGACTAGGATAAGATATGTGGCACTTTTAGGCACGTTCTACAATGATTTGTAAAATATAGTATTGATAATATTACAATGTATGTATGATATATGTATGTATGATAATATATTATTACAATTATAAAATAAATGTCTGTTGATGTTGATTCAGACCATGTCATTCCATGTGTTATATCTATGCTATGACACGGTCTGTATCGCGGAGATACTGTGATGTGTTCGTCAACAATCGCGTGAGTCTAAAAACTTAAAGTCATTTCATCTTGAGATAGCCATACGTAACGAATAAAATAGTAATAAAATAATAAAGAAGGAAAATGAAGGTATAATACACCCAAGTACAATATGGTATTTCCGATACCATTATTTTTGTCCCTATTGTGTAGAATACTAAGAATAGAATAGAGTATTGTATACACAATAATGTTTATTATTAGATCCAATAGCTTATTATAAGTGATGAGATAATGAAAAAATATAGCTAATGCTCTTCCTTGTTTTCTTTTAATTACAAGTAGTGTGTAGTAGTAGGCCGGTTATTTCCACTAATAAAATAAAATAATAGTTGCGTAGCGTACTACGCAACCGTAGCTTAACTGCTACGCAGTTATGCTACAAAATGGGTATAACCGTAACACCGGCCCAAATAACCAGGCGAGTGTCATGAACTCTTAGTGTTACAGGTATGATTGTGTGTCAATCTATACTAATATATAAAGCTGCATAGTTTGTTTGTTTGTTTGAACGCGCTAATCTCAGGAACTACTGGTCCGATTTCAAAAAATCTTTCAGTGTTAGATAGTCCATTTATCGAGGAAGGTTATAGGCTATATTTTATTTTCAAAATAATTAGGAATCCGTATGAAAATTGCTATTTTGTAAACCAAGGTGTAAAATCGAAAACCTATTTATGCGTGCGCTGCAAAAACTATTGACAATAGAACAAAATGATGTACTACGGGTTTGTAGGTCTTATAAAGATCTACAAAAAAGTCCGCGAGAGCAGATATCTTCACAATAACCGATTTTATGTTCATAAAAAATATGCACGGAATCGAAGCCCACGCGGGCGAAGCCGCGCGCAAAAGCTAGTAAGTATTTAGATATATTGTAAATATTCCTTGTCGTGACTGATTCGAATACATAGTGTCATCACCCCATTTAGTCCTCAGGGTGTCGTAAGAGCCGACAAAATGAAATGATAAGGCTGAAAACCTGGCCGCAAGAGATGGTAAACTTGACACGAACACTTTTTTTTTTGTTCGCCCATGCCAACCCGTCTGGCCAGCGTGGCATAGGAGGGTAATTACCCTCCATGTAGTTGGAGGAGGCCCGACACAGCAGTGCTTCATTTATGGGATGAGAAGTAAGTAAGAGTTTAGATAAATAAGTATACCTATATAGATTTCTCAAATCATAGCCTCTATAAACTACTAGAGAGGCCCTGAAACAAACGGCTAAAGCTAAGCAGTCTCTGTCTCCTATGGACAGTTCCAATGTCACTGATATCACTCACGCGACTCTCCATAAACAGATACGCGTAGATAGCGCGCAGTTATTTTACTGGGTAGGTATATGTGTAAGAGGGTTAACTACAAATCGATTTTATTTCTATGCTCAGGTATTAAATTTGCGGTTGGTATGTTGTAAGGAAAACACGATTATATTTGCACAGTCTGTGAAATCGGCAAATAATTAGATAGAGCGCAATCTGGCGCTGCTGAATTAAACAAATATTGTTTGACAGCTCTGTGAATAGGTCGTACAATACCTCTTTATTGCTAAAGCCTTGCTGATAAATTAATTTTACTATTTTGAACAAATCTGTCCCGCGCTTCGTTAGCAATTTGGATGACGGTATTGGTACCATTCCAATTTACTTTTGTAGAAACTAACAATATAGGGTAAACTGTTTTAGAAAGTGGGTGACGTATAAAAGAAAAAAAAAAGTAGTACTAATTAATGGCATGTCCTTGGCTGTTTCTGATTAATTTACTACAATTCACAAAGGGATAAAGAAGGCTCTGTAATAAGAGGTGCCTTTATCAGCTTTACCGCCTACTTCATTCTAATATTTATATACCTCCTATTCATCATCAGCATGTTTCAAGTCCACTATTGAACATAGAAATCTTTGCGGACGCCATAGTGAATCTGAACTCAATGTACCAAGTTTCTACTCGCAAAATTTCAATGATCCATCAAGCAAGAGATCGTCTGACACTACGTTTGCCGTGTCACGGTCTTCATTCAAGGACTTGTTTAGTTACTCTTACTTTTTTACTACTTTAATTATTTATTTTAATTGATTTCAGTTGCAACTTAGAAAACTACAGTGGCACCAGAAGTTTTAAATAGTCACCAATTCATATGTAGGTACTGATCGAAATCCGACCATAATTAATTTAAATTATAGTTCCATAAAAATATAGTTCTTTTCTCAATTTGACAACAGATTTTAACAATAAACAAAATAGTAATAATGCGTGTGTGTCAGGTACATGATAGTAGTATAGTGTATTTTTTATTGATTTAATGTATGTTTCATGCACATGTTTAATAAAATATTAGCATTCTTCTTCCGTCTCTATATAATTTTTAAATCCTCCGCCCGCATAGGTAATATTCGTAAAAACTTCGTATCCCAAATAGTGTTTCAGGTAGTGTTTCAGGTATTAATACATATAAATAAGATGCTAAAAATATCATGTAGGTTACTAAGCTAGCCATAAAATTTCTATAGAATCTAAACCGAAATTACAGTGTCAAATTGCGCAACGATATAAAACTATTACAAGGGTAATGCTATTAAGTATTGACAATAACCTTAATTAACGTGTAATTGGAATGTAATCTACCTATAAAAACACGTCTTTGATAGGGGACTCTATCGGGTTTGATACATATTCATTGAATTTTTGAACCATTTCAATCATCACATCAAATTTACGCAATGTTAGATCGACTATTATAACTTAATATAAAGGTTAAGTTAAAAGGCATTAATCTTGCATTTTAATTATTTAATAGCTTATTATGTTACTTAAAAGTATAAAAGTAATAATTTAAATTTAGCTACATAATTTACTTTCCCATGTTCGATTCGATGTCTCGTAATTGCCCGCACAGTCCAATGTATTAGAGCCCCCAAAAAATAAATAAATCGGTATTCACAAACATCACTCGCTAAGGACTCTGAATAATGGAGCCATTTCTGGCGCCCGTCAGTGGCCTTTCTTGTAACCCCATTTCTTGTGGTCCGCGTGTTCTCCTTTCTTTCCTTTGTCATCGTGATGTTGGTAGTGCACGTCGTGTCCTCCGGCTTCCTTGTGGCCCTTATGCTCGTGATGGTGGCCTCCCTTCTCGTGGAATCCTTTCTCTCCATGCTCGTGTTCGTGATGGTCCGCATGATGGTGGCCTTTGTTGAAGTGCCCGCCTTTCTTATGGCCGTGCTCCTCGTGGAATCCACCGTGTTTCTCTTCGTGACCCGAGTCGCCCTCTTCATCGAAGAAGGTTTTGTCTTTCTTGAACTCGTCAAGCTTGTGTATTTCGTGGTGACCCTTGGTCGAGTGACCTTTATTGTAGTGTCCTTTCTCCTCGTACTTGTGGCCCTTCTCGCCCTTTTCACCCTTATGGTGTTCGTCGTAGTGTCCATCCTCGTGGTGATGCAGCTCCTTGTGACCGCCGTGGTCATCATATTCGCCTTTGTGGTGCTCTTTGTCATGGTGACCCTTGTCGCTCTTCTCGTGATGATGGTGGCCCTTGTACCCTTTGACGCCTTCTTCTTTGTGGTCGTGATGATGGTGCGCGTGGTGGTCTTTCCCACCGCCTCGTTTGTATTCGTGGCTCTGCGGCGCTTCTTTTTTGTGATGTGTCGCGGCCGACTCCTGGTCTTTTGTCACCGCTACCTGTACCGGATGTTGCTTAGATTCTTCATGGTTGGCTGCCGGCAATCTCCGTGTGTGCGCTAGCGCCACTAGCGTCAGAAAGCCCAGCACAAAGGCCACCCTCATATTGCGCGATCGTCAGTATTACGCGGTGTGATACACTGTACTCTACTCCTAATATTGGCAACATCATTGATGGTGCACCAGTTTTATATAAGGCGTTGTGTAAGCTGTGCTAATCGACGCGTCGCGAGACAGACGCGCCGCCACCGCTACCAGCTAGTTGCTGCAAGCGTTAAGGCTGATATGTTTTAAGACCCACAAAAACTTATATTAATTTTTTTTTAATATCTGCTAAACTTACTTGTATGATTAATTTAAAAACAAAAGAAAGATTTTCATCACTTTTTCATTGGTAAATTTTCTTCGTAATCCTAAAATATTGTTTGTAAGTCAAACCCTTTTGATGATAGGTACATTGATAACTTAGATGTTCTTATAAATAACCTACATTTATGCGTATATCCAAAATACAGCAGCACTGTAATTTAACGCTCGATAAAAATTAACTAGTGGATTTAGAATATATAGTGTCACCATCCCATTTCATCCTGAGGGTGCCTTAAGAGCCGATAAAAAACAGGATAAGGCCGAAAGCGGAGCCACAAGAGAAGGAAAACTTCCATGAAAAACAAACCCGTCAAAAAATAATCTTTAATATAGCACTTATCAGTAAGAATCTGTAATTGGCTATCTGGTGTTATTTAATGTTTAAGTCGACTTAATAAGCTGTTGGTTCTTCTTTATATAGAAAATTGGAGGTGGCCCGACTCAACAAAACGAATCACCTGTACCAGGTTTAATCTGTATCACGTGGGCATTTTACAAACATATAATTCACTAACATAAATGACACCCAGACTCGGAGCAAGAACAAAAATACAATTGCCCGACCCCGGAATCGAACCGGGGAAACAATTGTCCGAACAGGATCAGCAAAATAGTTATGTTCAAAAAATAAATATCAATATAGAATAGACTTGATCTCGAAGGGTTGAATATAGTACCTAGAGCGGTCTCTAGTTTTGAACTCTCTGTCTAAAGATGAGTCTTGACCCAAAAGCACAGTGTCTGTCGTTTTCAATCATAAATAGAAAGCTATAATCTACTCAGCGATTAAGGCTTATGTTCGTTTCATGTTTTTGTTTATAGTCTGGGATCCAGGTGACATCATATCGCCATGTCGGCGGCAAACCGTGAACCTCAAGATCTGACCACTTGTTGCATTGTAGCCGCTAAGTAACTGCTTAATTTGAAACTTCTACCACTAGTATTAATGATAGCCCCCAAACTTGTTAATTAAAAAAAATAGAATCAAAACCGATTTTGACAGTTAATTTCGGTCCATAAATGACTCGAGTCAGACCTCCACTAATTAGACCATCAGGAAATTAGGCAAAAGTGCTACGCTGGCTGGCACAGGGTTCCGTTCAAGGTTTCCCTTTCTTGAAGCTAAGTTTTCTGTCTTTAAATTTACGACACCCACATTAAGGAATGAGATGGTAACATTATGTATTCTAAATCCGTCATCACACGGATCTCGAGGTATATAGCAGTTTAAATATTTGAAAGCTGCAGTAAGCATCGCCGTAACATTACATACTAGATTTCGACGAAGAAAAAAATTTTCTTTTTAATGATTTTTTAAACGAAATCTATCTAATGCAGGACTAGCTGTATGCTGTACCCATTCCATTCGGAGGGTGCCGTAAGAGCCGACAAAGGGAAATGACACGGCCGAAAACCCAGCCGCAAGTGAAGAAAAACTTGAAACGAAACCGTGTGCCAACCCAGAGTGGCACAGTTGGCTAATTTCCCTCCTGTAATCGGAGGTGAGGTATTTACAGGTGAGAAGTATACCCTGCGATCGATAATCCAACAGACACCTTAATTAACTTTTTTACTCAGTTATTACTCAGTTTGTCTATGCTCTTTTTATAAATAAACGTGACCCCTACACTAGGTATAACATGTATCGCGAGGGCAGTTTACAAACATGTAATTCACGAACAAAAATGTCACCCAGACTCAGAGCAAGTACCACTGGTTTGGACAAAGACACTTGCCCGACCCCGGAATCGACCCCGGGCCCCATTGATCCAAAGACGACACATCCAACCCCTAGACCAACGAGGCATTCAAAATTATCGTTTAAGGTTGGAATGTTTTTTAAGATAAAAATATAACATGTACTACTCGTACCACGGACTTAAGAGTAAGGGTGGTTAAATAAGAGAATTATTACTTTATTTATCAATGTGGCGCCTTCCCAGAAACTGACTGCATGTCTTGTCACAGCGAGGGATTGTTTGAAGGGGAAGCCATTATCTAAATACTCAACCGCATCTGAAGTTTCACATGAGAGCAAACATTAAAGTATTTCGGAAGCATCTGTGACATTCGGATTTATGTGGTTATTTAGTTTCATATTTTGTATTATAATTTCCGGTATTTCTGCGTGCGTAGTTAATCCATTATTTGAATGTTAAATCTGAAACACAAAAGTTATCGAATAATCGATTAGTACAGAACAATATCAATATCACTTAAATTATCTTACTTTCTTACTTATTTACACCATTTAATTTCATTTGTAGGATAGGTACATACCCTACCATACCTATCTTCTGTAAATACCATTACCGGTACCAAATAAAATAACATCGTAAAGAAGATACTTCATAGCCTTCATAGAGATATTACGGGCGCGGCACAACAGTCTGATTACCCTCCATTAGTTAAATTGGAAGTAGTTTAACATGGTTTTAATTGGTGTGGAAATTGATAGATATTTAAATACATAAATACTTACATTATATTAAAAAAAATAGTAGTGGGTTATTTATGGGATGAAACGACGAAGACGACGAAAAAAAAACACCAAACTTGCACACCAAACGAGCACCAAAATTATGAATACCCTACATCTTTAATTACTATACTCTACCTCTTCTGAAATACTAGATCTATTTAATAGGGCTGGCTAATTAAACATTTAAAATAGTTTCTGTAAATAGTAGTAAAAACCATATTCAAATTAGAAACATACTTACTGAGAACTCAATTAGTACTCAAAATTGCATTAATCAATAAAAAAAGCTTAACTAATAAAGCACCCCACGTTTTGTGTTCCAATATCCAATGTGTTTGAATAAGTATAGCAAGTGCAGAGAACTCTTTACTCTTATATAGACATACAATCTCGTCACAACTATAACAAAAACGCTGCATTGTACTCGTTTTTGTTCGACTAGTATCTGTTACTTGAAAAGAGCTTTGTGGCCACTTTACGGTGCTCACTTAACCATGAAGCGCCGAAAAGTGGTGGGACGTGCAATCGAGATCGTGCCACAGACGTCTTTGCCAAATCGAACGCCACAATAGTAGCCAGAAAACCGCCCGAGATATCTGGACGGCGAGGAAAAGATTTTCCCAGGGTACATTTTAACTTATGACAAGCTACATGTTTGGAAACAATAACCGTTTCAGCGGTTGCAACTGCAACGGTTTTCTATAGGAAACGACCGATTGCAACCACGACTAATTGGTTGGGCAGTAAAATGTAGGCCAATCTCGGGCAGCGTTCTAGTTTCTCAACGTCGAGTTACTTATCTGGTCGGGAGCTGTTGCCAGCTCCGGCGAACCAGCGCCAACTGTTTTATGTAACTTTGTTGTCGAAACGTGCAGTGAAAATGATAAGTTTGTTTTGTCGCTGCGTCCAATTGTTAACAAATTGTTAGTTTTTATAATTGAATTTGTAACAGATTTGAGCACAATTATCTTCGCCAGGGTAATGGTGTCAATAGCACGCTATTATTATTAGTAGGGCAAGTAATAATAAGTTTTAAATAATAGTTAGGAATGTTTTAAAATGTTTAATAACAAGAATACATCACAGTCAACAAAACTTAAATGATACGGGTACCTACTTAATTAGTTATAATCTAGACAGGAGTTTGGTTAAATTGCATCGTCACAGTGCATTTATTATTTGTGGCCCTTCTTGAATCCCCAGTGTTTGTGGTCCTCGTGTCCGCCTTTATGCCCATGGTCATGATGATGATGATGATGGTCGTGATGACCGCCTTCCTCGTGGTGGCCTTTGTGGTCATGATGGTGCCCTCCCTTCTCGTGGTGGCCCTTCTTGCCGTGCTCATGATGATGATGACCGCCATGATGATGTCCTTTATGGAATTCACCACCTTTCTTGTGTCCGTGCTCTTCGTGATGACCCCCGTGTCCCTCATGGTGTCCGCCCTCATGATGGTGGTCGTGGAAGTGCTTCTCTTTCTTAAATTCGTCGTGTTTATGCACACCATGGTGTCCCTTTGTGGAGTGGCCTTTATGATAGTGACCTTCTTCGTGGTGGCCGTGTCCCTTATGGCCCTTCTCGCCATGGTGGTTCTCGTGGTGGTGTCCATCGTCGTGATGGTGATGCTTTTTGTGCCCACCGTGTTCTTCGTGGTGTCCCTTGTGCCCCTCGTGATGGTGGTGTCCCTTCTTTCCGTGCTCATTGTGATGGTGTCCCTTGTAGCCCTTGTGCCCTTTCTCGCCGTGGTCATGGTGGTGATGCTCGTGCTTTTCATGACCACCACCTTTGTCCCACTTGCCGCCGCCGCCGCCGCCGTGATGCGTGGCTGCCGCATCCAGGTCGGCGTCCTGCTTATCCCGCGTCACTCGGCCGCTGACGAGCGCCAGCGCCCCGACCAATAAGCAACACACGAGTAGGCCCCTCATGTTCTCCGTGTACCTACCGACGTAAACAATCCAGCTGACTGATGTCCATGTTGGCGACAGTCAACTTTTTATACTGGTAGCCCGGTTTGTTGTTATTGTATGAAAATTGTGCAAAGCCAAGGTTGCAGCTATGTGGCCGAGACGTGGAGCGGGTGCGTTGCGCAGTGGACCCCAGTGACTCAACAATCAAACCACTGCTCCACCGGTAAAAAATATGAGATATCATAAAAATCAAGGTAATGTCGGTTTCCCTTGGCGTTCTAATTTACTTAAGTAAAAAGTGGTTTAATCCGTAAGCGAGAAATTAATTCTACATAAAACAACATTAGTTTGCCCAAATGAGAGATATAAATTTCACGTCTATCCGCAGAATCATAGGTCCTGAAAGAACGAACAGATTTTGATTAGAAAATATCTCCTTCGCGTAGAGAATATTATGAGAGAAAAAACTACTCAGCCCAGTTGTATTTTTTTTATTAGTACAGTGCTATATTATATTACTTTATGGGTGATATGCTTATAAAAAATAAAGTGTTATGCACCGTAGGTATCTTAATTACGGTTTGCTAATTATCGGTATCTGCTAATTTTCAAGATATTTGAATTATTTAGCTCCCTTTTCTGTATACTAACTCACAGATAATGTACATATTTTCATATAGCTGCCTATAGGCATATTTGTATAGGCTGTATCAGAAAACACCATTATACTATACATAACGGAAGAATTGATAGTATAGAAACTGTTTGTCAATTACTGAAAAACTAAATAACTAATAAACAACCTTCAGAAGGGTTGCCATGTGTGTAATTTGGTACTTATAGGTTAGATGGATTTATTGGGCTATTAGACTATCGAATTAGGTTAGTGTGCCTGTAATGTGTGGGCTCTATGATGAAATAAATAAATAAACTTTCTTATAACATCATTAGTCTCAGATTTCTAAACTTGTAGGATAATAACGATAGATACGTAGCTAGTTGGTTGGTTTTCAGTGGGCCAATGTTCTGTAAAAACATTTAGTTCGGAAAAACCTTCTTATACTCCACAATAGACAATTTATAGTAAGCCCAGTGGCCACATTTCGAGTGGCTATAGGGTTTTTGTTACACACTGTATGCCCTTAAGTTCTTGATCAAAGGTTAGATAGACTAGTGTACACCAGTGACCCCAGTAGAGAAAGAAAAGTTGAAACGAAACGGTGCACCAACCTGTATGTCTGGCCCCAGACAGGTTGCTAGGCAATTAAGTTGGTTTTACCTACCAGTAGTAAGCAATACCTAGTAGGCATGTTTTTCTTAAAAACGAAAACTCCTGCACTAGGTATAACTTGTATCGCGTTTACAAACATGTAATTCACGAAAACAAATAACACGCAGACCCTGAGCAAGAGCCTCTGGTTTACACAATGACATTTGACCGACCCGGGAATCGAACCGGGGACCCGTGATCCAAAGGTTCAACGGCTAGACCAACAATTTCTCAAAGATAATTTATAAAGTAACCACTGCAGAGTCCGGCCTCCTCCAATAACATGGAGGGAAATTAACTTACTATGCTACGCTGTTCAGGGGGTTTGGTTTACAGTTTCGTATCAACATTTCTACCTCCTGCGGCGAGATTGTCTGTCTGCCTTATCTTTTTCCTATGTCGGTTTTTACAACTTCCTGAGGATGAAATAAAATAAACTGGAGTCTGACAAGTTTTAAACAAGGAACGAAAAAAGCGTTCACGTTGAATTCAAGCTTCTTTTGCCATTAACATGGTAATCTTTGAGGTCGAAAGTGTAGACCACAGATGGTAAACCAATTTTATGATTGAAACAATGATGAGCCTCAATGAAATCGGCTCCCTTTTCTATTTATTCAAATAGAAATGTCAAATAACTAGTACGTTATCAATACGATGTTCATTTTGCTGACAGTACAAGGTGAAGAATGTCGCCATCATTTCCTCGCACCAATAAGTAATTTCACCGCCTCATTAAAAAAAGGATAAAACCTTCGTTGCAACCAAGCAATATACCTATTACAACAATACTTAGTACTGTATTGCTGATAAGTAGTAAGTATAGCTAATTTGTCAACCTACCGAAAGTAATCATTGTTTCTACGGTAACTTTACAGTCACCGTGTGGTATGTATCAGAGTTGAAATAACGGCTATTTGGCCCATCTTACAAGTGTCCTATGAAACAATTTTAAGAAAAACTAACCATACTTGCACGTTTCGATCCGATCTACTCGTCTGGTCAGTTACTTTTGCTTAATCAATGGGACGGGATACGTACATCAACGCACGTCACATCACGCAAGTGATATGATATCGAATCATGTAGTAAGCGACCTTTCGCCATGTCCGATCCAAGAACGTGGGCTTACAAGACCGATGAAAGAGATTACATGTTGCAGAAATGCGATGGAAGCGTGGGTTGACAAAAATAAACACGGTATATAGAGTGTAACAAAATCACAATTATACGTAACGAAAAGATAGATTTCAGGAGAAAATAAAATTGCTTAAAATGAAAGTATCATAACTCGTCTCAATCGAAATCAAGTGAAATGTAGCTCACTAAATATTCGAATCTCACTTAGCTGGCTATGTGGTACACCCTGTATAAAAGTATGGCATGGCATGGACCACAGCCCTTTATAAAAGGATTGATAACAATCCTTTGGACTTGTGATGAGAAGGGGTTATTTAAGGCCAAGAATTTATAACAAATATGTAAGATACTGTACTATCCCCAAAAAAATGATTTGGGACTATAGCAAAATGATGATGAGTTTTATCATCACCATCTGTACGCATGTGATGACGTAAAATGTATCATCACATCAGTCACCACTATTCTCGTAGTGGACGCTGAAAAATGTGGTCAAAATAAAACAATATCGTGATTTTTGCTTAATTTATTGATACAATCTTCAACAACAATTACATGAGCACTACAAGATGCCATAATATGGTTAATAGTTTTAATCTAAATACCTTTTAATTTTAAACTAAATATATTTAAATCGTAAATTACTTTATATTAAATCACAAAATATACCAACTTTCAGTTGACAAAATTATTAAACTAAAGGAACATATCTAAATATCTTTTTTAGAAACGCACTGTGTTTCACACCCTGCAATTATCTTTTATTTCTTTTCAGTCCCAATTGCGTTACAAAATCGAGTGTGGTCCAAAGCAACTCTATTGCGTTTATTTTGGGCATTATGTTTAGAACGATTATAAATAAAATTTGATTATATATAGTTTTTATTTATGTTGATTTGCCACCAAAATTGACCTTTAAATATAGTAATTAGAATATTTGCACGCCAAAAACTAAAGCTAAATATCACCACTGCATTAAACCAATTAATAATTTCACACAAAGGTCTATATGCATTTTCGACAATTTCTTGCTCAATACGCAAGCAATATTTTAAGAAACATTACATACATCTCATTTTGTATGGATTCATTTACCCGAAATCCATATCTATTAACCATTTCTATAGCTGCAGCGAGCCACAGTTCAACTAAACAAGATGAAATTTTTTATTTGGGTGTACCTGGCCAAATCCAAAATGATAAAATATAGCAAGATTCTAATAGATTTGGGTCAGCTTTCGTTCAAAATCCTGCATCATTAGTCTTCTTCAATAATACATCAGGAATTAAACTATTTAAATTCATCCTACATAGTTTAGTTAAATTTTACTGCATATGCTCAACGATACTACCTCAACATGCTTGAAAGTATGATTAGATATCCTCGTTATTATTATGATATTATTCATCAAATTGAATTAACAAACATAGGATATGTTAATTATTACCAGTTCTTAAACAACTTCAAGAAACACTTTCTGGTGTTACTATGAATTGTTTACTCACAAGTACTGTGTTGTACAGCAATCAAAACGATACCCTCCAAAATTTTGCTCTAACATCAGTTGATTTAATATGATGCTGCACTAGCTACATTATTAGGTAAGGTTAAAAATAACTAACTCGCTATTTTGATACCTAAAATGTCTAAACCTGTTAGTAAACTCTAGATATTTAATTACCTTTACAGAAATGTCCGAAGATACCCGATTTCAAGCTGGTGATCTTCGATATATTATAAAAAAGTAATTATCCTAGTTATACGAGGCTATTGGCGTATGTGCATAAGTGACGTGTAAAGTCACTAAGATTTGAAAACATTCCGACTGTATGCAATCGCACCAGTATTCAAAGTTTAACCAAGCTGCAGGCATAGGCGATTTTTAAATGTATGAATTCTATAAATGTTAGACAACAGACATCTAGACGACTTTAATAAACGCGGTCAATAACCAACATTTCACCGTGTTGTTATAAAAAATAGGTATTTGATCAAACATTAATATTTCTTTACTTTCATATTTAAAACATTTGCAGCCAATTGTGAGCGCAAATGAAGTATGTGGTAGCTTAACTTGTATACATCTAGTTTAGATGGAAACCGCGCTCATGTGTAGCGGCGAGTAGCCGTTCCCTCAGCACTTCTTTGCACGAGTATTCGGGCAGCTTTAGGTAATGCACACAGGTGTTGACCGACGGGTAGGAACCGTCGCCCGCATCAACCTGGACAGTGAGGTTACAGTGGATTACATAATAAAAATGCGCATTAGAGCAGCGAGACTTACTAGCAAAAAGGTACTAACTCTATTTAAAATCTACGCAGGCGAAGACTACGCACGGTTAAGAGCTAGTTAAAAATATAAAACAGTGTTTTTAGAAAACGACATATTTTAATAAATAAATAAATATCCTTGGACATTTCACACAACGCCATCTCGTCCCAAGCTAAGCAACTTAATGCTTGTGTTATGGTAACGAGATGGATGATAAACTACTTATATATTTTTATTTATTTTTTTCTAAATGTAAATATATATATATATATATATATATCTATATCGCCTTGAATCTAGAAATTAAAATGCTTAATTAAAATAGGGATATAGGCCTCTCCCAAGGATCCCGGATTCAGCGGATTCCCACGGCCTTGCCCAGGTCGATGGTCTGGTCACTAAGTAAAAATACGGAACCTAAAATTTAATAGAAAGCTTTGTGGTACCTTTCGCACGACAGTGAGCCGTGGATGTAAGTTCGCAAGCCCACCAGGTGGCAGACTGCTGCAGCCAGTCGTAAACTGGAGGAACGCCTTGCGCTCGGGATGAGTCATCTCCACCAACACATCCACCAGCCTTAGGAAACCGGGACTGCAACAACACATTACTTTCAGGATCCCCAATGCCTTCTAATTAAGAAAGCATTTATCTTGCGTGTTTGTAATGAATACTGTTGACTAAAAAAGATTCAACAAATTTTAATCTCCATTTACGATAATTTGTTGGCTAGTAAAAGTTTAAATCTAACTCGAAACTGTAGTCAATAATATGCACATTAGAAAACTCAAAACAAGATTGTAAAGAAATCAGTCAAGCCAAATTAGTAGAAGTTTTACTATTACGCACAATCCCGAACCAATTCGGTCTTGAGACCGTCAGTGCGTACGACTAACGATTTGAGACATCGGTATTTGTGGTAGTGTAAGTAAGTATTCACACACATAAGCGTAAGTGTACACGCTTATGTATGTGTATGTTGGTCTGTGAGGGTGAATGCTAGAGTTGAGTTACCTGTCGCGCGTGTAGCCCAATTTTGGCTCGGTATACTGCAGCAAATGTTCGCGAGTCCAGGCCGGCCCACGTTCGCCGCATACTAGCAAGCGTAGCTCTGGAGCGGAGAAGGCGCGGAGGCGGCGGGGCGGGAAAACTGCCCCAAAGCCACAACGGAATGCAGCCGTCTGCCTTCGAATACCGCCGCGTACCATCCATCGAGCGCTCGCCTCTGCGTATGCTCGAGCGTTATGTGGACCCACCTAACGTCACGAAATAAAACAATCATATACTTGTAAATGTGTGGCAGAATATAAGTAGGGCTGTGGAAAATGAAGAACGAAGTGATTTGGTCTAAATAGCTTCAATCTGAAAATATTTGCCTGTAAATTACATATTTTAAGAACTAGGCTTGTGGTGCAGTTTTTTATTTAAAATAAATAATATTCCACTAACGTGGTCAACTTAAACGATAGTTTCCAACATAATGTTTACCTCAATGTGTTCACCACTATCACAGAGGGGCTGCACTGCTATTTCAGGATCTGTGTGAGCAGCAATGTGTGTCATAGTAAGAGCAATGTCCTCGAAAGTCGCGCGCTCGACTCTGATATCACTAACTCGACGCTCCCTCTCTGCAACGTCCAAGCTCGAGTCACGCATAATACTCTCGTATTCGTCTGCTGCATTCAAAACATTTTGTAGGAACCTGCGGAGGAAGATTTACATGAAACTGCGTTCGGAAATACAACGCGAAATTAAATATTCGCTAAAATAATTTATTCACCATGCGCAAAGGGTTATTCGTATAAAATGATTCTATAATGATAATTTGAAACTTTATGAAAAAGCTTGTTTTCTGTTCTATGACCGATGACAAACATATAAAATTGTTACTTTGATCTACTGTTACCGGTATAATTTTAATTTTAATCGTTTTCCTTCAGTCAAATATCTTTATTTCACAAAACTCAACACATGGCTACAGGATGAATACGGTTTTTTGAATACCCTATTAAAAAAAATGCGGCGAAATTCTAAAATTATTTAAAATACGTACCTGTGTCGAATCGGATCGATCTCTTCCAAAACATCGTTACTTAACTCCTCTCCACACATAATACGCAAGAAAGGCTCCGACAACGGCAAGTCGACGAGTCGACCATCTTGTAACACCTGCACAAATGTTAACCATATTAATTTAACGCCATGTTGGGCAGCTATTATTCCATGAACGACCATTTTTTTATATGTTACCTTAGCTAAAAATACTCCTAGGAACCAGAAATATTTGCAAACTTTATCACAGATCGCAGAGTCTTGAGGTAGCGGTGCGGGGAAGAGACCGCTCGCCCGGCTTACATAGTAGCCCGGAGGTTTTTCTGTAAACAAGTATCCAATATTATCATCGTGTTATAGCTAGCATAAACTCATAGCAGCTACCCATGTACCATTAGACAACTGAAATATCATGTCAATAATTGTATCATAAGCAGTTGCACCGTCGTTAAATTTGTAAAAACGTGTTAAATCGAAAATAACGAAATTATTGACTCAAGACAGACAAATTATTACTAACTAGTGGCCCGCCCCGGCTTCACCCGTGCAAAGCGGTAGTGGTTTATACATATAAACCTTCATCTTGAATCACTCTATCTATTAAAAAAATCCGTATCAAAATCCGTTGCGTAGTTATAAAGATTTAAGCACACATAGGGACGGATAGACGACAGCGACTTTGTTTTATACTATGTAAAGATAGATAGTACCAATACCACCACTATCGCAGCCCTCAGTCCGGCGTCCTCCAATTCTTCTCTCTACTCTACTGAGCCCATAGATGACACACTGCTGAGACGGGCCTCCTCCAATTACAAGGAAGGAAAATAGCCTGCTGTGCCAAGCTGGCCAGAGGCCTTGTTATTTATTTAAGTCAGCTCTTACGACACCCGCAGGACGGAATGGGGTGTACTCTAAATCTGCCCATAGAAACATCAATGAAAATATGAGATAGGAGTTGTGAAATGATGTGTATCTTTAGATCATCATCATTTCAGCCAAAAGACGTCCACTGCTGGACATAGGCCTCCCCCAAGGATTTCCACAAAGGCCGGTCCTGGGCCGCCCGCATCCACTGCTTTCCGGCGATCTTAACCAGGTCGTCGGTCCACCGTGTGGGAGGCCTACCAGCACTGCGCCTTCCGGAACGCGGTCGCCACTCGAGGACTTTTCTGCCCCATCGGGCGTCGGTCCTGCGAGCTATGTGCCCTGCCCACTGCCTCTTAAGTTTGGCAATCCGGTGGGCTATGTCGGTGACCCTGGTTTTCCTGCGTATCTCCTCATTTCTGATTCGATCTCGCAGGGAAACTCCGAGCATAGCCCTCTCCATTGCCCTTTGGGTGACTTTGAGCCTTCTGATGGAGCCCATAGTGAGCGACCACGTCTCTGTTCCATATGTCATCACTGGCAACACACATTGGTTGAAGACTTTTGTCTTCAGACACTGCGGTATTGTGGACGAGAAGATCTTTCGCAGCTTCCCGAACGCTGCCCAGCCGAGTTGGATCCGACGATTGACCTCTTTCTCGAAGTTGGACTTACCTAACTGGACAGTGTGTCCCAGGTAAATGTAACCAAACCAAATCAACAACTTCGAGGGTAGAACCTCCGATGTTAACAGGAGTGGCTTGAACATGGATATTAGACATGATCTTCGTCTTATGATCTTTAGATACTATACTTTAATTTGGTAGCTGGTTTTTATTTAGTTGGATACTTAGATGTTGACTGTACGCACCGTCCGGCAATATAAGGTGCGTGGGTGCATTTTCACTGTGCGGTACGAAGCCATCGGTCAACCATAGGTGCAAGTCAGCGCGTTGCAGCTCGGCCGCCACGAGCGCGTAGAACTCCAGCGTGGGGCCAAGACCCGTGCCCTCCTCGCCGGCGAACTCCACTTCTAGCACCGATTTACGGCCCGCGTGTACTCGCATCACCTGTATAAGTATTAGTGGGTCACGTACAAGCCTATTAACTTCTAAATTCTTCTTTTTCTTAAAAAGTTGAACAGCGGCGTCATTGCCGTTACGGGCCTCATTATACTTCGTTCGCGTTAAAAATGAGGTTAGTCATCACTGTCCGCCGACTTAGCCACGTCACATAATAATCAAAACGTTCCTAATTAAAAAATAAGTGCACTGTGATCAGTTGTAGGCATATTTTCGGACATATCGGTTGTAGAACACAACTTACGTAGTGAGATAATTGCAATAACACAATAATACCTCACCAATTCATAAAAATAAAAATGGTTCGGTAATTCATCGCAGAGAATGATAAGTAATTACTAATTACCAATGTTTTTAAGTACTTTAAACAGTGTTATTTCAATACAACTATGGTATTTAAAGTACACAAAACAGTAACTGTATGTGCGCGTAACGATTTTAATGTGTTAGTTGTTCACGCACCAAATCGACTAATACATTAAAATTGGCAGTGAAAAAGGACAGTAAGACAATTTTACACCACAGTGAATATATATTAATAACTTATACTTTAACTTAACGCTTTCAAACTATAGAGGACTATTTTTGATAAGAGGTCCAGCCTCGGATATACAAAACGTTTCTGTTACACTCTGTACAAAACGCATTGACACAAAATGTTTCGATAGTATTATATTGCTAATTATATCACCTGCATAGCAGAATGCAACAAGTCTGGCTGTCGAGGTATCCGCACACGCTCGTGCCTGAGCCTGCCCATGCGGAACTCGGTTGCCTCCAGCTCAGCTCGACGAGGCGACACTGTGTTGCCAGCCCTGAACAAACATCAAACACTGTAAATATGGTCATAGATGTACAATACACACTATCACCGACACACTTATAGTCTTTGCGCTGTAGCATGGTGCGGGTGACCGTTTCAGTAACATTTCGTTACACACTTGAAATTTGGCGCGATTTACAAATTATGACTTAGTATTTCAGCTGTACCACGTTCGTAAAATATTAAATCATTAATAACTGTAGTAAATTAAATTAAACCAACTAGAATGTTCTTGTTTACAAATATAATCAAATCGGATGAAAAATTAAGCAAAGTGATGCGAAAAATATGCGTATAACGTAACGCCATAGACGTATTTAGTGATGGGATGTAGTGCTACGATGGATAGTCGATATTTTTCATAATATGAAACGTATATAGTGCGTAGGTAATTTTTTATTGTTAAAATTGGTCTATAATTATACAACAGAACATGTATAGGGTAGTGTTGAATAAACGGTTGCTAAGAACAAAAAAACGTAAACCCGATTTTGATTATTGTATATAAGTACAAACATAATTATGCAGACATAAAACATTTATATTGACAAGTTTATACACCTAGTTCACGTAGACACTAGAGAACTGAATAACATACCAATTCATTCAATATTAAAGAGAACTAAATTGATGCCGCGAGTATTTTTACTAGCGATAAAAATGAATTGCATAACACAGTCACATCCCTACAAACGTCGTACAGGCAACTGTCACCCGCACCATGCTACAGCGCAAATAGTATAGAATGTTCTAAGGGTGCCGGAAGATACCATTATAAGAACCTAATAGGCAGACCACCAAAATAGATAATAAACGCTGCACCAACGTCTGGTCATTGCCATACTGACCAGACGGTGCATTTGTAGGCTCAGATCGATAAGAATAATAAGTGAATTCGAATAACTCAGCATACCTTTGCCTGTCGAGTGCTCGATCTCTCTGCGCTTGCAACCATACTATTGTGCGTGAAGTACCGAACGCAGTACATGCGAAGAACATCTGCCGCGTCTCCAGTGGGAACAAGAATGGGCACCAATCGTTTAGTTGTTGACACCTGTGGAATGAAGGACACATATGGAATGGAACACGTCGCAAGATTGAGTACAACGCAAAAAAAACTGGCCATAACCAACACTCAAAAAATAAGGAACAGTGAAAAATACCCCTGTAGCCAGATGTTTGTGAACACTAAAACTGCATCATTAGAGTCAGGTATGGAACCCGATGATTTGATTAAAAACAAATCCTGTATTTACTTTTATACTCTTGATAATAAGAATCAAAATCTGGAAAGTAAAGCTGAACTCACATTACGCGTCTGATATGTTTGTTGCGTTTTATGAAACGCTAATAGTATCGCTGGAATAAGCGACATTACTGGCCATTACACGTTACAAGTTTAAACTGTACAAATACAAGTTACAAGTAGGTATTAAAAGTCCCGACCTACTAATGAAAAAGATGCACTAAGTAAGGGTCAGCGCTGACGGGCGGAGCTATTTCAGTAACAATTCAAATTCAACCTAAAACGCTTCAGAATACATCTGTACTTAGGATACCTATCGGCGCTATCGGCGCGTCACTCGCCGCCATTGTATTTCGTTGTACCAAATACAGTTGTATTCTGAAGCACTTTAGGTTGAAATTAAATTGTTACTGAAATAACCTCTTCGCCGCCACTCCGCTGGTGGGCGCTAACCCTAAATTGTGCAGCTTATTTCAGCGATTGCCGAGGCCTAATATAGCGTTTCTTAAAACGGAACGTAATGTGAGTTCGCTTTACAATATTTCGTCGATAATAATAGTTACTTGTTCGTCCAGGGGTTAGATTCGGGGTCGCGCAAGTGTCTTTGTGTAAACCAGAGGCAGAACCAGAGAATTTAAAGTTTGTAAATAGCCCCCGCTATACGCATACTAGGGCAGGGGTTTCATTAGTATTATTATATGAAAAAAGTGATGGTGATTTTACAGACCATAGCGGTGTAGCAGATGCAGCCAACGTAAGAGGTTCTTGTAGTTGTTGGTGCAGTTTGTTGGTGAGTTTCGTGGATACGAAAGATTCCGCGGACAGAGAGGGCGCTGCGGCTCGGAGACGCCGAAGCACGCGGACACAACACGTAGCCATTGTGCCTTCCGCCCCATCCACACCCGCGATACCGCGTTCTAAATAAGCGAAATTAAAGCTTAGGAAACCCCCAATGCAGCTTAAAAAAGGTAACAATCTTCAAACAGCCGAGCATAGCACCGACAGTAAAACAAAATCTCAAACACAAAAAACTTGAGATATCAGTTCATCAGTAGAGCTGCTACAATGCCATAAAGATATATCTTCATCTTACCATTAAAGTGGACTATAATCATCTTACCATTAAAGAGGCTTTGCTGCATAACAACTACTACACCTACGAGATTAATACTACTACTACTCAACCCATACATGACCCACCGCTGAGTCGGACCTCCTACAATTATAAGATGGGGGAGATTATACATTGGGTATAAAACTAGCAGCTTTAGTAATATATATTGCAAGTCCTAGATGTAGAGCAGAGTATCGTAAGAGCCGAATAAAAGAAAAAACCAGACTGTTAACCTTGTCGCAATACAAGGAAAACTTGATACGAAACCGTGTTTCAACCTACCTACGTACTGTAGGCTAATTTCCCTTTTTTGAGGAGGCCCGAATTAACATTGACTTTTAAAGACTGCAATCACGATTAAGCTTTACACTGGGCATGAGGCAGGAATGTACCACACGGTGGGAAGGCATCGTTACCACATAAATCATAAATAGTATAACACCGAAACAATTAAAAACGCAAAGGTGTGAAAGCCAACACAAAAGAATGAAAAAAAATACTACCTGGATCACTAGGTTCGTCATCCTCACTGTCACTAGACGACGCAAACGTTTCCATACCCTCGACTTCTTTATATGTTAACCTGCAAAACGAATTTCCAACACCTTATGAGATATAGAATAGATAAGAAAAGTGCTTTATTATGGCGTTCACAATCGTCAACAGATACATCATTTTTATAATACTACTACCAGGTCGTAACGCCGCACCAACCGACAAGACCTGGCGGACGAAACTAGGTGGATTTGTCTTTTTTTTAAACGCCATATTATAATGACCATGACCGCGTACTAGTTTCCTTTACTATTGAGGAGGTCGTAGCCTAGCGGACTATGTTAAGCAATGTCTGGCTCTGCTAGATGTTGAATGGGTGTCCATCATGTCTATCATTTGCAGTCGGTAGCGTGAAAACTAACAGCTGGTCTGACCAAATGATTACCGGTAGTCTAACTTGTCCGTGTGATAACGGATTTAGAATACACAGTGTTTAACTAACTACCCAATCCCATCCCGAGGGTGTCGTAAGAGTCGACAAAAGGAGGTGTGCTAACCCGTCTGGCAAGCGTGTCCCATGTGATGGGAGGAGGACCGACACGGTAGTGGGTCATGTTTGGGCTGAGTAGTAGTCTCACTGGAAGAATTGCGGCAATCGCTTCTTTTAAATAATGGTAGTTAGCCAAACCACGCTAACCTGGTCCAAACCGATGCCGACTCCAATGAAATTGGAAAAATAGGGAGGTATATACGATTAAAATTAAGAATAACATTTTGTTTTGTTATAAAAAACTAAACCTCTGCGCTAGGTATAAATATATGTATGAATCGCGGGGATAGTGTACAAACCACGAATACCAATGACACCTAGACTCGGAGCAAGTGCCTCTGGTATACAGTTGCCCGGAATCGAACCGGGGAACCATGACACAAGGGCGGCACATCAAACACCTAGACCAAAAAAAAAGTCAATATACTCAAAACGTATGTACGTACGTGTATGTAGCTTCTCGCACAGTCTCCGTCGGCGTAAGGGCATGCAACGCTAGCACACAGCGGTACAACGTCCAGGAGGGCCGCTCCAAAGGAAGCGAGGCGCCGCCCGAACTCAGTACGAGACTTAGCGCCGGTAGTCGCCCATTGTTGACGCTATTATTGTTATCAGCTGCAACGGCTATACTTTCCGCACTACTCGACTCTTCTGCGTCGGAAGATTCGTTCAGCGGGATTTCGAGATCTGTTTATAACATAATGTGAACGTGAGGAAGCAAATTTAGAATGTGAATAAATAATGTAGTTTCACTTTAATTTCTTTTAAAGTGACACCATTTTTTTGTTTTTCCTGGCATGTTAAGATCAAGCTGTTATAACAAATGTTCTAGTAGGATTCATAATTTCTTTTTTACTATAGAGGATGTAATAAAAACCTATAGCCATACGAAGTAACCTACTGAAAGGGATAGTTCTATGTTTAAACGACTTTTCTATTTTGAAGTATGAGGGAGAAACAGATGAAGTTTGTGATACAATTTTTAATAACAAAATGTGTGTTCAAAAAGCCACAAGCATCGTTATCTGTGTTTTTAAATGTTTCTCGGGTTCCACACGCATATTTATGTAACAGACGCTATCGAAAATTTTAAGAAAATTTTCGATAGCGTCTGTTTTGCACACCTTATCTATACGAACCATATCAGTAGTGCTTTCAATCGTTTCGTAATTAATGTAGAGTTTTTGTTACACCCTGTATATTCATTCCTGATTTAATTGGTGACATAACAATTCAAGCACATTCTATGTATTCTAACTTTTGAACTGTTCTCCTCGTATCCTAGAGCATTAAGGTCCGCATATTTTCAAGTTATTGTTTCATAGAGAATAAATAAAAATGATGATTTTTTTATTCTTACCGACAGTTTGATTGAGATTCGTTCTACCAGGGCGAGGATCAAAGGCAGGTATGAGAGCAGAAAATTGTCTTTTGAGAACGAAGTCATCATCCCACGGTTTGCGTTGCCGGCTACTTTGGCCAGCGCCACTGTTGCCACGCACCGCCTCTAAAGCTTCCTCTTCCATCAATGATAAAAGATTCCTCGATACCTGTGAAGATATTTTTTCTTATAACTTACCCGTAGTAATTCAGATGACGTATGGGAGTTGCAAGCACTGCCTTTAGATCACCGAACCCTGATGCGATTCGCGGGTGAGTCAAAATCAACGTGTCGGATCCTGGTTTTTTTGCGTTACGTACGTAAGCACATCTTTGTAAATACCACCACAATACATGTATATTCAAGAAAAGTTAATACTACATCAAATAATGATGTACGAATATTTTAGTCATAATCACAGGCAAATATTAATTAAAGAGGTGTATATGAAATGATAACATCAGTGGAACCTTTTATATGATATCAGGCATATGTTTTAATGGATAAGTGTCATACTCACCACTTCTTGGTAGGTAGGTTCATTTTCTTTGTCACTGTCAAGAGCGTCGTCACCTTCGTCGTCATCCTCCAACTCATTGAGGAGCGCGGGTGCACGGCATGACTCCAAGAAATCTTCCAACGATACCTGATAGGAGGCATTAATGTATCACTTCACCAAATATCGTATATGTTGGTAATGTTGGTACTATCCTGATATAAAGGAATATACAGACTGTCTGGTAAACATGAGAGAAAAGTATACAACAATACTCAATCCTGCAACATAAAATGTAAATAAGAGGCATTCAAAATTTAGCCTAATTACGATCCAACGGTGATCGTAATTCGGTGGTGACCATAGTTTTATGAATAAACAATACCAATTTCGTGTTGTTGTGATATTGTGTTGTTCTTAAGTGGTTAATTAATTTTGTCATTTCATTCTATTTTTATTGTATCATTAACGAACGTGTCTCTTTAGTAATGAAAATGATACCTGTTCGCTTTCACTGGAGGTTGAAGTGAGGGACAATGTAAGAGCGTTTTGTGCGCTGGGAGCGAGTGATGGATAACTCTGAGCGGCGGAAAGAAGTCCACCCGGAAAATTGCTTGATAGGGCTAAGCGGACCAAACTGAAATACATTACAATTTGTTGTTTAAATAAATAGGTTTTCGAAAACATAACTCAATTTAGAAATTGATAAAATTTACCTAGGGAATAGGCTTGTGGAGTGATTAGTCCGTGTAGCCCTTTGTGGATTGTTTCCGCGGCCGGCGCCTGAACCTCGACCAACACCTAAAGATTCTAATAAACGTGCAGCACCCTGTAAAAAATGAGTTTAAGAGTATGTAGGGTATTTTACAAAATATATTCAAGCGATGGACGGGACGAGGTTGGACAGAAGCTAACGATAGGTTAGGATGCTTAATAGGCTAGTTGCATTTATTTTAAAATATATCTAGAATATTTATTTGGGCACTAATTAACTATAAGAGGGCTAAAATCTACCTGAGAAAAATTATTTAAACTCAACGCACTATAACAGCTATAAAACTGTCTAGAGATAAAGTAAATTTTAGAGTATCGCCGCAATGGAGGATTTTTTTGGATGGTTACTGATTATTGTTAGTGACTTTCATTAGCTTTTTATGATAAAAATATCTTTACATTTTAGATAAAAATAAAAATTAACCATCTATCCAAAGGGATTCCTCTATCAGTGCGTTTTTGCAAGACCACTTTAGCTACGAAACTGAAAAAACAACATCGATGTGGAGCGACAACAACATTTGACACAAGAAGCGATGATGAGAGCTGCCCCTCTTGACCCTGCACTTCTGTGTCTCCTGTCCAGAGACGTACTTATGATGTTCTCATCATAAGTACGTCTCTGGACAGACCATCCTATCACGAGCAGCGTGGCCAATCTACAAGGAGGACGATCTCGCATCACCACTCGCGCAGACAGGTTGCTCACCGGAATCGTTCCATGACCGCCGTGAGGATGGGTACGAGTATCCTACGCACTTCAGGCTTACTGATAAGCGTACTAAACAAGTCATTGTTGACGTGATTTCTCTCACTAAAGGCTAGGCGCTCACGAAGTGAAGTTCAGTAGTCCAAATTGAGTATTTTATGGCGACTTAAATGACGTTATTAGGATATCCTATCTTACCTGTTGCGTCAAGTCAGGCTCACTGGCGCTCATTGTCCCCGAACCTGTACCGGATTGCCCGTCTTTTTTGTGATCGCCGTATTGGCCTTGAGCACCCTCATTTTCCTCGCACTGCCGACAAATTGGTTATCGTGAAAAAGAATACCATGTAAGGACACTTTCACCATTTAACTTAACTTTTTAAACGTTTTTACCTTAACTTCAATGCTAGTGAAAGTAAAAGTTACATAGTATGTTACAAATAAACCTAGAGTTTTATAAACTTTTATAAAACCGTAGGTTCATAATAGTTCATAGCAATCATTGTCAGACTCCATAATATATACATGAATATCCTTCAACTTATGTGCTCATTGATCAACAAACTATTTAGATAAAGTATATGTCAACGGAAAACAACAAGAACCGGAAATTTATAAATTTCCTAGGAAATTTATAAACGGCCGTAGGATTCCAAACGAGAGATAAATTGTATTATTTTACACCCACATTTTCGGAAATTTATAAACTTACTGAACTCACGCGTAAAATAATAAGTAGCAATAACCAAACGCCATGGGCGCTCTGATTGGTTGAATAAGTCACGTGTTCCTTCTCCGTCCTCTCCGCCGCCATTGTTCGATATTGTCTAATTGTGGTAACCTAGACCTGATACTGCTGCATCATCAGATATACCTGCTGCATCATCAGGAATCTATAAGATACCCAACTCCTTACCAAATTACAGTAGATGATCGTGTTTGGACTCATTGTAAGGGTATCAATGAAACAGATATAAAAAAGTTAGGTACCTGACATTTATGGCTGAGTAGACTTTCAATGTAGTGAACATTGTGTGTGCACTCAGCCATAATGCAGTCCGATGTCAGGGTTTTTTTAAGTTAAATACTTATTTTATTATGTTTAATTTGTTACATGTTTTTAAGTATTTTTTTTATTAAGTACTTAGCGTTTGGCAATTCGCCAATCGCGATCGCTCGCAAATCGCGTTTTTTTTTTAATTAAACTTTATAATGTTTGTTTTTTTGGCAGAAGGCCGGCTTTATTGTTTTTCTTTTTAATAAAACTATTTAACTCCGCATCACTCTATTTCTATTGTTTTATTTTGGTAGAGCGAAGTAGGGGTCATTAGAATATTATGTGAAACAGTAACCCTGTATTATAGGTACTTACCTAGTTTTAAAGTAAAAATACTGTTACGTACTGATAAATTTATAGTTTGGCAAGTCTAATTGCACAAGCATGCCACTATCAACATCGACCAATCAGAGAACAGTGTGTTATTTGCCGTATCTTGTAGAAGCGTAAAATTAAAAGCTCTACTGTGATTGGTCGAACCGTTTAGAATCTTACGAATGGATATCCGTTAGTTTATAAATTTACGACGAGACGTCGTAAGTTTATAAATTTCCGAAAATGTGGGCGTAAAATAATACAATTTATCTCTCGTTTGGAATCCTACGGACGTTTATAAATTTCCTAGGAAATTTATAAATTTCCGGTTCTTGTTGTTTTCCGTTGACATATATAACCGTCATTCTTCACATCTATGGTTAAAAAATTAACAATAACTTATTTCTGTTCACGATTGTGGTGCAGTCAGACAGAAGTCAGACAGAAGTGTTAGATTGTCTCAATATAAATTCATACTTTTTGACATAAATACATATAATCTAAAACCGTTTTATACTAATACCTTAAACATCTATAAATTTATATTAAATTATGGTTTTCATGGTACATTTCCAATTAGAAATACAGCATGATTCATCAAACATATTTAGAAATTAAATATAATAGATAAAATTAACTACATTACATTACACACACATAGGGAAACGGCAACAATCACTATGCGGAGTATCTACACCATTCATGTAAAACAGGTATGATAAAAACTACAGATATAAGTCAAATTGGTTAATTATAATTAATAAAATAAATTGCTTATTTATACTTCCTTTTTAACGTGGCTGTAATCTAACTACGTTACCAAGTGGACATACCAAGCTACGTTAAAATAAAAATCCTATGCATGCACATGCCTTAATAACAGTACGGAAGTGAAAACAAAAACTACGAGATTATGAGACAAATAATCGAGACAAATATCTATGTCAGAGAGTAGCCCAAAGACAGAACGAGACAACACTAAGAGTTGTAAAGATGAGGTGGTCTAATATCAATTGGTTGGGTGATAGGGCGACAGAGATGTTAATTAACCTGTACCTGTATATGGAGACGGTTAGCGTTGTTCCGCAATGTATGAAGGAGAGAGGCGGGCAATGCCAACAGCTCGCTGGATAACAACGCGTTGGTACTGTTCCGTGCGGCATCGCCGTCGCTGCGTCGCGAGCACGTTTCCTGTGCAATACCGCAGCCACAATCACCCCAACCCTATATTTAACCTCATCATCATTATATCAATCTTTATGAGCCGCTGCTGAGATGGGCCACTAGTAGGTTCTAGGGAAATACTGTGCCACGGCAGCTAGTAGAGCTGGTATACTGACCTTAACACGCATTTATATCATTCCAGTAACTATGTGCTATTAAAAAATCGATTTGATTCATTGAGGTACAATGGTATTTATACTACTTTTCCTACACACTACGGCAAAATATTTAACCCACAAAAACCCACCCGCACATGCTAAGTAAAATAAAAATGTCTTATCCACAACCGTAACTAATCATAATATTTACAAAACGTTGGCTATTATTTCGATATATAAAATTGATAATGGACATCTGTTATCTACAGGATTAAATTATTCTCACATTCCAATAAAATATTTGTAACACAAATTCGTTAGCAATAAATATTAGCTAGCAGATGGCAACTAAAATTAACACACTTGACTCTATACATTATATGAACCTTTCATTGGAAATGTAGTTAATGAATACTAACCTCCTGCGAATTTCCCTCCAGCACGGGTTCCTTTGCCGGGTAGGGTTTGGTAATGTCGGTAATGCTTGTCGGACCCATCTCCATATTGGTGAAGGACGTATTCCCAAGGTCTATACAATTATTGCTCTCTGCGCCAAGAGTCAGCGACTCTACTATAGTAGCGAGATCTGTAACACGTTGAAAACGTAATCAACTACATCTCCTAGTACTCCCACTCCTTAGCCCATAGGTGATACACTATTCAGTCGGGCCTCCTCCAGTTACATGGACATTAGTCTACTAAGTCATCGACCTTGTCATTTCCTTTTGTCGGCTCCTACGACACCCTCTCCCTCAGTATGGAATGGATGGTGATACTTTGTATTCTAAATAAGTCACCACATGGATCAACTACACAACTTATCATAATATTTAATCAAAACTATTCTCCAAAATATGTTTTTCCATTTACACTGCTTATCTAATTCTGTCAAAGATGCTGTTCTTTTTATCAATTATTTTTCCTTTTTAATCTCCGATAAGACGGTCAAATTGTATACTGTACTAATAGGCACTATACCAGTATTGATATGGTGTGTAGAGTTGTTGATTGCAGAAAGGTCCGTAGCGTGCGTACGGGGTCGAGACATATTATTGCTCATCTCCTCGCTTGATATGTTGTCGGCGGACGAAGCTTGCTCAGTAGATGCTACAGATACCTAAACACATAAATACATCTAAATATACTATTAAATATTGGCAGATCCATGCAAACTGCAGAAGTTGGAGAATGTTTTTTTTTTCAAATTGATATAGCAGCCTTCCGAACCAGCGGTAGTTTCGGGATGAATGTGAGTGAACGCGGGGATTGTGAGCGATCAGGGGAGATGGAGGGATTGTAGGAGTGAGGAGGTGTGTGTGAAAGGTGTGAATGTAGGTATGACGACTGATAGGTGTGTGTGGAGACTACCACCTAGTGTGGTGTGGGACAGGGGCCATAGGATGATAATGGTATTTATGACGATTTATAAGAGTTTTGTGATGAAACCTACGTAAATAAAATTCCTTTTGAGTTTGAGTAATATGAGGTTTAGGTGACACAGCCTTGTCTGTGAACACAGCTGGTATAATGACAAAAAAAATATGAATGTATGTTTGTTACTCTTTCCCGCAAAAACTATCGAATGGTTTTTGATGACACTTTACAATAATATAGCTTACACACCATAATAACACACAGGCCAATTTATAAAGATATAGTGTGAATTATCCTAATTATAACGTTAAGTGTCAAGTAAGCCCGGGTGAAACCGCGGGGCGCAGCTAGTTCGTAATAACATGGCAACTTCAACAAAATGGCTTGGTAACGTTAAATTCTAAGCCTGGTGTTTTATTTCCGAAAAAGGTACTGTCTAGGTTACACTAAACAGCTAGACTGTACAGTTGAAATAAAAAGACCTCATAATATAACGACTGCACATAAAGTGAAGTAATGCACTATAAATATAGACACTGCTTGCAATAATTCTTGTACGTAGAACCAAATAGTTTTAATATGAATATCTCTTACCTGGTGATCAACGGCCGTCGCATCAGGTAAGCTAGGAGTGGAGTGGCTCTTGCGACCTTGCTTAGCACCCTCGCCACCAGTCACACCGCCGCTCACTATTTTCAGATCAAATTTGCCTTCAGCACCCATGCGGTAAGAATTTCTGCCGCCATGGTCCCATCTAAGTAAATAACTAGAATGTTACTTACGACCGATGTGTGTTTTTACTTGGCGCAGTCTATGAAGCGTATTCATTTGTTATGGTAGCAACTGGTGGACGTCACACACATGCCACACCTTGTGAGTGGTGCACAGGCAATCACGGGCCCGTTGAGCCAATCATAGCGAAATAAGCTGCTTGGCACGGTTCACAAATTAAAAAATCAACAGACTACAATATACACATATTCCCATTCCATTCCAGCTAATATTAACATTGACTCGTAAGTCATGTTCCGTGTGGTGACAGATTTACAATACAAAGTGTCGCCACCCCATTTCATCCTGAGGGTTTACGACACCCAGTGCCGACAAAAGGGAATGATAAGATCGAACACCTGGCCGCAAGAAAACTTGATAAGAAACCCTGTGCCAACCCATCCGACCAGCGTGTCACAGTAGGCTAATTACCCTCCATATAACTGAAGGAGGCCCGATTCAGAAGAGGATAATGTATGGGCTTAGAAGTTAGTAAGTATGTTTTCTTATGTAAGCAAAACCTGTTCTTTAGGGTGAAAAGTGAATAAATATTGTTATTATAGATTACACAGTTGTAGTTGACACTGGTCACATCAGTGCTACGGATATAGTTGTCTTATAATTGGGCATGAGAGTCACCTGACGTCAACCCAGCCATTGTGGAGGTCGGAGGTGACGGTGCCAAGAGCCGGGTGCGCGCCATCCTGGTCCCGCCATTTCCAGTCCGGACCGCGCAGTACTCGGGCGCCTGTGCACACGCCTCGGGCGCCTCGCGACCAGCGCCGAGCTCTGGCGCCCCCACACGCTGCCGCCGCCACACCACAACCACCACTTGTGGCGCCGCCGCATTGCCGGGGTGCTACTTCACATACGCTTACCACCTACAAGCGACCACATAACATATTTTTATTGTGAACAAGTAGAGAGCTTTTTTTAGTCTTGAAATTACAAGAGATGCGAGAACAAACTAAAAATGCACTATACTTTATTATGTTAAGTACATGTCTTTAGAGCTTGTGGTTGAACGTGCAATAGTGCATATGGGTGTTAGACTTTTTTAAACATTATAATTCATATACAGACTTATTAAAATGAAGTGGATGGCCAAATTAGCAACTATAACATATAGAAACATCACGCAAAAGAATGCCTGGCCCTCGAGCGATAGAAACGCAATCTGCAGCAATTGGCTTTTGAAAATTATTATTCCTAGACTTGATGATATTGATCTTAGATGGTATAAATATACAACATATTAAAATTAATGTATATACATAAATACCGACAAAGACTCACCTTTCCATAAATTTCGAATCCGGACAGTGATAAATAGTGGCTCTGACCACTTGCATTCTTGCCATTCTGTTGTATCCTCAAATAACGGTAGGGAGTATCAGCTCGAATGCGCCACGTGGCTGTACTGCCGGGCTCTTGCAATGCCTGCTCGTCGTTGTGCGCCAATAGCGTTATCCAAGTTATGCCATCCGTCGACATCTATTTTAATAGAAATATAGGGTAATATTACCAGAGTTAATTAATATCCGTGTGGTGACGAATTTAGAATACAAAATGTCACCAACCCATGCCATTCTGATGGTGTCGTAAGAGGTGACATAAGGAATGAGGCTGATGACCTAGTCGCAATATTTTTTTTAGACTTCCTTCCTACCGTATTAATAACCGTTTGATCTTATTCATAAACTTACAATTTAAAACGTTATATAATAATTAGACTTGGGAATGACTGTAACATGTAATTTTTATTGCACTTACTTGGAACAACCAATTTCTCAAAGCAGACCGTCCGTAGCCACGGGCGTGACGCAATGTGTAAGCTGAGGGTACGATATTCAAGCCCAAATCCAACGCAATGAATGATCTTCTGTCATCATTAGTATGGACATTGAGAGGTTCGGGTGACCTCGAAAGAACATCTTCAGCGCGTCCGTAAGGCAGCTGTCGCCCATCGGAAGACCATACGCTAACGAGTCCGTGAGCGCCAGGGTTTACCCACTCACAACTACCTCCATTACTCCCGATGAAATATAGGACTCCATTTTCGTCAAAGTCATGCTAAAACAATATTCCTTAATCATATAACATGTTTAGGAAAACATGGAGATCGAGAGTCTGGCGGAGAGGGCCGCTTTGCCGGTTTTGCATTCTCTGCTTTGACTCAATGTGACCCACCAACGTCTAATAACATCTACTCTGTTCTTTGAAGGGCACATACAAACCGTCGGGCAACGGTGACAGTTAATGTAACATCACACGAAGTCTGAAAACTGACAGCTGGTCTAATAAAATAATTACCGGTAATCGCACTAAATCAGAGGACAGACATCAAGTAGTTAACGATATGAGGTCAGTCTGATAGCTGACTACTATGCAATAAGACAAAGGATTTATCATTCTACAAGACATCATTCTATATTAGAAAGCTGGGTGAAGCTATCGAAGTAATAACTGACAACATATTAAAGTTGTTTTTTTTTATATCTATCACTTACATCATACGCGAAGGAGATGGGAGCTTCGGCTTTTATTTTCTGCACAAAGTTAAACGTAGACCGCTCCATGTCGTACCACTGGCGTGCCACTGACTTGGCCAGAAACCGTTCCAGTTGGCGCACAGTCGTCAACGCCTCCACTCTCAAGTTACGCCCAGCGTTGTTACTGTTTATATTTGCGTTTGCATCTTCCGAAATATCTTCATGGGCACGTTCTACGCGCAATCTGTTGCAAACATTGATAATGGTCAAATTTAGGTGCCGTATCATATTTTTTTATCGTAACTCCTGTAGGATGATATAACGTGCATCGCGGGGGCAGTTTACAAACATGAACTTCACGAACACAAATGACACCCGGACTCGGAGCAAGTGCCTCTGGTTTACACAAAGACACTTGTTCGGCCCCGGAATCAAACCCGGGAGCCCGTGCTCAAAAGGCGACACATCCAACCCAATATTGAATGATTATGATGTCAAGTGTCGCCAAAACTGTGCATCAAGGATAGATTCCGAGGTCAGGAAGTGGTTGCGAAAACCATGAACCTGAGAAACTTAGAACTAAAATTCACAACATCCTAAACCTAAACTTTTAGCTAGGTAACATTAACTTTAATTAACTATACCTATTATGATGATTTCTTAGGTTTTCGCGATTATTACACATTGAAATTAAACACTTTTTAACGGATTTATCGCGTGTATATTACATTATTTAATTCCCGACATTTCAAATGCTTTGCAGCAGTCGTGGTCGCGGGAGAGGTTGTCTTCAAAAGTACAAAGAAACAGTTAAAATCTACCGCCTATAATTTTGTTTTATTGATAACGTTCCATGTGCACGCAGAAATCGCTCACGGTGTCCAGAGGTCTTGCAGATGAGTATTTTGCTTGAGATTTGATCAATTTAATGACTGGATCCCAGGCAGGTGGTACTTGCCAACCATCCTCTCTATTGAACTAGTCCATACATCAACATTTTTATATACATATTTTACTATTTACCTGATGTTTTCTGTCACATTGTCCAAATAAATATATAAATTACGCACCTGATTCTCTTAGTGAGGTGATGCAAAGTCCCAGCCGGCGGAGGAGGCGCATCTCCTGAGGGCGTGTGAACCGGCAACCGTTCCACACTCTCTAAGACTCCAACTAATCGCGAAGCTATCACGCCACCGGCACCTCCTTCACTTCGTGTCACCCATTCACGGACTATACGCTCACGTTCTACTGCCGCTCCAGGAGCATCTATACATAGACATATCTGTTTAGAAATAAAACCATACTATGTATGCAAGTGAATGTTCAGCAATCATGGTTACTGTAATTTTACTTACAGCACTTGATTTCCTGAAGCAGGGATGCATGCGCAACTATTGAATTTGAATTTGGAAGAATTACATTACTCAATGTTGTGATAAAGCTACGGAAATGCGTCCGGGGAAAATGTGTGTTGCTATAAATACGTACCGTTTGCTTGTGGCGAAAGAACTTGTAACAAAGAAGGTGCTAGTCCTGAGGATTGCAACTCGTATGCTGATAATAGTTCCTCGCCAGACAATAGTTCCGTCAATTGGTCCAATGACTCTCTTAATTCGCGTTGCCAATCATCTAGACAAAAAAAATTGATTAAGTGAAATTCTTTTGATAAGAGTGAAATTCAAAACTGACGCTACATTACGCCCTTCTCAGAAGAAGCTACCACTCAAAATAAACAAAACAATATTCATTCATTATAATTGAAAAGACATAAAAATTAACCGGAAGGTAACATACACATACATACAGACCACAAAATCGTAGAAATGTTTACTCCAAAGGTCATCCAGCAGAACAATATACTTATTACATACTGTATGAGCATATGATTATAGATTTTATTATTTATTTTTACTAAGTTACTATAGTTTAACTGAACACTTGTGTATATCATAGTTTCAATTTCAGCCCCACATCAGTTACCTTGTACTAGTGGTCGCCCAGTGGTCGAAATTCAACCATAATAAATTTAAACTATAATGTTGAATTCTTAGGTTTTCGCGATAGGATAGCTTACATCTCAATGTTTAGTATCTAATATTGAAATTATATTGCAAATTTCATGGTCTATTATTTAGCAATCACAATTATCGGTTAGCTCCAAACTATTCTAATAGATGGCGATATCTGTTGACTGGATTGAGTAAGTATTCAATAGATGGCGCTATGTTAACAGCACAAACTTTTCTTATAAGCTAATTTCATACACCTCCGGGCGCGCAATTTTCGTAAAAAGGGATACATCGTTTTTGGTTCGCGTATTAATATAGATACTCACCGGAAGGCTGAGTGGCTATTCTCTGCATTCGTGCTAATAGTGCACGGAGACACGCGACCGGCGGCCGCGGTTGGCGGGTAGCTGCGCTAGCTAGGTGCCGCGAGTATAGGGCACGGGCACGATCGCTCACCTGTACATACAGCCGAACATCTACATTATGGCTTCATGTACTCACTTAACATTACTATATTACCTACTTGGCTTGCTGGAAGTAAATTTAAAATTTCTGTATATAACGGAAAATAACAACATTGATTCATGATTTGTTAAAGTGACACTTATAGTCGTTTTTGATAGTTCCTGCTAGTTAAATTTTACCGATATAAAATCTCAGCTTACGTTTTAATCTAGATTATAAACTTTACATTTATTAAATTACATCTCAATCCGTGCACCGGTTTCCAACCAAGTTACTAACTTACTTCTGTGTAACGACTTTCGCGCAAAATCACATTGTTTATTTCATACACAAAGTACTCCGATTTTTTGGAAGACATTATGCCCACAAAATTGTATACTAACCTGAGCTTTCAGCGCCTCAGTTTTCGCAGATATTCTAGATCTTATTTGATTTAGCACGGAACTAGCAGGTGTCACTGGCCTTCTATCTGCCCACCCACTAGCTAGCTCTGGCCCTAAAAAGGTAAAAAGTTCATATGTAAACGTTATCTTTCCTTTGGCTGCATTGTCCACTGGCTTAGCTACGCCCCGTTCCCAATCAAATCGTTCCAAATTCGAAAATCACGTTCACAGTGGCCAGTTGAAGATATATTTTCGAACGCAACGTTAGTCCTGTCTTTTATGCGTTTCCTTTACAATCTCCATTCCTAACGCGAACGAACTATAAAAATATATAACCTCATCTAAATTCGAACAAACAAGAAATTAATATATGCAAATCGGATATCGAAACGCCCTAGTGAATGAATCCTTCGGTCGTCCCAGTTTGCAGATTGAAAGTGGCCGAACGCGTAAAAAAATCTGGTAAAATTAAATTTTAACTAATAATTTTACAGGAGCTATTTTAACACGATTCAACGCGCGTGTGGCATCCATATGTAGTTCTCGACGAGCTACCACGAATAAATGATTACGCGTACTACTCACGCAAGAAGCAGTAATTATTCGTACCATTGAAAAGTATAGGCGAGTAACTTGTACCAGTAGCTTGTGGACGCTACTGTAACCGGCATCTGTAACTTGCATCGTGTACAAGCACTCTAATTGACAGTTGTAAGGACTGTTACCGAAAGAAACCTGAAAGTGATATATTTAAATTAAACTTACCCAAAAATGTTTCAGCAGTGAATGAATGTTTAGTGCCTCTATTCGATTCGAATATAAATCCAGGCAAGTCATCTCTGAGTATCGTGGTTTGCTGTTGACCGTCTGTATTGTGAATTTGTAATTCTTTTTCCCTAAAAAAACAAGAATATCGTTTACATAGAAATATATGAAACATTAATAAATATCCTTGGACATTTCACACAACGCCATCTCGTCCCAAGCTAAGCAACTTAATGCTTGTGTTATGGTAACGAGATGGATGATACACTACTTATATACTTTTTTTTTGTAAATACATACATATTATAGATAGAAATGACACCCAGACTCCAAGCCAGTGCCTCTGGTTTAGACAAAGACACTCGCCCGACCCCGGAATCGAACCCGGGACCCGTTGATCCAAAGGCCGCACATCTAACCACTAGACCAACGAGGCAGTCAAATGAACAATATATATTCAAATAACATAGTAACTACTTACTTTTTACATGTCAGAGCCCAGTTTCCGATAATAAGCTTAGCCGACCCAGGCTTGGATAAGATTGGCTGTGGCACGGTATTTTTGACAGAAGCTCTTGCCCTCTGAAGTTTATCAACAAATTCGCCACGGTTTTCTAAAGTGTACAAGAATAATAATATATATAAGAGTAGCCCAACAAAATGACCGCCGCGTTACCTACATGTACTACCAATTCACCAACCCTGCTTTGGCAATCACTGTCCTATTTCATATATTTACATTAACCACGTAAGTTCCATTTAGTGTGTAATTTGTCTTTGTTTGTGGAAAGAAAATAAAGAATTATTATTACAGTACATTTTCACTGAACAGCTTAGTCCCAGGCAGCTTGGACAGTCTATTAAGGGGGAATATTGCAAGGCAATTCTCTATGTTGCATGGGCAGATTGTTATACAAGCGTATATATTGACATTAGCCTTTCGGCACAGCGATCATGAATCCAGAGTACCAGTCAATATTTTTACTGTGCACCGAACTACTACTACCACTACTCAGCTCATGGATGACCGACAGCGGAGTCGGGCTTCCTCCCGGTCGGACCTCCATTGCCATTGCTTGGAGGCTAGATAGCCTGCTGTGCCGCGCTGACCATACCGGTTGGCACAGGGTTTCGTTTTAAGTTTTCCAAATTCAAAATAAATTCATTTATTTTGTGTATAAGTCACGGTGGACACTAACAAAAATTCAACACATTATTCATAGTGATATTATATATTAAAAAAGGTCTACCGTCTACCACCAGTTCGGAACGCGACCACTGCTGAGAAGAACTGGCAAGAAACTCAGAGGGCTTGTATTTTTTTTTCATTGCGGTCCTATTTCTTATGTTTATGTACAATAACATAAATAAATAACATAAAATACTGGCACTGAACTGCTTAGTCCCAAGCAGCTGTGTCGTTTATATAATCAGCAATGCGATAATACGCTTTTTTGTAAAGCTTTGTCTTGACCGTCTTTTTTAAGGCATTGCGATGCAATTCTCTAAGTTGCATGGGCAGATTGTTATAAAAGCGTATAGAAAATAAAGCGTATATAAAAGCGTATTCCTTCTCTTGCGGCTAGGTTATCGACCTTGTTATTGCCGTTAGTCAGCCTTTACGACACCTCCGGGATGGAACGGCGTGGTGACGCCATGTATTCTAGATCCGTCGCCACACGGACGATCACCATCACCACCGAACATATCTAGTTAGTTTCTTGCTAAACAAAATTCAGATACCAGATACAATCACAAAATAGTATCGGAAGGTCACCTGTATTATCAGTTTGATGTTCAGGGCTGCCACTTGAGTACATAGTCGCCAACTTGCCATCAAGCAGGAATCGGAACCAGCCATTACTGCCCGTACTGAGCTCGAGTGCCGCAGCATCGCTCCACACGTAGAGAGCGTCGCGGCCTCGGCACAGGGACCATTCGCCCCACGAGTAAGCAACGCCGCTCGACAGGCAAGAGGCGTCTTCATTCGTACCTGAGAGTAATGTAAAATTAAAGTACAACTATGACGTAAATTGCGAAATAACAAAATTCGCAATACGGTGTTAATTACAAAATAAAAACACCCGATAACGACCCAAGTTAACAAAAAGAACTGACCATAATCGGAAAGAAACATGGTGAATTTATTCAAGTTACTAGAATTCAAAGTCAAATTTTGTTAAGTAAGTAAAGTGTAAAGTAAGTTTTCGTCTACTTAATGTAATTATTACGAATGATCTTTTGGTGTCCGATAGGTTGTCAACCAAGGAGAAAGAAAGAAGACTATTTAAAACAAATAACAGAAAATCATAATCAGGACCATAGAATTAATTACGCTAACTTTCACAAACACAAATCTATGTGAGATTACAACTTATATTAAAAAAGGAATAGTTCTTTGTATACTATTGATAAAATGCGTTCGCATACTAAATGCACTTTGTCACTTACCAACAATACTCGCGTTCTCACTGTCTGATGCGTCGAATTTAGCGGGTGTGGCTGCCAAAGCTTCTACTTTGCTGAACACGCCGAGACGCGCAAATTGCTCCAGGTAAATATCAGATGCCTTCACCATCAACTCTTCTGCGATACCCAGCACGATCAAATGGCCGTCATCATCGTCCTAAACCGAGCATGAAAATATTATTTTTATAGGAATAATTATTGATATCTAATTCCTCTCAAGAAATAATGAATCCTCATACTCCTACATGATTTATATAGTATTTATATTTGTAACCTCCGAGGCACATTGAACCATATTATTAAGAATTATCTTTCAATGTAAAAAAGTAAGCTATTACAAACTTTGCATCATCATGCATACATCTGAAGCTCACTATGTGTACAAACGTAGAATTGTGTACATATATTGTTTTGCGACCATGAATAATATTCATAGTTTATTATACAGTGCTACACCAAAATCAAGTGAACTACGTCACTACATCAATTGCTGAATTAATTTAAACTGCAATGTTTTAGAATGTCATAAACATTATAATAATGGCTACTAATTGTAATTTCTTTGAAAAGAAAAAGAAACACTTTGCTCACAGAGATAATAGTTGCAAACAACAGTAATACAGTACAATGAAACACAGAAAAAAAACACAAAAGGAAAGAGATGCAAGTAAATTTCGATGGTGTGATGTCTATACATAAATGTGTATGTATGTGTCTAAAGACTCGTGATATGCGGTAATTAAGAAAAAGTATCGACTGAACATCAGTTTATTAGTAAGTTTTATGTTTTAATGGTCATGACTACTGGAAAATATTACGAGGTTTAGCTGTACAAAGCCGAGCACAACCGACAGCTTTACCATACGGAAACATTTGAAGCCATACGATAAAATATCAAGCATGACTTGATTCGGCTCTAAAACGTTATAATTTAGATTCAATAAAACCCTCTTTGGCTAATGGTACAAAGACTTTCCCCAGGAGAAAATTTCAAAAAGCCAATTTTGCGGCACCAATTCTGAGAAACTAATTTTAATTTAACTACAAATTAATTTCCAAATTTTTTGTAACAGTTTTTTTTTTGTATATGTATGTACCACAATAACAGAAACTCCAGCAAACTTTGTTTAGGAAAGAAAAAGAAACAGAATATTTGTATCATTATAATTATTTATTAGCAGGCAAGCAGTTGAATTAACTAGTATGTGCCTGATCATTAAAATTTCCATAACTATCGAAACGGCCTAAACTCCAGAGACCTGCAATTGGTTGTACAGAACTTACTCAAACAGCGTCAAATGATTTGACTAATAAACACTGTTTGAACACAGAATGTTTATGCCAACATTAAAATTAGTTCAAAATGAGAACATCAGAATTAGCACAAGCGGTGTGCCATTTTAGAGCCGTGGTGGCGTGCGTGGGGACTATCACACCATCGGAACATTACCGCCGGGGCGCGGATATAGCGGCTGCGCAGGTAGCGAGGCGGCGCGCGACGGGATGGGCCCACCTCGGCCTGCTCATACACAAACATTGCGCCGTCAGACCATCAATACTATTTTCACTAGAGGCACTTGCACTTGATATGAAGTCTACTACGGCATGCTTTGTGTTTCTGGACAAATCTTCTTGGTGGTGGGACCATCGGGAAAACAGTAGGGTTATGCGAGACTCCAAGGTACAGGATTCTTCAGACTGTCCCATTCTATGACCATAAATTTTAGCCCCAACTACAGCTTGACATTTCATTAAAATACAATCATGATCGGCTTTGGATGGGCGGGCCGAAGAACGAGTTTCTAATAGGAATTATTTTATTAAATTCCACATAACCCGGCAGTTTCCCGACCATTAAAAAGCCGCCGACAGGGCTCATAGTCAATTTATACCAAGAAAAGGGCGCCGAGTGTGCTGCTATAACTAACTATAATGAGTGACTAAAAAAGGAGTAATTCCTTCATACCCAGCCATTTGTAAATTTTAACACAGGGTTTTAGGTTTGAATTTTGCGATACACACTGTTGATTTGAAGTTAAGACCAAACACCTAGTCGGACTGAAAATGTAGAAGATCCGTTCGGTCAAAACACCAATGTTTGTGTGTGACACTAATCAATTGTTTAACTATCCTATTGTATAATATAGTATAAATAATCAAAATAGAAACGACAGTTAGCAAATATGCAGTAAATTTACGAGTTTACTGTAGGTCCAATTTCCAATAGCCTTAATGCTAGTGCAGCATGAATTGAATATCTGCGAAATAATAGTGTTCTAAATACTGACCACATTATCAAGCACTGCTGCCACAAGTTGTGTGAGCAGTGCCGCTGTATGCTGGTTAGAGAGAGAGCGCAATAGCTTGGCAGGCGCGTAGTGCACCATCTTGCGGACAAGAGACAGACACGCGCGACGCACTCCACCACCGCCGGCGCCTAGGTACCGCGAGCAGAATACTGGCACTAGTCGTCTGAGAACAAAACAATACTCAACTATGAACAATGTACCGATGATAGATTTATTTCACACATTTTTTTAAAGAAATTTTTGCTGTGCCACACTGGCAAAAAGGGTTAGGTTTCACAGCAGCCTTCTCTAGTCGCTACATCTTGTACCTACCCAGATCCCTATACAATACCAACAAGGCGGAATGGGTAGTCTTTTCTGTACATCAAAGAATTTAGGTAGCTTTTTACAGATCCGGAATTAATAAACACAAATGACACTTAGACCCAGAGAGTACGAGCGTACGAAAACATTCGCCGACCCAGGAATCGAACCAGGGACCCGTAATTCAAAAGCAGCGCGACAGACCCAAGGCTAACAAAGGTGACACGACTGTAGTCTACACTCATTACCACATAGTCAAAACAGCTGAATATTTAAGTTTACTACTACTACTACCACTCAGCTCATAGGTGAGTCGGGCCTCCTCCAGTTACATGAAGGATAATTAGCCTACTGTGCCACACTGGCCACATGAGTTCGCACGGGTTTTCGTATCAAGTTTTGCTTCTCTTGCGCCTAGGTTATCGGCCTTGCCATTTCCTTGTGTCGGCTCCTACGACACAATGTTGACTTATGGTGGAATGGGGTGGTGACAATATGCATTCAAACGTCACCACACGGACGTTTAGTTTAACTTACTCTAAATACACCGCCGCCATTTCTTTGTCACCAGTATCGGGGAAGTCGTCGTCGTTAGATGGGGAGGGAGTATCAGTGCTACTGACAACCAACCACTCGCCAGGGCATTGCAGGATAGCTGCTACTTCCCTATGACCTACAAATAAAACACATCAAAAGAATTAGTTGAAACAATTTTATAAAGATTTATTATTTAAATCAAATTCAATTTTTTATTGATATTTCGATGTTTTAATTTTGATAAAATTCAGCAGCCAATTATATTGTTATCATAAATATAAAATTCTCGGTCACAATGTTCGTTCCCATACTCCTCCGAAACGGCTTGACCGATTCTCATGAAATTTTGTGAACATATTGCGTAGGTCTGAGAATCGGACAACATTTATTTTTCATTCCCTAAAATTTTAAGGGGGGGGTCCACACCAAAAGTAATTGATTATTTTTTAGACACATTTTTTTGCTTTTATTTTTTTACTAGCGACCCGCCCCGGCTTCGCATGGGTGCAATTATATAAACCTTCCTCTTGAATTACTCTATCTATTAAAAAAAAACCGCTTCAAAATTGGTTGCGTAGTTTTAAAGATTTATGCATATGTCAACTATTCGGACTATTATGACCTATTCGGCAGGACATGCAGAAATACTAAATCTTTTATAATTGTTATATTCTTATTGTCTTTTGGTGTGTCCTGTGGGAATAAATATATTTTTCTTTCTTTCTTTCTTTCTTTCAACGGAAAACAACAAGAACCGGAAATTTATAAATTTCCTAGGAAATTTATAAACGGCCGTAGGATTCCACACGAGAGATAAATTGTATTATTTTACGCCCACATTTTCGGAAATTTATAAACTTACTGAACTCACGCGTAAAATAATAAGTAGCAATAACCAAACGCCATGGGCGCTCTGATTGGTTGAATAAGTCACGTGTTCCTTCTCTTTCCTCTCCGCCGCCATTGTTCGATATTGTCTACTTGTGGTAACCTACACCTGATACAGCTGCATCATCAGGAATCTATAGGATACCCAACTCCTTACCAAATTACAGTAAATGTATCGTGTTTGGACTCATTGTAACGGTATCAATGAAACAGGTATAAAAAAAGTTATGCAGCCCGATATCAGGGTTTTTTTTTAAGTTAAATACTTATTTTATTGTGTTTAATTTGTTACATGTTTTTAAGCATTTTTTTATTACTTAGCGTCTGTTTGGCAATTCGCCTCAGGCCAACGGATTTTTTTGAAATTAAACTATATAATGATTGTTTTTTTTAGCAGAAGGCCGGGTTTATTGTTTTTTTTTTAAATAAACCTCTTTAACTTCGCATCTCACGATTTCTTTTGTTTTATTTTGGTAGAGTCATGCCACTATCAACATCCACCAATCAGAGAACAGTGTGTTATTTGCCGTATCATATAGAAGCGTAAAATTAAAAGCTCTACTGTGATTGGTCGAACCGTTTAGAATCTTACGAATGGATATCCGTCAGTTTATAAATTTACGACGAGTGGTCGTAAGTTTATAAATTTCCGAAAATGTGGGCGTAAAATAATACAATTTATCTCTCGTTTGGAAACCTACGGACGTTTATAAATTTCCTAGGAAATTTATAAATTTCCGGTTCTTGTTGTTTTCCGTTGACACATACATAGGGACGGACAGAAGAATGCGACTTTGTTTTATACTATGTAGTGAAGATGCAGCATACAAAAATACTGTTAATTATTTGGCAAAACAACGTTTGCGGGATCAGCTAGTAATTTATAAGTAATACAATTATATTGATTTACCATTCATTTAGTTCAATATAATTACATTTTGTTTTTCAGCAGCATCAGCATTCCTTAAAATTCCTTGAAGCTTGCGGGCAGTCTAATCGTTTTATTTTTGGCAAATAAAAACTTACCCTGGTCGTGTCTCTCCCTCGCCTTATCGAGAGGTGTCTTCCCATCTTCATCTCGCAGGTCGGCATTGGCGCCATAGCGAAGTAGTACTTTGGCAATGGCCGGCCGACCGAAGCAGGCCGCATAGTGGAGAGAAGAACTACGCTGTCCACGGTTTACATCAGCACCTTTTGAAAACATCAGTTTAATGCATAATATTTTTTTTACTGTTTAAAATATATGATATCCGATCACATAATAAGAAATAAATGAAAAGCATACAAATGAGCATTATTGAATCAGATTTATTCATACTGCATCCTTTATTACTGCTGAATTCGATAACATTACTTAAAGCATAATGTTAAATACAATAAAGTACAGTAATATGCGAATCCTTTAAATTAATTACCTTTTTCGCACAAGAATTCCACCATCTCGCGGGTCCCGAAAGCCGCTGCCCAGTTTAGCAGGGTCTGTCCCACATCATCGGTGAAATTGACATCAACCGCGCCGCTAGACACCGCCGTCAAAAGCGCGTCCGTGTCCTTCCCGCGAATACAGTCAATCAGCTGTCGGTGCGACTTGTCGCCACGCAGCCCTGAACAACCTTCGCCGCTGGCGCCACTGGCACTTGATCCACAGGTAGTACCACCATTGCGAGTTGAACCACTGTGTACCAGACCTTTTTATTAGATATCACATCCTGGCCCTGCTATTTTCCATCGACGTCCCATCCGACACGATGCAATTGATAGCTTAAGTGCTTGTGGCAAAATCGTGTGGCATACGCCCCGAACTGACATTATATTACTAGTAAGATAACAGAACTGTCAAAATCGATAATCACTAGCTCGATGATTGTCGACTCCTAATACTGTAGTGTCTATTCGAGACCTACGCTACTCGCTTTTGACACAAGAACTTGTCGGTTTAGGATCCCAAGTTACAACACTATAAATTAAGTACGTTGTAAACAAATAGTTGGCCTCTTGCATGTTCATCCCAGGAATTTATTAATCAAGGTTAGATCAATAGTAGCGTATAAGGCGAGTGTGAATGAAAGTGTTGGAAGGGGTAGACCTAGGCGGACGTTTCAAGATCAAATCAGGAACGTCTTGAAAAAAGGCCAGGTCAAGAGTACCCTAAACCGAAGAGAATGTAAAGTGAAAGTGTGAAAGTGGACGAAGCGAGAAAAGTATGTAAGAATCGTAGGAAGTTGAAAGAAGTGGTCTCTGCCTACCCTTACGGGAAAGAGGCGTGGTTATATGTATGTATGTAGATCAATAGTCTTGTATATGAAGACTTAATTATGATATTTTGACTATACTGTATTAGAAAATTTGAAGCACTGTCTACTTCCAATGAAGTCTATGGAGATACCGTATTTCTCGGTAAACTCGACCTGAGGTTAACAATCTAGGCTCCCCAAATGAGTCACTCAGTATAGCGCCTCGAGTGAAACAAACGAATTGACGCCTCGGTCAAGATCCCAGGTTGGCGCCCGAGGCAAATAACTTGATACCACGATAATCAAACAATTAGCGGGGTTGACATAAACCAACAAAGGCCGAGTTAAGGGAATGTCGCTCTTTTGTATCGATCTAGCTGATAAACGATACGGCATGTATGTTTCCCATGTAAGCCGTGCACTCCATTACTAGTAGCATCGTCTGGTTAGTCTGTTGGTTGTCATCCAATACTGCGCAGTGGCCAGGTCTGTCAATCTTTGACCATTGATGCACCTTCCCAAACCAAGTCGCCACTATCTGTAGACTACGATACTCACTTCTGTATGGCATGCCTCCCTTCACACAGCAACACTAGGAGCAAATCTACGAGTCGCATACACTCCAAGCACCAACGCTCGTCCGCTTGCACCGCCGCTTCCACGGCTGAACACAGTTCCAGTCGTACCAGATCCTTGATGTTAAAAAAAACACTTATTGATATAAGTATAATAGGTTCCTTATTCATTAATTTAAAAACTTTATTTCATTGTTATCTCTTACACATAAAATCATTGAAACAATTCCCAGATAAAAAATCTTTTTATATATAATTCTACTCTATGTCACTGAGAGCCTAAGCGGCGGGGTCGAGTTGAATGAAATTCTTTGTATGCGTTTGGGTGGCACCGAGGATGGTTTAGTTTCCCAAATCAGCCCAACAGATGGCGCTGCAGTAAAGTAATATGATGCAGGACAATGTCTGCCCGCTCAGCTAGTAGTATATACATTAGTTAGTGTACTTCATCTGATTAACCTAAAAAGTCAAAGGCAAAAGATTAACAAGTTAATAAATAACTTACATGGGTAATTTGCGCTGAACCACGACATAGTGTGGATAGTAAACTAACAGTAGTAGACACTGCTGGAGCAGAACCCTTATCGTCCCCGCTTTCGGTGCTTCCGAGCCGACGGACTAGCTCTTGAATTAATCCTATAACAAATAATGTGCGTTATTTTAAGACAAAATACACAGGGTAACTAGTAAAAGATTTTACATATTGAAGGATACGATAGTTACAAATAAAAAAGATAAGAAACAAACGTTAGGTTGCGCAATAACCAGTTACGCCAGTTAAAACTGGTAATCACTGGAAATAATGTAAATGACAAAATCATTGCAATGAGACAGGAAACAAAATAGAATGAGACTCTCTAATAATAATATATCTCCCTAACCTTTTCCCCAATTACATTGGGGGTTTAACCTAATTCGACTAAATACCAGTATTTACTCGGAGCGAATTTCATCTACCCTCTACGACCTATGTGGAACTACAAAAAAATATATGATTAGACCACCTGTCAGTTTTCACGCTACTACGTGTACCATAGATTGTAGATTGACAGCCCCGACTGACGACTTTACGTGCCGTCCAAAGCACAGACTATTAATATGTATTACTTAGTATAAAAAAAATATGCATCAATGAATCTGATGATCGTTATTGAATGATGACGATGATGTTGAACAGGGAATATTTTTGTAACATAACATTTTCTGATGGCTAAATAGAACATTTTGGCATACCATGTTCGGCGAGTGGGGCTGGGTCGGCATGGGCCCTCGCAAACCGGTCCGCGAGCGACGCAAAGCACCGCAGTGCTGCATCTGCCACCCGCGCGTCATTGTGTCGCAGCAACGATGACAGCGACGACACTGCGTCCCCCACGCGGCTGTCACCCGGCTCCATCTTGCCACACACCCTTCAGTAACAAAAGTTTATTTTTATCTTAGCTTTACTAAATCAAGTCAAGCTAACTGTATGTAGATTTACAAACTAGACAGTCCTCGCCAATCTTTATGGCCGCTCTGAATGTAGCTGCATTACGCTGCGCACAACACAAAATCAAGTATCAGCGGGACGTACGCGGGGCGGGGCAGGACACGCCCGCGCGCGCCGTTTTTCACACGTCAGCGTCTTCGCCACTCGCGTGTTAATGTGACTGAGCTACGTTCGTATTGGTTATTAAATGTACGATGCGCAAGTTCGTACCCACGGCTACATTCAGAGCGGCCAAAGTGGTGCTAAACACGAGTTGAAGAAAGAGAATGTGAAAGTAAAAAGTGGAATGGTAGAAGTCCAGTCGAAACACATCGTTTTTGCCTTCATACCAATTTGGAACCAGTACCATTCAAGCCAAAATAATGTGGTAATAAATTTTCAAAAATCATAAAACTTTTTAATGCAGCCTTACAGTAATTTATGATTAAAGCAGAAAGTAGATGAAGGATAAAGTATAAACTAAGAGCTAAGTTACATGAAATCGAAATCAAGTTCAGGATTTAGAATATACCTGTCAACGGAAAACAACAAGAACCGGAAATTTATAAATTTCCTAGGAAATTTATAAACGTCCGTAGGATTCCAAACAAGAGATAAATTGTATTAATTTACGCCCACATTTTCGGAAATTTATAAACTTACTGAACTCACGCGTAAAATAATAAGTAGCAATAACCAAACGCCATGGGCCCTCTGATTGGTTGAATAAGTCACGTGTTCCTTCTCTGTCCTCTCCGCCGCCATTGTTCGATATTGTCAACTTGTGGTAACCTAGACCTGATACTGCTGCATCATCAGGAATCTATAGGATACCCAACTCCTTACCAAATTACAGTAGATGTATCGTGTTTGGACTCATTGTAAGGGTATCAATGAAACAGATATAAAAAAGTTAGCTAACTGACATTTATGGCTGAGTAGACTCTCAATGTAGTGAACATTGAGTGTGTACTCAGCCATAATGCAGTCCGATGTCAGGGGTTTTTTAAGTGAAATACTTATTTTATTATGTTTAATTTGTTACATGTCTTTAAGCATTTTTTTTACTACTTAGCGTCTGTTTGGTAATTCGCCAATCGCGATCGCAATTCGCGTTTTTTTTTTAATTAAACTTTATAATGTTTGTTTTTTTTTGGCAGTAGGCCGGCTTTATTGTTTTATGAATGTGTTTTTTTTTACTTCGCATAACTCTATTTCTTTTGTTTTATTTTGATAGTGACGTAGGGGTCATTAGCTTATTATGTAAAACAGTAACCCTGTATTATAGGTTACCTAGTTTTAAAGTAAAAATACTGTTACGTACTGATAAATTTATAGTTTGGCAAGTCTAATTGTACCTATGTCTATGTACACAAGCATGCCACTATCAACATCGACCAATCAGAGAACAGTGTGTTATTTGCCGTATCTTGTAGAAGCGTAAAATTAAAACCTCTACTGTGATTGGTCGAACCGTTTAGAATCTTACGAATGGATATCCGTTAGTTTATAAATTTACGACGAGACGTCGTAAGTTTATAAATTTCCGAAAATGTGGGCGTAAAGTAATACAATTTATCTCTCGTTTGGAATCCTACGGACGTTTATAAATTTCCTAGGAAATTTATAAATTTCCGGTTCTTGTTGTTTTCCGTTGACATACCTACCTTGAGACAACAGCCATTGCTGAATGTAGGGTGTCTTTGTGGACACAAGTGCCATGGTGTGTGATGAAGTGCAACACTGCTGGAAGGCCACCGCCTTCCCATACCGCACCTGCTTCTCTGGTGCACACCAATTCTAGCACCTGACGAAAATAAGACATTAGTAAAGTTCCCTACATTATTTGTTACTAGCAAACTTCAGCCACACTTGAACTTTAAAATTTATCCTTATCAGTACGAAAACTTTTCCCAGTACGATCCAGTGCGTAATTTACGACAGATGCGGACACAATATACGAAGGTGAAGATTATATGGATGCAAATAGCATTTTAGCAGAATTATTAGCAAAATGAATAACTAAACAAAGGCAATTGATTAACAATTCGATATTTTTATTTAATAGATCAATATAGGTATCTATGTAACACTTACTTTAATGCATTGCTCAGCAAGGTCTTTACTAGTGCGGTTGTTGGGGTCAACAGTGAGCAATCGGCTGCAGATAGCCTTCACGGCACCTTCTATCGCAACGATCCGGCGTGTGCATTCAGCTAAAAGCAATAATATCACTATTTATAGTATGTCACTGAATATATTTAATATTAGGCTAAAGAAAGGTGTAAACTAAATTATAAGATCAACCTAGTAGTCACATAATAGGAAAGAAGACAGATGATATCAGACTATAAAATAATTAATAAAAAAAGGAAAAACAATTTTGAATAAAACTTTAGTAGTGGCCATTCTTCTATTAATTCGGGCATAAAGTTAAAAGCAATACCGTCAAGAAATATTGCGTAGAAATGTTACAACATGAGTATTTATTATTTACAGACCAATGCACGCGGATAAGAAATCCCAACTGCAAAAATCATTGAAAGACCCCACTGCTACACAATCATCCCTTAGCGCCAACATAATATTTATATTTTACACTGAACTATAATGTAATACAATATTGGCGGAGATATATGTATACGGATCATGACTAGTAACTAATATTATACTCACCAGAGACATCCAGATAATATGTGATGGCTCGAGCCGTGACTTCTAACACATTATCTGGTGCGCATTCATCAAGGAATATTTTGCACAATGCAGGGAGAAAAGTCCTTGGAGGGCAACTGTAGTAATAAAAAAATACATTTCTTGATTAATATTTACATAAACTCTTACATAATAAGAATATATTAATACAAAATTTATAAACCGTACAACATGGAACCTGCAATGTGTGGCATGCAGCTTGAACTCTTAAGTCAGTGGAACACCATTGAAGGTAATTTCCCTTTACTGCACTCATATAAGTGTGTTGCCACACACACCTAACTGATAAATATTGTTATACATATATCTTGTCTTCTAATCAGAGCACAATGAATATTACCTATCACATGGAACTTCTTTCAATAAGATGTTTTTGATGTGTCAGTGTATTAAAAAATATATATAAACATGATTTCAAGTTAACCTCAATTTGGAGCAGAAACTATTGCATGATTTCAAAGTTTTTTTTTTTTTTTTTTTTTTTTTTTTTAATATCATATAAGTATTAATTTTACTTATTAATTTCTTGGTAAAATCACTAATAGATGATATATGATCATTATAGATCACCAGAGAATATATTAATTATTATGTATTTTAATTGCAATAACTGTTCTAAATTTCTAGTTACATCAAATGGAAATTATGTAGATCCACTGAGATTAATTAGAAAGTTTCATCATTAAAACATCCACATTTAAATTCTACTTTTAAACCAATCAGTTGGTTGCTACTTAATCTGAATTCAGACATTTACATTCTCTGCTGCACAGACCTCATTTAAACATACCTTTCAAAGCATCTATCCACATTATCTGACATGAGCAGAAGCATGCAGAGCTGCTCAAGAGCAATGAGCTGCATGTCTCGCTCATCACCCTGCCCAGTGAGCAGCCACTCTAGCAATGTCTCTGGATCCACCTCTGCCATCTACGTACCACAATTTTTTATATTTACAGTTAAATAAAGAGAAATCATGACTATTGTTATTAAAACAAGTCAGATATTTCTTTTACATACTATATGAAATTAATTTACATAATTTGTAATAAATGCATAGACTTATAAGCTTTACCAGTATTAAAACATAAGTTTTTTATAATAGACTAACATTTCACACAACCAATTTCAAGTTAAGATAGTATGGTTATGATGATAAATGATGATTGTATCATTTTTCTGTTAACAAATTCTATTAACATTTAAATAATGTATGAAATAAATAATTACGAACTATTAAATTTAATGAATGATTATGAAATTACAAACATTTTATGGTTTCAATTAATATACCTTTTTAGTTTAGTGGTCTGGGTCACCTGAAATAGATATATTTTTTATGAATATCTAAATTAAATCATTGATTCATCAAATTAAAATATATATCTATATAAAAAAAAACATTTTATGGCATGGTATGTTCTATTGACATTTGTATTCAGTTATCATGTTCTAAATACAATACATCCTTGATTAATTTAGTGGCATTCAAATGTAATTAATATCTTTATGTGCAAATGGGGCTAAGTATTACTTAGATTTTTGTAAAATGGTATTTCCCTATTTAGTGATAACTTTCTGGAAAGGTTAAAATGATTTGATTACAACTTGTATATTTTATTAAAATATGTGTTTTAGGGTTGTTTGATAATATATTTGTAATAGGAAACAAATCATACCATTTACAAACATGTATTACTTAATAAAAATATTGCGAAAATCTTATGTAACATTACTTAATATATTATTTTATGTTATCATGTTTCCTAACTCACAAGCCATTAACATTCTAATAGGTCTGCTTGGTTAAGAAATTTATTTCTGATGAGACCTAGCAACATGATCAAAATTGAGTTGACTGTCAGCCTAGAAAACTGCACCAGTGTAGAAAATAAGAAGCGAGGCGCTATTAAAATTCAACACAAACTTTTCATTCTTTGTGTATGGCCTTTCCAAGAGCCTATGTAGGTTACTTGATTTTTGCTTTTTAATACTAAGTCCTCACGGGCAGTTCAAGCTCTAAGATATCTGAAAGTGTATTATGATATAACAGGTATTTAATTAAGCTTCATAAACAATGAAAATGACTTAACTTTATGTATTAACAAATATACATTTTTTTTATATAGAGCTGAAGGTGACAGTGTAATTCTTACCACTTAGAATCAGACGGTGTGCTTATCATAGATAAGTATTATTCAACACCACAGAATCAATAAAGTTGGATCTAAAGATCTTAAAGTAAATACGAAAATTATATTACAACGCAATAAAGTCACACAAGGTTTCAACAAAACTCCTGTCGCTAAATTTATCAGTCAATCGCCATATTTATTTTCATCACAGATAAAAACATTCTAGTGATGCTACCGAGCTACCGACGGACTAAACTAAACTTTCCCAATGCTGCCAAACCACCCATATACGCAACACTAAAATAACAGATCAAAGCAGCAAATTTGCGTCATAAGCTATTAATCTTGTTAATTTTTAATTTATTCTCACACAAATACTCAGGCTCTTTTAGGCACCCTAGTGAAATTTAGGGAATAATGTGGTGATGATAAATCGAGTCGACAAATTAGCTTATCTACTTCTACAACTTCTCAGCCCTTGGATAGCCCACTACTCAGTCGGTCTTCCTCCAACTCATCCAACATGGATATCTCACTGACATATTATAGTATATTTAAATAGTATTAAGCCTATCATAATATAGTAGAAAACTTGATATGACCGTAAAAACTTGGCATGCTGTCTGTTTCAAGCGCTTTCGCTACAATATCCGCAACACAATTGTGTCCAAACAGCGACCAAAATGAGCTCGCTGCTAGCCGGATAGAAGCCACTAATTATAAAGAGTAATTATTATTACAGTATTCTTTTATAAACTATTATATTAAATGTAATGTTTTATTTTTATTTTGCCCTTTAGAAAAATAATATATATAATACGCGCGCGAGTTCATGTCCACCCTGAGGAATGCTGTAATGCTGTTAACTAATTAGTTATGGTATTGTCGATAATAACTACCGGTCTAATCAACAGCTGTTAATTTGGCTTATTGTAATCGAAGGTAATTAATTATTTATTTAGGCCCCGATGGACTTGAACTCGCGCGCGAACTGTACTCTATAGATGTTTAAGTAAATAATCGGTATGGATGTACTGTCACCCCCCTGCTATCAGTGTTGCTTAGTAACACATTTTATGTTTAAGATGCACAAAAAACTTTGGTTAAAAAAGCTAATGTAATCTAAATTTAAGACACTGAAAAGAGCTTTCCCTCTACAAAAATATATTTTGTGTGTAATGTTAAACCGATAATAAGAAATTTCATTAGTTTTCGTGTCTACTGACTAGTGATAATTGAAATCATGACGAAATTATCAATTCCAGAAGTAGCATCCCAACTAATTTCTAAAACTCAGACACCTGACGACGACAACACGTCTCGAGCAATATTTGTAGTTGGAAGCAAGTCTGTGGTGAGTTTCTACTAAATGATTTTTTGTTGGATACTAAAGGTCACAGCTCATTAAAAGCCACCCGGCTCCTACTCAGTACCGCCTCGCTTTGTGCGGCTAGTACTTATATTGAACATGGACTTGTATGGGCATACGCTCACTACCTCAACTCCTTCGCGTCACTGGATTATCGCCTCTGTCGTAAGCCTTCCACGCGCGGACGGCGGGTGGACCACTCGGGAACAACTCGCTGCTCGCATGCTTGCCTTGCGTTGACCCAAGTGGACTGCGCGCTGCCCGCGGATGATGCACGCGAGGACTATACGTTGGTCGGTCTATGAGTGCCAATTCACGGTAAGTAAAATTTGACATAACGAAGCACACGTGTAGACATAGTGCCAATTGTTAACAGACTACTCGAAAATTCGTGGTTCAAGCGACGTCCTCTCGTTGACCTCGCGTCGTCAAGGAGTCAACCAACCATAATGGTTGGTTGACCGCGCAACGTTTATTGGTTTTAACGCGGCGTCCACCCGTGGACCACCTGTCTACAACGATTGGACGCCGTGCGTCCAGGCGGTGCTGAGTGGGTGCCGGGTGGGTCTAAAGAGCTGTGACCTTAACCTAGTGTTCCACGCTCAGGGGAGGAGGGGGAAGGGGGAAGCCACGCTCAGACACACGGCTTCCCCCTCGACCGTGCTGCTACCTTGCCATGGTAAGTTGGCCCTACTGCGGACAAAAGCCTCATTGACTGGCGACGTCCCATTTACCCGGAATGCCCTCTGATAACCGCAACCCGTTGAGGCGCCACAGGAGAAAGTGTGGCGTCCCAAATGAGACTTGTCGGGGTATACATATAAATATACGAAGTGATAACGCCAATGGTTTGGATCCCCCACTAACACCGAGGCGTGGAGGCTACCACTGTCAAATGCAGCTGATAGCTGCGTTGACCAGACATGAAATGTGGAGCATCCAGCAGAGCTTCACAGACACAAAGAGAGGGGCATGCAGGCCGTGGGCAAGGGGCGCGGAGCGTGTTCTCAATTGGGGAGTGAAACACCTGGCCTTGGTTCAGGTGGTTGAGAAACGCCGGTGGTTCGTTTTGTGAGTAGGTCGGGGCGCAACTTTACGTCTATCCATTACCCGGCTAGCCTCCAACAGGCTGGTATCCATGAGGATTTGATTAAGCGTAAAAAGAGATATCGCACCTAAACGTATCAAGTTTTCTTATCTTGTAGCTAGGTTTTCTCACTTATCGTTTACTTTATTCAACTCATAAGACACCCTCCGAATGGAATGGGGACACTATGTAGTCTAAATCGGTCATGATATGGATAAGCAGATTTCTGACCACACAAGTAACGTTAAGAATTAAATAGCATAGAATTAAATAATGAATAGTTGTGGATATCTCGGTTTATTTTACATACAGTTTACATGACATCACGCGATAATTAGAAACAGTTATCGTTTAATTTTTAGGGTAAATCAACGCTACTCTATTCTTTCTTGGACAAAGCGGATGTTCCACGAGAAACAGTGGTAATAGAATACTCTTTTGGAAGAAAATCTAATCAAAAACAAGGAATTGAAAAGACGATATGCCATTTATGGGAATACGGGGGCAAATTAGAATCACTAAATAGTGTTTTGACTTCGATCCCTAAAGATGGAAAATGGTACTATTGCATTATGATTGATTTAAGTAAAATCAAAACTATATGGGATACGTTAGAAACTTGCTACAAAAGTCTTAAGAGTTCTAATGTATCCTCGGAAAAACAACCAGAACTAATAATTATAGGCGGTAAATATGATATCTTCAAAAACTATGGTAAGTTATTTATAAAAACGCCGCTAGTCTGTAATAAAAGATCTCGGTATTTTTATTTTGTGATGATGATGCTATGTTTTTTTACTGTTACGGAATTATCAGTATCAATTTAAGTTGTGTCATACATCCATATTGTATTATAATATTCGGGGCCGTAACGAGTAGTAGCAGAAGCTACCTATAATAGGTAATTAATATAGTGGCTTGAAAGCGAAATCGTCCAACGAACTATGTGGTAAGAACTGCCTTGTTCGTCTACGGGTTGGATGTGCCGCGTTTGGATCACGAGTCTTCGGGGTCGAGCAAGTGACATTGTGTAACGCAGAGGGACTTACTATGTCAAATTCAAATTTAAATCATTTATTTTGTATGGGTCACGATGGACACTTACAAAATCTCAACACAATATTCATAATGATTCTCTAAAATACAAATGGTCTACCATCTACCATGAGCCTGGGTTTCATTTGTGTTCGTGAATAATATTTTTATAATAATATGTTTGTAAACAGCCCCTGCGGTACAGGTTATAGGTACATAGATTTCATTTTAATTTAAGGAAAATCGGAATCCCCCCTAATCTTTCACGTGCCAAGAATAAATAATCCATAAAATTTATTTAATTTACAGATAGCGAAATGAAAAAGTTTATCTGCACATCAATTCGTACATTTGCTTTGATATACAAGGCACATATATTGTTCTACTCGTCTAAAGATCCTCAGTTGTCACGAAAAACTAAAGATGTATTGCATAGCATTGGCTTTGGAAACTCTTTCCCCAACAAAGACAGGAACACAAATTTCACAAAGCCGCTATTCATACAACGAGGTTCAGATTCTTGGGACAGTGTTGGCGTTGCTGCTGCTACCATAGAGCAAGTACATACATCCTTAAAATATAGTAGGCATGCCTTTGACCCTATTATAGGCTTGCGTGATGGAAAACAATGCCAGGGTCTAAGATGGAGCAGGCAATTCAAGGAAATGCCCTGTCGGGCACTGGCTCACACATACACACGACGGAACACAGTAAAACTGCTTGGCGCCGGCGACTTAGATGTGAGGGTGGTAGCTAGCCGGGCGCGGACTATTCGATCTTGCCACCAAGCGTGCTGGGTTTTGTTGACTTTTACAACACGCGTTATTTCCCAGCGTGCGGTGGGGAAGTTTTATATTCTGACCCATCCCCACACGGGGGGCGGTGGGAGGGATGTATGTTTATGAATATGGTCGCATAAGTCTTGTAGGAAAGTAGGTACCTAATATTGTAATAATGTTTTTTTTTTTCAGGTGAAAGCTCGACACTTACAACAAATACCTTCTAGTACATTAGCGGACGAAACAAACGAATTAACATCATCACAGCAACACTTACATCCTGAATCCGTTTTGGATGGACTCATTAATCAGAAATACAGTGATTTACGCAATATGGAATCATTAGATATATCTATTGATTACCTTCCAAATTTCTAACCTATCTATTTTTTTGTATTCTGATAATGGTTTTAATGCAATGTAAAATTTTAATTTTGTCTAATAAAGTTAAAGTATAACCAAGTATTTTTTTATTCACAAACTACCAATAGTTAGTACTTAATATCCAAATATTGGATGGGTATTTGCGTTTACTATTTGATCTCCTTCGTTATGTATAGGGCACTTAGTATGTAGCGTGGAAATCGACAGCTGGTCTAACCGGTGGTCCCGATAGATAAGGGAAAACGGCAATCGCTCTGTGTACTGGTAGTTAGCCAAATCATGTTGACCGGCGCCAACCACAATGAAATTAAAGAATAGGCGAAGGCGATAATATGAAAATTACGTTATAATGAACCGTTTTAATACACCAGCGTTGCCCCTCAATGTAATTATACAGGATGGTCAAAAAGTCGTGGATCAAACGAAACCAGCGGTTAGATGGGGCCATCAGCAGCAAAAAATTTTTCTATGTGAGGTCCTTAGGGTCAACCCCTGCAGAGTTACAATTGAATTTGTGTTATTATGAGAGATTCTCTTTCTTTTACTAAAACTTGATAAAATTCGAAAAAATCTACACTACTGTATCTTTTTTATATTTTTTACTATATTGGTACTGATGAGTCCTTTCGTTAAATATGCTATTTATGGTAGTTTATTGGGTGTGTTGAAGATAATATTAAGTTTTACGAAAGCAATAATTATTATTATTATATCAAAACTTGTTATTTACTTCGTCGGACCCCACTGTGAAAAAAAATACTCTAAAGAAAAGTGCCCCTGTATCACAATTTTTGGCGCATTTAATAGGGATTCTAAAAAGGTATTGCACATGGCTATGCGTGGCTTCGATATCTTTCGAGGAGGATCATTCGTAGCAAGGCCAGAGTTAATTCATACATAAAATTCGGTTAGGCCTACTAACCTAACCTTACCTAAGCGTGATCGTTTTCCGGACTACAGGGTCTTTATCGTCGTTTCAGCCCATAAATGACCCACTACTGAGTTGGGCCTCCTCTAAGTTCATGTAGGGAAATTAGCCTACTGTGCCACGCAGCCAAGACAGGTTGACACAGGGTTTGTATCAAGTTTTCCTTCTGTTGCGGCTAGGTGATCTGCCTAATGCGTTCTTTTAGTCGCCTCTTACGACACCCTCAATATGGTATGGGTTGGTGACATGGTTTATTCTTTATCGTCTTCGTTTCAGCCCATAAATGACCCACTACTGTGTCGGGCCTACTCACAATTCATGGAAGGACATTAGACTACTGTGCCACGCTGGCAAGACGGGTTGGCACAGGGTTTGCTGACCCTGATTCTCGACCATCTGGAACCTCGCCTCAGGGGACTGTTCGACGCTAGCCTAGCGTCCAGTCGGTTCCCTGACTGCTGGAAAGAGGGGAAGCTTGTGCTCCTGCCAAAGCCGGGACGGCCTCCAGACTCAGTCGCGGCCTTCAGGCCCATCGTCCTGCTGGACGAGGCGGGCAAGCTGTTGGAGAGGGTAGTCGCTGCTCGCATCGTCCAGCACCTCACGCAGGTTGGTCCCGACTTGTCTGACGCCCAGTTCGGGTTTCGGGCGGGTCGGTCGACGATTGATGCCATCCTCCGTTTGAAGGTCGCGGCTTCGGAGGCCGTCGCATCGAAGGCAGTGTTGTTGGCGGTGTCTCTCGACATCGCCAACGCAGTCAACAGTCTGCCATTCGGCTGCATCACGGAGGCGCTCCGGTTTCATGGAGTGCCCCTCTACTTAAGGCGGCTGGTGGCAGACTACCTCGACGGCCGCGGCGTCCTCTTCGTAAATCGGGAAGGGGACGTCGTAAGGAGGCCCATGTCGTGCGGCGTCCCACAGGGTTCTGTTCTCGGAACAGTTCTCTGGACGCCCGCTGCTCCACCTTCACACGGTGGAAGGCTCGGCTGGAGACGCCTCGGGCTGGTCTGCGGACCGTGGGGCGCTCCAGCCGATATTGGAAGAATGGGCGGTGCGGCAGCACGGAGTTCACCTTCCGGCTCGTGCAGGTGTTGTCGGGGCACGGTTGCTCGGGAGAGGGTACCGGAAGGGGCTGCCGCCTGCGGACCACGGCACGGACCACTAGCAACGTACGCGGTACCCGTGGTCCGCGCGTGAGGGCGGGTGTCGGCGCACGGCGGGTTATTTTAGTGGGTGAGGGCCCCACACTACCCCGTAGTCTCCCCGGACGCGGGATGTGAGGTCAGGCATTTTTTCCCGCCAAACAAAAAAAATAAGGTTTGCTGACCCGGTAAGACTCCCTCCATGTACGAATTATGTACGCGCATAAAGAATACAATTCTAATAAATTGTCCGTGTGGTGACGGATTTAGAATACAGAATTTCACCAACCCATGCCATATTGAGGGTGTCGTAAGAAGCGACTAAAATAACGCATTAGGCAGATCACCTAGCCGCAACAGAAGGAAAACTTGATACAAACCCTGTGTCAACCTGTCTTGGCTGCGTGGCACAGTAGGCTAATTTCCCTACATGAACTTAGAGGAGGCCCAACTCAGTAGTGGGTCATTTATGGGCTGAAACGACGATAAAGACCCTGTAGTCCGGAAAACGATCACGCTTAGGTAAGGTTAGGTTAGTAGGCCTAACCGAATTTTATGTATGAATTAACTCTGGCCTTGCTACGAATGATCCTCCTCGAAATATATCGAAGCCACGCATACTCATGTATAATACCTTTTTAGAATCCCTATTAAATGCGCCAAAAATTGTGATACAGGGGCACTTTCCTGTAGAGTATTTTATTTTCACAGTGGGGTCCGAAGTAAGTAACAAGTTTTGATTTAAGAATTATTGCTTTCGTAAATCTTAATATTATCTTCAACACACCCAATAAACTACCATAAATAGTAACTCAATCAATTGTATCAATTGTAACTCTGCAGGGGTTGACCCTAAGGACCTCACATAGAACAATTTTTTGCTGCTGATTGCCCCATCTAACCGCTGCTTTCGTTTGATCCACGACTTTTTGACCACCCTGTATAAAACTGAATATTTCATATTATAATATGTAAGATTGTACTGATTAATGCAGTATGTATTAATGTAGTACTGATTAATTCTCTGTGGAATGGCATTCCGAACAGGTGGTAAAAACTAAATGATTAATTATTTTATTATTCTTTTAAATTTTTAAAGCATTCGCAAGAATTTATTCGAATAAAAAACATATGCAACATAATTTGAATAAGCTAGAACGGTAAGATTTCCAATAGCAATACGTTCAATAATCTAAATTCTGTGACTTATTAGGTGGCAGTTCGTCTTCGTGCTCGAAGCCTCTCGTCCAGCGCCTGCAAAGCGTGCTGTGATGCCGCATTTTTCGAGTCAATGGCAAGACTCACTTGTAAACATCTATATGCCAAAGATATGTCCCCTGTGGACTAATAAATTTGAATAAAAATACTTGGTATGACGTTTAAACGGTTAAGTAGGTAGTTATTTTTTCTTACCAAGGCTATGTGTGCAAGATTGAACCATATATTAGAGCGAATCTCTATATCGGCAGAAAAATACAAAGCTTGCCTAAAACACGGTATAATCAGATCCCATTGATTACAGTATAAGCAACAGAGTCCAAGATTGTTATAAATTTCGGGCCCTGCAGTTTGAGTCGCCAGTAACCTCCTGAAAATAACATGGGAACAATATTATATACATAAAATCTAATCTTAACATCTAGACTCCGCAATTTCTGTTAATCTAAAATAAATACATCCTATTTTCATAAATAACTCACCTATAGTACCTCAGAGCGATCTCAGGTTGGTCGTTATAAAAATTGTACATAGCAATATTTGCTACGGCTTCCATATTTGAAGGGTCTTTTAAGGCCACAGTCCGATATTCCTTAACCGCCATAGCCGAATTGCCTATTTGATCATGAATTCTGGCCTGCTCTATCAACAGAGGTATGCTCTCGTGGAAGACGGTTAATCCTTGTTTACATATTTCTAGTGCTGACATGGGCTGATTAATTCCCACATACATGGCTACTAGACGAAGATAGATACATATATGCTTATGTTGCTTGAGTGCTTGGCGTAGACAATCTTCAGTGTTTCGATACATTGCAAGGGCAAAGTAACAACGAGCAAGAGAGAAGTTCCACCACCAGTCGAGATTTTCATCAGATCTTTGAGCTTGAAATACAATTTCCATGGCCTGTAAGTTTAAGTACCGTAGGTTAGAAGAGTAGACAATTCATTTTCATAATACATATATAGATAAATGTTTCACTCAGCACTTCTATATTGATGAGTAAACATTAGGAACATGTGCGACAGCATTAACATTATTTAGTTCCCTTCATACATAGGTATACCTTCCTCACATCGCCTTCACAGTAATAAATGTATTCAAATAGAGTTTTCGCAGCCGGAACAAAGAGTCTGTCATCCTTGGAAAGTAATCTTATGGTCAATGGTGCTCCTGGACTAAATGGGGTGCCTCCGGCTAAGGCTGTCGCAGCTCGAGACACACGAGAAGCAGTGTGAAGAGCTGTCCTGCCACGAGAGCCAGCGGTATTGTTGCCAGACCTCGATCGAAGAGTAGCTGTTGTCTTCCTCTGAAAAAAATAACAATCGATAGTAAAATACGTTTACAAGTAAACACATTTACTTACTATTATTATGTCCGTGTGGTGACGGATTTAGAATACACAGTGTCAACAACCCATACTATCCCGAGTGTCTTAAGAGTCCACCAGGGCAACGCAAGAGGCAGATCACGTAGCCACAAAGAGAAGGAAAACTTGATAGAAAGCCTGTGCCCACCCGTGTTCCCAGGTAGGCGCTGTAGGCCAATTTCCCTCCATGAATTTGGAGTAGTGGGTCACTCATGGGCTGAAACGAACTTCTAGTAAGTTCGTTTCCTATTACAATTAAGCATCTGTATCTATGTATCAGCCCAAAGACGACCCGCTGCTGAGTCGGGCCTGTTCCAATTATATGGAGGGTAATTAGCCTACTGTGCCACGCTGGCCAGACGGGTTGGCACAGGGATTTCAAGTTTTCCTTCTCTTCTAACTAGGTCATCGGCCTTGTCATTTCCTTTAGTCGGCTTTTACGTCACCCTCAAGATGGAATGGGATGGTGATACTATGTTTTCTAACTCCCCGACTCTGTGTACTGTAATACATTATCTACATTCAATTTATCACCTCGTTTAATTCATAGAGGTCGCGCTTAGAATCGTAATTTAAAAATTAGACATAGCTTTAATGCTTAGGACACGTTACAATACCCTTATTTCAGCTGTTTGAGCACTTTCCCCCGTTTGAAATGATGTACCAAGTCTAGGGGTTTTAGCGATTGTTGTAGAATTGAAGTCATCATGTTGCGGAAAATACTCTACTTCTTCATAGCCATTTCCCGCAATTTTAGCTTGAATTGTCATTGCTCGCATACGGATGAAGTCAATCAATCGATCGTCCGTTTCTTTTATTTCCTCACATAGTTTTAAACACTTGATATATTGTTTGGTTTTGTAAAGATTTAATATTTTGTATTGAGTATCCATTTCCTTTACACAAAGCACATCAGACAGTGCTTAGCAACCAATATCGTCAACAATACAATACTTCCAGTTGGTAGGACGTACGAAGTAGGGCTTACAAGGCTACTTACTATCAACGACTTTTAACATGTGAAATCTACAATATAACCCGCCTAACATTGTACGAATTAACACGGACTACAAGTCTGTGGTGTAGTAACAGAATAAATAAAAAATAAAAACATTGTCCGAATAACCCGAACATTGATATAATTGATATTGCAAGTGCATGTAAATGATAAACATACTACCGTTTCAAGCACCCTCTTCCTAACCTAATGTGCAAAAGCGTCTTAATAGTGCCATTATGGATGGTCGTTTAATCACATGGATCATAAAATAATTGTGCGGAACGTCAGCAAACTTTATGAACTGTAAAAATCAACTGGGCATTCCTAGAATTAAATTTTTCGCCAGAGATTTGATACTGTAAGTATTTTCTGCTATCACTAACGAAGAGCAACAAAAAAAAACTGTGCTTACCCTTTATGTAGGCATAGGTATTTTTCAACCTCTACAATAAATATATATATAATTAGGATCAATTAAAAAAATTAGCTTTAGATATCATCATCTCAGGTCATAAAAGGCCTACTATTGAGTCGAGTGTCCTGCAATTACATGAAAGGAATTTAATTAATTCGAAGAAATTATTTATTTAATAAGAGCAATGAATCCGGGTCACTTAAAGAATGTTAAAAATCTCGGAAACTAAAAATGTTAGGTTAATGCAATAAATTGTATTTAATAGACAATGTAATACTCCTTAAATGAAAGTAAAAAAAATATGAGTCACCATACATTTTATTAACACAAAATTACATAAAGAAAAAAACTGCTGATCTCTCTATAAAACAAAAATAGGAAACATGAAATTTTTGAACTTTATTACGATTTTCTTGAATTTTAATACTTCGTATTGCCTCCTCGTGCTTCCATTACTGCGTTTACGCGGTTTGGCATGCTGTACACCAAGTTCCTTATACGATTTTGGGGAATATTCTCCCATTCCTCTGTGAGAGCAATTTTGAGCTCAGGAAGCGTGATTGGGGGAGGGTTTCGTTGTTTTACGCATCTGCCTAGCTCGTCCCAAGCATGCTCGATCGGGTTGATATCCGGGCTGCGCGCTGGCCACTCCATACGAGTAATGTTCATCTCTTGAAGGTAGTCATTCACAATCCTACCTGTATGAGGTCGGGCATTGTCATGCATAAATATAGCATCCTCACCTAAATTGACCATAAATGGACCAACGTGATCATCGAGGATTTCTTCCACATATCTTACGCTAGTTAAAGAGCCGTTTTCTATGATCACCAGCTCTGTGCGACTTTCAGAAGAAATTCCGGCTCACACAAGTACAGACCCACCACCGTAGGCTACTTTTTCTTCGATGCATGCTTGCTTGAATCTTTCCCCTGGTCTTCGATACACTCTGTGTCTTCCATCGTGCTTGTAGAGCATAAATTTTGATTCGTCGGAGAACATAACTTTTGACCAATCTTCAATACTCCATTTTACGTGGCTCTGGGCATATCCTAGTCTTGAAATTCGATGCCCACGCTCCAGTTTAGGGCCGTTTGCAGGTCTAAGGGGTTTTAAGTTAGATTCAGCAAGCCGACGTCTTACTGTCCATGCACTTGGGTTACTTCCTCCGAGGCATCGAAACTGATTTGTGAGTTCAGTTCCTGTGAGAAAGCGATTTCGAAGCATGGTGTTCACCAAGTATCGGTCTTCTCGTGCTGTGGTACACCTGGTTCTGCCCGTTCCTGGTCTGCGTAGGTTAGAACCAGTTTCTTCGTAACGTCGGAGAACTCTTTGTACTGTTGACAGCGACACACCGACAGTCCTGGCTGTATCGCGCTGACTCCGGCCGGTTTCCAGCATTGTAAGTATTCTGGTGCATTCTTCAGGCGTAAGCGACATAATTTCAGCTTGAATAATGATTAAAGAGCACTATCAACATGGTTTATGTACCCACATAAATGACAGATTACAAACAAAAGCAAAACCAAATGCGGTAATTTCGTAGTTCCATCTTCGAAAGTGGCCCTTTTTCAAGTTTGATTTTTTTATGATATAACTTTACAATAACTAAGAAGTTTTAATACCTTCATTTAAGGAGTATTACATTGTCTATTAAATACGATTTATTGCATTAACCTAGCATTTTTAGTTTCCGAGATTTTTAGGATTCTTTAAGTGACCCGGATTCATTGCTCTCGAGTGTATTTTCTTTCTCTTATTGGCAAGGTTTTCTGCCTTCAGACCTAGTATGGGGTAGGATGGTGACCCTAGGTATTTTATATCCATCACCATACGACTGCTGGCTGTTGAGGTAAGGCTATGGTCCGTCCAAATTGAAAAAGCTTTTCAAAATGCCCACATCGTTTTCGAAATATCTTCCAATATTTACTTAGACAACAATAAACTTATGTCTATGTCTGTGCATTGTGTACCAAATAATAAAATAGTAACCCAACTGTTGGTAACATCTACAAATTCTTCACGGCTCATATTTATAACAAGGGAGTAGAGACAAAAAATATCATTCCCTTTGGAATATTCAAACAGGAAGCACAAAAATGTTCCTGAGGTGTTTTATTTTGTTGCTATCAATAAGCAATTTACTGGCTTCTGAAACTTGGAAAAAGCCTGGATGCCATAGAATAGGTATGTCGACTTTCAGTTTAATACTTAGCTAATATTAGTTATGGGGTTTTGCAACATTTAAAATGGAAGGTTTGCCCTTGGAATCCATTGAGATGGTCTATTTATAGATTTTTCGTTTTAATTTGATAAAAACAGAAAGTAGCGTACAGAAATATGAGAGAAAGATCACCCATCAGGGGGTCGTCATAAATTTTGATTAGGACCAGTGGCTTTAGTATATTAATAAACTTATAACGACTTTTTCTTCTTTAGGTCACAGTCGGATCATACGGATTCCAGACTGCGTTGAATTTAAAATCACGACGAATGCTTGTCGTGGATTCTGCGAGTCGTGGTCATTGCCAAGCATTATGCTTGGTTTCAAGCATCACCCAGTTACATCACTTGGGCAATGTTGTAATATCATAGAGTCTGAAGATGTAAGTATAAGCTTACTAACGACTAAGGGGATAGCGGTGCTGGTGGGACAATTACTATACCTATCTTTAGTTACAGTGAAGTGCTGCGCTGCGCGCCGCACCGACTGCCCTACAGATTCCCTCAGACTATTTTTTTTTAAACCAAACCCGCTTTAGTTATAACCCGTATCGCGGGGGCAGTTTACAAACATGAAATTCACGGACACAAATGACTATACTTCCACGGACGAGGTTTAAGATACCTACTGCGAAAGCTGTACCTACCTACCTAGTCATTTAATAACTATTACTACATATGAATTGACTTTGTTATTACTACATATGAATTGACCGCTTTTATTACAGGTTCCAGTTAAAGTTTTATGTCTTGACGGAGAAAGAAACTTGACATTCAAATCAGCCGTGTCGTGTGCCTGCTACCACTGTCAGAAGGAGTGATCGTAGTTCGTTCCTATATAACTAATCAAATAAACAAGGAGATACATAATGGAAAGATAATAGAGTTATGAACTAATTTTAAGCCCAGAAATCAGTTATCTAACCTTAAAATACCGACCAGTATTTGTGCATAATAAATGTGAGTTGCAAATTTATTTAACCCAAATGTGATTAAACATATCCATTGTCATTAAATGAAGTTATTTTGAACTTGATTCTTTTATTTATATTGCTTATGAACGGCGACTGGGACGATTCACTGATTAATTTAATCAAATTTGTTTTGAAACTTTCTTTTTCCTTCTTTGCCGGAACACAAATTACCATTCTGTCTATTTGATTCAGAATATTTGCAATGGGCTAGTAGATTTATGGCGTATATGTAATACGCGTGGCAGGGCAGGCGTTTGGGGAGAGGCCAAAAGAAAAGTAGCACATAGTTTCACAGTGGGTTCGGGCTGCGGGGTCTCCTCTGAAGTGGTTTAGGTTTCTACTCTCCTACTACTCCGATGCATCACCAGGTCCTCGGTTTGCTGCTCAACTTGGTTGGCAGCTAAGCCGAGGCCGTTATGTCGCAGAAATAACAACTGCGCAGTGAGGGACCGCGGTAGATTTAACTCGCTATCTCACTCGCACCCACCCTTAAGCATACTGCCATGAACAAGGGTGTCTGCCAAGGAGTTTCCACGATGTTAAGTGTCTGACAATGAATAACCATTAAATAACATGTTTTTTTTATAATAATCTAAAGGTAATACCAAAAAATCGCCCTTTATTATTTGACGTAATTAGATCGGTATTTTACACACCTTTAGTGAGGTTTACCTGCCAAATCCACTGTAACCCAAACTTCATAAATGGTCCATCGTTCTTACCTGTGTTGGGAGCATGCGCTGACAAACTTTCAGCTTTTATAAAATACCGTAGTTCTGGGGTTCACGGGCTCCTAGTCTAATATCCACCTATATTTAGGAGGATATTAGACTAGGACCAAATTCAATATAAAATATTTTACTTTTTCATATGTACTTTCTTCTTTAAGCTTTCGATTGTAGGTAGAATATTGAATTCTTTAATTTGCTCGACAAAATTAAATTTCGATCAAATTATACCAAGTCGGTTCAAAATATGCTTTATTAGAAAAGGCGTACGCGTACGTCAATCTTAACTTATTTTCAAAATGAGACGTATTCAGATGTATACTAACATTTGTAGTATATTAGCATTTTGCCGACGTTTCAAGGGCGGATCGTGAATTTGTGGGGCCTGGGCTGAAACAATTTATCTGCCATTTTGTCAATGAAACTGTTTTCGATAGTGATGTAGATAGATAGGTTTAAAGAAAAATAGGACAATAAAATAATTTCATTTATTTAATGTAAAAAAATCTACTGGCCAAAGACAAACGACGAACAATTCCCCGTTCCGTACATATGTATTATACGCGCGCGAGTTCATGTCCATCGTGAGGAATGCTGTAATGCTGTTACCTAATTTGTTATGGTAATGTCGATAATAACTACCGGTTTAGTCAACAGGTGTCAATTTGGTTAATTGTAATCTAAGGTAATTTTGAAGATTATGAAATAAAATCCCCATAAAAAAATATTTAGGCCCCGATATTATACCTGTTGCTGCCAACCTTATATGTAATAGGATTTTTTTAATCTTTTAATTTTAAACATATTTTAAATTAGAAATATCGCCTATTGTTTTAAGTGCGGCCCTCTGTATCCACGGGGCCCTGGGCTACAGCCCAAAAAGCCCTTACGTAGATCCGCCCCTGCAGATTAAAGATGTAAAACAACCGATTTTAAAACGATTTAAACCAAAAGTTGCGGTTTTAAACCCCAAATAAACGGTTTAAAGCCCGACTCACGCTACAACGGGCTGTGCCCCGTACGGGCCCCGTGCGGGGAATTTTGTATGAAGTGGTCCCGGCCAAGGCACGGCCGAGCCACGTTCAAGCATGAACCACTTCATACAAAACGTATAATAACAATGTTCGCGGTCCCCGTACGGGGCACGGTCCGTTGTAGCGTGAATCGGACTTTAAACAGTTGAAAACTCGCCTAGAATTATAAATGAACTGTACGTTTTACACTTAATTTTGGACAAATTTTTTTGTTTGAAGATAGATATGCCTGACTTAGACTTATTTCATAAATTATAGAATATACAATAGATTCTAAGACATGCAGCAAGTCGCGGGTTCGATCCCCGCACGGAAGAAATATTTGTACGACCTACAAGTATTTGTTCCGGGTCTGGGTGTTTTCTATCTATAATATGTATGTATTGGTGTTCTTGAAGCTTGCAAATTTATCTTGTCTCACCGTTCTATTAAGAAGGTATAATATTTTCTGATTCCCGTAGTGCCTTGGAGGCTATTGTCAGAGTTTCGTTTAAGTATAACCTTCGTAGCTCAATTACTCTAGAATTTAAATCTATTTTGTTTGCTTGTTTTAAAAATAATGTTGAGATATTATTAATATGGATTCCAAATCATATGAATATAAAGGGCAATGAGCTTGCACATAAGGCTGCCAAGGCTGCGGTCTGCAGTAGCTTCGCTGATTTAAATATTTTTTCCATCCAATCTTATGACTTGGCTCATAGAGCCAAACTCAATCTCTTTCAGGCGTGGCAATATTTTTGGTCAGTCTCCAGTAGATCCAGAGGTAGTTTATACGCTTCAATTCAGCCATCAATTCCTCTGAAGCCATGGTTTTTTAAATTCAAAAAGGTCTCTAAAACAGTCACTTCGGTCATATCTAGGATTCGTATCGGTCATTGTTGTTCTCCAGTTTTTCTGCATAAAATTAGAGCTCGTGATCATTCCCTTTGCGAGTGTGGTCTAGATGACGGCACCCTTGATCACATATTTTTAAATTGTCCATTGAATCAAGCTTTTACTCTGGACCAGGTCATTAGGAAGCTGAAAATTAAAAATCCAGTGAATATCCGACATCTCCTTTCTTCTCTGCCTCGTTGGTCTAGTGGTTAGATGTGCCGCCTTTGGATCAATGGGTCCCGGGTTCGATTCCGGGGTCGGGCAAGTGTCTTTGTCTAAACCAGAGGCACTGGCTCGAAGTCTGGGTGTCATTTCGATCTATAATATGTATGTACTAGCTGACCCGGCGAACTTTGTTCCGCATTATAATATTTAAAACAAAAAGAAAGTTGGACATAGGATACCTGAGATTTTTATCCCGTCCGTATAAAACCTACTTTAACAAAACGCAACTGACAGCGAAACGTTAAGTTGTCTATATAGTTTAATATGGCCGAAAATTTGACAATTAGGAATTTTGAATTCGACTTGTTTATATTGTTGTAATTTACATAATATCTTTATAACTTGTAGCCTATGTGTTATTCTGATGTATAAGCTATATTATTGTAAAGTTTCATTAAAATCCATTCAGCAGTTTTTACGTGAAAGAGTAACAAACATCCATCCATCCATCCATCCATCCATCCATCCATCTATCCATCCATACTAACAAACTTTCACGTTTATAATATATGTATGTATGTATGTATGTATGTATGTATGTATGTATGTATGTATGTATGTATGTATGTATGTATGTATGTATGTATGTATGTATGTATGTATGTATTTACAAAAAAAAATGTATATGTATAAGTAGTTACATTAAGTTGCTTAGCATGGGACGAGATGGCGTTGTGTGTAATGTCCAAGGATATTAATTTATTTATTTATTCTTCCCCAATCCTTATATTGTCATTGCTTTCATTAAATTCATCGTCTCCAACAAGATTAAAGTGTAAATTTTCTTAAATTCTTATTTTCCTTTTATCCATATGTTATTTTTCTTTCTGTTCTTTCAGAATCTCTATCTATTCTATCTATTTGTCTCAGCCCCAAATGATCCGCCATTAACTATTGGAAATTCAAAATTATTGAACTTAATACAACACATGAGCAGCTATCACGCGACACTGGCAAAAATTGCCGAAGACTCCAGCAGATTGCCATAGAAAAAAGAAAAAAAAACATTTAGTGTTGTGCAGACTGTGCATGCATACTGGAGCGTGTGCACTTGCTTAAGGGCGTAGTTAGTTGCTTCCTGTTCCTGGGAATAATACCTAATATGTTGCTTAAATTTACATTTATAAACGATAAAAAACAAAAAAAAATATTATTTTCGATATTTAGTACAAAGATCAATTTTATCTAAGAAACGTATTTGTCAGTCTGTTCAATGATTTATCATCATGGCCTAGTTGTCTGTCCTGTCAGTGTCATTTTTTTATTTACCTTACCATGGTTTGAGGATAGGTATTTAGTTAAATTATTTATTAATTTATGCCTTTAGCTGAAAAGTTGTTAGAAATTATCCTTGGATATTAAAGTAAAGATGGTATGGAGGACAATTCTACACCATGTAAAAAGCCGACGTGGCATAATTGTGTCCACTGCCCAAGGTTGCTCTTCAATTCTGCCGCAGAATTTGAAAGGTATGATTATATTATTAAATTAGTCTAGATTTCTCAGTATGTTTCTAACGTATCGTATTTTATCATGTTTCAGGCATATCCAAGAGAAGCACACTATTAAAGAAGGATCTATTATTCTCTGCCAGTATGGTCAAAATGGAATGTGTTCTGCATTACAGTTCGGCGATTTACGACGAGCCGGGTTTAAATACCACGTGAGAGAATATCATTTATATGAAAAAGATTCCAACGATGACTGGACTTTTTATTCATCATCACAAAACCTACCAGCAGTATTAAATGACCCTAACAGAGGTAAACAATCAAACTTTTTTACTAAAACTTGGGGAGATAGCTTCATCGATAAACTTGACTACAGTCCTAGTCCATACCTTCCTGAAATAAGCTTAGCTCATTTTGAATCATATTGCAAGAAAATTGCAAAAAAATATCGCCGCCATTGCAAATTAAAGGAGAGTGTTCCTGCTATATCTAAAACACCAACTATAGAAAATGATTGTGAAGTACCTAGCATATTCTATCAGCAGGGATTGCCTCTACATGAACCTGATATTTTTAATAAAGTGTTCCCAAATATCTGTGATTCTGAAGACCCAAGTAATGAAATAAGATCTCTACAAGAAACATTGAGCACTTATCTCGATGTTATTGAAATGAAAATATCTAAACAAGTGGCCCAAAAGTCTGATGCCTTTTTCCATGCTATGCTTTCCCATGATACCATAATGGAACAAATGGCCAGAGCTGTAAACACTGTTAGAAAAACACGAACAAATATTAAACTTACAAAACAAAACTTGACAGAGTGTCCATTGAAACTAGTAAGTTTGAATAGAATAAACCACAATTTGAGTAATGTCCATGAGCTTCTAAAATTAATAGGAACAGTACAGCAAACACAGCCAATGATACAATTGCTTCTTAGTACCTCAGATTATGTAGCTGCCTTAGATTTGATTAGCTCAACACAAAAGGTGTTATCTACAAGACTTTCAGGTGTACAAGCATTTCGGCATTTATCTCCTCAATTGACAGAAATGAAGAGGTTGATACACAAAATGTTGAGTAATGAATTTGTAAGATTTGTTGTAACAGATTTAAATAGACCACCAACAGATAATACTGACATACCAGAAAGGGAGAAAATTTTATCTATAGTATCTGGCATTCTGCGCTTGAAAGAATTAGACTTCATAGACACTTTTAAAATGGAAGCAATGACATCAATTCAAGCAACAATAAAACAGTGTGTCATTGAAATTATATCAGAGCGAGAAGGAAACACAGAAATAGTGCTGCGTGGTTCCAATGCTGATAATATGTGGCTTTTGTGCAATGAGGGTATAATATTCCTTCAAAAAGTGACCCCAAACTTGATAACATTATTTCAAAGAATATTGGCTCTAAGTAATTTAATACTGGAAATTATTCAGATGGATGATATTACAGGAAGTGAAAATGAAGACAGTTGGAAACGACAAGAACTGGAAAGTGTTGAAGAGAAAATAAAAAAAATGATAGCTTCTTTATCAGATTATTGTAATGAACGGTGTGCTAATCTTATTGTTACAAAAACTGACAAGGAATATGTATTTTCTGATATGACTCAATTGTCAAGCATAACTAAACTTATAGAAGAATTCTGCACTGAATGTGAGAAGATTACAGGCCATTACAGCAATGCAATGAACTTAGCATTAAGAAGTTATGCAATGAAATATATACAAAGTTTGCATACAGAAAGGAGAAATCAATTGACTTCTGCACTCAATTCTGAAAGATGGAAAGCAGCAGATGTTCCATGTGAACTACAGAGTGCTATAAACAGAATACATGAAGCTGGTGAAATACCAACAGCTTTACAATATGACAATGACAAACCAGATGGAAAATATTTATTGATTAACAAAGAAAGCTATGCAGTAGTTGGTACAGTGCAGCTCCTTATAAAGATATTGTTAGAATACTGTGATGCTACAAAGCAGTCTCCAGTTATTGTGCAGTATGTAGTGCACTGCATGTTAGAATTGATACGGTTATTTAATTCTCGGTGCTGCCAACTTGTGTTAGGTGCTGGGGCTATACAGAGTGCTGGTTTAAAAACCATCTCCACATCTAATCTTGCATTAGTTTCTAGATCATTACAAGTTGTTGTATGGTTTCTTCCAAAGATAAGAGGACTACTTGAGAAACAGCATTCAAAAGAGTTGTCATTAAATGGTTTTAGTAGTATTGAAAGTGATATAGTGAGTCATGAGCAGGAAATAGAAAATAAAATATGTATTATTGTAAGTAATATGCTTGCATCTCAATTATCAGGTTGGGATGCTAAGCCACCTGTTCCATCTCAAACATTCCGAAGCATTTCTAAACACTTAGTCAAATTGCATGAAGCACTTATTGATATATTACCAAATGAACAAATAAGGACCATTTATAAACGAGTAAATGATAACTTCAAAGATAAATTAAGGGAGCAATTGTTGAAAATGAATATTGTAGCAAATGGTAGTCCCCAGCATGGAGTAGTCACATCAGAGTTAACATTTTACTTACAGACTCTTAAAACTTTAAGAATTATAAGTGATAATGATGCAGAAGATAATATATTGTATGATATTTGGTTAAATTAATAATCAAGTTAATGAAAATTATAGTATAATGTGTAGACCTTTTACATTACAAATAATTTAACATTGAATATATTTGGCTGTAAATACACTATTAAGCCAAATCTAAGTACTTATTTTGTAATGCTACTATTTTGATGTATATAAATAAAATGAAGATGTAAATTTTATTTATTTTGCTGATTGCTAGACACAATGTAATAGCACAGAATGCTGCCTGTGTTAATTGCCGTGTAAACAAATGTTTCGAACTAGTAAAATTACAATATACTATTTGCACATACTTAAATGTGGTTTATTTTTTACTTATTGCCACTTGTTTTATGTGTCCTAAAGGCTAAATAGTTGTAAATAGACGAAGTTATGCTATTGACGCCGTTCGTTATCATCTTGGATCAATGTGCTATGATACCATTCTCTTGAACTAATAATCTACTAATCAATCACTCGTACGAGAAAGCGAAGGCACTTCGAACAAGGAGCCAAAACTGCAAATTTGTAATGAAATAAATTTAGGTCCTACATACATTTGTAGAATATTGGGCAATATTCCCTCCACCAATTTTGAGCAGTCCCGAACCAAGTAGTACGTAATTTCTTCTAGTTCCCTACTAGTGAAGACCTACTAGTCTACTCCCACTTGAACACGACCCTCGGGTCTCTAAAATATCCTTCTAATTTACGTTTCATTCCATTGCTTCAATGCACGCGAGTCAACATTTTTTTATTTTATAAACTTGTACCGTTCATGTTATATTATCTTGTTGTTATTTAGTCCAAAACTGGTTTTACAAAAAGCTTAGTGTTCTGTTTTCTTTATAATAGACTAGCCTACCCGACAAACTTCGTACCGCCTCAGTACCTATCATATTTTCTCACCTTTTAAACCTTCCATGGACTTCCACTAATATTTCAACACAAATTAGCCAAATCGGTTCAGCCGTTCTCGATTTTTAGCGAGACTAACGAACAGCAATTTATTTTTATATATAAGACTAGCATGCATGTATTAAACATATAAACATTCCTCTTGAATCGAATCATTATATATTAAAAAAAACGCATCAAAATCAGTTGCGTAGTTTAAAAAGATTTAAGCATACATAAGGACGAACAGACGACAGCGACTTTGTTTTCTATTATGTAGTTAGTGAAGATTATTCATAACAACCCGCCCCTAGAGATGGACATTTACAATATACATCGATGTATTTTCCGATGAATGCATCGATCGGCTGCATCGATTGTTCTAGCAATGACAGACATATTCAGGCCATAAAGAAAACTAGGCAAGTACCTACAAGGAAAAATATGCAATATCATTCACAATAAATATCCTTGGTCATTTCACACAACGCCATCTCGTCCCAAGCTAAGCAACTTAATGCTTGTGTTATGGTAACGATATGGATGATAAACTACATAAACTTATACATTTTTTATTTTTGTAAATACATACATATTATAGATAGAAAACACCCAGACCCGGAACAAATACTTGTAGGTCATATACAAAAATATTTCTTCCGTGCGGGGATCGAACCCGCGACATGCTGCGCAGCAGTCGATCGCTCAACCACTGCACCAACCGTGTCTTCATTAACACAGCCAACATAGTGTGATGTGCCAACCATTGATAAATACTTTTATGTTATTTTGTACAGCTTCGGAAATTGTAATAGAGAATCCCAACGAATCCGTGAGAAGAATTCTCACGGATTTTCGTTCCATCTTCCAACAGGAGTTCCGAGATAAACTATCGCGTTAAAGGAGGGTTTATTGTAATATGTACCTACAGGCTACCTTGGTATGTCAGAGGCTCTAGGTGTTGCTGATGCAGACATAAAACAATTATTGAGAAAACGTTTTACAGTCGCCTGACCAAGGTCTTAAAAACACTTTAATTGGGCAATAAAGTAAGAATCCCTCAATCGTTGATTGGGTCATGACTGTACTCGTCTATTCTATTCTATGTATCTATACTTCAAAAACGAACCGGTATGTATAGTGCTGCCAATAAACCCGACATCGTTATCGTACATCATACACTGGTTGACATCACGTCATCACCATACCACATGATGAGAACTTTGAATAAATGCAGAACCGAAAAATATATTAAATATTTAGACCTGGCGCACGAGGTGACTACTACCGGTAATGTCTAACAGTAATATGCCAATGGTTGTTTCAGTGCACGGTTTGAAATTGAAGTTTTGATAAACGTCTACATCAACTTTCGATATCCAGTTGTTGAAACGGCGCGCATCGCGCATTGCATGGCGGTTTGTCTCTTTGCAGTATCTTTAAGCGGCTTGAAGATTTTTTTCTGCCCCTAGGGATTACATGTACAGTCCGCGCCAATTTTTATGGCCGGTCTGAATGTAGCAGTGGGTACGAACTTGCGCATCGTACATTTGATAACCAATCGAAAGTAGCTCGCTCACACTAACATGCGGGTGCAGCGGGTGGCGAGGGCGCTTGCGGGTGATAAACGTCGCGGGCGTGCCCCCCGCCTCGTGTACTTCCGGTGATACCTGATTTTGTGTTGTGCGCAGCGTAACGCGGCTGCATTCAGACCGGCCATAAAGATTGGCGCGGACTGTACCTACTTTTACCTCATCATTCATCATTTCAGCCAAAAGACGTCCACTGCTGGACATAGGCCTCCCCCAAGGATCTCCACAAAGGCCGGTCCTGGGCCGCCCGCATCCACTGCTTTCCGGCGACCTTAACCAGGTCGTCGGTCCACCGTGTGGGAGGCCTACCAGCACTGCGCCTTCCGGAACGCGGTCGCCACTCGAGGACTTTTCTGCCCCATCGGGCGTCGGTCCTGCGAGCTATGTGCCCTGCCCACTGCCACTTAAGTTTGGCAACACACATTGGTTAAAGACTTTTGTCTTCCCCCCATGAAATGAACACAAATAGGAAAACGGCCCCCAGTCCCCGGCAGCCCCGCTATTCCTTCGGCCACGGTAGCAGCCAAGGGAACGGTAGGGGTGCAAACTTTTACCTATTTTTTTTTAATTTATCTGCTATAATATTAATGTTTATGTTTTAAAGAATAGACAAATGATGATATTAGAATTTTTATTTCTTTGGCAATAATTACCGATATAAATTTATTCAACATAATTGAAATTTCTTATTCATTATCTTTTTGTTTCTATGGCTGATGTATAAATATAAATTATAGTTACAGGAAAAACAGCCCCCAGTATCACGTATCATAAAAAAATGACGCTAAAGGGTACCTAATTACAAAGGCTATACATGTACAAATCACTTGAAATGTCATTATCCTTATAGTTAGCTGTAACTCTGACATTGATCCGAACTTAATCAAAAATAAATTTATTAGAGTTAAGTTGTTTATAGTTATACTATTCTCATCTTCAGTCTTATCTACTAAATGCAAAACTGTTAACACTTGAAGTATGAAGGAACTAAACAATGTCATTTCTTTTTTTATTATTAAGGTTCTACTAGCTTGCAATAGATCTGTTTCCGCACTGTACTTAGGTAGTCTGTGTCGTGGACAAGGAATGATATGAAACAGTTGAGGTACTGAATATAGAAAATTGATTATCTGTGGTAGGAAAAACAATAAAACAGTCTTACTAAAATGGCTCAATATCCCTACCACTGCAAATGTCATTCCAGAAACGTAGCAAAATGTGTCGCCAACAAAAACTTTTGAAGGGTACCTGCAAAATAAAGAACAATGCTACTATATTTTTTTCAACCACATAGAAATAAAAAAATTGTCACATTTGCATGTTACATGAGAAATCCTGCAAGATATCTGGACTGGAAATGTTCTAGCACTTGGACAATAATCATACACAAACAACCCAATAACATGATCAGAACTGTCAAGAAATCATTTCCAGCATTGTGCAAAGATTGTGAATACCTAAGACATGTTTATATATATAAAATTTATAATTCAATCCTTACCAATTATGCTTTAATAAAGCCAGTGTTGTTGCTAAATATGGTATCATTAGGTGCAGTGAGAAAGTATGTGCTTTATGCTGATCTCCCCTTAATTCTATAAGGTTGAAGATAACAATTGAGAAGCCAATAACTACAGACTGGCCAACTTCAAGCCCATTGATACCAGCTAAAATGTTAATGGCATTTGTGCAGAATACTGCTAACATGCCCATGTATATGTAATACAGGAACCCTGTAAAAGTACATTGCTTTTAGTAAATGCATATATGTATTTTATATTTGGTTTGGTTTTTATATGAAGATCATTTCATCAAACAAAATCTAATAAGTTTCCATTGTTAATTGACTGGTAAAGCTATGATTGTAAATCTTTAAGGTCTAGTCTATAATATGTATTACTATAAATCTTACCAATGTTCACAGACACACCCAACCAATGCCTTAGTGGCAATGGGACAACAAATGTAGTTGAATTAAAATTCACGTAGTAAACCACAAGTAGGGGCAGTGATGCTATGGTGGGGAGCAATAGTTTGTACCTCCATCTGAGGTCTAATACATCATCTGCAAAACCTAGGAGCAGCATGCAGCATATTGATAACAGGCCTGCCAGCAACTCTGCAAACTAAATGAATACCAATAAGTTTACACAGTTGAATACACATTTGGAAAATAGTATAGGAGCAGTAACATTGTGCAGGGTTTTTTCTCAGTATTAGACGAAGTAATAATGATCATAAGAATCAAGTTTTTCATAAAATTACATTTTTAACACTGAAATTAACATATAAATACTTTATGCATGGGTACTCAATCTTACCTCATTGTGTGGGAAATGGAGTGTGTCCATCAAACCATTGCCAAAAACTATTGGTATAAATATGAAACTTGTAACTAAAAATACACATCCAGAAACAACACCCAGGGCCTCTGGTCTAAAACAAATATTATATATTTTATGAATCAATATGAGACAGTGTTTATCATATAATTTCCCGATCTTGATTTAGTATACATTGCATACATAACACATAGTAATTAATTACTGAGCCTGGAGCACCATATTTCTCTTATCTCAGAAGGTCAATAGGACTTTTCACTAAAGTTAGTCAACAATAAAGCTCAATGACCAAACGTAGAAGCATGGCAATTTCACAAACACCAAGCAGGTAAGGCATGGTCCTAAAGTAAAATGCTGTTTACAATGACTTCGACGCGGTGAAAGTATGATAAACCATGATTTAATGTGTAGATACAGTATTTACTTACATTTTATTTTTGTTGTTTTTACATAGGTCTATTCCGAACAACCCGGCATTCAAAAATAAAGTTTTTATGTTAGGAATAAGCTCATCTGTGATTAGATAAGCGAAGGCTGATATTAGAAATAGAATTAACAGAGTCCACATTTTTTCAACTGATCATGTTATAATTTCAAGAGAAAATAGACTAAAAATATATACTCGATCTATTTGCTGGCTCGAGTTGTTGTGATGAAACTTTTGAATGACGTGACGGCACAGCTGATATGGATGACAGATTGACATAACATTGCCAGCCGGAGTCCGGACGACTTGGACTTGCTTGATTGGTCCATAAATTGACCTAAAAAACATCCAAGGACCCGTGCACAATGAGCCGCATCCGAGCGAACCAAAACCAACGAAAACGGTTGTAATGTACGTTTCAGCATTAACTTTTGTTCTGTCTGAATAATCTTTCGTTTCAAACATAGCAATATATTAAAATGGAGTAGACAAGCAGAGAAATCTGTAAAGCTGCATTCATATTATCACCCGTGCGTAGAGTGTAGGGTTTGTTCCGTTTTAGAAACACGTTAGGGCAGTGGGCTTTGGCTATTGCTGAAATAGCCTCAGAATATCACGTAGCCTTCAATACAATATGGCGCTTTACCTACAATATAGGGTTATAAAACACAAAAGTAATATTTTTTAGAAGTTTATGTGAGAATTATCTATAATATAAAAATGAATCGCAAAATGTGTTGGTAACCGCATAACTCAACAACGCCTTGACCAATTTGGCCAATTATTTTTTTGAAATGTTCGTTGTAGTTCAAGGATGGTTTTTACGGCGAGAAAAATTCGAATAATTGCCGGAAACCCCCGAAAAACAGCCTTTTTCTTTTTCCCATACAAACGTTTTCTAACTAAAATGTAGAGACTATTTTAGCTTTATTGCTATTGTATAAAGTTCATATTAACTGACAACCACTCACTGTATGTAGGTGTGTTCCTAATGTCAAAGTGTCAATTTGCACTTTAAAGGTTCAAGCACATTATGTCGGGCCGCAGTGGGGCGGAGCGGGCCACAGTGCAGCGAAAAAGGCGTACCTAGCACATTAGTGACGGGCCGGGTCGCAGTGCAGTGACGGATTTTGAGTTCTTTATTCATTTATGTGCACGCCACAGGAACACGGAAGTACCAAAATATGCCCACCAATCCGCTTGCTATATAGCACACTTTGACGGGGCGCAGCGGGGCTGGACGGGCCGCATCGCACGGACGCAAATCGTTGGCGCATCGGCGTCGCAATAATGCGAGCCGCTGCGGCCCGACACAGTGTGCGATAATTCTTACAAATTGTATTGAAGCGATTTGAGCGGACTTTTGCGCTCCGCCCCGGCTCACTGCGGCCCGGCATAATGTGCTCGAACCTTAATACCTATCTTTTTTATCTTTTTGACAGGACGAAGTCTGTCGGGTCCGCTATACCCTATTCAAGATAGCGTGATCGATTTGACAGATGTAAATTTTTCTGATCGACAAAAAGGTATGACTCTGAACTACGTCGCGGTAATGGGGACCAGTAGTGCCGTGGTAGCACTTCTGCGTGCAGCGTACTTCGGAATCATACCTTTACTTTGCAATGACGAATAGTGGTGGGAAACAGATAATATCTAGTAGTCCAAAAAATAACGGTTTAAAATACTTGCAACTGTGACGAGATGGTATGGGTGTATTATGTGTGAAATTCTTTATCACTTTTTCTTAACTTTTTAAGACAATATTCTAATAAAAAACATTTTCATTTTGAAATAAATTCGTTGGCTTTAGCGCATTGAAATTTAACACTTTTACAACTAATATTTTCTTTTCTTTTTTTTTACTTTCATGGTCTGAACCACCTATTTAAATTTGGCGGAAGGTAAAAAATAACCCTGTAATATTAAATAGGAACTTATTATGAATATTGACCCACCATCGCTTATCTACCCAATGTTTTATATGTCTAGTGCATTAAAGAATTTCACACATAATACACCCACGCCAACTTTTCACTGTTACAAGTATTTTAAAACGTTATTTTTTGGACTACCAGATATTTTCTGTTTCCCATCACTAGCCCGTCTGTCAAATCGATCATGCTATCTTGAATAGGGTATAGTCATTAGTAAAAACCGTGCAAAACCAAGTTGAAGGAAAAACGATATTCATTTGTCTATGGTTATTCCGTTTGATAGCTTGATATCATTCCAGTTCAAGCTGTCATAATAAATTGAGCCCTATTTTGCCTACCCACAAATTCTACAAATACATAATAATTAAAAAAGATAATTCTGATAAATATTTTATATATTGATATATTTATTATCATGTGAACGTTTGCTAGTGTACACACAAATTACTTTCCTACTTAAGATTGGCAAATGATCGTAGTACTTCATTGCAAAAGGAGAAGTTTTTCAAGTGCGACTTGCAATTCGTCATTGTGTTTAATAATTAAATTAATGAAAATGAGTACAATGGATGAAATAGAAGAGGAGGCAAAAGCAGCTGCCGAGAAAATGGTAATGAACATGATGCAGAGACCAGGTCAGCTGGAAAAAGTAAGTTGTTTTTTGCGCGATCCTTGCACATCTATCCCATAAGCCATTAGGGCAGTCAAATTATCATTTCAATAACTTAAATTTTCATAAAATTAGTTATCATTGTGTCTCATGTCTAAGGGATGTAACCAATATGGGTCCTTTATGCCACCACATGTCTCAGTTACCTTCACGGTTATCAACAGGTTGAGCATTATAAGAAAAGAATAACACACAAAAAGGCTTCTATTGAGGCACAGTTGAAGTCAGCAGTCCAAGGAAAACTTGATGGAGTCAGTGTCGGATTAAAGCAACTGCAGGAATGTTTAGATGATGTTCAGCAAGTCAGTTTAAAGTAAGCATTCTTTCATTATTTAATATAAGTTTAAAACATTGTATGGCTTTAAATAAAATTTTAATAGTGGTAACTAGAAACAACTTTTACTATGAATGTTTCACTGATCACTAATCCATTAAATGCCTAATCATTTTGTACATGTAGTGTATTTTCCTGAAATTCAACATCTTTTGATAATTATTACAATGATCAACATAAAACCCTTTCACATACTAGGTTTAACTGAGCTTGGGATGGACCAATCAGTAGCAAGTAAAAGATACAAGCAATAAAACAGCAGTGGCGCTTTGTGTGGCCTCACAGCCCCAGTGTTACCCTTGTGTTGTTGGGTACTGTGCAATTGTTACTGACTCTTGGGGCTGTCAATTAATCATGTGAGGTTTGAAGGGTCCCCCACCCTTCAAACCTTACGGGGGTTCGGGGAAAAATGCGAAATATCACAAGTGGGGAGGGTATAGTAAAATATCATGTGTATTTATTTTTTCGTCAACTGCATTATTTTTCAACCAGAAAGCTTTGAGTGTAAGGTGCTTTGTATGTACTAAAAAATACACGTGACTTTTAATGGGGGGTGGGGGGTTAGTCTTGAACCTCACCACATATCACCAAGGGTGAGGAAGGGGCAAAAAAATGTTAAAAAACATCATGTGATTAACGGACAGCCCCTTGTATACCCATTGATCTTTATTATTCACTTTGTTAGTTTTGCTCCAAATATAAGTCACAATGTCTAGTAATACTTATTTGTTATACGAGTACAAAAAATAATAGTTAAAAAAAAACTAAAAAATAAGCTTATATACAGAAAATGAACTAAAGAATAGAAAATAAATTTAAATTAAAAATAGTGTCAGAAAAAATGATTTTATTGTAAAAAAAGCGTGGGGCATATAAACATCTGAAGCTAATTAAAGCATATTAAAAACAAGATACTTGAGTTTGGCCCAGGCATCATAACTAGTTTCCAATGTAAACATGAAAATAAATGTGGTTATTTTCTTTATAATTTGACCAGAATGGATGAACTAGAAGAACTGCTTAAAGGTGTCCCACCCCTGGTAGCATCTCTGCAAGCAGTTCGTGAGGAAGACTCAAGACATTCCCAATATGTGACTGCAATGGATAGCCTTAAACACATATTTACAGTGCCAGAAAGTGTGGCTAAAACAAAGCAATGGATTGGAGAAGGGAAGCTTCTTCATGCACATCAGGTTAAATATTTTAATCTTTTTTATAGTGACTAGTGTTTTCACAAAATTGTGCTGTGCAGTAGTCCTGCAGAGAAAAGATATACACATGAAACATATAGCAAAATTATTTTGAATATTTTTTTTAACGATTTTTTTACGAAACTTGTCCTAACAGTCCTAAGCTATATAATATTACTACTTTGATAGGTAATCCTCTTCCTGGAACAGCATCTATACTTAATATTTATTCATTGTGACTCATATTTTTTATAGTAAATCATAAACAGAGAACTGCTTTTCTGTAAGGTAAGCACCTGTATAACTGCCACTTACGTTTTTTATGAAATGTTTGCCAGATTGTTAGAGTTATCTACTTAGAGAACACAGATATAAAGAGCAATTCAATTTAACAGGAGAATAAACCACAGCCTACATTCTAGATATTTGGCTAGCTATATTAAATATTATTTCATTTCATGCTTTTCAGTGTCTAAATGATTTAGAGAACTCTAGGGACGATTTACTTTATGAACTACATAGACTACCCAATCAGTCTTCACATGATAAAATAATGTTGAAAGCGTATTTTGAAGATGTGGAAATTGTATCCAATATGCTGGAGAAACAAATTAAACTCATTCTAGCGAGGACTTTGAACACTGTGCGTAAAGAACCTACAGTCATTGTTACTGCACTAAGGATCATTGAACGGGAAGAGAAGAGAGATCAGATGGCGTCGCAGGTACCGACAGTTTAATACAAATGGTTATAGATAGAAGGCTCATGATTCTTTCATTCAGAATTTTCGTCTTTGTTGTAAGTGACGGAACTAGTCAAGCCCTTAGTGGATATTAGGGAGTTCTGAGGCAAGATCCTTAAAAAAAGTCTGCGATTTTTTTCCATCTGGCCCCTATACCGAAAATGATAGATAAACAAAATTAATTATAATATTTAGTTTGTACCGAATTCATATTCGTTCTGATTAGTCAGTTATCTAGTAAAAAGTTGAAGTATCTATAATATTTGTAAAAAATATTTCATTTCAATTTTCCGTATTTATTTCAGCAAGAAAACCAAACTGGCTTCATGCCACCTGGACGGCCGAAGAACTGGCGATCAAAGGCTTTTGAAGTTTTAGAATGTGCAGTCGCACAGCGTATCGAAGGAACGCGCGTAGACGAACGCGAAGACACAAAACTTTGGTTGGTGCGCTACCTAGAACTGACAAGGCAGCTCATACTGGAAGACCTTAGAGTTGTCAAAACATTATGTGTCCCCTGCTTCCCACCGCACTACGATATCGTCAACAAATACGTCAACATGTATCATACATGTTTATCGGCCAGTGTAAGTGGTATTTCGATTTGGATTTTGTTAGTTTTATGTAAAGTATATTTTTATGTCGTTAAGTATATATTTAGATTTACGTCTGTGTGTGTGTAGTGGCGGATTTAGAATACTTATTGTCATCCCATTCCTTTGCGACGGTGTCGTAAGAGCCGACAAAAGGAAATGACAAGGCCGATAACCTAGCCGCAAGAGAAGGAAAACTCGATACTAAAGCCTATGCCAACCCGTGGCCAGCGTGTCAGTGACGGTAGGCTAATTACCCTCTATGTAAATGGCGGAGGCCCGACTCAGTAGTGGGTCATCTATGGGCTGAGTAGTAGTAGCATATTTTTATGATCATATCATGGACGTATAAAAATAGGCGGACGGAACTCTCGCTAAGACAAAAGTGAGACGCCAAGATGGCGGCCGCTCTTTATGTGTGATTAATTTTGGGGTGGCCAAGTTACACAAAAATTTGCCATTAAAACACGGTCAACGTAATAAACAAAATATGTATTGTTCGAAATTGTAATGTTTAAGTCAACGTCAAATACACTTCATTTGGGACACATCTATTGGCCCACCTTAGAGTTTAGGTTTCGATGGCCCCTACCGAATGATTGCTAATATGATTGCTAGATTGAACAAAAACTGTTGATGCAGTTTTAAACCTGATACTACCATCTTTTTCGATCGTATTGTTTTAAATTTGAATTCAGAATACCATACGACATGGAGCTACGCCTAACAAGTCGGATATGCGCCTTGTTAAAGGCAATTGATTTTTGAATAAAAAACATGTTTTATCAAATAACTAGTGGCCCGCCTCGGCTTCGCCCGTGCAAAGCGGGGGTGGGTTATACATATAAACCTTCCCCTTGAATCACTCTATCTATTAAAAAAAGCCGCTTCAAAATCCGTTGCGTACTTTTAAAGATTTATGCATACATAGGGACGGACAGAAGAATGCGACTTTGTTTTATACTATGTAGTGAAGAAAGTTTAATTGAATAACGCGTGTTGCCTCCATGGGCATCTACCACAGCTCTCATACGATCAGGCATAGAGTTTATCAACCCCTATGAAATTTTGAGGGATCATCTCCCATTCCTCTTCTATGGCAGTTTTCAACTCCTGCATCGTCTGGGCAACTGGCTGACGAGCCCTAACACGTCTTTTTAGCTCGTCCCACATGTGCTCAATGGGGTTCATGTCTGGGCTTCTGGCTGGCCAGTCCATAACTGTGATGTTCACATCCCGAAGATATTCCCTGACGATGCCGGCCGCATGGGCTCTTGCATTATCATGCATAAAAAGGAAATTTGGGCCCACATAGTCCGCGTATGGTATCACGTGAGGTTCTAAGCACTCACGAATGTACCTTTCAGCATTTAATGTTGACAACCGTGGTCCTGTAACAACCTCAAGTTGAGTTTTGCCGCTCGCGGATATACCGCCCCAGACAGTCCATGAGCCACCGCCATAAGCAACATGGCTTGTGTGGTACCATATCGCGTTCTTTTAACCTTCTCCGAACAGTTCGAGCGCTCACAGATACTCCGTGGAAGTCGCGAAGTTGGTTTTGTATGTCAATGGAGGTAAGGTGACGATTTCTCAAGCTGGTCGTCACGATGAATCGATCCTGCCTTTCAGTTGTGACCCGAGATCGTGGCCTTCCTTGGCGACGAACAAAGCCGCCAGTCTCTAGGTACCTCCGATAAACATTTCGGACTGCAGATCGACTTAAATTAAGTTGAGCACTCACGTTTCTTTGGCTGTGTCCGGCCTGAATAAGTGCCACAGTTTGGGCAGCGACTTCAGGTGAAGTATCCATAGATTATTGATAGAACCTCAAAATTTAGGATTGGATAGGACAGGATTGATAGAAATTCAAAAAAAGACTATTGAATGAAATTGTGAATGTGCTCAAAACTGCATAAAAACTTTTTGCTCGACCTAATATAAAATTTTAGCTAGGACCAAACGAAACTGAAAATACAAGGTGGGCCAATAGATGTGTCCAGTAGTGTAATTTATTTTGTATAGGACACAATGGACACTTACAAATTGTCAACATATTAAAAAAATGTATAGAATGCTAAGTAATATATTGTAGTTTACCACCAGTTCGGAACGCAACCACTGCTGAGAAGAACTGTTAAGAAAATCAGAGGGCTTGTCATTCTTTTTTTTAATAAGTTGCGGTCCTATTTAATTTAATTTTAACCTTTTTAACCTTTTGAGGTACTGCTTAAGTAACAACACGCCGAAGTCCTCCTTTAGTTGCATATAAGTCATTCGCATCAAAATGTTTAATGCAAACGACACTGTATTTGTTTGGAATCCAATCGTTTTCACCATTACAATTTCTAATTATTTGAATCCAATCATTTCTCCATACTTCATTTTCCTTAGAAAATCTAGCAATAGGAATATAAAATAAAATACCCAATAGTAACTATTAAATAATTAACCTTGAAATATTGATTTGAACAATAAACAAAAAATTGCCCATACTTCGGGTAATTTGCACACGTGAATATAGGCAACACTGAACTTAAAATTAATTGTTTTGTTCTAGCAAATGCAAATTGATTATAATGTATAAAATCGGGAATTAAGTGATTGAATTATTCATTTACCTATGAAACGTGATTCCTGGATGATTTTTCTTTCGGTCACTACGGTTTTTACACCATTTTACCACGCAAGACATGATGTATATTTATATTTTTTCGCCGCGTAATGCGTCTCGATGACTCGATGTTTGCGCGCGTAATGGCCGACTAATGTGTGAATGTGTGCGTACTGGCCTATACATACAACTGAGCTGGCCGACTATAATGTCACAGTTGTTTGTTAACGAGACTCTGTCCGACTTTTTTTATACGTCCATGGATCATATGTAAAACGTCGTATGTACTGGGATGTCGGGGAGCTAAGCTATGCCTAAACAAAACGAAATAATATAAATTATTGTTTAATGAAAAATCGTGATTATAATTGAACCACCAATTGGAAGAAGGGATAAACGCCACTTTTTGACAAATTTAGTTTTTTACTCTTTTGTATTCTATGGACGTAGTGCTAAATTGTGAGTTCGAAGAAAGGAACATAAAAACGGTTAGTTGGAAGAAGAGTTATTCTCTTCTTCCAACTAACCGTTTACGGCAAGACAGGATTTGTTCCGTTTTATTTATTCTAAATCTTCACCACACGGAAGAGTTGGACACGGTGAGTTTGAGTTGGTACGTCAAATAATCGGGATAATTTTTGTTCCTTTCTTCCACCTCACAATTTAGCACTACGTCCATTGAATACAAAAGTGTAACAATTGATTTTGTCAAAAAGTGACGTTTTTTCCCTTTTTCCAATTGGTGGTTTAATTTTAGCTTCAAGATGTAGTTCAGAACGGCATAGAAGGCAACGAGTACGTGACATTGTTGTCGTGGATATTGAACACTTATCCTGGAAGCGAACTGATGGGTAGTCAAGAATTGAATATAGATGTGTCAACACTACCACCCTTGCTGAGTAAAGATACCATGCAGAAGATACAGGACGAATACTTACAGGTCAGTTTATTTGAGTAATATAAAACATTCAGTTAGGGTATATTTAGATACATAGTGTCACCACCACATTATTTCCTGAGGGTGTCGTAAGAGTCGACAAAAGGAAATGACAAGGCCGGAAACGTAGCCACAAGAGAAGGAAATCTTGGTATGAAACCTTGAGCCAACCTGTCTGGCCAGCATGGTACAGTAGGCTAATCACACTCCCTGTAAAGGGAGGAGGCTGACTCAGCATTGGATTATTCATGGGCTGAGTAGTAGTAGAGATATTACGAGTTAAAATCTCGCGGCGTATTAATAGTAATGGTACTCTGCCGGCGCCGAAATCCCTTCGGAGTATTCTTATTAGTTTTAATTTGTATCCGTCAGAAAATGGAATCGAACTATATGGAGTGGATGGAAAAAACATTGGAATCGGAGCGCGCGGAATGGGCGGGACAACGCGCGCCTGACGTGGAGCCACATACGAACGCGTACCACACACATGCACCCGTTATCATCTTTCAGATGATCGACCAGAACTTGCAGGTTAGACATCCATAACTCACTCACACTGTATTATTCCTATGTCTAAATCTATAATCTCTATTTGCCTTATCTTCCTTCTCGTCTATCATATTCTCAGTCTCAGTGCGAATCTTTCGTTTAAAAAGATGCAAAATTACCCCTTACATGTCTGGGCCTCATATCATAGATGAATTCAATATTGTAAATGTACCTTTATTTGCCTGTCGTTTCGGCGTGTATTGCAATGGCCTGTTACCACGGTTGGTTAACGATATTTCCGAGATCCAGAGCAGTGTTAAATATATAAAACTAGTGGCCCGCCCCGGCTTCGCCCGTGCAAAGAGGGGGTGGGTTATACTTAAAAACCTTCCCCTTGAATCACTCTATCTATTAAAAAAACCGCTTCAAAATCCGTTACGTAGTTTTAAAGATTTATGCATACATAGGGACGGACAGAATAATGCGACTTTGTTTTATACTATGTAGTGATGTGTACGACTCAAGCGAGTCTAAAAACATTAATTCTCCATCAGATTCAAGAATATTGCCAAAATTATATCTCTTGTTTATAACAAATCGGGTAAGTAAATGTATAACTGAATATTGGTTTTAATTCTAGATTTTTTTTTGTAGGTCACTGAGACGATTAGCAAGGATATAACATTTAAAGCATTGTTACTCAGTATCGACCAAGTTACACGATATGCAAATATGTACAGAGAAGGCGTCATACAATTTAAGGCAAGTAGCTTAAAGTACCTAATATAATTACGTAATGTATACAAAAACAATATTCTCATAAAATGCAATGTTGTGTACAGATTTTACATATCTGTGTCTTTACGGCGGTTGAACGTCTTATACATACACATGCGCAATAAAAAAGGTTACAACTGAGTTGTTTGTTGTTATCAATTTGATAGCAACCTTAGTTTCTTGATCCCAGGAATAAAGATCTTGAATAGATTTTTTAAAATGTTAACGCATAACGTGTTCTTTATGAAAGAAGCTTTAACACACTATCATTCGACAAGCTCAATTAATGAATATTCAGTTATGATTTTTTGTGCCTACTTGTTTGTTATGAAATTGTCCAATTGCTGTGGAGAAAACTTTATTTTATTTATCCATAAAATGTGCTATGGTTTATATATTTTGTTCGGCATACAAACTATTTTTTAAACCTTTATTTAAAAAGTATGATTGAAGGCAATAATTTAAAATCAATAATTTAGAATGCACACTTCGCGGATCGGTCGCGTGTGGCGTATTTCACGCATCACATGATCACGATCGTGAATAATAGCGAACAAATGGCACGGCTCGCGCAACAGACGCAGGCTCGCCATTGGCCGCCCGGTCGACACGATCCCCCCGCTGAAGCCAAGTTCGACAACATGCTAGCTACATTCCAGGTATGTATATCTAGATAGAGCTGTGGAAAGAACTATACGGTCAGCTTCTATTTAGGTACTTCTTACTTAGGTACTACTTCTTAGCCTTTAAATGACTCATTTACCGACGAGTCGGACCTCCTCCGACTACATGGTGGGTACAGTGCCACTCTGACCAGACGGGTTCGCATAGAGTTTCTTACCAAAATGTCCTTCTCTTGCGGCTAGGTTTTCGATTAGCGTCTATTTAGCAGGTCAGAATTATAACGACTAATCATCTATCATAAAGGCTAATGTTCGTTTAGAACTGTCAAAAAAATCCAATACATTTTTCTGCAGGAAGATTGGCGTAACAATCTGAATTGGGCACCATAATCGCCTCTCCATAAAACCACCGAAAAAGTAGACTTAAAGCCGTGGGACACACGGTATATTTTAGACGTGACCAAATTGACCGTTTAACGTTTGATAGATAGTCACAGTAACAATTATTGCAGGTTGGATAAATGGATCTTGATCCTACTCCTACGCCTGTGATTGTACACACTAAACCGCCATAAAATTTCAACCGGCAGTGCTGTACGCACTATCATCATAAGCGGTTGCATAATAAACTAGAAAAGCGGCAGGCCGCGCGGCTAGCGGTTCTAACGATATGTTCAAGATAAATAAATAAATATCATTGGACATTTCACACAACGCCATCTCGTCCCAAGCTAAGCAACCTTATGCTTGTGTTATGGTAACGAGATGGATGATAAACTACTTATAAACATTTTTTTTTGTAAATTCATACATATTATAGATAGAAAACACCCAGACCCGGAACAAATACTTGTAGGTCGTACAAATATTTCTTCCGTGCGGGGATCGAACCCGCGACATGCTGCGCTGCAGTCGATCGCTCAACCACTGCGCTAACCGTGTCGTCAGATATAATGTGTAGAGACAGAGAGAGAGAAGACAGTATGTATCACCAACATCTCAGTCCATAAATGACCCATTGTCTAATCTCCTTCCATTTCGTCAATCTTCTTCCAATTACTTGAAGGGAAATTCGCCTAAAAGACGTAGTCGCAACATACAGAGTTGTGTGATATCCTGATATTCTGCGCAATAGTAGATTTTTGGATCCCTTTGGCGGTGATTTGTAGAGAATGGCGGCGATTGGTCGCGCGAACTTGAACCAATAACCCCCACCAGCTCGTTTTTGCTTCAAGATGTTTTAATACGGTGTACTCATTTTCTATGTTATGTTAATACATATAGAAAGTCATTACTGCAACCGGGTATTATTAATAAATTGAAACGGCATTTCCGCAGGTAATGAGCATAGTAAACACACTAACATGTTTACTATTTCTACTCTCGCATTGAACTTGGCCTTGTCGCTCGCGTAGTGCCATTGTAATTTAGTAGAACGACTAAAATAAATAATTTATTTGCACGCTTGTTGTCGAGGACGTCCCTAAACTTTTTATATCAAAATGTTTATGTAACTTATGTAATGAATGACATACATTACATGAACACCAAAAACCATGCACTACCAAATAATAAGATAAAAAAATTACGATAAAGGTATATACTAGAATGCAATTATAACAATGTCATATTCCATACCTATGCGATGACTGCAAATAATTCAAACAAATAAAATGTTGAGATTAATTATTTGTTAACTCCTTTTATAGTTTATGACCGGAAACAATGCTTTACTATGGTCAGTTCTAAAAAATAAACTAATAATTCCTTTTAATAATTTTAATGCGAAACTGATACGACGAGAAATTATTATCTTCAGTTCAGTTCAGATCAGTTTCTAGCTTTCTTACCTTTCGACTTATTAGAAACGTTTGACCCGTTAGCTTGGGGTAATTTAAAGTTCATTTTAAAAATAAAATCCTACTTAATATTATAAACGTGTAAGTTTGTAAGCATGTATGTTTGTTACTCTTTCACTCAAAAACTACTGAACGGATTTTGATGAAACTTTACTTTAATACATCTCAAACATCAGAATATAGGCTATACTTTATATTGGTATATGTCTAACTATAAAAGGTTTTTGTATTTTTGTTAAATACTCGTGCGAAGCCGGGGCGGGCCGCTAGCGTTCCGTAAATAATCTCGAATTATTTTTTAATGACAGAAACTAAGAGACGAAGCGGCACAGTTCTTGCTTGAAGAGGCGTTCCTAGATTTAGAGATACACTTTGAAGATTTATTCACAACCAAATGGCTGCCTTCAACAGTACCAGTCGATACAATATGTGTCACCCTCGAAGACTATTTCCAAGACTACAACCATTTGCGGGACAAGAACTTTGAGTATGTGATCAGCGAGGCACAGAATTTGGTTTACAAGAAGTATATCACTGCCATGCTGTCAAAGAAAGTCGCTTTCAAGAATGTAGAGGAAGCTCAGCAAGCGGCCAATAAGATAGTGAAAGAGGCCAACCAAATTCGGTCATTCTTTAGAAAGATTGCACCGGATGGCGTGAACGTAGATTGGCCTTTCGAAGTTATCAGCATGTTGGCCGAGGTAAGACTCCCCTAATGTAAACTAATATTATAAAGAGGAAAGATTTGATCGTTTGTTTGCATAAACTAGAAAAAATATGGCAAATTAAGTCCACCCGTGCAAAGCGGGCACGGGCAGCTAGTATAAAATGATTTGGATATTACTTCGCCAGCCTCGTTAATATCGGTAAAATATGAATAGGTATTAACTGTGAATAAATTTTGTATAAAGATCTGTAAAATCTCAATGATCTATATTTCTCGATTGTATGAAAAATATTATCTCATTCATCTTTAATGCACTAAAGAGAATGTCCAGGTGCGATTTGTTAGACAGGACGATAGATTGGCCTTCGCAAAAAAAAACACCTATAAAGGTGAATTCAAACAGCTGATTGCTCGTTTCTCCTGAAATTAATAGCCAATCAAATAGATTTTCCTGAACGACTTTATAAAATATCTTTTCATTACCCTATCAAGTGAAATAGAATTTAACCCACATTGAATTATCGATAAAACCTTTAGCTTGCATTAGCATATTATACAGCAAAGATTTTAATACACTTCTCATCATAAAAATCGAAACACCTTGCAAGTTTATGTTTTATAAGGATTACCAGAAAAATATATTATATATTTAGGAATATACACATGCCAAATGTCGTTTAATAGTGAACATTAAAAGGTTTTCAAATCCTTATGTTAATATTCTAAATTCAAATTAAACATTCATTAGTTTCGTATTTTGTCTAAAGGGATTACGATTTTTCTGATGAGAAGTATAGTATTTGTAAAACACTTTTAATCGATTCCATTTTCAACCGCTGTGACTATGGCAAGAACACAGCTTTTGTTTATGCTACATACCTCTAAATTTCGGATGCCGGACTACGCAGTTGTTTAGTTTGTGAAGATAGCATAGCTGTTGGGTTTCCATTAATGGCGTCCATAGGGTAGTCTTAGAATTTGCATGAGTTGTATGAAGAGAGTCCGTGTAGTGACGTATTTAGAATACATAGTGTCACCACCCCATTCCATCCTGAGGGTATCGTAAGCCCTGACAAAAGGAAATAAGGAGGCCGAAATCTAGCCGCAAGAGGACGTGACACGAAACCCTGTGCCAGCCCGTCTGGCCAACGCAGCAGGGTAATTATCCTCCATGTAATGGAGGAGGCTGACTCAGTAGTGGGTAATGTAGGGGCTGAGTAGTAGTAGTATGAAGAGGAACAATGTTTCATTGTAGGAGACAATTACCCAGGTTGACTGTGCTTTTAGTAAACGTTTCGTTCGCAGGTACTGCGATGCCAAGACATCGAGATGTTGTCATTAGATTTACACAGTGTAGTGGCAAAGTGTCCCGATATGACAGAAGAACAGCTCTGGCGTTTGGTTTGGCTTCGAGGTGACGTGCCCCGAGCTCGTCTTCGTGACACTGTGGCCATCGCCCTGGCCTCGCGTCCTCCTCCACGACACAATTCGCAGTCTTCACTCTTCACCAACATCACTTTCACAGACCGTCTCCTTTCACATTTCAATTTATAATTAAAGGAAGCGTTTTCAAATTTTAATCAAACTCAATTTCAATGGTAACATTTTGTTGGGTTTGTTTTTCCTAGAAAAAGAGGTGTGTTGTAACTCTAACGTGTTTGTCTGTGGGATCATAGCTCCTGAACGGATGAATTGAAATGAAATGTGTGTTAATCGAGCTATGTTTGAAATCCCCGTTTGAAGAGTATACCTAACCTTTTTTCTAGTTGTATCGGAATACGAGAATTGTATATGTATATAGGTTATATATATACACACACAGGATGTCGCAAAAAATAGTGTCAAGCGGAAATCTAGAGATAGAGCACCCCTTGGGTACCGAATCATTATAAAAGGCAAGACTCAATTTTAGTCTTGCCTATTAACGTGAGTTTATATGAGGTATTGTAAAGAACTATTTTTGTCGCCGGTTGCATTCGATTATTATTTATACATAAAACTTAAATTAAACATCCATGTATTTATTGAAGTTGGACACCTCAAAATACTACGATGCTACGAGTCTTTGAGTGAGAATGACAACTCCGACAAGTGTTAGAATTCTCTCACATACTGAGCACAAAGATCATGGTATAGTACAGCATTATGTAGGTATTAGAATTTGATTTGATTGATAAGTTTAATAATACATATAATATTTATAATATTAGTCCATTATTGTATTATATATAGAATAAGTACTACTTGTTGTAATTGCTTACGAATGTTTTTAACAAGTTAAAATATTATTGATATATATTTTATACCCTGCATTATAAAATCTATATGAATATAATGTACCGACAATGAGAATGCCTTTTATTTAAGACTAACTTTTGCGCGCGGCTTCGCCCGCGTGGGCTTCGGACCCGTGCTTATCTCTATGCATATTATTTTTTAAGAACATAAAATCGGTTATTGTGACTAAACTATGATAGTTAGATATGTGCTCTCGCGGACTTTTTTGTAGATCTTTATAAGACCTACAAACCCGTAGTACATCATTTTGTTCTATTGTCAATAGTTTTTGCAGCGCACGCATAAATAGGTTTTCGATTTTACACCTTGGTTTACAAAATCACAATTTTCATACGGATCCCTAATTCTTTTGAAAATAAAATATAGCCTATAACCTTCCTCGATAAATGGACTATCTAACACTGAAAGATTTTTTGAAATCGGACCAATAGTTCCTGAGATTAGCGCGTTCAAACAAACAAACAAACTCTGCAGCTTTATATATTAGTGTAGATTATTAATTCACCTAATATCAGTAGTCTAAGCGCCTGTACGCACTAGCGCCTGCGGCTATTCCAGTTTAATATGCAACCGCGATGAAACCGCGTTAGGCAGTTGGGCCGCGGTTGCATATTAAACAGGAAAAGCGGCAGGCCGCTTGGCTAACCCCCTAGGCGGCCAGCCGCTAGTGCGTACAGGGGCTAAAACAAACGAACATAAATAAACGTACCTACATAAATAACAGAAGGATCGTTAGTGATGCAGGTACAACGTGTCTGCCAATATAAATGTATAAACGTTAGCAAAAAAGGGTTGTTAACTTAAATAATAGTCTTAGGATGACTAAAATACGGAGTTCAAATATATAATCCTTATCAAATCCGTGTGATCCATGTACAGGAGTCACAATATAACACCAAACCCTGCAAAGTATTCTATTCATTAGTTTTATCGTGATACGCGTCGCAAATCCCGAAAGCTTCATCATCATCATCATTTCAGCCAAAAGACGTCCACTGCTGGACATAGGCCTCCCCCAAGGATCTCCACAAAGGCCGGTCCTGGGCCGCCCGCATCCACTGCTTTCCGGCGACCTTAACCAGGTCGTCGGTCCACCGTGTGGGAGGCCTACCAGCACTGCGCCTGCCGGAACGCGGTCGCCACTCGAGGACTTTTCTGCCCCATCGGGCGTCGGTCCTGCGAGCTATGTGCCCTGCCCACTGCCACTTAAGTTTGGCAATCCGGTGGGCTATGTCGGTGACCCTGGTTTTCCTGCGTATCTCCTCATTTCTGATTCTTATTTCCGAAAGCTTATTTCTATTAAAAAAATCTACACTTAATCATCTCAATATGTATCTAATACACTGATAACACAAAAAGCCAGATAACTTTCGATTGCTCTCACTAAATCTAAAAGCGTTGTTCCAAACCTAAAGTTGGAACCTATGTCACTCCTCATTATTGTTTTTGAAATAGCTCCAATCGTAAACATACAATCGTTGCACATGAAAGCCGCGGGAGCCATTCAGGAAAATTGCCTCGCGTTTAACCAAGGCCGCGGTGTAACGCGAAGGGCGGGCGGGATCGGGCTCAGTCGGGAGTTACGCGCGTCCCAGCCGCGATGCTATCCGCGCTGTTCCGAATAGGCGTGCTGCTCTGTCTCGCAGCAGGTGAGCAGGCCCGAGACTACTGGTACCCAATCTTAGTGACCCGTGCGGCCACGTAAATATCGGTCCCACGTTACGTTTTGTGGACTTTTCAAGAAGTCGACGGCAGTTACTACTCATTCTGTTTACGTTATTAGAAAACAAATTTTCGTGAACATGTAATACTTATTTACGATAAAATAATGTGCGTTGTGTGAAATCTATACAAATCTTAAATCGTAATGAGGTACCAACGGCAAAAATAGAATTTTTTTTAATATTTTTCCGATATTTAAATATTAGCGCTCTTGACGAGCTTAGATGTAACCGCAGGATTCCATGATATCATAATATTTTCTAGATAATCATTCGTGCAGAAGATATCCTTTTAATATCGATGATCGCAAACTGTGGGTGAGTTGGTATGTGGCTTCTTAACTACACACAATAGGTACCCGCCCGTGTACAGGCAATTTGTTCAGTGATAGATAAACCACAGGAAGACAATCTGCTATTTGTTGCACACGTCCAATATTCTTATACAGTCATTCTTGTAGTCACACTGCTGTAAGTCAAGACACTCATAATCCTCATAACATATGACCGTGTCATAAGATGTACCGGAAAAAAACAATTTCTTAAACATGTTGGTACCCTATTGTTCGTGTCCAGGAACACGACCAATCATTTTTTACTGACTGATGAAGCATAATTTATTCGGATATCGAATAGTTGAAATAGCTGCGAACTGTATTGCGTGCGCTGCCCGCAGTGGTATTTTTAACATTCCCGGCTGCCTCAAGGTTAGCCAAGATAGTCGCTTATTCATTGGGATATGACCTAATTTTCCTAAACACCCTACGTGAAGAATCTTCGTAAAATAATCAACCAAGCGAGCTTTTTATTTGCTGCTTCGCGGCCGTTCGCGATCCGTGTGGGGTAGTACAAGACGTGAAACAGTGATACAATCGAATAAACAAATAAGTATGTTTGTACTAAACGGCACATTTCGCTGTAGAGCTTTACCCAAGACCTTTGGCCGACCGTGGACGAAGGTTGATTGATACCATAACAGTTTGATATAAAAATATCAATCTCTATAATATTTAAACGGTTTTAATTTGAACCTCTATTCTATAGAGAAGACCAGACAAGAAACAGAAAGGCACTATAAAACATAATGAGAACGATTTCGCTCTTGTTTGCGTATTCATATTTGTGACCTATTTATCCCTTTGTTATTACTCTACCAGTTCTTTGTTTACAGCATAGGTGTTCGGTATGTGGAATGAATAAATGAATATATATATTTTCACTACGTAAGATACTCGTTGTATTGAATATTTGAGTTTCTTCACTAGCCTAGTATCGAGGAAAACGCTCTACTTAGAATTATACGTTGATGATATGTGCCAGTATATATGCTTAGGTTCAGTTGGTCTATCAAATTTGGTGTCCGACTATTTCCGACACATACCTTTATTTGTCTTATTTTACACATATTTTTTCTAAATAAACTAATTATAAAAATCATTTATTTAAAAAAAATACACTAAAATAGAAAACACCACCCATGGCGGAGCCGAAGGCCCATACTACCGGTGGTCAGGGATCCAGAGTGAAGAACCTCCTCACAATACGTGGCGTATCCAAAGTACTGCCTTTTGGATCAGGCTCTTCACCCAGGAGCCTAGCGAGAGCTTCTATAGGTGTTGGTCGAAGCTCTTCGCCATCAGTCCGTGCACTGATATATCTATCGGTACAATGATTGTCGAATCCTTATTCCACATGGCACCAACCTCGTGAGATTGCTGATCTTCTCATATTCTAGGCAACAAAATTATTATTAGTTTATTCAGTTTGCAAGGTTTGGTTTGGCCACAACTTCGGCGATGCTTCATAGTTATCAAGAAAGAAACAAGGGAGAAAGAAAATAAATTTAAGATATCAGTCATAAATGTCTAATTGATTACTCAGTATTTAGCTGTAGGCAATAGGTACTGCCTAGAGATCAAAAGGGAAAAAATGTGTCGACAAACTGTTACCTACGGATGTGGGTGAAGACAATACGAGTATAATCACAAATTACCTAGGTACTATTGTTGTGAGTCATACTTATGTACATTTTAGTTATCTTTGAACATCCTAATAACTGCATCGTAAATCTGGATTATTAAGATTTATAGCCTGCCCGATTCTGGCAGATACCTACACGTTATAATGAGTGTGATGCTGTTGCCGTCTGTCAATTTCAATTCATATGACCGCACGCCCTCTGGATAGGATTATTGTAATTCAACCGAGACCAAGCTCAAGTATTCATTAATAGTTAATCTGACTATTTTTGCACGAATGATAAAGATAAATTCAAAATTTCTAGCAGGCTCACAGAGGTTAAAGAGCGGGTTAGTAGGGAATATAGGTACTCTGTCATGTTCTGCAGACGAACTGTACCGACCTACCAGTGTTCCGATAAATTGTCAAAAATATATTAAAATTTTATTTATCCACCAAGGCTTTTATGAAGATATGCAGTAACATTACCTGATGGTAAACGGTTACCATCGCTTATGGCCATTTGTAACACTTTTGTTGGCCACTGTCAATGGCCGTTTGTATGTGCCGCATTTGGATCAACGGGTCCCCGGTTTGATGCCGGGGTTGGGCAAGTCGGTGCTTTTGTCTAAACCAGAGGCACTTGCTATGAGTCTGGGTGTCATTTGTGTTCGTGAATTTCATGTTTGTAAACTGCCCCCGCGATACACTTCATACCTACCAAGTACAGACGTTTCGTTCTTCCTAAACAAATAATAAATCATGAACCGCCGCCCAAAAAAGGGAGAGCTTGATTCTGGCAATAAAAGTTACAATAACAGAGCATGTTGGTATGCACTGTTGTTTAGTTGCAGTGTGATTACTTCTAAACCTACGCTTATTTATTAATTTGTCAATCTCATATATCTACAGGCACGAAACAGTTTTTAATATCAGAGTTCGAAGTGCCTGACGCGGTTGTGGTTGGGCAAGATGCGGAATTGCGATGTCAATACCAATTGGCGAGCAACGAGACTGAGGCTGCGCTCTACGTGAAGTGGTGGTGGACACCCGCCACCTCTTCAAGCGATGATCGGAAGCTGATATACCAACGTATTGCTGGCCACCTCGCGGAAGCAGTCCACAATAATAATAGCTTTGAAATAGGTAGGTAGCTGCTTTTACCCACAGCCATCAGTGTTCACGTCGTGACCTACTCTATAGCAATTCTTCCAATCAAACCTCTATACCAATTTCCTTCCATTGACACCACTCCCCCGCTCCATTGGGTAAAATAAAACAATATGTATTTAGTTAATTTGAATGATTGATCGTAGGGGGGTGAAAATTTAGGGTTGTATGTATTTTTGTATGTTGTATCACAAAAAAATATCAAAAAAAAAATTGTTCAAAAAATAATTTTTTTTTTGGGTTGAAACACCCTTATCAATTAGGGTTAGTTAACAACCTACTCTCATACCTACTGAATATACATATGACATTTCATCAAAATCGGTCAAGCCGTTTCGGAGGAGTTTACACACTAAAACTAGGACACAAGAATTTTATAAATTAGAATTAAACATGAATACAATGCATATACCACTCGTATAACTTCTCCGACTACATATATTTTGGTATCGGCTATTTATTGCCATTGCCAAGTATACCTAGAGCTGCTTTTGCCGAAGAGTTTGTTTAAAATAAGCCGGGAATTCTGCGCTCCAAAAGGGGAAAGCTGGCTTTTACGAATTGCGTACGTAGGCACACAATTCGTGACTTTTTACTCGACCAAGACGGCGATCAAGCAACCTGTCGACAATTGCAACATCAGACTTTTAGTGCTTACTTTTGTTAACAATGCTTAGACATATTCAATCTTGTATTTTCATGACAGCGAATTGAAGATTCTTATCTTATTATGCGTCAAGCTGAAGACAGGGCCCTATGGCGCTCTTTAGGGGAGCCCTATGTCCAGCAGTGGACTAATGTGGGCTGATGATGATGATGATCTTATTATTTAAATAATTCTTTTTTTCAGAAATTAAAGAGAAAGATACACTCGTTATAAAGGAGCTCCAGCCACGTAATTCTGGGAGCTTCGAGTGTGAAGTGTCCAACATCGAAGAAATTCGCAAACATGATGTCCTGACCGTTTATAGTATGTATGCCTTAAATTTAATGTTTTTATTCAGATTGCTCGCTGTGACGACTAATGGAGAATAGAATATATAAACTATTTTCTAATCATTCTATCCTGAGAGCACCGCATAAAACTATCATAGAAAGACAGGCACAATCTAGCCACACTAGAGATTCCCTTCTAGTGTGGCTAGATTGTGCCTGTTAACTGTTAAAAGAACAGTGTTAGCTAATTGCTCTATAATAAACCTTAGGGAAGACGTTACCCAGCAAGTTATTTGTAGATGGGTACCTACTTAATAAGGTAGAAGGTATAAAGGATCCAGCATAAAAGATATCGATAGTACCTATGACTGAACATTTTCAGCAAGAAACTAGCTCTGCAAAACTATCAGTTTCAACCATGATAGTAATAAAATAGTTTTAACATATAATAAATGCTCCGTTTCATTAGCTTGCTCCGTATGTACCTTTTTTGTCACACGCTGTTGGATTTGGTTGCTATGGAAAAAGTTTCTAACGGAGCAAAACCATAGATACTACCAATCTAAAATCATGTATATTACCTATTTCGTTCAATGTATATGTTCAATTAGTATATTTTAATTTCATTTTATCTTGCAGCCCAAGGGAGCGGACCTCACCTTAATATATCAAGCATACGGGATGGACCAGATGAAGGCGATGTTGAGGACCTATTGGTTCAATGTGAGGCAGAAAATGTGGCCCCGGCGCCGAGCCTCATTATTTTTTACAACGGGTAAAGGCCTTCAAACTGACAAAATTAAACCATAGAGCCATTTAAAAATCCCTATCCGAAATTTGTGAAAACGTTTTGTTTTTCCATCTTGAAGTTTGAGAGAAAAACCGGGTCTATAGCTAATAGGGTCGTCAGTTTGGCAACAAACTATACAAATTTGGCGAACTATCAGTATTTATCTATTTACACGCAGCGATTACCCTCAGCCTACCGAGTGGGACTCGGTAGACATTTGTTAGAATGGCTGGTCTAAGCTATGCAGCTATGCAGTGTTCATTTATTTCGTTTATCGGCTCCCTTAGAATGTTCACTGACGGAACCTACAGCATTATTTTCCCTCCGTAGCTCAATAGAGATCATGTTATATGTATTATCAAATTTATTTCAAAAGCACATTCAGATTAAGGCTAAGTGCTTATACAATCTGGTTATTATTTAAGGAGGATATTAGGAGTCCTAACTAAGCCACACGTGGTCCTCGGGTGGTGCCAATCAGGCGACTACATACTGGTGGTTTTAGGCCATAAGGCTTTGGCCGAGGTTAATGACCACCCACCGGACAAAGCCATGCCGCCAAACGGCCTAGCCGTGTTCCGGCATGATGTCCGGTGACACCGTCAGGGAAAACGGATCCGAATAGTTGCTCCAGTGCTGTCAGACCATCTTCTGCCATACGTCAATACAACGCATCGGGTAGCTAGTCGCGGAGGGTAGCGGGATCCGAGGCACGGTGCACCGCTGGCCGACCGCAGTTAGTAGGGGGCGCAAGTAGTGAGATAGCCACCCACGAAAGGCTGCCCCGCGAACTCGCGATAAATCCCGGGATGCGCCATCGTGCCGGTTGGCGACCGGAAGAAAGGGCCCGATGGACATCCCCGGGGGGGCTCGGGCGTCCCCGCAGTCTCCAGACTAGCTCCCCACATAAGTGGCGTTGCGGCGTATTGGCTACTGGTTAGCAGCAGGGAGCCTCATTCTACTACCGTTTTTCCACCAATTCACTCCTCCAAATAATCAATGCACAAAAAAAAGAAAAAAGGGTTCAACAGCGGCTGCACGCCCTTTCATTGAAAGTGAACCTCACAAATATTAGAGGATTGCACTCCAATCTGCTAGCTTAGGTATCTGTATTTTATCGGATACATTTCAGATCTCCACGATCTTATTCCCCCTTGCCCTTTCTACTATCGGACGACCAGGAGCACAAAAAACTATTCATGGTGGATATTCCGGAAATCCGAACGAAACGCTTCAAGTCCACATTTATCATGCGTACCGCGGAAATGTGGAATGCGCTTCCCGAGTGGGTCTTCCCCGATAGATATAATCTGGGTGTCTTTAAATCACGAGTGAATCGGTTTCTTCTAGGCAAGCGCGCTCCATCTTAGGTCGCAGAGTCGTAAGCCTATCAAAAGAAAAAAAAAGCCACAGCTTGTAAAATAGACACGAGGAATCCTACTTCACTATAGTAATATCATATCACCCATGTAATAGGCAGATTCTGGCGTTTCTTAGCCTACAGTACAATGGCGGTCCACACTATGGACATTAGACATCCAACATTATTTTAAAAAAATCATCTGCTAAAGTTTCATTGAAAAAAACGATAAATTTCGTTTACAGAAACCCTCTAGAAGAAATCACAGAGATACTGAGCGAAAGTGACGGTCTGTACACAGTGTTTGCGAATGCCACGCTCAGTAAGGAAAAATTGGAGGCGGGCGAGATGCAGTGCCAGATGATATTCCCCCTTCAAAATTTTACGCATCCGGCGTACGTAGATATACAGCAATACGATCCTGCAGGTAAGGTATTCAGTTCGCTTTATGGTAAACTGGGGTAAATAAAGAATTCACGTGGCATGAAATTCGTATAGAGGTGTAACAAAACTCCTATAGCCAACCGAAGAAGTATAGATAGACTCGACTGAAAGAAGTTTCAAAATTGTTTGTTTATAACACGCTTTTATTAGCTTGCTTGAGCATAAAAGTATGTAACGGAATCTTTAAACTTCATTTTCAAATGTCATTCTTATTTAACGATAGCCGATCAAAAGTTTTCTTTTTATTGTCGTCTTGAAACAAAAAAATCTGTAAGGAAATTATAGTATACAGTAGAATTTAGAGTAAGCGTGTTTTTTTAAACTATTATTTACTAGACTGAGGTAGAAACTTTGCTTTAATGTATTTTTTAATCATTAAGCTTTTGTTCAATCCGAAATGAACCGTTATTGAAACAATCGATGCTAGAACGTTGTGACACTTATGTTAATAGTTGGGGACAAAATTTGCGCAAACGTCCTGGGGAGCACCGGTTTATTAATAAAAACTGGATCCCAAAAAGGTATCTTCTGCGCCCTTTAGGAAAGAAAAACATTTTATAAACTAAACTGCTCTTTTCGGTGGGCCTTCACTTCACTTCGGATGTTTAAAGGGATTCTGTTACACACTTTATTTAGTAAGAAAAAATTCACGAAATGGTTTTCAGAAATTGTAAGACAATAAGTTCCAAGTTCATTAGAATATTGATAAATAACAATTTGGTGAATCAGTAGCAGATATATGTATTTTAGGAAGAAACATGCGTAACGCCACTTGATTTCTGAGAACAATCATTCCGGAAATTTCAAATTAAAGATAACATAATTAATTGTGGTACCGTAGTAACTCAAGAAGTACCTATACTTACATTGGATAATTTCGTCTTCGAATGACATGTCTTTAATAGTAAATTAAATTATTGTCCAAAATAAGTCACAAAACCTTATTTTGTTGGACGATATGGCAAATGACCTAAGAAATCTCTGAAATTGATCTTGATTATTCACCGCCTCATTTCGACAATTTTAATAGACCTATAATGAATGACTGAGTAATGCAGCTTCATCGCATTGTAAAATTGGCTTTGAAACGTCTTACACACGGTTATAATTTGGTCTTTCATGACGCTATAAATTGCACAAATGGGTGATGTGATATTTCTCGGTATGTCGCACTCGCCGATTACTACTACTCGAGCTCAAAAACTAATATTTAAGCATGAATAAATAACAGCACTATTGTTTTGTGTCATATGTGAAAGTAGTTAAGTATCTAATGTTTTAAACAAGGTTTGCACTATTATAGAGAATATAAATCTTATTGAAAGTATGTATCTGTCAAGAATATGAAGGCAAAAAGTAATTCATAAAAAACATACACTTTATTTCAATAGTAAGTAGATACATAAGTATTATATTTCAAAATACACATCATCAACAAATATGAAAATAATGCATGTCAGTAACTATTACAGTTATTTCTGGAAATCAATACTTACAGCCTATCTTGGTATGTGTCGTAACCGTATGCGTGTCACTTTCGTTCGGCTGTATCAAGAATCTTTTAGAAATTATATCAGCAATACTATCAATACCTGCATTATGAATACTGTCATTAATTACTTATTGTTCGTTGATCGTCATCGTCAGTTAGACGTTCCCTTATTTAGAACTGGAGACTATCGTGATTGGGCATCTACATCTACGTACATGGATAAAGTCGCAATAAACCTGTAATATAGTCGATTTCAAAGCCAAATACAGCATTTTCACAAGCAGTAATTTGTTAGAATTTAGGTTACATCTTGAATTTTATTAATGGCGTGAGCGTGTTAAATGTGCACTAACGTTGGTTGTCCGTGGTGGATGTAGGCGAGTCAGCGACTACGACGGAGATGCCAGGCGTCGGCGCGCCCGACCCCTCGCCCGGCTCTTTACAAATCCCCAGTAAGTGCGTTAAGGGACATTCCTGGAAGCCACACACTGACCACATACTTAGTTATAAACAATATTCCTAACTGTAATTTCCCTTTTCAATACCAAACTAAAATAAACGAAAGCTCGACGTTTTAAATTTTATCGACTGAAAAAAAAATTGCAGGTTACATAATTTCGTGGGAAAAAGTAGGTATTCATATCTGTTTGAATCTAAATTATAGCTTAGGTACATAAATACCTACCTACTATGTATCTCAGAACCACGTACTTCTTCCTAAATACATGGCACTACCTATGATCAGGTTCGTATTTGATAGTTGCTACGATTTCTTCACTAATCAATAAAACGCTTAATTTTATTAACGATATCTATTTTATGTTATGTTGTGTATGGATTTTTGTGTTTTAATTCTACTGATATTATAATAGACAATGACGTGTCTTTACAGCTGTTTATGATAGGGATACTCATGATTCCTAATTTAACCAAATAATACATAACTCAGTCTTAGGTACTACTTTCACCTTCACATGACGCTCTAGGACCCGTATCAGACCGTGGGCCCGACTTCGGGTTATCGAAGAACGTAGCAAACTTTACCATTGAAATTAAACACTTTTTAACGGATTTATCGCGTGTATATTGCATTATTTAATTACCTACGACGTTTCGAATGCTTTGCAGCAGTCGTGGTCGCGGGAGAGACTAAAATCTATCGCCTATAATTTTGTTTTATTGATAACTGTTAAGTCCGTCGAGGGCTTTTTCAAAGTTAAACACACCAGCTGATTCAAGCTCGTATATTCGACTGCGCGCAGGCAGCCGTATGTGAAAAAGTACAACTATTTAACCGCCAATTGATATTTGTCGCGTATTGACCCTATCTACTTATACCAATAACAATAACGTTCCCTGTGCACGCAGAAATCGCTCACGGTGCCCAGAAATCTTGCAGATGAGTGTTTTGCTTGAGAATTGATCAATTTAATTACTGGATCCAAAACGTCGGGAATTAAATAATGTAATATACACGCGATAAATCCGTTAAAGTGTTTAATTTCAATTTGTAACAATCGCGAAACCCTAAGAAATCATTAAACTTTACCATCTTTTGGCGCCCCACATTATATGGCTAGCCCACGGCCGTGTATCCATGAACATTGCCAAATCAACAACAAAATTACGGAACCGGATGAAAGAGCACTCTAAGAAAACAGGCGCTGTGAGGGGGCTTACATGCCTTTAGGATCCGTTGCTGCAATATCGGCTAAAGGTCACCCATGCCGGCTGGCCAACGGGGAGAGGCCAGACGAAGAGCGGCACACAGAGCCGTGGTGGTTTTTGGCGCCGGGGAATCCTCTGTCCTCATTTGCCTCGAGAGCCTTAAACTGCAGCGACACAGACGGGCCAGGGCTGCCGCCGCTAGCAGCGAAGGACGCTCCCCATCAAAGCGTGGGGCCCGCTTGTACAATACCCCATCAGGGTCGCGGAGCATGCTCCCTATTATGGGCAGTGAAGCCCGTGACTGTTACGGGCAGTCGACGGACACCGTTGGTTTTATGGGTAGGTTGGGGCGCAACTACCATCTTTACGCGCCTCAGAATCTCAACTAAACTCAACTGGCGTGTAGCGGTCGGGTATACACGAGGATTTCCAAGGTAGAGCTGAGAGATAGAGCTGGTATATCTTTAGTTTTGTTTTTATTGTGGGGCGCCAGCCTCTCTGTTTCCTCGTAATCCGTGTCCGACCCATATACAACTAACCTGTCTATAGGTACCAATAAGATAACGAATAAAGGTTAAGGGGCCCTAAAGAAGAACAATAAGTGCTTACAAGTCATGGAACTTTAAGATTTGTCTGGCTCGAATTTAAGTGTGGTTTTTACTTTCATTAAAATATACCCAAACTAGTTTTACATATCTTTATGTAATACTTTTTTTGAATATCATTAGTGTCTGTGAATTACCATCAGTACTAGCACTGGTTCACAGGTGGTACACCACACCAGAGTTAAATTACTACCTACAGATGAGTTCCAAGCGGGTGGACTCGTAGCCGAATGCTAGTACTTTCTAAAAGTACCACTAAGGATACCATAAAATTTGAATTATTGTCATATTTCAGGCGACGACGGCCATCGACTACATTGCTCATGGGCGTTACTTTCAGCGGCGGCCATCTTGACGAATTTTATAGCTATAAAATAAAGTTGTCATAGCTACGTGATACTAATATTTAATAATTTTAACTGATTGTTGATTTTAATAAGCTTTATCAATGTATTATAAAAATGTAATTCAATAGATGTAAGTACTACTAATAAAAATATATAAAACGACAAGATATATTTAATTACCTAGTTTTAAGACTTTTATATAATTTTATTTACAAAATTATTACGATATTTGCCGATGGGTTAGATGCTAATGCTATTTTGTCCCCATAAAAAAGAAGTCTTAAAAAGTGTGTAAGCAATGTTCAACTTTTATTAGTGAAAATGAACTACACCCTTGATAACAGTTTTGGCAGACCACCTTGAAGAATCGTACTTCAGGTGGTCTTAGGGCCTCGTTTACGCCAATAATTAGAAACCAGTCAAATACAGATATTATTATTAAAACATTTATTATAATTTATTACATGAACGTATATTAAATACAACATGTTTACCCACATTTCGTTTAAAATAACGAATCATAAAAACTTGTTCTACTTAAATCTTATTACAAAAAAAAACATGTAATTTTGTAAATGAAATTACTTTCTAAGTCTTTGGTTGATTCTTAAAGCAATTTAGGAGTTTTACATTATAACCATGTGGTTAACTACTCGGTGTTATGTTATATTCCTTGATTAAGCACACTGAAAAAATAAGTCAATCGTGGAAGCTCGTATTTTAATGGCTTTGGTAAACTACTCTAGGAATACGACTTAAGTCATATGAAATGGTATCTTATAAAAAAATATTTTCATAGATATTGAGCAAATATCATAAATGGTCATCAATATATCAATAATCCATAAGCTTTTTAAATTGATGTTGCTCTCTTTGGGAAATAGCCACAATGTACTATATGTGTGTGCTCGGAGCCTAGAATACTAAATTTTTGACAAAACGTACAATACAGTACATTGATTAACAAAACTTAACTATTTATAGAATAAAGATGCGTAAACTGCTCAACATAATATATAGCTACTTGTACAAAATTAGTCTTTTCTTTTTCCTTAAATAAAGCTTGTTCCACATGAGAATATGAGAAGATTCACGTCACTCCATTAATAATTCTATTAGAACTAGTGACTTTTGAAACCCAGCAGTTACCAAAAATTGATACATTTGTATTCTGCACATCATTGAGAGTAGGTTTAAACCTACTGAAAATTTTGCAACTGAAAAGATCTGCCATTAAATCCTGAATGTTTAATGTTTTTGTTAGCAAATTTAGCAGAACGCAGTATCCTCCTCATGTGAAACGACTTACATTATGCCGAGAAGCCAGCGTTAATGTTTTGTGTACACCCCAAATTTTGCTGGCAATACATAAAAAGGTACATTATTTAATAATCATGATATGTGCTATAATAAATACAAAATTAAACTCACATTTGTACACGAAATACGAAAATACTTTGGATTATGCGTTTGGTCAAGCATACTAAACTAAATCGTTTACGAAGAAATCTGATAACTGTAGTACGGCCTGTCTACGACAAAACATTATCCGTTACTGCCATACTAGCACATAATATATTATATTTCAGCACAACATAGTTTTACTACACTTATTAAATAAAACATACAATATTTACAAATAACGTAGATATTTACATAATTTGTTTTACGTTGTACAAAACAATATCAAATAAATACATTGGAATAGGTGATTTGTTATACCTATATAGCGTGGCCTACAGGGGTCTCTTTATGCGCTGTTGGGCCACCTGGTTCTGGTTCTTACTAACAGCGGGTTCAAAGAAGCCGTAGAAATCCACTCCTCCTAATATAAACCCGTGTACCGTGTCATCTTGCCGAAAGGTCAATATGCTAGACTATTTTACCTATTCCAATTAGTTATTAATGTAGTCATACATAACACTATCGTTTACATTTTCAGCATTACCCAGTTATGTACTATTTAATATCGAAATACTTTCAGTCTCTGACTGATCTTTACACTATATTTCATATACCTACATACATTATAATTAGTTTTGGAAAGCTACCATATCATACACTTTGGAAACAAAATGCCTTTAGGAACTACTACACAGAAATTACGTCAATGATTACTCGGTCAAATAAAAGCAAAAATGTTCTCAACATTTTTATAACAATTGAATCTTGATAAAAGTGTCCAATAATATAATGTATTACTATCTAATAGGTATATTAGCATAAAAAAATTAAGCTTGAATGGGCACTAAGGTGTACAACATCCAGCTCGATAATAACGGCCAAATCGTTTTTATCCTATGTAACTATTCAGTTCTCAAATTAATAGTTTTTCTTAGTAATGAATATTTTCAAATACCTACGTGTGATTATCATCGGCAGATAGATGTTAAAAACAAAATCACTATTTTTTTGACCAAGCAATAGACATTTTGGCAAATCCTATCAGCACAGTAATAATTTATAAGGAACTCGATGTAACTCAATCGACAGAGAGTTCCGCGTAGCTAGGTAATAGAGATTATACAAGGTGAAATGTTCTAATAATGTGCGTAGATGGCGAAAACCGAAACCATAAGGGATAGCGATAAACGCTCAAACGCTCAAAACCAACTGCGCCATTTGAATTTCGAAAAATCTTGATTCCTAGTCCGAATGGCACCCGCGGACTAAAAAAATAATTTACGCACACTTTATGATTGCACCATCTAATAGGGTGGTTTAGGGACAAATTTTGCAGCAGTAATAAACTAAAAGTTAAACCAAATATATTTTAGCGGCCATAAAGATTAGCGAGGACTGTACTTTCTGCAAATTTCATTCCATCTTGAGAATTACTGGAAGTAGCAGACGTCTGAAGGAACCGGATAGCTTCCTACCTATTTTGCCATAAAAGAACAATCTTCATATGATCTTATTTTGTTAAAAATGAGCTTTTTTATAAATTTTGCATGATATTAGTTCCGAGAATTCGTTTGTTTTTCATAATTATCAGGTTTTATTTCCGACTAAGAATCATCATACATTTATCAAAAATTCGGTAATGCAGTTTTAGATTTTAATATTCCTCATTGTTCCAATTTGTGCCATCAAGGGACATTTGATTCACTATGTATACTTACTTAATTACATATCTACAACAAACATAAATAACATTTAAGATTTCTTATTTTTTTCTAAAGCTTTCGGGTAGACATTACACATTTAAATATCTTTGTGAAGATCACATTCACAATACACAAGTATGTATATATTGTTGTTTTATACATTTTCAATAACCTACACGGCAAAATATGGCACACACAGTATTATTTTAATTCTTTAAGAAGTGTATACTTATCATTTGGCGATGTTAACACATACAGTGCTAGGCACCTGTAACATTGGGCACCTGCTAGCACTAGCACTAGCAGCTAGGCACCTGTAACAATTAAATAATTTACATTGAGAACTAGCCAACAGCAATTTGGCGAGGTTTACGTAATATTAGGGATTCCCCTTATGTTAGAACATAAGGCGACCCATGATTTCGTTTACACTCGCCGTTGTATTTGCTGTAAATTGTTCAGTTTTTCCGAACATGCATCCAAGACAACAGTTTCCTCAACGAACTAGTTGTCTTGGCGTCCTGGCTAGTCTCAATGTTTAGCATTCCCTAGGGAACCCCACATACAAAGTTGCTTGAATTTTGTCGGGTTCTACGCGACGCATCTATTTCTGCCTCATTGTCCGAGGCCACAGAAGTCAAAGCCACTGTCATGTCGAAATCGATGGTAGTGTACCCGATGGCATTGGACGGCGGAACGTCGCCAGCGCCTTTCTCGGCACTGCACTGTGATACAAGACGGGTCCTTGTCCGAGATGAACACGACGTCGTGCTATCATTCTTTGAATTGTTAAATGAATTACTTTCGGGCGACATCGCTGCTCTTGGCGCTTTTACTGTAAATTCTTGATTCGAATCGATATCCAGAATAGCATAGTTCACTTCCAATTCTTCAACCGGCGATAAAGACGTGAATGTATCGGATTCTGAAAACTTTTGGTGCGGTTCAGATATCGAAAAGTTTGATATTTGTTTTACATTTTTAACGCAATCTCCAAGTTCACCTAAAGTGAGATTGGTGTATGTGATAACCTCAGGCTTGGAACTTCCTGCAGCTAAATTGGAATAATCTATGTTCGGTTTAGGAGTCAGTGGAGTTGTAGGGGTGGTTGATTCCTTCTTAATTACCTCTGGAACTACTATCGCTGGGCCATCAATTTCGTTTGGTGGTATATTAACGTACACTGCTGGCTCTTGCTGTTTTAAAATTAGCTGTGCATAGTGCTCACTAGAATTGCTCAATGTTGGAGATAGAGGCGTATTTGCTTGATTCTTTTGAGAACTGTCTGTCAAATAACTATTTCCTAAGAACAGCTTCTCATCTTCTATATCCCGCATAGTGTTTAAGGCCGTTTCCTCGCGCAATGTATTTCTAAGCATGGCCAAATCTCTATTAAAGTCATTGTAATATTCATGGCTAGTATCTGGCGCTATAGCTGACTCACTTTGATTATTGTTGTGTTCTTTTTTAAATTCACCTACCTGATACACATTGGTGACATGGTTACTGGTAGACTCTGATCTTGGGTATAGCGGCGTCACCTCTAAGATATCTACACTCGAAGGTGACCTGGGAGATCGACCTACATTCCGTGAAACAGAGTGTGTTAGGTTAGGTAGGTTGTTATAGATGACATGTCGTGAGCTATCCATTTGCCCATTATCTATGGATGAACGATGGATTACACTTGCTTGCAATGTTTGTCTCCCTTGTGGAGACGGAGGCATCCTTGATACAGGGTAATTGACTGCATCATGGAGATCATTTCTTAGTTGTATTTGTTGTTGTAGAGTGCTAAATAGAAATGACGCTCTACGGCATCTAAAAGCATAAATACCTTCTCCTGTCTCACACCTTCTACCTGAAAATTATTTTTTTTAAATTAATTGAAAGGACTAAGGATATTGTTTCAATAATAATACTTTACACTAGCTTCTGCCAGCGGCTTCGCCCGCGTAGATTCAGAACCCATTCCAAATAACCAAACATTATCATAAAATATTAAATGGTTTAATTTTTTTATGAAGTCAATACGATTTCTTAACGTTTTACATTTACTGCTCAAGGGATATAGCCAAGTTTCGAATCGATAGCCGCTTGGTTATAGGCGTAGACAAGGGCGGATCCAGCTTTGGCGCCAGGAGGGGGTCACATAGTCGTGGTCAAGTCAAGAACTTATAATTTAATTTTGATAACAATATATACAAGTAAAAAGTAGGTATTATATTAATGTACGTAAGTACTGTACTTAAAAATATTTATTCTTTATTGTACACTTGAAAAACTCCACACATAATAACTTGTACATATCCACGTACATATGGCCCTCTTGAAGACACCCAGAGAACCACTATCACGCACTGAATGAGGCAGCCTACTTATATTCCATAGCCGTGGTTTCTGTGTGGTAGCGGAGTAAAAATACTACCACCCCATATCTTCCCGTGGGTGTCGTAAAAGGCGACTAAGGGACAACAGACGTTGGGCAGCAGCGACGTTCTGTCCAAAAACGCACCATCCGTACTGCGATCGCCAACCCGCCTGCCAAGCGTGGCGATTATGGCAAACACCCCCCAATGAAGCACACAACTAAAAAAACGGCCCCCAGTCCCCGGCAGACCCACTATTCCTTCGGCCACGGTAGCAGCCAAGGTAACGGTGGGGCAGGGGGTGCTAAAAATCTCCGGCAGAGATCCGGCTACCATAAAAAACGACGGATGCACCTGGCAACATATAACACACGGACACTGCGGACTGATGAGAAGATCGTAGAACTCGAGAAAGAGTTGAGCAAGTTGCGATGGGATATAGTGGGGTTGTCTGAAGTCCGAAGAGAGGGAGAGGACACGATAACCCTCAAATCCGGCAACTTGCTCTACTTCCGGGAGGGCGACCAACAGTCCCAAGGTGGTGTTGGGTTTATCGTCCACAAGTCCCTTGTGAACAACGTTGTTAAAATAGAGAGTGTGTCGACCAGGGTGGCGTACCTTATACTCAGAATAACCAAGCGTTATTCGCTGAAGGTCATACAGGTATACGCACCGACCTCGGCACACCCCGACGAAGCGGTAGAGATAATGTATGAGGACATTTCCTCGGCCATACATAGCTCTAGAACGCACTACACCGTTGTCATGGGGGATTTTAACGCGAAACTGGGCAAGCGGAGCGGAGATGTGCTGCAAGTGGGGCAATTTGGGTTTGGACACCGGAACCAACCGGGCCAGACTTTGGCTGGTTTTCTAGAGAAGGAGGGACTCTATATGATGAATTCCTTCTACAAAAAACCAGAACAGAGGAAATGGACCTGGTTGAGTCCGGATGGCACCACAAAAAACGAGATAGACTTCATCATGTCGACGGAAAAGCACATATTCAATGATGTCTCCGTGATCAATATGGTCAAAACCGGAAGCGATCACCGCTTAGTAAGAGGCACATTGAATATCGATGTTAAGCTTGAAAGGTCGCACCTGGTGAGGTCTACGCTGCGTCCCGTGCCAGTTCAAATTCAAAACCCGGAAAGCTTCCAGCTCGAACTGCAAAACCGCTTTATTAGCCTAGGCGTGGACGTGGACGATTATAATGACGGGTTCGTGGAGACTGTCCGCAAAGTTGGGTCGAAATTGGGTCGAAGACCCAACGCCAGAAAACGCCCAAAAAGCTCTCGGACGTCACCCTGAATCTCATGGACGAACGACGGAAAATGGTCCTGCAGTCTTCAGATGATGCGACGCAGCTTCGGATGCTCAATAGACAGATATCAAAGTCCCTGAAGCGATTCGTGTTGAATCGGCGTATATCACGCTCGTATATCAAGGTAGTATATCAAGGTTTTTGCCAGGGATCTGTCTATTGGGCAAAGCCAGCTCGTCAGGCTGAAGACTGATGACGGCAGGATCGTCACGTCGAAGTCCGAGATTTTGGGTGAGGTCGAGAGTTTTTATGGACAACTGTACACGTCTACACAGGAACCCGTCATAAATCTAGCAAACGACCCACGAGCTAGATTAACCCAGCACTACACAGAAGACCTCCCGGACGTCAGCCTGTGTGAGATCGGGATGGCTCTCGAGCAACTTAAAAACAACAAGGCGGTGGGTGATGACGGAATTACCGCAGAACTTCTGAAGGCGGGTGGAGAACCGATCCTCAGGGCCCTTCAGAAGTTATTCAATTCCGTCATACTCGAAGGACGAACGCCAAAGGCATAGAACAGAAGTGTGGTGGTGCTGTTCTTCAAGAAGGGAGATAACACCTTATTGAAGAACTACAGACCCATCTCACTTCTGAGCCATGTCTACAAGTTGTTCTCGAGGGTCATCACGAGTCGTCTCGCATGCAGGCTCGACGATTCCCAGCCTCCCGAACAAGCCGGTTTCCGAAAAGGCTTCAGTACCATAGACCATATTTTAACGCTACAGCAGGTTATACAGAAGACCGAGGAGTATAAAAAAAAATATTTGAGGTTAGGTCCTTTTTTGCTATTATTACGTTACTCTTTGGTCTACCAGCTAGACGCGTGGAGAGCTAGAGGACAATCGCGCGCAAGTGTGGCGCGGTAAAATTCAAATTTTCGATACGTTCGTTCCCAAACATTTACCATCATACAAAGTTAGTATATTATATTAATTAAATAACTATTGAAGGTATGTAGTTACATAAAATCTGTATGGTCACAAAATATATAAATAAAATCATTATGTTCAATTAGTGGTCCACCTAAGTCCTGGAACCAGCTCAGGGGGGGTCATGACCCCCATGACCCCCCCCCTGGATCCGCCCTTGGGCGTAGATAAGGTGGTGGGACTATAGCGTTCAAAGGCCACAATCGATGAAGATACCAAAATGAAAGTGGTCTTATTATATCGAACGTGGGAAGCCATTTAATTTGAATTATTTCGTTATCATTTCGAATTTTGGTTTAATTTTGATTTCAAAGAACACCATGTGCCCTGCGATGCGAATTCACCGGTATAAATGTGACAATGTGGCTTTTAAGCCGACACAAATGAAAAATGGAAGAATTGTGTGCCTTGATCATGACGATTTTCTGGTGGACTTTATCAATATGCACTAAATCAAGACCTCATCTATCTCAAAAACTATTAAATGGAAAAATATCAACCTCGATATAAGAAAATAAAAGATGTGGTTCAAAAGCGCATAGCCTCGAAAATATCATGAATCATTATTAATTGTGGGAATAAAAGAATAGCCCACTGACGGAATAGTTTGTATCCTTGGGGAAAGTGAAAATAATCCACACTGTATTTGTGAGCAATGACGCAACAAAGATTTTATTTTATTTTTGTTCTTTATTGTACACAATGAGCATAGAGCAGAAATATACATAAGTGATTTCATGTACAAAGGTGAGCTTAACTCATATGTGAGTTTTCTAACAGCCAACCCGAGTGATAGAGATATGTTATTGAGGATAGTAAAAATAAGTATACAAATTTACAACTGAAATATAGAATGGATTTATACAATATGAATAAAAATAACCATACATTTATTTTTATTTGACTAGCCCTGTATAATTGGCTTATTTGTTGTTATGTACACATGTCACTTGCTTGTCTCTCTCATCAGGCAAACTTACTTGCAGAATGCTGTTTAATGCTTTTTTTAAACAAGACCTATCATGTGATAAAAGCAACAACAGAGTTCCGTTGCCAGTTCTTCTCTGTACAACAGCATTCCGAACCAGTGCAGTGGTATGAATTTAGATGGACGTAACAATTGTGGGAGGCCCAAAAAGAGATGGATGGATTGTGGAAATGAGCCTATGCATTGTGTACGAAAGGTGTGAATATAGATAAGTATAACTGTTGGAGCGTATGCAGACTACCACCTATAGTGGGACAAGGGTCAAAACTGACTTTTAGTTCTTACCGACTTTTAGTTTTGAAAGGGAATATTAGTTTTTCAAACATATAGTTGAATGGTTGCTGAATAAATATTAGCAGGCAAGGGTGTCTTTAGGTCAGAGATATGTGCTCTGGGACTAGCTCTCTATAATTTATATGTTGGTAATAGTCACACCAGTTCACAACCGATTAGTTACAACTATATTAATAATATTCCTTCATAATACTTTCTGTAAAATAAAAAAAAAAGTGCTTTATAAAAGTAAAAAAGATAAACTTATTATGAAACAAATAACAGCACGAAGCAAAGAAATAAGTAAACATATAAAGAAAGATAGAGACCAATGGAAATTAGACCGTATCAATTATTATGTAGCCAAAACCGGCGGTATTAAGAAAGCTTTAAGGGATCTTCAAGAATCTAAGTCATGGATACCAAAAATCGCAAACAATATTAAACATTATGAAACAACCAGAAAATCAATTCTAGACACAGCAACCACTTTCTACAAAAAACTATACTCAAAGCAGAACTCAGAAACGTGTATCGAGATTTTAGAAGAGCAAGAGGACGAAGAAGAAATCCCGCCCATACTTTTGAGCGAAGTGGCAGACGCAGTCAAAACGCTAAAGAACGACAAGGCCCCTGGCCCTGATAATATCACAAATGAACTCATAAAAGCAACGCTACCCGAAAATCTCTCGCGACTGACAAGTATGTTCAACATAATATTAGTATCCGAATGTATTCCTTTACAATGGACACACAGCAACATCATACTCATTCATAAAAAAGGGGACAAATATGACGTAAATAACTATCGTCCTATAAGTCTTATGTCCAATCTATACAAAGTGTTCGCGAAAATCATCCTAAAACGGATCACAAGAAACTTGGATGATCAGCAACCCAAAGAACAAGCAGGGTTCAAGTCAGGGTTTTCCACGCTGGATCATATTCACACATTAAAACAGATAATTGAGAAGTGTCAAGAATATGGTTACCCTTTATATCTTGCTTTCATCGACTACAACAAGGCTTTCGATTCTTTAAACCACCATCACATCTGGCAAGCTCTCAAAAATCAAGGCATCGACAGGAAGTACATAAGAATATTGGAGAACATCTACAAAAACAGTTCAGCTCAAGTGAAAACAGAGTCAATAGGCGAAAGTTTCCCAATCCAAAGAGGAGTCCGTCAGGGCGACCCGTTGTCACCGAAACTCTTTAACTGTGTTCTAGAGGAGATTTTTCGGAACTTATTCTGGGATGAACTAGGCATCAGCATTGATGGCAACAAACTCAATCACTTAAGATTTGCAGACGATATCGTACTTATATCTAATGGATGTGATAATATGCAGGTCATGATACAAGATCTAGCTAACACGAGCAGAGCCGTAGGCCTAACTATCAACAAAACTAAGACAAAAATTATGACAAACAGAACAGAGACTGCCATCACTATTAATGGAGAACCCGCCGAATATACAAATAGCTACATATATCTTGGACAAATTATTTCATTCACTGAACAGACTAACCAGGAAATTGAAAGGAGAATTACTAATTCCTGGAAAAGATTCTGGTCACTGAAAGAAGTAATGAAAAGTAAACACTACTCCATGAAGGTCAAGCGAAGGCTATATAACACCTGTATTTTACCCATTCTTACATACGGATGCCAAACGTGGGCGAGTACAAGAAAGGCTGAGGAGAAACTACGAACATGTCAAAGAACAATGGAAAGAAGCACCTTGGGATTCACCAGAAGAGACAAAAAGCGAGCCGTAGACCTTAGAAAAGTTACAAAATGGGACGACATCCAAGTGAAAATTAAGACATTGAAATGGCGATGGACTGGTCATATGTTAAGAGAAACTCAACCAAAATGGACTAGTGAAGTATCTGCCTGGACCCCACGGTTTAACACCAAGAGGAGAATAGGAAGACCCCACAAAAGGTGGTCTGATGATCTGAAACTCATTGCTGGACCACTATGGCAAAGAATAGCAAAGGATAAAGTAAAATGGAAATCGCTGGAGGAGGCCTTTGTATCAAAGATACGCTGTTTGGAGGACTGAAGTGTACCACCTAATTTAAAAATTAAAAATGTATAAATATTATATCATGTAAAGACACTGTACTCTATTCAGTAAATAAAGGCTTTGAAATTTGAAATTGAAATTGAAAATACTTTCTGTAATCATGTCAGGTTTGTCTCAGGTCCTTTGGTTTTGAATCTTATATCAGTTAACATGAGAAATTCGTAAGAAGAGCTACAATACATCTTGTATTATCATCCTGTACATAGTGAAGAAGAAAAAGGTAGATTTATTTGTTTGAGAACATAGAAATGCCGTAGTGTCATCTAAATAAAAAATACACTAAGTCTAGTCATTTCTAAATCCTAGTACAGGAAAGCAACAAGGTGGTTTCTCTTAACACAATAGTGATTAACAAATAGGATTAAATGGAAAATCCAAAACTTTTGGTCTGTACTCAACAAATAACTAAGTGGTGTCATAAAATAATATGTTACAGCTGAATATGAACTGACCTGATTCAAAACTGAATATATCTCCTTCAAATCCATATCTTCGTAATGAGTGCAAAGGCCATACTGTAGTATCTCTTCCCTCTCTGTAAAGGACTATATCACAATCTGTGATCTCTAATTGACCGGAACATAAATCTGCGCCATTCTCATCAATATTCACGACACGAAATATGTTAGGATGCAAATCTGTTGGTTCGGTCTTACTTTGAAAACAACCCATTACTTAGTTTTAGATTCGGTCAAATGTATTTCGACACAGGCAAACCTAAAACATATGATTTTTTTTTTATTTGGTTATTAGCTAGTTGTTTAGTGCACTATTCATAGGCACTATATAATTTCAGTAATATATAAAGAATATTACTTTAGCTGTAAGTCTATGTTATAATAACAATACCTAATCTTAGGCCAACAGGTAGGTCGTCAGTTTAACTTCGCAGTAATAAAAACAAACGCAATGTTTAGATCCATTTTTTTCAAACAATACTGGCAGGAAAAGGCAATTTTAAGTAGTTCTGCATTATAAACATCGTAAAAAAATAATTCTTTACATTCGATTTTTTTTAATATTATCTTTGCACTCGAAAGTCGATCGGAGGTAGAGTAGAGATGGGCATTGGGCATTGATTGCGGCATTGGGCAATGAAAACCCAACGGGGAATATACCCAACAGGTATTTAAGTGGGAAAAAAACAACAGATGAGTGAGTATAGTGTGTTGTTAAAGTCGGACGGATGAACACACAGAGGTTTTTTATTTAAATAGCACGGAGTATTTATAACGGATGTTACGTCCGCCTGACGGCGGGTAACAAAGAAAAGAAAAAAAAAACAATTACAAAATTTACAAGATTTATTCCTGGGTTTACAATGTATCACCAAAAATTAATGTCTCTAAGCACGAAAAGATCTCGAAATCACAGGGATGAGTTCTCGGCACAGGGAAGCTTGTGGTCAGTAAAAAAAAACCTAAGTGCGCTGGGGACTTATCTCATCCGACTATTTGACATTAGCCGGTTGGGTCACTTCCGGGCGTAGGACGCGCAGCCGTAACGCGATTCGGACGGGGACGTGTGGCACGTAGACCTCAGCTCATAGGTGGTGTGCGGTTGTGTACATCTCAGCGCGGAGTGCGTTCAGCCTCGTGGCCGTCGGCAGCATGAAAAGCCTCCAAACGTACGGCGGTCTTCTACTCGTCCGGAGAATCCCAGCCCGTACAGAGGTCCCCCAGTTTCCTGGAACGCGTCGGAATGACCCCTTAGCGCGAAAGATCCGACACCCAGGCACTAGGTGAAACCCGGAGTGGGCGTCGGCGTCTTTCGCGAAACAACAAAATTATATAATATGAAATTGTGATGTCCAAGCCCGGTACTAGAAACAATCCAATGATAAAATAAACAATTAATAAAAGAACATCTCAAATATTAAATACCGGACGATCACAATTTCATAAGAATCAAAAGAATACAATCGACATATTAGCAAACGGGTAGTCGTCACAAATTAACTAGCGAAGCACTGACCTTGATTTTTAGCACGCCGGTACATAGAAATATGATGCTAAGCTAGCAAATAATTATTGCAAAGGAAATACGTTACAACAGTTTTACACAACTAGTAAACTTTTACAAACTACGCGAACTAGGAAATAGTTAGGAATCAAATATAATTATTTTTATGAAAAACTATTACGAAGTGACTATGACCATTATGTCCTACCTTGTATAAAATTATCTCGGTGGCCAATTTATTAAAAACACACAGCAAAATCGTTATCTTTACACTACATTTAATTATGAAAAACTACCAGTTTTTAAACAATGCATACAATGACATTAACACTTTTCAACGGCTGTATTAATAACGAAAATTAATAAATCACAATGCATACGTATGTATGGCCACCGACGTTGACTATTTGCGCGTGAACTACACAATGGCATTTAAATATATCCAACAATATTCCATTGGTTTCTCACGGCGGCAGAATAGATTCGTACTAATATGTATTATGCTAGTGACAAAAAATACCGCGGGTAGAACGTTGTTAAAGCTTATCGGAGCGACTAACTGGATGCAAATATAATTTTAATACACCCGCAATCACATTTCGTAACGTAGCTAAGCCACTATTATGAAATATATCTAGCCATAGCGAATTACCGTTGAGACAAATTAACACAGGCAAGAAAACAGACAATAGCAACCAGCAATATTGAATCAGACTTACCAAGGGGGATGATCAGAAGTATGACTAGTAGTTTTTTCAGAAATGGGGCTCCTAACTACCGCTCCCGCTATTTATTAACTGCCCTTGTTTTTTTTTTGAAGTGGCATGTGGAGGGGTTCCCTTGTTGGTGGGAGGACACGCCCCACACTATTGTCTGGTTCATCGTACGATTTTGTAGGAAGGAGAAGACGATATGCTAATGAACGAAATAGAATTATTCCCCTGCCATTTGCTAAGTTTTATCCTTTGTTCTTTATTCTCGAACTTTCTATGCACCTATGCATTGTGGGCGTTACCAATCCATTGTTCTAGAAAGTTTTCGCCTTCGGACGCGAAGATCACCATATATGGTTATGAACGACGCCAACACTAGTTAATGCGCGCGGATTCAGTTTGATAGTAATAAAACGTTGGTTTGTTTGTCTGTTGTAAAAATATTTGATATGAAAATTTTATATTATATTTTATCTTGTTACAACGTAACACGGATTTATTGAATTATGAAACTAAACAAAGTTAGATTAGCTCTAAAAGGCTAAGTACACTTGGCTAAATTTAGTCGACTGCATACAGCCGCTACTGAATTCAGTGTAGTGTAATAGCATTCATTAATAATCATACTAAATTCAGACGCAAGGATCGTTTATTACTGACTAAATCATTTAAAAGCCCAATTAGAATCGTATGTAGGAAGGTGTAATCGCATTTAGTTACAAATTATTTCAGTCGTCCCATAGCTCCGTGCCTGAGGACGTTTTAGTTGTTTTTTTTAAACCGAATAAAAAATTAAAGTTTGAGTACTGTATACAGATACGGAATGTCAAAAGAAAAAGAAGTTATGCTTAAATTAAGCAGCTTACTATTTTAGAGCTGTTCAGAGATATCATAATAGCCCTATCTTTAGAACAAGAATGACAAAAAATGACGAATAAAATATTCACAACGAAGGTTTCCAAGTATTACTGATTTTTATGGTGACGGATTTAGAATACACAATGTCAGTAACCCATAGGGTGTGAAGGGTGTCGTAAGCGGCTACTAAAAGAACGCAAGAGGCAGATCACCTAGTCCCAAGAGAAGGAAAACTTTATACAAACCCCTTGCCAGCGTGGCACAGTAGGCTAATTTCCCTTCATGAATTTGGAGGAGGCCCGACCCAGTTGCGGGTCATTTATGTGTTGTAACGAACGAACTGATTTTTTTATGACCAATTTTTTGTTGTCTAGACAACAAAAATCGGGAATTTTTCCCACATTTGGGTATTTTCCGGGTAAAATCCCATCTCTAGTCTGAGGCAATTGGATCAGATAGATTGGCGATTTAAATTTTATTTATCGATTAGTCAGTGTCAGTGTTGTTCTCGTAAAAATCTAAACTACCGATTAGACTGCAGAAACTTTGGATTTTAGTCTTTTAGATTTTAGTTATAATTTATGTCCCAAATCGTCCTTCATTAACTGAGGTGATATGACTGTGCGAAAGTTTCTCAAGATATTTATTTCATTGTAAGCTAGCCGATTTTTTAATTTAAATTGGCAATCAAGAAAATGACATAATGCTTGTGTGTTTCGAAGACACTTGTGTATCAATAAGAAAATGGTCCGGTATAGTGTTCTTAGCAGATGTACGAGCATTGCAGAGCGTCGAGCATTTAAAATCGGCGTAACATGCTCGTAAAAACTCTGTGCTCCGTATTCGCCGCCAGTACACTCAAGATGACCGACAGCGATGACGTGTTGGTATATCTTTAATAAACACTGGTTTTTCTCTATATTTTTATATAAAATACAGTTTTTTCTTTGTTCCACTCCATGTTATAAAAAATAAATTAAATAATTACTAGAGGAACGACGTGTGATTATTCGCTAAGTGCGGTGCACCGCGTGTGCTCGTGACGTACTGACTGCGCGAATGCTCGCTGTGGAACACGTTACATTACGCCCCATAACGCCGGTCAGTACCCAGCTTTACACTACACCTCGAAACGTTGGTCAGTACCCACCTTTACATTACACCTCCTAACGTTTGGTCAGTCAGTACCCACCTTTAGCTATAATTTTTCACCGCCCTGTGTCAAAACAAACTCGATTGTTGGCAAAATCATCAAACCCATGATGGTAGCCATGACAATTAAATGAAGAAGAAGAATGTAGTACTCAAACAAAAATATCATCATCATACATAACATAATCATAATCATCATTCTTCCTATTTGATGTAGTTTTTTTTATTGTGATTCGAAATTATTCGAAAAATGTCTGTACAAGTTGAACAAATAGCAGATTGCGGTGACTTATCTACTCTTAGGAGAGCCTTGTTTATGCCTGAAACAGAAGGTATGTATTTTCCAAGTCATATATTTCATTTTATTTTAACATTCCAATTACAGTATGCTGATATTACTTTTTCAGATACCATTTGGATATCTCAATGCCCTATTTCCCTGTCGTCTTGTGGTAACTTGTTGGCTGTTGGATATAAAAACCGCCTTTGTATACTTACTAATCAATGGATTAGTTCAACAGATAGCAACACATTTATTGTATCTTGGAGTGGTACATTACCTTCTGATGTCACTGCATTACTAGCTTTATCTATATGTCCAACTCAACATTCATCCCAGGTTGGTTAGCTATTATTATTTCCAAAAACTTAAAATGCACTATTTGTAAGGTATTTTAAACATTGTCTAATCAAAATTTCAGAATGGCCCTGATTGGTTCTGCATTATTGCTGGCTTCAAGAATGGTAGTGTTGGGTTTTATACGAACACAGGACACCTACTTCTACTTGAGAAGTTGGATGACAAGCCAGTTAACAAAATCTCTTGTCATACTGGAACATATGGTACTTTGCCCGATGACATACACATTTTTTTGTCAACTTGTGAGTTTATTATAACAGGCTCAAGTTTATTTCAAGTTCTAAGGAATGCCAAAGCACAGCTAGCTAAAGGTTGGTTACATACATTTTCATACTTGATCATTTACACATTTTTAACACTACATTATAATATACTCAAAATAGTAAATAGTAATCAATTCCTTTGTGATGTAATTTGTACAGTAAGAGCTAATATGATAATTTATTGATATTATTTTGCAAGACAAAATTTACATAAAAAAAGTAAAAAAATATATACTTATCAAGCCCATTTGGGCACCTTGGCATAGCACATTACACAGCTGTAACATTGTGTAAGATTTATTTATTAAACCAAATGTTCATATTTACATCAGTTAGAGCAGGTATCCAAGACGATTACTCAGTAGATAGCCGAAGTATCACCATACGCAAATGGATATTTTCTGACCAAGAAGTGATTAATGATGCCGCAGTTGTGGGTCTAGATTTGAAAAACACATATGACCACCTGCTAGCTGCATCTACGTATGGAGGCTATGATGTGTGGTGTGTATGCATTGAATTTTCTTACTTTGTGTCTACTATTCAGCCCATAAATGACCCCAGCAGGGTAATTAGCCTACTTGCCATACATACAGGTGTACAGGTGAGATAGGTTGGCACGGGTTTTGTTAAGCCAGCAATACACGTTGGCCCAGCATTGCCGAGTGAACGCCAATACCAACGTATAGACGGTATATTTGCATTGTCTTGCCATCGCTCGGTGTCGCTCGCCTAGTTGGCCAAGTAAAGGCAAGCGCCACCGTGTATAGAACTCATTTGGCGTAGCTGGTCTCAACTTGCGCTCGCTCGCGACCACTTGCCGCACTTCGGAGCGCTGTCGGTTTTTCTGCACAGATCCAAGGCGCTCGCGCGCACTTGGCCAATAGTGTCCCCACGTTTGCTATGCTAGTACGCCATTACGCGGTTGGCGTCGGACGGACGAGTTCGGTCGTGTGACTCGTGTGTACCCGTACAAAATGTCACTCTCAACAAAGTCTCAAAAAGTTTTTTCAAATTTTTGGAATTTTACCAGAATTGAGAGGTTGTCTCGAACCCTATACTAAGCTTAGTTCGTTGATTTTTCATACTGTTCCTGTAAAAAGAAAATTCAATAAAAAATGCAAGCTACATCCACCTCCTTCTTTTTTGTCTTTACATTTTCACAAATTTCGTGCGGCTTATATTTATTTATTTCAATTTTTCATGTATGTCATTCATTCTTGCATTTTCAAACTTTCATAGGGTCTGCCCATTTCAGTTTCCTTACTCCTGTTTTTGTGTTTCATCAGCTATACATGTAGCATGCTAACTGGAATGTTAATGACCCATAAATCAAAATCATAGTGACAAACAGGAATTTTATTTTTGTTTATTATAGGTATCGTTCAGTACCATCTGTCAACACATTAATTCTTGGAGCTGGTTCGAAACCCTACATTGGTTTTCATTATGCACTTGAAGGTGGAACAACGCCACCCCTACAAGACGTGGCCAGAGCTATGGCTAATAAGATAAAATCGGCTTTACCGTGAGTATGTACTTGTTGTAAAACATACACAATTCCTTATTTCCAATGTGTAGGTCTTTCTATTTTTTCAAATGAGAATTGCCCGACTGGCGAATGTTCTTCATGTAAGGTTGCCATACCTATAAATGGTAGCATGATCTTGACAATGGAGGGAACCCATATTTTAGTTTTGCTATCTGCGTCATGCCTTAACTTTTTAACATAGGATCGGCGACGCGTCAATGACATCTCTGGTGTTGCAAACGTCCATACTCCATATGCGTCGGTAACCACTACGATTAGGCGGGCCATATGCTTCAGTGGCCACCACAGTAGTTTAAAAGTCAATACTTTTTCTTGTGAAGTGTGTTTTATACTAGAACATTGTATATATTATATTTTTTTCTGGAGAAGGTATATAAAGTGTACCTAAAGGTACACACATTGCACACACATTTGCACGCGCCCAACGAATCGAACGAAACAAATTTTAGAATTCTTTATATGAAATCCTATAAAATCTCGCATACCTGTCAGCGTCGAATCGGTCAAATAGCCAGATGCGCTCGCATTCTGTCTGGTCTAAAGGACGCAGCAGACCTATCAACTCGGAAAGAGATCGGCACCGTATCGATGATCGATGATGGCGATCAAACAGGCGTCAACCTAACGTAAGCACGTAACCAAAGCGGATAAGCAGTTCTGATACGTCGCCTCGGCTACGGCTAGGCGACGCCGCGCTTCCGGATGGCCTGTAAGATAATATTACTAATATGTTATGTCCCGCAACCGCGGCGGCGGAGGCGTAAGCGCGTGAACGGTGAGCCGTAAGCGCGGGGGCCGCTGCGCTGGTTGACCTCGCGCCGTACGGCGTTCGTGAGCTTGTCCCGAGGCGAGGCGTTTACGTTACGAATCCGATTAGTGTGCTTTGCAGTAGGGAGTTTCATACAATTAATACTGAACGCCTCGAGTTGATACGGCGCCGGTCCCTTTGCGAGTTGATAAGTGTGCTTTGTCCCTAATATAAGTCTGCGAGTCTCTCTTCTTTTATGGTTAACTTACTATATATTTTTTAATAAATGTGTTTGCTTACATGGGTTGCCTTAAGCTTTGCTTCACCTCCGGATTATTCCTTAGCATAGCTGCGACCGAGTTTCTAAATCCTTTATTATACGGGTAATTTTACGTAGTAGATCACAAATCTAAATTTTAAGGGGCTGGCTTGGAGGTGGTGCTACAGAAAATCTGGTGTCCAGTAACGAACCACTTATACGGTCTGAAAATCTTGTGATGCGCGGCGGACTGAGCGATACTCAACGCCAAGGCACTTTAGTGGCAGTCTCCCCGGATCGTCGCCTCGCGGCTGTTGTCGATAGTTTTGGTCGAGTGGCGGTTTTAGATGTCACTCGAGGACATTTAATCCGACTTTTTAAAGGCTGCAGAGATGCTCAGTGTGCATTTGTCCAGGTATGTTTAATATCATATATAACACAACTAACTTAAAGTACCTACAAAATCAATTTTATTCTTTAATTTAACTAAACTCAATTTTAAAACTTGCAGATTTTTGAAATCGATGATAAGAAGCCTCAGTTATCAGTCGTTAAAGAACTAAAAAGAGCCATCTTTTTTGTAATATATAATCCAAAAAAGGGTCTTATAGATATCAGGCTAATGCAAAAAGGAAACAGGGTAGCTGCTTTTACAGCGACTAAAAATGGGCTCTTGCTATACAATACTTGCGGTCTCGTTGGTGCAGAAAAAAACTTTACGTATAAAAAACTCAATTTACCAGAATTCCAATGTGTGCTCATGGATCCAGATGGAAAACTCAAAAGATTTAATATTCCATTCTTTTATGCATTAGAAGGTGAACATTCCGCACGGTCTAAGGACTTGCATACGTTAAGGGAAATACGGGAGCTACTAAAGAAAACAGATCAAAACTGTGACGAGAATACTGATGAACTTATCAAAAAGGCTGCAGAATTAACTACAATAGAACTGAAAAAGCACTGTCTAGATATGATGATAAAGAGGCATTCAGCAGCCCCCAAACTAGTAATAAAATGCCTCACCCTATTTTGGGAGTCAATAGAGAAGCAAGAACTTACGGATCAAGAAATAAATATAAAGTACCATTTTGCTAATCTGGGATTGGTTACTTTGTTTTATTTTTACATAAACAATGACGATGTAGACGATATTAAAGAACTGATTTCAAAAATATATGCATTTTTGAATATTGATGTCGAATGTGGCAAAGATACTATTGCGGACAAAGAGGATATTGAGAAGACTACCGAAGAACAGAGGTCATTAACCACGGAAATAGAAATGGGGCTTTTGGAAGATGATAATTGTATTTTAGAAAGATTGCTGACGTTAGCCCAAGAAAATAATTTTAAGGACCAACATCACACTAGAGTTACTTTCGCTGATAATAATACTACTACATACAAAGAGTTTGCGTCTAGTTTTAACTTAGACGAGAAGACTACTAGTATTTCCTATAAGCGTGATATTTCTCCCGAGAAAGAAAGCAACTTGGCTTTCATTACTTTTAAGGCTATATTCAAAATGAAAGAAGTGTCTATGCTAACGGATTACATTAAGCGGTGTAATGTAGATCCCAAAGGAATTATTAAACTTCTGATAATGCAAGTAATGAGCATGCCATTGCAACAAATTAACATTGAATTGATCGAAAAGCTTATAAATGTTTTATATCATCTTTGTAGTGTGACACATGAAGCTACAAATATTCGTTATAACGAGATCTCTCCCTGGTGGCAAAATATTAGAGACACCTTAGTAGAAATGTCATGTCCATTAAGGAGTATGATAATAGCGATGGCTTGTAAGGCAGTTTGCAAAATATTTGAAATGAAATGTCAGGAAAATGAGGACGATGTATGGGAGTCCGTTACGAAAGAGAACGCTAAATGGGGAATACTTATTGGAAAGCTAGAAGATATATCTATTTTAAGCATAATCCTAATGTTCAAGGATACTTTTAAGGGCGAATCTCTACCGAAATTACAGATGACAGAAATAAACATAAATCTGAAATACATATACACGAGAGGTAAAGGATCAATTACAGAGTTGATTTCTAAATGGTTATGTGGTATGGGCGTTTTACCCGAAGCTGTTGTTGCTAATGAATTAATCGAAACCCACAGTTCTGTAGAAGAACCCAATACCAATGATGAAAGTGATCCTCTAAGTCTTTTTATTGATAACAATCGCGCATACGTAGATGAAAACCCAAAGATTTTTAAATGGTTGTCCTTGCTGCGGAGGCAGTTTCCACTCAGCACATCCGCTGATTACATTATAGCTAACATGTGTTGGGAGTATTCCATGTCGTGGCAGAAATCCATGCAGAACTGTGAGTTATTTAAGACAGTACTACGATGTTTGTCTAATGTATCAGGTCTGCATTTAAGATTGGGTTTATTTTCAATCATATGGTCCACGTATATCAAACAAGTTTTCGAAGTAAGCTGCCGTTTAGTCAACAAAGTAGGAAGGCTACCGAAAGACCCATTATGTCTCCAAGACTTAGGTTGCGACAGTAATACGTTAATTAATTTTCTTCAGATTACAACGAAATATCTTGATGATTATCTTGAGTGTCTCAATAAATCTGCAAGACAAAAGAAGCAAGACATTTATTTTGAAAAAATATGGGATGAAAGTTTACCATCTTTAGTAGAAGTTGCGCAAGGTTCTAAGATGGTGAATAATGATATATTGAACTTAAATTACCAAATATCTTGCACGGTGTATTATCTTTGTCATTTCAATATAAAGCTAACAAAGCCTCTTGACTCTTTGTATGATGTCGACTACCAATACGTTCTGGATGCTTTAGCTGGAAATAATTTGCCACGGGAAATCAATATGAAAGCATCTGACAAGTTGCGAAATCCGAGAATGAAATACCTGACCAAATTAATCCGAGCTGCTGTTGAAACTATTACGGTTTCTGAATGCGATAGCCCTCACAAATTTTATAACAGTGAAGAATGCCTCATATGGATTGAAAAGATACGCCTTTTGGCTGATTTATGGAACATTGATAGTGATTTCATCAGACGTCAGCAGGTATCTTTATTCATACTCTGATTCATCTGTTGACTAGACAAATTATTAGTCTTTTTTAATTCATTAATCTTTTTTTTATTTAAACTTTTGTCATTTACTTTATTTATACTTCCGTCCTATTTACAGGTTGTTGCATTGTATCATCTAGGTTACGATGTCGTTGCCGATAATATAATCAGATTGATCGAGGAACCAGATTTAGTGCTCCCACCTGTATTAGCCATTACAACACAACGTTTCAAGCGTAGTCTGGAACATTCCAAAAATTCTTCAGAATGGATAGTTACTGTGCCACCACACTTGTACAAGCGGCTTCAGCAAACGGTAAACAACTTATTATACAATACTAGCGACCCGGCCCGGCTTCGCACGGGTGCAATGATGCATGTATTATACATATAAACCTTCCTCTTGAATCACTCTATCTATTAAAAAAACACTTCAAAGTCCGTTGCGTAGTTTTAAAGATTTAAGTATACATAGGGACGTATAGACGACAGCGACTTTGTTTATTTAAATATGTATAATGAATTTTGAATGATTTCAATTGTGGTAGTAGTGTATTTACTTTATAAGTGTGTACATCCTACTAATATTATAAACGTGAAAGTTTGTAAGTATGGATGGATGGATGGATGGATGTTTGTTACTCTTTCACGTAAAAGCTACTGAATGGATTTTAATGAAACTTTACAATAATATAGCTTATACATCAGAATAACACATAGGCTACAAGTTATAAAGATATTATGTGAATTACAACAATATAAACAAGTCGAATTCAAATTTTCTAATTGTCAAATTTTCGACCATATTAAACTATATACAACATAACGTTTCGCTGTCAGTTGCGTTTTGTTAAAGTAGGTTTTATACGGACGGGATAAAAATCTCAGGTATCCTATGTCCAATTTTCTTTTTGTTTTAAATATATATATATATATAATGCGGAACAAAGTTCGCCGGGTCAGCTAGTACTGTGATATATTGAAAAATATGTCTAAAGATGTATGTATTTGTGGGTGTGGTGATGGCGGCGTCTGTGGTTACCTTACCGGCGCTTGGTTGGTTAGTCCGAAAGTAAACAGGCTTCACTTCACAAACGTTTATTAATGTTCACACAATACACCCACGTAATCGGAAGGAGTAGAATGTCCATAATAGCAATAAATATGGCTATAGCACGGTCAAATATGTAAGCGATGCTAAGCGCGCGAACAAAGCACAGGCGAGAGCGATGGGATGAAACGGCACATGCATTCGGTGTCGAGCGGCGGAGCTGACTGCGGGCCGCGGCCCGCGCAGACGATGTGCGGCGCGGCGCGCGCGCATGTAGCGTGAGTCGCCATGCACTGGCTAGTGCGCGGTTCCACTGACCCGGCCGGCTAGTCCATACGGCACGATTTATTTATTTGTTTGTGTGAAGTGTTAATGTAGTATTAATTGTGTCGGTATGTTTGTGTGTATATATAAACAAATGTGTGAGTGTGTGTTTGTACAGTAGTGTGTTTGTATATGTGACTGAGGTCGCCACATATTTATTGATTTGGATATAATCATTATTTTTAAGCTTGTGATATGTAATCACTCTTAAATTAAATATATTTTTCAGACGCTCGACACTTCCATACCGGCCTACCCATCTCTAGCAACTACTAAAGCCGTACTACAAACAATGCACGTACAAATGAATAAAAAGGCAAAGAATACCGACGAAAATGTGCATAATGTAAAACTGACAGAATTGTTTATGGAAACGTGTGACGTCTTGGTACGACGGAAGCTGTAAGAAGTAATTGTATATTTTATTCATATAGCTTGTATGTTAATCATATTTTCATTAATAAATGTGATTAGGTATTTATAACGAATTGGCCGATTAAGATTCCAATAAAGTGCTTATATTATAAACTAGCGACCCGCCCCGGCTTCGCACGGGTGCAATGACCGACGTATAAACGTATTTGACATATAAACCTTCCTCTTGAATCACTCTATCAATTAAAAAAAACCGCTTCAAAATCCTTTGCGTAGTTTTGAAGATTTAAGCATACATAGGGACGGACAGACGACAGTAACTTTGTTTTATACTATGTAGTGATATAGTTTATTGTAAGCCTATTACTGTTTCAAAGTTTAATATAAATCTTCCAATGATCTGGACAATTGTTTCATTATAACGGCTGTAAACCTACGGAACGGACCTATATTCCAGTAAAATAAAGATTCAATTCAAAATTTTGACACTCAACATACACTATCTACGGAATAACATATTTGATACGAGGGAGGATTAAAAAGTAGTGAGTAATGAAGTTTCGTATCTGTGTTTATACCCTGTTCAAGATAGCATGATCGATTTGACAGACGGGCTAGTGATGGGAAACAGAAAATATCTAGTAGTCCAAAAAATGTTTTAAAATACTTGCAACAGTGACAAGTTGGCGTGGGTGTATTATGTGTGAAATTCTTTATTGCACTAGACATATAAAACATTGGGTAGATAAGCGATGGTGGGTCAATATTCATAATAAGTTCCTATTTAATATTACAGGGTTATTTTTTGACCTTCCGCCAAATTTAAAAAGGTGGTTCAGACCATGAAAGTAAACAAAAAAGAAAATAATAGTTGTAAAAGTGTTAAATTTCAAAGCGCTAAAGCCAAGGAATTTTATTTCAAAATGAAAATGTTTTTTATTCGAATATTGTCTTATAAAGTTAAGAACAAGCCACCCATACCATCTCGTCACAGTTGCAAGTATTTTAAACCGTTATTTTTTTGGACTACTAGATATTATCTGTTTCCCACCACTATTCGTCATTGCAAAGTACAGGTATGATTCCGAAGTACCCTGCACGCAGAAGTGCTACCACGGCACTGCTGGTCCCCATTACCACGACGTAGTTCGGAATCATACCATTTTGACGATCAGAAAAATTTACATCTGTCATCTCGATCACGCTATCTTGAATAGGGTATAAGAAACACTATTTGATATTTACGTAGTGGAATCCACCAAGGTGGTTAAACCCTTATAAAGAGGGATCTAAAGAGCTGGGTCATAAATAGAGGACTATAGACATTTTAACACAGAGATATGTTCATCTATAGGTTGGGGAAAAAGTTTCTTCGCATTGTTTAAGAAATTTCGAACATTTTTAATATAGTTTATTTAAATTTAACTAAAGTATGTAGGAACCATTTTGTTCGATAACATTTTGCCATCTTGTAGGTAGGGACATGATCCCATTGCTATAGAAATTTTGGGACTTCTGATCAAAATACCGCGACAAGTGGTTTAATTGGCAGTCCTCTCGTGATGTTAACCTGACACTGCCTAAAGAATTCTGAAGACACCGAAACAGGTGGAAATCTGAAAGTGCAAGATCAGGACTGAAGATTTTATTACAAGTTCATACATACTATAATGCGAAAAGACTTTTTCCCCGACCTAATATTTACGTTTTCTTTCATGTTGATTTTTTGTTTAGTTTAAGTTCTAAATAACCAACTAAAAATGGTGCTGTCATTATGATAATATTTTTTTCTGTAATATTTTATAAAACAATATTTATAAGATTAACGTTTTTGAATAACATCGATGAAAGATTTATAATTAATTTGATACTTTTATTTGAGAGGAAAACCACTGATTTTTAGACGCAATTGGAACCAAATAATATAAGAAAACGTACGTAAATGTAAATTTCTCGACAACCCGAGAGTCCCGAGAAATTAGCCTCGAGAATTCTCGAGACCCGAGAAATTGAAAATCTCGAGAAATCATGAACCCTACACGTAACGCACGTTCTTATCGTACGTGATCCACTTCTCATCACCAGTTATCAGCTTCTTCAAAAATGGTTCGGTTTCATTACGTCGTAATAAAGAATCACAAATGAGTACACGGTTCATTAGGTTTCTTTCAGTGAGCCCGTGCGGTACCCAAATATCGAGCTATTTTGTGTACCCAGTTTTTTTCAAATGCGCTTTACTATCGTATTTATTAGGATAATGCATATTTTAAATAAATAAAGCATATTAATTGTAATATTTATATGTAGGTATGCAAGTGCACTATAGTTTATCTTTTTAAAGCCACCGCTTTCAAATCAACAGAACACTGAAACCCAAATTGCTTACGCCCCAGAACCGATTTCCCGCGCGGTGAATATTAAAATTCACTGTGACAAAATTTAACTGTTCCTACGCATGTTCGGTATGAAACACGCTAAAATTTCGTATTTCTATAGATGAAAAACTATATAAAACTTAGTGACGTAAAAAATTTAAGGTTTTTTTTAAACATCTCTATGCGAGGTCATACGTGATTTTCGGCGTGGCGACGCTATTATGATGGTATAATAAGTAATAAACATAGTCCATACGTAGTGTGTGAGATGGGGCAACGCGTTGCAAATCTAACTATTACCGAAGCCACTGATAAAAATAATTGATATGTCACGATTTCAAATATATTATAAATTTCTGTATTTAATAAAAATGAATATTAATGTAATAAACAGTCATACTACTACCAAAATGAACATTAAAAAAATACATTTGCACTATTACAATCAGGGACACTCTTCTCTCAGCACCTAGGAACAGTAAGTGTAAGTATTAACTAAAAATGGATGTATACTACTGAGTAGTAGTATATATCTATGACTTACTGCTGAGTGAGGCGTTGTCCAACTACATGGAAAATAATTAGCCTAATAAGCTACGCTGGCCAGAAGACTTGAACGAGATTAAACTCAAAATTTATACCGTTCCTTTGGGGCCACCATCGGCCTCCTAGACGAGGGCACAAGAAGTTCGCATCGTCACGACCCCCCTCATTCCCTGCCTCCGTCCGCGACGCGGGTCAGCCGGAGCTCCCTACTTTGCGATCCGCTCCGCAGCCACCTTCTGCGACATAACGGCCTCGCAGGAGGCCCGTCAGCCGTCAGCCCGTCGCCCAGGGCGTTGGTGCATCGCAGCGGTCCAGGACTCGCAGGGCAACTCTGAGGACAGGGGATTCCCTGGAGCGACAGTCCACTGCGGCGCTGGGTGCCGCTCTTCGTCACACCTCTCCCCGTGGGCCCGCCCGGCATGGGAGCCCCTGGCCGGTATGGCCCCACGGATCATTGAGGCACTCAAGCCCCCTCACCACAACAAGGTGGCAGCACAGTCGAGGAGGATCATTCCGTCCAACCCTGGGGAGGAATCCAGCAATCCTTCCAGACTACGTTCAAGCTCTTCATATGTAAAATTAGACTCCATAATATTATTTGAGGGGTGAAGGTTGAGGGTAAGAGGTGAAAAATAAGGAAGCACATCTCTGTTGGGAGCGGAAGCAGGAGCTAATCGATCAATGAAATCTTCAATCCATGTTGAGCAATCATTGGATGTAGTGCAAGAAGATGACAAGGTACCATGAAATCTTCTTATTTGATTCCAGATGAAAGAAGAAGGAGATTGAGGAGACAAATTTTCACAGAACCGCACCCAGCCCTGCGACTTTATGGTCGACAATAATCTACGGGCACCCGCTGCTGCGTGCTTAAAAGCCAAGAAATTATCCATTGACATGATTTTATTATAAGTTTTCTCTGCCAGGGAACGTTCTTTAACTATTCGTGAGCATTCCACATCCCACAAATCATCAAATAAAAATGTGCAACATTCACATATTATGTCAGTTTAAAAATTGATGTCCGTGTCCGTGTGGTGACGAATTTAGAACACACAGTGTCACCAACCCATACCATCCCGAGGGTGTCGTAAGAGGCGACTAACGCAAATGGAAGGCAGATCACGTAGCCGGAAGAGAAGGAAATTTGATACAAACCCTGTGCCAACTCGTCTTGCCAGCGTGGCGCAGTAGGCTAATTTCCCTCCAGGGATTTGGAGGAGGCCCGACTCCGCATGGGCTGAAACGACGAAAAATGGATGTAATACCTAGATATTTTTTACCGTCGACATCACCAACAGTCCGTGTCCGACGGATTTCGAATACATAGTATTACCATCCCATTCCACCCTGAAGGTGTCGTAAGAGCCGACAAAAGGAAATGATAAGGCCATAACATAGGCGCAGGAGAAATGAAAACTTGATACGAAACACTGTGTCAACCCGTCTGGCCTGTGTGGGAGGGACAGTAGGCTAATTAACCTCCATATAATTGGAGGAGGTCCGTCTCAGAAGTGGGTCATGTATGCATGGTAGTAGTAGAATATCAACCACATTTCAATGTAGTTAGTAGATGTGACCATGGACGTATAAAAAATGGATGTGACGATAATATTTTTGGGCCATGGAATTTCATCTAACAAGTTCAAATATCTATAGATGTTCCTTTTTAGTAGCCATGGTTTAACCCAACGATTCCTCTTCACGCGTTTCTTTAGAGAACAAGTATAGAAAAAGCAATAATTAATGCTGCACATTTTTTTTTCTAATTCAGATCCATTTAGTAGTTGTGAGTGCATTCGACGGTATCGAAGAGTCGACTGATGTGATCTGGATTGACCGTCTAATGTCGCGACCAGCCACACCAAGTTTCGTCAATCTACTACGATCCGTGAACTTGCTTGGATCGTGATCTGGATTGAACTTGTAATGGCTACCATAGATTTTAACATAGCGAGCTACAATGATATTATATAAATAAAAAGAGGTAGATATGTTTCAAGCGCACGCCAAGTGAAGACACGAAAACAGGCCAAGTGGGCCGTTTCGACTTTAGTCGCGTCTAACCACACACAGAGTTGTCACGTGTAGTGAATTTTAGAATAATAACAAAAATGCCGTCCTGTGTGTTTAGAAAGTGTACAAATTATTGTTCCAAAATTAATAAATCACAAGGGATTTCCTATCACATGTAAGTACATAAAATATATTTCGATTTATTAGTGTATTTGAATAAAATTAGTTTAACAATATTCATAAATAATGCTAGTAAAGAAACGAGACAGTCAATACTTTTTGTCGCGAACACCACAAGGACGCATGTACTACGAACATAGATTTTAAGTACAGATGCGAACGTAGGCACTAAAGTAAGATTTACCCTGTTGTACAGTTTCCTTTACCTGTTTTTTTTAAATTAATTAGTAATATTTGTTGTTTAATTATTTGTGATGTTTTAATATTTGTCATAGACCAGGCAGAAAAGAAATAAATTCGAAGGTGTTTAATTATTGACTATTGTGTTACTATGGTAATTTTTTGTTGGCGATGAAAATGGCGATCTAAAAAGAGCAACTACAGAGTTTCTTGCCGGCTCTTCGCTGTAGAGGTGCATTCCGAACCGGTGGTAGATGGTTAATTTTAAATTTTATTTTAATGCTCGACTTGTCAAAGGTGCTATAATGAGGCAACTTGATTATATGAGATTTGAATTTAAATGGATAATAAATAATATTACCCACCTATACATATCGACCCACCCACGACTGCTGCAAAGAATTCAAAATATTGTAATAAACGCAATAAATCCGTTAAAAAATGTTTAATTTCCTTGTACATAATAACTGTTTCATCCATTGAGTTATTATGTACTACTAGAGAAGACGCTAATAACAAGTATTGTGTTCCAGTCGGAAGCGGGCGGGGGTAAGTCACGTGGGACGTTGCTTGTTTAAAGGACCAAAGATAATTAACAGATGAGACATATTTCTCAAGATTCATATTTTTGCCTACTTTGTATGGCATCCAAGAAGGTTCAATATTAAAGATGAAACAATTCGGACATTTCCAAATAAGTTTCTTCACGAATATTTAACCATAGTACACTGTATAGTTTTTAGAATTTTACTTCTTTTAGGAAGAGTATTTGTGTTCCAAAATATTTTACTAAATTAATAATGAGCCTTTGTTAACCATCACAATCCAAAAGGCGACAACAAAGTTCTGAGAATCATTCTTAATATTGACTATCAATAAAATGGATATTTTCAGTATTTTTGATAATGAAAATGGCCAAATATCCTGGGAAAATCTAATATAGTCATTATTAAAATACTGAAATAAGTTATGTATTTTACGGTAAATAGAATTGTAAATGTATGTTTGTGACTCTTTCACGCAAAAACTACGGTCAGTGGATACGAAACGGGGCACAAAGGCAAAAGGCTTAGAAAAATTTCACCAAAATCCATCGCCTAATGAAGCCTTCGGGACCCGGTGGGATGTGGGAGTAGTAGGGTGGGGGAATACCATGGCACACATTAAGGGCATTGACCTTGAGGTCAAGGTCATATTTCCGCCCTTAACCGGGTCATCGGTCCACCGTGTGGGAGGCCTACCAGCACTGCGTTTATCAATACATCATTTAAAATACATATCAACACAAATTTTATCCACATTTCTCTTTTCTCAAAACCCGGCCGTGGAAACCTTAAAAAATATTTAGGTTGTTTAGGTATAATTTAAGACAAAATTTACTTATTTTACATCTATTCGACACAATAATAAATAACACGTTCACGTGATATACTATTGACAACCTGAACAACAAAATAGGTACAAATGTATGTTGCCTATCTGCGTCTTTTGTTTTAATTACTCTATGATTAGTATAGCAAAATGGCGGCGCCCGGCATAGCGGGCGGCAGCCAGATTCTCGGGAGCATAGACGCATCGCGAAAAAAGTTCAATTAAAGAGTTTTACACGTTTTAATGTCTACTTACCGATGAAATGTTACACCATCACTTTTTTTTATATTCTGGAGTGTTTACGGCAGTCTTTAAGAACACAACCAGGCATTTGATGTCGTTATTTATGCGAGCCAAACACGACTACTCTCTACGGGCGTTGGATACTCACTGGATAGTTGCGGTACGCTGTACCGCAAAGCGTGGCGCAAAATCATGCAACGCGTTGTCTGTTCTTTAAGCTAGTAATATAGTTCAATGGTTTTATCAAATTTTGTTTCTTACTTAGTTCCTATCGAAATAACCTTCTGTTCAACAAACTCGTAATCTATGGTTCGACATAACACTTGAAGTGCAATCGTTCCATTATAGCTATCTTTTTTACTCACGTGCTTAGCCCATCTTTTGTAGTTTTCATTAATGCTACTTGTCAACATTGCGCACTATATCGGTATTTAATTATGGCTGGATCAGATTTGAAGAGTCGGTTAGTATGAAGGTATATCTAGTAATATAAAATCATTTTTTTTTTTTTTTTTTATTAAATATCTGCGATCAGCCTTATGGCTATAAGCAAATGTGTTGCTTGGTCTATGACGTGAAAAGTGCCACACTCCAGTGAGCACAGCACAGCAATTCGGTTACTAGTATCTTTGTAATATATGGTGCCTCTTGAGGCGCTTGTTGGTGTTATGTTGGAGTAGCTCCTGGGCTAACTGGTTTGGGTGTTTTATAAGCCTTTCTTTGTATTTCGTCTCTTGCTTTTTTATTTCTTCTAACACTGTGTTGACCTCTAATTGCTCATGAATTTCATCATTGGTGATAAACCATGGGGCATTGGATATAGCCTTTAATATTCTGTTTTGCATTCTTTGTATTATGCTTAAGTTAGAGTTTGAGGCACTGCCCCACAGTTGTATCCCATATGTCCATATTGGCTTTATTACAGCTTTGTACACCAACAGTTTGTTATTCAGCGATAGTTTAGATGTTCTTCCGAGCAACCAGTAAAGGTTTCTGAAATGAATATTTGCTTGGTCCCGTTTGGCTTTAATGTGAGTCTTCCACGTTAGCCTCCTGTCCAGGTACATACCCAAGTATTTGACAATGTCTTTATGTGGTAGTTCTTTGTCACCTAATTTAACAGAAGGGCAGTCGCCTTTTCTGAGTGTAAAGGTTATTTGCGTGGATTTAGATGGACTAGCTGCTATCCTCCACGTTTTTAGCCAGCAGTCTATTGAGTTCAATGCTAATTGGAGGTTCCTAGAGGCTTCTACTGGATTTTTACTGCTGGTTAAGATGGCAGAGTCGTCAGCAAAAGTTGCAATCGTAACATCGGTACTCTGTGGTATATCTGCGGTGAAAACAGTATAGAGCATGGGGCCTAGCACAGAACCTTGTGGCACACCTGCTTTTATCTCGTAAAATTTGGAGAAGCTCTCTTCCTCCCGGACTTGGAACAGTCGTTCCGTGAGATATGATGCTAAGATGTTGTAGTAGCTGTGTGGTAAGCTTGTTTTAATTTTGAAGAGCAGTCCCTTGTGCCAGACGCGATCGAATGCTTGCTGCACGTCTAAAAAAGCAGACGCACAGTATTCCTTTTGTTCTAGTGATTGACGTATTTTTTGGCACACTCGGTGCACTTGTTCTATAGTGGAGTGCCTCTCTCGGAAGCCAAACTGATGCTCCGGTAGCACTTTTCTATCTTCAAGGAAAGGCTTTATGCGATTTAAGATAAGCTTTTCCAGCAATTTTGCGGTAATTGGCAGTAGGCTGATAGGTCTATAAGACGTCATCTCATTCTCTGGTTTTCCGGGCTTGTGTATCATTTTTATTTGTGATGTTTTCCATTGGGATGGGAAATAGGAGATCCTCAGTATTGCATTAAAAAGCACTGTTAGAAGCACATAGGCCTTTCGAGGCAATTCCTTGAGTACCCTCTTCGTGATCAGGTCATATCCTGTAGCTTTCTTGTCTTTTAATAGTCTTATTTGCCTAGTTACCTCATGTGGTGTTACAGGTCTGGGCGGTAATTCCATCTGAAAGTCCTGTTCAAGGACTGCATCTATTTTATTCTCACTTTCTAAGGGTTCTCTGGGTTCATTTGGGACAAATACTGTAGCCAAATGTCTTGCAAATGCCTCCGCTTTTTGGTCACTTGTTCTTGCCCATTTATTATTTTCCAATTTTAGGGGTGGTTTCTGTTGTTGGGGTTGATTATATCTTGCTGTATACTTCCATAAGGAGTAATTAGTGTTAGAAGTTGCTGTTAGGTTTTCTAGTTGTGTTTTCAGCGTTAGGTCATCTGCCTCTTTAAGTGCAATTTTTAATTTCTTAGCCATTTTGTTATATTCTTTTTTGTCACTGGCGTGTCGGCTTGTGTGCCAGACTCTACGAAGTCGCCTCTTTTCCAGAATGAGGGCTTTTAGTTCTTTGGGTATATTTGAGGAGGTTTGTTTACTTAGTTTAGGTGTGCACTTCCAGCAAGCTTCCTGGACTAGTTGTGTGAAGTATTTAATTCCTTCTTCGATGTCGTCTTCCGATTTAAGCCTGATTTTTAGGTTAATGTTTTTATCCAGATACTGTCGAAAATCCTGCCAATCTGTTTTATGATTGTATAGGGTGATTGGTTTATTGTAACTAATAACAGTAGTACTGATAGTTAATAGTATAGGAGTATGGTCCGAAGTTCCATCTAGGCAAGAATCTGTACGAAAATAGTGTTTCGACATGCCTCTCACGACGAAGAAATCTATTGTATCTGGTCGTTTATTTGTATCCGCTGGCCAATGTGTTGGTTCCTTTGTTGAAAGTGTGGTGAGGTTTATGGTATCGAGGCTTTTTTTAAGTTCTCTTCCTCGGGTTGTTACTAATCTGGAGCCCCATTGTGTGTGTTTAGCATTCCAATCCCCACCTGCGATGAATCGTCGTCCTAAAGTTAAAAAGTAACGACTGAACATTGCTTCATCAATTTTATGCTTAGGTGGACAGTATACAGAAGCGCCTCGTTGGTCTAGTGGTCAGATGTGCCGCCTTTGGATCAACGGGTCCCGGGTTCGATTCCGGGGTCGGGCCAGTGTCTTTGTCTAAACCAGAGGCACTGGCTCGGAGTCTGGGTGTCATTTCTATCTATAATATGTATGTATTTACAAAAAAAAAAATGTATTTAAGTAGTTTATCATCCATCTCGTTACCATAACACAAGCATTAAGTTGCTTAACTTGGGACGAGATGGCGTTGTGTGAAATGTCCAAGGATATTTATTTATTATTTATTTATTTATATGTTAAAGTGCCCTGCTTTGTCTTCGATTGTCACTGTTGCAGCTTGGATGTACTCGGTGCGGTATTCTGGTATAGGATGGTGTTTAATAGATTTCTTAACTAAGATAGCTGAGCCAGCATGTGCTGTTCCATCTGGGTGGTTTGTACTGTATGTGTAGAAACCTGGCACTGTAACAGAACTTTCCGCTTTAAAATGGGTCTCCGATATTAGAATAATATCTAAGCTGTGTGTTTTAATTAATATTTCTAGCTCACGTTTGTTGGGAGAAAGTCCATTAATGTTCCATGCTGCCACCTGAAGTGACCCCATTATGGAAGTTTTGCTATAAAGGTTGTCATAAGCCCAATTAGAGAACTTATCTGTTGAATGAGAGTTTCAATTTTTACATTTTGTTGTATAAGTATTTCTTCTATGGAGGATTTTGTTTTCTCATCTCCATTGATTTTTGAGGGGGAGTTTACTTTGGCTTTATCAGCGTAAGAGACTTTAAAGTTCATTGTGTTCAGGGGATTTCTTTGCGCTTCTTGTGTACTTTCCTGGGTGATGACTTGCATTTTCGATTGAGGTACAAGTTTCATGTCATGTTTGACTTCGAGCAAGGGTATTTGTGGTGTAGTTATAAGTTCCACCTGTTTTGTTTCAGCCTGCGATCTGTGCTTTAATTTTCTTTGTGCAATTTCTATGTATACCTGACATCCCTTATAGTTGGATGGGTGACTTCCTAAGCACAGGGCACACTTTGCTGGAGTGATGCTGGTTTTTTGGCAATCTGATGTTTTATGTGCTCCTGCACATTTCACACATCTGTATGGCTTAAGGCAGTTGTTTTTTGTATGGCCATATTGTTGGCATCTGAAGCATTGTGAAATAGTATTTCGTTTGATAGGATCTTCGACGACTACGGATGTATTATAAATGTAGCGGATATCTTTTACGTATTTGTTTCTCTCATTTGGCTCAAGATTAACAAAGAATGTTGAAGTTGGTAGGCGTTGTGGGCCCCGTTTCACATTAATAATTTCTCCTCTTATTTTATTTCCCGTTTTTTCAATTTCTTCGACTATAGCCTCATGAGGTGTTGTATGGTGCAGGTTTTTAATGACGATTCTGTAGCATCTCTCTTCTTTCCTAGTAAAAGTGTGCCCTATGAGGCCTTTTTCACGCACTAATGTCATGAGCGCTTTATAAGGTTCCGTGGAATTGCATGTTACTCTTAGTTGATTTTTGTTGACTATTTTATAGACGTAATCCGTCTTTTTCAAGACTGTCTCGAGAGTATTTGTTAATTTATTAACATCCTGTATTCCGTAAAGCAGCAGCGGTGGTGGTTTACTTTCCTTGGGTACAGGTATTGTTTCAGCCACATCAACTGGTAGCACTTCAAAGCTGTTACTAGTTGTTGCTGGTGGAGGCGAGTCAGAGAATTTCCTCTTTTTTTGGATACTATTCGTACGCAGGGTGGGTGCTTTTTGCCATGAGGGATTACTTTGTATTGGTACTGTTGCAGTTGAAGTCTTGCATTGAGTTATTAGTGATTGGATGGGGGAATTTCGATTGAATAGGCTTGCGTGAAATACTTGCTGGGTTAACTTTTTCTGTCCCGCATTTGATGTATTTAATGATTCATTTTCAGGAGATGCCATGTTTATTCCTTACAATAGCAAAAAATCTACCAAAGTGGTAGATTTTTTAGGAGGCTGGCAACATTTCACATTGTCAAAGTCAAAATTAGAATAGAAAAGAAAGTGATGTTGAGGGTATACACTAAAAACAATTTTCCGTTGATTGTCAAACCACGATTTTTATACGTTTTTATTGTCCACTAGTTTAATTTTGTGGTGTGATTTATATCAACATAGTCACTAGGTGCACTAATCTTCACTTTTAGACAAGTTTCAAGTTCATATGAACAAACTTTTCACTGATTTTAATTAAATCTTCGAGAGCACGATTTGTAGTCTGCCCTTGACAGATGACAAGTCCTCAATATAAAATCATATATAAAATATAAAATCATTGGCGAGCTAAAATGAAATGAAATCAAACCTTCCTGTCAACCGCTACATCAACACTGGATTAACTTGATGATAATGGCAATGCAATAATTGCGAACGCCACAGAAGAAAAAATAAAAATAAATAACCTTCCTGTCATCCAGTGAAAGAGAGGTTTGATAATGGTTTGACAGTAGACATGTGTCGTTGAGTGATTTTTAGCCAACACAACGAATCGCGTTGACAGCCTTCCCAACGTTGGCAAAACCGTCTATTTTTGCAATCCGTCTATTTTTGTTTACCTAGTTGTGAACTTGTGCTGTGACGTCACAGTAAACGCCATTATAATAAAATAAACTGCGAAATAAACGATTAAACGAGCAGTTTTGGCGCACTGTCTAAAAATGGCTTTGTCTGCGTTATAGGTACCTTAGTTTATACCGAAACTAGCGACCCGCCCCGGCTTCGCCCGGGTGCAATGATGAACATCTAAATTTATCAGTGTTGCTCTACAATATTATGCATGTATTATCCATATAAACCATCCTCTTAAATCACTCTATCTATTAAAAAAAACCCGCTTCAAAATCCGCTGCGTAGTTTTAAAGATTTAAGCATACATAGGGACGGACAGACGACAGCGACTTTGTTTTATAATATGTAGTGATAGTGATAGTGATTACAGGCACACTAACCTAATACGATAGTCTAATATTCCATTACATCCAATTTAAATGGTACTCGGCATAAATTATTGCCTCTTAATCACTATAGCAAAATTTTGACCTTAAAGTCATATAAATAAGGTAGAGTTCCACACACAAATCTTCAGCATCTCATGGGTCATTAAAATTTGGCTGCTGGTTAGCGTCATTTAAGTATTTCATTCACACTATACCGTTTATCAATAGTGCAAAAGAGTAATAATATTTTGCACGTTTTGGACACAGGGATGCCATATCACTACATAGTATAAAACAAAGTCGCATTCTTCTGTCCGTCCCTATGTATGCATAAATTGTTAAAACTACGCAACGGATTTTGAAGCGGTTTTTTTTAATAGATAGAGTGATTCAAGGGGATGGTTTATAAGTATAACCCACCCCCGCTTTGCACGGGCGAAGCCGGGGCGGGCCACTAGTTAAATAATAAGAATAGGTTTTCTGGAGCGCTGGAGTTTTAATAAGTTCATTTTGATTTATATTTTTTTAATTACATTTTATGTATTAAAACAAAGGTTTATTTCAAGATAACATGTTTGATTTTAAAAAGTCTAAACAAAGAAACCTAACTTTATGATATGTTCTAATAAAAATATCATATTAACGCAATGATATTTTTACAAGGTATGATAATATTTCAAAACTGATGGACAATTACATCAATAATATTTTAATGAAACGTATTGTATAGTGGCGTTATTTATATTGCCTATGTTATTTACTAATAAATAAATCTAGGTTGGTGTAATTTATTCAATCTGGATAAATTAACAAACCTCCGTTTCAAGCTAATTTATATTGCAAAGCAAAGGCGATACATGGCATGTATTAGTATGAGAAATATTTAAGTATATGGAATTATTTTTTGCCAAAAATCTATATTGGCAAAATTGAATAAATACGTTACATTATTGTTTATGGCAAGCAACGTACTTCTCCTCAGTACTATAGAATAATATCGACTTAGCTGTATCGCAACGAATCGCAACGTTGAGTGCTCAACGAATATCATAGCAACCATTACTGGCTTTAAAGCGCAACGGAATTCTTAGTTCTCTGAATACAACGCAATGTACAGTGATTAATTTTCGATATTGTATTGTAATGGTCAGAGTGAGTATGTAAGACAAGGATGAGTATATATTTGTGAATGTGACTTTTTAATTGCAAAATAAATATGTATTATTTCTGAGATAAATCGTTCGTTGGGACTTAGATGTTTAACAAATTTCTTGCCAACGTTGGCGTTTACATTTGGCGCCAACGTTGACTAAACGAGCTAAGTTAAATAACGCCCACTACTATTTGACAGTGACAGTTGTCAGTCTTTACTTCACTCTTGGTGAGCTCTTGTCAAAACAAAGAATTTTCACTGAAATTATTGCAGCGGATTTTAATCGTCTTTAATCTTAATTCACGATTATTTACATTAGCTATACAGCTTATTTACAATGGCTCCGAAAGCTGGCGGTGATGCCGCTAAAGTTAATTCAGCGGTGTACAAAGATAAAAGCAAACCGACTGATATTAGACTGAGCAATATAAATGCCGCAAAAGGTGAGACCAACTGTGTTTATTTATTAGATTTTTACTGTAAATTGACTTAATATTACTTTTAAATATGATAAATATAATATCTATCAACACAAATTATCGATTAGAATCATACATATCTCATATTGATTGGTAATTTTCCAATTAAATCTCATGAAAATTTCCTTGACTATGATTTAATCCAATATTTTGTCTATTCGTGTAGATAGGAAATTAAATTATTTACATAATTGTAAATATTATTTTAAAAAGTAATATTTATATGAATGACCATAACAATCTGATGTATTTTGTCTATTCATGTAGATAGGAAATGAAATTATATAATTGTAAATAGGTACTACTTTAAAGATATATATTTAAATGAATGACTAACAATCTGTTCACTGCTATTAATCATCAAAACAATAATTTTGGTTGCTTATTATACAGTGGTCAAAAAGTCGTGGAGCAAATTAAATTAGCGGTTAGATGGGGCCATCAGCAGCAAAAAAATTTTCTACGTGAGATCCTTAGGGTCAACCCCTGCGGAGTTACAATTTATTTTGTGTTTTTAAAAGAAATTGACTTTTTTTTACAAAAATTTGGTAAAATTCGAAAAAATCTACACCCTGTATCTTTTTTATTATTTTCACTAGATTGGTACTGATGAGTCCTTTCGTTAGACATGCTATTTATGGTAGTTTATAACCCATACCATATTGAAGGTGTTGTAAGAGGCGACTAAAATAACGCATTAGGCAGATCACCTAGCCGCAACAGAAGGAACACTTAAAGCAAACCCTGTGTCAACCCGTCTTGGCTGCGTGGCACAGTAGGCTAATCTCCCAACATGAACTTAGAGGAGGCCCAACGTAGTAGTGGGTCATTTATGGGCTGAAACGACGATAAAGACCCTGTAGTCCGGAAAACGATCATGCTTAGGTAAGGTTAGTAGGCCTAACCGAGTTTTATGTATGAATTAACACTGGCCTTGCTACGAAAGATCGTCCTTGAAATATATCGAAGCCACGCATAGCCATGTGTAATACCTTTTTAGAATCCCTATTAAATGCGCCAAAAATTGTAATACAGTGGCACTTTTCTGTAGAGTATTTTTTTTCACAATGAGGTCCGACGTAATGAACAAGTTTTGATTTAAGAATTATTGCTTTCGTAAAACTTAATATTTCTTCAACACACCCAATAAACTACCATAAATAGCATGTCTAACGAAAGGACTCATCAGTACCAATCTAGTGAAAATTATAAAAAAGATACAGGATGTAGATTTTTTCGAATTTTATCAAGTTTTAGTAAAAAAAAGACAATTTCTCATAAGAACACAAAATTAATTGTAACTCTCCAGGGGTTGACCCTAAGGACCTCCCGTAGAACAATTTTTTGCTGCTGATGGCCCCATCTAACCGCTGGTTTCGTTTGATCCACGACTTTTTGACTACCCTGTATATGACAACAAATACAGAAAATCCCATCCATTTAACTGTTAAATTGAAATTTCATCTCAATTTGCTTAAGAACTGACAATTATATTTTCGTATAACTGAATTTAATGATACAATTATTATTTAAACCATTACATTATCACTTCAAAGTTATCCTTCTTCTTTTATGTAAAGTTATCCTAAGATAAAATATCACAATATCTCTGAAATCAGATAAAATCACTGAAAGATTTAAACTATTTCCATATTATTGCAATGCTTGATGGTTAGTACCTGCCTTCTTGTGTTTGTTTTTTATTAATTGGAATCTTACAATTCTCTAGAATGAAAATAGATTCACTTCGACTGTATTTTATATTTTCCTACAATAATTTAGATTAATTCAACATGATAAACAACTATTATTTTATACACAGCTTCTATGGATTAATCAGAGTCCTTTACTATGGATGGGTACCTAATTATTTTCTGTAATAGTTTTTATCATAATTTTCAGCTGTTTCTGATGCCATACGCACAAGTTTGGGCCCACGTGGCATGGATAAAATGGTAAGCATCTAGAATGAACATTCTAATATTCATATTCTTTGGGCAAAGCCATTATTGATGGGAATAATGGCTGTAACAATTTATATACCAATATTGACATATTATCTTATAATTGTGACATTATAAATAATTTAAATTAGACACTAAGACAACAGAGATTACCTCTTGCATGAGAACAAAAGAATGTTGTGATAAGGCATTTCACCACAGTAAAGATGACAACTTGCAGTATGTCAACCTGGTTCATCAAAATATTCAAGGTTTATTAAATAAGGAACTGGAAATTGAATTATACTTGAACTGTAATAATATAGACATTTTATGTATTACTGAACATTGGCTTAAAAGTCATGAAGTAATGTTAAATTTCAGTAATCACCAGGTTGCTAGCTCATTCAACAGAACAAGCATGATCCATGGTGGCTCATTAATAATAATTCATAAGCATTTGAAATATAAACAGCATGCAGACATTGTGGGTTGCTCTGTTGAGCGAGTTATTGAGATTGCTAGCATTGAGCTTGAACAATTCATTGTTTTAAGCGTATACAGACCTCCTTCAGCCTGTTATAATGAGTTTGAAAGTATAATGGAAGAAATATTGTTTAAGATCTCTCTATCCAACAAAACCATTGTCATCTGTGGAGACTTTAATATTAATTTGCTGGAAAAATGTGCAATGTCAGATAAGTTACTCTCATTGTTTAAATCACATAACTTGTGCAACATTTTTTTGGAACCTACAAGGATAACAGCCACAAGTGCCACATGTATAGATAACATCTTTTGCAACCTAACACCCTGTGATAAAGCAGTAATTAATGCCTTGGATTCTGACCATTGTGGACAGCAGGCCATATTTCCAGTAAAATCTACACCTATTCAAAGGAGAAACATTACTTTTATTCCAGTAACAACCAAGCGCGTAGCACAATTTAGGAATAATCTTTTGTATACGCTCCGGGAGCTACCTCATCAACACGATCCTCAGACGAACAAGCAATACGATACTTTTTTTGAGTATTTTAAACGTGAGTTTGCGAACGTCTTTAAACCTAAGACTACTATGATTTCTGACAGAGTCGCTTTTAACGATTGGGCAACCCCCGGCATATACAAGAGTAGAAAGCGTTTATTTGATTTGTATAGTCAAAAAAAATACAATCATAGTGTTTCGTTTCTTGAATATGCTAAGACGTATTCAAAAATATTTAAAAAGGTATGTGCCTGCGCGAAGGCATTATTTCTAAAATCTAAGCTGCAAAATTCCGATAACAAAATAAAAATGACATGGAATATTATAAATAACGAAACCGGTAAAACGAAAGTGCAGAAAAGTAATTTTAATTTAAAAATAGACGATCGATATGTCAAGTCAGACTCGGATGTAGCGACAGAGTTCGAAAACTTTTTTACCAACATTCCTTTGTTAGCAACAAAACCTCTGGACGCATCTCCTAGTTTGGCTGAATCGATCTTAAAACAAAGTGTGAGTGGATCGAAAAATACATTTAGCTTCTTGCCTGTAACCCACAAAGATATCATAACCGCCTTCAAAAGTTTAAAAATGAAGAAGACTGCGGATTTATGGGGAATGTCTGTATACATTATTTCGTCAGTTATCGACGTCATAGCCCCCGCTTTAGCAATAATTTTTAATAACTGTATTATGAATGGGGTGTTTCCTGACCAGATGAAATTTAGTAAAGTTTTGCCTTTGTTTAAGGCTGGTAGCACTGAAGATCTTTCTAACTTTCGACCTATATCTGTGTTGCCAACATTAAGTAAAATTTTTGAGAAATTAGTCTTATTACAAATGCTGCAATTCTTTAGCAACAATCAACTATTTCATGGTAAACAATTCGGGTTTACTAAAAATCTCTCAACCATAGATGCAGGCATTGAGTTGATGCTCTTGGTATATTTTGTGATCTGTCCAAGGCATTCGATTGCGTTCATCATGAGATTCTCGTCAGAAAACTCCACCATTACGGCGTAAAGGATAGAGCTCTTGCTTTGCTCAGTTCTTACCTGAGTAATAGAGTCCAGAGGGTTGAAGTCAATGGTAAGCGTTCCCAAGGCTCTCAAGTGACCATAGGCGTCCCTCAGGGCTCTGTTCTCGGTCCATTTCTGTTCCTTGTGTACATCAATGACTTACCATTTTATGTTCAAAATAGTCATGACATTGTTTTGTTCGCGGATGACACATCTTTATTATTTAAGATAAGTAGACAACTCAAAAACTATGACGATGTGAACAATGCACTGTCTAAAGTTATGCATTGGTTTAACACTAATAATTTACTACTTAATAACAGTAAAACTAAGTGTTTGAAGTTCTCAACGCCTAATGTTAAACACTTAACAACCAATGTGCAACTAAACGGACATGAATTGGAACCAGTGGAATCCACTGTTTTCTTGGGTATCACTATAGACACAAAATTGCAGTGGAGACCTCACGTTGATAGGCTGGCAAGCAAATTGAGCTCCGCGGCGTACGCCGTGAAAAAAATTAGACAGTTAAGTGACGTAGCTACGGCCAGAATAGTCTATTTCAGTTACTTTCACAGTATAATGTCTTATGGTATACTACTTTGGGGGTGTTCTGCTGATATAGACAGAATTTTTGTTCTCCAGAAGCGAGCAGTAAGAGCTATTTATAACCTAGCTCCCAGGACATCCCTCAAGGAGAAGTTTAAAGAGATGGGCATTCTTACCGTAGCTGGTCAGTATATTTATGAAAATATATTGTATGTTTGGAAAAATATTGAGAAGTTTGATAAGTTAAGTGACACACACACTGTGAATACTAGGAATAAAAGTAATCTTGTTTTACATCCTACTCGTCTCCATAGAATAAGCAATTCATTTGTAGGTCAGAGTATTCGCTTCTACAATAAGGTCCCTACAAATTTGAGAGGACTTCCGATCCATAGATTCAAAAACGCCGCTAAATCTCAACTTTGTAACAAAGGCTACTATAGCGTGACTGATTATCTGAGTGACCCAGTAGCCTGGGATTAATCTGCTCGAGCTCTTGTCATCAAATATATCCTGGAAATAACATGTATTTTTGCTAGTTTGGATCCAAAACGGCAAGCTTACTGGAAGTGAATATATGAATTTAACTTAATTCTTGGACGTCAATCCTGTGAGTTGTCATGCTCACTAAAATACTTCGGACAGTGGTAGCGACGTGTGGCGAGTCGACCACTTCCCTTTGATATGGTTGAGGAGATCGATGGCTGCCAGACGCGTTATGCCTGTGAACAGGTGCCGCTGTTTGGGGTTGGTCCGCTCACTGGATTCAAGACTTGTAATTTCAGTTTTTTCATTAGTCTATAATTTTTTTTCTATATAATTCATATTTCAGTTGAGAGCCTTTCGGAACCGAACGAACCTAGTTAGTTTTAAGTACAAGGTTATTGTAATATGGCGTTTAAAAAAAAAGACAAGCCCTCCGAGTTTCTTCCGCCAGGTCTTCTCGGTTGGTGCCGCGTTCCGACCTGGTAGTAGTGTTTTAAAACTGATGTATCCGTTGACGATTGTGAACGCCATAATTGGTTTATACAATAAAGCATATTTCTATTCTATTCTAAGAAAAAGCATGTGAACTGTGGACGGAAAAAACAAATCTTGATTGAAAAATCTACTTTAAAAAATGAAGGGCAAGACCCCATATAGATTTTAATAATAAATATCCTTCGACATTTCACACAACGCCATCTCATCCCAAGCTAAGCAACTTAATGCTTGTGTTATGGTAACAAGATGGATGATAAACTACTTATATACTTTTTTTTTTATTGTAAATACATACATTTTATAGATAGAAAACAGCCAGACCCGGAACAAATACTTGTAGGTCGTATAAATATTTCTTCCGTGCAGGGATCGAACCCGCGACATTTTAATTACATAAGATAGAACAGCTACTTAAGCTGAAAATCTAGGCAATCCAGTTTTTCTACCATCCAATTTGAGCTCAACTGTCTGATTCCAATGATGGTTTTTTGGAGGCCTGCCCCCAGGCACTTGTTATGAGGGATCAAGGTTCCATCCAATTAAAATGAGATTCAACCAATCTACACTACCAATTCACATATTATATTATCAATGTAATAAAGCAAATACTACATATATTTTATAAATAGTATCATATGTGGCCTTTGTCTTTTTTTCACCTTTATTATATATGGAAAAGTAAAAGTATTTTTTTACTGAAATATTGCACTCTGAAAATACATATATCCTTTTTGTTATACCCTGTATATATTTTAATTGTGGTTACCAGAATAATAAATTAAAATTATACAGCATTTTTTATTGTTTAGTAATAAAACGTTATTGGTATGTTCATGCACTAACTAATGTGACATTTCAGATACAAGCAGCTAATGGAGAAGTAACCATCACAAATGATGGTGCAACGATTTTGAAGCAAATTAGTGTTATTCATCCCGCTGCAAAAATGGTAATAGATGCCTTTGTTTTAAAAAGAATTATTAACATATTCACTATGCATGCATACAGCAACATGCAGTTGTTTTGAGTTGCCCCTGTCGAATTCAGCATGTTAAAGGAGTTAACTAGTAGTGGCATTCACCAAATGCTGCTTTTATGTATTACACAATTGCACTGGATCTTTTAATTTCAAAATACAAATTTTTTTTTTTCAGTTAGTGGAACTTTCTCGTGCCCAAGACATAGAGGCTGGAGATGGCACCACATCAGTTGTTGTGATTGCTGGTGCTCTGCTTGATGCGTCTGAGAAATTGCTGCAAAAAGGCATCCACCCTACAGTCATCTCAGATGGTTTTCATAAGGCTCTGCAGATAGCATTGGGGGTATAATTTTTATTTTGATATCTATATCATAGCATTCAAGCAAAGTATTATAATAGGTTGGGGAAAAAGTTTCTTCGCATTTTTTTAAGAAATTTCGAAACATTTTTAATATAGTTTATTTACATTTAACTAAAGTATGTAGGAACCGGGCGGCCCAGGACCGGCCTTTGTGGAAATCCTTGTGGGAGGCCTATGTCCAGCAGTGGACGTCTTTTGGCTGAAATGATGATGATGATGATGATGTAGGAACCATTTGTTCGATAACTTTTGGCCATCTTGTAGGTAGGGACATGATCCCATTGCTATAGAAATTCTGGGACTTCTGATGAAAATACCGAGACAAGTGGTTTTGGCAGTCCTCTCGTGATGTTAACCTGACACTGCCTAAAGAATTCTGAAGGGACCGTGTGGGTGCATTAACACCTCCCAGCCAAACTCTCTTAATTTTACTTTTTCCGATAAGTATTTTACCCCAAAAACGATTTATCGACGCGGTCCGTGCGACGTCCACCGCTCATAAGCTCGCGCGCAATACTGATATGTTTTCAAGCGTGTGGAGCCATCGCGAACTGTTTGCCAAACAGCCTTTGATCTGTGAAGAAAAACCGACACCGATGCCGATCAGTGGCGAACACAAACAAAAACAGGCACACGTACACAAACACCCATCCACATGTTCGTGTTTGCTGTTTGTTGTTTGCTATTGTTTGCCGAGCGTATGGACCCGGCATTAGACCTTTATGCTGGCACTTCACATTCCTCTACGGGAACACCGTAGAGGAATGTGAAGTGCGGTTTCGATGCGCGCCAAATTTTAGGACTTGATAGACAAACGCGAAAACGTATAGCTAAGTGATGTGTCACCATTACAATCGCGGCAAGCCCTCGAAAGGGCGGCTTTCGAGGGCTTGCCGCGATTGTAATCAAGAAATGTAAACACTCACAAGAGAATGTGTGGCCTCTGATAAAGAAGATAGGGTTTAAAAACAAATTCTCGATATTCAATATGTACCTCTCTTTAACTTGGCGTCTTTCGAAAGCTGACCGCAATCCTAAGGGACAGTCAATCGGCTACAAGTTTTTCTATTGCTAACCAGAAGGAAATGAAAAATAAACTTTAAAATTCAAAACTTTGTGAACCTCCTGTTACTTACTAAATCCAATATGATTTATATTTGTTATCATTCGTATCTGTGTTGGGGACATGCACTGATATACTTACTTACTTTTAAAAAAGGAGACCAGATGCCCTGATGATGGCTGGCACCCACAGGACCTCAATATATGGCTTTATGCGTTGTAAATTGTAATCTTATTATGGTATTTTATTCTTTAAATTGTTGACAATTCGTAAGTGTGCATTTTGTCCTATAATGATTTTACTTTGAAATTAATAGGTTGTAGAAGGCATGTCTACCCCAGTTGATTTGTCCAATGAAGATGCACTTTTGAAGGCAGCTGCTACTTCACTGAATTCCAAGGTTGTGTCACAGCATTCAACAATTCTAGCACCCATTGCTGTTCAAGCTATTCGTGCAGGTTGGTTATCACACATGGTATAATTTTATTATTTACATTTTTATCTACACTTGTACAGTCCTCGCTAATCTTAATGGCCGCTCTGAATGTAGCCGTGGGTACGAACTTGCGCATCGTACATTTCATAACCAATACGAACGTAGCACACTAACTCGCGGGCGGCGAGGATACTTGCGGGTGAAAAACGGCAAGGTTGGCAAACTACTTTATTGTTAAAAAATGATTTAGTAATAAATTTAGGGTGGCCGTCTTCTTTAATAATTCGACGAGTCTGTTTTGACTATTCAATCCTTATAAGGTTTGGACATTGTCTGATAAATAAAGTTATTATTATCCATGTCTCTTTATTTCATATTTTTACATATATTTTTAAAAAATACAAAATGTTTTAAAAAAAATATACATAAAAATAGACAAAAACCGTCGAAAACGAGGTCGATGACCTAAGCTACCGACGGTTCAGGGCTCCAGAGAGAGGAACCTCCTCACGATCCTTGCCGAATCCAGTATGACAGCCTTTTGAATCAGGCCCTTAATCCAGCAACCCAGCGAGAGTTTCTTGAGATGTTGGTCGAAACTCTTCGCAATAAGACCGTTTACTGAAACAACTATCGGCACAATGATTGTTGAATCAACATGCCACATTGCGGTCAACAAGCATTGCTGGGCTCGCCGATCGGTCAATTATCACTATATCAGGCTTATTAGCGAGAATAGTCCTGTCAGTAATAATCGATCGATCCCAGTAGAGCGTGACATGACCATTGTCCAGAACTGGCGCAGGCTGGTATTGGTAGTAGGGCACTTCAGTATCCACAAGACTATATTTAAGGGCAAGTTGTTGATGGACTATCTTGGCCACTTGGTTGTGTCTATGCAAGTATTCTCCGTTAGCAAGACGAGAACAGCCAGAGACGATATGCCTAATGGACTCTCCTGGACGATGACAGGCTCGACAGATGTCGGCAGTCCCATCCTTTAGGATATGTCTCCGGTAGTTATTCGTCATAATAACTTCGTCCATAATTGCACAGGCAAACCCTTCAGTCTCCCCAAAGAGGTTACTGAAGCGTAGCCAAGCCACAGAAGCGAGTTGGTCTACGTCCGGCCCAGTGAGAGCCTTGTAGAACCTTCCGTGTAACTCCTTGCTCTTCCATACAGTCGTGCGGTCCGAAATGCTTAACACCTGGGGCTTGCGCCAATTCTGTTTTGCCAAGGATAAAGGTGTGAAGGAATTGTCAACATTGGCCATATCTCGGTGCACATCCTCGGTTGACTGTAGAAAATATTCCCGCAGATTGCATACCTCGCGGTTATGTAGGTTTTTGACGTTTAAAAAACCACGTCCCCCACATTTCCGTGGAATATACAACCTCATAACAGACGAACGGGGGTGGTGCATTCGATATAAGGTCAATTGTCGACGTACCCTTCTATCCAAGGCGTCTAACTCAGTCTGAGTCCACCTTAGAATGCCAAACGAGTAAGCAAGTGCAGGCATAACCCAACCATTGACAGCGCGAACCTTATTACCGCCAGATAAAAGACTTTTAAGTACTTTTGTAAGGCGGCTGAAGAAACATGTTGTCAATGCCTGTTTTATCGCCTTGTCAGCTATACCTAGTCCTTCTGCCATTCCAAGGTACCTATAGGTTTCCGACTCCGAGAGACATCTGAATGACATATTTTCAGAGAGTTTTAATTCTTCCGAAGTTACAACTCTGCCCCTCTGTACATGAATGGCCGCACATTTGTCGACACCAAACTCAATTTTAATATCATTACTAAAGTTTTCTGTGATCTTTAATAGTGATACTAAATCAGATTTCTTTGGTGCATACAATTTGAGGTCATCCATGTATAAAAGATGTGATATGACTTCACCATCTCTGCGGAGTAGGTAGCCTATCTTTGAATCCATTAGTAGCGTGCTTAATGGATTCATAGCTAGGCAGAACCACAAGGGACTCATGCTGTCACCTTGAAAAATTCCACGCTTTATCCTTAATAAGCCTGTGGAGTCAGAAAACCCCGCCATGTCTGGCAGACAGAGACGTGTGGTCCACTGGCTCATGCATACGCTAAGAAAAGAGCATAGATTTGGATGGAGACGGTACAAATCTAGTACTCTACTTAGCCATGAATGAGGCACCGAATCATACGCCTTTTTGTAGTCTATCCAGGCCATGGAAATATTTTTCTTGACTCTACGGACTTGTTGGCAAATAGTCAAGTCAATAAGGAGGAGTTCTTTAGTACCCCGAGACCGTGGCTTACATCCATTTTGTGCGGTTGCCATGATATTATTAGCCAAAATGTGATCCATAATTTTGAATTTTAAAATAGAAGTAAGCAGGTTGTAGGCAAGCAAGTTATAGGTCGATAGTTTTTCGGTTCCGAGGTACAACCGGATTTGTAAAGAAGGTATGTGACGCCGTTAGTCAAAAATGTAGGCAAAGTTTTTGTTGAAATAGCGTTATGGAATTGTGTTGCCAGACGTTCATGTGAGCTGTGGAACCGTTTAAGCCAGAAATTGTGCAGGCCATCTGGTCCCGGGCTCTTCCAGTTTGGAGCCAGACGGAGTGCACGGGCTATATCTGCTTGGCTGACAATTACTTGTTCCATGGCCGTGATATGTTCACATGAACGCCTAACAATAGTCATCCATTCGCCTTCAGTGTGATTAATTGGTTGTGCCCAAATATCCTGCCAAAATGTATACATTCTGACTGGATCCGGGGTCACACCAAGACTGATTTGCCGACTATTTTCCTCCCAGTTTCTATATACTTTCTTTGCATCACTTTGGAAGAGGCGATTCTGTTTGTATCTATCGGAACGCTCCTTGAAGCGTCGTATCCGTTTTGCCCATGCTTGTACCTTTTGTTTGTAAAAGTCAATGCGTTCCGTAAGCCAGGCATTATAGTCTTGGGGTCTGACCCCAGTCCCATTGAATGCCTGATGTACGAAACGCATGACCCTTGGACGACTATTTCAGTTTTTATATGTATATAATTTGGCAATAATTGTTCTGGTTTGTAATAAAGTTATTATTATTATTATTATTCATAGTATGTAGTTAAATAAGAATATAATAACTAAAATGTGTAATACATATATCTGTAGCAGTCCCTTTTGTTAGTGTGTCCAATGACATGGGCAGAGGTAGTTTTTAAACCTTTGATAAAATGACCCTTAATTACCACTATTATGAAAAAAAGCCGAAGGATTTTATTTCTATGTTACAAATTAATAATATCATTTTTCACACCAGTATAGTAGCTAGCATACATCTTGAGTAAAAAGTGCCGTGGCCCCCCCCCCACGTTCGCGTATGTCATCAACCAATCCTGTGGGTATGAGTCCGTTCTCTGCCATAAGACACAAAAGTTACAATAGACTACTGCGCTGCGCAGTCAAAGTCATTGATCAAGTTGTTTGCCGACTATTATACCTAATACATACTTATTTTTTAAACACGTGATAAAAAATTGCATAATGATTCTTGTTATTTTAGTGATGGAACCCGTACCCGGTGGAATTGGGGCCCGTGTAGATTTGCGCGACGTTAAGGTGACCGAACGTATCGGAGGTACAGTAGAGGACACGGAGTTAGTACAGGGACTGGTCATACCTCACCGCTCTTCCAATGTGAACGGACCTCACCGTATGGAGAAGGCTAAAGTTGGCCTCATACAGTTCTGCATTTCACCACCTAAAACTGATGTAAGTCAATCTTATTATACTTACATACTTAATCATAAAGAAAAGTGTGTATTTTACTACACTCATCGCTTTTGTGTTTCTTCTGACTCAAGTGTTCAAGTGTTAAAAAAATTTGAGTTAAAAAAAATACCTTGAAGCTTGTATTTTAATTGCTTAATGTGTAACAAATACTGTAACATCTAATAATAAAAAAGATTTTTATCATGAACTTTGTATTGTAGATGGACCACAATGTCATTGTTTCCGATTACGCAGCCATGGATCGAGTCTTGAAAGAAGAACGTCAGTACATATTAAACATTGTGAAGCAGATTAAAAAGTCTGGATGCAATGTACTTCTGGTGCAAAAATCTATTTTGAGGTCAGTACTGTACTTCACCTCGCTTTAACAACTCCCAGTACTGTATGTCTATGTCATATTGGTCTATTTTAGACTACTTTATTGTTAAAAAATGATTAAGTAATAAATTTAGGGTGGCCGTCTTTTTTAATAATTCGACGAGTCTGTTTTGACTATTGAATTAACAGGTTGGGAACCCAGGTGTGTATATCTATTTGTGACATCAGAACTCCTGAGTGGATGTACTGAGTTTGGTTTATTTCTTATGAATACACAAATACTTTTATTATACATTTTAGAGATGCTCTCAGCGACCTCGCCATCCACTTCCTCGACAAAATTAAGACCATGGTCATTAAGGACATTGAGCGCGAAGATATCGAGTTCGTGTGCAAAACACTCGGTTGCCGGCCCATCGCGTCGCTCGACCACTTCACCGCCGAAAACTTGGTCAACGTCGACTTAGTCGAAGAGATTAATGAGCCGGGTGGCAAGTATATTAAGGTGCGATCATATATTTATGATTTGTAATTAATTGTATTAATTATATCCGTGATTGAAATGACAGCCCTAAAAGCTTCAATTATTTTTACATATTTTATCTCACATCTCTTGACGCTCAACAATCCCTCGAGTTCTTTTTCGTCCCTGCAATGCACAATGTTTGTGTGAGATAACCATTACAATGTGTTTAACCATTACTGTGGTGTTCTCGTACGTAGATGACCGGGTGTGGACAGGGGGGTCGCACGGTGAGCGTGGTGGTCCGCGGGACGTCGGGCGCCGTAGTGGCGGAGGCGGCGCGTTCGCTGCATGACGCCCTATGCGCGGTGCGCTGCGTGGCGCGGCGCCCCGCCCTGCTGGCGGGCGGAGGGGCGCCAGAGGCCGCGGCCGCAGCTGCGCTGGCCAGGGCCGCGCTTGGGGCGCCCGGCGCCGACCATTACACGCTGCGTGCCTACGCTGATGCCTTGGAGCTCGTACCCTCCACACTCGCCGAAAATGCCGGTATGTCCTCAACTGACTGACTGACATGTAACATTCAGGTGAAATGTTACACTAGCTAATGGTACAAGTCATTGTGCAGCTTTACACTTATTGCCATAAAACCAATGTTTCAACGAAATTAATACCATGGTCCAGGCCGCCCATACAAGTAGACAATCGTCACAGCATTATTCTGTACTGCTAACACTGACGTATAAGATCGAGTCGCTTTTGCGCCGTCCCTTATATGCTTGTCATTCAGTTTATTCGGGCTATGGAACATAAAGCTCGAGATAGATTAACTATTGACTTGGTCATGATATTGTCCCTTTCAGTTTTTTTGTAAGCTTGCTGTATAATTCATGAAATTTCCAACTAGTTGCTTTATGTGCGTAGTAGTTGCACATATAGCAACTTTAGCTGGAATAAGACGTAGCTTGTATCTATCTAGTTTGTAAGAATTTACTTACATTACTCATATCAGAAACACTTAATTGTCAATAGCAGTAGAGTATGCGACTCGGCAAACCTAATAGCTGCGAAGCACGTAACAGGGTGTTGCGCTCATTAGGTAGTCCAGCAGCGGGCTAATGATGACTTGTGTGAGACAGGTCTCAACCCGATCGAGACGGTAACGGAGCTCCGTGCAGCCCACGCCAGCGGTGCCGAAAGCGGAACAGGCTCGAGCGCGGGCGTAAACGTGCGACGTGGCCGCGTTACTGACATGCGCCATGAGAATGTTCTACAGCCACTACACGTCACTGCCTCCGCACTTGCACTAGCCACAGAGACTGTACGCGCCATTCTCAAGATAGATGACATTGTAAGTTAAGCTGACTAGCCTTCGTATTTCATACATGTATTAGACATAAAAGGTATCGATGTCTTAGACATAGTTAGATACTTTCTATGTCTAGGTATATTGGTGACTTGTAATCCAAAGGCAGGAGTTCCATCCCAAAGGCAGGCAAATAAATAATTTAATTTTGGTTTTCATTAACTACATACCTTGTCATAATTAAATCTTCTCTTTGTTGCAGATCAACACTACGAATTAATAAGAAAACTAAGTAGCTATGTTCTTAATTTAATATTATTCCAAGCTTGGTTAATATTGTTTGTTTATATTGGGCGTAAAACGTGTGCAAAAACCTTAATGTGAAATATTAATTTCATTCACAAACCCTTTTAAATATTAACGCATTTAGCATTATATGCCTATCACATGTGTGGATCATATTTGATCAATTGAAAGGTCAAACTCAGTTTTATTGGATAATGTTAATTCTAACAGTAAGTTACATGGCTTAAGTAACTCCAATTTCATGTATTATTATAGTATGACTGCATTTATTTGTCATTTTGCTTTACAATACTGAACAAATAATTTAGATGTCTAGTACCTATGTATGCAGTTGTTCAAATAAAGTATTAACAATAAAACACCAGTACTTTCACTTAGATTTTTAATTGCAAATTATCGTTGGTATGGATGTATTTGGTTGGCAGCCTTAATGTTAGTTTTGATGGCTGAGGGTGCTTTTGGTAAGGTGGCAGCTGGGCCCAGCTGTGGTGCTGGGCCTCGCGCGGGACCCATGCCTGCGGCGCCGACACCTGGTCCTACGATCGATGGAATTCCGGGCCGGAGTCCCTTGCCGGTACCAACTGCAGTCACTAATGCATGGGTGTCGGCAATACTGTGGGTTGGTTGCATTCCTGAAAACACGTGTACATATTCAAATTAATGTCACCAGGTGTGACGAAAACTAGATAAATGTTAGGGTAACTGGTGGTTTGGTACAAGTTCTTCAAACTACCTGCGGCGGTGTTTCCCGAACGCTACGACATGTCCTCCTTTAAACGAGGTTTAAAAAGAGCACTCACTTCACCATAGGCAATGGCTTGGCTGTGCCCCTGGCACTGCCAAATTCCATGGGCGGCGATTTACACTTACCATCAGGTGGGCCGCTAGCTCGTTTGTCTCAAAGGGCAATAAAAAAGATCCTAATTTCTTGTGTACCATGAACAAGTTTCAAAGTGGGTAGGTGTAATTGTTTTTGAAGCCTCCTTTCTACTGGAGTTTAGCCGCTGTTAGCTTGAAAAACTACATTTTGTTCAATGGTGAGAGAAATTAATATATGGAGAATGGGGTCCCAAACTTGATTGTTGATTTTATAGTTTTGCTAACCACCCTTGGTACTAATCAAGTTAATCTCAATCTGTTATGTTTGGTATAGGGGCAATCCTTTTTGGCATGAGTGTTTGTTGTGGATCTATTTTTAGCATATAAATCAAACCTAAAATATTGATATTTAATATAAACTAAGTCAGAATTCCAGCAATTACAACAGTCTTGAGTATGTTTCTGTCCATCCTGTTTCATATTTGTAGTCTGCATCTGAACTTTCATCTGCACAGCAATAACATACATTGTTATGCAGATAAAGTACCTTATCATTTGTTATTTGTGCATCATTTCTTCTTCATAAACAGGCAGTGTGATCGGAAGATCTGATCTGAATATAATTTTATTTTCAGCTTACACATTACAAAATTGTTACTTACCAGCTGATCTCATGGAATCGCCATCCCAATCTTCACGTCCTTTTGAAATAATCTCCCAAATATGGCTAACAACTTTAGTAAATTGGGCCACTTGTTTCTGAAACATAGTATACACAATACTAGAGAGAAATAACTAATGAAAAATAAGCATATCAAATTATATTTACCTGAGCTGTGTCATAACTTAAAGTACTGGCTTTATGGTTAAATTGTTGGAGGCGTGTCTCTGCCTGAGGTTCAGGTTTAGTTCTGAGCAAATCAGGAACAAGGTCATGGGTACAAGCAGGTACACGGCCTTCAGTTAAGCGAGCTAATGCTTCATCACGTTCACAACTTAGCTGTAGTGGTAATACTATACGAGACCTTAAAGATGCTGCCAACTCAGCTTGTAGAATTTTACTTAATCCTGTCAACTAAAAAGAACTCAACTTCATTAAATTATTGAAGTATCTAGTACACAAAAAGAGGTGATGTAAGAAAAATATTAGCAGTAAAATAAAATTATGCGATTGTAAAGTACACATGGATAAGATTTCTAATGACTAAATAATAGAAATCATTGAACTTACATGCCCTGACAAAATCGCATAGTTATCCAAAAATGTAGGCCAATTTATAGTTTCATACTCATTTTCCAGTTTGTTGACGAGTGCTTGTAGAGCAGTTTTCAAATCATTAACTCTATTTAAAATAGCTTGTATCGTACTTTCTAATTGTTTTTCTTCTCGTTGCTGCATATTCATTTTGAAGGAAAATTATTCTAAATTTTAATAGATGAATTTAAAAACGGTAATAAAAAAAATATATTCAATTTTACAAATATCCAATCAAAGAGATGAGATGAGAGGTGTAATTAATTATAAATATTTTAATACTTAATTTAGGATAATATATTAGAATTAATTTCAGTTCAGTTCTTGTCTGAATACTACTTTAGTGATAAATAATTTCAGTAATAATTACACCAAATTAAAATACGAAACACAGAGTAATGAATGAATATCTGTCTGTATCTAACTAATCCACGGACAGAATCAGGGTTGCCAACCCCAGCATAGAGCTAAACTGTAGAAAACTGTAAATATCACATTATATAGCAGTAAATCTACAGTTTAATCTTTTTATTATTTTATATATTTAATATATTTTAAAAGCAAGAAAAATCATGTGATTATCAAAGTTTTAAATAAAGTTAAATAGCAAAAGATTCAGAAGTCATAACGATACATTATGCCAATTAAAATTAGTAATATTTAAAAGCTAGTATTGTAACACTTCAGTGTGTGTGATGATGTGACTAGCGATTTTTAAGGAAGCTTAAGGTGGATGCTCCAGGGTAGCCCGCGAAATTCAAATTTTCTTACGTTTTTTGCAATTTGCAGGTCAGTGCTAGGTTGTATGTTGATTAAAATGTTATTCGCGGCTGTAAGACGTATGTAGTTATAGAATTATAATCATCAAAATCATCAATACAACCCTCCAAGCTCATAAAGGTGCAAGAAAAACTTTTTCAACGTCAAAGTAATTCTTGCACCTTTAAGAGATTGAAGGGTTGTATTGATGAGTTTGATGATTATAACTCTGTAACTACATACGTCTTACAGCCGCGAATCAAATGTTCATCATCATACAACCTAGCACTGCCCTGCAAATTCCAAAAAACGTAAGAAAATTTGAGTTTCGCGGGCTGCCCTGGAGCATCCACCTTAACAGCTTAGAATGGTTCATCCACAACAATCAAATAGTAGCTGATCAGCAGCTGATCCTATGCTGCTGATGATACAGGTTAGTTAATATCACTAGCTACTATCTCATTTTCAATTTGTAAATCTTCTTTCTCTTTTCATAATTTTCCACTATATAATTTTGATTGATTTTTTAATGGTCATTTTGACACGTTAAATTTTAAACAAATGTTTAATTACTGTCTTTTTGTGCAAGGTACCTTTTATTGTGGTCGTAGATTTACTGAAGCTGACTTAGTGCACGGACTACTACGTAGCAAATAAAAAATATGTTCAGATAGCATCTTATTAAAAAAACTGTAGATTTCAAGGCCTAAACTAAAGACTGAGAGTTTCCAAAAAACTGTAGACCTACAGTTAAAACTGTAGAGTTGGCTACACTAGACAGAATGGACAGAATAATAAAACGTCAGTCAAGTTCAACTTCATTCATTCATACTAAAATTAATAAATGGAGAACAAACAATTATTAACAGCGAACAAATAATAGCAAACGATGAACAAACGATTTATTAGAAAAAAAGTAGTTAGCCCCCCAAAAAAAATGTTTTATGACTATCTTCGACTTTTTTTCTATTATGTCGTTTGTTAATCGTCCATTTTTATCCAATGTTTGGTTTCCCTATCTATAAAAAATTTAAAATCTCTACATTACAACTTGATACTGGCAATATCAGCCACATCACAAGAAAAAAAAACATCAATATTCAGCTAATTCAAATAGTTAATTAACAAAAACTGAGTAATTTCGAAAGAGAACAAACGTATTTTATATACGAACAATCGAAAATAAATATTTACGAGTCATTATTGACGGAAATCTATATATATAAAAGAAAGTCGTGTTAGTTACTTCACTTATAACTCAAGAACGGCTGAACCGATTTAGCTGAAAATTGGCAGGGAGGTAGTTTAGAGCCAGGAGAAGGACATAGGATACTTTTTATCCAGATCAAAAAAAAAATTTTGAATATTAATTTAATGCAAATTATTTGGTTTTTATTTGACATTCATAATCATATGTTAGCTCTAACAATGGCGATATCTATTGACAGGTTTGTAAATATTGGAGTAAGTATTGAATAGATGGCGCTTTGTTAAAAGTAAAAGAGGTTTAATATATTAATTAAAAAAATGAATTAATGATTATATTTTTTTGTGTTTGTTATTGCCACGGCAAAGTTTGTACAAACATTTAAGAATATCAAACCGCTATAAAAAGTATTTCTTATTTAACCATAATGTAACCTCATGACGTTTGTCATAGAATTGTCTGAATGCAAGCTGCAAATATCGTTAGAGAGGATGTAAAAAAACGAAACATCGTTTAAAACAGATGCTTCGGTCGGAGTTATTTTAAAGATAAAATACATGTTTATTAATTAATTTATTATTCCTAACAAAAAGTATGTAAGAAAACCGAATTACTCAGTGCACATCATGGTTAGGTCAGATCCATCATGCCTAATATTAAAAGTTGAATGTAATATGGAGTTTTGGTACGTTTGGATAGACTAAGGCGGCAATATTACGCATTGTGCAATATTATTGACTGTCTAAGGTTAATATTGAAGATTGCGCAATGATTGAACGTAAGTTTGAGCGAGTTTAATTTTTATTGCACAATATTTTTCCATGGCATCGTGAAGGGTCAATACTATTCTCCGACTGAACACGAAAACATTGCGCAATTCGTATTATTGTGCAATATAATTGATCGTTTGGATTCAAAGCGCCTTTCAATCTTATTGTACGATAAAAGTATTGTACAATGTTATTGTAGGTCTAGGGGCCCAACATAAACATAAACGTAACATAAACGGCCTAACGTAAACGTTGATATTTGGTTTTTCATTACTTTACAGTTAAATTTTCTACATATTTTCTCTCGAAATAATCACAAAATTGACATCAAAGTTGATAAGACGCCTTCAGGACAATACGTTTTAATGCGCTAACAATTAGCTGGGTCCACACCGGACGATCCGTTTTGGATCGGTCGGATCCAGGATCACGGAGCGTGGATCGTGTTAGAGCGGAGCGCGCGCTCCAATAATGCGCATGGATCGCGCGCGGCACGACCACACCGCCTGCACATTTGGATCGCGCTCCTGACGCCGCGCGCGATCGGAGCGTGATGGATCGTCCGGTGTGGACCCAGCTAATGACGAAATCGCTATTGTCGTTGTGGGTGAAAATTTAGAAACCCGAGATATAGGGTGTTTTGCATTGGCGTAGCAATCGACTGCAGCGTGTGTCCGGAACACATCGATTAGGTATATCATCATTTCAGCCAAAAGACGTCCACTGCTGGACATAGGCCTCCCCCAAGGATCTCCAAAAAGGCCGGTCCTGGGCCGCCCGCATCCATTGCTTTCCGGTGACCTTAACCAGGTCGTCGCTCCACCGTGTGGGACGCCTACCAGCACTCAATTAGGATCGATTATATGATGCTTTACAATATCTTATCTTATTTTGGAAAGGTGAAGATGGATATCATTTTTCAATGAAGATGAGAACTCCAGTTACAGTTTCCGAAACTAACAAAAAACAACAACGGGTTGCACTCCGGGAGTGCCGGCAGAAGTGAAAACTTGAACCTTTGTAGTTTATAGTTAGGACAGGACAACGTATGTCGGGTCAGCTAGTATATTATAAATTGCAAGTGGGGGGCTAACTATAGCTAAGGTATAGTTTTAATTATTTTTTTATAAATTAATAAATGGAGAACAAACAATTATTAACAGCTTACAAATAATAACAAACGATTAACAAACGACTAAAGACAAAAAAAATCGAAAATAGCAAAAAAAAATTTTTTGGGGGCTGACTTTAATGAGCCCCCTAGTTAGTTGCCAACGCAACGAAGAATATATATCTGACAGTTGTCAGAAGAAGAAGAAGACCCCTTAGTTATTAATATTTATTTATTTATTATTTAGGGAGCCAATTTGAAAATTGTTACGACAAATTTATCGCTGAAAAATTGTCGTTTAATTAAATCTGTTACCCCTTGTTTTGGTTATAACCATGTTTTATCTAGTATCAGTAGTAATTGAGTAGAAAAAATAAAGTTACTACTCCGCTTATGAAGAAGTGTGTATGTAGTGTTCAATACCTATCGAGAATTATACATTTCGCCAACAAAAAACAGTTTCATTACTCAATGTTACTTTTTCAGGAATGGAATATTAAATTTTAATAACATGTATGAAATCTAGCTTCCCTGTAATTACAGCTAAAGTATTTATTAAAATGGATTCTTGTGACCAAAAATGTTCATTATCAAAAACACTGGGTCATAAAGCCAACATTCATGATGCCAGTGGACAACAAGTAAGTACCTAATAAGTTTTATTTGGCCTATTCTTAAAATGGAACCATAATCAGTGCCATAATTAATTCAAAATAACAATTATGTTCAAATGTATCCCCAATACATGCATGGTTTCAACACAATGCTCAGATTTAAGTTGGATGTGAATCAGTATAAGTACATGCAATGAAAAACTTAGTGTTAATGGTTATTATGGTATATCCCTCTAACATAATTTATAGTATAACTATGAAAAAAAAAAAAATCAAATGAAAATATATGTTGTTTAAATTGTAGCTAGATATAAAATAATTTTGCAGGAGAGTCTTCTAAATGCTAGTCAAGTTGGAGACAAAGTAGCAGATGGAATATGTAATTTAACAACTGAAAATACTCCTTCAAACCAAAATGCATTGGACCAAGTTCTACATCAAGGATTGCTAGCAAGTAATGTACCACCAACAAATATGTCTCAAACACAAATGGCTTCCAAAGCTACTGGATCGGCAACCCCCTCTATGCCAACTCGTATAGCGGGAGAGGTGGCATTCACTCCATCAAATAGTTCATTCACACCACAACAAGTGAACCCACATAGCTCAATGGCTGCCATAACTCCAATGACAAGTGGATCAAATCAAGCAAAAAATAGTATAAAAGTACAGTAAGTTTTTGTATTATCATATTTTTTTTTCAGATATTTATCTCTGTGTTACTTCTTAACCCATCTTTTCACTTCACCCCATCTTTCAGCTCTCACGGAGCAGATGGGTGACCAGAGAGATTAGATCTTGGTTCAATTTACTTGTTTTTTTTTAAGTGACCTGACTAATTTTTGACAAACCTTCAACACAATAACTTGAGATCTCTTTAAAAAGTAAAAATAATGAAAGAAACTCAATTGTAAAGTATCTAATATAAAAAGAAAAAAAAAAAAAAAACATACAAAACGTTGTTAGGCCAGGTTGGACAATTACTCTACAATATTAATAAGTATGTATGAGTATGAATAATAAAAAAAAAATACATTGTGTTGGGGGACCTCTCCTACTTATTTATTACCTACTATTTATTTTTCATTTGTATCACATGCCTACCTAACTAAGTCTTTTAGCCTTTGGTCCGGTTATCCATATCAGAATTATCCGGTTAACCGGTTATTTGTATGATACATAGCCGTATCTAAAATCACTATCACTACATAGTGTAAAACAAAGTTGCTGTCGTCTATCCGTCCCTATGTATGCTTAAATCTTTAAAACTACGCGGTTTTTTTAATAGATAGAGTTATTCAAGACGAAGGTTTATATGTGTAATACATCTGGTTAGTAATAATTTTTGATGACCTCGTTATCGATACATATTGGAAGTGGAGGACTCTTTGATCAAACCATACATTTTGTAGGACAAATACATTTTCGAATAATTTAGATAGTTCTCATCAGATATACCAAAAATCACCCGGTTAGTAATAATTTTTTAGAATCATTAAATCAACATATTTCATCCTTGCTACCTCTGTTAGCTACCACAATCAAGAGTTGTCGACAAAAAAATGTTGGGCGTCTCATCAAAACAAAGCTATTCACAAAGACTCAGCTTGATAGTAATAAAAAAAAATCTTGGATCTGTAGTACAACTTTTGAGTGTAGGACCGGGATAACGTACCACGCAACTTGTAGGACAATATGACGGTTAAATAATATATATATTTACTAAGTAAATAAAAAAAACCCAGCTGGTTAGTAATCATTTTTATGACCTCGTTATCCATACATATTGGAAGTGGAGGACTCTTTGATCAAACCATACATTTTGTAGAACAAATACATTTTCGAATAATTTAGATAATTATCATCAGATATACCAAAAAGCACCCGGTTAGTAATAATTTTTTTAGAATCATAAAATCAACATATTTCACCCTTGCTACCTCTGTTAGCTACCACAATAATGAGTTGTCGACAAGAAAATGTTGGGCGTCTCATGAAAATGAAGCTACTCACGAAAAATTAGCTTGATAGTAATCAAGTGAAATCAATGTACGGGGGACCCCGGACTAATCTATGTTACTTAGTTAAATTTGGTTGGTTACTATTTTGTAATTGGAGTGCCCCAACATGATTGTGTCGGGGGTTTATTTAATTTTTATTTTATCGTCGCTATAGGTACGCACTTATTATAATGTAGATTTTGTTAAGTTGTTAATACATATTATATTGTAATGTGCACATGATGTGCTTTCATTTGAGACCCCACTCGATTATATTTGTAGACTTTCGGTTATTCTTGCCCACTTTCACCCCCCACCACTTTTAATCGACTCAACCGATATTCATCAAACATGTCTAAAAACACTCGCCCGTAACTCACATTTCATACAAAAAAAAAAAAAAAATTGAAATCGCTACATCCCTCCGCGAGCTACGGAGCGACAGACAGACAGACACGTCAAACTTATAACAGGCCTCTTTTTGCGTCGGGGGTTAAAAAAAGAAATTCTTCATAAGTATGAAGTTTTTTGTAATATGTGACTACTACTACTCGGCCCATAAATGACCCACTGCTGAGTCGGGCCTCTCCTCCCATCACAGGGAGGGTAATTAGCCTACTGTGCCATGCTGACAAAACGGGTTGGGACTTTTGTTGGCTCCTATGGCCTTAACATACTAGCGGTTTGCGATCGGCTGCGGGGCGTGGCGAGCGCGCAACGAATGCGTCGGGAACAAGCCGCGGCTGCATAGCGAAGACGTCGCAGACGCGTGGCAAATATGCTACGTTTTCGTCGTGTTTGTATCGAATTAACGACGTACAATACACTCAGTAACAACATGGATTCTGACGAGGAGGGAAGCTTTGTTACTTCGAAGACGAAAAGAAAATAAAGAAAAAATGCTTCTCGCGGCGATCTTGTATCCGTTGCGCGGCTGCTCTTCTTTCAGTACGCTCGCAATCCGCTAGTATGATAAGGCCCATACGACACCCTCAGTATGGAATGGGGTGGCTATGTATTCTTATTCCGTCACCACACGGACTGTGATTACTAATTAACAATGTTTCAGAAATTGTGTCTCAACGGTGAATTTGGGTTGCGAATTGAAATTGCTTGACATATACTGCAGAACAAGATATTCTGAATATAACCCGGCAAGATTTCATGGTGTAGTTATGAAAATTATTGACCCTAGAGCTACAGCTTTGGTTTTCAAGTAAGGCTTTTCAGATTTAACCTCATTCAAAAAACGTGTTAATGTGGGAGCAAATGATTATGGGATGCTTTATTTTCTTTACAGATCTGGTAAGGTTCTCTGTACGGGTGTGCGAAGTGAACATGATTCTTATATTGCTGCCAGAAAGTTTGCCAGAATAATCCAAAAACTAGGATTTCCTGTAAGTTAACTAATAATAATGTGGTATGGAAAAATTAATATTATGAAAACCGAAAGGTTGCGGGCAGCAGCTGGATGCGTCAAGCTGAAGACAGGGCGCTATGGCGCTCTTTAGGGGAGGCCTATGTCCAGCAGTGGACTAATGTGGGCTGATGATGATGATGATGATGGAAAAATAACAAATAATGGATCAATTCATAAAAAGTAGAGTTTATCACCACTTTCAGCTATTCTTTCTCTTTTCTCATCACATGAGATTTTTCCAGGTCTTCCAGGAGACATGAAATATAGATTAGTATACATTGCATCGCCATGAACTTCTGAAACAGATTGTCTAAGCAATTTATTAAAATATCTTTACTGGTGTGAATCGTTGTGTTAATGGACTCTATTACCTCTACCTATGTACTTTAAATTATGTATTACACTAATTCAGATCCATGTAAATATTTTCCATGTCAGTACTTTGCTAAGATAGAAGAAGTGTAATAAATGTGCCAATTGTAATTTCATTTGAAAATTCTTTCAGGCCAAGTTTTTAGATTTCAAAATTCAGAACTTTATCGCAACTGCGGACCTAAGATTCCCCATTAGACTGGAAGCCTTGCAGCAAGCACACGGCCAGTTTGCGTCCTACGAGCCCGAGCTTTTCCCGGGCTTAGTGTACCGAATGGTGCGACCAAGAGTAGTGTTACTGATATTTGTAAATGGAAAAATTGTTTTTACAGGTAAATTTCGTTCTTTGTGAAAACTTGTGATTATGGACATGTTTAAGTACTATAAGAGACACCAAGATATCCGTGAACGGCGAAAACAATAAATACACAGTTGTCATCTCATCTTTTGTCCCTACATTTATGTGTACCAGTAATAACTACATAGTGGAAACACCTCATTTCATCCTGAGGCCAAACACGCAGGCTGCAAGCGTAGGAAAGACTTAACACGTCTGACCAGGTGCAGTCGGCTAATTACCCTCCATGTGATTGGAGTAAGCTCGACTCGGCAGTGGGTTATGTATGGACTTAGTAGTAGAAGTCGTCATAACTTCTGTTATTTTCCTTTGAAACATATTTGTTATGCACGTCATTTTCATCACCGAGTACAGGTAGTATAACACCTTAAATAATAATTTCCTCAGTTGTAGTAAGTATTACCTCCTTTTTTCAGTCGTATTGGTATCGGATGCAGAAAATAAAATCTCGAGAGGAATTGATGTGAATATCTGGCAATATGCTTGAGAACATGCGCTGTGCCAACCCTTCGTGCCACCGTGGCATACTAGGCTATTTTCCCTCCATGAAATAGGAGGAAACCCGACTCAGTAGTGGGTCATTTATGGGCAGAAATGATGATGAAACGGCAATAAAATTGCAGTTTTTATTTTTATTTTGCAGGTGGTAAAACCAGAAATGAAATCAGCGAGGCGTTGGATATTATTTATCCTATTTTAAGAAGCTATAGAATAAGTTAAAAGTAGTGTAATTATGTAATAGTGAATTATTTTAGGTCTGAAATAAATTGTATTGAAAATTGAGTGTAGTTTAAAAAGAATCAATTAATTTCTATGTAATGTTCAACAATTAAATGCCAATTATGTATGGTGGTTAACGATAAACCCGCGTAGCTCCTTTGGCACCATAGCTCTTCAACAGATGAATCTATTTGTATAATTAGTTTTTTCTTTTTTCCTTGGTCTGAGAAGCCTTCTTGACTGTTTTAGGAAAATCTGCATAACTGGATGCGTAACATAAGTACACCTAATTATATGATATCAAGAATACATTAGTTAAAGTCATGGTTAAAGTGCATGAAGTATAATATAATCAAAAATACGTAATAATTATGGCCATGACTGCGTAATATTTTGTACTCTTTATTTCTCGGTGAACCAGCACACATCATAGTTAAGCCACCCTCAGAGTATAGGTTTCAAACAAAAAACCTAAATCGAGTCGCTATAAAGTGACACAGTAAACCTTTAGAATGGTAACCGGCAAACATTTTGAGTTAAAAGTGCCCTCATCTAAAGGAGGATATCCAGAAAATCATGATAGCCTAAGATCCCACGACGACTAGACTTTCGTAATTTTATAAAAGCTGAAAGTTCTTTTGTGCATAGCCCCTATACAGGTAAGAACGACCAGAGAGAGACTATAGAGTTTCGGTTGTGTTCTCTTGTGTAGATAACAGGTAGTAAAGATGTATAAAATAGTGCCTTAATTTCGTTAAAGTATAAAAGCTCGAACGAGTTTATGTTGCACTATTTCACCCAATGTAACAAACCTATGTATTTACTATTAATAAATAAATTCTCGATGCTTGAAATTGAGTAACCAAACGCTCGCACCCACAGCAGACATTCAATGCGTCCGGCAAGGTGTTGAAACCATTAAAACTGTCCGTCTTTTGAGGTAACATTTTTTCATAGGTCCCCAAGTAACATATATAAAAATTAGCTTATATACTTTAACGAAATTAAGGCACTATCTTATACACATTTACTACTTGTTACCTGCCCAAGAGAGAGAACAACCGAAGGAAACTCTATATTCTCTGGTCGTTCTTACCTGTATGCACAGAAGAACTTTAAGCTTTTATAAAATTACGAAGGTCTGGCCGTCTTGGGCTCTTGCTCTATCCGCCAATCAAGTGAATTTGACAATGTAAAGTACATAATTAATTTAATTATAGTAGAACATGGTTGAAGTATAAAAAATAACATTTAGTAAAGTGTAATCGGATAAAATATATTGTGATTATTTTTCTAAATAACTTGTGACCATTTATACAGGCTGTGTCAGGCGGAAGTCCAGGGACAGAGCATCCTTAGGGTACCCGAACATACATCGGGGTTTAAATTATATTATATATGCTCGCAAGTTATTTATACATATATTGCGTTCTCAAGTCTTCTCTTCCGACACCCTCTAGATGGTATGCTTCTTTAGTGACATTGTGTATTCTAAAGCCTATGGAGTGCTAAAGGCTATTTAGTGCAGTTTTATTTAGCGATAGTAGAGGCCGATTTGCGATTTATTATAAACAAGACGCGACCCATAAAGTGCGTTCCGCTTAGAATGTTAAAAAAAAACTTTCCCGCTAAAATTAACGTCATTCCAATTCTCACAACGTTTTCGGTAGCAAGCTGCTTTTTGTCTGTTTTCTCAATAATATTTTCCCAAAAAAGAAGTTAATTATCGACTATTTGCAAATATAGTGATTGTAGGATACATATTATCCAAGTATACGTTATCTTAGGCAGATTTCATTATAACTATGGTCGGTAAATCCAATAAATTGTTTGTCCTGAAGAGAGGTAAGATTGCTAAAGGTTTTAATATTACAGCGTTTTAAATATTAGTATGCATCGTTATGAAATCCTATAACTAATGCCTTTATGCTAGGTGGGAGGATGGAAGAAGTACATATTGATAAAATCACATCAAGAATTAAAAAACTATGCTACGGACTAAACATGGACTTCGTGGATCCTGTAAGTTTGTAATTTATAAAAACCTCAATATATCTTCAAACTTAAACCACCACGAACTTATTGATTAATCATTTTGAGATATTAATTATGCTAACATGTCCAACTAAACCACCTTTTGTTATTTTCTTTGTCTATTTGCTAAGTACTCTTTCCCAAATGTTTTCATCAATCATCAAAGCATAACAGGATTTTCTAAATAAATCTATAAGCTTTTAGTCTTACAAGAGTGTAAGAGTGTAAATAATTCCAGTTTTATAACTTATTAGAATTGCATAATTATTTCATATTACTTTATTCCATAACAGTAAATTACACACTAATCTTCTACCTAGTAGTTTGACTGCCTCATTGGTCTATTGGTTAGATGTGCCACCTTTGGATCAACGGGTCCCAGGTTCGATTCCGGGGTCGGGCAAGTGTCTTTGTCTAAACCAAAGGCACTGGCTCGGAGTCTGGGTGTCATTTCTATCTATAATAAGTATGTATTTACAAAAAAAAATGTATATAAGCAGTTTATCATCCATCTCGTTACCATAACACAAGCATTAAGTTGCTTAGCTTGGGACGAGATGGTGTTGTGTGAAATGTCCAAGGATATTTATTTACTTATTATTTAATCTTACATATTTACAATCTATATAGGTATCAATTACACTTAAAGTCATAAATGGTATATATTCTGGGGTGACAACTGTGGAGCTAGACAATTTAGCAGCAGAAACTGCTGCTACAATGACCACTGATCATCCTGATTACGCTATATTGGCAGCAAGACTGGCCATCTCCAACCTGCATAAGGAAACAAGGAAACACTTTTCAGGTAAATATGTTGTTATTTGTGTGTGATAGATCTTAGGATCAGCTACTAATGGTTTGTACCTTCACTGAATTAATAATTTAAGAAAACTGCTAATGAAAGTGGAGGTTATCAAGATAGAATGTACATGCCAGTTAACTCAATCTAACTGATTTCATATTACTCTCTTAAACTAGCTGTATAATTAGAAAAAAATAATTCCTATTGGAATTGTGAATTTGACAAAAGTAACTATGTAACTTGTCTTAATAAAAAAATAATATATATATATATACATATAGTACTAGCGACCCGCCCCGGCTTCGCACGGGTGCAACTATGACATATAAACCTTCCTCTTGAATCACTATCTATTAAAAAAAACCGCTTCAAAACTCGTTGCGTAGTTTTGAAGATTTAAGCATACATATGGACGGACAGACGACAGCAACTTTGTTTTATACTATGTAGTGATGTATCAAAATGTATAGAAAAAGCAGTTTAAAGTGCACACAAACAAATGACAGATTCATTTGTATTTGTGGATTACATGTTTCTTAACTGCCCCTACAATACAGATTAAACATAGAGCAAGGGTTTCATTTTATTTAAACAAAGAAAACAAATTATATTTGAAATCAAACTGAACATAATAAATTACTTTATGACAGTGTGTTTTTGTCCATTTATAGATGTAATGACTGATTTGTATAACATCATCAATCCACATACAAAGAAGAGAACACCAATGATTTCCGATTTTCATTATGATATAATCATTAAGAATAAGGAGAGATTGGATTCAGCAATAGTTTATGACAGGGATTTCAAATACAACTATTTTGGATTTAAAACTCTAGAAAGATCTTATTTATTGAAAATAAATAATAAGGTTAGTACAATTCTATTTCATTTTTCTTTTTGACTGCCATGTGGGTCTAGGGGTTGGATATTGGATAACGGGTCCCCAGTTTGATTCTGGCGCACTTGCACTGAGGCTGGTTGTCATATGTGTTTGTGAATTACATGTTTGTAAACAATGCCTGTATCTCCGGTCATTGTGCATCCCATGTGGTGACGGATTTAGAATACACAATGTCACCAACCCATGCTGTTGTGAGGGTTGTAAAAGGTGACTAGGGAATCACCTAGTCGCAAGAGTAGGAAAACTTTACACAGTAGGATAATTTCCCTCCATGAATTTGGATGAGCATCAACTCTGTAGTTGGTCATTTATGGGCTGAAACAAAACAACTCCTGCAATACAGGTTCCCATATCAAGTGCAGAGGTTTCGCATGGACCTGTTTACAGGCAGCCTATTATTTGCTGATGATGCAGCCTTCATCACAAGTTCTTCTGGGAGGAGATATAAATATGTTAGAGGAGAATAGAATTTTTATTGTAAACTGATCACTTACATTGTAATTATTTTTCCTTAAGAATTCTATGCAATAAGGGTTACCAAAAAATATCATATCAGTAATTTAGTATTTACCACCTGTTGGGAATGCCACTCCACTGAGACAAATATCCGTGGTTGCTCTATTAAATAGAAACATTTTGCAAATATAGGATGGTGCAATCAAGTTGGACAGATTAGTGGAAACATTTACGCGTTAACAATAAACATGTAGCATAGCCGGAAAATATGAGAAAGCAATATATCAAAAGCACCATAAGTACATGCATAAACTATAAACAAACAATGAAGGATCAGAGCTTAGACCACATCAAAAGTAACATTACTCCCATGCTTCACTGTCTGATAAATAATCAGATGGGCAGTTAAATTTATTCCATTCGTAAATAAATTTATTCCATGACTAAAAACACACAGGATTGATTGATTTTTATTGACTTACACAATGGAATTAACTCTAACCAGCTGTTTTATCTAAGCATTTAAACTACTCGGCGCATAAACGACTCACTGCTGAGTCGGGTCTCATATTATATGGCAGGTAATTAAGGATGGCATGATGTGGTAACACTATGCGTTCTAAATCCGTCACCACACGGATAAACGTGTAAATAGGGCCCTAACACACAAATTTAGACGCATTCATTTTTTTTAAAGTGAAACTTATTACATCGTCGCAAACTTTTTCGTCTATGTGTTGCAAGTCGCGTGACGGTGCAGTTTAAAGACTATCACAAGTTTGCCTTTTACCGTGGTTTCATAAAACCTCACAATTAGTGTTAAGTTTTTATTATACTTTAATATAAAATATAATTAATGGCGCCTACTACTACTTAGCCATTAAATGACCCATAGCTGAGTCGGGCCTCCTCCAATTACATGGAGGGTAACCAGCCTAATGTGCCACGCAGGCCATCCATGCACACGCCCTTGGCACAGGGTTTCGTATCCAAGTTTTTTTTCTCTTGCGGCTAGGTTTTCAGGCTTGTCATTTTCTTTTATCGGCTTTTACACACTCATGACGAAATGGGGTAGTGACACTCTGTATTCTAAACCCGTCACTACACGGATAAAGTGTGCAAATAGGGACCTAATTGACCTAAAACACAAATTTAGGTGCATTCATCTTTCATCAAATTAATTATTCGATAAACACACCATGATATAAAATAAACGATAAACGAAACATTAATTCTAAAGTATATTTCAGGTTGCCGAGAGGCCACAACATATGTTAATGCGAGTCTCAATTGGTATTCACGGGGAAGACATAGATGCTGCTATCAATACATACAATCTGTTGTCAGAAAAGTATTTTACTCACGCCAGCCCCACGCTTTTCTCCGCTGCGACCCCAAGGCCTCAGCTGTCTTCTTGTTTCCTTATCGCCATGAAAGATGATAGTATCGAGGGGATATATGACACGCTAAAACAGTGTGCGCTTATTTCTAAATCTGCTGGTGGCATAGGTCTTCACGTTCACTGTATTAGAGCAAAGGGTACTTACATCGCCGGCACAAACGGCGTTTCTAATGGACTGGTGCCCATGTTGCGTGTCTACAATAATACGGCGCGGTACGTCGACCAAGGCGGGAATAAGCGTCCCGGTGCTTTCGCTATATACTTAGAACCGTGGCACGCAGACATATTTGAGTTCCTCGACTTAAAAAAGAATACCGGTAAAGAGGAAGTACGCGCGAGAGAACTTTTTTATGCACTATGGATATCCGATTTGTTCATGAAACGCGTTGAGAATAACCAGGTGTGGAGTCTCATGTGCCCTCACGAAAGCCCCGGACTGGCGGACTGTTGGGGAAAGGAATATGAGGAGTTATATGAAAAATATGAACAGGAAGGTCGTTATGTCAAACAAGTCCGAGCTCAAATTTTATGGAAAGCCATTATCGAAGCCCAGGTAGAGACTGGTACACCCTATATGTTATACAAAGATTCGTGTAACAGCAAGAGTAATCAAAAGAACTTGGGTACAATCAAGTGTAGTAATTTATGCACTGAAATCGTGGAATACACAGCTGCTGATGAGGTAGCCGTTTGCAATCTAGCGTCTATAGCACTAAATATGTTTGTCAACGAAGATAAAACTTACAACTTTGTCAAACTCAAGGAAGTAACGAAAATAATAACACAAAATTTAAATAAAATAATTGATGTGAATTTCTACCCAGTCCCGGAAGCGAGAAACTCCAACATGCGACATCGGCCGATCGGAATTGGCGTTCAAGGATTGGCGGATGCTTTTGTTCTGATGCGTATTCCATATGAAAGTGAACCAGCGATTAAATTAAACCAGCAAATCTTCGAAACTATTTACTATGGTGCCTTAGAAGCAAGTTGCGAGTTGGCCGAGAAATATGGAGTATACGAGACCTATGAAGGAAGTCCAGCAAGCCAAGGTATATTACAATACGATATGTGGAAAAAAACACCAACGGATTTATGGGACTGGTTGTTGCTGAAGGAGAAAATTGCTAAACACGGTCTACGTAACTCCCTTCTCTTAGCTCCCATGCCAACTGCGTCCACTGCACAAATATTGGGCAACAATGAATCCTTCGAGCCTTTTACCTCGAATATTTACCAAAGACGCGTGTTGTCAGGGGAATTCCAAGTGGTGAATCACCACCTATTACGAGATTTAACCGATGCGGACTTATGGGACGAAGATATGAAAAACCTTATCATACATAACAATGGATCTATTCAAAATATAGAGTCTATACCCCAAGAAATAAGAGATCTCTACAAGACCGTTTGGGAAGTATCGGTAAAGACGACTATTCAGATGGCTGCTGATAGGGGGGCATTCATTGATCAAAGTCAATCATTTAATATACATGTTGCAGAACCTAACTACGGAAAACTGACCTCTATTCATTTCTATGCATGGAAAATGGGTTTAAAGACAGGAATGTATTATTTACGCACAAAACCAGCAGCCAATGCCATTCAATTCACTGTAGATAAAGCAAAGGCCAAAGGGAAAATGACGAACGGGAAATCCGAGGCAGAGGATGCTAACATGGAGGCTATCACGTGTTCCTTACAAAATAAAGACCAATGCATGAGTTGTGGATCGTAATTAGTTTAATTAGTTAATAAGCAACTTTGAATGGTCATGAAGGACGTCTTTTGTCGTCTTAATTATGAGATCAGCTTCAGAAAATAAGCTTTAATTATGTGAAATCTGCGATATATTTGTCTTAAATAATAAAAGAAATACTTTTTTGATTTGTTTTCATTTGTCGACACCTCTTCCAACTGATTGTCCAACAAGTGTAATTTGTGTTATCTCTACTGATCACTATAATGGCACTTTGGAATGCTATATTTTTTGTACTGTATACTTTAACATGTAATATCAGTACCTATCGTAATTATTAGCAGGCAAACTAGCAATGACTTTGCCTGCGCCGTAGTCGATTTGTGTGGGTTGTGGCTTTAGTCAGCAAACTTACGACACCCCCAGGATGAAAAGTGGTGGTAACACTGTATTCTAAATACGTCAACACACTGACGAAATTTTGTGCTGTAGTATGTAGTAAGAATCTATACTAATATATAAAGCTGCAGAGTTTGTTTGTTTGAACGCACTAATCTCAGGAACTACTGGTCCGATTTCAAAAAATCTTTCAGTGTTAGATAGTCCATTTATCGAGGAAGGTTATAGGCTATATTTTATTTTCAAAAGAATTAGGGATCCGTATGAAAATTGTGATTTTGTAAACCAAAGTGTAAAATCGAAAACCTATTTATGCGTGCGTTATTTTACAATAGAACAAAATGATGTACTACGGGTTTGTAGGTCTTAAAAAGTATCTACAAAAAAAGTCCGCGAGAGCACATATCTAACTACTTATCATAGTTTAGTCACAATAACCGATTTTATGTTCATAAAAATATGCACGGGTTCGAAGCCCACGCGGGCGAAGCCGCGCGCAAAAGCTAGTACACTATAAATAGGTACTGAACGGGATTAATTTCCTGCTTATAAACGATTGTACTGATGGAAATGCAGTTTCAAATCACTTGTTAGATCGGTTCCAGCACAATCTCATCCTTTTCTATCATATGGAGGAAGCCCTCGAGGGGTGCCCCTTCAGTAGCTAGATAAGGGAATGTGGGACTCCAGGGGCGCGGAAACTTCAGTAGTTGCGCCCCACGTGCTACCCATCAAAACATATACCATGTCGCTCCTGACGAACTTGGTAAGATGGTCGGTAGTGACAGACATTACCATGGCGGATTAGGATGCGATACGAGAGAACATTTTATCGGTAGGACGCTCATCACTGAAAAGCGGTGTAGGAGTTCCTACCCTAGGGGATTTTATTATTTAACTAGCTGACCCAGCGAACTTTGTTCCGCCATAAAGGCAATCAATTAGCAGATTTTGGATTTTATTAAGTTCAATTTTTTATTAGGATAAATTTGTTTAAAACTATTAATAAGTGATCCAAATATTGATTAAATGTACAATTATTAATATTTAATTCTATCTACCTGCCCACTGCTGTTTCCATCGACCAGTTCTTTACCATCACAAATACTATCAAACAATGGACGCGATTAAAGACACACTTGTGAACATGCAAGATTTATTCACTGCAAGGATGGCTAGCTTTGAGACAGAGCTTCACAACGCAAATTCCCCATCGAACGTCAGTAGCTTAGCCTCGGAATTTTCATCATTCAAGACCTTCATTCATGATGTCCTTGCTAATCTGCAAAAGCAGGTCAAAGCACTCGCTCAGGACCTTGATCGTCTTGAGATGCGAAGCCGCCAAAAGATGCTATTGTTCCATGGTGTGCCAGAGGTGAGTAATGAGCAGACTGAACTAGTGGTGTCAAAGATTGTTCAGAACCAACTTCAGCTGGGCGAGTTCACAGTCTCCAACATCAAGCGCTGCCATCGCATGGGGCGCACAAATTCTCAAAAGCCTCGGCCAATTGCGATAAAGTTCAATGAGTTGGCTACCAAAGAGAAGGTATGGTCCCTCAAGACTAAGCTGAAGGGCAGCGGAACCACCATGTCGGAGTTTCTGACAAAGATGCGTCATACCACATTCATGGCAGCTCGGACAAAATTCGGTGTAGACAAATGTTGGACAATGGGAGGCTATATTCTCATTCTGCACAATAATGTTCGGCACCGAGTCACTTCACTGTGTGAACTTGACAGTATTGTCGACATAGCACCAACGGCGTCCACTGCTACCAAGACCACCAGGAGCAGACGAGCCGCCTTGAAAAAGTAACTGCGGGACCGATTATTACTTTTATTTTTTAATAGGTGTAACTTTCTTTTGTTTTTATTTCCAATTTGCATTATAATAATCTTTTAAAATGTGAGGTAACTTTTACTTTTGTAGGGAGGGACTGAGCCAGTCATATGTCATGTCTGTCAAAGTCAGTCAGTTCGTCAGTCGAGCCCATGGAGCTATTATTTGTTGTTAACTTTGTGTGTATTAATTATTCTTATAGCAGCTGGCAGGTGATAGGATTAGATTGCTTTGTTTTGTTTTGTTTTTGTTGTTTTATACTTTAATTATATATATACTAATATCTTATATTTATATATTATTTATTTATGTATGATGTTATTATTGATAGTGACAACGAAAGTTTTCACTCTGCACATAGTGACTCCGACAGCTATGAAAGTATTCCGTCGCTAGCAGAATCTCTAAATTCGACTTTCTCTGATGTTCCCAAGAATTTTAATGTCGTCCATATTAACGCTCAGAGTATTCCGGCTCATTTTACAGATATGCTGGCTAGCTTTGAATGTAAAAATTTACATGCTATTTTAGTATCTGAATCTTGGCTGAAACCATGTCTTTCATCAATCGCCTACACTCTTCCTGGTTTTCAACTCATAAGGAATGATCGAGTGTCTGGGAGTGGTGGCGGTGTCGCTATATATCTGCGAACACATATCCCATATTCTGTTGTCGACACGTCGATGCAGCCACCACCCTCCAACGCCGGTGAACACCTATTCTTAGAGATTGAACTCCACTCCTCTAAAATACTTCTTGGGGTTTATTACTGCCCATCCCTGCGAGTAGATTATTTTTCTTCTTTTGAAAACATTCTCGAGCAATTAGTCCCGACTTACAAACACAGCATAGTCATGGGTGATTTCAATACATGCTTGCTAAAAAGCGATTCCCGTGCCTCTTCTCTCAAGTCTATTTCCATTTTTAATAATTTGTCTATACTTCCTCTAAGCGCTACGCACCATCTCCCGAACTGCAATCCTTCTTTACTGGATATAATGATGGTCTCGTCCTGCGATCATGTCGCCAAGCATGGCCAGTGTACTGCTGATTCCTTTTCTTATCATGACCTCATTTTCCTATCTTACAAAGTTCGTCCACCCAAACCGCAACCAAAAATACTTCAGCAGCGCAATTTTGCTGGCATGAACCTTGATAATCTCCGCGTTGATGTTGCCGATGTCGACTGGAGCCCTCTTTACTTTTATGACGACATTGACCAAAAAGTTTCCTACCTGACTAATACGTTGGTCAAAGTGTACGATGTCCATGCACCTATACGTCCGATCAAAATTAAACATCCACCAGCTCCGTGGCTCACAGAAGACATTAGGCTACTTTTGGCCAAAAAAGCAAATGCCAAATCTAAGTACAAGTATCGCTCTACACCTGCAAATCTAGAAAAATATATAGCCATCAGAAATCACTGCAATAAGGTGTGTAGGAAAGCACAGTACCTCCATATCCATAGCTCTATTGAGAATGGAGATCCAGCTAAGGTCTGGCGATTTCTAAAATCATTAGGAGTTGGAAAAGTTCGTAATGACAATATTCCCAAGGATTTAGATATCAATTTATTGAACTTCCACCTTTCATCTTCGCCCAATTTTAAAGGGCAAAAAAAAACCGAAACTTTAAACTATCTTTCGTCGCTTCCAACTCCTAACTACCCATCTTTTGTCCTAAGTCAATTCTCTGATGACGATGTTAGGAAAGCTATCCAATCGATTGCATCTAATGCAGTTGGTAGCGACTGCCTCAGCCGTAATATGCTTATCCCCATCCTTGACTTAATCCTTCCCGTTTTATCCCACATCCTTAATTACTCTATCAGTTCTGGCCAGTTTCCCTCCTCTTGGAAAGATGCTCATATTATCCCCCTGCCTAAAAAACCTAAACCCTCTTCTTTTTCCGAATATAGGCCCATTTCTATTCTCCCCTTCCTCTCTAAAGTCCTGGAACGCCTAGTTTATAATCAACTAAATTTATTCCTTTGTAGTCAAAATCTCCTCAATCCTTTCCAATCTGGTTTTCGTGCTGGTCACAGTACCTCGACTGCCCTTGTCAATATTACGGATGACATCAGATCAGCTATGCAGGATGGAAGTCTAACAGTACTTTCTCTCCTTGATTTCAGTAATGCATTTACTACTGTAGACTTTGACATCCTGCTTGGTATACTTGCCACAATTAACATTAGTCCATCAGTTGTTGAATGGTTTCACAGTTATCTGTATGGTCGCCGGCAGCGAATACGCATTGAGGATTCCTTTTCTTCATGGTGTAGTTTATCTGCTGGCGTACCACAAGGAGGTGTGCTCTCTCCTCTACTTTTTGCCGTATTTATTAATACCATTTCTAATAAACTTCTTTCTTCCTACCACCTTTATGCAGATGATCTTCAAATATATTGTCATGTACAACCTAAAGCATTAAAGGCTGGAATAGACACCATCAATCAAGATCTTATAAAAATTTGTCACTGGAGTGAATCTTACGGACTCAATGTCAACCCATTAAAAACTCAAGCTATAGTCATTGGCAGTCCCAGGGCACATGCTAACGTCGATTGGTCCCAAGTTCCTGAAATTTCCTTTAATAACAATACAATACCTTTTTCCGAAAACGTCAGGAATTTGGGTATTATTCTTGACAAGAATCTTTCCTGGATACCACAGCTTCAGGAAATAGGTAGGAAGCTTTTTGCGTCAGCAGGTTCATTAAAACGGATACGTAACTTTCTCCCTATTGCCACAAAAATTGCGCTTGCTCAATCTTTACTACTCCCTATCCTTGACTATGCTGATACCAGCTATCTTGATCTCTCTGAAAACCTCCTAGATAAGCTTGAGCGTCTCCAAAACTTTTGCATTCGGTTCATATTTGGACTAAGAAAATATGACCATGTCTCCGAATTTCGTAAACAGCTCAAGTGGTTACCTATTCGCCTTCGCCGGAATTCTCATATTCTTCACCTTCTTTTTAATATACTCTTCAACCCTACCTCTCCTTCTTATTTAAAACAACGTTTTCGGTTCCTTCATCAGGCGCACCCAAGGTTTTTGAGATCATCAGAGAATCACATTTTGGATATTCCTCTCCACTCGACCACGATATATAGCAAGTCCTTCACGGTACAGGCTGCTCGTCTTTGGAACGGTCTTCCTGAGACGGTCAGACAAGCGAAATCGTTTCCGCAGTTTAAAAGATTGCTAAAAGATCACTATGCATCTCTCCAACAATAATAATAATTTACTATCTATTGATATTATAGTTAATATATATATATATATATATATATATATGTATGTGTATTATATATTCATGTATTCTGTTTAAGTATTTATTTTTAGTATGTACTGTATAAATATATGTAGTGTATAGTTACATTTATATAACTTAAAGTATTATAGTTTACTGTTTGTCGGCACAAGATTAGCCCACTTCTCTTTAATTTCTCCAATTTTCCATCCTAAGGTTGCCTGGAAGAGATTGCAGTTTGCAATAAGGCCGCCCATTGTACAAATTATTTTAAGGTTTCTCATTTATAATGTCAATTTTGTTTTTTTTGTGCAATAAAGTATATAAATAAATAAAATAAATAAATATGAATAAAAGTGGCTGAAACTTGGTGGGGAGGTAGTTTAGGACCAGGAGACGGACATAGGATATCTAGAATGATTAATAAAAGTGGTTTAATAAAAAGCAAATGAACTGGAGTATAAACATTAAATAAAAAATTGTATGTTTATAAAACCCTCGACACAATGACCTAAATTCCCTTTAGTAAGTAAAAAATAAAAAAAATACATCGCGTTGGGGGACCGCTCCTACTTATTTATTACCTGACCCCTCGCGATGTATTCTTTTTATTTTTTACTTACCTAACCTTAAATGTTTTTTTCTACACCACATTTTTCTATCATAATTCTCCTGGTCCTAAGCTACCTCCCCACCGATTTTCAGCCAAATTGGTTCAGCCGTTCTTGAGTTATGAATAAATACCGCAGATGGTCTCTCGACCATGAACATGTCACATATAATTGAATTGATTTCGAAAGTGTAAAAGTCTTTTATGCGTTATTTTCAAAACCCTTTTTCTTTCTTTTTTTTAGGATAAAAAGTATCCTTTATCCGTCTCCTGGTCCTAAGTTACCTCCGCACCAATTTTCAGCCAAATCGGTTCAGCTGATCTTGAGTTATAAATAGTGTAACTAACACGATTTTCTTCTATACATATAGATTTCCATCACATCATATTAATGAAAAGAAAAATCAAGTTCGCATTTCCAGCACTTACCAAAGAATTTGCAACTGTCGCAAGATTTTAAAGTTTTTATTCATAAGGAAAGTAGTAGTAAATGTGAATAGCTTTTATTTACAATAATATTTCCTATATACATTTTATTATCTTTTCTGATAATATAACGAGGGAATAATGATTTTGAACATAAAAATATGGCTATAATTTTATTAAAGAGATAATTTCTATCCCAAGTCAGTTTATATTTGGTGGTAGGTCAAATTTTTTTTTTTTTGCCTGATTTATATTATGGTCTTCATGGTTTGTGTTTAGCCAATATAAATTGTTTCTATATTATATTTCTTCCAGGAACATCCCATTGGTGGTAAGAGATCCTCATCATCATCACTATGGAGTTGGACCACCTCAAATGTCATGGAGGCTAGGGGGAAATTAACCTACCATACCACACTGGCAAGATGGGTGTGCACAGGGTTTGTATCAAGGTTTCTTATCTTGTAGCTAGGTGATCTACCTCTTGCAGATGTCTTAAAAGGTGACTAATGCAATATTTGTCACCTTTTAATACATCCTCAGTGTGTCATATTGTGTATTCTAATTCCGTCATTACATGGTTGACAGATTCCCAGTAATTCTAAATAAATGATTATTATTATATTATTGTTAGTTGTAGATAGATACAACAAAACCCTTTTTCACAACATTTTCGTAAATATCTGCTATAGGTACTTATTAAGTTCATATTTTGGTTGTATTTTAAGCAGTTGAATTTCAGTGGACTTCATACTTAGATAATAGGTAAAAAATAATTAAAGCTATTAAAATATACATATATATATCATTAAGCCATTACTACCACAAAGAATATGAAAAAAAAAATCAAAACACCAAAGACTTTAAACATTAATGCTCTATTTCCAGTTACACTCTGGAAATATTTCATTATTTCTCTATGGCCAGCTTCTACATTCATTTCAGCTTCCTGAATATTTGCATCTATTCTACCAATTGCTTCATCTTGTTCTTTAACCATGTGTGCTAATTGTTGGAATATACCACCCAATTCAACTATAGTACTTTCAATATTGTGCATAGTTTCTGCTCTTTGCTGCACATATGAATCAGTATCATCTCTCAGAGCCAATTGTTGTGTTTGCAAAGGCGATGTTTCACTCAGATCAATGCTTACATCATCTTGTTGTAATAGAGATGGAACTTCTTTGACAATTGGTCCTACTCTAGAGAATTGCTCACGCCGAGAATTTTGATGCTTTAGATTTTCTGATCGTACTTCAAGGACCTGTTAAAAGTTATAGACATTTTTATTCTTTTGTGCAGCAAAACTTCATTTATGCAGGGTGTATTTGACTGTCTATATGTTAGAGATTATGATTACAAATACATAATATTCATAAAAGAATATTATGATATACAGAGGCCAATTCTGTCATGGGAGACTTGTAAATCACATAATTTAACAAAATTATATATATGATATAATATTTAAAATAAATGTAAGAGATAACAATATGAGGTGCTGAAACATACCTGTTTAAACTGATTACTCATAGACGCCAGACGTGATTGTAAAGCCAATACAACACTAGATGAGTGACTGTGCATACTGCGACGTCCCCTGGGCATTTCACCTAGTCTTGCAATTTGTTGGTTCAGTGAACTTAAATCACCTTTGATTATATATGTTAATTCCTGAATCTCAGTTGGCCGGTCATCAAACAAGGATTTCTTTTTTGCCACTAAAAACACATTTAACCATTATCCAAAGTTACAAGAACAAGAAGTACCAAACAATATATGTCTAAACAATTATAAATTTATACTTACACATAGCTAATTTCTCCAATTTTGCATAGGTGCTTGTAATATTTTTACTAATAATTTTTGCCATACTCATAAACTGAGAGTATGTTTCAAGAATTTGAGCTTTTCTATCATCTCTGACAACTGGCCTAGCCAAAGTTCGGCCCTGTAGACTTCTGACAGCAGATATAAATTCATTAGTTCGATCTCTTGCAGCCATCACGGGTTCAAAGACGAATTCCTCAAGGATATGAAAATGTATATCCGATTCAGTTATTGGGCTTATTGACTCTTGTGTATTATGTAATTTTTGGAATGGATTAAAGTCAATAAAATTGTTATTCGTATTTGTAATACCTTTCTTGTCAAGTTTACTGTAAGAATCGTACTCCGAGGGTGATCTCTCTGTCACACCTCCAATGTTTCGCCTTCGAGGGTGCATTGCATACTTTGGTAATACGCATAAATCCAGTTATCATGCAAAATCAACGATAGTTATTTCGAGATTCAATTAAATCAAATTTTAGTCAGAAATTTGGTAGTAACAAATACATTGCCACTGACTGATTGATCACACAACTGAAGCAAGAATAGTAGAATGACACGTCATCTGTCCTGTCTGTCTAATCACAACCACAGATATAGAATATTGTTCTATTTCATTCGTCTTTTGTGGTAGGCAAAGGTAAATAACATTCAACCAATGTCTATCTTTTAAACTGCGAACACATCCGTACCAGGCGTGAATAACATAACAAATCGAAAATGCACATTTTTCAGGGCAGCCATTTTAAAGTTTAAGTTTTATCTGTAAATCCAGTTTTTATGTTATTGAATACTTTTTTATCTGAATGTAATTCATTTGCTTTAAGTTTTCAGATAACATAAGATTATTTTATGAATTTACGGTATTTAAAATAAAAAAATGACATATCAAGTTCTTCACCTAAGTACCTATATGCGAAGTACGTGTGTAAAAAAATCAAAAGTAATAAGTATAGTCTCTGCCTTCCTCTTATGGGACTGAAGTCGGATGAAGGTATGTGTATTGGTATGTATAGGTAATAAAAAACAAACAATTGCAAAATAATTACTTTTATTCCGAAAACAAAGTTACAGTACTATAGTATCAGTTCAATTCTTCTCCGTTTTCTCCTGCATCGGGGTCTTCGGAGTCTCAATTAGGATTGATGTTGGATACGTCACCATCAGTTCTAACGTTTTTATAAAATTCGTGAAAAATGGGATCTATCAGTGGCAATAAATCTATTAAATCCTTTTTTTTTCTTTACCTATTAGTAGTCTCTTTTGAAACCACTTCTAATTGTATAGTGTCTAAATTGAATTTACCTCTTTTCCTGTAATTTATGACTTTAAAAGAGCTTTCAATGTCAAGATTTGTCTTATGACGTATTTCTCCGTTATGCTTCATAAACTGCAGCCATTTCACGAGTTGCCATAAAAAAAATAACCACTAGCATCCTTTTTTAATGGACCTTTCTTCTAACTCAATTCTGCAAAATTGTCTAGTTTCATGGGTACAATGGCAAATCCGTTATTATTCTTGCAAGATCTTATCAGTTGCATCCAATCGTTAAGATGGTTTATTTTAAGCTGCGTTTTCTTTTTAGTTCTTTCAATTAAGGTATGATCCGAGTCACATTCCATGTGGCTCCATATGATTGTCTCCAGGGTTGGATGCACATGCAATAAATACATGAACGTCATTGCAACAGCGTTATTTTTATTCTGGCCACCACCACCCACTGTATCTTCAGGTAGCAAATTCTATAATAAATGCCACAAACACTAAGCAAATTGATTTGTTCCTCGAGCACCGATGATTTCGTCCCACAAGTAACAAGTAGCCATATCATCTCCTAAGTTATGAATCGTAAGATTGTCGGGCCATAGTTACCTCAGATAAAAAGATACAGACGTTTTCAGGAATGGCGTAGGCAGGTAATGCTGCAGATCAAATGCAAAAGCTCGAAAATTTGAATTGCGCTTTGCTTCATCTTTGTCCTTTATTTTTTCTGCTTAAGCGTTTTCGGCTTGTGATTGCTGCTCACCCAGCTCTTCTACAATGTTGGTATTTTCCTCTCATTTTATTTATTGCCACTGATAGATCCCATTTTTCACGAATTTTATAAAACGTTAGAACTGATGGTGACGTATCCAACATCAATCCTGATTGAGACTCCGAAGACCCCGATGCAGGAGAAAACGGAGAAGAATTCAACTAATTCTATAGTACTGTAACTTTGTTTTCGGAATAAAAGTAATTATTTTGCAATTGTTTGTTTTTTATTACCTATACATACCAATACACATACCTACATCCGATTTCAGTCCCTTTTGAGGAAGGCAGAGACTATACTTATTACTTTAGTTTTTTTTACACACGTAGGTATTTCGCTTAAAGGTACTTAGATACTTCTAGGTGAACAACTTGACAACTCATTGGTGAAGAACTTAATAAGTCATTTTTTTTATTATAAATATCGTAAATTCATAAGATAACTAATTTAACATATCACTTTGTCTCATCACACGCGCAACGGATAGAAAATGTAATAGATGATAGATTTATTTGTCACAAAATACAACGCAATTTCGATGCGGTAATAACTGGACAACTTGATATATGCTATTAAAAACGTTAAGTAGGTTGTTTGAATAAATGAACATCTCGTGATGTTCGTTAATTTTTTTTTTCTTAATAGTTGGCAGTACTATTCTGATATGTTGAGTTGTGTAAATCATTTTAATTTGTATGTTTTAATATCTCAAGATGTCACATTTTACCCTTTAGTAAGAGAGTTATTTAAAAATTCACATGTTTGCTATGTGCGGTAAAACAGACCCATCGACTTAGTCATTTATTCACCCTATGGATAACACAATCCTAATGCCTATTATGCATTAAAAATATTTTTATGGAAGTCGACATATCAACTTATTCACGCCTGGTACGGAAATTATCAGCGGCTTCCTATGAGTTTCTTCCGTTTTACAGAAACGCTAATAAGCTTCTGCTATTTTTTTCATCCAAAATATCAACCGCATCTTTAAGCCCTATGTTTAACTACAACACTCGAGGCTAGCACTAATGGTTCAGTCAAATGGCCGATTGCCACAAATAGAAGAAAGAGACATCTGACATATTCGATTCGATTCAGAGTTTGTTTGTGTAGTGTAGGTAGTTTATAATAGACATGTGTCGTTGAGTGATTTTTAGGCAACACAACGAAACGCGTTGTCGGCCTTCCCAACGTTGGCAAAACCGTCTATTTCTGTAAACGTCTATTTATTGCAAAGAATCTATTTATTTTTGTTACCTAGTTGTGATGTCTTAGCCGACGCCATGATACTATTCTAATGAGTTTGGTTATTTATGACAACATTAATTAATTAAAATAAATTAATTTCAAAAAGTCTAAACTAAAAGAAAGTACCTAACTATAAGATATTTTGTTCTAATAAAAATATCATTGCGTTGCCTTCAAACCATCGGATCGACAAATATATTATTAAGATTTTTAATGAAACAAATTATCTAGTGGCATTAATATATTTGCATTGCCTATGTGATTTACTAATTTTTGTGTAGTTTATTCAAACTGGATTATTTAAATAAACCTCCGTTTCAAAATAATTTAAATTGAAAAGCAAAGAAGATATGTACTTGGCATGTATCAGTTTATGAAACGTATACGAGTATGTTTAAGGATTTTTTTGCCAACAACCTTTAGCGGCAAAATCATTATCATCATCATCATTATCTTTACATAGTATAAAATAAAGTCGCTGTCGTCTGTCCGTCCCTATGTATGTTTAAATCTTTAAAACAACGCAACGGATTTTTAAGCGGTTTTTTTAATAGATAGAATGATTCAAGAGGAAGCTTTTTAAGTATAAAACACGAAGCAACGTACTTCTTAGAACTTTAGATGAATTTTTGCAGTTATTGACTTAGCAGTGCTGCCAGATGGTAGCCCCGCCCCATTGAGCCATTGGGGCTATCTCCCCGAGCGGCGATAATATTTTATCCGCTGGCTACAGGTAGCCCACAGATTAGTAATAGTGTTTCAGAAATATTTTTATTATTGATTATTAATTTTTATTATTAATTATTTATTTAATTTATTTATTAATTAAAAAATCACGTCAATCAATTTTAATGCACAAAATTAAAAGAACTTTTACAGCAAAAATCTGGTACGAATTTAATAAATATAAAATCATAATTAAGCTCATTCATTTATTTCAACTTTTCCCGCCTTAACCACCGTGTGCTATGATGGGGCTATTTCGCTTCGCCTGGGAAGGCGATTCGAGAAAAAAATATCCTGGTTACACTTGCTCGTTGCGATATTCGTTGACAGCACAACGAATATCATAGCAACCATTACTGGCTTTGCTGCGCAACTAAACTCTTAGTTCTATGAATACAACGCAATGTACAGAGACAAATTTTCTTCATATTTGTATTGGCCAGAGTGAGTAAGACATATACATGACAAGGATGAGTAAGAAGAGTAAAGATACAATTTGTGAATTTGCCTTTTTATGGCAAAATTAGTTTTATTTCTGAGACAAAGCGTTCGTTGGGACTTAGATGTCTAACAAATTTCTTGCCAACGTTGGCGTTTACATTTGGCGCCAACGTTGACTAAACGAGCTAAGTTAAATAACGCCCACTACTAGTTTATAAAATTTACGTTGATTCGCGATTTGAATTTATGGCGCGTTCATGTGTTAAATTTGAAAAAATATTTTTTTGGCTATAATTTGTGTTTTTTGGGTGGTTTTTAGTTAATTCAATACGTGTGGGGCTTATTTTAGTGTTTGTGCTATTTTTCCTGCATTAGGTAAGTTTTAGTAAGTTTTTTATATGCTGAGCGATCATGGGGGATGATGATCGTCCTCCTGGTCGCCCGCCAGATCCCGGCCCTTCCCGTTCCCAAGATCTTTTTTCTTACGGTTCCTCTCCTGGTCTCACTGTATCTTTGGCTAGTTTTGAAGCAATGGAAGCTGAAGTTGCGTCTCAAAAAAGAAAATTGGTTTCTGACAGTGGTTGCGGATTGAATGATGTTGATGAATCAGCATCCTCAAACAAAAGAGACAAGGTGTCTGCTCCCTCATTAAATGCCCGTTCCAAATATTCGAACAGAGATTCTGCCCCATATTTAGTATATGTTTCTATTCTATGAATCAGACTCTTCTGCAGGCTCAACATTGCACCCTATTAAATTTGGACAATTAATTGAAAAGTTATATATTAAAAATATCATTCAAGGTGGTATTAAACGGGTTGGACGTAACAAAGTATCTGTGGAATTTAAAGGCCCTGAGGATGCTAACGCATTTCTGGATTATGCCCCTCTTAAAGAAAAAGGCTATGTCAGCAATATCCCAAATTTTAATATTACCAGAATGGGTGTTGTTAGAGAAGTGCCTACGGATTGGTCAGAATCAGAGGTAATAGACTACCTCAAGTCTCCATCTGCCAAAATTTTAAAAGTTCGAAGATTGAATAGAAAAAGCATTGTTGATGGTAATCCAGTGTGGGTACCCACTGCAAGCATTGTGGTCACTTTTGACGGGCAATCTCTTCCTACCAGAGTATTTTGTTACTACAACTCCCTGCCAGTGGAAATTTACCATTTCCCAACTGTTCAATGCCATGGTTGTTGTAAATACGGTCACACTCGATCCCAATGTCGCTCTAAGCCTCGGTGCTTTCACTGTGGTGGTGAGCACTTTGGTGAAGGGTGCTCTGTTGAAAATGCAAAGTGTTTTTACTGCTCGGGTTCTCATCCTGCTAATAGTAGGGAGTGTCCCGAACATATTAGACAGCGTAACATCAAAGTCCAGATGGCTGAAAGAAATATTCCATATTCTGAAGCAGCTAAACAGTTCCCTCCTGCTTATCGTTCTTTTGCTGATGTATCGGCATCATCTTCTCCATCTTCTTTGTCCCACCTTCCCCAGCTTCATTCTCAAGTGCGTCCTGCTCCAAATTATATTTCCTCACCTCAGTCTCCTGCTTCAGTTTCCCATAGAAAAACTGTTACTCTTCGTCCAAAATTCCACGCTCCCCTTTCACCCGGCTTTGACCGTCGTGCTCATCAAAGAATTGTCAACAGTTTCTCATTTCCTTCTGCAGCCAATGGCTGTGCTCTTACTAGCAATTCAGAGCATAATGAATCTTCTCAAACAATTGAATCACTAGTCATTCTACTAACATCCCTTCTCTCAAATTATCAATTACCTGACCACATTGCAAATAATCTTGTCAAATCTATTAAATACCGGAACATTCAATCTCCTGCAATGGAACACCAGGAGTGTTCTTCCAAAAAAACATGAAATTATCCATCTCATAAATTTATATAATCCTGCCATTTTTGCCATTTCTGAGACCTGGCTCCTGCCTCATCTTAATTTTAATATACCTGGCTATAGTGTATACCGTCAAGACCGTCATGATGGCTATGGCGGTGTTGCTATATTAGTGAATAATGTTTTTTCATCTTCTCCCCTTCCCTTTCCTTCTCATACACCTGGTGTTGATGTTGTGGGTGTTAATATCCAGGGTATTAATTTTATATCTCTTTATATTGCTTCTCCTAATTCTTCTTCTTTTCAGTTTGTCAAGGATATGTGTTTAAATTTTAGCTCTCTTATAATTATGGGTGATTTCAATGCCCACCATTCATTATGGGGTTCGGATCATTCTGATGGTGCTGGTTCTGAACTGGTTGCACTGTTGGATGAAGCTAATTTATGTGTGCTTAATGATGGTTCAGTCACTCGTCTGTCTCGGCCTGGCCAGAGTAAAAGCTGTGTTGACCTTACCTTATGTTCAGCCAGTTTATCTGCTTGTTTAGAATGGAGACGATTGGGTCTCACTTATGGTAGTGACCATTATCCTATATGTTCAACATTGACCGATAGGAGCTTACCTCACATACAAAAATCCCCGTTATTAAAATATAATCTTTCTAGTGCAAGGTGGGAGTTATATACTCAAATTCTGGAGGATATTATTTCCACTTTGCCCCAAGTGTCCTCATCCAATCTTGACTTTTGTTTATCTCAGTTCTCTAGTGCTATTTCACTTGCTGCTGATAATAGCATTACAGTTAAGAATTCTGCCTCTGGTAGAATTTCCTCCCCACCCTGGTGGGATTCGGAATGTTCTGATATGATTAGATGTCGCAATGAAGCTGAAAAATGTTATGTTCGCAATATGACTACTGAGAACCTGGTAGAATATAATCGCATTGTTGCTAAATCCAGGCGTTTGTTTAGGAGAAAGAAACGCGATGGTTGGAAAAGATTTTGCGCTTCACTTTCTCCTTCTTCTCCTTCTTCTTTAGTTTGGCAAAATTTTAAAAGATTTAGCCGAGGGTGCTCTGTTCAGTTCTCGCCATCTATACCAAACGATTTAGCTATATCTTTTTTTAACAAAATAGCCCCGCCTTATGTGCCTCTCTATGATGATTGTCCCTCTTCCTTTCAGGTTACTAATACAGATGATCCTTTAGACCTTCCCTTTTCTTTAAGTGAACTGAAAGCAGTGTTTAATTATGTTCGTGATTCAGCCCCTGGTATTGACGGCTTTCCTTATTCCTTCTTTAAAAAATTAGGCTTCCATAGTTGCAACTATTTCTTGTCTTTGCTAAATACTTGTTTTTTGAATTCTTATATCCCGGACTCATGGAAAACCCAATTAATCATTCCTATATTGAAACCGGGGAAATGCCCCGATAATGCTGATCACTACCGCCCCATTGCCCTCTCGCCTGTTATTGGTAAAATTCTCGAACATTTGATAAAAAACAGGCTAGAATGGTTTGTTGAAAGCCGTGGTCTTTTAGCTAAGTCTCAGTTTGGTTTTAGAAAAGGTGTTGGTACTATGGACAGCTTAGGTATTTTTATTACAGACGCCCGTATTGCTTTCAGTATGAACGAGTCAGTCTTGGCAGTTTTCCTTGACGTTTCAGCAGCCTGTGACAGTGTCCTTCTATCTGTCCTCAAAAACAAAATGCGTAATATGTGTATCCCTAGTAGGATTCTTTCTTGTATCTGTAATTTTTTGTCTGGACGTAGTGTCAAGCTGCATGTCCCTAATTTCAATCTTGATCCCAGAATGATTTGGCGTGGTCTTCCTCAAGGTTCGGTACTGAGCCCGTTATTGTACAGTATTTATACATCTTCCCTTGAACAATCGCTTAACATTGACTGTCGTGTTTTGCAATACGCGGATGATCTTTGTTTGTATCTGCCATCTTCTTCTATTATACATGCTGCTGAATCTTTGCAGATATCTCTCAATTCCCTCAACCGATGGTTATGTTCTCATGGTTTTAGTTTATCCGTTCCTAAATGCTCTGCTGTAGTTTTTTCGCGTCAACGTGTCATTCCTCATGTAGATCTTTTTATTGAAGAATCCCGAATTAAAATGGTGGATAATGTTAAATTTCTAGGGCTCATCCTGGACTCTAAATTATCCAGCATCCATCATCTCAACTATATTTCTAATAAATGTGAAAAAAAATTAAACATATTGCGTGCCCTTGCGGGTGTTTGGTGGGGTGCCCACCCTTTTACCTTAAAACTAGTCTATAACGCTACAATTAGAAGTTTGTTAGATTATGGTTCTTTCCTGCTTGAACCTTGTAGTAAAGCTGGTTTGAGTAATCTTGACTCTATCCAATTTAAGTCGCTCCGAATTGTATTACAACAAATGCTTTGCAGGTTGAAGGGGGTGACCCTCCTCTCTTCCTCCGCAGACAGTATTTGGCGGATAAATTCATCTACAAGTCGTATTTCCTTAAAAGCCACATTATGTTGCATAAGCTGTCAATATTAGATAACTTGTGTAGTGAAAGTGAGTATTGGCGTCACAAAGACATCCCTCGATTTATTAAGGCCTATAGAAAAACCCGAGCTATCAATGAAATTGCCCCTATTAACCAATGCAACAAGTTTCCAGTTTACTTGTATTCGTATGATGTTTTAACCTATGTTCCATGTTTTATACCTTCTATTGGTGTATATAAGGGTGCTGCTGATTGTAACAATCAATTTCTCTCTCTTGTTCACGATAAATGGCCAGATCACCATACATTCTTCACAGATGCCTCCAAACTGTCCAATGATGGTAATACTGGTGTTGCTGTGTATTATCCTCATTCCCAAATATACCTCCAGTTTCGATGTCCACCAGACTCTTCGGTGTTTACTGGGGAGTGTATTGGTGTTCTTGAAGCTTGCAAATTTATCTTGTCTCACCCTTCTATTAAAAAGGCTATAATATTTTCTGATTCCCGTAGTGCCTTGGAGGCTATTGTTAGAGTTTCGTTTAAGGATAACCTTCGTAGCTCAATTACTTTAGAAATTAAATCTATTTTGTTTGCTTGTTTTAAAAATAATGTTGAGATATTATTAATATGGATTCCAAGTCATATGAATATAAAGGGCAATGAGCTTGCAGATAAGGCTGCCAAGGCTGCGGTCTGCAGTAGCTTGGCTGATTTAAATCATTTTTTCATCCAATCTAGTGACTTGGCTCATAGAGCCAAACTCAATCTCTTTCAGGCGTGGCAATATTTTTGGTCAGTCTCCAGTAGATCCAGAGGTAGTTTATACGCTTCAATTCAGCCATCAATTCCTCTGAAGCCATGGTTTTGTAAATTCAAAAAGGTCTCTAAAACAGTCACTTCGGTTATATGTAGGATTCGTATCGGTCATTGTTGTTCTCCAGTATTTCTGCATAAAATTAGAGCTCGTGATCATTCCCTTTGCGAGTGTGGTCTAGATGACGGCACCCTTGATCACATATTTTTAAATTGTCCATTGAATCAAGCTTTTACTCTGGACCAGGTCATTAAGAAGCTGAAAATTCAATATCCAGTGAATATCCGACATCTCCTTTCATTCTTCCCCAATCCTTATATTGTCACTGCGTATAGTGTAAATTTTCTTATATTCTTATTTTCCTTTTATCCATATTTTATATTTCTTTCTGTTCTTTCAGAAACTCAATCTATTCTCTCTATTTGTCTCAGCCCCAAATGATCCACCATTAACTATTGGAAATTCAAAATTATTGAACTTAATACAACACATGAGCAGCTATCACGCGACACTGGCAAAAATTGCCGAAGACTCCGGCAGATTGCATAGAATAAGGAAAAAAAAAAAAAAAATTACGTTTTCGAGTTTCCCCGAAGAATGAAACTTCGCCTTTCCTTAGGAAAAAATGGTTAAAAGTTTAACTAAATGATTTTGCTGAGACAAGTTGAGAAACTAAATTTTATTAAGAAAAATCCTGAGTCATGAAAAGATAACGAGGGTGTTAAGTGATGCTAATGAGCAGAAATAGTAATGCAATCGCCAGAATTGTTCCCTGTGTTAATACTAGATAATAGTAATAATATAATATTTCAACAATGAAGACCTCAGAATTGACTATAAATGGACTAGACTATGATAATACCTATTTTGGAATAGGACTATGTCTAGCGATATCATCCAGTATATTTATTGGTTCTAGTTTTATTATTAAGAAAATAGCATTGAAAAGATTACAAACTTCTGGAAATTTAAGAGCGTCTGCTGGTGGATTTGCATATTTAAAACAATGGATGTGGTGGCTTGGTCTTCTAACAAGTATGTTTTTTTTTATATAATGGCTTTTAGACAAATTATTTGTAGTGTTAGTGATGGATTCAGAATACAAAATGTCACCAACCCATACCATCTTGAGGGTGTCAAAAGGGCTGAAATGTTAATGATTAGCTTATATTCTACATAAGAAATAATATTTACATGTAAACACTTGTAAAGACATGTCTTGTTGATTGAAGTCATATGTATTTATTCTTTTTCATAATTTGACCACCTTGAAAATATTGAGATTGATTGTATATGTTTATTTTTGCAGTGGGTATTGGAGAAGCTGCTAATCTCCTGGCTTATGCATTTGCCCCTGCTGCACTGGTAACTCCTCTGGGTGCTCTTAGTATCATTGTAGCTGCAATTTTGTCATCAAGATTCTTAAATGACAGACTGAACTTTCTTGGAAAGGTATTCCTTTAACTTTCTACATGTTACTAGTGACCTGCCCCATCTTTTCACGGGTGCAATGATGAACTGCTAAATTTATCAGTGTTTCTCTACTATATTATGGATGTATTGTACATATAAACCTTCCTCCTGAACCGGTCAATCTATTAAAAAAAAATGCTTCAAAATAGGTTGCATTGTTTTAAAGATTTAAGCATACATAGGTACAGACAGATGACAGTTACTTTGTTTTATACTATGTAGTGATAACTTAATTCAAATACATAGTTAAATTCAATACCTATTTTGTTGTTTTTATTTTCTACAAGATCATTATAAATAATAGTTAATATGGAAAACAACAATCTAAATAATATTGTAATGAGCCTGACAGATTACCCAGATATAGCCTGACATAAATGTGACTGCTCTTCAAATATCAGCAAATCTTCAAAGATGACTGCTGTATAGTCTAAAAAAATGTTCATCATTGTCATTTTTTTTTCAGATTGGATGCTTTCTCTGTATTGTGGGATCCATTGTGTTTGTCATCCATTCACCAAAATCAGAAGAAATTAAAACATTTGCTGAACTTGTAGATAAATTATTTGATTATTTATTTTTATCATATGTAGGAACAATTGCAATTATGAGTTTTATAATCAAAGTTGTGTTTGTACCAAGGTTTGGCAATACCAATATTGCAGTTTATTTATTATTATGCTCGGCCATTGGAAGTCTTACAGTTGTGTCTTGCAAGGCAGTTGCTTTGGGAATACGGGAGACTATTAGTGGACATGCCAATAATTTTACTAAGTATATATTTTGGCTGCTTTTTGTAAGTGCCACCCTATGCATAATGGTACAAATGAACTATTTAAACAAATCTTTAGATATATTTAGTACCAGTATTGTTACCCCAGTGTATTATGTTATGTTTACCATATTAGTTGTTATTGCATCCGGTATTTTGTTTAAGGAATGGGAAAACATGGGTGCTCAAGACATTTTGGGTTGCTTATGTGGTTTCCTGGTAGTGATAACAGCAGTATTTATGTTAAATGTATTTAAAGATTTCCAAGCATCATTTAGTGATATACAATTAAATGCACGGCATAGAAGAGGTTCACAGAATTTAAATAATATAGATGTAAGAGACTATGAGTCTTCAATTATAGGTGTTACACACATAAGACAATCATGAGTAAGGCAAAAATAGACTACTTTGTAATAATAAGGTTTGTGAATATAGCTAATCTTCGAAACTATTGGTTGGATTTTGATAGGAATTACATCAGCTGGGTACATACACAGGTAACATTATCAATAATAAAAAATTATAGGCAATAGATTTAACTGATTCTTTGTAATATTGAAGACAACTGTCATCTAGTCTCTCCCCTGAGCACGACTCCTGTAAATCATGCGAAATACACGCGATAAATCCATTAAAAAGGTGTTTAATTTCTATCAGTTAGATCTGTCATAAGCTAAATAATCATAAGATTCTGTCATAAGCTGCGAATTATGCCGCCTTTAGCGCGGGCTCCAAAGCCATTGAAGGCGACGACGTGAAGGCCTTTCGGAAATTAGAATAATAGGTACTCTATAGGTATCTACACAAGATTTATTCACATGCACTCATTCAAAGCATATATTGTTATTTCATCATTATTTTATTGTTTACCTTCATGTGGGTGACGGTTCTTATCCTAGACCGCTAACCTCATGAAATAAATAAAATACGGCTTGATGTATTTAATTTCGAGAATATTATATTACACGACTGAGCTCTATACAATTAGACAGAAAGCACACATTCACATGTGGTGGATTTCCAGCAGGCTGAACGGGTCATGCCAATCAGGTTGGTCCGCAGGTACTGTAGCGTCTCATTCGAGGTGGCGTGGGTTTTTGCCAGCACCCCTCCGTGGAAGCTGGAGGTCTTGGCCCCGTAGCTCTTCACAACTGAGTAAGCAGGGCACGCGTGAGGGGCGATTAAACCATGTCGGACGCAATTGATAGCTGGCAGACGGAAGAACGCGACAAGCTAGTGGCAGACTAGCCTCACTTGCCCCCTAACTGGGGCCTCCGGGTAAGGTATTAGGGGACATCTCTCACCCGTATGAGAGGAGAGCCTGAGCTATACGGTGCCAGTTACTTGTTTCGGACATAACTTTACGAGATGCGTGCTCCAAAGCTGAGCCCACCAGTGTAGTGCAATATTGGCCCCTCAAGGCAATAATAAAGTATCGCAAAACTAAAATACTCTTTATTATTCGAGAACCTCAAATGCACAAATAAAAAAAAAACAATGGAAAAAATCAATATGATGGTGAACTAAGGTATCCTATGCCAAGTGGCTGCAAATAAGCCAAATAGTAGGGGGAGATGGGGTACATTGATACATGGGGCACATGATACATAATCAATATTTATCGAAACCAAAACGCGTTAGACGAGCCGGTCCGCCACAAATAAGAAGGTAGCTAAACAACCTACACGCACACTAGCGCGGATCACCGTTCACCCGACGACTAACTAGCGGCTGGCACGTACCTATAAAACTGTTTCTGAATCTGATGTTCGCAACAAAAGTTTCATAGGTTATAAATAAATAATATCCTTGGACATTTCACACAACGCCATCTCGTCCCAAGCTAAGCAACTTAATGCTTGTGTTATGGTAACGAGATGGATGATAAACTACATAATAAACTCTTTTTTTTTGTTCATACATACATATTAAAGATAGAAAACACCTAGACCCGGAACAAATACTTGTAGGTCGTACAAATATTTCTTCCGTGCGGGGATCGAACCCGCGACATGCTGCGCAGCAGTCGATCGCTCAACCACTGCGCCAATAACCGTGTCGTCTTTCGGATGTGATTCTTCTTATTTATTTAGTGTTATTTGTGTTTTAATATGACATTTGGTAAGTACATTATTTGTCATTACATTGTATAGACTTAATTTTTTTGATTATTTGTTGTATTTTTTTTATATAATATTTATCTCGATTGTAGTAGGCAGGGGCACATTGATGCAAGTGCTCTCGGGGCACATTGATACGTATCAATGTAAAAGCTAATTTACTTCATAAAAAATAGAGATGACTGATTAGGTCAAAGAAATTATTATTATGTCTTATTGCTTACGTATAAAACTAGTCATGACTGATTATGCCAAATAAAGAGTGATTATATCTTTTTTGTTTGGATTTACTTGTTCTATTTTAGGAGACTGGGGACACTTGATCCCCATTTTGGTTTTTCATTCATAACTCCTAAAATAATAAAGCTTTGTAGAATATTTTTTCACGATTGTTTAGGAAATTTATCTGTCTACCTTCTTGCATCATTTAATCATGTAATATATTTGTATTAACCTGTTTATTTTTCGTTTTCCCTGAAGACTACAAAAGGATCAAGTGTCCCGTGTTCTGGGACACTTGATCATGGCATGGGGTAGATATGATCATAGCATTTATTGCACAACACACGGCTACTAGTTCACCACGCTCGCCTAATGAATGATTTTTCCGATTTGATTGACTTCCTTAGTAGCCACTAGGTACCTTCTTGGGTTTATGGACTGTAGTCAGTCCCATTTCATCAACGTTCCAAATGGCCTCAGGCTAAAATTCTAATTGAACGAGTGCGAACGTAGATTAAGAAAAAACATGGAAATATTGTGATTAGAACTGATAGGCTAGTTGCTTCGTGTACTCGTAAAGAGATATATCAAGTTCTGCGCATAAAACCATAGAACCAGTCGTCGGTGGCAATATTATTGGTCCATTTTCGTATTTTATTAGCTGGATTATTGTTTTGGACAGCCTATTCATATGCTAGCTTCCATAAAGACTGCGAGGACAAACCATGGTGCAGTTTACTGGCTTTTCAAAGTATTTGACTAACTCGGACTCATCTACATCCGTAAAAATTTTTTGACTGTCGGTAGTCTGGTTCATATGCTTTATATTGTATACTGGTTTTTTTCACTCTCCTTCCTTTTGTAAGTTCTGGTCATTTTGGAGTCAATACTAATAAATAAAACAAAATCTAATACATCTCTTGTAAGCAGTTATGAATGTAGGGGACACTTGATCCCATAATCAAGTCTACCCGTGTTCGGCATGATCAAGTGTACCCTGGACCGTTATTTTATAAACAAGTATTTTTCGTAATCAAATCAAAATGTTATTTAGACAAATAACATCTCAACATACACTTGAATAAATCAGGTTTAAACAGTTATAATTGTAATCCCTAATTTATTTATATGAAATCCTTAAAATAACGATTAAAATACCTACAAAAAAAGATGTCGACCTCTTGTAAACAAAATGTCGCCACTGCTCTGAAATTGTCAATAATAAACTTTCAAAATGACATTTGGTCATTGACAATGACAGTTATGATTAGTGTGGCATGTATCGAATTTAAAAAAAAAATGTAGTTTTTTAGTTACGACCCAGGGATCAAGTGTCCCGGGGGATCAAGTATCCCCAGTCTCCCCTATATACTAAAAGTTTTTATTACAATTAGTACTTAAGGTGAATGTTCCAGGGTAGACCGCGAAATTAAAATTTTCTTACGTTTTTTGCAATTTGCAGGTCAGTGCTAGGTTGTATGTTGATTATAATGTTATTTGCGGCTGTAAGACGTATGTACTTATAGAATTATAATAATCAAAATCATCAATACAACCGTCAAAGTCATTCTTGACTGTAATGTCATTTGACCTTGACCTCAAGGACACCAGACCTTGTGGTCAAGGTTAGTAACCTCAGGAGAATAGCGGATTTTGATCTACGGAAATTTGACCTTGAGGTTAAGGTTAGTAACCTAAGAAGAATAGCTTTTTGAGCTTCGGAAATTTGACCTTGACCTGGAGGTCAATGACTTTGAGGTCAAGTTAGTACCATCAGGAGAATAGAGGATTTTGACTTTGGAAATTTGACCTTGACCTCAAGGTCAATGCCCTTGATGTGTGCCATGGTGTTCCCCCACCCTACTACTCCCACATCCTTTGTGCCCCGTTTCGTATCCACTGACCGAATTTAGTTCTTTTCTTTGCATTTTCTACGAACATTGTATATTTTTTAATATCATCAGAAAGATGCGATGTCAAAGAAAGGGGATATTTTGACGCTGGAATTTTCGATGGAAAATTAGGGTGTTTTTCGATATTAAGTCAAAATAAGGTGATAAAAATAACAATTTTAAATAGGACTTGATTTTTTGCCGGATCGAGATAAACCGTTTTTTACCCTTCTAGACCGTCCCTCCCCCACTTCCCGACCGCATATCACCCGTAAATTATTATTCCCTACGAATAATAAGATTTTTACTATATTTTTTGGTATTTTAACTAGGGTTTCAACCTAATATTTTATGTTTGTTTCAAAAATCGTCAACTCTGGTCTTTAAACCTATTCTACACGGTTGGGTCCAACCACCAACAGAGGTCACCTTGGTTGAGTTGGAGCAAAAAGCAACCGTGTAGAAGTTGGTTGTTGTCAATATTTGGTTGACCAACCGAGTGACCTTCCTTCCTTCCAGTGACCTTGATCGTGAGCGCATCCCTCACTACCAAGGACAAATAGAAGACATTGGGTTGAAGAACGACCGTGTGGATGCTTGTTGGCCTGCGACCGTACGTAGTTGCGGCTCGAACGTCGAGCACCGAGCGCGTATTTTGTTTCGTGTGTATTTCTGAAAGAAGATGGCGGCAGCACGACAAGAAAGGGAAGATAAAAGCGAGTTCTTGGAACTATATAGACATTTGACCACCCTCTGGGACTCTGGGCTCTGATCTATAAAAAGATCGGAACCAAAAAAGTCAAGCCTGGGAATTGCTTGCGGAAAAACTACGCAAAATTGAGCCGGAAGCAGATGTAGCAGTAGCAAAAAAAATTGAACATATGCGAACAGCATTTAAACGAGAGGAAAAAAGGGTTTCATATTTACTTTTATGATATTGCTATTTCCATGCCATCAAAATAAAATAAAAATCATTTTCTTCACACTTTCTAAGAATGCGAATGTTAAGAATGTGTTAGAATAGTAACATAACAGTTACATACAGTACCAAACTAAATTTTTATTAAAATTAGTATTTTATTAATTTTTATTTATGTTGTTTTTGTCGTCGCTTTTTTATTAGTTTTATTTTTCATCAAAATATAATGTTATGCAAGCTAGAGCTATCCCAACGTTTTCAGGTTTCGAAAGGGGCCCCATTATTAATCAGTGTTCACTTCTTTGCAGTCTACTAACGACTGACGACGAGTTGCCTCAACTACACATCGTGTAGATTGAAAACCAACTTTGGTTGGAACAACCAAGGTGACCTCTGTTGGTGGTTGGACCCAACCGTGTAGAATAGGGTTTAGGGTAAAGTGAGGTCTATTTCACTGATTGAAATGAAATATCGTTTCAGTCGTATGCAATAAAAAATAAATACAACAACAAAATATTGTTTGCTGAAGTAATTAATAGGCCTTATGAGTATTTATAGATACTAGTGTTTTTTAGCTGTGACTATTTCTATTTCCTGTAAAATTCTATGTAAAAAAAAAAATATATTAAAAATATTTTATCTGATCTGTCACTTCAATATTTCGATTCGATTCGACTTGTGTTGGCGTGTGAACTACACTACACAGTACGTACACACACCACACAGTTTATTGTATGTACTGTATGTATAACCAAATGTTGATTTTTGTAAATTGTGGTGAACAATAGGAATGGTACGTAAATAAAATAAACCGTTAACACAATAGCTACACCAGATGTGGTAAATTTTTCGTAGCTATACCATATATTTTTAATTTTTAAGGAGCCGCCAACTACGGGTTCGCCCGGCCTTATTGGCACAGGGCCCTTGCTTGCCCCTCCAATGTTGGGTGGAATGCCTCCACCAATGCCTCCAACTGTAGCTATGCCACCAGTGCCAGGAATGCCGCCGAATATGGGAGGATTACCACCACCCATGGCATTTCCACCTATGATACCCCCTTTTTCTATGCCACCTCCTGGCTTTCCATCTTTTAAGCCTGTAAGTATACATTGCATGTTTTCTTTTCTTTTCTTGAATTATGTAATATTTATTTAAATGTTTCTATGTAGGTATTCATATTCAGCCCTTTTGTGTCATTTTTTTACAGTTCAGGTTATTTTCCACACTGGGAATGTGAATTAAAGTTATGCTGTTCCAAATTTATCTTTTAAACTAATTATTATCTATTTTATAAAGTTTCTTCCAACAAATCATGTGCTTTTATCCAAATGATGATTTCAGGATTTAACTGCACCAGCTCCTGATGTGGCTCCAATGGCTAATCAAAGCAGCCCATGGTCGGAACACAAAGCACCAGATGGTAGGACTTACTATTACAACTCTGTTACAAAACAAAGTCTGTGGGAGAAGCCTGATGATTTAAAAACACCAGCTGAGGTACATATTTACTGCCATATTTAGCCGGACCTGCAATATTTTCCTTTAGACTTTATGGTACAGATTTTATTTTCATCAAATACTCATTGTGTTTGAAACTACATTGTTGTTCTTAATTTTGAATTACTTAGAATTAATGTTTAGTAATCTAGTCTAATAGAAAAATGAACTACATAGTATAAAACAAAGTTGCTGTCATCTGTCTGTCCCTATGTATGCTTAAATCTTCAAAACTATGCAACGGATTTTGAAGCATTTTTTTAATAGATAGAGTGATTCAAGAGGAAGGTTTATATGTTAATATTGGTTACTAGTCCATTATACATTAGTAATCAAAATATTCGTAATAAGATGTGGATAGAAACATGTGAATATTATATAGTACATAGTTATATATTTATATATTTATATATTTTTTCTGTTAGTTGCCAAGAGCTATAGGAATAAATATTACCTCATTATAACCTCATCTATGAACATAATTTATGAAGCATCTATGGTTTTATTTTCAAAGGATATTATTGTAAAATATTAATAAATAAGTTATGATTTCAAAATGCCTAAACTAGTTAATCCATTCAGGAGTCATGATGCTAAAGACAGCGGATTGATATAAATACCCTGGTCTACCATGGGACACACAAGAATACTGTGCATTGTAGATGGAATATTGTGTATATTACAGTTAAAACCCATTTTGGTTGTAAAATATAATATAATACATAATTTCTAGTTGATAGTTGTATAACTAGTTAATGTTATAGGCCTTTGTTAAAACTAAAATTTCCTAGGTCTAACTGCTATATGGATATTAATTTTAGATATAACTAGTTCTAACTTTGGGTTTTATTTAGAACTATTTTAGTATTGGATAAACTACAGTCCTCGCCAAACTTTATGGCCTATCAGAATGTAGAATGTCTGTGCGAACTTGCGCATCGTACATACAATACACACGGGAGGCGAGGATGCTTGCGGTTGGAAGACAGTGAGTGCCTCAGCCAATTCCTGCAGCAGTTAATTTATTAATATATCAGTTAATTATAACTATAGAAAACTCATTATAATGAAAACCAGGTGTTTTTTTATTTAGATTTTGCATTGAACTATATGTTCAATAGGGCAGGGTAAGTGACAATATTGATGTTGAAACCATTTACAGAAAATGCTGTCAGCATGTGTTTGGAAAGAATACACAACAGATGCTGGAAGGGTTTACTATCACAACATAGAGACAAAAGAATCCAGCTGGGTTATACCACCGGAGCTTCAAGAAATCAAAGACAACATTGCTGCTGAAGAAGCTGCACAGTAATATTTTTTATAGAATTGCATGTTTTGTCATCATAGCACATTGAACTTAAAACATCTTCTATTTTGTTGGTTATTGCTGGATTTTTATATTAACTGTATTTAAAACGCGATATTTAGTAGTGTATACAATTTTTAGAGCAGCTATGAGTGTAGAGGTACCTCCTAGCGAAGTTCCGCTGCCGGGGTCACCAGCTGGGGTCACAGGCAGCTCCGCGCTTGACGAAGCCATGGCCAAGACTCTTGCGGCCATCGACCCCAACCTTGCCAGTTCTATTCCCATACCTGAAGAGAGTAAGTAACAAAAAATCTAGAACACAGTTTATTAAGCTTGTAGAATACTAATCATGATACCTAAGAGGCCCATCACTACATAGTATAAAACAAAGTCGCTTTCGTCTGTCCGTCCCTATGTATGCTTAAATCTTTAAAAGAACGCAACGGATTTTGATGCGGTTTTTTTTAATAGATAGAGTGTTTCAAGAGGAAGGTTTATATGTATAACCCACCCCCGCTTTGCACGGGCGAAGCCGGGGCGGGCCACTAGTATATGATATAACACATGTCATAATTAAGTGTATCTATATCTCCATCATACCTCAAGATAGGAAACAATTCCCTAAGGTTAATCAACCCAATAGAAATAAATCTGTTATTAGTCAGTGAATTTTGCGCGCAAGTGCGAGTCAGAACACGGGGACGTTAGTATTATGCTGGGGCTAGCAGAGTTATGTGGGACTCCGGGCGTGGAAAGTAGCGTCCCGACCTACCCAAATAAAATCAACGGCGATTCTCGATTGCCCGAACCAGTGCCACGAGTTTCACTCCCCGACCTTGGGGCAAGGCCCGCCGCTTTTAGTGGAGACCCAAACGCCCAGACGGAGCCTCCGCTAAAGGGTGGGTATATGACCAGACAATGACTCAACGGGCAACAACAGAAGCTTTAGCAAAAAGAATTTTATTCTTAGTGAGGTTTGGTTTAGAATAGATTTGTAATGGGAAATAAATGTGAAAACTTATAGATGTATAGATAGAAATATCGTATCGAAGTTAACCTTCTGATTTTAGAGACAAATGTTTTGTACTATCGTATTTTGTCCAGCCATAATAATTTCGGTTCATTTATATTTTTTACGTGCTTTGCTTTCGTGTAGGTAAACCAGAGGATATACAAATTCCGCCTCCTGGGTCAATCGATAATGTAGATCAGTCAACAGAACTGCAGTACAGAGACAAGAAAGAAGCAATAGAGGCTTTCAAAGAACTGTTGAAAGATCGAGTAAGTAGTATATTTCTTTGCGAGGCGTGGATCGTCGTTTCAGCCCATAAATGACCCACTACTGAGACGGGCCTCCTCCAAATTCATGGAGGGAAATTAGCCTACTGTGCCACGCTGGCAAGACAGGTTGGCACAGGGTTTGTATCAAGTTTTCCCATTCGTCACCATTCTATATTCATGCAAGTCGACTTAGATCCTTTACCGCACATACCAAAATTTACCCATAAACCATAAAAAGGTATAGTATAATAAATGATGTACAACTTGTAGCGATTTATTATTTGACCATTATTTGATATTTTTAATTGATATTGTTTTACAGAATGTACCGTCAAATGCATCTTGGGAACAATGTGTCAAAATTATATCTAAAGATCCTCGTTACGCTACATTTAAAAAACTGAACGAAAAGAAACAAGCGTTCAATGCTTATAAAACACAAAAGCTGAAGGATGAAAAAGAGGAACAAAGGTGCACTATCTATTCAGATTAGCTACAGCAGTTTAACATTGTTTGTTTGCCGTTGTTCCATATCATTCTACATTTAAATTCTGATTTTTATTTTTCAGATTGAAAACTAAAAAGAACCGAGAGAACTTGGAAGAGTTCTTATTGAGCTGTGACCGTGTTACTTCACTTACGAAGTACTACAAGTGTGAAGAAATGTTTGCTAATCTTGAGGTGGGTTGCACTTCACATGGCTATTTGTTTTCGTTATTTCCTTTTGCTTCATTACTGAGCTGGGCCTCTTCCAGATTGATGGAGGGAAATTAGCCTACTGTACCACGCTGGCAAGACGGGTTGGCACTGGGATTTTATCAAGTTTTCCTTCTTGCGGCTAGGTGATCTGCCACTTGTGTGCCTTTAGTCGCCTCTGACAACACCCTCAGGATGACATAGATTGGTGACCTTGTGTATTCTAAATCCGTCACCGGCCCTTTTATGCAAAGATGTCGAATGTCGGTATGTGATTCTCATGTCAATTGTCAAAGATACACACCATGGTATCGACCCTCTTAAATCGTGGTATTAAATATTAAATGGTGCTTAAAACTTCGAGACGTGGAGATGGTACGAGTAATTTTTACGCAGTCTGTTACTTGCGTTTAAGTGAATACACTATTTATTCCAATCACAACAGTACATTTTTGTATACAGGTATACCATAGTTGACATGGTGGTGTTTATTGTTTACATACATGTAATGTACCGTGTAGGTTTTGTTCTTTTGGGTTAACCATGCTCGTTTATACCGACCATGAAAAATATAACACATCTGTGCATGATGCGGATTTAGCTATAGATGCTTTCGGTATTTTTTAACTTCTTGATTTTTTAAATAGATTTGGAAATGTGTTCCGGAGTCGGACCGAAGAGATATATTTGAAGACTGTACATTTACTATAGCCAAACGCGAGAAAGAAGAGGCGAAAGCTTTGAAGAAAAGAAATATGAAAATGCTCGCTCAGGTAATCATTAATTTATTAGACTTGTAGCTTTACTAACTTTGTACAATAAGAACTTATCTGCCTGTATTATTTACCATACCCTTAACAAAGAGAATAATTAAGGGCATAGCAGTTTATCACCCGCTCGATGGACCCGATTGATTGAGGATCTCCACCTTTTAGAATCTACTACTACTACTAAGCTCATACATGACTCACTGCCGAGTCGGGCCTCCTCCAGTCACATGGACAGTACTTTGCCACGCTGGCCAAACAGCTTTGCACATATTTTCCTTTCAACTGTTCCTTCTCTTGCGAATAGGTTTTCGGCCTTCTCATTTCGTTTGTCCACTCATATCAGACAATCAGGATGAATTGGGGTGGCGACACGATGAATTCTAAATCCGTCGCTACTCGGAAACGCCTATCGTTTCGGATGGACAAAGAGGATGCTCACTAGTGGTATAAATAAAATCTTGTCTTTTACCACTTATATTGGGGTTACGAGTCTAACCTGTTTTGAATAACTACTGGTAATTATCGGTGTGTGTTTGATGGACCATTTGTCAATTTTTATGCTACTAACTGCGTGTATCAACTGATATTTTTCTTTTTATTTAAAAATGAAACAACACCCCTGCACTACGTATAACAATTATCGCGGGGGCAATTTACAAAAATGAAATTCTTAAACCCCCAGACTAACGAGCAAGTGCCTCTGGTTTACACAAAGACACTTATCCAGCCCCGGAAGCCAACCGGGTCCCGTGATCCAAAGGCGGGCACATTCAACCCCTTGGCCATAGATGTTAGAGTCTCCGAAACACCGAAGACGTCAGAGGTTGTATTACGGTGGGCACAGTGCTATTCAAGTTGCGTTCCGCACTACAACTTACAATACAACTACAGCCTTCAGGATATATTAAACTAATAATTGTGTGGTTGCAGGTTTTAGAGAATATGAGCGAGATCACATACAGTAGCACGTGGAGCGAAGCCCAAGTTCTTCTATTGGAGAACTCTGCGTTCAAGAATGACGTCAGCCTATTGGGGATGGACAAGGAGGATGCGCTTATCGGTAATAGACAAACTGAAGTGTTTCTAGTTTATCTTCCTGAGCAGGGGCGTAGCTACCAACGTATTAATCGTATTAATGATACGGGACCCCTGAGAGTGTGAAAGCAGACGATTCTAAAATGGTATCCAGAATGTTGAAGATTAATAATATTTTTGAGAATAAATGCTCGGCTTACCATTAGCGTCTGTGTCCTGGAAAATACGTTACAAACATTTCGACTCCCGATAATAAGAATTATTTCGATAATAATAAGAATCGATAATAAGATACAATAACCAACTATAAGTATTTGTTATTGAACTTTAAACTTTTTTCAATTTTTAATCCTACATTAAATACAATATTTAAATATCTTTTAATTAATATTACAAATATCACAAAAATATTAAACTGTGGAAACATAATGGATTACATATGATCAAAAAATAAATAACCATTCTGTTGGCCCCCCGACATATTTTGATATAGGGCCCATAAGGCTATGCTGCTGTTCCTGATCTTGTCTTTAGAGGACATTCTTGAGGTAGACATTGTCTATGTACTGGACTGAAGAAAGTATGTATTATGAAATGGCATTCGCACGATATATCTGTACTGATATATATCTATGTTTGTTTGTAAGGAATAAACTACTGGACCACATTAACCCTGAGTAATATAGGCTAAATGCAAAGCCGAGAGTTCAATAACAGTCGCCTATAAAAAATGTGTATTTCTTGAAATTTTATTTCTGTGCACGCCTTTATAATCCCACTTATATTAAACAGATCTCGAGAGTAGTCAGTAGATTTTTCGAATGTAATTCATCATCATCATCATCGTCATTTCAGCCAAAAGAGGTCCACTGCTGGACATAGGCCTCCCCCAAGGATCTCCACAAAGGCCGGTCCTGGGCCGCCCGCATCCACTGCTTTCCGGCGATCTTAACCAGGTCGTCGGTCCACCGTGTGGGAGGCCTACCAGCACTGCGCCTTCCGTAATTAAATAATCCTAATTATTCATAGTAAATTCATGTTACAGTGTTTGAGCAGCACATTAGGAATTTAGAAGCCGAATATATGCAAGAACGGGAGCAAGTCAAGAAGAGGAATAAAAGGCAACAAAGAAAAAATAGAGACAACTTTTTGGTGAGTAAATAGGGCGTGTGGTGACATATTCAGAATACGTAGTGTCACCAGGTCATTGCATCCTGAGGGTGGCGTAAGCGCCGACAAATCCAAAGGAGAGGGGAAGATAATCCAGTCGCAAGAGAAGGAAAACTTGATACGAAACCCTGTGCCAACCAGTCTGGTCCAGTGGTCAGTTGGAAAAGGCCTTACTCAACAGCGAGGCTCAACATATGGGATGAGTAGTAGAGTATAATCGTAGTGGACTACCACTACTAATTCAGGCCTCCTACAAATTCATGGAGGGAAATTAGTCTACTGTGTCACGCTAGCAAGACGGGTTGGCACAGGGTTTCTATTAAGATTTCCTTTCGTGGCTGGGTGATCTGCCTTTTGCGTTATTTTGGGCGCCTCTTACAACATCCTCAGGATGGTATGGGTTGGTGACGTTGTGTATTCTAAGTCCGTTATCGCACGAAACTAGAGTATAATTTTTATATTTGTATATATTTCGTTTTTTTTTTACGCAATTCGTGTTGTCTTTAGAATAATATTTCAGCTTTACTAATGGTATAATTGAATTGTAGGTGTTACTAGATACGTTACACGAAGAAGGCAAGTTGACTTCAATGTCTCTATGGGTGGAGTTGTATCCAGTTATCTCCGCAGATATGCGTTTCTCAGCTATGCTTGGTATGTAATCCATTCACAAGTAAATATTAGTATGTATAATGTAAATTAATTATAAACAATTCAAAACTGCGATCTCGTCTATTTTAGCCAACAAGGTAAACATCAAAGTTATATTTCTGAATGTCATGTTTTCAATTGCCATATCCTACTAATCTTTTAAACGTTTAATGTTGTATGTATGAATCTTTGTAACTCTTTCACGCTACTAAATATACTTCAGTAAAACTTTACAATAATATAGCTCTTACATCATCATCATCATTTCAGCCAAAACACGTCCACTGCTGGACATAGGCTTCCCCAAGGATTTCCATGAAGGGCAGTCCTGAGCATAAATCTTTTTCCGGCGACCTTAACCAGGTCGTCGGTCCACCGCGTGGGAGGCCTACCAGCGCTGTTCATGCATCATAATATCACAATTAGGCTATAATTTATAAAGTTGAAGACTCCAGTGGGTCATCTATAAGCTGAGTAGTAGTAGTTATAAATATACCGTTACCGGCGGCGACTTCGTCTGCTTTGACCTCAAATTGGGTTAGTTTATCATTTGCAAATTGATGTTGCTGTTACTATATTTAAAGCTGGATGCTGACCGGCGTTACGGGGCGTAATGTAACGTGTTACAACTCGTAACGTTGGTCAGTACCCACCTTAATGGAATGCTTATTTAGTGTTATTTTATCATAATATTAGCTGTTACCTGCAACTCCCTCCGCGTGGTATTTCACAATGTGGAATACTTAGTAACTGTGGGCTCCTAAAAAGCGGGGGTGGGGATCAATAAAAGTAGTAAACTTAGTTAGTCGTTTTTACATTAGCTAACTACCAGTGTCCCGTCAAAATCAGATCAATCATTTCAGAGATTAGTGGAAAGAAACAGACAGACACAAATTGTAAAAATGGTTGTTTTATTTTATGTACCGTGTATAAATCCAAACGCAGGTAGTAAGAACTGGTTATTTTAATATTACAAAGAGACACTGCAATTTTATTTATTTGTATAGATTAGTTAAGATTCTGTAAATGGCGTTCAGAAACTAGTTGTTAAATATCGCCTAATTTTCTCAGGTCAAAGTGGATCGACACCGTTGGATTTGTTTAAATTTTACGTAGAAAACTTAAAGGCACGCTTCCACGACGAAAAGAAAGTAATTAAGGAAATATTAAAGGAAAAGAGTTTCGAAGTGAAACCCGAAACTACGTTCGAAGAGTTCGCTACTGTTGTTTGTGAGGATAGCAAATCGGCGTCTTTGGATGCGGGCAACGTGAAACTTACTTACAACTCGTTATTGGAAAAAGTAAGTATTACCAAGTAATAAGCCAAGCCAGGTGAAATATGGGTGTTTTGGCTTTTTCCATTATTAGGGTCAGCACCGACCTGCGGAGTGGCGGCGAACGGATGAAGCGATTTCAATATAGTTTTTTTTTGTATGAAAGGTGAATTACGGGCGAGTGTTCTTAGACATGTTTGATTAAAATCGGGTGAGCTGTTTAAAAGTTATGAGGGGTGAAAGTGGGGAAGAATAACCGAATGTCTGCAAATATAATCGAGTGGGGTCTCAAATGAAAGCGCATCACGTGCAATTTAATCAAATCTATATTATAATAAGTGTGTACCTATAAAAAGTATAAAATAAAAATTAAATTAAAAATTTAAATAAACCCCCGACACAATAAACTTTAAAAAGTAAAAAATAAAAATAAATACTTCGCGTTGGGGGACCAGGGGTCAGGTAATAAATAAGTGGGAGTGGTCCCCCAATTTTTAATTTAATTTTTATTCTTTCTTTTGTTTATTTATACTGTGCTTTGTAACTATATGTCATGGGTGTATTTGTCACAAATAAATCCTTTTTTTATTCTATTATAGCCAGAGGGGGCATTTAGTAGCGAGTTTTGGTGGATTGGAAAACCAATCGTCCGTGTGGTGACTGATTTAGTACACACAGCTTCACCACCCCATTTCATACCGAGGGTGTCGTAAAAGCCGACATAAGAAGCAAGAGGAGTAAAACGTGATACGAAACCCTGTGTCAACCCGTCTGGCCAGCGTGGCACAGTAAGATAAGCACCCTCCATGTAAACGGAGGAGGCCCGACTCGACAGTGGGCCATCTACGGGCTGAGTAGTGGTGGTTTATACAAATAAGGTATATTTCAAGCATACGACCCGTCTGAACCTAAGCGGTTATAAGTCTGCAAATAACTTGAACGACCGTGACGATTTTTGTGTCTCATGGGGGATAAGGTATTTGGGACCCACGCGATTGTTTGATGACACGTGTCAAGTCAACTTTCCGTTAACACGACACCTCTTGTTCAAAATGTTTGACGGCTACTGTACCGTCAGATATGGTCTGGTCTTTTTTTAAAAAAAGGGGATTCAAATGAGCAACTGGCTCACCTGATGGTAAGTTATCACCGCCGCCGCCGAAAGCATGACGCTGGCAGCAGCGCTTCCCCTAATGTTGCTCTTGCGATATTACTTACGTACTACTACTTACCCTTGCGAATATCCGCTATGTCCTACCATACGCTATACTCCACCCACAGAAGACGTCCATCTACAGCGTTTCTTGCCGCCTCTTCTCTGTAGAGCAGCATTCCGAACCTGTGATATTTAAAGTATGAATGTGGGCGGATGCAAGGGTTGTGTGAAATCATAAGAGATGGGATTGTGAGAATGAGGAAATGTGTGAATTATGACGACCGATAGGTGTGTATGGAGATTACCACCTTGCGCGAGACAAGGGTCGAAATATGATATTGGTAATTTTAAATATGAGATTTTATAAAACCATACCTACATAAATAAATTTGTGATGAAACTTCCGTAAATAAAGTTCCTTTTGAGTTTGTGTCGTAGATATCTTTACGAAAAAACGAGAATATTTTGTGCAGGCCGAGACAAGGAACAAAGAAAAGCTTAAGGAAGAGTCCAAAGCCCAAAAGAAGATAGAGAGTGCGTTCAAATGGGCCCTTACCGAGGCCAATATCGACCACACTCTGCCGTGGAACGAAGTCAAAGAGAAGCTCGACCTTAGCGCCCCCGAGTTTGCAGCTGTATCGCACAACGAGGATCGCGTACGGATATACAAGGTAGGGTGGTTTATGTGGCTATCTTGTGATTGCTCGATATAGTGTACAACCTGCTTTTTATATGCCTTAACTCTAGAATGAGACCATATCAAAGAATCAATTGACTTAATGAATCATATTTTTATTATAATAGTTGTAGTATAATAGTTTATTTTGTATGAAAAATTAGATTTTTCATACAAAATAATTGGACAAAGTCTGACTCATGATTATTAAATGTAAATGTATGTTTCACCCTTAAGTGAAATATTACAACGGCGCAATTTCTTAGCTTTAATTAAGGTATATTGGATTGGATGACTTGTATTTATCAATGAAACCTCTTAATCTAGGATCTATGCCTTTTGGACCACTCAATCTTGGACGTTTTGTATTATTTTTACATCTCTTCTCTACATATTATAAAACAAAGTCGCTGTCGTTTGTCCGTCCCTATGTATGCTTAAATCTTCAAAACTACGCAACGGATTTAGAAGCTATTTTTTTTCATAGATAAAGAGATTCAAGGGGAAGGTTTATGTGTATAATACATCCATAATATTGTAGAGAAACACTGATAAATTTAGGGTTTCATCATTACATCCGTGCGAAGCTGGGGCGGGTTGCTAGTAAAGTATATAATAGGGTTATGTGATATAAAAAAAACTAGAACTAGAAGTATTGTTCTTCTCCTCTTGTATTTTTAATCCATTATTTCGGCAATCCCAAGTAAATTATACAATTGTTTTATCATAATTTGCGTATTCACTGTCAAATCGAAATTTCATATGAAAGTAAAGATTTTCATTTTAATTATGTTGCTTTACGTAGTTTACATATAATTGTTTTATGGTTCTGATTGATTTTATAAATATTTCAGGACTTCCAACATGAGCAAGAGGAAACTTGCATGCACTACCATCACCCGAAGTCGCGCAAGGCCAAGCGTTCCAAGAAAAAGAAACGCTCCCATTCTGCATCCCAGGTTCGTTGCATTTCAATCATATGTTGTTGTATGTTTGCCTCACCTTGCTACTGGGTTACAGTTCAACGGACTATAAGCTGTTTAACAGTCATCGCCTGTGTTGGATTTTTAAATTGGATTAGTTGCATTTTTGCAAATACATTTATGTCGCTGCTTAAGGTGGATGCTCCAGGGTAGCCCGCGAAATTCAAATTTTCTTACGTTTTTTGCAATTTGCAGGGCAGTGCTAGGTTGTATGATGATGAACATTTGATTAGCGGCTGTAAGACGTATGTAGTTATAGAATTATAATCATCAAACTCATCAATACAACCCTCCAAGCTCATAAAGGTGCAAGAATGACTTTGACGTTGAAAAAGTTTTTCTTGCACCTTTAGCAATCAGACACCACTGGGATAAAAGGTATACCGATACATGCTGTTACGCTATTATTGCCATTGTTACAGTCTCGGTCCCGGTCTCCGTCTCCAGCGGCCGTACAGTCTCCGTCACCGGTACCGAGCCACGGAACATGGTCGGCGCGATCCTCTGACGAAGGACGGAAACATAAGAAGTCCAAAAAGAAACATCGGAAACTCTCACCAATGCCTGTAATTACTCATCAAATTTATTATTATAAGTGTCGCATCCAGCGTGTCTCTGACAAAACTGCACTATTAATATTACTCTTTATCTGATCAAAATTTATTTACCTGGGTTAAATTTGATATATTTAGTGCCCAAAACATTTTTGCTTTTGATGATTTGTGCTGTAGCTTTGCTTGCTATGCTACAGAGCATGTTATGAAAGTATTTTAGGCGCAAAGGGATGATCATCCAGCCAGACGAGGTGTGATGTCTGGCTAGGGGTCGCAGCGCCTATTCCCCCGATAGTTGTGGTCGGGGATATCTTAACCTTGCGAATTGCTCTTGAAATTTCGCTATCGCGGTGTAGGACTTTTTCGTAATTATCGCATTTGTAGGCGATATTTCTTGATGCAATTAGTTCAGATTTTTCTGGTAAATTGTGTAAAGTATGTAGCAGGCGGTCGCTACAGTACCATGAAAATAATATTTTTTTAACAGTGTCATTGCCCTTCATACATTTTGTATATTTTAATATTTGCAATTCTAATAACAATTAGTGGTTCACATATTTTGGGTTATTAGATTAAAAACAATATACAATGGAATTGCTAATATATTAAAGATAATAATAATCTATTAAAGATTTCAAATTTGGTGCAAATAGCATATACAGCCTATTTTTTTTAATCTAAATGTGAAACAGGCAAAATTAATACATCGTGATTCCTTCAAGCAGAAGTCCCCGAGCCCGGAGGAGGGCGGTATCTCAGATAGCTCAACGGGAGCACCACGTCATCGCAGCAAGAAGTCCAAACGGAGTGCTCCCAGCTCGCCTGAATCCGAATCGGACCTAACGCACAACAAGCCTAAGAAGAAGAAGGACAAAAAGGAGAAGAAAGAGAGGTATAACAGGACCTGCAGTTGTCTCAATTACTTTGATCCTACCTTAGAAGAAGACACTAATATATTACGCAAATCGACAAGTTCCTCTATGATATTTTTGTCTTATTTGCGTTTTAGTTTAAAGGAAATTGGATCGAAAAATTTCACGTGGAATATGCAGTAGGCAGACCTTATTGTGTTTTATTTACTATTTTACAGCAGGATATCACAGAAAAAAGCAAACGATTACAGCCTCATTACAAAACCTGGTTAGAGGATATTACCAGCATTAAAACATGTTTAAACCTTTACTAAAATTACTACTAGGTTTCGAAACACAGTCCAACGCTGCAATTATATGCTTTTTAATATTTTTTTGTAATTTTTAATAATTAATAATTTTTCTATCAGTTTTCGCTGTAGCATAAAAAGATATTTGTATTCATGTTAGATCGGTTGGTAGTACGGGTACAGCAGCTGGCGCAACCGCTGGTGCGGGTTCCACCGCTTGGAGTGACGCCGAGTTGGAGTCACGCCGAGCTGCGCTGCTGGCTCAACTGCATGAACACGAAGCTGACTGACATCACGCGAACTCAGTGGCCGATCCATGGTTATAACAAGCATACAACAGCATGGGTTGGCACACGGGCGCGTGGGAGCCTCTAACTTCAGAGAAATTACTTCTATTATGATGCGTCGAATAAATTTGTAGAATGACAAGCTCTCATTCAAATCCATACTTTTTTAATTTCTAGGAGCATTATTCACACATTACAGTGTATGTTGAAAGCCGTTTTGTGGCATTCATTGATTCTTTGAGCCACAACTTGTGTTATAATTTCAACCCATGGCTGCTTAATGTTGTCATCCATTGCCATCATGGGTACTTGGCCCCCAAGATGTGCTGACCCCGCTAGCTATTTACGCTGTAATAAAAAATCAAGTGTTGTTTCATAACAAGCCTCTGTTTCAATAAAATAGGTCGATCGGACGCCCTGAGTTAAGGTGCATTTAGCATTTGCATATGCGAGTGTATTTTAATATCATAGGAACCTGTAAGAACTACAGTTTTATGTATGTAGTTGTAGAAATATTTGAGGCCATAGTTAGATTTTGGTACTCTGGTAAATAAAGGTAAGTTCTTCTGTACTTAATGCAGTTTCATTACATATTTAGAACATTATTTGATAAGTTTTACCACACCTCAGAAATCAAGTGTAGATAGTAAAGAAACATTTTAATATTTTTGGAATTCGATTATTGTTTTATCTTTAACGGTTTAACGCATTGATATCAGAAACAGCCTGCTAGTTTCTACAAGTCTGCAAATAGTGCTTTACCGACGGTCAGCGATGATGGTCACGTCAACTCACGTCCTGGCGCTATAAATATCAGTTGTGGAATTCCAGTAGTGCTATGCTGACAGCGAACTGAAGACGCACGTGTGCAGTTTTGACTGTACAATGACAAGAACCATTATCCTCGCTCGCTTGGTCAGTGAAGTTCCACTGATCGTGTTTATACATTTTCATAGACTGCCTCGTTGGTCTAGTGGTTAGATGTGCCGCATTTGGATCAACGGGTCCCGGGTTCGATTCCGGGGTCGGGCAAGTGTCTTTGTCTAAACCAGAGGCACTGGCTCGGAGTCTGGGTGTCATTTCTATCTATAATATGTATGTATTTACAAAAAAAAAAATGTATATATGTAGTTTATCATCCATCTCGTTACCATAACACAAGCATTAAGTTGCTTAGCTTGGGACGAGATGGCGTTGTGTGAAATGTCCAAGGATATTTATTATTTATTTATAGCTCGTCGATCGTCGATTGACGGCCGGCGACGAGCCCAACTGCCGGTTTCCGTCAGCTCAAAAAACATCAGCGCACCAGTATTCGCGTTCATACATATTATGCTACTTAAATCTGACTTTAAAAAGAAGGAAGTTCTCAATTTGCTTACATACTTAAATTATAACAAATAAGGATAACAAATTTCCTCGTTGGTCTAGGTTAGCAATTTGGATCACGGTGTCGGGGGTTCGATTCTCTGAGTCTGGGTGCTATTTGTGTTCGTGAAGTTCTTGTTTGTAAACTGCCCCCGCCAGGTTCATCATCATTTCAGCCGAAAGACGTCCACTGCTGGCCTCTCCCAAGGATTTCCTCAAAGGCTGGTCCTGGGCTGCCCGCATACATCGTTTTCCGGCGACCTTAACCAGGTCATCGGTCCACCGTGTTGGAGGCCTACCAGCATTGCGCTTTCCGGAATGCGGGTTGGTATGGCCCTAATGGATCTAAGCAAAATGATAAAGAGGCATGCAAGCCCCGTAACCACGGCAAGGTCAAAAAATCTAAATGTTCCTATTTTCACGACACCTAGCTTTCTTAGCTAACAGTATTCTCGAGTACATAAATGAGTATTCTAATTATTTAATAGATTCGAGTTTAAACCGTGGAAAATTACGCGAATGACGAAATTATTATTATTCAACAGTCGACACCGTGTTGTCTCCTGGCGGTGCCACTCTTATGTTGTTGCGTGGTATCACGTACACAAATACAGTACATTCAAATCATCGCACATCTCTTGTTGATATTTGGGCGTGCCACTTAATTTTTCCATATTTCCCCCAAATTGGGGGTAACAAGAGGTGTACATTCATTTTCTACAATATGTTAATGTTAAGAAAAATATATAAAGCTAAAATGCCTTTATCTTCCTTTAAATAAATAAATAGCTGTTCGTTAGTCTCGCTAAAACTCGAGAACGGCTGGACCGACTTTGCTAATTTGGTCTTGAAATATTAGTGGAAGTCCAGGGAAGGTTTAAAGGGTGATAAAATAAGAAAAAAGAAAAATAATGCACTTTATTTTTGTTCCAGTTAAGTTTCTTAAATATTTTACTAATTAACATTTTGGATGTATTATTCGGCTTTTTTATTTATTGATGTTGAGTAGTAGTGGGCGTTATTTAACTTAGCTCGTTTAGTCAACGTTGGCGCCAAATGTAAACGCCAACGTTGGCAAGAAATTTGTTAAACATCTAAGTCCCAACGAACGATTTATCTCAGAAATAATACATATTTATTGTGCAATTAAAAAGTCACATTCACAAATATATACTCATCCTTGTCTTACATACTCACTCTGACCATTACAATACAATATCGAAAATTAATCACTGTACATTGCGTTGTATTCAGAGAACTAAGAATTCCGTTGCGCTTTAAAGCCAGTAATGGTTGCTATGATATTCGTTGAGCACTCAACGTTGCGATTCGTTGCGATACAGCTAAGTCGATATTATTCTATAGTACTGAGGAGAAGTACGTTGCTTGCCATAAACAATAATGTAACGTATTTATTCTATTTTGCCAATATAGATTGTTGGCAAAAAATAATTCCATATAGTTAAATATTTCTCATACTAAAAATATCATTGCGTTAATATGATATTTTTATTAGAACATATCATAAAGTTAGGTTTCTTTGTTTAGACTTTTTAAAATCAAACATGTTATCTTGAAATAAACCTTTGTTTTAATACATAAAATGTAATTTAAAAAATATAAATCAAAATGAACTTATTAAAACTCCAGCGCTCCAGAAAACCTATTCTTATTATTTAATATGGTATCCCTGTGTTCAAAACGTGCAAAATATTATTACTCTTTTGCACTATTGATAAACGGTATAGTGTGAATGAAATACTTAAATGACGCTAACCAGCAGCCAAATTTTAATGACCCATGAGATGCTGAAGATTTGTATGCGGAACTCTACCTTATTTATATGAATTTAAGGTCAAAATTTTGCTATAGTGATTAAGAGGCAATAATTTATGCCGAGTACCATTTAAATTGGATGTAATGGAATATTAGACTATCGTTTTAGGTTAGTGTGCCTGTAATCACTATCACTACATATTATAAAACAAAGTCGCTGTCGTCTGTCCGTCCCTATGTATGCTTAAATCTTTAAAACTACGCAGCGGATTTTGAAGCGGGTTTTTTAATAGATAGAGTGATTCAAGAGGATGGTTTATATGTATAATACATGCATAATATTGTAGAGCAACACTGATAAATTTAGATGTTCATCATTGCACCCGGGCGAAGCCGGGGCGGGTCGCTAGTTTCGGTATAAACTAAGGTACCTATAACGCAGACAAAGCCATTTTTAGACAGTGCGCCAAAACTGCTCGTTTAATCGTTTATTTCGCAGTTTATTTTATTATAATGGCGTTTACTGTGACGTCACAGCACAAGTTCACAACTAGGTAAACAAAAATAGACGGATTGCAAAAATAGACGGTTTTGCCAACGTTGGGAAGGCTGTCAACGCGTTTCGTTGTGTTGGCTAAAAATCACTCAACGACACATGTCTAATGTTGAGGCGGTACGAAGTTTGCCTGGTCAGCTAGTTAAATAATAAATCTAACAACCAGAAGAAAATATACTTTATATATTGGAAGATTTTTGTTACAGCGGCATCTTATGATTTTGTATATTTAGATTATAATACTTTAGTTTTAAAAATATATAATAATTACTGTATTTTAAACATCTCATTTTTAAGGAAATATATGAGAGTTTGTAACACTGGATTGGCCAGAGCTGTCACATTCACTCAGTGTTCCCAACCGTACGATAATTATCGTACATGTACGATAATTTGGACCTACGTACGATGTAGGAAAACTTCGTCGGGTCTTCTCGTCGCCCATCCCGCAGAGTTTGAAAACTAAAGTTTTCGACCAGTGCGTCCTACCAGTCATGACCTATGGCGCCGAGACGTGGACACTCACGGTGAGACTAGTCCACCAGTTTAAAGTCGCTCAGCGTGCTATGGAGCGAGCTATGCTCGGAGTTTCTCTGAAAGATAGGCTCCGTAATGAGATTATCCGACAGAGAACCAAAGTAACCGACATAGCTCAGAGAATTAGCAGACTGAAGTGGCAGTGGGCTGGTCATATCTGTAGAAGAACCGACAACCGCTGGGGTAGACGAGTTCTTGAGTGGAGACTGCGAATCGGCAAGAATGGTGTGGGACGGCCCTCTGCTAGATGGAGCGACGATCTGCGAAAGGTTGCGGGCAGCAGCTGGATGCGTCAAGCTGAAGACAGGGCGCTATGGCGCTCTTTATGGGAGGCCTATGTCCAGCAGTGGACTAATGTGGGCTGATGATGATAACGATGTACGATAACATATTAGAAGTGTTAGCAGAGTTAGCGTGGCCAGACTCTATTATCGTACGTAGATTTTACGATAATTTTCGTAGATTGTACGATAATTTTCATCATGATGTAGAATTTTCAATATTCGACTACGCTGATAGTCTAGCATGATATTATGTTGCCCGTGGACATCTAAAAAAAGGTCGTCAAAATAGTGGACGTCTAAATAAAGGTCCTCATAATAAATACGATAATTTCGGCCGATGTACGAAAATTTTACGCCCCTTGTACGATAAGTCCGCTTCAGGTTGGGAACACTGCTTTCACTTAAGTCTCACTTAAGGTGAATGTTCCAGGGTAGCCCGCGAAATTCAAATTTTCTTACGTTTTTTGCAATTTGCAGGCCAGTGCTAAGTTGTATGATGATGAACATTTGAATCGCGGCTGTAAGACGTATGTAGTTACCGAGTTTTAAACATCAAACTCATCAATACAACCCTTCAAGCAAGGTGCAATAATGACTTTGAGCTTGAAAAAGTTTTTCTTGCACCTTTATGAGCTTGGAAGGTTGTATTGATGATTTTGATGATTATAATTATATAACTACATACGTCTTACAGCCGCGAATAACATTTTAATCTACATACAACCTAGCACTGACCTGCATATTGTAAAAAACGTAATAAAATTTGAATTTCGCGGGCTACCCTGGAACATTCACCTTAACTTGACATTGGCTGAACACAAACCGAGAGAGCCACAAGGAAGAAAAAAAAAATGTCTCACTTACGTCACTGTCAGTCAGTACTGGTGGTCAATATCGTCATTCGTGTTGTTCTTCTTTTTTATTATATTTGAAGCAGTATTGACGTTGTTACTTATGTTGTTGTTGGCAAATCGTTATTACAGTTTTATCGCACATCATTGCGATCCTAAACAATTTTAACAAAAGAGTAGGCGGAATAGATCAAAGAATAGGTAAAAGAAACATGTCAAGTTGGAGCGACGGAGATTCATCAGGAACTGTAACAGAATCTTCGAAAAAAGCCTACACTACGGCTTTCACGAAAATCGATGCTACAGCGAAATTACAGATTATTCAAGCATTGGATAGTGGACAGCCCAAAGCAGATATCGCCAGAGAATATGGGGTACACCCACAGACAGTCGCGTATATTTACAAACAAAAAGATGTGATTATTAAAAAATATACTCAGAGGTATAACCTTCTAAAAGAGGTATGTAGTTTTAATTTAGAACAAAACCTTATAGAATGGTTTGAACAACAATATACCAGTGGAAATAACATTACTGAAGACAACTTACTTGGTAAAGCAAAAGACATTTTAAAAGATTTGACCCAAGAATTCACTTGCATAGATGATTGGCTCCTTAGTTTTCGCACAAGACACAACATCTCCAAGTACTTAACTAATGATTCACACAATGAAAAAAGTAAGCAAGATTGGAAAACTTTTTTGAAAAATGCTGATACAAATTATGTATACTTGGGGAGTGTCTGTGGATTATCATATAATCTCGACTTAAACAGCTACTTGGAAGGCAAGGATGTTGATAATTATGTTTCTATATTTTTTGCTGTAAATTCTGTTGGCAATGATAGAAAAGAACTATCTGTTGTTGGAAACAACACACTGGAAAAAGAAACTATGGTTAAAAGTCTACCTGTGAAATATTACCATTCTGAAGGCACTCAAGTCAACTTTTCTGTAATTAACAATTATTTAACAAAATGGGATAGTGAGTTACTATCTCAGGGAAAATCTGTAACATTGATATTGAATATCCCAGATGAAATGTTAAGTAAACTGCAGTTGTATAACATCCGAGTAATCAGCTCAACTGATATGAATTATACACAGAATGTTTTGGAGAAGATTGTGGATTGTTTCAAATACAATTATAGAAAATTACATATTACCAAAAGCACTACATATGGTAAAGATAACTGCACATTTCTAGATTACATACATATGATGGCCATGGCATGGAACTGTGTGCCATTAAAATTGGTTCAGAATTTATGCTTTCCTCCAGAGCATAATGGTCTTCACTTTAAAAGTGAAAGTAGTGATAATGATCTTAGTATTGCCCAATGGTGCAAAGCATACAATTTTAAACTTAACACAGATGCTACTCCTGATGAAATAGATAAATACATATTTTGTGATAAACAGTTTGTCTGCCTTGACTGTAATCAGCTTGATAGTGATGTGCAGAAAGTTACTGAGGTGTTAACTCACAAATCTTGTATGCCTACATCAGCCATTGAGGCCTATCAAGCTATGCAGAGACTTGCATCATATTTGCAGGGTGAAGACTCTGGTGGATCTGTCATGAAGTTTGCAAAATATCTGGAAAACCATATTGAATATGGAGCACTCCTACAAATGCACCAAATTATTGCAAGTACAAATGCCAATTTGTTAGACGAGTAAATATTATGTTATCTAAGAAGAAAAATGTAGTGTTATAAAATTTAATTTGAATTGTGATTAAATATACTTAAATCTAATATATACATTTTAATGATAAATAATGTCCTTTATTTGTACATCACATATGTATGTTGTTGTTGTTGTTGTTACATTACAACCCATACCCAGCTATACAAGTGAAGGGGGAGCTAGTAAATAATTCATAAATATATCTTGCTTCTCCCATTAATAGCTAGCACGCACAGATCTGCCCGCCGGATCTGTCCGACTGACTTGCGTGACGTGACGAACAGATCCATGCGTGTATGGTGAGAACAGACACAGATAACAGATTTGCACGCCGGGTGCCTGCCCGTGGTCGAATCGAGCGGATTGGACACGGGCGGGTAGATCCGAGCCAAAACTGGGCGTAGCGACGGGTGTACCCGCCAGATTTGACGTCAGTCGGTCACGCACTAACACTCTAATACATGAGTTTGATCACAGAAATGGCATTTAGTGACATTATAGAGTTTTGGAGAACTTTATAAGTCTGCATCGTTTGTGGAAAATCAAAGATAAGCAATTGTACCATATTAAATATTTAAAAGCACAAGCATACAAAAATTCGACGCTATCAATCCCTAGCGACCCGGCTTCGCACGGGTGCAATGATTAACCTCTAAATTTATCAGTGTTTCTATACAATATTATGCATGTATTATACATATTATAAACCTTCCTCTCTATAAAAAGTTAGTTTTAAAATAGTTTTAAAGGTTTAAGCATACATAGGGACGGACAGACGACCGACAGCGACTTTGTTTTTTATTATGTATTGATAGTGATGTAGGTAGTGAGTAGTGACAGTGAAGTACGTTAAAACTAAAATTGAAAATATGCCAGATATGAAATTAAAATTTATGCTTTGAAATAGACATTATTACAGACAACCGTATTTGCTGAAATTACGATTTGAACTGCTGCCCGTACTCGTGTGTGGCGAAATACGGATCTGCCTGTCAGACAGATCCGGCGGGTACACCTGTGCGTGTACGGCTAGTCTAACGTACAACATTTTAAGACTGCCAGCTGCAGTGCCGAAGCTGAACGCACAATAAGGTTCTGCGCCGCTGAGTGGCGGCGAAGAGACTAATTCAGTAACAATTTAAATTCAACCTAAAACGCTTCTTAATACAACTGTATTTGGTACAACGAAATACAATGACGGCGAGCGACATAAAGCGCTGCGAGCGTATTCTAAATACAGTTGTATTCTGAAGCGTTTTAGGTTGAATTTAAATTGTTACTCAATTAGTCTTTTCGCCGCCACTCAGTTGGTCGGCGCTGACCCTAAGGGACGCGTCTGATAAGTTGCTTCCGTTTTTAAATCTTTATCAGCCGTAGGCATTCAAATTATCAACTACCCGCATTCGTAAGTCGGGCCTTTACTGTAATACCTATAGTATGTGCGTTCAGCTTTTGTTTTTTCATACAAAGCGACAAGAAACTCCTACAAGTACCTAAAGCTTGGTACCCACTGAAATCAAAAGTAGGTACTGAGTAGCAGATTCTTTACTTTCTATTTGGCATTAGATAGCGTTCTTTTACTTTCATACAAGTTCACAATACGTTAACGTGATTGCGAGTAAATGAAAAACAAATTTGGCACTCGCTCAGACAAGCTTTGAATTAATAGATGGTACATACTTTAAAGTAAAAAATACGACATTTGCTTAATATAAGGCACCTAAATGGAGAATTAAGTGGTTCTTTCAATACCATAATATTGGAGGAGATAGCGGCCAGTAAAAGAGCACTGAATTAAAACTGTTTTCTCCCATAACTAAGTAAAAGAAACTTGATCAAGATTTAATATGCTTGGAGACCACTTTTTTCTCGGGCTTAACATGACGTCAGTCTTTAGGTAAAGGGGAACGTGCATTAATACCTACACAGCTAGAAGGGATAGAAATACGGCCGTGTTATTTATGGGAATCCGCTAAAGACGTCCAATTTCCTTTTATTCGTCTACAACAGAAACCTTGCATTAAATTGCTTAAGTAGGAATACGACCGCTGTAATAAATAGTCGAAGGAAAAAAGTTAAACGACATTAAGGGAGTGGAGTACAGCTAAAGGTTAAAATCGCAGGAACATCGCGATACTGTTTTATACTCTTATCTAAACTTAAACAATAATACATAGATGACATAGAATAATTTGAGGGTATTAACAGGTAGGCCTGTATTGCGCTAAGCCATATATTTATTTCTCGAGATCATTACTCGTATTGCAAGCATCTCGTATATCTATCTATCTATCTCGTATATCAAATAAACAAATGTTGGTGGTTTATGATTCATCATCGTAGCGTTTACCTGAAGAATATTCTTGCACTTGTAAGACTGTAATATAATAATTTATACTCTTCTTCTAATGTACGTATCTTCTTTTCTGTGAGGGCTAAAGCTTGTTGTAACTGCAGTGATCCTTTAATTTTTTGCTCTTCAAGCAACTTCCTTTCATCTTCGATGTGTTTCCACACAGCATCGAACCAATGAAGCGACTCGAAGTTGGAGTCCTGTAATAATCCAATTTTTAGAATAGTGGTATTGACGATAATTCAAATTTTGATTAGTAGGATTCTCATGGAAGCCGTCGAAATGCATAGGTTTTGATTCTGTTGCATACATACCTGGTCTAACAATTTCAGAATATATGCTATGCCCATTGAAAATCCATCATCTGTAAACGCAGCTCCAGCCTTGTTCTTCTTCGACATCTTGTCTTTAGCCAGAATCATATGCTCAACAAAATTTAAAGTCAGTGGTGGTATTATTATGAAGAAAAATTTCAAGTGGACATTTTTTGGATTTCGGAACACGGGTGCAAATACTTCCACAAGCAGTTTGAAATATTCTGTTCCTTGGATAAAATTTGAAATCAGATCATTTAAATTGTGGTCAAGGTTCTCGGAAGATTGAATTGCGTTCTCCCCATACTCTAGTTCTTCATACAATTCCTTAAATGATTCAATATTTTCAAGGCTCGGTAAAAACATAGTGGCATCAGAACAGCAGTGCCTTCCACCCGAGCGTATCATTCTTACATATCCCATGGCATTTCCTATTTGGCTTATGAGGTCACGAAACAAATCCAAATAGCTTTCTCCATTGTTGTTTAAACCTAAAACCCTAATGCCTTTATTGAACTTCTCAGCATTTTTATATGGATACACGATACTACTATTATTATCAACCATTTCCTTATAGTTGCGCAAGTCTTTGATCAACCGTGATTTGATATGTTCGTCATACATAAATTGAGAAAAAATGAAAAACTTCTTTTTCAAAAATTGGTACGTGAAATTTACAGTCGTATTCATGATTCCTGTGCCGTGCGTTCTTATTGAATTTGCTATGTGTTTTATGTTAATGGAATTGAGATACTTATTGTTACTATTCTTTTCAATAAAAATTTGGTTGTTCAGGTTGTACAGATACTTGGAGACGAAAATGTGAATATTACGCATGATTTCCAGGACATCCAATCCTTGCTCTAGAGTTTGAGTAGGTAAATTGTCTTGAACTGTTTTAAGGTTGAATTTAAATCTTGCCATTTGGCGCATTTCTCCGTAAGTTTTCCAATCGGACAACACAACAGTTGTTAAATTATAGTACATTGTGGACAAATAATGTTCTACACATGGTATTACGGATATAAATAGACTTTGGATCCTGTAGTTGTCTACGGTGAGCAATAACTTTTTAGTTATATCTGTAGTAAAAGGATTAATAACGTCTAGTTGTAAGTGGGAATGGATGTGGAGCCGTAAATTTGTCTCAATGTTTTGACTTGTGGTTTGTATTACTTTATTTTCCATAAATATCCTGATATTGTCTAGGAATTCTTGAGACTTTCTCATACCAAATTTTAGATCAGTTTCATTCAGAAAAAGTGTGCAGTCTTCTAAAACAGCAAGAAAGTATTTTAATTTTAATCCACTCAATTGTGCATTGAAGTTTTGTTCAAAATATATTGGAATTACATTTTGGTGCCAAAGCAGCCAGGAACAGTTGGAAAACTTGTCCACAGACTCCAAAAACCTTGACAGTGTTAAGATTTTCTCAAGCAGCTTTCCAAGTCTGCCATAACTATCTTCTAGGTAAGTTGTATCTGGTACAAAACTAAGGGCAATATTTGCTGCAATATTCCGTTTGGTAGTAGCTGCCCCTTTCAATGCCCTCTCGGCTATCACAATGCATGTCAGCTCATCAAGTCTTTTATTGGCATAATTTTTGTCAGTCATCAATGATTTCTTGACTTCAAGTATTGAAGACGTAGCTTGAAAAACTAAATGTTGAATGATCATGTTTATAGATATAATTATTTGATTTCGATTCCGAAATATCACATTCCTCAATGTTTTCAACATGTACATGATTTCAAATAATGACATCAACATGCTCTTAGGGAGTGGAATACCTAAGGCAAGATGCAAATTAATTAACGTGAGAACAGAATGATTTGTTTTAGATATGATTTCAAGACCATCTAACAATGTTTTGGAGTGTACATTCATTTCACATGCACTCAATTTGTGATGGTGTGAACAAAACATTTGCTCCATATTAATAACCCAATGACTACAAATAGACTGCAGATAAAGTATATCCTTGGCTAAGTTTGTTTTCTTTTCAGTTATGAATGACTGGCGCACTTTCATCATGGTTTGTGTTATTTTCTCATTTCTTGAAAATAAAGATGGAACATGCCTTTGTAGGAATTGTTCAGGGAACCAAATGGTGGTACCGATAACATAAATACTGTGTGCCTGCAAGAAATTTCAAAACAACAGGTATTATTCAAAACAAAAATAAATAATACTTTTAAAAATGGAAAGTAACTAACCTTGGTATTCAATTCCACCAAAGATTTAAATACCTTTTTATCAGTCTTATCAAATAAATGTGCATTTAGCACATACAAGGCATTCACTTTGATACATTTGTACATGTTGCTGGCACTAGGCTGTTCTTGTACCAGTTTATCTAAGTTTACTATGGCCTGTTTTATGTATTGTGTAAACTCTGTTGCTGCTAAGGAACAATTCTTATTGACTAAGCACCCTTTGAGTGACATTAAGTTCTGTAGTGATTTTTGTACAATGTCATCATTCATTAAATTGGCAGTTATATTATCTACAGCCTCAGTCAGAGCTTTGAACTTTTCTTCTGTCATATCAAAATCTTGTGGAGTATTAATGTAGGATTTTAATGTTTTACAATATCTATTCCAATTAGTAACCAATGATGTGTTTGATATCAATACCTCCAATATAACAAGAATTGTTAATACCTCTCCTATGTGATTGATAATGTAGTGTAATTGAATGCCATCTGAAACAGAGCAATTGCAAAATAAAATGTGTTGATATACCAGGGCAAATGACTAATTAACAGCTAAATTATTCATCATTATTTTGTAACAAATTATTGTTGCAACGTTCAAGTATGTTGTGAGTAAAAATTGAAAAGAAAAATATCTTAATTAATTACACATGAATTTTAAAGTTCCAACCCATGGAATTAGTTGATAACATGCATTGTCTTCCCACACAACAGCACTTTGTGCTCTTTCATGATACAATAAGATACAAAATAAAACATACATATATTTATAGCATTCTCCGTATATATAGCAAGCACTTGACTGCAGAGATTGCGTAGAACATCATCACAGCGAGATGTGAATGAACTCAACATGCAGATGGATTCCATTTGGGCTCCTATGTCATTATCACTGTATTCTTCATAAACAGCCAAGAAATTGAAATGTCTGCATGGAACAAACAACATTTTCAATAGATTTAAATTATTTAAATATTACATGATCTAATATTGAAATAACCAATGTCAAACTCGCCTCGTATACGCCTCGGCTTTAAGCTCGACTACTTCAACACACAGTGATGAAAGAACACTTAACACCTTAGTCATTAATGTATTATCCGAGGACACCAATTCAGTTATGGCCATATGTTCCTTTGGTGTCATATGAACTTGCACTGCTTGATATGTTTTGTTTTCATCCCATGTTTCGTCATTTAAAGTGTTATTAAGCTCTTGATGCTGAATTTTAAAGAAATTGCCGTATTTTTTTAGTATCCATGTTCCAGCTTCCTTTTCTGCATCGTTCTTCATGATGGTTTACAAAGATTTCTTCTTGAAGTCGAAATTGAAATGTTTTATGGTAATAAAAGTTTCATATCTAATTAATTCAAAATTATGCACAGCACAGCACGATCGACAAGTTCGACAACAGATTAATGTTTATTTTACAATGCAGTGTGACCATCTCACAAATGAAGAATCTGCCACAGACTGGGTCAAAAATCTGCCAAAATCTGCCACACTTAAAGCCAAAAATGCCCAAAATATTCATTCATAGAAATGAAAAAAAACACACTACGAACTCAATTAAACAACAACATTTACCTCCAAATCGTCACTTTCGGTGTGCATCGATTTTGACGAGATCTTTTTGATCATGTTTCTAGTTGGTTTAAAGGAGTCCCCGTGTTCTTTATGAACCTATTCCGTATTTTTGTTTTAATTCGTCTGAGAAAAGATGCTCTTGTACGAAGCATTGGACATTGGCAAACATAATAACGCTTTCGCGAAATTTGTAATGTTTGTATATTTTGTAGCCCCTCCCTTTCGCGTCAAGGATTTTTCCGATCGCTCCCCAAAATTGGTCTACTCTCAGTATTGTACTACTTCCACCTGATTCTAACAAGTCTCTTACCTTTTTTTTTATCTCTCTCTTAAGTTCATCATCAACTTTTTGAATGTTGTTTCCGGCTACTATATTGGCAAATATTTTTGCAACATTTAAAGTTGACGCAAAATCTTTGTTTAATAACTGGGAAATCCCCGTATAATCTGGCCATGAAACCAAAGTTCCAGTTCATTAATCATTTTCAATCTAATTATATATAAAACCTGATGTAATTACTCTAAAAAAAGACGAATCCATTGAAAAATCGAATTTGGTAATGTGAATTGTCTTCGAATCTTAGAAATCTGCCACTTTTACAAATCGTCAGCATGATCTGCCACACATAAAATTTATGAGTGAAATCTGCCAAAATGGCAGAAATCTGCAACAAATGGTAACACTGTTACAATGTTTTTTTTTAATTTCTTTGTTTTCCATGTTCTTCTTCTTCAATAAACTTGCATCACACAATAATGTGACATGAAATTCGAAAGATAACGTTGTCTTCAATTGATAAATTGTAAAATATTGTACAACGGAGGTTTATAATGTGTATGATTATTAATTGTATCATCCGTTCACAGCTATTTTACTACTGGTCTGGCTGTTATGTTTGCCTTTGCCGGTCTGGGTGTTTTATTGCCTTAGTTAGAGTCTGGCCACGCTAACTCTGCACTGGAATAAATGGGCAACCCTAAAAAGATTTTTATATGGTATACTTTTTCTGGAGTCACTTTCGGAGGACGTGATTTTGATACCCGGCCGTTTTATTTTACCATTAGATGTATCTAAGATCATTTTTTTCAAATACTCATAGCCTGCTCATGATGCTGACAAGAAGCTCGTCTCAAATTAACGTCCATTTTAATTTACTTATCTATCTACATATACATTTGCTTCCTGCAGATAGGATTTTACATAAATTAAAGATATTTAACTCCTAACAAGTATTTATTGATTGGACTGTACTGCTCCCACAAAACTGCTTAGTTTGGAGAAAAGGAACAAACCTCATCCAATATACTTCATATAATGAAATGTTAAGAGAACACGGCCACGAAGTTTTAAGATTGCCACCGTATCATTGCCACTTAAACCTCATTAACCTGGTATGGAGCCAAGTACATATAAATTTCATACATATATTCAGCTAATTAATATAGTTAATTAAACAAAAACTGAGTAATTTCGAAAGACAACAAACATATTTTATGTACGAACAATCGAAAATAAATATTTACGAGTCATTATTGACGGAAAACTATTATAAATTGCAAGTGGGGGGCTAACTTCAAGGTATATTTTTAATTATTTCTTTTAAAATTAATTAATGGAGAACAAACAATTATTAATAGCTAACAAATAATAACAAACGACTTAATAGAAAATAAGTCGAAAATTGTAAAAAAAACATTTTTTTGGGGGGCTTTAACTTTAATAAGCCGTAATATATGATGTCGTGGATTGATGACGTTATGGCGCGACAGACAGCGCCATCTAAGAATTATTTTAGTGAACTAATAAATTGTTACCGGAAACTCAAGCGGTGCGGCGGCGCCGTTCCGCTAGGACACGATCGTCGGTAGAGCGAGTATAACACCCGTATTTATCTATATATATAAAAGAAAGTCGTGTTAGTTACTTCACTTATAACTCAAGAACGGCTGAACCGATTTAGCTGAAAATTGGCAGGGAGGTAGTTTAGAGCCAGGAGAAGGACATAGGATACTTTTTATCCCGATCAATAAAATTTCAAAATTTTTCAATATTAATTTAATGCAAATTATTTGGTTTTTATTTGACATTCATAATCATATATTAGCTCTAACAATGGCGATATCTGTTGACAGGTTTGTAAATATTGGAGTAAGTATTGAATAGATGGCGCTTTGTTAAAAGTAAAAGAGGTTTAATATATTAATTAAAAAAATGAATTAACGATTATATTTTTTTGTGTTTGTTATTGCCACGGCAAAGTTTGTACAAACATTTAAGAATATCAAACCGCTATAAAAAGTATTTCTTATTTAACCTTAACCATAATGTAACCTCATGACGTTTGTCATAGAATTGTCTGAATGCAAGCTGCAAATATCGTTAGAGAGGATGTAAAAAAACGAAACATCGTTTAAAACAGATGCTTCGGTCGGAGTTATTTTAAAGATAAAATACATGTTTATTAATTAATTTATTATTCCTAACAAAAAGTATGTAAGAAAACTGAATTACTCAGTGCACATCATGGTTAGGTCAGATCCATCATGCCTAATATTAAAAGTTGAATGTAATATGGAGTTTTGGTACGTTTGGATAGACTAAGGCGGCAATATTACGCATTGTGCAATATTATTGACTGTCTAAGGTTAATATTGAAGATTGCGCAATGATTGAACGTAAGTTTGAGCGAGTTTAATTTTTATTGCACAATATTTTTCCATGGCATCGTGAAGGTTCAATACTATTCTCCGACTGAACACGAAAACATTGCGCAATTCGTATTATTGTGCAATATAATTGATCGTTTGGATTCAAAGCGCCTTTCAATCTTATTGTACGATAAAAGTATTGTACAATGTTATTGTAGGTCTAGGGGCCCAACATAAACATAAACGTAACATAAACGGCCTAACGTAAACGTTGATATTTGATTTTTCATTACTTTACAGTTAAATTTTCTACATATTTTCTCTCGAAATAATCACAAAATTGACATCAAAGTTGATAAGACGCCTTCAGGACAATACGTTTTAATGCGCTAACAATTAGCTGGGTCCACACGATCCGTTTTGGATCGGTCGGATCCAGGATCACGGAGCGTGGATGGGACGCCTACCAGCACTCAATTAGGATCGATTATATGATGCTTTACAATATCTTATCTTATTTTGGAAAGGTGAAGATGGATATCATTTTTCAATGAAGATGAGAACTCCAGTTACAGTTTCCGAAACTAACAAAAAACAACAACGGGTTGCACTCCGGGAGTGCCGGCAGAAGTGAAAACTTGAACCTTTGTAGTTTATAGTTAGGACAGGACAACGTATGTCGGGTCAGCTAGTAAACAAGTAAAAGTAATTACTTGAGTAAAACTAATTACTTGAGTAACGATTTTTATTCTATAGTTAAGTAATTGCTCAAAATTTGAACTGTCAAAAGTTAGAATTCTCAGCCAAGTAATAGTCACCATTTCCTTTACTTAAGCACTAGCCTAGCCACTACTGTGAGAGGTTATTTTGTATAAAAAATGCAATCTTTGGATAATATCGAAGCGGTTTTTGCTGTTGTAGACAGTGTGGATGAAACTATATATTAGAGGAGATAGAAGTTGCTGTATCTAGAACTCCGTAAGTTTAGTTACGTGATGTGTATCCTTGTTATGATTATTCGGAAGATTATTTTTTAAAAAGAGATTTCGTTTCTCCCAATGTCTTATGATACATGTGATTTTACCGAGAATTACCGACTCGAAACGCTTGGCTGCATTGGCAGAGCACCTGGACTAAAAAATATTGTAGGAGCGATTGATTGCACTCATATTAAAATCACCACGCCAAGAGGTATTCTTCATACAGAGCAGTACCGGAATAGAAAAGGTTATTTTTCATTGAATGTGCAAGTAGTTGGTGGCCCTAATTTAATGATATATGATATAGTAGTACGTTGGGCTGGCAGCACTCACGATAGCCGAATCTTTAGAAACTCACGACTGAATATAAGGCTATGCAATAATGAAATAGATGGGGTGTGACTGGCAGATGGAGGGTATCCTTGTACTAGGTATGTCAATAATACATAAATAATAAACTCGAGAATGGTTTTTTTCTATCTACTTCTGCCATATTTATAAATCCACGAGATTTATGCCAAAGAAAGATTCAATTTGCCGACAAAACAGTGAAATAAACAGAGACAGACTGGTTTCTTCTTCTTCTTCATTTTTGGTAGGTATGGTAATTATTTGACAGAAACGAATGTATAAACTTTATAAGTTAAAAATGACGTGTCGGTATTTGATCCATCTATTAAAAGTAACATTTTAATTTAGTAGGGTTTTATCATGTCAAACGTTTTGCTTCTCCAAGCATTGTTCTTTTGGACTAATAAAATTAAATGACTATAATGTACCTACTTATTAAAACTTAAACTACATTTTATAACGAATATGCTTATAAAAATATAAAATAAAGTAATATCATACATATTATTACAAGATAGTGAAGTAACGTGTGTTACTTCACTATAGAATGAGATTTCGTGATTAAGAATTCTAATGTGAAGTAATGACTTATTTGAGAAATTACTTAGCAACAAGTAATTACTTTTTTATAAATACGGGTGTAAGAGGAGCCGTTCAGTTGTCTCGCTCTCAGCACGCATTTCCACTGGGTGCGTCTCCGTGCACGGACCACTGTCTTACGACAGTCAGTGCTGCCCGGTTATTGGACGAGGAACGTTGTCTCAGACAACTAGTACTGTCCTTATTGTGGTGGGCAGTCTGCGTCGGAAGGTCTTGGCTTACGCTCGGTGCCGACGCACGTGTTTGTTTCCTTATTGTAGGAAGACGTTAGTAAAAGAAAAATAAAGTTACTTTGATTTAAATTATCTTTCGTTCAAGTACCCAAGTCAGTGCCCACATCCATCTTAAACTATGTCAGATCATGATGAAGACCTGATGCTTCACATCTCGGCCACCCATCCCATGATCCATGAGTTCTGCGACATATAGATGATGAGCCCGTTAAGGTGGATGCTCCAGGGTAGCCCGCGAAATTTAAATTTTCTTAAGTTTTTTGCAATTTGCAGGGCAGTGCTAAGTTGTATGATGATGAAAATTTGATTAGCGGCTTTAAGACGTATGTAGTTACAGAGTTATAATCATCAAACTCATCAATACAACCCTCCAAGCTCATAAAGGTGCAAGAATGACTTTGACGTTGAAAAAGTTTTTCTTGCACCTTTATGAGCTTGGAGGGTTGTATTGATGATTTTGATGATTATAATTATATAACTACATACGTCTTACAGCCGCGAATAACATTTTAATCAACATACAAACTAGCACTGACCTGCAAATTGCAAAAAACGTAAGAAAATTTGAATTTCGCGGGCTACCCTGGAGCATCCACCTTAAACGTTTTTCGTAGGATAGACGGTGTTACCATCTATAGATTTTCAAATTCCATAATTTTATTACTTATGCAGAGTTAGCATGGCCAGACTATAGCTTCTGTGAATCCCATATTTTTCATTGCCTATCTCTAATATGATTATATTAAGTATTTGGGCAGCTGCAGATTTGGCCCAAAGATTAAACAAAATCGTTATTTAAAGCTTTTTTTTCGATAAAATATGATATAAATTGGTAATTCTATATTTTTTAAGATATAAACAGCTGTACCATGTCCTTAAATATCAAGTAATGTATTCTTGAAAATTTTCCTTTAAATAATGTTTTAGAATACGGGATCCCACTCACATTCTGTGTTTTTATAAGATACTATTATAGTATTTGTCCAACCATTCTAATCGTTCGTTTACTAAATTATAATTGTTTTGAATGAGGACCCAGGTCAATTATTGATTGTATTATAATAGTCACAATTTTAATAAACATTTTAGTTTCCACTAATTTGGGTATGTATTATCAATTTACACCAGTACAATATTATCTTCCAGACAGGTAATAGTTTTTTTTTTAATATCACATTTTGGTTAATATTATTATTTAAAATATTAATGCTGCTAAGAGGAACAAACCTATGGAGTCCTTTACTAAAGTAAACGATAGGATTAGTTTAAACAAAAAAAGCACCACGTCGAGTCGCGGCGTCACAGTGGAATGCGTTTACGCGAATCTGTGGCGCGCCCAAGCGTGTCATCTGATGGTATACCGCTGTGGTTTTAGTGGGTAGACAAGTCGTTTTCCGAGTCTTACATAATCGCTTATGGCATTTCCCCAGCGAAACCAAAAAAAAATAGTACCTACTTATGAATAATTAGTGAACTACTTCTCAGCTCATACATAACCCACTGCCGAGTCGGGCCTCCTCCAGTTATACGGATGGTAATTTCCTGTTGTGCCAAGCCGGCCAGACGGATTGGCACACGGTTTCCTATCAAGTTTTCTTTCTCTTGCGGCTAGGTTTTCGTGGACCTTAGGGTGGAATGGGGCGGTGACTACGTATTCTAAATCTGTCACACGGAAATTAAGTGAAACTTCATAAGGTGCTAACTTGTTTAGCCAGTGTACACGCGAAATTGCAACACTGTACACAATTTCCATAGCTTATGTGAGCCTGAGCCATACAATGGATGTCAGCAGCTATTTATTAGTGTCAGAGATGATGATAAATAAAAATAATTTTGTTATGATGGAAAAGTATTTTTTAATGAAAACAATATCAGTTTGATAGTTATTTCGATACGATATATTGTAGTGTTGTATATTCCGATACATATATCGTGTCGTAAAGGGCATCATTATTCATTAGTGAAAGAGCGCATACCCCAAACAATTGATTATTGTAAGTTTCTATTTGTTACTTAATCAGCATCATTTCATCCATTAAGTGACCAATTATCGAGTTAGGACTTCTGTTTCACGGGGTAAAATTATTAGCCTACTGTGCCACGTTGGCATGACGCAGATCTGTTGGGTGGGTGGGACCATATCGGCTCAGGGTCACCCATGCCGCGGCAGGCCCGCGGGGAGAAGGCATAGGATGAGCGGTATAGTGCCGTAGCGAGAACGGGCTCTGTAGATTCCGCTGTCCTCACAGCAGCCCTGCAAGCAGCAAGGCCAAAACCACTGCAGGGGTAGCGCTATGTCGAGGACTGGGAAGTGGACTGGCTTCCTTCTGTGAGGCCGATATGTGTGAATATCCTCCTATCCTCTCGCTAGCGCTAGCGCTGTTCTGATGTTAAACTTTAATGGCGTTAAACATGTAGCCATGAAATAAATTTGCATACGATTTCTGATTTGCATTATGGTGAATGTTCCAGGGTAGCCCGCGAAATTCAAATTTTTTTACGTTTTTTGCAATTTGCAGGTCAGTGCTATGTTGTATGTTGATTAAAATGTTATTCGCGGCTGTAAGACGTATGTAGTTATAGAATTATAATCATCAAAATTATCAATACAACCCTCCAAGCTCATAGAGGTGCAAGAATGACTTTGAGCTTGAAAAAGTTTTTGAACATCACCTTAGGGATGGCTATTTCCGAGCTATAAAATAAGTGTATAACCTGGATTGAAAAACATACAAATTAACAATTTATTAATTAAGACTTAATTACAGATATAATATTACTGCTTCTTAAAACTTTTCAATATAGGATAAATATTATCGAACGCTTCATAAATTTCTTCACGCACTTTCGCACCTGTTAGCACAACTTTTCCAGATACAAATATAAGTAAAACTATCCTAGGTTTGACCATTCTATAGATAAGGCCAGGGAATAGTTCAGGTTCGTACGAACTGAATTGTCCATGTGTAAGAACTAAGCCTTCCAGACGTATTGGAAACTTAACATCACAACTTCCCACCATGTTCTGGATTTTAAAGTCTAAAAACTTTGCCTGGAAAGAAAACAAACACACATTAGGATCACGCGTTAGTTGAGTTTTGATCGAGTTATTTTATTTAAATCCCAACATTTCAGCCACGTCGCTGTGAGCAATTATATAGCGACAAAACACTAATTAGCGTTAGGATTTATTATATAGGTACATAAAAGAACACAATCAGAACCGTTAAGACATCTACTACTCAGACCGTAGATGACCCACTGCTGAGTCGGGCCTCCTCCAGTTACATAGAGGGCACAGGGTTTTGTATCAAGTTTTCTTTCTCATGCGGCTGTTTCCGGGCTTGTAATTTCCTTTTGTCGGCTCTTATGCAAGAAGCAAACATCAAATGAATCCCTTTCGATGCCACGGCATTATTATAAAGCATAGCAATTTATGTCGTATTTCTTTACCGATACGTTTGAATGTCCATTAGCAAACTAATAAATCCCTTGCCATGCTGTCCCGGTCTGCGTAGGCCATATGACACCCTATGTATTCTAAATCCGTCACACAGACAAACACTATATAATTTACCGCAATATGCAAAGATCGTGAAAACGACATCATTAGAAAAAAAATTATGTTATTGACATGACCTGTCAATGTTAATCCCTTAAATTTGTCTTTCTTCCTATTATACTTTTTTACATTTTCACGGATTTATCGTGTTTATTACGTTACTAGCTGACCCGGCGAACTCTGTTCCGCATTATAAATATTTAAAACAAAAAGAAAGTTGGACATAGGATACCTGAGATTTTTATCCCGTCCGTATAAAACCTACTTTAACAAAACGCAACTGACAGCGAAACGTTATGTTGTCTGTCTATAGTTTAATATGGCCGAAAATTTGACAATTAGAAATTTTGAATTCGACGTGTTTATATTGATGTAATTCACATAATATCTTTATAACTGGTAGCCTATGTGTTATTCTGATGTATAAGCTATATTATTGTAAAGTTTCATTAAAATCCATTCAGTAGTTTTTACATGAAAGAGTAACAAACATCCATCCATCCATCCATACATACTTACAAACTTTCACGTTTATAATATTAGTAAGATTTAATTCCCGACAACGCGGCGACGGACTTTTCGAATGTTTTGCAGCAATATACACGCGATAAATCCGTTATGAAGTGTTTCATTTCAATGTATATTATTTTTGAGTTGAAAATGTTTCTGATTTGTAGACAATTTTGAAGTGTATTTAGCTTACCGTAAAACCTAGTTTTTGTATTATTCTAGCATATTTTCTGGCTGCGAGACGTGAATCTTCTTCACTTTTGGCCCCTGTACACACCATCTTGCCGGATGAGAATATGAGAGCAGTTGTTCTAGGTTCTCTTATCCTCATTATGACCGCAGCAAAACGTTTTGGATTGTATTCTGCGTTTCTGGCATGCAACGCTATTTTCTTTAAATCTAACTTACAATTAAGGTTGACCGTTGACACAATATTTCTGGAATAAAAACACAGATTATATTAAGATAAGCACCAATGTTTTATTATTATGATTTATGATAGTAATTACGATTGACCTTATATAGAATGATAACAAATTTAATAAATGAGTAAATAAATATCGCTAGCCAGACGGGTTGGCGCAGCCTTCATGAGACCTGGTCGGTCTTCCAAGCTGGTGACGGTGTCCAGGATCGCTGGCAGACTCAGCGTCACAGGCTCTATAGGTTGGGGAAAGTGCTTACTAAATCTACCCTCGTCTGGTCTGCTACCTTGGTGGTGAGGGGGCTTGCGTGCCTTCAAGTTCACATTGGGGCTATACCAGCTCAGGGTCACACATGCCGGGCGGTTCCACAGAGGGAGGCCGCCGGTTAAAGAGCGGCACACAGCGTCGTAGTGAGTTTGGGCTCTGGGGACCCCCCTGTCCTCAGACTTGTCCTGCGAGCCCTACACCACTGCGGCGCACCAGTTTCCTCGGGATGGCGGTCAACGTGGATAGTCGATAAGCCGACGACTTGACTTCCTTCTTCTAGGCCGTTATACCGCAGATGGGCGCGGTTCGGAAAAAAGGAGGCAGGCTGCCTCCTATTTTCGGGATGCCGGCGAAACCAAAAATAAAAGCTTCTAATAAGACATACATAAGTACCTGCAGGAAATTGACCCAAGCCGGTACCATGTTGTGAGACTTTTGTTTATTAGGTGTTACTGGGGAAATCTATGACGTCCTGAACGATACCACTTAGTGGATAATCGGGACACTTTGCGTGTTCTAAAGTCCCATATAACTGCCAACTTCACATCCAAGGGGTGGCAAAATGCATCAATCTCCAGTGAGAACACAAAAAGGGGCTTTTATATTAGTCATGCGGCTAGGTTATCAGTCTTGTTATTTCCTTTTGTCTGCTTTTACAACATCCTTAGGATAGACCAGTGTGGTGGCACAGTGTATTATTTATAAAGGCGTCACCACTAGGGATAAAACGATACCACTAAGGTATCGATACTTTTACCCGTTACAGTATCGGTTGTAAAGGATCGATACTTACTCGGTATCGATTGAAAAGTATCGATTCTTACTCGTATCGATAACGAATGCTTTAAACGCGAAAAAACAAAACAACGTTATTTTGAAATCAGAATTATACACTCCAAAAACAATGAATGAATTCTACTAATACATAACATTAAAAACGCGAAAGTTTGTAGGTATGGTTGGATGAATGGGTGGATGTTGTTTTTTACTTTCACTTAAAAACTACTGAAGGGTTCTTAGTGAAACTTTACAATAATAAAGCACAAATTTCAGAGAAACATATATGCTATAATTTATAAAGATACTCATATATTGTGAATTATCCAGAATATAACGATAAGTGTCAAGTAAGCGTGGGTAAAACCATGGGGCGCAGCTAGTAATTTACATGTCAAATGTCCATCAATGATAGTGATTGACTTTTTTTTCATTCGGCATAGACAAACAAGTATTACAGCTACACAAAATAAGGAAAAGGATGTGTTAAAAAATTATAGCCAAAAGTATTTCACATAGTTAAAACGTTTTATGTGTCAATTTTAATACTCGTTAAAATGAAATCTATTGGTTTACCGATACGAGTACTTTTGACCGATACCTACTTGATACTTAGTTAAAAAGTATCGATACAAAAAGTACTTGGTATCGGAAGGAAAGTATCGAGTAAGTATTTGTATTCACTCATATCGTTTTATCCCTAGTCACCACTGCTGCTTAGAATTTTATTTTCCAATAAGCCATTATTCTAACCTTTTCTTTTATATGTAGTTCTTATTTATAGTTCCTATTATTAATTTATACAATTATATATATGTATTTATAATTTCAAAGCAAAATTTGAAAAGCAAATTCTACTTTGGTTGAATACTCACTGCAACTGTGGTAGAATACCAGGGTCAGCTGAATGTGGGGTCATCGGAGTCATAGGTGCTGGACTGGCCTGGCTTAGCATCTGCTGTCCACTTGTAATTAAGGGTGACATCATATTTTGCTTAAAAAAATCAAGATTTTTAGGAATTGAAATCATCATCCTATGCCCATTCTAGTCTGTACTTGTTATGCATTTTAAATTATCTAGAAAAGTGTATATTTTAAAGATATTACCAATGTTACAGATATTTTCTGCTGTCTATTCTATTGTTTTCTGGCTATAAGCAATATGCTTTTGGATGCAATTTTCGAAAACTTCTAATTCTAAAGAAACTTCTAATTTATACTTGAAAGTTCATAACCTCAGCAACATGTTACAATAATATATTGAACAACGGTGTGAAACCATTAATTAATTTAGCAGAAAATGGGGCTTAACCTAGTACACTAGTTTATTTATTTGTAATATTTATACATACTGGAGTCTGAGGCTGCATCATTTGCTGGGGTGTTGCGTAGCTTGCGGATGGTGCATATGTGTGGGCAGATCTTTGAGGGGTACCCATTAATTGGGAGCCAAACCCCACAAGTGGAGAAGAACCCAAGGCAGACAGTGCATGTTGCTGCTGCTGTTGTTGTTGTTGTTGTGTGTGATGCTGCTGTTGCAATGCATTAGGTAGAATTTGCTGATCTTCTTCAGGTTGGTGGAGTGGAGTATCTATTCCAGGTATGTTGTACGGGCTTGGTAGCATTTGATCCATGTTTAAAACTTGTTTTCAAATTTGGAGATCTTTGCAACGCCGCACTAATTCAAGTGCCAACTTATTAAGTCAATACAATTCATTTAGAAATACATATGAGATGAATGCAAACTTGGTTTTATTTATAGCGTTTATCCATTATCGGATAATTTAACCAATTTCAGGTAAAAACAAATTAATATTTTTAGATTCAAAATTATTGCCTTCTATTTTAATTACTTTAAAGATCACAGACAAACAGCCAACAGCTATAGAATAGCTAGAACGACGAAATTAGAAGCAGGCAGGCAGTCAGTGGCAGGCGGGCAGCGGCTGTCTGTCGCCTGTCATAGATAGATAATAAAAACTAAACAAAGCAACAGCCAACCGTCAAACCAACTACAAGCAGTCAAACCAACAGCAAGCAAAATTCAAGTAAAAAGCAATAAGGCCGGCCCCAAACACCCGTTTTCTTTCGAATTCGTTTTCAGTGTTCGGAGCTCCAAATGCATGGAATACTGATTTTTTCCGTACGAAAACAAAGCGAACATGTGCGTCAGTGAGTGTATTTTATATTGATTCCATGCGTTCGGATGTCCGAATACGTAAAACGAATAAGGAAAACTTTTGTATGTGGCCGGCCTAATGTATGATAAGGGTCGGTACACATCTGATGGAAAATGCGTCGCGTATGATCGGTCGCTTAACGCCAAAACAGTCAAATGTATGATATGACATTCAACCTTTCACACCTAACCGATGGTAAGCGTTAGTGCGTCAAGCGTATAGCGTCATATATTTGTCTGTTTAGACCGATAATAGGCGACGCATTTTCCGTCAGATGTGAACCGACCCTAAAACTGTTATAATGGCACTTGACATGGCAATTCACTTTTACTTCTTATTAGCAGACCCGGAAAACTTTGTACCGCCTCAGAATGAATAATTAAAAACATGAATGTAGTTTTTTCATATTTTCTCAACTTTTAAACCTTCCCTGGACTTACACGAATATTTCAAGATTAAAATTACCTAAAGAAAAGGTTTAAAAAGATTTAGATTGTCGCATGTCGGATCGCTTGGAGCGTATTTTTAGGCTCCCAAGTTTCCAAATAATAGTTTTTCCGGAAGGCGCAGTGCTGGTACGTCCTCCACACGGTGGACGCCGACGACCTGGTTAAGATCACTGGAAAACGATGGATGCGGGCGGCCCATGACCAGCCTTTGTGGGTCTTTAGGGGTCTACACCGAACGATCCGTTTAGGATCGGATATCCCGCGATCCGATCCAGGATCACGGAGTGTGGATAATCTTAGACCGATCCAGTTTTGGAAACTTGCGAACTCTTTTTGGACCGCATTTTTTTCTTTAGGTCTTCTATTGGTTTGTTCTACACTTCACGAGAAATCTGACGCCAAGCATCGTCTCTTACACCTCTATGGGTATAATTACCACCTTTTGGGTCCCATCCTTAAATATATCTTTAGAAATAAAAATGAATTGCTGTTCGTTATTCTCGGTAAAACTCGAGAATGGCTGTACAGATTTGGCTAATTGAAAGATTTGTGGAAGTCCAGGGAAGGTTTCAAATGTGAGAAAATATGAAAAAAATATCATTCCGGTTTTTTATTTAAATATGACATCTGAATGAATGAGAAAATATGGAATTGCTCGGAATAACGTTTAGGTCTTTTATTTATGGATTGACGCAATACGAAGTCTGCCGGGTCAGCTAGTAAACATAATATAAATTCTAAATACCGCAGCGACTTTGTGAGAAGTCCATGGTGTGGTGGATCGCGCGAACCATACACAACCGTCCATACACACCGCGCGCGCCACGCAGCTGAGGCACCTTTGAGGCTGGCAATAAAACCGACAAACGTGCGGATTGGGCGCATCAAGGAGCTAGCGTTCCAATATGTGCGCATGGATCGCGCGCGGCACGTCCACACCGCCTGCATATTTGGATCGTGCTCCTGCCACGCGCGATCGGAGCGCGTTGGATCGTTTGGTGTGGACCCAGCTAATGACACAAACACATCGATTGGCTTCTCAATAGCGGGGCCGCACCGGACGATCCATCGCGCTACGATCGCACGCGGCAGGAGCGCGATCCAAATAGCTGGGTGTACACCGAACGATCCGTTTTGGATTGCAGATGCACATTTGGATCGCGCTCCTGCCGCGCGCGATCGATCGTCCACTGTGGACCCAGCTAATAAGCACAGACGAAGTGAGGATCAGGAATGTGAAATATATAATATTAGATGAAACTAAGATCTTATGAATAGAAAAAGTTAAAATGATATGTAGGTTATAATATACTGTTTTTGAGTCAAGGTTATTTATTATATCACAAATTTTCGACAATTTTATTGGTAAAAAATTTATAAAACATCCCTTTAGTTAGGGATATATGTATAACTTTAAAGCAACTTAACATTATTAGGTATTGATACTAGAGAATATATATGTATAACTAAAGTGGAATTAAGATTGCTTAGACTCATGTTCTTAATGGATTTAAGATAGTGTGTGATTACAATATACAAGAATAGTCCAAATAAACCTATAACAAATGAACTTAAAATTCCAGTACATAGTTCAACTTAAATGCACTTACAACGAAGCAGAAAGATTATATAAAAATATATTACCTACTTATTACATAATTAGGTCAGTTTTTAAAAACACCACAAGTATACATACCACTCAACCAATCAAAGAGAGCCACAACTCAAAACAAATAAATTCTCTGCTATATTTGAATCAGATTATTATTCTAATTTGAATGGTATAATAAAACTTTTTTTTTTGGAGTTGTGACACTGATTTGATATGTAATATATTATTACACCTTAATAATACATATATTATATCAAAATGAGTTATGGCCAGATATTTAAACAATTTATTCCTGTTATTTTGAAATCTTGGAAATAGTTATTGCATCAGAGTGACTAGATGAAGGATAAAACCATTGTCCTAAGCTTATTGTCAATGCTCCTTATGACATATATGACTTCAACATGTCTAGTATAAAGCAGTTAAAAGTGCAAAATTTGAATGTGTAATAATTCTACAGACCTAAGGTTTATCATTTATTCATTTTAACTTGGTCAAGTAACAAACTACATAAAATACTCTCAAAAACTAAAATAGTCTAATTAACAAAAACAACTTCATAATTTATCACAAATGCTTTATGAGATTCAGAGAACAATAAGTAACAAGTCCTAATTGCATAAGGAAATAATATTTTTGTCACAAGTACACAGTGACTGAATGATTGATAAAAGTTCTACAAATCGGACATGTTCGTTGGTAACCATATAGCCTCCTGCAGCAATCTGTACACAGGCATATATGCCTACATGGTAAGGTTAGCACACATTTTTGACGTTCCTGACATATCACACATAGGGCATCAGTACCATCGTCGTCTAGCACGGGACTTGAATTTGAATCTGTAGCCTCTGAAATCTGGCTTCTACCAGAAAGTTCTGCAATCAGGGCATCTTCAGAACTTGTAAAGTAATTAAATACAATGTATTGTAAATATAAAAGCTTCCGAATTATTGCCCAATATAAAACATTAAGTTGCAGTGCTATTGTCTCTCTGAAATGTATACTCAGTCGCACTATTACTATAGCACTTGTGATGCCCATGAAGGATTGTAATGGAACTTCCGTTAAAAAATTTGTAAATTTTAATAGTCTCATGTAACTGTGCACTGCTATGTTTGCTATAACATTCCCAAAATTGATAAGGACAACCCTTAGCATCTGTGGCAGGTGCACAGGTATAAATGTCACTATAAGCCACACTGTATCTCCTATAAATAGTACAGTATTTAGAAGTAATTCCACCACTTCAGTAATAATTACAACGATGGCAAAAACTAACCATTTTACTGTGGCAATAATTGCACTTAGCTGCAAATATATTCCCAAATAAACATCAAGTACAGTATTCTGTACTAGTAAACATTGATCGAAAACGGTGTCAAATAATGCATTGGCGGAGTTTGGGAGTTCTTCAGTAAATATAGATTTGTTATCCTCGTATACGATTTGAAAAAACAATATGATGTTTTGAAAAGTATTCAATATTGAAGTTGTTACCCATGTTACAACGGTAACTATTATTTTTCCCGTGCACGATGTTAATGATAGAATGTTCTGCAGTGTTGTAGCAAAAACGTTAATTAATTTAGCCACAAGAGAAATCATAATTGTTGTTTCTCATTATTCATAAACGAAATTAATTCGAAAAGCGCAAAACGAAAACTCAGACTCAACTGACTGACACAATTTGACACTTTGACATACGAGTACAGTGTGACCAGATTTAAATCGAACATTATGCTAGTTACTCGTATAAATTCTGCTAAAATCTGCTAAAAAGGTAAATAATTAATTACAAACATTTATTAACTAATTTTAACTTCTTATTTTCTGTCGCGTTCACGTTTTTCTAGAGCACTGTCGAGCTTTGTGCTGCTTTCATCCGTCTTATCTCCTCTTCTCTTCTCAGTATTTATTAATGCTATTTCTAAGAATATTTCTTCAAAATATAAAGTTGCAAATCGTCTTCGTAGAGATGGTCTCTACGAAGACGATTTGCAACTTTATCGCCATTAAAAAATTGGAGTTCTTCCAGAAGCCATTGCTGCTGTAAATAAAGATTTAAATAATATTTGCGGTTGGGCAAAATCATATGGACTTATTGTCAATCCAACCAAATCCAAGGCGCTTACCATTGGTGGTAAATATTATTTTACGTCATTTAACCCAGAAACCCTATCACCAATCGTATACGACTCCACACCAATAGCTTTTACTAGCATCGTAAAAAATAAAGGTGTCTACTTATACTGTCATATGTCTTGGGCTGTACATATTGCCGAAGTTAGCAAAAGGGTGTATTGCTCGTTTCAGTCACTTATACGACTCCAAAAGTTCCTGCCTTTTCAAATCAAAATAACACTTGATCAATCTCTTCTCATTCCCCTCATAGACTATGCTGATGTCTGCTTTCTAGATGCAACTGAGGAGCAGGTAAATAAACTCGAACGTTTGCAGAACTTAGCGATCCGCTTTATTTTCGGTTTCCGATAATATGACCATGTGTCAGAATTTAAACTGGAGTGGTCACCTGTTAGGCACCGTCGGGATTCCCATATTCTTTCTCTTCTTTACTCTACTCTTCATAACCCTAATGCTCCTCTGTATCTCCGGGAACGCTTTGAGTATCTTGTCCCCAGAGGTAAAGCATGCCGCTCTTCCTCATCTCTTTTACTTCGTGTCCCTCGCCATTCATCAAGCCGGTATGACGGTTCTTTCACGGTACGTGCGGTGCGACTATAGAATTCTCTTCCACACTCAATTCGCGCCAGCGTCTCCTTGGACGTTTTCAGGAGAGGAATCAAGAAACATTTTCTCTCTTTACAGGTATAGTATTATAAATTTATGTATTCATATGTATTTTGTATACTAGTTATATGTTAGTTATATTATATTTATTTGTGTAGATTTTATAAATAGGTATAGTATGGTTATTTTTTAATAATATTGTATAAATCCTTTCTATAATACAATTGTAAATTTGTATACATATTTTTACTATCCTCAATAACAACTCTCTATCACTCGGGTTTGCTGTTAGAAAACTCATGCATGAGTTAAGCTCGCTTTTGTACATGAAATCACCTATTAATTTACCTAATTATTTCTGCTCTATGCTCATTGTGTACATAAAGAATAAAAATAAATATATTAAATATAGCCCCAGGTCAACTTACGTCAACTTACCAGTAACCATAAAAACGATAAATAGTTTTAGGGATCGTGGAAACCCTAAAATAAGATGTGAATTAGAAAACGCTTAATAGGAAAGTTGTTACCTAGGGCCGAAAGATGATGATCGTAGTTTTAAACATGACGATCCTAATTTAGAAGTGTTTTTTTGAGTTTGATGCATAAACTCACTATACTCAGAGATCTTCGTAGATCTTCATAAACATGCCTTTTTTTAAATTAAAGTTATAGGTTATAGAATAATAAATATGCTTCACCGTTTTATCTAACTGTACCAAGGAGTTAGAAATCATTCTTCAGAGTTATTTTTCGTACATCAATCGGGAGTAAATTTTGGAAAGTAAATGAATCGAATAATACTAAAGAGAACCGTTAATCACTAATTCGTCACCACGAATGCTTCAAAACACTTGACCTAAAGGTAATGAGTACCCTAGTAACAGGGTAATGAAATCCCAAAAAAAAAACAGATTAAGTTTTGTTTGGTTGGTTGAACAGACAGCCAGCAGTCGTGCTAACTGCTATCTAACTAGCTGTCTCTTTTTGTCTCAAGAAAAACCTCTCTGACCTAAAGAGTATATAAATGATTCAGACATCCATCCATCCATCCACGTAAACTGACGTTCCTCTGTCAAATTTCCCAAGTTGATTGGATTGATTGATAGCTTTAGCCACGCTTGCTTACATTTTTATTGAATAATCTGTTTAATTTGTAGTTTTCGTATTTATCAAATTGTTTCCAAATGGCCGAAACCATGAAACAAACTGTAGCCGGAATATTAAAAAGTATCGAAAGGTAGGTGTTATTTAAAACTAATAACATAATTAGGTTATTATTGAATTCACGAATGCTTGATAGTTATTACGATTTTTAGATATAATCCGGCAAATCTACAAACTCTAGAGAGGTATGTCGAGATGCAATCAAAAGAGAATACCTACGACTTGGAGGCAAATTTGGCGGTGCTCAAACTGTATCAATTTAACCCTGAAAAATTCAATCCAGACATTACCTGCCAGATACTTTTGAAAGCTCTTACTAATTTTCCTCACACTGATTTTACTCTATGCAAGTGTCTTCTTCTGGAATCTGTGGTAAGTAGTATGGATCAGTGTATAGCCATTCAGATGTTAAACATGTACAGCTGCTTGATTGTATGTTTACATCATTGTTTTCATATTTCCAAGTCACACTTTAAAGATGACTTCTCTACTAAAGTTGTCTGCTGAAAATATAATATAGTCTGTTATTCTTTTTAATTTGCATGTTGAATTGTTGGTAATTATATTAGTAATACTTCTTTACACCAAATGTACAAACATATAATACATATTTTTTAAATATTATACACACCATTTAATGGCAACTACATGGCACTGTGGAGATGTATAAGGGAGAGTATATGGCGCCATAAAGTTGGCATTAAATTGGATATGAAACAAATACCATAATATCATTACATAGTTATAGTTACAGAGTATAAAATAAAGTTGCTGTTGTCTGTCCCTATGTATGCTTAAATCTTTAAAAGTACACAACAGATTTTGAAGTGGTTTTTTTAATAGATAGAGTGATTTAAGAGAAAGGTTTATATGTATAATGCATGCATAATATTGTAGATAAACACTGATAAATTTAGATGTTCATCATTGCACCCGTACGAAGCCGGGGCGGGTCGCTAGTGTATAATAAAATATATATGTTCTAGGTGGAAAATGAGACAATATCTCAGATAAAATATCTGGCTGATATTTTGGAGCAGTGTGACTTTGCTCAGTTTTGGAACCGTGTTCACCAAATGCCTGAGCTGTGTAACAGAATCAGTGGCTTTCATGACTCAATCAGAAAGTTTGTCTGTCATGTTGTTGGTATCACTTTTCAGACCATTGACAAAAACAACCTTGCCAACTTATTGGGGGGAATTGATGGTAAGTTATAATTGGTTGTATTTAATTGATTAATGTCCAAGTGACTTGCTCATATATTTTATTTGCTAATAGTTATGTATATTTTCCAATTATATCACTACTAAATACTACTAATCAGCTCATAGAGACCCACTGTTGAGTCGGGCCTCCTCCAGTTACATGGAGGGTTGGCACAGGGTTTTGTATCAAGTTTTCCTTCTCTCATGGTTAGGCTTTCGTCATTGTCATTTCCTTTTGTCGGCTCTTACGACACCCTGAAGATAGAATGGGGTGGTGACACTATGTATTGCAAATCCGTTGTGAATTCACCAATTTTGTATCATCATCATAATTTCTGTTTATAAATGACCCTCTACCGAGTCAGACCTATTCCAAATTAATGGAGGGAACTTAGCCTACTGTTCTATGCTGGCAAGATGGGTTGGCACAGGGTTTGTACTAAGTTTTCCTTCTCTGGCAGATAGGTGATCTTTTGGGTATATCCAGTATAGTTTAGTATATAATGGTATATTTTAATATTGTTTTTATTTTTATCTAGCTTCACCCCGCGGCGTCACCCGCGGTACGACAATGACCGTGGGTAACATCGCACCCGTGCGAAGCCGGGACGGGCAGCTAGTTTTAAATAATAATGATTTAGTTACGTTTTAGTTAGAAAACGTTTGTATTGGAAAAACAAATGGCTGTTTTTAGGGTGTTTGTGGCAATTATTCGATTTTTCTAGCCGTAAAAACCATCCTCGAACTTCAACGAACATTTAAAAAAAAAGAATTGACCAAATTGGTCCAGGTGTTGTTGAGCTATGCGCTTACCAACACATTTTGCGATTATTTTTTATTTATGTTTTCTAATTATACTTCTGGTATTCATTTTTAAAATAATTTTCAGATGTCACTCTAAAGCACTGGGTAAAAAAGTATGGATGGAGAGATGATGGCAATCTTATCTTCATCGCAAATCAAGACGAAAATATCAAAACCAAAAATATTACCGAGAAAATTGAGTTTGAACACCTGGCACCTCTGATGACATTATTGTAAAACTTACATAACTGCTCAGAATAAATGTGTAACTGAAAACTGTGAAATTCTTTACTCCAATTACTTTTGTAATTGTATAGGTAAAGAAATATCCTCGACTACTGACGACATACTGACTGCGTGTAAATTGTATGAGTCAGTTTTCGGCGCCAGCACTGGCGATAGCTACTGACCCTGTGTAAATCTGCCTTAACAGTCACTGGGGGCTCGCTCGCTCGATGGGGCTGGCATAGTAGCAATGCGACTATTATAAAAGCCCCTAATTAACATCAGAATAAAAAAAAACAGTCACTGACGTCCACTGCTAAAAATAGGCTTCCCTTATACCACTACAAAGCTTTTGAGTTTTCATGCATACATTATTTTATTTACCATTGTCATGTCCTTCATGGCATCGCAATTGTAAATAATTTCAGCACATTTAGGTTTCTAGTATCACACAATATTGGCTGGATAGTTTCAGGGATTTGTATTGATTCTCTTCCTAAACAAATTGTCAGGTTATCAAACCTGTGCATAGTGTAAAAAATATTGTTATCTATAACATCCATTGGCGACAATAAGCATGTACTCGTCGTAGTAGTAAGTTGTTTAAAAATGACCACGCATTTTGGTGAATGCAGATATATGATGCCTATGCAAGGAATGAATGTTGATAAGGTAGTGCTTTTGTTTTAGAATGCCCTTGTACAGGTTGTATTACTAGGTAAGTATTAGTAGCATTCGAAGTTCATTTATAGGTAAAATATATGAACAGATATGCTAGGAAATTTATAAAAAATTTAATACACATGATTGTGTATCCCAGAGGGTAACAAAATTGTCATGAAAACATGAGCATTAAATAGAGCTTTAATTTAAATTAGCTTAAGTAAACTCTTATTTACAATGACTTGTTGCAAAATATAACAGTAGATAGTAACGAAACAATATAACAAATAACGTGGTGGATGTTTCTCGTATTTACGATTTCTTTCCGTGACTGTAGCCGTGCTCTTTTCCGCTGGCGTGGCCGCCCTTCTTGCCGTGATCGTGGTGGTGTGCGAAGTGCTCCTCGTGGCCATGGTGCCCTTTGTGGCCCTTGTGGTCCTCGTCGTAGTGACCTTTGTCGTGGTGGCCCTTCTTTCCGTGGTGTTTCTCGTGGTGGCCCTTCTCGTGGTGGCTGCCTTTCTTGTGGTGACCTCCCTTTTTGTCGTGATGGCCGTGGAAATCGCCGTGCTTGTGGTGGTGGCCGCCCTTGTGGAAGTCGTCGTAGAATTTGTGCTCCTTGTGGTATTCGTCTTTGTGTGACTTGTGGTGGTAGCCAGTAGTCTTGGAACCCTTCTTATGTCCCTTTTTGTGTCCAAACTTGCCGCCCTTATGACCGTGCGCTGCCTCGTGGTGCTCTCCGTGGTGATCGTGCTCATCGTGATGCTTTTTCTTATGGCCTCCGTGCTCGTCATGGTGTCCCTCGTGATGGTGCTTGGCATGGTGACCGTGGTCGCCCTTGTCGTGGTGGTGATGCGACTTGTACCCCTTGTCGCCCTTGTCACCGTGCTCTTCATGGTGGTGAGCGTGGTGTTCGTGGCCGCCGCCCTGCTCGTGGCTGCTGTCCTTGGACTCCGCTTTCTTGTGTTCGGTACCTGCGATGCTTTGGTCTGCGCCGGTGCTGCCTGCTGCCGCTAGATCGCCACCTGCTGCACTGGGCGCCGTTAACTCGGCGACATCCTTCTTTTCGGCCTCTTTGTTCTCACCTTTCAGTTCGGCTACATTTCGCGCGTGTGAGCTGACCACGCAGCTCAGTAGTCCTACTATTAACAAGAGCCTCATTTCTGGAAATTAATAAAATTGTATATAAATAAAAACTTATTTTGCTAGTCTCCTGGCACTAATAACTAATTCTAGAAGAAGTATGATGAACTGATTAAAATATTAGAGAATATTAATAAGTTATTAACACTTAATAAGTTAGTTAGTGGTAGCCTTTTTATTAAACTAAAAATTACACTCACTTGTTATGTCTCGCCCAGAGACGTAGCGTTTAACACAGCTACGAATACAGTGTCAAAATAGTTTCCGCACATTGAATTTATAGATAAGATCGCTTTCATCTGTCGTCGATTACAGAGCAGTGTTTGGCAATCGTTGCTGCAGATTTCTGGACGAGTGGTTGCGGCGGGCGGTGGGTGGCGACACCGTCATGGTTAAACCAAATTAGTTCCGTCACTCCGACTGATAATAGCAGCGCTGATTAAATTCCTCCGCTTGACCTCTATTTTTCCCTTTGACACAGGTTACACCCCCATTACTGTAGCAGCACAACAATGCAATGACAATGAAAGGCATTTTTTAAGTTAATGTTTATTTACAAAGAGGTATTGCACAAGAGACGGAAAGATATAGTCTGCTTTTCAAATTCGACATCGAAGTATATTTATACAAATAGATTTTTTACTTTTCTAGGGCCGTTCCTGTATAATAGAATAAATGGATCAGTCGATATTTATAACTTAAATTATTATAACTGTAAACGAAAGTTACATACCTTTTTGTATGGCTTGTCTTACGAACAGACAGAGGAATTACTTGCGATTTGTAAATGATAATTACCATAGAATTAGCACAAAACTACATGTCTAAGTATTAGTAGAAACTATCTTTTATGTATCCACATAAGTTATTTTATTGTAAGATAAATATTACTTAATTAAGAGATTATAGGTAATAGTAACACGACTCCGCCTGAAGCACAGGTTTTTAACCTAGTTCAGGTATATTCTCAAATAGGACTACTGTATGTTTTTATATCTAAAACAATTGTAATACGTTAGTATCTTTCTTGAATAAATTATTATTATTTATTTATTTATTTATTGCATATAATAACAACATGTACAACAAATGTCTTAATATAAATGTATCAGTGCTTGCCGTGGTGGAATCCCCAATGTTTGTGGTCTTCGTGGCCTCCTTTTTTGCCGTGCCCCTCGTGGTGGTGATGGTGTTCTTCGTGTCCGTGGTGACCCTTGTGGCCCTTATGGTCTTCATCGTAATGGTGCTTGTCATGATGGCCCTTTTTCCCGTAGTGATGGTCGTGGTGGCCGGAGTCGTGATGTCCTCCCTTTTTGTGGTGGCCGCCATGATCGTGATGGTGTCCATGATGCTCTCCATGCTTGTGGTGCTTGCCTTCCTTGTGGTGGTCGTCGTAGAAATGATGGTCTTTATGATACTCGTCCTTGTGGTATTTCTTGTGGTAGCCCTCGACCTCTTCGCCCTTGTCGTGATGTTTCTTGTGGTGGTGTTTGCCGCCCTTGTGATGGTGTCCGTGGTCGTGATGTTTCCCGTGGTGGTCGTGCTCGTCCCAATGTTTCTTATGATGGCCGCCGTGCTCGTGATGGTGGCCCTCGTGGTGGTGTTTGCCGTGGTCGCTGTGATCGCCCTTGTGGTGGTGATGATGTCCTTTGTGGCCCTTGTGTCCCTTGTGGCCGTGCTCGTGGTGATGGTGTTCGTGGTGGTGCTTACCGCCGCCCGACTCGTGGTGGTGACCGTGGTCGTGGTGCGTCGCTGCGGCCACCAGGTCACTGGTCGCCGCCGTCAAATCTTGCTGATCTATTTCGCGACCATAACACGCGATTATAACGCATCCTAAAACACCGAGGGCGATTAGCAACCTCATTGTGTGTGTTTTTTATGCTATACCTAATTGTTGTATATTTGATTTCTTGGATTGAACTGTCTGTAAGCCCGTCTGTGACAGCATTTTATATCTTCTACGTGCGGGTTGCAGCTGGTGAAACCATCGAGCAAGGACGCCAGCGCGGGCTCGCTACGCGGAGTTTTGCTGATTATTGCGCCATACTCGAAAGGCCTACAGAAAAAAGTCACATTAGTCTATCATCTAGTATGGACCTACTTTAAGGTCTACATAAAATTATCCTAAGTATAAACAATTGAAATTTCAACAAAAACTTAATTAGTTACAGTTCAATTTGCATGCGCGGGCAAATTAATTTTTTGCATGATGATTTACAAGTTACGATACTTTTAAAGTTAGTACAAAAAATGCCTTTTAAACCTACTTATCTAGGTTAAGCATTTCAATACACTTATTCGTAAGGTACTAAAATACAATAACATTATCAACGAGGTTTTTAACGTCCGGAAAGAGCGGTTTATAAATTTGACGTATAGACAATTTTTTTTTGTCGTGACCACTTGTGTTCTGATTAGCCGTGACCGTGACGGATTTAAAATACATACTTTCACCACCCCATTCTATCCTGAGGGTGTCGTAGGAGCTGACAAGGGGAAACCGGAGAAGGACAACTTGATACGAAACCCTGTGCCCGTCTGGCTAGCGTCACACATTACCCTCCACGTAATCGAAGAAGGCCCAATTCAGCAGTGGGTCATCTATGGGCTGAGTACTAGTAGTAGTAGTGTTCTACTGTGTCAGGGCACTAAAAGTTTAAATAGTGGCTCTCAAGTATACGTCCGTAAGCTGCTGCCTTTCCTACGGACGTTTACATCACCAGAGCTGTACCTCACCGACCATGAAACAAAGTAAACCATGAAACAGGCAGCGAAAATGTTACATTGTTCCATTATCTCTATGCAAAACAGCCCTTTGTCAGTCGGACATCGGACAGCTCTTATTTAAAGGGTGGCCATCCGCTAAACCACACCGAATCTGCTAGAAAATTGATAATACTGCCTACCTGTTTTATAGCAAACCAATTTAGATAAAAATTCTATGGGACTATTTCTATAATCCAATAACGGAATTATGCGGTAACATACATACGAAACCCAAACATACATACGAATTAATAAAAAGATAATTTTTTGGAGTCGGTTAAAATAATTTATGCAATTTTGCACATAATAATATATAGTACCTACTGAATCATAACACCTACATACTATGACCCGGCAAAAGTGGATTTGCCATATAAATATCGCTATTAAAAATTGGGGTTGATCGTAGAGGGACCCTTAACATTCAGGGGGATGAAAATAGACGTAGTCCTACCAAATGTGAATCTCAAATTTCTTCAAAATCCGTCGAGCCATTTCGGAGGAGTTCAATAACACCGCGACACGAGATTTTTTATTAGATATATGTATGAGTGTATAAAGTTAAAAAGGAATCCAAAATAGTTTTACCTTAGATGCGTTTCAATAATATTCAAAGTAATGCCTACATAGATTTTACCGCATCGCACCAAAGTTTCGCTCGTCCAATCTCTACTTTTACCAATACTGGATTATGCAGACGCTTGTTATCCTGATATAAGTAATGAACTCCTTAACAAACTTGAACGCCTCCAAAATTACTGTATCAGATTTATTTTCGGCCTTCGTAAATTTGACCACGTCTCTGAATTTCGTTCGCGGCTGGGGTGGCTTCCGGTACGCCTTCGTAGGGATTTGCGACTGTTATCGTTACTATATTCAATCCTGTTCCATCCCTTTTCTCCTTGTTACCTTAAGGAACGATTTTCGTTTGTTTCGGAAACGCAAAGACGTGAACTTCGATCCTCCGATACACTGCGTCTTAATATCCCTTCCCAGTCCTCGCATTTCGTTTCCAATTCCTTTACAGCACGGAGTGTTCGGCTCTGGAACTCCTTACCAGAATCAATTAGGCGCGCTGATAACTTAAACATATTTAGGAAAAGGCTAAAATGTCACTTTCATAATCTTAGTTAATTCTATGATTGTGTATGTATGTATATATATATATTTATGCTTGTATGTATATAGTATATGTATTGTTTTATATGGTATATGTGTAGTATGTATATTTTGTTGTTTATTACTAATCTACTTGATTAAGTTTCGTAGATGCTTCGTACGCCGCAGGGTTACCTGGAAGAGATCGCTTGTTAGCGATAAGGTCGCCTAAATGTACAAAATTGTTTTAAAGTATTACTCTGTTTGTGTATTTTATGTACTAAAAAGTAATAAATAAATAAATAAATAAATAAATAAATAAGTAGGTACCAATGTTTTGTTTGTAATACCAAGTAGGTACTACGCCATCTCGCCGATCAACGCATTGACAAATCGCTACCTACTTACTGCATTAAAATTGTTACAGAACAGCTGCACAGCAATAGGAGCAATAGTTTTTGCCAGCTCGTGAAACCTTGCTTTTGTCTTGAATTACGTATGAATTTAATGGTAACAGTACCGGTCCAGTATTAAACTCTTGATAAGTAACCCTTTCAACAGCCATTTAGGATTATAGGTTTGTAATTAATAATATTCATCTATTAATATCATTCGCCAGTATCCGTGACGCATTTAAAATACATAGTGTCACCACCCTCTTCCATCCTGATCCGACAACAGGATATGTCACCTAGCCGCAAGAGAAGGAAATCTTGACGCGAAACCCTGTGCCAACCCGTCTGGCCAGCGTGGCACTGTAGCCCAATTACTCGCCATGTAATGGGGGAGGCCCTGTTTCGAGCGATTGCTTACCTCGACGACCTTCTCGTCTGCCAATTTCTTGACATTAATGATTAGGTACAGCACAGATTGTAAACCTGAACCGAGTGTCGTCAATATAGACAAAAGGTATCTTACTCCTGTTGTAGTATTATTATAATATCTGTGCTCCTGTTAACCACCGAAATTACCGCCCTTTTCTGTGAACCTTATTTTTTTATCACACGCTTTGTATTTTACGACTACTGATAAATATGCCTTCCTGGGCCTGACTTATATGTAATATACTTTGCCCTTCTAACAGATATACAACAGCAGAAGATACCTACCTACTTATTAGAAAGTGTCAAATATAGACTAGATAATTATAAGATGTAGTGATACATTATAGGCCGTTTAGAAATAGGTAATTCTTGGAGGTATACGCTACAACTTATGGCCATCGGATATTTATTGATCGTCTTAAAATTGAAGCGCCTTAAGTATCCGTCGAAGTGTATGGATATAGACGTGCGACCAATATTCTGTAAGGCGGCTTTTTAGGGTAATTTGGTAAGTAATTTAAGGCGGCTTGGCGTCATCATCTATACCATTTTATCTGGTTCTAAAATGTATGTAAACCATGTGTGCTTTGCATACAAGTCCATTGACATCACAAACCAAATCTGTTCCATAATTATATTAATCATGACATACAATTAAAATTAAAATACTTACCTACTCATACGTTCCTTGCCCAATCACTAATTAGATGTGCACTAACTTTGCTATCTTTTCACTCCCAGGGTCATAATATGAGGACCTTTTTGACTAAAAAAACATGTGCAGGTCAATGCCATGTTTACGTGTGATTTTATCACAAAATGGGTGTAAAATAGTAATAATTGAAAATATCAGCCTATTAGATAAAGTTGTGAACCGAGACTGGACAATGGTGCTTCTCTGACGTCGCGATCTCTACCGGCCGGTTGCATCAACATTGTTACATTTTTTTCAGTAGGTTAATGAACGCTCAAGTTTCGATTGATTTCCTTATGATTACGAAAACTTAAAAGGAAATCCTTCATTTGCTGTAATGCAGAGTACAAATTAGGGTATAATTTGTACTCTGCATTACAGCAAATGATGGATTTCCTTTTAAGTTTTCGTCTTAGTATTAAGATGTTATTACTCTGAGCAAACTGAGAACTTCCCAGTCAATAACTTTCTGAAAAGATCGATGCGTAGATAACCTACATGTATAATGGATGACTATTAGGTACACACTAGGTACATACCTACGTACTTTATCTGTTGTGTAATGAACTTAGGAAGAAAACGAAGTCAGAATTGGTTTTTACCCTAAACTTAGGTTAGTACCTAGTAGTGTCTTCTAATGGCATTTGAACCAAAACGGGTAGGTTATATGAATATGGGTATACAGTATTTTAATAATAGGTATAGTAGAATAATAGTAGAAATAAATTGGACGAGTAATCGAAAAATAATAATTATACTTATACAGGGTGGTCAAAATGTCGTGGATCAAACGCAACCAGCGGTTAGATGGGGTTATCAGCAGCAAAAAATTGTTCTACGGGAGGTCCCTAAGGTCAACCCCTGCAGAGTTATAATTGATTTTGTGTTTTTATGAGAAATTGTCCTTTTTTTACTAAAACTTTATAAAATTCCACAAAATCTACACCCTGTATCTTTTTAAAAATTTTCAATAGATTGGTACTGATGAGCCCTTTCGTTAGACATGCTATTTATGGTAGTTTATTGGGTGTGTTAAAGGTAACATTAAGTTTTCCGAAAGACATAATTCTTAAATCAAAACTGGTGGCTTACTTCGGACCCCACTGTGAAAAAAAAATACTCTACATAAAAGTGCCACTGTATCACAATTTTTGGCGCATTTAGTAGGGATTCTAAAAAGGTATTACACACGGCTATGCATGGCTTCGATATCTTTCAAGGACGATCTTTCGTAGCAAGGCCAGAGTTAATTCATACATAAAACTCGGTTAGGCCTACTAACCTAACCTTTCCTAAGCGTGATCGTTTTCCGGACTACAGGGTCTTTATTGTCGTTTCAGCCCATAAATGACCCACTACTGAGTCGGGCCTCCTCTAAGTTCATGTTGGGAGATTAGCCTACTGTGCCACGCTGGCAAAACGGGTTGACACAGGGTTTGCTTCAAGTTTTCCTTCTGTTGCGGCTAGGTGATCTGCCTAATGCGTTCTTTTAGTCGCTTCTTACGACACCCTCAATATGGTATGTGTGTCTCGGATGGGCACATCCATAGAAAATAGCGAGTTTGAGGCAATAGCAAGCGTTGTAGGTATTCTTAAAATATCAGACTAGAGATTGCTAAGTACTGCTGGTATAGACGGTTAATTCTAATAGAACACTTAATGGATAACTAGTCCAAAACAAATATGTATTTACCATGTTACACGAATTTATTAGGCATTTACAAATTTACACTCGAGCCCGGAAATGAGTGATGATTTTTATTCAATATTTACGTTATTTTTATTTAATGATGATTCCCACGTGAGGGGGTTGCGTTGCGAGGGTCGAGCGGCAGTCGGCCTTTCGACGGGGAAGCCGCGTCGTGGTTTTTGCTTGTCAAAGTCTAGACATACCTACTATAAGCTATTCCCAAAAATATTATCTAATATTCCTGCAGCCCTGTTGACCTAATAAAGATTAAGGTTAAAGGTCATTCTCTTTGTGAGTGCGGGATGGATGAAGGTACCCCGATCTTTTTTTAAATTGTCATATATTCAGAATTTTGCTGTTTATCCTTCTCCCACCACTAATCCTTAATAAAATAAAAAAACTGTACAGATCGCTCTTTAGGCGCTTTTTAGAGCAGGCTATGAATTATGATTACAGTTTTCGTTAATATTATTTAGTTCTTCCTTTTTTGTGTAAATAAATATGTATGCGTTAATTGGCGCCATCATTAGCGGTCGCGGATAATTTTAATACCCCATTTGTCACACTGATGATTTTTTATTTTATAAATACGCACTGCACTGGGTATTTATAACATAAAAAAGCTGTATCGCGTAACCTCTTTCGCGGGGGCAGTTTACTATCATGAAATTCAGGACCACAAATGACACCCAGACAGGTTTACAGAAAGACACTTGCCCGAACCCGGAAACCAACCGGGGTCCCGTGATTCAAAGACGGTATCACCAACCCCTAGACCAACAAGGCATAGTCTCTATGTTTTCATATTAAATGACAATAACATAGACAGAAACAAATATATTGCGAATTTTTAATCAGAACCTACGTACCCTATGTCTATATTTTTTATGGCTTGTCAGGGAAGTAATACCATGTGTATTATCCTCAGTCTGATCTATGCATAAAGTTGAAATCGGACACGAAAAATAGATCATTAAGATTGCTCGGTGTAACATTCTCACGTGCATTTTATAATTCAGCAGATTTCACCTAAATGTTGATGCAAATACTTACCTAATTGAAGATATACTAGCCGGCAGACATCTGGAGCAAAAAGTTTCGTCGTGGGGGAAATGCAGATCTTTTAAATAAACTTCACCACCCTCTTAATAACTGCATTCGATTCATCTCCAATTTTCGTAAGTTTGATCATGTGTCAGAGCGCAGACGGACGTTGAACTGGCTGCCAATTCGGCAACGCAGAGAACTCGGGGCTTTGACCACACTTTTCTCTATACTGTTCACCCCACACCGCCCTGAATATCTTATGTCCTGCTTCCGTTAGCTGTGCTCTACACATGTTAAGGAGCTCCGCTCCAAAAATAATCGTCTTCTGGAATGCCCTATCCATCATTCTAATTTCCTTCACTCTTCCTTCTTTGTTCAAGCTATTATGCTTTGGAACGCCTTGCCTCAGGAAATTAGGATGGCACAATCTCGTCTCATTCAAGCTGAAACTCCGAGAGCATCTGCTTGCATCTTGTTCTGGAACCACTAATATTTAGCAGTATGTAGTGTATGTATTTTATTAAATATATCGATATCATTATTTGTGTATGTATATAATATATGTTTTATGTATGTATATGTATTTAAGTAAACTAAATATCACGCAGAGAAGGTTTTGTTTGAAGTGGTTTGCCGGCTTATCAACTATGATGTAAAATTAAATTTAAGACCCATTTATGTAGTACTAGCTGACCCGGCGAACTTCGTTCCGCAATATATATATTTAACACAAAAAGAAAGTTGGACATAAATCATACCTGAGATTTTTATCCCGTCCGTATAAAACCTTTTTTTTTTTTTTTTGTTTTCGCTGGGGAAATGCTTTATGCATACCACCGCACCCCGGGGGAAAGGTCGGTGATTATGTGGGACTCCGACAAGGGTCGTCTACCCAAGAGTCGTTTACCCACTAAAACCCCAGCGGCATACCCTCACACGACGCGCTTGGGGCGCCACAAGTTCGCGTAAACGCATTCCACTGTGACGCCCCGGCGTGGTGCCCGCAACGCGGGCAAGCGACTATCAGAGAGGGCGTCCCGGTACACTGGGACGCCCTCAGTCATCGAGGCTTTCGTCGGTGGTGGCTCCCCCGAACCACCACCGGCCTCCTAGGCGAGGGCAGAAGGGGCCCGCACCGTCACGAACCCCCCTCCACCCCCGCCTCCGTCCGCGGCGCGGGTCACCCGGAGCTCCCTCCCTTGCGACCCGCCCCGCTGCCCCCTTCTGCGACATCGGCCCCGCAGAAGGAGGCCCATCAGCCCTCGGGCCGGCGCCAACCAGAGGACACCGGCGCACCGCAGCCGTCCAGGGCCCGCAGGGAAACCCTGAGGACAGGGTCCACCGTCTACCCAGGTCCCCGGAGCCCCCGTCCAGGGCTCGCAGCGAGACACTGGGGACAGGGTCCCCATCTACCCAAGTCCCCGCAGCCCCAATCTACCGCAGCGCACCAGCGATCCGCCCCGCAGCCCCCTTCTGCGACATACGGCCTCGCAGAGGAGGCCCGTCAGCCCTCAGCCGGCGCCAACCCGAGGACGTTGAGTGAGGGCTCGGTTTGACGGCCAACTAAGTTGAGCGCCAACCCGAGGACCTCATGGTGTGCCGCAGCGGTTTACGACTCCCAAGGCAGCTCTGAGGACAGAGGAGTCCCCGGAGCCGCAACCCGCCACGACGCTGGGTGCCGCTCTTCGTCTCACCTCTCCCCGTGGGCCCGCCCGGCATGGGAGGCCCTGGCCGGTATGGCCCCACGGATCATTGAGGCACTCAAGCCCCCTCACCACAGCAAGGTGGCAGCACAGTCGAGGGGGGTCCGTATAAAACCTACTTTAACAAAACGCAACTCACAGCGAAACGTTATGTTGTCTATAGTTTAATATGGCCGAAAATTTGACAATTAGAAATTTTGAATTCGACTTGTTTATATTGTTGTAATTCACATAATATCTTTATAACTTGTAGCCTATGTGTTATTCTGATGTATAAGCAATAAGCAATATTATTGTAAAGTTTCATTAAAATCCATTCGGTAGTTTTTACGTGAAAGAGTAACAAACATCCATCCATCCATCCATCCATCCATCCATACTTACAAACTTTCACGTTTATAATATTAGTAAGATGATAAAACATGGCAAAAGTCCTCAAGTAGGTAGAAGGTATGGAGTGGTAATTCTAAAATGAGGTTATTCATGTTCAGCATTAAGTGTATGTATGGTTAATAGTTATGTAATTGTTTAAATTTTAATAATATTGGTTTTTTGGTCCATTTTCAAATGCAGTTAATGTCGTGGTCAAACTCTCCTCTGTCAGAACTGCAGGAAAAAAAATCATAGAAGCAGTAAGTAGGTACTGCTGCTATAATGTCTCATTTGATAAAACGAAGCTTTATAAAAAATGGTTTTTATTTTTTATAAACATATCAACAATAACGACAACAGATAACTTCAACAACAATAAATCGTAACAAATACGACATAATACACGACTAGTGCTTGCCGTGGTGGTGGTGGCCCCAGCCCTTGTGGTCCTCGTGATGACCCTTCTTGCCATGGTCGTGGTGATCGTGGTGATGGCCTTCGTGTCCATGGTGGCCATGGTGCTCGTGGTGTCCCTTGTCATGGTGGCCCTTGTCGTGATGGTCATGATGACCGTGGTGTCCGTGGTGATGTCCAGAGTGATGGTGGTGACCCTTCTTGTGTCCGCCGTGGTGGTCGTGGTGGTGTCCGTGATGGTGGTCGTGCTTATGATGGTGACCCTTGTGGTGGTGGCCGTCATGGAAGTCGGTGTCCTTGTGGAAGTGATCCTTGTGATGCTTCTTGTGGTATCCATCTACATGCTCTCCCTTGTCGTGATGCTCGTGGTGTCCGTGTTTCTCTCCCTTGTGATGGTGTCCATGCTCGTGATGGTGACCATCGTGATCGTCTTCGTCCCAGTGCTTCTTGTGGTCGCCGTGGTGGTCGTGGTGATGCTCATGGTGGTGGTGTTTGCCATGGTCTTCATGGTCTCCATGGTGGTGGTGGTGATGGCCCTTGTGTCCCTTGTGGCCATGGTGCCCGTGTTCGTGGTGGTGATCGTGGTGATGGTGGCCACCGCCGCCCTCGTGGTGGTGGTGATCGTGGCCCTTGTGCGCCGACACGGCGGCCACAGCTAAGAGGGCAAGTCCTAATACAAAGATCGCCCTCATGGTTGGAGCTACTCACTGTACTTCCTCGGTAGGTGAATGTGAAGAGGAAGTCCGGTTGCTACTGACCTCTGCTACTTTGATTGCCAATTTATATCACCCAGTTGTAGAGCCGTTTGACGCGGTGGAGAAATGATTCCGCAAGCGTCCCGCCGTGTTAATTCATGGACGAATAGAAAAATCATCAGTTCATCATAATCAACCATACTGCTTTGCGTTAAGGAAGTATTTTAAAGAATTTATTACTTCTATTTTAAAGGAAACTTTAGAAAGAGAATTAACTTATTAAGATAATTAAATTTACGTAATTTACATACGTACGCTTATGAGACCTTTAAGCATAAATTTAATATACCGTGTGGTGACGGATTTAGAATACACAGTGTCACCACCCCATTCTTCTTTTTATCTACTACTTGAATGCCTTTTACCCTAGGCTTGCGTGATGGAAAGCAATGCCAGGGTCTAAGATGGAGCAGGCAATTCAAGGAAATGCCCTGTCGGGCACCCGCTCTCACATATACACGACGGAACACAGTAAAACTGCTTGGCGCCGGACTTAGGCGTGCGTGGGGGTGGTAGCTAGCCGGGCGGACCATTAGATCGTATCACCAAACGTGCTGATAATTCCATCCTGAGGGTGTAGTAAGAGCCAACCAAAGGAAAACTTGAAACGAAATCTTGTGCCAACCCGTCTGGCCAGCGTGGCACAGTAGTTTAATTAGACTCCATGTAATGAGAGGAGGCCCGACTCACCAATGAGTCATCTATGGTCCAAGTAGTAGTAGTTTATATTGTACTAGTGGCCCGCCCCGGCTTCGCCCGTGCAAAGCGGGGGCGGGTTATACATAAAAAACTTCCCCTTGAATCACTCTATCTATTAAAAAAAACCGCTTCAAAATCCGTTGCGTAGTTTTAAAGATTATTGCATACATAGGGACGGACAGAAGAATGCGACTTTGTTTTATACTATGTAGTGATAGTGAAGTTAATAAACTCGATATCCTTTTCGAATTATTATTATACTGATATAATTTCTACTTCCCTTTTTTTATGGAGCCATGCCTGTTTTGATGAGTCGAGCGTATTGTATGTACAATATATAATATATTGGTATGGGAATCTAATTGCATATGGAACACTATGACAGGCTATTATATCAATAGTACTCGTACTCTCGCCTTTATTGATTGTAATTTTTTACTTCATATATCTCTTTACTGTTCTTAATCTTATCTTCATCAATTGTACATATATTTTTGAAATAAACTATAATATAAATACATTTATTTAAATACATGCTAATTAAAAACACCCTACCCACGGCGGAGGCAAAAGCCTAAACCGCCGGTGGTCAGTGATTCATAGTGAAGAACTTCCTCATAATACGTGCCGTATCCAAAGTGCTGCCCTTTGTATCAGGCTCTTCACTCAGGTCCCCAGCGAGAGCTTCTGTAGGTGTTGGTCGAAGTTCTTCGCCATCAGTCCGTGCACTGTTCGTTTATTACTATGCTGTAGCTAGCTGTTTCAATGTTGCATTCCAACAAAAATCGTTTTTATACACAATAAAAATTAAAGTAAAAATTAAAAAAAAACCCGACCCAATATACTTTAAAAAGTAAAAAATAAAAACATCGCGTTGGGGGACCGCTCCTACTTATTTATTACCTGACCCCTGGTCCCCCAACGCGATGTATTTATTTTTATTTTTTACTTTTTAAAGGATATAGGGTCGGGGGTTTATTTAAATTTTTAAATTAATTTTTATTTCATACTTTTTATAGGTACACACTTATTATAATGTAGATTTTATGAAGTTGTTAATACATAGATTCTTGTCGCATCGTCATTTTTTCCCCACCACATATATTTGTAGATATTGGGTATTCCCCCCCCCTTTTACCCCCAGAGTTTTTTCAGGGCACAACCGATTTTCATGCGACATATTATTTTGTAATGTGAACGTGATGCGCTTTTGAGACCCCAATCTATTATATTTGCAGACATTCGGTTATTCTTCCCCACTTTCACCCCCCATAACTTTTAAACGGCCCAACCGATTTTCATCAAACATGTCTAAGAACACTCGCCCGTAACTCACCTTTCATACAAAAAACTGTATTGAAATCGCTTCATCCGTTCGCGAGCTACGGAGCCAAAGACAGACAGACAGACACGTCAAACTTATAACACCCCTCTTTTTGCGTCGGGGGTTAAAAATATATTTCGTACAATATCTATGTTTTTCAAATATATTAGGTATACATGTGTAAAACAAAACTATTGGACCATTTTCGATAAAATGTCTATGGGACGAAATACATGAAACGACTTGAAAATTAAAAGGAACGGTTTACAAAAGTACTACTACTACTCAGCCCTTATATGACCCACTGCTGAGGCGGGTTGGCACACGGTTCTCTAGCGGGTAGGCTATAGGCCGTGTCCGTTCTTTTTGTGGGCTCGAGACACCCCCAGGAAGGAATGGGTGGTGACATCATGTATTTCTAAATCCACACAGATTGCTTGCATAATTTAAGATACATTTTGTTAAACGAACTGAACTGAAATCTAAAGGCTTTCTTTATTTTTGTCCGAACGCCTATGTTGTGTTTAGCCGTGAAATTTCAAGGTCGCGGTCAATGAAGCGCGCACTGAATGAAAATCGGATACACTGGGTTTTTGTGAGTTTAACTTATAATCAGTAAAAGTTTTTAAACTCATACGTACGTTACGGCTCATGTTACGAAATTCTCCTTTCTTGTTTGGGTCACCGTTTTTTTGTTTCACTGGATAAAACCAAGCAGTTAAGTAATATTTAACATATTATGTACTGTTTAGTTTTTGTTTGACGGAAATAAAATTATTCGGTACCAAGTTATAATGATTGACGATTAATTATGATAATCGTCTTACAAAAATTTATAAATAGCCCCAGCGATCGGAACAGTGCATGGGTTTTGTTTATTATCATAAAACAATAAACCATAATAAAATAATAAACGTCATTGATGGTACCCGATATATTATTTCATTACCTTCTTGTGTGGTAATTGATCCGAAACTAAACTTCGTTCTTTTGTACACGAAATTGCGCTTGAGTTCCGGTTTCCGTAGCGCATAGCAACTCTGCTCGAGGGTTGATTGTAATAAATTTTTCATTGTCCATGAATTAACACGCCAGGACGCTTGCGGAATTATTTCTCCACCGCTTCAGGCTTCTCTTCAACTTGGTAATATAAATTAGCATCCAAAGTAGCAGAGGTCAGTGACAACCGGACTTCCTCTACACAATTACCTATTGAGGAAGTACAGCGACTTGCTTTAACCATGAGGGCGATCTTTGTCTTAGGGCTTGCCCTTCTAGCTGTGATAGCCGTCTCGGCGCACAAGCATCACGGGCATCACCACGAGCACGGCGGTGGCCACCATCATCACGGACATCACCACCACGATCACGGTCACCATGACCACAAGGGACACAAGGGCCATCACCACCATCACCATGGAGACCATGGAGACCACGGCAAACACCACCACCATGAGCACCATCATGATGACCACGGCGACCACAAGAAGCACTGGGATGAGCACGACCACCACGGTGACCACCACGAGCATGGGCATCATCACAAAGGCGAAAAGCATGGGCACCACGAACACCATGACAAGGGAGAACATGTCGATGGACACCACAAGAAGTACCACAAGGATCACTTCCACAAGGACACCGACTTCCATGATGGTCATCACCACAAGGGACATGACCACAAGCACGATCATCACCACGGACACCACCACGACCACCACGGCGGACACAAGAAGGGTCACCACCACCACTCCGGACACCACGAAGGCCACCACGGACATCATGACCACCACGACAAGGGACACCACGACGACGGACACCACGAACACCATGGCCACCATGGACATGATGGACATCACCACCATCACGATGACCATGGCAAAAAGGGGCATCATGAACACCACAAGGGTTGGGGCCACCATCACGGCAAGCACTAGTCATCAAGTTGGTTTAATGGATGCAAGTTGTTATTGATGTTGTTACTTTTTTACAAAATAAAATAATCTGCTATGCTAGTCTATGGTCACTATAACATAGTGATCAAAGTACATAGCTTGGTAAATTTAAATTTGATTTGTGTTATTTTAAACACGTTTTTACGATATGAATATTTACTACTTAGATTATAAGAAGAAAAAACAGTCTGGCGTTAAAAAAGGAGGTAGGGCCAATTTAGTTGATTTTATGTTTGTTAGGGCGTCACGCCGTCACTATATCAGATTAAAAAAAATGTCATCCAACAAATGCTTCCACAACATATAGCTTACAGAATGGTCGAATTTTATCAAAATTGCTTTAGGCAGGTTTGGTATAAAACTTAACATTTTTGTTAAGGGTTATATTTGTACAGGTTAAATCAAAAACTTTATTGCCATTCGAAGTGAGGGCATTCACCCGGGGTAAAATCCTTTATGGACTTCCTCGCCGGCCACGGGGATGACCAGCGAGGGGAGTGTGGGACTCTCCCCCATAGTGGGGGCCTACCCACTAAACCTCCCCGGGTGCTCCAACTCGCGTCCTGTTGCGGCATTGTGGGATCTGATGCAGAACCACGCCGCCGCAGACGATGAGGCCCTCCTCCTCTCCTCAGGCAAACAGAGTGGAGTCCTGAGTCAACAGTCAGTAACTTATGGCCTGTGTCTATGGGCTAGTTGTATCCTAGAATAAAAAGAATAAAATTAAGAACAAGATTAGAAAATTATAAATACTTATTAAGAATAGAAAAAACCTGCGTATGAGTGGTACAAAGCGTTCAAAAGCGGTCGAGATGTGATGGAAGATTTGCCTGGCTCAGGTAGGCCATCATCGTCTGCAACTGAAGTTAGCATTGCAAAAGTGAAGGAAATAGTGACTGAAAATCCTCATTCGACTTGGAGACAGATAGCCGCCGAACTTTCTGTGTCTCACTAGTTGATTCGTACTATTTTAAATAATCACGTGGGTATGAAAAATGATTCCGCTCGGTTAGTCTAAAAAAACCTGAATTTTCTCCGAAAACTGGTGAGGTCATGCTCAATGTCAATTCCGACCCAACATTCGTAAAACGCATTGTTACTGCTGACGTGGGTTTATGAGTTTGGCATGCGAACGACTCAACAAGCTTCGGAGTGGCGCCTTCCAACTGAACCGAAACCGAAAAAACCACGCCAAACTCGATCAAAAGTCAAAGTCATGTTGACTGTTTTCTTTGACTATCGCGGTGTCATGCACTCCGAATTCTTGTCGGAAGGTCAAACGGTAAATAAAGAATAATATTTGAGCGTTATGCGGCGTTTAAGAGAGCAAATTCAACGAAAAAGTCCAGATTTGGGGAAAGAAGATTCTTGGATATCGCACAAGGCCATCATTGTGAACGAATTTTTGTCCAAACACTCAACAAATTCCTTCGAGCAACCACCATTTTCACCAGATATGGCTCCAGCCGACTACTTTCTTTTTCATAAACTCTATTTACCACTTCGTGGCACCCGTTTTGAATCGGTAGAAGACTTAAAGGAGAATTCACGGCGAGAACAGAACTCAACCCCGGAAATAGCGTTTAAAATGTTTTGATGATTGGACTATTCGTTGGCGTAACTCTATCGTTTCTGAAGGACCATACTTTGATTGAAGGTGATAAAATAAATTTGGATGAATACCAAACATTTTGTGTATTATTGATCTTTTCCCGGTACTTTCTTGACAGAGTAGTATGTAACTTCACGTGTTGAGATCGTTCACGCACTTTAATATTAACACTTTTATTAACACAATTAAACACTAATATTATTAATATTTAATATCGCTTTAGGTATAATGGCGAAAACACCAAGACACCGGAGCACAGTCGGTCCTGAGTCTGAGACGGTTTGCTGTTCGAATTAGTATGAAAAACTGGATGGATATAATATAATAATAATATTTATTTAATAATAATAAAAATAACATCTTAGAATTTAGCGAAGACTGGAGCCTAAACTAGGGTACCCTGTATTTTAGGTCACCAGTTCTCCGCTATAACATAGGTAAGTGAAAAATTTATTAATAATAAAAACATAATTAATAGAAATTAAAATAAATGTGTATATGTGTGTGGCACACACATATACACATTTATTGTGGGTGTTTTTGTGAGAGAGACAACGAGAGTGAATGTCATGTAAATGAAAACGAATGAGTATGAAATGAATGTGGTATGAATTTACGTGTTTAGGTTCATGAACTTACTAGTAAAAGGTTTTCCGTCTGATTATAATCAATATTTAAAGCCAGCTCGATACAGATTTCTTACAGTTAAATAAGTTGAGATGGTAGTTAAATGTTATTAATGGAGTCACACTTGTTAACCCTTAATCGGGCACAGGGAATTATTTTCCCACCCTCCCAATCTATCTAAATTCCCGAATATTTTTGAATTGGCAACCATTTATGTAGTATTTTGTACACAAACACAATTTTAGATAATGACAGAATTATTTTACTGGCAGCCCCACCCTTTTGAGTGTCAAGTGTCAAAGTCAGAATCAAATAAATGTCACCTTCGAAAAATTCGCGCGATTTTCACGTATTGGAGACATATATGTGCATAGTTTCTTAAAAAAAGATTCTGGTAAGTAGATATTTGGTTCAATATGTATTAATTTATTATATTCTGTGTAACTTGGTAATGATATTCAATGCAAAAACCTAGTGTTTGTGTGGTTTTGATTAATTTGAAATATATTCTTGCAAGTGGGAAAATAGTTCCCTTTGTCCGTTCCTGAACTCCATCTTGCGTCACTATATATAAAAAATGGGGATTTCTTTTTGTCAACTTTTTTAATTTTGTCAATTTATTTAGTTTATTTTTAAAATGTTGGTTTCAATTGTTTTAGATAATGTCTTATAAAAGGAGCAATATTCATTATATTTTTTTTTAATATATCGGACATCGATACTGATTATAACGATATTATGGCGATTGCCTGATATGTCCAACGGATTCATTTTACCATACAATCATGTGCTCATTATGCAAAGTGACATTAAGTCCGCAAGATTGCTTTTAAACAATTTCATTTGTCTGAAAAATTTCTTAAATAAATATCTTTAAAAACACAAAAAAAAATTTTTATAATGTATTTATTGTTTATTGGTTTCTTTATTTGCACGCTGACGCTCCACCTAACTTCTAGTAAATAATTCTGTGCACATTTAATGAGGAAAATAAATTCAAAAGTAGAGTCAGGGTAAATAACTAGTCTATCTAAATTCATAGACGTAATCGGGCAAAGGGAAATAATTTCCCACTTTGGTTGTCCATGAACAGGCAAAGGGAAATAATTTCCCACCCGTAAAACGTCATTATTTTCAGGTTTCAGTAATATATATACGATGTTATGTACACCGATATCCAACATGAGCCTAGAACATTTACATATGCCATGAAAAACATTTTTTTTGGTTCTACCCGATTAAGGGTTAAACAAATGCGGCCCTAAAAAATCTTAAAAACTTTGGGCAAAAGTGGTTCTGCATCGTATACCTTGACAAACGACGTCATGACGCCTTCTATTTGTTGAAAGATTAGGATCGAGTGAAAGTGTTGAATGTTTCATAATTATTGTATGCAAGATGAATAATTGAAGTACAGTTAAAACCTTGCATTCTTGGTACAATTATGTAGTTGGGAAGAAGAAATATTTTATTAACTCTCTGACCCCTTCCTGGCCGTTCTCTGGCCTTGTGGACGATAGATATTGTTGACATTTTGTTTCACCACATGAACTTCAACTCTACTCTGTGAAATATCTTATATATCAGGTTAAATGGATGGATTGTGTCTGTAGTCTTTCATACTAATTCGAACAATACTAAGAAGCCACCTATAGTCTGTTTGGTTTTGCCTTAAAACCAACCACAAATTCTAAATACCTTGCTTACTCAAGGGCGGATCCAGCTTTGGCGCCAGGAGGGGGTCACATAGTCGTGGTCAAGTCAAGAACTTATAATTTAATTTTGATAACAATATACGAGTATACAAGTAAAAAGTAGGTATTATATTAATGTACGTAAGTACTGTACTTAAAAATATTTATTCTTTATTGTACACTTGAAAAACTCCACACATAATAACTTGTACATATCCACGTACATATTGCCCTCTTGAAGACACCCAGAGAACCACTATCACGCACTGAATGAGGCAGCCTATTTATATTCCATAGCCGTGGTTTCTGTGTGGTAGCGGAGTAAAAATACTACCACCCCATATCTTCCCGTGGGTGTCGTAAAAGGCGACTAAGGGACAACAGACGTTGGGCAGCAGCGACGTTCTGTCGAAAAACGCACCATCCGTACTGCGATCGCCAACCCGCCTGCCAAGCGTGGCGATTATGGCAAACACCCCCCAATGAAGCACACAACTAAAAAACGGCCCCCAGTCCCCGGCAGCCCCACTATTCCTTCGGCCACGGTAGCAGCCAAGGTAACGGTGGGGCAGGGGGTGCTAAAAATCTCCGGCAGAGATCCGGCTACCATAAAAAACGACGGATGCACCTGGCAACATATAACACACGGACACTGCGGACTGATGAGAAGATCGTAGAACTCGAGAAAGAGTTGAGCAAGTTGCGATGGGATATAGTGGGGTTGTCTGAAGTCCGAAGAGAGGGAGAGGACACGATAACCCTCAAATCCGGCAACTTGCTCTACTTCCGGGAGGGCGACCAACAGTCCCAAGGTGGTGTTGGGTTTATCGACCACAAGTCCCTTGTGAACAACGTTGTTAAAATAGAGAGTGTGTCGACCAGGGTGGCGTACCTTATACTCAGAATAACCAAGCGTTATTCGCTGAAGGTCATACAGGTATACGCACCGACCTCGGCGCACCCCGACGAAGCGGTAGAGATAATGTATGAGGACATTTCCTCGGCCATACATAGCTCTAGAACGCACTACACCGTTGTCATGGGGGATTTTAACGCGAAACTGGGCAAGCGGAGCGGAGATGTGCTGCAAGTGGGGCAATTTGGGTTTGGACACCGGAACCAACCGGGCCAGACTTTGGCTGGTTTTCTAGAGAAGGAGGGACTCTATATGATGAATTCCTTCTACAAAAAACCAGAACAGAGGAAATGGACCTAGTTGAGTCCGGATGGCACCACAAAAAACGAGATAGACTTCATCATGTCGACGGAAAAGCACATATTCAATGATGTCTCCGTGATCAATATGGTCAAAACCGGAAGCGATCACCGCTTAGTAAGAGGCACATTGAATATCGATGTTAAGCTTGAAAGGTCGCACCTGGTGAGGTCTACGCTGCGTCCTGAGCCAGTTCAAATTAAAAACCCGGAAAGCTTCCAGCTCGAACTGCAAAACCGCTTTAGCCTAGGCGTTGACGTGGACGATTATAATGACGGGTTCGTGGAGACTGTCCGCAAAGTTGGGTCGAAATTGGGTCGAAGACCCAACGCCAGAAAACGCCCAAAAAGCTCTCGGACGTCACCCTGAATCTCATGGACGAACGACGGAAAATGGTCCTGCAGTCTTCAGATGATGCGACGCAGCTTCGGATGCTCAATAGACAGATATCAAAGTCCCTGAAGCGTGATATACGCCGATTCAACACGAATCGTGTTGAATCGGCGTATATCACGCTCGTATATCAAGGTAGTATATCAAGGTTTTTGCCAGGGATCTGTCTATTGGGCAAAGCCAGCTCGTCAGGCTGAAGACTGATGACGGCAGGATCGTCACGTCGAAGTCCGAGATTTTGGGTGAGGTCGAGAGTTTCTATGGACAACTGTACACGTCTACACAGGAACCCGTCATAAATCTAGCAAACGACCCACGAGCTAGATTAACCCAGCACTACACAGAAGACCTCCCGGACGTCAGCCTGTGTGAGATCGGGATGGCTCTCGAGCAACTTAAAAACAACAAGGCGGTGGGTGATGACGGAATTACCGCAGAACTTCTGAAGGCGGGTGGAGAACCGATCCTCAGGGCCCTTCAGAAGTTATTCAATTCCGTCATACTCGAAGGACGAACGCCAAAGGCATAGAACAGAAGTGTGGTGGTGCTGTTCTTCAAGAAGGGAGATAACACCTTATTGAAGAACTACAGACCCATCTCACTTCTGAGCCATGTCTACAAGTTGTTCTCGAGGGTCATCACGAGTCGTCTCGCATGCAGGCTCGACGATTCCCAGCCTCCCGAACAAGCCGGTTTCCGAAAAGGCTTCAGTACCATAGACCATATTTTAACGCTACGGCAGGTTATACAGAAGACCGAGGAGTATAAAAAAAAATATTTGAGGTTAGGTCCTTTTTTGCTATTATTACGTTACTCTTTGGTCTACCAGCTAGACGCGTGGAGAGCTAGTGGACAAGCGCGCGCAAGTGTGGCGCGGTAAAATTCAAATTTTCGATACGTTCGTTCCCAAACATTTACCATCATACAAAGTTAGTATATTATATTAATTAAATAATTATTGAAGGTATGTAGTTACATAAAATCTGTATGGTCACAAAATATATAAATAAAATCATTATGTTCAATTAGTGGTCCACCTAAGTCCTGGAACCAGCTCAGGGGGGGGTCATGACCCCCATGACCCCCCCCCTGGATCCGCCCTTGTGCTTACTTGTTTCGGAATCATTATATAATATCAGAAAATAACATTTTTAAGTTAAATGTACGCGTAATATGAATGTCAAAGTCAAATCATTTGTTTTTAGAGAACACGATTTCCATGAGAAGCCAGGATATTTTTGATAAAGGTAAAAAAAAATCAAACCATATATTTGGAAAAAGTTATTTACTTTGTATAAAAATGTAAACAATAACAGCAACAAATTCCATCCTCAATAACGATAACCCATACCACATAACAAAAATTGTAGAATTAGTGTTTTCCATGGTGGAAACCCCAGTGCTTGTGGTCGTCGTGTTCGCCCTTCTTGCCATGATCGTGATGGTGGTGGTGGTGACCGTCGTGTCCATGGTGGCCATGGTGTTCGTGGTGTCCTTTGTCGTGGTGTCCCTTGTCGTGGTGGTCGTGATGTCCGTGGTGGCCCTCGTGGTGGCCGGAGTGGTGGTGGTGACCCTTCTTGTGTCCTCCGTGGTGGTCATGGTGGTGTCCGTGGTGATGGTCGTACTTGTGGTGCTTGCCCTCGTTGTGATGGCCATCATGGAAGTCGGTGTCCTTGTGGAAGTGATCCTTGTGGTATTTCTTGTGGTGTCCATCGACATGCTCTCCCTTGTCGTGGTGTTCATGGTGCCCGTGCTTCTCACCTTTGTGATGGTGTCCATGCTCGTGGTGGTCACCGTGGTGGTCATGCTCATCCCAGTGCTTCTTGTGGTCGCCGTGGTGGTCATGGTGGTGTTCATGATGGTGATGTTTGCCATGGTGGCCATGGTCACCTTTATGATGATGATGATGTCCTTTGTGCCCCTTGTGGTCATGGTGACCGTGTTCATGGTGGTGGTCCCCATGATGGTGGTGTCCGCCACCGTGTTCGTGGTGGTGACCGTGGTCATGGGCGATGACCATCGCTAACAGTGCGAGACTTACGATCAAGATAGCCCTCATGTTGGCGAGCTAAATGCTACTGTTTTGTTTATGGTACTTCCTCTATAGGTAATTATTGAGAGGAAGTCCGGTTGCAACTGAAATTTGCCACTTTGATTGCCAATTTATATTGGCTGCTAGGACGGCGGAGAAATTATTCCGCAAGCGTCTTTGTAGCTAGTTCATGGACAGCACATAAAAACACAATAACGATACTTATTATGTTTTAGATAAGACAGCTGCTGCCTGCCGTAATTCCATCTGTAATCGAATAGTAATTTATGAAGATACATTTTCACAGCAAAAAACTTCCATATGTTGCAGTAAGTAACCAGTAATAAGGTTTTTAATTAAATATCAAATAATTGACTACAATTTTCTTCTTCTTCTTTAATGACTGGTACCTAAACAAGCTTTTAAATGGCCATGAGAGGCTCTCACCCCTTTCTAGGACGAAAAAACAAAATAACGACTGAGAAATTGTTGGCTATTAACTAACGACCGCTAACCTAACCTAGTTTTATGGTTGGATTAACGAAGGCCTTGCTATGAATAATCGTCCTCGAAAGATATCAAAGCCACGTATTGCCATATGTGTAATACCATTTTAGAATCCCTAATTGCGCCAGAACTTGTAATACAAGGGTCACTTTTCGATGGAGGGTGGGTTAAAGAAGTTGAAGGGTTGAAGTAAATAAAAAGTTATGATTTGAGAATAAAATTTTTCGTAATCTTAATATTATCTTCAACATACCCAATAAACTACTCTCAATCTAGTTAAAATTATAAAAAAGATACAGGATGTAGATTTCGTCAAATTTTTATAAGATTTTGAACGAAACCCCTGCCAGGCTAGGTATAACCTGTAGGCTGTATCGCGGGCAGTTTACAAAAATGTTATTCACGAATACAAATGACACCAAGACTCAGAGCAAGTGCCTCTTTTTTTTACCGAATTTCGGTCGTCGTAACTCATACCCTCCAAATTCAGCTTCCAACTTGAATAAGTTAGACCGATGGCTGTATTGTGTGCCTCACTACTTAGAAATGTTCATTCAAAGTAACACACACTTGATTGATAGATTATAATGTTGAATCGAACGAAAATTATCTGCTTATGTGGGTCCTTTCGTGTTCCAAACGCCGATATTTGGTTAGTGTTAAACAATTTTTCCGAGTGACTTAGCACTGTTAATCCGCGCTCTTGTTGGTTCATGTCCGGGACTCTCCCTGTAACGCAGATTTGTTTGAGTATTCAGTTTGATTATACACGCTTATGAGTTCATCACGGTCCATTGTAAACAGCCATGTTGTATAGAATATAAGCCCCGCAGATGCTGATAAATTTATCCGATATTTCTTTGACGATTTCGCATGAAATTTAAAATTATGTACCCAAATATTGTGATTATTTTCAAATTTCGAAGATTTTTTAGATAGGGCTTCTTAAATTTATTAATCTAATGTTAGGGTTTTATCACAATAAGAATATAGGTACTATGGTTCATGATTTCTCGAGCTTTTCAATTTCTCGGGTCTCGAGAATTCTCGAGGCTCATTTCTCGGGACTCTCGGGTTGTCGAGAAATTTACATTTACGTACGTTTTCTCATATTATTTGGTTCCAATTGCGTCTAAAAATCAGTGGTTTTCCTCTCAAATAAAAGTATCAAATTAATTATAAAACTTTCATCGATGTTATTCAAAAACATTAATCTTATAAATATTGTTTTATAAAATATTAGAGAAAAAAATATTATTCAGGCTCATAATCATAATGACAGCACCATTTTTAGTTGGTTATTTAGAACTAAAACGTAAATATTAGGTTGGGGAAAAAGTCTTTTCGCATTATAGTATGTATGAACTTGTAATAAAATTTTCAGTCCTGATCTTGCACCTTCAGATTTCCACATGTTTCGGTCTCTTCAGAATTCTTTAGGCAGTGTCAGGTTAACATCACGAGAGGACTGCCAAAACCACTTGTCGCGGTATTTTGATCAGTAGTCCCAAAATTTCTATAGCAATGGGATCATGTCCCTACCTACAAGATGGCAAAAAGTTATCGAACAAAATGGTAGCTACATACTTTAGTTAAATGTAAATAAACGATATTAAAAAATGTTTTGAAATTTCTTATAAAATGCGATGAAACTTTTCCCCCAACCTATTATCTTAACTTACATTACATTAGGATCACAGCACAATTTAGGGCTGGTTATTTAGAAAAAAAATCTACTTAAATCTTGTAAACAAAATAGCTTCTATAAAACACGAAAGAAATCTTTAATATCTTTAACTCAGGTAGAAAGTAAATGCAAATTATAATTACATTACAATCATAGCACCATTTATGGCATGTTAATAGAATATAAACAAATTAAAACTCTGCAAGTTTATTTTCTACAAACGTACATGGTTTCTCGAGTTCTCGACTTTTCTCGAGCTTGATTTCCCGGGCAGAAAGCCCAACGATTTCCCGGGAATTCTCGAGCCGAGAATTCCCGGGAATGAACCCTAATAGGTACAGTACATAACGTATACGTATAATAATAGTGTGAACAGCAACCGGGTAGTACTATTCTAACTATTTATTTAAATAAAAATAACTTGGCACCAAATTGGTTATTTTTTATGTTTAAAGGAAAATTTAAAAACTGAGTCATGTTTTATTATTTAATAATATGGCCGTACGAAAGTCGCCAGCGAAGTTTATTTTTAGCTGGTTGATGGCCAAAGCTTTCCCTATTAATCTTGAATTGATTATTAGATTATATTAACATAGACTACAAGTAATTGAATGAATCAAGATCACTCAAATAGGTATAACCAAATATTGAACTTGAACAACCCATTCTTCTGCCTTAGAAATACCTCCGGTTGTTCAGCTCATTGACAGATCTTGAAGCTGGAGCATAGTAGGTATCTTACGCAACTTTAACTACCTGTGAGTATAATTGAACGCAAATGTGATTTACATGTGTCGCTACTGCGTCCAGAACAATTCAACAATACGATTCATTGTGCAATTGCTCATTTTTTGTCCGTTCGATGTCAAGAGCAGCCGAAACAATGATTTCTTTTTATTAACAATAAACTAGATTTTACCCTATTATGGTAAATAGTAGGTAAACAGACTGATATCAAAGATTTGTATTGTTCAAAGCAATAAATATCTAAGCTATTGCAATTCCCGCAGTTAACAATAGCGCAAAATCATCAGTATTTAAACTTCATTAAATCATTGATGTAGCTCAACATTATATTTAACAAGCGTTGGTTTTGATTACTCACTGAATGTATTAAGTACATACATAGTAGTAGTATTTCTAGTATTTATACTAGAATCATTTATACAATCATGGATTTATACTAGAGTATAGGTATATATTGAACAAATGTAAGAACAAATTAATTATAGGTATAGGAAACATAACGTTCAGTCATCAATGTAATTTTGTTCATTTCTAGTTTTAGGCAATTATCAATAGGTAGGTAATCAATCACTGCTTTACAAGATATTAAAATCCTTGTTTAGGATATAACGCAATTATGACATCACTACATAGTATAAAACAAAGTCGCTGTCGTCAGTCCGTCTCTATGTATGCTTAAATCTTTAAAACAACGCAACGGATTTTGAAGCGGTTTTTTTTAATAGATAGTGTGATTCAAGAGGAAGGTTTATAAGTATAATACTTGCATAACTGCATCCGTGCGAAGCCGGGCCGGGTCGCTACTTCTGGAAGAGATTACTCATTAACATTTTCTTTATTTGCTGTATTGTATACTCAGCCCATACTACATGTATTGGAGGATGCCCGACTCAGCAGAGGGTCATGTACGGAGGTAGCCTACAGTGCCACTCTGGCCAGACAGAATTTGGAACAGGGTTTCGTATCAAGTTTTCCTTCTCTTGGTAGGTTTTCGGCCTTGCCATTTCCTATTGTCGGTTCTTACGACACCCACAGGATAGAATGGGGTGGTGACACTATGTATTCCATATCCTTCATCACACGGAAACCCACACGTATACATAGCGGATTATGGACCGTTGGATGGAGCTACTGGACCTCCACCTTACAGATCCCGTATCAAATCGACATCACCATTGTGTTAAAAAAAATGGTCACCCGAACTTTATTCGGAAAAGCATGGTGTTGGCAGCTAAAGGATGCACGTTCTCTTTCGGGGACACGTGAGTGTTATATTAAGTCAACAGTGTTCTAAACATACATTGTTAGTGGTTACTGCGAACCGCCTTTCGGGACCAAACGAAACTACATAGTTATTCACATGGTCATGGAATTGTACTCTTAATATGGCGTTTAAAAAAAAGGCAAGCCCACCGAGATGCTTCCGCCAGGTCTTCTTGGTTGGTGCCACGTTCCATCCTGGTGAAGAAGTGTTGATAAAAGTGGTGTATTGTGAACGCCATAAAGCATTTTTCTAATCTAACCATCAGGCCGTTACCCTGGGGTTATAAAAAAACCTTCATGAACCCTTTCAAGGATAACAGGCATGAAGAGCCTCATTTTTGATTGCACAAATTGGTAATAACGGTAAGTTCATGACCGCCACGGTCTACCGAGCACTTTTCTAAAGGTACGCTTTCAAAAGAGCTCTCCGGCGCTCTTTCAAGGCTACGACGCAGCGACCTTCCAAACTACTTTCAATTCTAATACTATAGAAGCAACTGTTATATGCATTGTTAATTGCATTGGGCCTTATAGTTATATTGTTACTCTTACTACATATTTTCTAGAGAAGTATTGACAGAGATCCGATGATGTCTTAATATCAATCTGGTAGCTTGTAGACTAGGTTTAGCGAGTAGTACGGAGCGCAATAAAGTTGTTTTTTTATTTTTTAATACAGTTGCTCAAAAAGTGGCATATTGCAGGGCCGTATAGCGTTCGGGAAGTGGGCTATTACACACGCGTGCTTTTTTTTTACCATTCCCGCACTAGTGCGTTTTCTTTCCCAACTGTCAAAATAATGTCTATTATAAGGAAACACCAACCATGAAGTTTTTACTAAAAAAAATCATAGAAGTTTTTATGATTCATATATTACGTATATTTATAAAAAGAAACAACTTAATCATTTGTTTCAATATCAGATTTAATGATTTGATTGAATGAGTTAGGTTAGGTTTCATTTCATTAAATTTCATTTTCATTTCATATCAATAAAAATTTTCTACCGAAGACTGGCTGTATGGGCATAGTTGCTTTTGCCTACTAGAATGGGTGAAGAAAAAAAAATCTCTGCTTATATTCTACGGTTGGCGCCATTTTTGTTTATAAGTCATAAATGATTAGTTAGTTGAGTTTATTGTGTTTTTATTATTTTATTAAATTGCTTAATTTTTTCGCAACTGGATTAAAAATAGTCGTTCAGTACACGTGCGGAACCGTCATTGCAACTTGTTCCGACTGTCAACCCTCGCCTTCGGCTGCGCCTCGGCTCGGGTAGACATTTGTCGGAACTCGTTGTAATGACAGCCTTTCCGCACTTGTAATGAAATATACTATTTTGCATAAACGATTCATGAACACAAATTTCATCTATACCTACTAGTTGGGTGTGCTTGGTTTACACAAAGACATCGAGAATCGAACTGGGGAATCGTGGTCCAAATGCGGCACATAAAACCCCTTGACTAACAAACATCTGCATGTTTAGTTATAAATCTAGCTCTGTTAGATATTCCTCTGGACCAGGCATAACCTGCATCGCGAGGGCTTTCACAAACATGTACCTAATACACTAACACAAATAACACCGACAGTCCCACAAGATGGGGATCGAGGGGCAGATGGCAATACCTCTCTGTAAATAGTAAATAATTAACTGGTAATTAGGTTGGACTTGCGTCAGTTCATTTTGTGAAATATCCAAAGAAAACCTAATGAGAAATACTTCGCCAACGTACAAGATATTTGCATGATGCAATAGTTGCCTTCCGTCCAGTGGCGGATTGAAACATTTTAAATCCCATCCAAAATTCAACGTCCTGTACGATTCGATACCACAGTTATTAGACTTATTTTATGCTGATGACATACATTTTATTTTTATCTGTTAACTATATTTTATAATTCCCACAAAAATAGTTTTTTTTTAAATACAAAACCGTTATAGTTCGAATTCGCCACACACTAAATTCTGCCGTCCAAGGTCTTGCCCTATTATTTTTTTATCAGTGACTTGAATGCCTTTGACCTAGGCTTGCGTGATGGAAAGCAACGACAGGGTCTAAGATGGAGCAGTCAATTCGAGGAAATGCCCTGTTGGGCACTGGCTCTCACATACACACGACGAAACATAGTAAAACATCTTGGCGTCGGACTTAGATATGAGCGTGTTAGCTAGCCGGGCGGACCATTAGATCCTACCACCAAGCATTCAGGCATACAGGCATACAGGAAGCATACAGGTAAGTTAATCACTGCTGCTATCACTTGGTGTAATAGTCCGTGCGATAGATAACAATGAAATTTGACCTTGAACAAAATAGCTACAGATGCAATGCAACAAAAGCCCTAGCACCTAGGTACTACAGCCATCCAAGTGAGAGTATAGAGCGAATCAAAATAAGCAGTTCTGTGTTCAAATATGTTTTCCATCTTGAAGTATGAGTGAGATTTCGACGTTTTCGTAATCGAGATTTTTACAAGATACGAGTACCATGGTTTCCAAATATCAATTAGCTATTTTGATTACTATATCGTACATGCCTATGAAGTTGAGTTGCATGTTTCCTCAGTTATCTGTGCTGATTTCTAGAATTCAGAGTAATATGTAGAGTATGAGTATATTCCATGTGGTTTGGTTTGGATTTAGAACACCCTACGCCCCCTTGCGCACTAGCGGCTGGACGCCTACCGCTAGTGCGTAAGGGCGCTAAACTTTGCAACGCAAGAAACCTAGCCGCAGGAGAAGGAAAACTAGATACGACCATTGTTTTTTTTTTGGTGACGCTATGGAAATGCTTTTTAAATGCCGCTACCCCTCGGGGGTCGGGTCGGCGATTAATGTGGGGTCTACCCCACATACCCACTATAACCCCAGCGGTATACCCTCACACGACACGCTTGAGGCGCCACAGATTCGCGTAAACGGAGTCTAGTGTGTCAAAACTTGATACGACCTGTGCCAACCCGTCTGACCAGCGTGACACAGTAGGCGTATTGCCCTGCATGGAATTGGCGGAGGCCCTACTCAGCTATGGGTAATGTATGGGCTGAGTTTCACACCTCACACATAACATCGATTTTTTTTACTATACAGTTTTTATTTACACTCTATATGATTCAAGTCGTAACAGTACCTTGTTTGAAGACAATATCCTAAAGACCTAGTTCCAGTAATACACAAACCGCTAATGCTCTTAAACGATTCCAGGGCGGCGAGCTTATGGTATTACGAGCTACATAACACGTCTAGCATAATGTGCATAAACATTTACCTCATTGACGCACCGAGTGAATATTAGAAGAAAGTATGGTTCGAAACTATTGAGAATATTAAGAGAAGAGATGAGAGTCACGGAACGATACTAATGTAGTGTAGATCTTTATATGTAGAAGAAGGCCGTACATATAGGTATGGAATGTCCGAAAAAACTCGACGATTACCTACTGATGACGAATAATAGATATAAGTGAAAGGAAAGATAATTTGTGCTGTCTGCAAATAATGGTATGCCAGGTAAAGAAAATTAAGATGGTCTATTTAAACCAAGAACAAGATAATCGGTATATACTTTTAGCAGTTCCAATAAACCGACACAAAGGCATGTCAAACTTATGAAGCCCCTGTTTTGTCAGGGGTTAGAATATTAAATTATAAATCACAATTAAGAAAGATGCTCTTAGGATTGTTATCGCTTTAAAAAAAATATTATAAAAAATATCAGTAGGTTCGAAGTCCTTAATAATGTTTCGTCATTTCTACTTACCACGTTGGATCTTGTTAGCGCCCGCATTCACTAATGCTATTATCGCTGAAACATTATATTTTCCGGATTAACTTACTTGCACACTGCTGTTATGTAATACGTACGAAATATTGTTACTTTTGAGATATGCTATTTTCTATTATACATACATATTATGTATATCAGATACACAAGGAAGATTTATTTTTTCCCGTGAACATGGCTACTTTTCGATGTTAATATTATGAATAGTACAACCGAAATTAAACACTTTTTAACAGATTTTTCCCGTGTAAGTATATTAAATTATTTCCCGACGTTTCGAATGATTTACAGCAGTCGTGGTCCAAAACTTAGCAGATGAGCCATGCTCAACATGTGTGACGGAAGACCAGCGTTGGTTGCTTGCAACCAGCATCGTGCTGAGTTTGGGACGGATTGTGGCAGGAAGGCTTTCCATAGAATTAGTTTAGTACCTAGTTTTATTACTTTTGTATTTTTCTTGCCACAATAAATATTATGTCTATGTCTAAAAGTGTTTAATGTCAATGTGTAATAATCGCGTATCCTTGTGACATCATTACCACTACTACTACCCGGTCCATATATTACCCACTGGGCCACTGCTGATTCCGGCCCCGCATATTACCCACTGGGCCACTGCTGATTCCGGCTCCGCATATTACAAGGAGCATAATTACCCTACAGTTCCACGCAGGCCAGACGGGTCGGCACAGGGTCGCGTATCAAGTTTTCCTTCTCTTGCGGCTAGGTTTTCGGCTTTTTCATTTCTTTTCTATTGTCGGCTCTTACTACGCCCGCCTGATGGAATGAGGTATTGACACCGTGTTTTGTAAATCAGTCACCACACGGACACCAAGCTTTAATTTACATTTCAAAAATATCACACTTATTTGATCGGGTCTACTAACAAAAGAAACTCCTCCAAGAGTTTTTTAATAAGCAGTAACTTTGCGAAGACTTGCAAGACAAAATGACGCGAAAAACTCTGCCATAATGAAAATATGAAAATAATCTTTATTCAGAACTCCATAAAAAATTTGTCAAACCGTTCGATATTAAACATAGTTACGAGTTTTTTTTGTATATTACATTTGCATGTGTACAAATGAATAAATAGTTTAAGATAAATATTTACCATCACCACTGAACACACACGCTACCAGACAAATTAAAATACTCAGAGACGCATATAGATTTAATGCATTGTTTACATCACATAAATTCGCATGGTTCCTACTCTTTTATTTACCCTCGTCGACCCGTGACAAGCTACAGCATATCAAACGTGGTTTAACCAGCGCATTGTTGGGTATCAGAAGGTTAGCTCGGATAATCCTGTCCATTGTTACCTATTTTAATGCTTATACCCATTGTGTTCGCCCTGTATTAAGTTATACGCGGATAATCGCCGTATTATGTAGAGTTAATTTTGCATCAGATCGATCCAGCTGCTTATTTCGATTGGCGACATTTTCTATTTGGCGATTATGTGTGATTTATGTATGCTTGTGTTTGTAGGTTACGGATATAATATACAAGAAACACAGGTAGGTGTATTCTCAGAAACGTAAACAAGATACCTTGGATTCACTAATGTAGAGAATGCTGGTTTAGATCGCCGCAAAGCGATGGATGCAGATGGCCTCAGGACCGGCCTTTATGGATATCATTGGGGGAGGCCTATGACCAGCACTGAACTTATTTTGGCTGAATAGTTGATGATGATAATGATATAAAACAAAGAACGCGTGAAGTTTTCTCGCAACAAAAATGTTGTCTTTACATAATTATGCTATTTCCCTCCATGAATTTGGAGGAGGCCCGACCCAGTAGTGGGTTATTTATGGGCTGAAACGACGATGACATAATTATGCGACCGTGTTTACTTTGCATTGAGGGGTAGATAATTAAATCATTAATAAAAAAAAAATCGTCAAACGCTCCCAATTAAAATACATTTGCTACAAAAAAAGGAAACTGCCTCCATGTAATCTTGACTTACTGCCACGCATCATCGAGTGACCAATATTTGCCGGAACAGAACACCGTAAAGATGTTTCCGGCCCGTGAAAGTATCGTATGAACTGTGCAAACATTGGCACCGAGGTTTTATCAGGCAGCTGGCCGACACGACTAATTACATCAATTATAGGCAAACAGGCTGCGCTCGAGTTTCCAGGGGCCCACCTTTGTCAATATTTACAGAACTAAAGCGGCTGCCTTCAACTGGACACTCGCTCGTCACTGCGCAATTGTAGGGAGAATTCATTACGTGAAAATATATTTGTCTGTCGCGGTTAGAATACGGTAATTGTAATTGTAGAGTCAGGGGCGTAGCGTGCCTTGGTGGGGCCCCGTATAAAAAAATCTTTGCGGGCCCTTATAAAGGGTAAAGATTTCTCACAAAAGAAAAACAATGTGTGCATAAAATTGATAGAAATATTTATTCATCATAATTATCTATCTGTTTATGTGTGTTTATATGTGTATATTATTTTTCATTATCCCATTCTATCCCGTGGGAGTCGTAAGGGGTGACTGAAGGAACCCAAGAGTCCTATTACCTAGCCTCTAGAGAAGGCTGAAGAACCTAATAGAATTACGTTAGTAGTAGGCTGTTTCAAACCGTCAAGCCAGCGTGGCCCAGAAGGCTAAATTAGCCATGTAGAGGCTGAGAAGTAGTACTATTTATTACCACTACTACTTCTACTATAGTAATCTAAACTAGGGTTTGACTCTCTCTGGGTTTTCCATACAGTAATCATTACCCGTAATCATTATTATTATCTAACCTGTAAACGACATTTGTCGTGAAAAAGTCGATTAAAATGTCGCGTGTAGTTGCCGCAGCCTAGGTGGTATTCGAATTACTTATAGCCGTCATTCTGAATATTTCATTGTCAAAAGACATGTGTTTTTTCCTCATCGACAAAAAGGTTTGCACTTCTTTATCTCCATTACGCCTGTACAGGGTGTGGCATTAGGTATTGTTATAGGATTCTCATAAGCTGCAAAAAGGCGAACGCGTCGCGAACGCCGCGGGCGCAGCTTTTGACAAAACATACCATTCAATTTGTTCGCAGTTAGACAAGTCTCAGCTAATCCCGGTTCTACAGTCGGCTCAAAAAGGCTGTTTCGTGATTATGTGACCCACTATATATGGGTGTGCATGTGAGTGTTTTTGTGGGCCCAATATTTTTAGAGACCGTCAATATGTACGTAAGTATTGTACAAACGTTCATGTGACTATAAATTACTTGGTTAGTACCTATATAGTTTTAGATAGATAGATAACTCTTTATTGTACAAAAAAAAGAAAAAACAGTATAATACAATAGGAACAACTTATGACAGTAGGTACCTATACATTGTATGTCAATTGCACAATAGGCGGCCTTATCGCTAAAGACTAGGTAATCGTAATCGCTTCCAGGCAACCCACACATGGCGTCAAGGAGAGTTCTCTATACTATATTGTGGGACGTTTCTTATCTTTTCCAAAATAGGTGAATGATTACCTACCTACATATTATGTATAGTTTTGTTACAGTAACCGTTTAACTATACTACTACTCAGCCCATAAATGAGCCACTGGCGTGTCGGGCCTCATCCCATTACATGGAGGGTAATTAGCCTACAGTGACACGCTGGCAAGACGGGTTTCGTTTCAAGTATTCCTTAAATTCTCTTGTAACTAGCTCTTTGGCCTTGTCATTTCACCATAAGGATAAAATGGGGTAGCGACACTATGTATTCTAAATCCTTCACCACACGAACAATAAACTTCAGTTGAGTTTATGCTAAGCATTAATCATAGGTAGGTGAATTTTAAGCACTTACCATACCAATAATATTGTCTTTAATACTAATCGATCGCTTTCAATACCCAAAACAATTCAAGTAGGTACATAAGTAGATAACGCACGCTCCACCTGCGACGAAGTCCAACCACTTCATTAAACATGATCTAGCCTCAACATACCTACGCATTCCATTAAGTCACGACAGATTACAACTTACAGGGAGAATACACAGATTACTATTATATGAGCTGTCGAGAGCGTCGTATTGTGATATTGTCACATCCATTAAGATGTAGCGGGGCGGGGCTTTGAATGCCACGCCCCTACCCGTGGCTCACCCTACGGGCCGCGCCGCCCGCATTCGCTTCTCGGCTCCAGCGCTAAAACGATTTGACGGCAATCGCATCATACATCGCCTAATCTCGGGACGGACAGTGGCCGATTCGAACGCGGGTTAAGCTTCAACAGGGAGCTTTGGTAGTGATTAATTGGAGAGTAGTGTGTGATGTGGCGTGGCGGCGGAGTCGCGCCCGTGACAGAAGAGTCGACGCCGCGGTGAGGGCAGCAGCCTGGCGACGCGGGGAGCGTGCGACGGCATGGGCGGAGCGGGTGGCGGCTGGCCGCGGGACGCGCCCGCTCTGCTAAGCACGGCGCTGCTGCTGGGCGGCACCCTGCCGGAGCGGCCGCCCGCGCCGCTCTTCACCATCGACAGCATCCTGGCGCCACGGCCGCAGCCCCAGGTGCCCCATCTCCAGCTGCATCATCTAGCCCACACGCCATTTCATAGAGCACACGATCTCTTTGGTGAGTTTTCGTCTTTACGTGCAGTTGGTCAGTAGTTTAGGGAACTTCGCTTCGACGAAGTTTAATGTACAGTTCAAACCCAGTTGACTTGAACAAATCAGTAACCATACAATACCTTATATTAAATAATTAAAGGCTAAAAAAATTGTGCTTAGCAAATGAAAAGAAACTACTACTTCTATGCTATATAGTTTCGTGCAAACTCTGCTCTGTAGAGGTGCTCCTCTAAAGGCATGCTTCCCGAACCGGGGATACCTTTGTAGTTGCCTATTCGAAAGAGTAAATTTCGATTTTATGAGATACTAGGTACACATAAGTACAAAAACGGGACATTATAGTATCTCAACCAATATACTTAGGTTTCCTAGTGGTATATGCATCAAAATTGGTCAATCTATAAATCTCATACAGAAGACTATTATATAACGGTTCGTTAATATTAAAATGTGTTAAGCATAAACGTAAAAGTACAAACCGAACGGATTGAGTAAGTATCTGCTTTGTTTAGGGATGTATGTCAAAGTGAGTCCGAATGGTTTCATTTGAAATGGCAGGTCTCAACAAAATTTCTAAAAAGTTATCTACATTCTAATGAATCCATGCTGGTTCCGGATTGAATTTATCTTAACTATCTACAAAATAGATAACCCGGTGAACTTTGTGTTTTTGTTAGAATGTGGTCAAAACTTAATAAAAAATTCTCGCGCACTGCTGAACTGATGATACATTTCACCTCACACAATCAATAAACAATACTTATATAGTTGAGGCAATCGGCTAACTTATAACTTTGTACAGGTGTTGTACTTTTCTATTTTCGTATATTTGCGCCCATACTTTGCGAATCCTAGCCAAATTTTACTAGATACCCAATTTTTTTATTATGTACGTATTCATATTTCAGTTGTCCGCCTTTCGGAACCAAACAAAACTAGTTAGTCATATGGACACGGTCATTGTAATATGGTGTTAAAAAAAATGACATGCCCACTGAGCTTCATCCGCCAGTCGTGGTGTTATGTAAATGATCTATGCGTTCTCGATTCTGAACGCCATAGGTAATTGGTTAATACAATACATTTTTCTATTCTATTCTAATATAAATATATATATATATCCTTAAGGACCTTAAAATCCTATAGGATATCTATAGACCGTAATCTAGTTTATGGCACATGCTATTTAATATTAAGCAGCAAAGCAGAAGATGAATATGTTGTTGGTATTATAAAATGTGTAAAAAACACCATTTACAGTGTTTTATAAAAACGTTATTTTAAATTAAAATACGGCCTACGTTGCATGTACGTAGTCTATTCATGTCTTATAAAATCTGTCTGGGTTGCCGAATGAAAAAAAAATCTAATACTGTAAAATCAGAACGCATGAGAACAATGAGAACTGTAGTTACATTATAACTATACACCCGAAAGAAGCCGGCACTAGTACTCGTAACTAGAAATTCAAATTCATAAAGCTACGAAGCAGCTACGCGCTACATTTGGATGTACTGGTACTACGTGCTACGACAACGTCTCATGAAGCTATTTTGAAACTATACTGGGCTAATTTAAAGTAGGTATCTATGAAGCAGCATTTAATCAGATGTGACAATCTTGTTTTGGTGAGCATTTCGATGATTAGTCATCTGACGGATCCCTAGAATATTGAACTTAATATGCATAATTACGAATTTCTTCATTGACCTGTTACATACTTTAGATGCATCATATGCTTGTTCTAACACGCTGTATTACAATAATTATAGGTACATGTATTTATTTCTACTCGGATGAAAAGTAAAGTTAAAAAGTTATTTAAGATACTAAAGAAGTATAAGGACTAAAATAGTTTATAGATTAATAATCATACAGTAAATTGATTTTAAAATCATGAAAATAAATATGTATGATGACATTATAGTTACTGGGTGTAACTAAGTGAGTGATAGACTCTATAAGCTATTGAAATATGAATAAAATATACGCGATTTTGGGGATCCAATTTTTAATGACAGAATGTTTGTTGCATCGGATCTTTTGTAATAATTATCCTACAAGTTTTGTATCGTGTGTTCCACAATGATTCTTGAGGAGCCCTTTGCGACTATTGGGCGAGTTTCTCTCCCAAATCTGTCTTACCCCGGACCTGTACCTAATAATGGCGATCTAAAAAAAGCAACAACAGAGATTATTTTTGGCTCTTCTCTGTAGAGCTGCATTCCGAACCGTTGGTAAATGGTAAATTTTATTGTATTGTTTGACTTGACTAACTAACTGGATTATATAAATGTTGATTTTGTACAACTTTCGTCGTTACCAGCTGGTGATCAAAATTATACTGAATATATGAAATATACAAAATATATGAATAAAGGTTGGGATTTTTTTCTGAAATATAGCAGAGAGTAGCAATATGAGTAGTACAATCGATCCTGTACATACAGCTGTAAAGAAGGCTCGCTTATCTTACACGTCGTATTGTGTGTAAAAGTAGCATGATTTTATTACTACCTATCTGCTCATTAAAGATGATAAAATCGAATCAGAACACATCAAATGCACTTACTATACGGCTTCGAAAGTAGCCGTTGTTCGCGACCCCAACTTAATTCCATGTTAACAAGCTCGATTCAACTTAGATAATAATAATTCTGATTGTAGTGAAATTGAATTTTATGTATGTGAAATTGTTTTTATACTTCACTCAAATTAACATATCACGAAAACTATTTATCAAAGAAGCTTTGGTTGGCTTTTCGTTGGTTATTTTTATATCTTTTGTTAAGATATAAAAAGGTATGTTTAAATTATATAACTATAACTAATTTGTTTGTTTGTGTAATTTGTGTTACATTTGGACTTCACGTGCCATTTGGAACTAGCCCCCGACGCGACGGTGGGGTAACCGTGAAGATTTTCCCACATAAACTACGTTTTTTTCGTATCACCGGCCGTGGAAATCGCCGCGGTCTTCTTTTTTTTCTTACGTTGGAAATCCTCCGGCTGGCGTTTAGCGCCATGCGTATTATATGGGACTCCGAGGCGCGAAGATAATGGTAAGTAATTGCGCCCCAACCTACCCACTAAAACCAACGGTGTCTCTTAACTGCCCGAGACAGGGCCACGGGTTTCACTCCAACCGATGGGGGAGCATGTTCCGTGCTTCCGCTTGGCCAAGTGGGCCCCACGCTTTCATTTGGAGCTCTGGGCGCTCCCCAACTCACCGAGAGGCACGCGCGGGACACCGCTTGTGCCCCCGTCAGGCGCTGAATGAACTGGCGCCCGACCCACGCGGTTGCGGCGGCAGCCCCTCCGCTGCTAGTGGTGGCAGCCCTGGCCTTACCGCCTGGCCGCCCTCCACTGCATTCACCAGAGGCAAATCTGAGGACAGAGGAGTTCCCAGGGCCAAAACCCAACCCGACTCCCATTGTGCCGCTCTTCGTCTGGCCTCTCCCCGTGGGCCTGCCCGGCATGGGTGACCCTGAGCCGGTATGGCCCCATCGGATCCTAAAGGCACGCAAGCCCCATCACCACAAAAAGGTGGCAGTACGGTCGAGGGGGATCGCCGCGGTCTAATGCTAGTTATGAATTACCCAATTATAACATTATAAAAATACTTTCTTAATAATATAAAACCTTATGAACTTTTTAATTTTCAGTGTTAGTCAAGAATCAATGTTGTGTAATATTTGAACTGATCAACTTTAAAACAGTTTTGTAAGCTCATATCAATCCAGCTAATCCCATATAATCAATTTCCATAGGTTTCTCTAATTGTTGGGTATTTATTAGTCCGAAGTCGTGGTTTATACCGTGATACCTCTGAAAAGTTGAATATGTTGCAAATTTCACTCATACCTTTGCAAGGTTATCTCCGTGAGGTTTTCCATCAATAACTTTGCAACCATACAGTTTGTTACAATTAAGACGAATTAAGATTCATTGTAGAGTTCCATGTAATCATACGTATAGGCATTGAGTTAGAACTTGAAACTTCTTCAGAAAGAAACGCGTCCACAATATTAGTTGTAAACACTTCACGCGTTTAGGTAGTGAAGTAATCAAAATTAATGTCAACAAATCAGCCAGATGGGAAGGTCGAGATCATCACAGGGTCGAAACCCATGCGTGCATATCTTTATGATGATATTCTAAAGATATAGCAGTACTAAATTGCTTAGTTGTGAAACTTGATCCAGCGATGTGTTTAAGTGCAAGGCGCCGTTCGCGTGATGCCCGGGGCGACCCACGCCGCCGCAGCCCGCCGAGGGTCGAAGACAGGCTTATCTCAATTAAAGTCTTTTTTCCTCTTATCCCGCCAACATTTTAAAATTTCAAAACAACCTAGGGGCTCGGCTATTCGTTGCCATAACAATAACAAACTTTTATTTTCTTTATTCGTAACCGTATTCTATCTACTTAATAAAAATGTTTATATATTAAAATACACTGATCTTCAACAGGAAAATCACCTTGAGCCTTACCATTTCATTATCATATCTTTTAATAGGCATGCCATTTCAATCGGTCACAGTTTTGAAATTCATCTAGTTTCACTTGCGCCGTTGCGCCGTTTATAACATTTATTATAACCGTAACATAACCAATATGATCTTCGTTGAACACAGAAAATCCGACACATAACAAAAAGTGGTGAATAGTTAAACTTAAATCTTAGTTATAATAATTCGGTGCGGGTAGAAATTAAAACCTACAATAGCAACTGCGATCAAGGATTATTTAAATCTATGATATAGTGATTTTTAATATTGCTGCACAGAATATATATTGTACTTATTTAAAATCGATAGAGCTTAGGCGGGCGCGTCGAGGTGCAGGGCGGCGCGATGGAAGCCGTCGCAACGCATTAGTAACCTACCTTAAAAGCTCCTTATTAGGGTTCCTTGGTGAACTTTTTTACTTAATGGTCTATTTTTCATCGCTATTTATATAAATTTCCAGATGTGCGGAAATGTAATTTTGCTGCGAATATAGGTAATTCGTGTTCTTTTTACCATAAGACAATTAACGCTGCATTCCGCATTGTTAATTATTTTCTGTCTTTTGGTTAAATCACGAGAAAGACACGAGGAGAAAATATATGGTTTTTATTTAAGTTTGTTATTGAAGTTTTAATTAAAAAATAATGAGATACAAAACTAGCGGCCTGCTCCGGTTTCGCACGGGTATGTAACAGTAAATACATTAATCTGTTATAGTAAGTAATCTGTTAATCTGTTATCTTTAAAAAATATAGTTTATGTATTATTCTTATGTGTAAGCCATGTTATTGTAAAGTTTCATCAACATCCATTCAGTAGCGTCAAAGAGTAACACACATCCATACATTCTTACAAACTTTTACGTTTATAATATTAGGTACTACTAATATTATAAACGTGAAAGTTTGTTTGACTTCAAAGGAATTACGGGTCTATTTAAAGGGAGTAAAAATTGGCCCCTTGTTAACTACCTAAAATCATAAATTAGTTTATATTATTGTAACAACTACATAAAAAACTAACACCTAACTATAACTAACATATTTATACAGATTTTATTTAATAATTACTTAAATTAGGAAATACACAGAAGGCTAGTCAGCAATTAAATTTAGAAGCTTCTTGTCGATTGAGAAATGGGTTGGCAAAGTCTGTGTGATACATATTGCAGACTGTAAGCTCATCCTTAGATGTTAGGGATTCTATAGAATCCAGTCCTGACTTTACCTTGCAAGTGTAAAACCTTATACCTATTCGCGCTTTCGTATGCAAAATTCTTCGACTTTTATTCTCTACGCTAATACGTGACGGTTCACTTGTTACGAAGCTCAGAGTTGGGGCTTGAAGCTGGATCTTTACGCGCCGCTCACTCGAACGCGTATTATCACTGATGTATACTGACATTCAACATTTTTAAATATTTTATTCCAGTCTGGCTCGTGACTGTGACGTATTATATTTCCTAGCGAGACCCGCTGCAACGGGAGTGGGTACTGTGTTTAGTGCGCAATCATACACCCATTATTGTTTAATTGTAAGATAAGTTTGAGCCAAATGACACATTATTGAGTCGGACTTAGTCCAAATTCATAGAGGGAGATAAGATTAGTCTACTGTCCCACGCTGGCAACACGTGTTGGCACCGGATTTGTATCAAGTTTTCCTTCTCCGACTCTTGCGTTCCTTTAGTCACCTCTTACGACACTCAGTATTGTATGAGTATTGTGTATCCTTTAATCCGAACGTTCTTTAATCCGAACGAACCGAAAATGTCGGTGGTAACAACTTAGGTCATAATATTGAAAATTGAGCATTTTTGTTTTTGTGTTGGCACAGGGTTTCCTATTAAGTTTTCCTGCTCTTGTGGCTAGGTTTTTGGCCGTGTCATTTCTTATTGTCGGCTCTTACGACACTCTCAGGTTGGTATAAGGTGTTGACACAATATTTTCTACTTAACGAAGTATCAAATAACTAACGAAATACGATAAGGTTTAGGCAACCGAAACCTCGAAATAATGCTAATTCATATAATTTGTACAAAATAGTGCGGCGACTATCGCAGATAGGGAGAGAAGTTATTGCTATAATAAAAAATAATTTACACAGAACCTGTTTCATGTATTATAAATTTAAGTTACAACTACTGTGACTTGTTCAGGTGTGGGAGGGGTCGCTGGAGCTGTTTCGAGTGCCGGAGGTTATGGGCTGTACAGCGGGTACGCGGCGGCAGCGCTTGCAGGTCTTGCTGGCCCACCGCCCAAGCGCAAGAGGCGCCATCGGACTATCTTTACTGAGGAGCAGCTAGAACAGCTCGAAAGTACCTTCGACAAGACCCACTATCCCGATGTGGTGCTGAGAGAACAGTTGGCGTTGAGGGTCGACCTTAAGGAGGAAAGAGTCGAGGTAAGGATTATGAAAAAATATGATGGAAAATTCAGATAGAAAGTATTTTAGGTAGTGTAAAAGACAAAGTTTATTTACTCTAAATACCTGACCGATTAAAGTATTTATTTTGATTTAAGTATCAATTTGTTACTACCAAATATGCGTGCGTAAGGGTAATTAGCCTACTGTGCCACGCTGGCCAGACGGGTTGGCACAGGGGTCGTGCGGTCGATGGCTCTATATGGGTCACCAATATGGGCGGAATCTCTGATGGCCCACAACGTCGCCCTGCTGCGAAGACCACAGCAGGTGATGGCCGTCAGGGTAATCAGGGGGTACCGCACGACCTCCTTCGAAGCAGCAAGCCTCCTGGCCGGGATGCCCCCGTGGGAGCTCGAGGCTAAAGCCCTTAGCTAAAGCTACAGCTAAAGATAGGGCTGGCAACCCAGACGCAAGAAAAGGAAAACCGTGATACGAAACTTTATCCAAAACCGTCTGGCCAGCGTGGCACAGTCGGCTAATTATCGAAGAGCTGTAAATAGCAGACACTGTATTTATTGTGAAAGCAACAGAATTATTGTTTTATTTTTGGGAAACCATATTATTCGTATCTACTCGTACTGGTTGTAGAGGTGGCACATCACTTTGCTTCTTGGGTTCTTAGTAGCGTTAAGCACCGTATGTGGATGGCATAAAGTTCAGTTGGGATATACAAAAAATAGGAAACACTTATACCGTACTAATACAACTACTATTCAGCCTATAGCTGATCCACTGCTTAGTCGGGCAGCCTCCAGTTAGATGAAGGGATGATAATTAGTGGCACGCTGGCCAAATGGGTTGGTATAGGGTATGACTTACGACGACCTTAGGATTAAATGGAAATACCAAACACAAATGCCAAATACGCATACTAAACATGAATAGTCATGTGAAGTGCCAGAATAATAAAAAGCTCTGTAGCTATCTGAAGTGAGTGCAGCGAGAGCCTACTGATAGGAGTAGTATTGTGTATAAACTATGTTTCGCTTTTGAAGTATGAATGAGAAAATGTTTTGTTTTTGTCTAGCTACAGTATAGCTTCGTTAGGGCTAGTATTAGACACCATCTTTTTATATATTCATTATATATTATTTTTATATAACAGGTAACCTGATTTTTACCGTCGCATTGGGCCTTGTATGAATATTTGTAATAGCGAGGTTAATACTCAATTTGATTAAATATTTTACGTAAATCTACTTAGACGTAATTCGATCATAAATGTTTTTATTCCTAACCTTTCATGTGCAAGGTTTCCAAGTTCTTTTATTGAATCACAAAAAGAATATTATTTTCCTTCAAATATCCAGGGCAACGTTGTTATATTTATTGTGCTATGAAATCTCTATGTTAGTACATTAATCTTTCTATAAACATTTGAGTTTCATTTTTTATTTATTTATTTACACAGGCACAAAATATCTAATATTCTAAAGTTCAACAATGTCTCAAAAAATTGAAATTCAATGGCAAAATCAATGGACATCCGATCTTTAATGAAATCTTAACAACTATTTACTGTTTTATTCCAGTACATAAATAAAAAAACCATTCCGTTTATTTTATTTTCTAAAAATGTTTTATTAAGAGCTTTCTAAAAAAAATCTGGCTCGTTTAAGTAGGTAGATTAACAGTGCGTAACATTTATAAGTAGCCTACGGTGTGCAAACAATAGTGATGTGACATTTTTAGACTAGCTATGTGGGTGGCCCTTGTGCATCAGGGCGCAAACGAAATGGCTGTCCTCTGACCCACCTGCAACTATATCTATACAAATAAATAAAATCGGAGTGTTTGTTTGTAATATTAAAATAACAGCTTTTTACTGAGTACATTTGGATTGAAATGTACACGTTACATATACCAATTTATTTTTATTTTTTGTCTGTCTGTTTGTTTCGGCTAATCTCTGAACTCTGAAATGATCGACTTTGACGCGACTTTCACTGGCAGATAGCTGATGCAACCAGGACTAACTTAGGCTACTTTTATCAATACCCCCGCGCTTTTCAGGAACCCATAGCTAATGAGCTTTCCACGTTGTTAAATACCACGCGAACGCAGACGCGGGTAACAGCTAGTTCGATATAATAGACTGTACCGCAGTCACGTTGGCAATTAAAATACTATGATTGAGTGTTGTTCTTGATATTAGTCTAGTATAATATATGAAACTAAACTCAAATAGATCCATTTCATGCTATATACAGGAAAATATATTTAAATACCAGAAACTGAAACCTAAAATAGTCTTGTCTCATTCATCATAGTTTTATTTAAAGGTAAAGTTGGATGAATGTGACTCCGAACATAAATATTAAGTGAATACAAATGTTTTATTTAGGATATTTATTGTATCCGGCCTTTGTGAAAATCCTTGGGGGAGGCCTATGTCCAGCAGTGGACATCATTTGGCTGAAATGATGATGAAGATGATGATGATTGACGATATTTGGCAGTCTATAAATAAAAAATAACATACTCTATTAAAGGCAATTTTTTCATAGTTTCCTTAGAATAGGGCAGTTCGGCTACGCTATATAGTGATATAGGTGGATTTTACGATTAGAATAACAGTATAGTGTGTTGTATAGACAAGCGAGAGATAAAGAGTATCTTGCAGGCTCTTTGTAGAGTATATACTCGACGATTTAATCGTGTTATGTATATATTCATGTAAAGTTACTTTTGATTTCATAGGACACCATGTTGGTCTACGTAATGTGTGCATGTGAATAACATGATGAATGAATGTGATCCATTTAAACTAAGTCATCTAAATTGAACTTAAGGTAAATCTAAGCTGAGGGTTCAACATTTGCAGAGCGTTGGCTTAGCATCTGACACTAGACATCAACGCGATGATGTAATCATTTATACGATGAAAAAAGAAACGTGTCATTCGCCATTATCATAATTTCAGCCGAAAGAAAGCCACTGATGGATCTCCCCTAAAGTTTCTAAAAGGACCGGTCCTGTCCCGCCTGAACAACAAAAATCCTGCGACCATAAACACGGATGTATGTACGTGGCCTCCATTGGTCGCGGCGTGAAGAATCCTCAAAAAATACGTCTATATATTACATAAAGTGCCTGTTTTATACATAAGTCTACCAAAGGAAAATTAAATCTTAATATGTATATATAAATTACGCGTCACGTTGTTTGTCCGCGATGAATAACTAATTATTAGATTTAAATCAAATTTGAGTGCAGAAAGATAGGATAACTTACATCTCAATTTAAAGTCGCAATATTAATTAATAGTTTGCCTATTATTTGAAAGTCACAAATATATGTTAGCTTCAAACGATTCTAACAGTTGCGGGATCTGTTGACTGGATTGAGTAAGTATTCAATAGATCGCGCACTATGTTAAAATTTACATTACTGTATATGTTAAATGTGAAACATAGTATAAAACAAAGTCGCTGTAGTCTGTACGTCCCTATGTATGCTTAAATCTTTAAAACTACGCAACGGATTTTGAAGTGGTTTTTTTAATTGATAGAGTGATTCAAGAGGAAGGTTTATATAAATGTATAAATACATCTATAATATTGTAGAGAAACACTGATACATTTTGAGGTTCATCATTGCACCCGTGCGAAGCCTGGGCTGCCTAGCTCGTCCCAAGCATGCTCGATCGGGTTGATATCCGGGCTGCGCGCTGGCCACTCCATACGAGTAATGTTCATCTCTTGAAGGTAGTCATTCACAATCCTACCTGTATGAGGTCGGGCATTGTCATGCATAAATATAGCATCCTCACCTAAATTGACCATAAATGGACCAACGTGATCATTGAGGATTTCTTCCACATATCTTACGCTAGTTAAAGAGCCGTTTTCTATGATCACCAGCTCTGTGCGACTTTCAGAAGAAATTCCGGCCCACACAAGTACAGACCCACCACCGTAGGCTACTTTTTCTTCGATGCATGCTTGCTTGAATCTTTCCCCTGGTCTTCGATACACTCTGTGTCTTCCATCGTGCTTGTAGAGCATAAATTTTGATTCGTCGGAGAACATAACTTTTGACCAATCTTCAATACTCCAATTTACGTGGCTCTGGGCATATCTTAGTCTTGAAATACGATGCCCACGCTCCAGTTTAGGGCCGTTTGCAGGTCTAAGGGGTTTTAAGTTAGATTCAGCAAGCCGACGTCTTACTGTCCATGCACTTGGGTTACTTCCTCCGAGGCGTCGAAACTGATTTGTGAGTTCAGTTCCTGTGAGAAAGCGATTTCGAAGCATGGTGTTCACCAAGTATCGGTCTTCTCGTGCTGTGGTACACCTGGTTCTGCCCGTTCCTGGTCTGCGTAGGTTAGAACCAGTTTCTTCGTAACGTCGGAGAACTCTTTGTACTGTTGACAGCGACACACCGACAGTCCTGGCTGTATCGCGCTGACTCCGGCCGGTTTCCAGCATTGTAAGTATTCTGGTGCATTCTTCAGGCGTAAGCGACATAATTTCAGCTTGAATAATGAATATAGAGCACTATCAACATGGTTTATGTACCCACATAAATGACTGATTACAAACAAAAGCAAAACCAAATGCTGTAATTTCGTAGTTCCATCTTCGAAAGTGGCCCTTTTTCAAGTTTGTTTTTTTTATGATATAGCTTTACAATAACTAAGAAGTTTTAATACCTTCATTTAAGGAGTATTACATTGTCTATTAAATACGATTTATTGCATTAACCTAGCATTGTTAGTTTCTGAGATTTTTAGGATTCTTTAAGTGACCCGGATTCATTGCTCTCGAGTGTATATTCTCTTCCTATCTCTATTTCGTGACAACAAGATTATTTATTACATACGCTCAGGGATTAGCATTCCAAAACTGTGAAATGTCGTAAGGATATTGGACGAGTGCTCTCCACGGAATTTGTGATGTTGAAAGCGAGTCGGGATGTTTGTGCGCTACCGGAGTTGTGTGGAGTGTGTGTACTGCACTCGAGTGCCACCCAGCCGGACTGCACACCGGGCTATTGTTTGCTCTCGCACTCATCCTATCCGGCACTATTTCGGACCCCGCAAATCTCTCTGACATCGTATGAGGTGATATTAGTTTCTTGACATAGTAAATTCCTAAATACTTGCATTTCTGTCCTGATGTTGAGATAGCAATAAGTCCGCATTTTGATTTGTACTACCTACTGTTCAGTTGTTGTGTTTGTTATTATTTTTGCAACCTATTCCTGCAGAACGACCTATTTGTTCTTTCTTTGTTTCTTCTTGTTACTCACCTGTGTAGATTTCAATCCTGTTCCCTGAATTTCATATCTCTATTTTTTGGGATCTATTATCTAGAAATTCATTATGAAGTTATTGTTGGTTGGCGCAGTGGTTGAGCGATCGACTGCTGCGCAGCATGTCGCGGGTCGATCCCCGCACGGAAGAAATATTTGTACGACCTACAAGTATTTGTTCCGGGTCTGGGTGTTTTCTATCTATAATATGTATCTACAAAAAAATATTTTTAAAAATAGTTTATCATCCATCTCGTTACCATAACACAAGCATTAAGTTGCTTAGCTTGGGACAAGATGGCGTTGTGTGAAATGTCCAAGGATATTTTTTTTTTTATTTCATTAAAATATTTTAATATTGTTTTCATAACCGTGATCAGAACTCCGCTAATAACCGAAACTACTAACAATTCTACAACATTTTAGGGATGCTTGGGTAATTTTAGCATAATTAACAAGTATCTAGTGTGAGGCTTGATGATGACTTAAGGTCCAAGTAGTGCGAAGATAATTTTGCTATCCGGTATATTATAGATATTTCTTAATTTGCGTTAAAAATAGAATACAAAATAAGTACAAAAATAATAAGTACTCTGTAGTGATAAGGCCCCCTAAACTATGTTAAATATACCTAAATGTATATTGTTGTAAATGGCTAATATTGTTGCACATTAAAAGCTTTTCTACCTATCAAAATATGTGTATTAAGAAATGTGTGGCTCGACATACTTTACGGGTTGTGCGTTAAGCAAACCGTTGATAAACTTCCAGTAAGATCAATTTATTTTAAAAACCATCACCAAAGCCAAGCTTGCCGCTGAGTTAAAAGATCAATGTAGGTAATAAACGTAAATAATTTAAATGACTTGTAAGGCTTGCCTGCGGAGCCGCTGCCGACATGTGAAATTTGCTTCAGTGTAAACTTTTTATTAAGGAATCCATAGGAAATCTCCGCAAGCGGCGAGAGTTTCTAAACGAATAGAACTTTACCTCGGGGCAAATAAAAAGGGAGTCGGTGAGAGACGGCGCCGCCGCCGCGAAAATTAATCTGAGTTAATTAAATTTCATTTATTTATGCTGGCTCGACCCCACGAGGGAGCGATAAAAGCACAACAATACGGCTAATGAGGGTCACTTTTGCGGCTTTTTCTCGGATAACGGAGTTTTTCCGATTTGCGTAACTTACAGCTCGAGTAATCAACCAAAGTTATTCTTTATACGAAGCCGTTATGCTCGTCTACCACTGGTTAATTTGTTTGGCGATGAACTGAATTGTTTTAGAAAGTTTTGTGTGGACTGAAGCCAAAGATGTAATTGAACAGCTACATACTTTTTCAACAGATCTGCCAAATTAAATGAGTTTTATAACTAAGTTAGTTGTTCAAAATATCGTTTAATTTTTTAATCATCAAAATTATAAGCGACTCTTTTAGAAGGTATATATTTAGAAGGCTTCATGGATTTCGGCCTGTAGAAAAGTTAAAGTTATCCTTTTGTTAACATTGCAACCATGAATTTCATACAGTCAGTAGGTACTTGGTCAAATTATAGATATGGTGACAAGGAAAACAATTAAAATGTTGATTTTTCAAAAGAACATTTAAGTGACCTTTTTAATCCTAATAATTGTGTTATTACCGATAATAAAAAAGAAACTAAAAAATTAATGGCATGTTTTGAATTCTTTATAAATTTAAGGTAGGTTGTATTTTCTCATATATTTTTTACACGTAGAACAACAGACAGTGTAAGCAAAATATTATTTTTCAAAGTATTGTCGTAGTCATGTCATGTTTGCTTATAAAAATACCATTCGGTCGATCTACTTTTGAAATCGCAAAGACCTAACGATCATGATTGATGGCATGTTTTCCACAATCCGAATGAAAGCCATCACTGCCTCTTCTGCGTTAGTGTAAAGTTCGTGACACCTCGAAGCAAATATTTATTTTCTGGAAAAATAAAAAATTTAATGTTGGCAGATCTGGGTTGTGACGGGTTACGGGCTCTAGTTTAGTGCGGTCCAAAAATACTCCTATTCCTTGCCATATGGGATCGTACAACACGGGCCCTTTTCTGCTTTTTACCAGCTACTCAGGGAAACAGCGACAACAAAATTGTCTTAAATTTCAGGCATAAAGCAGTATGTTTCTGTATTTAAATGTATGAAATTATGGATTTCGGTTTTTATAATATTTGTACAAATACTTCTAAAATAAAAATTAGAACTAAAATTATACACGGATTCATTTCTAAAACTAAAATTATAAAAAGGCTGCACGTATTCTCACGTTTCCTAAATTGTACTTCCTTGTGTATGATTTTTAATTCCAGTCATACCAATCCCTAGAATTCCGGAATCATCTCATGGGTAATGTGTCTGTATTCTTCGATATTGTCCCGCCCTCACAACTGTTATCATTAAGTGAAACAAAAGAATTTTGCAATCTTTATTAATATCCCTTTAAAGTGAAATATTTTCCCGATGTCTACATTGTCACTACAAAAGTCTAAAACTAACCTCGAAGTGCGATAATAATAAATGACAGCCTATCTACCCGGGAACCCTAAAAATAAGTAATTCGATATTCAAAAAATTGCAGAATGCCAGGGTTGCAAAAGTTCAAATCACGATACACCATTAAGCTACACAATTTAGCAAATTGGACATTCGCTGATACTCCAAAATACTCCAAATATTTCATGTTATGAATATGGTGCTGATTTCCTTAATGAGCTAGCTAAATCATTATAAAATCCAGTAGTATAATACCGTTATTTATATGTAGTATAGACTAGCATTTGGTTCAAGAGCCTGAAATTTCTCTCATAATCAAAATCGTAATTGAAAATATTATACGTATGCTGTTTAAATGCGCCAGGAGCTTTGAAAATCAGCTATGACTGTTATTCTAGTTCTGCACCTAATTGAACTTAATTGTATTAGGTTGATAATAAATTTGACTGAAACAATAAACAAGTTGAATCAGTAGAATGAGTAAAGAACAACGTGTGTGGTGGGAGTAGCAGCGGCCCCTGCTATTTGTTTAGCGCCAATTGAAAATTGCATTATTAAAGCGCTTTTGTTTAGGCATCGCAACACTTGCGTATTCAACGGGGCGCCGCTCAGCATTGTTTTTGGGATTCATATTTTTATATTATAATCCACCAATAACAGAGGAATGTAAAAATTTTTCCGTTTTGTCTGTACGAAATTTGAAATAATATATATGCAAATTTAGAATAGGTACTAACTTTTTAGTAATTAGTATGTAAGTTTACAATTGTTCACCAAATAACTTGCTTTAAGTATCTGTTCTTTTATTTTGTAATTTTTGGTCTACAATAAGGAGTATAGTATATGTATCTATCTAGATATCTACTTAATAACGCATGATATAAACATTTTGGATTTGCTTTTGGGGTTTAAAAATCTAACTCCGGGGTCTAACAGTTTGATGAAAATAAGTATAAGTAATTTGATAGAGACGACTCTACGTTCCTTGTTTTTTATTCATCTTAGGTGATACTTCCTGGTGAAAACGTGTGTTTTCAAATGTATGATGGGAAACTAAATCATAATAACATACTCACTTAATAAACAAATTTATAAATAGTATGACAGTACAACATTACGTACGCACATAAAAAATACTCGATTATGTGCCATTTTGGTTATTTTAGGAAGCCTTACAGACTAATAACACTGTAAAATCAAAATCTATTTATTTTACATTTACCATTTAGCACCGGTTCGGTAGGCTGCTCTACAGAAGAGAGTCGGAGTGAAACTATGTACTTGCTTCTTTAACTCGCCATTTTTGTATGACTGTTAAGACATATTAAGGAGAGTACGCCCGCAATATTCACAAAGGGCCAAACATCAGCACAGCAGTATTAACTAAGTACTCAACAAGTTGCTAAATGCTATTTATTAGTCTCCTCATCCTATCGTATGCTTACTCACATGAAGCAAGTAAACAAGCGCCCTTATTAAAAGTAACAATAGATTGGTATACATTTAATGAATAGAGTTAGCGAATTAAGTTTTTCAACAATTTTGTCTGCATTGTCATTGGTCCCTAGACACAGATTTAAAAGAATTTTCTGTATATTATCTCTCTGAAGAGGAAACTAAAATAGAGAACAATTTGTTTACTGAGTTGATTTAAAAAGTGTTTCGGGTAGTTGGAATGTTCTTTAATAAAACACAAATATGTAATATTTAACATTATATTTCATCATTCTGGTTGAAATTAATGTGACACCAGATAGATAAGTTATGACTACTTGGATGAAATACATTATCCATACCCAGGTATTTTATTACACAATTATTTATTTTATTATTATTTTAGCTGTAGGTAAGATTCAACATCCCACCCATCATACAATCTATTTAAAATGTTAGGTTTGAACAAAAAACTCTGTGTAAATATTGAACGTGCGGCGGAGGCTATGCAAACAATGAGACAACGAAGGGTGGTAGGCAATTCCATTGTAGAAGACGTAGACGTAACTCTTTATACAAATTAATTATTGAACGAGGTGTAATCTTGTCTCTGAGGCCGCCTCGGGCAACCGCCATTGTTGATCTTGCCTCGTTCTGTCTGATTAACTGGGTAGCTTATATTCAATCTTAACTCCGTATTATCATCCTATTCGCCAGAGTTTATCTTGAGCTCGGAAAATACGAAAATATAATGAAAGATGTCCCGGTTTTTAGTGTTTTGATTTGAAGGGAAACAATGTTTCTATTTTTTATCGCGACTAAAACGTAATGTTCATGTAATTGGACACGAACGTACATTGAAATTATCCTAAAGTCTGCGAAGCAATGATTTTGGAGAATAAAATATATTCTTCTCCTTTTGTTGCGCCCGTCATTGGGAGATAATCCGGTCGATAATGCCCAACGTCTATTGTCCCTATAGTCGTCTTCTACGACACCCACGGCAGGACGTTTGGTGGTAGTATTTATACTCCGCTACCACACCGGTGGCGATAAGCACTTACTTGAGTAGCGACCATATTCTGGAAACCGGAGAGCTGGTAAATATACACACACCAGTCTAACTACATCTGGCTAAGTACACGAAGCGATTGCGGTCAGTCCTCCGAGACGCATCTAGTGTGATCGGTAACTATTTGGCTATTATTAACCAGCTGTAAGTTTTCACGCTTTCCTTGTAGTGCAACGACTAAAAGCATTCCGAAAAACGAATGAGGTTAGATATTAATCTGACGCCAATTACCTACCGGCAGAGCCAGGCGTTCCATTCCGCATGTAAATATACAATTATAATAATATAAATACACTGTTACGTTCATTCCTAATTGAAACTTCATTGAGAAGCTTTCATCTATACCTTAACGAGACTCTTTCTGAAAGTTGTAATGTTAAATAAAGCTTAAACGAAAACCATAAGCCAAAATTTGCTTTACTTCTGGACTCACTTTTCTTTATTGTCTTGCTCGATCTCAATATTTTCAACTGACTTCAAAAAGGGGCAGGTACTTAATTCTGATATACCTACTTATATAAATTATATATTTATAAAAAATTCCGTCATTTGTAAAACCATTTCAATATTTATTCTACTATTCGATAGGTATTGTCTACAGATTCGTCCTAAATAAATTTTGTTTCAATATTTGTTTATTTCATATTTTTCTTATTCTAGATGGGTATTCGTAGTCCGTTTACTTTTTTCTTAAACATGTTATATTCTAGCTACTGCGAGCTTCGCATGGGTATTTATCAAAAAATACAAAAATCTGTTATAGTTAGACATTTATATTTATAAATTATAGCCTATTTATAAACCTGACTGAACGATGAATAAACCTATGTATAATATATTGTTGTAAAGTGTTTTTTTTGCGTAAAGAGTAACAAACATACATTCTTACAAACTTTCACTTTTATAATATTAGTAGGATCGTATTGAAGTGCAAATAGATCAAAAGTCTTCATGGACCGATTTTGAAATATATGGCTGTTGTGTCTCTGAAACTAAAACCGCCTCGGGGTACCAGCGCCATGTTGACTTATCGTACGTTCAGTCTGATTAACTGGGTGGCTTACTCTGCGACTCTAGACGGCACAACATATGATTTTTTGTAGTTAATTAAAAGATAATATCTTATGTATTCAACTATGCTGAGTGCTTGCGTAGTCATCGAATAGAGCTAGATAGAGTCATGCCAAGACATGCCAATACATATTAGGTAATAAATAATAATGGATTGTCTCTAAGAAACTAAATGATATTTAAATTACAATTTTACTTTAGTTGCATATCAAGAGTTGTGAATAATAAATACCTAGTACTTAGACTACGGCTCTTGTACTTTCTTTAGCCGCAGCTATTCTGTGTACGTTTTAGTAGTTTAAACCATAGTAAAAATAAATATTATGGGATAGGTAAACGGATTGCCGTTTGCAGCGTGTTCACGGTTCTGCGGCCAGATGACAAATAGAGGAACATCCCGAAACATCCCTCTCCGAATGAACAAGCAAAAGTGGGCGTGGCGCTCCGCCCAGCGCCAGCGCCCGGCACGATTTCTTGTCACTGCAGCCTCCTCCCCCCTTTGGGACTTATCTTCTGATATGTAGCTATACAGCTAGAGACATCAAACTCTACCTCGTTGTAAAAATTTTATACTTCCTTGTACCACCAGCGAAAATATATACACATAAACAAAGAGGTTCAAACGAGGTGGCCTGATTTTTTTAGGCTATCAGCAAATATAAAAATAAATATTCACTTACTTATAGGGGCGCCTTAAAGGTACCTAAACTATATATGTATTTAATAATTCATAGTGACGAAAATACAGGTAACAACTAAATAAATTATATTGAACAACTCCGATCGCAGGTAGAATCCTAAATGGAACCCCTTATTAATAGAAACTTTAAGAATCCTAGTTAGCCTACTGTGCCACGCTGGCCAGACGGGTTGGCACAGGGTTTCGAGAGTATGTATAATTAATTTGCATTGGACTGTCAATTTAAAACCCCTGCCATTAATTCTATAAAGTACGAGTATTAGCCTAACATAGTTCAAAACATTATTGTACTTGGATCGGATGAATGTTTCCAGTGCTAGTTAAGTAATGTCATCATCAACATCATCATTTCAGCCAAAAGATGTCCACTGCTGGACATAGGCCTCCCCCAAGGATTTCCACGAAGGCCGAAGGCGACCTTAACCAGGTCGCCGGTCCACCTTATAGGAGGCCTACCAGCACTGCGCTTTCCGGAACGCGGTCGCCATCCGAGGACTTTTCTTGCCCATCGGTCATGAGTTCTGCGAGCTATGTATCCTGCCCATTGCCACTTAAGTTTGGCACTCCTGCGGACAATGTCAGTAACTCTGGTTCTCCTGCGTATCTCCTCATTTCTGATTCGATCTTGCAGGGAAACTCCGAGCATAACTCTCTCCATAGCCCTTTGGGTGACTTTGAGCCTTCTGATGGAGTGTAGAAGCACTGTAGAGCTTATTATTCTTGTTTTACTTCTATTACAATTGCCTTACCTCTCCCATAGCATGCCAGATGAGGCTGGTATTCAGGTTTTTTTTATATATATATTAGACTCGAAGACCTGTGATATACATGGAAAACATGACGAGTGCTATTAATACTATGATTGTGTTTGATACATTTCAATTGGTATCCGAAATTTTCCAATTGTGCTTACAAGCTGACAATTTTCAGCTTGTAAGCACAATTGGAAAATTTCGGATACCAATCTTGGTATATAATGTTTGGTGTCACCAGATCTCGTAGTGTAATAAACAGACGCGCTACCAATGTGTTACTAAGTAATAAAGCGGCGCCATTTTGTACCGCTTCCGTGTCGACTGACTGAAAGCAATAACGCCTTTATGAGCTGAGCAGCGAGCCGGCATGAAGTGATCAAAGCGCGCCTTGTTTCATTTTACGCTTGTTGCGCTTATTTCTGCTAAACGAAACGTTGATAACACAATCTTTCCATTCTTTTCTCACAAACGAGCGCCAACCCTTCAGGTGGCGCCCTAGATGTTAGTTTTTAATGTATTTCTGGAAGTCGCTGCGTAGTGGAATACCTGCTATGACATAATAACTAGCATGACATAATGTAACAAGTTGAAGTTCGCGAAATAAGGAATATCTCAACATCTCTTTTAATAAGGCATTCTTTAGACATTTAACTAATATATTATAGGACTTAAAATATACTACTCAGCCCATATTTGACCCACTGCTGAGCCGAGCCTCCGGTTACATGGAGAGTAATTGGCCTAATGTCCGACGCTGGTTAGATATTATTCATATATATATATACATATTACATGTTATATACATATCAACTTTTTCTTCTCCTGCGACTAGGTTTTCGGCCTTGTCATTTCCTTCTGTGGGCTCTTACATCACTCGCAGGATGAAATGGGGTGGTGACACCATGCATTCTTAATTCATCACCATACGGATATAATATACAGGATATAACTAAAGCACTCTATCCATAAGAAGTGACGGCGTAGAGCTCAATGTTTTACTGAACCTGATTTTAATACAACACATGGGTTCAGTAAAAATCAACTAGTTAACTATTGTTATTATTATCTTACAAGCTTAGTAAGCTGATTTCCATTCCACAGTGATTTCACTAGTATTAGTAGTAGGGTTTGTTATTTTCTGTACATATAATAGCTTAATTATGGCATAATTTATTTAGTACTTCGTATAATGTATAATAATAGTACGGATATTACTACAAAAATTACCTACTGCACAATATGCAGTACTTAACATACGAGTCTCTAGCGCAAATAGCTCTAAAATTACTTTCTTATTTTCATGTGTGCAACAAAACGCGGCAAACGACAGCTAAAAATATAAAAAAGTGGCAACTTTTCTTAGCTGTCTGGAATAGTGACGTGTACATTTTTTTTTCAGAGTAGTAAGATCTTTACTTAGGCGTTTAATTAATTTCCTGTAGTAAAACGAATCTAATTTAACGTTTTCATTTAAAATACGACGGGTAAGATTAGTAAGATCTCTTCAGTATTGCTATCAATTTAACAATTACATTGATTGAAGCCATAAAGCAAGCGCGGTCACATCGCTCAGTGAAGTATCACTCTATTATTTATAGACGCGTTCGATACGCAATACAAATTATTGTTTTCAAAGTATAACGTTTAGGGGAGCGCGTTGTTTGCAGAACGACCCTCTGGGACTCCCTTCGGAGCGACGCGACGGGCTCAACGAATTTAGAACTTAATAGAACAGTTTTGAGTGTTATTTGGTGCGCAATTCCAGAGATGATATACTTTTTGCTTTGTGGTACTATTGAAGTAATCTTTTGACAATTGAATTTCGAATCGGCTGGCTGGCCTGTGCGGATAGGACGTTACGTCGCGGGAGCACAACACGGGTGTTTGCGTGCGGTAATTGATACGAAGTGACAGTCGTGAGGGGATACTTTTCCAGCCTCCGGCCATGGAGAGGAGAGATGTTTTGACATCCACCGAAAAGTAATGGGTGTGATTTGAAGTGCCCTTTGTGGAATTATAGTCGCGGATGGCGTCTTTAATATTGACTAATGCATTTCACAGCTAATGGGGAAATGGAATACGACAGGTGCGAGGGTTTAACTATGCGCGAGATTTAAAAATACAAAACAGATTTTAATTATTGCGATGGTTGGATGAGGCCAATATTTGATATATTAGCTTGAGGTTAATGTTTATTTCATATGATCATAAGCTTTACTCTAGAAAGCATATCGATTAGAAATAATTCTAAAAGATACGAGTAATACATAATATGTCGTTCCATTGAAGTTCACATAAAACCGAGATCATCGATCGAGAAGATTGTAAATAATTCTGGCTCTTTAATGTACAAATACTCCCCAAATCTCTCACAAGAACGAGCATATACATAATAGCATATTATCTGATAATATATTGGTCTTCGAGAGAACCAAAAAGTACAACGGGATAAAACGATAAGCATATCGCTCGCACTCGCCATAGACCCTTTTTTCGTCCAGCGTTCTTCATTCATTATCTCGTCACCTCAGCATACTTTTCTCAATTTTTGTCACTACATCTTCTTTCAAACAATAACGCTTCCTTATCTCACTATTTATTATCCTGCCACTCTGTTCAACTCCTATCACACTTCTTAACGCTCTCATCTCAACTGCATTTACTCTGCTTTCATGATTCTTCTGCCCAACTTTCACTTCCGTACATGAGTGTCGGAACCGGAATATTGTGTAAACAGGTGTTTAAATTAAAGTTTGCTAAAGAGTATTATCTAAACATATGAGATATGGGCCACCAACGTAGATTCCGTTTACAATCAGACATAAATACAATAATCAAATCGTCCTCAAAGTCTCCAAAAACATCAACCGTTAACTAAGTGTCTATCAGCCTAGTGTATGCAAATTAAATCGACATTAAAGTATCAAGGGCGGATCAGGCGGTCCATTAATAAATCAGTTCGCTAAAACCGTAATTGTAATCTCAAACAAGGCGGAGGGAGCCGGTGTTTGTTCTAACAACATTATATTACAATAAGTTTGGGATCGGTTCGGCGCGGTTCGGCTACCGTTCCGCCCGCCAGCCATCCGCGCGGTTCTCACGATGGGAGATGTACTTAGAGATACACCCGGAGCTTTGTGTACGATTACGAAATAATTTCAAAAACTATATCATCTATGATCATCCTCCGTGTGGTGACGGATTTAGAATACATAGTGTCACCACCCCATTCTAACCTGAGGCTGTCGGAAGAGGAAATAACAAGGCCGAAAACCCAGCCGCAAGAGAAGGAAAACTAGATATGAATCTCCGTGCCAACCTGCCTGGCCAGCGTGGCACAGTAGGCATTACCTCCTATGTTATGGGGGAAGACCCGACTCAGCAGTGGGTCATTTATTGGCATCTAAATGCGCTTTGGTCTATTAGGTCTATGAGCATAGTTATCTTCTACATTTACGAGAGACGAAAGGGTGGTCGCCTAGAATTTAGTGTATAACGCAATTGATCGGCAGCTAAGCATCTTCTCGCTCTGCTGATGATCGTGCATCGCATTAATACATCCGACCTGATCCGTCGGGCGGTCCTGGCCAACATTCAAATTATGTATATATGGCAGTTATGTCAGTAGTGTGAATATATGCTGTATGTAGCTAGTCGAACCAAATGATTACCGGTAGTCTGGCCACTAAATGATTACCAGTACTGCTCTCAACATCAGATGTCGATGATAACTGACTCATACCGTAATGAAAATGAAAAAATGCATGATGATGGTGGATGAGACGAAATCGTGGGGACGTTTAGGGCGCGGGGAAAACGCTTAGGATTACAAACTATGTTATCGATGCTTCTAGAATATCTTGTGTGCGAATCATGAATGTGCAAAAACACCACGTCACCAATCATAGTGTTACAAAGTCAACTGTAAGCAGTATTTGTTTGAGATTCTATTACAAAGTTACTTTGACTATGTGTCTCACTATAGAACAAAAGTAGATTTGAAACAAGCAGAACAGTAAAACATAAATATAGGTGCGCGTAGATGTTATAATCAGATGTAATACTATAACAAAAATAAGTTACCCGACTTTGGGTAGGTAAGAAGAATTTAACTATGTACGAACACATATATTATTATTATTATATTCAATATGTAAATAATCACACGATCATGTTTCTGGAATGTTATATTTATAAGTCAGGACAAAATTTGGTTAAAATAAATTAAATAGATATTTGGCCTAGCATTCAAACAATTGATACTTGGGAAATTAAAGTAGAATTATCTAGTACTGTTTGATATAACAACTACTGATTAGACCGTGGCGACTTTATTTATGCCAGGAACACCGATATTAATTTTATGAAAGAAACCGGCAGCTATTTTTACCTTTTTGCTCACAAACCGATGCAATCGAACTCGAAGAAATACAAAGTTGCCAATTAGTAGCAGCGTCTATTTTAATAACCATAATTCAGACCACAACAAACTTACTTTCATGTTTTCATACTTCTTAATAATATTATATGGCTTATAGTAAATATACGCAAGTTACGCTGTTATTCGTTCCAGATTATGCAACAATTCAACGTGTTAAAAATTTAAACAGCTATATCTATTTACAAAAAAGGAAGTAATATAATTTAAGGTCGCGAGTTGTTACTGGCGACCTTAAATTAAATTACTTAAAATTAAATTACTATGGCAAGTAAATTTTAAAAAATTTAATATGTAATAAAAATTTACTTGCCACCATCATTCTAATCTTAGTGCGATATGTATAGAGAATATGTGGTGGAATTGCCATCTGTCTACGACTCTACGTACGTATGGGGTTCTGTAAGAAATGCGTGAAAAGGTTTATTAAAAAAAGAACCTTGTAACAAACACATTTTCTGCAACAAGATAAGAAAACACTTGCAACGTATTTATTACGTGTATTTTACATTATGTATTTAATTACCGAAGTTTCGAATGCTTCACAGCAGTCGTGGTCACGGGGGTGACAGATGTCTGTAAAATTATAATGAAATAATTTTACATTTACCCACGACACATCCTTCAAAAAGCGTTTAACTTCAATGTAACTATATTCAATGTCATAGTCACGAAAACATAAGACATCATTATGTACGTGCCGTCTTGGAGACCTAGACGTAGATTAGTTTCAATAATATTCCAGATACGCTTAAACGTAGAGGTAAGCGTTTGCCATTGTTCTATTCTCTCAATGGCTGAGGAACTCTCAAATTCCATTGTGAATCGACTGCATTGCTCCCATATTGTGCATGGGTAATGTGGAACCGTCGCCGCGTCGCTCGTTGTAATAAAGATAAACAAACTTAAACCAAACCAGCAGTCCAGTGTAATATAGAACTGATCATGTTAATGCTTTGAATTTCCTATTGGATCTGAAATCTGATTGCTTTCGCGGAAAATACTCATAATTATGAGAAAAACTATTTATTACCATTGCCTTTAACGGATCAATAGAGAACCCTAAACAATATTTTTTGCGATTTTTCACCTGCGTATTATTTGTGTTTCGTTTAAAATTTTGTATTTAGTTTTCATCCAATTAGTTTATAAATAAATAAAAAAAGTTCCATGGATTCATTGAGTTACTTTGTTTCTCGGTTCAGAGGTACCTATATACATTTTAATCCAATCAGGTGCGATGTATACTTAATTAATTAACGCTGAATGAAAACCTGTTGTTATTTTGAAACATTAAAAGACAAAACCTTCCGACGTTGGTAGCTATCTACTTTCATAGGGTTTAAAGGAAGTAAGAAACGATTAAAGCTTTATAATAAAATATAACCGACTTCAAAACAAAAATAAATATTAAGCTAAGAATGAACAAGCATTTGAAGTCGGTGCCTATGTTGTCATGCCTATATTAATTAACATTCATGTCAATTTTCTAAATGACTTCAACCATCTATTTATTTATTTACCTACTGTTTATTAGGCAAACCTTAGATATTGCCACCGAAGTGGCTAACCAACTAAAGCAGTTACATGTTTTCTCTATTCTAACTTCAAAGTTAAATTACGTTATCTTTTCAAACGACTTCATAAAAATGGGGGTTCCCATTTAATCTAATGTATGTGTGTTCCAGATTTAAAAAAATATTTCCCGTGGATACATATTCCTTAACATTATTGAAATTGGATCTGTACCTTGCTATGAACTTCAAATAATTTCTTTCTTCTTCTTTCTTTCAAAACCATATTTTGTCGGGAGGCAAATTTGGGTATTTTTGGATGATATAGGTTATGATATTGGGCATAGCTACCCAAAAATATTTGTAAGTCGATTTTCAATAGCAAGACGTGTGTTCCATCGGAAATCTGTTTTTAGCTATGTGTCCGGCACTTTCGTCACCGGATGGTGCCGAAATTTCAAAAAAACTTTATTTGATATTCATGGTTTTTTTTACTTAGTAATATTTATCACACGGTTGGCGCAGTGGTTGAGCGATCGACTGCTGCGCAGCATGTCGCGGGTTCGAGTCCCGCACGGAAGAAATATGTGTACGACCTACGAGTATTGGTTCCGGGTCTGGGTGTTTTCTATCTATATTATGTATGTATTTACAAAAAAAAACCATATAAGTAGTTTATCATCCATCTCGTTACCATAACACAAGCATTAAGTTGCTTAGCTTGGGACGAGATGGCGTTGTGTGTAATGTCCAAGGATATTTATTATTATTATTATCAATCCTAGCTATTTTTTATTTATTTATTTATTTATTTGGCAGACAACAGAGGTCCATAGGTTAGTGAAAGGCAGCTTAAAAACTATGTTAGTAAAACATAAGTGAAATTTAATAAATAAAAAACAAAACTATTCTTGCCTCACCAGTATTCGCATAAAATGTTGCAGAATAGGTGAGTCAAGCTTGTTCGATAACATCCTCAGAATGCTATGTGTATACCCTTTTTGTTAGACCATATATATATGGTTGTTCCTTCAGACAGTGGGCATTAAATCGGTGCAGTGTGGGAAGACAGTCAGGTGTACGGGGCGGGGCGCCGCAGGCCACCGCACCACGCCTTGACGCCTGCCGGGCGGCCCTGTTTGGCCCCCTATACACGACACTGCATGCTCACATCTACTCATAATAAATTATCCTTGCTTGGGGGCTCCAGTGATAAGAAAGAGCAGGGCTTAATTCATTAGGAAATACTGGTAATGCGTTGGCAGTTACTGAACTCTGCTTTCCTCGATGGAATTGTCTTTTCAAACGAGAAATTTCGGATTTTTATTTGTTAAAAACGATGACAATACGTTATCCTTAAGACCTCCTCAACATTTTACAGACGGAATTAGCGTAGTGCAGCTATCCATGATGACTAGGCCAAACCACAGACGATATGGATTCTAAAACAGTATTATGAAAGGATGCTGAATTGTTCCCTGACTAACCGACTTAAATAATACTTATAAAAGGAATCTTACAAACAAAATGAAAAAGTAACTAAAACTAATTCCAAATTCAGCCAGTCTAATCCTAGATTTTATTAATACTATTTTATTTACTTGATACGGTTTTTTTGTTCTTACATATAGCGGCATCACATAATAATATCTTCGGCGGTATTAGGCGGTCCTAAAAATATTAATAATAGCATCGAGTGTTGATTCCAATATTGTCATACAAACCTCAGAAACGGATAAGCACTCCGCATGAGCCGAACAGCTTTCATCGATAACGAACCCATCGGCTTCAATGAAAGCAGCAAACGAGTTAAACCAAACAATCATTCTCACACAAAAGAGCATCGGCCTAATCTTATTGCGATCGAGAAATGACAAAAGGAGTCGGGTGTGAAGGAGCCGCCGGGTCTGCTAGTGGCAGCAGCCATATTTGCCGCCCGAGTACCGCTCAATGAGTGGGGGAGGGCCGACACGAAACCCCGTCACTCATCGAAAGTTAATGGGACTTTTGTCGGGCTACCGACCGACTCTTGTAATGCAATTAACTCTGACAATAGGGCTATCGTTAACGAATTAATTTTAATGCTTCCTACATAATGTGCTTCGTTCGCCCTTTTGTAATGTAAATCTTTTGCGGTGTGCCATTCAGGAAAGAACTGAGACGTATTTTTGTAATAACTTGATTTTGTGAGTGAAATATTAGACAAACGAATTTGTTGAGTAAAGTACGAACCTAGATATATAGCCATTGGTAAATACAGTTGTAGATCTGTTTTTACGACCTCTCTCCTAGTGTTTATTTTTGTTAAAGAAGTAGCCATGCTCCTCTTCCAAGTTCTATAATGTCAAGATCACACTGATAAAAATTGCATCAAAAGGATCAATCAACTTTCTAATTCACATGATGTATGTACTTTGGATTATATACATCACTACGCCTTACTGACCGTAATAAGAATGGATGGATATTAAAATTATTTAACTAAAGATAACATAATAAAGGTCTAGAGTTTTCCAAAGTCAAAGTAATATAAACCAAAAGCTTACTTATTTCAATAAAGTCTTACATAGAGAAAGTCCGTATATCTCGAAAAGGAGGCCGCCCGTTATGGCCTGTGTTGTGACGTCGAGGTGCCACAATGGGCCCCGAGTCTCGACCACCCGCAGCCTGGGAGCATCTCGACTTTGTGTGCCCACTCGAGTGGAAGCGCCTTCTTACCTACAGGGAAATATCAATGATTGCTGAACACAAAACGGGCTTTGAATTTTTTTCGGTATTAAGTAGCCCAACGCGGTCAATGTTTGCTACAAAATTGGGTCGTTCCAATTGTCCGTGAAAACGAGACCATAACAATCGATTGATAGCTTCCAGGGTGTAGTCGTGTTGGCTACTGAATGAATATTTAGAACGTTTTTGTGATACGATATCACAACAGCCGTGTAATTTCGGATTTATTTTGGCATACAATGAATTATTGGCCCTTTATACAATGTTGAATGTATTCCATATCCACATTTATTATAACCCGTCTTACCTTTAAAATCTGCTCAGATAGATCGGTAGCATGTCATATGCTCGTATAGGTACCTATATAATAAGTACATATTATATAATACGCATAATATATAATACAGCATGGCGAAACCCCGAATAATATAGGTACCCATCTAATTCACTTGCTAACCTACCATCATAGATTGATTGTAGGATTCGTCGAAAATAACGCACTACTACTACTACTATTCAGCCCATACCTGACCCACTACTGAGTCGGGCCTCCCCCTCTACATGGAGCGTAATTAGCCTACTGTGTCACGCTGGCCAGACACGTTGGCACAAGGTTTCGTAGCAAGGATTCTTAATCCAATTATAGACAAAATAAATAAACAATTTATTTATCAGTCGCATCTGACTACCTAGTCAAATACAAAATGTTAGATGACTTTTCCAAATTGGAACAGCAACACGTTTCGAGAAGGGCATATTAATTTGCTACTTAGCTTTCTTGGTTGCCAAGGCAACAATAAACATAAAATAAGAGTAGAAATAAACCCATCTTTCTTCCGCAGGTGTGGTTCAAAAACCGTCGCGCAAAGTGGCGCAAGCAGAAACGCGAAGAACAGGAGCGGCTACGGAAGCTGCAGGAAGAGCGCTCCTGTGGAAGGGCCCCACTTCTAACCCGTGGAACACTGTCACCTGCACATTCCCCACCCGAACACTCTATGCCCCCGCAGCCTACGCACCGGGCTTATAGCGACGATTCTGATTCAGACTTGGAAGTTGCATAAATTGTGTTACAGTGCAAAACTCATCCTAAACTCTCTAGACCCCTATTGCGTTCTGGGTGGTAGACATTATTGGGAAGTGTTACACGTAGTTACGAGTACTATCAATTAAAAAAAAACAATATGATCGTTAGTGAGTGATATCCGAAGAACTAGTCGAGGTTTGAGTGATTAATGGACTCGTATAGAGATAGTGCAATGAATTTAACTGTTATTCGAATTCTCACCAATTTCTGTTTGCAATTCGTGTATGGTGCCTCTATATATTATATTATATTATCACAGATATAATAATACTATATTATATTGTAATATCAATATAAAAGAAAGGTGGATTTAAGATTGAGTAAATAAAGAGAACCTGTTTGACTTAAATAAAATTATTTGCGTACATATCATCAAGTTTTTGCCTATTAAAATATAACTAACACATTTAGTTGTTTATTAATCTTATGTAGAGGCATCTTAATATAGCACAAGGAATCAAATTGATATTTTAATGGACTCGGTGTATATTTAAAATTAAATGGCTAGTGGATATTTATTATGTGAATTATTTTTAATCATAACTTTATCTTAATAAATTGTAACGTGTATGTAATAAGAAATGTATAATGGTCGGAAATATTAAAATACAATTTTATGTACCTATATATGTAGATTAGATTATTATGCTTAGTAATAAATATTTGTTGTATAAACAGCTATAAAATTATGTTTTGAAGAAATGGTTATTTAACACAATTCAGAAATCTATCGGTCGGAAGTTTCCTTTCTTCTTGTGTTAAATGTTAATTAACAGAATAAGGTAGATTAGCAACGGCACATTAATATTGAGGTTGAATATCAGTCGTAAAGGGAAATGAAGGTCCATGTTAAAGAATGTTGTTTTTAGTAGTTTGAAAGAAATAAAAGGAGTTTTGACTATCACATAATACTATTAATAGTCATGAATTAAACAAACCATATAATTATAATGAGTATACACAAACGGCATGAATTTGGATAAAACCAAAATCATGATGAATGATCACATTCATCCGAGACCTATCGTTGTGAATGGCCGTCTTGTTGAAGCTGTTTCAGAATACACATACCTCGGGCACATTTTGCAATTAGGTAGAAGCAGCTTCGACAGGGAGGCCAAGAGGAGGATCCAGCTGGGCTGGGCAGCATTTGGAAAACTTCGTCGGGTCTTCTCGTCGCCCATCCCGCAGAGTTTGAAAACTAAAGTTTTCGACCAGTGCGTCCTACCCGTCATGACCTACGGTGCCGAGACGTGGACACTCACGGTGAGACTAGTCCACCAGTTTAAAGTCGCTCAGCGTGCTATGGAGCGAGCTATGCTTGGAGTTTCTCTGAAGGATAGGCTCCGTAATGAGATTATCCGGCAGAGAACCAAAGTCACCGACATAGCTCAGAGAATTAGCAGACTGAAGTGGCAGTGGGCTGGTCATATCTGTAGAAGAACCGACAACCGCTGGGGTAGACGAGTTCTTGAGTGGAGACCGCGAATCGGCAAGCGTAGTGTGGGACGGCCCTCTGCTAGATGGAGCGACGATCTGCGAAAGGTTGCGGGCAGCAGCTGGATGCGTCAAGCTGAAGACAGGGCGCTATGGCGCTCTTTAGGGGAGGCCTATGTCCAGCAGTGGACCAATGTGGGCTGATGATGATGATGATGATGATACACAAACAGTATAATATTTACAATTCAATGTACTACCGAGGTAGCCTGAAATTTCGATAACACCACCTGTTTCTGAAAGAATAATTTGTTCTATAATTCACATTTTTAAATATTAATTGGATGTGGTAAAATATACTTCAGTGCGAATGTTTATGGTCAGAGCGAATATTATTATCCAACACGCAGATGTTTCATCTATTATTTAATTTAGTGTTGGAACGCTGTTTGAATAATAAATAAGTTATGAACAGTACCGTTGACTGCGAAACTGTATATAACAATGCTTTTTATGTAAGTACCTAGCAACATTTAGTTACATGTCTGTAAAAATATTTTAAGTTTAAATTTCAAGTATGCAAATATTTGTTAGCCATAAAATAGCATAACGTCGTTGGTCTATTAAAATTAAAATCTTAACTTAAAATTAAACTTAAATACCCACAAAACGTTGTGTTTATTTATTTCAAATTTTATGTGTTTTATTTCTTACTAGCGACCCGCCCCGGCTTCGCACGGGTGCAATTATGCATGTATTATACATATAAACCTTCCTCTTGAATCACTCTATCTATTAAAAGAAACCGCTTCAAAATCCGTTGCATAGTTTTAAAGATTTATGCATACATAGGGACGGACAGACGACAGCGACTTTGTTTTATACTATGTAGTGATAGTGATGATACTGAGTCTGATGTTGTCGTTGATTGACCGCTCTAGGACACTTTTTTCTTTTTCTTAAGTAAGTAATCATGGCTTGATTGCAGCAAGTAGCTACAATGTAATCTTAGCGTGTCATCAGGCTGACGTGTGTAATATGAAGGTAGTTTTATTTGATTAAGCTAAAATATAAGTGTGGCAAATGACGTGTAAGTTCATCTTAATATTGAGCACAAAGAACCGTGGTAGGGGAAAGTTCTCGCATCTCATACTACCATTCGCGTAGTTTACGTGTCCCTTCTCCGCCAATCATCGCCACTGATACACAAAAATCGACTTTTACGCACTGCTCAAGTTGTTTAGCTTTAACTGTAGTAACGACTTGTTTACATAACTAAAAGACATCAACGAGGGCGAAGCGTTGGTACAAATTTCTTAGATAACTAACTTATGACGTTCATCTTCTTCTAAACGTTCAGCCACGCGTCCCCAGTTTGTTGAAGAGATATTAATAAAAACCTACTGTACCAACCTACCACAGTGACCCAACGGGTTAGCAAAGAGTTTCATATCAATTTATTCTTTTCTGGGCGCCATATTTTCTTCCTATTTTTCCTTTAGTCTCGACACCCACAGAAACATATGGTTGACTATGAATTGTAAAACACATTTTGGGAACAATATAACTCAAATCAATATTTTTACATTCAACAATATTTTATAATAACTATCACTGCCTCCTTTCATATTTTGAGCATTAATAAATTCACCTAATATTTTCCTTATGCGATGACGTGCCTAATGTTTGTGTTTCCAAATGAGGATTATGTGGTAGCATTGTATTGTCAAAGGAGCTACCTGCTATAGCATACAAATGAGCGCAGGATTGATGTAAATCCGGCCTTGTACATACTTGGTTTATGGTGTCATTGAATATGACATCCCCATGATGTGTGTTACTTCACGCGTAAAAGAGAACCAGCTGCGGGTGATCTGTTTTGTTAAACGTATTCGATGACTTGTGACGATGACGACGCCAAATTGGTTTTTCCAGATGTTCTCATACGATTTTCCGATTTGGACTAGTACAATGAGTAATAATAATATAACATTAAACACTGCGGCAGGAGATACTGACGAACAGGTTCTGATTTTAGGGCAGTATTCGATGTCACTGTTTACTAAATACTTCAAATTATTTTTTCGTGTGGTGACGGATTTAGAATTCATATAAGCGAATTCATAAAGAATATATTTGTTTTGTTATATTTATACACCTACTTGTATTTACAGGGTGTAAAACTCGGCATATGAAAAGGAACAGCCTGCCAATTGTTATATGTAATCATGGAATATGTAAGCATCGAACGGAATGCAATCAGGTAGCACTTGTTTAAGTTCAGCTGTTTCCGATAAAGTTAACCTTTGCTTGTACAACTACGGTATAAGCCTTTACAAACACACTTTCTTACGAAGTAAACTTATACTTGTGTAATAATTAATAAGTAGGTACCCCTAAAATCCCAAACTGTAGGTAGAAATAAATTTTATTTGTTAAAGTAAGTAATTATTTCGCTAATTTTCTTGCTAAATGGAATAGGTTATTCCGTGACAGTTTTCTGGAGACATGTGTAGTAAAATTATAACAATTGGGCACGTGACCTGCACCGCTAAGTTTTTTTTTTGGAAAAGATCTGTCGATCCCTCAGATATATCTGTATGCTTTATTCTGTCATAAACGACCCTTGTCTTGGGTGGCTTTCATTGCCTAAACCTTCGTTCTGCTGATAATTTACTCCTGGAGATTCCTTCGCATCGTACTATTTTCATCTCCGATTTCTTTCACAGCTATCAAGCTCTGGAACGCGCTCCCTCTTGACATTAGAAAAGCTCAGACCAAACTTACATTTATGCGAAGTAAAGCAGCATTACTTACTAACACTGCCCCACACATGAATAATCTTCGTCTCTTTTTTATTGTAATGAAATATGTATCTTTGATTGTATTATATTTTATGTATATTGTAAATGTTTGTATATTAATCTTATAGTAGGTATGTATGCTTTATATTAGTCTAGATACAAATCTTTAAGTATCTATGAATTATATATCTTTATTCCTTCTTGTACCCCATATGCTCTCTTCTTTTAACCCGAAGGTTCACTAGTAGAGAATGCCGCATGGCATTAAGTCCGCCTTGTTTACCGAGATTGTACATTAATAATAAATAAATAAAATACATAATATACAAGAATAGATGTACTAAAATGTTTGTTGGGTCAGTAAGCAATAGCTATAATTAGATGCTAAAATTCATCACTGCGAGTTATTTGGTATGCTGCGGTATGCATATACAACGTACAAAAGTTTCTAAATTATTTACAAGATTAAATAGGGGATGCTACCTAATTAAAGATCGTTAAGATTCCTTTTTTGCAAAAAAACAAACGATGCCTAGCCTAGTTATCCGAGTAATCTTGAATTTATACATCTGAAATATTCTGTGGCACAACGACGTTACTGTTGCGCATACTGACTACTCATGAGAAAGACACGTACGCCACGACTCAAGCGTGGGACTAAGCTTCAGACACTTGGTTCTCGCGTAGGCGGATGGAACAAAATTTGTCGTAGGGTTTTTGTATCATGCTTCGCTAGGAACCTATAAAGGTGGTATCTTCCCTGATATATGGTTGAGGAGAGCGATGGCTGCCACATGCGTCATGCTTGTGAACAGGGGTGCCGTTGCTGGGGGTCGGTTGGCTCGGGCATTAGAAGGTTACTATTGTTGGCTGATGTTTGGCCCTTTGCGACTATTGCGCGAGTTTGCTCTCACAAATCTCTCTTAGCCCGGCCTTTTACCTAAAAATGGCGTTCTAAAAAGATCAACTACAGTGTTTCTTTCCGGCTCATCTCTGTAGAGCTGCATTCCGAACCGGTGGTAGATGGTAAATTTCGTAGATGTATGTATGACGTAGATGGTTAATTTAAATGGTAATAATTATTGTTCGACTTGTAAAAGACTTGTAATTTTCTATTAAGAATCTTGACATTGTCGAATTATTTTGTATGAACAACGAAAACTCCAGTTACCCATTAAAACCTACCACTAAAAATACCAACGGGATTCAAATACAATAATAAAAATCTAGTTTAATGTAAAGATAACATATTTATTTATATTAAGTAAAATAATATCACAAGAAAAATTAATCGAACTGAATATTACACCTTCCACGCGTCTTATTACTGATTACATAGATTGGAGCAGCTTAAACGCATTTTAGTTTACACTCAACAACACAAAAAAAATATCATAAAATATAAGGTTCTACTACGAGGTATACGCATATTTAGGTGGCTATGGTATCATCGGTGGTTCCACTGAGGGAAGGTATTTTACTTGTAGAAGGCATAAGGGTAAGAATATGTGTACGCATAAGGGTAGGAATAAGTAAGGGGTGCGCTGTAAGCGGACACGTAGCCCGGCGAGTAGTAACCATAGTCCAGCACATACTGAGGTTTAGCCACTGCAGGGCTCAGCAGCATGGCGGCAGCGAAGGCAATCAGCATTACCTAGAAAAGTATGAATACAAATTTTAATTGTTTGTATATTCTTTATTAATATATTTTTTACATAATATTCATAAAAAAGGAAACATTTTTGTTAATATTATATAAAAAATCATTACTTTCTCTAGGGGCGGAAAGATCTCAAGCCACCTAGTGGTCAGTGCTGCAAAGAGAGGAACCGCCTAACAATAGGCGCCGTCGCAAGCAAAACTGCCTTTTGTATCAGAGGCCAACCGGATATCGAAAGTTGATTTAGATGTTCATCAAAACTTTTCGATATCAAACCATGCACTGATACAACGATCGGAATGATACTGGTTGACTCAACTCTCCACATGGCGGTCACCTCATGGGCCAGATCTAAATATTTTCACGAGGTTCTCATCATGTGGAATGGTGATGTCAACCAGCTTTACGCGGCGTGTAGACCGATCTATTATAACGATGTCAGGTTTATTGGCAGCAATATACCTGTCTGTTATAATAGATCGGTCCCAGTAGAGTGTGACTTGATCATTTTCGAGAACTGGTTGAGGCTGATACTGGTAATATGGCACTTCAGCATTCACAAGGTCGCTGATGGATAATCCTGGCTACTTGGTTGTGTCTATGCAAGTTGGCAAGACGAGAACAACCGGAGACAATATCTCTGATAGATTCACCAGGACGGTGGCATGCCCGACAAATGTCAACCGTGCCGTCGTTCAGAATATGCCTCCAGTAGTTGTTCGTCATGATAACTTCGCCCATAATTGCAAAGATAAACCCTTCAGTTTCCCTAAAAAGGTTACCAAAGCGTAACCTTTTTGGGTATGCGAGTTGATAAGAGTGAGAGCCCGGTGGAACCTGCCGTGGAACTCCTTAACTTTCCATATGGTTGTGCGATCAGAAATATTAATTACCTTTGGCTCCTTTCAGTTCTCGGTAGCGAGAGAAAGCGGGGTAAATCCTTTTATTGAGACAACATTTCTATACATATCCACGTTAACCTTAAGAATATACTCCCTGTGAATATTATTGATTATTATGTAGGTATAAATAGTATATATATTATTTGACAGAATTGGCGCAAGCCCCAGGTGTTAAGCATTTCGGACCATATCAATAAGTAATTGTATTATGTAGGTATTATTATTATTATTACGATTATGAAGGTCTTTGGCAGTAAAAAGCCACGGGCCCCGCATTCCCGCGAGATATACATTCTCATTACAGATGAACGTGGATGGTGCATTCGATATGCTGTTAATTTGTTAATTATTATCAAGAGAGATTATCTTGAATGATAGTCGCTGGAATGCGATGGATGCAGGAGGCTCAGGACCGGCCTACGTGGTAATCCTTGGGGAAGCCCTAAGTACAATAGAGGACATATTTTGGGTGAAATGATGATGATGATATAGCATCAAGTTTTTGGTATGAATGTTAAAATGTCAGTTTTAAAAACATCGACAAAATAATACAACATTTGTAAAAATTCTTTTAGTTTATACAGGCTGCAACAAAAACAATAATAATAGTCATAACGAAAGAATCGATAGTATTTTCTTATGTTTTTTGCCAATGTGGGGACGAAATACCATGATTAGAGAAATAAACTCATATAATGCAAGAAACATTGTGTAAAACAGATAACGAAGCTTTTTTACGATGGCTGCAAAATGTAAGCATATTTTATTCACAGAACTGCTCATTTTAGTAGGTTCTATGGCCTCACTTCGGATAACAAAGGGATTGAAAGTATGTACTACTGTCATAGATATAGTCTGCAAAATCACAGGGCAAAAAAAGCTTTTTGTTTTTTCGTAAAATTTTGTTCACCTTCATGACCGGTTTCGGGCCAATCTGGAACCAATAATAGTCGAATAAAACTGAATTGTTAGAATCGTTTTTTTTTAATTACACGAGTAAGACACAAATATGCGAAAAGTAGGTAAGTAAAAAAGACATACATCCGAAAAGAGTCTCCTCCTTTTAGAAGTCAGTTGAAAGTGAAATGTAAATACAAATTATAAAATTACATTAATTGGAATGGATGGATGGACGAGTGAAAATTAATTCAATAATATAAAATGCCTTACCAGTTTGAACATGTTGATTGTTTTTAATTGTTCCCGAGACACAGAACCGAACTCGATCTAGTGGAACACTAGACAGGACTGCAGTCGAAGGTGGTCAACAAAGGTATCATGCCTCCTCCTCCAGCCGGAATCCTTTTATACGAATCCCGAGGTCCGGCGTCCCAGCGTGCGCGGAAAACCTAATGAACGCCAGGCGTCCTCAGCTTGCATCCTTAAAGGATAAAAAAATGTTTACACAATGTCGCATTAACAGTTAATAGTACTTCATTTCCATATGAAGCCGGATCATTGAAGCCACAATGGACGCGTGGAAGATTCGTTCGACCGACGATTTATGGTGGCAAAAAATAGGCGGTAGATATTTATGTTGGCAATTTTGGGACATTAGTTATGGTGTGCTGTCCGTGTGGTGACGGATTTATAATATACAATATCATCAACCCATAATACCATCTTTAGGGTGTCGTAAGAGGCGACTAAAAGAACGCAATAGGAACTTGATCCAAACCCTGTGCCAACCCGTCTTGCCAGCGTGGCACAGTAGGCTAATTGCCCTTCATGAATTTGGAGGAGACCCGACCCAGTAGTGGGTCATTTATGGGCTGTATCGGGATATGTATGGAATATTTTGTAAGTAGTGGTATATTTATAGACTAAATATCAGTAGATAGATTAGTTTATAGATTAATAGATCAGATAACAGGTTTGAACAATTTTGAACAGCAAGCAACTTGGCACGTAAATAAACCATCGAGATACTTCTACGACAAGAAACGTCATAATATATCCGTGTACGAAAATAAAACTGCTGTGTGTTGAATTTGAATGTTGCAAAAGGTATTATGGTTATTATTGTTTATTTCTGCTGTGTATGACGTCATCCACGTATCTTTTAAACACAAATCAATATACATAGGTACCTAACGAAAGAATCGATACTACTACAGATTGTTTTAATAAAATGTTGGGGACTTTGTAAGAGAAATAAGCCTATTTGGATGGCGGTTATAATTTTGAAGACATGGTACAAATTTCGATTTTATATATTTTGACACCATCTTACTACCTATAAATACTATTCGGTTAAAACTGAATTGTTCGAATCGTTTTTTTTAATTACACCAGTAAGACACAACTAAGCAAAAAGTATGTACCTAAGTAATATGGTATAGGGGGATTTGGACACCTTTGGGTCACGGATCGCCGGTTCTCTTTGCCTCTTGGAGTCAAGTTGTAAGAGTCTCTGTGTAAGCCAGGGATACTAATTGTGGGTCTGGGTGTAATTTATATCCGTGTACATATAAATAAATATCTTTGGACATTTCACACAACGCCATCTCGTCCCAAGCTAAGCAATTAATGCTTGTGTTATGGTAACGAGATGGATGATAAACCACTTAGATACATTTTTTTTTTTGTAAATACATACATATTATAGATAGAAATGACACCCAGACTACGAGCCAGTGTCTCTGGTTTAGACAAAGACACTTGCCCTACCTAATGCCCTACTCGCATGCCATGACGAGCGCACGGGAATCTTTATATATATATATATATCTCGAAACCGAAATAAACATAGGGATTTTATTTCGTTAAATCATCATCATCAGCCCACATTAGTCCACTGCTGGACATAGGCCTCCCCTAAAGAGCGCCATAGCGCCCTATCTTCAAAATGTAAATGCCGGATAATAAAATATGCTCCTAAAATTACGAAGCATACCTTTAATTACATACTTACATAATATTATTATTACATACTTACTTGTATACATACTGGCATTCATATACACTTTGCACCTCCGAGCTCCGATGAAGCAGTGTCACAACTCAAAAATAAATTAATCTCCTAATATACCATTATTTACCCTCCATATAATTGGAGGAGGCCCGACACAGCAGTGGGTATTTTATGAGCTGAGTAGTAGTAGATTTTACCATTGGATTCAGACTAATAATGTGATTCGTATGGTATAAATAAAATTATGTTTTTCATTTTCACACAGTTTAATCCTACGTGCGACTTGCACACATGGAAATTTATATTGGAAGCACGCACTCGAATAATTCTAAAGGGACATTAAACATGTCTTTTGGTAGTTTAAAATACATACATATAATCACGCTTCTTTCCCGTAGGGGTAGGCAGAGACCACTTGTTTCCACTTGCTACGATCCTTACATACCTACTTGTTTACATTCCCTTACATTCCCTTCATACCTACATGCTCTTCGGTTTAGGGTACTCTTGACCTGACCTTTTTTCAAGACGTCCCTGATTTGGTCTTGAAACGTCCGCCTAGGTCTTCCCCTTCCAACACTTTCATTCACACTCGGCTACACTTTTTTCTTTAATCGTTCTTCATTCATTCTCTCGACATGGCCAAACCATCTCAGCATACCTTTCTAAATTTTTGTCACTATCTTCTTTCAGTATCAAATGACTAATATTTTTTTAAAGTTTAGTTTATTCTGTAGGTACTAGCGACCCGCTCCGGCTACGCACGGGTGCAATGTTGAACATCTAAATTTATTAGTGTGTGTCTTCAATATTATGCATGTATTGTATATACATGCATAATATTGTGATAAAGTGATTCAAGAGGCAGTTTTATATATAAAATCTATCTATGTAGATAGATAGATTGTAAACATAAAACTTCCTCTTGAATCACTCTATCTTTTAAAAAAACCGGTTTATAATCCGTTGCTTAGTTCTAAAGATTTAGGCAGATTTAAGCGGACGGACAGACGACAGCGACTTTGTTTTCTATTATGTAGTGATAGTGAAGTGATATTTAGCATTACCATTGTAATACATAGTACCTATTGTTTATGGTTGACGATTAAGTCTACCCCTTTGCAGATTTAAAGTCGAAAAGACACAAAGTCCAAAATGAAATCTTGCTCTATTTATTAAAAATGCTGTTTTATTATCGAATGGGACGTAAGCCCCATGTAGGCGAGTAATTACGGGAGTGAATAAGGTTTCAATTTCCTTCACTTTGCACTTTCCACTTTCTCATACATCTTTAAGTGTTCTAATGACAATTATGCTTCATGCAGATTTTGCGTAAATAAGTCGAGTTTTTAATTATGTAGGTATCTTCCTGCTCAAGATTATATGTGTTATTTCCATAATATTATTTTGAATTTATATAATACTAGTGGCCTGCCCCGGCTTCGCCCGTGCAAATCGGGGGTGGGTTATACATATAAACCTTCCCCTTGAATCACTCTATCTATTAAAAAAAACCGCTTCAAAATCCGTTGCGTAGTATTAAAGATTTATGCATACATAGGGACGGACAGAAAAATGCGACTTTGTTTTATACTATGTAGTGATTTTGCAAAGTTACATTGCAGTGCCGCGCCCCACACCAACATCTATTCCAAACCAATCGCAATCAACATGCCTTAGTTAGTAGATTTTCACAGTCTTGGGTGTTAGGTGAGTGTCAGTTCGGGATGTATGCTACACGCTTTTGAGACAAGCATGTGGTAAGACCTTTTGAATTTAGCATATTAATGCATACAATTGCATTCTGTTAGATGCACACGTTGATGGAAAACAGCATGTGTCGGCCCCAGATTGCGTGCGTGCGTTACTAGCAAACATGACCGATCTTGTTAAACGTGTACAGCCTTAAGTTTTTTTTTTTTAGATCCAATGATATGTTTTCCTCATTGGTCACCGTACTAGTCCAAGATCCCAGGGCCGCCAGACGTCACGTATTTTCTGACGGACGACATGTGGACGATTGAGTTTGACTTGTAGCGACCGCATGCTACATACTTTACAGAATTTACCAGAAAAATCTAAACTAATTGCATCAAGAAATATCGCCTACAAATGCGAAAATTACGAAATAGTCCTACACCGCGATAGCGAAATTTCAAGAGCAATTCGCAAGTTAAGATATCCCCGACTACAACTATCGGGGGAAATAGGCGCTGCGACCCCTAGCCAGACATCACACCTCGTCTGGCTGGATGATCATCCCTTTGCGCCTAAAGTGGTGACCCCGACGTGATGTGAACACGCAAGATCCTTGAAGTGGTAACCCTCGGCATTGGACTCCAGAGCGACCTTCCAACGAGTCTGCAACATCCTCCTGCCTGGTCAACCTGGTAAAGACGAACACTCCTCAGCAGCAGCAGTCACCTAGCAAGCCAAGACGTCACAGCCTTAACAGGACCACACGCAGCCGACTCACCGTGCTACCTGGTTCTGCGGCACGACACTCAACCGCCCAGTGAACTCCACTACACAGTTTAGGTGCTCAGTCTCGACTCACCGTAGACTCCGAGCGCTCCTGGCACTTGCAAGCTCATCACACTGCAGCAATTCAAGAGGATCGACCTCCAGTCTTGGGGGGGAGCCATGTAGCGACCGCATGCTACATACTTTACAGAATTTACCAGAAAAATCTAAACTAATTGCATCAAGAAATATCGCCTACAAATGCGAAAATTACGAAATAGTCCTACACCGCGATAGCGAAATTTCAAGAGCAATTCGCAAGTTAAGATATCCCCGACTACAACTATCGGGGGAAATAGGCGCTGCGACCCCTAGCCAGACATCACACCTCGTCTGGCTGGATGATCATCCCTTTGCGCCTAAAGACTAAAACATACGTGAAACTCAGCCAGGAGAATTTACGTGAAGTAAGTAATGTTTTTATGTAAAGTGCAGTGCTGGTATAGGCCTCCCACACGGTGGACCGATGACCTGGTTAAGGTCGCCGGAAAACGATGTATGCGGGCGGGCCAGAACCGACCTTTTCCACAAAGGCCAGTTCCTTGGTGGAGGACAGTGGACGTCTGTTGACTGAAATGATGAAGTAATGTTTTTATGTAGGTACCTTGATCACCTGATACCTGGAAATTGGCCGTTTGACTAAGCTAGCAGGTAGGCAGGCGATCGTAGTACATAAGACTGTTTGTCCACCGCCGTCGTCACCGGACCGTCACTGAGAACAAGATTATTTCGGGCCGAGTTTAATAAGATGATGTGCCGGCGATCGTGTGTCCACCGCGCCGATATCCGGCCGGCTCAGTTTTATTTTTGGACACATCCTTTGTTATATCCCACAAACAGTCTTTATACGCTCTACAACTTCAATTAATGTATAAATATCGAATTTGAATTTCTTAGCCACTTTTTTTTAATTTTATGATATACAAAACAAAACCGGGCGAACGGCGCGGTGCGACGGTAGTGTGTGGACAAGAACAACGTGTTTTGTATTGCCGGCACATCTGCCCGTCATAAAACCGTGCAGAGTTCTAGTGCTTACGCCGAGCTACTTGAAACATCGGCGGCCGGGATGACAGCTCTCGGGTGATGTCCGTGCGGTGGACACATGACCATAGTAAATGTACCTATGTATCGCTAAATCGGCGCCGTCATCATCTCGTTTTCGGTGACGGCGGGTGTGGACAAACGGCCTAACACTACTCAGGGTCAGTGCCGACCTACGGAGTGGCGGCGAAGAGACTAATTCAGTAACAATTTAAGTGCGGTCACCGCGCTTTACGTCGCTCGCCGTCATTGTATTTTGTTATACCAAATACAGTCATATTCTGAAGCTTTTAAGGTTCAATTTAAATTGTTTCTGAATTAGTCTCTTCGCCGCCACTCCGTAGGTCGGCGCTGACCCTTAATCATCCACATTTCGTCCGTCAGAAAATAAGTGATGTCTGGCGACCCTGGGATCTTGCTCTATACTGGCACGTAACAAAATGACTAATTCGACGCAGCCATTTAAGAGCTCAGAGACGTAGGTATGAGACCTACTTAATCTAAAAGAATAGCGTTAATCTAGAATATCACTGCAATCTTTACAAATAGGTAATTAAGGTAAATTGGGTACCAACTAAATGAAAAAACAGGTAAGTTATTTGTAGAGGGCACAGTCTAAAATTCTACAAATTAAAAACACAATTAATAATTATTACACTATATTTATTTACAACATCCATCCTCCGCAGAGAACTGTAAGCCTTACAATCTATAGACCGCACGTCCAAATTCGTTTACCATAGATTCGATGCGTTCCATAAATAAAAATACAGACATTTCCACAACTGAAACGCTAATCCATAAATCGAACTCGATGTTATTCGTCAGTCATCATCAACCTTCTGTCGCATGTTACGCTTGGGATTATTGACTTTTCTCCGCTTAAACTCCACAGGTTCGTCTCCAAGGGACTGGACGCGTTTCTCTTTGAACTGAATTACTTCGGGCCCCATCACCACCGGCGGCGGTATAGCCACTTTGTCTGACTTTGGTAGTTGAAGGTCCACCGTCTCGACTGGCCTATAAACAATAGTTTTGTTTGAATCGCATACATACAAATAGACCTAGATTAGGAGATCAATTTCCAAAAATGAAGTAATAACGGGCTCGTCTAGAAAACTAATTCAATTTCAAATCTTAGGTAAATCTTAGTCGAAAGTATAGTATAGGTATGGGAGGCGACTAAAGGCATGCAAAAGATAGAACACCTAGCCTCAAATCCAAACTTAAAAACACAAATCTTATTTTCCTCCATGAATTTGGAGGAAGCCCGACTCAGTAGTGGGTCATTTAAGGGCTGTCAATTTAATTAGGAGGTAGTATGCAATGCGCTAATGATCATCCATAATAGTTTAAAAGAGGTCTAGGATTAATGTAGTGAAGTAAGCGTGATACACTACTACGTGACCAGACTACGATCGTGTACTCTTGCGCGTGTTGAATAACCGCTATTGATCCTACAAAATTATAATAAATGTTTGATGCATTATTTATCACTTAGTTAAATTTGGTAGTCTCAATATAAGATTTGTGTACTATATATTGCATAATAGAGTAAACAAAAATTAGAGTCATAAATATTTAAGATGACTAAGATTCAAATTCAGGTTCTGAATTGATCTCAGAAACTTGTCTATTACCGATATTCTTACGACCTACAAACTTACAACTTCGCAAGCGATATTTTCCTAATACGTAGGCAAAAATAATACTAGGTACGTACCATGCGTTACCTACCGTATTAATTTACCTAATATTATTAATGCGACAGTTAAACTGGATGGATGTACGAGTATGTTGCTCGTGGTTTCTGCCCATAAATGACCCACTACCGAGTCGATGGAAACCCTCAGGATGAATGGTAAATCTACACACCTTTCGAAGGCGCGGGAAAATGGGAGTAAAGTCTTATTTATAAGTTTTTATCTATACTACGCCAGTTGAAGATACATATACGATACTATACTACTACTATTCAACCCACTGGTGAGCCGAGCCTCCTCCAATTACATGGAGGGCAATTAGCGTACTGTGCCACGCTGGCCAGATGGGTTGGCACCGGGTTTATGTCAAGATTTCCTTCTCTGGGGACGAGGTGATATGCCTATTACGTTCCATTAGTCGCCTCTTACGACACCCCGCAGAATTTAATGGGGTGGTGACACTATGTATTCTAAATCCGTCACCATACGGACGCCGCCACCAGTTACATGGAGGATAATTAGCTCACTGTGCTCCACTGGCCAGACGGGTTGTTACCGGGTTTAGCAGCAAGTTTTCTTTCTCTTGCTAGGTTATCAGCCTTGTCATTTCATTTGTCGGAACTTACGACATCCTCAGAATGGAATGGGGTGGTGACACTAGGTATCCTAAATCCGTCACCACACGGACGTACACGATACGTCGTCTGCTGTATACGTACTTGTCGATGACCGGCGTCCAAGAGCCGTACGGCTTGGCACGCGGCGCTGGCCCGTAGTCTACGCTGGTACTGACTGGTGGCGTATCGTTATTCACGGCGAGTTCACGCATCCTCTCCCGCGCCATGTGGGCCTTCACTTCTTTGATAGCCTCTTTTTGTTTTTCCTTCTGTTGCTGTTTTCTTAACAGAAAAATACTTATTGTATTGGATCAAATTGAATTTGGGTGCAATTGCCAGCTTCTTGCCAAGTGCGTGACAAAAGAGAGCCGACTTAGACTGCCTAGGGGTTGGCTGTGCCAACCTTGGATCGCGGGTCCCCGGTTTGATTCCTGGGTTGGGCAAGTGTCGTTGTGTAAACCAGACGTACCAACTGTGAGTCTGGGTGTCTTTTGTGCTCACGAATTACAAGTTTGTAAGCTGCCCCCGCGATACAGGTTATGGGTACCTACCATGGGTTGTTTTGTTGTTTTTTTTTTGTTAACAACAATGCAATGTTTTCGAGTATATCCAGTTATTCAAGAACACTATTACATAATAATGCATACATATTATGACAGTTAAACTAGGATTTTGCCGCTGCAGCGGACGACCCGCCATATTTTAATGTAACATTTTTTAAATTTATTTCCCTACTGTGCATGCAGTGATAGACAGACTATGCAGTGTTGCACTATGTCAGAGAAACTTGCTGTAAGTAATCGAAAGAAAAATTGATACGAAATCCATGCCAAAATAGCCCAGCAGGTTAACACCTCCATCAAATGGAGTAGCAACCACTAGTGGGCCATATCTGAACTAAGGCTATAATGACAGTCATTCTAACTACAGTAAGGCACCTCGTGAATAGCACATAATAAAAACTCACTTTAGCTTGTCTTGCTTCTTTTCCAATTCCTGTTGTTTCATCTTGCTCTTCTCCTGATCTACTATGGATAAATATTCATCTGGAGGGTCCCATGTGGTTTCTACAATAGGTACAATAGAGAGGTTAACACATTTAAACTTTTAAAATCTGTACACTTTTTATATAATTAGCCGTCACGCACGAACTCACCCGCGTTGACGTTAAATTGGGCAAATAATGCCTCTTTTCTGACGAAAAGATAACGCTTCTACAATTTTAAAACTATTTAGAAATTGCAGGAATTGATGTGCCGCCTTTCGTCGGGCGAGTGTCTTTGTCTAAACCAGAGGCACTTGCTCCGAGTCTGGGTTATACCTGATCTCTTGACGGTTCTGATCGTTTTATTTATCTAACTAGCTTTTGTGCGCGGCTTCGCCCGCGTGGGCTTCGAACCCGTGCATATTTTTTATGAAACTAAAATCGGTTATTGTGACTAAACTATGATAGTTAGATATGTGCTCTCGCGGACTTTTTTGTAGATCTTTATAAGACCTACAAACCCGTAGTACATCATTTTGTTCTATTGTCAATAGTTTTTGCAGCGCACGCATAAATAGGTTTTCGATTTTACACCTTGGTTTACAAAATCGCAATTTTCATACGGATCCCTAATTCTTTTGAAAATAAAATATAGCCTATAACCTTCCTCGATAAATGCTCTATCTAACACTGAAAGATTTTTTGAAATCGGACCAGTAGTTCCCGAGATTAGCGCGTTCAAACAAACAAACAAACACACAAACAAACAAACTCTGCAGCTTAATATTTTATTAGTATAGATAAAATAACACGATCAAAATCATTTCCTGCAATGTGCAAAGATCGTGAAAACCTAAGACATCATTATTTACAAATTCTGTGTGATAGCTGAATAAGAATACTACCACCCCATATCTTTCTGTGGGTATCGTAGAAGGCGACTACAGGACATCAGAAATTACAGAGACAGCAGAGAAACATTAATATAAAGACAAGTTCATGGTGTTTATATAGGTACCATTAGTTACTGTATTCCAATAGTAGGTGCCTCCATCTTCACTTTTGACCTCATGCCAAACAGGCGGCGACTTTTTTGTTGTTTGTTCAGCAACAGTAACACTTGGACCACTATCATCTCCATTAATCTGGCCAATTATTTCATTGATGTTCTACAGAACAGAAAAACATATTATAAAACAAAGTCCCAGCCATGGATGTCTGTGTGTATGTTCATAATAAACTCAAAAGATAAACTGCACAGATTTCGATGCGGGTTTTCGCCTGAATAAGGTTTAGGTATATGTTTCGAGATGAGCACGGGCTCGACATCCGGGGAAGGCTGGTCGCGGAAACTAGTATTAGTATCAAATGTCTAACACTACCACATACTTTTGCACAATTGCAAGTTAATACATAATATCCATAACCTTTTACATGGTGATGAATTCAGAAAACAGAAGTTGCTGCTAATTCATGCTATCTTGAACTACATTGTCAGTTTCCCACTTAGTCTAAGACAAAACAATTTCAGTTCTAGACAATGCCCAGCCCCATGAGAGATAATGTTGTTTCAAGAGTTTCAAGAGTAAAAACCTGTTAGCAAATAATGTCATCAAACGTTAAAAATGGCTCTTAAAGGTGAAAATTAACCAAAACCAATAACAATTAGAATTTTTGAACTTTGTTTACATTTTTGTAAAAAAAAAATATATACTTTCTGATTGTTTGTGTGGTGATGTGTTTAGAAAACTAAGAATCACCACCCCATTCAATCCTAATGATGTTGTAAGAGTCAAGAAAAGGAAACAATAAGGGTGTAAACCTAGCCACAACAGAAGGAAAACTTGAAACAAAACCCTGTGTTAATGCATCTGACCAGTGTGGGACAGAAGGCTAATTACCCTCCATGCAACTGGAGGAGGCCCAAGTCAACAGTGGGTCATCTATGGGCTGAGTAGAAGCATAACAACTCCGTACCTTTGAAGTAATATCTGCATTGTTATGCACATCCTTTAGGTATGCAGCCATTGCTGCTGCTTCCATTTTCTTAATATCATCATCAATTTTCTCTTTCTGTCTAAGATCCTTGGTACTTTTCTTGGTGAGCTGTGAGATATGCTTTGCCACATTTTCTTTGTGTCGCTTACCATTTTCATGAAATGATATTGACTGGAATGTTAAAAGGATGCATTATTATCAGCATCATCTTGATCCTATTATATAAAGAAACTGATCAACACTGGTGGGATGTAAGTTCTCTGACTTGTCATTTGTATATTCAGACTAATATATTGTATGCTAATCTAATCCTTGTGGTGACAGATTTAGAATACAATAATAGTGTCACCCCCATTCCATCCTGAGGGTTTTGTAAGAGCCGACAAAAGGAAGTGGTTGAACACCTAGCTGCAAGATAAGGAAAACTTGATATGACCTGTGTGAACCCATTTGGCCAGTGTGGCACAGTAGTCTAATTACCCTCCATGTAATTGCTGGATTTCTGACTCGGCAGTGAGTCATATAAGGGCTAAGAAGTAGTAATCAAATCAAAATTAACAACTTTTTACATGGTATCTATGGTGACCCTGATTGCTGCAATTGATGCAAATGAAATATATTTAATTTACAAAAACATATTAAAATACAAGTAACTACTGTTAATCCCAACTCCAACCACAGTGGGTTGCCACCAATATTTATAACTTTTTATTACTTTATAAAACTTACAACTTTGTTGTCTGCAAACCAGCATTTACAGAAGTCACAATACTTTCTAGCTTGGGATTTCCAGTATTCAGTCCTGAAAATAAATAAGGAAAAATTAATTAAAAAGAATGATTAATAATAATTTTCCTGAAATTTTGCACACATTATCTATATAAGAAGTACTATCTATCCTTTCGCTATGGCTATAACATTTTAAGTTTAGAATAATGGTTTGGATTTTAGGAATATGCACTACTTTTAGAAATTAATATTGAAGTCCTAATCAAGTGTGGTAAATAAATACAATTTACGACCATTTCATTGCAGAAAAGTACCTTTTCACTTCAGTAGCTCAAACATGTAGGTTTTGCTCACTGAAAACAGTGGACAAAATGCGATTTTGCCCTATCATGGCAGTAAATTTTAAGAATAAGATTTAAACATACTATTATTCCGTTGTTGCTTATGATGTGTATTTTAACCTAATGCAGTAAATCATTTGTAAAATTATTAGGGCTTGTCATGACTTATGATGATATTATTGTTTTTGAAATAAAAACTCTAATTTTATAAACAGTTGTGATACTTACATTGTTCATAGAATTTTAAGTTTTTTACAACAAAATAACTAAGCATTTAAACTTAATATTCAGTATAACAGTAAACTTCCTTCTCTTACAAACATACTACCAAATAAATCCCAATCGTATCGATATGTAACATTAAAATTTAATTAATTTTGTTCAAAGATATTTGGTTGGATATTGATTGATAGGTCTGTCTGTTATAATGAATATGGATGGATGAATATGACTGGATCTGGACTCACTCAACTGGACTGAATGTTTGAACTTGACTGCACATGCACAGTATTGCTAGGGTTGCCAACTATACTGTTTTGAACAGTATTATACTGTTTTTCACAAAATTATACTTTTTACTGTTGAACAAAAATAAAGTATACAAAATACTGTTTTCAGCATCAAAATGCAAACGCACTACTATGTGCTATACCAGGGTGGAGACAGTTAGAACAGGCACAATTTCACTAAAGAAAGAGGCGCCATCTAAAATTCTTAACAGAGAAACTATTAGTTTCATAATTACCGATAGATGTCTCTGCGTTCCGAACTTTAATGCGAAAAAAACAATTCTCTAATTTAATTTAATAGTATTTTTCTAGAGATTAATTGTTAAATTTTTCCTCAAAATTATCACATTTTTATATTTCATGGCTGTCCAATATTTTCAATTATGGCAACCTTGTCTTGGCAACATCACAAAATGGTCGCCGCAACTTGCGCCCGCGCTTGTTTTTGTTTCGTGTGTCCATTTTGTGCTTAATTATTGGTATTTGGGTGTTTTATCTTCATTGCTCTCGTAAAGTTGAATTAAAATGGAGCAAAATAGTTCATTAATGTGTAATTGCCAATTCTATTCAAATATAAATATACCCGGCGAAATTCTTTTATTTTTGTTTTGTTTATACTTTTGTTTATTTTTCTATTTTATATGTGATCATTCAAATTTTCTTGTTTTTTTTTTAAATAGATGCTGTTTACATCATAATTGATCAAAATGCAATTCACGAAAATATAATGATGGTTCCGTTACGTAATGAAATACGATCCTTAAAATAGCTCCATCAATTATAAAATTTGAATGATCGTAATTTATTAAATGTATCATTATTTTATTCGCAAATCGCATTATGATCAACATATGACGTAAACACAGCTGCTATTTGAAAAACCAAGAGAAAATTTGAATGATCACCAAGCAAACAAATATTGACCTATCTATTGGTATAGAAGGTATACATACATTCTACCTATAGCTACCTATAGAGCCTTAGTACTCGTTAAGAAATCCAGATGGCGCTTCAAATCTGTATGCTTCAAAATGGCGCAAGAGGGCTCTCTTCTCCCATATTATTATTATACTCTTTGGTGCTATACTTAGACGTTCACATATTTTTTTCAGTAATCCATGCTAAAAGGCGGGAGGGTAGAAATAGAGCATCTATTAATTAAATAAAAAATGAGCTCCTCATTTATTTTAATTTAATTAAATAATTAAATAATTTTAAAAAAAGTTTATAAATTAGTAAGTTGTGCGAGTAGCTCTAAAAAATATGCATTTAAAACAATAAATAATTAAAATACTGTTAATTTTTCTAAAATACTGTAAATTTTTCTAAAATACTGTTTAATATTCTTCATAGAGCTGAATATACTTTATTTCTTGTAATAAAAGTTGGCAACCCTAAGTATAGACAGAGAACTTTAGCTATTTTTGTTTAAAATAAAGATACTTTGAATGATACGCTAATGACAGACAGACAGTGTGTGTAGCCATGCGTGTGTAGCCGAGCTGTCTGTCATATAGAATTATATTCATCAAAATCATCAATACAACCCTCCAAAAAGGTTTCATAAAGGTGCAAGAATGACTAGCTTGGAGGGTTGTATTGATGATTTTGATGATTATAATTCTATAACCACATACGTCTTACAGCCGCGAATAACATTTTAATCAACATACAACCTAGCACTGACCTGCAAAATGCAACAAACGTAAGAAAATTTGAATTTCGCGGGCTACCGTTATTATTTATTCGCTATTAATAATTGAAAGGTTGCGATCTGCGAAAGGTTGCGGGCAGCAGCTGGATGCGTCAAGCTGAAGACAGGGCGCTATGGCGCTCTTTAGGGGAGGCCTATGTCCAGCAGTGGACTAATGTGGGCTGATGATGATGATGATTAATAATTGTTTGTTCTCCATGTATTAAATTAAAAAAAAAAAATCCTTCAAGTTGCCCCCCTCTTGCAATTAACAAACAAAAAATGAGTAATTTCGAAAGAGGTCAAACGTATTTTAGGTACGAACAATCTAAAATAAATATTTACGAGTCATTAATGACGGAAAAATATTATAAATTGCAGTAGGGGATATATTTTAAACTTGAAGGTATATTTTTTTCCAGATACCCGCCCCGTTTTCGTACGGGTGCAATATTGACATTTAAACCTTCCTCTTGAATCACTCATCTATAAAAAAAACCGCTTCAAAATCCGTTGTGTAGTTTTGAAGATTTAAGCTTAAATAGGGACGGACAGACGACAGCGACTTTATTTTATACTATGTAGTGATAGTGATAATTAAATAAATGGAGAACAAACAATTATTAGGCTGGGCGTATACACACGTTTTCGGCATTCGATTTCCAAATGCGTAATTTCGACTTTAAATTCCGTGAGATTCTGCAGACGTTCATTCGGAATATGTACCGACAGTACGGATAGTGAGTGATAGCGTTGTACTGCAATTGACGTTGGAACATAATGGAAATTTCCCGCACAAACAAAATGTATGCAAGCGCTGCGTTCCTTAAGACGTCATTAGGTTTTTGCGGAACGGTTTCTCCGAACGCACGCCCGTGCGTGTACCTACGGAATTTGTTGGTAAATATAAAATACACTAACTTGCGCACATGTTCGCTTTGTTTCGGTTCGGAACAAACGCGGGGGATGGGAGCAGGGCACGCAAGCACTCGCCCCGTCTTCCACCCACAAGCGCCCTATCGCCTCTCGTGCGTTAGTGTGAGTGTGCTACGTTCGTATTGGTTATGAAATGTACGATGTGCAAGTTCGCACCAACGACCTACATTCAGAGCGGCCATAAAGTTTGGCGAGGACTGTGATCAAAATTTTATATATTGAGGCTAACTAACTTTAATGAGACTGATGACTGATACTGACTAAAGATGTGTTCAGATTAGGAGTAGCGTCCCTACGTCGCTATTTATGGATGCGGCCTATAAGGTTTTTTTTTTATATATCAGCATTTGTAATTTTGGAAAACTGCTTGAACCCCACTGCATGTTCAGGTAGCACATGAGAAACAGTGTATAAGAACACTGTTTCTCATGTGCTACCTAAACATGGAACTCTAGACCTTTTTTTACTTTGGAAATCCTCGTGGGACTCCTGGGCGCGAAAAGATGGTAGTTGCACCCCAACCTGCCAACTAAAACCGACCCTGATGGGGCCTTAGCCCGCTTTTACAAGCGGTCCCCACGCTTAAATGGGGAGCTCTGCATTGAATTGCATTGCACGTGCCCCTGTCAGGCACCGGATGAACTAACGCCTGATCCACGCGGTTGCGGTGGCAGCCGTGGCTCACCTGCCTGGCCGCCCCTCGGCTACTAATGGCGGCAGCCCTGGCCGCAACGCCTGGCCGCCCTCCACTGCAATTTCCACGGAGTGTGTCGCGGCATGTTAAGGTTTCCGAGGCAACTCTGAGGACTCCTCAGAACCAAAATCCTCCACGACTCCGTCTGCCGCTCTTCGTCTGGCCTCTCCCGGTGGGCCCACCCGGCATGGGTGACCCTGAGCCGGTATGGCTTCAACGGATCCTACAGGCACGCAAGCCCCCTCCACAGCAAGGTGGCAGCACGGTCAAGGTCTGTAGGCTGGTCGTGGGGCTAAAACTAACCACAGCTATACTATAAATTGCTTTCCTATTCACCGAATTAATGTTGATTGCTCTACGTTTATTTGTGTTTATTCTGTGTATTTTAGGGATTACATTATCATTTCACTAGTGTACATGAATTTGTGATTAGAATTAGTAGACAAGCATATTCATAACACATTTTAAAACAAATTTTTAACCATTCTCAAAATTAATTTTCTCTATTTTGTGTTGAGGTTTGAGTTACAACTTGTCGCGACCGGGTCATGCCCCATACGGGGCACGGTCGACCCATATGGTATACATATTCTATGAAGTGACACATGCCTGACCGTGCCTCTGCCCCGTGCCCCGGCCGAGACTACTTCATACAAAATGCATCGCACGGGGCCCGGCCCGGTCGCGACACGTTTTAGCGTGAATCTGGCTTTAACCTAGAGATTCTAATTTGATATATATTAATTAATAGTCACCATGACAAAACAGAAATAAACAACACGGTCGTGGCTGGTAAAGTGAAGGAACCTTTACTCTTTTATAACGGAAATGCAAGACGTGAATATTTTATGATATTTGGTAGTTTTAAAATCTTTATAACTAAAATTTATTTTAGCATTAGTAATGTCATTTAAACATAGCATTATCTTTTTATTAGCTAAAGATTTCTTTACTCTATAACTATTTTTAAAACTTATTCTTGTTTTAAACATATTAATGGAAATGTTAGTACTTTGTTATTGTAAGACTTGCAACACTTCTAGTTGCGTTGTGTGATGTCGCCGTCGTATTTCGAGTGTCGTCGTCTTTTATAGAATTTTATCAAGGTGATATATTTGGTATTATTTTGTATGTCAGTTAAATTAATCGCGGAAACAATATTTCTCTCAATTCTATAATTACATATGAAGATTATTTACAAAGTTACAAATCAGTACTGTAAAGTAGCTATGCCTATTCTTTGGCCGCCATATTAAATTTGGCAAATTGTAAATTACGACTGAATTTTATCTCATTTAATCTTTGTAATCTTATTGTTTTTCTTTATTATTATTTTTCTAAACGACGCCTTTTAGTTCTAAGTATACTCAGACTTGATTAGTTACAGTGTTTGTTTCACTACTGTTCAACTATTGTGTTATTTATTTTTATTCGGACTGCTTGTTGACGCGTCTCATAGACTCGTTTAGTAACAAATCTACTTTTGTTGTTCCAGATATCCCTGGACTATTTTGGTGAACGTGATAATCTTCTAAATAGCATATGTGTCGAAAAGTGATTTACCGTAAAATTTATTTAGTGTTGGACTTGGACAAAGAATTGTGATTATAAGTTTCTAATTTTAGTCGTGCCCCTAGTGGGATTATTTGGTAAAATGATGACCGAAAGTAGGATTAGTGCAAGTAATCACGTTGGAAACAGCATGAACAGTCAAAAAGGGTTTGTACCTATCTACCTTCTTACAAAAGAAAGTTCTGTGTGTTTACTTTTTATGCTAATAGCGCTAACATTACTTTTGCAGAGATGTTGATAAAGGTATCGACGACATTGGTTGGAAATCAAAATTAAAAATACCCCCAAAAGACAGAAGAATAAGGACTAGTGTAAGTTTATAGCTATAATACTGACTATAGCTTTTATGTCAATGAATAATAATGATACATGAATTATATTATTCTTGTTATCAGCAATTTATTATTCTTGTTATCAGCAATTTATTATGATACTAGGTTAAGGTGAATGTTCCAGGGTAGCCCGCGAAATTCAAATTTTCGTACGATTTTTGCAATTTCAAAGCTCATAAAGGTGCAAGAATGACTGAGCTTGAAAAAGTTTTTCTTGCACCTTTATGAGCTTGGAGGGTTGTATTGATGATTTTGATGATTGTAATTCTATAACTACATACGTCTTACAGCCGCGAATAATATTTGAATCAACATACAACCTAGCACTGACCTGCAAATTGCAAAAAACGTAAGAAAATTTGAATTTCGCGGGCTAGCCTGGAACATTCACCTTAAAGCATTCGAATTTAAAGATGAAAACTAATTTATTAATTTTTGGTTGCTCTTTGTCTAACTTAATTGACTTGAAATTTAAGCATTATCTTCCTACAGTCAACATTATTTTTGTGGATAATTTTTGTTTATAGACTTAGGTACTATGGATTTCAGTTAGATTTACTCTTGTATAATAAGTTTTGGCATTATTAAAGAGCACCAATATTTATTAACATTTTGCAGCTCTGCTTACACAACTACATACTATACTAGTGTGTGTTTTTTATTTTTGTTCCTCTTGTAAATACTAATACTAGTACTCAGTCCATAGATGACCCACTGCTGAGTCAGGCCTCCTCCAGTTACATTGAGGGTAATTAGCCTACTGTGCCACGCTGGCCAGATGGGTTGGCATAGGGTTTCATATCAAGTTTTCCTTCTCTCACGGCCAGGCCTTTGGCCTTAATATTTCCTTTTGTCGGTTTTTATGACACCCTCAGGATGGAATGGGGTGGTTGCACTATGTGTTCTAAATCTGTTACCACATGGAAAACTTCTAAATAAATACATAGAACATAAAGAATATCTATCTAGATAACTTGGAAGTTTACTATGTATTTTAAAATGTTGTCTAGTATATAGTGAGGATGTTTACATTTTCAGTTACCATCAACTCTATAACACCAAATAGCCTTTTCCATTTGAGCCAATGGTGAACAATTTTTTTTGTACTTGAATTGTTTCCAAAGTTTCATATTATTACTACAGTACTAATATAATTGGTAATATAGTATTATTTAACAACTGTCCAAAGTTTATTACTATTGAAATCTGTTTTAGGATGTAACAGACACACGAGGCAATGAGTTTGAAGAATTTTGTTTAAAACGGGAGCTACTGATGGGCATTTTTGAAAAAGGATGGGAAAAACCTTCACCTATACAAGAGGCTTCAATTCCTATTGCATTAAGTGGCAAAGATGTCCTTGCACGAGCTAAAAATGGAACTGGCAAAACTGGTGCATATTGTATTCCAGTCTTAGAACAGGTTTGGTTATTCTGTATTCAATGACATGATAATTATTCATTTTTGGTATTCACTTTAATAAAATATAACAAATTGGGAATTATTATTCTATATGCTGCAAATAAACAGTATTTTCTTTTTGTAAAGTACTATTAAAATTAAATAATTTAAAAAGAAATAGGATTTTTGTGAAAGTATGATGATACTTTTGGATTCCCCTTCACTTTCTATAAGTGATAAAGTCTTACTCTGATGCAACATATGTTTTAATAAATATTTATTGCCTCATTATTTATAGTTTCTGACATGCATATTTTTATTTTGTGTAGGTGGATCCCAAAAAGGATGCAATTCAAGCTTTAGTGGTTGTACCAACCAGAGAGTTAGCACTCCAGACATCACAGATTTGCATTGAGCTGGCAAAGCACACAGATATTCGTGTCATGGTCACAACAGGAGGTACCAACCTCCGGGATGACATAATGCGCATTTATCAAAATGGTAAGTTGTTTAATATACTACAATTGTATGTGTCTAGCATTCTCTTGTGCTCCAAGGGAGTCAGCCTACCCAACATTTACAAGACTAACTTTTTTGCGTTGCTTCAATATGTTTTACTTTAATAGCATCATATATGACCTTAAATGTTATCTGCAATTTATCATAATTATACCAAAAGAAAAACCAAGATTTTGATTGATACATTATTTATTTAATAAAATGGAATGAATTTTGTTAGGTAGACTCCAAAAACCAAAATGCTTGTAATAGTAATCCATCTGCAATGGTTATTATATTATAGATGTGTGTATAAAGTAAATTAAAGCAAGCCTAGGTTCAAAGGCATACAAGTAATTGGTAAAAAAAGCCACCTAGAATATTAGTTGAATATTCAAATAATATTTTTGTTTACAGTTCAAGTCATAATTGCTACTCCTGGTCGTATAATTGATCTCATGGACAAACAAGTCGCCAAGATGGACCAGTGCCGGATGTTGGTTCTTGATGAAGCAGACAAACTTCTGTCTCAAGATTTTAAAGGAATGTTAGACATGGTTATTTCGCGGTATGTTAATTAATTCATCCTTTTTAATCTTCTTACTTTGGGATGCTACGGATACTAACTTGGAAATATTTATACAGGTTACCCAAAGAACGCCAAATCTTGCTTTTCTCTGCCACTTTCCCATTAAGTGTGAAGCAATTCATGGAAAAGCATTTGAGAGAGCCTTATGAGATCAACCTCATGGAAGAACTAACACTAAAAGGAGTAACACAATACTATGCATTTGTACAAGAAAGGCAAAAGGTTCATTGTTTAAATACACTTTTTTCAAAGGTATGTGTACTTAAGTTCAATACAGTGTTAGCTCAAATATTATGCAATATGTGCACTTAACTGTAATTTTAATAAAATGTTTTTAGTTGCAAATCAACCAATCTATAATATTCTGCAATTCAACACAACGCGTGGAGCTGCTTGCTAAGAAGATAACAGAGCTAGGCTACTGTTGCTATTATATCCACGCCCGAATGGCGCAGGCTCATCGTAATCGCGTGTTCCACGACTTCCGCGCTGGCCTATGCCGTAATTTAGTCAGTTCGGATCTCTTCACTCGTGGTATTGATGTGCAGGTAAGAAATAGGTAATGTTTTTATGAACTTGCTATTTTCTATCGACATGTCCATACGAAATGATTAAATCTGCTGAATTCGAAAGTTCTTGCAAAATGCTTGTGTAAGTTACCAAAACTGTCAAGATCGACAATCAAAAGCATGTTGATTGTCGATTTTGACTACTGTATTTTTTGGGATCTTCTATGACAATATTATTTGTACGAAGGGACTGAAAGAAAGCAAGAATGTTACTCATGTACCATAGTTTAATTATTGGCATTAATGGATACTTGACATTGCAGGCAGTGAATGTGGTTATCAACTTCGACTTCCCGCGTATGGCGGAGACCTACCTGCACCGCATCGGGCGCTCAGGCCGCTTCGGCCACCTTGGTATCGCCATCAACTTGATCACGTACGAGGACCGATTCGCGCTGCACCGCATCGAGCAGGAGCTCGGCACGGAGATCAAGCCGATCCCCAAGGTCATTGACCCGGCGCTGTACGTCGCGCGGCCCGACGACGACGACGCTGCGGACAAGTAACGCCCGCCTGCGCCGCGCACGGACTTGCTGACTCTGGAACGGAACTATAGTTGGACTTCGAAAACTAAAAACTAATTTGTAAAAAAGTGTAATGAATTTATTGTAACGAAATGTGAGTGTAAATAGTTTATCGTGATTAAGACGCTGAACCTGCAGAGGGTACTCTTTTTTAAAGTGTAAATAGAAGCATACATGTGGAAAAGACGGTATCTTGTGCGCCTTGTCCATATTGGATATTGCGCGCAGATTTCCTACATTGTTGAAATATTAAAAAAAATATTTATCTGAGCATCACCTATGAGAGTCTACCTAAATTCATATGTGATCTTTTATGAATTGTGGTTGACTCTATGGATAAAATTACGAATGTCTTCTACCCACGCGAATTCCATTTGAGCTAGCGCCGGTTTTCTTTTCCTTTCAAAAACCTTTTAATTCAGTGCAGTGGGTAGATGATCAGACTAGCTCAAATAACAAATCAAATCTCGAGATTATTAAAAACATCAGTTTAATACAGATTGTTTCTGGCCGCTTGAAACAATTTCTTCTTCAAGCTGTTATTAAAATTGTAAGGTAATAGTGATATTAAGCTGAGCTAGGCAAAACTGATAACAAATTTGTGTGTAATCGAATATCTAAACTTCAGTATTTTTGCCCTCACTAAAGTATCACTTTTACAAAACTTATTACTGGTTATCTTGTCCTACTCATAATTTTTATTATTGCCAAGCGGTACAAGTCACATTTGTGTTTGTTTCTGATAAGGTTGGTGGGTATTATCTGGAAAATAACAAATATTTTATGAGATTTTTATCTTATTGATGGTATAAATTCGGTAGTATCACCTTGCTCTCCATACCTTAATCAATAAAAATGTATTTTTTTTAAGAAATGTGACTTTTTACATTTGAGTAATTAACTGTGCTATGGCAGCTTGTAGTAACAGTAAATTGCTCAATTCGGGTTTGATTTAGGGAGTCACAACTCAATTAGGGTGAAACAACTTTTTGTGACTCTCAGGGGATTAAAATCAATTAGGGATGTCAAGTGAAGAGTTAAAATAATATTACTGGAAATTTTAGGTAAATTGGTTCAAATGACTGCCTTTCGCTGGCTATACAACCAGCTGCCAATTCCTTGCTGTAATGTGAACCACACGGCTTCAATTGTGATGTATCTCATATGCATGTTGCAAAATTTGTGGTGTTTTAGATACTACCGCTGTTTTGCGTGTAACTAAATAAAATATTTATTAGCCATGTTTGCATGGCTGCCAATTAAAAAGTGCATTATACAACTTTAATAATTTCTTAAGCAAACACTTAATTCTGTGATGTGTTTTAAGTGATATGATAGACTTGTTAGATACATTATAGTTTAAAACAGTTAAATTTGTGTGATCTCTGGGAACTGTTTGAACAATTGGATTTGAGTTATTTCTTTTAGTAGCCTGAATACAAACTGATAATAACTTTAGTGTAAAATATATGGTGAAGGCAGAATGTGATATTCGGCTACAAGAGAGAATTCTTGCCTATGTACCTGTAATGTGGAATGAGTGAACCAAATGTGAAAGGTATTTACATACAATGTGGTGAATCTATAAAAACTGTTTAGACAAAATATATCTGTGATACAGCATTGATAATGATTTTGGGGTACACCCAGCAACACTAATTGTAGATATTAAAATATGTGGAGTAATTGTTGGTCATATGATAATAAAAATTGTGTTGCTGTCCTTATCGAAAAGAGTTTTGAAAATGCGCGTGTACCCATACATTTATTTAGTCTTCCGACATTGATTGACCTATTGATATGTGCATATTTGATTATTATTGATAAAATTAAAGACAAATATATTTTTTTTCATTCAGTTTCTATCAGAAATTACATGTGCATATTTCACGAATTGTGCCGACAATGTCGTGAATAGAGTTAGTGACTGGGAACTGACGCAGATATAAAGCATATCAAATAGATTTTATAAAGATGTGTTATAGTTTGGACAGAATCATGCACTTTTACAACTGTATATTGAGATTTATGGGCAGTGTGGTACTCCATATATTTTTATTTGATTTAATCTACATTTCAGAAATATATTAGTAAAACCATCCAAAAATAAACTCTTCACGCCAATTTGATTTTATTATTCCGTGTTTACCCACAAAATCGATCTCTATCCCTCTACAGTAGCCGCATCATCAGCCTATTTCAGTCCACTGCTGGACGTAGGCCTCCCCCAAGGCACGCCACTGAATCCGGTCTTCGGTTCTATGCATCCAGTTGCTGCCGGCTGCCCGTCGCAGATCGTCGCTCCATCTAGCAGAGGGGCGTCCCACCCTACGTTTGCCAGTACGTGGTCTCCACTGTAACACCTGTTTGCCCCAACGGCCGTCAGTTCTACGACAGATGTGGCCAGCCCATTGCCACTTCAGCTTGCTAATCCAGTAGCCACAGCTGTTGGTAAATAATCCAACTAGGGCTCGCTAATCTAAATTATTCTGTCTGAATATGTATATAATTTGTTAATAGCTGTGTGTGCTTTCACTGAGTAGACAGAGTTTATCTTGCACTGAACGTGATCGTGACTGAACTAAAATGAAAAAAGTAAGAATCTTAATTTGATATAAAATACTCTAAAAAATTATGAGCACTAAATTAAATCGCCTGTTACTATAACATTGCAATACGCGTAATATAAACTAGATCAAACAACTTGTTTTGATTGTCATATTTAATTATAAGAATTTAAATTGTTAGTTCACCAAGAAATTGGGCATGGAAAAAGCAGGTATGCTTACGCAGAAATTACATGCATTACTATATTGAAAACAATTCGACGCGGCAAACGTTGTTTTGCCATATAAATATCGCTATTCAAAAATAGGGGTTGATTGTAGAGGGTTAAAAATTTAGCGTTGTACATATTTTTGTACGCTGTATCATAAAATAATTAAAACAAATCTTTTTGTTTAAAATATGAAAAATTAGGGACACCCTTAACATGAAGAAAAATATATTTTGTCCGATTAGCACACAAAGTTTCACGAAAAATGGTCGAGTCATTTCGGAGGAGTTAAGTCCGTGACACAGAATTTTATGTATTCAATTTTAATGATATCCCCGACTGCCATTCCGGTGTCGCTCTGCCCTAACACACATATTTCTAATAGATTATTTTATATTATTGCATAGTTCAAACGCAATGTTCTGACCTTAGTTTAGATTATTCGATAAAATAGGGAAAATCACGAGGAAGTAAAGTTGCTTGATAGTGCCAGACTTTAACTTCACTTCAATCACATCAACTGTAGCTTCCAACAGTACATATATTGACATACCTCTCCGAAAATTCTTGTAGACTTTAAAAAAGTACTTCCTGGTCGTAAATAAAATAAACCATGATAATAAAATTATTTAATGAAAATCAGTCATAATTAAGTACATCAAATTAATATAATAGATACCACTTTTAATATTCTTACATTTCTATGATTAATAGTATGTACCTCTGTTTACGTCGTAATAATTCTTATTATTGTAGATCAAATTCTACCTAAGCGAAAATACAAGGAAATAAATACTTAAAAATATTACAGTTACTTTTCGGTAGTTTTGGTACCCGGATATGAACATTTACTTTTTACAGAATTATTGTCAAATTCAGTTGCAAATTATTTTTAATTTCACGGTAATATTATATTATATACGTATTTTGCCACTAATTTATATTACTTCGACGTCGTCAGCAGCTGCAGAATGAGAATAATAAGAAATAAAGGTGGGAATTGCTTGTATATTATAATTTGTATAGAGTAGTTGTAAGTTTAAGTACGCCAATATGACTAGTCAATCATGTGAAGCCTAATTTAGATAAAGTCGACATTTCTAAAAGATAATATTATTTAACATTATAAATAAATAATAGTCAGTTAAAATATACCTAATAACTGTTAATACCCTCTCCAAGTGTTTGGTCTTTATATCAATTGCTACTTTCTTTTGGTCGAGGTACAAACATATTAGAGGATCAAATTATTATGACGATAAATTGGCAACTTTGGTTCAGTGATTTGTAGAGAAAAGGAAACTACAGAGAGTCACAGTACAAATATTACAGGCATGTATGTGCAAAGCCCTGCAAACAAATTACACATCATGATCTTGACTGCGAAATATCGCTGCGCCTTGCGGCGACCTAGCATCCTGATAACTTAATTGTATATTTAATTAATTTATAGAATGTAATTGATATTTCGAGGCTAAATTATAATTATAATACAAAAAGAATGGGTCGCCAGTTATTTTGCATGGATGTGCATGTCCGCAAACTAAGACCCATCCTGTCAATACGTCTGTGAACATTTCCCATTGCAGTGAATTTGGTATGTCTGGTACAACGATATCCCGTTACGGTTATTATAGGCTCTATTTGAAATTTAATATGTATGATAATGTTACAATCTATCATGCTGATTCTGGCTTACTTCGCTTTAAAATGCTACACCGAGTGAGGGCACACTCGTTAGAAAAGCAAAATGATGTAGGTCCAAAGAGAACGTACGTAATCCAATTTAACCATATAATTAAGAAACCACACTCTTTTAAGTTTATTGGTAGTTTTTAATTATAGGGACGCCGTAAATTTATCTGAAAATGAGACTTAAAATGAGTGTCTGGCATTTCGTTGTTTGTTCTAACCATATGAACACACCCAAATCCAATTCCATTAATTTAATAACTATGTATAATATTAATCACTACATCGTACTTATGGCAATTCACAATAATTTTATTAATATGTCCTAAACAAGTAGGTACAGGACATTGAAATTATTTTTAAAGCTGTCAAATAAACAATATTACACAAAAACTACTATGCTCATGCATTTAGCCAAATCAAATAAATTAAAAAACCACACACAATAATTTTAAATACATATCTATCTACCTATTTAATAATTTTATCCAATCCTAAAAGGACACAGAAAATTAATATACAATTTCGTAAATTCGATGCTCTATGTTTAGCTATGTTCTACTGGAACATGGCTAAACACGCTCCCCACAGTTTTTACTGTGTCATTGACAATACCAATTTGTAGTCTTTTCTATCTGTCATAATACAGAGTGACAAAAATCTGAAAGTAGTTTTGTAAGCATTATAATAGCCTGCTGTGCCACGCTATAGCCAGACGGGTTGGCACAAGGTTTTGTATCAAGTTGTCCTTCTCTTGCGGATAGATTATACTGTTATTTCCTTTTGTCGGCTATTACGACACCCTCAGGATGGAATGGGGTGGCGACACTAAGTATTCAAAATCTGGCAACACATCCTTGCGAGATTTTCGCAATATAGAGATTGCGTTTTGAGATGTTATTATCTTTAAACGATAATTTTTTGGAGTGTCTGAATTTTGTATCACTATCACTACATAGTATAAAACAAAGTCGCATTTTTCTGTCCGTCCCTATGTATGCTTAAATCTTTAAAACTACGCAAGGGTTTTTTTTAATAGATAGAGTGATTCAAGGGGAAGGTTTATATGTATAACCCACCCCCGCTTTGCACGGGCGAAGCCGGGGCGGGCCACTAGTTAAACTATAAATAGCTTTTTTGAAGAAGCTACTGGCGATTGCCGGGCTACTGGGAGACAGAGACAGACGAAGGCTGGTTTATAGCACGAAGAATCACTTATAATTAATTGGCAGTGATATTATGTTATTTACAGAAATCTTCTGACACAATAATAATTAATGAAAGCAACACAATTGAGGTCGCAAATTTGCGACGTTATTTATAACGTCAACGGATGGACATAATTTGCAAAATAATGATACATTACAGTTACACACTCGAATTACAGCTCACAATAATATTTTTATTTCTCATCATAACTTTCCGAAAGCGAAATTAAAATTTAAAGCAGACAAAACAATACTGCAATTTCAGCGTAAAACCGACATTTATAAATCTAACCTTGTTCCTTCAAAATCCAATCACTCTCATCTTGATTGCAGCCATTTTATGACTACAATATATTTTTCGTAATTGGATAGTAAAATCTTAAATATAGTCTAGGTGCACATGTGGCAAGGTTGCGTCAAATTGCCTTTTTAAAATGATTTCTTAGGTTTTCACGGTCTTTGCACATTGCAGGAAATGATTTCTTGACCGTTCTGACCTTTATGAAATCATTTCTTTTTCCTTGATATATATTTTATCTAGCTTTTTACACATTTGTATCAACTTACGCTATGATATTGTTTTTAGGACCGATTGATTTCATGCAATGCGATTGCAATATTTTAAATATAACTTATTTATATAGACGACTCTTTGCATCTGTGTCGTAGGGTTAACATATCATATTTCAGTCGACCCCTGGTACTTGTTGTCCACAGGCGTCTCTAACCCCTAGGCGACATATGATTGAAATTGAATAACAATGTTCGGTAGACAGTTTGACAATTCCATTTCTTTCCTATCTTATTAACACTAGTGGTCTACCAGCGTTTGAAATTTGACCACATTCTAATAATAAACATGGTAGTGTGTCAAATTCACGATAGTCTGTATAATGTTTTTTCACGATTTAATGCATTTTTATGAATAATTTTAATATAAATATTAGCACTGCACTCCTTCTCTATATAAACTATAAGATTAGGAAATTTCATGTTCTTCGTTCCGCGCAATTTTCGTAAAGCCGTACGTACAGTTTTCGCTTCACTTCAGGTAGAAGTATGCTGTTGCCATGGCAAGCAAGTGAAATTAGCACGGCGCGGTTGTATTAGTTTCTGATTTCATTCTTTCGAGCATTTCATTTCTTCACGTCGATATTCAAATAAAAATAGTAACTTTCATTTGAATTTATACATATATTTTAATTATCTTTCTTTCCCTACAAAAATTATATTGTAATGTCTATAGGTTATTGAGCGCTATGTAAGCCTGTTTATAACACAACTGATACTATCTATCTGCCACTGGAATTGAACTTTATGCAATATTCTAGATTACTATAAACATAAAATAAATATATTGATTGTTCCATTTTAAAATGGAATAGGTAGAGTGTGCCGTAGTAGGTATTGGAGGCATAACTTCTGATCAGTTTTGGTTGGCGTATACTGCATAACTCATAATTAACCGACTTCTTAAAGGTGTCTTTCAACGGCCGGCTGTGTGTATGTTTATACTGTTTGTTCATAATTTTTATACTGATTGGTTTGTCTAGACTCAAATTAAATTATTAAAAGCGATCAAAGACACGGATTACAACTAGTATTTATATAATTGACTCTCGGCTATCTGAGTTGGTTAAGACTTGTGCATTTTATGTGACAGCATTATCGGCGGACGCACCGTTTCATTGCTTCCTTCCTTCCAATTATTTTCTTTCTTCCCTATCTTTGGTTATGCATACCACATACTTATACCACAATCGTCACTTTTATTATTTTAAAGTACAACCAGGGAGATATTGCCGTCTCTGCTTGGTCTTCTGGTGGTAACTTCGAGCAAAAATACACTAGAAAGAGGTTGCCGAACTAAAATATACCGCGAAAGAGACCACTGCTGCACACAGACAAATATTAACATTTTTTTTATGAATGGACGACAATAAATTTAAATGTCTCTGGCCGTTTTTCATGTGCTGATCGGATATATAGTGCATTTTTCATTGAAGGTTGGTGTGGGCAAAGTGTTGCTTGCAAAGTAATCTTTACACATGCATAGTCATCAAAAATGACTTTTAGTATTTAACGAAGATATTAACAGAGCATGTACAAATCTCGTTATAATAAGGTTGACCAACCGTGACCGAGACAACCGAGCCTAAATGACCAATTTATGGCTTTTTTAAATGTATCTCAGGAATTCCAACGACCTTTCATTTAAAGTGGCCAATGATTGAACCTGATTGCTTCACTCGATGGCGAGCTGCGACATTAGTAGTTCTGGCGGAGGCGATAGACCTGGCTGCAGCGTGACGGCTACGCCTCGATTGAGAGATACCGCCGGGTAGAATGCGCCACGAAGACCCGTGAACGCTACATCACCCTATTGAAACAGTAAACACATTGGTGTCGTAAGCCAGTTGGAGTTAACTGGCAATTTTAACTAATAGTTAAATTAGCCTGGTGGCAATCCAATTAAAATTGGGAAATTTCAGTCCATAAATTACCCAGTAGTAATTCGCGCCTCCTCCAAATTCATGAAGGGAAATTCGCCAACCATGCCACGCTGGCAACTGGGGTAGCAAAGGGTTTGTATCAAGTTTTCCTTGTCTTGCGGCTAGGTGACTTGCCTCTTGCGTTCCCTTAGTCGCTTCTTGAGGCATCATCAGGATGGTATGGCTTGGTGTTCTAAATCCGTGACCGAAAGAAAATAGTGAAGAGTCATATATTTTCAATGTTGGTTATTCTGTGTGGGGTAGTGAATATGAGGTGTGGTGCAAGTGAATAATAACCTGTAGGCGGTCGTCGACGGTGAATCGCAGAGTGCCCCGCGTGAGGTCGAGCAACACGCCGACAGTGGAGCCACACTCGATGCCGCCCGCTGCTCGACCGCCGTGCGCACCGCCGTGGACGAACCAGGACCGAGACCCGTCGATGTACATGGCCCAACCGAGCGCGTCGCTCCCTACGTTACGCCAGATACGTTGATAACGTCGACTTCTATATTTTTTATATTGATCTAGTAAAACTTTTAGTATTTAAAAAATTCGAAGTGAATGTTAAAAAAATAAAACTTATTTTATTAACGGACCAAACCAGCATAAATGCCTGGCCGCCATTTTGGTGACGTAGAAGTAACTATACAGTACCATAATAACCAAAGTAAGAGTCGATATCTTAAAGAATTCAACTGTCAGACGAGAAAAATAAAATACATACAATGATTTTCGAATACGATCGAGCTCCTAAAGGCCGGTCAACTGACTATAAGTAAACTTTTTATTTGTGGATGACATCATGTGGATGTTAATTTGACAAGGTTCTACCGCATTAACAATTTGCGACAATATTTAAATGATTCTAATAATAACTACTGGTTATGTTTTGAAATATAAAATTAATATTTTATAATTAATAAATTATGAACTTTTGGCTTCTGAATAATTATTTTTATGAAGCAGAGTATAATCAAGTATCTGGTAATCACGATCAAACATTACCTACTATTACTTCCAACAAAAAATATAAGCAATGCTTTTTATAAAGTAATTCGACTTAACACTACGCAGTAATACAACAAACGCACATCGAACCTACATACATACCTAACATTTTGTCCCTAGCGACGTCTGCCCTTGCAATGCCGAAAGCTGGATCTGCATCACCATCGTACCGATCTACCCGTAACCGCCAATAATGAATACCACGTGCGAGCGGTTGGTCGGCGAGTGCAACGCGCGGTTGCCAGCCGCCCGCTGAAGCGCTTAGTCCGTCGGCGCTCAGTGTGACCCCACCCTCGCCTTCGGAACATCGCGCGTCCCACGTGAACCATGCCACTGTAAAACGAACCGTTCTCAATTCTCACGGAAAAATCTTATATCGCTTATTGAAAACCTTTAATGTATTGTCCACTGGTTGTCCACCATAAAAGGTCCACTAGTTTCCAAGTCGCGAATAAGATATATATTTTGTTTTTTAATAGACGATTGCTTTTGTATCCTACTATAGTAGTTGACAAACATCTTGATCCTGTGTGTATTGTTCTATGTATTGCTTCCCTGCAATATTGTTGAAGAGGGCGATGGCTGCCACGTGCGTCACGCTTGTGAACAGGTGCCGTTGCTGGGGTTCGGTTGGCTCAGACGTTAAAATGTTACTATTATTAGCTAGGTGTTTGGCCCTTGCGACTCTTGCGCGAGTTTGTTCTCACAAATCTGTCTCGTCTCGGCCTTGTACCTAACATTGGCCTAAAATAAATAAATATATTGTATGGAACCTTATATTAATATACCTGGGGATGTCTGCAAGCCGATCACTTCACTGTAAGGTCCTTCTCCGGCGCCGTTGAATGCTTTTACTCGGGCACTATACAAGGACGCATAGTGCAAGCCGTCAATTGTGCATACAGTCTCCCGCCCGCAGTAAACTTCCTGAAGGAGGAATTACAAAACAAGTTTTCCAAGAGTTCCAATTGTTAGAAAGCGACCCTTTTTATAAGTGAGCAACCCATTATGGGTACCCCATCTGTTCGGACGTACCTAGCCGGGGCACGTCCGAACGGATGGCGCAAAAGCGACCCGTTTCACCGATAACAATTTAATTTCAAGACGTAATTCCGAAAGTTTACGAAAAAGTCCTACACCGCGATAGCGAAATTTACAGAGCAATTCGCGCGGTTAAGAAATCCCCGAGAGTTGGTATGTCTGACAGGGGGCCGTGGCGCATATGTCCCCCGATAACTGTAGTCAGGGATGTCTTAACCGTGCGAATTGCTCTGTAAATTCCGCTATCGCGGTGTAGGTCTTTTTGGTATCGGCCCTCCTCTAAATTCACTGAGGGAAATTCGTCTAATGTGTCACGCTGGCTAGACACAGGACAGGGCTTGTATTATGTTTTCTTTCGCGGCTATGTGACCGGGCTTTTGCGTTCCTTTAGTCGACTATTATGAATCATCTTTGCAAGTAGATTCATCCTAAGGGTCGACGATAGGAAATGACAAGGCCGAAAACCTAGCCGCAAGAGAAGGAAAACTTGATACCAAACCCTTTTTGTGGGGGCCTACCCACTAAACATCCCCGGAGTGCTCCCACTCGCGTCCTGTTGCGGCATTGTGGGATCTGGTGCAGAACCACGCCGCCGCAGACAAGGAGGCCCACCTCCACACCTCAGGCTCGCTGAACGAGCAATCGACGTCCTGTCGGGAGCACCCAACAGGACGTCGCATCTCCACAGATCCCATGTGGGGCGAGGGCATCCCCGTGCCCTGCCCCGGGTGATACCAAACCCTGTGCCAACCCATCTGGCCAGCGTGGCACAGTAGGCTAATTACCCTCCATGTAGTTGAAGGCAGCCCGACTCAGTAGTGGGTAATCTATAGGCTGAGAAGTAGTAAGTAGTAGTATGATTTAGTTACCCGAAAGGGCCCGCCCAGGCCGTCGTCCAGCTCAAGCACGTACCCTCGCACGGCAGCTGGGGCAGCCGGGGCTCGCCACGCCAGCGTGCACGAGCAGCCCCGGGCTGCGCAAGCTTCCACCGCCATCTCAGGGGCACTCGGCGCTGGACGCAGCAATTATTATAGTAAATAAATATCCTTGGACATTTCACACAACGCCATCTCGTCCCAAGCTAAGCAACTCAATGCTTGTGTTATGGTAACGAGATGGATGATAAACTACTTAAGTACATATTTTTTTTGTAAATACATACATATTATAGATATAAAACACCCAGACCCGGAACAAATACTTGTAGGTCGAACCCGCGACATGTTGTTTAGTGCTTTTTGTAAACAAACCCATTGATTTGAAAAAAGCAACTACAGAGTTTCTTGCCGGCTCTTCTCTGTAGAGCAGCATTCCGAACCGGTGGTAGTTTCAGCATGAATGTGGATGGACGTAAGGGTTGTGGAAGATCAAGAGAGATGGATGGATTGTAAACATGAGAAATTGTGTATGAAAGGTGTGACTGTAGATATGACGACTGATAGGTGTGTATGGAGACTACCACCTAGCGTGGGACAGGGGTCGTAAGATGATGATAATGGTAACTGTAAATATAACGATTTATAAGAGTTTTGTGATAAAACCTACGTAAATAAAGTTAAGTTTGAGTTGCGCAGCAGTCGATCGCTTAACCACTGCGCCAACCGTGTCGCCAAGTGTCCATGCTCATTAAATCATCATCACTTTTATCAACAACTAGCTGTAACCTGCACGTGTTGTTACGACACTAACTAAAATCAATTTTATTTATCAACCCCCTTTCTACCAAATTTCAAGTCTCTAGGTCTTATGGTTCCAGAGATATCGTGATGAGCGACTATATACGTGGAAATCTCGCGTGTATACATATTACATTATTTATATATATTGTGATAATGACGATAGAAAGTATTTTCAGATTCAGATTTTCTTCCTACTTACTTATATTGAATAATTCACAATAAAACAATAAAAAATATAGCCTATGTGTTATTCTGATGTGTAAGCTCTAGTGTTCTAAAGTTTCATCAAAATCTGTTTAGTACTTTTTGCGTGAAACAGTAACAAACATACATTCTTACAAAGTATCGCGTTTAAAATATTCTACTAAGTTCTATCCTAATATGTAATTCGTATAAACGTTATAATACGAACAACCTCCCCCCCCAAACCTCTGCTCCACCTGTGTTTCTACCTTGACACTACCACCGATTCGGAATCGAAGTTTCATTGAAATGAAGTCAAATGAATGAGTTGAAAAAGCATTTTATCTTGTACCTGTAGTAGAAATCAAAATTGTCGGTCGGTACCCATTGACAAAGAGTTTCATTGCAAGTCTGTGGTCACACGTTATTACTAACAACTTGTCAACAAATCGTGTTTTACCTGGTGTCTTCATAGAACATTCTGCAGCTGCATATCCCAAAATACAAAATGGCACTTTATTAGTGTGTACGACAAAAAAAATGCTCTACTGATACTCAGCTCATAACTGACCCACTGCTGAGTCGGACCTCCTCCCAAGGGTAAATCTGTCGGTCCCGGTGGCCATTCAACCAGCTATGACAATCGTTACACGTCATCAGTAACATGGAAACTGACAGCTGGTCTAACCATATAATTACCGGTAGTCCAACTAGATGGGTCGCGGGGGGGCAAACGGCACTGGCAGTTAGCGTATATCAGGTTAGACCAATGAAATTGGCAAAAAAGGCGAGGAAGACTCGTATAACACACATCATTAAAAAAACAATATCGGTTCATCCGTTCAAGAGCTATGGTGCAACACAGACTCATAAACTTAATTATATAATTTATCAGGGTTCAAAAATAGCCTTCAACATATAAAAATGACTTACGTATACATTCAACGAAATTCATGCTGCGGACAGTGCGTAATACGGGTTCTATGTCAAGAGTGAGGGCAGGGGCTGTGGGCGGAGAGTCCAGAGATGCACAGAGGCTGGACGCAGTATCTTGAGCGCGGGCCGATAAAATATTTCCAACCTAATGACAACAAGAATGTATCATCACATAATTTTAGCCAAAAGCCGTCCACTGCTGGACATATGCCTCCAAGGATTTCCATAAAGGCCTGAGCTTGAAGAAGTCCTGAGCCGGCCGCATCCAGCGTTTTCCGGCGACCTTAACAGTAACAGGTATAGTATATCCCTTACAAACATCTTGAGCCCTGCGCCTTTAACCTGCGCAAATGTCGATTTTGGAGTCTCTTTGGCGGAGAAGGGAGTCGCAAGTCACGCGATTGATTGACGATTTATTTATTTATTCTTAAAAAAACCATTAACCTTATAGATAACATTTATTAAACAAATGCTTAAACCCTAAAGCCGAACGTCCACCGCCAGCTAAAATAAGTTAGTTTAGTTTAGATTGCATAGTTGAGCCAGTTTTTCATACATGTAAGTTCACCAGGTGAACTAACTTTATTACCTTATTTTAGCTGGCGTTTAAGAAAATTAGTCATCATCCATCATCATTTCAGCCAAAAGACGTCCACTGCTGGACATATGCCTCACCCAAGGATCTCCACAAAGGCCGGTCCTGGGCCGTCCGCATCCCTTGCTTTCCGGCGACCTTAACCAGGTCGTCGGTCCACAGTGTGGGAGGCCTACCAGCACTGCGCCTTCCGGAACGCGGCCGCCACTCGAGGACTTTTCTGCCCCATCGGGCATCGGTCCTGCGAGCTATGTGCCCTGCCCACTGCCACTTAAGTTTGGCAATCCGGTGGGCTATGTCGGTGACCCCGGTTTTCCTGCGTATCTCCTCATTTCTGATTCGATCTCGCAGGGAAACTCCGAGCATAGCGCTCTCCATTGCCCTTTGGGTGACTTTGAGCCTTCTGATGGAGCCCATAGTGAGCGACCATGTCTCTTCCATATGTCATCACTGGCATCGCACATTGGAGGAAGACTTTTGTCTTCAGACAAGAAAATTGGTACCTATATATAATGTAGTTGGCAGATCACGAATTACTTGTATAACTAAGAATATGTGAAAAGACAATAATACAAGTGATTATATAAGATTTGTGATGGAATGCGCGAACTTTTACTCTATTACTAAATTGATTAAAAAATATTGATTTTTTTTTCTTTTTATAAATAAACTAGCGACCCGCCCCGGCTTCGCACGGGTGCAATGATGAACATCTAAATTTAACAATGTTTCTCTACAATATTATGCATGTATTATACTTAAAAACCTTCCTCTTGATTCTCCCTATTAAAAAAACCGCTTCAAAATCTGTTCCATACTTTTAAAGATTTAAGCATACATAGGGACGGACAGACGACAGCGACTTTGTTTTATAATATGTAGTGATAGTGAAGAATATATTTGGAAATTATGAAAAATCCTGTGTAAGCTACCGTCCTTAATATTACATATGATATCCTGCTTGGTAAATTTCAATTTACCGTATGATTAACATGGGAAAGCTTGTTTTTTTTTGTGTTTAAAATTTCATAACTCTTTAATGGTTGAAATTAAAAACTTTGTAACGGATTTATCGCGTGTATACGTGTTTATTACATTATTTAATTCCCGACGTTTCAAGATAAATCCGTTAAAAAGTGTTTAATGTCAATGTGCAATAATCGCGAAAACCTAAAGCCAGCAATATACGTTGGCCTAGCATTGCAGAGTGAACGCCAATACCAACGTATAGACGGTACATTTGCATTGTCTGGCCATCGCTCGGCCATCGCTGTGTGTAGGCAGTAGCACTTGCCTTGTATTAAATTGCATACGCTCGCGTTGGCCTAAGCTCGGCCAACGTGTATTGCTGGCATAAGAAATCTCTAATAGTTCATCAAAAAGGTTAAAAATCAAATCATTTTCTTGTCTATACTCATGTTCAATCTCGCGGCTTAGCATCCTGTATGATAAATACAAAACAAAACTAATTAAATGCGTAGAATAACCGATAAATAACCGTTTTCAAGTCTGTCTTTGGGCATACCTATATCCTAATTAACAACAACACATTATTGCTTATTTATAGCATTTTAGATTTCTTCTCTTTTTTTTTAAAGGTAGTTCTCCTTTTTATTAAGTAGCTGTTATTTCTAGTGCAAATAAATGTAAGCTTTGTCTAATAACAAAATCGTCTAGTAGACCAAATTTAGGACCATTAAACAAATTTTATGATCACCACTTGCATGAACAACATGATAACCTTATCATATTTTAACACAGTGCTAAGTAAAAGTAGGTCAGTCAAAATTATATTTGGGTTTATCTTATCAATGTTTTCACATACATATATGAAAACATGGATAAGTGAAGTGACACTATAAATTAGTCATCATAATTTTTATTTGTGTGACTAACTCCTTAGACTGTAATGGTTGAATGATATGCATATATTTGTCCAGACTCAAAAAGAAATGTACGGATTGCATTAATGCAGACAGACACAGTTGTCTATAGGTTTTATCTTTGTAGGAGGTGTACAGGAGATAAAGACAGGAACATTTCTTTTAGAAGAATGTATGTGATAACAAATAAAATTACAGTACAGTATTTAAAAAGTACCTGCAAGAAAGCTGCATGGTCAGATTCTTTAAGAGCTTCTATCGAGAAATGTAGCAATGCAGTAGCCTCTCTTAATTTCTGTGCTGCATGGGAAGTCAGGGATTTCATATTAGCTACAGCTTGGGTTCGTGTATTGTGTGCAGAACGTATAAGCTCATCTCTTCGCCTTTCTATGGCACGGGAAACTTCTGCACATGCTTGATCTATTTGTTTTTCCAATTCATCACATGATTCCTGTCAGGAAGAAATATAATAGAAATTATTCAATATTTCAGCCAAAAGAAGTACACTACTGGACAGAGGTCTCCTCAATATTTCTGCACTATCCAACCATTTAAATTGATGTCATTAATATTCATTATCTTTGACCCAGGAGGGTATTCAAAATAGTCAGCTCTGACAACACTCTCAGTCACCACTGCACACAAGAGTTAAATTTAACATCATCTCTACAAAATAGGAGCTGGACAACTTTTGTCTAAATTGTAATATCATAATCTATATTACCATTTCTTTATAAAACCTCCTATTTTTAAAATACTTACATTAATTTTATCCCCTGAACCCTTGACTAGTTGAATATATTCTGTCATGGCTTTGGCTTGTTCTGATAGATGGTGTAGTGATTGTGATAATTCAGTCTGAAATACAAATACATTTTACAAATTATTATATTTAATTACTTACAAATGTATACCAGTAATAGTAAATACACAAGGTAATTATATTGATAATAATAGACACCATAATTGGTTTTATAGTTAGTTTATGACTATAAAAAACAAAACTTTCAAAATATTTCTGGCCTAGCTGTGCAGTCTCACAGTGGAATAGACTCCCTGAAGATTAGGTAGTAACAGCACCATCACTGAACTATATCAAGAATTATTTAAATTGGAAGACACAAACCTTCCATCCATCAGCTTGCTGACCTGCTAGTCTGGTTTAGAACATAATAATAACATAAGTATAGAAACAACACAAACCTTATGAGCTCTAGCAGCGCTTGATAATGCTTGTGTTTCATGAGTTGCATGCCTTTCAACCAGGCAGCGTTGGCAGATGGGCACCATACAAGCATTGCAATATAATGCTGGTGGTGAGCCATGGTCACTGCATGTCGTGCCTAGGGCTCTCAGCTCGTGTTGCGCTAGTGGGCCGCGAGTCGGATGCCAAGCGTCACGGCAACCAGCACAGTAACGCACTGAGCATTGCTCACAACGCACAACCGCCGCTCGTCGTTCACCCTCGCACATTTGACAAGCCTCCTCAGCTGGTGGAGCACCCGTTATACCTCCAAATCGTTCTACAATAGTTCGCATAACCCGGAATGGAGGAAGGCCCTCGGCCCCATTATCATCCAAATAAACTAACTTGTGGCAGGAAGGACACGATATAGAAAATGCAGCATTGGAATAGACGGGCGCCGCCGGGGTTCCCGCGTAGCTGTTAGGCCTTGAACCACATACCACACCACTGTCGGTTTCACTCGAAACAGAGGCCTTGTCCGCTTCTTGGTAATCATTGGATACACCCGAATTTTCAACATCGTGTATATGAATCTGCAAATTCACTGCACAAGCCCTACATATAGCATGTCCACAAGGAAGTAAGACAGGTTCTCTGTAAAACTCTTTACAAACAAAACACCTTATTTCTTCTTCCATTTTAACAGTTACCAGCAAAGACATCAAATTTCATCTTTTAGTGGGAATTACTACCACAAACATCATATACAATGTAGTATGTGGACGATAGCATTCATAAATATGACTTTAATTATCGAATTTTCCACCACAAAATACTACAAACATTCAGTTCACCAGCCATGTTTGCTTTTTTTTTTAAAACTTGTTTACTTTTTTTATCTTTAACTTATATTCTGTCATGGCTACCAAATTTGTTTTCCCTCATCATCATCAAATTTTCCTCTATGTTTAATAGCTCAATTTTAATATAGCAGGAAAAAAATTCTTGACGATTCTGATCGTGTTATGTTATTTAAATCCTTATGTTTTAGACTCTTTGAAGTTTGTCGTCCGACCACGGACGATTAAAACCGTCAGCAAATAATACAATGCTATTTGCAAAGATGAAAATATATGACATAATTTTATTTTATCACAAAATCACAAGTTTTTAAATAGTGCATTCCTTAGCCCATGTACCGCGTTAGTAGACGGTTGGGCGCGTACAGGGGCTTATTTTACTCTCGGACAAAATATATAGTCTTATAGTTATTTAATGATATCTCTTAAAGGCGCGCGAGTTCATGTCCATCGGGGTCTAAATAAGTAATTACTTATCACATTTATTATAATACATAATTTGCAAAATGACTTTAGCTTACAATAAACCAAATAGACAGCTGTTGAATAAATCGGTAGTTATTATTGACATTACTACAATGAATTAGGTCACAGCATTACAGCATTCCTCAGGATGGATATGAACTCGCGTACCTAATTCAAAAACATTGCTATATAACTTGTCTCTTCTTCCTAACTTTGTCTGTTTTGTTGTTGTGTTTGTCTGTATTCATATTTTCGATTTGATTTGATTACTGACGGACATGACTGACTGCCTGACCGCTGGCTGACGATATTTTGTATGTTGATATTTTTTTTCGTTGGATTGATAGCACAGCACATCCGTGAAGAGTTTGTTTAAATTTTAATAAAAAATAATTGTATATTTTGAAATGAGCTCTGGTAATTGGCTATAGGCTATGGGTTTTATGTAACGCAGATATAAACAAGGACCGCAATAGTGCAATTCTGCGTCTGTCTAGTCATGGAGTCGGTATTATCATCAGACGATAGTTGTGATTCTGAGATGAAAACAATGAAAAATGAACTGATTGGTAATTTTTGAATTTGCTTTAAACTGCTTGTAAAATGTATCATTTATTTGAAATCTAGTGCTAAGCTCGCTGACAAGTAAATGTAATGTTAAATTGTATATTTTTTTTATAGTACTAAGAGATAATCTAATTTCGTTTGTAGATTTTGGGTTTGATGAAGACAACTTGAGTAAAGAGGAAATGAGTGATCTGTTGAAAGCCTTGAAGAATTCCAAGAGTACCGTAAATGAAGATGAAATAGCTAGAGATATAGTAAGACAATATTATGTTGGATAAAAAATTTTTGCCCATTATTTATTGAATTTATTGGCACATTCTTTAAATTTACTTTGTGTTTACAATTGATATAATCTATATGACGTATGTTTATTTAGTCATGTTCCCATTTTGCAGGCTGAAACAAGTACTTGCAATGCATCAATCTCACCAAAGAAGTCAATGAAAAGGCGTTATCTAAATGTAAGAGATAGACGTCTGCCATGGAGCCTGTTGCCTGCTACTATTACTCAAGCAGAAAAAGCTCGTACTCTAGCTGTGTACATAAAGCTGATGTCAATCAACAACTATCGCCAAGCAAGGCAGTCTCCTAATTTTGCAGCTTGGCCCCCACCAATACAAATCATGGAAGAAACCACAAGAATACAACCAGCAAGATCAACCAGAAGTGGCAGGTCTGTCCCTGTCTATGCTGATTTTGATGATGATTCCTCTGATCTGGACTTTGTTATAACTAAAACTAAAAAGAGGAAGGTGTCAGGGAGTGAGCATAATGGTAGTGATGGTATATACTCAAATAAAGTTCTCAGTTTAAAGAGGAAACCTACAAAATCTGAGAGTAGCAGGCCTCCAAAAGAGGCAAAATTGAGCACAGATGAAATTGAGGTGATTTCCTTTGAAAACAACATAAAGCCTAAAAAGGATTTATTTACATTGATTGAAGACTGATTTTTATAGTTGATTAAAGTGTAGCTGAGAGCTTTAGAAGTCTCCTTTAGCCATTTCACTTTAAGCATTTCTTGAGTTATCTATATTGATGATATATGAAGGATGTATTGTGTAATATAATGTATATTTAAAGAAAATACTCTGCCGCAGGTTTATTTATTTTTGGGCAGTTGTCACAATGGCTTTATCTCATAGTCACTATTTTTATATTATTTTGTTTCAATTTAAGTGAGTCCATCATATCAAGCCTTTTCAATAAGAAATTACAACCAACAATTAGATTTATCACAGGTTTTTCTTCTGTATTTAAAAACTTATTTGTTGCATTGTTTTGACATTGATAATCTATATTAAAAAACCTAGCCTGATTTTAATCATAAATTTAAAAGCCTTTAAATTTATGATTAAAATCAATACTTATACTAGCTGACCAGGCAGATGTTGCCCTGCATGATATTCGTTTATCGACTGCAGTGCCATCTGTCGGGCTGATTTGTGAATCTAAACGGATGGTCAGTGCCACGCAAACACATACAAAAAAATTCATTCAAATTGGTCCAGCTGTTTAGGAGGGGTATAGTGACATACACACATACAGTAGAATTATATATATATATATATATAAAGATATGTATACAAAATATAAGTTTTAAGCACTACAAAATTCTACAAAACCTTATGTATAAGTGGGTTTCTGACTCTCCACCTAAATTGCTGTCTACAGCACGTTGTTTTACGACGAAAAAATGCCATGATTTAATTTGCATATCCCCTACTAGGGCTAAGGTCTTTTGGGAAAATATATAAGCAAGTACCTAAGCTATTGTCTAAGGGTTCATACGCATTTAGCGGGCAGAAGCAATGCGGGTAGCCGTGCGTCTGACCGCAAGCACAAATAAGTACGTAACATTCATTTCCATGCGCACTGCGATGCGACCCGCAAACCTCTCCGGTCACTCGGAGAGTTGCGGCCCGAGTGATGACAGCAAGCCGGACGGTTGCTATACGCTCTGTGCGGCTTAGTCTCCGGCTACCCGCATAACGCGTATGAACCCATAAGATATCTTTGGTAAAGTGTTAATATTACATTTTACTTTTTAATTGATTTTATATTTTATGTTATCAAAATATTAACCTGTGATTATATTTGTATGAGTTTGTTCAAAATTATAATTGTTTTGAAGTAAAAGTTAAAATTTAAAGAAGAGTTTATTAAATTTTATGTTCTATGCATGTTTGTATGTGTACATATGTGGTTAGTGATAGTATATTTCGTTTAATGGCTTCAGAAGTGAGCTAAGAATAATAAAACAAGTCTGTATTCCGTACATTTTGTTTATCATTATTGTTAACTGTGGTTAGGTGATTTAAGTCCATCTGGTGATTGATATAGAATACACAATGCCACGAACCCTTTCTGAGACTGTCGTAAGTGGTGACGTGGTGACTAAAGAAACTGAAGAATAGACAGCCTAGTCTCAAGAGAACATTTTGATACAAACCCTGTGCCAACCGATGGCTCACATGACTAGCATGGCATAGGAGTAGGTTTCCGCCATGAATGTCGAAGCGGCGCGAATCGGCTGCGAGTCAGGATTAGATGGACATACCTCTCAGCTCAGCCCATAAATGACTGACTGTGAGTCGGGCCTCCTCCAACTACATGGGCGGTAATAAGTCTATTATGCCGCGCTGGCCAGACGGGTTGGCATAGGGTTTCCTGTCAAGTTATCCTTCTCCTAGTGGCTAGAGAAGGAAATCTTGATACAAAACCCTGTGCTCACCAGTCTGGCCAGCGGGACACAGTAGGCTAATTACCCTTCGTGTAACCGGAGGAGGCCCGACTCATTAGTGAGTCATCTATGGGCTGATTAGTAGTAGATCTCTATTCTATGAGCCATTTAATAGAGGAATATCTATAGCATTAATCGAACCCAACCATTTTCTTATCAATTTTGTTTTTAAGTGATGGGGGAATGCAAATCACGTAAAATTACTACAAAATCATTTATTGTTTGGCTTTACGAAGATGTTACATTTATTGATAACAATATGACTTACATTTTTAATAGAACACTTATGAGAGACTCTGGAAAAACATATGCGAGCCCTCTACTTTTAGCGTGGCTTCTATGACTTTATAAAATGGTTTGTAATTATAACCTACTTGTGCTTACATAGTTTCAAAAAACCCTCCAACATTTATTATACCTACATTGAATGCCTAAATTAATGATTATGTCTTTGCGGTCCTCTGCTCGCCACCACTGCTTGAACGAGAGACGGTGATGCTCTCTTCATTTCATAAGCCCATCCAATCTTAGCAAAGAAGTTAAGTATTGTTGTGGTGACATTGAGAGGTATCCCAAGTTCCGCAGCCTTGTAGTCCCAAGGAAACGTGTGGTGGTAGTTGTGCCAACCTTCACCCATGGCTACTAAAGAAACACCCCAGTTCTCAGATGGCATTATGTTTCTGAAAACAAATTGCTGTGTCAGTTTTTATTTTTTTTATTTTGGTCATCCGGTTGTTAGTACGTTTATATAAAATCAACATAATATTATCAAAGTTATCAAATCTAGGTGTACAACATAATATTCTGGTGCCACAGCATGCACTTAAAAATAACACTATTAAAAATAAATGTACAGCCTATATCTACATGTATGTCATCATCACTATCACTATCACTACATAGTATAAAACAAAGTCGCATTCTTCTGTCCGTCCCTATGTATGCATAAATCTTTAAAACTACGCAACGGATTTTGAAGCAGTTTTTTTAATGGATAGAGTGATTCAAGGGGAAGGTTTATATGTATAACCCACCCCCGCTTTGCACGGGCGAAGCCGGGGCGGGCCACTAGTGATTTATAAGATTAAAACACTGTCCGTGTGGTGACGAATTTAGAATACATCTCACCATCCCATTCCATCCTGAGGGTGTCGTAAGAGCCGATAAGCGGAAATGATAAGGTCGTTAAACTAGCCGTTATAGGAAAAATCGATACGAAACCCTGTGCCTACCCGACTGGCACAGTAGGCTACTTACCCACCATTTCATTGGAAGAGGCAGGCCTCACTGTTGAGTCGGGCAACAGTGGGTCCTCTACGGGCCGAGTAGTAGTAGTTTTATGAATTGTGGTAGTTTTGTAAAGCTTCGCAACTTGGCGGAACTGCCGTTGTGCCGTAGATATAATTAGAATGTAAACTAAATAAGGTAGCTGTACTTTCAAGACGATTTGGACTGTTATAGACACTGATAAGAACATTACTGATCACTTTCTAGCTGCGTTTAACTATCTTTCCCTTAGTTAAATCTTATTGATCCACTCAGTTTATCGCTCTTCCAATTAGAGGAATGGTAGGTAAAGGCTTATAGTTCAAATTTAACCCTTGTCTTGTAACTACACTAGATTGTATATGATGTCATATTTTTGTAAACCTTAATTCTTTATACCTGTTTCCTACGATCCCCTCGGTATAAAACGGGCTGGTAAATTCAAAATTATTACTAATCCTAAATAAATCTAATCAAACTAGATATTGCAGGAACTAACTAACTACTACTAACTAATCAAATTAAGGCCCTTCGTACACAAGGCTACGCAAATCTTCGATACTCAACGATTTTAGTCTTCAAGCGACTACCGCCATACAAAGCGAGTCGCGGGATGAATGTCGGCGACGCGACTCGTGTACGAACCACAATGGATTTGTATGGCGGCAGTCGCTGAAGACTAAAATCGTTGAGTATCGAAGATTTGGTAGCCTTGTGTACGCAGGGCCTAAGTTGTCAGTTTGAAGAGGAAACCTACACAAATAGAGAGTAATCAGCCTGCGAAAGAGGCAAAATTGAGCACAGATTAAATTGAAGGACTTTTCATATTTTCTTACACATCATATGGCTTGTTTCCCCACAAGTGCGCGAAGCTGTTAACTGACCAAGTGAAGTTCAGACTCATGATGTACCGCACTATTGCTTGCGACATGATTGACGCTTCCCAACATTCGCCCCAGCAGTACGCTGGAACTAACGATGGCAGAACCCAGCAGAATGCCACTTTGAATAGAAGAAAGTGCCTGAAAATTAAAACGAGTAAATGCTGATAGCTCCTTTTAGGTTTACCCAATTAATTAAAATATTTATTATAAAAGAACATATGCCATATCAAATAAATTGTACTTTGTATACTGATATTACCATTACATCGTCTAGAATTATGTTGCGTTTAGATGACATAAAATAATCTAGGAAAACTATGGTGCTCTGAGAAAAATATAGTTAAGGATCAGAAAGCATATTAGTTTGATGCCTTATCTTAGGTATGGTCTTCACCTAATATATCAAGAGTAGGTATGTTATATACATTCTAACAATAGGGGGTTAGAAAAAAAGGGTTTTATTACTGAATGGCCTTGCGTGGTGTCGTTTTCGGCGGTGCGTAATTAAGGCCGCCACAGTTTCTTCAAAGAAAGCAAGCAAATAAAAAGCCTAGTAGTAATAAAAAATGGCGTTGCACAACATTCGTTAGTTTCAGTTATATCGATGCTATCTTATATGTTTACCCACTTTGTGTATTCTGTACCGAATATAACAGGATACAGGTACATTCTTTTGTTTTCTGATTAATTAATGCGCAGAACTGATGGTTACACTAACTTGGTATGGAACTGAATTAAAGGATCGTTGACGATGTCGCTCATATCCATTTTATTCCCCTCCCTGATGACGTCAGGGTGTTTCTTCATCATGAGCCAGCCGACATGGGAGAAGAAGAAGCCGCGGTGAGCGTTGTGTGGGTCAGCGTGTGTTTCCGAGAACTTGTGGTGTACTCTGTGGTCGCGGACCCAGTCGAAGATGGTGTTCTGTTCACAGACATACAATCGTCGTCGTTTCAGTCCATAAATGACCCACTATAAAGTCGGGGCCTCCTCCAACTCCATGTAGGGAAATTAGTGTACGGTCGGGTTGTCACAGGGTTTGTTTCAATTTCCCTTCTCTTACGGCTACGTGATCTGCCTCTTGATTTCCTTTAGTCGTTCTTACGACACCCCAGGATGACATATACGTTATCTTACCTCATTTCAACGGAGGCTGCTAGCCTAACCTGACTGCCGTCTGGCCTCCGAGACACATCTAGCATCAGTCATAAGCTTCCACGCTTGTGCAGTGCCGGATTAACGACGTAGCAAGAGTAGCAATTACTACGGGCCCCGCGCGAAAGGGGGCCCCGTATATTTAAACCCACTCATCTCTGCCTGAGCGTAATTTTTTGTGTGAAACTTATTAAGTTATTGTAATAATTACCTACAAAATTGTAAACTATAGATAGTAAATTAACGTATTGAGTTTTGAATTGTTTATTTACCACTTTATACTAAAGAACCTATAGCAGATTAAGGGCTCTTTGAAAGAATTTGTTACGGGCCCCGCCGCCGCATTTTGTGAAGGTAGAGCTTTATATGGCCTTGCATATTTTAGGGTGTTTAAGAGAATCTATTTTAGGGTTTTTATACAGCATATTCTACTTAGGCACACGTTAAATGTCTAACTTCAAAGATATAACTAGACTTTCCGGTACACCAAAACTAAGAGCCAGTCCATAAAATATTCACCTGACCAGCAACTGAGTAACATATTAGCAGGATCCATTCCAAAGGACGTCTCGCCTTGTAAGAACGGTGACACCAGTACCGATGTACTCCAGCAGTCACTCCAAATCCGGATATCTGACCGACTAGATAACCTGTAATGTAATAAGAATGTGTTTAAAGTTTTAATTTTTTTTAAACGATACCCTGACCTACGTATAACCTGTATCGCGGGGCGGGTTTACAAACATGTAATTCACGAACACAAATGACACCCAGACTCAGAGCAAGTGCCTCTGGTTTAGACAAAGACACTTGCCCGACCCCGGAATCGAACCTGGGACCCGTTGGTCCAAAGTAAGCCAATGAGGCAATGAGGCTGTCTATAAATAGAGGAATCACGCATTTACTGGAGCTTACCGACTGGGAAAGGAATTCCATCTTCAGGATACCAAAGCTAAATAACAACGTTAATCCATGTGGTAATGGATTTAGAATACAAAATGTCACCACCCCATTTCATCTTGAGGGTGCCGCAAGTCAACAAAAGGGAATGACAAGGCCCATAACCGGCTAGGCAAGAGAAGGAAAACTTGATACGAAGAACTGTACCAACCCGCCTGGCCGAAGAAATAAATAAGAAGGTTGCCATAGCTCTATTTGGGGAAGCATGAACCTGGAAAGGTAGGTAGTCTGTTTCTGATATAATATTCTGACACTTTAGATAATATTCCAGAGTTAGAGACTGAGACTCGGAGTTTATAGGATGTATAGCTGAAGGTAGGGACTTGCCAGTCCAAATCCAGTCTAAATCCTTATGGAGTAGGAGTTAAAATATTAAACTTACCAAAAAGTACAGTCCTCCATGGAATTTTGTCCACAGTCGATAGGTACTTAATCAGCCAGACAGCAGCTATGATATGAAATGTACTTATTGTTATGGTATTTATCCAACGGATCGGAGTCAAAAATCCCATACGTTTTTCCCATCTGCGTACTGGTTTCAGATATGCAGGGTCTTTCAGTTTTATTTCGTCGTAAACGGACGCTCTACATTGATTCCCATTGCTGGTAGCAAATTTATTTTGTACACTGCTTGTTAATTTATATTCTATGCGATCTGTTGTGTGTAAAGGTTGTTCTATTAGGGAAGTTTCTGTGAGCGTTATAGGGGCCATTTTGATTTACTGTAAACAAAAAAGAGGATAAATTTTTCTGGCAATAATATTTTCCAGTTAAGTTTCTCTGTCATCTTTGTCTTCGTAACAATTTCATTTTTATTTGTTTTATTATATTCTTATAACTAAGTTCATTACTTTATACAAGGTTTAACAAAAACCATTAGCGTGAGCGCACAGAGCTAATCAAATTATGAAAGATAGAAAAATATTGTTTTAAATATCTTGAATCAGATTTTTACTTTGAAACATGGGTTCCAGTCAAAATCAACCAACTAGCTATTACCGTTATTATTATCCGACAAACTTAATTATCTCCGTTGCATAATATTTCTCTGCCTCTCTGTGCTCATTTCTCGACATAAAACACTTCCATCTGCTAGTGACCTACATTTTAATCAAAAAAGTTTTGTTTATCCTGAAATGTTGCATATAATATAAGCAGTATGATCGATCCTTTCGTTTTGGCTACAGGAGTGTAGTGTTCTCTTCTTCTTCTATACATCCATCTTATTTATTTTTATATATATTATAAAAATAAGTTACTAATTAAATGACAGGCGCGAGTTAACATTTTCGTTGCCTATTATTACTTTTTAAATTACTGGCAGACCGAAGAATAGGTAGTTTAAAAAATTGGCACCCATTGCGTTGCAGTCGCCCAATGTCATATTGTATCCCAAGTAGAAGGCATGTCGTAAGATAACTGGCACACAAATTCTCTGCCAGGAGGTAGGTGTATTTGGAAATTTATATAACCTTTACTGCGTACTGGTTTGAGAGTGTATTGTTTATTATTACTGAATCAGACAGAGCAAATATTGTTTTAGATGTCCGATTACATTTGTTTTAGTCCGTTTATATCGTCCGAGAATACACGAATTTGGCTTTTGACAAATAATTTTGTTCACTTTTTCAAGTTTTATAGCCAATTGCAAACCGACAATTTGAGAACCTTCTCTTTTTAAAGTCGGTTAAAAGCTTCAATAGGTCACTAGCTTTACCTCTTCTTTAGTATTATCACTTTTTAAATGTGGCAGAATAATAAATATAGTTACATATACGTCCATCCATGTGGTGACGGATTTAGAATACATAGTGTCACCACCCCATTCCATCCTGTGGGTGCTGTAAGATTTGTCAAAGGGAAATGAAAAGACCGAAAACCTAGCCGCAAGAGAATGAAGACTTTATAGGAAATCCCGTGCCAGCCTGTCTGGCCAGCGTGACACAGTAGTCTAATTACCCACCATGATATTGGAAACTCAACAGTGGGTCAGGTGTGGGCTGTGTAGCAGTAGTTTTAAAATACATAGTGTCATCATCCCGTTTGGTCCTAAAGATGACGTAAGAGTGATGATGACTCGACAGTGGGTATTTATGATTCGAGCTGAGATGCAGGTTAGGCAACGTCTGACTCTGCCGACTGCTAGATAGGAGTCCATCATGCCCAACATTTGTTTGTAATATCTGACCTCCTCCGTGCTTCGGCGGGCACGTAAAACCGTCGGTCCAGACTGCTATTCTACTATCTATGGCAGTCGTTACACGTAGTGAGTAGTGGGAAAAGTAATAACTAGTCTAACCATAAAATTACCAGTGGTCTCGGAATACTGGTAGTTAGAAAATCAGATTAGACCGGTGCAGACCCCAATAAAAATGAAAAAGGGCGAGGGTAATGGATGATGATGAGCTTATAAGATACATTGACTGAGGCGTCCCTCATAGATCGGTAGTGTGGACCACAACAAACAAATGAAGTTGCTTTTGTTTACGCTTTGTCTTGTGTGTTTTATGGTTCATACTGATAATAAATCACTTTGATTGATTGATCCGAATCAAAACAGTTTTAATTGTATGGGAATTGATTTATGAAAGTAAGCCATATTTCACACACCGTATAAACCTGCCTAATTAACACAATTCACCGATTTGGAACTGTCGTTCTGCTTGCAATATCTGGTTTTAAAAGCGAGAAAAGTTGTGTGTTAATGTTATAATGTGGTAACAATAAAACGTTAAGCGTGATCAATGAAGTGGCAGTAATTTTGGAAGACATGCATAAGTTGTTAATTTTTTCACTGCTAAGTGTCTCTGTACTGTCACAAAGCAATCGATGTCCTAATGACGTTCTGACGTCACTTCCTTTCCTGCTGGAGTACGCAGTGTGGAGGGGATGGCAACAATCCCTTGTCTACGCACCAGATATTGAAACTGGTAACAAATATAATAAAATACCTACTGCTACTACTACTACCCATCCCATAAATAACCCACTGTTGAGCCGGGCCTCTTCCAATTACATGGAGGGTTAATTAGCCTACTGTGTGTACACAGGGTTTCGTATCAAGTTATCCTTATCTTGCGGCTAGGTTATTGGCCTTGTCATTGCCTTTGGTCGGTTCTTACGATACCCTTAGGATGTAATGTGGTGATGACACTATGTATTTTAAATCCTTCACCACCGGGATTTATGACACATAACATTTAATATTCATTACAAATTTGATGTTAGTAGGTTTTGAACTTTACTAAATGCATCTATTGTAGTTCAAAATTACTTCAATAAATTTTACTGTATTTTTCCTTACCGATATTATCCAAATATCTATTAGATAAAATTTAAAGATGTATTTAGTATAGATACTAAGACGTGAAATGTTGTCGTCATCAACATAATCTTTTCAGCCCGTAAAGCCCACTTCTGGGTCGGGCCTCCTCGGCCTACCACTCTGGCGGGATATCGGGTCAGCACTGGGTTTATATAAAGTTCTCCTTCTCTAGTGGCTAGATTTTCTGCCTTGTCATTTTCATTCTTGTTAATAACCACAATAGTATGGATATTTTAACAGTCGTCTGTCAATCTTTGTGTCTACCAGTGGCAGCATAAAACTTGACGCGATTAAAAAAAAAATATTTTTGATTAAAATCTGCTCAGCCCTTGAAAAAATATCATATCTCTCCGGATTTTTCTTTAATTATGCTTTTTAAATCCAAAAATACGTCATCATTTCGACACATTTAGCAAGTTTTTGTGGTTTGGGAGCGTGTTCTCAAGGTTGGTACCTATGGTTATTTCATCCGTATCCAAAAAGTGTCCGGCTATGTTGGCACATACTTACTTATAATTTGGAATTAATTAAATAATTTCAAGAAAGTCAATGTCGAATTTCTTTATCGACGTAGTTTATGCCCCTTATTGCCAATAGGTACGTTAACTTCTAGATTATTCCGTATATTATTTCAATTTTTAATTATAGTCTTAATTATCGAAATTAATTAACGATTTTGGGAATAATTCTTGTCCCTTGTCTACTGTGTGATTTATTGTCTATGTTTATTAAAAAATTAAATTAAACATTTAAATAAACCCCCGACAGAATGACCTAACTTCCCTTTAAAAAGTAGAAAATAAAAATTAAATACATCGCGTTGGGGGCCGCTCCTACTTATTTATTACCGGACCCCTGGTCCCCCAACGCGATGTATTTCATTTTTATTTTCTACTTTTTAAAGGGAACTTAGGTCATTATGTCAGGGGTTTATTTAAATTTTTAATTAAATTTTTATTTTCTGCTTTTTATAGGTACACGCTTATTATGATGTAGATGTATAAGTTTTCAGCTGATTTTCATGGAACATATTATTTTGTAATGTGCACGTGATGCGCTTTAATTTGAGACCCCACTCGATTATATTTGCAGACTTTCGGTTATTCCTCCCCACTTTCACCCCCCATAACTTTTAAACGACTTAACCGATTTTCATCAAGCATGTCTAAGAACACTTGCCCGTAACGCACCTGTCATACAAAAAAAAACTGTATTGAAATCGCTTCATCCGTTCGCGAGCTACGGTACCACAGACAGACAGACAGACAGACCGACAGACAGACAGACACGTGAAACTTATAACACCCCTCTTTTTGCGTCGGGGGTTAAAAATATTGAAGATTTTTTACGACATATGAAGACAGACGAGCAAGCTTCAGTTACATTAATGTTATGTTTGTGACCAGCATGCTAAAAACTTTACACAATTTACCTGAAAAATCTGAACTACTAACATCAAGAAATATCGCCTACAAATGCGAGATTTACCAAAATGTCCTACACCGTGATAGCGAAGTTTAAAGAGCAATTCGCACGGTTAACAAATCCCCGACTACAGTTATCGGGGGATAGGCGCCGCGAACCCCTGCCAGATATACTGCCTCGTCTCGCTGGATGATAATGCCTTTGCGCCTGAATTATTATTCGCGGATTTAACTACATATTTTCCGTCTGGAGGCTTTTTAAATGCTGCCCTTTCGATAATCTAGTTCACAATCACATTGCTTTAAATTTTTACCGTTGGAATTATTTGTGCACTACAGGTTCTCCTATGAATAATGCAGGCGTCACACATAATTAACGCATTGTTAAGTACAAAAATGTGACTCGCCTCTTGCACAATCGAGAGCAAGAGCCAAGAGGTCAGCTCGATTCAAAAAACGATGTTACTTTGTAAAGTTTCCACGCGTAGTTGATGATATTCACTTGAGGTTACAAGTCATACTTTTAAGCATTACTATATAATTATAAACATAGGCACGTTTACAATAAGGTAGGTTTTTATATAGAGTACTCAAACAAACTAAACATGTTTTTGAAAAAACACTGGTTTAAAAGGTTACATAGGTTTTCATTAACATCTCCATCAGCCTATACTACGGCCAAACTAATTTAATTTCAAATAGTAATTCTGAGTAATTTACACATGAGGCTGTAATAAATATGTTCAAGTAGGTAATAATATGAAAGTTCTAATGAAATAGAATAGATGGCGTGGTATCGATGGTGGTACCTAACGAAGCATAAAATTTATTTCCATTTGCTTAATGTGCGGTTGATTACGATTTTATGTGTTGTGTCAACTATGTCATAAAACCATATTCATCCTTTATGTATGTGTGTAATTAGCAAACCAACGGCAACGTCAAAACTGCCAGAAGAATATATCTATGTTATTGTTGACTCTCGGTATAGTGTTAAGTTTATTTTGAAATATTCATCTTGCAGTATCACATGTTAGTGTTGCATGTCATTTCGCAGAACATGTGGCCGCCCAAAGGTGAAGGTGAATTTAATAAGCACTATTCTTCAGCCAGACATACCCGAATACGAACTTTTATGCCAAGGGTAAACTACCAATCATACAAGTAATTATTCATACAATAACGGGTAATGACTCTTACGCTAACGTATTTTAGCATCATTAATTTTATGAGGTGGATATCTTACATGGGCGGAATGAAGATTTTTTATTATTGTATGAAATAATGAAACGAGTTAATAAAAGAGTAATGATCCATACCGAAGCGGCATTTCTACAGTGTAGTTCAAGTCGATTTGCAGCATATTTTCAAATATGATAATATGAAGGTAGTTACAATAATTGAGTACTGAATCTTTACTGTACCACACTTTGTTATATAAATAGTCCTACCTGACCCGACAGACGTTTCCTTGTCATAACTATGAATATTAAGGTATGATATGATATCTTCAGTTTCACGATACATCGATCTGTATGAATTCAAAGACCTGATCGAAAATTCGTAAGACGGAGGGAGGTTGATAATAATAAATTGTATTAGTGATAAATAAAGCAATTCGTGCGGAATAAAATTATTCCCTAACTCCCCTAACTAACCCTATTCCAAAATATTTAAAAATGCACAACGTTAAGGTTCATGTTTTCACTTTAGCCGGCACTCCCGGAGCGCAACTGGTTGTTTCTTTTGTTAGTTTCGGAACCTGTAACTGGATAATGCATCTGTATTGAAAAATGATATCCATCTTCACCTTGCCATATAATAGGATATTGTAACGCATCATAAATAAAATCGTTGTGTTTCAGACACACGCTGCAGTTGATTGCTACGCCGCGCCGCGCCGATGTAAAATAAATTTTCACCCACGACGACAATAGTGATTTCGTCAATAGTTGGCGCACTAAAACGTGTTGTCCTGTAGGTGTCTTATTAGTTAGCTTATCTTTGATGACAATTTTGTGATTATTCCGAGAGAAAATTTGTAGAAAATATAACTTGTAAATTATTGAAAACTATTGTGTTCTTCTTTAAAACCAACTATAATCAACGTTTATGTTAGTCTATCCAAACTTACCAAAACTCCATATTAAATTGAACTTTTAATATTAGGCGTCGTGATGGGTCTGATCTGACCTAACCGTGATATATGTGCACTAAGATGTGTGCTATGTCACTAAGAAATTCGGTTTTCTTACATCTTTTTTGTTAGGAATAATAAATCAGTTATTTTAAATGTGTTTTATCAATAAAATAAATCTAAACGAAGCATCTGTTTTAAACGATATTTCATGTATTTTATTATTCTTTGACGATATTTGCAGCACGTATCTAGTGGTTAGATGTGCCGCCTTTGGATCAACGGGTCCCGGGTTCGATTCCGGGGTCGGGCAAGTGTCTTTGTCTAAACCAGAGGTACTGGCACGGAGTCTGGGTGTCATTTCTATCTATAACTAGTGGCCCGCCCCGGCTTCGCCCGTGCAAAGCGGGGGTGTGTTATACATATAAACCTTCCTCGTGAACCACTCTATCTAATAAAAAAAACCGCTTCAAAATCCGTTGCGTAGTTTTAAAGATTTAAGCATACATAGGGACGGACAGAAAACATCGACTTTGTTTTATACTATGTAGTGATATGTATGTATTTACAAAAAAAATATGTATATGTCAACGGAAAACAACAACAACCGGAAATTTATAAATTTCCTAGGAAATTTATAAACGTCCGTAGGATTCCAAACAAGAGATAAATTGTATTATTTTACGCCCACATTTTCGGAAATTTATAAACTTACTGAATTCACGCGTAAAATAATAAGTAGCAATAACCAAACGCCATGGGCGCTCTGATTGGTTGAATAAGTCACGTGTAAGGAACACGTGACTTATTCATTCCTTATTCTGTCCTCTCCGCCGCCATTGTTCGATATTGTCTACTTGTGGTAACCTAGACCTGATACTGCTGCATCATCAGATATACCTGCTGCATCATCAGGAATCTATAGGATATCCAACTCCTTACCAAATTACAGTAGATGTATCATGTTTGGACTCATTGTAAGGGTATCAATGAAACAGATATAAAAAAGTTTGGTAATTGACATTTATGGCTGAGAAGACTCTCAATGTAGTGAACATTGAGTGTGTACTCAGCCATAATGCAGTCCGATGTCAGGGGTTTTTTAAGTTAATATCATTTTATTATGTTTAATTTGTTACATGTTTTTAAGCATTTTTTTTATTACTTAGCGTCTGTTTGGAAATTCGCCAATCGCGATCGCAATTCGCGTGTTTTATTTTTAAATTAAACTTTATAATGTTTGTTTTTTTTTGGCAGAAGGCCGGCTTTATTGTTTTATGTTTTTTTTTTAACAACACTTTTTAACTTCGCATCACTCTATCTCTATTGCTTTATTTTGATACAGTGAAGTAGGGGTCATTAGCTTATTATGTAAAACAGTAACCCTGTATTATAGTTACTTAAAATACTGTTACGTACTGATAAATTTATAGTCTGGCAAGTCTAATTGTACCTATGTCTATGGACACAAGCATGCCACTATCAACATCGACCAATCAGAGAACAGTGTGTTATTTGCCGTAACTTGTAGAAGCGTAAAATTAAAAGCTCTACTGTGATTGGTCGAACCGTTTAGAATCTTACGAATGGATATCCGTTAGTTTATAAATTTACGACGAGACGTCGTAAGTTTATAAATTTCCGAAAATGTGGGCGTAAAATAATACAATTTATCTCTCGTTTGGAATCCTACGGACGTTTATAAATTTCCTAGGAAATTTATAAATTTCCGGTTCTTGTTGTTTTCCGTTGACATATATAAGTAGTTCATCATCCATCTCGTTACCATAACACAAGCATTAAGTTGCTTAGCTTGGGACGAGATGGCGTTGTGTGAAATGTCCAAGGAGATTTATTATTATTATTATAACTCTACGTCAAAATGTAAAACGTCATGAGGTTACATTAGAAAAGTTGAAGGTTAGATTAAATAATTTTATGGTGGTTATGTTCTCCAATTTTCCGCGCAAAGGTGTGATTTAGTTTTTTAAACAAACCTTGCCATGACAGAATTATAAATTCATTTTTATATTTATGATATGAGACGTTTGTAGGTACTTTTAACAAAGCACCATCTATTGAATACTTATCTCCAATAAATACAATCCAATCAACAGACACGGTCTATAATTTTACGGCGGTAAAATTATAGATATACAAATCATTTGCAATAAAATAATATTACGACTATAATTTGAGATTTATAATCCAATCTTTCAAGTTTGATCAAACAGCACACCGTGTGCGCAGTTGTAAAATTTGGTTACAATCGTTACTTAGTTTAGGAGTCCATCGCGGGAAAACAACGTGACACGTAATTTATCTAAGTATAATTAAGATTTGTAAGTAAATGAAAACTAAACATATCACTTCACTATCACTACATAGTATAAAACAAAGTCGCTGTCGTCTGTCCGTCCCTATGTATGCTTAAATCTTTAAAACTACGGATTTTGAAGCGGTTTTGTTTAATAGATAGTGTGATTCAAAAGGAAGGTTTTTAAGTATAATACATGCATCTTATTGTAGAGAAACACTGGTAAATGTTGATGTTCATCGTTGCACCCGTACAAAGCCAGCACGGGTCGCTAGTTAATAATAAAATTACAGTCAAACTCAAAATTTTGTTGAAAAAAAAGATTAACTAGAAAGTAAGACTCGTCGCGTTGGTCCGAGAACCATTAGAATGTGTCGATTTTGTCGTGTGAGTGCTTTCTAAAGTTTATTTTACAAATGTGTGACGTTAATGTCACTGAAATTCATTGCTTCTTAAAAAAACTAAAAACGATTTAAAAATCGATTTTACATAATTAGTATCAATATGGCTATCTTATCGTATTATTTTTATCAGTCGTGAAATAGTTATGCTGGGAAGTACAACCAAAAGGATATTATTAATAAGCTTGCTCCTGTCCTATTTTAAAATTTACAGACATTTAATAGTACTTTATAAGCATTTTATTTAATTCCTGAAGCTGCTAGAATATTTGATAAAGGTATTTTATGTATAACTAGATACATTTACACGCTCCCAGGGGCCGCCAGTCGCAGTTTTGTGACATTTAATTATGTAACTTTAACACATGATAAATAAGTCAAGCAATCAGATCGCTTAGCATTCGTTTAATTTTAATTAAATGAGTATGATACTTGCTACAGCTTTAGAAATATAGTTAACTAGCTTTTGCGCGCGGCTTCGCCCGCGTGTGCTTCGGACCCGTGCATATTTTATTGTATTAACATAAAATCGGTTATTGTGACTAAACTATGATAGTTAGATATGTGCTCTCTTTTGTAGATCTTTATAAGACCTACAAACCCGTAATACATCATTTTGTTCTATTGTCAATAGTTTTTGCAGCGCACGCATAAATAGGTTTTCGATTTTACACTTTGGTTTACAAAATCGCAATTTTCATACGGATCGCTAATTCTTTCGAAAATAAAATATAGCCTATAACCTTCCTCGATAAATGGACTATCTAACACTGAAAGATTTTTTGAAATCGGACCAGTAGTTCCTTAGATTAGCGCGTTCAAACAAACAAACTCTGCAGCTTTATATATTAGTATAGATTATACTATTTGCGTTGTAGCATGGTGCGGGTGACAGTTGCCTGTATGACGTTACTAGGGATGTAACGTTATGCAATTCATTTTTATCGCTAACGATACTCGCAGCATCAATCTAGTTAACTTTAATATTGTTATGAAAATTTGTATGTTGTTCGGTTGTCTAGTGAAACTACGTGTATAAACTTGTCAATATAAATGTTTTGTGGCTACATAATTATGTTTGTACTTATATAAAATAATAAATAATCGGGTTAACGTTTTTTTTTTTCTTAGCAGCCTTATAAGCAACATTACCCTATAAATGTTCTGTTGTATAATTATAGACCAATTTTAAGAATAAAAATTTACGAACGCACAATATACGTTTCTTATTATGAAAAATATCGACTATCCATCGTAGCAGTAGATCCTATCACTGAATACGTCTATGGCGTTACGTTATACGCATAGCACTTTGCTTAATTTTTCATCCAATTTGATTTTATTTGTCAACTAGAACATTCTGGTAGGTTTAATTTAATTTACTACAGTTATTAATGATTTAATATAATACGAATGTGGTACAGCTGAAATACTGAATCATAATTTGTAAATCGCGGCAACTTTTAGGAGTGAAACGAAATGTTACTGAAACTGTCACCCGCACCATGCTACACCGCACAGGGTATAGTATAGATTAGAAAATAGAAGAAGAAGTGTTTTTAATCTAAATAGTCATGCTAAATGCTATTTCGCTGTAGATGATAATGAGTACCTACGCGTGGGAACGAATTTAATCACTATAAAACATCCCATTCCATTCCTGCTGGTGCCGCCGTCTAGAGGAACTATAGGATGGGTAGAAATCCTACTGTGCTAAGCCAGCCTGATGGGTTGGCACTGGTTTTCACCTAGTTTTACCTGTTTAAAGTCACGTAGGTATCTATTTACTAAAATAATTATCCACTCTTTTTGGTGATGGCCATTATTTAATAATTATCTGCTGGGTTAGACGTGTTTCAATGAATTTGGCGTGATTATGATAAGTTAGACTCATTGGTAGTGATAAAGCATAATTTATATCTTAAGTGATACTGTGATGATACTCAGCATGTAGGTACCTATAACAGATAAATCTTGATATGACTAGATTTACACGCCAATTTCTGGTTTTTATCACCATTTACATTTAAACCGTTTTGAGCACAACTTTTGTAATATGTTTATGAGTTTCTGGCGATTATTATATCTTGAAAGAGTTTATCTATATCGCTGCAAATATTTTTAATGTGTTATTTTTTCATTTGTCAACAAGTTCTGAAACGTGAAAAATATAAATAAAGGGGCGAACAAAATATAAAAATATGAGCGATAGCTATTGTAATATATGTAAAATTATTTTTTACTAATATAGTGTCCAAAGTAGGCGTGGTTCACGCAAGCCAGAGCACCCGTATTCGGCCTTATTTTCATCCCTCTGGGAAAATTATAAATATTGGTGCTACAATTCCGAAAATAAGTTTATTCGCCATTTTTCAGAAATTTATTAAATTTAAAATTTAAATTAATTAAAAAACTTTTATTTTAATGTTTATTCATTTGTTAATAATGTTTTTTTAACTTGATAATGGCAATGCAATAATTGCGAACGCCACAGAAGAAAAAAAAATGTTTTTTTATAACTATTGCAAAATTTAATATCTACTTGTACCTTTGAGCTTTTTTAATACAACATTTTTTTCTGTAATAAATTGTATATTTTCTTGTGCCACAAAGCAGAAGGAGCACTTTAACTACTGTTTTTATACTCACTTATTCTTATATTATGCTAGTACTAGCGACCCGCCCCGGCTTCGCCCGTGCTAAGCGGGGGTGGGTTATACATATAAACCTTCCTCTTGAATCACTCTTTTTTTTTAAAGAAACCGTATCAAAATCCGTTGCGACAGCGACTTTGTTTTATACTATGTAAAGAAGATGTGCAGTATAACAATATTATATTAGCATTTGTAAACTCTTCGTTGTGCACCTGCCATGCTCAGTTTCTGCAGCACCTTAAAGTAGACATTAAGATCTACAGACATTAAAATCCTAAGGCATTAAGTCCGCCTCTGTACAACTTTATCAATGTGCATGAAGTGGGAATAAATAGGTATATGAGGTAACAAGAAACAGATACAATAAACAAAAATCACTAAGGCAAAAAAGTTACTTCTGCATAATAAAAATGATTCCCATATAAATATTAACGTCTACGAATAAGATACATAAAGAAATTTAATAAAAATCGTCTAGATGAATTGAAAATGAGATACTTACATAAAAATTAAAAACATCCAAAATTCCACCAAAATAATCACATAAACACTTACCAAAACTAAATAATTTAATTAATCAAACACACACTTTTTCTCCACGTACAATTATTGTTTATAAACAAATATTCACTACTTACGTTTCACGATCTAGACGGAACACTATGTATCAAAAATAACTGTGCGTGTTGACCGGTCACGTTTGTTCATTATACGTGTCTGAGATATACTTTAGCATCTGTACTGCACGAACCCTCGTCACGTACTTTCACTGGTGACAATTGTTATCGATTATTTTTCGTACTGTTGTGAATCAGAGAGGCAGTGGCTACAGGGCCGTATCAGCCAAGAATTCTTCTTTTGGCTTTCGATAATCTACAGCGATTTAATTTGAACTATCCGATGGACAACGTTTTAACAAAAAATTAAAACCATTTCATAGTTGTAACTAAAATCGAAAAATTGCCTTTGGCATACTTATATTCTAATTAATGTTGGTATCAATTTAAATTTTCACTGACTTCAAATAGTTGTTTATTGTTCGTTCTTTTAGTGTCTATTTGAAAGCCGGTTCAATGTTGATGTTTTGTTAAAAAGTTCTTTTTCCATTTTTAGTACAAATAAACGGACACGAATAACAATTGCAAGAAGTTAATTTAAAAATATTAAAACATATTAATGTAAAAGATATAACAAGCAACCGAATTGAGAACCTCCTTCTTAAAGGAATCGGTTGAACGGATTTGAAATTCTTATGAAACATTAAAAAGAACTCCAAGACTGTACCTAGTTAAATTTTCCCACGATAATTTATTAATACATACTTATCTTATGAATCTTGGTCTGTACGGTTATTTATTTATTTAATGTATGGAGGACTTCAGCTAATAAAGTTATAAGTATGCCTTAGGAATAGTTACATTGAGCCAATAACAAGTCCTCACATAGACAATTTTAAAACAATACTTCTGAGATTCTGAACGTAATGGTGCGTATTTTAGTAACCTTAAACATATATATAGCTATCGTAACGTTAGCTTCCGCCGCGGGTTTCACTTGTTTGTTTCTCATACCTACAATGTCTTTAATAGTAACCGATGAACCGAAGATAACATTGTTTGTAAATGGTATACGAAATACTAATACTATTAAACAAATACTATTAAAAGTAAGTGTAAAAGTAGGTGTTTCTATGAAAACGTCAAGCCAAGTCGTTTATTGGTCAACATATTGTAAAAAACACAGTTTAGTAAAATTTGTAAATATAATTATTTAGAAATCGCATCTGCGCTATTTTCAGCGCCACGGGCCATATATGTTACCCTTTATTATTACTAGCGATCGCCATTATGTGGAAACTCGACGAAAATACCTGCTCGCCAAAACCTTCTTTGAATCATATTATTAAAAAAACTGTAGCTTATCAATAACATTATTCCGACAACTTTTAAACCTTCCATCTATCAATGATGGAACCGATATAGTCAAATGAAGAAGTACCTACCTACATTTTAAATTAACAGCATCTTTCAGTGTTTTTCTTATAGATAATCCGCCAGTCATTTAAGTATAAAAAATAAATAAAATAAGAAAAATAATGTTTCCAAAGTTATTATTTGAAAATAGCTATTTAGCTCGATACACACTGAAATAGATATCATATTTCCAAACACTTCATATTTGCCTGCCGCAGCGTCAATTGCTGGTTAGTTTTTACGGGCGAGGCCACGCGTAAAAGATACATTGTATTGATTACACAATATGATATTGATGTGTATCAAAATAAACATTTAGTGTAAAATGTGAAGATTTGTTTATTATATTACTAGCGACCTGCCCCTGCGTCACACGGGTGCAATTATGCATGTATTATACTTAAAAACCTTCCTCTTCAATCACTCTCTCTACCTTCCTCTTCAATCACTCTATCTAATATAAACCGCGTAGTTTCAAAGATTTAAGCATACATAGGGACGGACCGACGACGGCGACTTTGTTTTATACTATGTAGTGATAGTGATGATAGTGATGATAATGATGATGATGATAATGATAATGATGATATGTAATTATGTACTTGATTTATACGACATGTTTTAAAACAAAATTACATTTCTATGACCTCCCCCATATAAACTTTTGACAGTGTCAGCAATCGTACCACTTCGTTAGCGCAGACACTCCTAAAAACGGACCCAAACTTTTTGCTTCACGTATTAATAAGTATACATAAAGACTAGAGATCGCCAAGATTTTGAAATTCGACAATAATGGCTGCACGGCAGAACCTTCGTAATAATCATTAGAAAAATCTGTAGCTGTAACATTATTCCGAGTGCCAACGTTTAAACGTTTAAACTTTTTTATGAAGGAACCAATATAATCAAATGAAGAAGTAAATATTAGACTGACAGCATCTTTTAGGGGTTTTGATAAATTACTAACCGCCAGGAGTTTATGTATGTCTGTATGTAGCTAAAACTACGACCAAAAAAGGAAAAAGGGACTGCTATGGAAAGCTTTTATTTCAAAATACTTACTACAAAAGATTTGTAAGTATCTACTACCACTACTCAGCCCATACATGACCCACTGATGAGTCAGGCCTCCCACCAATTACATGGACGTTCATTAGCCACGCTGGCCAGACGGGTTGGCACAGGGTTTTTGTTTCAAGTTTTCCTTCTCTTGCGGCTAGGTTTTCGCATTTGTCATTTCCTTTTGTCGGCTCATATGACACAATGTATTCTTAATCTGACACCACATTATATGTATATACTAGCTAAACCGGCAAACTTCGTACCGCGTATTAAAAAAATGTTTTTTTTCTCATTTTCTCAACTTTCAAACCTTCCCTGGACTTTCGGGGTCTTCTGGATAATCGGTCCACCCATTCTAGTTTAAGCGAGACCACGCGAGACTAACGAAAAGCAAATCATTTATATATACATATATACATCGATAGATGTATTATGATAAAGACATGTTATTAAAAAGTTTTGGTAGGAATATTTCTTTCGTCGAGTACAGAACGGATTTTATATTGTAAAATCCAATCCACCGGGCGTGTCGGGTGGGATTAATCAATTATATGACAAAACAGCCTTTTATCGGATCAGCAGCAAAAAATTTGGTGGCACATTTACCGACGTTTGACTGACAACCGACAAGACAAATAAGTCCCAGAATGGGGATTACGGAATGTAATTTGGGAGCCATTCCTTTGATGTAATGTCCACAAAATAGCAGACAAAGCGAGGACTAGTATCCGTATCGAACTCAGATATTAGATAGTTTTATGAGTTTATGTGTGCATACAAACGTACAATATCTATGTAGGCAATTATAGAGAATTTAACAAAGAGAATAAATTGTATACATACATGTTATATATAAGCCTTTGTAATACTTCCACACAATTAAAATAATAGTCATTCATTGCAAATATGTAATGGTTGCAACTGTTGATTGTACAACAATTAAAGTTATTAAAGTAAAGGAGGAGACTCTTGAATAAGTTGTATTTTTTTCTTTAAAACAGTTTATTACTGCTTTATTTGAAATAAGTGGAGAATATACTTTTTATGAAGTGTAAATTTGCATATATGAACGATTCTGTTGCAAATTAACTCTTATAAAAAGAATACATTTATTTCCAAAAATATCACGGGGGCAGTTTACAAACATGTTATTCACGAACGCAAATGACGCCCAACCTCAGAGCAAGTGCCTCTGGTATATACAAAGACCCGACCCTGGAATCCCTGATCCACAAATCCTAAAAGATGTTTGCACCCAAGGCTCATGTTATGTTGTTTTTTAATGTTTCAGGCTGCCAGTGGGCTACATTAAAGTTGGTTAAATGTCTCGGTATCAACGGAGTGGCGTCTACTGTTAACACTTTGATAAAGCCTTTGGTACAGAATCGTATCGGGGTTATAGTCATAGCACCGCAGATTAAACGTAATTCTACGGAAAATCTTAAGTCCCTATTACAGAAGGTCGGGTTTATTTATTGTATTATTTCCCTAATACATAAATGTGAACCCGAGCGCTTTCCAACCCATTACATTGCATCGCATTTGCAGTAGGTATATTATATAGAACCTATCTGCTGCACGGCTTCGCTCACGTGGTAGTATAAATGATAAAACAGACCATATCCTTTTCTATTATTAATGGTAGCGACATTTATTAATAAATCACACCACACCCCACCTACGACAGATCCGTGTGCAGTCGATTGTTGAAATTGAATTGAGGAAACATTACACCATTACTTACATTTACGCATTATACTATGTAAATCCGACCAAACTCAGCCCAGATGATTTGGAGGTTTATCGGTCGGATAGCCAGGCAGCAATGTGAAATAGGTGGCAAATTAACAAATTTAAACGCTATATAACTGTTCTAAATTGTGTGATAATTGCGAAATTTGTTTTCTTGGGAAGTTATTTGCAGTATATTTATATCTGCGGACTTGATATTAACCCAATGGTTGCTACTCGGCGATCAACTGTTGAATAGGGCGTTGTCCAATTTGGTAGAGAAAAATTTGCCTGTTGTCGCTGAGCAGGGCCACAAACTTGCTAGACCTTTTGAATTTAGCAGATTAATACTACTTTAAACGTCGTTTCGGATGGGCACTTTATTAACAAATAGCAAGTTTAGCGCCAAGAGAAGTTGGCCCATGAACTTTCTTATATTACTAGTTGGTTTTGCTACCTGTGCAATTCCTTTAATCACCCTTAATTGTTTTGGTTATAAGTTCCAAGTCTGTGACCACCGGTACACACTTTGTTAATCATGATAAAGGAATAAGAATTCATGGTTAATTTAATATCTGTTATGTTTACAATAACGATTCCATATAATATAAGTACTTTCTCTTTCAGCTTCATGAACTTGAACTGGATAGTTCTTCTTATGATTGGGTAATAGCGTCTAGATCAGATATAGACTTTAAACTTATAAATCGATTACTCAACGAAACATCTATTCGTTTCGATCAAAACATTGTTGTTGCTTATCCGTGCAGCAAATGTCACGTCAGCAGAAGCATATACGGCTTGTGTGATAACAATTTCCAATACAAGGCTCCCCAGCTACATCCTAGGCGCTCTTACGAAGACAGCAACAGTGTTAACTATAACCACCATGCTAAATGGAATCGAGAGAAGTCAGAGTTTGAAAATAAATACTACCGCACGTCAGAAAGATTTAAAAATCTCACAAGGAAAAAAACGTACAAGAGAGATGGAAGCATTCTACCCTTATTTAATTCAGGGATGATACAGTACAATTATTCAAAAATATTCAAAATGCAAAATGTCACAAGATATGCCTTGCTAAAGACATTCATTAAGCACAGTGAGATACAAATCCACGGCCTTGATAAGGCGATTAATGTAATTCAGTATTTCAAAGTGCGAAGCAATTCTACCCTGTACGCGAGTTTTCTAGGTAAGTAGCACACAATACGAGTACTAGTTGCATGCCTACATAATGACTTACGTGTCAAAACACCACTTACTTGTAAATTTATTATAGAGGCAATTTTTGTGAACTATATCAGCATGAATTAATTGTAATCCGGTAACAAATTTGGCATCATCAGCTGTGAGAGCTTGTTTTACTTGTTTTTACCAGTTATCAAATTTTATGAATATACATATAATTTTAATAGATTATATGGCTCTGAAAGATAGGCTCCTTAACGAGACTATCCGACAGAGAACCAAAGTCACCGACGTAGCTCAGAGAATTAGCAGACTGAAGTGGCAGTGGGCGGGTCATATCTGTAGAAGAACTGACAACCGCTGGGGTAGACGAGTTCTTGAGTGGAGACCGCGAATCGGCAAGCGTAGTGTAGGACGACCCTCTGCTAGATGGAGCGACGATCTGCGAAAGGCTGCGGGCAGCAGCTGGATGCGTCAAGCTGAAGACAGGGCGCTATGGTGCTCTTAAGGGGAGGCCTATGTCCAGCAGTGGACTAATGTGGGCTGATGACGAACATGATGATGATGACATATAATTTTACAATTTAAGAACAAGGTTTATATAATAGCCGGCAAATAATTTGGAACCATTACATTAACTTCACTATATTCAGTTTTTGTGTCGTGGGATTACGCGATTGGTTAGTGACTTAATAAGTAAAATTTATTTATTATACAATGTAATTCTTGAAGATATTCTATGTTCAGCTGTATATGTGTTTCTATATAAATGCTTGACATATCAATTCTCCCATAACTGGGATTAAGACTCTAGACTAAGACGGCGTACGGGTTTCTCTTTTTGGGGAAATAATTAATAAAGATTGTACAGAACTCTCCTGTATACAACTAGATTAAAATAAAGATGCATGAAATTATACATATATGTATATTGTATATCTCTGATTAAAAATTAATTTATAAAAGCAAACTTCCTTACATGCCTGCCCTTTTGGGCTAGGGATGCCGTCTTTGGAACTGGGGTTCTAGGTTCGATTCCGTCCCCGGTTTTTGCTGGAGCCTTTGGTTTTCGCGAAGCATGTTATGTTTGTAAACAGCCCCTGCGATACAAGTTAAACCTAGTGCAGGGGTTTTTAAAATAAACCATATATTTTTTTTATAGGTGGCTGGGACACAGTACATTCGATGTCCGGTGTGGAGGTCCCTTATCCGGTGGAAGCTCGCAATTTTCTCGGCGAGGAAATGATTATAGGGAGGTGTAATTACACCGGGGAAGGTGAACCACCGCTCGATGATGATGGACCGTCTGGTGTTCCAATGTTAAACGACATCCTGGACTTCATAACAATCCGTTTAAATACCACGTAATTACTTAGAATAAATATTCTGTTTACAAAACAATCTAGAAATCACATCGTCCTTTCTTACGTAATAACTGTTAATGTCAAATATTTCATTATGTACTTGTATGTGTTGAAATCAGGAATAAAGAAGGATACATTTGGTAGTGGGAGCACCGCGGTTTCTGATTATATTGATTGTGGTAATACATAAGCAGCTTAAAGACCATTCCTGAGGGCGTCGTAAAAGTTGACAGAAGGAAATGACAAGCCTGAAAACCTAGCCGCAAGAGAAGGAAAACTTGATACGAAACCCTGTGCCAATAATTTTGACGACACGGTTGGCTCAGTGGTTGTGCGATCGACTGCTGCGCAGCATGTCGCGGGTTCGATTCCCGCACGGACGACCTACAAGTATTTGTTCCGGGTCTGGGTGTTTTCTATCTTATATTATGTATGTATTTACAAAAAAATCAATAAAAAGCAGTTTATCATCCATCTCGTTACCATAACACAAGCATTAAGTTGCTTAGCTTGGGACGAGATGGCGTTGTGTGAATTGTCCAAGGATATTTATTTATTTATTATTATTTAATCGGCGTGGCCAGCGTGACACAGTAGGCTAATTACCCTTCCTGTAATGGGCTCAGTTCTATATTCTCTCTTTAGTTTTACCTTCATTTCCAGTCCTTTGACTCGATACTATAGCAAGCTTGGGTTCCGTACATATGAGGGTACGTGGACTGGTCTACTTGGTGCTTTGATGGATAACTCCGTTGATTTGGCGCTAGAGCCAGTAACGGCGCATGCATCAAAACAAGAAGATATGGATTTTATATTTCCTATTGCCGAGACTATGTAAGTCAATTCAAAGGTTCGACTATGAGTGTCAATAACTTGTTCTATGCTGAGTGTTCATGCCACGTCTAACGAAATATAGATTGATATTATAATAAATATTTTAATTAGCTTAAACCTATTCATTGCAAGAATAAAATATATGAGATTCTGTGTCAAATCCCCTGGCTAGTTAATTAATTGTAATTATCACTATCACTACATAACAAAGTCGCTGTCGTCCGTCCGTCCCTATGTATGCTTAAATCTTTAAAACTACGCAACGGATTTTGAAGCGGTTTTTTTAATAGATAGAGTATGGTTTTTAAGTATAGTACATCCATATTGTTGTAGAGGTACACTGATAAATTTTGATGTTCACCATTGCACCAGCGCGAAGCCGATGCGGGTTGCTAGTAATTAATAAACTTGAAGGTAACCTAATAATCTAACCCGACTCGACTCGGTAGTGGGTAATTTATGAGGTTAAAGATGACGACAACAATTGGCTCATACGACACGGCCAGAACGGAATGCGTCGATGACACTATGTGATTATACTAAATCTATTAGCATACCGGACAAAATTATTTATTAACTTTCTAGTTGAACCATTTTTTTTGGGTAGACATAAATCTGTTATAAGACATAATTTCAATCATCTCTTTAAATAAAAATGAATAGCTGTTCGTTAGTCTCGCTAAAACTCGAAAACGGCTGGAGCGATTTGGCTAATTTTGGTCTTGAAATATTCGTGTGAGTCCAGGAAAGGTTTAAGAGTCTAGAGAAAACATTGATATTGTAAGTAAAATAATAAAAACAACAATTTTATTTTCCCATACAAACTGTTACCTGTCAAACATTTGACGTTCGTCCCGACGGTTCGCTATTTTTGGCATAATTACTTTTTTTCTTTTTTAATTACATTAAATAAGGGATTGGAATCGATAAGAAAAGGCGGTATATTAATTTATTATTAATTATTCCAATTCGAATTCAATATTCATAGTTCAGACAGGACAACGTCTGTCGGGTCAGCTAGTAATAGAATATTTTAGATGATACAAAAACACATGCAATAAACGAATCTCTTTAAATTAATACTAGCTATGCCCACGGTTTCATCCCTATTTGGTTTCTTCATAGAGTTACTGGCGGCTGCACATGTGCACTCTCTCATATCATGGTCGCCAAATAACCTCAGCAATACGCAAATGCCCATTTTTCCACAATTTGGAATTAAATAAGTTCTGTCTAAATAAATATAGCTTGCAAACAGTAATTTGAATCTGTCAAAGTACCAGGCTGGCATAAATTTAAGGAGGTAGTCAATAGTATGCATGCGGGGCGTGTCAAAGAAAGGTGACTTGAGTATATATCGAAATGGCAACAAATTAAACAAAGAGTGGCAATGTACTTTATATGATTTTATCATTCTGGTTGATTTTTTCATGTCCAATGTCCTTCTACTCCCAGCGTTATGCTTTTACTTTTTATAGGGTTAGCAAGGGATACTTTGTGTTGCAAAATTCGATTAACGACGATTTCCTACCAGGCGGGTCCTAATCGGGCTGATGATGAAATAATGGAAACTAGTAGTCGCCCAGCTGGCCAAATTTGACCATAATTAATTTCTATTCTCTTCTAAATTCTATTCTCAGTTTGACCGCAGACTTAAATAAAAACTAAAGTATATACAGGGTGGTCATAAAGTCGTGGATCAAACGAAACCAGCGGTTAGATGGGGCCATCAGCAGCAAAAAATTTTTCTACGGGAGGTCCTTAGGGTCAACCCCTGCAGAGTTACAATAGATTTTGTGTTTTTATGAGAAATTGTCTTTTTTTTACTAAAATTTGATAAAATCCGAAAAAATCTACACCCTATATCTTTTTTATAATTTTCACTAGATTGGTACTGATGAGTCCTTTCGTTAGACATGCTATTTATGGTAGTTTATTGGGTGTGTTGAAGATAATATTAAGTTTTACGAAAGCAATAATTCTTAAATCAAAACTTGTTACTTACTTCGGACCCCACTGTGAAAAAAAAATACTCTACAGAAAAGTGCCACTGTATCACAATTTTTGGCGCATTTAATAGGGATTCTAAAAAGGTATTACACATGGCTATGCGTGGCTTCGATATCTTTCAAGGACGATCTTTTGTAGCAAGGCCAGAGTTAATTCATACATTAAACTCGGTTAGGCCTACTAACCTAACCTTACCTAAGCGTGATCGTTTTCCGGACTACAGGGTCTTTATCGTCGTTTCAGCCCATAAATTACCCACTACTGAGTCGGGCCTCCTCTAAGTTCATGTTGGGAGATTAGCCTACTGTGCCACGCAGCCAAGACGGGTTGACACAGGGTTTGCTTCAAGTTTTCCTTCTGTTGCGGCTAAGTGATCTGCCTAATGTGTTCTTTTAGTCGCTTCTTACGACACCCTCAATATGGTATGTGCTGGTGACACCACACGGACAATTTATTAGAATTGTATTCTTTATGTGCGTACTAATTCGTACATGGAGGGAGTCTTACCGGGTCAGCAAACCCTGTGCCAACCCGTTTTGCCAGCGTGGCACAGTAGGCTAATGTCCTTCCATGGATTGTGAGTAGGCCCGGCACAGTAGTGGGTAATTTATGGGTGGAAACGAAGACGATAAAGAATAAACAATGTCACCAACCCGTACCATATTGAAGGTGTCGTAAGAAGCGACTAAAAGAACGCATTAGGCAGATCACCTAGCCGCAACAGAAGGAAAACTTGAAGCAAACCCTGTGTCAACCCGTCTTGGCTGCGTGGCACAGTAGGCTAATCTCCCAACATGAACTTAGAGGAGGCCCGACTCAGTAGTGGGTAATTTATGGGCTGAAACGACGATAAAGACCCTGTAGTCCGGAAAACGATCACGCTTAGGTAAGGTTAGGTTAGTAGGCCTAACCGAGTTTTATGTATGAATTAACTCTGGCCTTGCTACAAAAGATCGTCCTTGAAAGATATCGAAGCCACGCATAGCCATGTGTAATACCTTTTTAGAATCCCTATTAAATGCGCCAAAAATTGTGATACAGTGGCACTTTTCTGTAGAGTATTTTTTTTTCACAGTGGGGTCCGAAGTATGTATCAAGTTTTGATTTAAGAATTATTGCTTTCGTAAAACTTAATATTATCTTCAACACACCCAATAAACTACCATAAATAGCATGTCTAACGAAAGGACTCATCAGTACCAATCTAGTGAAAATTATAAAAAAGATACAGGGTGTAGATTTTTTCGAATTTTATCAAGTTTTAGTAAAAAAAAGACAATTTCTCATAAAAACACAAAATCTATTGTAACTCTGCAGGGGTTGACCCTAAGGACCTCCCGTAGAACAATTTTTTGCTGCTGATGGCCCCATCTAACCGCTGGTTTCGTTTGATCCACGACTTTATGACCACCCTGTATACGCCTGTGTGGGCACTCTGCCTTCTCTATATAATATCTTCTCTATCCACGCATTTTTCGTAAAAAGGGGTATAAAGTTTATGTTACACATAGAGAAATACGCATTTAATAATGAGGCAATCTCTCACTTACGAGGTGTGCATGCCATTTTTAGGTGCAACATTTACATACGTCAGCAAGAGACTTCGACAGTTCGGGATATATTTTTAGCACCGTTCAGTGTCCGTCTGGTTGCCTGCGTCGTTGCTGTGGCGGTAGCAGCTGCAATAGCCGTTGTTCTTACGAACAAATTTAGTACATTAAATAGAGACAATAACAGAAAGATGGGCTATACTGAGGCATTGATTTGGTCCACAGGCATCCTTTGCCAACAAGGTCAGTTTTAGGGTTTTCGTTACGATCAGGAAAAGTCCGTGTGGTGACGGATTTAGAATACAAAGTGGCGCCACCCCATTCCATCCTGAGGGTGTCCTATGAGCCATCAAAAAGAAATGACACGGCCGAAAAACTAGCCGCAAGAGAGGGAAACCTAATACGAAACCCTGTGCAACAGAAGTATAACTTATGTATTTTATGGCGTCTGATAATATTGGTAGGGTAAACAGGCTGAAGCAAAACCAACAAGCCAGTTGCAACGCAACGGAATACAAGCAAGCGCATGAAGATAGAATTATGTAAGACAAATTCATACTCCATGTTAGCTGAGACTATTATCTAAGAGCTTTGAGTTGATATTTGATTGAACATCTCATACCTAATGTTGACACTTCTCATTGCCTCATTCGCTGTTCGTATTGTAGGTATATACAGTAAGTGTGGCGCAAATAAATACTGCATTAATTTTCGCGACGGTGATGTAAGTAAACAAAAGCATTGCATTGCATGTATAATAGCGATGGGCACGAAACTGGCGACGGCGGAGCGGGGCGATCGAGCGATGCACGGGCGTCGCGTGGCCCCGCTGCCGCCACCGCTCCGCCGTCGCAAGTTTCGTGTCCGCAGCCTTAGGGCCTCCGCGCATTAGGCGGCCAGGCCGCGCGGCCAAGTCGCTGCGGCCAACTAATTCTTCTACGATGTATGTAGCTGCGCGCATTACGTGGCCAACGAAAAACATCGCGTCACATACGCGGCCTATTGGCCGCCGCGACCAATCCGCGCATTATGCGGCCTATTGGCTTTCGCGACCAATCCGCGCATTATGCGGCCTATTGGCCGCCGCGACCAATCCGCGCATTATGCAGCCTAAATGGCCTCCTAAATGCGCGGGGGCCCTTAGAGCCCCCGCGCATTAGTTGGCCGCAGCGACTTGGCCGCATAATGCGCGGAGGCCCTAACTGTATGTTTTTTTTTATTATTTATTAGGGGCCATGGCCCTTAATGTCAAATATGACGGATGTCAAATACGCGCATACAAATATCGAAACGAATTGCCACCATAAGAAAGTCGTTGAAGTATTAGTATGACCTCCATTATATAATATTATTGGACTTTTCAAATATCTTCCACAGGTGGTGCATGGACACCTTCAAACCCTGCTGCGAGTATCCTTCTTATTGTATGTCTCCTTTTTGCCGTGGTGACCTACAATGCATATGCTGCGTTTATCACATCGGTTCTGTCTGTCAGAGTCGCTAGCGTGGACACCATTGCCGCAGTTCTACACTCTCCAGATTTTAAAATAGGATACATCAGGAACGGAGCTGATCAGATGTATTTAATGGTACTTCATATAAAAAAAAAAATGATCACGGTAGTTGTTTTTGAAGGATACATATATTTAGGCTAAAGTAATTAAAGTATAAGGATTATCGTCCATTTACAGGACCGGCACTGCCTCAACTCACGATTCAGTTGTCAGGAAACCGACTTTAAGTACCATATTAAATGCTGGCATTTCACATGGCTGTTTATTATTCGTGTTTGCTATTTTTTTAATGCATTGTTCGACAAATATTCCATCTACATATCAAATATTGTGGCAATAACGCGAATACGAATGACGAAGTGAACTGACAATACTAGATATATGTCATCATCATCAACATCGGCATCATCAACATGTTATATGCCGCTCACTTAAAATATAATTTCTGCCATACAGTTTAAGGTCTATTTGTCCCCAACTGAGTAGTGAGGTGAGTTGATGTTGATCTGGTAAATGGACATCGACCTTAAGACCATCTACGCTATCGACCATCTACGCGTAATTTGTTATAATATAGGTATGTGTCTTAAGACAATTATGATTTTATTAAATTGTTACACACAAGATGACTAATATAATACATTCAAATTAAATAAAGAATATTTGTCCTATTTTGTTGTCCAATTGTTTCCCATTGTGTTATCTTACATAAATGTTTGCAGTCAACCAAAGACGTTCAGTTAAACGCATTCTATATCCGAGGGTACTCCGATGCTGACAACTTGGTATCTTCGGCGGAAGAAGGACTGGCGCGCGCTGCTAGGCAGGATTACGCTTTCTTCGCCGGCCAAAGGGTGGCACGAACTACTCTCAAGTAAGTCATAGTGACTTAAACATAAGATTAGATTTTAGATTCGGAATCACTACATAGTATAAAACAAAGTAGCTTCCCTCTGTCTCTAGACATACTTCGATCTTAAAACTACTGTATATATAGCTTTAAAGATATAGGGATTTTAACTGTAGCGTCACAGTACATTTTTCTAATCTATTTTTTGTTAAACAAAATTATAGAAGCTTTAAAAAAATTGTGACGTCTCATCCTCCAATATCCAGACAAGAAATAGGCATAAGCTAGTTACACCATTCCACCGGCTACAAAAAGCACATGGTTCTTTTGTAGGTCTCGGAATTCGCCTGTCCACCAAATTACCGGAAGCAGTTTTGGATTGGTCGTTCGAGAAATTTAAATGTTACGTTAAGTCTGGTTTAATTAAAAAAGCGTACTACTATCAAGTTAATGACTATCTATCAGATAGTGTCGCATGGGAGTAACATTGGCTTTACATTACAATAATGAAGTTTTGTGAACAGCATGTAAGTGCAGTTTCAGCACGCAATGTGCTTTCTCGAACGACCAATCCAAAACTGCTTCCGGTAATTTGGTGGACAGGCGAATTCCGTAATTCCATGTTTTTTATTATATTCTAATTTTTTACTATGCTAGATTTTTACGCTTATTATTGCTTTCACTAATCTGTCAGACTTGTTTGTACCACCATCATTGTAACCCTCTTATTTAAAAGAGCAACCATGGAGTTTCTTGCCGGCTCTTCTCTATGGAATGGCATTCCGAACCGGTGGTAAAAACTAAATTATTAATTTTATGATTTTTATTTTTCTCTTAAAATCTTTAACTATTTGAAAGCATTCGCAAGAATTTATTCGAATAAAATCCATTTTGATTTTGACTACTTGACGCGGTTTTTTTTAATATTTTTTTTTAAATATTATAACATATAATATATGTAAGTATAATACATGCATAATATAGTAGAGAAACACTGATAAATTTTAGGGATTTCTAAAGTGATGTCGTCCATAAACACAATTTTTGTGCTTACATTGCTAACGCTGCCTGAGAGAGAGCCCTACGAGATAGATCAAAATAATGAAGTACAATATTGTACACTTAATAAGATCTACAAACACAGCCGCGATGCTATATGTATATTACTTAGGGATAACTCGCAATAACCATTTTTTCTCCTTTACTTTTTACGTGAAATAATGGCTTATTTACGAAGTGATTTTAAGCAAAACAGTATTAATCCTTATCCAATCTTAAATACATTGCGAATTTTATATAATGTTTATCTATATATATTTCTTATAACCCTTGATTTAGTTTTACTTCTCTTTCGTCTATCTATACTCTATACTAATATATAAAGCTGCAGAGTTTGTTTGTTTGTTTGTTTGAACGCGCTAATCTCAGGAACTACTGGTCCGATTTCAAAAATTCTTTCAGTGTTAGATAGTCCATTAATCGAGGAAGGTTATAGGCTATATTTTATTTTCAAAAGAATTAGGGATCCGTATGAAAATTGCGATTTTGTAACCCAAGGTGTAAAATCTAAAACCTATTTATGCGTGCGCTGCAAAAACGATTGACAATAGAACAAAATGAAGTACTACGAGTTTGTAGGTCTTATTAAAATCTACAAAAAAGTCCGCGAGAGCACACATCTAACTATCATAGTTTAGTCACAATAACCACTTTTATATTCATAAAAAAAAATGCATAGAGATAAGCACGGGTTCGAAGTCCACGCGAGCGAAGCCGCGCCCAAAAGCTAGTACTATAATATATATTCTGTATATATTCATAAGTTCCATAAAATATGATAATGTTAATATTACTCTGCGTGGTGACTAAAGGAACGCAAGAGGAAGTAGACCAGTGTCGATAATTTCAGTAACAAAAAAAAATAGTAGGATGAAACCCTATTTAAAGAAAGAGAATATAATAGAGTGCTTTTTCGATGTTAGGTAAGTCAAAATGTATGTGAAAAATAAATTAAATAACAAAATATATTCTAAAATAAATAAATTCATATTATGTTTGGGACATAAAAAGGCAAGTTTCCACTAAATGTCAAGTTTTCGTTGCGTAAGATAAAAAAAAATTCAGAAACTCGACTGTTTGAATTTTTCACATACATTTTGAGGTTATGTGAAAAAGTGCAAATACAAAAGTTGTAGATCTTTTTATTACCTACAACTTAGTATTTTTTTTTCCTTAGGACTGGTAGTTTTGCCGGGTATCGAGATAAACCGTTTTTTTACCCTTCAAAATTCCCCCGCTCACATCGCCCGTAAATTATTGTTCCTTTCATTTTTGTCATATTCTCTTCCCTTTTCAATGGGTTCCATTTTCTCAGGCTTCCGCCCTGGTTGAAAGGTATTCTACCTAGCTACAAGAGAAGGAAAACTTGATGCAAATCCTGTGCTAACCCGTTTGACAGTGGGTCACAGTAGGGACACTTTTCCCTCCATGATTTCGAAGAGGTCCAACTCAGTAGTGAATTATTTATAAATTGAAATGTCGACTATTAGGGTAGGCGCGCACGGGTGACTTTTGTCAGCGTGACATTATAAGTTGTTGATGAAAAATTAAAATGTCACCCAGATGTCACGTCGTAGCGTGCACGCATCTTCATACTTAACCACGGACTTGATACAAGTGACGAAACAGTCACGGTGACAAAAGTCACCCGTGCGCGCCTACCCTTACTCCTGGACTCGTTACATAAAAATACCGTTTTCTTGTGTTTACAAAACACAAACTCTTCACAAAAAGAGGGCCGATTTAAATATGAGGTAAATAGGAATGTCTAAAAGTCGTTTTTATTTGTGTTTATGTTCAAAACACACATAGATAAATAGAGATCTATGAACCGAGTGTGAACTTGTAGGTACAATTTGAATACATTGAAAATGTTTAGTTTCAATCTTAAAGTGACAAAAGCAAATAAACTCCGTCCTTGACACGTATTTTTCTAAAGACCTATTCACACAGCGTGTTTTTAACGCACGTCTTACGGAGAGCTGTAGAGATGCATTTAATATCGATTCCCGTCATTCATTGCGTAAACGTGTAGCGTGTTTCTCTCATCTTGCGAACTTGCTCTCACTATGCTGTTTAGTGCATTTTGTAAACAAGGCCAATAATTAAAAAAAAAGCAACTACAGAGTTTCTTGCCGGCTCTTCTCTTTAGAGCAGCCTTCCGAACCGGTGGTAGTTTCGGCATGAATGTGAGTGAACGCAGGGATTGTGAGCGATCAGGGGAGATGGAGGGGTTGTAGGAGTGAAGAGTTGTGTGACACCTTTCACTGTGAATGTAGGTATAAAGAATGATAGGTGTGTGTGGAGACTACCACCTAGTGTGGGACAGGGGCCGTAAGATGATAGGTAATGGTGTTTATAAATATGACGATTTATAAGAGTTTTGTGATGAAATCTACGTAAATAAAGTTCCTTTTGAGTTGAGTTGATTTAAACGCCCTCAAGAAGCTCGCCTGCTGTTACACTTTTGTAGTAAAAAAAAACGTGTAAAACGATTTACTGTCTGCAACTAAAATTCGTTTATAACACTATAGCGGGTGTCATCCGAACGTCGTTAGCACGTTAGAAATACGACGCGTGCAAGGCCCTCATACTATTATTGCTGACTATGTCCGAGACCATTGCACAATTGCGTCACACGTGAAACACAGCGATGCCTGTGTCGATAAATAACAATACTAATTTTTGTGAGTCGTCTATTATGTAATGGGTCATAGGTCTCTCACCACAGAAATTCAGAAAGAATGGACACATAATTTATGGTTGACAGACGAAAGGTACACATACCTTTATCACGTATATTCTTTTGGTCAAATAATTATTTATGGTAGTTCAAATGTTCTCTTTTTAATTATGTGTAAAATTACCTAACCCTAAATTAATATTAAGAGAATAATGAAACTGTAAGATAACAATCCTGTGGGTGTGCAAAAGGCAGCTAAAATAATGCAAGTGTTGTAGCCACAAGAGAAGAAAAACATTATATATAGTTAAACCGTTTTTTTTTTTGGTTTCTCTGAGGCTTTGTGCATACTGCCGCCCCAGGTAGGGATTATGTGGTACTCCGAAAACTACATGTCTACCGACTAAAACCCCACCGGTATACCCTCACACGACACGCTTGGGGCGCCACAGGTTTGTGTAAGCGCATCCCACCGTGACGGCCCGACGGGGTGCCTGCCACGGCACAGTCGAGGGGGATGATACAAACCCTGTGGCAACCTAATTTCCCGCCTTGAATTTGGAGGAGGCTCGACTCATTAGTTGGTCATTTGTGGGCTTAAACGAAGACATATACCTAAATACTCAACGTCTGTCTTCGCATTTAGTATATTGATACATCATCATCAGCCTATTTTAAACCACTACTGGACATAGGGATTTTTAAATGAGCATGCTCTCCAATCGGGGACCAAATATCCCATCGCGAAATTCCTGAGTTTAATTACGTGGCCTAAACTCCATATTTCTGTAACGTTAACATTTTACAGGTCATTAAGCCAAGCTCGTGGAAGGTGTGCCGTCAGAGAGTTGCCAGTTCATTCGACGCGGGCACACCTCGCCTTTCCGCTGCCACGGCGGTCACCGTACGCGCGACCGACTCTTGTAACGTAAGAAAACTGAGTGTAAGACTAAATGAAATGCTTGAATTCAAAAGCTCGTTATATCAAAAGTAGATGTAAACTACATTAAAGAGTTCATGCTACGGAGCGCATGTAAAGGCGTTGGCACTGGCTGTCATTATAGCATCTTATTATTGTGCCTCCCTCCTGAGCATTATATTCTGGGAAGACCTGTCATATCCACAACTACAAGTCAACAACTAAGAGCCAGTACGTTGTATGATGAAAATGTCTTCTAAACTTGTGTAGAAAGTAGTCCAAGCCCTCTATATGGAAGCAGCCTTTATCCAGCTGTGGGACAAAGAACAGCTCACTTTCACTCGCAACACTAGAGAAACGTCATTCGTCGAGATTAACTTTACAACCATACGCAACGTGATGTTAGGATTTACGATTGTTGTCTGTATGATATACTATATGTACCTACACATTTTAAGCAACATGTTAAGAAAAATAATGTACAAGTCGGACTGTAAAAACAGCATGCAAACTAGAACGGGTTTTTTACAATTCCATGAACACGCACATGTGCGGTGCATCACAATGATGATGATGATATCAGTCGTATACCAATTTATTATTACTCCTTATAATACATGGCGGGGCAATAAAGCGGACGGAAATAAACCTATTGTCACGATTCCGTAACTTCCCCTCGCCTGTCCTATACCTTGCAGTGGTGAAGGAGCTTGCGTGCCTTTACGGTCCTTTGGGGCCAAATCGGCTCAGGGTTACCGGGCTGGACGAAGAGCGGCAGACAGTGTTGTAATGGGTTTTGGCTCTAGGGACTCCCCTGTCCTCAAAGTTGACTTAGGAGCCTTAAACTACCACGACATGAGGCACGGTGGTGGGATGGTTCAGATCCCCCACCGGGAGCAAATGCGGAGGGGCGGCTAGGCATTGTCACCAACATCATCCAGGCATCCGCACGTGCCTCTTTGGGATTGGGGAACGTTCAGAGCCCTTCACCAAGGGCGTGTTGCCCGCTGATATGCGGGCAACTCGAGCTTTGGTGATTGACAACCTGGATAAGGTCGCCGAGATGCATGGATGTGAAAATGTTTAAGGCCGCTGTATATTCAACAGTGGATTTCTTATATCTGAAATTATCATATTCATATTCAAATAAAAAGTGGTCTTGGGAAAATACGCCTAACGGATTGGTAGTATACCAGTAAACAGAAGTAATTAAAAGAGTTATGTCACCCGAGTTTTATCTTCTTTTTTTCCTTATGCACAAACGTGATAACTGGCGCGCTCTTCGGGTTTTGTGGCCCATCACATAAGGACAACCACTTTCAAGCCATGACCTCAAGTGACAGTTTGCATTGACCCATAAGCTTCGATAATGCAACTGTCTCTTGAAGAGTTACGACAGTCGTGCCCATTGGGTTATGTGCGTAGTGTTCTGAAAAATAGCTTTCTTAATTGGCAAATTTGCAAGACAGGAAATAAAATGAACCAAGTTATGGCAAACACAACCAAAGGCATAAATATAATTGTAACTAGTGTGTCAGAAAAACTCTATAGCGCAAATAAAAGTAGCGCTTCTGCTGTTTAAGCATATAGTTATTGTTGTTTCTTAACTCCTCCGTATAAAGCTTGCTTAGGACATTTTGGATCTGTAGGTGCATTTTGGATCTGTAGTCATATTAATTGAACAGAAATTGGCCTTGTTCATCTAGGGGTTGGATGTGTGAGTTGAAAAACTCTATAGTGCAAAGAATAGTAGCACTTCTATGTATTTGTTTAAGTATGAAGAAAATATTGTTGTTTTCTGAACTAAAATAAATTTCAAATCAAATCGTTTGGTATCATATCAATAATATTGATTGGTTTTGGCATAGCGTTGTCTAAGTTATAAGTTTTTTTACGACGTAGCCCCTGCACTTTGCATAAACCTTTATCACGGAGGCAGTTTACAAACAGGATATTCACGAATTCAAATTACCTACAACCAAACTCAAAGCAAGTGCTTCTGGTTTACATAAAGACACTTGCCCGGCCCCGGAATTGAACCCCAGACCCGGTGATCCAAATGCGGAACATCGAACCCACAAGGCCAATTTCTGTTCAATTGTATGAGTACAGATCTGAACTGCACCTATACGTATCCGAAGCTTTCTAAGGAGGAGTTAAGAATCGTCTTTATGTAATAGATGACAGAAAGATAGAAAAATATGTCACTTTGGTTAAATCGAAATGTACTTCGATTTATTTACCCTTACAAGATATATTTTTGACCTATCAAGAGACATGCTTTAATGTATACGTAGACGAAGTCGCGGGCAGAAGCTGGTTTGCAATAGATGGCCAAAAAGTGACGGACTTTCCCATATATGTGAATACATTAGCTGGATAATAAAAAAAACAATCAAGATTAATATATTAAGATATGTTGAGTCTGAAGATTCACCGAATCCACATTATTAAATTGAGATATATATGTTTACATCAAAATTTTCTCGTCATGGTAGTGAAGAACAGGTCCCTAACTGTTACGACAACCTCTTAGGGTCAGCGCGCACTATCGGAGTGGCGACGAAGAGGCTTTTTCAATAAACATTTAATTTCAACCTAAAGCGCTTCAGAATACGACTGTATTTAGAATACGCTCGCGGCGCGTCGCTCGCCGTCATTGTATTTCGTTGTACCAAATACAGTTGTATTCTGAAGCGATTTAGGTTGAAATTAAATTGTTACTTAAAAAGCCTCTTCGCCGCCACTCCGATAGTGCGCGATGACCTTTAGCATGATGAAGTTTTTTAGTTGTTTACAATAGTAGGTATTACGAGTATAACAGTATGTATATACATCATTATTATACCTGTATTGATTTATTACCGGCGTGGCTTACTCTGTATATTATGTATATCTCTCTCCCTTACCCAGAAGTAGTTAATTAAATTAAAGCCAAAGCGGTTTCATAATTATCGAATTATGATTGGCTCTGGATATTCTACGAAGAAACACTAGTTGATGAATAATGATATTATAGTCCGTATTAAAAGATATAACTTAGTCGCCGCTATTCTAAAGGCGCTCCCTCACCGCGAGCGTACATTACACGCAAATGCTCGCGGTGAGGGAGCGCCTTAATAATAGCGGCGGGTCGAACAGCAAATCTAATTTTAAAAAATCTCGTGTCACGGTGTTAGTTATTGAACTCCTCCGAAATGGCTCGACCGATTTTCGTGTGCATATCGGTCAGGTATGCGAATTTTTCATCCCCCCTAAATGCTAAGGGCATAATTTTTTTATTTTGTTTTTTTTTTTGTTTTTATTTGTTTCACTCCTCTACGATCAAGCCCTATTTTTAATAGCGATGTTAATAAGGCAAAACATCGTTTGCGGGGTCAGCAAATAATATATAATGTATAATTAGTTGGATGTTTTGAAATTTGACTTGTAAATTTAGAACGAATCCCATAGCGTCTAAGTGTACTTGGGACTTATCAATTGGTTAAAGTTTTATGATGAAATTTAAATCGTAAATACGTATGTATTATGAGCTTACTTTTTAATTTATAACAATGATTCCAAGGAAGACCAGTAGGTAGGTACCTACTGTAACAAGTTTAACTACTTACATGTTGTTTAACGGCTGGACCGATTTGGCTATTTTTGGTCTTGAAAAGTCCAGAAAAGGTTTAAAAGTGAGAAAATATTAATGTTGGTGATATTTTGTGTTTGAAGCTAAGGAAGAATAGATGCTAACATCTTATTGTTTACAGACTTTTGCAACTACGGAGTGGCGGTGCCCTTGCTCGATTAGAGGCCGCGTTGGTTCCCGATATGCCACAATGCGCTCCACCTCCCGGATTTGCATCAGCTCGAGCCACTGACGTCAGATCTGCACTCTTACTGCTTCTCATCGGACTTATGTCAGCGTCTCTTACTCTTATAGGTGAGTACGTGCACACATAAAACACCTTGCCTTTTCTCAATAGATTGGCTTATCAGTCTGATCTAGCTAATTACCCGCATTCACCGACAGCAGTCAGGCTTGAGACGCATCTAGGCACCCATAGTATCTAAGAAACGACTCTTTTTTACATTGGAAATCCTCACGGATACCCGCTAAACACCAGCCGGGTTTTGTGGGACTCCGAGGAGTGGAGTAGAAAGATGGTAATTGGGCCCCAACCTACCCACTAAAACCAACGGTGTCCCTCGACTGCCCGAAACAAGGTCACGGATTTCACTCCTCAATGGGAAGCATGCTTCGCGACCCTGATGGGGCCTTGGCCCTCTTGTACAAGAGGGCCCCACGCTTTGAGGGGACGCTCCCCAACCCATCGAGAGACACGTAAAGGACATTCCACGTGCCCGCCTGCCTGGTCAAGCCTCCGTAGCTTGCGGCGGCAGCCCTACCCCGCCGGACTGGCCGAGCCTCCGCTGTTAGCAGCGGTAGCCCTGGCCCGCTTTTATCGCGGCAGTTTAAGGCTCTCGAGGTAACTCTGAGGACCGAGGAGACCCCGGAGCCAAAAACCACCACTCCTCTGTGTGCCGCTCTTCGTCTGGCCTCTTCCCACTGCAAAGCACACTGACCAAACGTTCTGACCCAAACGGATCCTAAAGGCACGCAAGTCCCCTCACCACAATAAGGTGGTAGAATGGTCAGGAGAGGAAAACGACTCTGCCAGACCTTACTTAAGCTGTATATCGATGGCATTTCCCACAATGCGCCAGTCCGTGACAGTATATATAAAACACATTGCAGGCAAATATTAAACCAACATCCATATATTTTCAGGTCTGGTCGAATATTGTTGGAAACATCGCAAGGAGCTTCGCAAATATTTGATTAAGTGTTACAAACAAGTTATGAATATTATTCTATAGATATTTTTAGATTAACTATAGGTATGTGTAGATAATACCTAAACACGATATAGACTAGTATACATCCAAGAAAGTATTAGTCTACCTAAGATCTAGTTACTGTTAAAAGCTTTGAATTTTTTAGCGTGGTGGAATTGTTTGAAATTAGAGAAGTTATTTGATCGTAAACAATTATAGTACACATTTAGAGTAATAGCATATAACTAGAGCTTTTAAAAAGTGTTTAAAATGTAGGTATAAGCCTTATGTTTCCTAATTAAAACTTACTTGATGTGTAGAAGAATTGTATACCTACTCCTACTCGTCAGCTCTTAAATCACCCACTACTGAGACGGGCCTCGGGTTTCGTTTCAAGTTGTCCTTCTGTTGCGGCTACGTTTTCGACTTTGTTATTTCCTATTGTCGGCTCTTGTCGACAGCCTGATGATGGAATGGGGTGGTGACACAATGTATTCTAAATCCGTCACCACACGGAACGGTATTTAAACAACTATATATAAAAAAAACTTGCTGTTGAGTTCATATTTGCACGCATTGCGTCTTTCTTAATTGCATTTTAAAATGAAATGAATAGTTGATCAGTCACTTTTAGAAATATAATGTTAGTGGGATTAGCAAGAGACAAAACATTTCATACAAAAATAAATAATTCTGCTTATAGTAAACCTGTAATTTTATTTTATTAAGTAATAACAACAGTTAATAATCAATTACGTAGAATAAAAATTGGTAAAATGATTTAAGACTATTCTCTTTTGAGATAATGATCTTCAGGAAGGACCTGAGACTTGACGGCTTTGTCGAGGCAAGTTGTTAGTGCTACATTGCTTTTTGCCGATTCTGCTAAAGCCTTTTGTAAGGCGGGCGTGGTGACAGTGCGGAGGTCTGTAGCGAGACCTAAGGCAGCAAACACGCGGATGAACGCCGTTGTGCAACCAGAATCTGAAATATATTTACATAGTTGATCAGATCCTTGGAAATACTTAATCTATATATTAATAGATGATGTAAGAACTTTGTTCCCTTTTTACGTAAATTGCGCGGAGGGAAGAGTAAGAACATATATGTAGTTTATTTATGCAAAGAGTACAGAATGCTATTGTTTTTTAAATTATGCATATCATAATTTTTTTTTTCATCATTTCAGCCAAAAGACGTCCACTGCTGGACATAGGCCTCCCCCAAGGATCTCCAGAAAGGCCGGTCCTGGGCCGCCCGCATCCACTGCTTTCCGGCGACCTTAACCAGGTCGTCGGTCCACCGTGTGGGAGGCCTACCAGCACTGCGCCTGCCGGAACGCGGTTGCCACTCGAGGACTTTTCTGCCCCATCGGGCGTCGGTCCTGCGAGCTATGTGCCCTGCCCACTGCCACTTAAGTTTGGCAATCCGGTGGGCTATGTCGGTGACCCTGGTTTTCCTGCGTATCTCCTCATTTCTGATTCGATCTCGCAGGGAAACTCCGAGCATAGCCCTCTCCATTGCCCTTTGGGTGACTTTGAGCCTTCTGATGGAGCCCATAGTGAGCGACCACGTCTCTGTTCCATATGTCATCACTGGCAACACACATTGGTTGAAGACTTTTGTCTTCAGACACTGCGGTATTGTGGACGAGAAGATCTTTCGCAGCTTCCCGAACGCTGCCCAGCCGAGTTGGATCCGACGATTGACCTCTTTCTCGAAGTTGGACTTACCTAACTGGACAGTGTGTCCCAGGTAAATGTAATGGTCAACAACTTCGAGGGTAGAACCTCCGATGTTAACAGGAGTGGCTTGGACATGGATATTAGACATGATTTTCGTCTTCTCCATATTCATCTTAAGGCCGACTCGTTCGGAGGCTCGACAGAGGTCATCGAGCATCGTATTGAGGCCCTCTATGGTCTCAGCCATTACAACTATGTCGTCAGCGAATCGAAGGTGAGTGATGTACTCGCCGTTCACGTTAATGCCCAGCCCTTTCCAGTCCAGAACCTTGAAAACATCTTCCAGTGCAGCGGAGAACAGTTTCGGAGAGATAACGTCTCCCTGTCTAACACCTCGCTGCAACTGGATCGGTTTCGAGGTCTGGTCCTGGAGTCGGACTGACATGGTGGCGTTTTCATACAAGCACTTCAACACTTCGATGTACCGATAGTCGACTTGGCACCTCTGGAGAGCCTGCAATACTGCCCACGTCTCGATCGAATCGAAGGCTTTCTCGTAGTCCACGAACGCCAGACAAAGGGGCAGGTTATACTCCTCGGTCTTCTGTATAACCTGCCGTAGCGTTAAAATATGGTCTACGGTACTGAAGCCTTTTCGGAAACCGGCTTGTTCGGGAGGCTGGGAAGCGTCGAGCCTGCATGCGAGACGATTCGTGATGACCCTCGAGAACAACTTGTAGACATGGCTCAGAAGTGAGATGGGTCTGTAGTTCTTCAATAAGGTATTATCTCCCTTCTTGAAGAACAGCACCACGACACTTCTGTTCCATGCCTTTGGCGTTCGTCCTTCGAGTATGACGGAATTGAATAACTTCTGAAGGGCCCTAAGGATCGGTTCTCCACCCGCCTTCAGAAGTTCTGCGGTAATTCCGTCATCACCCGCCGCCTTGTTGTTCTTAAGTTGCTCGAGAGCCATCCCGATCTCACACAGGCTGACGTCCGGGAGGTCTTCTGTGAAGTGCCGGGTTAATCTAGCTCGTGGGTCGTTTGCTAGATTTATGACGGGTTCCTGTGTAGACGTGTACAGTTGTCCATAGAAACTCTCGACCTCACCCAAAATCTCGGATTTCGACGTGACGATCCTGCCGTCATCAGTCTTCAGCCTGACGAGCTGGCTTTGCCCAATAGACAGATCCCTGGCGAAAACCTTGGAGCCCCTGTTGCGTTCAATAGCCTCTTCAACACGATTCGTGTTGAATCGGCGTATATCACGCTTCAGGGACTTTGATATCCGTCTATTGAGCATCCGAAGCTGCGTCGCATCATCTGAAGACTGCAGGACCATTTTCCGTCGTTCGTCCATGAGTTTGAGGGTGAGGTCCGAGAGTTTTTTGGCCGTTTTCTGGCGTTGGGTCTTACAGAACTTCGACCCAACTTTGCGGACAGTCTCCACGAACCCGTCATTATTATCGTCCACGTCAACGCCTAGGCTAATAAAGCGGTTCTGCAGTTCGAGCTGGAAGCTTTCCGGGTTTTGAATCTGAACAGGCACGGGACGCAGCGTAGACCTCACCATGCGCGACCTTTCAAGCTTGACGTCGATATTCAATGTGCCTCTTACTAAGCGGTGATCGCTTCCGGTTTTAACCATATTGATCACGGAGACATCATTGAATATATGCTTTTCCGTCGACATGATGAAGTCTATCTCGTTTTTTGTGGTGCCATCCGGACTCAACCAGGTCCATTTCCTCTGTTCTGGTTTTTTGTAGAAGGAATTCATCATATAGAGTCCCTCCTTCTCCAGAAAACCAGCCAAAGTCTGGCCCCGTTGGTTCCGATGTCCAAAGCCAAATTGCCCCACTTGCAGCTCATCTCCGCTCCGCTTGCCCAGTTTCGCGTTAAAATCCCCCATGACAACGGTGTAGTGCGTTCTAGAGTCATGTATGGCCGAGGAAATGTCCTCATACATTATCTCCACCGCTTCGTCGGGGTGTGCCGAGGTCGGTGCATATACCTGTATGACCTTCAACGAATAACGCTTGGTTATTCTGAGTATAAGGTACGCCACCCTGGTCGACACACTCTCGATTTTAACAACGTTGTTCACAAGGGACTTGTGGACGATAAACCCAACACCACCTTGGGACTGTTGGTCACCCTCCCGGAAGTAGAGCAAGTTGCCGGATTTGAGGGTTATCATGTCCTCCCCCTCTCTTCGGACTTCAGACAACCCCACTATATCCCATCGCAGCCTGCTCAACTCCTCCTCGAGTTCTATGATCTTCTCGTCAGTCCGCAGTGTCCGTGTGTTGTATGTTGCCAGGTGCAGCCGTCGTTTTTTATGGTAGCCGGATCTCTGCCGGAGATTGTTCGCACCCCCTGCCCCACCGTTACCTTGGCTGCTACCGTGGCCGAAGGAATAGCGGGGCTGCCGGGGACTGGGGGCCGTTTTTTTTTATTGTGTGTACCATTGGGGGGGTTTGCCATAATCGCCACGCTTGGCAGGCGGGTTGGCGATCGCAGTACGGATGGTGTTTTTGGACAGAACGTCGCTGCTGCCCAACGTCTGTTGTCCCTTAGTCGCCTTCTACGACACCCACGGGAAGATATGGGGTGGTAGTATTCTTACTCCGCTACCACACGGATAATAATTATGCATAAAAATATATTAAATCCTAAAAAAAACATTACACATGTATTTACACAAATTGAGAATAGAACTGTATTTAAGGAACTATATATTAAATTAATTGTGGTCGAATTTCGACCTCTAGGGCAATTAATTCAGCCGATAATAATGACCAAGGAACAGGAAACATCATCACCTGCCTTGCTTTACACAGATCGATTGCTGTTTATAGTTGATCTCATTTAACTTGAGCACAAATTATGACCCTTATCGTGTGCCCCTTAGCGGCCAATAACCGTCACTGAGACACAAAAATCGATTGTTACTCATTGGCAATGAGCAACAATCGATTTTTGAGCAACAAAGAGTCATTGCTCATTTAGCTTTAACTTTATCATTAGAGAATAAAGCATACCCTGGCGGGTATGCTTTATTTAGATCAGCTTGCCACTGAGTTCGTGTAAAGCTAAGCGTAGGTTAGATATTATAATTATGACGGCAAATGAAGTGTGTTTCACACTATTTGGTAGGTTAGGTATGACATCCTCCCAAATATAAGCAAACACTGATTGAACCGCGTCCAAAATAAGTAGAGGTTTAAATAGAGACTCACCATATGTTCCATATTCTCCTGACTTATAATCATATGGAATGATGTAGTGGTAGTGAGGCCAGAACGTTTTATTAATTATAAATACTGCATTCGTGTCAGGTGGGCATCTGTAATAGAAATAAATAGTCACACATCATTATGTGTGACTTTTTAGCACAGTATGATAGTACTATGCACCTATCAATGTATATAATATTATACTCTAGTAGAGCCATATATACGTGGGTTAGCTCAGGAATAACATCATTTAAATGACCATGACGTTGCGCCTCTACTCTGCAGGACTTTGAAGTCATACGGACCCATTTACCAAATTTATACAATGAAAACTTGCTTCGTTTTTTTATATTAAACGAAATAGTTACTTGCACTGGGTATAAACTGTATCGCGGTGGCAGTTTACATACTTAAAATTCACGAATACAAATGACAGTCAGACTCAGAGCAAATAAATAAATAAATATCCTTGGACATTTCACACAACGCCATCTCGTCCCAAGCTAAGCAGCTTAATGCTTGTGTAATGGTAATTAGATGGATGATAAACTACTTAGATATTTTTTTTTTGTAAATACATACATAATATAGATAGAAAACACCCAGACCTGGAACAAGTACTTGTAGATCGTACAAATATTTCTTCCGTGCGGGATTACAAAAAAGGTTTGCCCGACCTCGAAATCAAACCGGGGGCCCGTGATCCAAAGGCGGCACCTCCAACCTCTAGACCAACAAGGATTGAGCTGTGAATTAAGGGTAAGCATTGCTACTAACTTTTCTCCAGGCTTCAGTCCCCATACACATAAAGCACTTTCGATGAGCCAAGCTCCTTGTAACACTAAGAAGTATCTCAGGAATCCAATTACGAAGATAGACGCCAGCACTGAGTCATCCCAGTATTCTAGTGGAGCGTTCAGTGGTAGCAGCAGGAATAATACGCCATAAAGCAGCCAGTATATTCTGAAACAGTAAAATATTACAGTAATTAAAGTATTAGTTTAAACACGACCTTTTTAATGATGTTATTATCGTTTATTATTAAAATATATAGGAATATTTCAAATTATTATAAGTATAGATTACAAAGATATAGGTTGCCAACCCGTGTTGCCAGCGTGGCACAGTAGGCTAATTTCCCTCCATGAATTTGGAGGAAGCCGACAAAGTAGTGGGTCATTTATGGGCTGAAACGATGACGACGAAAGAAAATAATAATGGTGCTGGGAAATGCGAAGACAACATTTAATAATCTATTACAAATATCTCCCGGTGGGCACCCCACTGATATAGGTGAAAACAGTTGTACCTACTCAATATGGGAATATAATATATTATTTTATAATCATACAACCAAAAACGTTACTGTAATTTTGAATTCTACTCAAGAAGCTTTCGCGAGTGTTCTTACTTCTTCTGGAACATGACAACGTCATCTTTTTCTAGATCGGACATATCAATACTCTGCTTCAGTTTTTCTTGACGAGGGCTGAGTTTCCGTAGCCGAGTCATGACATGTGCGTATAGGAATCCTTTGTTGTAGTTAAAGGGGTCATCATCAGTTGCGAAATGAGCGTGGTGCATTCTATGGTATTGCACCCAATCGTAAATGGAACCCTGAAATGGGAATGCATGGAGGACTTATTCTCTTTGTTTCTAAAAAAGCACTAAACAAGTCGGACACTTCTACGGTTAAAAGAGTATTTAGCTATTGTTTGAAACTTTACTCTGCAAAACCAATATGATTGTCGCATTCATACAGCTCAGTTTATTTTGATATTCCTTGCTCTAACTCCTAACTGTTTACTGAGTTTTGTGTCGTTTTGTTTTTTGTCAATATAACCCATCAGGCGCCTTATTTTTGTTCTGTTTAGTAGTATAATGAGAAAGACTGCTGCTGTTAGCTGGTTTGACTGACATATGTTTAAGAATAGAAACCTCAATTGAAAAAATAATGATACTTACAACACCTGCCATAGTCTGCAGTAGCATAAGGACAACCTTTAAACTTTTATTCGCCTTATAGGTTTGGTGGGCCCATAATCTATGTGCACCTGCTGTCATTCCGAATACGCCGAGTAATGCAAGGATTACCACTGTAATGAAACAAAAATAGTTTATAATCGCGGACATTGTTTCATTTTTATCCTTTATCCAAATCTTAGGAAGCCTCATACGTAGCGCGTTTGCTTATGTTTCTACTAAAACTTGAAATATGTTCATCATTCATCATCATCATTTCAGCCACTGCTGGACATAGGCCTCCCCCAAAGATTTCTACAAAGGCCGGTCCTGGGCCGTCCACCGTGTGGGAGGCCTACCAGCACTGCGCTTTCCGGAACGCGGTCGCCACTTGAGGACTTTCGAGGCCCCATCGGGCGTCGGTCCTGCGCGCTATGTGCCCTGCCCACTGCCACTTAAGTTTGGCAATCTTGTGGGCTATGTCGGTGACCCTGGTTTTCCTGCTTATCTCCTCATTTCTGATTCGATCTCGCAGGGAAACTCCGAGCATAGCCCTCTCCATTGTCCTTTGGGTGACTTTGAGCCTTCTGATGGAGCCCATAGTGAGTATATATATAGATAGTTTTTTCATAAGTCATAAGTTCTGTTCCATAAGTCATAAGTCAAATATGTTAGGTCCATCTATTTCGAGCACACATCTCTCTCTATTCTTTTATTTGTCTTAACATTTATTTGAGTCAAGTTAACTTAGTCTATGCAGTGGCACCGAAGTAATGGTAAGCTTATTTAAAAAGAAAAGTTTATTATTTTGTTAAAAAACCTTTGAAATAAAATTCATTAGACTATCATGTTTCTTTGATGGCGTACGGTTTCATATTCAGTTTTCCTTTTCATGTTTTATTACTCGGTCTACGCCATAAGTTACTCTTTATACGCCTTATGTCACTGTGAAGGTACTCTAAATCTATTTCTACGTAACTTATCACACAGATATCGGGTGCATATTAGAAAGCGTGGTGTGGTCTGGAAGAAACCTGCCTTTCATCTTTTCCCCACCGTCATGCTTTTCAGGACTAGTTACGTGAGTTATACCTCTGCAGTTGTACGTCGGTACGTGGGACGTTACTTGAGCGTTATAACTCTACTACTACTACTAATCAGCCCATATATGACCCACTGCTGAATCAGGCCTCCTTCAGCCTAATATTTGCCAACTAGCGACCCGCCCCGGCTTCGCACGGGTGCAATGATGAACCCCTAAATTGATCAGTGGTTCTCTACAATATTATGGATATATTATACATATAAAAGCTCCTCTTGAACTACTCTATCTATTAAAAAAAATCGCTTCAAAATCCTTTGCGTAGTTTTGAAGATTTAAGCATACATAGGGACGGACAGACGAAAGCGACTTTGTTTTATATTATGTAGTGAAAGTGATGACTTTATTGGAATAAAAATTATACTTACAAAATATTGCTGTCATCCATTTAACTTCGTAAATCAGTAACCAGAGTCCGTACGTAGATAGCAAGTGCACGTGTATGAAGAATAAAACTGCAGGCCAATTAGCTTCCCGGCTTTTACTGAGATGTTCTTCATTATCGGGTTTCTCTTCTTTCACGTCGACCATTTTTGTTGTTCTAGCATAAATAGTAAAGCAGTTAATTCCAGTAGGTACTTAAAATATTATTTAACAGAAGTCAGTCTATTTATTTGCATAGTGGTATAAAACAGGTTAAGGCTAAATCCTGTAGATGTTTATTATATTTGAACAACTACTTTAAAATTATACTAAAAAGATTAATATCTAAAACTTTAATTGTAAAAAGGAAACTTGCGCCAGATTGCTGGCATCGGGTATGGTAATAGGATTTAATTAGTACGTTTCATTTATTTAAATTATATTTTTATACCATACTAGCGACCCGGCTTCGCACGGGTGCAATTATTCACGTATTATACATAAACTCAAAAAAAAAACTCAAATCATTTATTTCAATTGAACCTATTTACTGGTGTTTTTGAAAAGTCAAAAGTGAAGTTAGGAATCTAGTTGCATGTTCCAAAAAGTAGATCCTATGGAGAAGAACAGGCAAGAAACTCCATGGACACTCTTTTTATCATATTTTCTGTTACAAGCATCTGATTGGGTTACATTGATTTCGTGTTTATTTATAGTAAGCTAAGATGTGAGGACAATGTAACATATTGCACAACAGAAGTGTCCAGGAGATCAATATAAAGCTATGTAGGTATGTCAATAGCAGTTAAGGGATGACCGGCCCCAACTGGCGGCACCCGTTCACGAGCATGACGCATGTGCCAGCCATCCCCCAGCTCAACCATATTTTAGGGAACCGAAGGACCCGACACACACGACACCACCAGCATGACCTTTAAGCGAGCATGACATACTCTCAACTGCTTGTTTATATGATAAGTTATATAAATACGGTGACTACATAGTGCTCACATTTACAATTCCAAACTTCTACAACATATTATTTACATATTAACAAAAACCGCTCCAAAATCCGTTTCGTAGTTTTAAAGATTGAAGCATACATAGGGACGGACAGACGACAGCGACTTTGTTTTATACTATGTAATATAATATAATAAATAATAATTTTAATGACGTATCTGTAGAGTTGTAAAATTATATTATGTAAATTGTATGTGGGAAAAAATACTATGCTAGCTAACTAATGGGACTGGTCGCAAAGTTCAGTTAGAGCATCTGCCAGTATATCGCTTTTTCTTCAGTAGAAACTTTTATACTGTGGTATTGGCAGTTGCTGCGATTGCATGGACATTAACACCGTCGTTCCGTCTTCGATCCTGTTCCTGCTGCATATTAATAAAATCTTGTCTACTGATGATAACCCGTCTATCGACAGTGTCGACGAGGAACCCTATGCCAAATTGCGACTTTTGGTGTCCTTGGAGAAAGTACAAACCCTGGTTTAGGCTAATGGTGACCTCCTCCTTTTTACGGACTTCGCATCGACCTAGAACTAATGATGTTATTCCCCTCCACCTCCAACTGCGCTAGATGCTCGTCAAGCCTCAAAGCGCGTCTGGTATACGTAACCAGGGTCAGGAGTTTCTGGTAGTTAACCATGTACCCCGGGGATTATTAGCACCCCTTCTCCCGCCGCTACTATACCCGGATGACCAGGAATAACGGGGCCATTTTTGTATGAAGTCCATAAATTGTGAGGGGATTTGCCCATAATCCAACCCATAGGGATTCCGTGTGTTCCGTTGTTTAGTTGAACAAAATAAACACGTTTCTTTCTTTCTAGATAGAGTCATAAGAGCCGTCAAAAGGAAATGGTAAGGCCGGTTACCTAGCCGCAAGAGAAGGAAAACTTGATACTAAAGCCTAAGTCAGTCTGGCCAGCTTGGCTAATTACCCTCCACGTAGTTGGAGGAGGCCCGACTCATCAGTGGCTCATTTATGGGCTAAAAAGTAGAAAAAGTAAGGTGCCCATAATCCCCACATCAGCATCCGAGTTGGGGAGCTACTACCCAACGTTCCTTATCATCCCTTAGTCGCCTACAGGAAAGATGGAGTGTGAAGTGCTGCAAGCCAAACTACTCGTGAAGTTCATTACATTTATGTCAGTCATGTTATGTTATGTTAAGTTCATTTATGAGTTCTTGAGTAGAGACCGCTAATCGTCAAGCATAGTGTGGGACGGCCCTCTGCTAGATGGAGCGACGATTTGCGAAAGGTTGCGGGCAGCAGCTGGATGCGTCAAGCTGAAGACAGGGCGCTATGGCGCTCTCTAGGGGAGGCCTATGTCCAGCAGTGGACTGATGTGGGCTGATGACGATGATGATGTTGTTAATGTATTTAAATTTATCACGTTGCTACTGTACACGTTCGTTGTAATAATGCCACAGGCAAAAGTGTGTAGGGATCAACAAACTTAAGGTTAAAAGTGTAAACAGACAATTGTATGTAAATGCGATGCTAATGCTTTTTATATTTATTTACAAATTAGAACGTTCTAGAATTTTGTGACGTATTTGTACAAAGTATTGAACTAATTTTCAAAATACTGAATTCATATTGATGTCTTGGGTTTTCGCGATTATTTACACATTGAAATTAAAAATAGCCTAAGGGCCTCCGCGCATTATGCGGCCAGGTCGCGCGGCCAAGTCGCTGCGACCAAAACTTGGCCGCGAGGCCTGGCCGCGTAATGCGCGCAGCTATATACATCGTAGAAGAATTACACTCGAGAGCAATGAATCCGGGTCACTTAAAGAATGTTAAAAATCTCGGAAACTAAAAATGATAGGTTAATGCAATAAATTGTATTTAATAGACAATGTAATACTCCTTAAATGAAAGTAAAAAAAAATATGAGTCACCATACATTTTATTAACACAAAATTACATAAAGAAAAAAACTGCTGATCTCTCCTTAAAACAAAAATAGGAAACATGAAATTTTTGAACTTTATTACGATTTTCTTGAATTTTAATACTTCGTATTGCCTCCTCGTGCTTCCATTACTGCGTTTACGCGGTTTGGCATGCTGTACACCAAGTTCCTCATACGATTTTTGGGAATATTCTCCCATTGATGACTGCCTCGTTGGTCTAGTGGTCAGATGTGCCGCCTTTGGATCAACGGGTCCCGGGTTCGATTCCGGGGTCGGGCCAGTGTCTTTGTCTAAACCAGAGGCACTGGCTCGGAGTCTGGGTGTCATTTCTATCTATAATATGTATGTATTTACAAAAAAAAAATGTATATAAGTAGTTTATCATCCATCTCGTTACCATAACACAAGCATTAAGTTGCTTAACTTGGGACGAGGTGGCGTTGTGTGAAATGTCCAAGGATATTTATTTATTTATTATTTATTTATTCCTCTGTGAGAGCAATTTTGAGCTCACGAACCGTGACTGGGGGAGGGTTTCGTTGTTTTACGCATCTGCCTAGCTCGTCCCAAGCATGCTCGATCGGGTTGATATCCGGGCTGCGCGCTGGCCACTCCATACGAGTAATGTTCATCTCTTGAAGGTAGTCATTCACAATCCTACCAGTATGAGGTCGGGCATTGTCATGCATAAATATAGCATCCTCACCTAAATTGACCATAAATGGACCAACGTGATCATTGAGGATTTCTTCCACATATCTTACGCTAGTTAAAGAGCCGTTTTCTATGATCACAGCTCTGTGCGACTTTCAGAAGAAATTCCGGCCCACACAAGTACAGACCCACCACCGTAGGCTACTTTTTCTTCGATGCATGCTTGCTTTGAATCTTTCCCCTGGTCTTCGATACACTGTGTCTTCCATCGTGCTTGTAGAGCATAAATTTTGATTCGTCGGAGAACATAACTTTTGACCAATCTTCAATACCCTAATTTACGTGGCTCTGGGCATATCTTAGTCTTGAAATACGATGCCCACGCTCCAGTTTAGGGCCGTTTGCAGGTCTAAGGGGTTTTAAGTTAGATTCAGCAAGCCGACGTCTTACTGTCCATGCACTTGGGTTACTTCCTCCGAGGCGTCGAAACTGATTTGTGAGTTCAGCTCCTGTGAGAAAGCGATTTCGAAGCATGGTGTTCACCAAGTATCGGTCTTCTCGTGCTGTGGTACACCTGGTTCTGCCCGTTCCTGGTCTGCGTAGGTTAGAACCTGTTTCTTCGTAACGTCGGAGAACTCTTTGTACTGTTGACAGCGACACACCGACAGTCCTGGTTGTATCGCGCTGACTCCGGCCGGTTTCCAGCATTGTAAGTATTCTGGTGCATTCTTCAGGCGTAAGCGATATAATTTCAGCTTGAATAATGAATATAGAGCACTATCAACATGGTTTATGTACCCACATAAATGACAGATTACAAACAAAAGCAAAACCAAATGCTGTAATTAATATAAGTATAATAAATAAATAGTAGTAAAAAATAATAAGTAGTTCCATCTTCAAAAGTGGCCCTTTTTCAAGTTTGATTTTTTTATGATATAACTTTACAATAACTAAGAAGTTTTAATACCTTCATTTAAGGAGTATTACATTGTCTATTAAATACGATTTATTGCATTAACCTAGCATTTTTAGTTTCCGAGATTTTTAGGATTCTTTAAGTGACCCGGATTCATTGCTCTCGAGTGTAGTTGGCCGCAGCGACTTGGCCGCGAGGCCTGGCCGCCTAATGCGCGGAGGCCTTTATATTTAATGGATAGTAGTACTAATTGTAACTTTCATTTACTGAAGTTATTCTTTTCATAATAAAATTACTTTATTTTGAAACCATATCCTTTTTTAGTCGAATGATCTGAAGCGATGTCTGAAGAAAATCTGCGCAGCCGTATGAAAATGATCACGTATTGCTAGATATTTCTAAAGTTTCATAAATCCTTAATATTCATTCTCAAACGTGGAAAAAGATAGGCATTAGCGCGTGAAACGTATTTCCAAATGCAATAATTTAGCGATAGCAATGACGTTTAACATACTTTAGGTTCAGTGAAATGGTAACTTGAACAATGTCGAGAAATTCGACACCCTAAATGTATTTTTCTGCATATCAGCATTGAAAGTAATACCTACAGTGTAGGTAACCTATGCTATTTGTTAGAAATCTAAATTGACAAGGAAATATAGAGCTGTGTTTTTTGTATCATATGAAACAACAAATCCGTGTAAGGCCCAGCTAAGTGGCAATGCATTTTGAAGAAACATTATCGAATAGAATAATAATGAAAATTATAGAAAAACCAGCACTAACAAACGTTCTTGAACATAGCTAATAAAGTAAATGCAAATTAGTTTATCCTTTCAGGACTTATGCATGATACAGCAGATAGACTGATCGATAGTAGACACACAGCTATAGCGCAGATACGGATTCATAGACAAGTATGTTGAGGCTGAGGATGGAGACGGTATTCAAATTAAACCTATTTTTTAAGGTGCACTTTTCCATTGAGCCATTCCTTACAGTTCTGTTCGCGAAATTGGTTATATATAAATTAATACATATCTACTAATATTATAAGTGGAAAGATTTGAAGGATAACGAATAAACTCAAAAACTACTGGACCGATAAAAAAAACACCATTACGAAATTCCATAGTTTAGAGATTATATTAGTATTAATAGATTAGGGTTTCAAACGTACGCGGGCGAAGCCTCGCACTTGAGGTTAGTATGTTAATGAAATACCGAATATTTTTAATCAGCTCACTATAAAATAACACATTTAAACTGGAAAGATTAAATCAAAGGGTGAACGAATTTTTAACTTACAACATGTAGATATTCAAATATGGTCTATAGGGTCGCAATCAATTTCAGTCAAGTATCTGTTTTTTTTTTAAAGAGCATTTTAATTAAGAAGTCTCGCCTCACAATGGTCATTTAAATTAAATTTAACGTGTGAAATCAAAAATAATTGTACCTGCTGTTCGAGCGCGTTCTAACCACACTACTGAATTGACTACAGTGACAAGACAGAACAGTTGCGATGTATTCTTATCCATTGGTCGAATAAATTTGACAACTGAAATGGTGAATAGTTATATTTACTGACTACGTCTTTACTAAAACAACAAAGTTATAGAAACATTTCGAGCGCGCATACAAATAAGGATTAGCATCGGGGGCATTGTTTTAAAATAAACAAGGACACTATAGAATACAAAAGCCTGCGTTGTATCTATTCTAATATAATAAAGCTGATAAAAATTTAATTAAAAATTTAAAAAACCCCCGACACAATAACTTTTATAAAGTAAAAAATAAATACATCGCGTTGGGGGACCGCTCCTACTTATTTATTACCTGACCCCTGGTCCTGGTTATTGTGTCGGGGGTTTTTAAAATTTTTAATTTAATTTTTATATTATACTTTTTATAGGTACACACTTATTGTAATGTAGATTTTGTTAAATTGCACGTGATGCGCTTTCATTTGAGACCACACTCGATTATATTTGCAGACATTCGGTTATTCTTCCCCACTTTCACCCCTCATAACTTTTAAACGGCTCAACCGATTTTCATCAAACATGTCTAAGAACACTCGCCCGTAACTCAAAAAACTATATTGAAATCGCTTCATCCGTTCGCGAGCTACGGTGCCACAGACAGACACGTCAAACTTATAACACCCCTCTTTTTGCATCGGGGGTTAAAAAGTACGTTTGTTTCGTTCAAAGCGCTTATATCAGGAACTATTGTTTCGAATGTTATAATGTTAAGGCGAGGATTCAAGCCCAGGGCGTAAGTTTGTGTTGCACACATTTGTATGGCCTACCCCAAGGATCATGATTAAGGGACCAAATCCTCTTAAATGACCTTGTTGGCTCGGTTTATGGCTGCCATAGCAGTCTTTATATTTTTCCTATACCTATAATGTATGGAGCCGCTCCTCCTCATCAGGGTTGCGACATCTTCGTCGTTGATATTGGCGTCTGGCTATTACGCGCTCGGCTCGTATCTGGGCCACCTCGTCATTTCACCCGATCATTAGACGTGATCGAAAACTTCAAATAAATCCCAACGCCAAATAGACAAGTTGGTTGGTAGTGTAATAAATAAATATCAATAAATATCATTGGACATTTCACACAACGCCATCTCGTCCCAAGCTAAGCAACTTAATGCTTGTGTTATGGTAACGAGATGGCTGATAAACTACTTATATACTTTTTTTTTTGTAAATACATACATGTTATAGATAGAAAACACCCAGACCCGGAACAAATAAAGCCGGGGCGTGTCGCTAGTGGAGTATAAAAAAATATCCTTTTGGTAATATCAGCTTAGTTCCGGTGAATTGAGGAGATTAGCTGGGACAAACAGATAAAAAGAATAACTTGTGTACTAATATCAGTATTACTAGCTGCGCCCCACGGTTTTACCCGCGTGGTGATGGAATTTATTTTATCGTCAGATGTTTCATAAAATTACTTGACATATAAAGTTATATTTTGGACTATTTACACAAAGTCTTTATAAATTGTAGCCTATGTGTTATTCTGATGTTTATGCTATATTACTGTAAAGTTTAATTAAAATCCATTCAGTAGTTTTGACGTGAAAGAGTAACAAACATCTATCCATCCATTCGTCTATCCACACTTACAAACTTTCGCGTTTATACATAATATTATATTTATGTAGGATAAATACATCATATACATGTAGAATTTTTTTTTGATATTTAACAACACACTTCAAAGTCAAATATAAGTGTGGTTTTTGCTGCGTCACTTCGGAACCGCGAAATTATTATGTATCAGCGATAAGTATATGCATGTGAATTAGAAACAAAACCAAAGGTCAAATACAGGCAATACTCTTTGCATAAGTAACACCCTTTTTTATTGTTATTTATTCAGATTTTTTTTTATTCAGCAGTCTCATTACAATTTTTAAAACAATCTTAAGAGTGTACTTTGTTACGGCAGCAATATTAGGTATACTAGCACATTTTATGATTGGGCGGCCTAAGTATCCAGCTATTTAAAGAGTCCTTTGAGGTTTTATGTCTTTTCAACAGATTTCAAAAAGGTGAAGGTTTAAAAAAATGTTAAATTAAGTAATGATTTATCTTGAAGTAAGTATTTACAGATGCATGTTGCATTTGTAGATACGTCAACCTAGTTTTCTCTTCCGTGTGGTGATGGATTTAGAATACATAGTGTCTCAGCCAGCGACAGCACTACGTTACTAGTTCACCCTATCACTAAGCTACCACTTCCGGGCAAGATGGCGACTTGCAAGCAATAACGGGAGGAACTGTGTTGGTTGCGTAGTATTAATGATCGTTTGTAAGATCACAATAACAAGCTAACCAATTATTCACAACAGTTTTTCTTTCTACCCCGTTATACTACGATCTGTACAACACCGACACACAGTGTTACCCCCCCTTCCATCATCATAAGAGCGGATAAATGGAAATGATAAGCCCAATAACATAGCCCCAAGAGTAGGAAAACTTGATGCGAAACCTTAGGCCAACCCGTCTGGCCAGCGTGGCACAGTAGGCTAATTACCCTCCGTGTAACTTGGTAGTCATCTATGGGCTAAAAGTATTCCAATGCTATGCTGCCTCGTTGGTCTAGTGGTCAGATGTGCCGCCTTTGGATCAACGGGTCCCGGGTTCGATTCCGGGGTCGGGCCAGTGTCTTTATCTAAACCAGAGGCACTGGCTCGGAGTCTGGGTGTCATTTCTATCTATAATATGTATGTATTTACAAAAAAAAAATGTATATAAGTAGTTTATCATCCATCTCGTTACCATAACACAAGCATTAAGTTGCTTAACTTGGGACGAGATGGCGTTGTGTGAAATGTCCAAGGATATTATATTATTGGCGCCAGATTGGACTTGACTTAATCTTGAAGATAGTATGTACAAGTACATGTTACATTTGTAGATAGGTCAACTCAGTTATTTTCGTAGATTTAGTTGTTTTTCCAAACGGACATTATGTTTCAGCTGCCATTACCATGATTCCCTGATAAAGATCCGGAGACTTTACTTACGTGCAGCGGCACGTTTCCACTCATAGGGTGACGTTGTCAGTCCGTTTTAGTTACGCAAAACCAGCGAGTGGGTGGCTTTCTGTTATGCTGCCTGATTGAGAATAATAAACTTTACAGGTCTTGTGCAAATTTGTCAAAAGTAGTTGATGAATAAAAGGACGAGAGCGTCGGAGCGGCCAGTGCATACAACCCGGCTAGTCGATCGCGAACCTTCCATCGCTGCACACGCAAATGCCCTACGGACGCTCTCAATCAAAAGTTTATCTCGCGGTTTCATTCCATAGTTTATACACATCATCAGCATTAATATCTCTTTTCCACCAACGAAGGACCCGCCACTGAGATTGACCTCCCTAAATTTTAATTCCTGCGTGTCTTTAGCTTCTTACGCTACCCCTAAAGATATATCCTGAGATGAAATGGGTTGGTATTATTGTGTATTCACCACCCAATTTTTTTTGTTTAGATACTTTAATGAAAACTCCGTATTACGTTGTTGGTCTTCTGTAAACTCCTAATGTATTTACATTATTTTTAAAATGCCAAACTAACGTAACCACATCGAGTCAATATCATATAAGGTGAAGGCTGGGTGAAGGCACCTAATTCCGCTGACTCTAACATGGCACAACGTTTTCACACGGTATAAGTACCTATTTAATACTTGAAGTGGAGGATATGAAATATCCCACACTTATAGTTTATGTAGAGAAGGAGTGCAGAATGTTAATTAAAATTAATTTATTAAATCACTATCACTATCACTACATAGTATAAAACTAAGTCGCTGTCGTCTGTCCGTCCCTATGTATGCTTAAATCTTTAAAACTACGCAACGGATTTTGAAGCGTTTTTTTTCAAAGATAGAGTGATTCTAGAGGAAGCTTTTTATGTTTAATACATGCATTATATTGTAGGTAAACACTGATAAATTTAGAGGGTCATCACTGCACCCGTGCGAAGTCGGGGCGGGTCGCTAGTAATGCATAAAATAAAAAGACAGATTACTTACACTACCATGTGATTGACACACACAAGCATACTCTTTGGTTTATTGTTAAAGTCCGAGGTCAAATTGAAAATAGAACTACTCGTATATCGAAATTTAAATTATTTATAATCGAATTTCGACGGCTGGGTGACTAATTAGTCCGGGAGGAACTGGCGCACGAGTGTCAAACACTGTTTCACCTCAATTTTTTTATGCGATTCTCTTAAAAAGGTAAAAAAGGTAAAAAGGCATTTTAGTGCATACAAACTTATTGTTTTGACTTTTACTTAAATAGCCAATATATAAATATTAAATAGGTTTAATAAACAGCCGAGTTTGAAACATTCTAAGGAGACTTTGTGTTCTTTGGAAAATACCTTGGAATTTTGTAGGTACCCTATAGATAAATAAAAATATACTTCCGTATGTTTGGTATCTATGTCATTCTCTCGGTTCGTAATTCAACCACGACTGGTCAGGCGACCCCTAAACTTGGCTTACTCTGCCACGCAGACAAGAAACTGAGTTGGTTTATCAAATTGTATTTCTCTTGCGGTTATATGCCTTTCTTGTTCCTTTAATCATCAAGCATGACGCATAAGTTTAGAATAGTTTTGTGACAAACATGCAATACACGAATAGTAATGAGACCCAGACTCAGAGCAGGTGTTTTACACAAAGACACTTGCCCGCCCCGGTCCATCGAACCCGAGGCCCCGTGATCCAAAGGCGGCGCATTCAACCCCTAGACCATCAAGGCAGCCAAATTGGACACCAAGTAAAGGGAAATTAAGGTTAAATAAAAATCCACGTAAAATGAACAAACACCACCCAATCAGTTTATTCCAAAGTGCATTCCTATGAACACAATACTAAGTAGGTATATGTACAATGTTTATTTATAAAAATAATAATTCTTATTTAAATAAACTATAAAATAAGTTTTCGTTTTAATCAGGAAGTAATGAACATATTGACACACACACTACGTAAATCAATATTTAAAATTAGGTATTAAGTAGGTATCTATATCAAAGGTGCGTTTAGGCATCAAAATATGTAATATCAAATATTAACATAAACCAACTTATAAATTATACAAGTGTACAAAAAAACAAAAATCCTATCGAATAGTTCAGTTGCATGTAAAACTAATATTAGAAATATATAATTTTAATCAATATACCTATTAATCCGGCATTATTATTTATTATCCTGCCTTTGTGGAGATCCTTGGGGGAGGCCTATGTCCAGCAGTGGACGGCTTTTGGCTGAAATGATGATGATGAATCAGTATATTATTTCGACGTGTAAGGGAGAAATCGACGTTTGTTTGAACCATTTTTATACCATTGCAAAATGTGTGTGCAGAAATGAATGAGTAAGAGAATAACTGGGAAGTCGATCAGCGTTCAGGCAGCCTCGATTTTGCCAAAATGGTTCCGTCAGAAAACCAGCGTCAAGCAGAGAAAAATAAAGTTATTTAAACAAATAAATTGTACACAACTACAAGTAGAAAAGTTTTCAACAATTTTTTTTTGTTCACGTAACTAATAGTAACCCATGGACACCTACAACCATTTCGACGCAGGAATAACATATTTCAGTGTACAATTTGGTAAATCATTGCGCTAAGATGTGTGTCGATACTGCCAAATCTAGTGAACCTTAACTCTGTACCTACGCTAACGCCTATGTACCTACGCTGTTTCCGAGTGCGCTTGTGGAAATGGATAGGTCTCTGCACTAGACTTATAAGAGCACTGCACGCTAATTACACTTGTAAAAAGAGCAAGCATCTCCAGCTTGCATAAATATACTTGTTCGACGCCAGCTTGATTGACACCATCATTCAGAGATGGTATAGAGATGTATTTATTCTTGCCAATTTTAATATTTGTAGTTACATTGTATTTAGTATTTATAGTATTTAGTTACATTGTATTTATCGGAATTAAATCTATCATACTATAAATAGCAACAATAACCAAAGCTTTGCAACCCCCCGACACAACAAGGACATCTGGGTCCCAAACCTGTTTTATTATTAACCTGCCGAATTGCTTATCCGACGCAATATAATTGGTACCATTAATCTGCTAAATTTAAAAGTTCTTGCCAAGTGCTTATGTCAAAAGTGTGTGGCATAAGTCGCTTACACTAGACACAGTATTAGCAGGTTTTACGAAACCTGTCAAAATTGACAATCAAATAGTAAATTGACTGTCGATATTGACTTTATTCATTTAGCAGGTTTGAGGCCAAGTAATAATATTAAGGCGCAGTGCTGGTAGGCCTCCCACACGGTGGACCGACGACCTGGTTAAGGTCGCCGGAAAGCAGTGGATGCGGGCGGCCCAGGACCGGCCTTTGTGCAGATCCTTGGGGGAGGCCTATGTCCAGCAGTGGACGTCTTTTGGCTGAAATGATGATGATGATGAATAATATTCATAAGGCTGAGCGTTTTATTATAATATATCCTTAACCGTTATTAAATCTTTCCAAGAGAAACATCAATAAAATGGTTCACCCCTTTGAAAATATGGTGTCACAAACAGGCATGGAAATACTTAGATCGACAAAACTATAACAGTCATCATTTTGTCTCGGCTTACAATTATTAAAGGAACCTGTCTCTGTTCCATCCCATGTTTAGAGAGGCAATTGTCGGTAACAATTTAGCTAATTATGAGAGGCAGTTGCCTTAGCTTCAAAGAAATTCCAGTCGAACAGGTGACAGGTTACCCACCTGCGAAACTACTATTTCTATATTACAATTTTTTTTTTCTTTGGCAACTTATATGTTAGCTCATTCGTGCGCTACAACGTCACTACAAATAGTACATTTCATTGAAATTCATAGTTTAGTTTTCTCTCCGTTTAAACCTTCCTCCAATCTCGTTGGACAAATATTTCAAATGCAAAATTAGCCAAATGCAAAATTAGCCAAATTGAATAAAACGTTTTCAAGTTTTTGTGAGACTAAGAAGAGTCATTCGTTTATAGGTATGTACGAGTATACAGGTTAGCGTTCAGGAAGCTGCGAAATATCTTCTCGCCCTCAATACTGCAGTGTTTGAAGACAAAAATCTTCGTTCAATGTCTGTTGCCAGTGATGACGTATGGTATAGAGACGTCGTCGCTCACCCACAAAGGGCAATGGAGAGGGCTATGCTTGGAGGTTAGAGATCGAATCAGAAATGAGGAGATACGCAGGCAAAAATTGTTACCGACATAGCCCACAGGATTGATAAACTTAAATGGCAGTGGGCAGGGCACATAAGAGACGGATGCCTGATGGGGCAAAAAGTCCTCGAGTGGCGACCGGATTCCGAAAAGCGCAGTGCTGGTAGGTCTCCCACACGGTGGACCGATGACCTAGTGAAGGTCGTCGGAAAACGATGATGTGAGCGGCTCAGGGCCGGCTTCTCCTTGGGGATGCCTATGTCCAGCAGTGGACGTCTTTTGGCTGAAATGATGATGATGATACATACAGAGTGTAACAAAAACCTTATAATAATACGAAGTGAGGCCATATACCTTATCAATATTAGTTGTGTGTTAAACATATTTTTCTATCTTGAAATACGAGTAAGATATTGATTTTCTGAACCTGATTTTTATCACAAAACAAGGGTGCCAGTGAAATCCAACCAAGTAGCTTTCATTATTATTATCCTACAAGCTTATTGATCGGAGTTTCACATGGTTGCATAGTTTTTGTGCTTATTTATCTAGTTAAAGCACTTACTTTGGCAGCTGGTGACCAAATTATACCTAAGAAAAAAAGGTATTATTAATTCCCGAAATTTTGCAGACAGCATTTTTATCGGTATGTAGTATTTTTGAACATATCATTATGCCTAGGTATAGGGTTTTTGTTAGATATAAATGTATATATGTCGACTCTAATGTAACTGGTTCGTCTGAAACTAATAGAAGATCAATCATGTTGATTTTGTTTTGTCTTCATCATAATTTCACCCAACAGAAGTCAGCTGCTGGACATGGCCCTCCCCCAAGGAATTACATCAAGACCGCATCTTCCCCATCGGCGACTGGCTGGCTAGTCCTACAAGGTATGTGCCCTGTGCACTGCCATTTATGTTTGGCAATCCTGTGGGCTTTGTTGGTATTTCTATTTGCCTGCGTATATCCCTATTTCTGGGACATGGCAGTCATTGGGTAGGCAGCGCAGGACGGTACATAAGGGGCTGTTTAGTGGGTAGGAGGGTGCCCCTCGCAACAAGTCCAGGGGTGAAGCTGAGACCTACAGTTACACGCTAACGCCGGGTACAGCCCTCTTCATTGCCCTTTAGGTAGTTCAAAGATACAAACAGCGTACTTTTTATAATATAATAATATTAATAAGATGTTAACCTTTTAATAAGATGCTGAACCAATTAGCGAACATTTAAATATAATCTCAGTCTTACATTTTGGACTTTGTACTTCGTCCGAATCAACACGTTATAAAACTTGTGAAATTATAATACGTATTACTAACCTTAGGAACTATTAAAAAAATCTTGTCATGAATACAGCGCGGGGTCCGCGCGTGACCGCGGTCCCTAAGTACCTAATACATAATAATGTGAATTTAATAATAAACTTGAATTAAACAATTTAATATATATTATACTTAAATATATATTAAAATATTGGAAACAGATTTAGGGATGCCACGAATAGTTCCCATCACGTCACATTTGTTAATTGGCTAAATGATTTAAGCAATTTCGGCATAATGTGACTTTGTTTTAAAATCCCTGTCTCTATAACAAAGCTCATTTAATCAGTAGTGATTTATTAACTGCTGAGAGAGTTACTTTCACGTCTATGATATATAATTATATGTATAATCAGTTTGTATTTCCGCATTATTTTATTTATTTTTTTATTTAAAGTGTTCCCAATGTTTCTTAAAATAAAACAACACCTTAATATTATTTTTACGTCGGCTAGGCCGAATACTGAACAGCAGTCGAATATGCCAGATATTCCAGAGAACTTAATCGTCTATAACGCAATATTTCACTCTACGTTGCTAAATAAAATAGAGTACCTATCAGTAAAACTGCTACAAAACTTCAATGAAATATTAACTGAGTGGCTTCTAGTATCTATGTAAATAAATTAAATAACTTTCTAATAGTATCGCATTGTACGAAAATAACATCCATAATCTAATTAAAATGTGTACGTACACTGTCTCTAATTCGAACTAACTTAGTACATATGCTTTTAAGCATACTTGCGCTATCTGGAGTAACAGGCTATGTATTAAATTCCCATTGGAACATATAGGGAAATAATAATTACAACCAAACGAAAGGCTCGATAGTAGGTACTAATGGCATATATGTATACATTTACCACAGCAGATAATAAATCATGTTTTAAATTTTATCGATGTTTACAAGAGTCCTTCACAAGAGAAAACATTTGTACCATAAAAAGACTTGCCGATTCGGTTTTTTATAATACCTACTGATGAGGGTGCTATAAATAGCGATGGCTGGGGACTAAAATTTATGTCTGTGATAAGTGTATGAATGATCTGTGATTATTATCAGAATGATGAAAATCGATTCAAAAACGAAATCGGATAGTGTAAAAAAGGAACACATTTAAAATTAAATACACTAGTTTAACCTTAAACCGAAATAATATAATCATATTCTGGTTTTATATTTTAGATTCAATCGTTGGATCAAATAATATTTTGTTAATGTTTTCTAGTACCTAAACGTTTCCTCGTGCTATTTCTAGTCATATACGGTAATATATATATTGGGTAGAGAATATTTTTATAACGCTTATTGTAACAACATTATCTACTACAGAAAGAATTAAGCTCAAGTAAGATCGGATTAAGCTTCTCACAGCTGTTTTTTCCATATTCTATTAAAAATGGTTGAATAGTCTTATAAGACATATTTATATAGGTACACATACCGTAAACTACTAATAAAGTACCTAATATGTCTAAGAACAACATTTTAATGATTACAATATAATTATCAGAATATAATAAACACCCTGTATGTCTAATTAAGGTATCATGTAAAGGACTTATTTTAGGCCATTTAGGTAAAATTCTTTGACTAACATTGTCTTCTAGATTTTTGAAATGGTTTATTTAACATTTCCCTAAAATAGATTTACTGACCATTTAGTTTCTTTGGCTAGAATAATATAAATATCCCTAATTTATAGGAGTGACTGTTAGCGAATTGACATGCTATTGTTCATAAATCGTCAGGTGTATAACCTTATTCTTCATATTTATGTATTATCTTAACTTTACGTTTTATTGTTTATGAATCTATCGTTATGAATTAATCACTTCAATGGTTAACAATCTGAAAATAATTAATGGAACATTAACTTTTAGTGATTAAAATCAAATATCCTATTGCTGGGTATGGGTACAATAATAATTATTGTCAATAACTTAACACATTGCAACATGCATTTCATCATTAACAGATATATTTACACGAGTACTAAGAGGTCTGAATTGAGCGGCTGTGCGCTGTATTCTGGTACCAAACATTATGTTAGATTAACCTATCGTGGCAAATTTAACGGATATACTTTGGAAACGAAATACGACCGACGATTATTTTGATAACTGTAAACCGTATCTATTCTTTAACATTTTACCTAACTTTGTGGACAAATTTATTATATAATGTGGTTTAAAGTTTCATATAATGGTTATGGTTTACATTCAGAAGCCGATGTTTATTTATCCCCTACAGGAATTAGGCTGGGCTGAATGACTTAATCTGACTTAGCATATAAGCAATGTGATCTGTCCGTATTTAAAGACCCTCAATCTTAAAAGCACTACCACCACTTTTATATTTTTTATAAACAGTCGTCTTTACCCGTACTCTTTTTCCCGTTGAATGATTCTTATTTTAATTTCCTTTAAATAGTTTTCTGGTTCGTCATCGTGATATTCTTTTTTATCCTCTGAACTGCTTACCATTACTTCTGGTGTAAGTGTAGACTCTGTTGGCGACGGCTGATCGGTGCAACATGCTGGAGAATAATTTACGATAGAAAGTTTTTGGTTATCATTCTGTGACTCAAAAGATTTTTCAGGTACTTGGCGTATCGTATGTTTTATTTCACCGTTAATGGTTTGTTGACATGAATGCTTGGTTATAGATTTACTGTTATGCAACGGAGTGCTGGCTAAAGCTTTTCCATTCTGACAAATATGTATGGTGGGGATTGTACTCTCTCTAGTGTTCTGTCTTCTTGGGTAACGACTGGATTCATTTCTCAGGGAATTACCTGGAAAAGGATAGACGGATGGTCATTATTTTACAAATTTACATAATACATTAAGATGTAATTCCTCAAAAGCCTAAAAGATAATCTTATTTTTTTTACAATTTTACAACGTTCTCAAGATACTCTATAAAATTCATACAAAAACAACTATTGCCCGCACGCGAGCTCCGGGGAAGCGAGAGTGAAGAAAAACGGGTGTGCGCCACCCCCAACCGACCCCCCTCGCCCATTAATAATGACGCACGGCATCGATAGAGCATGTTATCGACCTTTCGTTTTTTTTCTGAGGGACATAATTTCTATTAGTATTATGTCCTAGACAGAACTCTAGCTCATTACGAAAATATTCCATATACCGTGGAGTTCGCGCATATTTTAAGAGTGATCACACATTTGTACGCCCCTGACGAATTGAACCAAGAAAGCCTCGCATACGATGTGGGCAATCTCTGCGCCAAATCTGACACGGACAAGTGTACACCTGTTATAAAGGATTCCATACAAAGGATTTTAAAATTCGTTACAAAATGTGCGATCACCTTGAAGCGGACAAAACCTTTTATTGTTTACCCATCATACTAATATTACTTTCATCGAAATTTTAACATCCGCAATTTTCACTTCCAATCACGATTGAAATGAACATAAAAGCCATGATTGAACCGAACATTTATCCTATCACAGAAAAGTCGTGACCACATAAAGGGTTCGTATTCAAACTAGTAATTAATGCGTGAGGTAATTGGTAAAAGTTTATTGCTCTATATTAACAAGCCAATTCGGTTGAGGATTATGGCATTTATATTATGAGCCAAGAAAAGGTTTCTTTCCATCGAGACATCATTAAGGTTAAGTAATGAAATGACTCTAATATCGGCTATATTAGCAACACTCGAGCATTTTAACGTGTCACAAATAATTGATATTATACAGATTTAGTGACCGCACTCGAAAAACGACAAGGAGGATTAGTGATAATAGGATTAACTCATTTATTCACAATACGAGTACCATCATGTCTGTCTTACATGTAGCAGTCTATATACGAGGGTGAATCAAAAAATTCTTGGAATCAATATTAAAAAATGCAAAGATTTAAATAATAATATTTTATTTTTCTACATAATCTCCCTCCAATGCAATGCATTTAGAATAACGCGTTTCTAACTTCCTTATTCCTTGTGAAAAAAAATTATTTTCTTGACTCTCGAAAAAGTCCTCTACGGCAGCTATAACCGCGTCATTATCGTGAAATTTTGTTCCACGAATTTCCTCTTTTAATTTTGGAAATAAGTGAAAATCACTTGGGGCTAAGTCCGGAGAATATGGTGGGTGGTCAAGGAGATTGAAGCCAGCACAGCGGATTGCGTTGAGCGCAACTTCCGATCGATGGGCAGGAGCGTTATCTTGAAGGAACAACACGCCCAACGACAGTTTTCCACGACGTTTTTCTTTAATCGCTTCACGCACTTTCGGGATTAAATTTGCATAATAGGGTCCAGTTATCGTCTGGCCTTTTGGCATGTAATCAATAAAAAGGATTCCTTCACTATCCCAGAACACAGAGGCCATAACTTTGCCAGCGGAAGGAGCAACTCGAAATTTCTTAATGGATGGAGAGGATGGTCGTTTCCAAGACATGCTTTGTCTTTTAGTTTCAGGATCAAAATGGTGGACCCACGTTTCATCCATGGTGACAAGACGACGGCAAAAATTATCCGAATCACGCTGGAACATTTCGAGATTACGCTTGGAAATTTCCAAACGTCGCTTTTTGTTTTCGTCGGTTAACATTCGTGGCACCCATCTTGCAAACACTTTTTTGAACCCCAGTGAATCAATTAAAATGGATTGAACGCTACCAAAAGATATCTTTAGGATCTCAGCTATATGTTTTATAGTCATTCTTCTGTCTTCCAAAACCAGATTCTCAACCTTTTTGACATTTTCTTCTGTAACGGAGGTTGAAGGCCGCCCAGAACGCGGGTCATCTTTACAGCTTGATCTACCTCTTTTAAATTCAGCCACCCAGTACGCAACCGTAGAATAGGGTACAGCATCACCCCCTAATGTCTGCTGAATGTCCAAAAAAATTTCCTTCGTAGACATTTTTTTCAAACTGAGATATTTTATCACCGCACGTAACTCACTTTTATCCATAATTTTGACTTTTTAGCAACTCGTTGCACAAAAAAATTTATTACATGCGAACGAACTGACAAAAACAAGTGACAGTCTGCATAAATATAGTGTGATAGACACTCTTTAATTTGAATATCGAACTTGATCCAAAAAGGTTTCATATATATGCACTTCTAAGAACTTTTTGATTCACCCTGGTATTATTGTGAAGGACCAATAGTGGAGACTACCACCTAGCGTGGGACAGGGTTCGTAAGATGATAATGGTAACTTTAAATATGATGATATATAAGAGTTTTGTGATAAAACCTACGTAAATAAAGATCCTTTTGAGTTTGAATATTATGATACACCGGTGTATGTCCGCAATCACCAAAACTACGAAATTGTTCTAAAAAGAAGGCATAGTCAATATTAGCTCCAGTGATTTACAATTTGTGTAAATGTAACAAATTCCAAATACTGGTTCGAAAAGCAAGAAACTGAAAGAAAATAAATGTATTTAATAGACACACGTAATTATTTATTAGAGAGAGAGGGCTATGCTCGGAGTTTCCCTGCGAGATCGAATCAGAAATGAGGAGATACGCAGGAAAACCAGGGTCACCGACATAGCCCACCGGATTGCCAAACTTAAGTGGCAGTGGGCAGGGCACATAGCTCGCAGGACCGACGCCCGATGGGGCAGAAAAGTCCTCAAGTGGCGACCGCGTTCCGGAAGGCGCAGTGCTGGTAGGCCTCCCACACGCTGGACCGACGACCTGGTTAAGGTCGCCGGAAAGCAGTGGATGCGGGCGGCCCAGGACCGGCCTTTGTGGAGATCCTTGGGGGAGGCCTATGTCCATCAGTGGACGTCTTTTGGCTGAAATGATGATGATGATGAATGACGTAATTATTACGTATATCTAATAAATACATTTACCTTTTTTTATGTATTTGCAACCAGCATTCTTTGTTTGTCCATAAAAACAATAATGATATGTAGCTTACATCTAAATAGACTGATAGTGCTGAAATTTACATTTCTGCCTTGTGATACAATCTACTATTATTAAATGTACATCTTTTTTTTAAATGAGCAGAACCTAAGCATGCTTGCGTAGTCACATGCGAGTTGCATGTGTCGTTAATAGGCACATTAGCTCTATTTAGAATAATAACATAACTTACCACTGGATGTCGGGTTTCTAGCGAAGGCCATAGCGGTGTAAGAGCAGCGTTTTACTGCTGTCCTTTCATCTGATCGGCAGCACCATGTCATCATAGTGTTCTGAAAAGATATTGAAAAACTTACATGCGAGATACTTACAATTTCGATTAATTATTATATCAAGTTACTCGATAGAAAATAAAAATATCGAGTAATATCGCTACGTATCTACCAGAGTTTCTTCAACAACTATTAACAACTGTATAATTTTGTAACTAAGAGCTGATTGAGTTAAAACGCTTAATCTGTCTTTAGGTTTTTATTTAAAACTTTGTAACTGCTTTTTTAATACAGTTGCTCAAAAAGTGGCATATTACAGGGACGTATAGCGTTCGGGAAGTGGGCTATTACACACGCGTGCTTTTTCTTTACCATTCCCGCACTAGTGCGTTTTCTTTCCCAACTGTCAAAATAATGTCTATTATAAGGAAAAACCAACCATGAAGTTTTTACTAAAAAAAATCATAGAAGTTTTTATGATTCATGCAAATACGCAATGATGTTAGAACATCATTGCAAATACGTATATTTCTAAAACGAAACTACGTACTAATTTGTTTCAATATCAGATTTAATGATTTGATTGAATGTGTTTTATTTCATCTAATTAAATTTCATTTCATATCAATAAAAAATTCTACTGAAGACTTGGCTGTATGGGCATTGTTCCTTTTGCCTACCAGAATGGGTGAAGAAAAAAAAACCTGCTTATATTCTACGGTCGGCGCCATTTTTCAGAAATGATTAGTTAGTTGAGTTTATTGTGTTTATAATATTTTATTAAATTGCTTCATTTTTTCGCAACTGTATTAAAAATAGTCGTTCAGTACACGTGCGGAACCGTCATTGCAACTTGTTCCGACTGTCAACCCTCGCCTTCGGCTGCGCCTCGGCTCGGGTAGACATTTGTCGGAACTCGTTGTAATGACAGCCTTTCCGCACTTGTAATGAAATATACTATTTCGTACTAGAAATGTCGAAGAAAATTAGTCAGGTCTCCATAATATAAATACACGAGATTATAAACCATGAAATTTAACCTTTTTTCTCTACTTTAATAAATACATATTACAGGTTTAAAAAATTTACGGTATAATGGTAATGTTATTACAAGCATCTGTTCTCTCAAAGAAGTGGTATCCCCGAGTCCGCACATATTCTGGTTAATCGGTACGCTACCCGTGTACGGGTAGCGTATATCGAAATGCTCATTCAGTACGTCCCCTCCGCCTGAGACGAACTCGATTAGCATTTCCAAGCTCTTTTAATGAAAAAACACGCGTATATGCTGCTCCAATACGTCCCAGAGGGTGACGTACTGCAGTAGGATTTCTAAGTCTAAACGCAATAAAACATATTAGAAACCCTCATCCTATTCGTCACCCTCGCGGGACGTATTGGAGTAGGATTTCCAGTGCTAAAATCACAAAGTTTCCAGTGGTATAACGCGCCTCAACGTAGGGTTTATCCTAGTTATATTCGTCAACGGGAAACTGATACTAAAATAAGGTTAGGGATTACTTAATTTGCATAAGCTATAAAACAGGTACGGTTATGATTAGTGATAATTAAAGGAAATACAGTAAAAAACTAAGGAATAAAAGTTTACTTAGAAAAATATTCAATGGCGTTCCGAACCGGTGGTAAAAACTAAATGATTAGTTATTTTTATATTTCTCTTAAATATAATACTTTTTTTTTTGACTATTTGAAAGCATTCGCAAGAATTTATTCGAATAAAAAACATTTTGATTTGATTTGAGTGTCGTTACTTTAAAATATTGCTTTTCTAAGAATTCATTAATAATGTCAGATGTTTAAAAAGTTCTTAAACAATTTAGAGTTTGAAGAATTTTGTTTTCTTTTAACAAAATATTAAACCCTTATAACATATACATAGAAATATGATTTTTGGAGTCCAAATCTCTGAAAACATTGGGTCAAACAACGTCAGGTATGAAACCTTTATCAATAATTAGCGTTTCTTCTGTTTTTATTTTGAATTGTCAATTTTCCAACGCAGTAGTGGCAGAAGTGGGGAACAAAATTAAAATGGTCTAAACTGGCATCATGTAGATAAGCATAAATATAATATAATATAAGCACATTATACAACTCTATTTAATATATACCTATATTTTTTTTTAATATATATATCTATTTCAATGTATCCATTCCTGGGCCTGCTGGAAGAGATTTTTTTAGAAATAAGCTGTGCCTTTGTACAAATGTGTCCTAGATTTCCATGTGTTCAACCTACGTTCTGTACGTGTACATAAATTGTTAAATAAATGAATATATGACAAAAGATAAATACGAATTAAAATATTTGTATAACTGTTTTGACGTTCAAAAATAACTATGAAATACCCGATTAAAAAAGGAGCCTCAAACGGGCAAAGCGGAATACCGTACCCGCTCCTGACGTCCACTTTACAAAATACCGCAACCAATTAACATGACCCTTGGGCGGTGTTGTGTACCGAAGTGAAGTTTGGTGTTGGCAGCGGAAGGTGCTCAGTGTTCTTTCACTTTTTACAGGGTCCTTTTTATCCTGTAGGTCGGTGACGTGTAAGTGACGTCTCTGATATTACAAATTCCCAAGGGCAACGGTAGCCGCTTCAGGCGCTTCAGATCAGGCGGGCCTTATCATTTTTATTATATACTAGTGTATGCCCAGTGGTCGAAACTCGACCTCGAGCTAAATTATAATTCTATAAATATAGTTCTATTCTCAATTTGGCCATAGACTATAGGCAAACAATAAACACACAATTACAATAGTCAATAAAGTCATGGGAAACACAATGTTTGTTGATAGGGAACCTGGTATCGCTTCTCCCTGAGGGTCTCAGGGTGGTGAACCAAGTAATTCCGAGCTTCGCTCGAGTAAGAAAACCTTTCTTACAAAACTAATACTATACTATATTATACTATACTTTTTATCATAATATTCATAGAATACGTAAGAACAACCCTCGTTTATGGGTTGTATCGTGGGTTCCCTACTGAAAACCAGCGCTGTGTTCCCTGCCTGGTGAATGCTGTGGTGGCGACGTTTTTGGCAGAACATGAAGGACATTTGCGTATAAAGTTGTACTTTTACTGTTCCTTTTTAATAGCTAATAGTGATGACACAGACAATAAAAGATTTTAACACGTCTCTATTTTGTGGTCAAAATAACCCAAACACAAAATCCCTGTCGTGATTTAAGGACATAAAGACAATCATCGTATGTCACGCCACAAAAAAGATTTGACTTTAAAGCTGTCAGTACCTATAGAATTATCCACAATAGGAATATGTGTTTGTTATTCCACATTTAATGAAATTGGTCTGTAATTACGTGGAACTTGATTCGTTCTGGAATAATTCTGAATTCGTCGCAGTAATTTGGCTCCAATCGCTTTATTAAAATATATTTTAGATTAATATCCTACAATAATTGGGAGTATAAGGAATGTTTTGTTTTAGGATTTAGGGATTCGGATTTTAGGCCGTCGTCGTCACCATCATCAATTACTTAGAGATATGATTTCATCATTTTATTGTGTTTAGAAGTTTGGAATTGTACATGCTCACATGTACAATTCCAGTATGTAGTCACTGTTTATAAGTAACTTAGCATATGAACAAGCAGTTGAGAGTATGACATGCTCGCTTAATGACACTATATATGCTAACCTCATCAGCGTCACCATTCCTTACATATTGGAAAAAGCCTGACCCAAATAATTAAAAATGCTGCACGTCGTGTAAATAAAATAAGCGATATTTCACCGCTTTCATTTCTACAATACTAAATTGAAAGAATTATCAACATTGTTTTCTCAACTTTGTTAAATCACTGTGAACACAAAAGGTTCGCTTGATTGTACAAAGGCGAACAACGGACTATAAGAAAGGTGTCATCATTATCCCAAAGAGGAGGCGAGCTCCCCATAACACCAAGATGGAGGCCAAATTCCTACTGTAATCAATTTTAATGTTTAAAGTAATTATACCAAATTCCATGGGTTCTAAAACGCGCCAAATTCTGAGGCATTTTCACAGAAAGTAGATATTAAGATTATGTAGTACAAACTGAACGTTTTCTTTCATACAAGTTATAAGCAAAATATTTTATAATTAAAAGTATTCTCCTTTGCATTTTAAACATGTTTACATTCGGTCGATCAATTTTTGTCACCGAAAATTGTCACATGTCGCATAAGTATCGAACTCCCATGATTCTGTTAGCGTATTTGTTGGTAGATTACCAAATCTGTCAAAAATAGCCATCGCAGAGCCTTTGATCGTATATTGAGTCTATTGAAATAGCAGGCTACATCAGGGCCTTGCAATTTTTTCCACGTGCTGATTTAGACGGCGTTCATGAAAGTGCCAGACAAATATTACTTTTTTGGGACAATATAAAGCAAGAATATTGCAGTTAACAGTCGTTCTTGGATTCTAAAAAAGTAGACCCATCCGGTCTACTTTTTTAGAATCCAAGAACGACTGTTTTCCTTGCCGTTTGCGATGAGGCATTGTCATGGTGCAGGAGGATTCGGCTTCTTGGTCGGAAACATTCTGGGCATACAAGTGAATACTTCTTTGAGCCGAAGAACGAGAAAAACGAGAAAAAAATGGGATCCTTTGCTTCCCGACGCTTTTGTTCAATATTGTTGGTTTGTTCTCGCTCTAATACCCCTATTCAGAACTGCTGCTTTTTCTGTGGTTTGAAATAATAAATCCACTATTTGATTCCCATTATGTATTTGAATGTCCGTCGTACCTACTTATGTAAAATTTTTGAGAACCAGTCAATACGAGCCTGCTTTTGTTCTGGTGTCAGTTTCTGAAGTTTTAATTCGTGTTTTTTTAAATCATGGTCATACCATATTTATTTAACGCTTGTCACGACTTTCCTCGTTTAGTGAAACACGTCCTCTACTAAATTGGGCAAACCGCCGATCGTCTCCCAGTACTGAGATGAGACGCTTCCCATACAAAAGCATTTTCATTAGCAATTAGTGCAGCCAAGCGACAGAGTTTTTAGGAGAAATACGAAAGTTAATTAAAATAATAAAAAATCATCGCTCTGAAATTTTGTGTTAACTCGAGTGGACTCGAACTTTGAAGTGCGATAAAAATAAATGACAGTTAATTTTTCTGCCATTTCTTCTTAATCAACTAAGTACCTTTCTTTAACGAATATGTGATTCGAAATTCAAATAATTTCAGAAAATCAATGGTTAAAAACTTTTAAATGCACAGATTCATGCACAATCCAGATTAAATAGTTTTTTATTGCGTAGTTTTTTATTGTGCTTCAAAGTTACCCAAGCATCCACCTTATTGCCCAGCACTCAAATGAAATATTTTTTATTTATTTATTCAACTTCATGCATATTAATACATTGGCGGACTTAATGCCTACGGCATTTTCTCCCAGTCTACCTTCAGGTCATGCAGAGAGAAGAGAGGTAGGTGCACCTTCGAGGGAATCAGCAAAATAATTATAATAAAACATATACAATATACATATATATCTTACAAAACATATTACATACGTACATACATATGTAATGATATCGATACATATTTAATAAAATACACACACTATATACTGCTAAAGGTTACTGAGGAGAGATTCCATAGCAAGACGTAAGGAGATGCTCTCGGAGTTTTCGTTTGAATGAGAGTCTAGATTGTGCCATCCTAATTTCCGGAGGCAAGGCGTTCCAGAGCATAGTAGCTTGAACGAAGAAAGAAGAGTGAAGGAAATCAGAATGATGGCTGGGACATTCCAGAAGGCGATTATTATTTGAGCGAAGCTCCTTTTCATGTGAAGAGCACAGAAAGCGGAAGCAGGACATTAGATATTCAGGGCTATGTGGAGTGAATAGAATTGAGAAGAGAGTAGTCAAAGCCCTGAGTTCTCTACGTTGCCGAACTGGCAGCCAATTCAACGACCGTCTGTGCTCTGACACATGATCAAACTTACGCAAATTGAAAATGAATCGAATGCAGTTATTAAGAAGGCGGTCAAGTTTATTTAAAAGATCTGCATTCAGGTCAAAGAAGCAAACATCACCATAGTCAATAAATAGGAAGGATTAAGGTTTGTACAAGCATTACTTCGACAGACAGAGGGAGCATATTCTTCAACTGATATAGGTATCGCAGCACTCCGGTCACTTTTTGGGATACACTATTGACATGAGGTATCCAGCTCATCGTATTTTCAAGTGATTTTTAGAGTTTAACGCATGTGTGAATATATGATTTTACACGTCGCAAATCTACGTTAAGAGTTGTGCTGCCAAACGCCTGAAGTTATCCTGCTTTGTCGTTTTGCCGCCTTATTCATGGATTCTTTTTTTATTGGACCGGTGCGGTAATATGCGTGAATCACAGCTCAGGTGTTACAAATATCAACCGGCACCCCTAGTGGAAAAAAACGACAAGGCGGTGTTGTTGACAAGGCGTACAGGTTATAATTTTTATAATTTCAGCCAAACATTTCTACTTCGCCACCTGCATCAGTCACCTTCTGTGACCGGTCCGGTCTTAGGTCGACCGTGGGGGATCTACCAGCACGCTATTCGGTACGTGGTTGAGACTCGAGGACTTTTCTGCCCCATTAGCCGCCAGTCCTACGAGTTATGTGTCCTGCCCATGCAGCCCCCTCTATTGGCCTTTGTATAATACATGTAACATACTGTATATGGAAGAACGTCATGAACAAAACGTACATTGTGGATTTCTGTCTTTGCAATTTAAATTGTCCATTATTTTTTTATTTAGCGCCCATAGTTACGCGTGTTCACCAGCGTGGATTCCAGACTTGCGCTGTGATTGAACGATTTTTCCACCAGCTGTACCTATTAATTTATTTGTGTTGTTTCCCGCTTTTGACAATGTGAGAGTAAAACAAACAAAATACAGTTTAGGTTACAATTTTTTTTTGGGTTGTAAAAATAGTTATAAACCTATTCTCATACCTACTGAATATACATATGAAATTTCATCAAATTGGTCAAGCCGTTTCGGAGGAGTATAAACACTAAAACTGTGACGCAAGAATTTTAGTAATATGTACTTACAAAACACTAACTTAAGTAATAAAACAAGACTAAAAATACCAATTAACCTAAAACTTAAATACTAAAATATATTATTTAAAGGAGTCCCTTTAGGCAAGGTTCCGAAGATACTGGCAGCGTTCCCCCTTTGAATCGCTAGACTGATTCTTTGTCCGAGGTAGCTACCAGAATTTTATATATTAGATTAGATGTAACGTTAACTATAGCCATTCAACAAGTCAAGTATCCATTAATATCATCAAATAAAATTACCGTACTATGCCACGCTGGCGCTGGTCTGAGGTGTTGGCATAGGATACACATCAAGTTTTCCTGTGGCTAGGTTTTCTGCTGATGTAATTCCTTTAATCAACCTTGGAGTAGTATATTATATCTGTGCCTGGAGTACCCCACAGTATGCAATATCCTTGGACATTTCACACAACGCCATCTCGTCCCAAGCTAAGCAACTTAATGCTTGTGTTATGGTAACGAGATGGATGATAAACTACTTATATAATTTTTTTTTTGTAAATACATACATATTATAGATAGAAATGACACACCCAGACTCCGAGCCAGTGCCTCTGGTTTAGACAAAGACACTTGCCCGACCCGGGAATCGAACCCGGGATCTGCTGATCCAAAGGCGGCACATCTAACCACTATTCTAAACCCTATGATTGTATATTTACCTTAAAAGCATCCCTGAACTTGTTGGACATAATTTGATACAGGATCGGGTTGACACACGTGGACATGTAGTAGAAGACACCAGACAGGTACGTAACAAAAGAATACACAGAGAGTAGTATTGGCGATCTAGCTTGATGGGTTTCAGTAGTACCGTAAATTGCTACAAGCCGTTGCGCGTGGAAGGGCGCCCAGCAGATGAAAAACGCGATTACGACGGCAACTGTAACAAAAAAACAATGTAGATAAGTATTTGACTGCCTCGTTGGTCTAATGGTCAGATGTGCCGCCTTTGGATCAACGGGTCCCGGGTTCGATTCCGGGGTCGGGCCAGTGTCTTTGTCTAAACCAGAGGCACTGTCTCGGAGTCTGGGTGTCATTTCTATCTATAATATGTATGTATTTACAAAAAAAATTTATATAAGTATTTTATCATCCATCTCGTTACCATAACACAAGCATTAAGTTGCTTAACTTGGGACGAGATGGCGTTGTGTGAAATGTCCAAGGATATTTATTTATTTGACACCATTGACTGTATATTACATTATTTAATTCACGACGTTTCGAAAACTTTGCAGCAGCAGAAAAGAAAACACAAGACATATTTGACACCAGCTGGCCATCAACCAAATATTGTTTTGTTTTAGTGTAACAATATCTATGCCGTGTTAGTACGTTTATTTAGAATGCTTGGTAGTTTGTGTCGCCACCAATTGCCAAACTGAGGGTATCGTAAAAAGCCGCGGCGAGCCAATAAAAAGAAATGATAAGGCTGGAAATCTAACAGCAGTGGGTAATTTATAGAAGTAGTATAATAAGACAATTTTCAAGTATGCCATTGTTGCAGCTTGGCACCGTCTCTTTTTCGTTTTGCGTGTCATAGTATTTGAAATTTGGTTTTTGAACTGGTAATTTACGTCTGAAGTTTAATTCTTTACATCAAGTACGTGATATTTTGAGCTACTTTCAGTTCAATTTGAAGCTCAAGGACCCACTGCTAGCTTTTGGGAAATCAGCCTTACTTTACTGAGCAGGCAAGACGAGTTATTACAGGGTTTGATCAAGTCTTCTCTTGCGGCTAGGTAGACTGACTCTTACATTCTTTTAGTCGCCTCTTACAACGCCCTCAGGATGGTATGGGTCGGTGAAATTGTGTATTCTAAATCTGTCACCACATGAAATACTGAAACTATAACAATGTTATACTATACAACTCTCTTGTTTTCTGAGGTTACAAATCTTACAATTGTTGGCGCATTATTTAAATACGTTTCGTAACATGTGTAATCAGAAGAGGTCGTTCAGTTCGATTTAAAGTAAGTTTCATGTTGTAAAAATGATTGATTTGTGTTATATAACAAAAGTAAAAGAGTAAATAAATCTTCGACTTTTAAATAATTCAACTCTTCATTATGCAATGCTGTTGACATGGTAGCTTATATAAAAAACAGCCTTAAGACAAAAGAACGAGGAGTGATTGACCACTGATAACAAATAACATAAACGTATTACGTAGGTAATTATTATTATCTAGCATGTTAATTATTTGTAAATTAATCATACTAGAGATCAGCAAGTGGTCGAAATTTAACGATAATTGCATTGGAAAACCAATCTTCACATTTTAGTTTTAACTTATGACTATTATAAGACTTCAAAAGACGAAATCGGTTAGACTTCGAAAAAGGACTTACCCAGTGATGGCTCACTTAAAAGATGATAATGACGGCATGATTTTTAATCATCGTAGAAAATTTACAACAATATTGATATTATTCTTAACGTGTAGTTAAAACATACTTCATCTTGTGATGTATGCTTAATTATTTTTATTCTTAAGGTTACTATTATAGCGGTTAAGTATTTTACTTGAGATTACTAACTGAGTTATTTATTTTGGAATAGTAAAAATGTTTTCTTTATTGTATTAGACCACGTGTAACCTGAAATAAGTCTCTGATGATTTTGTGAAGTACTCCGTATGTTTAATATATTGTATTGTCTCCAAATATGTAAGTAAATGTTAGGTTCTGTTGGGTACCCATCATTTATAACATCAGACTTCCTCAGTGCTTCAGAAGGCACGTTAATCCACTTAGTCAGTAGCGTGAAAATGGACATCTTGTCTGACCAATTAACATAATTACCGGTTGTCCCATTAAATGGGACGCGGGGGGCAGATGGTAATTTACTTCTCAGCCAATAAATGACACACTAATGAGTCCTCCTCCCATTACACGGAGGGTAATTAGCCTACTGAGCCACACTGGCCAGACAGGTTGGCACAGGGTTTCTATCAAGATTTCCTTCTCTTGCAGCTAGGTTTTTGCCTTGTCATTTCTATCTGTCGGCTCTTAAGACACCCTCAGGATGGATGGTGGGTGACACTGTGTATTCTAAATCCGTCACCACACGGAGAAAGTATATACCGTTGAGTTATACTCTGTATCAAGTCATGATATAAGTTGAAATACCTGGACATAATGTGATCAGAATAACTGACTGCAATATGGCTGTTGTCTAGTCAACTAATTTGTTGCGTCCTAGTTCGATGTGAACCGGAGATTAAAGTGATCAAGATAAGGAAAGCTCTAGATGTGTTATTTCCAAAGTGAGCAGACAAAGCGGAGCTCTGGAAAGTGCATTGACTGTTCGTAACAACCCACAGAAAATATTACAGACGGAATAGAGTAAGTGTTTTGAGTAGATTACAGTAAAAACAAACATGCCAATAATGTATCTATGTATCAAACTAACGTTTACTCCTACTATTCAGCCCATAAATGAGCCACTGCTGAGTCGGGCCTCCTCCAATCACGGGAGGGCATTAGGCTACTGTTACTCCTAATCATCCAATCAGTTGAGGACACCACATCAGACATCGTCGAAAAAGTGGGAAAAAAAAATTACCGGAGGAAAGCCGTTTGAAGAAAAAACAGTCATTTGCGTTAGTTGGAGTATCTGAAACCACCATTTTGCGAATCCTACGTGACCACCTGGGTATGACAGAAGTCAGTGCAAGATGGGTACCGAGAATGCTCAAGCCGCTTCTGAAACAACAGCACGTATACGCGTCAGAACAATTTTTGGTGTTGTGTGGAGACGAGCCTGCACAGATTTTGGAGCGCATTGTTACTGTAGATGAAACTGAGTTTAAACGAGAGTCTATGTAATGGCATTTTAAGGGGTCACCACCGCCAAAGAAATTCAAAGTGTCGGAGTCGACTGGAAAGTGGATGGATTACTGTTTTTTGGAATTGTGAGGGGATAATACTGATTGATAACAAAGAAAAAGGAAGGACCATAACCGGAGAATACTACGCAACGATATTAGCAAAATTAAAGCAGGCCATCAAGGAAAAACGTCGCGGAAAATTGACCGCGGATATGTTGGTCTTGTAAGACAACGCGACGGTTCACAAGAGCCGAGTTGCGAAGGCCTACAGTCCAGATCTGGCCGGAAGTGATTTTTGGTGATCCCGAATTAAAAAAAAAGATTTAATGGTAAGGAAATTATCCGACGATAATGGGGTAAAGGAGGCAATTTTGGCAATGCGCGCATCTACATACATCGTGGAAGAAATAGTTGGTCGCAGCGAATGGCCGCGCGGCCTGGCCGCCTAATGCGCTGTGGCTCTTAGTTGCGCTGCGGGTGTAATACACCTAAGGGTGATAGAAAAAATATATTTATTGTTTCATTTTATTTAAAACTCTCATTCCCCGAACTTTTGGACCTCCGCTCGTACCTAATATGAAACAAAGTCGTTCGCCGCGCTGCGCTGCGCGATTATCAAACGACTTTCATTATTAAATAGAGGTTCATTAGAAAGGTTTCAGTTTGGTGACGGATTCAGAATACACACCCTGCGCCAAGCTGTCTTGCCAGCGACCCTCCATGTATAGGTATAGATGTAATGTGATAGTTTCTTTAATTTCATTATTTGTATCGAATGAATTTGTAATTGTAATCATATGCTACGGAGGGTAAAAAAAAACATAAAAAAAACCTACCAACACATTTTGCGATTCATTTTTATTCATATAAGATGAGATGTACAAACAATATTTAAAATATTCGTATTTAGTGATTGATTGAGACTTATATTTTATATCATTACATTTATAACGTCATAGTTACAATGGCTAGGCGATTTTCTAAACTAATATTATCAAGAGGAAAGATTTGATTGTTTGTTTGCATTGAATAGGCTCTGAAACTACAGGACCGATTTCTAAAGTTCTGTCACCATTAGTTTCCTTTTTTTTGCTTTTTACTCGGTGATCCTCATGAATACCCAGCCGTTGGCGTCCCGGAGTCTCACATAACCCGGCCAGGTTATGTGGGACTCCGGGACGCGTATAGATGGCAAATTGCTCCCCGACCTGCCCACTACAACCGACGGCGATCCTCGACTGCCCGACTCCAAAGCCACGGGATTCACAGCCCGCAACCCTGGTGGGCCTTGGCTCGGCTTACCATTCGTATCCTATATTAACCCCAGACGCACATAAGCGGTAGAATATTTTAAAAAAAACAAGAAAATTTGTTCCGGCGTCTCATAACTTTAACCGGTGACCAGAAGGCTGGTTATTACTTCGCTCAGCGAATTAGCATTGCCATTCAACGTGGCAATGCTACTAGCCTTCTTGGCACCGTACCCGATGACAGCGATCTGGCGCAAATTGCTTTGTTATAAGTTTAGTTATTTAATTTATTTTAGTAATTTAGTTCAGTGTTTTTTATAAATAAAACAATTTATGGATATTTTTAATAAAGTTCTACACAGAAATTTTTAATTTTTTGGTTAAATACTGTACTAGATAGACCGCCCCGGACTACTCCGGTGCTGTTATTAATAAAGTTGTAGGCGTGTAAACGAGGGTACTAACCGCAGCGAGCATAATACGTGAAATCGTATGTTATACATCGTATTTTATCACGATTGTATCGAACTCTTTGCTCGCCTGTGCTCCAGGTTAATTGCCACTCGCAGTCAAGATGTCGATTGAAGAAGATTCGCTGCGACGCACCTACAGACTAAAGCGCGTAACACTCGAAAGATTTTCGCCAACAAATCGAAAGCGGAGTGAAGCACTCGCAATCAGCACTCGCATCCACTCATGGCTCTTGCAAGTATTTACAGTTAATTCATGTAATTTTTTTATATTACTTATTCAAAGGTAACAGATAATACTAAAATAGAATTAACTAATTTAAGCGCAATATTAATAAACCCGCATTTTTACGAAGACATTTTTAAAAACATGCAGTTTGGCGGAAACGCGTTGCTTAGCGTTTATTCATAATAAGCTATAACTAAAAACATGTTTAACTTACCTAACATTTTCACTACTCTTCTAGTTGACTGGCTGTGTTTTCGACGTATTTTGTGGGCGTATCTCATACTCCTTTCGAAATCTTTTAGATTAGGCTCCTTGCTTTTAGTCGTTTCTTTCAGCTTGAGTGCAATCAACGCGTACAATACTGTGATCGCAACCATCGGTGCGAAGAAAAAAATAAACGTTGACAGTTCAAATGAGTGTTCAATTATAACCTTCGTTTGCAAGCACATGATTACACCTCTAAGGTCTACGATACCAAATTGCAGTGCTTGTGGTAATGCTAGCCCCAACGCCACCATCCATAGCAATATAACATGCTTAGTAGCTCTGGAAAGCTTGGACATCTTGTGCGAAACAAAAGGGTGGCAAATTGCTAAATATCGCTCCACAGTAAATAGCGTTATTGTTAATACACTGGCATACGTAGACGCCTCAGCGGCCAATCCTCTTATCACACAGAAACTATACCCAAAGACATATGGCCATTTCGACCATATAGAATACATCTCTTGAGGCATTCCGCTTACAAGTAAAAGGAGATCGGATATAGCTAAACTAAATAGATAGTAATTTGTTGCTGTGTGCATACTTTTGTTCCGCACTATAACTAAACACGTGAATATGTTTCCCACTAATCCTGTTATGAATATGAGTGTGTAAATTATAGTGATTGGAAGTACTATGTAAAGAGAGTCTCTTTGGGGGCCGAATACGAGGGTGGGATCCACTGGGGCAGATCCATTGCAGCCGGTGCAAATTGTTGCGTTTGTTAGATTTGTGTATAAAGTCATTGCAATTGAGCGCTTGTAGTCAGTATTCCGTTCCAGAATCTTCTTCCATTTTGTCTTCAAACTCCAGATGTATACCTGAAAAAGAGTTATGATTATATAACGTGTTTTATAATAGTTTAAGATTTAGATTTCAGCTATATAATGACAATATAAACTTTGTCATTAATAAACATTATCGAAACCAGATCAATTTTATTCAACATTTTGTTGATTACTACTGCAAAATATTTTATATTTAAACTTGTTTTATTAATTTGTCATAGATGTATTAGATAGTACAATTTGTATTATTAGAATGGGTGTGTTTATTTAGTCAAAATCTTCGGGTTCGATTTCTGAGAAAATTAGTAGTTTTGACGTATTGTATAACTAGGTGTTTTAACGATAAGTTTAACATTAAGTAGACAGAATCTTACTAATATTATAAACGTGAAAGTTTGTAAGTATGGATGGATGGATGGATGGATGTTTGTTACTCTGTCACGTAAAAACTACTGAATGGATTTTAAGGAAACTTTACAATAATATAGCTTATACATCAGAATAACACATAGGCTGCAAGTAATAAAGATATTATGTGAATTACAACAATATAAACAAGTCGAGTTCAAAATTTCTAATTGTCAAATTTTCGACCATTATTAAACTATAGACAACATAACGTATCGCTGTCAGTTGCGTTTTGATAAAGTAGGTTTTATACGGACGGGATAAAAATCTCAGGTATCCTATGTCCAACTTTCTTTTGTTTTAAATATATATAATGCGGAACAAAGTTCGCCGGGTCAGCTAGTAATAATTAAATGGGATTCTTAAATGTAACATTGTACGAGGGTGAATCAAAAAGTTCTTAGAAGTGCATATATATGAAACCTTTTTGGATCAAGTTCGATATTCAAATTAAAGAGTGTCTATCACACTATATTTATGCAGACTGTCACTTGTTTTTGTCATTTCGTTCGCATGTAATAATTTTTTTTGTGCAACGAGTTGCTAAAAAGTCAAAATTATGGATAAAAGTGAGTTACGTGCGGTGATAAAATATCTCAGTTTGAAAAAAATGTCTACGAAGGAAATTTTTTTGGACATTCAGCAGACATTAGGGGGTGATGCTGTACCCTATTCTACGGTTGCGTACTGGGTGGCTGAATTTAAAAGAGGTAGATCAAGCTGTAAAGATGACCCGCGTTCTGGGCGGCCTTCAACCTCCGTTACAGAAGAAAATGTCAAAAAGGTTGAGAATCTGGTTTTGGAAGACAGAAGAATGACTATAAAACATATAGCTGAGATCCTAAAGATATCTTTTGGTAGCGTTCAATCCATTTTAATTGATTCACTGGGGTTCAAAAAAGTGTCTGCAAGATGGGTGCCACGAATGTTAACCGACGAAAACAAAAAGCGACGTTTGGAAATTTCCAAGCGTAATCTCGAAATGTTCCAGCGTGATTCGGATAATTTTTGCCGTCGTCTTGTCACCATGGATGAAACGTGGGTCCACCATTTTGATCCTGAAACTAAAAGACAAAGCATGTCTTGGAAACGACCATCCTCTCCATCCATTAAGAAATTTCGAGTTGCTCCTTCCGCTGGCAAAGTTATGGCCTCTGTGTTCTGGGATAGTGAAGGAATCCTTTTTATTGATTACATGCCAAAAGGCCAGACGATAACTGGACCCTATTATGCAAATTTAATCCCGAAAGTGCGTGAAGCGATTAAAGAAAAACGTCGTGGAAAACTGTCGTTGGGCGTGTTGTTCCTTCAAGATAACGCTCCTGCCCATCGATCGGAAGTTGCGCTCAACGCAATCCGCTGTGCTGGCTTCAATCTCCTTGACCACCCACCATATTCTCCGGACTTAGCCCCAAGTGATTTTCACTTATTTCCAAAATTAAAAGAGGAAATTCGTGGAACAAAATTTCACGATAATGACGCGGTTATAGCTGCCGTAGAGGACTTTTTGGAGAGTCAAGAAAATAATTTTTTTTCACAAGGAATAAGGAAGTTAAAAACGCGTTATTCTAAATGCATTGCATTGGAGGGAGATTATGTAGAAAAATAAAATATTATTATTTAAATCTTTGCATTTTTTAATATTTATTCCAAGAATTTTTTGATTCACCCTCGTACATACCTACCAAAACGATGTTGTGATAAATTTAAAGTGAAATAAATTGCTTTGTATGCCCATTTAAAACTTGGGAGCAATACATAAACGTAGGTAAACAACATAAGAGTAGGTAAACACTGGGTAAACACAATATAAGTTATCCATGATTACAATTGTAAATGTATAAGAAGTGGAACAAACAGGTAATATCCAAATGTATGGAGGGTTGTATTCAAATGGTATTAAGTGGATTATATCTGGATTGTGTCCGTAATTGGATTGAATTTCTTCATGCAAATCTTAGATTTGATCACCGGAATAATTTATGTTTATCGATAAGTGAACGTTTCCATTTGGAAACGATGAATATTAAAATACGTCTTTTTCCCGCAGACAAATTCTAGATTTTCGTCTTGATTATGTATGCGCGTGACCTTGCAGAAAACGGTGGAATGTTTTTTTATTATTTAATCGCTACTTTAATAGGGTTATACAATCTCCGTGAAAAATATGAATGTCGTAATTTTTAAAACCAACGAACAGATGTTGGTCAGTTTTTTTTCCAGGGTAGAATTCTTAATGGACTATCCACAACAACCGGGAAAATATGTCAGCCACACGATGCCTCGTTCCATTCTCGTAAGACATGTTTGTCTATGGCATCACAGCTTAGAAGGATAAACAAGTTATCGCTTAGATTTTGCTGAATTTTAAACATATCTGCTGAGACTTTTGAAGATTTTAATTTATTTACAACTTAGATCCAGGCTTTCTTACAATGTTTATCTTAATTTCTAGGGGTTTCACGATTTTGTAAGGAGACTACTTCATTCGGTAAGTGTATAGGGACTCATTGCAATTAAAGATTTTGTAAAAATAACGTCATCGTTCAAAAATCAAATGTTTACTGCAATAATGTCGACTTGTACATATCATCTTCTTTGTGATTCATTCAATAAATATGTTAAATATAACGCATAGACATGAGAGTAATAACATTCACAACAAACAAAAAGTGAATAACATAAGCGAAGACAACGTAATTTTCAAAACGCCTACTTAACAAAAGGCTTGCTTGCGGCTCGTTAACTTCTATTACTTTTTAAATAAATCCACAACTTCTTCACCAGTTTCAGCTCTATTTTTTATTTTATTGCGTTCTAAACGAAGGCGGATTACTTTAGCTCACTTCTACGGAGCGAAAGTATTTTTTGGGTGAGTAATTGATGTCAGATTTTTAATGTGCTAAGACGGTACGCTGTCTCTACAAAAAAAACGTATTCTTATTTACCCCTGTTATCCTCACTAGCGCGCAGGACCGACGCCCGATGGGGCAAAAAAGTCCTCGAGTGTTCCGGAAAGCGCAGTGCTGGTAGGCCTCCCACACGGTGGACCGATGACCTGGTTAAGGTCGCCGGAAGACGACGGATGCGGGCGGCCCAGGACCGGCCTTTGTGGAAATCCTTGGGAGAGGCCTATGTCCAGCAGTGGACGTCTTTTGGCTGAAATGATGATGAATGATGATCCTCACCAAAGTATGTATGTGTGTGAGTGTACATATATTGCATCACTATAAAGAAATATGTATAATAATATAATACTATGATGGTGTGAAAATACAGGTGGAAAATAATTTAGTCAAATGATGATGATTGATTGAATGATTTTCCACCTGTATTTTCTCCGTCTTAACGTCTTAGCACTTAAAAGATCTGAAATCTAATTTGTTTCTTCATAAGTTTATAAGGAAACGTTAAAATAAAATGGTTGCTATTGTCTAGCTTATTTATTCTTGGGACTTCATGATTTAAGTCAAGTAGGCATTGTGTTTCCGAAAAGACAGTGACAAGGTTGAAATATAAATGTATTATTTTACAAACAAAGAGTTGAGATTTATCTATGTACTTTATTATATAAAACCAAGTCATGGTTATCTTCAAAATCGCTGAATGGGTTATATACCAGTTCCACGCATAGTTACGAAAGGTTACGGAAGAAGTAAAAGTGAAGTTTCTCTATTCCTCCAATTATTGTAGCTATATTAGTACCAATATCGGACAATGTTATAGATAACATAGTCCGATATTGGTACCCCTCCCTTTGTTCTTTGTATTATTATATAAATAATTAAAGTATTTCGTATAAGACCTCTATATATTTTTTTATTAATAAGTAAAGCAAAACCTTTGTACCCCTTTTCTCGAAAATTGCGCGGCCGGAGGAGTATGAAAATTTCCACGCCTATACCTAGTTTATAAAGAGAAGGAGAGCAAATGCTATTTTTTTAAAATTAAGCGGTTAAGTACATTAAATCATTTAAAAAACATTACATACTACCATATATTTGATAAACACATGCACATTATGTACTCTTTTGTTCGTTGTGAAACTCAAATTGAGAATAGAACTATAGTTTAACTTAATTATGGTCGAATTTCGAGAGCAACCATTAGTTCTTTTTATTATTGATATCGACCATTCCATTGAAAAGATATGACGCATTTAACGGTAGCGGTTGACTGCTGCGCAGCATGTCGCGGGTTCGATCCCCGCACGGAAGAAATATTTGTACGATCTACAAGTATTTGTTCCGGGTCTGGGTGTTTTCTATCTATATTATGTATGTATTTTTGGTTCTATCTATAATATGACTGCCTCGTTGGTCTAGTGGTTAGATGTGCCGCCTTTGGATCAACGGGTCCCGGGTTCGATTCCGGGGTCGGGCAAGTGTCTTTGTCTAAACCAGAGGCACTGGCTCGGAGTCTGGGTGTCATTTCTATCTATAATATGTATGTATTTACAAAAAAAAATGTATATAAGTAGTTTATCATCCATCTCGTTACCTTAACACAAGCATTAAGTTGCTTAGCTTGGGACGAGATGGCGTTGTGTGAAATGTCCAAGGATATTTATTTATATTTATATTTATTTACAAAAAAAATATGAATATAAGTAGTTTATCATCCATCTCGTTACCATAACACAAGCATTTAAGTTGCTTAGCTTGGGACGAGATGTGTGTGAAATGTCCAAGGATATTTATTATTTATTATTATTACTTATGCCCTAGAGCTATGGGATATAAATTAAAAAAAAAATAGTTTGTATTTGTTTACATTAAATAATCATTTGCTTATTCCTAATAACACGATAATAAACGTCGAACGAGAGCGATTGATACAGGAATTGGCAATAAAACCGTGTGCAAATTCTCCAGGAAAATGGCATAACATTATGTGTTATGCCGTTACAGTTAAGTTACAATTATCGTATTTCTATATCACAACAGTGATCAAACTGCCGAACGGTAGGTACATTAATTCTCGATTGAATGGAGTACTTCAGTGTAAAAATGTCGGCTTTGTAAATTGTTCAGGGCAGCCCATTTTTACAATTGAACAATCAATAGTTCAACATTTGCATTCAATTATACTTTATCAGTGCTGCTATGCATCGATCTACAGAGATATAGATACCCTTTAGTCAAATGCACAAAACGTTTCTGTTCCCGGATGACAGTTAGTTAATGGATATTGGGTATTGTTAACAGATTAGACATGCAGCAGCGTGTCAAGCCAAGTTCATATCTATCTAGGAAACTATTACATTTCAAAGTCAAACTCCAAAATAGTTTTACTTGTGACTAGATTTTTAGCTTTTTAAGATGGTTTTACAGTCAACTATACTGTGAAACTACTATCAAGGGCGCTGATCTATAGAGAAGAGCCGAAAAGAAACGCTGTAGTTGTTTTTATTTTCAAATAATATCTTTTGGTTACAAAAACAAATTAAACATCCTAGTAAGAACAAGTCCGCTAATCAGTAGAAAGGTGTACGTAATAACGATCAAGCCCATCTAAAATGATACGGCGAGTCAAATGAAAAATACTAATTGTTAGTTAGTTGATACGGTAAGAGTACCGCGGTTGTCTACCATACGCCCGGTTATTCGATGACAATTGACTAAAGCGTCTCGTACACGATAGATTAAAATTACGGAGAGCGACTGTCAACATAGGGATACACATTATATATAGTGTACACATTAGCGAGACTACCCTAGGGAATGTGTCACTACAGTCTACGTAGACAGGCTCGGGTACTTTCGGCTACGTGTACGTAGAATTTAGAGTATAGATTAGATTAGTTGTTAAGCTGTCTAGCTCTATTCTCTCTGCATGGACGACGCGCTTAACATCGATTGTCTTTTATCACCAAAATATACTGAACAATTGGCTAATTCGATTAGATTAAGTAAATAGTCGCATAGTGATCTCGAAGATTACTGAATATTCTTTGAATATTCCGAAATGAACACTATATCTCAGTATTTGCAAGTGCCTCACTTGCAAATACTGAGAAATATTGTTCATCACAGTTAAGTAAATAAGCAGATTGGACTAACAAATCAAATCAACTCAACAGTAAATATGGTTATTAACGTTGTAAATATAGGACTAACATCATGCAATCAGTAAAACACCTTGAACTAGATCTTATACTTTTCAATATAATTAATATGGCTTCATTTAGTTATTCAACAATTTCCTCTCTGCACTTTTCTAGGCGCGTAAACTACGGCATTGCATGTTTCCCCCTAGAGGCGACATTAAAGTTCATTTACTGGAGCAATACTACCTCATTGGTTCCAGATTGTACATCCACAGTCCCATATTATATAATATAATTTAGAAAGTAATCAACAAACATTTGTGGCAAGGAAAAATGTATATCACATCGACGATTTTACTATTATTTATTTATTAATTTCAAGCAACTTCAAAATATGCAGTAATAAGCGAAAAATACCGCGTCTAGCAGACGGGTTGACACTAGTTCTTAGAATACTGTAAGAAATAATATGTAAGAAAATAATATAATTCACAACAAATAATACAATAAATAACACCAATAAAAGAAAATTTACAACTATATTTAACAGATTGGCGGCTGCAGGAGTTTCTTTATTTTTATTTATTTTACACAGGCACAACTTAACATTCAAAAATACAATAATGTCTTAAAAAATTGCTTAAGCAATACGTCTGTGAGATCGCAATTTTTATAAACCATAGTCTTATTCAACACTTATGATATTTATAATGTTCCTAATTTCGAATTTTGAAATGGTTCTTCTCATACAGCCAGGATTTCTTCATTTCCTTTAGTCAGGTACCGTTTCATTACACCCCTAGTAGCAAAAGGGGGTTGGGATTACAGTCACGATATATTCTAAATCCCGATGGATTTAGAATATATAAATATATAGTAACAAATTGTAATCTTAGTGTCTTGGAAAATATTCCTGTCTCTTCCATTTCTCCATTCCATTTTTACTGATTACTGATTATTCCTTCAAATAGGTTTGGCAAAGGTATATTCTTGGACTAAGTTGAAGCGGCTGTGTTATTTAATATTTTCTACTTCATAACAATGAAGAGATCCAGGAGTTTGTTGTTTTTCTGTTGCTATGATTCTGATGATACTTTACAGAGTACCTTGAAATACTTTAACCGTCTAATAACTTCCCTTGGTAGGGTAGATCTCGAATTAATAATATTGGAGCACTATGCCTCAATTTCCTATCGAAAACAATGTTTTATTTATTTCGTTGCATTTAATTTTTATAAAATGTCGACAGTTATCGGAGTGTATCTGATTAATACGAGTTCAGCATTTTTAAATAAATATCACACATTACAACATCATTAAATTGTCTTGTTGTAGTTTAGTTATAAAAATACTAAACACCGTATTCATGACACATTTAATGTATCATTGTTTGTTAGGGCTTTGCTCATTTCAGGGAAGAATACCTAGACTAATAATAATCAAAATTGGTCATTTTAAGGAACCGTCAATACACTGCTATAAATCGAACCTTCCAAATAAAAAAACACCTTCATCGAGCCATTCGTTTAGGTGGTACGAGCCAGACACATAAAATTTATAACACTCCCGTATTTGTCAACCCTAATAATCCTTCATTTTTAAAATGCTTACCTTATATTTATTGCGGTAGTATATTTTGTATGTTCTCACATCCAGTATGAGAAACTCGTTGAATTATGTAGCAAAACAATTATAATTTACATGTTATTATGTTCAGTCCAAAAAGCTGTCTAATATCCAATGACCTTCCTTTTAGTAAGAAGTTATAACAAAATATTATACTTAAATAGAATCTTAAGTGAATTTAAGAATGGTCAAATAACCGTACAAACAACCTTCCGAGTTAATTAGACTTATTCATAATTTTTCCGTCAGATATTTCAGTCAGTTAATTTTTCATTAAAATGTTTTTAATTTGAATAAATCATATTAGGTGGTATTAAGATAGCTTTACGAAAAAATATTTTATTATAACGATTTTTGAATTTTGACAACGCATTATCTACATGTTTATGAAAAAGTTGTGTTTGGGTGAATACGTTTGTTTTTTAGGTCGCGGCAGTGACCGTCAGTGTGGTGACGGATTTAGAATACATAGTGTCACCCCCCCTTTTTTTTTGATGTCGCTGGGGAAATGTCTTATGCATACCACCCGGGGAAGAGGTCGGTGATTATGTGGGACTCCGACAAGGGTCGTCTACCCAAGAGTCGTCTACCCACTAAAACCCCAGCGGTATACCCTCACACGGCGCGCTTGGGGCGCCACAAGTTCGCGTAAATGCAGTCTACTGTGATGCCCCGGCGTGGTGCCCGCAACGCGGGCAAGCTACTGTCAGAGAGGGCATCCCGGCAACTGGGACGCCCTCTCAGTCAACGAGGCTTTTGTCGGTGGCGGTTCCCCCGACCCACCACCAGCCTCTTAGGCGAGGGCAGAAGGGGTTTGTATCATCACGCCCCCCCTCCACCCCTGCCTCCGTCCGCGGCGCGGGTCAGCCGGAGCTCCCTCCTTTGCGGCACGCCCCGCAGCCCCCTTCTGCGACATAACGGCCTCGCAGAAGGAGGCCCGTCAGCCCTCGGGTTAGCGTCAACCCGAGGGCTGACGGTTGTGCGTTGGTGCACCGCAGTGGTCCAGGACTTGCAGGGCAACTCTGAGGACAGAGGAGTCCCTGGAGCCCCAATCCACTGCGGTGCCGCTCTTCGTCTTGCCTCTCGCCGTGGCGTGATCATTGAGGCACTCAAGCCCCCTCACTACGACAAGGTGGCAGCACAGTCGAGGGGGTAGTGTCACCCCCCTATTCCATCCTGCCTGAGGGTGTCGTAAGAGCTGACAAAAGGAAATGATAAGGTTGAAAACCTAGCCAAAAAAATAAGGAAAACGGCTCCAAACTTGCTATATTATATTCTATTGAACACGATGCAATTGCTACCTTAGTTGAAAAGTTCTTGCCAAGTGTTTATGTCAAAAGTGTGTAGAATACGTCCCGATCGGAGACTATAGTATTAGGTGGTGTTAGTAGGTTACGAAAATTGTCCAAATCGACAATGAAATGCACGTTGATTGTCAATTTTGACCGGATTGAATTAGTAAGTTTGGGGCCCCGCTAGATGTGGGCATGAAGCGTAAAAGCGTCAAAAGACATGTGTTATTTGATACCGGGAGATCTCATTACGTAGGTGGAAGAGCAAACCCGTGTACTGAATATATTGCTGTGAAACCTTTACATAAATATGCATTTTTAGCTTGTTTTTACGGACAAATAATACAAAACTAGGCTACACAAGCGTGACTGGGCAAAGCGTGACTGGGTTGAGCTAATCGTTGTTTTAGAAAACCCTAAAGTCTACTATTCACATGCATTTGCAAAAGGGAAATTGAGTTTGACTAGATCCAATTTTATTCTACTAATTTATTAACAGCTGAGAAAGGCGAATTACCAATAAGCCAAGTCAAACTACAAAGATACCAAATTAATAATAAATTTAAAAAGAGAAGGGTATCTTGAGTTGTAAAATATTGACAGATAAATTAACTTCATTCACGATAAATTTATTTGTACGGGATTTTTCATGGAAATTTAAAAGACTTCGTATTTTACTTTTTTTGCTAGATACTTAATAGTTTTTTTTATATTCATTGTCGGGCTGGTATAACTGTGCGTGGATTTTATCTCAAATACACTTCTCATGAGAAAAATCGAAACAACTTGCTTTTATTTTTTGTTTATGTTTTGTAAGGATTATAAGAAAAAAATGTATATTTAGGAATATATGTCAAATGTCGTTTAATAGTGCATATTAAGAGGTTTTCAAATCCTTATGTTAATGTTCTAAATAAAAATATTTTTTTTATAGGTTTCGTATTTTTTTTAACAAGTCATTTTTACCCTCTATGGAGTGTGGATGAAGGAAATTGATAAAACAACACACGTAAATGAAAAGAAAGGTAAGAAACGTTTATTTAATAACTAGTATTCCCTCCCCGAGCTCTAATTACTGCTTTCATACGGTTCTTCATCGATCGAATGAGAGTCACGATCTTGTGGAACATTTGTTCCACATTCCATTCCATTCCTCATGGATTGCATTTTGCTGGATAAGTGCTTCAGGGGCAGGATCTCTTGCACGAATTCGTCTCTTTAATTCATCCCTTAGATGTTTAATCGGATCCATGTCCTTCTTGCTGGACATTCCATAATGAGATACCGACTTCGGTAACATAATCTCGTTCGACGCTCGCGGTGTGAGCACTAGCATTGTCGTACATGAATATGAAACCGTTGCCAATAAAATGTGCATGCAAAGTCTTGTCACGTCTAGAGCCTCATCACATGAGGCTCAAGACATGCTTCGATGTATCGATGACTGTTTAGTGCAGGCAGACGTGGCCAAGACACAAAGACAAGCTCTGTTTTACCGCCGGCGCTGATTTCTCCCCAAGTCGTCCACGAAACGCCACCATACCACTGACCTTTTCTTCAATGCAGCATTATGCAAAGCGTTCTCCATCTTTTCTGTAGACCTTGTTCCTTCCGTCGTTACCATACAGCACAATTTTACACTCGACAGAAGAGAGGACTTTGTTCCACTGGAGGTATGACCAGTTTAGTGCTCACGTGCAAAGTAATGGTGCGCACTCAATGGTCTGCAATTAATTTCGGCCCATTTGCAGGCTTACAATAAATCGATCATCTCGCTCAGAAGTCAGAAGTGACCCGATTCCTGCCAGATGCTGAACGGCGCGTGAACAAACCAGTCTCCCGATAGTGTTTAAAGACTGTAGGCCTAGATGCTATCTTTCAGCCACAATACGCTGACTAATTCCAGAATCCAGCAAAGCGGTGGCTTGGGCGGCGTCTGCGGGTGAAGTATCGATGTTTTAGAAAAAAAACCTTTTTCACACGTTTCAAAGTCACAGTACACACACAAACACAGTTTAAAGAACAAAGAGTTTTAATATAAGTGCAAATTTTTAGTTTTCAAAGGTGAAATGTACTCCGGCTCTAAGCACACTTTGTCTCAAAACAGAGAAGCATTTCTTTTGAAGGATAAACAAATGAAATTCTAATTTTGAATTTATGCGTATAATAATGGCCAAACTGCCAGCTATACAATCACGTCAATCATGGAATGAATACTCTTTTGTAATAAAAAGTTATTTTTAATACAGTTGCTCAAAAAGTGGCATATTACAGGGACGTATAGCGTTCGGGAAGTGGGCTATTACACACGCGTGCTTTTTCTTTACCATTCCCGCACTAGTGCGTTTTCTTTCCCAACTGTCAAAATAATGTCTATTATAAGGAAAAACCAACCATGAAGTTTTTACTAAAAAAAATCATAGAAGTTTTTATGATTCATGCAAATACGTATATTTCTAAAAAGAAACTACGTACTAATTTGTTTCAATATCAGATTTAATGATTTGATTGAATGTGTTTTATTTCATCTAATTAAATTTCATTTCATATCAATAAAAAAATTCTACTGAAGACTTGGCTGTATGGGCATTGTTCCTTTTGCCTACCAGAATGGGTGAAGAAAAAAAAAAACCTGCTTATATTCTACAGTCGGCGCCATTTTTCAGAAATGATTAGTTAGTTGAGTTTATTGTGTTTATAATATTTTTTAATACAGTTGCTCAAAAAGTGGCATATTACAGGGACGTATAGCGTTCGGGAAGTGGGCTATTACACACGCGTGCTTTTTCTTTACCATTCCCGCACTAGTGCGTTTTCTTTCCCAACTGTCAAAATAATGTCTATTAAAAGGAAAAACCAACCATGAAGTTTTTACTAAAAAAAATCATAGAAGTTTTTATGATTCATGCAAATACGTATATTTCTAAAAAGAAACTACGTACTAAGTTGTTTCAATATCAGATTTAATTATTTGATTGAATGTGTTTTATTTCATCTAATTAAATTTCATTTCATATCAATAAAAAAATTCTACTGAAGACTTGGCTGTATGGGCATTGTTCCTTTTGCCTACCAGAATGGGTGAAGAAAAAAAAACCTGCTCATATTCTACGGTCGGCGCCATTTTTCAGAAATGATTAGTTAGTTGAGTTTATTGTGTTTATAATATTTTATTAAATTGCTTCATTTTTTCGCAACTGTATTAAAAATAGTCGTTCAGTACACGTGCGGAGCCGTCATTGCAACTTGTTCCGACTGTCAACCCTCGCCTTCGGCTGCGCCTCGGCTCGGGTAGACATTTGTCGGAACTCGTTGTAATGACAGCCTTTCCGCACTTGTAATGAAATATACTATTATTAAATTGCTTCATTTTTTCGCAACTGTCAACCCTCGCCTTCGGCTGCGCCTCGGCTCGGGTAGACATTTGTCGGAACTCGTTGTAATGACAGCCTTTCCGCACTTGTAATGAAATATACTATTTTCTGATGAGAAGTGTGTATACTAATTAACGTTTGTGTCAACTAAATTTGTTTAATTAAATGGATGTTTATTTTTCGCAAGTAGCTATTTATTTATAGTCTGTTTTAATTAGTTATATTTGGTTCACCAACATTTTTGATAACTATGTTATTAGATTAGATTATTGGATTAGATATTAAATTCAATATTATAATAAACATACGTGAGTGTAACAAACCGTGTGTCTTGTCCGTGTGGTTACGGATTAACAATACATAATGTCACCACCCCATTCCAGGGTGTCGGAAGAGTCGACAAAAGAAAAGGACTAGGCCGGAGACCTAGCCGCAATGGAAGAAAACTTGAAACAAAACCCTGTGCCAACCCGTCTGGCCAGCGTGGCACAGTAGGCTAATTACCCTCCCTGTGATGGGAGGAGGCCCGACTCAGCAGTGAGTCATTTATGGGCTGAGGAGTAGAGTGTAAAAAATCATTGTCATTATATATAACTAGCGGCCCGTCCCGGCTTTGCACGGGTGCGATGTAACCCGCGCGGGTGACGCCGCGGGTAACATCGCACCCGTGCGGCTTGGACGAGCCGCTAGTAGTACATAATTATGCGCCAAGTGATAAGTTCTAAAGTGTAACTGTGACACGAAAATTTAAAAAAAAAGAAAACAAATCTGGTTCATTTAGAATTCGGTTTGTTAAAAAGTTTTTAATTTTCGATTTTTAGTGAAAATAGGCGACCCTTTGATACTCGAATATCATAATCGTCGAAATAATAGTAACTTTGCCTTCTTAGAAATCTTTTTTGATCGTGTATTTAAAATAAAGACACATACAACCGAATTGAGAACCACTGAGTTTCTTGCTGGCTTTTCTCCGTGGAGTGGCATTTTGAACTGGTGGTGAAATCTAACGATCCGATTAATAAAAATGGCAATAACTAATTATCGTATACTAAAATTATCAGCTGTAATACAAAAATATATATAACGAATAATTGAATGAAACGAAGCAAAAGTGATGAGTGTTTTGACAGTAGGTAATTATGTCTATGACCAAGACGATATTCAAAAATGTCCCATTATTTCGTTATCGATATAAAGTCCCAATCAAACGGTGTGCCCTGTTTTATCACTGAGAATATAGATGTAACCGTGATTAAGTTAAAAAAACCGGACTATGTTGTAGAATATTGTATTTTTTTATTTATTTATTTATTACAAGCAATAGTTACATGTTTACATATAATTTGTTCCCGGTGTAACAAAAACCTGCACAAATTTGTCCGTACACCGGTTTTCATAAATAATTAGACGGTAGATTTAAGTTTATCTAGCATTGAAAACAAAGATTGCTAATTTCTACAAATTGCATTCATCGATTCTCAGAATAGGCTTAATAATTCTTACTAATTCACGTAGAGCGAAAGACATTTGTTGCGAAATTTTGCGTTTTAAATACAGCTTCTTCAAGTATTTCCATTAGATTCCTATACATTTAAATAGCCCTTATTATATGAGTATATGCAGGCAGTCTAGCCGCTTCTCAACCTCATTTGTTTTGTCAACCGTATATCGTCACTGAAATATGGATTCTTTCTGTCTACCAAAAAATACCAAATGACAAACTGTCATGCTATTGGTTATACCTTCACAAACCGTGTGTAACAAGACCAAAAATAAAGAAATTGTTAAACAAAATGATCAAAAGCACGTCCCTAAAACAAATGATACCATGTTGTAATGTTTATGCCGTATGCAGTGTTTTGTTTAAGATAGTGTTTATTAGTGACTTTTGGATAATTCCAGTTTAATATTCGGGGTGAGCTATAGGCAACGATTATTAATAGGGATCCCCCCCCCCTATGAATAATTTGACTATTTGAAAGCACTCTCACGAGTTTATTCGAATAAAAACCATTTTAATTTGAGGGATTCTATACAATGAAAAAACCGAATATTTGTTGATTAACAAAAGACCCGACCCTGAAAATAAATTATACGTCTTTGGCAAAAGGGCACTCACACAATGTTCAAATTAATCCCGGTTCATCGGGTTTAAGTAGATCCGTCAAATAGAAAGATTCAATCACGTTTTTATGTAGATACCTAATTTATAAAAGGTGCGTTAAGAACTAGGTAAGTAAACAATCGTATGGAAAATCTGAAAAGTCTCTGAAAATGTATCTGGCCACCGGGGCATAGGTAACTTTGGAAGAGGATCAACTCAATAGTGGATCATTCGGGTATCACTAGTGGTACAGCCACTCAATGCAAAATATTTAGGTTGTAATAAAACCCTTAAAAGCCTCCACAAAAAAACGATCAATAGTGCTACTCCTGTATAGAGAACAGTGAGTGCAAACTTTCTGAAATTTTAGTAATAGTCCGGGAGGAACTGGCGCGCGAGTGCCAAAAACTATTCCACCTCAATTTTTTTATGCGATCCTTTTATAAATGCCCTACTGATTATATAAATGCATGTTGCCAGGGGGCGACCCGGTTCGTTTTTGCTTAAACCGATTTTTTTTATTCATTTCAATAATTTGTTATTTTTCAACCGGTCATTTTTTTTCTATTCTTCATTGAAATACAAATAAAAAAGGTCCTATGACTTTTCACGATAAAGTTAATATTTTTAGAGATATGAATTTTTAAAGTTTCAAAAAATCGCAAACTTGGGTACCTTTGACCCATGAGAACTATATTCAAAAAATAAATAAAAGAAAAGTAATATTTTTTTTAAATTCATTTTCCCTTTGTTAATAACATAATAAATAGCGATTAAAAAAAACAATAGTTATACCTGGTTTTTTTTAACTTGCGCCTTACATGTATTTTACTGTACGTTTCACTTACTGATAATCAAGAATTAATTATTTCTGGCGGCTTTTATAATGTTTGTAAATGTTTTAGAGCATTGTCCGTGTGGTGACGGATTTAGAATACTTAGTGTCACCACCTCATTCCATGCTGAGTGTGTCGTAAGAGCCGACAAAAGAAAATTACAAGGCAGGTCACCTACATACATGACACAAACCCTGTGCCAACCCGTCTGGCCAGCGTGGCACAGTAGGCTAGTTACCCTCCATGGATTTGGAGGAGTTCCCTCCATGGTTTCAGCCCATAAATGACCCACTACTGATTCGGGCCTCCTCCAAATCCATGGAGCGTAACTAGCCTACTGTGCCACGCTGGCCAGACGGGTTCCGTCCATGTTTTCAGCCCATAAATGACCCACTACTGAGTCGAGCCTCCTTTGTATGCCCTATGTATGTCCACTGCTGGACATAGGCCTCCCCCAAGGATTTCCACAAATGCCGATCTTGGGCAGCCCCATCCATCATTTTCCGGCGACCTTAACCAGGTCATCGGTCCACCGTTTGGGAGGCCGGTTAGTTATATTAATTCTAAAATTCCATAAATATATTTAAGGGAAATTCTTAAGTTCAATAAAAATATCGTTTATTAGCATGAAGCGCGGTCTAATTATACAAGTGAACTTAAACTCTATAACTAAGTAAAAGCACAATACTACCGAAACGATCAGTTCTGTGTGTAAATTTCTTTTCTATTTACAGGGGTGAGGGAATCTTTGCTTTTTTTTCGGAGACATTTTTCTGATCCAATTTTTAACCAGACAGCTACTCGTATTATAGTGAGTCGTACTCTGCGAATGCTTCTGCAGATATGGCATTTTAAAGAAAAAGACTTGCTTGCAGTTTTGCAAAAGTGTATGTGTAGTAATATGGATTCATTTATATTGGATTTATTTTTAATATATCCTGTTTGTACGGCGACCCGAACAAGGACTAAATACCCTAAGGGTAGATGACAAAATTAATAAGAAAGTAAATATACTCTTAGAATGTCGTTTGGAATTTAATTTTCATGGCATTACATATATTGTAATAATACATAATGTGAACATTTGATAAATATTTATGCATGTTTGAAATAACAGCCGGTTTATAGACATATAACCCGCTGATATTTTATTACGGGTCAAAAAAACTATTGATATATACTCGGTATAATCTGCGAAATATTTAGGAAAATAGAAAAATATCACTTGATAAAAATTACACTTGAACGCAAAACCAATTGGTAACAATCGCATGAGTTAACGTGTCATCAGTTTGCATGTTTATGCAGTAATTGCATTCTCTTTGCGCTAGATGGCATTACGCCACGGTATCTGGTGGGTGAAACAAAACGCGGTTAGAGCTAAGAACCAGGTTGGCTTCAATCAAAATAATTCTACTTCATGCGATAAAAATGTGACTATCAAATAAATAATAAAAAAACCTCATTCCTGCAATATTTCACATAGCTATGCGTCGATTTCTATGCAGCTATGTAACATAACTTCCTTGTAGATACAATCATACATTTTATTATAAATAAGACGGGATTACCGGCCACGTTGTCTGTTGCATAAAGCTTCTATGCATACTCGTAAACAACAGCGTAATTATATCAATCTGTCTCGTAATGATACTATAAGCGCTTAATGCAATCAGGGTTATCAAAGTGTAGTAAAACATTATTTGCATATAATAAAAGTAAAACTAAGAAATTCGGTAATAAAAATCATATACTTTTTATTTGTTCCTTTGTAACTATGTAACATTACACGATTGCAATACTACCGTCCCATAACCTCCTGTGGGTATCGTACAAGGTAGGAAGCAACCTTCTGTTAAATATTGCCTACCCGCCTGCTGAGCATGGCGATTATTGCAATTACCCCCCAAGGCTAATTTATGTTTGAACGGAATCGATTTGCAGGTTAAGAAATGTCTGGATTTACTAGATGTTCATCATTTCTTAATATCTGTACTTCGGACGGCACGTAAAGCTAATGAAATAATTACCGGTTGTCCCACGAGGTGGGTCGCAGAGGACAGACGGCCACTGCTCCGTGTAAATAATAGTAGTTAGCTAAATCTGGTTCGACTGGTGCCGACTACAATGAAATTAAGAAATAAGTGACAAAGAAGACTCATCGTTAAATACTTTCGTTTATTTCGCGTCAGCCCATAAATGAACCCTACTGAGTCAAGCCTCTTTCAAATTCATGGAGAGAAATTAGCCTACTGTGCCATGAAGGCATGGTGGGTTTGGTTAGGTTTTGTATCAAGTTTTCCTTCTTTGGTATCGGTTGGTGACATCTAAATCCGTGTTTCTTATTGTTTACATATATATTATCATGGGGAAATTATATTAACTGTACCAAAATGACTTCTAATTTAAGGAATCCCTTAGTTACAAACTGCTTTCTTAACTTAATTTTAATTAGATATTCATTAAGTTTATATAGCATCAGAAAAATGTTTATTGATTGAGTTTATGTTTTTGGCAACCCTAGAGAACTGGTTTCATTACAACCTAATATGACAGTTACAACAGGTATTTAATTGAGCAAGATTGTCATCGTAATGCTCCTGGAGACTTATGGCACGAACACAATGATCAACTGTAATCCAATGAATTATCATTGTTTTTCAATTTAGGCGATGATTTTGCCATAGCTATTATTTGCATAATCTCGCATGTTAAAGCGATATTTCTCGATGTTGATAGTTCAGATTTCTTGCTTTAAGGAGCATTCTGGTCGCTAAATAACTAGCTCAGTTTAAGGTAGTTTGACATGGCTTTACAAGAACCTCATTCTTCTGAATTTGTCAATATGTATTTTATTTTCTGTAAGAATTTACAAGCCGATTTAAAATAGTATTAGGTTCAGGTTGGCCCAATAAAACTTTATCGAAATCGGCTCAGTAGTTTGCTATAAAACTGAACATAAGTGAACAAAATCATTTGGCAACGCAAATCTGGGTGCTTTTGTTCGAGTAGTATGCACAAAAACTAAAAACTTTTCAACTAAACGGTACTGTAAGTGGAAACGTGGAATGGAATATAAATACAAGCACAAATATCGGTAGACCGTATTTTTCCATACATTTCCTTTTAGTCAAAGTCAAATCATTTATTTTGCATAGTACACAATTGACACTTACAAATTGTCAACATATTAATAAAATTTATACAATGCAAAGTAATATACTTTACCACCAGTTCGGAACGCGACCACTGCTGAGAAGAACTGGCAAGAAACTCAGAGGGCTTGTAATTTTTTCTTTTTTATTACTTTTAGATAACAAATAGCACGTTTCACCAATAAATAAAAACTTTTGAAAGTGTTTCACACAATGTCTACACAAATTAGTAGGGTGGCAAATGATATATTTATCAGATTTGAGGGAACTGAGTCATCGGCTATACGCTAGACCCTTTCCATTTTTTTGATTGCTTAAACATTTATACACATAAAATTGCTCTTCATTCACTAAGCTAGTAAAGCATTCACTAAGCTCTACTAGCTTAGTGAATGAAGAGCAATTTTATGTGTGTATTCAAAACATTCGTCGTGCTCAATTACTTGACTATTCTGATTTACAGTGGAATACCGTTTAGTTCATACAAACCAACGTAATAAACCGTATCAACCATTACTATTATCTATCTTCTGAAAAAATACGCTCCAGTGTAAATAGTTCTAAATATGAGTTTAACACTTCATCTTAGCACGCGTTCTCCAAAATTTTCCTTACTCCGAGTCATAAATAATGACTCAACGAGTCATAAACAATCAACAAACTCAAATTAATCTCGACGTTGGCACTGACACAACTTACCGTTACGAATTACCGGAGCAATCAAAGTGATTCTAATAGCTCTGTCTAATTCAGATATTAGGAGGTATATTTATTTGGAACGTAAAGCAACTGCTTGCCATTCTAGAGCATATGGCAGTTGGTACATGAAGTCAGTAGCGTAAAATCTTTTCAATTAACAAAACCTCTGTACTAGGTATCCCCGGAATATACCCCGGGATTGAACCGGGGACCCGTGTTACCAACGGAGGAACATCCAACCCCTAACAGCCTAACAGCAGCAGTCTACCAAAAGATCACTCAATGGATCTCGTAGGGTATATGGCAATCCAAGTAATGATCCGCGATCAAACTAGATTGGTGCCAACCCCATTGAAAATAGCAAAAGGAAACATAAGGTACTGTAAATATAATATTGTGTTGCTTTGGAGCTTTAATAATGAGATGATTTACAAGTTATTGATGTTGATCATGTTCTAAAATAGTTACCCGGAATATTTACTCACATTTCTATAAATCTTAACCTCAATGTTTATTATCTAATTATATTGCTTAATAGGACGAGACTAGGAGAATTGCATTGCATGCACAAAGCCGGCCTTTTCTTATACACAGAACCTGTAAAATAAATCCTACTTAAGATAGAGATGACACTAAATATAGCTGACAGTTCCAAAATGCCCAAATAGACATTTATTTCTTTCTATAGTTTAATAATAAAACAAGTGTGACAAATGAAATAAATGAAGCTAGTTATAAGTGTGTATAACTGACAGCAACATTTTTATTAAATATAGTGTAAATACTTCGTAAAAGTTCCAGTTGTAAAAGTCAATTTAATGTTGTTAGACTTCTTAGAGAAAAAATATTTGGATTTGTTATGCAGAAAATAACATATATAAGTAGGTCGAACTGTGAAAATATTGAAATGTCGCTGGCATCATTGGTACAACCAAAAAAGTAATACAAAACTATTTAAGCATTTATTACATTAATGACTTGCCAGCAGATGTATTCAGTCAATAATCGTGGTTAAATTTAAGCATAATAAATATACTCAAGTTTAAAATCAGGAACAAGATACAACGAAGATTTAAAAAAAATTACAATAAGAATATAGAGACGGGAAGGAAATACCGGGGACATATGAGCCTGTCAACCAAACAAAAATATGGTTACAACACAAAATGTAGCATGAAATTTCTACTCCTATTAATTTCATAATAGCCTCGTAAGGTGGCAAACCAACACAGCCGCGGTACTCTCTAACTTCGCATAATGTTCTCCACATTCATTTTACCCTTTCGTATTACGTCTATGCGTCAAATAAGGACGAATATTCCATTTCCACAGACGGCACTTATACGAATGGTGATGTGAAGTTAGTATAGCCTTAAGAACCTACAATCATGATGATGAGATTCAGTGACACTAAAGAGAAGTCTGTGACAAATAAAGAAAATATTAATATTGATGCTGTATAGAGCGTGCATAGATGTTGTATACACATGATCAAAGATTTTTACATAAAGTAAAAAAAACAAAACTTTTTTCTTGGATATTTCGGAAAAGTTTATAGAAGTTCTAAGAAACATCTTGAAAAAGATGTATCTTTAAACGGGAGAGTAGATTTTTTCAAAATATAGCTAAGAACGGCTTGGATTTAGACACTTTTGATATAAAAATCAACCCGTAATCGTAATCAAGCTTGCCTTATCAATTTAGGATCTATGGTGTGAGAGGCAGCTCAAACTGTTATATCTAGTTTTATTCAGGGTTAATAATAGCATCAGGTGGTAGGTAAACTCTTGCTGATTGACGCCTTGTGAGACATTTAACTAGCAATCTTTAGACGAGACATGAAGGCCGTACAGAGGTTAAATCAGCTTATTAAGCATTCTCAGTTGATAGTAGTTTGCTAAAATATCTATTAAATTCCAACATTAGACTCGAAATGTGATATATTAATTTAATGTTAGACGTTAATAGAATAGCGATGGATTAGGAATATACAGGGCTACCCACATACAAGTATTATGCTGACAATCTGGCACGCTGTCGCCGACTGTAAGTCTCTGTACGCACTAGCCGACTAAACCGCCACAAAATTTCAACCGCCAGTGCGTAAGGACATAAGCGGTGGCATATTAAATTAGAAAAGCGGCAGGCCGCGCGGCTACCCGCCTAGGCGGTTCAACCGCCAGTGCGCACAGGGGCTTATAGTTTTTGGTAAACTTGGTAGGACTTGAGAATTTCATTCGGTTACTCTCTATTACGTAACACATCAAACGTGTCTACGGATTAAGTAATTTTTTAAATATAAATTAAATCATCATCATCATTTCAGCCCATAGAACTGAGTCGGGCTTTCGAAGTTTATGGAGCGAAACTGGCCTACTATGCCACGCGGGCAAGATGGGTAGACTGGGTTTGCATCAAGTTTTGAAGATGATCTGTCTCTGGCGTAGACTCTTCCTACTAATCCACAGGATGGTATGTATGGGTTGGTGATATTGTGAATTTTAAATCCATCAGCACACGGATATATCCAATATCTATAAATAAATCTCGAATTTAGATTTACCACATCTATTCTTCTAGACTTGCTTCCTTCTTTAATTTGTATGTTTAAGTTAACAACTTGTTCCTATGTTTTGTATCAACTAAGAAGTATTGCAATATTTGTATATTGCTTATTAAATTTATTGTAAAGTAAAAATATTAATAACCTGTGTATCCGCCATTGACACTAATGATACAATCACAGGGATTCGACATGCCTAAAGTCAGTTCATCAAAATCACTTTAAGGATTGGCCGCCCACGGCCTTTCTAACGAGTCAGAAAAGTTACATAAAAAGGTTATGTACGGAATCTGTAAAGCTCTTTTTTTTGGAGCATATGCCATGCGTGGTCAATTGAATGTTGAGCGTTTGGGCATGTGACGGCAGAACTTTGATGCGAGCATGCGCATACGTTCGTGTTACGACTCTAGCCGTATCTTGACGCGCATTATCAAAACTGAATCACGCAACCTTTACAAAAGGATGATCGCGTCTTACAACTCTCTCCGCATAAATCTGAGAACTGAGGTTGTCCCTGATCCATATGAGATCAGTTCTCAGCTAGATAGTAGAGTCTCTCAGAGTAATATGTATTATTATTTCCATAAATGGGCTACATTTCAAACGGGTTTGACGACCTGAGGGACCGTGAAAACCGTTTGGAATTATGATTTTCCTAACTCTACTACGTCTTATAACCTACTGAAACTAGATTCATCGGCAAAGGAACTGCTCATCTTCTTCCTCTAAATTTCTGTGTTCACGAGCCCTATGGAAACGTGCTCTACGATTGCAGATTGTTTTCGGTGAATTCGTTTACGCGAACCTGTGGCGCCCCAAGCGTGTCGTGTGAGGGTATACCGCTGGGGTTTTAGTGGGTAGACGAGTAGGTTCCGGAGTGCCACGTAAGCGCCAGCCCTACCACTGACGGGCAACGGTATTCATAAAGCATTTCCCCAACGATACAAAAACAAAGGCAAACCTCTTAAATTTCGACATAATTATAATAACATTAGTCTGACATACTTTATGATCGTAGTGAAAATCCCTAAAAAGAATCAATAATGTTCCAAAAAAGTTAAAACAATAGTTCACGATTGCGGCGTTGGAGTTTTCAAATACTCTAAAACGTACATGATCTTTAGATCTATACTAATATATAAAGCTGCAGAGTTTGTTTGTTTGTTTATTTGTTTGTTTGTTTGTTTGAACGCGCTAATCTCAGGAACTACTGGTCCGATTTCAAAAAATCTTTCAGTATTGGATAGTCCATTTATCGAGGAAGGCTATAGGCTATATTTTATTTTCAAAAGAATTAGGGATCCGTATGAAAATTGCGATTTTGTAAACCAAGGTGTAAAATCGAAAACCTATTTATGCGTGCGCTGCAAAAACTATTGACAATAGAACAAAATGATGTACTACGGGTTTGTAGGTCTTATAAAGATCTACAAAAAAGTCCGGAGTGCACATATCTAACTATCATAGTTTAGTCACAATAACCGATTTTATGTTCATAAAAAATATGCACGTGTTCGAAGCCCACGCGGGCGAATAAAAAATATGCATAGAGAATAAGCACGGGTTCGAGGTCCACGCGGGCGAAGCCGCGCGAAAAAGCTAGTTTTTTTATAATATGGCAAACTTGCATTGTAATAATTAATAACTTAATGTCTAACAACAACATTAACGCGTTGGTGTGTGTCTACCAGATTTGCTGATGGTTACGATAACTGCTCCACTCCGTTGGGTAGTTCATTACCCTTACTAACAGGCTCAGGCTGATTTAAAATCAAAGGTGGTGCCTTGAGGCTTCACTAAGTGAGGCGGACTAAGGCGGTCATCTTTACTACATTGATTCTTCTCCATTGATCTGTGAAACCTGTGGCCTAGGCGCGGGCGGTTGATGAACACCGTTGGTTTTAGAGGGTATGTCGGGGCGCTAACACGGAGCCCCACAAATCAGAGGAGATAGTTGGTTAAGAAAATAGTTATAAAATAAGCTGAGTTTTAAAATTGATACGATCGTAATGTTGCGGCATAATACCTGAGCTTCCAGTTAATGTTTTTAAATCCGAAATTAAGTAGGCCTTATCGAAAATAAACTCGTCTTAGTGTAGAAGGTAGAAAATTGTATATTTTTTTACTATTTTATATTATGACTAGCTTTTGCCCGCGACTTCGTCCGCGTGGAATAATGACTTCCGGAAAAAAAAACAATTTATCCCCGTTTTCTCCCCGTTGGGAGGGAATTTCCAATAATCCTCTCTTAGCCTACTCCTCCCAACAAACACACAGGCCAAATTTCAGCTCTCTACTGCCATTAGTTTCGGCTGTGCGTTGTCTGTCAGTCACTCAGTAACGGAAGAGTTTTATATATATATATAGATCGCTGTGCCAGCAACTCCGTCAGTGTGAATTCCTTGTGTATTATTAAGTTAATGTATTGGTAATATTGTTTAGATCACGTTCACATGAGGCTTAAGTACTTAAACAACGAAAATACTTCAACGCAAAGCTTCCGGGTAAACTATCCTACTTCACTTAAAACTAAATACCTATAACATAATTAATAATACCTATACCTTTAATTAATAAAAGTACCTACGCTTTTACTTACTTATTATTATTATTAAAAAAAACTGAACATAAATTAACCAAAACTTACCTACTACTAACTAACTACTACTAACCTATTACTACTTCACCTAAAAAGAAATAAAATGTTAACTATTAATAGTTTGTAATTTGAACGAATATAACACGCCACCAAAATAACTAATACCTATTTTATGAAATAACAACAAAAGAAAATTAAATAAACTAAATTATTGTAAAGACTAAAAGTCGCACTGATAAACAATATTGCCTGTCAATAAGGGCGAATACTCGGAACGTCTACTCGCATCATCGGCCAAATCCAAATATTGTATGAAGTTCGCGTTTGGATCCCCCGCCCTTTTAAACCTCCCGCGACGACCCGATGCGACGGTTACACAAAAATAATCCATAAAGCATGATTCAGTAATCACGCGCGATGGTTTATTAGCGTATTTCATGAATAACTTTGGTGTTTCTGTACCGATTTCTATGATTCTTTTTTTATTAAATAGGTAATAACTAATGTTAACATTTATTAATTAGGGATGATTGAGAGTCTTATAAACGTAAGAGTAGACAAATATAATCAGAAAGCTCTGAACTGCTAAGCTATCGGGAGTTACACGTGTTATTGTGAGTCAACCATAAAAGATAGACATTTGCTGTCGTGGAATATTTTTTATTTAATTTTAAGGAGAACATTTCCGTCACACATGATTTCTGTGTAGCTTTAACTATTAAGGCTGCACACGCGACGGAAGCTTAAAAAATGGAGTAAGTTCTCCTGTTTTCCCAACATTTCCCTTCACTGCTCTGCTCCTATTGATCGTAGCGTGATGAAAAGTATTCTGTAACCTGCCCAGGAGTATGAAGAACAATTGTGCCAAGTTTTGTTGAAATTCGTCGAGTGGTTTTTGTTTCTATAACGAACATACAGACAGACAGACAGGCAGACAGACAGACAGACAGACAGACAAAAATTTTACTGATTACATTTCAGTATCGATCACTAATCACCCGCTGATAGTTATTTTGGAAAAATCTGTACAGAATTGACCTCTCTACAGATTTATTATAAGTATATAGAAGAAGATATAGAAGATGTGTAATATTAACTCCAAGCGACACAAATATCTTAGCAAAGGATATAAATACCCTGGTAAAAATATTTGTGCCTTTTGGAGTAGAGACGCTGGGGGCGTGGGGGTCCTAATGCGATGCCCTTTGATAAAAATTTAGGATAAGTACGCGTGACCGGAGGTCAGGCTTCTACTTTGCTCAGCACATAAGCATTGCCATCTAGCGTGGCAATGAAGCCAGCCTTCAGTGTCAGTTTAACCATGATAGCGTTTCGGATGCATTCCCCAGGGTTGCGGTTTTAATATTTTTCTTCTCTGTATATTTTAGTTTTTAAATGATATTCGTATATCGTATTTGTTAGTTTCTTCACGATTTTGATAAATATCTGTTTAGGTACTTGAATATAATATAATGCTATGAATAAATTACACAGGTTGCCCAAAAATATACGTGGATTTTTTTCATGACTGTTTTTTGTTGCTTTGGTTGGTGTGCATTAAATTTATCTGACGTTTGTTATCTCACTTTGTTTCGTTTGCTAAGCATGCGGTGATGGATTTAGAATACAAATTGTCACCACCCCATTCCATCCCCCGGTTGTCGTCGTGATGTCGAGCCGACAAAAGGAAATGACAAGGCTGAAAACCTAGCCGCGAGCGAAGAAAACTTGATACGAAACCCTGTGCCAACCCGACTGGCCGGCGTGGCACAGTAGGCTCCATGAATTTGGGGGACGCAAGACTCAGTTGTGGGTTATTTATGGGCTAAAACAACGACAAAGGAGAGGAGGCCCGCCTTAGCAGTGGGTAATTTCTGGACTAAGTAATAGTTAGTCTTACAAAATCTTGAAAAAGGTTAAACCGATTTAGCTAATTTTAATTTAGAAATATCCCAGAAAAACTGTTTTTTGGCAGTACGTAGTACAAACTAGTCAGGTCAGCTGCTAGTTAAGCATAATATGTTATTTTATCATGTATAGAATAAAATGTACAGGAAATAATTGCACATAATTGAAATATTAATATTTTTCCCAAATAGAAAACTATGCATATTTATTTATTCATTATAACTATTCATAAACTATTCATATACTATATTCAAAGAATTAACACGAGCCTCGACAAATCGTGTTAGCTTACGGAAGTAGGTTTAACCACGTGTGAAGACAATAGATAAATAATACATCAACGGTATCAGTTAGCAAAAGATTTTATACTTTTTAAAATTAGTCTGTAATATAAGTACATGCAGAAGTTGTTTCATGAATCTAATAATATATCCAATTAGATGGTAATTTCGTGTAGTAGTGTAGTGAAGTGTAGTCTAAAATTACCGTCTAATTGGCGACGTCGCAAAGATGTATTATTTATATATTTAGTTGATATATTTAGTAACCAATAGATTCAAAATTTCAGATCGATGCATTCCTTTGAATAATATGTACTATGGAAGACGCAATCATAAACATACGACGCTCGCAAACTATCAATAGCACCTGCACCTGGAGCAGATTAGTGACGATTATGTATCAATTAGAGACTGCATAGATAGTACGTAATGAAAGGATTGATAATACTGAACTTTGATACGGTGGTCGAAGTTTCAGGAAAAAAACAAACGTCTTTTCTCCTTAAAATATAATAAAATGGTCGGCAACTAAAATGCCTTTGGCAACGAATAATTTAAATTAAAAAGTTATGCATCATAGATACCGACATTTGTAGGATACATTATCACAATAGTTAGATGGCTTATTCTAGGTGGAAAGCCCATTGTATGATCGGAATTGGTACAGAAAATGTCGGTTCTCCCTCATACATAAAATAGAAAAAAAAAAGTTTTTTTTTAGTTTGACCTCGGCTGAGGTCTAACTAAAGAAACCTAACCTTATCTCACGACTCAACTGTTTCTGTGATTTTTGGACACAAATCAGCCCATTTACGTGTAATACCCGGCAAACCACTTGAACTATTAATAACAAACAAAATTATGTCTTAAATAATCAGAAAGTTCAAAATCTTCAAAATAGAATCACTCGGTGCCATCGGAATTTATGAATATCATGTTCTGCAACGATTCAGCTTGATATCGGTAATATCACCTTTATGCAGGATACGGTTCGATACGGTTTTATATAAATGAAACTACTGGATGTCCATAATAAATAAGTCCTTCTGTGAATAAATATTAAATAATGTGTGTACATTAAAGAATAAACAACTTAGCCGAGTTGCTGATTCTCTCGATAAAAAAATGGCAAGACAATTATGATATACTATCCTGAACAAGGGAAGGGAAACGAGTAATTTCTGTAAAACACGGCATCCTTTTACAGCCCAGAATAATAAATAGATACAGCTATGTAGGTTCATTTATATTGCCCTACTGAGAGCAGTTTCGTTCAAAGTCCTCTTCAATTTACGCCTATTTCACCCGCCTGTCTCAACATGACAATGCTCACGCTCCGGTATCTACAACACAAGACTAATGACCGTTTGGAACTGTTTTATTCCATACATTTACTACGGAAAGACTTGAGTTAGTAATTACACGCGGAGATTTTTTTTTCCAGTACAGGGTCGCTTACTCGTATCTGGCTGCGGTTTTCTCTTAGGTGGAAATCCTTCCCTAGTCAAACGGCTCGAGTGACCCGAATTAGTATAGTATTAGCTGTTTAGTGTTTTTTTAAACAAGACCAATAATAAAAAATAAAAACCAACTACAGTGTTTCTTGTCGGCACTTCTCTGTAGAGCAGCTTTCCGAACCGGTGGTAGTTTCAGCATGAATGTGAGTGGATGCAGGGATTGTGAGTCAAGGGAGATGGAGGGATTGTAGGTGTGAGCAATTGTGTATGAAAGGTGTGAATGTAGGGATGACGACTGATAGGTGTGTGTGGAGACTACCACCTAGTCTGGGCGAAGGGTCGTAAGATGATAATGGTATTTATAAATAAAACCTACATAAATAAAGTTCTTTTAGAGTTTGAGTTCGAGTAGTCTTCTTTTGCCTAGCCTTTCCCAATTTCATTCTTACCTGTCCTACACCTCTTAATTTTACATGAAACCAATGCTGTCCAAGCTCTGTGGCCATGTGTCCATCTACTGGCACAATCGGGAATCATTTTAGTTACACTAGCTCTCAGTTTTAGGCTGCGGCTAAAAGAACTCGGCCTCGTCTCTACGTCTTCCGAAGCATAGAGTGCCTTGTTGGTCTAGGGGCTGGATGTGCCAATCACCGACCTCTCCCCCGGGGGTCGGTGGTATGCATAAAGCATTTCCCCAGCGACAACAAAAAAAAAAGAAAATAAAGCGTGTGGATGTGCCGCCTTTGGATCACGGGTCCCAGGTTCGATTCCGATGTCGGGCAAGTGGTTGCGTAAACCAGAGGCACTTGCTCTGTTTCTGAATTTGGAAATTGGGTTCGTGAATTTCATGTTTGTAAACTGACCCCGCGATAAAGGTTACATATATACCTAGTGCAGAGGCTATCTTTTTGTTTAAACGATATTTAGAGTGGGTCATTTGCCAAAGAAAACGGGCGTCTTTTAGGCAAACGTGTGTCAAAAGTAATCCTATTTTATATTTCAACTAGCGACCCGCCCCGGCTTCGCGCGGGTGCAATTATGAACCTCTAAATTTATCACTGTTTCTCTACAATATTATGGATAGTATTATACAAATAAACCTTCCTCTTGAATCACTTTATCTATTAATAGAAACCGCTTCAAAATCCGTTGTTAGTTTAGTTTTAAAGATTTAAACATACACAGGGACGGACAGACGACAGCGACTTTGTTTTATACTATGTAGTGAGTAGTGAAAAAGAAATGCTAATATGATGGTCTCCCATCCAATAACCCACTGAGCCAGTCGTTGCTTAATCTTTAGATCTTTGAGTTCCAATAATAACATTATGAATACTTTACGTGTAGGTTAGTATACGTTTAATCTGTGTGGTTTTCCAACCTAAGTATAAAAATAAATAAATAAATGACATAAGGCTGATAACCTAGCCGAAAGTAGGGGAAAACTTGGAATGAAACTGTGCCAACCCAACTGGCCAGCGTGGCACAGGAGGCTAAATACCCTCCCTGAGATAGGGGGAGGCCCGACTCAGCAGCGGGTCATTGGTGGGCTGGAATGCTGATGATGATGACGTTTTATTTTTATTATATTTCATACCTTCAAGAAATATAGCATAAGTAAATATAAATATAAATAAATATCCTTGGACATTTCACACAACGGCATCTCGTCCTAAGCTAAGCAACTTAATGCTTGTGTTATGGTAACGAGATGGCTGATAAACTACTTATATACATTTTTTATTTTTTTGTAAATACATACATATTATAGATAGAAATGACACCCAGACTCCGAGCCAGTGCCTCTGGTTTAGACAAAGACACTTGCCCGACCCGGGAATCGAACCCGGGACCAGTTGATCCAAAGGCGGCACATCTAACCACTAGACCAACGAGGCAGTCATAAGATATGCGCATAAGATGTAGATCAGATACATATTACTCAAACCTACAGTCGTTAAGATAATTATGAAGCTGATGCCAACAGTGAATTCCTAGAGTATTAAGAAAATCTATGGATTTTCCTTATTGAATTCCGTGCGATTGAATCGAAGCTATAAAATCGGTCACAAAGAGATAATAAATTATTAATAGTCACTATTTCATATTTATTTCTGTTCAACAGTGCACGATTTTCTTATCATGGCCGTTTCAGTAATACTATTTAGGCAGGATTTATGTTATTGTTATTCTACAGTCGGACACGTGGAACTAAAATTGCACGGTCAATTTATAACAAATATAGTAAACACTAGAGGCAATAATATATAGACCTAGCTTAAATAAATACTCATCCCATACATGACCGACTGCTGATCGGGCATCCTCCAATTACATGGCGGGACCCTACTGTGTCATGCCAGACGCGTTAGTAGCATAAGGTTTCGAATCAAGTTTTTCTTCACTTATGGCTAGGTTTTCGGTATTGTTATTTCTTAGGGCACTATGTATTCTATCCACTGCTTTCCGGCGACTTTAACCAGGTCGTCTGTCCACCGTGTGGGAGGCCTACCAGCACTACGCCTTCCGAAACGCGGTCGCCACTCGAGGACTTTTCGGGCGTCGGTCCTGCGCGCTATGTGCCCTGCCCACTGATAGTTAAGTTTGGCAATCCGATCGGCTATGTCGGAAAGCAGTGGATGCGGGCGGCCCAGGACCGGCCTTTGTGGAGATCCTTGGGGGAGGCTTATGTCCAGCAGTGGACGTCTTTTGGCTGAAATGATGATGATGATGATATGTATTCTAAATCCGTCACCACACGGACAACGGTAACGGGTCTAGAGCCGTTACTGCTTAGAGCGAAATTTCTACATTTTTATTTTAAATTTTCGTTTATGTTGTTTTCATAATGTATTTTTTTTAATTAGCTTATATGTGTATAGATTTAATCGAGTAAGTAGTATTTTTTTTGTATTATGTACGTTTTTTGTAGCCTCCCACAATAGATTAATAAATGATTCTCTTGATTAGCTCTACACCTAATTTTAGATGTAGATGTAGGATATTACACCCTGTACATCATTAAATTCGTATAAACAATGAAAATAAAACGGCATGTCTGTCAAAGTGAAGAAAATACAAACTCGTAGGCGTTTCGAATTGCGTCTAAATATTTCGTAAAGTATCGTTGTCTTTCTTTTTATCAAAACATAACCATAATTGGATTTGGAATAGCTATTTTTTCTATCCGTAAACACATGGCGCAGCTAATTTTGTCGAATCCCTTTTATGAAAAGAATGCTTGAATTTACTTTTGAACTCCAGACGGTCGCAGAGTTCTTGATTAGTTTAAGAATGGGAATTTCGCAACATAAACAGAATGGCAAGTTCATTTTATTTACATATGCAATAATATTGCTGCTGAGTCGAACCTCCTCCAATTACAGGAAGGGTGACTAGCCCGCCGCTGGCCAGACGAGTAGAGACAGGGCTTGTATAAAGTTATTCTTCTGCTGAGGCTAGGTGTTCGGCCTTGCCATTTCCTTTCGTCAGCTTTGAGACCCCTGCTGGTCTAGTAAAAAGTTCAAAAACATAAAAAATACAGATAAAGATCTTATAAATATGAGCGATAGCTCATTGGATTCGGAATCACCACTAGAAAAATGGTTTTGAAGGATTTTGGTGCAGGTAAAAAATTGCAATTGTTATTAACAAAATAACATGAAAAAAAAAGGAAAAATATTATTATTTAAGAGATTTTGAAAAATACTCGTTAAAGAGGAGGAAAGTTCCGACACAAAAGTCCGTACTCCCAGAACTCTATCTCCATTATTAATAATTTTAATTTGACGTTGAAAATGAGACTCCACGCAGCTGTTACGGCATGATATAGAATGCGCTTATGAGAGTTCATCAGATAAAATATTTAATTTATAAAAAAAAGTCATCATAAACATTTAAAAAATTTCCAGTACCTATCTTCTTAACACTTGAAAAAATCGAGCCCCGTTGGAAAATATATTGTTATAGACACGATTATGTACGTATACATCTCGGGTGTTGAATTTAATCAGTCCATTAATCTTTTTGAATGAAAAAGCAAGGTTAATGTTGCTGCATACTAATTGCAAATATTAAATTTATTTGCTTCATTATATTTTTATCATAAGTTTATACTTATGATAAAAATATAAATTATAACGTACCAAACGTTAGTCTGAATTTATAATATTTAAATAACATATTATGTATATAAACAATAAGTGTAGAGCGGTTTATAGTAAAACCAATAGGAGAGTGAACTATGTATTAATAATATATAATGATATAATCCAAGTATCTCGATTTGGCTCACGAGGTTACCGGAATGTGGCATGTTGATTCAACAATCATTGTGCCGATAGTTGTTTCAGTAAACGGTCTTATTGCGAAGAGTTTCGACCAACATCTCAAGAAACTCTCACTGGGTTGCTGGATTAAGGGCCTGATACAAAAGGCAGTCATCCTGGATTCGGCAAGGATCGTGAGGAGGTTCCTCTCTCTGGAGCCCTGAACCGTCGGTAGCTTAGGTCATCGACCTCGCTTTCGACGGTTTTTGTCTATTTTTATGTTTATTTTTTTTTAAAACGTTTTGTATTTTTTTTAAAAATATATGTAAAAATATGAAATAAAGAGACATGAGTATAATGATAATGTTAAGAAAAAAGTATGTGGTTCTATTTTTGAATAATAATTATTGTTCTGAGATAGACACTAAATAGTAGCGATGGCTAAGAAACAATAACATTCAATAAACATATAACATTCAATAATTCAATAACATTCAAGAAAAATGACAGAGTACTACAACTATTTATTATTTTAATTTATTTTTAAGTACACCTATCTTTTTAAATCTAAAAATGAATTGCTGTTTGTTAGTCTCGCTAAAACTCGAGAACGGCTGGAGCGATTTGATTGATGTTCTTAGCGAGACTAACGAACAGCATTTCATTTTTAGTTATATATATAGAGATAGATAGAAATAGTTTTGGTATCAAGTATCTAATTTTGGTACATCAAAATAAGTTTGAAAAAATGATCAAAAGGTGTTCTTACAAAGAAAGTACTTGCTCACTGAATTGACATAAATAATTGCTCAACTTCTTAGAATTGATAATTAATAATTACAGAACATCTAAAATGTGATTGTTCATTCAACTACGCTTTTATCGCGTTTTTCGTCTTTAAAATGTGTATATTTCGATAACTCCATATATCTGTATCCTACTAATATTACAAACGCGAAAGTTTGTAAGTATGGATGGATAGATGTTTGTTACTCTTTCACGTAAAAACTACTGAATGGATTTTAATAAAACTTTACAATAATATACCATAAACATCAGAATAACACATAGGCTACAATTTATAATGATATTGTGTGAATTGTTCAAATATAACAATATCTGACGAAAAAAATAAATCCATCACCACGCGGGGCGCAGCTAGTAAATAATATACACGAATGCCCATAAATGTCGGATAGTCAAAACTTAAATGGCCAGTCCAACAGTTAAACGGATTTGGGATCCCAAAACGGTAGAAACTATTTCAGACGAAGAACTCAATCTCAACTAAAATTACTTGTAATTTTCCTAGTTTCAATGTATGACGTGATGAACTTTCATGGTCAGGCAGGTAGATAGCCACAACAAAATTGCCCGTTCCTTTGCATTTATGTGTAATGAATAAAGAAGTCATACCCCGCCAAGTTTCAGCGTGGGTCATACAGTATTCTGCAACTTTATGTGCGGTCCATATATTCAGGCAACACAGGAGAACCGGTGTACAAGTTTTCAGCGTGGCCCAAGAAGTTTTCCAAAATTGTCAACCATCTCTCGGGCCTCAAGTTATAGAATGGTCGAATTTCGTTAAGTAGTTATTATAAAGTCACTAGTTTCTTTAGAAAGATAGATTCTATTGATTTCATCCAGTAGCAGCTATAAATATGTTTAAATACGACGTTATTATACGTCAAGATGTCAATATTCTGACTGCCTTGTTGGTCTATTGGTTGGCTGTGCCGCCTTTGGATCACGGGGTCACGGGTTCGATTCCGGGGTCGGGCACTTGCTCCGAGTCTAGGTGTCATTTGTGTTCGTGAATTTCATGTGTGTAAACTGTCCCCGTGCGTTAGGTGCGATACAGGTTATACATGGTGCTGGAATGTCGTTTTTAAAAAAAAAATATCCGACATTATTATCCGAAACAAATAAATATAGAGCTTTTAGACTTAACTTACATCTAGCTATTAAGTTGGCAGGCTTGAGCGTTATGTTGCCTTCAATATAATTTTGATAAATCATCTTTAAGTAGAGTAAGTAAGAGAACTCCATGAAACTTTTCTTTTGAATATCGAAATCTTTTTTCCAATAGTTGGAGTTGTGCTTAATATGTCTAATCTTACTTGACTGACTGGCTAACTGACTGACTATAATCTAATATTATATGATTCTCGTGTCACGGTGTTTGTTATTGAACTCCTCCGAAATGGCTCGACCGATTTTGATGAAATTTTATATTCACATTTGGTAGGTCTGCAAAACATCCATTTTACATCCCCCTAAATGTTAAGGGTGGTCCCCCTAAATTCTGTTTTTTATTTTTTAGACAACATTTTATTTGAATTTTTTTATGATACAGCATACAAAAATACATACAACCTTATTTATTTACAAAGTAGCACTAATGAAATTGAAGACATGCGTGATCAGATCACACTTTTTTACCCATCGAGCAGAATTAGCTATTGAAACGGGCTACTACGACTACTAATCAGCCCATCTATGACCCACTGCTGAGTCGGGCCTCCTCCAGTCACATGAGGGTCAAATGTTCAAAGTTGGCACAGGGTTTCGTATAAGATTATCAGCCGTAATTTCCTTTTGTCGGCTCTTACGACACCCTCAGGATGGTATAGGATGGCGACACTATTCTAAATCCGCCACACGGACTAAAATCTGGGACTATAATCGTTAAATCTTGCATAGTGTACGTTTTGAATTGAACGCGCATTATGATTGAATTAAAATCGCTTCCAAAGAGATTTAAATTTCAATTCAATATCAATTTTCAATCAGTGACAATAGACAACAGTTGATGATAAATTTGTGAAACGTGAACATCGTTATTCTTTTAAATTCTAACCTCTTATGTCATTTGGGGATTGAGAGTTAATGCGGACTCCAAATACTGCGAAATTTTGTATAGCAAGGGAGGTATCCTAAGCGGCTTAAATTTAAAGCCCTTTTTCGCTTTCATAAATCTTATTTTGTACCTATAAACGTACCCATGCAAGGGAATACACGAGCTACAGCTAGTAATACATAAGCCCCAACAAAGAGTGGTTTTAAAGTGATCGGTTCTTTACATATACATTTTATTGTTTCAATGCCTGCCTAAAAATGACTGCATATAAAATGTTCAACGAATTACAATTAATATAACCATCTATATAAATAAAAATGAATTGCTGTTCGTTAGTTTCGCTAAAACTCGATAACGGCTGAACCGATTTGGCTAATTTTCGTGAATTGGTTTAGTGGTTGAAATATTCGTGAAAGTTCAGGTTTTTTATTTATTGATTCTGAGGCGGTACGAAGTTTGCCGGGTCAGGTAGTTATAAATAAACATTTCATGTATGATACATAAATAATTAGAAATTAAAATATTAGAAGTGAAGAGTGACGATCTAAGTGTACAACAATTGCTTTCAATGGTGCATATCAATGGTTGATTTTTACACTAGTGTCGTAGCCGGTTCAATTTTAATACTATTACTAATCTGGCGGGATTAGGAACTAATTGTTACAAGTAGTAAGTGCTGCCCAAATGCACGAACAAGATGAGACTTAGCTAGTCTTGGTCTTGCGGCAATTCACCTGGTCATGGTCTTGGTATTGCGTTCCTGTCTTGGTCTTGCAGCAAGAGTCTCGCAATTACCTATTGGTCTATTGCTATATATTAAACGTTACTTTAGATCTTAGAACAACGTAACAGAGTAGGTACATCTTCTATTGGTCTAGTTTCTAAATTGCAAATACGAGTCTATGTCACTGCTTCAATTTGAACTCAAAATAACTATTTAGCTTTATAAGTCGGAATGAAGTCCCTTTGGAATTAAAATATTATTGCAAGACCGGCTTTAGAATCTGCCACCCATATAAGACAGTGCTCCTTCATTTTTTTTATACTCCACGGTTAATCCACGGTATGCAGATACCGTTTTTCTACAAGGTGTATTAGCCTTGTAGAAAAACGGTAGCTGCATCTGTCGCCTTGAATGCGGTTATTGTTGTATACATTTATATCTCCAGTGTAGCAGGTGACGAACAAGAAACATTGAGGATTTTTTAAACTGATCAAAAAAAAGGTATATAAGACAAACAAAACGCATTGTTGTAAAAAAAGATGGTTGCAGCAGCACTACAACGCGAGCGGTTCAAATTCCGAATTCTGTTGTGTGCTTTACGGAGTTTATTTTACTGCTGGGTCATATGAAAGGCATTGAATTTCGCTGCCGCTGCCTTTTGTACGTGTATGATCCGATATTATTTTTTAAATATAGTTGTTCTTTCACTGAACGAAAGTATTATCGATTCTAAATAGTCTGTGTCAATAAGAAATTCTTATTGATACAGACTATTTAGAATCGATAATACTTCTTATTAAGAATACATTTCCGGAAAGTCCCTTTTATAACAAGCTTCTTATGTGTAAATAGAGCTCATCTTGACATTTTAGTCCAAAAATTTTGTAGTCATTCTTTACGTTCATTCATAGACTCGGGACGGAAGAACATAAAAACGTCCACATGCATTCCCTTTGGAAAGACCCAGTTTTGGACTTCATCAGAGCTGCAAACTGGCCGTCGTCTAGTCCCAATCTTAATCCGCTGGATTATGGTTTATTGTCAGTTTAAGAGTAACTTGCGGCTTGCCATAAACGCCATGATAATTTGGAGTCCCTAAAACATATATCTTAGTCAATGTAGTTGTGCACCTACCAAGCTCCGTTTCTGCACCACCCTAAGGTAGACTGGCAGAAAATGCCTAAGGCATTAAGTCCGCCTTTGTACATTACTGTATGTGCAAAAAGCATAAATAAATAAAACAATCTATACGATTGGCAGTAAAGAGTTTTCCCATGGAAAGATTCTATTGATAACTGGCCTCAACGTTTAAAGGACTCTATTGCAGCCAATGGAGACCACTTCAAATAAGCTTTTTAAATGTTACATTGTTTTATATTTATGTATTAAACTAACACACTGTAAAAGTAATAAATGTTTATTGGCAATTGAACTTTTTTTTTCTTTGTTCCAGTATTGAAAGCAGGTACACTGGCCCGAACCCGGAATCGAACCGGTTGTCCGTGATCCAGAGGTGGCGCATAAACCTACCCGTATACCTGAATGAATATCCAGAAGTATGTCCAGAAATTATGTATTGTATATTCAGACGATACAGGTGGGGATTATGTATACTTTTTTTATAATCGCACATTAACCACGCAGTACATGGGATCGTGCCAGAAAAACCTTGTCTTTCAGTGTCACTCGTTTTATGGTTAATAAAAAGTAATGGCTTTTAGAATAGCGCCTAGGCTGGGCGACAATGTTTGGTCAACTTGGTCATAGTATGGCGTATCTCAAGAAAGTTTACGTCAGTATTTCGGAAAGCCAAATGGTAATAACCTGCCTGAGAATTAAAAAGTAATAGTTTTAAATTTTTAAAGATGAATATTTTTATCATAAGTTTCTCTTGTTAACCCCGGCGAAACTGAAGGACTTTGAGCTTTATAGGGTTTGTTGGTTTATAAATTGTCGTCAAAATAATAAACGACACTAAGAAAACAGCAATTGTAATAAAGCCTTGTACCGAATTGTAAAAAATAGGAGGAAAACGTCTGTAAACGGTATTGACACAGTTGTAAATTTTTCTTTTCCAGTACAATACGCCTTTAATTAAAACAAATGTTGTTATGCTACTTTGGGTGATTATCTTGTTTTTTACAGTTGCTTTTTTATCTCTAGACATTTGCCACTTTTTGAACTCAGTACTGAACAAAGGACAGCGTGTTTCATTTCATTCATAAAACATTTTTCGAGTCTTTATTTTAGAAAAGAACCTACAGTGTTGCTCGGATCTCGAGACTGTTAAAATTATGCAATATAATAAAAAAACAGAGATGAAAGAAATTAATTTGATATTCTCCAAATATATACCGGATGTAACATAAGCCCTAAAGCCATCCGAATATATATTATATATATTTATAATATTATACAGTCTTGAAGTATCAGCAAGATGTCAGCATTTTTCTAACCAGTTTTTTATTGCAAAACACGAATTTTGGTGCAGAATGATCGATTACTAATACGACTACTTCTCAGCCCATAAATGACCCACTACTGAGTCGGGCCGCCTCCAGTTACATGGACGATGATTAACCTACTGTGCAACGCTGGCCAGACAGGTTGGCACAACTTTTCGTATCAAGTTTTCCTTCTCTTGCGGAAGATCAACTTTCAATCATTATTATTTTCCTAGTATTCAGAATTCCATAATGTTTCTGAAGTTTTAGGAACTATCCTCTGGAATTATGATAATTTCGTCACCAGCTGGTAACCAAAACGTCAAGGGAAAAGTTTCCTGAAATATTGTATAAAGCATTTGTATCCGTATCCATGCTTATGATTATAGGGTTTTTCTTACACTCGGTATAAAGGAGCCGAAAAAAATAATTTGAATGTTTCAGTGCAGTGTTTACATTTGGTACGCAAATCATTCGGTAGGCAAACGCTCAAAGAGCTTTGAAAGGAAAGAGCGCCGGATCTCGCATTAAAGCTCAAAGAGGTACGAGATCCGGCTGCAGGGTTAGTACACTCATCAGTTATTTGGTAAAAACCAATTTTTCATGTAAATTTTAAAATCAGGCGAATATATATGTACCAGGGTCATCATCATCATCATCATTTCAGCCAAAAGACGTCCACTGCTGGACATAGGCCTCCCCCAAGGATTTCCACAAAGGCCGGTCCTGGGCCGCCCGCATCCACTGCTTTCCGGCGATCTTAACCAAGTCGTCGGTCCACCGTGTGGGAGGCCTACCAGCACTGCGCCTTCCGGAACGCGGTCGCCACTCGAGGACTTTTCTGCCCCATCGGACGTCGGTCCTGCGAGCTATGAGCCCTGCCCACTGCCACTTAAGTTTGACAATGTACCAGGGTGACTATCAAAAACTGGCCTCTAGTATTTTTAAATAAAATATTTTTATGTGTTTTTAGGGGAAAAAATGGTTCACTTGCATTTTTCAATAAAATGTCGTCGTCGTCGGCAATTTATATAAAGATTCTGAAAAACCACGGTTGGTGTTGCGCGATTGGCCGCACCTCTTCGCAGCCAGGTGTAAACAGGTATGATTTCATATACAACGTGCCCCAAAATTCAACGATATGCTGCTACCGGGGTATGGTTGAACTGCCCATGGAAAAATAATAAAAAAAAACAACTCCTTTTTTTCAAAGATACATTTACTTTTTTGAAAAATGTTGTCTTTTGATACCCTACATACACCCTGTGATTAGATACTGTGGTTACAAATGTGAACATATCCCCAATTTTTTTTTGTATTAGCTACCTATGTAACATAACGTATATATGTATTAATTCGTAGTTTTTAATATAAAAATAAAATCACCAAATTTCTTATCTTGAATTTCTTCCCATCACATGGAGGGTAATTAACCTACTGCGTTACGCGGGCCAGACGGGTAGGCCAAGAGGTTCGTTTCAAGTTTTCCTTCCCTTGCGGCTAGCCTATCGGCCGTCAGTTCCTTTTGTCGGCTCTTACAACACCCTTAGGATAGGATGGGTGACGGACATAGTAATAGTTTTTGATATTGTAAGGTATTAAATTCGGTTTTTATACATACTCTTCTATTTCGACGACGCCGAGAGTTAAAACGTTGCTAAACCTGCAAATCGTTTCATTTTCCCACTATCCATTAGATTACGACTTTGGGAAGCATGATGTTAGCCTAGCGGTATAGAAAATCACCATAGAGTTATAGAATTTTCCAATTCACAGGATAATCAATACTGTTTATTAAACGATATTTCGCGCAACACGAAATATGCAAATGTGAAATTTTACCTTCATATGCTTCAATTGGCGCAGTTTCCAAAATTTTAACACCGACACATTAAAAGTATTTATTTGAGGCTACGTTCTTATTAAGATTTTAATAAAGAAAAGGCTGCGATTGTCTGTAGGTGATCGTTGATGACGAATATCAGTATAATGAACAAGGTTCTATATTTCGCTAACACATCACGTCTCCACTTCGAGCAACTTAATGGATTATCTTGCTGTGCTTACTTATGTTTTCTTAGTATTGTTGCTTATCTTAGTGGTGTAGGTTGTGTTTCTACAATCGCATTGTATAAAAAATAAATAAACACTAGGATTTATTGGATCAATTGGTAATTATTGGATCAATTGCACGGTTCAAATGACCATTCATAGCTTAAAAAATCATGTCCCTTTCTGGACGGGTATGCATAAAGTCCAACGGCGGTCGACGGCAGCCGACTGCAGCCGACTGCAGCCGTCGACTGCCGTCGTCTGTCGCCGGCTGCCGTTGGCGGCGGCAGCGGCGCTCGCCGACTCATCGACGGCTGCCGCCAGCCAGCATCGGCGGCTGCAGTTGTCTTGGCGGCGGCGGCGTGCCGTTCGTGTGTATGAGCGCTTAGACAGACGATCAGATATAATATTATGCTCAAACTAATACGCCGTACTATGTATATTTAAATTCAGGGATAAAATGTCACCTTTCGATGTCGAGGTCAGTTTGAATAATTGTTTAATGTTCATTGCTGTCTTCTGTTTATTTATTTAATACTAGATTATATGATATTAGTTTTATACGACAAAATTAATGAAAACTTTGGTAATCGTTTTACTAATGATAGAGCACGAGATAGAGTTCGGAACCCAATCGATCTGGAGGCTAAGTAACATGTGGTATCCATCATTTGTAATATCATGTCCACGCACATGTACATCGAATACTGACAAATTATACGGAAAGGGTCGGAAAATCACTCCGTCTATATAAGCCAAATCAAATTAGACTGCTGTCGAATCCAATGAATTGGTAACATAGGCCCAAATAAGTAAGTTTAGCTTACACATATACAACAGAATGATGTCAGAAATTAAATACACATTTCCCTAAGCAACACATCGATCTGGATCTTTACTCAATATACTGATATTTATATATCAAAGAAGGTGGTTTGGACATTTTGCTACATGTTGCTATTGTCAATATAGAAGATGGTATATTTTTACATATTATGTACTGTGAAGTTAAGAAATCTTGCATCTTGATTAACGCGAGCGATGCCGCGGACAGCAGCTGGTTGCTAAATAAACAACAAAAAACATACAGACGAATAAAGCACTTCCCCCTATTTTGAAGTTGTTTAAAATGGTAAGGTCGAATGTAGATACTCTGGAAACTACTCGACGACACACTAAAATTCCAGCGGTATTCCACTGTCACGCCCCGACGTGGTCCCCGCTACGCGGGCAAGTGACTATCGGAGGACGTCCCGGGTCACTGGGATGCCCTCAGACATGGAGGCTTTCGTCGGTGGCGGGTCTCCCGAACCACCACTGGCCTCTAAAGCGAGGGTAGAAGAGGGGCTTCACGTCACGTCCCCCTCCCCCCGGCTTCGGTCCGTGGCGCGAGTCAGCCGAAGCTCCCTCCTTTGCGACCCACCCCGCCTCACCCTTATGCAACCTAACAGCCTCGCAGAAGAAAGCCACGCCAGCGCGTGGCTTGGCGAGCAACCACGTTGACAACCAACCCGAGGACACTGGTGCACCGCAGCGCTCGCACGGCAACTTGAGTACAGAGGAGTCCCTAGAGTCCAAAACCGACACGACACCGTGTGCTGCTCTTCGTCTGGCCTCTACCCGTGAGCCCTCCCGGCATGGGTCACCCTGAGCGGATCATAAAGACACAAAAGCCTTCACCACGGCAACGTAGCAGCACAGTCTAGTGGGAGATCGGTCAGTCTCCCTAGTCTAAGCAGTGGTTTCCCGCCCAGCCTGTTGCTCCACCGGCAATCTATGTTTTCGTCACTGTGTCACGACCCATTTGCTAGATACATAGTTATATTATGAATCGTTTAGTCGTGAATGCTTTTTGTTGGTTCATGTATGTATATTTGGAAAATGATTTAAAAGTGCATTGTTCATTGAATGTTCCGTTGCAAAGGTTTATTCAGTGGTAATAAAATCCTACAATGAGCTATAAAGGGGCCTGAAATGCGAATGCCATAATATACACTGTGTCATAATAATAAGGGTTTAAATATAAAATTGCTGTTTTAACGCATATGACTACTTTGGATTTAATTGAAAATCTTAGAATGCTATGGACTAAAAGAAAACAGAAAATATAAATTGATCTAATACTATAAGTGACATATAAAATGAATATTCAAACTTAAATAAAAATATGAAGTTAGAAATAGATACATCATCGTCATCATTTCAGCCAAAAGACGTCCACTGCTAGACATAGGCCTCCCCCAAGGATTTCCACGAGGACCGGTCCTGAGCCGCCCGCATCCATCGCTTCGGCGACCTCAACCAGGTCGTCGGTCCACCGTGTGGGAAGGCCAGCACTGTGCTTTCCGGAACGCGGTCGCCTTTCGAGGATTTTTCTGCGCCATCGGGCGTCAGTCCTGCGAACCCTCCCCATTGCCACTTAAGTTTGACAATCCCGTGGGCGATGTCGTTAATCCGGTTTTTCTGCGTATCTCCTTATTTCTGATTCCGATTGCCCTTTGTGTGACTTTGGGCCTTCAGATGGAGCCCATAGTGAGCGACCATGTCTATGTACCTTAGGTCATCACTGGCAACACACATTGATCGAAGACTTTTGTTTTCAAACAGACACTACTTCACACACTCTATTGTGACGAAAAGATATTTCGCAACTTCCCGAACGCTGCCCAGCCGAGTTGGATCAGGCGATTGACCTCTTTCTCGAAGTTGGTCTTACCTAACTGGACAGTGTGTCCCAGGTAAATTTAATGGTCAACCACTTCCAGAATATAACCTCCGATGTGAACAGGAGTGGCTTGAAAATGCCAGAGATGTGAGACATAACTTTAGTCTTCTCCATGTTCATACATATGTACTCGTATAATACGAGTACATACATTATACATCACTAAATATTGTAGTTTTAGTCTACATATACAGGGTCGGCCATAAGGCTGTTGTCTGTTTCAATATTCAATTAAAAAAGAACTACGAAACATAACAAAAATATATTTGTATTTTTTTTAAAAAGTAGAAACAGTATTTTTTAAGACCTAAAAATAATGTTGTCCAAATGACTTCCCTCGGCTGCTTGGCACTCTTGGAATCGAAGTCGCAAATTTTGGAAAACATGTTGAAAAGTTGTTCTTGGCATTTTGTTACTTTCCTGAATGGTTTTCAAAAAAACTCAAAATGTGTAGGTACTAACTATAGTTTGATACAACTTTACATGAACGTAGAGGTAATGGAAAGAAGCAGCTCTGTGTTTAAAATATATTTTTATCTTGAAATATCAGCGAAAAATGATTGAATTATAAACCAAGTAGATATGGTTATTATCATTCTACAACCTTGGTAACCTCAATGAGTTCAAGGATGTTCCTTGCGTTTTCAATCGTTATAAGTTTCACAAGGCGTTAAAATTTGCACACATTATTTATATCATTAAAGTATTCAACATATCGATCCGATTGATGTAAGAATTTTGTTACACTCTCTATGAAGAAGTTTATTAAAATTTGAGGTGTAGAAAAAATCGTTACTGCTTAATTCAGTTCGTGTGGTGATGGATTTTGAAAACGCTGTGTCACGACCCCATTTCATCCTGACTTCAGCTGTTACGACAAAAGGAAATGACAAGGCTGAAAATCAAGTTGCAAGAGAAGGAAAACTTGAAACGAAACCCTGTGGCAGCTCGTCTGGCCAGCGTGGCACGCTAGGTTAATTACACTCCCATTGACGGGAGGAGATCCGACTCAACAGCACTAACAGATAAGACCAGATCTAACCCACGATACAATATATATATGTCGTGGATAACGATATCGTTTTATTAAGTTTCTCAATTGATTGTTAACACAGTAGTGCGGCAAACGCGGTGACGTCAGTTGTTTTGCAATGGCGGCACGTGGACAGAGTCGTAATGGAAAGTGAGGTTGGCTCGATCAGTCAGTCGACGTTGGGACACGGACCGAGACACTTCTCCGTTGCGAACCTGTCGGTTTGTCTATCTAAGTGTGTTAACTGAACATTGTTATTGATACTGTGGTTAATATTGTGAATTATAAAGTTACAAGTAATAAACCTCGTACCAAGTCAAGATGATGACGACTCTATCGCTCAGCCGTCGCTATCTCCGACATCAGAAGTGGGATGTAACTCATTCAGCCCACGTGGAGAAAACAGTGTAGTGATAATGTGTGTGCTTCTGTACGCGATGGAAATAACCGATAATGGCGATTCATTGTCACTATAAAGGAGACATTAAGCTACATGAAGATTGTTCTAAACTGAAGATCACAAGCTGCAGTCATAGTGCGGCGATTAACTAAGTGGGGATCACTTGCTTTCATTGTGATGGACAAGGACACTATGGGTCTAACTGCCCTGAGCGGAGCAGCAGGAAGGCGAGCAACAGTACTGCGGTCAGCCAGGTCAAAGAATAGTGAGTGGATCTGTAGTAAGCGCACCAGCTGCAATTTTACGTCACTCCGGTGAGCAGTTTCCATTTTATTACTCGGGTATATTGTATGGTATACGACTTTACGATAGTGTGGCTTTGACCGGTGTAAGAAAATATTATTTGAAATTCTTTTACATGTTTACCTGTTAATTACTTGCGATACGAAGTTTAGATTGCTGTGCTTGTTTAGCTTGACAGTTCATCGGTCTAGCGTCATATTTTCGGCAGGTTATATCAGTTTTCCAAGATTATGGCACCATTATATGCCTTGATTTGCATCGGTGAGGTAGATTGAGAGCATAAACATAAGGCGATAGGACAGCAGATCCAGACTTCAGGCGATCGAAGTTTCAGTCGGCAACGGTGAAATTTCACAACTGCGGTAAAATAGGTCACCGACCGTCCGATTGCCGTTCCAAAGGCGAGGTGAAAGGCAAGGCAGCCAGCGCTGTCACTTCGGCGTCAAGCTCTGCGGGACCGAGGCCGCGGTCGGACTTAATCTGTTTCAGGTGCGGCACCGCCGGACATTTGGCAACGAAGTGTCCACGTGGCAACAGCGGAGGAGCTGGCGCGGCAGTAGGCGTAAGCAGTTCGGAGCAGCGCCTGCAGCAGCGGCGAGTAACGAGAGGCATGTGGAAGTTTGCTAAGTTCACCGTTGCAATGCATTGGAAGCTCCGCGCTTCGTGTAACGCTGTTATAATGCATTGGAAGCTCCGCGCTTCGTGTAACGCTGTTATAATGCATTGGAAGCTCCGCGCTTCGTGTAACGCTGTTATAATGCATTGGAAGCTCCGCGCTTCGTGTAACGCTGTTATAATGCATTGGAAGCTCCGCGCTTCGTGTAACGCTGTTATAATGCATTGGAAGCTCCGCGCTTCGTGTAACGCTGTTATAATGCATTGGAAGCTCCGCGCTTCGTGTAACGCTGTTATAATGCATTGGAAGCTCCGCGCTTCGTGTAACGCTGTTATAATGCATTGGAAGCTCAGCGCTTCGTGTAACGCTGTTATAATGCATTGGAAGCTCCGCGCTTCGTGTAACGCTGTTATAATGCATTGGAAGCTCCGCGCTTCGTGTAACGCTGTTATAATGCATTGGAAGCTCCGCGCTTCGTGTAACGCTGTTATAATGCATTGGAAGCTCCGCGCTTCGTGTAACGCTGTTATAATGCATTGGAAGCTCCGCGCTTCGTGTAACGCTGTTATAATGCATTGGAAGCTCCGCGCTTCGTGTAACGCTGTTATAATGCATTGGAAGCTCCGCGCTTCGTGTAACGCTGTTATAATGCATTGGAAGCTCCGCGCTTCGTGTAACGCTGTTATAATGCATTGGAAGCTCCGCGCTTCGTGTAACGCTGTTATAATGCATTGGAAGCTCCGCGCTTCGTGTAACGCTGTTATAATGCATTGGAAGCTCCGCGCTTCGTGTAACGCTGTTATAATGCATTGGAAGCTCCGCGCTTCGTGTAACGCTGTTATAATGCATTGGAAGCTCCGCGCTTCGTGTAACGCTGTTATAATGCATTGGAAGCTCCGCGCTTCGTGTAACGCTGTTATAATGCATTGGAAGCTCCGCGCTTCGTGTAACGCTGTTATAATGCATTGGAAGCTCCGCGCTTCGTGTAACGCTGTTATAGTGCATTGGAAGCTCCGCGCTTCGTGTAACGCTGTTATAGTGCATTGGAAGCTCCGCGCTTCGTGTAACACTGCTATAGTGTATTGGAAGCTCCGCGCTTCACGTAGCTCCGTTGCTGTACGTCGGAACTCCGTGTTTTGTGTAGCCCGTACTGTTACGTCGGGAGCTACGCGCTTCGCGTACAGTTGACCATTGAAAGCTTGGCGCTTTGTGACTCGGGGCACCCCGATAACCGTACGAGTTTTTCCTTTTATTACGTTTCACACACAACGACAATGAAAGACGCGCGAGAACGCGCTGACTGTCAGGATGGTCGTGTGGCGTATTGAGTTAACGTTTTAGTACTACTAGCGCCATCTATGCCGCCTCCGTGGCATTACTCGCGGATGGCGCTGCGCATAGATTCTGAAGAGCTGTGACATATCGAACGAAGGAACGAGTAAATGGATGGTTTCGCTCGCGAATGAAGTGAGTCAGTGGTTCGGTCATCGCAGGAGTGGATGAATGTTCTATTCATTCTGCCCTAGAACACCGACAGCACCGCACGTGTGCATCTTAGGTGGACCTTGGTGCAGGCCTTTGATTTTCAAATCAGATATCGTGAGGGACGTCGTATGGCTCGAGCTCGTAAGATCATCTGTTACCACTCGACATTTCCAACATGCGCTCAGGTGTCCTACATCGCAAGGTACAGAGAAATAATCGGACCCGGTGTCTTCCAATTGTTCCCCGGGCCTTCCGCTGGTCAGTAATTAACCACGTGCACGAATCACGTATGCACCTTGAATTTAAGAAGACTCTTGAAAGGGTTGATCACTATTGGTTCGAGCACATGGCTAAGTGCGTTCGGGACTTCATCCAATTCCTAACATAAGTATCCCGTGGCATACTGTGCACGTTGACTTAACTGGCAAATTAAGTGGAAAAAGCGATTGCAAGGAGTACGTCATAGTTTTAATTGATGCGGTCACAAAATTTGTTCCCTTATATCATACCCTGAGAATAGATTTGGCTAGAACAATTAAATCCCTTAAATCAAGCGTCTTTAGTTGGAGCTCCAGTTAGTTATTGCAGATCTGGGACGATGCTTTGCCAACAAAGAATTCAAAGTTTTTTTGTCAGTTTCACGGTGTTTCTTTACGTTTGATAGCTAGTCAAGTCGCGCTAATTGCCAAGTAGAAAGAACAATGAGCGCGTTAAAAAATATGCTGACCGCGGTAGAAGCGTCTGATAGGTCCCGGCATGAAGCGTTAGAAGACGTGCAATTAGTTTTGAATTCCTCTGTCCACCGTGTAATACAAGCGAGTCCACTCGAGTTTCTGATAGGACGTTTAGCTAGACCATTTAACCTATTAACTTTGAATGATTCCGGACCGGCAGTAGAGATTAGTAAGACAAGAGAGCAAGCGGCCACGTACATAGAAAAGAGTGCCAGTTACGAAAAAGTAAAATTTGATAAAACTACAAGTTAAAGTGGTAAAGTTTGATGTTGGTAATTTAGTTTAAATTCAGAACGAAGAGAAACCCAACTAAATTAGACACGAAATACAAGGGACCTTTAAAAAAAATGTGGAGTTACTTGATGGTGATCGTTATTTGCTGAAATCTTTGACCGGTAATAGAACATAAAAATACGCTCACGACTGTATAAGGAGGATTCCTCTAAGCAGTGTGTCCGTTGAGTTAAATTTGTCTGATGAAGATGGTGAGGAGGATGCCTCCAACAGTAAATAAGAACACATACCTTGGCTAGGTCGCACTAAACGCACTAGTCTGTAGTCGTAACTGCAACTCTCAGAGTTGTACAGAGCGCGATGGGCAGCTAGTGGTGTGGCGGGGACCCGGGTTTCGAGAGAGACTATTTGTATGGTCCTGTGTGGCCTGGGAGTCGTGGACTCCAGTTAAAGTGTTGGTCGTATCGCTTGGAGCGATGTCGATATGGGTGACACGTGAATTGTCACTAGCTGCTGGGACAGCTGGGCCATGTGTTGTGTACTTATTGTATTAAACTTACTGTTTTAAAGTATCAGTATTGAGATTTAAAGATTATGGGCCTAGAGGAACCTTTCGTGTTAAAGTTGTTGAAATTATTTGTATGCTAACGTGATCTCTGTTAACTTGATTCTTAAGATACGATTACGGACCATTAGCATCAGGTTGGCCGATCGTGAAAATATGCCTCAGTTGGTTATTTTGTTACAAGTACACACGAGGACGTGTGCTTCGTCAGAATGGCCGTGTCGTGGATAACGATATCGTTTTATTAAGTTTCTCAATTGATTGTTAACACAGTAGTGCGGCAAACGCGGTGACGTCAGTTGTTTTGCAATGGCGGCACGTGGACAGAGTCGTAATGGAAAGTGAGGTTGGCTCGATCAGTCAGTCGACGTTGGGACACGGACCGAGACACTTCTCCGTTGCGAACCTGTCGGTTTGTCTATCTAAGTGTGTTAACTGAACATTGTTATTGATACTGTGGTTAATATTGTGAATTATAAAGTTACAAGTAATAAACCTCGTACCAAGTCAAGATGATGACGACTCTATCGCTCAGCCGTCGCTATCTCCGACATATATCTTACTAATATTATAAACGTGTAAGTTTGTAAGTATGGATGGACGGATGGATGGATGGATGGATGGATGTTTGTTACTCTTTCACGTAAAAACTACTGAATGGATTTTAATGAAACTTTACAGTAATATAGCTTATACATCAGAATAACACATAGGCTACAAGTTATAAAGATATTATGTGAATTACAACAATATAAACAAGTCGAATTCAACATTTCTTATTGTCAAATTTTCGGCCATATTAAACTATAGACAACATAACGTTTCGCCGTCAGTTGCGTTTTGTTAAAGTAGGTTTTATACGGACGGGATAAAAATCTCAGGTATCCTATGTCCAACTTTCTTTTTGTTTTAAATATTTATAATGCGGAACAAAGTTCGCCGGGTCAGCTAGTACATATATATAACAAAGTGATGTGGCCAACCCGCCACAAGTCGCAGCCACTGCGCGATGTACTACGGCATCAACTTCATACATCAATTTTAATATTTAACTGGACATTTTGTGCTAATACCATTAGTTTGCAAAACAAAATCATCATGTGACCTTAGTAACAACGCAACTTTCTTGAATCTAGGACGAATACAGTGAATCGTTGAGCTACTACGAATATTCTCTATACAGTATGTGGTTATATGAACCGTTTCATAATCTTTATAAATAAAAATGAATTGCTAAAACTCGAGAACGGCAAGACCGATTTGGCTAATTTTGGTCTTGAAATATTCGTGGAAGTCCAGGGAAGGTTTTGAGAAAATATGGAAATGCTCGGAATTAAATCAAAACAAACATTTTGCTTTTCCTTTGACGTGACGCTTGTCGGTTCTTTTTGTTTGTTTTAAGTTTATTTTATACAAAAGTGTAGGTCTTTTATTTATCGATTGAGGCAGTAGGATGTCTACCGGGTCAGCTAGTCATAAATAAATGGTAGATTGCCATAACAAAAATTTCAAATTGATATAATATTGATCCACTTATTTATGGTAAAATTTATTCTATAGTCGTAATACCGATTTTTTGACTCTACAATTATGCATCGCAGAGTAAAAACAGGGGTAAAAACGTGAGTAACCCTACTAGTTTTTCGCCAGTAACTGAAAGTTTAACCGTTTACGTACATTCAACGGTTTTGTAAATCATAATTCGCACATTCGTTCAAAAACTCACAGCTCAAGAAGTCTCTTTTTTGAGTTGTGACACTGATTGTTCGGCTGTGAGAGTATGTTAAGCTTTGACCAATAAACGAACCAGAAAAAGAGCGTCATTTGTTTCCTTATTTATTACACCTTTGTTTACATTTACTGTTGTTCGTGTGGTGACGGATTTAGATTACAAAGTGTCACCACCCCATTCCTTGCTGAGGGTGTCGTAAGAGCCGGCAAAAGGAAACTGCAAGGCCGACGACCTTGCCGCAAGAGAAGGAAAACTAAATACGTAACCCTTTTTTTTTTTTTTTTTTTTTTTTGATGCCCGGGGTAAAATCCTTTATGGACTATCCCCGCCGGCCTGGGGATGGCCAACGGGGGGCGTGTGGGACTCTCCTCCGAAGAGGCGTACCCACTAAACATCCCCGGGGTGTACCGTCCCGCGCTTGCTGCCCCGTGGGCCCTGACTGTACTCCACGGGGACAGCGTGCGCTGAGGGGAGTGGCCTTGCGACCGCCCGACTCCCATCCAATATGGGCTCCTATCAGGAGCAACCTCCTCTGGAGCAATTACTGCTCCGGCGCCATGCCCGGTACACGTGGCATGGCACCCTTCGCCCCGGGGTGTATTCTCCTATCGGGGAGGGGTTTCCCCTAATCCCTCGCCCGGAGACCCCAGTTAGGGCGGTAGGTGGCGCACATGGGCCATCCGCCTTCGCCCTCTGCGCGCCCGGCGTAGTGGGTGCGCATCGGGAGCTCTCTCGCGCTCTCGTTCTGCCTCCTCTTTGGCTCGCATGACGACACTGGCGAAGTCGTCTACGGCCTTCCATGCCATCTCACTTCCGACCATCTTCTCGACCAGGATCGGAAGTGAGAGGTCAGGTCCCACCACGGCAACCAGTGTCGCACGCTCATCGCGCCAGGCCGGGCACTCCGATACGGTGTGGTGGCTGTCGTCTTCCAAGGCGGCACAGTGGTGGCAGTTTGGGGTAGGTTCCCTCACCGCCACCCGGTGCAGGTACCTCCCGAAGCAGCCATGCCTCGAGAGGACCTGCGTGAGATGGTAGCTTAGTACCCCGTGCCGCCTGGTGACCCATTCCAAAACCCTGTGCCAACCCGTCTGGCCAGCGTGGCACAGTACCCTCCATGTAACTGGAGGAGGCCCAGACTCAGTAATGGCACGGGTGCAATGACGAACATCTGAATTTATTAGTGTTTCTCTACAACATTATGCATGTATTATACATACAAACTTTCCTCTTGAATCACTCTATCTATTAAAAAAACGCTTTAAATTCCGTTACGTAGTTTTAAAGATTTAAGCATACATAGACATAGGGACAGACATATGACAGCGACTTTGTTTTATAATATGTAGTGATAGTGATATAAGGTAGCGGTATTCATTATAAAGTTCGACTCATATTTTATTATACTCAATACATTTTGAACGTAAAGGACGCACCCCGTATTACGATACGAACTCCCCGACTCAATACGAATCCTGAAGAATGCATAATACAATAAGAATTGTGGAATGAGAATATAGTTACGCGATGTACTTATAATGCTTGTATAAATCCAGGAGATGTGTTTAAGGATACATGCCACGTATCTATTTCTGCAGTAATATGACGTTTTTATAGAAGATTCGATATATACACTTCTCATCCGAAAAATCAAAATCAAGTTTATGTTTTGTAAGGATTATCAGAAAAAAAAATATATTTAGGAATATAAATATGTCAAATGTCGTTAATAGTGAACATTGAAAGGTTTTCAAATCCTAATGTTAATGTTCTAAATTTAAATTAAACTTTCTTAAGTTTCGTATTTTGTATAATAACCTTAAAAAGGGAAGTGTTTCGATTTTTCTGATGAGAAGTATATTTTTAGCCCATGCACTTGTTTTAGGATAAAATTAAATAAATTACAAAAACAAAGGTTAATATAATAATAATATTCTATTTTATGAAAATACTTTCACGAGTTACAATTCCCTATTGAGACATCATTTTAACATAGCAGGATGGTCTTTCGTTGAAGTTAAAATTAGTTATTACAATAATACTAAAATAAGTCGAACATACGATAGTGCTTCAAAGTAAGTGCGAGTTACGAAATAATTGCCGTAATTAACAGCAAGGGTATAGCGTGCTATAAATGTTGTATAGTATTCACAGTGTTTTGTCACGATATTATCCACGACTTAAAAATACTTTATGGGCCAAAATATTTTTATAAATAACTAGCTGACCCCCCAAACGTATGTTGTGTAACAAAAAAATAAAAACTAAAACTTTGTCCAAAAAAATACCTAGCCGATATGCACACAAAATTTCACGAAAATCGGTCGAGCCATATCGGAGGAGTTTAATAACAAACACCGTAACACGAGAATTTTATTTATTAGATAGATAATGTAAGAGAATCTAATTCCGAGAGAAAAACAAAACATGTAATAAAAATAGGGATGGCAAAAAAGATTTGCTGAAAAGTGTTACCTATATATACGGTATCAGTAGGTACTATTGGCGATATTAGTTATATGTATCCTTTTTATAGGTTTTAAACTGTGATATGACCCTAAAAGATGAACAAGAGGTCCCTTATGCCCGTTGTGATAACGCAGGCCCCTATATAAGCAGGCAGGTACTGTATTATTATGGCTATAATATCAATGTTAGCTTCAAAATATTAAAGCAATAAAATGGTTCGGGCTTCATTATAAGACACTACTGGTAAGTATACTTATTATAAATTAGCAAATATTAAGTGTATCATTTATACAAAAAGTATATTATATATACTAAAATACATTTTAATAATAATTAAGAATCTTACGTCGCTTCTTTGCTCTAGCTTTAATTATAAAAGTAATCACGTGGAAAGTAATGGAACATTGAAAATTTAATTTAAAAATATAAAATACAGGTGTCTGTGTACGTAAGAGAACTGCTTCTTACTGCTTCTTTCAGTAGGTTCTTTGTTTAGTTCGTATGTTTAATAGTTATTTGTTATACAAGAGTGCAAAGTTGCTTTTTAACCGCGTGTTCAATTTTGATGACCGAGCAAGCGAAGGATTCTAAAATTGAATCACGAGCGCAGCGAGTGATTCAAAATTAGAATCCTGAACGTTAGCGAGGGAATCAAAAGAGCACGAGGTGAAAAATCTTTGCACTCGAGTGCAACACGTAACTTTTCATTCCACCTCAGCGAGGAAATGTCTGAATGCAAAAAAAAAAACGTTTACAATCACAAGATAGGTACAGTTTTATTTCAGTTTAGGTATTAATTACTACATTATGACAGGTAAGTATTACAGAATAATCTTTACTTTATTCTCTAGCGAATAAAAACGGCTTTTGCACTCAGATATCGAAGAGCAAAAATACTTTATTCTCTAGTGAATAAAAACGGCTTTTGCACTCAGATATCGAAGAGCAAAAATACTCTTTCCGAGATGGGGGGATGAAAAACCTTTTTGCTACACCCAGTGTATATGTATACAATCCATCAGCAAAGTATGATCCAATCCATTTAACACTAACAACAACAATTACCATAAGCACTTAGCAATTATTATTAGATTAATTAACAAAAAGTGCAAGTGCGGTATTTAGGTCCGTGTATCAGATGACAAGATATTCAATTATACTAATATTGCATATTCAATAAAGTCACTTACCTTGGGTATTTTATTAATTGCAATATGCAGTTCACGATAGGTGTCTCATCATCATCATAGATTGCCGGGAATTACCTAAAATCGCACAATAAGTTGGATTCATTCAATTCAAGTAATTTGAAACCAGATCTAATTGCGGTCGGAATTAGAAACTGGAGAGAAAAAGCTGCAAAAAGGTACGTTTAGAGATATTAAATTTAAACCACAGTTAAGCCAGGCCTCCGCCAATCACATGGAGGGAAATTAGTTTACAGTGACAGTGTCATCTTAGGGCGAAGCATGCATTATTTAATGCGTAAGGAAAGGTAATTATAATCTGGGACGATGAGGTACTACAATAACTCTATTAACACGTTATGTTGATACATTTTCAAATGTACAGATACAATACACAGATTACTGAATTTTGAACTTCCCAGATTTTCAAATAATAGGTTTTACTGCTCAAAATTACTATTTATCTACATGATGTCGTTATTCACCGTTCTTATAATCTCTTTGTCCATCATTAATGTGTTCCAATTACCCAAAATTAGACAAATACGCAAGTCCAAAGAGGGTTCTGTATAGTTGCTTATTAGCATCGTATACAGATCTACTATTGTACTAATGAGCTGTTTCAACGCCCGACACTCGAAATCGCAATATTTAGACTGGCAAGATTAAAATAAATTCACTGGGATTGTGCTACCAAATTAGAGACTGTATCACTAAAACAGAGATACAGTCCCGTTTATTTTTATGATGACTAGGAAAAGCCTTGTCGTTAAAATTCTACAATATTTTCTGCATTGCAAAGCCCATTCATAACCATAAAAAATCATAGAACGACATGGTGGAAACATTGTGTCCCAACTCATGGTATTGTGGTGTGATGTGTGATGATTTCTTTATTCTGTCCGTGACTAAATCGTGAAAAGGTGTACATAGTTATTAGCATCGACTAAATTTTGATCTGAAGGATTCATGCAAAGGTGGTTTTCTACTAAAAAAATGTTATCATATAAGCGGCCACGGGGCCGCAATAGGCCATCGCAAATTTGAGGACGATAAAAAAATGGTTAGCGTGATTTACAACTTAAATTTGTAAAAAAAAACTAGCATAAAATAATGTTATGAAAGGCATCATAACAGTTAAAACACTTCTTGGTACTTGGCAACTCTGTCAAATTTAACCCTATGATCCAAAGGCTGCGCATCCAACCCCTAGACCAACAAGGCAGTCAGAGGGCAGGAGCGCCATTGTGGAGGTCTCATAGGAACATTAGTGTCGCTGAAAGGCAATTTCACCCCACCAGATAGTCGCAGACCATAGCTTTCACATCCCGATGGGGGTACTTTGGGGTGTGAAACCCGTGGCCTTGGTTTGGGAAGATGAGAAAAAATGTGGACTGTGAGGCGCCAATCAGCGACTGTACAGGGAAATAAAGTGAAACTAGCTGCGACCCGCGGTTTCACCCGCGGTTTCACCCGCGCTTACTTGACACTTATCGTTATATTCTGGATAATTCACAATATATCTTTATAAATTATAGCCTATGTGTTATTCTGACGTATAAGCTATATTATTGTAAAGTTTTATTAAAATCTAATCAGTAGTTTTTACGTGAAAGAGTAACAAACATCCATCCATACTTACAAACTTTCGCGTTTATAATATTAGTAGGATAGTAGGAAGTAGAATATTCAGAACTCGATGGTACCACTTACGAAACCGGGTACTTAATCATTTACATCATTTAGAGGTAAATGAAGAACTGTTAAAAATGTATATTAATAGTGAAATGTTACGGCTGAAAAACGCAACAAAATTTTTTTTATGTAATGAAAGTCCGAACTAGTAAAAAGCACAGAACATAATTTAAGATTGAACAGTTGAAAAGGATTTTTTTCAGGTCACACTTTCTTGGCGTCTCTGACAGTGGCGCCAAGACGTGATACTTTGTGTGTCAGAGATGAAGCCCTTGTTGTGAACGAATAGCGTCATAAACATACATATATTAGGGTCCCAGTTTCTATCGAATCACTGTCAAATCAACGAATCGTCACTATTACTTTAGTTCAGAGGTTCTAAAACTAAAGCCATGCTAGTGGCAGGAGACGAATTGATTATCGTGAGGGCCTCCTTTTCTATTCCATTTTCAAAATTGTTGAAACAATTATATCTTGCTTAAAAACAAACAATGCTAACTTGCGTTTCATTTTGCGATGATACTTCACAATTCATGAATAATTCATCTAAATCTCAAGACAAGTTATAGGTAGGTACGGCCAAAAAGATAATTTTATTCAAATTAATTAAAAATTAACTAAGTTTAATTAACATATTATATTGTAACTGTTGGTTACAGTGGTTAAAATGATAAATCTCCTCTATTGTGCAGCTTGGTGTGATGAGGGTACATTGGGGCATTGTCGGCTCAGGGTCACCCATGGGTGGTCCCTCGGAGAGCAAACAAGTGGAACACGGTGTTACGGTTGGTTTGGCAGGAGTCATCTGTCCTTAGAGTGGTCTCGGGAGCCTTAAACTACCGCAACACACGGCAAGGCGGTGGGCCTGGATAGTAGCAGGCGCCTGGTAGAGGTGCATACCTCTTTGTAGGGTTGGGGAGCATCAGGAGCCCGTTAGCCCGTCAGGGTTGCATAACCTTTTTCTCTGTTTCGGGCATTCAAGGAGCGTCGTTGGGTTTAAAATACATAATCATCTTTACGCGTTTGCATACGGAGCCCACATAACCCAGTCCACAGCCGGGTAAATAAGTGCATCCAGGGCTATTGAAAGTTGCAGCAAACAAAAATGTTCCAATGGTAATTTTGGCTTGAATATTGGCACGTCAATCAAGTAAGATTGATGTGTCAATAGTTGCCGGCCAAACAAACAAATGTTCGTATAAATATAACGAAAGTTTAATGAGGGGAATTTAAAGAAACCCCGATACAATTAGAAAAGATACTGATGATCTTGAAATGGTAGAACTGATTTCCATTTAACGACACAATTACAGCAAGCTGCTTTCAAATAAAAACAGCCGCAGCGTAATCGATCGATCAGTTTTGGGTGCTAGATGCTACAAATCGACACATTTGAGCACAGACACATCAATCTTTTAACTTCCTTTTTTTGTCATCATGGTTTCAAAACTAACGAACATTTGTTTAATCAAACTAATTTCCCAATCAACCCAAATTAAGGGTATAGATTTAATTAAAAGAAGTGGCTCTAGCTTAAAATGTTTTTCTATTTTGAAGTGTTAGGGAGAAACACGTAAAATTACATAAAATAAAAATTACATAACTGTAACTCATACAGTGAGAACCAACTTAGTAACTATCGTTATCTTTTATCTTTAACGCTTAGTAATCCGAGCTTCATAATGTTTCTTGGTATTCTTGACTAGTTATATTTATATTTCTATTAATGTGTCTTTCGCCACCGTTGGGGACCAACATTTCAATAACATTTTCTTGAAATTTTATACACAGTATCTGTATCAGTGGTAATACTACGGCCTTTATTCAGGCAGTACCTACTAGTGTATATTAGCTTTAAAACATCTTGAACCAAAATCGGGAAAGGAAGTTCGCTCATCTTATCAACCAATCGCGTGGCTTCCGCGTCTTTCTCCACCAATCACCGCCAATGAGACCAGAAAATCGACAGCTTTAGCTTCAGATGTTTGTTAGGTATTATATCGTTGACAAAAGTTTGTGTTTACAAAATCAAGTGGCGAAAGGATTAAAAAAATGACATTGTTGACATTGGATGTGTGTGGTTGTTTTATAGAACCAACTTTCAGGTACAGTTTATATAAAACTATAACATGTACAAACTGGGAGTCTGGGACGAACTGGAAAATGTCATTAATGTCATTTATCCAAAAAGTTTAAATACTATAATAGTCGGTCGGTTTTATTAAAATCGGTTGGGAGAAAATTGAAATAAGTGATCATACATATTAGTAAGTTTTTTTTTATGATTTTGACGAATTCGCTTCCTTTAGAAACTATACGTTTATTTGAACAACATAACCGAATAGAATATAAAATATCATTATCAAAACTGACTTCTACAAATAAAAAAATCGTTTGTAGTCGGTGGCATCTTAAATTGTCACCGACGTTAATTAATATTTAAGTATGCCTAAGGCGTAACTTATAAAGTTTATTTATTTTTCGTGTCTAATGTATATTTTCAAGTCGGTTGTCAACACTGTTTGTCATAAAGATTTTTAGCACTTGCACTGGCTAATCTTAGATAGAATACAGCGTTAATGCTAAATTTAGCTACATATTTGATTATTACAGTAAGTATGTACATCTTATAATAATGTTTAAAATATTATAATAATAAATATTGTGGAAACAATTTACTATTACTTAGAGCCAAATCATCATCATTTCAGCCAAAAGACGTCCACTGCTGGACATAGGCCTCCCCCAAGGATCTCCACAAAGGCCGGTCCTGGGCCGCCCGCATCCACTGCTTTCCGGCGACCTTAACCAGGTCGTCGGTCCACCGTGTGGGAGGCCTACCAGCACTGCGCCTGCCGGAACGCGGTCGCCACTCGAGGACTTTTCTGCCAAATACTTAAATATAATTAAACTATATGTTATTTATTATTATTGAAAGCCAAAGTCTACATATAATTGAACTCTTTGTATGTATATTCATGTATATTTAAAACGTTGAGTAGGTATATACTACTTCTACTACTCATGTCGTAAATGACCCAATTAATGCTGAGTGGGGCCTCCTCTAACCACTTGGTAGTAGCCTTTTTTTACCAATTACTTGAATGACTTTTCCCTAGGCTTGCGTGATTGCACTGCTTGGCAAAAGACTTAGATGTGAGGTTGGTAGGTAGCCGGGCGGACCATTCGATCCTACCACCATGTGTGCTGGGTTTTGTTGACTTTTACAACACGCGTTTTTTCGCAGCCTGCGGTTGGGGAAATATTATATTCTGACCCGTCCCCACTCGGGTAAACGCTGGCCAGACGGGCTGGCCTGGCACAGGGTTTCGTATCAAGCTTTCTTTCTCTTGCGGTTTTGTGTTGCGGTTTTCAGCCCTAACATTACCCTTTTTCAGCTCTTAGGATACCCTCTTGGTGAAATGGGGTAACACTATGTATTCTTAGTCCGTCTCCGCGTGGAATATATTTTGTTAAAATTTATTATGAAACTCAAAAACGAAAAATAACCTACATATAATCTAAATGTGAGATTATTAAAATACATCAATAAAAATAATAAAACAAGACAATTAATGTAAAATGATTGAAAACGATACACCGCACCGAAGATCTGTCACCTTAGAAGAACATTATCTATATGAAAAAGCCGCGTGTGCGATTTCTTCATAAGACTGCGTACACATTAGAAATCACTTTATAACTAAACTGTATATATAATTACTCACCGAAATAGTTGCCAGGTAAATTGTTATTGTAATATTTAAACCACACAAAGTATTATTCACATACTAGAAAAATCCTGTCGCAGATATTTTACGACACGAAGTTGCATTTACGAAGATAGTCGTTCCGATATATTTACAATTTGGACACGCGTGCTCATCGGGCGGCGCAGTACATTCGACTGAGTGACGGACGAAGAGTTGATGCTGGCCGTAGTCAGTTATCGGTCTTTTCCGCTGTAAGCTTTCCACGTAATAAAACGCCTGTAGCTGCGAAAAACAACCTACCTGAGCCAAGATTTACCATTAGTGCTGGACGGATCCAGCACTAATGGTAAATCTTGGCTCAGTAGGATCAGAAATGAGGAAATCCGTAGAAGAACCAAACCGACCGTTAAAGCTAGAAGGATTGATAACGGGGCATAAAATGGGAAAGTACTCGTAGGAAGACCATCGAATTCGTGGACGGCCGTCCTTGTGAAGGTCGCTGGGGGTCGGTGGATGCAGACTGCACGAGATCGTGCGATGGGAGGCCTATGTACTGCAGTGGCCTTATGTGGCTGATAGATAGCCTTAGATATGCCAGTGTCACGTCTGCCGACCCGAAAGTGAAAGAATGACGTAGCAGCAAAAAGAGTTCTTTCCCCTGCCAACCCAATGCTTCCCCAAAAAATCTCTGGTGACCTAATTTACGCAGTGACATAACACATAGTTTGGTGTTATAACTTTGCGGTATTTTGTAAAGTTCTTTCTCCCGTGGGGTAACTTCAGTTGAGTGGTTCTAGTAAAGGCTGTGTAATCTTAATATTGACTCAGATGTAATTGTTGTTGGTCTAGTGGTTAGATGTGCCGCCTTTGGATCAACGGGTCCCGGGTTCGATTCCGGGGTCGGGCAAGTGTCTTTGTCTAAACCAGAGGCACCGGCTCGGAGTCTGGGTGTCATTTCTATTTATAATATGTATGTATTTACAAAAAAAAATGTATATAAGTAGTTTATCATCCATCTCGTTACCATAACACACGCATTAATTTGCTTAGCTTGGGACGAGATGGCGTTGTGTGAAATGTCCAAGGATATTTATAATTATAGTGTAGTCTAGTACTTTTGGTGTCACTTTGTGGTTCTAACAAGTTTCTTCAACATGATGGATATTAATTTGTATTGGTCGCTCTATCGAGCAGTGTGGTGCCACTTACCGAGACGCTGTCTTCACCCAAGAGTCGAGTATGCAGCGGTGGACAGTTATTATCATGTGGTGACGGATTTAGAGTACATTGTATCACCACCCAATTTCCATCCTGAGGGTGTCGTAAGGTTGGACAATAGGAAATTACAAGGCCGAAAACCTGGCAGCAAGGGAAGCAAAACTTGATACTTAACCTCGTGCCTACCCATCTGGCTGGCGTGGCACAGTAGGCTAATTACCCTCCATGTAATTGAAGGAGGCCCGACTCGGCAGTGGGTCATTTATGGGCTGAGTAGTAGTATTAGTAGTACTCAAAGCACGTAATACTAAACCCACACGGTGGTAGCACACGGATTGATAATGAACTGCTACACATAAATATTATATTTCATTACAAGTGCGGAAAGGCTGTCATCGAGGGTTTACAGTCGGAACAAGTTGCAATGACGGTTCCGCACGTGTACTGAACGACTATTTTTAATACAGTAGTGAAGCAGTTTAATAAAATAATAAAAACACAATAAACCCAACTAACTAATCGCGCCAACCGTAGAATATAAGCAGAGGTTTTTTTTTCTTCACCCATTCTAGTAGGCAAAAGGAACTATGCCCATACAGCCAAGACTTCAGTAGAATTTTTTTATTCATATGAAATGAAAATTAAATTTAATGAGATGAAATGAAATGAAACCTAAATCATTTAATCAAATCATTAAATCTGATATTGTAACAAATTAGTAAGTAGTTTCTTTTTAGAAATATACGTATTTACATGAATCATAAAAACTTCTATGTTTTTTTGTAGTAAAAACTTTATGGTTGGTTTTTCCTTTTAATAGACATTATTTTGACAGTTGGGAAAGACAACGCACTAGTTCCGGAAAGGTAAAAAAAACCACGAGTTTGTGATAGCCCACATCCCGATCGCTATACGTCCCTGCACTAAGCCACTTTTTGAGCAACTGTATTAAAAAATAATATACAAAGTTGTTGCGGAAAGACGATGCAGCACACAATCGTCTTATATTTCATGTAAATTTTCGTCATAACTTCTGGAAAGAGGCTACTTCAGTACAACTATTCAGTAGACGTAAAAAATAAAAAGTAATAAAAAAGGGTTTAGGTATCATATTATTCCACTAACACAGTGACCTTAAATGTTCTTGATCGCAGTAGTGTCGCGACGTTTTATAGCAGCAAGCAGTTTCAGATGGTTTTAATTTTGTTTGCCGAAACGGCTGTTATTCTCCTATGTTAGTCGTGTAACTTCATCATCATCATCATCAGCCTATTTCAGTACACTGCTGGACGTAGGCCTCCCCCATAGCTCGCCACTGAACCCGGTCTTCGGTTCTATGCATCCAGTTGCTGCCGGCTGCCCGTCGCAGATCGTCGCTCCATCTAGCAGGCCCACCCTACGTTTGCCGGTACGTGGTCTCCACTGTAGCACCTGTTTGCCCCAGCGGCCGTCAGTTCTACGACAGATGTGGCCAGCCCATTGCCACTTCAGCTTGCTAATCCTATGGGCTATGTCGATGACGTGTCGTGTAACTTAGTGAAGGATATATAAACAGCATGTCCTTGTAGTGATAAATAAATATTTAAAAAACATAGTACCTGACAATCTATTCCATCCTACGGAAGTGACATTAGGCATTTACAGGAGGAAGGGAGATACATAGCTATTTTTGTTGGAAATCCTCGTGAATCGCTTCGGGTGGGGAAAGATGGAAATTAGTTTTCAGTCCACGTGCTGTATTTTTTCCTATTCACCGATATAATATGAACGGCGTCTCTATACCTATAACATGCCTCCTGCTTTGTGCGTCCCGACGTATGTCTCCACGGAAAATGAATCAACGTAACAGGAAAATTTCGTTCTAAATGTAATCTCTGAAAACTAATCTGGCCAGCGTGGCATAGTAGACTAAATTCCTATATAAACATAAAAGACGTCACATTCCGTTACGTTAGCTAGGTGTGAAGATACACGTATAATACTTGCTACGACAAATGAAAAGAAATTACGACCTTTTTATTGTATAAGAGATTGTTGACAAGCTGTGGTAATAGAACCTGTGTCAAGTGTCATTTTAGAACCAGTTTCTCTGGGTCTAAAATGACACTTGAATTAACCTTGTATTTATCTTTAGTAATGCCTGTGTTAAAACCTATCATCTTATTACTGGCATAACATATCCAGAGTGATCGAAGCGGGTGTACTAGTACAGCAGTATGCTAGTAGGCTTAAAATAATATATTATGACATATTTATTATACCTGTCTATTTGGAAATTGAAGTAATTGAATAAAAGCCAAAATAAAACCAAAACCATTTTATTCATGCCTCGGACAAGTGTACAGTCAATATCCAAGATGTGTATTCAAGCGTCTTGGCCAAATATAATCATCATCATCATTCCAGCCGAAAGACGTCCACTGCTAGACATAAAAAAATTTAAACTTTTTCAGTCTGTCTGTGTGTTTATACTGGCTAATCTCTGGAACGGCTGGACCGATATTGACGGGACTTTCACATAAAGCTGATGATATAATAAGTTATAAATATAAGATAAAAAAATGAGATTTGCTAATTTATGCATATTATTACGCAAACAATATGAATAAAAATGTACGTGGAACGTTTTTAAATGGAAGTGTTGAATAATAACTTATTCAGAGTATAATTTGCTGAAGTACCTACATGTTCAAAATACTACGTCTTGCAAACTCAATTTACTTAGGATGTTAAAAGCCTATATTAACTTTACAGCCATCTTCATCATTAAGTAAACTTCTGTGACTTGATTGTGTGAAGTCTAGTGTTCAAACATTGAGGTATTACATAGTGTAGCTAGCATGCGACACGCGATATAATTTTCTCGCGGTTTTGGGAACATTTGCGATAACGGAAATTGACAAAAATCAGTGCTTACCGACAATGAACCTATGAAAAATTTGTGCATAGTGCGAAGTGGTACTAATATGCAAGTTAAGCAACGTCTGGATTATAGATGTAAGGCCGGTTTAAAACCAATTAAACCGGTTTTAAAACGCAAAATCCCGTTTAAACCGTAAGAAACATTTTTTTCTGTAGAAAACCGGTTGATTTTGCTGAATATGTTTTTCTTAATTTTAACTACATTTTCTTAATTTTACCGAGGTATCTAGTTATATCGGTGTACATATCAAATGTGTTACTGATATTAATACATAATCATTTAGTTCTAGTTGGTCCGTCCGACCAAGCGTGGGTTGTAAATTAATTAAGTATAAGTAAAGAAGTGTAAAGCACAGTTATTTTCAAATTTGTAGGCGAGTTTTCAACCGTTGAGAACGGTTTATTTGCGGTTTAAAACCGCAACATTTCGTTTAAAACGTTTTAAATCGGTTATTTTACATCTATAGTCTGGATCATTTATATGTCCTTCGAAAGGCACGCAACCCTGCCGATTCTCGGTATCATTCAAACTTTTGTCAACTCAGTCAGTAAGGGGAATAGTGACTGAGCTTGACTATACGATTATTAATATTCCCAATATACAAGTATGAACTTTGGGAGGCAGACGGAAAATATACCGCGTAAATGCTGTTAGGTACTACAGCAAACTGCTGGCCGCAATTGAATTTGGTGAGGAAGGTTACCTTTAAAAAAGGACAATGAACATTTAAATTACAAACCGGATATTTTTCACAAACTTAAATCGTGTTACTGATGATAATGTGAAAAATAATTACACAATACAGTAATTAAATAATTTGCATGTTGAGTCACAATAGATGTTAAATATTGTACGTTAATATAAACATAATTGTACTACTGTTCATTTCTCTGTTTTATACAATCGGACTTGAGACTTCTTTAAAGGTATTCACTATTTTAATGTTAAATTTATTACTAAACTAAAATTCATTCTGTCATATTATAGTTAGATTTACACTATATGAAGTTGTGATATAAAGCTGCCTACCACAAATAGTCTCAATATAAAAATGCCTATTAGAACTAGTGAATCGGTTTTATTTTTTCAGCTTTATAGAATATACATAGTGTGACCACCCCATTCCCTACTGAGTGTGACACAGCCCATAAATTACTCACGGTTTAGTCGGGTCTCACCCAGTTACATGCAGACTAATTAGCCTATTGTCCCTCGCTGGCCAGACGGGTTGGCGCCGGGTTTCATATCAAGTTTCCCTTCTTTTGCAGCTAGGTGTTCGGCCTTGACATTTCCTTCTGCCGGCTCTTACGGCACCCTCAGGATGGAATGGTGTCACTGTGTATTCAAAATCCGTCACCAAACGTACGGAAAACAAATAAGGAAAACAACTCCGAATACCTAGCAGCAAGAGAAGGCAAACTTGACACAAAACTCTGTCTGGAAGGCGTGGCATTTAAGATGACCCAACTTAGCAGTGGGTAATTTATGGGCTGAGTAGTTGTAGTTGGAAGCTGATTTGGCTAAATGAGTATATTTACATAGAACTTTTAGTCTGATTTTAGAATCCCATCTAGTGGGACTACCTACAGATACTTGTAATGTCTTTAGACTAGCTCTTAGTGTTCACGCTAATGATTTCGTGTGTCTACTGTCATCGATGATAAAATGATAATGGGCGACGACGGCAACGTGCTTTACGAAGCTCGGGAAAAAGTCAGCAACTTGTTTTGGGTAACTCTTCATTTCTTATTTTTACATATATTTTTATAAAATACAAAGTGATTTAAAGAAGTATATATAAAAATAGATTTTGTCTATTTTTATGTCAGCAGACGAAAACGAGGTCAACGACCTAAGCTACCGATGGTTCAGGGGTCCAGAGAGAGGAATCTCCTCACGATACTTACCGAATCCAGGATGACAGCCTTTTTTTGGTAACTTATTATTACTATGGTGTTAGTTCGGGACGTCTGCCGCACGCTTTTGACACAAACACTTGGCAACAACTTTTGAATTTAGCAGATAAATGCTACCAAATGCATCGGGTCGAATGGGCACGTCGATAGAAAATAGCTGGTCTAGGGCACAGGTGTCATCCATCGTTTAGTCAGGCAACTGTTGGCAGGTATTTCTCCGGTAGGTACAACAAAAAACACGATGACCTCGTTTGTTCGTATAAAACTCGTATCAAATTTATAATTTTACTGAAATGGCCTTCATTGCTAACGATTTCGGTCTAGCAGTTAGTTACCAATTATCTTCTGCACAGTCACTCGATAGTCTGCCCCTCCTAATTGTGTAAGCATTAATACACCATCTAACGGTAGATGATCGCACCATCAAAACATTCTTGCTTCACTTGTTTTCTGAATCATCGGCCATATTGATACATACAGATTTATAAGTATAAAAGAAAATATAAAATTAATAAGAGGACTAAAATATGCTTTAGTTAAAAAACTTCGTTCGATTAATACATTTTTTCCAACATAGTTTATATAACTAACTCAAAAACAACTTATCTGTTCAGGAGCTTATCATATTTTTTTTTTTTTTTTTTTTTTTTATTTTAAATGCTTTATGTAACGTGGTACATAGGCGGACTTAATGCCATTAGGCATTATCTACCAGTCAACCTTTGGGCGATGCAGAGAGGTAGTAGACGGTAGATGCACACAACCGCAAGTGAAAGAATGATAGAAGCAGTTCAGCCAGTTGAGTAAGAGAAAAAAAAAAAAAAACATAGTAACCTAAAATAGTACACATATAAATACATAATAATATTTACAATACACTAATACATACGTGTATATATACATATAAATATACTAATACATACATTATAATCACATACATACATACAACACAACCTACAAATTGAGTAAAACGTAGTCAGTTTTCATAAATCTTCAGAGAGCTTCTGGAGGTACAGCTTTCGCAGCTTAGTTTTGAAGCTGAGACGGTTATCAGCTAGCCGTATTTCGGATGGAATAGCATTCCATAAGAGGATGGATTGCACGAAAAATGTACGATGTACAAATTCAGACCTGTGGGATGGACAGTTGAGGAGACGGTTATGGGAAGATCTTAGATGTATGGGATGGTTGGAACAGAGATAGTTAAAACGGGAGGTCAAATATGAAGGAGAGTGGGGTGAGCAGAGAATTGAAAACAACGTTGTGAGCGCACGAATTTCTCGTCGCTGCCGTATTGGGAGCCAATTCAAAAGCAGACGATATTTTGACACATGATCATACTTACGAAGGTTGAAGACGAATCGAATGCAATTGTTGAGAAGGCGGTCGAGTTTGTTTAGAAGATCAGCATTCAGGTCATAGTAACACACATCACCATAGTCGATGATAGGAAGAATCAGGCTCTGTACAAGCAGCAGTTTGGTATTCGAGGGGAGGAAATTTTTCAGACGGTAAAGTGAGCGCAGTGATCCAGTAACTTTTTTACTTACCGCAGCAACCTGCGTATGCCAGTTGAGGGTGTTATCCATTTGTAAGCCCAGGTTTTTAACACTGTTGGTAAACGGAATAACGACATTGTTATACATAACGGGTGGTAGGATGACACTATCTAATTTAGAAATATTTCTATGACTTCCTAAGACAATGGCCTGGCATTTATCAGGGTTGACTGCAATTCCGAACATGTCTGACCAGGCTTTGATAGCATTTAAATCGCGATTTATTTGGGATATGGCATCTGTCACACTATTTACCCCTGATTGAGTGTATAATTGCAAGTCATCGGCGTAAAGATGATACGCACATCGAAGGTTACTGACTAAGAAATTGATAAAAATCGAAAACAGTAGCGGAGACAATATACCACCTTGTGGGACACCAGAATCTAGTGTGCAACAAGTTGACGAAGCATCCTCAGTGCACACCAACTGCTGACGATCCCGAAGGTAAGAGGAGAACCATTCCAGCGCATCAGCAGAGACCATTAGATGGGAAAGCATGGCCAAGAGGATGTAGTGACTGACGGTATTAAAAGCATTCGTAAAATCGATCAAAACTAGGACCGTAACTTTAGTCTCTTCCATACCAGCCTTAATATCGCCAGCCACTTTAAGGAGCGCGGATGTAGTACTATGGCCTGGCCTAAAGCCAGATTGCAGAGGGGTTAAGAGATTGTTCTGAAAAATGAAATTGGATAATTGTCTATGGACGCAAGCTTCTAGGACCTTTGAAAGGAAAGGGAGTATGGAGATAGGTCGGAAGTGTTTAGGAAGCGAAGGGTTTGTGATTTTCGGAAGTGGTCGCACAAAAGCAATACGCCAAGAGGAAGGGAAGGATCGAGAGCTGAGAGAATAATTAACGATGTGGAGAATAGGCGGTAGGAGGTGATCTAAAATTGTGACGACCATCCGACGACTAATTTTATCATATCCTACCGCCCCTGACTTAATAGAAAGGATAATCTTCTTGACCTCGTTGATGCTTACTGGAGAAAAATTAAATGGAGGAATATCAGGACGCTTTAGACCACTTAAGTAACTTACCGTTTCTTGTTTTGTGAGGTTGTCTAGACAGGGTACAGCCGAGAAATGTTTATTGAGGGTGTCCAGATCTATTGTGTTGGGAAGGTCTAAATATCGCGACCTGCCAACACCGAGAGTCCCTAAAAACTTCCAAATGTTGGCAGGTGAAGAATTAGAAATATTATCGAGAATGTGGCGGCGTTTGGCATTGCGAATCATCTGGTTACACCGATTTCTTGCAATCTTGTAAGCATTCCAATTTTCATCATTGCGGTCTCTTCTAAATTTACGAAATACCCGATCCCGACGCCTCATTGCCATTAGTACACCTTTAGTCAGCCATGGTGTAGGAGGGCGTTTTACTTTTACCTTTTTTAAAGGGGCGCATACATCATATAGTTTGGTAATAGTTTGACTAAGGAGGTGTACCTTCTCGTCAACCGTTGCAGCTTCAAATAATGGATTCCAGTCAACCGCCGATGCATCATCCTGCAGGTGGCCAAAATCCACTTTGGCAAAACTGCGCCTGTACAGAAACCTGGGCTTGGGTTTAGGGGGTTTCAGGATATACGAAAGGAAAATAAGGTCATGGTGAGAGAATCCGGGAGCGTCTATTTGACCATGGGAGGATACTAGGGAGGGATTGGATACTATAATTAAATCAAGCCAGGTGTCATCGCCTACAGTGTTGTGGTGAGTAGCTTGAAGGGGCAGGATATGAAGACTGGCTGATTCAATCAAGTACAGGAGTTTACAGGAACGCAGGGAGTTGGAAGATAGGAGGTTGGTGTTAAAGTCGCCCATGATGATGTGATGAGTGTACTCTGAACCCACAGATTCTAAGACCGTTTCTAATTCGGTGAAATAATCAACCAAAGGGGGACAATAAACAACGCCAACTACAGTTTTAGATTTTTTAACACACACTTCTAGGAAGAGAAACTCTGCAGGACTGGCATTTGATGAAGACGAAATGATGCGGTATGGAAAGTCACTGCGCAGATAAATAGCAACACCACCCCCTCCCCTGTCCACTCGGTCGTTTCGAATAAGTACAAAACCAGGCAAGGGATAGGTGGTTGAGAGGAGATGGGGCTTGAGCCAAGTCTCTGATATCAATACAGCATGTATATTGTTGTCGCTAATCGCATCGTACAGTTCACAATAGTGACTAGGGACACTCTGTGCGTTGATGTGGCAAACGTTAAAGTGTTTTATGCTTTGGTCATTAAATTGAACATGTAAAGTACCGCCGAGGGTATCGGTTGCAGAACAAAAACTGCTTTCATTGTCCGACGACCACGAATCACAAGCCGAATGATAAGACTCGTCATTCATTGGCAATGTCATTTAAAATAATGTATAATCAGTAATATAATAAATAATATACCAAATAATATAATAAGTAATATGTATAGCTATAAAATATCCTAAATTATTAATCGTGTGCAATCAGTGCCCAACCTGAGCGATCCTGCACCACCCGCCAGCCTATAAACAATGTGATACTATTTAAAATAATAAAAACACCAAGAAAGTACATTTGAATACACATTAAATAATAAAGGAGGAAAAAAAAAAAACAAAATAAACTGCCTACAAAGTATGAGGCAGTAACGCACAGTACTTAAACATTGCCACGATAGATTAGATAAAACTAAACAACGAACTTATTAATTAACACTGGTAACCTTGACGTCGAAGTTATGTTCACTCATTCAATATTTCTTCACTAAACATTCGTTCATAATAAGAAGAAGAAATGAGTATCGATAACAATAATTAAACTATTAATTAAATTGTTTCTGTGTTTTGAAACAAGAAGTAGTTTCGATTTTGCTTACAGCTATGAAAATTAACCTAAGATGCGGTTTAGTCAACGACACAATACCAAAATGAATAAACAAATACCAAGAGGACAGAATCAATTTATGGGAACATTTTAAGCAGCCCATTGCAAAAAAACGAAAACAAAACTAAAATATTTATAGCACTAGTAATTTGATAAATGAAAAGAATTATGCAAGACAGAAATATTAATAATAAACCAGGCAACCATACAACTACCCTAACAAGGTATGTCACAAAATATTGTGTTTAATGTAGAATACTGTATGTTTAAGAGTTACTTTGATTTACTGTTCCCTACAGAACGGGAACCACTGCCACTCGCCGAAAACGCATCACGGCCCGGAAACTTCGGAAACTTGGAAAGAAGAGGATCTAGATCGGCTACTGATGCTATTTTATGATGGCTGCTATCGGGCGCTTTAATATGAATGATCCCATCCTGTGTCCATACAGCGCGCATACCGAAGTGCAAGCGGGCTTTGGTAAAGACTTCTTGTCGAGGTTTTGTGAGGAACTCTCTCACTGCAATGGCTGAACCTTTCAACAGTTTCTTAGCCCTCCAGACCAAGATTTTAGAGTCAATGCTGCAGAACTTGACAAGGATTGGCCGATGATGCTCACCTTGTGATGTGCCAAGTCTGTGACAGATCTTAATGGATGACTTGGGGACAGTATTAAGGGATAGTTTATTGTGTATTATGTCCAAAATGACTGCAGAACAGTCTTCCTTTTCTGCCTCTGGAATTCCAAGGAAGACTAAAGACTTGCGTCTGCTTCTGGCTTCCAAACTATCCATCTGTCTTGCACACTCATTTATTTGCTGGCGGAGCAACTTAAACATTGAGAAAACTAGTTCCCGAAATGTCCTGAACTCTTCAGCAACTTTGGCAATAGTATCTTTTGACGTCCCAGCACTTTGGAGCTGCGCCGCAAGATCATTCATCTTCTGAGTGAAGGTATCCTCCATAGTCTTCTGGGCTGACAATACTTCCGCATATTGTGACATTTTAAGTGTTTGTGATGTACTTAATTATTTGAAGTTGGTGATAAATATGACGAGCTGGCAGGCAGTGCAAAATACGTAAATTACGTCACATAAACTTCACTCCACATGCAAGCACTGGTAAGACTTACGAAGAAATCAATATAGAAATAAAATTGTAAATTTATTATGGTTTAAACTATTAAAATTTAATTGTAATCTTAAAACCACGTCTGCACTTATTTACAACTACCGCCAAAAAAAAAGAACTTCTGTGACTTGATTGTGTGAAGTCTAGTGTTCAAACATTGAGGTATTACATAGTGTAGCTAGCATGCGACACGCGATATAATTTTCTCGCGGTTTTGGGAACATTTGCGATAACGGAAATTGACAAAAATCAGTGCTTACCGACAATGAACCTATGAAAAATTTGTGCATAGTGCGAAGTGGTACTAATATGCAAGTTAAGCAACGTCTGGATTATAGATGTAAGGCCGGTTTAAAACCAATTAAACCGGTTTTAAAACGCAAAATCCCGTTTAAACCGTAAGAAACATTTTTTTCTGTAGAAAACCGGTTGATTTTGCTGAATATGTTTTTCTTAATTTTAACTACATTTTCTTAATTTTACCGAGGTATCTAGTTATATCGGTGTACATATCAAATGTGTTACTGATATTAATACATAATCATTTAGTTCTAGTTGGTCCGTCCGACCAAGCGTGGGTTGTAAATTAATTAAGTATAAGTAAAGAAGTGTAAAGCACAGTTATTTTCAAATTTGTAGGCGAGTTTTCAACCGTTGAGAACGGTTTATTTGCGGTTTAAAACCGCAACATTTCGTTTAAAACGTTTTAAATCGGTTATTTTACATCTATAGTCTGGATCATTTATATGTCCTTCGAAAGGCACGCAACCCTGCCGATTCTCGGTATCATTCAAACTTTTGTCAACTCAGTCAGTAAGGGGAATAGTGACTGAGCTTGACTATACGATTATTAATATTCCCAATATACAAGTATGAACTTTGGGAGGCAGACGGAAAATATACCGCGTAAATGCTGTTAGGTACTACAGCAAACTGCTGGCCGCAATTGAATTTGGTGAGGAAGGTTACCTTTAAAAAAGGACAATGAACATTTAAATTACAAACCGGATATTTTTCACAAACTTAAATCGTGTTACTGATGATAATGTGAAAAATAATTACACAATACAGTAATTAAATAATTTGCATGTTGAGTCACAATAGATGTTAAATATTGTACGTTAATATAAACATAATTGTACTACTGTTCATTTCTCTGTTTTATACAATCGGACTTGAGACTTCTTTAAAGGTATTCACTATTTTAATGTTAAATTTATTACTAAACTAAAATTCATTCTGTCATATTATAGTTAGATTTACACTATATGAAGTTGTGATATAAAGCTGCCTACCACAAATAGTCTCAATATAAAAATGCCTATTAGAACTAGTGAATCGGTTTTATTTTTTCAGCTTTATAGAATATACATAGTGTGACCACCCCATTCCCTACTGAGTGTGACACAGCCCATAAATTACTCACGGTTTAGTCGGGTCTCACCCAGTTACATGCAGACTAATTAGCCTATTGTCCCTCGCTGGCCAGACGGGTTGGCGCCGGGTTTCATATCAAGTTTCCCTTCTTTTGCAGCTAGGTGTTCGGCCTTGACATTTCCTTCTGCCGGCTCTTACGGCACCCTCAGGATGGAATGGTGTCACTGTGTATTCAAAATCCGTCACCAAACGTACGGAAAACAAATAAGGAAAACAACTCCGAATACCTAGCAGCAAGAGAAGGCAAACTTGACACAAAACTCTGTCTGGAAGGCGTGGCATTTAAGATGACCCAACTTAGCAGTGGGTAATTTATGGGCTGAGTAGTTGTAGTTGGAAGCTGATTTGGCTAAATGAGTATATTTACATAGAACTTTTAGTCTGATTTTAGAATCCCATCTAGTGGGACTACCTACAGATACTTGTAATGTCTTTAGACTAGCTCTTAGTGTTCACGCTAATGATTTCGTGTGTCTACTGTCATCGATGATAAAATGATAATGGGCGACGACGGCAACGTGCTTTACGAAGCTCGGGAAAAAGTCAGCAACTTGTTTTGGGTAACTCTTCATTTCTTATTTTTACATATATTTTTATAAAATACAAAGTGATTTAAAGAAGTATATATAAAAATAGATTTTGTCTATTTTTATGTCAGCAGACGAAAACGAGGTCAACGACCTAAGCTACCGATGGTTCAGGGGTCCAGAGAGAGGAATCTCCTCACGATACTTACCGAATCCAGGATGACAGCCTTTTTTTGGTAACTTATTATTACTATGGTGTTAGTTCGGGACGTCTGCCGCACGCTTTTGACACAAACACTTGGCAACAACTTTTGAATTTAGCAGATAAATGCTACCAAATGCATCGGGTCGAATGGGCACGTCGATAGAAAATAGCTGGTCTAGGGCACAGGTGTCATCCATCGTTTAGTCAGGCAACTGTTGGCAGGTATTTCTCCGGTAGGTACAACAAAAAACACGATGACCTCGTTTGTTCGTATAAAACTCGTATCAAATTTATAATTTTACTGAAATGGCCTTCATTGCTAACGATTTCGGTCTAGCAGTTAGTTACCAATTATCTTCTGCACAGTCACTCGATAGTCTGCCCCTCCTAATTGTGTAAGCATTAATACACCATCTAACGGTAGATGATCGCACCATCAAAACATTCTTGCTTCACTTGTTTTCTGAATCATCGGCCATATTGATACATACAGATTTATAAGTATAAAAGAAAATATAAAATTAATAAGAGGACTAAAATATGCTTTAGTTAAAAAACTTCGTTCGATTAATACATTTTTTCCAACATAGTTTATATAACTAACTCAAAAACAACTTATCTGTTCAGGAGCTTATCATACCACAGACAGACGCCTCAAATATGTATTTGTCAATTAAAATAGTGTCTAGAATAGTTAGGGATTATATGAAGATTTTAAAAGTATATAACTATAAATTACTGATTAAGTAAACTATATAATTAAAAACTATACTATATAATAAACTTTAAAAAAATTTGCAAATTATTGACTCTAGAGTTTGCCTTGTGAATTTTATCAATTAGTCGTTAAAAATTAATAGAAAGTGTGGCAGTATTTGTAATCTTTAAAATAAATATATTAACGTCAATTCATAAAAACAAATTAGTCTCACAAAGACTCCAGAATGGTTGGACTGATTTTGGTTTTGTAATATTTGTAGAAATCCAAGAAAAGCTTTAAAAATGAAAAAAACTAATTCGAACGAAAGTAGTAACAAAAAGTATTTAGTTAATTTTCCCATACAAACTTTTCGTGTCTGTCAAAGAGGATGAGTTCAGAAATATTTTTTTCGATAAATAACTAACTAAAAACCGACTATGTTTTATTTTTATATACATAAGCCTAAAAAACTTTGATTGGCGGACCCGGGGAATCGTATAACGTGTTGTTGTATTAATATACACATGTATTGCAAAATCCTTACACGTAGTACAGAACGTCTATACTTAAGCATTTTACAGAACACGAACCACAATCTGTTTTCTTAACACCCTCAGGTAGACTGGCAGAAAATGCCTATGGCAATAAATCCGCCTTTGTAAAACATATCATGATATAATCTATGCGACCAAAAAAATAAAGTAATTGTATTTGTAAAAAGCGGGCTATTGCCGACTGAACTCTTCTCCAAATTGGTCAGAGGCATAAGCCTACCATACTAGGCGGATTAGCACAGGATGAAATTAACTTCTCGGCCAGTAAAGGCGAGAAAATGAAAAGAAAGAAAAAGGGAGCCGATGAAACAACACACTGCTGATATCACAATTATTTTTGTTAACTGGATACAACTAGAGACCGACAGACTTTTTTTAGGATTTAGAATACGCAGTGTCACCAACTTATACCATCCTGAGGGTGTCGTTAGGGGTGACTAGAAGAACGCTAGAGGCAGATCTCCTAGCCGTAATTGAAGCAAACCTGATGCAAACCCTGTGCCAATCCGTCTTGCCAGCGTGGCACAGTAGGTTAATTTCTCTGCATGAATTTGGAGGAGATCCGACTCAGTAATGGGTCACTTATGGGCTGAAACGACGAAAAGAAGAGAACAAGTCCAGATTTTTTTCAATACTTACATATCACAAACATTTTGTTTGAATTTTATAAATTGATGCCTACTACTAATAATACTGGCCGTGTATGTGACAGCTTTGGAATGAGTAGTATTCACATTCAATACAGGGGTGTCGTGGAGCCGACTAAAGCCGACCCATTAGGGTTTTCAAACTTATTTAAACCAACAATATTTTATTCATATTATCTACATTCATCTATCTGCCACTTCTACTCTCTAACATTCTTAACTCTACCAAATCTACTATAATTTAAAAGCAGATTAAGTATAGATTGTTCTTCTGTTTGGTTGCAGCTACATTAGGGGTTATCCTTTAATTTGAACCTTTAAAGATTCTGTGCAAATCCACCATGACCGGAAACAATTGGATTTGTTTTATTGAGAAGGTTATTTTTGAAAAGATTTTATGAGTCGGTTTAACTCAAGGAAAACACAACTTTGTCACTGCTCAAGTACAGTGTTTTCTCATATATGTATTTTTTGTCATTTAATAGTTTCATTACGCAGGATACATTTTGCAAATGAAAGAGGTGCCTTGTCATATTTTGGTATTCCTTTTTTGTTAGTGCTTTCGTGGCAAGTTCATCTGCTCTCACATTTCTTGTAAAACCTACATGCGGTTTTATCCAATACCATTTTACGTTCTTGTCTTTTAAAATGCAAAAAAATGCAATTTTAAAATGCAATGCTTTTGATGAATACTGTTAACGATTGGGTGCGTGCTATGTTCATACGCTTGTAATTATGATTGTGATTATAGTCCTTGTATTTGGTACTGCTGATTTGCTCTAGGGCCGTTAGAATGGCAAAGGGTTCTGCCTGAACTACGATCCTAAAATTCCTGTATGTGAGTTCTTGGATTATTCTTTTTTGTTGAGGTTTGTCATATTTGTCATATAAAAAAAATAATTAAGAATCAAACAGTATTTTTTGAAAAAATATAATAAAAAAATGCCTCCTAAATAACAGGCTGGAAATTATCCCTCCTGTCATTGTTGGAGGCCCATCTCTGTAGTAGGTCTATTACGGGCTGAGAAAATTAAGAACGAAAATCGCAATTGAAACGAAAAACTTGTATATAAGGTACTTGCATCGTATTATTATTTAAAAAAGAAGTTTTATTTTGGCAGAAAGAAATCTCACCTAGACTATTGTCAGTAATGTCCACCGAATCAATGGAACAGAGGTGTTATTCTCAATTCGTTTCTCTCTTTCCATTGCCAATTCTTCGAAAACTCTTGATCGCCTACATAGTTGTGCATCAGTGAAGCACAAGTGAGAGTAATGGTAGCAGCATATTGATAGTACAAAATTATGGGTAATAAGTATTTTTTTTATACATCAAATTGTCCCTTTTTTAAATTCTGGGTTTTGTTTCAGAGCGATGTGTCTCTATGTGCGTACGCGTGAGCTGGCATGCTTGCGTTTGTGTGTATGAGACACGTATGAGCAAATTACCAAATTCAGTAACAACCATTGTTCACAACAGGGTTTTGACTTAGTTCTGATGATGTTTTATAAATTCAAGGTTGATTTACGTGATATATTTTATTTTAATAAAATCATTTATATTGTAAACGCTGGTAAGCAATTGCAAAAGAATATTTTACAGGTAGATATGAACTTCTACCGAAATATTATAGCTTATTATATATATCATGATCAGCTGTTATGAGTCTTCTTCTACAGGTAAGAAGGGAAATTAGCCTAATTAGGCTACTGTGTACTGGCCCAGGGTTAGGATTGTCTGCCTCTTGTTTTTCTTAGTCACCTCTTATTTATTTAATAGGTCAACAAAATATATCACAAGTTATAATTTAGTTTTTTTTTAATATACTATATAATGCATCTTAGTTTTTCAGTATGTCAATAACATAAACACAGGAGGAAAGTCTTACTGTAATATCGCGGAAACATACATTCGATCCCTCATTTCCGTCAACAAGTAATAGATTTCCTTTGCTTTGTAGGTGTATGAAACTGCGATTTCTATATTAGATATATTTTTTGCAGAAAATACATCTAATTCTTCATTTTATCAATACGCATCGAACGTAACATCAGGTGTGTGATTTAATATTTCGTAGACAGCTCCAAAGGTAATGATTCTGAATAGTTATTGCAGCTTCTGATTGTGACATTCGCATTACATAAACTCAAACTCAAAAGGAACTTTATATATGTAGGTTTCATCACAAAACTCTTATAAATCGTCATATTTATAAACACCATTATCATCTTACGGCCCCTATCCCACACTAGGTGGTAGTCTCTACACACACCTATCAGTCGTCATACCTAAATTCACACCTTTCACACACAACTCCTCACTCCTACAATCCCTCCATCTCCCCTGATCGCTCGTAATCCCTGCGTTTATTCACATTCATGCCAAAACTAACACCGGTTCGGAAGGCTGCTCTACAGAGAAGAGCCGGCAAGAAACTCTGTAGTTGCTTTTTTTTAATTATTGGTCTTGTTTACAAAAAGCACCAAACAGCATAGTGAGAGCAAGTTCGCAAGATGAGAGAAACACGCTACACGTTTACGCAATGAATGACGGATAGACTTTGACAGGGCCAATGAAAAAACAAATCCGCGAATAAAGGTCTCCGTTGCGACATTGCTCACACATACAGTGTACAATATAATATAACATTTTCTAAATGCTACGTACAAATTATTTCATCAAAGAGCACAGGCATAAAATGACAGCTACTTCTAGGCATCATTATCACACATATAGTCGTTGACGCGGTAGTACCCTTTATTAATTAATGTAGTTTTAACAAAAAATTTGAACTTTATGAAGGGTAGATCTACAATAGCGTCAGGAATTTTATTATACAGGTGAACACCGAGGCCTGCAAAAGATCCATGGGCTTTTTGCAGCAGTTGGTCTTATACTGACTGATATTCTGTCTCACAAATAAGATATTAGCAAGGATAAACTGTGATGCCACAGTCAAAATTCCTATATCACAAAACTTATTTCTAAGTGATTCCTTGGGTCCTAGATTGTAAATGGAACGCACAGCACGCTTTTGTAATACAAATACAGTTTCAATGTCTGCGGCGTAGCCCCAAAGCAAAATACCATATGACATGACGCTATGGAAGTAACCAAAGTAGACAAGTCTCGCGGTATCCACGTCGGTGAGCTATCTTACCTGTCTCACAGCCCTAGCTGCTGAACTAAGTTTATCAGCGAGTTTATGAATGTGGCGCCTCCATTTTATCTTGGAATCTAACGTAATGCCCAAAAACTTTGTAGATTCTCCTAGGTCCAAATTTTTGTCATTTAATATCAATTTAGTATCGATACTTTTTGAGTAAGAGGTAGTAAACCTAATGCATTTGGTCTTAGCTGCATTCAACAATAAATTATTTACAGTGAACCACTGAGATATATGCACGAGTGCGCTATTTACATAGTTAAAATTTGTTTTCATACGGTCAACTTTAAAAATAAGCGATGTATCATCAGCAAATAGAACAATATTACAAATATCTTAGAATATCAAAGAAGGCGAGATCGTTTATATAAATAAGAAACAAAAACGGACCCAGAATAGAACCCTGTGGCACGCCCATTCTTAATGTCGAACCAGTAGATTTGACTCCATTTATGTCCACAAACTGTATTCTGCTACTCAAGTATGACGCAAGGAGATTAAGCGCGTTAAACTTGTTGTTTAACGCGCTTAATCTCCGCGTTTGTTGTTGTTAACTACCATAGTGTTGAAGCTTTCTCAAAAGAGTGTTGTGATGTACACAATCGAAAGCTTTAGATAGATCGCAGAAAACACCAATAGCATATTGTGAGTTTTCCCATGCATCATAGATGTGCTTTAAGAGTACAGCACCGGCATCAGCCATAGAGCGACCCTTAGTGAACCCATATTGTTCACTAGTTTTAAAATTATTTTCTCAAAATTTTTACTTAAAACTGGCAAAATGGAAATAGGTCTATAGTTGCCAAGCTCTTTCTTATTGCCAGCTTTGTAGAGTGGGATGATTTTACCATGTTTCATTAAATTTGGGAATACGCCCACATCTACACACTCATTAAATATATTAGTAAGCTGAGGAGCTATATCTGAAATAACCCCTTTAATCATAACAGTTTATATATCCCACAAATCACCTGTTTTCTTCAAAGTAATACTATTAAAGGCTGTAACAATGTCAGAAGGGGTCACATAAGTGAAACTGAGCAAGCCTGACGTCTCTCTAACATTATCCTTGAGCAGCATCTCAGCGTGGACAGAAGATGAAGCCAATTATTTGCTTCGGTATACTTTCGAAAAAAAATATTAAAGTATTGAGCTACATCAAAGTTGGTATATATTACACTACCATTAATATGCAATTCAAATTTAGATTCAACTCAACTCGATTCAACTGTCTATAATCAAAGGATGTCTACTCATAAACGTAAAAATATTTACTTTACAGATCGCTACGTACAGTGCGTGCACAGTTTTCTTACCCTGAGCTGTTAAGATAGTTGACTTGAGATTTTTGTTACCATATAGAAAAATATTTAATGTAATGTAATAATTAAGATTCGATTATAAATTGGATGAAAGGTTATGTACGCTATTCTTAATATCGACTAACATTATTACCTACTAGAATCGACAAATGTCATAGGCACGATAAATTTGAACGCACTATATTTCGGTTTTTCATTGACCACACATAATTTGTCGGTAGACTCCTGTAGCGACCAGCATGCTACATACTATACACAATTTACCCGAAAAATCTGAACTAATAACATCAAGAAATATCGCTTATAATATGAGAATTACCAAAATGTCCTACACCACGTTAGCGAAATTAATAAAGCAATTCGCACGGCTACGAAATTCCTAACTACAGTCATCGGGGGATAGGCACCGCCGACCTCTTGCCAGACATACCACCTCGCCTGGCTGGATGTCCCTTTGCGTCTAAACTCCAGAGTCAGAATGTCATAGAGTCATAATAGTAACAATTAGTTACTTTTGTCATAGCCTATTTGTCATATATATGTAATCTGTATAATAATGTAGTCTTTTTTCTTGCCTTAATTATAATATGCAGTTGTTTTTTTAGATGTGTGGTGTAATGGCAACGAGAGAGGAAATAATGAAGTTGTATTTGTTATGAAGCTTGGTGCTATGGCTGTATGGTATCACGTAAGTAATAACCATACCTACATATTTTACCTATGTATCTAAAGGTTTTGTAAAAATATATGTTGTAAAAATATATGTAGGTGTATATGACCCCTTTTAACAAAAGGGGTCCATGATTGAATTAATAAAAAATGACTAAGGCCCCAATGAAGCCACAAAGTTGTTAAAATAATAGGTAATATTTTGAAGTAAAGCGCGTCGTCCACGCAGAGAGAATAGAGCTAGACAGCTTGACAACTAATCTAATTTCTACGTCCACGTAGAGATCAATAGAGAGCCCTATTGCAGTTTTTGCCCAATCGTAGGGTAACTCTAACCTAATGACATATTTGCCTGCGTACACTACACTACTCGTAGACTAGATATTCATATAAAACAGTAAACGTCAGTTGAGTACTTCCAATTAAAAATACGACTATAGCTAGACTGATCTATGACGTGTAGATAATTCGAGAGCTCTCTATTCGTATCGCTTGTCTCGCTCTCGTACCTGCGTCCACGGCGCCTTCCGAGAGTAGCCGAGCCTGTCTACGTAGACTGTAGTGAGATATTAGCTAGTAGTCTCGCTAATTTGTACACGTCGTAGATTGCCTTAAGAGAGTCGCTCTCCGTAATTTTAAACTATCGTGGACGAGGCGTTTAAGAGAGACGAGCAAACTTTTTCTGAACTAGATTATATTTGCAAAACGTGTGTTCCAATTGAAATATACCGTTCTACTACTTTGTTTGTATTCTACCAAACATTTATCTATTAAACTTTGTACGTTCAATGCGTTTGATGTGGTTTTAACAGAGACAAGCGGTGCATAAAATCGTGGTAATCTAGTAACATCAAGTAACGTGTGTGAATTCTAAGCATTATTATAATTCGTAGTCTTTGGAGTCTCCGAGGCGGAAAACTCGATAAGAAACCGTATTATAGCTCATAGCATCTATTATGCGGAAGGCAAAGAAACCTTTTGAGGTGAAATCGACATATTCCTGCGTATTTTTTTTTATCAGTGACTTGAATGCCTTTGACCCTAGGCTTGCGTGATGGAAAGCTACGCCAGGGTCTAAGATGGAGCAGGCAATTCAAGGAATTGCCCTGTCGGGCACCGGCTCTCACATACACACGACGGAACACAGTAAAACTGCTTGGCGTCGGACTTAAATGTGAGGGTGGTAGCCAGCCGGGCGGACCGTTTGATCCTACCACCAAGCGTGCTGGGTTTTGTTGACTTTTACAACACGCGTGCGGTGGGGAAGTTTTATATTCTGACCCCTCCCCACACGCTTTCGTGTATTCTTTTGCCATTTTGTGAATGTGAGGAAATACACAGTGTCACCCACCCATACCGTTTTGAGGGTGTCGTAAGAGGCGACTAAAAGAACGCAAGAGGCAGACCACCTAGCCCGAAGAGAAGGAAAACTTGATACGAAATTAATAGCCGTGGGTCATTTATAGCCTGAAACGACGAACGACGATAAAAACTGGTATATTATTTTTTAAGTTATTTGACGAGGGTACCTACATCTTTTTCCGTTTACATTAAATAAACAAAAATGATAAAATATTTTTTTTATTAACACCTTCAGCAAATATACTTAAACGTCTTTAAACAATCTCTCCGTAGAACGTACAAAAATACAATACACTGAGTTAATATATATATCATCACATAAAGCATAATTTTATAATCGCCACTATTATTAAATGTTTTGTACGAACATGGAAATGGGAAGTATTTACCTAATAATATAGCTTTACAGCAAGCTACTATTGTCGGGGCCGTAAGATGATAATGGTAATTTTAAATATGACGATCTATAAGAGTTTTGCAATAAAACCTACTTAGATAAAATTCCTTTTGAGTTTGCGTTTGTACTATATACCCATAAATGAAAAATAATGAATGAATTATACAGGGTGTCCCAAAAAATAGTGTCAAGTGGAATAGTGTCCAGAGATAAAGCACCCCTTGGAGTACCCGAATCACCCCCATGAATTTTTTTTCTGACTTTTAAATGTTTGGCTTTACACCAAGATTTTCATAATTTTGGTCAAAGTTACCTAAGTCAAAGTTAGTTAGTAAAAAAAATCTTAACATAAAAACTATGATAAATCGCAGAATATACATGGGGGTGATTCGGGTACCCAAAGGGGTGCTCTATCTCTGGACTTCCGCATGACACTGGTTTTTGAGTCACCCTGTATAAATCGAAGTAATATAATATAAGTATTAAATAATTTACTGGATGTATGAATTCAGAAATCAGAAAGTATGCGTTAAGCTGAAGACAGGGCGCTATGGCGCTCTTTAGGGGAGGCTCTTTCAGAAGTATAGACGATTAAAATAAATAAAATTTTTGATAGGAAAAATAGTACAACTTCAATAAATAGATATTACAACGTACAGAGATTCTGTTATAAGTACATAATATAAATAATTAATTATTATGGTTTTAAATATCGAGTAATATTTTTAAACAGAATAATAATTTATTAACATTTACTTTGTTGTTAAGACTACAGTAAAATTAATTTCCCACCGCTTATATTTGTTTCATTCATGTTTTCTTTAAAATAAAAAAATAATATTATGAAATTAGCGTTTTGTACGGAAGGAATACATTTTCTTTGTATAATTATATTTAATTAATCAAAGTATGTTGTTATCTATGCACTTTTGCCATCTCATAAGTAGTTCATTAATCATTTTACTAAAAAAATCATGGAGGGGGGGGGAATCTATAAACTGTTTGAAGGTGGTTTGGACTGCCGCATCGGAGTTGATTTTTTTTCCTTGTTTTTATGTTGTTGTTGAGAAGTTGTCAAAATTCCTGAAAAATTGGTAATCTGTTGAAATAAGGTCCGGGGAGTACGGTGGATGTCGCAGACATTCCAATTGCAGCTCAAGATTAAAGACATTTTTTTTTTAATGAAAACCTGGGTGAAATAATGTAATATTGTGTATTACAATCTGTACTCGTGTTGTGTATTACAATTTGTAACTGTTGTAGCCAGTTGTAACGGCATTCAAATGATAAAAAGTTGAACATTAACTCTTACTTAGTTTACTACTTACACTTTTACTTAGTTTTATTATGAACCACTGAAAAAACATACATACTTTTATTATTTCGTCAATTCCTTACCAAGGAAGAATATGAATATCGCTAAAGTTTGGTCTAAACAAAATAATTAAATATTAAATTCCTATTCATTCTACAGGTCTAAAATATACAATATTTTTTTTTATTACGGGATCATGGAAAACTAGAATGTCTGTTTTTATTTTGTTTTATAAAGTTCACTCGTAAGTAAACATATTTTATTTTCCTGAATTATCCAAATTCTTTGAGGGAAAGAGCTGAGGAAAGGCGTGAGGCTACCAATGAAGATTAATTACAATGTTTAATTAAGAACTTAATATGCAATCTATATTACAAGTGCACCGTCACCTGAAACTATTTAATCTTTAAACGAGATTTAAAATATCGTAAAAGCCAAAAAATATGTTTCAGTAAAATACGATAATTGAAACCACGTGTGTTCAGCAATGATTTGATTATAGATTGGTAATATACATTTCTAGCAGCGATATTATTTAAAAACAACTATAGTTATAATAGATTAAAGCTTATGAGAATAAAAGGAATCCAGCAATATACCTATTTAAACATTAACAACAATGTTATTTTAAAAAATCATAACATTGTTTTTAAATAACATTTTAACTTACACATGTTATTTTCTTGTGTAGTTTTCCATGAACGTGGCGATTCTACTATAGTAGTACTACCAATATATATACTACTCAGCCCATAAATGACCCGCTGCTGAGTGGGGCCTCCTCTCATCACAGGGAGGGTATAATTATTAATTAGCCACGTCCGACGGGTTGGCACAGTGTTTCGTATCAAGTTTTCCTTCTCTTGCGGCTAGATTTTCAGCCTTGGTATTTCCTTGTGTCGGCTCTTACGACACCGTCAGGATAGAATGGGGTGGTGAAACTATATAATTTAAATCTGTCACCACATGGAATATATAGTTTACAAAAAAAAACCACAAAAAAACAAACATGTTTTCTTATTAAATAATTTAAAAAATATTCATTTGCTCGAAAGCGTGTGAAACAAACAGTGTTTCTTCAACAATAATACAACTTTAGTTTTTTGTTCAATTGTTCGTCGAATTTATTTAATGATGTTCCTAAGCCCATAAAACTAATAAGGGAAAATTGGAATGACTTATGGATGGCAAGAACTTCTCGGCCGGGCGATCGAGATGTCGTATGTATTTGTCATATACATACGACATTGTTATTGAATTTCATGTTTGTAAATAGCCCCTGCGATGCAGGTTATACCTAGAGCAAGGGTTTATTTTTCTTTTTTTATTTAAAAGACCATTACTATTGATGTGATTTCAATGTCAAATATTGATTTTCGCAGTTCTAAATTTGTCATTAATCGTTTTTAACAAAATATGAATATAGAATATACAGTAAAAAAAAGATAAATCGACTGTATTACTAAGAAAACCCATGTCACATGTGACCAATCATATTAATGGTTGTTACAATCACCGTATTTAAATAGTATTAAGCAGAAAACGGCACATGAATTTTTGCCTGGAGCTTACCAGTCACTGAATAGCCGAAAATTACAATAACTTTATGGAACTCCCGATAAAAGAATGACTGTGACAAAAACTGCATAAATAAAAGAAATCACAATGAGTACATTCGTTTAGGAGCTACGATGGGACAGACAAACACAGAAACATGTCACACTTATAACACCCTTCTTTTATGACGGAGATAAAAACGGACTTAACTAGATTAGATAAAAACGGACTAAATAACTATAACGGTAATTGTTTTGAGAAGTGTGTGGCATTCAATATAGTATAGATGGGTCACCGTATTTGCAGTTGGACACTCATATATTTCAATTTACAAATTTGAATATAGATTTCAATATCGCTTAAAGTTCGTTTTTCAATAACTGAGCAAGATAAGGTGTTGGTGCGGTTAAATAACAGGCGCTGATCCTTTAATTCCTAACATACAGTGGGCAACTTTTATTGATATAGAACCATCTTAAACATTGAGCGATGGCAACTTATATTGAACAGGTAATATATTTATACTTTTAAATTGCTAAGGTACACTTATCTCATTTTATGTTAACATTATTTGAAATTACCTATACTTAAGGTTTCCAAACGAAACTTAGGTTTCCATAGTTGTATCAGTTATATCTTTGCGTGTGAAAATTACTTTCACACGCATTAATATCAAAAAAGGTATATAAACCTTTGAATAATAATAATTTGTAGATACCTATACGATCACAAGAAATTGTGTCTGTACATTTTTTTAAAACAAAATAGTTATTACGAGCGAAAAAATAATATAGCGTAGTAATGGTTTTGCCACAATGTTGTTTGATTATATATACATATTTTGTAACAAATGAGTGTCCCAATAAATTAGATAAGTATATTTTGTTATTCGTAGAGCATTATAAAAGCCACTTCAATAAACTGTTTTTATAAACAACGGAAAACATTCCTTATTTACTTTAGGTATTGTTTTTAAGATTAACTCATTTGGTGAGGTTATTGTTTGGGCATGGTTCAGGTTCTTCTTCTTCTCCAAATGTCCCATCGCCACTGCGATTTGCTCTGCTGATGATCATGGCTGGTGTAGCGGCTTTTACTGAAAATATCATAAACAAATCTAAACTTTAGCTCTTATGCGATCCGAATACTTCGAATTAGTAAGTTTTACGAGTAAGAGAGGACGCGTTCCAGCTCTGTGTAAAATAAAATAACTCCAACGCCTTTTTCCCAATTTTACTGAAGTCTGCACCGGTCAAGCCTGATTTGGCTAACTACCTGTATTTAAACGCTACTGACTGCAATAGATGGTAGAATGGCAGCCGGGACCGAAACACGGAGGAGATCAGTTAACCTGAGCAGTCAGACGTTGCAACCTGCAGATGGATTGCGTAAGGCACGGTCCGCTAGGCTATACGGGGCAGTCAGCGTGTCTAGTGGGTGGAGGGGCGCCCCTCGCAGCAGCTGCAGGGTGAACCTGAGTCCCACACGCCCCGTACCAGACCTCCCCGGGTTGATATAGATAGTCCATCAAGGATTTTATCCCGGCAAAAAGGCTACACATGTAAAGGGCTGCGTTAAATTGTTTCTTTTTCTGAAGTATGTGGGAAAAATAGATGTTTTTGTGATCCCATTCTTAGTCACAAAATGAATTCCATCAGCCGTATAGCTATCGTGAGTATTTGAATTTCAAAATGTTCACTAAAAGAAAATAAAGTTGCCTATTTTTTCCTGAGATTTTGCACACAACATCTATGGGAGTAGTATGGGAGTACTGTCTATACTTTCGTTATTATTAACAAACCCGCAATTTGGTACACCCTGTATATTATGTCGTTTAAATTTATATAACTAGCCATTTACTTAAGAAAGCCGCTTTGGCGATATATCTAAGGAAAACAACCATACAGACGAATGACAAGACATAGGAGGGCCTATTTTGAAGTCGGTTGTAATATAGTCAAAGGTGAATTATATCTCCCATTTTATGTATTTACGAGTTATCTATATCTATACTAATATATAAAGCTACAGAGTTTGTTTGTTTGTTTATTTGTTTGTTTGTTTGTTTGAAAGCGCTAATCTCAGGAACTACTAGTCCGATTTCAAAAAATCTTTCAGTGTTAGATAGTCCATTTATCGAGGAAGGTTAAAGGCTATATTTTATTTTCAAAAGAATTAGGGATCCGTATGAAAATTACGATTTTGTAAACCAAGGTGTAAAATCGAAAACCTATTTATGCGTGCGCTGCAAAAACTATTGACAATAGAACAAAATGATGTACTACGGGTTTGTAGGTCTTATAAAGCTCATGGTTAAGGTACTTGCTTATTTCATTCTCGGTGGCTTGCTATACTCGCCATAGTACATTTACATTTTTGGATTGATTCCCTTAAACCAAAAAACACCGTACGCCCATGGGTAGTCAAGTTCAGTAGCAGCACATTTACAGGCTGATATGATAGTTTTACAAGTGAATATACAGTGATTAAGTAAAGTAACTACACACAATAATCAGAAACCTAACTTATCTGTTTAATTTATAATATAAATTAATGTATAAATAAATTAATATAATTAAATTTCTGGTTTGATTCCCTTGGACTAAAAACAGCATACGCCCATGGGTGGTCAAGGTCAGTAGCAGCACATTTACAGTCAGATATGATAGTTATATTTTATTTTCAAAAGAATTAGGGATCCGTATGAAAATTACGATTTTGTAAACCATGGTGTAAAATCGAAAACCTATTTATGCGTGCGCTGCAAAAACTATTGACAATAGAACAAAATGATGTACTACGGGTTTGTAGGTCTTATAAAGATCTACAAAAAAGTCCGCGGGAGCACATATCTAACTATCATAGTTTAGTCACAATAACCGATTTTATGTTCATAAAAAATATGCACGGGTTCGAAGCCCACGCGGGCGAAGCCGCGCGCAAAAGCTAGTTATAGATATTTATCTAAGATCATGGAATGGGTTTAATATTAAGTAAAAGCAAGGCAGAAGAATGCTAGTTGGTCCGTTTACAAATAATTAAAATGACGACTTATTGACCTACATACGTTATTGTTAACAAATACAGCAATTTCCACCTCCACGGCATTTATTTATACAAAACTTTGTGAGCGGAAAAACGTTAAAACGGCTATCATAGCAATTGCGACTAAAATCTACACGAACCCCCTTTTAAAGTCGAATGCGCAAAAGGAATTGGGCAACTTAAAAAAGAAACGGTTAATTACTTACAGTCATAGGCCCATCCCAGTTTAGCAAATGCATCTATAAAGTTAGTCGATATGTTGATGCGACCCAGTTCGGAAGTTCGGTAGTCCCAAGGGAAGACGTGATGGTAGTTATGCCAGCCCTCTCCGAGCGCTGCCAAGCTGACTATGCTATTCTCCACAGGTTTCATGAACCTAACATAAAAATAGTAATCTTTAGTTCCATGTACTTAGGTGTTCAGCGCCTATATCATCTTTAGGTAAATGTAAAATTGGGTATTGCTATTTCATTTAAGAAGGATCTACTAAACAAATAATTTCTTAGTCATATCTATTTTAGAATCTATGTACAAAGTTTGAGATTAAACATTTGACTCGTGGTATCCGTCACCCCCTCATTAAGTTCATCTCTCAGTTCACTCACTCATTAGTAAGAGCCGTCAAAATGAAATTTCAAGACCGATAACTTAACCACAAGAGAAAGAAAACTTGATACGAAACTCTGTGCCAACCCGTCTGGCCAGCGTGGCACAGTAGGCTAATAACCCTCCATGTAACTGGAGGAGGCCATCAATCAGTTATGGGCTGATATAAAATCCAAGTTCGGTTTCTAATTACAAGTCATCGTTAGGGTAAAGGAGGGTATCCGCGGTCAGGCGACAATGCCGGTCCCCACACTATCTTCCAAATTACAGCGTTTTGCGCACACACACATTGATTGAGGGTGGCGTGAGTGTTCCCCGCGCCGACGCACCTGCCCCCGCTCGGTTCCAAGCACGCGTCAGGGAGAACCGCACGTCAATTTGTTTCGCGCCACTTTTTCGTAATTTTTTGGCCGCGGAACATAAGAGGTGAGTGTCTTAATTTCCATGTTGCATTCATAGTCAGTGTTATTTATTGTCGTGTAGTTATCCATCTACCCATGTAATCATAGATTTCAAGCACTTTGCTACAGGTTTTTGTTAAAATTATTATTAAGCAGAAAAGTATACGGGTGGCTAACGCCGGTCATGTTGACCGGTATTAACCGCAAGTTATGTTTGCAAGTAGATTATATTTTTGACCTTTTATTCCTTTAAAATTTATATCATTTTCCTTTTTAGGATGTCGGGGACTCGAAGTAGGAACAAAGGATTGAAGGTGAAATGGAGCCAAAATGATTTGAGTAGGGCATTCAAACTTGTCGAAGAAGGAACACCGATAAGAGAGGCAGCTCGGTCTAATGGCATCCCATTCTCAACCCTACAAGAAAGACTAAAAAATAAGAATCGTGAATTACCAGCTATGGGTCGAAATCCAGTCTTCACGAAAGATCAAGAAGCAGAAATGGCAGACTAGGTAAAATTCCTTGGTAAAATATTTTATGGCTGCACTTCAATTCAGATAAGGAAGATGGCTTTTGAATACGCAGTTAAAAATGGCATAAAGCACAACTTTAATAACACCCTTGGAATGGCTGGCAAAGATTGGCTTAGAGGATTCATGAAAAGAAATAAATTGTCTGTTCGGAAAGCTGAAGGCACAAGTCTGAATAGAGCTACAGCTTTTAACAAAAATGAAGTTGTCATGTTTTTTAAGCTTCTTGAAGAGTTAATGGAGAAATATAAGTTTCTACCAAGGAACATTTACAATGTGGATGAAACTGGCATCTCCTCAGTGCAAGAGCCCGGAAAAGTTGTTACTGAGAGAGGTCAAAAACGCGTGGGCTCTATAACTTCCGGTGAAAGAGGGAAGACGGTTACAGCTGTATGTGCAGTGAGTGCTACTGGAGGTTATCTTCCGCCAATGTTGATATATCCTCGTCAGAGACATTCACCGGCATTGGAAAGCGATGGTCCACGTGGAGCTATATTTCGGTGCTCAAAGAATGGATGGATCAACGAAGACCTATTTTTTGACTGGCTGAAGCATTTCGCCGATTTTACAAAACCATCAGAGACCGAACCAATACTGCTAATTTTAGACAATCACAGCAGTCACATCTCTGAGAGCTTATGAATTTTCCAAAAAAAGTAACATAGTAATGCTGTCATTACCTCCACATGCCTCCCATCGAATCCAGCCATTGGATGTTTCCATATATGGTCCATTGAAAGCTGCCTACAAGCAGGAATGCAATCTTTTTATGAAAAATGAATTAGGACGAAAGATCACACAAAACGACATTGCCTCACTTTTCAGAAAAGCTTTTCAAAAGGTAGCGACCATTCCAAAAGCTGAAGCAGGTTTTTCTGCTACAGAAATATATCCTCTAAACCCAGACGTGTTTACAGATGAAGACTTTCTGGCTGCTGAAATGTTAAACAGCAGTGAATTGATGGTATCGGTAGAAAATATGCACGACCAAGGCAACAAAACTCCAGAAGCTCAAATTAACCCATTAAGCACAGAACCCACATACCCAATTATAACTGCACCTAATTCACCATCACTTTTAACCGACTACAGCCAAACAACACCAGGAATTAGTCCTGTCGCATCTCCCCAAGTCCTGCAACCGATAATAGACAATGCCATTCCCTCAACTTCAGGAGTTACCGCCAAAGATCTTCTACCAGTTCCGAAGAAACCTTCACACTATCAGAAAGTGCAGGGAACCTCTCGAAAACAACATGCAACTGTTTTAACAAACACTCCTAACAAGGAAGCTTTGGTACAAAAAGAAGAGAGAAGAGCAACAAGGGAAAAGAAAAAAGAATCTGGTGCCAAAACAAAAGCAGGAATAAAAACAGCAACAAAAAGAAAACCTGCTAAATTTACTAATGTCAGAAGGGTAAAAAAGAGAGTTCTCCAAGATGAGAATAAGGACCAGAGTTCATCAGACTCCGAAATCGAAATGGCTGACGTACGTGATGATGATGATGACACTGATGTCGAAGATCTGGAGAACAGATGCGTGTTATGTGACGATTATGGCCGGAACAACGAGCTTTGGTACAGGTGCGTACAGTGTGGGCTTTGGGCTCATGCTGAGTGTTCGGGTTATGAGTCTCCCGAAGGCTACGTGTGCGACTTGTGCCGCTAAAAGTTTGACCGGTTTTGCCAACCTGCCGACCGGTATTGTCTGCCATGTCGTACAATACCAGTCAAAGCCATTTTTTTTTAAAGAGTTGATTGTGTCATATTTGAAATTACTATTGATCTCAATTGTTGTGATTATGTTAGAACAATACCATAAGTTATGTTTCATAAGAGTTTCTTAAATAAATGTTGATTTTTGACTGAATTGTAGTTATTTCTGCTTAAGTGACCGGCAATACCCTTCCTTACCACAATGTGTAGGTCAACAGATGCTCAATTAAAATGTAGGTAATATCTACAAAATGAATAATGACAATTCAATTACTTTTGGAAACAAATACTTTTGAATCGTCGAGTGTGAAGCTACCAATGGTCGCTATATTCTCCTGTTCAAGTTTCTATTAAAATAACTACTCAACGAAAGGCACATCGGTACAAAATGTATACAAAATAATCAAAGTGAAAGTCGAACAAATATCAGAATATTATGGAAAAGATTATAATTTTGATTCACAAAAATTATAAGACCAAGCATAAGCTGCTTTCGCAAAGTACAAGGTTTTGATTTCTTTAACACGTAATCTAAGAAATCGTGGGAAAAGTGATATAAAAATCACTATTTGTATTATTAAAGTTTCAAAAATAATCCTACCTAAAAGCTATTTTATTATTTGTTATAGGATTTTCTACTGAATTATTTTTGAAATTCGCATTTGTCTGTTTCAATGTTGTCTCTGAGATATTGAAATGGATTCTATAATTATTTTTAATTACCACGAAACTATGACACTACTATTAAATGAACATAATATATTTTTAAGAGGTAGTAGCGCTGTAGATAATTTTTGTATTAAAATTCAATTATGAACCAGAACAGAAGCCTGAAGGATCTTGATCTCCATTGTATAATCAATAAACTTTTACCTTTGTTTATACAATGAACAGATTTGTTCCCTACCAATTAATAATTGTGGGTACCTAGAAACTTGAAGTACCGTGTAATGGACTACGAAAACTTTAAAACTCTTAATTAGATAATACTTTCTTGTTTAACTGAATAATAATTTTCCTTTATAATTGCGAATTTCCGCAGTTTTCAATTTAGTACTATTAGTATTAGAAAATTATTACCAACTTGCCAGCTTATCTGATTTTTAAATCAGAGTAAAAATTACTTTAGAAAATTATGATTCTTAGCCTCAGCGAGAGTTACTGTTGCCTCGTATTACCTGATGAAGGGAAACTAAGATTTCCATCAAGTTGTAGGTGGGCTCATGGTTAAGGTACTTGCTTATTTCATTCTCGGTGGCTTGCTATACTCGCCATAGTACATTTACATTTTTGGATTGATTCCCTTAAACCAAAAAACACCGTACGCCCATGGGTAGTCAAGTTCAGTAGCAGCACATTTACAGGCTGATATGATAGTTTTACAAGTGAATATACAGTGATTAAGTAAAGTAACTACACACAATAATCAGAAACCTAACTTATCTGTTTAATTTATAATATAAATTAATGTATAAATAGATTAATATAAATAAATTTCTGGATTGATTCCCTTGGACTAAAAACAGCATACGCCCATGGGTGGTCAAGGTCAGTAGCAGCACATTTACAGGCAGATATGATAGTTTTACAAGTGAATATCCAGTGATTAAGTTAAGTACACACAATAATCAGAAACCAAACTTCTGTGTTTAACTTATAATATAAATTAATGTATAAATATATTAATATAAATAAATTTCTGGATTAATTCCCTTGGACCAAAAACAGCGTACGCCCATGGGTGGTCAAGTTCAGTAGCAGCACATTTACAGGCAGATATGATAGTTTTACAAGTGAATATCCATTGATTATGTAAAGTACACACAATAATCAGAAACCAAACTTCTGTGTTTAATTTATAATATAAATTATTGTATAAATATATTAATATAAATAAATTTCTGGATTGATTCCCTTGGACCAAAAACAGCGTACGCCCATAGGTGGTCAAGGTCAGTAGCAGCACATTTACAGGCAGATATGATAGTTTTACAAGTGAATATCCAGTGATTAAGTTAAGTACACACAATAATCAGAAACCTAACTTCTGTTTTTAATTTATAATATAAATTAATGTATAAATATATTAATATAAATAAATTTCTGGATTAATTCCCTTGGACCAAAAACCGCGTACGCCCATAAGTGGTCAAGTTCAGTAGTATAACATTTACTATATCTAATATATAAAATTCTCGTGTCACAGTTTTAGATGCCAAACTCCTCCGAAACGGCTTGACCGATTTTGATGAAATTTTGTGAGCATATTGAGTAGGTATGAGAATAGGACAACATCTATTTTTCATCCCCCTAAATTTTAAGGGGGGGGGGTCAAAAAAAATTGTTTATTTTTTAGAGAAAATTTTTTGCTTTTATTTTTTTCAGATTAGCATAAAAAATACAAACAACCCTAAATTTTCACCCCTCTACGATCAACCCCTATTTAATTACATGGCAAAACAACGTTTGCGATAGAAGATGCTCACGATATCTCTGGAACCATAAGACATGGAGGGTTGCGTGGGGGTTGCGCGGGGAAGGGGGTTGCGCGGTGTGGGGGTTGCGCGGTGTGGGGGTTGCGCGGGAAGGGGGTTGCGCGGGGGATGGTTAATTATTTGGCAAAACAACGTTTGCCGGGACAGCTAGTTATATATATGATAGTTTTACAAGTAAATGTTCAGTGATTAATTAAAGTACACACAATAATCAGAAACCTAATTTCATTAGGGCCACAAAATTAATGTGTTAGTACACACATACAGTCGGTGCGCAGGGCGGTACAAAAACGTTTCGTAAAGTAACCCAATTATTACCCATAATAAATAAATAAATATAAATATCATTGAACATTTCACACAACGCCATCTCGTCCCAAGCTAAGCAACTTAATGCTTGTGTTATGGTAACGAGATGGATGATAAACTACTTATATACATTTTATTTTGTAAATACATACTTTATACGTCCATGATACATACATATTATACATAGAAATCACACCCAGACTCCGAGCCAGTGCCTCTGGTTTAGACAAAGACACTTGCCCGACCCCGGAATTGAACCCGGGACCCGTTGATCCAAAGGCGGCACATCTAACCACTAGACCAACCACTAGAATTTTTGAATGATTATACTTACGTCGTAAAATCTTACGTACCTGTCATAAGGTTTATTGCCCCATAGGTGTGCAAAGCTATTAACGCAGAAAGCTATATTGAGGGTGATTGTGAACCTAGTGACGAAGCTCACGACGAATGCATTCACCAGAGTTTCACTCCAGAAGTACCACGGGATCCACATAGGAAGCACTATGTTTAGTAGTGCAAATAGTGGAATGAATAATCTGAAACACAATAAAAAACAAAGTGTAAATACACCTTTTCAAAATGGGCGAAACCTTTTTCAGTTATTAAAATTAAGAAAAAATATAAAAATAGGGTGAATTTTCGGGTCAATGCCAAGAGTTTTTGCAAACCTTTTGTGTCCAGCTTATACATCGGTAGCAACACATACCAAACTTATCAGGCGTATCGTTTCTTGGTGTCGGTTTTAAGCCGCCGGCCGTACATAACCGCGCGCCAGGTGTAGCTCTATTTAGGACGTATTGCGAGCTTAATTTGCCGACAGCACGAAACTTCCCGTCATTTTGTAAAAAGAAGCTCGTGCTATTTCAATAAAGGGTTGAGGTTGAAGATACTGTCTATTCCCAGCCATTCGTATTTTAGCATTTATTTTATTAATTTCTCTTACTAATTAATCAAGCCTAAATTAATCAGTGATAATGTAGCATTCAAATGGTGAAAGAATTTTGTAAATCGGTCCAGCACTTTTTGACCCAATTCGTTACAAACATACATACAATTATTTTCTCTTTATAATATTAGTCGTCGTTTCAGCCCATGAATGACCCACTACTGAGTCGGGCCTCCTCCAAATTCATGGAGCGAAATTAGCCTACTGTGCCACGCTGGCAAGACGGGTTGGCACAGGGTTTGTATCATGTTTTCCTTCTCTTGCGGCTAGGTCATGGGCCTCTTGCGTTCCCTTAGTCGCCTCTTACGACACCCTCGGGATGGTAGGTGTTGGTGACACTGCGTATCCTTCACCACACAGACAATAATATTAGCATATAGATTTAAATGTGGTAGAAATATGTACAAAAAATCTTTTTTATTGAAATTTGGGTAAAGACAATATTTTATCACAATGGTTCAATCAAATTATTTGAATGTAATTTCCAGTAGGTAATATTCTGTTTTTATTTATTTCTAGCTAACCCAATCTGTTTATACATGATTATAATATTCTGAAATCCCCAACCTCGACGTTCACTTGCATTCCCTATTACAAATTATGTTACTCAGCGATAATATAGCATTCTAATGGTGAATAAATTGTGTAATTGGTCTCGTATTTCTTGAGTTTTTTCGTTAGAAACATACTAATCCATCCTTTTAATAGGTTTAGTGTTGAAATATTACGTTAGAATAGGCACTATTTTGAAGTCAGTTTAAATTTCCTGGGATAGTCTCACTTGGGCAACAAGATACTACCTTGAAATTACGAAGCGCTTCGGGAATGTATGAATAGTGCTAAACGACTACAGTCATGCACTCTATTAAATTAATATAGTTCCTGCGTGCCTAATGCCTATCTGCTAATGATTGTGGAACAATTACCATCCATCGGTCGGACGTTTCCTATAAAATACTAATTAAATCGAGCTACATGTTCGAAGCGAGGTACTAAATGTCTCTTTCTATAGAAATATAGCAGAACTAGGTATAAACTTAACCTATAATAATATTTTCCAATGTATAGGCATAGGTGTCGTGACTTTCCGAATGCGTGTATATGTAACTTTTATTTTGTCTTAGAGACCCGGCCGTTGAGGGCGAGCCAGGTTATGTGGGACACCGGGGCATTAAAGGGTGGTAAATTGCTCCTGAGCTACCCACAATCATCATCATCATTTTCAGCCAATAGACGTCCACTGCTGGACATAGGCCTCCCCCAAGGATCTCCACAAAGCCCGGTCCTGGGCCGCCCGCATCATCGTTTTCCGGCGACCTTAACCGGGTCGTCGGTCCACCGTGTGGGAGGCCTACGGCCTATGTTAATTTATAAAAAAAACTACGTTGTCTATTTCCAGTAAGGACATATCATATTATACTAGCTTTTGCGCGCGGCTTCGCCCGCGTGGGCTTCGAACCCGTGCTTATCTCTATGCATATTTTTATGAACATAAAAGCGGTTATTGTGACTACACTATGATAGTTAGATAATGTGCTCTCGAGACAGACTATTTTATAGATCTTTATAAGACCTACAAACCCGTAGTACATCATTTTGTTATATTGTCAATAGTTTATGCAGCGCACGCATAAATAGGTTTTCGATTTTACACCTTGGTTTACAAAGTCGCAATTTTCTTAAAGATCCCTAATTCCTTTAAAAATAAAATATTGCCTATAACCTTCCTCGATAAATGGACTATCTAACACTGCAAGATTTTTTGAAATCGGACCTGTAGTTCCTGAGATTAGCGCGTTCAAACAAACAAACCAATTCTGCAGCTTTATATATTAGCGTAGATAAAAGTGTCTGATCAAAAAATTATTCGCGAAATTTAGACGCATCATAAAGAAGGTGCTTTTTATTAGACTACATGCCGCTCATGTCAATATAAAAAGAGGTTAAATCCTGATCTAGATTAACGCGAGGAATGCCGCAGGCAGCAGCTAGTTGCAAATAAATATAACAAAAAACATACATAAAATTTAGAACCTAATTTAAATCGGTTAAAACGATAAGGTCGAAGGTGGATTAGAGCTGGGCCAGATTCAAGGAATAAGCAGGGTATAAGAGCCCCCGCGCATTAGGCGGCCAGGCCGCGCATAATGCGCTGGTTAGCCGCGTGTGTGTCGCGACGTTTCTCGTTGGCCGCGCGGCCAAAACTTAGCCGCGCGGCCTGGTCGCCTAATGCGCATCTACACACATCGTAGAAAAATTTTTTGGCCGCAGCGACTTGGCCGCGCGGCCTGGCCGCCTAATGCGCGGAGACCCTTAGGTGTCATAAGAGGCGACTAAAATAACTCAAGAGGCAGATCACCTAGCCCCAAGAAAAGGAAAACTTGTTACAAACCCTATGTCAACCCGTCTTGCCAGCGTGGCACAGTATGCTGAATTCCCTCCATTAATTTGGAGGAGGCCCGATCCTGTAGTGGTTTATTTATGGGCTTATCGCTGAAACGACGAAGAGCCCATAAATTCTTATATATGTGCTCTTCGTCGTTTCAGCGATGGATTTAGAATATATAGTGTCACTACCCCATTCCATCCTAAGGGGGGTCAATAGGTTAGAGACGACAAGTAGTAGTAGTAAATAAGAGGGTACACACAAGTATATGAGGTGCCGTAACACGGTATGTGGATATTTTGAACATATTGAATTTGTACACTTATATTATTTTATTGGTGTGAGCAATTGTCATCATCATCAACATTTCAGTCAAAAGACGTCCACTGCTGGACATTGGCCTCCCCAAGAATACCCACAATGGCCTGGGCCACACGCATCCATTGTTTTTCGGCGACCTTAACCAGGCCTCCGTGTGGGAGGCCTACCAGCACTGCGCTTTCCGGAACGCGGTTGCCACTCGAGGTCTTTTCTGCCCCATCGAGCGTCGGTTTCGCGAGCTAGGGCACACCTGCACACTGCCACATAAGTTTGGCAATCCTGTGGGCTATGTCGGTAACTCTGGTTCGCCCGCGTATCTTTAATTTATTATTCAATCTCGCAGAGAACGTCCGAGCATATCCCTCTTCATTGTCCTTTGCTCATTGGGTAATTGAGTGTGATTTGGTAAGTGATTGGGTGAGTTTGTGCATCAGCATAATCAGTCACTCAGACTGTGAGTCACTCAGACTGTGAGCGGATTATGATACGTAATTAAGATTTATGTAATTTTTATACGTTAAATGTACACTTCTAAAGTAGACTCGTCTTACAGGGAGAGTTGTAAAGGGAAATAAAAGAGTAGATATAGCAACTTTACGTTTCAAACCTGTGCTTAAACGGAGTTATAAAAATAAATCTACAAGAAATATCTTCAGTAAACAATGACTAACAAGTAAAATATTCCAAGAAGTTTGATCTACAATGAACAACACAGCTCTTCAATTTATCTAAAGTAGTCAAATGTTTAAATAAATAAATAAAATCCTTGGACATCTCACACAACGCCATCTCGTCCCAAGCTAAGCAACTTAATGCTTGTGTTATGGTAACGAGAATATATATTTAGATATTATATATATACATATATATATTATATTTAGATATATATTTTGTAAATACATACATATTATTGATAGAAAACACCCAGACCCGGAACAAATACTTGTAGGTCGTACAAATATTTCTTCCGTGCAAGAATACATTTTGTCACTACCCCATTCCGAACGTATTGTGAAAGCCGGCAAAGGGAAATGACAAGGCCTAAAACACACCTGGCCCGCGTAGTACAGTAGGCTGAGTCGGACTTCCTCCAAATACATGGAGGGTATATGCGCGTAATTGCTCTCACTAATCTGTCAGACATGTTTGTACCGCCATCATTGTTACTCTTTTATTTAAAAGAGCAACCATAGATTTTCATGCCGGCTCTTCTCTGTGGAGTGGCATTTTGTCATTCCAAGGGCATTCCGTAGCGGAGGTAAAAAATAAACGATTAATTATGTCTATTTGTAACTCATTTCTGATTCGATCTCGCAGGGAAACTCCGAGCATAGCCCTCTCCATTGCCCTTTGGGTGACATTGAGCCTTCTGATGGAGCCCATAGTGAGCGACCACGTCTCTGTTCCATATGTCATCACTGGCAACACACATTGGTTGAAGATTTTGTCTTCAGACACTGCGGTATTGTGGACGAGAAGATCTTTCGCAGCTTCCCGAACGCTGCCCAGCCGAGTTGGATCCGACGATTGACCTCTTTCTCGAAGTTGGACTTACCTAACTGGACAGTGTGTCCCAGGTAAATGTAATGGTCAACAACTTCGAGAGTAGAACCTCCTATATTTACAGAAGTGGCTTGGACATGGATATTAGGCATGATTTTCGTCTTCTCCATGTTCATTTTAAGGCCGACTCGTTCGGAGGCTCGACAGAGGTCATCGAGCATCGTAGTGAGGCCCTCCATGGTCTCAGCCATTACGACTATGTAGGTTTTCTCTCAGCTCTCAGCCTTTGGTAGTCCGTGTGGTGACGGATTTAGAATCACAAAAGGAAATTATAAGGCAGAATGCCTATCCACAAGAGAAGGAAAACTTTATACGAAACCCTGTCCCAACCCGTATGACCAGTGTGGCACAGTAGGCCAACCCTTCATTTAACCGGAGGAGCAACTCATTAATGGGCCTTATATGGGCTGAGTAGTAGTTTGCTTTGCCTTTGCTTGTATCCTACATACGGCAATATTTGCAAGGCCGGAATTGGACTTGATGTATATATGTATTAAAATTTAGGACACGTTTTAAATTCACATACATTTTGTTTTAAACTTCCAACACCTTGAAGTTTGTAACATTGTTTAGGAATGTTAGGTGTTATTTTAGCTACGTCATTTTACGTTCAGTAATAGAAATTTAAACATATTTTTAACCAATTATGAAATATGTTATCTATTCTCCACATTAAGTTTTTTATACGAGTCCTTTGTTTTTTTTGTAAAATTGTAATTTTGAATTTTGATCTGATCAGATGTTTTAACAGTTTTGTTTGTATTATGTATTATAAATATGTTCGGTTGGTCTGGCAATAAAAATCGTTGCTTCTAGTTATTTTGTCTTTTGGAAATTAAATTCGAGTTCAGGTCCTTAATTTTTTTTTGGAGTTTTATTCCAACTGTTTAATAACAATTTGTCTACCACCTTTTAGCTTCTACTTGTAATTTCATGAACATTTACTAGTAAATTCATACTACATTCATTTCATACACACTCTTTTCCAAAAACATGTCTACATGTAATTTTCTCCCACTCTCTCACACACACCAGCATATACATATGATCTGGATGTGACATACGGACCGTCAGTGGCTTCTTGTTTACAACATCTGACCAAACCTAAGGTTAAAGAAAACGACTCTGCAAAGGAAAGGGGGCGATACCAGTACAGACGTCTGTTACAGTTTCACATAATAGATCAGATATTTTAAACATAAACAAATCAGAAAAACAAAATTTCACCTTATAGAACAGTACCATCAGATTACAATATAGGACCAAAAGAAGTCGAAAATCTTAGTTAATATAATTTACTCAAAAAAGAAGTCACTAGGTTGTGGAAAATGCCCACTGAAGTATAACTATATAATACGGTCGACCTGGTAATAGCCGAAAGTTTACTCAGGTACATAGATAAATTAAATTCCAATATAAATATCCACATTATTCAGAAACAAGCTGCTATACACACAATTACAATAGTCAATAAAGTTATGGTGAACACAATATTTGTTGATAGGGAACCTGGTATCGCTTTCCCTGTAAGTAAGTAATTTCGAGCTAGTTTAAACATATACTTTTAAGGTAGTGAATCGTTTGCACGGCAATGTCGTTTCCGTGTTATACATCTTATCCTGTAGTAACGGGTAACGGGTACTTTTAATAACACAATGGTTAACCCCATTTTAACAACTAAGATATTTCGTTTCTGGCTCCCTGCAAATGTAATCAACTGATTTCTTGTCGCTTTGTCTCAGCTTATTAGGGAATAGAATTTCAGTGAGTTATATTTATCACTAGCGACCCGCCCCGGCTTTGCACGTGTGCATTGATGCATGTATTATACATATAAACCTTCCTCTTCAATCACGCTATCTAATAAAAAAAAACCGCTTTAAAATCCGTTGCGTAGTTTTAAAGATTTAAGCATACATAGGGACGGACAGACGACAGCGACTTTGTTTTATAATAATGTAGTGATGTAGTGATGAAGAAATACCAAAGTGAATATGTTAGACATAGACATAATATTTAATGTGGCAAGAATATACAAAAATAAATTTTATACTTACAATTTCTGTATCCTAACAACAGGATCAGCTAAGAGATCAACAGAAGTCTTTCTAAGGGCCGCTCTTCTGTCTTCGACGGCGGGATGGGGAGTCTGGACCAGCCAGCCCACATGAGCGAACCAGAAACCCCGCCGAACGTCGTGAGGGTCTGCTGCAGTTTCTGTGTACTTATGGTGTACTCGGTGATCCAGCGCCCAAGTGTATATGTCACGCTAAAACAAATAAATTCAAGGTCAACTTCATTGAAAAGACTGCCTCGTTGGTTGTGCGGCCTTTGAATCACGGGGTCCCGGGTTCGATTCCGGGGCCGGGCAAGTGTGTTTGTGTAAACCAGAGGCACTTGCTCTGAGTCTGGGTGTAATTTGTGTTCGTGAATTCGTGAGGTTATTAAAATGTTGCTTTTGGTAGGTACATGTTACAGCAGTGCAGTTTCGAGGCGAGTTCCACCTCACTGTGCCATGCTGGTTAGAAGGGTCTCCAGACTCCTTTTGTGGTTACAATTGCAATCCACACTGTTCGCCAGGCTACTACCGCCTCAAGTCATCTTTCCATCATTCAAATCAAAGTTCTGTAGAAGTTGATCCAATGCGTGGCTTATTAAGAAAATATCAAGCTGTTAGTTAACAGTATAATATCAAAATGTTACATTAGAATTAACAACATTAAAGGTAGAACCTCGCAAATGACATACAACAATGTAAACGCGTATTACGATCGCGCGGCTACGTAGAGTGCGGGGCGATGCCCGCGCCAGAGTCGCGTCGCCACAGTTTATAAAACCTAATAGGTTAATTCGTTAGTCTGAAGTCAAAAGATGACTTTGGAAGTAGGAGGATAGTGGATAATTTCAGCTCCCAACTCCAGGCGATAGAGCTCTGACGACCTAACTGACGCACAGGAGATATTATTTAGCTGTGGTTTAGTAAGAGGAGGTACTTCGTCAGTCAGCCAGCTCATAACAAGCGGGACATAGGCCTCTCCCAAGGATCACCACAAAGGCCGGTCCTGGGCCACCCGCATGCATGGTTTTAAGGCGATCTTAATCAGGTCACCGGTCCACTGTGTAGGCCTACCAGCACTGCGCTTTCTGGAATGCGGTCGCCACTCCAGGACTTTTCCGTCCCATCGGGCGTCGGTCCTGTGAGCTATGTGCCCTGCCCACTGCCACCTATGCTTGACAATCCTGGGCATGTCTGTAAGTCTGGTTCACTTCTGTATCTCCTCATTTCTGATTCAATCTCACAGGAAAACTCCGAGCATAGCCCTCCCTTTTGCCCGCTGGGTGATTTTGCGCCTTCTGATGGAGCCCATAGTGAGCGACCACGACTCTGTACCATACGAGTATGTCATCACTGGCAACACACATTGGTTAAAGAGTTTTGTCTTCAAACACCGCGGTATTGCGGACGAGAAAATATTTCGCAGCTTCCTGAAATTAGGGACTGAACACAAAGGAGTTCCTCTAACATAAAAAATAAAACATTTTCATGAACAATTAAAATACCTACGATTTAACTGATACTGTCTTTTCAAGATGTAAAAAGGTTTTTTTTTGTGTCATAGTAAATAGTTCCGAGTAGTCGACTCCACTGTTGAAGGGATTCAATAATTCATCTTTATTATTTTATTCAAAGGAGAGTGTATTTGTGTATAACTTTTTTAATATAATAACGATACGGAAAATATCCAGGTATTTCATATTTTATTGTTGGGAATGGGAGTATCTGTACCGGTAAGTACGTACGCTAAATCGAATTTCTTTCGCTTTCGCTTCGTTTTTATAGTTGCTCTTAGAAGAGGATCGTATTATATTTTTCATATTATATTTTTTTTAGTAAAAACTTTTTAAAACCGATGTATAGAACCATAAATACATAATCTTATATTCTTTCTTAGGGAGACCGGTACTGTTATCTATTTTTATTAAACGAAACCCGCTATAGTAACTACGTATAACCTTGTAACGCGAGGGCAGTTTACAACACGTAATTCACGAACACAACTGATACCTAGACTTTGAGCAAGTGTCTCTGCTTTAGACAAAGAGACTTGCCTGAACCCGAACCGGGAACCCGTTGATGCAAAGGCGGCACATCCAAGCCCTATACCAATGAGGCAATATAAATTAAATAACAAATTCACACATGATTGGTGGCATAATACTCGAAATGAGACGGTTCAGCAGTAAGCACAACATAAAAGATATTTTACCCTTAGATCGTTTTTGATTATATTCATAGAGAAGGCATGAAAATTGGCTGAAGGATTTCTTATAAGACGAATTTTCCTGAATTTTCACTTCTCCGAATGGAATTTACTTCAAAAGGATTGATCATGTGGACAAGAGATTCAAGTGCGAGTGTGACATATCCTTATACATAGTAGATGCTGCTCGAAGCCTTACTATTATTCGGTAGTTTTTGTGTCATTCTAGATCTTACTTAGATCTACCTTAGATAATGTAATAGACTATAAACCTTAGATAATGGACCAGGGCACGCAATGTATCGAAATCATAAACATTTTAGAATAATAACTATCACTATCACTACATATTATAAAACAGTCGCTGTCGTCTGTCCGTCCCTATGTATGCTTAAATCTTTAAAACTACGCAACGGATTTTGAAGCGGTTTTTTTTAATAGATAGAGTGATTCAAGAGAAAGGTTGGAATCCCTTGGAAGATGGGTCGGCCGCTTGTTTGGGATGTCACATGTGTAGACACCTTGGCGCCGTCCCATCTTCCTAGAACATCTGTCGAGGCTGGTAGTGCTGCGGATTTTGCAGAAAACCGTAAACGGCGCAAATACAGTAGGCTTGACGAAGGCTACTTGTTTAAGCCGTTTGCGGTTGAGACATTGGGTCCGTGGGGTCCTAGTGCTCATCGGCTTTTCAGAGACCTGTCGCGTAGGTTGGTCGATACTTCTGGTGACCAGAGGGCTGGCACGTATCTCGCGCAAAGGATTAGTATAGCTATCCAGCGCGGGAACGCTGCTAGTCTTCTGGGCACTTTGCCAAGTGGTGGCGATTGGGCACAACTGAACTTTTTATAAATTATGTATATTTTAGTTTAATAGTTATTTAGTTTAGTTACAGACATCTATAGTACATATTTATGTTAGTAATAATAAAACATAAATAGAGAAAGGTTTATATGTATAATACATGCATAATTACATCCGTGCGTAGCCGGGGCGGGTCGCTAGTTAAATATAAATGTACATACAATTTTTGTTTAGCCTTATATTTTAGGAAACTACACGAATTTCCGTGTGGTGACCGTGGTCAGAATACACAATGTTACCAACCCATACCATCTTGAGGGTCTCGTAAGAGGCGATTAAAAGGAGAAGGGCCAACCCGTCTTGCCAGGATGGCACAGAAGGCTAATTTCCCTCCATGAATTTGGAGGATGCCCGACCCAGTAGTGGGTCATTTATGGGAAACGACGACGACGACAACACGAAATTAACATACCATATAAAATGTTATGAGCTACTCGAATAACTCGGCAAATGGGAATGAAGACTTAAAAGTTACGGAAATTATTATATTTATTACCAGGCAATTTGCTTGTATTCACCAAAAATATAACAGATAATAACACGTATCATTTTTGTTAGACTATTAACTTTGAACTTAGATCAATGCCAAATAAATAATGGAAAGGTGAGATTATAAAATAATTTATTCGTATACAGGGTAATTATATCGAATATGCGTGGATGTTCAAATTCAAAACTGTATAGAATATCCAAAAACTCTCAAATAAGTCTAGAGCCCGATTTAGTCGAAAACTAAAAATGCAACATAGAATTTTTCTAATCTAACCTAACCAATGGTGATAATCTAATATATAAAATTCTCGTGTCGCGGTGTTTGTGGTTAAACTCCTCCGATGCTGCTTGCCCGATTCTCATGAAATTTTGTAAGCATTTTGGGTAGGTCTAAGAATCGGACAACATCTATTTTTCATCCCCCTAAATTTTAAGGGGGGGGGGGGTCCACACCAAGCATAATTGCTTATTTTTTAGACAACATTTTTTGCTTTTATTTTTTTAAGGTGCAGCATACAAAAATACAAACAACCCTAAATTTTCATCCCTCTACGATCAACCCCTATTTAATTACATGGCAAAACAACGTTTGCGAGATCAGCTAGTATTTTCATATTATTATGAATACACGAAACAAGAATAATCTTGCTGTGCATTGTACTCGTCTCCACAGAATAAGTAACTCATTGATGGGTCAATGTATACGCTTTTATAACAAACTGCCCATGCAACTTAGAGAATTGCCACGCAATGCCTTTAAAAAGACGGTCAAGACAAAGCTTTACAAAAAAAGCGTATTACCGCATTGCTGATTATATAAACGACACAGCTGCTTGGGACTAAGCTGTTCAGTGCCAGTATTTTATGTTATTTATTTATGTTATTGTACATAAACATAAGAAATAGGACAGCAATGAAAAAAAAATGACAAGCCCTCTGACTTTCTTGCCAGTTATTCTCAGCAGTGGTCGCGTTCCGAACTGGTGGTAGCCGGTAGACCTTTTTTATTATATAATATCACTATGAATAATGTGTTGACTTTTTGTAAGTGTTCACTGTGACATAGACAAAATAAATGATTTGAATTTGAATGGCGGCACATCTGAACCCTGGCAAACGAGGCAGTCACTTCTGAGCATAGGCTACATAACATGCTGAACATCGCCGCTAATCACGTAAAGACGCCTCTTACGATATGCTCAGGATACCCAACGTCACCAACCCATACACGTTGGGTATTCTAAATCCGTCACCCACGGAAAAAAATAATGGAATACACATATTGTTCAGTTGATTCCGAAAACCTGATTCCGAAAACCGTAAATGTCTCTATTGTGCTTAATTATATTTGTGTTCAACAAATTTTGTTCCCCTGAAAAAAATGACTATGCCTCTTAGTACCGTCCCAATGTGACATGACAACTTAATACGGAACCACTCGTTTCAGGGACACTGAATGGAATCAGAAATTAATAAGTATATGTGCGATGACTTTATGAAGCACATAATAATTATTCTGCTATAAATTCAACATGATAAATAGGGAATGGAATACCTATCGAATATTGTGCTGACGGTTCAATATGTGCTAAAGTATGCAAGCATCTATTAAAGTGAGTATTATTTTAGAATGAGATATTTATCCAACGAGATATGAGGCACGGCTAATCGCGAATTTAGACCATTTACATTTATAGTATATATTATAGTCCGATTTACATTTAATAAAAAAGTATGTACGTAATGTACTATGCTCAAGTTCATACCCACGGTTACATTCAGAGCGTTCATAAAGATTGGCGCAGACTGTAATTAAGAAATTGTAGATGTGCATATATCATCATAACAATAGATGACACAATGACATGTATCGAATTACTTAGCGATTAACTGTTACTTAATATGAACATGACTGATATTTTGTGACATTATTCTTAAAATATGTTGTAACAAAAACATCCGGCGACTACTTTTGAATACATCACGCCAACTCATTTTGCATTGAGAGTGACATCATCATCATCATTTCAGCCAAAAGACGTCCACTGCTGGACATAGGCCTCCCCAAGGATTTCCACAAAGGCCGGTCCTGGGCCGCCCGCATCCGTCGTCTTCCGGCGACCTTAACCAGGTCCACCGTGTGGGAGGCCTACCAGCGCTGCAGCTTACGGAACGTGGTCGCCACTCGAGGTCTTGTCTGCCCCATCGGGCGACGGTCCTGATACGGCAGGGCACATAGCCCTGCGCTATGTCATTAAGAGTGTAGCGCGGGTCAAATAATTTAACTAAATAGGAATAAAATGTAGCAACGAGCGAAAGGGTATTAATCATTCGAGATAAGCACAGATTGAACAAATCAGAAAATAATTCGGGGTGTACTTAATTTTTCCGTCTGGTAACGGATTCAGAATATAATAATAATAAATAAATAAATAAATATCTTTGGACATTTCACACAACGCCATCTCGTCCCAAGGTAAGCAACTTAATGCTTGTGTTATGGTAACGAGATGGATGATAAACTACTTACATACATTTTTATTTTGTAAATAAATCACTGTTGCTATAAGCAAATTGAATTGTGACCTAGCTGCTGTGGAAGCTTGGTCACAAAAGTACGGTCTCTCCATAAATCCGAGCCAGAGCCAAGCAATAATTATAGGAAGTCGTCAAAACATGAAAAAAATTGATTATCAGTTGCTGCCGGCCATAACTTTGTGCTCCTATACCATTCCATATAGCTCAGATGTCAAAGATCTTGGTATTTGGCATCTGAGCCTTGCCTTGACTATACTTGAGCTATACCTTGAAAATACGATGAGCTGGATACCTCAAGTCAATAGTGTATCCCAAAAAGTGACCGGAGTGCTGCGATACCTATATCAGTTGAAGAATATGCTCCCTCTGTCTGTCAAAGTAATGCTTGTACACACCTTAATCCTTCCTATTATTGACTATGGTGATGTTTGCTTCTTTGACCTGAATGCAGATCTTTTAAATAAACTTGACCGCCTTCTTAATAACTGCATTCGATTCATTTTCAATTTGCGTAAGTTTGATCATGTGTCAGAGCACAGACGGTCGTTGAATTGGCTGCCAGTTCGGCAACGTAGAGAACTCAGGGCTTTGACTACTCTCTTCTCAATTCTATTCACTCCACATAGCCCTGAATATCTAATGTCCTGCTTCCGCTTTCTGTGCTCTTCACATGAAAAGGAGCTTCGCTCAAATAATAATCGTCTTCTGGAATGTCCCAGCCATCATTCAGATTTCCTTCACTCTTCTTTCTTCGTTCAAGCTACTATGCTCTGGAATGCCTTGCCTCCGGAAATTAGGATGGCAGAATCTAGACTCTCATTCAAACGAAATCTCCGAGAGCATCTCTTTACGTGTTGCTATGGAATCTCTCCTCAGTAACCTTTAGCAGTATATAGTGTATGTATTTTATTAAATATGTATCGATATCATTATATATGTATGTACGTATGTAATATGTTTTGTAAGAAATATATGTATATTGTATATGTTTTATTATAATTATCTTGTTGAATCCCTCGAAGGTGCACCTACCTCTCTTCTCTCTGCATGACCTGAAGGTAGACTGGGAGAAAATGCCGTAGGCATTAAGTCCGCCAATGTATTAATATGCATGAAGTTGAATAAATAAATAAATAAATACATATTATAGATAGAAATGACACCCAGACTCCGAGCCAGTGCCTCTGGTTTAGACAAAGACACTTGCCCGACCCGGGAATCGAACCCGGGACCCGTTGATCCAAAGGCGGCACATCTAACCACTGGACCAACGAGGCATATAATATTACTACCTCATTTCATTCCGAGTGTGTCCAATAGCCACTAAAGGCAGTAAGCTTGAAAGGAAGCCGTGTGCCAACCTCTCTGGCCAGCGTGGCACAGAAGCCTAACCTCCATCCTGTAATTGGAGAAGGCCCCACTCGGCAGTGGAACATTTATGGGCAGAAATAATGATGATGATAATTATGTGACAATGGAGCCAAGGATTTTCCTAAAACCCTCGGCTTCCTTGAAAATAAGCCTAGATGTCGTAATTAATATAATAGCTTAATATTGAGATTCTATTAGATTACTTGTGCTATTTCTCTTGCTTTGAAACTTTTCATAGATATTTTTATCTGCTCCTATTGATCTTATCGTTAAAACCTCTTTAACACCGCTTACACACGGGTTCTGAATTAAATTTTTAAACTCCTTTGACTTTGAATTTGTATGAGCACAATTTGTCTAGCAATTTGAATCCCTGGCTGATAACGGGATAGTTTAGAAATTTTGTTCGTATAAGTCGTCATATCTACAGTCACACCTTTCATACACAATTCCTCATTCTTACAATCCATCCATCACTTTGATCTCCCACAACCCATGCGTCCACCCACGTTCATGCTGAAACTACCACCGGTTCGGAATTTTGCTCTACAGAGAAGAGCCGGCAAGAAACTCTGCAGTTGCTTTTTTGTCTTGTTTACAAAAGCACATAACAGCATAGTGAGAACCGATTCTTTCATTATGTACAGTATTTTTCCAGTCACCCTGTATAAGGGAACGGACATTTTGTTTGAACGCGCTAATGTCAGAAACTACTGGACATTTTTGCATTGGATAGTCTGGTTATTAAGGAAGGGTCTATAACAAATCATCATTTAGCTTCATTACACCGAATACGGGAAGGTGGAGATATTAAGTAAGAAGTACTGTACCTGCCCCGTGATAGTGAAGAGGAATGCCAGTAATATCCGCAAGGGTAATTTGGCTCTGTAAGCCTTATGCGACCACAGCCGATGTACACCCGCCGTTATTCCAAAGCCTGATGTGTAGATTGTAGCCAAAACTGTAAAAAAGCGAATATATGCATTAAGTTTAAAAAATTAAAAAATCTATATGTCTTTTATTCGAATAAATTCTTGCGAATGCTTTCAAATAGTCAAAAAACATAAAGCAAAAAAATAAATAAAAAAAAACTAAATGTTTTGTCTAAATGGGCCTTGGCCCGCTAGGCCAAAGGCCCCCACGCTTTTAGCTCTTCATCTGGCCTCTCCCCGTGGGCCCGCCCGGCATGGGTGACCCTGAGCCGGTATGGCCCCAACGGATCCTAAAGGCACGCAAGCCCCCTCACCACAACAAGGTGGCAGCACCGTCGTGGGGGATAGATAGTCATTAACTTAATTAGACCGGACTTAATGTAAATTTTAAATTTCTCGAGCGGCCAATCCAAAACAGTTTCCGGTAATTTGTTGAACAGGCGAATTCCGAGACCTACAAAAGAACCATGTGTTTTTTTTTCGTAGCCGGTGGAATGGTAGCTTAAGCCTATTTCTTGTCTGGATATTGGAGGACGAGACGTCACAGGTTTTTTTAAAGCTATAATAATTTTGTTTACCAAAAATGAGATTAGAAAGTATGTACTGTGACGTGACGTTACAGTTAAAATGCCTATCAAAACCCTAATTTTTACTTAATAATAAACTTCGGTATATAAAAGTTCGCGTTTGACGTGTTTATACTTATGACGTACAAATGTTGCGAAAGAATTTGTAATAACATTAATAGTATTGTGTGTGAATCACGGACTCACACTGGTCGCAGTGGACTGTATATAGAAAATGGATTGGCAAGCTGGTACGGCGGTACAAGATAACACGGTTATCCTTGGAGAACGTCTCCAATACTCCGGCGTATTACGAAATAGAACGCGGGCAACACAGAACTCACTCACCTTCCCTCTGGAGTGTGCCAACATCTGCAGCTAGTGGCGTCGGTCTTAGATCGCACGGCGGTCAGCAACGTTCACTTAACTTCAGCACACAATTCGCACGAGAATAATAAGAAAGTTATTAAAATGTAATTTTGCTGCACAGAGCAGTATGCCGTACACGCCAACGGTGAAAAACAACAGACAATCGCCTTTCCATTGATTTTTTCATGACCAACGCGATTTTGAATACTGGCCACCCATTGGTCAAGGAGCAAGCCTATGCCGCATCACGTCATATTCAAAAACGCGCCGGAATACGGAACATTCCCCCCACCGAAACCAGCTTGATGGTTTCCAGAAAATAAAAGGATAGGCAGTAGAAGAAATATATAATGGAACTAGGAAAATTAACTTATAAGTTACGTATGAAAATATGGTAGAAGAGAGTTTAATTGATATAAGGAAGAGGACTCAGTTTATTAACTGGTCGCTTCAAGACATTCTTTTGTGTACGTATAGTGACACAACGGATGATGCCATCACTACCGGGATGAACTGCTTCAATACGAGCTAGTGGCCAGTTGCAAGGAGGAGTGTTATCAGTTTTTACGATTACAATATCTCCTACTTTAATTTGGCTGTCTGACTTAAACCACTTAGCACGTTGTTGTAAAGTATTCAAATACTCTCCCTTCCACCTATTCCAGAATATTTGAGTACATTTTTGCATGTATTGCCAACGTGACAACCTATTAATGGGAACTTCCTCAATATTATACTCTGGAACAGCAGTTATACTTCTGCCTATCAAAAAGTGACCCGCCGTCAAAACGTTATAATCGTCGGGGCTTTCGCTACTCGGTAGAGGGCACAATGGTCTCGAATTTAATATAGCGTCGATCCGACAAAATATCGTAGAGAGTTCCTCAAACGTCAAGGATTTTTCTCCTACAGCTATAGATAAATGGTATTTTACCGATTTTATACCGGCTTCCCAGAGGCCACCCATATGTGGCGCACTAGGTGGATTAAATTTCCAAATAATCCGTCTACTACTACAACCATCTAAAATCTTGTCTTTCGTTTGACGATCAGAAAGAAAACGTTGGACTTCCTTTATGTGTTTACTTGACGCGATGAAATTAGTACCGCAATCAGAATAAATAAAAGAACAGAGGCCTCTACGAGAGACGAAACGGTCCAAGGCGGCTAAAAAGCAGTCTGCCGACAACGATGACAGTGCCTCCAAATGCACGGCTTTCGTCGAGAAACATACAAATAACGCGAGGTAGGCACGGTCTACCTTAGCATTACGACGCAGACTCTCGCGAACAAAGAATGGCCCGCCTAGGTCTACTCCAGCATGCTCGAAAATGTTGTTCGGCAACAAACGTGATGCCGGTAAGGAAGCCATTTTCGGTTGTAATAAACTAGGCTTATATCTAAAACAAACTTTACATTTTGAAAGTACCGAACGAATAACACGACGCGCAGCTTGAATCCAAAACTGCTGGCTCAATATGCTTTGCAAAGTACGAGGGCCGGCGTGAAGATATTTTATATGAAAATATTCGATTAGTAAAACAGTGAAACGACTACTTTTCGGTTTTAACCGCGGATGTTTAACGTTATAGGGTAACTCCGCGTGAGTTAAGATACCCCCCACCCTGACGAATCCTTCGTGGTCAAGGAAAGGTGATAACTTCCGTGGAGCGATGACATCTGTTATTTTTGTAACACGGTTACAAACAAATGTTTTTAATTTATATGGTGCTATCTGCAACCACGATAAGACAATTGTAGAGTCTGTAAGTGCGGTAATACGTGATATTTCTATTCTAGTGAAACTATCAAGAACATATTTCAACAACTTACTTAATAACAACGCACCCATAAGTTCAAGCCGGGGTACACTTAAGGGTCGAACGGGCCCTAGCTTTGACTTAGCTGTAATTAAGCGTACCTTTGTCGCGCCACTATCATTGCGACTAATCGCATATAGGCATGCAGCATAACCTCGAGAAGAGGCATCGCAAAAGCCGACTAACTCACATTTCGTTAGGCCTGGCAGTAACAAATGTCGTTCGATCGTCATGTTCGACAAAATTGGCAACTCTGTTACAAACTCACACCACCGCTTACTGATATTTGTCGGTAGTTGATCATCCCAACCTACCCCCTGTTTCCATAAGTCCTGCATGATTTCCTTAGCTATAAATATACATGGCGATATAAAACCCACGGGATCATATATCGAGGCTAGTAGCTTTAGTACGGAACGTTTTGTATGGACGTTGTCAGTCAGATTGACTGAGAAATGGAAACTATCAGTCAACGGAATCCAACGAAGGCCTAAGACTTTCATGCTATATTCATTGTCGTCCTTGATAAAGTTGACTGGACACTCTCTATGTTCCACGGGAACACGTTCTAGTAAGTCCGAGGAATTACTGGCCCACTTTTTCAGTTCGAAACCACCACACTTAAACATAGCAATCAGTTCGTCCTGCAACGTACAGGCTGTGCTTAAACTATCACATGAATATAAAATGTCATCCATGTAAATTCCTTCGCGAACCACCTGCGCGGCCAAAGGGAAACGTTCGCCTTCATCATCGGCCAGACGCAAAAGTGTCTGAATGGCTAAAAACGGCGAGGACTTTAATCCGTATGTAACCGTTTTAAGTTCGTACGTTTGAATCGGTTCATCTGTATTATTACGGTATAAAATGTGCTGATAACAACGATCCGATTCACGTAACAAAATAGCTCGATACATTTTACAAACGTCACTAACTAGACAAAATTGAAACAGTCTGAAATTAAGAATAATGGCTAAAATATCGCGATAGAGTTTCGGCCCAGTCAACAAAATGTCATTTAAAGACACGTTGTTACTGGTCTTAGCCGACGCATCGAACACCACTCTCAATGGAGTTGAAGAGCTGCTAGGACGCAAAACACTGTGATGCGGAATAACGTACCTGCTAGGTGCGTCACCGCGGTAAAGTTCCATGTGGTCTAAAGCCTCATATTCACGCATAAAATCGTTATAAGTGCTTTGTAAAGAAGGTGCACGCATAAGTTTACGTTCTACGTAACGCAAACGTCTTTCTGCAATCACACGAGAATCACCCAAAGGCGGATGTTCTGGCAAGAAAGGTAGTGGTACCACATACCGTCCGTTCGCATCACGAGTGTGATGTTCATTGAAAATGCTTACGGCTAACTCGTCTAAAGGGTTCATAGGAGACTGACACGGCAACTCTTCTATCTCCCAAAATTTACGTAAAATGGTATCTAACGATTCATCCTCTTCAGTTGATAATGATAGATGAGTGTTTTTTATATTTCCTCTAGACGACTGAAACAATTTGCCACTTACGACAAAGCCAAGAACTGTGTCGATTACCTGAGGAATATCAGATCTGACTGTCAAAGGTTTATCTCTAATTAATTCGCAAACTATATCATTACCTAATAATATATCTAAGCGTGAACGTTTGTGAAATAAAGGATCGGCTAGGCTGAAATTGCTATATTCGTCAATCACGGATGGCGAAAAAGAAACATTAGGCATCTCGGACGATACCTTCGAAACTATAACCATATCTACTACGAAATAAGATTCATTATGGTTTCGAGATTTAAATGCACATGTTACCATGCCGTAGTTTTTGACGGCTTCACCGCCTAGACCATAAATAGAATATGGACACGGCTTACGCGGAAGGCCCAAACGTTGAGCACAGTCCATGGTTATAAACGAGCTTTGAGCTCCAGAGTCAATTACTGCACGGCAGTCCTGACTCTGACCGTAAACATCAGTAACATACATTCGCGCGGTACCTAAGACAACACTGTAGTGCGGGTCTGAAACCGAACCCACGGTCTTCGGTACGCAAGCTGCCGCTTCGCTCACGGAACTAGCGGTTACCAGCGCCTGCTGCGAGCGGGTAAGAGATGGATTAGCGACAATAGACGGCACGGCCGCAGATGTCACCGCATCTCTATGCAGCAAATGGTGGTGATACGAATCACAGACGCCACAGTTTACCACACTTTTACAAACGCTGGAATCGTGATTAGATTTTAAGCAATTAGTACATAGCTTAAGAGACTTGACACGGTCAAATCGGGCTTCAGGTGACAGTTTACGAAACGATTCACACCTATAAATCATGTGATTTTTACCATCACAATGAGCACAGTTAAAACTATTATTACAGTTTTTAAACTTATTGTTTGAGACAACAGATGTTGCGGTTAGTACTCCTTTCGAAAACGATGGACGTGGTTTATTTGGAGTATAGATTCCTGGCGTCTTACCGACTATTTGCCTGCGTTCCGGCTGCATAGTATTGCCACTTGCGGTAGGAAACGTATGTTCGAGGACTTTAATTTGATTGTTTACGAAACAAATCAATTCTGAAAAAGTAGGTATCAACTTTTGATCACGACTTTCCTCAAACAATTTTCTCGTAGATGTATCTAACGCGCGCAATGCTAAGTGACAAATTAAGTAATCGCCTAAGTTATCAATATTAAGCGCCTCTATCGCTTTCGTAGAGTTGTCAAAAGTCTCAACAAACGAACTAAGATTGCTAGCGGTACTCTTTGTTAGCTGTGGAAAATTAAGCATTGTCTCTAAATACCTACTGACTAACGCCCTGTCGTCTTGGTACTTATTAATCAGACTTTGCCATGCTAGTAAATAGTTTTTTGACGTTATCGAAAACTTTTTGACTATGTTGAGAGCTGGTCCTTTGATACATGACAATAGGTAATGAAATTTGTCAATATTTTCGAAATTACGTTCGTGTACCAATGACGAAAAGGTATCATAAAAGGTTGTCCAATTCTCTAACTGACCGTCAAACTCAAACAATTGTAGTTTAGGTAAAGATGGCCTAACTAGATCGACTTTTTGCGTTGAAGATTTATCCGATATATATTTTAGCGCAATTAACCTACAGGCAGAGTATAAAGTTTCAAAAGAATCCAACTCTTGGGTGGACCATTTCGCATCGGGTTTTATTTGCGACTCGATTTGCATTAACTCTAAAACAGTGCCCTCAAAACGAGTACGAACATCTTCTAATTCCTCAAATTGCGCTAAATACTCTGGAATATTGTCCTTAGATTTACTAATAGTCTTTGAAAAATCGTAAACCCTCTGTAATTTAGAGAACAAATATTCTTTACGGAAAATCAAAGCTTTACGTGATAACTGTAAGTCTGTTGATGTAGCCATTTTAGAATGATATTATGTTTTAAAGTATAACAATGTTTAACTTAGTTACGTAATAATATATCCTTGCAACTGGTTCTAACGTTAGTAATGAAGGAAAATGAAATATTAGATAGAAAGTACGACTAACTATCAGGTGCTGGAATGATATCCGGCGAAGTGGGGACCAAAAAATGTGTGTGAATCACGGACTCACACTGGTCGCAGTGGACTGTATATAGAAAATGGATTGGCAAGCTGGTACGGCGGTACAAGATAACACGGTTATCCTTGGAGAACGTCTCCAATACTCCGGCGTATTACGAAATAGAACGCGGGCAACACAGAACTCACTCACCTTCCCTCTGGAGTGTGCCAACATCTGCAGCTAGTGGCGTCGGTCTTAGATCGCACGGCGGTCAGCAACGTTCACTTAACTTCAGCACACAATTCGCACGAGAATAATAAGAAAGTTATTAAAATGTAATTTGGCTGCACAGAGCAGTATGCCGTACACGCCAACGGTGAAAAACAACAGACAATCGCCTTTCCATTGATTTTTTCATGACCAACGCGATTTTGAATACTGGCCACCCATTGGTCAAGGAGCAAGCCTATGCCGCATCACGTCATATTCAAAAACGCGCCGGAATACGGAACAAGTATACTTAAATAAAAGCGCAACTCATTAACAGTCCACTAATATTAGTACAAGATTTTTGGAGAGCGAAAGCAAATCAAGAACTTTTAATATGACTGCTAAAACTTTACAGACATCATAAAGTAAATTATGTTGAAAGGAAATTCATGGTAATTGCCTTTAATTGAATTATCTGTTAACTAAGCTGTTGTTATCTAGATGAAAAGCGGATATATTATATTCAGTCTCTTTAAAGATTGAAATTAGGAATATTTCTTTCGTCGTGTAAAGGTCAGCTAAGAATTTACAGAACGGATATTACAATTTCACCCGCAAGGGGCTCGCGCAGGCGACGACGGCGCGCGGCGTTCGTTTTTAAATGGCAAAACAACATTCGCTAGTACGGGTAAGCTGCGCCCCGCGATTTTACCCACGTGGTGATGAAATAATTTTTTTCGTCAGATTTATTTTCTATTTACTTGACACTGATTGTTATATTTGGGACAATTCACACAATATCTTTATAAATTTTAACCTATGTGTTATTTTGATGTATAAGCTATATTATTGTGAAGTTTCATTAAAATCCATTCAGTAGTTTTTTGTTTGAAAGGGTAACAAACATCTATCAATCCATCCATTCTTACAAACTTTCGCGTTTATAATATTAGTAATAGTAGATAGTATTTATGTAAGCAGATTTTTGCATTAGTTTAATTTTTCTATTTTGTACCTCGTTTGTTCTCTCCCTCTAACCCAAAGGTAGACTGGTAGAGAATGCCGCAAAGCATTACGTCCGCCTTATTTAGCGCCACTAAATATTAGCAATGAATGCCTGTACCACTAGTTAAGCTTTTTTAAAATTTAAATCAATATCATATACCTCATGAGCTATTATGCTACAGACACACGTTAAACATAAATAGACCGTACTCTTTGGTGGGGTTTATTAAGGATAAAAAAAAAATCATCGACCTGTTTACATTTCACGCTTGATCTATGGAGCCATTGGCGGGTAACGTATAGGTTAATATGAAAGCTCCTAAACGACTAATCGGATTTTAGTTTTTTTTTTGTTTAGAAATACGCTAACTGCGAGCATTTTTTTTAAATTTACTTATCTTTAGTTCTTTGCGTTGAGTTTTTGCTGTGTTTGTTTTTTTATTTGTAATTTTGGTTGTATAGCCAAGTGCTGGGTTCCATAGGCCATTTCAGGGTATTGTCTTAATATTGTTCACAACTAAGTGAGATCTACTCGTTTAAAGTAACTTAATCATAAGGACCCTTATCTCGTATGAGATCATAAACGCCACAAGTGTAAGTTTAAGGCAAATATAGTAGAATATTTCCTCAAAGATACCCGCGGCCTTGTTCAGCTTCTTATTTACTTCAAAATATTAAATGAATAAATGGTGCAATAAAATATTCTTGTGTGGTAATTTAGATGAAACAGTTCCTACAACACATTCTATAGATTTCGTAGGACGCTAATTTGGCTGAATACCTATCTGGCCGCAAGAGAAAGAAAACTTAGTATCAAACCATGTGCCACTCCGTTTAGCCAGTGTCACACAGTTGGCTAATTACTCTCCATGCATTTGGAAGAAGCCTGACTCAGAATTGAGCTATTTTGAAGATAAGACGACAAGAACAATAGTTACCAACTAATGAGTAGATAAATACGACCTCAGTTGTAGCCTAGTGGAGAGTTCGTAACGCAATCGCTGCCACATGCGTCATGCTTGTGAACAGGTGCCTTCGGTGGGGGTCGGTTTAAATGCCTGATGCAACCTTCCTATTATTGGCTAAATATTGCTGCTGTTTGGCGCTTTGCAGCTATTGCACGAGTTTCATCATCATCATCATCAGTTCAGCCAAAAGACGTCCACTGCTGGACATAGGCCTCCCCCAAGGATTTCCACAAAGGCCGGTCCTGGGCCGCCCGCATCCACTGCTTTCCGGCGATCTTAACCAGGTCGTCGGTCCACCGTGTGGGAGGCCTACCAGCACTGCGCCTTCCGGAACGCGGTCGCCACTCGAGGACTTTTCTGCCCCATCGGACGACGGTCCTGCGAGCTATGTGCCCTGCCCACTGCCACTTAAGTTTGACAATCCGGTCACGAGTTTGCTCTCACAAAACTGTCTTATCCCGTCTTTTTACTTAAACTAAAAACAGCGATCTAAAAAGAGTAACTACAGAGTTTCTTGCTTGCTCTTCTCTGTACAGCTGTATTCCAAACCGGTGGTAAATGGTAAAGTTTAAATGGTACATTATATTTTATTGTTTGACTTGTTAAAATAGCTCTGACGAGCCAATTTGTTGAAATGAGTTTTGATTTTGAATTAATTTGCACGTTTTGCATCATCTCGTCGCGGAGCATGTTCCCCCATTGGGGAGCGCTACCCGCGGCCCTGACAAAGACCCACGCCAGATAGGGTAGAAAAGTCCTCGAGTGGCGACCGCTTCGGAAAGCGCAATGCTGGTAGGCCTCCCACACGGTGGACCGATGACCTGGTTAAGGTCGCCGGAAAACGATGGATGCAGGCGGCCCAGGACTTTTGTCTTCAGACATTGCGGTATTGTGGACGAGAAGATCTTTCGCAGCTTCCCCAACGCCTCTAGTTTACACAAAGTCCATTGCCCGACCTAGGAATCGAATCGGGCAATTGTGATCCAAAGGCGGCTCATCTAACCGCTAGATGAAAAAGGCACAAGCTTCAAAGCAGACAGACAGACAGACAGAAATTGAGCAAAAGAGGGGGTCTACTTCCTCGCTACTAATTAACAGATAAATAAAAAATAATTGAACTTACGGAATAACGTTGTGTAGAATCTAATTTGATTACTAAAGATCAAATAGAACCCGTAAATTGTGACTAAATGCAATGAAATTTGTACTGTTAAGTCTGGCCACTTGAACTTTGGCTTAAAATCCATAGCCTCATATTTTTTTAGGTCGAACTCTGGTTCGTTTGTTACTTTATCAAATACTCTTTCAGCTTCCCGTATCACTGGGTTCTTAATATCTATATCAGCCATATCTTCAGTGTCGTTTATAAGTCTTCTTTTTAATATCGTCTCTACTTCTTCACATATTGTAACACTTTGTTGAGCGGGAGCCATTCTGCAAAAAAAGAAAGGAATAAATATACTTTGATCGATTCGATTGATACAAATTCGATTTTAATATAGAGGTACTAAATGTTTTAATGCTTAGCACAGATATCTTTACTAACGAACTCACGTTTCCTCGTATAATCGAACCATAACAGTGTTAAAAATATAGTGAGAGTCAAAGTGACATAATAAAATATAGGTACATCAACTACATAAATAAGACGCGTTTTTTTTTGGAATAATAATTAATGAATACAAATTTAAATATTAGTACACCGTGACATACTGTTTATAGAGACAAGACAAGTAAAGAATTAAAACTTCTAGAAGTATTTAAATATTTACTCAATCCCGTACATTTTATCCGACGAATTATTTAAAGAATAATTTTATTGAAGATTATTTTGTAAAGAGTAAGAGAGTGTTATCCTTACGTCTGTCTAAGCCGCACAACGTGATTTTATTAAAGGCCCTAGGTAGAAACACATTTTATATCTAAACTTACGAGGGACAAAAACATTGGTAAATCTGTAAAAATAAATTAAATTGCATCGTGTGTTTGTAAGTTTTATACCTATACCATATAATATGGAAAATTTACATTTACATAAAATATAGAAACCAATATTTGGTCAAATTTAAAGAATAATTTTGATAGGGATCTTGAATAATGAATGAAAAAACCTTTTTTGTATAATTATTATGTCTGTTTAGGGAAATTTAAGCTTTGAAGTCCAGGTGAAGTTACCCAGTCAGGCACAGTCACCGCCTCTGAAGCCAAAATTAACAAGGGTTCATAATCCACCCGAGTGAACCCGAAAACCCAAGCTAGTACTAAAAATGATTATGCTTACTAAGTAACGATGGTAAATAAAAGTGATAAAATTAACGATTATTATATTAGTCAGTAAATGTGTCAGTCAATAGGTCTATCTATGAGTCACCAAGTTCCTTAGTTATCTCTTATTCAGCGTCCTTATCGAAGTGTTGGCAAACACAGGTGTTCCTTTAATGAATGCATTGAGTATACCCAAAGGTAGGTCGTGTTTAGTTGACGTTGTACTATCTAAGCTTCATATTTTTGGTGAAATACATAATCTTATTTACATTTATTTATTTAAAAAAAACACACTTGTTCACAGAGGGTTTCCAAACTAAGTTCTCATTCTCTAGCGGCTATATTTTTGGCCTTGTCATTTCCTTATACCGGCTCTTCCGACACCCTTAGTATGGAATGGGGTGGTGACACTATTTATTCTTCATTCGTCACCGTCGGAAACTTGGAAACCGACTGGTGACGAATATGTCATAACTAAAGAAGAATTAATGAAGAAATAAGAATTCAAAACAAACAAAATCCCTAAGAAATATGGTATGATAAGTTTCGTAATATCAAGTGTATCATAGTAATATAGGAATCTCGTAAAATTGAAGCTTTGTTCAACGAATCTCGTTACTAATACCAAATATTAGGTACAAGTATAACTCTGCTTTCCCAATTGAACCGATAATTTAAATATCCTAAGTGCCTGCGATTGAGGTAATCCTGGGTACATAAAATGATATTAATTTATCCGCGAAATCCAATCAAGGATTATGACTACGCACTAATCGTACAGTAATGGTAACATAATTTCTCTACAAATTAAATTAGATTTAATTAGCACACATAAGTAATATGTAGCTAAATGAAACATTAAAATCATGGAACGTCATGGTCAGGGTAGTACAATTAGTGGGTCGTAAGATGGTAATTTCAAATATGACGATTGATAAGAGTTTTGTGATAAAACCTACGTAAATAAAGTTCCTTTTGAGTTTGAGTTCCCAAAAACTATTGCAACTGTAACATATTGTACTAAAATAGATATTTAATGTACTTTATTACAAGATTAGCCGCACTTTAGCGTCACATAGATAGCACAAATCACCAACAAAATTATGTTTATTGTTATGGTGAAAAAAAGTTAATAGATATATAAGTGCCAATAAAGTTCCGTGTGGTGATGAACTTAGAATATACAGTTTCACCACCCCATTCCCCCCCGAGGGTGTAGTAAGAGCCGACAAACGACAAGACAATTATTAAAACTATCCCGAACCTCCGATTATTAAAACGCAAGGTTATGTAAACCCATTGCACTGTGACACCCCGACGAGGTGCCCGGTACGCGAGCAAGCGACTATCGGAGGGCGTCCCTGGGGTGCCCTGAGTCAGTGAGACGTCTATGGCGGGGGCAGGAGGTGGGCGTAAAGTCGCGTCCTCCTCTCCGGCCTCCGCATGCGGTTAGCGAGAACATCCTCCTCCCTGACCGACTCCGCCACCTCCTTCTGCGACATAACGTCCTCGCAGATGGAGGACATCGCTTGCCATCCCTCCTCGCTGTCGAGCATCCATCTAAAGCCACCAGGGCTCACCTCTTTGGCTCCCAGGTGGCACACTCCGCCACCATGTGCCATGCGCCAGTCGATACTCTATCGCGCCACACTCGTCGCAGACTGGCGTTGGTTCGCGGCCTACGATTTGGTGCAGGTACTTACCGAACCAGCCATACCCGGTAAGGACCTGCACCAATCTGTAGGACAGAGTAGCATGCCGCCGATACAGCCAGCGATCCAGGTGAGGGTGGACAGCCTCCACCGTCGCCGGCCCGGCAGTGTACGAAACCCTGTGCCAGCCAGCGTGGCACTTTATGCTAATTAACCGCCGCGTGATGGGAGGAGACTCGGCAGTGAGTCTTAAATGGCCTAAAATTGCCTAAAATACTAAAGTACTAAAATAGTACAGTAAAACGTGCAGTAGTTTTTGAATGATACGTATAAACATAATAAGTGGGTGACGCAAAATCCGAAGACGTTGTTTTCTATATCACCGTCGTTGCCATGCAAATAAAATGACACAGCTAGAATACCAGAACGTGTTTAATTATTTTAAGCATTGGTACTATTTATATTTGAGCGATTTCAAGCGCCATTTAGTCTGCCGGGTCTAAAATGCACAGTATCACCACCCAGTGATACTGTGCATTTTAGATGTTTGTTCTATCTATTATGACACCCTCAAGGTGCAACGCACAGAACAAACAAGAGAAGGAAACTACATACAAATTCTTCCAATTCCAAATTCCTCTGCCAATCCGTCAGTTTTACGTGCACAGGAGATTATTCCTCTTTATATGGAGGAGCCCAGACTAGGTAGTGATGAGCTGAGACGATGATGATGATATTTTCTTTTTATTATCTGACTATGTCACGTTTTCATAGTTTGCGTATGTAACGCGCATGGGATGTATATATGCCTTATTCAGGGCCAACTAAAAATAAACACAGTTACACAAAGCGCTATTTTTACCAGTGTCTTGCAGTTTATAATATTGACTGTCTTCACAACACCTTCAAGGTCTTAGTTTTCTTTTGCTTAAAAAACGATTGAAATATTCAGCCAGCACGTAACCACAGTGTCGTGTAAAAAAATATATCAGTTTTGATAGTTTACAATACATTTAATGGTTCTTTTTGAGAGAGTGGTGTAGGGAAATGCACTATAATATCCCACTAACTTAGTAGTTCATGCTGCGTTCCAGATTTCGGACAAGGCGTCACAACACGGTATGACATATTAGTGTGTCCCATAGTAAATGTAGAAAACCGATATGATTCTGACGCGTCACAACACGCCCCGACACGTTAGTATGTTTCCACCTATTAGCCCAGTCATATTAGTTGAAATAATAATAATAAGCTGTAAATTGGTATAAACCTTTGTTTTGTCGTTCTAAATGTTGCCTCAAAAGTCACAAGTGCTATCGTGTCCGCGTCTTAAGATATTGAAGGTCAAAGGTAGTAAAATAGGTTTTTCGTGAATATCTCGCTTTCTATTGATTAAATGAGATTTGCACCCAAATAGGAATCGTAGAGTATAAAATTCTCTACAACTTTTGTTTGAACTGTTTTTTCATACGATTAACCGTTTTTGCGGTAGACCGCGAAGAGTGCGCCGCGTACGCTCAGATTATGGCCTAATGCAAGGTCAAGCGCGATAACGTTTATCAGTACGTTGTAAAAAGTTAATTATGTAGGAAAAAAAATTACGGTGCCCAATGCCCATTATTTATGTAGTAATTATCAATTATTTATATTTAAATAAAATAAGAGGCTTAATTATTCATATTTAATTATTAATGTGTTAATGATTTGTTTGATTTCAATGTGACTGATCACATATGAAACACACACCAGCTATAGCTCTTTTAAACTAGAATCAACAGGAGAATCATTTCCTATCAAGGTGATCTTCTCTCCCCTATGCTATTTAACGCCGTACTCTAGCACATCTTTAGCCAGCTAAACTGGGACCAATTAGGTCTGAACATTAATGGAGCAAGCCTATACCACCTAAGATTTACCGATGTTCTGGTGTTTCTTGAAGAGGATCCAGTAGCAATAGAATAAATGATGCAGAGCCTAGCAGATAAAAGTAGAGAAGTTGGTCTTGAAATCAATGCCAGTAAAACAGAATTACGACAATTACCAGACAATACTGATCACTGAAGGAAATAGTGAAAAAAAGCATCTCGGCAATCACAAAAAAATAGAAAACATTCGAGACCGGTATTGTATTCTAACAGTTCTTACTTATGGCTGTGAAACTTGGTCAATAACACTTCACCACTGGGAAAGGCTAGCAATATGCCAACGTGCCGTTTAAAGAAGCATGCTAGGGTTAAAAATCAAATACAGAGTCAGGAACGTAGACATATGAATAAGAACAAAACTCACAGATCTTTATACCCGGAAAGACATCCAAAAATGGAGATGGACTGGACATATGCTACGCCACTATTACCAAATGGAGCAAGCAAATCACCCTCTGGCAACCAAGAGTCGGCAAAAGAAGTAGGGGCCGTCAAGTCAGGAGATGGGAAGATGACTTGAAGCAGATAGCGGGGCCATTCTGGTCGAGAGTAGCAAGGGACAGGACTCATTGAAAGGAATTGGAGGAGGGCTATGCCAAAAGGCACACCGAACTTAGGGACTTCTTGTGAACCCTAGTTTAGGAATAAAAGCCTATTATTATACATAAATCCATTATTTATGTATAATAATTATATTTTTTAGTAAATAATTAGATTTATACAACAGCCTGATAACCGTAACTCACGCTTGACATTGCATTACGCCATATATGCCACGCGGACTCTTATTTAGGTGCAAATCTCATTTAAGCAATAGAAAGCGAGATAGTCACGAAAAACCTATTTTTACTACATTTGACCGACGATAGCAATTGTGACTTTTGACACATTTAGAACGACAAAACAAAGGTTTATACAAATTTGCAGCTTATTATCTTTCATTCCGAGGTCAAACTCCTAATATGACTGGGTTATAAAGTCATGTAAAGTTATTGGTGGCAAATGTTAGGATAAAAAGTTATTAAAATTATAAGCTAATATTTTCTTAGGAAATTCACAATTCTCGAAAAACTAAGTACATAGACAAAAAAAAAACGTTATTTCTGGTGTAACAATAATGTAAGTAATTCATTTTTACAAATATGTTTACCATCGATTTATATAACAGATACTTGATTATATCTTGTTTGTTATTTTACAAAAGATCTACTTTTTGGAACAAGCAACTAGCTTCCTAACTTCAATTTGACCTTTCAAAAACACCTATAAATTGGTTCAATTGAATTAAATTATTTGAGTTTGAGTTTTGAGTTTATCATAACGCCTTTATATATCACAGATATTTTTCTTTTTAGTTCAGTTTACACACATGTAATTCACGAACACAAATGACATCCAGAGTCAGAGCATGTGCCTCTGGTTTACACAAAGACACTTTTTCTATTCCAGAATCGAACCCATTAATCCAAAGGTGCACATCCAACACCTCGACCTGTTTATGATATGTTTTACAAGTTCTATTCATTCAATACAAACTCATGTCACACACATTACTAAAAAAATGCTAAGACGTATCTAATTTATAGGATGTAGCCTTCCCCTACTGTTAAAGTATATCTGTCTATTTATTTGCTACAACTTAAAGACAGTAGCTCCAAAATATGAATCTATAAACATATAATAAATACCATTGATGAATGTTAATTTACTAGCGGCCCGTACCGGCTTCGCACGGGTGGACATTATTTTTTTCTTGCTATTAAGTTACTATACTAAGAAGAATTTTTAAAATCGGTCACTTTTTGAGCCAATTAGTTACAAACCTACATACAAATCTTTCCTCTTTATAATATATAGATTAGATCCTTTTTCCACACCGATTTGGGACTATTTGGGAGTAGAGTGAGTCGGGCCTTACAGCCTTACCTTCAGTTACGCGTAAGGTAATAAATCGTTTGTCTCTTCTTAAAAGCAATAGTGTAACAATAGCGTTCTGCTTGCTATACAGTACACATACTACAAAACTTCAATAAACGGCTTCTTCGAATTGCCCTATTTTCGTCAATCGAATAAAAGTGAAACGATGTGTTGACTATAAATTATTCATAGAGTCTAGTGTAGGTACCCTATTGTACAATCATCAACTCAATTCTGATATGAAGCAACACATACTCGGCTCATAGATGACCCACTGCTGGGCGTGGCACAGTCGGATATTTACCCTCCATGTAACGGGAGGAGCGTTACTTGGAGGGTAAATATCCGACTGTGCCACGCTGGCATCGGCCTTGACCTGGTATTCCTATCAAGTTATTTTTTCTTATGGCTAGGTTATCGGCCTAGTCATTACTTTTTTTTGGCATTTACGACACACTCAGAATGGAATGGGGTGGTGACTATGTATCCGCACACTGATACAGCCGTGTCCACACCAACCAAGCACGGTTCGTGCGGCAGCCTCGCGTGCCCGTGCCTCAGTCGGTGTAGACGTGCCTCAGGGTTGCTCGGCCGAGGCAACGAGCGCCGTGCTCGGTTGGTGTGGACACGGCTTACAACGAGCGACACATAACGCCCGTCGAACCGAAGCAAGCGTACAGACAATAAATAGTCGTTTGGAAGAGTTTCCATTGTATTTACTTGATGCATCGAAATTGATATAAATTGAAGCAGCTGTTTTCGGCGAATGAATATTCATGTGAAATTAAACACATCAAAATGCTAAGTGGCACAGAGCCACGTCATCTCTCCGCGGCGCGGTTATTTTGAGATCTGTCGCCGATGCAGTGATGTTTACTTATTTTTACATAATTAACACGTTACGAATGTACCAAAAAAATGGTCGGAGTTTCTTCTTCTTCGAAGGATTACATAATATTATACATTTTGAATCATTATCTTGTATACAGGGTCTAACCCAATAGCCATAATGAAAACGTCCATAGTACCTATTACTGGTAAAGATACTGTGTGCAAAATAATGCAGAGGAATATACACGGAAAACCCAAAATACATTGTGGAACACCGATTACATAGTTTCTGGGATAGCTAAACGGCTTGTTTCCGATGACGATTCCGAATACACATTTAATAATCAAAACGTCATAAAAACGTATGTTTCTCAGCCATACTTCAATGAGAACAATAAGATTTATAGAGAACCGCTCCTATCAATAGGCTCTATGCACTCACTTCGGATGGATGTAGGGTTTTTGATAAGCCCTGTATAGTTGTTGGTCCGTATGGTGACGGATCTATAATACATAGTGTCGTCACTACCCCAAGCCATTCTGCGGGTGACGTAAGAGTCGTCAAATGAAATGATAAAGCCGATAACCTAGCCGCAAGAGAAGGAAAACTTACATACAAAATCCTGTGCTAACACGTCTCGCCAGCGTGTTCAGTAGGGTAATATATAACCTTCCATGTAACTGGAGAAGTCCCGAGTTATTTATAGGTTGAATAGTATTATTGTAGCATTAAACAAAAGAAAGCATATTTTCGTTGGTTCACAGAAATTAATTGGATTGAATCTCAATCGCAGCGGGTGTACATCAAACTTAATTGATATTAATGCTGCAGTCTACACTTAGGTCGTATTTTAATACAACTATAGATATTTTGCACTTACGCTGAAGTTGTTACCCTGTATTCTTCTTCGTCTTCATCGTTTTGTGTCATGTTTTGTCAGTATAGTCCGGGAGGAACTGGCACTTGAGTGCCAAAAACTGTTCCACCTCAATTTTTTTATGCGATCCTCTTCAATGTGATGATATACTGATGATATAAATGCATGTTGTGAGGGGGCAACCCGGTTCGTTTTTGCTTAAACCGATTTTTTTTATTCATTTCAAGATATGGTTATTTTTCAACCGGACATTTTTTTTAATATTCTTTATTGTAATATAAATAAAAATTCCTTTGACTTTTCACGATAAAGTTAATATTCTTAGAGATATGAATTTAGTTTCGAAATATCGCAATCTTGGGTACCTTTGACCCATGATAACTATAGGTACATATTATAAAAATAAATAAAAGACACATTTTTTTTTAATTGTTTATATACTTTTTAATAATATACAAGGTAGCGATTTAAAAAAAAACAATGATTATACCTGTTTTTATTTTTTTTTAATTTGGTCGCTCAATAGTATTTTACTGTACGTTTTACTTACTGATAATTAAGAATTAATTATTTCTGGCGGCTTTTATAATGTTTGTAAAGGTTTTAGAGTATTGTCCGTGTGGTGACGGATTTAGAATACTTAGTGTCACCACCTCATTCCATGCTGAATGTGTCGTAAGAGCCGACAAAAGGAAATTACAAGGCAGATCACCTACATACATGACACAAACCCTGTGCCAACCAGTCTGGCCAGCGTGGCACAGAACGCTAGTTACCCTCCATGAATTTGGAGGTCAAATTAAAAAAAATAAAAGCAGATATAAAAATGTTTTTTTTTTAAATCGCTACCATGCATATTATTAACAAGTATATAAACAATTTAAAAAATAATATTATGTGTCTTTTATTTATTTCTATAATATAGTTGTCATGGGTCAAAGATACCCAAGTTTGCGATTTTTCGAAACTTTAAAAATTAATAATAATTTAATTAAAATTTAATTATTTTATATATATGTCGGAGATAGCGACGGCTGAGCGATAGAGTCGTCATCATCTTGACTTGGTACGAGGTTTATTACTTGTAACTTTATAATTCACAATATTAACCACAGTATTAATAACAATGTTCAGTTAACACACTTAGATAGACAAACCGACAGGTTCGCAACGGAGAAGTGTCTCGGGCCGTGTCCCAACGTCGACTGACTGATCGAGCCAACCTCACTTTCCATTACGACTCTGTCCACGTGCCGCCATTGCAAAACAACTGACGTCACCGCGTTTGCCACACTACTGTGTTAACAATCAATTGAGAAACTTAATAAAACGATATCGTTATCCACGACACGGCCAGCCTGACGAAGCACACGTCCTCGTGTGTACTTGTAACAAAATAACCAACTGAGGCACATTTTCACGTTCGGCCAACCTGACGGTAATGTTCCGTAATCGTATCTTAAGAATCAAGTTAACAGAGATCACGTTAGCATACAAATAATTTTAACAACTTTAACACGAAAGATTCCTCTAAGCCCATAATCTTTAAATCTCAATACTGATACTTTAAAACAGTAGGTTTAAAGTAATAATTACACAACACATGGCCCAGCTGTCCCAGCAGCTAGTGACAATTCACATGTCACCCATATCGTCATCGCTCCAAGCGATACGACCAACACTTTAACTAGAGTTCACGACTCCCAGTACACAGGACCATACAAATAGTCTCTCCGAGACCCGGGTCCCCGCCACACTACTAGCTGCCCATCGCGCTCTGTACAACTCCCAGAGTTGCAGTTACGACTACAGACTAGTGCGTGTAGTGCGACCTAGCCAAGGTATGTGTTCTTATTTACTGTTGGAGGCAACCTCCTCACCATCTTCATCAGACAAATTTAACTCAACGGGCACACTGCTTAGTGGAATCTCCTTATACAGTCGTGAGCGTATTTTTATGTTCTATTACCGGTCAAAGATTTCAGCAAATAACGATCACCATCAAGTAACTCCACAATTTTTAACGGTCCCTTGTATTTCGCGTCTAATTTAGTTTGGTTTCTCTTCGTTCTGAATTTAAACTAAATTACCAACATCAAACTTTACCACTTTAACTTGTAGTTTTATCAAATTTTACTTTTTCGTAACTGGCACTATTTTCTATGTATGTGGCCGCTTGCTCTCTTACTAATGTCTACTGCCGGTCCGGAATCATTCAAAGTTAATAGGTTAAATGGTCTAGCTAAAGGTCCTATCAGAAACTCGAGTGGACTCGCTTGTATTACACGGTGGACAGAGGAATTCAAAACTAATTGCACGTCTTCTAACGCTTCATGCCGGGACCTATCAGACGCTTCTATCGCGGTCAGCATACTTTTTAACGCGCTCATTGTTCTTTCTACTTGGCAATTAGCGCGACTTGAACCCGTAGCTATCAAACGTAATGAAACTGACAAAAAAACTGAATTCTTTGTTGGCAAAGCATCGTCCCAGATCTGCAATTACTTACTGGAGCTCCAACTAAAGACGCTTGATTTAAGGGATTTAATTGTTCTAGCCAAATCTATTCTCAGGGTATGATACAAGGGAACAAATTTTGTGACCGCATCAATTAAAACTATGACGTACTCCTTGCAATCGCTTTTCCACTTAATTTGCCAGTTAAGTCAACGTGCACAGTATGCCACGGGATACTAATCTTAGGAATTGGATGAAGTCCCGCTTGTGGGCGACCTGATTGCGATTGAGATAGTTTACAAGTAATACAACCATAGACAAACTTACGAACGCACTTAGCCATGTGCTCGAACCAATAGTGATCAACCCTGTATATTTGGCCACCTCGCCCTTTATAGTTCACAGAGCCACCTCGCCCTTGACTGTATATTTGGCCACCTCGCCCTTTATAGTTCATAGAGCCACCTCGCCCTTGACTGTATATTTGGACTAACTTCTACAACAGTCAACATATTTTTGAGGGTGCTCATAACTCTTTCCACTTGGCTTCGGCGCAACACAATGTTTGATGAGAGAGCACTCTGCACCAGAATCAGAATAAAATGGATACGACTCACAAGCGTTCATCAGCGCACCGCTGGGATTGCTAACATAGCAAGCTTCCACATGCCTCTCGTGACTCGCCGCCGCCGCAGGCGCCGCTCCGAACCGCCTGCGCCTACCGCCGCGCCAGCTCCTCCGCTGTTGCCACGTTGTTGCCACGTGGACATCTCGCTGCCAAATGTCCGGCGCTGCCGCACCTGAAACAGACTAAGTCCGACCGCGGCCGCGGCCCCGCAGAGCCTGACGCTGAAGTGTGCAGTGGCAGCACTAGCTGCCTTGCCTTTCACCGCCAATTTGATGCTCGGTGACCCATTCCACCGCAGCTGTGATATTCCACAGTTGCCGACCGAAAACCCGATCGCTTGAAATCTGGATCTGCTGTCCTATCGCCTCACGTTTAGGCTACCTTACCGATGCAAATCAAGGCATACAATGGCTCCATAATCTTGGAAAACTTTGCTATAAACTGGCGAAAATACGACGCCAGACCGATGAACCGTCAAGCTAAACAAGCACAGCAATCTAAACTTCGTATCGCAAGTAATTAACAGGTAAACACGCAAAAGAACCTCAAATAATATTTTCTTACACCGGTCAAAATCACACTATCGTAAATTCGTATACCATACAATATACCCGAGTAATAAAATGGAAACTGCTCACCGGAGTGACGTAAAATTGCAGCTGGTGCGCTTACTACAGATCCACTCACTATTCTTTGACCTGGCTGACCACAGTACTGTTGCTCGCCTTCCTGCTGCTCCGCTCAGGGCAGTTAGACGCGTAGTGTCCTTGTCCATCACAATGAAAGCAAGTGATCCCCACTTGGTTAATCGCCGCACTATGACTGCCGCTTGTGATCTTCAGTTCAGAACAATCTTCATGTAGCTTAATGTCTCCTTTATAGTGACAATGAATCGCCATTATCGGTTATTTCCATCGCGTACAGAAGTACACACATTATCACTACACTGTTTTCTCCACGTGGGCTGACTGAGTTACATACCACTTCTGATGTCGGAGATAGCGACGGCTGAGCGATAGAGTCGTCATCATCTTGACTTGGTACGAGGTTTATTACTTGTAACTTTATAATTCACAATATTAACCACAGTATTAATAACAATGTTCAGTTAACACACTTAGATAGACAAACCGACAGGTTCGCAACGGAGAAGTGTCTCGGGCCGTGTCCCAACGTCGACTGACTGATCGAGCCAACCTCACTTTCCATTACGACTCTGTCCACGTGCCGCCATTGCAAAACAACTGACGTCACCGCGTTTGCCACACTACTGTGTTAACAATCAATTGAGAAACTTAATAAAACGATATCGTTATCCACGACATATATAATTTAATTAAAATTTAAATTAATAATAATCCAAAAATATTAACATTATTGTGAAAAGTCAAAGGACTTTTTATTTGAATTTCAATAAAGAATATTAAAAAAATGTCTGGTTGAAAAATAACAATATCTTGAATGAATAAAAAAAAACGGTTTAAGCAAAAACGAACCGGGTTGCCCCCTGGCACCATGCATTTATATCATCAGTAGGGTACTTTGAAGACGATTGCATAAAATATTGAGGTGGAACAGTTTTTGGCACTCGTGCGCCAGTTCCTCCCGGACTACTATGAGATTTTTGTAATAAACTCTTTTTTATTATACCCTTTTTGGTTTCGCCCGGGAATTGCTTACCGCTACCCCTCGAGGTCTAGAACACACGACTATCTACTAAATCCCTCACATGTCTCGTTTGGGCGCCACAAGTTTACGAGGACGCAGGCTACTACACCCCCCGATGGGTGACCCACTCGAGGGATACTTGCAACTCTTATACCAACAAATTTTTGATAGACGTGTATAGTATTGCAGGCATACGTATAGAAACATAAATATTTCCTCAATGGTAAAAAGATATCCTTGTCATCTAACAATATTTACACATATATTATGTCATACAGATATTCATTCAATTGGATCCACAGCTCTTTCTTCAGATCTTCACCCAAATATTTATTACATAAATAATAAAGCGAAAGCAATCATAAATATATCAGCTACAAACGTCTTCAGCAGAATGTAGCCTCACTTGACTTATTGCTTTATTTTCTACGAGTATGAATCTATTTCCTCAGAATACTGTGTCAAGGTCGAGCCACAGTAGTCGAACTTCAGACACGTTCCGAATGGGCGTGAATCACTCAATTACATTGGTTGCATCATCACCGACTATTGACATTTTCTCAAAACGATATGTAAAGTTTCCATTGCTTCATTACGTAATGAACGCACTAATAAAGATTATTAGGCAAAACATGGTTCATGTGTAATAAGAATACTTATATGGGCCATTCACTCATTTTATTCCAAGGACGTCAGAAGAGACAACTGAAATGATACAGCAAAATCAACCTAACTGCAAGAGAAGGAAACTTTTACCGTCTCACCTGCGTGGCATAGAAGGTCACGGTCCCCTCAAAATGCAATGAACAGGTGGTCATTACTGGTTATAAAAAAAAAATATGGTGATAAATTTTAGCTCTTGAAGTTATATGAGCGTTATAATATCTTGTAATAATGCGGGCCATATAAAAAAATGGAACTTAGTTTAATTAATTAGATCTCATCCATTACGACTATGTCGTCAGCAAATCGAAGGTGAGTGATGTACTCGCCGTTTACTTTAATGCTCAGCCCTTTCCAGTCCAGAACCTTGAAAACATCTTCCAGTGCAGCGGTGAACAGTTTCGGAGAGATAAAATCTCCCTGTCTAACACCTCGCTGCAGCTGCATCGGTTTCGAGGTCTGGTCCTGGAGTCGGACTGACATGGTGGCGTTTTCATACAAACACTTCAACACTTCTTCTTCGTCTTCAATGTACCTACCAATAGTCGACTTGGCACCACTGGAGATTCGGCGATACTAGAATTCCGGCAATAATAGATTTTGCCTACGTAATATTTTGTCTACGCGATGGCAAAGAAATTAATTGGTAGACAAAATCATCCTTTGGATTTGCCCAGAATCGAGTGTCACAGGCCATTAAAAATAAAAAAGTCAGACGTAACGCTTCACCGGAGTTTCGTCAGTCATACTTGAATGACGAGAGCCTTGAGATCAACATCAGAGGAACTTCACGTAAACATTACTATTTTAGCATTATATTATGGTATCATTTTTAAAAGAACATGATAACAACATGTTTAATCGTCTTTCATATTTGTCTCTGTAATCGCATGTGCTTGTTGATTCAGTAAACATAACTTTGTATAGCGTATATGTTAGGACTACTCCTGATGACGTAATCCCCTAATGACTTTGATAAGTAATGCATAATAGATGTAGGTACAAAAACGTATGTACGTCATCATCTTAGCCAATAGTCGTCCACTGCCGTCCAATCCCCCAAGAATTTCCACAAAGCCGATGTTAGCAGGAGTTTCTTGAACATGGATGTTAGACATGATCTTCGTCTTCTCCATGTTCATCTTAAGGCCGACTCGTTCGGAGGCTCGATACAGGACATCAAGCATCGTAGTGAGGCCCTCCATGGTCTCAACCATTACGCAGCAGTTTGCCATCAGTCACCGATAAAAGTGTAAAAAAACAGCCATTCAAAAAACTTTGAATATTGAGATCAGTTTCACAAACCAGTGAAATAAATTCAGATCAGATTTTGATCCGTGACAGTAATCCATAGTGTCAGAAAAAATATATTGAAAGCGACCGCGAATAGGAAAATTCCAGACGAAATAAGAGGTACTCCAGTGGGAATTGTTTTCGAGGCGGGATTTTCACACTAATACTAGACCTACTTCTCGTAGGTCGGGAGTAGTAAGTAAGTCCTCTGAAGATTTAGAAAAGAGTTACGTCATAAAACGCTTTTGTCAGACAGAAATATCATATCAACTGTAATAGTCTGTATCTTACGTAATATCAACCTAACGTAATGTATCTTCTTTCAATAATTATTTCTCGATTATAACTTACATTTAATATTTCTTTTTGCTTTATTAATGAAGTAAGGGCTTTGCATGGGCCATAAATGTATACCTACAGAGTGTCCCAAAAATAGCACGCCTCAGCGACACTGAAAATAGGCGAGCCCTAGGTTCATTCCACAAAAAAAATGCTGAAGAAAAGTCTCATGAATTTCGAGATATTAGAATGTTTCGAATTACACGATATTTTTTTTATCATCCCCGATTTTTTCTTTATATGTAACAGAATCGTCATTGATACCTAATAGCTTAATTCCAGTGTCGCTGTGGCGTGCTATTTTTTGGACACCCTGTCTAAAAAATCTGTAACTTTTACCGATATATTTATAATAGTTCTTCGCGGCGGCAACCAATCGAAAAAACAAGAGATTACTAAAATAATTTCTGTCATGAGTTTTAGAAGGTATAACTATCCCCAGTCCCGACATTGGTACTTAACACATTTTTACATTATTAGAATAAAAAAATAATAGTCTTTATTTAGAGTTCAATTCGTCCTTACACTATCATAGAATCCGATGTTTAACCAAACCAAAATAGTTTTTTTTTTTAATTTAATAATACTTTCACCAATTTCGAGCTGGGTTTATGTTTCTCTGTTAATGTGTTAATTAAAAAATATAAATTTGTAATTGTCCAATCACCATCATTAAAATTATTTTAGTAAAACAATATCGGAACGCAGCATCAACTGGTAGGACTTGGCAGAAGAAACTCAGTGGTCTTGTCCTTTTTACGCTACTAATAATTTGAATTGAAATCTCTAAAGTAATAATACAAATCTAACCTTTTAAATCTAACAAGGTACCCCAATAACCCAGCCACAAGAGAAGGAAAACTTGATACAAAACCCTGTGCCAACCCGACTGGCCGGCGTGGCACAGTAGGCTAACTACCCTCCATGTAATTGGAGGAGGCCCGACTCAGCAGTGGGTCATTAATGGGCTGATTAGTAGTAGTGTTAGTGAACGATTATTAGAGGATGTGTGATGATATTTGTATTTTTTTTTGTTAAATACTCATGCAAAGCAAGTGGCCTTTCGCTATGTGCATAGCCATCAGTACATATAGGTATAATGTATCATCACTACATAGTATAAAACAAAGTCGATGTTTTCTGTCCGTCCCTATGTATGCTTAAATCTTTAAAACTACGCAACGGATTTTGAAGCGGTTTTTTTTATTAGATAGAGTGGTTCACTAGGAAGGTTTATATGTATAACACACCCCCGCTTTGCACGGGCGAAGCCGGGGCGGGCCACTAGTTCGTAATAAACTCAAGAGATAGGTACTGCGAGACATGCACGCAGCTGTCATCTGTAGAGTGGATTCTGAGGAACTTTAGGTAGGTATATATTTTTTTAAAGATGATCACGGCATCTTATTCACGTGGGTGTAGCTCGCAGAAGCTTGTATAAGATGTTGAAAGGTAACGTTTTGTTATTATTTATGTAAATGTATTTCTTTATTGAGGTCAATTTCAGTTCGAGGGCGGGCAAGGCATCTGATTTATTATGATTGCCACATCAATAGTATTATTGTATTGGATGTGCCAGGTAGTTAAAAGGAACTTTATTGATGTAGGTTTTATCACAAAACACTCATATCAACCACCATCACCCCACTTTCCAGCCCCGGTCCAGGTGGCAGCCTCCACAAAATCCCACCGGCGTCACATACACACTTAAGTACCTCACACGCATGTACAGATATGTACGCATGTACCGCTCTAAAGAGAAGTTTTTCAAAAATATCTGTTATATACCTACAGCATAGTGAGAGCAAGTCACTAGATATGCGTTAGAGGTACTTTTATTTTGAATTATGTTGAATAAGGGCCTCCGCGCATTACGCGGCCAGGCCGCGCGGTCAAGTCGCTGCGGCCAACTAATTCTTCCACGATGTATGTAGATGCGCGCATTAGGCGGCCAACGAAAAACATCGCAACACGTACGCGGCCATTTGGCCGCCGCGGTCAACCCGCGCATTATGCGGCCAGGCCGCGTGACTGGCCGCGCGGCCGCCTAATGCGCGGGGGCTCTAAAATGATAAGTTTAAGGGCCTCCGCGCATTATGCGGCCAAGTCGCTGCTGCCAACTAATTCTTCTACGATGTATGTAGCTGCGCGCATTAGGCAGCCAGGCCACGCGGCTAACGAAAAACATCGCGGCCATCCCTCGCATTATGCGGCCTGGCTGCCTTATGCGCGGGGGCTCTAAGTTTTGACACACATATAATATGGGAACAAATATCTTAAGTCAGAAAATGTGCCAGAAGTAACTAAATGTCAAACGAAATAAATACATACTTTCACTACAATGTTGAGGGTGACGAACAAGGCTATTGAAGGAACTGGTAGAAAAACTAGCCAAGGAGAACGAAAACTTGATATGACACCCTTTTCAATTGTTTTGCTGTTTACAATCTATAGCATGAGTAAAACGAGTCGTATTATTTATGTGGCATAATTTTATATTACATACCTACTTCTCACAATGTTTATTATTGGTCGGTGAAATCATATAGGCTGTGTTTTCTTTTATCAACATCATCAGGCTATTATTAAATACGTTTTGTATCAACACAGCACTCAGCTGTTACTTTTTTGATGTAAAATTATTATTATTTGATTATTTGATTATCCGATTAATTGATGTAAACTGACTAAATGTTCCGTGTGGTAAAGATTTAGAATAAATAGTGTCACCATCTCATTTGTGCCATCTCATTTGGCTCTTATGACGCTCAGGAGAGCGTCATAAGAGCCGACAAGAGGAAATGATAAGCCGAAAACCTAACCGCAAAAGAAGGAAACATTGAAACGAAACCCTATACCCTAACTAGTCAGGCCAGCGTGGTACAGTAGGCTAATTACCCTCCATGTCGTCCAATCGGGCCTCCTCGATTCGGCACAGCACGGTACACTCTCGTACCATCTGACGCAGGTCCTCTCGAGGCATGGTTGCTTCCGTACGGCATGGTACCTCCCGTACCTGCACAAGGTGGCGGGGCGAGAGCCCCTCCCCAATTGCCACCACTGTGCCGCCGTGGAAGACACCGCCGAATACACTCTCAGAGAGTGCCCGGCCTGGGACGAAGAGCGGGCAACACTGATTGCAGAATTTAAATCGTACGAGACCTGTCATTGCCTTCTGTGGTAGCGGCAATCAAACAAACGGACAGAGCGTGGGCTGCATTAAACACATACGCAGACAGCGTCATGATGCGGAAGGAGGACGCAGAGCGATCAAGGGAGAGGGCACCTGACGCCCACCCACAACGTCGAGCCCGCATCGGGCGAAGACGGCTGGCGTACTTGCGCAACCTGCCACCCTAACGGCAGACTCCGGGCGGGGCTCACTGTAACGCCCCTGGCCTTGGAGTGAACAGTTCCAGCGTCGATCAGCCTCATTAACACCATGAGACACAACGGGACCGGGACAGGGTAGGGACACCCTGTCTCCACAGTAGTGCCCCAGAGAAGATAAAGCGCACCGCGCTGCAGATCAGAAAGGAGGGAAGACAAAATTCCCCTCCCAAATGCCAACATGGAACGTTTATGCAATTTCCCATAAGGCAGAAGGCAAGAGAAGTAACAATTCGTGGTAGGTTTTAGTGGGTACACCAGTCGCATCTTACCATCTCCTCGCAACTGGGAATCCCACATACCCCAGCCCCATGCCCCCGGCTGGGGACCTATAAAAAATAGGGTCCACGTTAAAAACAAAGGCCCGATTCAGCAGTGGGTGATAGAAATGGTTTAAATTTCCCTTAAAGTTTCATATTTCTATCTATAATGTTTCTATCTATATGGGTATAATGGTTCTATCTATATATAATGGGTGTTTTCTATGTATAATATGTAGGTATATACAAAAAAAAATGTATATAAGTAGTTTATCATCCATCTCGTTACCATAACACAAGCATTAAGTTGCTTACCTTGGGTCGAGATGGCGTTGTGTGAAATGTCCAAGGATATAATCTCATTTTATTAACAGTCTTCATTTTGTTAATTTAAAATTAACTTTTAGCAAGAATGAGAACATATGGAGCAAAAAAAACTCGAATATGCTAGAAGGTCTTATCAATGAGTCAAGCTCCTCAATTATGTTAACCTATTACTCACTTACGGCCATGTCTCTCATATATACTCGTATAAACAACACAACACTCTGCGGTCATCGACTATCAGAAAAAAACGTTATCAAAACTTTTCCAAACATCCATGTTCATCAGCAAGAAAAGTTCCGTCGCCTGCTGCTAGGTTTTCGCCCTTGTTATTTCCTTCTGTCGACTCTTACGACACCCTCATTATGGAATAAGGTGGTGACTTGAGTGTATTCTTAATCCGTCACGCACGGGACTAATTTAAAATTCACTTTTAAATGTTGTAATATTATTGTGGCTCGGAACCAAAAACTAGTACGTCGTACAAGAGTTTTCTTTCCAAAAAATTGTTTTGGAGTGAGTTTTATTTTTTTGTGGAGTTTGGCTCTGGGGACTCCTCTGTCCTAATAGTTGCCTTGAGAGCCGGTGATAGGAGCGGGCGGGTTGGCCAGGCAGGATGGCCAGGGCTGCCACCACTAGCAGCGGAGGGGCGGCCAGGCCGGCGGGCCTCGGCTGCTGTCGCTAGCAGGGCCAGGCCGGTGGCCCTCGGCTGCTGTCGCTAGCAGGGCCAGGCTGCCGCCGCAACAGAGTGCCGCGTGGATCGGGCGCCACTTCATCTGGCGCCTGACGGAGGCACGATTAATATCCCGCATCTGCTTCTCGATGAGATGGGGAGCGTCCAGAGCTCCCCATCCAAGCGTGGGGCCCGCTTGTAAAATCGTGGAGCACACTCCCCATTGGGGAGTGAAACCCGTGGCCCTAATTCGGCCACTAGAGGGACACCGTTGGTTTTAGTGGGTAGATTGGGGTGCTTACCATCATTCCGCATCCCGGAGTCCCACATAACCCAGCTCGCGTTTTAGCGGTCGAGTATCCATGATGATTTCCAACATAAAAATCTGTACGTTTGCTTCGACGCCTCTTTGAAGTTGTAGCACACTCACTCAAGAATCTACGCTGTTGCCCTTAAAAGGTCGATAAGGAGATTGACAAACTATAAATCGCAGTACCGTGTTTTAGGCTTGCGAGAAGGTATATTATTATACCTTTACTACCCGTTCTTAAGTTCAAAATAATGTCCATCCCAAGGTTGTCTGTAAGAAATCGCATTCAGCGATAACACCGCCCCTTGTACAAAATCTTGCATAATACTGTGTTTTGTCTATTGCTCTCGTGTGCAATAGTTTATCTATCTATCTATAATCACATCGCTCGGGGAGGCTCAACTTCTGCACACTGCGATCGTTTCTCAAGAATATCCAGCCATTGAGGCAAGCCAGGGTATGTGATATTCCAGGGTGCAATAAGAGAGTATTATTGTTAGGGTGGCACAGTCGGCTAAATACACTCCATGTAATGTTAGGAGGCCCGACTCAGAAGTGGGTCATTCATGGGCTGAGTAGTAGTAGTATTGTATAGTTATGTTAGTGCAGGGGTTTCGTTTAATATATATATTTCATAAACATCAGTGATGTAAATTATAACTTGTTTTACCTGTTTTAACACCATACTATCACATGTATAGCCATCTAAGTTGTCACTTCCATCATTAAACGTGTTTTAATATTCTATGGAAAACAGGCTACTCAATTAGGTACAACTGATGACGACTTCTTGAGGTATCAGAAATGTTATAATTTAAACATGCAGTCTTTAAGTAATAAAATATTGTAGGAAACATTATATTCGTGTAATATTTCGACATATCAAAGATTTCCGTTAAACTAGGACAAAGTTACAAAACGTTCTCCTGTTAAGTTACTTAGGAGTCTTAGTAGGCTTATGCACAACACTTTGCTGCAGATCATCACATGATCAAATACATAGCTTACGATTCTATAAAGGACATACCGAAAAACATTCATATTTATATAGTATAAGATTTCCAGAGTCATTCGCTGCAGTTTGAGCGCCCCTGAGCGGACTATGCCCTTTTTTTCATTGAAAATCCTCATGAATTACCTGCCGTTGGGGCCGTTGCCGGCTGGGGCGGAAAATGGAAACTAGCGCCTTGATATACCTACCAAAACCATCAGAGTTTTTCTACTGCCTGGGTCCAGAGCCACGGGTAAAAAGGCATCCACTATATGCCCTACCTTTCTTACGTAGGTAGGAAAGTAAGTATTACATTACGCCTGACGGTTAGCAGTGGCGTAGCTACCAAGGGGCTAGGCGGGGCAGTGCCCCGGGGCCCTCAAGCTCAGGGGGCCCACGAATCCTTATCAGAAATCTCGATCGAATTTTTAAAATAAATATGACAGTTTAATCCCACTTTAATCATGACAACTCAGTTGACAGAAATTCAAAAGTTATGCCAAGGGATTCCCCTAAATTCCCTTAAATTTCTGTAGGTTGGCATTGTTGTCAATTTGACGGATAGTGATATGTGCGTTTTATTATTCATCGACGTGCGTTTTATTGTTAATTCGAGTTAAGATATTTTTCGAGAACGGTTTAAAAATTAATGCTGTATCAGCAGTGCCGGATTAACCACGTAGCAAGAGTAGCAATTGCAACGGGCCCCGCGCGAAAGGGGGCCCCGCATATTTAAACCCACTCATCTCTGCCTGAGCGTATTTTTTTGAGTGAAACTCATTAAGATGTGGTATGTATTAATTACCCAAAAATTGTAACTTATAGATAGCAAATAAACGGATTGAGTATTGAATTGTATTTTTACCACTATCACCCATAGCAGATCAAGGGCTCTTTGAAATAATTTGCTACGGGCCCCGCGTATGCTTAATCCGGCACTGTGTATCAGGAACGGAGTAAGTAAGCTAATGTCAATAAACTTTTTTGTACTGGTCAATATAATGGTTTAAATTTATTAGATTTTATCACTCATATTGATGTCCATTAGGTTAATAAATCGTGTCAAATCTATAGATTTTAGCTACAACTCATTGTATAACGCGAAATCTCGTGAAAAAATGCAAGTCCCCTGCAGTTGATACGTTAATTCCCGCAGGCAGGAGATCGGTCATGGTCTCCACCGATAAATGTGGTAACACTAACGGTGATAATTCTTTTCCGGAGTTTCCCCACTTGTAGCGTATCATTGTCATCATTACCTTTTATTTTACTTTTAACGTCGTCAATGAACAGTGAGTACCTACATAGTCGAGCACAATCTAATATTGTATTGTTTAAATAAATTAGTAAATTAAAATTATTGTTATATAGAAGAAACCCAGTAGTGTATTTAAACGCAAACAACGCCAAGAAAGAGAGAAAGAAGATAGAATAAAAATTGCCAAAAATTGACAAGTTTTTTAGTCAACCTTCTGCAAATACACATGACCAAAATATTTATATTGATAGTGACTCAAATAATGTGGTAACTGCAGTGTTGGTTGAAAAATCCAAAACTTTACAAATTGCGACATCAATTTCGACGAGGCAAGTAAAGTTTTAGCAGAGCCCAAAGCAAAGTTGCTAATTTATTGAAATGATTTCGTATTATTCAAGTGCAAAACCAGTGAAACTGCAAGAAAATAAGGTATTGATACATTTTCAAGAAAAAAAGCAAAGAAAAGTTAAAATATATTTTGATGAATTGATTGAAATGATTTAAAATTGAGATTTTTAATAATGTACTAGACACAGTAATGTCTCAATTAGATACACATTTTATTGTCATGACTGCATTGCAGTCTGTCATTTATTCGATTTTCTAACACCATCATTTTTATTACATGTTGATGAAGCAACTTTATTGCAAAAGTGTGACGAATTCCAAAGAAAATATTCAGATATAATAGGCCCTAGTGTTTCACTTCAATTTATTAATATTTGCCACCTAGTTTTACCTCAAGTAACACAAGCATGTACTGTTCACCAATTATGTAAGGAAATAATGAGCAAATATGGAGTGATACAGCAATGTTATTATTCTTTACAATTCCTGTCACCTCTGCAGCAGCTGAAAAGTCATTTAGCAAATTAAAAATAATAAAAAAATATTGAAGAAATAATATGGGCCAAACTCGACTCCGACATTTATCACTAATAGCAATTGAAAACAAAACCGCATCAAGCATGGATTTAAACGAAGTCATTGATACTTTAGCGAAAACTTGGTTGGTAGTTGGTAGGCACAACCTTTATATAATAAACTTCTTGAATCTTCTTTCAAGGTTCGTTTTATTAGCCAAACCTACACCAAGCATTAATTGTAATTTATCTTGTTACTGTTTAATATTTTTATATTACCTGCCCTGCAGTGCACAAAAAGAGCCTATGTAGCTTACTAGCATTTTTAAAATATTTGTATATTTCATAATTTTATTTGATAAGACCTAATCAGTTTACATTGCAGTGGGGCCCCATTTTTTAATTTGCCCCAGGGCCCTTGGTTACCTAGCTACGCCACTGACGGTTAGAGTACAATATACATTTTAATGCACTGGAGCGATAAGGTCATGCGATAAGCATAGCTCGTTTGGCTTCAGATGAATACTTTTATCGTCATCATCTGCCCGTACCATTTTCCAGACCTACACTATGCTTATCGAGTCGTGGTACCCACTTTAGGAAACTTGTAACGGTTTCCCAATCCGGCTAAGTCAATAGAGACAAAATCGAGATCACAATCACACTGCTTTTGATTGTCGATGTTGAATATTATAGGGTAAATTTGTAATAGTCTGTGTGTAACGGACTTAGAATAAATTGTGTCACCGCCCCATTCCATCCATTTCCCTTCCAACCGTCTGGCCAGCGTGGCACGGTATAAATTACACGGCACGGCACGGCACGGCACGGCACGGCACGGCACGGCTAATTATCTTCTCAGTGATATGAGGAAGCACAAATCCAGCGTTGGGTAATTTATGGGCTGAGTTGTTGAAATTTAGGGCCTCTACCACACGCTCTTCACACAAAGTTAGATGAACCTTTGAATTTAGCAGTTTACATTTCACCTGGTTAGGAATTGCTTCGTGTTGGATGAGCATTATAATAGAAACAGCATGGGTAAGGGCAACGGTTTACTCTCGACTAAAAATAGGTAAGTTTGATGACTGTGTGTTTGTCTGTGGCCTCTTGGCTTGTAAATGATTGGAATGCTTAGGATGCGGTTTTTATTCGAAAACAGGTTTTATATGGGTGGTTCGTAGACATATTTTTCGAAATCGATTCAGCCGTTTCAAGCTTGTCAAGTCTAATCTAGTTGTTCATCGGGATTTCTTAAAGTCTTCAATTTTGGTTCTTCAATCTTAATTTCTAAGGCGGTGTAGAGACCTCTCTAGATCTAGAAAGACTTCTTCATTTAAGTATCTAAAAGACGTCTATATAATTTAATTTTAACATTTATATGTTTTTCATCTTAAATTTTATTTATACGTTTTTATTTTTAATTTATTATTACTTTTGAATTAATATTCTTATTTTCAAATATGGGTTGATGTTACATAATTTGTGATATGTATAATATTAATTTCTGCATACTTACAATATTAATGAATATTGTGGCTCCCTGTAATTGGGAAGGTACTAGTTATAGTCGATAATCCTAAGTTGATATGTGTAATCCATGTACATTGTCTGTTCGTGATCAAAATAATGAATCAAATAAACTTTAACATTTTAGTAAAACGGTATTAACATATAAAAGTAGGGGACTGTTAACGAAAAAATAGTAATATAGCTGGCCAAATTTTCCGTCACTAGTTTAACAGACGGCCGCAAATAGCCTTAATAAAAGTGGTTTCGAGTTATGCAAATATTTAACGTATTATGAAAAACCTTGGATACGATCCGAATTAACGTGAAAGTTGTAGATATTCGTTTCGATATTTAACTGAGGGAATATAAACTGCCTCCGGTCCATTAGAATCGAACCAAAAACCGTAAAATAAATAACGTATGTGTTGGTTAATGGTTAAATGAACACGGTTAAAATAAAGTAGGTGGTAATTTTATTCAAAGAGACATAGTAAGTGTTGGTAGTAAGAATTAAATTCGAACAATGTATCTTTTGAACCTGGTAATGTCATAAATTCGATCGCCCTTTTACAAGTATAAACCTTGCGTCTGGAAAGCTCTGTGACAAAAATCTTAATATACATAATATAAATTACGCGTCACGTTGTTCGTCCGCGATGGACTCCTAAACTACGCAACTGATCGTTATAAAATTTGCACACCGTGTGCAGTTTGATCATACTTGAAAGTTAGGTTACATCTTAATTTATTGTCGCAATACATATGATTATATTGCAAATTATTTGTCTATTATTTGACAGTCACAAATAACTGTTAGATCCAAACGTTTCTAACAGATGGCGATATATGTTGACTGGATAGAGTAAGTATTCAATAGATGGCGTTACGTTAAAAGTTAAAATTATGTGTGTTAATTTTAAATGTAATATGACAAAAACTTAGCCACAGCAATGCGTGGCCGGGTACTTATAAATACCTACTATTACATAATATATTTTCCGTGTGGTAGCGGAGTAAGAATAAATCCACCCCATATCTTCCCGTGGGTGTCGTAGAAGGCGTTGGCCAGCAGCGACGTTCTGTCCAATACACCATCCGTACTGCGATCGCCAACCCGCCTGCCAAGCGTGGCGATTATGGCAAACCCCAATGAATGCACACAATAAAAAAAACGGCCCCCAGTCCCCGGCAGCCCCACTATTCCTTCGGCCATGGTAGCAGCCAAGGTAACGGTGGGGCAGGGGGTGCTAAAAATCCCCGGCAGAGATCCGGCTACCATAAAAAACGACGGCTGCACCTGGCAACATACAACACACGGACACTGCGGACTGACGAGAAGATTGTAGAACTCGAGGAAGAGTTGAGCAAGCTGCGATTTATTCGCTGAAGGTCATACAGGTATACGCACCGACCTCGGCACACCGCGACGAAGCGGTAGAGATAATGTATGAGGACATTTCCTCGGCCATACATGGCTCTAGAACGCACTACACCGTTGTCATGGGGGACTTTAACGCGAAACTGGGCAAGCGGAGTGGAGATGAGCTGTAGGTGGGGCAATTTAGCTTTGGACACCGGAACCAACGGGGCCAGACTTTGGCTGGTTTTCGGGAGAAGGAGGGACTCTATATGATGAATTCCTTCTACAAAAAACCAGACCAGAGAAAATGGATCTGGTTGAGTCCGGATGGCAACACAAAAAACGAGATAGACTTCATCATGTCGACGGAAAAGCACATATTCAATGTCTCCGTGATCAATATGGTCAAGACCGGAAGCGATCACCGCTTAGTAAGAGGCACATTGAATATCGACGTTAAGCTTGAAAGGTCATGCCTGGTGATGTCTACGCTACGTCCCGTGCCAGTTCAAATTCAAAACCCGGAAAGCTTCCAGCTCGAACTGCAAACCCGCTTTATTAGCCTAGGCGTTGACGTGGACGATTATAATGACGGGTTCGTGGGGACTGTCCGCAAAGTTTGGTCGAAGTTCTGTAAAACCTAACGCCAATAAACGACCAAAAAGCTCTCGGCCGTCACCCTGAATCTCATGGACGAACGACGGAAAATGGTCCTGCAGTCTTCAGATGATGAGACGCAGCTTCGGATGCTCAATAGACAGATATCAAAGTCCCTGAAGCGTGATATACGCCGATTCAACACGAATCGTGTTGAAGAGGCTATTGAACGCAACAGGGGCTCCAAGGTTTTCGCCAGGGATCTGTCTATCGGGCAAAGCCAGCTCGTTAGGCTGAAGACTGATGACGGCAGGATCGTCACGTCGAAGTCCGAGATTCTGGGTGAGGTCGAGAGTTTCTATGGACAGCATTACGCGTCTACACAGGAACCCGTCATAAATATAGCAAACGACCCACGAGCTAGATTACCCCGGCACTACACAGAAGACCTCCCGGACATCAGCCTGCGCGAGATCGGAATGGCCCTCAAGCAACTTGAGAACAACAAGGCAGCGGGTGATGACGGAATTACTGCAGAACTTATGAAGGCGGGTGGAGAACCGATCCTTAGGGCCCTTCAGAAGTTATTTAATTCTGTCATACTCGAAGGACGAACGCCAAAGGCATGAAAAAGAAATGTGGCGGTGCTGTTCTTCAAGAAGGGAGATAACACCTTATTGAAGAACTACAGACCCATCTCACTTCTGAGTCATGTCTACCAGTTGTTCTCGAGGGTCATCACGAATCGCCTCGCATGCAGGCTCGATGATTCCCAGCCTCCCGAACAAGCCAGTTTCCGAAAAGGCTTCAGTACCGTAGACCACATATTAACGCTACGGCAGGTTATACAGAAGACCGAGGAGTATAACCTGCCCCTTTGTGTGGCGTTCATGGACTACGAGAAAGCCTTCGATTCGATCGAGACGTGGGCAGTATTGCAGGCTCTCCAGAGGTGCCAAGTCGACTATCGGTTCATCGAAGTGTTGAAGTGCTTGTATGAAAACGCCATCATGCCAGTCCGACTCCAGGACCAGACCTCGAAACCGATCCAGTTGCAGGTGTTAGACAGGGAGATGTTATCTCTCCGAAACTGTTCTCCGCTGCACTGGAAGATGTTTTCAAGGTTCTGGACTGGAAAAAGCTTGGCATTAACGTGAACGGGTAGTACATCACTCACCTTCGATTCGCTGACGACATAGTCGTAATGGCTCAGACCATGAAGGGCCTCACTACGATGCTCGATGGCCTCTGTGGAGCCTCCGAACGAGTCGGCCTTAAGATGAACATGGAGAAGACGAAGATCATGTTTAATATCCATGTTCAAGCCACCCCTGTTCACATCGGAGGTTCTACCCTCGAAGTTGTTGACCATTACATTTACCTGGGACACACTGTCCAGTTAGGTAAGTCCAACTTCGAGAAAGAGGTCAATCGTCGGATCCAACTCGGCTGGGCAGCGTTCGGGAAGCTGCGAAAGATTCTTCTCGTCCACAATACCGCAGTGTCTGAAGACAAAAGCCTTCAACCAATGTGTGTTGCCAGTGATGACATATGGAACAGAGACGTGGTCACTCACTATGGGATCCATCAGAAGGCTCAAAGTCACCCAAAGGGCAATGGAGAGGGCTATGCTTGGAGTTTCCCTGCGAGATCGAGTCAGAAATGAGGAGATACGCAGGAAAACCAGGGTAACCGACATAGCCCACCAGATTGCCAAACTTAAGTGGCAGTGGGCAGGACACATAGCTCGCAGGACCGACGCCCGATGGGGCAGAAAAGTCCTCGAGTGGCGACCGCGTTCCGGAAAGCGCAGTGCTGGTAGGCCTCCCACACGGTGGACCGACGACCTGGTTAAGGTCACCGGAAAGCAGTAGATGCGGGCGGCCCAGCACCGGCCTTTGTGGAAATCCTTGGGGGAGGCATATGTCCAGCAGTGGACGTCTTTTGGCTGAAATGATGATGATGACATAATATAAAAAAATAAACCAACATAATAATTGTATTAACTTGATCGAATATTAATATTGCTCCGTTCATTAAAGTTTATCTAAAAAAAAACAAGCAATCATAATTTTCTGTTAGCATTCGGGTCAGAAAAGGACCCTTAACTTTCCTGCTACATCAACTTTCCTGTAGCTAAAGAGCACCAAATGCTAATTTAAAACACTTTTCCGCCATAAGTGTTGCTCATGCGGTGTTCTACAGACTTCGGTATCTTCGGGAATGACATCACTGAACTATTATGTCATAAATGTGTTCGCTCAAGGCTGTTCTGTATTATATGTAGCAATTAGCGGGGAGATTACCTTATCGAAATTACTCTTCTTATAATTGACACGTTGATAAATGATTTCTTAAGAGTCTCTCTAGATAATATGCTTAAAAGTATTGTATTTTTTTTTATACATTCAGTCAATTTTGTAAACCATATGATTATGATTGCTCTGCTCCCTGGGATAGTAGCGTGACGATATACCTATAGGATAGGCACTTCCTCGTTACCAGGATATCAAATGCGTACATATTTTCAGATTGGATTGGTAGTTTCTGACGTTAGCACGATAGTATAATCGTATAAATAAGAAGCATTTGAACTAAAAAGTTAAGTTCCCTGAAGCGTCAATGCTTATGACTAATATTTATATGGTTAAACCTCAAAGGGGAATTACTTATTTTGTCAGAACGAGTATGATGCTATATTAAATAAAAATAATATCTTACTTAAAATAAGCAGTGTATAAACGGTGAGGGTAAAGTAACTAAATCATAATATTGAATATTAATCAGAAAATACAGCACCATATTCCATAACTACTCTACCAAAGCTGTGAAAAAATTCATTTTATATCATAAGCGAATGTTAAAACTTCTAATCCTTCTAAATAATCTATATTCATTATGTATAAATCATTGCTTATTATACATACGAGTAGTAGTTATACCATTATTTCGGCAATCCAGGTTATAAAATCTTATCAGATACCAAATAGCATTATTGAGTATATTTCCAATAAAAATATACTCAATAATGTATCTTCAGTTGTTAAATTGTTATTCATGAAATATTATACAACACTAATAAGTACCTTTATCGACCAATTGCTTTTAAATTGAAAGCAATTGGCAGTGGCAGTTGAAACGCACGAAATGAAGAAGTATTGGTGTACACGCAACAGGAAATTCGAGTGCAATCCAGAAACTTGGAGACGTAACGAAATTCTCAATGCGCAAGCGTCTAAACCAAAATAAATATCATAGAGTTTGTCCACAAATCAACGCGCCGGAACATCCTTGACACACTACCTTGTCACAAAACCCGTTGGCTTCACAATCACAGAGAAAAAACTTTCACATGGGAATCTTTAAACGAATTGGAAAATTTTAAAATCACTGTCTCGTTTTTATCATTCCGGCGTGCGCGTAACGTCACGAGCGATTAAATTAAAACAATTGGGATTCCGTGGTTATGGGGCCAATACGCGGTACAGGCGGCGCGCGCGACGTGCTATGGTGGACTGGTGACCAAACCAACACCACGGATGGGATGGGGTCGGGGCCGTCAAAACAGTGCACAACCTATTCCAACTATTACGTCCCCGTGACGACATGCATACTGGCCGACGGTTTCCAAGATACGTCGCGAGATTGTGTCTTCTATTTTTAAATAATAACACTCAAGCTCTATTGGTTGATGAAAAATAACCAAAAAGCTTTGGGATTGCCTAATGTAATTTTATTCATAGCTTTTCATTATAATAGACTTTTATGTATGGTGAGAAATATGCGTAGAGTGTGATTAATTATTCTTGCGTTAATTATTTTTATGAAAGAAATATTAATTACTTTGTTCAATCTGGAAAAATATTTTACGAACATGTTGATAGTATTATAAATTAGTTTTTCATGTAATTAAACATAGAGCAGTAAAACTGTAACTATTGTCTTCTTCTGCTTTTTCGGCATGTTGCTGCCCAATGCGGTAAAACTCTTCTAATACACGCCAATTAACCTAACTTTAGTCAACATCTCAGCTTACACAAGACCTACTGTTACGCGAGGCCCCTTCCAATGACGTGGAGGGAAATTAGAATACGCTGTGTGAATACGCTGGCCATTTGTATTCGTCAATAATGATTATTAAAATGTTTTAAGTGAGATGGTATTCGGAATAAAATACCTAAACACATTGAAAGAGGAGTCTTTAGATGGATTTGGAGACCTTGATGCATGTAGAATGGCGTCGGTGCGTCACCATGGCGGCAGCGGGGCGCGGCGGCGTCCCACGCTCTACAAGAACTATATCTCATCACGGTATGGAATCGCTTTCTACACGTGTTTGTCAAACGTCATTTTCCAGTCTTAATCAATAGAAACAGTACATTAGTACTAATAGTTATGGATATCTTTTTGATTTGGGACTTTGCTGTTATTTCATTTGCCACACGTATATGAAACGACGGAAAATATGTTACGATTTTTTTTCCTCGTTCTTAAAAATGATGTGAAGGCTAACTAGAATGTTTATTATTACTTATAAAACAAGAGTAATGAACAGCATCAAGAAGGAAATAAATAATGTAAAACACACTCGACAAATCCATTAAAAAGTGTTTAAATTTAATCAAAAAATAATTTTAACCTAAACTTAATCTAAATCTTCCTAAAACAATTCTCACAGATAAAATGTTTTTGAATGCTATATTTTGCCTTGGATAGCAAATAATAAAAATATTATAATGTAAAAAGAGCTATATATCATCACTCTACACCTGTGGGACGCAGAATAGTGTTAACACATCACTATCACTATCACTACTTAGATACCACTACATAGAATAAAACAAAGTCGCTGTCGTCTGTCCGTCCTTATGTATGCTTAAATCTTTAAAACTACGTAATGGATTTTGAACCGGTTTTATTTAATAGATAGAGTGATTCAAGAGGAAGGTTTTATAATCCTACTAATATTATAAACGTGAAAGTTTGTAAGTATGGATGGATGGATGGATGTTTGTTACTCTTTCACGTAAAAACGACTGAATGGATTCTAATGAAACTTTATAATAATATAGCTTATACATCAGAATAACACATAGGCTACAATTTATAAAGATATTGTGTGTAAATTTATAGAGATATTAGGTTAAATTTTAATTTCTAATTGTCAAATTTTCAGCCATATTTAAATATAGACAACGTAAGGTATCGCTGTCAGTTGCGCTTTGTTATACCACGTAGGTATTATATCACATTCTACGGGAACGGGATAAAAATCTAAGGTATTCTTTGTCCGACTTTCTTTTAAATATAAAGATGTTGGACAATTCACAAAATCATACTTAATATTATAAACGTGAAAGTGTAAATGTGTGTAATCCCGTTCCGTGATATAAAACATAGTTTATCAAAATGCAACTGCTGGAATAACAAAACTTCACCGACAGCTAAACGCTATGTTGTCTATAGTTTGACAAATTTGACAATTAGAAATTTTGAAGTTGACCGGTAGATGTATTTATTTCGAGTAAATATTAGCTTATTGTGCCGAACAATGAAGAAGAACTAAATAATGCACGTGAAGATCACCGCATTAGTATGGCTTGAATCCGTGCTTCTCAATCACAAGAGCAAATCGAGGCAGCCCGTGAAACGGATCGGTTGGGAATGCAAAATCGTCGAGCAAATTTAAGAGTTCAACAACTAGATAATTTTCGAGGCACAAGAATAAATTTATAAAGTAGATACATAATTTGGATCGAGCAACGTTTCGATACAGTGGCAGCACTAATTACTGCTTGCATACTTGCGTCCGCATTGGACCAATAGATGCCATGTAATATTACAAAACACTCCTCAGCGGCTAAAGTTTTATCAAAATGGAAAATCGTCACCTGGGACGAATGTACAATAGCGTATACACGTGCATTGGAAGCACTTATCCGATCCGACCGAACACCTACGCAAGGACTCGATATGTTTGGAGGCGCAATGATTTTACTGTCTGGCTATTTCTGCCAAACACTGCCACTAATTCCAAGATCGACTGCTGCCGCTGAAATATGCGCCTGCCTCAAATCATCGAAATATGTGGATTGATTTTATTTTCTCAGAATTTCTGTTCATCGAAGGACGAACTCACAAACACAAAAATAATGAATGGTTGACTAAGCGAGCTGTTTTGGCGGCTAAGAATAAATATGTAGATGACATAAAGTAACTAATATAATTCAGAATGAAATCATTGGTACACTGCATTAATTCAAATATAATGACTGTGTAAAAAAAGACTTGGATGTGCTTGGCTTACCACCGCACAATTTACGACTAAAGGTTGGCTACGTACTAAGTTTGCTTCCAAATATAAACCAAAACCACCAAACCTGTGCAACGGTACGCGTTTGGTGGTAAGTGAATTGATGAACAATGGAATATACTCAAAGTAAAGTGAGGAAGGTGAGGAAATTCTCATCCGAGGATCCCGACGATATCAACTGATATACCGTTTTAGTTTTAATGATTTCCGATCCGTCGTGCATTCGCCGTGACCATTAATAAATCACAGGGCCAATCCTGGAAAGTTTGTGGCCTATTCTAGAAAATTCATGTATTTCCCAAGATCAATTATATGTGGCATGTTCCGGGTCAGAAGACCATCTGCGTTATTGTTCATGCGCCTGATAATAAACCGCAAAATGTCGTCTGTCACAAGGTGATTCACTGAAAAGTGCAGTTACTAAAATAGATGGCCAATAAAGTATAATTAAAATCATAGATGTTTTATTTATATTTATCCTGATCAATAAAATCAAAAATCTGCTCATTTATTGCCTTTAAGGCGAAACAAAGTTCGCCGGGTCAGCTAGTGTATAATACATGCATAATATTGTAGTGAAATACTGATACATTTAGATGATCATCGTTGCACCCGAGCGAAGCCGGGGCGGGTCACTAGTTATTAATAAATCGTCCAGATATTAATGTCTCGACATAAGTACAAGTTAGAATTCGACCCAGGCTTTACAAATATTTTTAGATTGATCACGATTTAAGTTCTGAATGTGAATATAATAGAAAGTAAATACATACTAATATTATTATCGACATACGATACAAAAGAAGTGGCCTAGGGACTTAAGAGAGATAACGAATATAATACGATTTAACAATCGTCGAGTATATTGCATTACAGTTAGAGTTTTGAAATGTACGTAATTTAATAATAGGTACATAATATATACATATACCTAAGTACAATATCACAATAAAGAAGATCAATATTACAATAAATGTTTGATATTTATCCAAATTTATTTTATCACCTTCAAAGTATGCTCCTTCAGAAAAGATAGACTTACGCCAACCAATGTTTATTTTATTTTATTAGACAACAAAACAGGTAACAACTAATAACTAAATAAATATCTAATAAACTGATATATCCTAGGTTGGAACCCTTAATTATGTTGACACATCGTGTCGTTAAGTTACATATTATAGGTAGTACACAGCAACTATTATTAAAATTTATCAAATAATCTTAAAATGTCTAAAATGTATCTTCAAGTTCTAAATCTGTCTGATAAGCACCTTTTTAATCGTACTAGGGAAATAATTAATAATCCAATCATCAAATCATTTTTAAACGCTGTTTCCGGAATTGAGTTCAGTTCTCGCCGTTCACACGAAATCAGTAGCGCGAAGAACTCACAGCTATTCTAATCAAACGATCTCATTTGTTCTTTGTAAGTATTGGTAGTTAGTTAAATCAGGTGTATTCTGGTAGCAAATGTTTATTAAATTAGGAAAAAGTAGGGTAAAGGGTAATTATTTTGCTATAGAAGAAAAAGAAAGAGCAAGAAAAGGAATTACGTCACCCACCCCACGCGATAATAATTTTATTAACAGACCCAATCCCTATAGCATGAGAAATGCGTAGAATGATGGATAAGGGAAAGCAAAAGAAGTTCCCAAATTTTTTTTGTAATTATACTTGTACTTGGTGTACGCAACATGTAGGAAATACAATTAATTCTTGAATAGCGAAGCATCAGGCTTCAGGAGTTCTTACACTATACGACAGCAGCTTAAACTGTAATAAAGAATCAAAAATATTTCTGGCCAAGGCTGTTACAGCATTTAAGACATCATCACCCCCTGTTAGGGCTGTTAGCAGAGGCGCCTGCCCCAGACCTTAGGGCTCCTGTAGTCGACGTGGACCAAAGTCGTGTAGCATGTTCCCCTCTGGGGACCATAACCCGTGACCCTGCAGTGGGCAGTTGAGGAACGCAGTTGAATTTAGTGGGTCGTTGGGGGCCTAATTTCCTTCATTTCGCCCCCCTAAGTCCTACATACCCTGGCTACTCCACAATGGCAATCCAAACGATTGTCACGTATTGCAACTAGTCCTTTCTTGTAATTTTTTTATGTCGCTAGGTTGATGCCCAAGCATACGCCGCTTGACCGGTATTGGTTACAAGTCAAGTTAGTGTCAAGGTCGCGATCGCTTTTTGCCATTGGACGTCTGCAAAACCTTTGCTGTCAAAGCAAAAGCATGACGATGGCAAAAAGTAAAATTGGGTTCCACAGCCGCCAAAACCACGCTTCCCCTGGCGATCGCGAGCCTGACCCTTACTTACGCGCAAGAATGAAACTATATTTGCCTGCGATATTCTGTAAGGTGGTCTGCTCTTGCGTTTCTTTAGTCGCCACTTACGGCACCCTCAGGAAGACGAGGATTGGTAACATTATGTATTATAAATCCGTGATCACACACATAAACGCTATACCTCCAATCATATATTTATAAAGATACCTAAGTGTTTTGTATTGACGTATTCACATTTTAAAGCATGGCTGGTAGAACCATACCAGGGAAGGTACTATTTGAAATGTAGTTAAATAATCTTTTCTATTACTTCGACGAAGGGCGTTACCATAAAATAATCGTGTCGGGCGTCAGAAACGGCCAATAAGAAGGTCAGTGAAACCGATTGAGATAGGCCCAGGGCCGTTTATCATTTTAAAATAAAAGTAATATAAATAATAATAATATATATAAATATATAATATAAATAAATATCATCACTTCATCACTATCACTACATAGTTTAAAACAAAGTCGCTATCGTCTGTCCGTCCATATGTATGCTCAAATCTTTAAAACTACGCAACGGATTTTGAAGCGGTTTTTATAATAGATAGAGTGGTTCAAGAGGAAGGTTTATATGTATAATACATGCATTATATTGAAGAGAAGCACTGATAAATTTAGATGTTCATCATTGAACCCGTGCGAAGCCGGGACGAGTCGCTAGTAATATATAATATATCATATAAAGTAATATATATATGTATGTATTACAAACTTTCCCACGGTATTTAATATTTAAACTATCTTTTCTTTTTAATATTTTTTGTAATTGCATAACTTTGTTTACTAAATTTTTGAATATTGTACTTCACTACCCTTTCTTAACTTCTTCCTAACAATGTCCATCTCAAGGTTGTCTGTAAGAAATCGCATTTAGTGATAAGCCCCTTGTACAAATGATTGTTGCTTAAATTGTGTACTGTTTTTTTATTTCTTTTGTACTATAAAGAGTTTATCTATCTATCTATCTATAAAATAAGACATTAAAAGAAAATTATGGTTATTAAAGAAAAATATATACAAAAATCTTGTCCTTTTTGTAGTAGTTCTTTATATGCGCTAAGCAACTGTCTGCCCATAGTAATTATTAAATTACGAATATTATCTACTAGTATAGTTTTTTATTACAGCATCTTTGTTTACGGTCCTAACGTATCCGTATTTTTTAATAATATATTTTGTATTCATTAAAATAAAAATAGGTTTTGGTCGGTCGGTTTTGGTTGGTCTTAAGCGCTATACGAGTTTTAACCTGACCTATCTACGCTTCCTGCAAATCATCATTGTATTCGAGAATTGTATGCCTAATTTATATGTAATATCATGTAACAATTAAGCTGGCATTATAGCAACATAAAATTAACAAAGCGGTATCGGATTCAGATCGTTTTAAAAATAATTGCTAGCTTTTCATTTAGCCACAGATTTATAAAGGAAAATAATGATAAGAAAGTAATATTGCTCAGGTAGATATTATAATGTTAATTTCTATAAAATAATATTAAACTATATAAAAAGAACAAGACCATCTTGTATTATTTTACCACAAAAGGCATTCGACCCACTTGATGGTAAGTGGGGACTGTCGCCTATGGCCGGCATTACTCACGTTTCGATGACCCAGTAAAAAATGGAAGCAGAACACTACGATAACATAGCCATGTGGTCCTTGGTAGTGCTTTTGCGACCTTACTTACGCGCTAATATATCACTTAGGTATTCTGAAAACCATCGCCAAGTCTGCTTGGCGCGAAGGTCAGACAGTAAGTTACATTAACAATTGAATTGAACTGAATTGATTGGCCCAGTCAAGGCCTGTTCTTCATGCATTGGGTAAACGTGTAGCGTGTTTCTCTCATCTGGCGAACTTGCTCTCACAATGCTGTTTAATGCTTTTAGTAGTTTTAGTGAACAAGACCAACAATTTAAAAAACAACAACTACAGAGTTTCTTGTCCGCTCATCTCTGTAGAGCAGTATTCCGAACCGGTAGTAGTTTCAGCATGAATGTGGATAGACGCAAGGGTTGTGGGAGAATCAAAAGAGATGGATGGATTGTAAGAATGAGGAATTGTGTATGAAAGGTGTGACAACTGATAGGTGTGTGTATGGAGACTACCACCTGGCGTTGAACAGGGGCCGTAAGATGATATTGGTAATTTTAAATATGACGATATAAGAGTTTTGCGATAAAACCTACGTAATTAAAGTACCTTCTGAGTTTTTGAGAATGTTTCCTAACTTTTTCTTTTTTTTCTATTTGGCTACGGTACTCAGTAAGATCTCTCCACAGTCGGGGCGAATGAATGTCTGCGATATTAATATCGCTAACACTTCTAAGGCTTTTTGGCAGATAATTTTCATATGGTTAGGTCGTCAGCCTTTTCTTCTTTGTCATAGGAATGAAGAAGGTTCAAAGTCCCTGGAACTATTATAGGCATAGACATGCAGATAAATGTCCCTTTTCAACAGACTTTAAAAAAAGATTTCTCAACGATTTTTAACGCAGAACACCGTTACTTGTAAACCAATTTGAAAAAAATCCATGGTTCCCGATTGATCCCATACAAATCTTTTCGTAATCGTATCAATCGTATTAGTTTGGCAGGCAGCTTAAAAATAGTGATCAACAAACATTTTCAAGAAGGTAAAATCAGCAATTTAAGAGCTTTTATTAATGTTAATGGCGAATAAAAATGTACCTACGCGTTTTAGAGCAATAGCACTCAGTGTGTGAGCAAATGCCGTATTACTTTAGCTTAAATACACATTAACGCGTGAATGATGTTGCTAGAAATTAAGTAATTATTAAATTATACGAATTCTCGTCTACCTCACTAGCATATTATTCTGACTAAACGTTGGCGGGGCTCATAAATTTAACTATTAGGACCATAATTTTCTTACAGTTTATCACACTCCCTTATCTTCACAACAACTTTTTAAAAATTATTATAAACAGTATTTAAATTAACAAAAAGGTTGCGGGTCACCAAAAGAGTATCAATAGAAGAAGCATTTTCGTTTTCGTTCTAACATTATTACAATCGTAAGCTTCAAACTAAAAGGTGTTTTATAGATTTCAATAGTCCTTTTCCGAATTCCACCTCGTTCTGCTCGGGTGCCATATTAAAAAATGATTGGCTATGAAGATAAGTATATCTTTATAAAAGAAAAACTTGCCCCTGTGCCAACCAGTCTTGCCAGCGTGACACAGTAGTCTAATGCCCTTCATGAATTTCTAATGGGACCGAATCAGAAGACCCACAGAAATTGTTGAGGTATTTTTTGTATTGTTCGAATTAGTCCGAAACAACACACTATTCGGAGCACTAAGTTAAACATAAAATAACAGTTTTACACGTCTGGACTTTCTATTTGAGCAATCGACGATTTTAGTGAACGATAATTTTACTGAGTCCCACTGGAAACTAACAAACACGAAACACGATTTAGTTTTTTTATCCTTAGCTTAGTAATTTGTGTTCCATTATCTGCGTGGTGACGGAATAAGAATAAATTGTGTCACTCCAATTCCCCAGGATATAATGGGGACTGGTATGTGTAGTCCACGGGCACAAGGAGCTGGTGCATTGCACAGGGTCACCCACTAAAACCTACCATTCTTGTTCGTCTCGAGCGAGCCGTCAACCATACCTATACTTCCTGCATTTAGTATAGAATTACATACCTTCTTATGCATATAAACGAAACATATCTACATATTTTACAAAATACATAGTTTTTTTATTCTGGTTCAGAAATGTATGGAATAGTTTTAGTCTACTTTCCAGATAAATCTCCCAAATGATTGTATTTTTTCAACAACATCTACTGAGAAGGTTATCGCAAAAACATACTTGTGGTTAGAAAAACATCTAAACATAGATAAAAGCTTGTCTTCAATAAATAATGTATTAAGGACATACAAGGTCTTGGAATACATGATACTGAATACACACTACTGAAATTGGTCTCACATCACTATCACTACATATTAAAAAACAAAGTCGCTGTCGTCTGTCCGTCCCTATGTATGCATAAATCTTTAAAACTACGCAACGGATGTTGAAGCGGTTTTATAACAAAAAGAGTGATTCAAGCAATAGGAAGGTTTATATGCATAATATTGCAGAGAAACACTGATAAATATAGATGTTCATCATTGCACCCGTGCGAAGCTGGGGCGGGTCGCTAGTTTATTATAAATGCGACTTTAACACAATAAAAATATTGGTGTGGTTTTGAAATCTATCGTGTGTGTATTTTACTGTGTTTATGCAGGAATAATTTCTCTACTGTGTTCGATTGGATGGTCATTTTTATTTCCTCTCCAGTTCCCTGGATAGTAGCAGCGTGATAATATACAACGTGATAATATGATTTGGCATTCCTCAATAAATGGACTATCGAAGTAGATTTCATCGGATCGGAGCTGAAATTCCTGAAATCACCGAGCACACAAATAAACAAGCAAGCATTTTTCCTAAAAAAAAGTTGTAACAAAAACCTTATACTATAGCCATCCGTTTCCCTTAAGCGTATTTCGACAATTAGGAATAACAATACGAACGTTTAGATCTTTGTCATCCACGTACATTTGAAAAATTCGACCTATTAATAAAAATACCCCTGACACAAACTGGTTAAACTATTAATTAATTTAGTAATACTAATAAAAAAGGAACCTCTGCACTAGTTATAACTACAGACAGAGGGCACTAGGCAGCCGCCGCTGCCAGCCTTGGCCTCAACGCCTAGCTACCCCTCCGCTCCTGTCACCGGGCCATGTGTCGCGGCAGTATATGGCTCTCGAGGTAACTCTGAGGACATAGCAGTCCCCGGAGCCAAAGATCACCACTCCTCTGTGTGTCGCTCTCCCCGGGGGCCCGCTCGGCATGTGTGACCCTAGGCCGGTATGGCCCCAACGGCTCTTATAGGCACGCAAGTCCCCTCACCACAACAAAGTGGCAGCAACGTCAAGGGAGGACACTCCAACCCCTAGATTAATTAAGTAAGGCACTTTTTTGTGGGATGTTAAAAATACAAGTATTTAGCTTAGAAATAAGCACCTATTTTCGTTTTATTGGCATTTTAGTATCGCAGTTCATATTTTTACAAGCGCCTGGAGGAACAATGTGGGCAATATAATTTAATGGTACGGAAAAATAAAGGAATGTGATAGTATTATTGCTACACAATATAGGTAGTCATTATTTTAATTGCTCATCGGATATCGATGCCCTGTTTTTTGGGTAGAAAATGTTGTTACATAATGCTTGTATTAAAAAATGGCACAAATCTTTCCCTAACGGCTAACAAAAAAAAGGGGCATTGAATACCACCGCCACAGAGAGTAGGCACTTACACCATCAGGTTTGCAAACTTTTATGAGTGGTGCCTGTGTGGTCATGGATTTAGACTAAACAATGTTACCAACCCACACTATGCAAAGGGTATCGTAAGAGGTGACTAAATTAACACTTACGATACCCTTTGCACAGTGCCGGTACAGCGTGGCACAGTAGGTTAATTTCTGGCCTGATTCAGAAGTGGGTCATTTATGGGAGCGAAAATGAGCTCTTGACGGTTTTGGTAAACTTAATAATACAGTGTCAGTTCAGAATGTATGCCACACGCTTTTGACACAAGCACTTGGCAGGAACTTTCGAATTTAGCAGATTAATGCTAGCAATTGCATTGTCGGATCGGATGGTACGTCGATAGAAAATAGCAAGTCGGGGGCCTAGGTGTCAGATTTGCGTTACCTACTTCGGGTCTCGTCCACAACACTTGCGTCCACTCACATTCGTACTGAAATTACCACCGGTTCGGAATGCTACTCTACAGACAAGAGCCGACAAGAAACTCTATAGTTCCTTTTTTTTCCAAATAGCACTGATCTCATATAGGTTATTTTTAAATGAATGCAGATATCTATTAAAAATAACAAAATTAATGTAAACTGAAATCTTACTTTTACAATCTCCTCACAAACCGGTTCATTGAAACAAGTTCAAGAATTAATATACATGTGATGAAGGTTTGTTTGCGTTGTGATTAACACTAACGTCATTGGGGTTTTAAGCCTCATTGACTCTATCATTCTTCTGGGAACTTTAACAAATCTGGATAACATTTAAGTTGCCTCTAAGCTTCTATGGTTTTCCCTGTATAATTTCATTCGGTTGTGGCAGTCTGCATACTTATTAAGTTCTAAGAACAAGATGTTATTTAAAGTTATATTTCTCATTTGAATCTTCGTGCTTCTGTGGCTGTGTCTAATTTAATAAACGTTTACCATCATCATACTTGCCAGAAAAGGAGTATATCTATATATAAAAAAATGCTGTTCGTTAGTCTCGCTAAAACTCCAGAACGGCTGGACCGATTTGGCTAATTTTGGTCTTGAAATATTCGTGGCAAGGGAACGTTTAAAAGGTGGGAAAATAAGAAAAAGTATTTTTTTTAGTAGGTACGCATTATTTTTGTTCCAGTTAAGGTTTGCACATATTTTAATAACGTTGAAACATTCTGGAATTATCATTCAGGTTATTTATTTATTGATTCTGAGACGGTACGAAGTTTTCCGGGTCAGCTATTTATTTTTTATTTGATAAAATACTAGCGGCTGCCCGCGGCTCGTTCGCGTGCAACAAAACTGATCATAGCCCATTACTCGGCCTATAAATGACCCAGTGCTGAGTTGGGCCTCTTCCAATTTCATGGAAGGTAATTAGGTAATATAAATTAATAAAAATTATAATTGTTTTATAAATTAATAAAAAAAAATAACTAATTTTTTTTAATCTACTTTTTTGTTATCACTCCATTTCAACCCGAGAGGGCGTGGCGAGAGCCTTAAGTGTAATTTGACTCTTTTATTATGTTACTTTCATTTAACCATAACCTGTGTCAATAAGTGTTTAGAAATTATAATTAATGTGAATGGATTAGGTATTAAATATTTGTTGATACATTGTTTGGAGATTATAATAGCATGAGGGATTTGGATTAGAGATAATTAGTTTTATTTTCCTCAAGGTGACAGCTTAAGGATACATAACGTGACCACCCCATTCCATCCTGAGCGTGTCATAAGAGCCGACAAAATTAGTTCGCAAGGCCTTTTTTTTCTGACCCGGGGTAAAATCCTTTATGGACTATCCCTGCCAGCCTGGGGATGCCCAACAGGGGGTGTGTGGGAGTCCCCTTCCGCCTCTGTGAGGAGACGGAGTCATACCCACTAAACGTCCCCGGGGTATACCGTCCCGCGCTTGCTGCTTGGGCCCTGACTGTATCTCCACGGGGAGTTCGCAAGGCCTAGGATAACTAAGCCGCAAGAAAAGGAAAACTTAATACAAGAACGTGTGCCAACCCGTCTGGCCAGCGTGGCACAGGAGACTAATTACCCTCCATGTAGTTGCAGGAGGGTCGACTTAGCAGTGGGTCATTTATGGGCTAAGAATTAGTAGTAAGTAGTATAGATTTTATTTATATGAGTAGGAATACTTGTTGCAGACCCATTACCAACCCGTCATCGATCCAAGGCCAGGCTCAGTCGTGGCACATTTATCAACTGATATGATGATGCTGATGATAAATAGAAAACGATAGGATAGTTACTACATAATAAGTAGTTTTCCGTGTAGTGACGGACTTAGAATATGTAGAGTCGCCACCCCATTTCTTCCTGGAAGTGTCGTAAGAGCCGACAAAAGAAAATGACAAGGCCGTAAACCTATCCGCAACTGACAAGGAAAACTTGTAACGAAACCCGCCCGGCCATAGTAGAATAATAACTCCATGTAGTTGAAGGTGTCTGAAGACAAAAGTCTTTAACCAATGTGTGTTGCCAGCCATCAGAATGCTCAAAGCCACCCAAAGAGCAATGGAGAGCGCTAAGCTCAGAGTTTCCCTGCGAGATCGAAACAAACCATAGCGATAGCCCACCGGATTTTCAAACTTAACTGGCAGTGGGCAGGGCACATTGCTCGCAGGACCGACGCCCGATGGGGCAGAAAAAAAATCCTCGAGTGGCGACCGGGTTCCGGGAGGCGCAGTGCTGGTAGGCCTCCCATACGGTGGACCGACGACCTGGTTAAGGTCGCCGGAAAGCAGTGGATGCGGGCGGCCCAGGACCGGCCTTTGTGGAGATCCTTGGGGAAGGCCTATGTCCAGCAGTGGACATCTTTTGGCTGAAATGATGATGATGATGAGTTGGAGGTGGCCCGACTCGGCAGTGGGATGGCGGCACTATGTATTCTAAATCCATCCAATTAACTTGATGTTTATAAATTATTGTAAAGAACTTCGAACCGAAGTTATTACATTTTATTGTGACTTACATTTTAGATCTCGCAGTCTTAGTGCTAAGTCCATATAAGGTAAAAGGCAAGTAAAGATGGCAACGTAATTGTTTTTTCCGGCCATACACAACGTATATGGTTGGTTGTACTTCCTTTAAAACAAAGGGATTTTGTATATGCTCTCTAAATAATGGATATTTAAAACAAGATGAAGGTCGTTCACTAGCCGTCTTTGTGCCTGTTCTTCACGACGATGAAAGTCACGGACACAAATAAAACCCTGACCAAGACTTAATATCTCTGTCTTATAGAATCGAACGCGGAACAATTGCAGACAAAGCAATTTGGCCACTAATGCTGGTTAAAATAACGTGGAATCTCCTTCGTCAACTAAAGGTTTCTTGTAGATTGGCGCCAATAACCGCTTACCTTGAAGCAACCTTATATGATTAAAATCAGATGTCATCATCTTCATTTCAGCTCAAAATTGACCCACTATTCGGACCCCTTCCAAATTCATAGAGGGAATTAGCCTTTTGAGCCACGCTAGCAACACGGGTTGGCACAGCACGTTGCCACGTCTTGTATCAAGTTTTCCTTCTCTTGGTGGTTTGCCTCTTGAGTTCCCTCAGTCGCCTCTTACGACACCCTCGTGATGGTGTGGGTTGGTGACATTTCGTATTCTACATCCGTCACCACACGGACAGCACATCCGATAAACAACTGTGGTCCACATCATTCACAAAACTGTGGTGTATATATTATATTTGTGCCTAAGAATACAAAACTGATCCTTATACATAATTGAAATAACACGATAGATCATTTCATTTTATTCGAATTCTAAGGTTTCCGTTATGTATATTGTAGCTCTAATACTTAATTAACGAAGTAACTTATTGTTAATGCAAGATAATTAAAAGTACGTACCTAATATACGTTTGACGTTCGTTTACGTCAAACGTATTATAATTAACTTGCTTATTAAAAAAGCTATATAAAAAACATGTGAACAATTTCAAAAACGAAAAGTCGGTAATCTTAATATTTAAAGTACCTAAACATTTGAAGGCGATACTTTGGGTTCATACGAGAAAGTATTTTTGGGGGACTCCAATATATATTAGAGTTTAGTTGGAAGTTAGATAGCTAAGATTTTACGAAATTCCACCGAAAAGGGGTTGATAAAAAAATGATTAAACTAGCATCATTTTTTTATCGGTGGCGTGGCGCGCAGGTTATAGCTAGTTAAATATAAACATATTATGATATTAATTAAATATATATTATATACCTAATTGGTCCATAATAGCAATACAAAACATTTTATCTTCATACACATCTTCAGAATTTTTCTGAAAAACTTATCCAGTAACTAACATACAATAACACAACTGAATTCAGAACAACCTCTTTTTTCAAGCAGCGCCGTTCTGTTGCCATGGCAACGAAAATAGCAGTAATGATTTAGTTGTTGCATAAAGCACTGCCTGTACCTTCACTTATTTTTGATGATTCTAACGAATTGTAGCTTTTACCTCTAATAATTTAAAGGCTCATATAATTTCGATTATAAACAATATGTTTTACTATAATCCGTGCCCCCGTCTTTTCGTTTACTGTTATCAAACATTCAAACTTCCAAACTTTTACATTACTAATGTTAGTGGTGAGATAATAATAAATAAATAAATAAATATCCTTGGACATTTCACACAACGCCATCTCGTCCCAAGTTAAGCAACTTAATGCTTGTGTTATGGTAACGAGATGGATGATAAACTACTTATATACATTTTTTTTTTGTAAATACATACATATTATAGATAGAAATGACACCCAGACTCCGAGCCAGTGCCTCTGGTTTAGACAAAGACACTGGCCCAACCCCGGAATCGAACCCGGGACCCGTTGATCCAAAGGCGGCACATCTGACCACTAGACCAACGAGGCAGTCAACACCCGTCATCCTCAAGTATTCTTTAAAATGTCAATCAGCTCTCTAGGTAGTTCCAGTCAATAGATTGCTAATGTCCTTCCATCCATTTTGGGAGAGACTGAATCCAGGGGTAGGTAAGTATATTTAAGGGCTGACTGACCGCGCGAAATATATTACACCACAGCTTTCAGAAAGTAAATTCTATATTATTTTATATACTATAGCCACAAGTGAATTTGACCCATAATTTTGTATGTTTATCAAGTTTGGAGTGATGATATAAAAAAATAAGCAGTTGTTAGTGCGTGCTAGATTTTGAATTCAATAAATACTTTCACATTACTTGTTATCGTCTTCAGATCCGTTATTCTATTCATTTGATTGTTTATCATTTCTCGATTGAAGAGCTAGTTGCGTTGGTCGCTCCACAGTACAGTTTAGTACAGTAGATATATTATGAGATGTTTGTATTGATTGAATGATATTTATCTACGTTTCCTCACGTTAGGAGGAAAAAACAAGACTTGGGTATGTTTTCGAAGAAATCAAAGACCCTTACACAACTGTTTAACCTTCAAATGTATTTATACCGGTCTTCTAGTTGAAACACAAAAATAGTTATTAAAAGTAACGCGTATTAGTATACTTTCTAACCAATTATGAGACTAATTATTTTTATTCCTATTACTTACTTATAAAATTTTCAAGACAAATAGGGCCTATTAAATCATAAAAACATCATAAACGAAAAATAAAAATTAACGCACAAGAACTCCAGGCATAGCACTATATTATGTATTGTAATAAAAACAACGTTAAAATTGCCAACTCAAATATAACAATCAAGTTAGTTTCGAGCTTATAAATTATTTAAAGCTGCCAATAACATTGCTGCTACAATATTAGCAGAGTATCATGTGAAATTCTACAGTATCGCCTAGGTAAGAGCTGGTATATCCGACTGTCGGTAAATGGTGACCGCCACTTCAGAGAGGTAGGCCATAAAACCAAGGAGAGTCATAAACTGCCGCGACACAGCACGATGTGGTGGGGTTGGTAGAGGCATGAGAAACGCACATGAATTGTCCGCGCGCGTCTCTTTGTGGGGTCGGGAAGAGTTCGCAGTTCCTTCTACCCACTAAAGTGTGGGGCCTGCTAAAAAGTGAACCAATGCCCTTCAGAGTCGGAGAAAGCCGTTCTATTGTAATGAGTATGTCGGGGCGCTAATTTATTTATCTTTCCGCGCTCCGAAGTCCCACATAATTCGGTTATCCGACGGCCGGCTATCCATGAAGATATACAACCCAAACAAACCTGCTAATTCTATAAATTCAAAATCGACAGTCACCGTGCCTTTGATCGTCGTTTTTGACAGTTTTGGTAACCTACTAACACTGTAGTGTTAGTTCGGTACGTACGCTTTCGACTCAAGCGAGAACTTTTCAATTTTTAAAGATTATGGCTAGCAATTGTTTTTTTTAGCGAATCCCCTGCTCTAGCTATGACCGAGGTCATACCCATAGCGGAGGCAGTTTAAAAACATAAAATCCACTAACGCAAATGCGATCCAGATTCAGAGCAAGTGCCTGTGCTTTACACAAACACATTTGCCTGACCCCGGAATCGAACCGGGGACCCGTGATACAAAGTCGTTGGAGGTCCTTGTGGATACCCGACCACTAAACGCCTGTCGGGTTATGTGGGACTCCGGAAATATGGAAATTGCGCCCCAACCTACTCACTAAACGGTAGCCCTCAACTACCCGAAACAGGGCCACGGATTTCACTCCCCAATGGGGAGCATGCTCCACGACGCTCCCCAACCCATCGAGAGGCAAGTATGGGACATTGCACGTGCCTCCATCAGGCGCCGGTTGAAGTGGCGCCAGAACCACGGGGCGCTCAGTTGCGGCGGCAGCGCTGGCCCGCTAACCTGGCTGCCCCTCCGCTGCTAGTGGCGGCAGGCCTAGCCCGCCTGCCTGGCTGCCCCGCCACTCCTTGAGGCAACACTGAGAACAGAGAAGTTCCAGGAGCCAAAAACCAACACGCCTCTGTGTGCCGCTTTTGGCCTGGCCTCTCCCAGTGAGCGCGCCCGTAATGGGTGACACTAAGCCCCTAGACCAACGAGGCAGTCTAAATTGCATCTTATCGGTTGGGCATTTTAATAGAGTATAGCAGATTTGTTGGCGTTCTGTCTATGAACACTGATCCCCCGCAATTAGAACTGGTGGAGGCGAGTAAATGACTTGCCACTACCTAATAAGAGGAAGCTGTTGTATGTAGGTTGTTTGATGGTGATTTTTTTGTTATTAGTACCCATTTTGAAATAACATATCTTAATACCAATAATAATAACATTCGTAGTAGTAGATACACTGTACAAAGTTACAAACACATAATTATGTGTTTGTACAATGTATCTAATACTACTCAGTCCGTAGGTGGCCAACTGCTGGGAGGAGTTGGGCCTCCTCCCAGCACAGGGAGAGTAATTAACTTAATGTGCCACGCTGGCCAGACGGGTTGGCACAGGGTTTGGTATTAAGTTTTCCTTCTCTTGCTAGGTTTCGGCCAGGTCATTTCCTTTTGACGACACGGTTGGCGCAGTGGTTGAGCGATCGACTGCTGCGCAGCATGTCGCGGGTTCGATTCCCACACAGAAGAAATATTTGCACGAGCTACAATTATTTGTTCCGGGTCTGGGTGTTTTCTATCTATAATATGTACGTATTTACAAAAAAAACATGTATATAAGTAGTTTATCATCCATCTCGTTTCCATAACACAAGCATTAAGTTGCTTAGCTTGGGACGAGATGGCGTTGTGTGAAATATCCAAGGATATTTATTTATTTTGCCGACTACGCCTTCAGGATGGAATGGGGTAATGTATGAGCCAGCAAAATTAAGTACTGATGTCTTAGGATTTCTCGATGCGCGATCATGTTCTTTGGTTGTTTTGAAGACAACTGTCATCTAGTCTCTCCCGTGACCACGACTGTTGCAAAGCATTCGAAACGTCTTGGTTTCAATAATGTAATCTAAACGCGATAAATCCATTAAAATGTGTTTAATTTGAACATTAAATAACTACTAATTAAATGCATATAAATAAAAAAAAACTCACGCATTGTGTGCAAATTCTATTAATTTAAACACTAAAATTATTTTCCGCTAACAATATAATAACTACCTTAAACTCACAGTTAATTAACTTATAAGTATACATAGCAAAAGCCAAATAAAATACTATTATTTCATCTGGAACTACCTGGCCGAGGATGGACCTCCATCTTACAACCCGTGTAATGACGGATTTAGAATATTTTGTGTCATTCATTCATCCTGGTGGTGTCGTAAGAGGCGACGAATGGAACTTTAGAGGAAGATCACCTCGGCCCAAGAGAAGGAAAACTTGACACAACTCCTGTGCCAACCCGTCTGGCCATCGTAGGCTAATTCCCCGCCATGTAATTGGAGGAGGCCCGACTCAGCAGTGTGTCTTTTATGGGCTGAGTAGTAGTAGTATATAACACCCGTGCCCGTTGCCGTTGCAAGACGGGTTGGTTTCGTATCAATATTTTCTTTAGCGGCAAAATTTTCTAAGTGGGATGTTGATACGATGTATTCTTAATCCGTTATACTTAATCCGTTACCACACAGGCGACACGAACTACACCCAGACTCAGACTCAGGTTCACACCAAGACACTTGCCCGACCCCGGAATCGAACAGACGACCCGTGATCAGGAGAGGCAGCCCACGTGCTTATGATTGTCAAGTTGGTAGTTTTGGTAAATTACTAAGTGTCCTTAGTAATTTCCTTTTTGCACACATTGCAAACGGTCAGAAGATAGCCGGAAAATAAAAAAAAAATTGGCTTCCATTATATAATTTCCGGCCGTGAGGTGACGGACTTGGAATACGCAATGTCGCCAACCCACACTACCCTGAATATGTCGTAAGAGGCGACTAAAGGAACGCGAGAGCAGACCACCTAGCCGCAAGAGAAGGAAACCTTCATACAACCCTGTGCACAGTGGCCTAATTTTTCTCTGTGAATTTGGAGGTGGCCCGACTCAATAGCGACCCATTTATGGGCTGACATGATGAATGATATTATTTAATATGATACGTAGTAAATAGATACCTGGACGAAACCGGCGGACGATGAAAACTGCAGATCGCAAGCGCATCTACGCTTTTGAAATGTGGTGCTGGAGAAAGATGCTTCGCATTCCGTGGACAGCATTTCGGACAAACGTCTCCATATTGCGCGATCTCAAGATTTCCTCGCGGTTGTCTTCCGAATGTCTACGCAGAGTCCTCGAATACTTCGGTCACATTGCAAGGAAAGAGGGTGACAACCTCGAAAGGGTCATTGTGATCGGCAAAGTAGATGGACCTCGAGGACGCAGCCCTATACGTTGGTCCGATCAAATCCGCACCAATCTCAACTATACGGTACACAATGCGCTCCACACCGCCAGAAACGGGAACAGATGGAAGAACATCAGAAGAGAGAAAGTGATGCTAAAGGGTGGTAACGACCCTCAATCCTAATACGACGCAAAGAGAGAGAAATAGATACCTACTTGGAACATAAAAAGGTGATAAATTAAAATACATCAGGTATAAGTCATATTAACTTTATTTTCATGACATAGGTACGTCACACAGAAGTTATTATTCGTCTGTAGAAAGAGCAAAAAGCAGGCCGTTAAAGTCGCGACAGATATAGGTATTCGTATATAAGAACAGGTATAAGATGTCCTTAAGTGTCTGCATTTAGTACTTAAGATACATAATTAAAATTTTGTTTCATGCATACAATGGTGTTTGCTTTGTAGGTACAGGTTAGTAAACTATTCATTGAAAGCCGTTTAAAGTTATTATATTTTCTGCGGAAAAATGGTGTGAAATAAATGGTGTGAACTTAATATTATAATGTACAATAATACAGTATAGCAAACACAATATAAAATTGTAGTAATTGCCTATAAATTAATAGTTTATTTACCTTATACGGACAAAGCAAACACCATTATCTGAATAAAAAAACCATTATAATATATATAATACTACTCATACATTACATTTCGTATCAAGTTTTCCTTCTCTTGCTGCTAAGTTTCTGGCTTCGTAAATTTTCTATTGTTACCTCTAACGATCTCCTCAGGATAGAATGGTCTATGGCACTATGTATTCTAAATCCTTCACCACACCATAAAGTTGATACATAATTTTTAAAAGTAAAGAGAAATTGGTAAAACTCTTACCGCTCTAAGAGTTGAAGATAGGTGGGGAAAGTGTTACACCGTGTCTGAAACTATAAGTAGGGGACAACAGCGCGTGCGCTCATCAAAGCTTCAACCTGCGCGCTGTGTCACGGTCGCTCAGTGTAACAAGTGCCAAAACAAAATAAAAAAACTGTGCTGAATAAAAAGTGACTGTGTCAAATTATCTGGATAAGTTTTCGCTACGTATACATTAGGTGAGTCAATGTGATTATAACAAATTACTCAATTGACTGATATCGTTATTTCTAATTAGCAATTACAAAATAATGAGGTTTTAACTAAATTAATCTGCACCAAGATTATTTGTAAGCTTATTAACTACATTTTACATTACAAAACTAAATGATGGTAACAAATAACCTGAAAAAATATGTTCGTTCAATAATTAAATATTGATCAGTTGAGTGCAGTTCGCACTTGTGTAATCGTATTATTTTCACAGAAAATACTTTTGTAATTGTACTTTTGTATTACATATTATTATTAACTTAATTTAGTATCTCATTTAAAACCCAAATCTTTTCAATTTTTCACATGATTTTTGAGTAAACATTTACAAATTTATAATACAACAGACTACATCATTTTAAATATATTTTGCTGTCTACCTGCATTTTCCTTCACATGTTTGTTGGAAGTCCTAAAATTTGACGTGTTTTATTTTAATACGTGCAAAGAAAAAAGGCTTATCATTCTAAAATAATACGTGGACAGTTCTGGCAAATGGCAAATATAAATTTAGTTGTTCTTCTCAAACCACTCGGAAGCCCTTTGTATTGGATAACCACTTTGAACTCTTTAGTCACCTTTTATGACACCCATAGGATGAAACTGGATGAAAACAAACGATCAGGATTAGGTATTATCACGCGACACTGGCAAAAATTGCTGAAGACTCTGGCAGATTGAAATAGATAAAAGAAAAAAAGATTATTAGGTATCAATAAAATATACACCGTGTTTGAGACATTGATTTTTGGTACAATGGTACCAGTAATAACCGAACTCATTTTTATCAACAAACGCTTGTACATAGGTAATTATCATTGTATCTTTGTCACGTATATTAGAACAATAACTGTACGCCGATCTTAATAATTTAATATAAAGCACGTCTTGTTCTAATGGATTGTAATTGTTGCCGACCGATTAATTGAATTGTTACATTAATTGATAACGTAAGATACAAGAATATTTCTTACCTGAATAATTTAAATATTAACAAAAGCAAAAATAATAATAATAATGTAATTAAATTAAAATAGGTAATGCCTACCAAACCTTCAACAGTCAACAAACATGCTCAAGAGGTTTCCCGCTTGGAGGGCAATGCTAATTAGCTCAATAAAATAATAGTGAATTTTCTGGGCGCGTGTATATCAAATAAAACTGGCCAGGTGTTTATATTAGAAATCCCTAATGTCAGATCCCACTAGAGTGCGTGACCTAAATGGTTATATACCGCATAACCACTGGTAATGTTGCTGTTTACCGTTTGAAGGTTTCCGATTTTGGTACAGCGGGTCTATTTAGTAGCATGCATTTTATAAACGACTGGGTTTTTGAATGCGTTCATCTCATGAGCAACAGCTCTGATCTGATCGATAGGTTGTTGATTAAGGATAGATATAAGCTATACGTCAGCACGCTGATACGTAAGGTAGCCAAGCAGTAACCGTGTACGTCAAGAAAGTCAAGATGAGCTCGACATTAAGCTGTGCAGTGTAAAACGACGAACGATGTCAAATGGCCGCTTGTACAATAGCACTGTGTAAATATTGATGCACCACGTTAGAGGAAAACCTTGTGAATGTAGGCATTTCACATATACTTATTCTTTTTAGATTTTTTTTGCGTAAGCTGTGTTAAGGATTGTAATTTCCCAAATATACAAGGTGCACAAAAATAAACAGTTATGACCGACTTTTAAACCTGGGATGCACAGACCGACTTCAATGACACGCGACCGCAAATCATTCCGTTTATTACCTTCCACAGTCACGGGTCGCAGTGTACTGCAGCAAAACAACAATTATCTTGAAAATCTGTAGATTCAAATAAATTCACGCCGAAAGTTCAAAGACAATATGACTAGATTTCACATAGCTGAAAGCTACGCGTAGAACTGGCGAAAATTATAGGATAGTGTTTATAAACACCTACCTAGATACAGCTGCCATTGCATTTCAACGGCGTATATTTGAATCGGATCTATTGTTTGCTCCAATCACACTGATGGCGGGTGGCGTTTCCACAAAACTAAGCTGAGGTCCCTGCTACGAAGGTCCCTGTAATTTCCTTGTCTACGGGTATATCTATATATTTATACTTCACAAAGAATTTATATACTGGGACTTTCCGTGTGGTGACTTGTTTAGAATACACAATGTTACCAATCCTTCATCATCATCATCATCATTTCAGCCAAAAGACATCCACTGCTGGACATAGGCCTCCCACAAGGATTTCCACAAAGGCCGGTCCTGGGCCGCCCGCATCCACTGCTTTCCGGCGATCTTAACCAGGTCGTCGGTCCACCGTGTGGGAGGCCTACCAGCACTGCGCCTTCCGGAACGCGGTCGCCACTCGAGGACTTTTCTGCCACATCGGACGTCGGTCCTGCGAGCTATGTGCCCTGCCCACTGCCACTTAAGTTTGACAATCCGGTGGGCTATGTCGGTGACCCTGGTTTTGCTGCGTATCTCCTCATTTCTGATTCGATCTCGCAGGGAAACTCCGAGCATAGCCCTCTCCATTGCCCTTTGGGTGACTTTGAGCCTTCTGATGGAGCCCATAGTGAGCGACCACGTCTCACTTCCATATGTCATCACTGGCAACACACATTGGTTGAAGACTTTTGTCTTCAGACACTGCGGTATTGTGGACGAGAAGATCTTTTGCATCTTCCCATTTCCTTCTACCAATCCTTACCATCTTGTCTTAAGAGGCGACCAGAGGAACGCAAGAGGTAGATCACGTAGCCGCAAGAGAAGTAAAACTTGATACAAACCTTGTGCCAACCCGTCTCGCCAGCGTGACACAGGCTAATTTCCTTCCCATACATATACGGAGGAGGCCTGATTTAGTACTGGGCCTCATTGGATTATGAGAGTCACTTAGCAATGCAGATTACAGAATTAGAAAAGCATTTATTAGCTTTATGTAATAAAAATACATTACAAGGCTTAAAACATAAAAAAAAAACATATTTAAAGATATTAATATGTAATAACAAGATAATAAAATAAAACTAATTTAATAAATTAGGCCCATGTGGTAATGTGCCTAAAATACTGCCAGCATTTCCCCTTTGAATAGCCAGGCTTGGAACTGGCCAGAATTAGAAAAGAGAAAATATGCTTAAAAACCAAAGTGACCGACATAGATCGCAAGCTTGTAAGTTCGAAATGTCACTTGTCAGGTCATGTAGCTCGATGTCGCTGAGCATGTTCCCCATTTAGGAGCCCAACCAGTAGCCCTGGAGCTGGCAGTCGAGGAACGCCACTGGGTTTTGTGGGTATGTCGGGTGGCTAATGTAAATGTGACCGTTGAGGGAGGAAAGCCTCGATATGTCGACTTATAAAGGTCACTGGGATGTATGGGGGAAGCCTACATTTGATAGTCAACATTAGTAGCTGATACCTATCAGCTACTAGCTGATAGGTAGCTGATAGGTATCAGCTACTACAGCTAGGATTTAGAATACATAGTGTCACCACCCCATTCCCTCCTGAGGATGTCGTAAGAGGCGACTAATATAACGTAAGAGGCAGATCACCTTGTCCCAAGAGAAGGAAAACTTGACACAAACCCTGTGCCAAGCCGTTGGCCAGCGTGGGACAGTAGGCTAACTCCCCTCCATGTAATTGGAGGAGGGTTGACCCAGCAGTGGTCTTTTATGGGCTGAATAGTAGTAACTAGTAGGTAGATAATTGAACGTACAACAATTTATCTGTAGCGTTGCTCGTCTTATCAACGTGTATTTAGGTTTAATATGAAAATGATATGCCTGGCAACATTCATTTATGAACACTACCTACAGTTCTAGGTCAGGGTACTTCGTTATAAATATAATTATTTTTGATCTAATTTGTATAGACATCACTTATACGACACATTAATTGCAAGCAATTATTATATGTAGCTGCAAAATGTATGAACATAAATAAAGAAATCATCAAGCGTTTATAAATGTACCACTTATCAAATAGCTCTATGAAATTAACAGCATCATAAAGTTCATAATATAGTCATGGTGGGAAAACTCCCCATTTTTTTAATAGAATAAACATACTTATTCAGATATATGTTAAACTAAAAAAAATACTAGTGGGAGAAATTTGTCAAAGGCTTGCCTACTACGAGTACTAACTCCTACCTAAATCTTTAGTGCTATAGATATGACATTTGTATGGTGAAACATTTTGAAAACATAGTGTATCTTACAAATCCTTGAGTATATTTAATCTTAAAATTTAAGATTTTTCCTTTTTGAATTTGGGTTTGAGCTATAGGGGTAAATCCCTTACGAAGGTTTTATCACAAAACACTTATAAATCGTCATATTTAAAATTACCACCACCGACTTACGGCCCCTGTCCCGCAATTCCTCAATCTTACAATCCATACATATCTTTTATTCGCCCAAAAAACTTGCGTCCACCCACATTCATGCTTAAACTAGCGGCAAAAAGCTCTGCAGTTGCTATAGTTTTAAGCGATGGATGCAGGCGGCTTAGGACCGGCCTTCGTGGAAATCCTTGGGGAGGCCTATGTCCAGCAGTGGACGTCTTTTGGCTGAAATGATGTTGATGACAAACAGTCAGGTTGTTCACGTAATACTACGATACTTGTGTGACCTTATTAAAATTCCAAGTGTGATGCTTCTTTCTTTCGTAGTAATAACTGTGCTTTGTTAGGTGCCTAACATTTGTAACGCCAGCAAATCTATTTTAAATTACACCGCTCTAGTAACCGCGATACTAAAATTTGCTTGAAGGGAAATTACATTTTGACTTTATGCTTTTTTTAAACAATTAAGTACACAAACACCAAGTAGAACAGTCTCATTAAACTTTGTTTTATTAACTTTCTCCACGGAGTTTTACATGTTTTTGATTTTCTTTTTAGCAGTGTTCTAATGTGTTATAACTTTAGCTCCAATAATGGTATTCTGAACTAACTGTCTTATGTAACTATTATTATTTTTTAAACTGTGCTTTTATTTAGTTATTATTTGAAACAGATTACAGCCAGTTATAACTATCAATTGTTTTGTAATTCGTCATTTAAATCAATGAAAATGAGCCTATGAGCCACCTGACTGCTGTAACACAGTACAGTACAGTGATTGATACTAGTTTTCATATCAAATATTTTTCTCTGTCTATATTTCATTTAGACACACCATGTTTCTAAATGAAATATAATATACCATGGTATTTAAAATAGATAAAGGATTTTCATATATTCTAAAGGCACCACCACCTCGCCTCATCATTAAATTTATGCACTCGAATTAGCAAAAACTTATTTCACTTATCGTTTCGCGTCAATTAAGTAGAAAAATTGCACGTGATCGATTTTATTGAAAAACCTTCAGCAAAAACAGAAACGTGCAATCTATTAAACAGCGTTGTATAGTTTATATTTGCAAATTTTTACAGTGCATTTACTTAAGTAAATTAATAAATTTTAGGGCTGAGTCGAAATTAAACCGAATTTCGGCAGCTTCGGTTTAAATGACGAAAATTCAGCACTAGGAGAAGTAGTTAAATCTGCTTGCACTGATGTAACTGAAAGGTTGTCTGGAGAAGTCGCTTACTGCGATATGACCTCCCATTGTACATTTCCTTGTTGTATTTATCTGATGCCATGTTAACATTTCTAGTATTGGTGTACAATAAAGAGTATTCTATTCTATTCTGTAATTAAAATCTCTTGAAGTCTTTCCCAGACATTATTTTGGATTGTTTTGAAAGTTAGAAACAAACAATATTGTTTTTAATTAAAGGCGTAGTTGGAAACAAATAATATTGTTTTTAATTTGTGTATTTCGAAATACACAAATTTGACCTTCGTTATGTTTATGTTGTCCACATTTTAAGTTTCATACCAAAATTTGATGGTCTTGCACAAAACATACTGAACAAATTTCTAACTAATAAAACTGCTCTACTGCTAAACTAATCTAACTGAACCAATCTGTAACCAATTTTAATAACATTCGAATAAGCAAAAGATTTTCTGAAATCTGTTTATATGTAAATGACGGAGGTAATGGGGTAACAAACATTTCAAAAAGTCTAAAGTTAACTATTGTCTTAATGATAATACAAATCATTAATCGAAACGAAAATGTCGGCTAAAAGTTAATTTAATCAAGAATATTATATTGCTGAATAATAAGTATTTTAATTATTGAGTAAATATTAAAAAAGTAAAATTGATATTTATACATTGTGTTCGTATGGAAGGACTAAGAGTTATAAGATTTGAGGTTGAAGATAGAGGTTGTAAGTAAATGGGTATAGCTAGTTTTGACTAGAGTTAATTAAACGTTAGGTATTAATTCTTTGGAAATACTTTTGTTGAAATATGTGGAAGAAACGGCACGTCCGTTTTGTGTAAAATTAATCATTTTTTTTCGTGAAAAATTAACTGAGTTATCAGCGCAAGTGTTTAGGGGAAATGACACAAAGGACAGGCTACCACCGTTCAGGCGGGCCACGGTTGCCGCCGCGTGGATCAGGCGCCAGTTAATCCGGCGCCTGACGGGTGCTTCTCGGTGGGCTGGGCTCTCCATCAAAGCATGGGGCACCCATGTAAAAGTGGGCCAAGGCCCTATCGAGGTCGTGGAGCATGCTTCCCAATGGGGAGTGAAACCGGTAGCCCTGTTTCGGACAGTTGAGGGACACCGTTGGTTTCAGTGGGTAGGTTGGGGCGCAATTACCATCTATCGGCGCCCCAGAGTCCCATAAAATTCGGCTGGCGTTTAGCGGTCAGTTATCCAAGAGGATTCCAAATCAACAACTAAAAGACTACCACCGTTGCGGTCGAAAGTATGCCTTCAACTGGTCCCTGTGAACTTGACTTTCTAATGAGGAAAGATTTTATTGGTTAGGGGCGTGGCTGAGTCCGACCATGATGACTCACTGAATTTTTAACGCCAACGATGTAGGTATAGATAGATTGAGGTAACGCTTATATATAAGGCTGAAACCAAAGTACGACATAGTACGTTCAAAGCATTTCGCCAGTCATTTTCAAATTATATAAGCTAACCTAAAGTTTCTTCTACTACATATTTCATCTGAACAGTTTCTAAACTAGATAATGATATTAGTACGGCTTTAACTAGTTGCAATATGTTCAAAGAAGAGTTCTTAAATTTATTACTTGGAACTCCAGGTAAATGAATATGTAATCCAAACTATTTTATTCGAATTACTACGTCTTTATCGTCATTATGTGTTATACATTTTCAAACTTACCCCTTATAATTAAATAAACAAACGCTGCTAAATGCGTATATGTACTATTACTGTTCTTGTAAATTTGTCTCAGTACATATATATATTTTTGGTTTACTTTTTGTGCAAGTAGAGTTTGCCATATTTGAAGTTATTACATTAATTATTATACCATTGACTATCGTGGTATATTTGTTTATTCTCATATTGTAATAATATTATATCTATCTCCGATATATATATATAAATAAAAATGAATTGCTGTTCGTTAGTCTCGCTAAAACTCGAGAACGGATGGACCGATTTGGCTAATTTTGGTCTTGAAATATTCGGAAAGTCCAAAATATGAAAAAACACATTTTTTATTTATTTATTCTGAGGCGGCACGTAGTTTGCCGTGTCAGCTATTTAAGATTAAAATTAATTTGAAATATTCTAGATTCTAATGATGAAAGAATTTTTCAATTCGCCCAGCATATTTAGAGCATAGTCAATGCAAACAAACTATCAAATCTGTTCTCTGTATAATAGTTGTTTAGAATTTAGTATAAACAGAGTACAGATACTGTAGATTTTTTGTAACGGAATCTTTGAACATGATTTTGACCCAGTTAAAACGTCGGATTAACACGAAATTTGGCATACTTATTAGGGACCGATGACAATTCAATATTTTAAACATTATGACCCGTTATCATTATTTTAATAATAATAATAATAACGATGATCAAGGTGGAACACCGCTCTTCGATGCAATAGCTAATACAAATGTAAATATCATAAACCTATTGCTATATTTTTAGTGATTATTTAGCAATAGCTTTATGATATTTCAACTAAAAAGTAATAAAAATAGACGCTTTTATAGAAAATCTATAAAAGCGTATTTTTTTAGTTTTATTAAACTATTATTTTCTTACATTAATTCCAAATCTGCGCCCTCGATGCTAGTTCTTATAAATACGTGTCCATTTTCCAGAAATCTAGGATTACTAACTAGAACTCACAGTAATCTGTTTGTTCAGTATCTGCCGATTTTTATTCAGTAATTTATTCCGCGAGTCACAAACGTAAGGAAAAACTCGACCGACGTATTGGTTCTGTATTTTCCACCGGAATTTATTATTATTAGCTATTGTACATGCTACTCAGTATTGTGTATGCGGTTGCCAAACTGTGCACTCCAGGCAGTTCGACCTCCTTGTGTTGGTTGAATAAACTTTACGACTGCAGTTTCTAGGACGTGTGCGTTGTTAAATTATTGAAAGCAAAGTTAGATCCTAAATAGGCACGACGTAAATGAAAATTGTCTTTACATAAATATTCGCATAAGCATCCGTACAAGCGCATATTAGGAATACGTTGCTAAACTTTATTCAATGCTACATAGCGATTACGTGTCTCAGGAAGAGACTATTATTTATTATTATCTTATAAAGTAGTAATTTTCAGGCAACTAAAGCGCTATGTCACGACATAAGCTTGACCATAGACAGTTTTATAAAACTCTCAAGTAAGAATCTAAGCAAGAATTCAAGTCTTGTCCGTATGGTGATTTAGAATAGACAATGTCACCAACCAAAATCATCCTGAGGGTGTCGTAAGAGCCAATTATAGAAACACTAGAGGCAGACCACCTAGCCACAAGAGATGGAAATTTAATACAACTCCTGTGATAACCCGTCTTGCCAGCGTCGCACAGTAGGCTAATTTCCCTCCATGAAATTGGAAGCCCGACTCAATAGCGAGTCATTTATGGGCTGCAATGATGAAAACATTATTCATTAAATACTATGTACCATTGACGTCCTTGTTTGCCCGGGGTTGCATAAACCGCATTTGGATCACAGGTCACAACTTCGATTCCGGGGTCGTGCAAGCCTTTGAGCCAGAATACACTTGCTCTGAGTTAGGGAGACATATGTGGTTGAGAATTGTTTGTTTGCAAATTTCCCCGTGATACAGGTATAGGATGCAGATAAGTTCCTTTTTTTTAATAATTAGACCCCCAATCTTTACCTAATTAAGTAAGGCCACAGGCGATTTTTATGTGTTCAAGTGAGATCATTTTCAGTTTTGACATGGCTAACGTCAAACATTAAAAAATGCAAAATCCTTAGTCAATATTCAAATGTCAAAAGTCCAAATGTACAAGCCATGAAAGTTTCAAGTCAATGCAAAACTTGATTACCTAAATGTTACTAATCTATGAATGAAAACATTAAAAATATAACATATAAGTATAAAAAACGTTACGTAACATTTTATTTGTGTACAACAAACGGGATTAATAATATTGAAATTTCGTTGAATAACAATAAATTGCCGAAATAAACATCATAATATAAATGAGTATAAAGATGTATTAATAAAGTTTACAGAAAGATCGATTCATTAATTAAAAAAAACAACACTCTTCTTAGATGTTTTCGCTCTCCCGTAAAGTAGCTATTTTGCATATATCCTGAATAAAATTGCCTTTGGAAACGTTTTATTGCATGTTTAAAAAAATTGACGGTCGCTTTTGCAGTGGTTTTACAATTCCAAAACTTGTTTCAACCCGGTGTTTTATAAAACAAACATGTAGGTTAATGTATACAATTTGAGATAAATTATTTTGATCAAATTCACTTTCTATTGATAACGTGCGTTCCTTTCCTTTCGATGGCATGAACAATTGAACACCCCACGTTTGTATATTTAGTTGAGACAGTATTAATTAGCTGTTTATAAACGAGATTTTGGTCACAAATTTGCCTTTAATATACCTACTATGCACTTACAAAATGTTACTAGACGTATACAGTATACTAGTGACCCGGCCCGGGTTCGCAAGGATGCAATAATGCATGTATTATACGGATATATATTGGAAACGTTTTATTGCATGTTTAAAAAATTTGACGGTAAAATTTGACGGTAAAAATATTACTATGTATGTAAAATCAAAAACTACTAGACCAATTAAAAATGTTCTATCACCATTAAAATGCGACTCTATCCCTTAGTATACGAATCACACGCGGGCGAAGCCTCGTTCTTAAGCTAGTAAATAAAGAAAATGCTAAAATAAATCTATATTCTATATATCTATATATGTATATAAAAGAAAGTCGTGTTAGTTACACTATCTATAACTAGAGAACGGCTGAACCAATTTGGCCGAAAATTGGTGGGGAGGTAGCTTAGGACCAGGAGATTGTAATCTCATAGGATACCTATGATATTTTTATCCCGTTCCTGTGGGATGTGATATAAAACGTGGTATAACAAAACGCAACTGAGCTGGAATAACAATACGCAACTGACAGCGAAACGTTATGTTGTCTATAGTTTGACAAATTTTTTCAATTATAAATTTTGAAGTTGAACGGTTGATGTATTTCTTTTGAGATAACATTAATAATGACGTGACCAAGACGATGGAAACTTACCAGACAAAGCTAGGATTCGAATCATTGCGAATAAAAGCCGCATTAGTATGGCTCAACTTTGTGCTTCTCAATCACCTAAACCAAAGAGATCAACAACTAGATAATTTGCGACACACAAGAAGAAAATTATCAAGTACTACATAATTTGAATCAAGCAACGTTTCGATACGATGGCAGCACTGATTGCTGCTTGCATATTAGCGTCCGCATTGGGCCAATAGATGGCATGTAATATTGCAAAACACTCCGCAACGACCAAAGTTTTATGAACATCGAAAATCATCATCTGGGACGAATGTACAATAGTGCATAAACGTGCACTGGAAGTTCTCAACCGATCCAACCGAAGATCTACGCAATGAGTCAAGATGTTATGGAGGCGCAATGATATTACTATCTGGCGATTTCCGCCAAATACTGACAGTAATTCCAAGATCGACTGCTGCCGCTGAAATAAATGCTTGCTCAAATCATCGAAAATATGGCGCTATGTGAAGAAACTTCAGATGACCAACTTCAAATGAACAAACATGAGAGTGGCACTGCTGAACGATCCATCTGCTGAAGATTCCTCTGAGCAATGACTGACTATCGGTAATGGTCGAGTACCTGTGGACGAGTGGGTTGATTTTATGTTCTCAAAATTACCGTATCTGTGTCTCATGGAAAGGCGAACTCATCAACAAAGTATTCCCAAATACCATTAGGTACTAACCACAAAATAATGAATGGTTGAGTGAGCGAGCAATTTTGGCGGCTAAGAATAAATATGCAGATGACTTAAACTACATAATTCAGGATGCAATCATTGGTACACTGCATTAATTCAAATCTATTGACTGTGTAAAAAGATGAAAAAGACTCATTTTTGTTCCGAGTCATTTTTTTTACTACCTTCACCGCACAGTTTACGATGCGATACGAAAGGTTGGCTCCGTAGTAAGTATGCTTCCAAACATAAACCAAAACCGCCAAAATGTGCAACAGAACGCGTTTGGTGGTAAGTAAATTGATGAACAATTGAATATACCCAAAGGAAAATTCAAAGATGAGGAAGTTCTCATCTGAGGATCCCGATGATACCGTTTTAGTTTTAAAGATTTCCGATTCGTCTTGCATTCGCTATGACCACTAATAAATCACAGGGCCATACCTGGAAAGTTTGTGGCCTGAGTCTAGAAAATCGATATATTTCCATGGTCAATTATATGTAGCATGTTCACGGATCGGAAGACCTATATATTATTATTTATTTTCTTATCCGCCTTAGCGGAACAAAGTTCGCCGGGTCATCTAGTGATATCATCAATTATAACAACTGCGTATTTCATTTGTTTTCTTTGAATTCCAAGTTGCCATAGCAAAGGAAATAGTTATTTGTGCAACAAGACAGCAAATTAGTTTTTTGCTGCGAGTGCTGATTTTGAATCCTGAGCAAACGAAGGTTTCAATGATTGAGTCTAAAGCTGAATCCTGAGTGCAGCGAGGGATTCAAAGGCACGAGATGCAAAAATCTTTGCTCTCGTGTAATACACACATAACTTTTCACTTCAGCAGCGAGAACACTTTAAGAGCTAAAATATATAACGTAACATTTTTGAAACTAGAATTAATTATTTATAGGTTAAATCCCAGTTTTATTTACAGTAAATACTTATTTTCGTTTCAGTACAACAATAGGTTAAAAATTCCATAAATTACAATATAGGACATACGAGTAATTATCTGTTTTGCAAAATTTCTTTAGTTAGTCCGAGGTTCCGAAAGTGTTTGTCTTTGAGGCCGAATTCAAAATCAGAACTTCGAAAAGGCTGGACTTTGTCTCTCTCTCCCTATGTATGCTTAAATCTTTAAAACTACGCAACGGTTTTTGAAGCTGTTTCTTTTAGTAGATAGAGTGATTCAAGAGGAAGGTTTATTTATATGTATAATACATGCATAATATTGTAGAGAAACACTGATAAATTTAGAGGATCATCATTGCACCCCTGCGAAGCCGGTGCGGGTCGCTAGTTAATTTATATAGAAAAACTAGCTGATCCGGCAAACGCAGTTTTGCTATTAAAAATAGGGGTTGATCGGAGCGAAAATTGTGTGTATTTCGGTATGCTGTATTATTATTATTTTTTTCTAAAAATAAAAAATAAAAGTTTGGTTTGGACACCCTTAACATTTAGGGGGACGAAAAATAGATGTCAGATTCGCACACTTAACCGATATGCACTCATTGAGTTAAATGTACTTCGTACTAGAGGAGACACCTCAACTAGATTGTTTGTAACACGCGTTGGAGCGCGCGCACTCCAACTCATTTAGTCTGTGACAAGCGCTTGCTGCAACATCACACGTTTGAGTGTTGTTTTGTTTTTTAAACTATGCCTTCGTGTGTATTGAGATACTGTTCAAACAATTCGAGAAATACAAGTAAAAGTCAAGGAGTAACTTTCAACATTATTATCTTTAAGACACGCTTAATTTAGTCATATTTTATCAATTTATTGTAACTCTTGACGACGCCTCACTGCGGCAGCCATGTTTATGTGAATATCAAAGAGTAAGAACATTTGAATGCGCAGAGTTGACACTATCGACTTTAAATAATTAAGGACACTAAATAATAATAGGGTTTACTGCGAAAACCAGCTAAGTGCAGTCAAGTTAGTTTTGAGATATTGCGTTTTAAAGTATAATACAATGAGTTTTGAAATATTGCGTTTTTTAAAGATTATTTAAAATACAAATGCTATAGTTTTAGTAGGCCTTGTATCCAGTATACAGTAGGTATATTTTAGTAGTTAGGGTATTATGTAAAATAAAGATTTTATGTTTGTTTGTTTTTATCATTATTTATCTCGTAAACCACACCATAAATTTTGTGTTGAACTAAAGTTTTTCATTTTTCAAGTAGTTCGGTTTTGCTCAAAATAAGTCAGTAAATTAGTCAGTTGTCGCAGTAAACTCTCGATATTATCACGTTATGAATAGTTCATCCATATTAAAATAAATGAATATATTGATTGGATTTTAGATTTACAGATTTACATTTACAGTACACACAGTAACTAGTAGGCAGAATAATAAAATAAAGTCGAGCCTCTCGCGTCTGCGCGTTTTGATTTTATCTATGAAAACATCACACCCCCCGCTTGCCCCGCTGTCATCAAGTTACGCGATACTTTTTGTTTGAAATAGCTTCTCTATACATTTAACTCAATGTATGCACTCAAAATTTCACGAAAATCGGTCGAGCTATTTTGGAGGAGTTTATTTTCAAACACCGTGACACGAGAATTTTATTTAAATTACTGCTTTTTTAAACAAGCAGACGTGTTAATTTCCGAAACGGCCATGTTCTCTTTGTGTGTATTTTACAGCGTTACGAAAACGAGTTTGAACTTATGTTTCCAGATCTTTCCGTATTAGGATTTGAATGAGAAAATATTTTGCAGCTCTTCATTTACATAACTTATTTAAGAAAAGTTTATACGTGAGATGTTATTTAGGTTTCTAAAGAACCTTATGAAATATGTTGTAAAAGTTTTACGACAGATTATGTTAGCTTATTCAAAAGCCTATGGAATATTCCTTTCAAAGTATCTGTTAGGTATTGAAATATCATCATAATTTTAAGTAGTAAGTAACAAAAGCTTTTTTACTCTATTGTCTAGACAAAATTATAATAAAACTTGTGAAGTAATTATTTTTTACACATACTACAAGGGCGCCCGTGACGGTACCAAATATTTACTGTAAGTAAAATATCATAATATCAAGTCGTTTAGAAAAGAAGTTTTGGAGATAAAGTCGCATTCTATATTAATATGATTTAACATATTAAAAAAAAGTAGTGTATTGTTAAAAATTAAATAAAAATTTAAGGCCTTCGAATACTTTTTCTCAAGTGAAATACAATTAAAGTTTTTGATGAAAACAATGATGAATAATTCTTTTAAAGTTGAATAAATTTTTATCCTTACATTTGACGCCAAAAACTAATCATTAATAACGATACAACGAGATTCTTGCGATGTGAATTCGATGGGACATCATAGCATGCATTCCTTCTCTATTATATAAGTTTGGAATATTTTAGTAGGAATAGTTACGATACAAAGTGTAACAATAGTTGTACATTGAGACTCTCATTGTATAGCAAAAACAGCAAAAAAAATACATCTTGCCTACCCCGAGCATTAGTCAAAATTAGACTCGTGTCGACCCTAATGAAACTGAAAATACATATACCTAACCTACCTTTTCTTCTTAAAGAGAAACTAAATACCAGCCTGAATTAATTATGGCTATAGATTTTCTTATCACATATGTAGCGACTGTTTTTTAATGTGTATTAAAAAAGAAAAAGACAAGAATGTGTCCGTTCTCGTTATATTTATCAGCGAACTATGTCAGCCAGCCGGTTGGCGTAGACACGTGGTCGCTCAATACTCATTTGACGGAGATCGTTCTCGCAAGCGGAATGAAACACGTTACACCAACCGGGGCCGGAGAAAGTGACCATCCCCACACAAACAAATATTAGCTCAACTCGGTGTGGCCAACTTACACTTTCTACTGCTTGATAAGTTTACGTTTAAACGTATTTGCAACATATTTTTAAATGCAGTTAATCTATAGAAATTAAAAAAATACTGCACGTACCTACACACTTTTTTCTCCATATCCAGCCATTAGTAAATTTTAAAACCGAGTGTTAATTTGATAGAAGCAATATTCTATATTATTAAAAATGGTAAAATCTACCTAATATATATGCTGTGATATCAAGTTCGCGAACCCAAATCTGGGTCCACGTGAGGCAGCAGCTGTTGTTCATAGGGACGTAGAGGGATAGGTTTTGTGGGTTTAATCATTATTTAAAGTTGTTTTGTCAGTTTTTTTAAGTTTCAGATTTATTTTTGTCGTAGCTTAGAAAATATATTGTATTTAAAAAAATATATATATACATCTGGACCTGCAATTGGACAACAAAATAACACTACAGTTTTAAAACGAATGTTTTATATTTTTGTTTTTGTGAGGGCTAGACAAAGATCATAACCTCACTACAGGTCAAGCGCACAACATTTCTCATTCTCAGTATTCACTTGTTATGAAAGGAAGTAAAAGTTTTACTGTATTGCGAACTATGCAATTGAACTCTTGGTTTATTGACGTTAATTTTGGATCTTCCGTTCCTTTTATCATTAGCTTGCAGTTGGTTTTCTCATGCCAATCGCTCAAGCTATTGTGTTGGCACTAGGCACTAATTGGATTTTTAAGCTCTAAACTCCACATAGCACAATTCCATGCCCAATTATCATAATTTCTTGTATACTACGTGAGCTTTTTATCGATATAGACGCAGAGATAAATTGAAGTACCAAGACACATTAGCATAGCTATTTTACAAGGCCTTTTTAAAAAGAGTTTTTTGGTTCTGTGTACAGTCTACAGTTTTTTTATTGAAGAATTATTCAAACTGTTATAAAACAGGGCCAGTAAGCGTAGTGTGATCAAACAAGTCTTCTATGATTAATATGTCTCGATATTACTAATTTCATCCGGCAAAGTATTTAGTGCCCTTTATGTACTGTGGCGTCATTGGATAATAATTAGTGAAAAAATAATTAAAACGGGTTTGTTATTCAATAGCTTGTTTAAAGAGAAAGTTTTAACGACATCGCCCACGAGGATTTTATCGCCCAAAATATTATTACGAGCGAATATGTTGTATACTGCCTAGATTACATTTAAAGATAGTTATTAACCCTTTAATTCGTAATGTTGAAAATACTCAACGTTTGAAACAAAAAAATACTGTATCCATATATTTCAGAAAAACACAATTATTTTTTTAAAATGCACTGCAATATATAGTATCGTATCCTAAATAAATCAGAATTCTGGATTATTACGCATCGTTTCACAGTTATAGCAAAAATGTCACCAACACAACCATCGGGAGGTGGACGCAAGGTAAGAAATATAATTTATTCAGAATTATAACATGATTCCTGTAACACACTGTGTCTCAATTAATTTAGTAAGATCTAAACTATGCATGTATCACAAAAAAATATTTGGTAGCTTTATATATAATAAGTAAAAATAACTTAAATACGTATGTTGAATATTCTTAACACTGCGAGATATTGAGATATGTGTTTAATGTTTGCTATGTTAAGTATTCTCAACAATGCGAGAGTTTTGATGAAATAGATATTATTATTTACGTTGTGTATTTTCTACACTGCACATTATTAGATAATTTTAAGCAAGGTATTTGAAATACTTTTCTACGCTAATAAACGTTATTTTAGGTGTTGGTATGTTTGTTGCATGTTTTGATAATTGCTTGCTGCAGCCTATACTAAAATGGGAAGAGCTAAGAAAAATAATGGCACTAAAACCACCCGAAAGGGCAGTTCTGAAGATAAAGTCAACATACAATCTTTCAAAGAGACTCGTCATCGCTTTCTTTCTGGCAGCTCTGACCTCAGTTCAGAACCGAAGTCTTTGCCGTCATCATTAGAAGCTTTAAAATTACTTCAGATAATGATGACCCATAGTCTGTCACTAACAACATCGCTTTATCATGAAAACACCGTTCCTATAACACCAATAATTTCAGAAATATTTCGTGTAAATGAGCCACAGCAACAATTACCTACACTTCACTTCATATCTACAATATTATCCCCTGGAACCCCGTCTACGCCACAGCATACTAGATCTAAACGAAAAGCTAATAATTCAGCGGCAGGACCATCATGTGTAGCAAAAAAAGGGGAAAAAATATAGCAGGAAGCCTTTGGATTTTAAATGGAAACCCACGAAGTTTCAATACCCTGCTCCAGTAGATAAGGTACAATTCAAAAAATCGTTGGACATAAACAGCAAGTCTCCGTTAGATTACTTTAATTTCTTTTTCTCGGAAGACATGTATAGTTTTGATAACTGAAAACACAAACCTTTATTCAGTACAGAGCAGCCAGACTGAGCTAAGTGTGTCACTGTAACTAATAACCATATAAGGGACTTTATTGTAATAGCCATTTTGATGGGTATCCTACCAATGCCATCATACTGAGATTACTAGTCTAAGGTCAATAGAAGTTAAGGTTTCCGTCAATTGCTGATGTTATGCCATCGAAAAGATATGAGAAAATACGAAAATATTTACATTTTGTGGATAGTACTTAGCGAAATTAATGACGACAGATATTTTAAAATTCGGCCACGTAAAGAAAAGAAAAGACAAAACTGTAGAAATCTTGAAGAAGAGGGTCGTTTTAGTATGGATGAAATGATGGTCCTGTCTATGGGAACAAGAGCGGTTAGTTGTCTTCAATATTTGCCTAAGAAACCTAGGAAATGGGGCTTTAAAATATTTGTTCGTTCGTTCAATTCTTTACCATATGCGGGCGAGGATACCTTAAGAAACTATTCTTTCACCGAGTATGAGAATAGCTTGGGGCTTGGAGCCAAGGTGGTATTAGAGTTATTACAGAAAGGTAGATTGACTCATATTGAGCCTGTAAACAATTCTAGCTTGAAAATAAACACGAGTGTTGCCCCTAGGCCTCCTGACCCAGTACGATACGATAATATTAGCCATTTCCCAAAGTTTCCATCCCACGGTAGGTGCAAATATTGCAAAAATGGGTTTGCTAATGTAGAATAAACAAAATGTCACTTAAAAATATGCCTAGTTGTCAAAAGAAACTGTTTTCATGACTAACATTTAAAGAAATAAATATTTTTGTCCTTTTATTCTCACTTTTAATTCCTTTCCCTTGAATATATCTATTGGACAGTGTTGATAATACTTAACATACGTAATTAGATGTAAATGTTATAATGTTGCACAATGTTGAGTATTTTTAACATATGTTATTTACTTAAGTATATAAGTAATAATTTTTTTCATATTTTTTTACCTTTATTTATATCTAATTTAAACTAAATTTAACAAAAATATCAAAAAAATACAACATTTTCTGTCTTGTGCATTAAAGGGTTAACAACATTGCCAGGTTCCAATATGAACCCGATTTGAACTCGATTTGTGTCATTTCTTTACCCATTTTGCTCTGTTGTAGGTACGTGACGCATTCTACAAAATTACAGAAGTCTTTTATCACCACATTTGACAACCCAGTTTTTGGCCTTCTTAGTCCCTGAATATTTAGTCTTTCCGTATGGTGTCACGCAGTGTCACCAACCCATACCATCGAGAGGGTGTCGTAAGAGGCGACGAAGGGAACGCAAGAGGCAAATCACCTTGCCGCAAGCGAAAGAAAACTTGATACAAACCCTGTGCCAATCCGTCTTGCCTTGCTCAGTGGTGGGTCATTCACGGACTGGTTCTCCAATAGAATAGAATAACATTTATTCGGAGAATAAAGTTCAGTTTCGAGAGGACCAGCGTCTCTCTAATCCATCAACATAACTCGAGGTTCCGTTCATAAGTACTTTCTGGTTTTATATGGAACCTTGAGTCGATACAAACAACACTCTCTCCTCTGGTTCTCCTGCGTATCTCCTCGTTTCTGATTCGATCTCGCAGGGTATCTCTGAGCATAGCCTTCTCCATAGGCCTTTGGGTGACTTTGAGCCTTTTGATGGAGCACATAGTGAGCGACCACGTCTCTGTTCCATATGCCATCATCATGATATAATAATTTTAAGTAGGTACTTTTATATCTTTAGTATCAAGAGATACGAAAGATATAAAAGTACTTAAAATTGGTATACCTGGTTTTTGTGACTCTTGTATATTTGATTGACCAGACTATTGTGTTGTGGTCCTCGTAAGAATGACCTTTCCCAGGCGTTTCTGCGTGGGAGATGCAGGCAATTGATTACCTATCACAATAGATAATGCATGTTTACTTTTAAATTGCACGTCATGACTCGAATATTTACATGTACATTTGAATAAAAAGTTATTTAAATGACTGACTGATATTAAAGCTTGTTTTCCTTCAGCTAGGTACTGACCGGTGTTACGGGGCGTAATGTAACGTGTTACACAGCGAACATTCGTGAAGTCAGTACGTCGTTGGTAGCTGGATTACCCGTAACACGACGTAGTGATTGCACGAATGCTCGCTGTGTGCCACGTTACATTACCTCGTAACGTTGGTCAGTACCCACCTTTCTTCTACTCCTAGGGGATCTACCACTAACTAATTTAATACAGTATAAAAATAATTTACTAGACTAGACCGTGCCAAAATGTGTAATAATATAGTGTATGTCCCTTGTTAGATTGGTATGTAAAATTAGCCTAATTGTGATCGAGAATATCTTTCATAAAGTTGAAAACTCTAATCCAGTGAGTGATCCCAGTCCACAGATCACTCACTGACTTAGAGTCACTCACTGGCTCTAAAATCGAACCATTAAGAGCTTGTTATTGAGCTCCGTATTTGAAAAATATTCTCGATTACAATCAGGTTTAATTAACATCTCAATCTATACTTCTTCAAATTCAATTCAAACTTTCAATTCAAACTACTTCAAATTCCGGCGCTAGAATATTATTATAAAACCTATTTCACTAAATCAGAACTAAAGGTATTATGCCAAAGTTCTTTCGCGTTAAAAATGCGATGAGCCGTCAGCGCAGCCGCAAGGTAAAGACAGAAAGGACAGGATACCAGCTATGCGTTCGAAACTATGCCTCCAACTCGTAAATTTGAAGTTGTCTTTCTAATTAGAAACGATTTGACTGGTTAGAAGCTAATAAACATGTATGTAGCGGATGTCGAATGTGATGATCTATCTATTCAATGCATGCTGTGAAAGGAAGATCTGAAAACGTTTTAAGGGTTCCCTTTAATTAGTGAGTAGTAAATTGTAATTGGCTATCAGCCATTGAATAAACGGTTTTATATTGAATAAAGATAGAATGGAGTACGTGGAAAATGGAAAACTTCACAATATCCACTCAATTACTTGGTTTATTACGTGAAAGTGTGTTCTGCTATTATTGGAATGACTTTCCAATGTTACGTGTTACACTAACGAGATCTCATAAGTCAATGGCCTCCATAATTATGTCAATAGGTCGTAGATTTATTGAAGATCGTTTGAAGCAAAAACTAAAGAGAAATAAATAGAACATAGTGATGTCTTAGGTTTTCACGATCTTTACATATTGCAGGAAATGATGTCTTCACGGTCGCGGGACGACCACGGACACTGCAAAGTGTCTGAAACGTTGGGAATAAAATAAAATAAAACGATCATAACCGTGAAGACATCATTTCCTGCAAACAGAACATAGGTTCATATAACTATAGGTTCAAATAAAACTAGTAGACCTTTATACTAAAGTGTATGTCTGCAAATCACCGCCATATTATAACACCAGACTTCTTCATCGAGGGCACCAACAATCTATCAATCCCGGCTTTTATTAAGAAGAAGAAGAAAATACACTTATTCGACAAAACATTTTGGGTGGATTTAGTCACTTAAAAACTGGCAGCTTGCTTAATCCAATCATTACCGCTAGTCCCACGGCGGGCGACAAACGCTCCATGTTAATTCTGAATGTAAGAATGAATAAGGAAGAAAAGGGTAAAGATGTCAAATGAAGTGTAATATAACTGGTGGTATCCGGTAATCCGTGTGGTGACGGATTTAGAGTACATACATCAATTCTTTCTGAGGGTGTCGTAAGAGCCGACAAAAAATGAAGATTAGTCCGAAAACGTGGCCGCAAGAGAAGGAAAACTAGATACCACACCCTATGCCAACTCATTTAGCTAGTGTGGCAAAGTAGGCTAAGTACCCTCCATGTAGTTGGAAGAGGCCCGACTTAGCAGATGGTCATGTATGGCCTCAAACGTAGTAGTATAACTGGTGGCTTTTTTTAGCCTTTCTCCGCGTAGGTTACAAATCCGTGCTTAGATCGGCTTTGCGATAATGTAGCATTCTAATGGTATTTTTTTAAGTCCGTCCAATTGTTTTGCACTTTACTAATTACAAACAAACAAATCTTTACACTTTATAAGATTAAGGATACAAATAGATGAATCATGAAGACGTATACCTCATAATTCATTGTCAATTGTGCAGCAATTATTCTAATTCAATTATTATATAGAATCGTAACAGAGACGTCCTTTTTCAAAAAGAAAGTAACTTATTAAATGATGATGATGATAGGTATAGTCGGTTAATAACATCTTGAACCGAAGGCGCCCTAATTGGAGAACTTCGCACTTGTCATTAAACAATCGGTGGCCTAAGCCTCCTTTCTCCGCCAATGACCGGCAAATCACTACATAGTATAAAACAAAGTCGCATTCTTCTGTCCGTCCCTATGTATGCATAAATCTACGCAACGGATTTTGAAGCGGTTTTTTTTAATAAATAGAGTGATTCAAGGGGAAGGTTTATATGTATAACCCACCCCCGCTTTGCACGGGCGAAGCCGGGGCGGGACACTAGTATAACATAATATAGCTATTATGTTATATTTTATTTGTAAACTTTTTAAGGCGACAATAGTACAATATAACAAATTGTATACGGCCAAACAAACAAAGCCAGCTGTCTTCAGCATGAATTTAATTTACATTAGGCAATAACCCAAAACTTATACAGAACTGTTTATCTTCAACGTTCATGGAGAAACAATTAAGAGACCGCATAATAAACTTGAGTAGGTTCTCCTAGCTTTACGCATTATATACTTAACTAGGTCAATAGGTACATTAGTCGAGAAATGTCTAACAATGAAGGGTATTTACAAATATAGGTCAAGATCATGAGGAAACTAAATAATTTTTCACTACTGTAAGCCGTTTTGTAGCTAAGTTGAGGCCCTACTGTAAGCCCTTTTCATCTAGATTTTATTTGGGGTAGCCAGCGATACTTGCTTTTAGCCAGGGAATACTCGTGTTTGTAAATTAAGTTTTTAAATACTCTTTAACAATCCTTGCCGAAACGTATGTGTATGATGTGAAGTAGATCGCTGATTTTCAGATTTTCAGTATTCTGATTGTCAGTAGTATATCAAAGTCAGTCAGTCAGGTAAAGTCATTTGGAATAGCCGTCTATGAGTAGGTATACTTTCCATCCTGTCACAAAGGTGGACGAGGCGACCTCTCCCTGAAGGTTCAAGGGCACTATTGGCCCTTTGCCAAGGCTCTACATACACGTAAAATAAATCCTGTAGAGGATGACATTGACAGTAAAGGTAGTGTAGATACTCCAGCTTTCTCCACCATTCTTCCCCTGATAGAGATCTGGTAACCTTACTCACGGGCAAGAACGAAACACCACCCAAAGGAGGTCCTTGCTTCCAAAGCTCTACCGAACACTTTCAAAACATTGCGTTCGGAACCGCATCTATCTTGGTTTGGTTACCGAACTCGAGTCTTCCCGCCGTGACCCATCAAGTGAGTCCATCGGTGTTTGGCTATCATCATAATTTCAGCCCATAAATAAAAAACTCCACTGAGTCGGGCATCCATCAAGTTCAGGGAGGGCAATGAGCCTACTGTACCACGCTGGCAAGACGGGGTAGGACAGGGTTTGTACAAGGTTTCTTTCTCTTGAGACCAGGTGACCTTTATTTTTTGAGGTTGGGGAAACCTTTTATCTTTGCCCAGCCAGCGGGACGGGGCTGGGGTATGTGGGAGTCCGCGGACGCGAAGGGATTGTAAAGTGCGTGTGGGTTACCCACTAAAACCACCACGCAAAGTCCCTCGTCCCATATGCTGCGCGGGAAATTTCTGCAAAGTCTCGCTGCAGTAGTAGCTTGGAAATAGGAGATGGATTCGACCCGTGGTATTACACAACAAAGCACTATATGCGCCAAAGAGCGCGCCTTGGAAGATGAACCACCTCTGTTCCCAAGCCCGCTATCCTGGGTGTTTTAATCTGGTGGTGTGTATAATTTCTCACCTTCTTTCTTCATCTCTGGACCTAGGCTCCATCAGCCAGGGCTGCCAGGTGGCCTGCCTCTTGCATTCCTTTAGTCGCCGTTTACGACATCGACCGAATGGTATTGACAAGTAAGACAGGCCATATGTTATTTATTTTATCATTTATCATAAATTTTTTTTTTTTTGATTGAATGTGTTTTATTTCATCTAATGGACACATACAAATTGTCAACATATTAATAAAATATAAAAATAAACCTAAGTAATAAATCAAGACTAAAAATACCAATTAACCTAAAACTTAAATACTAAAATATATTATTTAAAGGAGTCCCTTTAGGCAAGGTTCCGAAGATACTGGCAGCGTTCCCCCTTTGAATCGCTAGACTGATTCTTTGTCCGAGGTAGCTACCAGCTCTTCGGTCTCCTGTGATGTCGACTAACCTTTTTGCTATTTCCTTAAAAAGGCTTATAGCGCTAGGACCCCACGGACCAAGGGTCTCGACACCGAATGGGACAAATTCATATTCGGAGCCTAGACCCCTGTATTTGTATCCTTTAGCTTTTTCAGCCGCTTCACAAGCCGCACCAGCTCTGTTGTTGGTTCCATGTAGATGGGAAGGGGCCAGTGTGTCTGAACAGGTTGCATCCCACACCAGCACCCGACCCATCTTCCATGGAATCAAACTCATACCGTCCGGTCTCTTACCATCGTCTCTTGCAATGCCAGTCGGCTCAAGTAGACTGGGCACGTTGACGGAGGTAAGGGACCGGCGTATGATATCGTTAAGTGCGGCATGTCTCGAGAAGCGGCCTGCACTTTTTTGGCATGACAGTCCGTGATGTCCTAGCTTGTCGACATCACTGCCACAGGGACATTTATGAGGAGCGCAGACCGGAACCCCAAGCCGTAGACACGTTGGGATTCGAAGCGTGTCAGGCTCAAGAAATGTTCCTGTTTTTGACGAAGGGTACGCGTGAAGCCAGTAGCCGGCCTCGTGCGTACCCACGGCCAAAAGCCTAGCACGCGCCGAACCCGTACTACAGCTTAAAAGGTTGTCATATGACAATTTGCAATTTATGTCATCCCAGCTCCTCTGCGAATTTGGGGAAGATGGAAAATTTTGACCTGGACATGCAATTAAGAAAGCGTTTCTAGCTTCTTCCAAGCCAGCAATCTCAAAGTTTGAAGGGGATGCCCTTAAAATTGTACTTATGAGACTTGCTGAACTATGGACAGAAGCTAGGAAGGCTGGTAAAGCGACACTGGAAATTTTGCGAATCCCTAGACCACCATAGCGGATGGGTAGGGATGCTTGGGTCCAAGAATGCTCGTTCAGCTGCATATTAAGAACCGATTCTAAGCTAATTTTGATTAAGTCGTCCACTTGTGTCAAAAGATCTGGGCGATTCCAAAAGGAGCAGCAACGGAGCACATACGTAAATTTTGGGACGAAAAGACAGAATTTCAAGATGCAAAGAGCATAGTGTGGACTAATTTCAATTAGACGGTCAGCAGAATTTTGAAATTTAGTAAATAATTAATTTAAATTAATTTTAATTAATTTACTTATTAATTAATAATTAATAAGTAATTTAGTAATAATTTTATATCATAAATAATGATACCAAATCTGAATGAGCCAGAAGTGGATGAGCCTGTAGATCACAATAGCAATCCGCACTATGTTTGGCTGTGACTCCAATGTAGATAGTACTTTTGTATATCATTTATCGTTAAATCAAGGTAGGCACGTTTACGTCCAGTAATTGACATGTTAATAAGTAAGAGGAAAATTATTTACTTGGTGTAAGCACAGAAAATATTACGAACAGTAAGGTTACTTCATAAAGACTTTATATACGGTACACTCACACAGCCACGTGACACGTGTCTGTGTATTATGCTTTATGACGTATTTTTTCTAATTACTTGTGGTTTATATTGCTAATTGTTTTACCCGCGATGTTAATATGTTAATCACTCCTTGTCACGACTTTCAAGAATCCTCGCAAGGTATTCTTATATTTAAATAAAAATAGGTAGGTTAAAAGATTGACGTTTATGTGTGTGTGTATGTGTGTGTATCTATGGCAATGTAGATCTAAACAAATGAGCTGACTATGACGCGGTATTTATAATTTGAAACCTAGCGTTGCTACATTTATGTGTTATCAAAATCGATTCCCGCTTTTTCAAATCAGCTCTTTTCTGGTTGTATCCGACGTTACTATTTTTGATACAGCGTGAAGAAAAGTAGGCATTGGGTTTTCTAAAAATTTAAAACGATTTTTTAAGCAAAAATTAACCAATATATACTTCCACCACAACAAAACACACTAAACAGAACAGACTTCTGAGTTTTGGAAAAACTCAGAAGTCAATTCATGCCAAAAATTTCGTGCGAAAAATCTAGTTAGTAATTATTATAACTTTTTCATCTTTTGTTCATCTAATGAGTCCACATCGTCGATAGTAGTCTAGAGTGTTTCGTTAATTGTTATGACAAACACAGTCAAATGGTCTCAGCATGATGTCTGTTTCTAAATAATATATGTAGAAATGCATAGGCTTGTAATTAGAGATTTTAAATGCTTTTCTGGAATTAGTAATACATTATACATGTCAAGTAATTTATTACGTGTGTGAATCATCACTATCACTACATAGTATAAAACAAAGTCTATGTTTTCTGTCCGTCCCTATGTATGCTTAAATCTTTAAAACTACGCAACGGATTTCGAAGCGGTTTTTTTATTAGATAGAGTGGTTCACGAGGAAGGTTTTTAAGTATAAAACACCCCCGCTTTGCACGGGTGAAGCCGGGGCGGGCCACTAGTGTTAAATAAAATGTAATGTGTTCATTAGGTTCCTGCATTCACAATTATACGCCTTCGTCCGCGTAATTTACGAAAAAAGGGGTACTAAGTTTTTACAAAACGGAATGGAAATTAAATAAAGAAAATCGTTAAACTGCACTACACTGACGAATTTAGACTACATACTGTGACCGCCCCACTCCATCCATGTTCCATGTCGTAAGACCCGACAAAAGGAAACGACATAGCCGAAAACCTAGCCGTAAGAGAAGAATAACTTGTTAGGAAACCCTGCGCCAACCCATCTGGCCAGCGTGGCTTAGAAGACTTATTACTCTCCATGTAACTGGAGGAAATTCAATATGAAAAGCTTGTTATATAAACCAATAATTAATTTGGTTGAAAAAAAACAAAAAATATACTATTTTTTGTAGTACATCCTGAGCTAACAAATACTTAAGCTCTGCTGACACAAGAAGTGTAAAGATACGAATGACACAGATTTAACTTTTCTACTCACATAAACTATGAATGCTATAGAAACATTTTGTACACAACTTTACGCGTGCTTACAATTGTGACAGGTTAAAAATAGACGAGACACATAATTTCTCTTTCGTTTCTTTATAATTGTCCCAGTTTACTAAGAATGTAAATCAAAACTAATTGCATCAGGAAATATGCAAATGCGATAATTACGAAAAAGTCCTACACCGCGATAGCGAAATTTCAAGAGCAATTCGCAAGTTAAGATATCCCCGACTACAACTATCGGGGGGATAGGCGCTGCGACCCCTAGCCAGACATAAGACCTCGTCTGGTTGGATGATCATCCCTTTGCGCCTAAAGTACCAATTGCAAAAACGACATGTAGTGGCTATTCAATGATGTTCGATACGTACTTGTTTCTTCTTTGGTATATTGTGTTTTATGCAAGTTATTTTCCACTTTGATATAGGTAATATTATTTTTATGTACATTTTATTATATTAATGTTCATAAATTACTTTTCTTTCTTTCCTTTTCAAATAATCATACTAGGCGAATATTAATTAAAATTACGAGTACATAAAAAGTGTGCGCGAATTATTTTTCTGAAATAAAATTAATATTAAATAAGTTTGAGATTTGACTTCCCCTCGACCGTGCTGCCATCTTGTTGTGGTGAGGGGGCTTGCGTGCCTTTAGGATCCAAGTGTGGCCTTGGCCAAGGCTCCATCAGGGTCGCGGAGCATGCTCCCCAGTATGAGGAGTGAAACCCGTGGCCCTGTTTCTGGCAGTCGAGAGACACCTTTGGTTTTAGTGGGTAGGTTGGGTTAATGGATAAAACGTTCAATCGTAAAAAATAAGATAATTTGTGCAATAAAAAACTTGCATGATGCATTTAAAAAATAGTAGCAAATTGAATATGAAAAATCTGTTATAAAAACCTATTTCTTCTTAGGCCGTTGGGGTACAAAGACTATGTTTTTTGAGCATTTATTAGTGGATTATTTGTTCAATAAATATTGTAGTTTCCAATAATTTTAATAAGTACGCGTTTTGTTCCACCCATATTCCGTATGTTGTCTTTTAGGCAGTTTTGAGAATATCACCCTGTATCATGTAATCACCTAGACCATGCTTAACGGCAGAAGCTTTCTCTTTCATTTGGATAATAATCAAAATGACTCTATTTAGCTGCATAAATGAACGCAGTGAGAGGAGGACGTGACCGGAATATAGCGTCTGCTGTGCCTTGACATAATGATATTGAGTTTATTCGGATCATAAACTACATTGTTACTTTGTCTTCTGTAAAAGTATAGGACCTATAATAAAAATAGATGATTTTATAAAAGTTACGTGATGTGATGTGGTGATGGGTATTTTAAAAGTTATAGGTATGTATTTTATCATGCAATTTGAATCCGTCATGGGGCCTTTCCAAGAGCTCACGCAAGTAGCAACCACCGCATTCCTCTTATTACGGTTATTTCCTATTTTGTCTGCTAATCTAGTTTTAATAAAACTTTTATAGCTTAATGACCCAATTGAAATAATTTTAGAATTGACTTAAATAAATTGTTAGGTTATGAAACAAATAATCCCTAATGCGTTTGGGTGAACCAGAGGGAGGCAAGTGGTTGACAACCGTTACCGGAATTTATAAAATAAAAAGTAAAGTAAACACAGGCAGTAAAAAGGAAATTATGTTTAATCCGTTGCCAGCACCATGCCAGCATAATAAATAAGTACTAAAATACAAGTTCGTTTACAAACTTATATTTAAATAATATAATTAACTACAAACAATGTTTAGCAACCGTGGGAATATTTATTTTAATGACGTTCACTAATTTTGTTAATGATGTAATTATATTTATTTAAATAAGGTAATTCTTAACGATAAAATGCTGATTAGTCTCAATAGAAAATTTTAACTAATTAGCATCTCATTAAATGTGGATTAATAAATTCAAATAAAAATAATTACGTCACTAAGATTATATTTTAAATGAAATGACATATTATAAATTTTTATTTTTGACAAATTATTATACATTTAAATTAAGCACTGAAAAAAGCTAACTCTATTCTGTTAAATATTGCTACAAAGGATTCGAAACTTCGAGTATTAAAATAGTGCATGTAACAAATCCTTGCAAATGAACCTTTATGAGTGTTAAACACTTTGCACGCCATAATATAATATAATTATCTTCTATATAAAATTCTCGTGTCACGATGTTCGTTCCCATACTCCTCCGAAACGGCTTGACCGATTCTCATGAAATTTTGTGAGCATATTGGGTAGGTCTGAGAATCGGCTACTATCTATTTTTCATCTCCCTAAATTTTAAGGGGGGGGGGGTTCAACACAAAAAATAATTGTTTATTTTTTAGAAAAAAATTTTTGCTTTTATTTTTTTAAGTTTCAGCATACAAAAATACAAACAACCCTAAATTTTCACGTCTCTACGATCAACCCCTATTTAATTACATGGCAAAACAACGTTTGCGATAGGAGCGTTTGTATAGATAGATTGAGTCATCACGATATCTCTGGAACTTGAAATTTGGTAGGAATTTCCAAAAAAGGGGGATTGCGGGGGGAGGTTAATTATTTGGCAAAACAACGTTTGCGGGATCAGCTAGTAGGTACCTATCCTATAAATAAACGTAACAAGTACGGTACAAGCGAGCTCAACTCAAATATTAATTATTATCATTATAACTTACTTATGTTTACTTATTTACTTACTTACTTATGTTTTTACAGAACCATGACCGGGTCTTCATTTCTGCTGCCTGGCATAATGATGACGAAGACATTGTCAGAACATGACATAAGAATTGAGCCACAGAAAAAAAACAGAGATTACGAGTAAGCATTATAATCTAAGCTGTACACCTTATCAGTGTTTCTAAGTTAGTAAAAAGCATGTAATTTAGCACCTGAATAAAATTCCAAAATTCCAAAGTGACTGCATCCTTAACATGGTGACGTTAAGGCGCGACATGACAAAAAAGTTTGTAAAAATAGCATTAAAAAAAATGTTTCACGTCGCTGAAATACTGCTCTGCACCACGTAGCTAGGTCGACTGGTAGACAATGCCCATGGCATTAAGTTCGCCTCTGTACAAATGTACATCACTACATAGTATAAAACAAAGTCGCTGTCGTCTGTCCGTCCCTATGTATCCTTAAATCTTTAAAACAACGCAGCGGATTTTGAAGCGGTTTCTTTAATAGATAGAGTGATTCAAGGTTTATATGTATATTATACGCATATTTTTAAATTGCACACGTGCGAAGCCGGGGCCGGTCGCTAGTAAAGTATAAAATAAAATAAATGTACTTCTACATTGAGAAATTTGTAAAATAATATCATAGGCCGCATTTGTAGCGGGCAAATGATGAGTGGCCTAGGACCGGACTTCGTAGAAAACCTTGAGTGGGGTATATGTCCAGTAGTGGATGTCTTTTGGTTGAAATGATGAAATTTGCTGCTTACCAATAGATCTACGGCCCGTAAGCGCCGATTTGCAAAACGGCTGTCTAGTTAGATACCCGGGTAGGGTAAGAGTAAAATTATACATAGTGTTGGGGAAGTCATCTTGACAAAAAAACAGTACCTAAGCAATTTTCACTGATTGATAAGTGACAATGGCTTTATTTTAAAAATCTGACCTGGGAAATATTCTTTGATTTGAATATATCAGCGAGCTGTTAATTTTATAGCAAATTCAGAATTTTCGAGTGTTATTTGAATATCTTTTATCTGTGATGAAAGGATAATAAAAGCTCCACAATGCAAAATTAAGTGTTCTCTCAATTTAACGAATTGCAAGGACGCCGTGATGTTTACTTAATACTTCAGCATCCTTTAGAACACCCAAGCCTAAATTACAATACATATTGTGCATTATTTTCTTATGATTTATAAAAAAAAATATTGTTATCGAAAATAGAAAGAAAGAAAGAAAGAAAGAAAGAAAAATGGTTTATTCAGTACAATTTACCTTTTAAATACATTCATAACCACGTTTTTTTTAATAATTTCATTGGGGTTGGCACAAATTAAACCCGATTTGTCTAAGTACAAGTATTTATACGGAACTATTGCCTTCTGATAACCGTGATCCATCTTGTGGGGCAACCGGCAATTACACTCGAGAGCAATGAATCACTTACTCTTCACGGTCGCTTAAAGAATGTTAAAAATCTCGGAAACTAAAAATGATAGGTTAATGCAATAAATTGTATTTAATAGACAATGTAATACTCCTTAAATGAAAGTAAAAAAAATATGAGTCATCAAACATTTTATTAACACAAAATTACATAAAGAAAAAAACTGCTGATCTCTCCTTAAAACAAAAATAGGAAACATGAAATTTTTGAACTTTATTACGATTTTCTTGAATTTTAATACTTCGTATTGCCTCCTCGTGCTTCCATTACTGCGTTTACGCGGTTTGGCATGCTGTTCACCAAGTTCCTTATACGATTTTGGGGAATATTCTCCCATTCCTCTGTGAGAGCAATTTTGAGCTCACGAAGCGTGATTGGGGGAGGGTTTCGTTGTTTTACGCATCTGCCTAGCTCGTCCCAAGCATGCTCGATCGGGTTGATATCCGGGCTGCGCGCTGGCCACTCCATAAGAGTAATGTTCATCTCTTGAAGGTAGTCATTCACAATCCTACCTTTATGAGGTCGGGCATTGTCATGCATAAATATAGCATCCTCACCTAAATTGACCATAAATGGACCAACGTGATCATTGAGGATTTCTTCCACATATCTTACGCTAGTTAAAGAGCCGTTTTCTATGATCACCAGCTCTGTGCGACTTTCAGAAGAAATTCCGGCCCACACAAGTACAGACCCACCACCGTAGGCTACTTTTTCTTCGATGCATGCTTGCTTGAATCTTTCCCCTGGTCTTCGATACACTCTGTGTCTTCCATCGTGCTTGTAGAGCATAAATTTTGATTCGTCGGAGAACATAACTTTTGACCAATCTTCAATACTCCAATTTACGTGGCTCTGGGCATATCTTAGTCTTGAAATACGATGCCCACGCTCCAGTTTAGGGCCGTTTGCAGGTCTAAGGGGTTTTAAGTTAGATTCAGCAAGCCGACGTCTTACTGTCCATGCACTTGGGTTACTTCCTCCGAGGCGTCGAAACTGATTTGTGAGTTCAGTTCCTGTGAGAAAGCGATTTCGAAGCATGGTGTTCACCAAGTATCGGTCTTCTCGTGCTGTGGTACACCTGGTTCTGCCCGTTCCTGGTCTGCGTAGGTTAGAACCAGTTTCTTCGTAACGTCGGAGAACTCTTTGTACTGTTGACAGCGACACACCGACAGTCCTGACTGTATCGCGCTGACTCCGGCCGGTTTCCAGCATTGTAAGTATTCTGGTGCATTCTTCAGGCGTAAGCGACATAATTTCAGCTTGAATCTATACTAATATATAAAGCTGCAGAGTTTGTTTGTTTGTTTGTTTGAACGCGCTAATCTCAGGAACTACTGGTCCGATTTCAAAAATTCTTTCAGTGTTAGATAGTCCATTTATCGAGGAAGGTTATAGGCTATATTTTATTTTCAAAAGAATTAGGGATCCGTATGAAAATTGCGATTTTGTAACCCAAGGTGTAAAATCGAAAACCTATTTATGCGTGCGCTGCAAAAACGATTGACAATAGAACAAAATGAAGTACTACGAGTTTGTAGGTCTTATTAAAATCTACAAAAAAGTCCGCGAGAGCATACATGTAACTATCATAGTTTAGTCACAATAACCACTTTTATATTCATAAAAAAAAATGCATAGAGATAAGCACGGGTTCGAAGTCCACGCGAGCGAAGCCGCGCTCAAAAGCTAGTAATGAATATAGAGCACTATCAACATGGTTTATGTACCCACATAAATGACAGATTACAAACAAAAGCAAAACCAAATGCTGTAATTTCGTAGTTCCATCTTCGAAAGTGGCCCTTTTTCAAGTTTGATTTTTTTATGATATAACTTTAAAATAACTAAGAAGTTTTAATACCTTCATTTAAGGAGTATTACATTGTCTATTAAATACGATTTATTGCATTAACCTAGCATTTTTAGTTTCCGAGATTTTTAGGATTCTTTAAGTGACCCGGATTCATTGCTCTCGAGTGTATTTGGTTGCCGTAGAAGGCGAATAAGTGATCTTGGGACCCAAATCCTTGGGGGACGCCCATGTCCAGCAGTGGCCATCTTTTGATTAAAATGATTGTAATTTAAGGGTTCGCTAAACAGGTTGTACCTAATGCAGGCGTTTTGTTTTATATGAAATATATTACACTATACAATTAAATTAACCGTGTGGATGGATTGAAATACACAATGTCACTAACTCATTTTATGCTGAGGGTGTCGTAAGACGCGAATAAGGGAGAGGCGGGCACGTAGCCGCAAGAGAAGGAAAAGTTGATTAAAACCATGCCAACTAAAAACATGCCAACCAAACCATAAAAACTAATTCCCTCCATGAATTTGGAGGAAGCCCGTCTCAATATTTATGGATTAAAATTAAGATGAATGTTGCTTTGATTTCAGGTGGCAAATCGTTTGGCGAAACGTACTTGCGTTTGTTTACCTTCACGTCGCAACGACCTACGCATTTTACCTGGCGTTTACATGTAGGATCAAACTTGCCACCATACTTTTCGGTAACAAATTTTCCTATTATGCTACTTATACTATAACTAAGTATATACTATGACTATTTCCGTGTGGCGACGGATTTAGAATACATAGTGTCACCACCCCATTCCATCCTGAGGGTGCCGTAAGACCCGACAAAAGGAAATTTATCATATAAGGCCAAATTGATACAAAACCCTATGTCAACCCGTCTGGCCAGCCTCCTACAGTAGGCTAATGACCCACTATGTAGTTGGAAGAGGCCTTACTTAACAGTGGGTCATTTATGGGCTAAGAAATAGTAATACTATAACACTGAAAGCGAATGAAAAAAATATTCATTCCGTGATAAGCAGCAATTTGCACATTTAGATCGCGTTTAACATCAAAGCAGTGTATACTATGACGACATCTAGTGACATCTAGTTGCAAAAAAGGAACTAACCTTAATTTAATATCAACGGTGACGAAGTCGTGGGTAACATATGTTTTTAATATGTTTTTCAAAAGTTTGTATTCTTATACATTGCTTAAAGCGAGATCTAATTGGGTTGAGGGTAGTGAAGTAAAAAGCAACTTTAATATCATCCAATTTATTTTACAAATTAAATATATTTAAACTTAATAGTTTTACTTACTAATGTTTTAAAAAGTAAGTTAATTCTCTAGTGCACTCAGTTCACTTTGATTTCTCACCTTTTTCTCACTTTTACCTCACATCAATTAAAAAGCATGGATATGGACCTTTATACAAAGCTGTTTAACTCAGTGGAGGAGATGTCAGCTACTTTTGCATCCAGGATGTCACAATATGAAGAGGACCTTAAACAAGCCAGTGTCAGTGAAACCACCCACAAAACTATTGCTAGTATCTCCCGTGACTATACAGATTTTAAGTGCCTGATATGGAAAACGCTCAGTGCTTTCAAAAGTCAGCTGGATCTAGTAGTTGTTGGGCTGGACCGTCATGAAATGGCCTCTCGAAGGGCAGTTCTCCTGCTACATGGCTTAGCAGAGCAAAAGAATGAGGATCCCACTTCCCGTGCTGTGTCTACATTGGCTGAAACCTTGAACATGTCGAACATTCATCTTGTGGACATAGTTGCATGTCATCGTCTTGGAGTAAACACTGGCAAGACCCGTCCTCTGCTGATTAGGTTTCAAAATCAAAATTTGCGAGGTGAAATTTGGCGGAATAAGACTGCGTTAAGAGGGTCTGGTCTTATACTCTCCGAATTCCTGACCAAACCAAGGCATGATACATTCATGGCGGCCCGCAAGCGGTTTGGCATCAAAAACTGCTGGACATCGGATGGCAAGATAGTTATTCTGCTCCCCAACAAATCTCGGCAGAAAATAGAAAGTGAGGCGGAACTTCGACGTCTCATGTTGCAATTCCCGATGGCGGAGCCGGTTACATCGGACCACGGTAAATCAACGCCAGCGAAGAAGCCACGCAAGCCAGCAAAATAATTTTGAAATTTGTGTAGGTTATTGGCTCCTGTGCTGTGAAGTGTTTACTGTGTTAACACTGTTTTATCTATAGGTTTGTTTTATTATTTACTTTTGTTGTGTTAATTAGTTAAAAAGTCGGTACTTTAATCTTATTTACTTTACGATATGATTTGTGTCACTTTCACTAATTTTTGACATCTTGACTGACTACCGCTGTCAGTCCGTTGTAGTGACATAATGTGCGTTTGTGTACACGCATATCATAGCACAGTATATCGAACCTGAGTGCATTGAGGATTGTCTATGATATAGTAGCAGTAAATTTATTATTTTATATTTATCTATAGTTTTGTTGGTTTGTATGTATAATAGTGATGACGATAGTTTTTTATCTTGTTCCTCTTCTTGTGCGTCTGATAGGAGCTATGCTAGTGCGTTTAGCGAAGACAACTCTCTGACCCTAAAAGACCAACTTATATCTATAATGTCTCCGTTCAATAATTTCTTTAACGCCATCCACATAAACGCTCAAAGTATTCCCGCCCACCATTTAGATCTTGTAACTTCTTTTGATACTGACCTGATTCATGCGGTCCTCGTCTCGGAAACGTTTCTTAAGCCTGCACTTCCTTCCACTCAGTATTCACTACCTGGCTACAAATTAGTTCGCAACGACAGAATAGGCAAGGGAGGTGGAGGGGTTTCGATATACCTCCGCGGTGACTTACCCTACAAGGTTGTTGATCAGTCCCCAGGTGAGTACTCAAAATTCTCTGAACACCTGTTTATTGAAATAGAATTTCACCACACGAAGATATTACTTGGGGTATATTACAGTCCATCGAGTCAGATCGATTATTTCGCGTCATTTGAATCGAAACTTGAACAATTGTCTGTAATATATGATCATACAATAATTCTAGGTGACTTCAACACTTGCTTGCTGAAGGATGACGTGCGCAGCCGTAAACTTCGATCCCTTGTCTCTTCTGTCAACATGCAGATTCTCCCACTAAATGCCACTCATCATGGCCCCCACAGCACCCCTTCACTCCTAGACTTAGTTCTAGTCTCAGACTCTTCCAAAGTAGCCACTCATGGGCAGCTGTCTGCTCCCTTTTCTTATCATGACTTGATTTATGTCTCGTACAAAATTCGCTGTCCTAAGCGGAAGTCCAAATATCATTTTCTTCGCAGTTTCAAGAACATTAACATGGAGCGCTTGGAGCAGGATGCAAGTAATACCGATTGGTCCCCTATCTATAACAACGCAAATTTGGATGATAAGGTTTCAGACTTTAACAAACTGGTGGTAGGATTATTTGATAAGCACGCGCCCTTAAAGAGAGTACGCGTAAAACATCTCCCTGCACCGTGGTTGACCGATTACATTAGGCAGGCCATGTCAATGAGGGACAAGGCAAAAAGGCGGTACAAAAAAAGGCAAACGGAAGAAAATTTATCGCGATATAAAATCTTGCGCAATCGCTGTAATCGTCTGTGTAGAGATGCAAAAAGACGCCATATCTACGAATCCATTCAAAACTCAAACACATCACAAGTATGGCACTTCCTCAAATCTCTTGGAATCGGGAGAGTCTGCAAAGACAATATCCCGGATTTCGATTTAAATGCATTAAACATGCATTTTTCCAAAACACCAATTTCATTAGACAACGATGTCAAAGCTTCTACGATAAGAGGCCTTTCTAATTTTTCCTTGCCAATAAGTACTTCATTCTCGTTTCACAAGGTTACAGAATGTGATATTAAGAAATCCATCCGCTCCATATCCACTAAAGCAGTAGGCAATGATGGCTTGCATACTCATATGCTCCGCCCCATCCTAAATATCCTTGCCCCTGTTATTGTCCATCTTATCAACCACTCACTTGATGCAAACACCTTTCCCTCAGAGTGGAAAAAGGCTCTGGTTATTCCACTCCCTAAAGTGCCTCATCCCTCTTCCGTAGCCCATTTTCGTCCTATATCTATTTTACCTATCCTATCTAAGGTCCTTGAGAGCGTTGTTCATGATCAACTGTCAAATTTTCTCTCGTCTAATAGTCTGCTGAACCCATATCAGTCTGGTTTTCGCCCTTGCCACAGTACAGTAACAGCACTTATTAAAATCACTGACGACATCCGGCTTGCTATGGAGAATAAGTGTCTCACTGTGTTGGTGCTACTGGATTTCAGTAGTGCTTTTAATTCGGTTGATCATGACATACTCTTGGCGATCTTACAATCCCTCAACTTATCATCTTCTGTAATATCCTGGTTCAATTCATATCTTCGGGACCGCTCGCAATCGGTGCGCGGCAACGAGTTAATCTCTGAGTGGTGCGATCTGGTTGCGGGTGTACCCCAGGGTGGCGTCTTATCTCCTCTTCTCTTCTCAGTATTTATTAATGATATTTCCAAAAATATTTCTTCAAAATATCATCTCTACGCAGATGACTTGCAACTCTATCGCCATTCAAAAATTGATGATTTCCCGGAGGCCATTGGTGCTTTAAATAGCGATTTGAATAATATTTGCGAATGGGCAAAATCTTATGGACTCATTGTTAATCCAACCAAATCAAAGGCGCTTATCATTGGTAGTAAATATTACTTTACGTCATTGGATCTAAAAACCCTCCCACCAATCATATACGACTCCACACCAATAGCTGTCACCAGCAGTGTAAAAAATTTAGGTGTCTACATAGACTGTCATCTGTCATGGACTGTACATATTGCTGAAGTTAGCAAAAAGGTGTATTGCTCGTTCCAGACTCTAAAACGCCTCCAAAAGTTCCTGCCTTTTCAAACAAAAATAACGCTTGCTCAATCTCTTCTCCTTCCCCTCATAGACTATGCTGATGTCTGCTTTCTAGATGCAACTGAGGAGCAGGTAAATAAACTCGAACGTCTGCAGAACCTAGCGATCCGCTTTGTTTTCGGTCTCCGGAAATATGACCATGTGTCAGAATTTCGGAAGAAACTGGAGTGGTTACCTGTTCGGCAGCGTCGGGATTCCCATATTCTTTCTCTTCTTTACTCTACTCTTCATAACCCTTATGCTCCTCTGTATCTACGGGAACGCTTTGAGTATCTTGTCCCCAGAGGTAAAGCATGTCGCTCTTCCTCATCTCTCTTACTTCGTGTCCCTCGTCATACATCAAGCCGGTATGACGGTTCTTTCACTGTACGTGCGGTGCGACTATGGAATTCTCTTCCGAACTCAATTCGCGCCAGCGTCTCTTTGGACGTTTTCAAGAGAGGAGTCAAGAATCACTTTCTCTCTTTACAGGTATAGTATTATATGTTTATGTATTTTATATACTAGTTTTACGTTAGTTGTATTATATGTATTTACTATTTTTATGTGTATATTTACGTTTATTATATTTATGTGTGTAGATATTATAAATAGGTATATTTTGTATGGCTATTTTTATTCATATTATGTATATCCTTTCTAAATTCGAATTGTAAATTTGTATGCATAATTTTATTATCCTCAATAAAATTTCTCTATCACTCGGGTTTGCTGTTAGAAAACTCATGTATGAGTTAAGCTCGCCTTTGTACATGTAATTACAAATGTATATTTCTGCCTTAGGTTAATTATTTGTGTACAATAAAGAATAAAAATAAATAAATAAATAAAAATCTATTTACAATATTTTGAATGTCATTTAGAATAGTCATTATAAGATAATTCTTAAGATAATTCGTAAGAATATGTTTATAATACATAAATGTACTATAAATGTACATCTATTCCTTAAGTAAAGATGTACTGTATAGTGACGAAAAAAATATTCCTTCCAAGGACTGAAGGACCTGGTCGAGAAGCTACCCGTCTGGTAAGCTTGGCTTAATAGGCAAATTTACTTGCACTACCTAAATAAAAGACTAAAGTGAGTAAAAGTTGTCAGCTGAGACAGTAAATAAGGTTGAAATATTCCATATATGTCATCATTATCATTTCAGGCAAAAGATGTCCACTGCTGAACATAGGCCTCCAGCACTGAACTTTCCGGAATGCGGTCGCCACTTGAGGACTTTTCGGCCCCATCTGGCGTCAGTCCTGTGAGCTATGTGCCCTGTTCACTGCCACTTAAGTTTTCCAATCCTGGGGCCTGTTTCAGTAACTCTGTTTCTAATGCGATCTCGCAGGGAGACTCCGAACATAACTTGTTTTACATAAGCAATGAAAATCCGCATTAATTTGTCTACGGCGACAATACCAAGACAATTTCGGTTTTTAAAGTTGCTTCGGCATCCATTGATACCTGTGATGACTAAGTCCTTTTTTTTTAACTTGGAAATCCTTACGGTTTCCCGACTGCCAAACGCCAGCCGGGTTATGTGGGACTCCAGGACGCGGAAAGTTGGTAGTTGCACCCCAACCTACTCACTAAAACCAACGATGTCCCTTAACTGCCCAAGACAGGGCCACGGGTTTCACTCCTCCCGATGGGGGAACATGCACCGTGACCCTGATGGAGCCCCCCACGCTTTGATGGAGAGCTCTGAACGCTCCCCATCCCACCGAGAGGCACGTCCGTGACATTGCACGTGCCCCCGTCAGGCGCTGGATGAAGTGGCGCCCGACCCACGCGGTTCGGCGGCAGTCGTGGCACGCCTGCCTGGCCGCCCCTCCGCTGCTAGTGGTGGCAGCCCTGGCCTCAACGCCTGGCCGCCCTCAACTGCATCACCACGCCGTGTGTCGCGGCAAGTTAAGGCTTCCGAGGCAACTCTGAGGACAGAGGAATCCCCAGAGCTAAAACCCACCACGACTCCGTGTGCCGTTCTTCGTCTGGCCTCTCCCCGTGGGCCCGCCCCGCATGGGTGACCCTGAGCCGGTATGGCCCCAACGGATCATAAAAGCACACAAGCCCCCTCACCACAACAAGGTGGCAGCACAGTCGAGGGGGTGATGACTAAGTTCTACTTTATCCTCCTACTTTACCTAAGCGCTACCTATTTGTAACCGCTGTTTGTTCCAAAGATAAAAATGTATGGATTATTTTTCAGCGGTATTTTTTGCAATATTTGCGGGGTTGGGAGTAACAGCCGGAGCACATCGACTGTGGGCACACAGAGCCTATAAAGCCCGATGGCCCTTGCGCCTCTTGCTCGCAATCATGCAAACAATGGCCTTCCAGAATCACATTTACGAGTGGGTGCGCGATCACAGGTACAAAAAAAAAATTTACTTGTCCTTAGTTTAAAAAAAGTTGACTTAAGGTTGTACAGTCCCCGCCAATCTTTATGGCCGCTCTGACTGTAGCCGTGGGTACAAACTTGCGCATCGTAAATTTTTTAACCAAAACGAGCGTAGCTCACTTACACTAACGCGCCGGATGCGAGGACGCTTGCCGGTGGGAAACGGCGCGCGTCGGGGTGCCTCCACGCCCCGCGTAAGTCCCGCTGATACCTGATTTTGTGTTCTGCGCAGCGTAATGCGGCTACATTCAGAGCGGCCATAAATATTGGCGAAGACTATATTCAAATTCAAACTCATGAATCGTCATTAAATTACAAGTCACAGTGAAAACTGGTAAGAAATACTGTATTTTTTTTTTAAATAGATGTTGTCCGTACACAATAATTATGCAGAGCTTGACAAAGCAGCCTTTAATTAGGCAGTATTTAATATTGTTAAAAATATTTTTACTCTATAGCATACTGTAAAGACTGATGAAATAAACCTTTTTGTAGTTATTAAAACCTGTTTATTATTATCTACAAATAATGTTACAGCATGAAATTATATTAGTATTGAGAAATAACTTATTATGGACTTTATTAGAAGCTCTATTCTCATCTAATGTAATGAAACGAAGTCCGAAAATGCCTTTGAAAATATTTGCCGAAACTATGAAGAAATTAATGAAGAAAATTTTCTAATTAATACTTCATTACTTAGAACTTCTTTTAAAAAATAAAGACGACGCCTATAATGTTGTGTGTACAGAATAATTGGAATAAAACAAACATCTAATTAATTCAATAGTAATTTGAAGATTTAACTGTTTACAACTTGCTGTAGCTCCATTGTTATGTATAGTCAATTTCTGAATTACGAATGATGATTATGATATGCCGTGACGTTACGTGACGTGACGTATCGTGACGTAGCAAGACGTAACTTGACTTGGCGTGATGTGATTTGATGATAAACACTAACTTAAGTAATATGTACTTACATAAACACTAACTTAAGTAATAAAATATTTGATGATATGTGAAGTTATGTCATCCTAAAAAGAATAAAAGCTAATAGTAAAATCTATTGATACTATAGCTTACATTAATTGTTCAAAAGTTTTGATTTTAAGTCGGTGCCAACTAAAACTAATTATATGATATAAGTATGCCAAAGACACTTACTTCAGTTGTGTGAAATGTCCAAGGATATTTATTTATTTATTTATATTTTTCAACATTCTTTGCTTTTTAGTGCCTATTTTACATCACATTGTTTGTGAAAACCTTTCTAATCCGTTAAATCGTATATTTATGTATTTCAGAGTTCATCATAAGTTTACGGAGACGGACGCTGACCCCCATAATGCCAAGAGAGGTTTCTTTTTCTCCCACATCGGGTGGTTAATGGTGCGTAAGCACAGAGATGTTTTTCAGAAGGGAGCGTCCGTAGACATGTCAGACCTGGAAAAAGACCCCATTGTAATGTTTCAAAAAAAGTAAGTATCCACAGGACAACGTTTACTTTCTAGAACCGTCTAATCACTGCTTTGAATGAATTAAATATAATCAAACTGACCAACTAAAGAAACGCAAGACTAGCCACAAGAGAAGGAACACTAGATTTCACTTTCACTAGACTAGAAGGTTTATATGTATAATTCATCCATATTATTGTAGAGAAACACTGATATATTTAGAGGTTCATCATTGCATCCGTGCGAAGCCGGGGCTAGTCTATTTAAGTAAAAATCAATGCCACTTTTCGTTGTAACTTTATAACTCAACGGCTGAACCGATTTTAATGTTTTTTTGTATGCGTTTGGCTGGCACCGAGGATGGTTTAGATTCACAAATCAGCCCGACAGATGGCGCTGCAGTCGGTAAACGAATATCATGTAGTACAACGTCTACCCGGTCAGCTAGTTATACATAAAAAACCATTGTTGAACTAAGATATCCCAATACCGCAAACATTAACTTAAAAGTATTTTATATAAAACTCATCTACATTTCAATGGAAATTATTTACCCATTTTCTTCTGTTTCACAAAACCTTATTAAATTTCAGGTACCATATACTTACTTGGTACGTATATTTTACCTTGGTACTGGCGAAACTCAAAGTCATTGCCCTGCTCATGCCACATTTATTGTTTTTTGTTCAAAGGATCACAGCCTGTGTTCATTCGTCTCAAACATTATTGAAATCTTCTTACCATAAGGAATTTTCATAATAGATTTCAAAATTAAATTTCTATTTTTAAAATGCCTCGAATTCCTCAAGCAATATCTATTAATTCATAAAGTTAGTAATTTGGCGTATCATTAAATGGAATTCTAAGATAAGAGATTTTATTTGTAAAGAAATTAAGATATTCTTTTATCGATCTGTATTTCTTCTTAGCATTATCCACTTTATCTTATTCTTTTGGTAACGGAGTAAGAATGCTACCACCCTATATCTTCCCGTGGGTGTCGTAGTCGCTCTGTTGAAAATCGACCACCCGAAACTGCGAAAGCCAACCAACCAGCTTGCCAAGCGTGGTCCCCAAACGATGGACGCAATAAAAAACCGGACCCCAGTCCCCGGCAGCTCCACTATTCCTTTCGGCTAGGGTAGCAGCCAAGGTAACTGTGGGGCGGGGAGTGCTAAGAATACCAGAATAAATGACGGTAGCACCTCGTCATTAGCATCATTATAGCCAAAAACGTCCCCAAGGATGTCCACAAACTAATTTAGGCAACTTTTTTCCCCCAACTAGTGACTAAAGTGTTATAACTAGAGAGATAGATAACTCTTTATTATTCATTTATGACACAAACGACAATATATAAATAACGTTCAATCGGCGGCCTTATCACTAAAGAAATCTCTTAAAGCCGACCAAAACATTACAAAAGAAGAATTAATACTAATATCAGCGGGATTGTTTCTATGTAAAAAAAGCATGTTCTATCGGACATGCGTCAATCCTGTGTGCTATCCCAGATGGTTAGTTATGTGTTTATTCCTAAATTTATTATTCCTAAATTATTCCTTTCCTAATTATTCCTAAATTAATCCTTTCCTATATCAAAATCGAGAAAATAAAGGCTCATTATGAATATTCGTCTTTCCAGAACCTATTTGGTGATAATGCCGTTAATGTGCTTCGTGATTCCTGCTTGGATCCCTGTTCATTTCTGGAATGAGAACGCATGGTCCTCCTGGTACTTCGCGGCTATCGCCAGATATACATTGACTCTACATTTCACTTGGCTGGTCAACTCTGCTGCCCACATTTGGGGCAACAGGCCTTTTGACAAGTAAGTTATGAGCTATTTAAAACTTAGCATACAGTATCTTCATCAGTAGAACTATAGATTCTTTTGTTATGCTTAAAGGGTATTTTTAACTAGGTTTATATGTATAAATCGAAACTACTGTACTGTCTAAAAAGTATCTTTACGTGAAGCAAAAAATGTGTATGAAGGGGTATGAAATTTCCCACACTTACATTTCTTATAGAGAAGGAGTGCCGAATAATAATATGATTGTGATTAAATTCTGCTTAAAATACATTAATTGAACACATAAAAATAACACATACTTATGTATTTGCCACACACACAAATAAATATACTTTTTTGCTGATTGTTTAAGTCTGATGTCAAATTGAGAATAGAACAAACTATTAATACCGACCGGTGGGACACTAGTCAGAACAAAATTGCCACATTTATTTCTTGAAATGTCGACCCCGGTGACGAAACTGCCAGAACCAAAGAACAAAGCACGTAAAGCCTAAGAAACACTAAGGAACTCAGATTCGAAGCTTGTGAAATAATAAGCAAAATTATTATTAACGTATTTCCGAGGAAACACAAGTATTGTAGTCAAATATTGGATCACAGAAACGACTGATTTCCTATTTAATCCAAAACATAAAATGGATTTCTCACACCTCTCGGTAGGCACTATGCCCTCTCTTCGGATGGCTCTTATTATACCTTACATACTATCATACATAATATTATAGTCATCAACTCATACCATGCTAAGGGTTGTCGAAAAACGCGACTAAAAGAATGCAAGAGGCAATTCAACTAGCCGCAAGATAAGGAAACCTAGACACAATATCTAGTTACCTGTGCCGATCGGTCTGGCCAGCATGGTCCAGTAGGCACATTTCTCTTCATGCATTAAGAGAAGGCACGACTCAGTAGTGAGTCATTTATGGGCTGAAACGACGACGATTATCTCTACCCATAAAATGGTTGTCAACCTTTTACTACAATATCTTTGATAAACTTTCACTGTTGTTAGAAGAATCAATCGTCAGAAAGGTACCAAAAATAAATCAAGAAAATAGTACAGCTATCTTAAGAAAATAATATTATGAATTAAGATTTTTATTACATATCTTATTATGCTTATTAGCATAGGAATGAAAAAATAACGGGTATAATTAACGCAGTAGAAACAGTTACATTAATCAGAGTACGTTTTTTGATCTATTCCACGTGTTTGACCTAGTTCGCAATTCGGACATTACCTTATGAGTATAAGATCAATGTTTAGACAAGTTGTATACTTTCGTTATTCGTTTTGATAGTGTTTAGCTGCAACTTATTCGTAGGCTGCAACCCAACTTGTTAGATTAAAATGTATAAATTATATAAATAGTACCTCATATTTGATTTTTTATTAAATGTTAATATACCCTATTCAAGATAGCGTGATCGATTTGCCAGATGTCAATTTTTCTGATCGACAAAAAGGTATGACTCCGAACTACGTCGCGGTAATGGGGACCAGTAGTGCCGTGGTAGCACTTCTGCGTGCAGCGTACTTTGGAATCATACCTTTTCTTTGCAATGACGAATAGTGGTGGGAAACAGATAATATCTAGTAGTCCAAAAAATAACGGTTTAAAATACTTGCAACTGTGACGAGGTGGTATACCCATACCAAAGAATTTCACACATAATACACCCACGCCAACTTTTCACTGTTACAAGTATTTTAAAACGTTATTTTTTGGACTACTAGATATTTTCTGTTTCCCATCACTAGCCCGTCTGTCAAATCGATCATGCTATCTTGAATAGGGTATAGGTATATGACATGATGTGTCAACATATTTAAGGGTTCCAAGCTAGTTAAGATCTGTCTATTAGAATTAGTTAATTGTTATGTAGCTAAATAATAAATAAATAGATTTAAGAAAGACACGGTTTGCCTAGTATCGTGTCTCAAGTAAATAATTATTGCGAGCCATAGTAGCCATTCAGTTGATCAAATAATGTTTTTATAGTAGCTTCAGATATGTAATTACCAACGCCATCGTATATAAAATGAGTGAGCACATATTATTAGGGTTGTTAAAAGCGGCGTCTTTCTGTTAAAAATCCAAACACGCAACATAAATATTTATAATCAAATGTAATATTGACAATTCTTTGCGAGTGCTTTTACATGTGTCAAATGTACTTTAAATCATTTGAGTTTGGATTCTATGTTATACATTTTGTATTTATTATTATATTACGGCTTGTAATAGCTGTTTATTGAAGACAATTAACTGACGTTGACACCGTTATAAGTAGATAATTGTAATTATTTGTAAAAAAACACTTATTAACAAAAAAATGCACCTTACTTTAAATTAAGCACTAAAATGTGAAAATTAAACAACTATTCTAAGTCAATGCCCACGGCATACCCATATCTATAATAGAGTAACGTAGGTGGCAATTTAAATTGGCTACGTTGAAGTCTGTAAACATTTTTTTTAACAGTTTGTATTTTTCAAACTTACACTTACGAATTTTGCCGTCTAATAAATATTTCTGATGAATTATTTCAAGATTTTTGCCAAATTTGAACCTTCTTCTAGTGATACTTCTCAGCCCATAAATTACCCACTGCTGAGTCGGGCCTCCTCCAAATACATTGAGGGTAATTAGCCTACTGTGCTACGCTGGCCAGACGGGTCGGCTTTGTCATTTCCTATTGTCGACTCTTACGATACCCATAAGATGAAATGGGGTGGTAACACAATGTATTCTAAATTCGTTACCACACGGAGAACGTCCCGGAACCTATAGCAGTCGAACTGTTCGAATAGGTGTATTAATGACGGTGTTATTCGGTAACAAATGTACGAAATTTAAAGAAAACATACTACCGGGCAAGATCAAAAATTTCATAGTCTAGTTTTAATACAATCACACTAAATATTGGTAGCGAAAGCCATGTGCTGGTGAAAGTTCTATAAAAAAAATGCAATGAATGCTTGACCCGGTTTTGGTCGAGTAATCTTCCAGTTGTGTTGCGATGAAAAAATATGGGCTTTAAAGGTACTCAGCGTGATTTTTAGGTTACTTGTCCAGAACCGTAAAGTATGCTACACTGCTGGCTTCACCTAACCTTACAGATTCAGCTTTTGAAGCTGAATCGGTAAGGTTAGGTGAAGCCATTATATCGTATACCAAGAGACTATTGGATAAATAAATTTAGAATACATATTGTCGTAATAACCGACTAACGGTGACAAGGTAAAAAACCCAAAAACCGCAAGAAAAGGAAAACTTTAAACATCTGGTCTAAAACATCTGGCTAGACGTAGGACAGTACGTTGATTTCCCTTCGCATCATTGGAGAAGGTCCGCCTCGGCAGTGGGTCTTTTACGGGTTGAAATAATGATGGACGGAGACTTCCGGTGTCATTAATTTAATTTTCGGTTAAAACTATTCGTTATGTCGACATTCTTTTGTGTTAATTCATTTAAAAATCAATACTTGAGTGTATCTAATTGGTTTTTTCGTTACTTTATTATGGCTGCCATCTGAAGTGAGGGCTTACCGAAATGTCGTGTTTAATCTCTTATTGAAGGACGTTTACGGAAGAAACAGTCATTTTCAAACTCAAACGGAACTTTATTTACGTAGGTTTTATCAAAATCCTCTTATAAATCGTCATATTATTTATCATCATACGGCCCCTGTCCCACGCTATTTGGTAGTCTTCATACTCATCTATCAGTCGTCATATCTACATTCACACCGTTCATACTCAATTCCTCATTCTTACAATCCATCCATGTCGTTTGATCTCCCACAACCCTTGCGTCCATCCACATTAATGCTAAAAATACCACCGGAACACCCGGCAAGAAAGTCTGTAGTTGATGTTTTTTACAAATTATTGGTCTTGTTTACAATAAGCACTAAACAGCATAGTGAGAGCAAGTTCGCCAGAAGAGTGAAACACGCTACACGTTTACGCAATGAATGATGAATAGGCCTTGTCAGGGCCAATCAAATACAAATCCGCGAATAAATAGGTCTCCATTGCTCTCACATACAGTGCACATACAATTTATGACCATTTCTAAATGCTAAGTACAAGTTATTCCGTGTGATGAGAGTGAGATAATAATTATTAAAGAGGCAAAAGGAACAGAGCACAGGCACAAAATGACAGTTACTTCCAGGCATCATTGTTACACAGATAGTCAGCGACCCCGTAGTCATAGTATAAAGAAGAGGGAGTAGGCTATCTCCGGCCCAATTCGCGATATAATTACCTACTGTCTTAGGGTTGTCACTTTTAGCTAAATATTAGGCGCGGCTGTTCGCGCTTCGCAGCAACCGCATGAACAGCGGCAACGTCAAGTCGCGGTCCCGACTCGCCATGTCGCCGCTAGATGGTACACGCGGCAACATAGCTTGTGTTTAATTTATTTGCTAAAAAATCAAAAAGCTGACTTGTTTAAAGCACTAAGCTTTATAGAAGTCAGCTTTTTGATTTTTTTTATTATGCATTATGTAGTATTTTTACACATAAAGGACCACATTTATTTTTAATTAATACAAACATATCTATTGAATCACACATTTATTACAAAATTACAAATTAGCTACAGAAAAATACTTTCTTCGGTTTCGACTATTACGAAACGCTTTGTTATTAAACTTTAATGTGTAATATATCCGCATCCTTATAAATAACTTTTGCAAATATAATTTCGGAAAACATGGGCAGGGTAGTGAAAAATGTAAATCTTTTATTTGTTCATAATTAGACATGCCAATTTTGCAGTTTATGTGATCATTTTTAAATGCTTTTTGGAATATCTGCTCCATCCTCTTAATATTTTCAACAAAGTCGTCGGGTGGAATCACTAACAAAATTTGGTCTCTAGAATAATTTTTGTAGTGAAGGTACCTAGATTCTGCACTTAAATTGCAAACTTGCTGATTCGCGTTTAAATACGATTTAAGTTGTTCGCAATCCTCGTGACGTTCAATCCACTTTTTCAACAAGGCTCCGCATACGTAAAAAAAAGCATTTTTTTCGAGGATATCAAATTCTATATAGTCTGAACAACTAATATCACGCAATACACTATTTGACTGCAATATTGCAATTATACCCAAACATACAGCAATACGTTCTTCTGCGATTATCAGACATTTTGATGATGATATTGATGAATAAATCATTTAGCGGTGCCGAAAAGCCGTGACGCGCGCGCGAACCTTGTGCAGTGTTAGCCCCGACTGGCGCACTGAGAAACGGGTCGAGATTTTGTTAAAGTGTGCGTGCGTCGACACATAGATACAATAGCGCACACATACAAGCCGCGCGTGGTGCGTTTGTATGAAGATAACCTACTTCCCCTCTCTTTATACTATGCCGTAGTACCCTTTAATAATTAATGTAGTTAACTCCATATCAAGTGGATATTTTGTTGACTTATGTCGTACCTACTCATAAAATCTTACAACGTTTATTTTTATGCTACAATAGGCAAATCCTTGATTTACAACATAATGTTCAAATAATTTACGTCACAAGTCTACTTCAAGACCTGGCACCTATGCTTAGTTTTGATTGGCACCTAAAAGTAAAAGAATAGCAATTATCACTACATCTTTAAAACTACGCAACGGATTTTGATAGGTTTTTTTTTAATAGATAGAGTGATTCAAGAGGAAGGTTTATATGTATAACCCACCCCCGCTTTGCACGGGCGAAGCCGGGGCGGGCCACTTCACTACATAGTATAAAACAAAGTCGCATTCTTCTGTCCGTCCCTATGTATGCATAAATCTTTAAAACTACGCAACGGATTTTGAAGCGGTTTTTTTTAAAAGATAGAGTAATTCAAGGGGAAGGTTTTTATGTACAACCCACCCCCGCTTTGCACGGGCGAAGCCGGGGCGGGCCACTAGTAGTCTATAAAACAATGTCGCTGTCGTCTGTCCGTCCCTATGTATGCTTAAATCTTTAAAACAACGCAACGGATTTTGAAGCGGTTTTTTTTTATAGATAGAGTGATTCAAGAGGAAGGTTTATAGGTATAATACATGCACCCGCGCGAATCCGGGCCGGGTCGCTAGTTAATAATAAAATACAACGCGCCAATATCCACACACAAGTTCATAGATGTTACAAGCAGTGCTAGTAGTCAGATTTCTAAAATTAACGATTTTATTAAAAAGATTTGCATGCGGCGATGGATTTAGAACACATAGTGTCACCACCCCATTCTATCCTGAGGGTGTCGTAAGAACCGACAAAAGGAAATTACAAGGCTACCAGCAACTTGATACTAAACCCAAACTGTACGACCAGCGTGGCACAGTAGGCTAATTATCCTCCAAGTAATGGCCTGACTCAGCAGTGGGTCATGTACGGGCTGATTAGTAGTATTAAAAAGAGAAGAAGTATTATCATAAAATTGCCATTTCAGAAATATTGGCGCTACGGATAATAAGACTGTGGCGATCTGTGCGTTCGGGGAAGGCTGGCACAACTACCATCACGTATTTCCTTGGGACTACAAGGCAGCTGAACTCGGTGACTATAGCACCAATCTCTCCACGGCGTTGATAGATTTCGCTGCTAAGCATGGTAAGTCCCAGACTTGAAATTAGTCTATAAAATATGAGTGCACAAGCCCCCAAATGATCAGAAAATAATAATTTGAAAAACATGAATATAATAGACCCGTGAATAACACCGTGTCATCAGTTGCAGAACTTTTGGAAAACAATTTGTAAATCATTCAATATTTCCCTTACAGGTTTAGCCTACGATTTGAAAACAGTGTCGGCAGATATGATCCGGAAGCGGGTAGAAAGGACCGGTGATGGGACACATCCTTGGTCGAAAAAACAACTCGAGACTGATGACGATCATCATCATCCAGAAAACCCTGTGTGGGGTTGGGATGACCGAGACATGACAGAAGAAGAAAAGAAATTGGCAGACATAGCTCATAGAAAATCCGAATAAGTAGTTCAGGTTTCGTTTACACTAGGTGTTTATCAATTGGTGCATGGTTGCACTGAAGCTCATTTTGCTGTAGTTTTCGGCCTTGAAAGAAGATAAAAGATTATACCTATTATTATCCGCTATATAAGCTGTTCCGCTACCGACATTTCATTATGTGCTAACTGACTTGCCATCAAATATCAAATAACTTCCCATGTATATTACTATCATATTTAGACAAGAACTTATTACCGGGACTTCAGAGAATGATCTTTATTTTATCTCCCCTCACAATCACAGAGGGGTATTTTCGGAGATTTCGTGCACGATCGAAGCTGCAATTAGGAGATGCGGAGGCGAAACCGAGTTAGCGACATCACACAAATTTAAGTGGCAGGGCACTTTAGGACCGGTCGTCGTGGAAATCCTTGGGGAAGGCATTTGTCCATCAATAGACTTCTTTTGGCTGAAATGTAGATGATGGTGATGATCTATGTACGTGTTCTAGCCCTAAAACATATGAGTGTCAAATTCTTTCCATCCGAATGAGCTTCTGTGCATTGCTGTGTTTATTATTACAGGCGTTAAACTTTATGCTTCCAGCCGTTTTCTCAATATAATTTCGCATTTTACCAATAAACATTTTACAGATACAAGTGGCCTTCAGCCACGTAGACGGGTATCAGGACCGCTATGATTTTTTATGTATGAATTTATGCGGTGACACAGTTACCTACATTTAGAGGGTGTATGATCTGGGTTATACATTAAATTGTGCGAGAAGGGTTACAAAGAGCAAATTTAAAATGAGATTATAGACCCTATGCATTGTCGTATGCATACGTAGTGGCAATATGCTTAAGTAGTGTCATACTTACGTTGTTGGAGGTGTAGGTACATAATAGGTACCTACAAACTAGCTATTTTGTACTTAGAACTATTTTGTTCTGAAAATGTCTTGATTGTCAACAGCAAAATTATATTATGTCTGTCCTTACGTTGGGTATACCAACCTACACTTCGTATTTTCGCTTGTCTGGAATGTATGGGTGTAGGTGAAATCGGCCCAAGTGTGAACCGATTGTATAGGTATTTCAAAATCCGTTGGAAACGGCTGCAAAAGAGGTTATACGTATATTTAAGAATTTATTAAATGCTCGTGATGACTGATGTATTATAAAACATTTACTTTTAGTTTTAGTGTATAAGTGGTAAAATTGAAATAAACTAGTGAATTAAATAGGGGGTTACAGTTATAAAGAAGAATTAGTAATTAACTGCACAACCCACCACTGGGGTAATTAGGTGGAGAAATAATAAAACACTGTTTTAATATTATATGTCTTTTTCGTAACTTTCTTAATTAATTAATAAAGTATTCGATATTTTGCTACTAGTCCGCCTTAGTATGAAATTATTATTTCAATTTTCTATTTCATCAAAATTAACGACGACGATAGATTCGTTTGTATTTGTCGTATAGATTTAAATGTAGACAAACATATATTTTTATTGATTACTATGTTCAGGTCAATTAAAGTAATATCGAACTAAATGAAGAAGTTGATTAAACATAATTTAAATATTTAATCCAATGCACTCTTTCGGTTCATGATACATAATCACATGTCATTAAAGTGATCTGCAACATTGGCATAAAAATATACAGATGAAATGATGAACTTAGGAGCTCAACATAATTAAAAAACCGATCGGAACATTAATCTTTTATATTCCGCGTGTACTTGAAATAGAAAATAATGGATAATTTCAACTGCTTTTTGCAACCTCTCACAGAGCTATGACTGAAAAGATTTAGATATTATTTAAGGTTTGGAGTTGTGGTTAATTACTTTTTCTGGTGATTAGAAATTCAGTTATAATACCAGGGTGTTAGGTGTTAGGTTTATTACAAATATTTTATTGTATAACATTCGAAGTATCTACTCAGAACTGATGTGTGGTCGCAAGTCGCATTGAATTCAGATGCTTTTTTGCAAAGTTCGTGACTGGCCCTTTCTGAGATTTGAGTAATTGAATATTTAAAACAATTGTATATAGTATTTGATGTATCCATAGTGATCTTTAATTTATTTTTGTACTGAAAGAAAATGAAAGTGTGAAATAAATTGTATTTTAATTAGATCCTTAATTCCCTCTTTCGGTTAATAATTTGCTAACCATTTAACTAGAATAAGTTACTAGTGGAATTTTCAGTTTAAATAAATCTTGATATAAGCAGCAAGGTACAAAGTTTAACCAAATACAGTTATTGTATGAAAGCGGTTACAAATAAAGAAGCTTTCATGTCTTGAAAGGAACGTTAAAAGTTTAATGAAGTAACCTCATTGAATAGGCCAAGCTAAGCAATTGCCTGAAGTAATTGCCTGTGCTTAGGTCTCCTGAAAACGGGATCATAGACCTTAAACCTTTTAAATTGGTTTTCGTCCTCACAGCCAAAGAGAAAAGAGTAATAATTGTAGAGCTAATAGCCCATGACTTTTTGCTGTTGTAAATAATAATAATATTACGTAGATTGAAAAACTTAGAATCGGTATTTTATGCTATCATCATTTCAGTCCATAAATTACCCACTACTGAGTCGGGCTTCTTCCAAATTCATGGAGGGAATTAGCCTACTGTGCCACGCTGGCATAACGGGTTAGCACAAGGTTTGTATCAAGTTTTCCTAACTAAATAACCCAGCCGCAAGAGAAGAAAAACTTGATAGGTGCAAACCTATCTTGCCATCGTGACACAGTAGGCTATATCTACTCAGTAGGCCCAATTCAGTAGTGAAGCGATATTGAATTTTGATTGAATGATTATTGATCCATGGGTAATGTTGTGTTTAAGTGCCTAAGTTATAAGAATCGTCTGACCTGAAAAAGCATGATATTGGCAACGCCACGAATCTCCTTTTCCTTTTTTGCCAGAATCATGCCTTATCTTTTACAGAATATACGTGTATGCTTCTCTGGTGTTTCAAAAGTCCGTTACCAGGTTACCACTTACCACTATGAAAGACACTCGTCCTTAAGCCTTTCAAGCGAGGGCTTTCAAGCACTCGCTTGAAAGCCCCTCTAGCTTTATACCCACGCTGGAAATATATACAGAAAAAGTTTTTGTTTTTTAAAAAACGAAACCACTTCCCTTGGTTTGCGATGCAGGATCGCAGGGGGAAGTTTAAAAACATGTAACAGACTGTTACACAAAGACACTTTTCCGACTCCGGCATCGAATTTCACCAACAAGGCAGTAGTTTAATTTCTTCTTTCAAAATATCAAGCGTACTATACTTCGTGCACGTTGCCTTCGTGGTAACAGTTTGTTATTGCGGTACTTTTTAAAAGTGTTTCATTACCATTTAAGTACCTTTTATTCGTAACGATATAAGGTTCCAATCGTTCAAGCCTTTTTATTCCTCGAAACAGTGAAATCGGAAGAATCGCCGATATCGCTGTTTCAAGTTTTAAGGGACAGACCACCTTGAAAGTAATTGTTTATTGCTCATAAAGGCGTGCGTAAACTGTAATCAGAATCATTTCACTAATCTTATAGCACTACCAAATACTACTTGTTCTACTTCTCACTCCTTAAATGACCAAGTACTGAGTCTGTGCCTCCTCCAACTATAAGGAGGGCTACTGTGCGACGCTGGCCCGACGGGTTTTCGGCGGTATCATTTCCTTTTGTCGGATCTTAGGTCACCCTCAGGATGAAATGCGTTGCGACACTATGTATTCTAAATACGTCACTATGCTATTATGATTTGTTCTAGCTATAGTGACTTAGATTGCGTAGTGTCACCATCCCATCCCATCCTGATGGATATTGTGTACCATTAGAGGGGTGCTCAAGCCTACAGAACACTTGATGATAAGTGGGTAACATCGCCGGTGGACGTTTGACACATGAAAGAAACATGCAATTAAGGGGGCAGTGAATTTTTTCAGCTGCCAAAACCATGATTCCTCTGATAGAACTCTGGTGACCTTACTCACGCACATGAATACAGCACAAATGAAAGATCATGTTATTTGGCAGCTGTATTCTATAAGATTCTTACTCAGGTGCGCAGCTTCTGCGAGTGGATGGTAATGACTACCTTGTTGGTCTACGCGTTGGATGAGCTGTCTTTGGATCACGGGGTCCTGGGTTCGATTCCAGGGTCGGGCAAGTCTCTTTGTGTAAATCAGAGGCACTTGCTCTGAGCCTGGGTGTCAATATGTGTTCGTGAATTTCATGTTTGTAAACTGCCCCCGCGGTGCAGGTATTACACAATTTAGGGGTTTCGTTTAAAATAAAATTACAGGAAAATCTAGCCACAAGAAAAGGAAAACGTGATGCGAAACCCTTTACCAAACCGTTTATCCAGCGAGGCACAGCAGCCTGTTTTTTATTGCGGATAAGTGAACGTTTGGCCGTGTGGAGACGGAATTAGAATACATCAGGTTATCATTCCATCCCATGCGCAGGGTGTCGTAAGCCAAGAGCCGATAGTAGAAATAACAAGGCCGAAAACCCAGCTGCAAGAGAAGGAAACCTTGACACGTAACCCTGTGCCAACACGCCTGGCTAACGTGACACAGTAGACTTATTTCCAATATGCATACTTATAAATATAAATATCCTTGGACATTTCACACAACGCCATCTCGTCCCAAGCTAAGCAACTTAATGCTTGTGTTATGGTAACGAGATGGATGATAAACTACTTATATAATTTTTTTTTGTAAATACATACATATTATAGATAGAAATGACACCCAGACTCCGAGCCAGTGCCTCTGGTTTAGACAAAGACACTCGCTCGACCCCGGAATCGAACCCGGGACCCGTTGATCCAAAGGCGGCACATCTAACCACTAGACCAACGAGGCAGTCACTAGACCATACTTATGAACTGAAGATGATGATGACTCAGCTAGGATTTACGTACTTATTTAAATATTGACATTTCAGAGAGTAATGAAGAGATATGGACTTGTACTAGCATTAGTGATGGTCGGATCCTAGGACTCAACACATTTTCATTGAAAAGCCCTTCCGACATCATATTGCTAGCATTAATCTGCTAAATTAAAAAGTCACAACACTCATCTGCAAGATATCTGGACACCACGAGCGATTTCTGTGTGCACAGGGAACGTTATCAATTAAACAATATTATCCCTGCCTGAGTAACATAAGCTATATGAGAAGCCGAGATTGGCACGGGTTCATAATCCTCGCGAAACATAGAGAAGCTAGAAATAATGATAGTCCATCTATACACTATCGACAATAGGACATAAACATAAACAATAGCATAAAAATTGACTCTACCGCAACATCTGGTAAGAAAACATTCAGTAGACAGGTATAAAAAAAAAACAACCCAGGAACATACGTAAATATCTAATAAAATAAATTTATTTCTTCGATAAATATTTAAACTATAACTATTAGGGTAGTGATAGGCGGGAAATTAGCGGCTATAGTTACATGTGTAATTAAAATAAAGTATTTGGTACCTTACTTATTACAAAATATTTTTTATTTAAGTTAAGTGTTATAAGTACATTTCAAATTGTTTAAAAAAATGCAGTTAATTCAATAATCACTATTAAATCTTAATCACAAGGAACAGGCTTGCTTGCTAGTTGGTTGGTTCCAACTGGTTGGCTGGTTGGTTCCAACTGAAAACCAGCCGAGTTTGGACCAGCCTCACAGCCCAGAAACGTGATTACTAAAACCTTTTAAAACCTACTTTTGCAATTGATTGAGAAAATGCAGTAGTGTAGCTTAGATAAATTTATATGTACCTAAGTCTATATGAGTCCAAATTTTTATTAATTATTTGTTAATTTGTTTAGTTTTTCAGCTGTATTCGCTCAATCTTTTCTTCTTTATGCTTTAAATCATTGTATTGTTAAAATATAACTTATGCATTATTGGAAACATGACAGAAATATTATAATTAAAGTAATTAAATTGTTCTGTCAATGGCAAGATTATCAGGTTTGCCCACATAAAAGCCAGATTTATTAGCATGATTGTGATTAATCTAATATCTAACTATATAAGCCTTTTTTATAAAGTTCTGTTTTTAAAGACTAGAAAATTTTATAAATACTATGCCAGCATCGTCTTCAAAGATCAACATAATCTTAATAGTAGCTGCTGTAGATTTCTTACAGGCAATACGTAACTTAATATATTTATTTATATAACTAACAGATGTATTAGGTGCAATGATCTGATTCAGAGCTATGTTGAAAAGTATTTCATTTCAACTGGATTTAAAATCTGTTCTTCTGTAGTTACTCAAAACATTTCAATTCCTGTTATGACAACTTCAGTAGTTAAAACCTAATCTTTAGCAAAGCCATGGGGGCTTATAAGACTCTCACGATGTAGTGGTCGAGGTGGTAACCAAGCAAGACTATGAGGCAATGGTACGTCGTTGAGTGTATCAAAATCTTCATTGAACGCATGATCTGAATTCAAAAGCTTGTCATCAGAATACAAAAGCCCATCGTGATTTATATGAATATGCTCTTCGGGATTTGTATAATGCTCTACCTCAATAGGTTTCTCATTAGAGTAGCCTTTATTAACATACACGACTTTATGTTCATATTTGTCATTGAAAGCATTGTTTCTGAGGAGTGTAAATACTGCTCCCATGAGCGCCATATTGTTAAGCATTCCAGCAGCAATGGTCATCATTTTTAATCCTGGCAAAATGAAAGGTAATACTGCTGCCATGACGAGACCAGGTAATGCAAACAGTGGAAGTATATCGTAAAACATCTTCTTTAATTTTTTCTTTTTACCTCGCCCTGATGTTTCACCTGCAAACAGAAAATGTTAAAGTGAACATATTTAAACAAAAATCTGTCTTTTCTTTTTGCTACTCCATTAAGCTCATCAGTCATTGAATTAAACTTTGAGGGCTGTAATAGACTTATACTGAAAAATAGTATTTAAAGTCTATTGTAAAATGAAATGTGAATGGTACCTACTGTTTTATGGAGTGGATGTGTGATTATTTTAGTTTAGGAAGTAAGACACCCGACACCCATTAAGAACAAACTTTAAATGAGAAAAGTGTATACAAAGAATGGACTTGAGTTGATCACTAATTTATGATTTTTAACGGAAAGAGCCAAAATTTCTAAATTCAGCCAGTTGCCATTTATTTATTTATTTATACTTTAGGATCTCCAACAAAGAATACACAATATAAATTACTGTTATAAAAATGTACATATCGGTCTTAAATCTAGTGTAGCAGCTTAAGTCAATTGTAGAGATGGTTTTATGTAGGGTAGTAATTTTTAATACTCTAAAAATTACTAACATACATAAAAACATCTCTACAATTATACTTCTGCAATTTGTGCATTTGAAAAAAGAAAAAAGCTTATGCGCCTACGCTATTTTTTCGACAAGTGACAAGTGGCAGGTGAGCGGGCTGCTATTTCGCACAAAGAATATGTACTGTGGTAGAGTGTTAACCAGCTTACCAGCTACCACATGGACCGATAGTCTCAGTTTAGTTCCTAATTTTTATCAATTAGACATATTTCTTTTATAGTTAGTCTGTATGGTGAGGGATATAAAATACACAGTGACATCAACCCATCCTGCGGGTGACGTTAGAGGTGACTAAAGTAAGTCAAAAGGTGGATCACCTCAGCCGCAAGAGATAGAAAACTCGTTAAAAACCCTGGCACAGACTTGCCAGAGTGACTGTGCCACTCTTTTCGCTCCATAATTTTTAAGGAGTCTCAGCAGTTGGTGATGCAAGGGCTGAGTAGTAGTTAGTTGTAGTAGTATAGTGAGTACTTCGTTATTATTTAATTTGAATGTAACTAAATAAATTACTTCCCGTATAGTATCGTATGTGCACTTACGTGTACGTGTATTGTTAATCTTACATTCCTTTCTCTGAAGTGTGGGAAGGTAGAAAGGCTATGTTTAGTAGTGAACGTATTCGTTTAATCCGGGAATACTTGAAATAAAACAAAAGTGAAACCATGTTTACAGTAGGTTAAATAAAATCCGTACTACTTTCATCGGCTATTGTGAGTCCAACTATATAAAGTACACAAAAGTCGACAACAACAATTGGTACAACAACGTGACTGATATATTAATGTTGCAAGTAAGTATGTTTTAAGTACTTTTTAGCACTTTCATCTGAGGTCTACGAAACTTTTTTGTATGCCATGACTTAATAATGTATATTTGATAGACTTCAAATGATTATTATTGGATTTTAGATGCTATTTCGAAGTCAGTATAATTTTAATACATTTTAAATGTAAATAAAAATAACCTACTAAAAATCTTTATTGATGTTATCTAATTAGGTAGGTATATCCTGTATTCCTGCGTATAATAAACGTTTAGGATTCAGGCTAACACAATTTTCCGAAGCTATTTATAATGATATTGTTTGCTTTTTATTACTATAATGCTTTTTAGCTCTAAAAATATTGTTGCAAAAAAACACTGCAAACAATGAATTACAAGGCGATTTAAGTATCACAAAACTCGTTGATTTAATGAACCTAAACGGTGTACCTACATGTACAATAATAATAACTACCTATTCTGTGTATCACTCTTCTAGCTTTTAAGAAAATATAAGTGTTTTAGGTTTTGCCATTGACACACACGTATTTGTAGTACTGATACAAAATAATACCGTTATGGTTCTATAAAAAGTTGACTTTCTAAATGCAGAAAAGGCAGAAATCATTATATATAAATATCTTTTATAAATACTTACTTTGAAAAATATCAAGGTTCATAGTCCCATTTCCTGTTGATGCCAATTGAAGTTCATAGCCAGGAATGACATCAAGAACCAATGACCGACGCTGAAGCAGCCGCACCGTATCATCACATAGCCTTGAATTCAGCTCTTCATCGCTGTTGTTGCTGTACTTCGCCCAAGGAAACTGTTCAGCATCTTTTGTTAAATTAGCTCGGGTGGAGGACTTCAAAGCGCGTTCTGCTCTCCAAACACTGAAGGCTTTCAGGCATTTCGGCAGGCCAAGACTTTGGGCACAAGTGTAAAGGCGTTTTACTGGCGTATCTTGATCTCCCAATATGGATTGCAATGTATGGTGAAAAGCGTCGCGGGGGGTGCAATGTGCACTGGCAAGTAAACATAGCCAGACGGCGAGGGTCGCGGCCAACGCTCGCATTGCTGCAGTTTGACTGACCGCGTAGACCCCCCAAGCCCCGCGCCGTTCACAGCCAATGGTAGGGTGGTAGTGAAAGCGAGTACGGAAGTATACACGCCTGTGCTTTGGCACGGAAATTCTGCCGTAAACATCGGCTCATTTCTTTCTCCTTGTAATCGAAGTAATAGTGTTCGTACGTTCTAAAAAACTAATTAAAACGTTTTATATATCTTGTAAATTCTTTATGTACGGCACTTCCTATACGCTAGTAATTACAGCTGCACTTGAAGTGAATTTCGGTAGTCGAATTTAATTGGTCAATATACGTTATGACTAGTAAAATGATTTAATACAAAGTGAATACAATAACCATGTATAAAGAATCATTTCCATGCTTGAGGAATGATAATCATGTAATGCCTTAAGCAGATGTCGTGCATTGCATAAAATATCACGTTAACATACTTAACTCTTGTCGCTTTCACAAGGACATTTCTTTGTAAAAGTGGCTATAATTATCGCACAAAAGGCCACGCGACGAGCTATTACTTGTAATAAAAAACCCTTTCAAAAGGAAACATCCAAAGGTCAATTTAATTGAAGAAGCTTTTTAAAAACCAGTTTCCTTTATTGCTGAGTTTTCTACTAGTATTTGGTAGCCATATGAAAAAGGTTGTTGATTTAAGGCTATTTTTTGCGATGACTTTACGTATGACTTTTGACGTAATTCACATTGAAACTTGGTCTGGTTTTAGGTAACTTTAGCAATTCTCAATAATCCAAGATTGGTATACCTACCCATGTAGTAACTATACACTGCTAGGAGGAGCCTATATTATGGAAAGAGATGAGTGTATCATGCTGGCCGTACAGGATTTCATAGATTTCACTCTCTTGTGTTTAGTTTTTTTCACTGACACTCACTCAGGACGAAACCACTTGGATTCACTAACGCCACGCCTCTATTCTATTAATTGCATGTTATATAGACTTTAGTGGAAATTTAAACGATACAACAGACAATATTTTCCCGTGTGACAAAATGGTAGACAGACAAGACGGTCAAAGTAAAATGGAAGCAATTTACTGCACTCTCACTGCACTAGATATCTTTGTGTCTATAATAAACTATAATAATGCAAATTAATGTATGTTATGGCTATTCGAGTTAGTTTACCTAATGGATAGTGCATACATTTAATGGGAACACTAAGAGGGAATAAAACATGTGCTGCTGGGCTGTGGCAGTACGGATTGAAATACCATCCGAATAGGTTCAGACCTTATCACAAGGTCCGATACGTTCAGGTACCTTGGATCAGCATGATGCAAGAGTCTGGCAACGTGGACGAAGATGTCCAAGCCAGTATAGGCGCAGCTTGGGCGAAGTGGTGCGCGTGATGTAACGGGCGTTTTATACGACCGCAAAACGCCACCGAAGCTCAAGGGGCAGATATATAAATGCATCATAAGGCCTGTCCTACTGTACGGTGGCGAATGTTGGCCGGCATTAAGCAGACACACCCAGGAACTTCACGTCACGGAGAAGAAGATGCTGAGATGGATGAGCGGTGTAACGCGATCCGATCGCATACGCAACTCATTCATCCGACGTAGTCTTGGTATCCGTGACGTGGGCGAAAAACTGCAAGAATGTCGTCTGCGATCATATGGTCACATCATTCACCGCCCTATGGAGTATGTTGGTCGCAGACGCATGAATATGGCTGTCCTTGGGACTAGGTCCCGTGGTCACCTTCGCAAGCGCTGGCTGGACGTCGTCAAATCCGACATGCGAGCCTATGGCCTAACTGAAAAGTACGTTGAATATCAGGCAAAGTAGAGGAAACTCAGTCGGAAGGCGGACCCTGTCAATAGCCGGATATTCCGACTGAGTTCCGACAGATTAACGCCAGGCAGAAGAATAAGACTAAGGGGGAAGAAACAAATTAATATGCTTAAAGATATCGAAATCTATTCTATGCACTTTTTATTATACCACTTGGATGGCGTTCAAGCTTGCAGCTCGTGATGGTAAGCGAGGCGGGCCATGGACTACTAGGATTGCGGACCATACTCACTGGTCGGGAGCAGCCTGGTCCATAGCGTGGCCTTGGAGGAACGCCGTGGGTTTTAGTGTCTAGCAATTAAACTGTTCTCGCACCCTGAAATCCCACATAACATAACCCATCCGCCGGGTGTCTATGAAATACTGAGTTTGTTATCAAGATTTTCGTCGCATGCGAACAGGTTATCTGTCACTATGGTTTAATCGCCTTGAATGACACCCTCAGGAAAGGCTAGGGTGGCGATATTGTGTATTGAAAATTTGTGATTATACTGTCACTAGCGACCCGCCTCGGCTTCGCATGGGTGCATTGATGAACATCTAAATTTATCAGTGTTTCTTTACAATATTATGGATGTATTATACATATAAACCTTCCTCTTGAATCACTCTATCTATTAAAAGAAACCGCTTCGAAATCCGTTGCGTATTTTTAAAGATTTCAGCATACAAAGGGACGGACAGATGACAGGACTTTGTTTTATACTATGTAGTGATGATGATTACAATGCTTTTAGAAATGCTTAAATTATTAGTTGACGAAAACCTTACCGTTTGTGAAATAAATCAGAATATGGAAAATAATACTTGTCAGAAACTCCGCCGCCAAAATTGCTCACCGTACTCAAGAGCCAAGTCGAAAAGGAGCGATGATTAAAAATATTTCCAAGACATTGTGGTTTTATTGGCGGTATACCAAAAATAACGTCAACTTGAAATAGGATATTCAAAGCCATAGATAAACAGACAGAAGGCGAGTCGGGTTCGAGTAGTGAAGCCATTTGAAGTAAGCCTGAAACTTATTTCACAATTTGTTTTGTTATTTCTGTTTACTCGGTAGAATGCAATTGATTTGCAGCGTCTGGCTCTGCCAGTTGTTGGATGGGTTTCCATTATATTAACATCTGGCACGTAAAGCCGTCAGTTTCGGCTGTCTCAAGCTAACATAAGCGTATATGTCTCTAACATAAGCGATAGTACCGTTTTTTTTTTTTTTTTTTTGCTTGGGTAAAATCCTTTATGGACTATCCCTGCCAGCCTGGAGATGGCCAACAGGGGGTATGTGGGAGTCCCCTCCGCCTCTGTCAGGAGACGGAGTCATACCCACTAAACGTCCCCGGGGTGTACCGTCCCGCGCTTGCTGCCCCGTGGGCCCTGACTGTATCTCCACGGGAAGCGATACTACCTACTACTCAGCCCTTAGGGGACCCACTGCAGGGTCAGGCCTCCGCCGATTACATGGAGGGCTAATTGGCGTTCTGTGCCACGCTGGCCAGATGTCGGTCCACCTAGACGGGGGCCTTCCCCCGCTTCGCTTTTTATTTCAAGACTTTTATCCCCAGAGGCCATCCGTTCTTCGGGCTACGTGGCCTAATACTGGATACAGGTAAAGTATGACAGAGTAACGCGGTAGCAAACATAAAAAAACACATACGAATGGAGAACCTACTCCTTTTTGAAGAAGGTTGAAGTGTATTTAGGGTTACGAATACGTAACCCTAAATACACTTCAACCATGATGAACTTAATAAAGTGGAGGTCATTTACACAATATTTATTTATTTATTTAACAATTTATGTATACATACAGAACGTAGGTTGAACACATGGAAATCTAGGACACATTAGTACAAAGGCACAGCTTATTTCTAAAGAAATCTCTTCCAGCAGGCCCAGGAATGGATACATTGAAATAAAACATATTGGGGTGTAGTGTATACAAACATAGATATATATAAAAATATATACAGGTATATATTAAATAGAGTTGTATAATGTGATCATATATAATACATACAAACTAAAATACATACATATAATAAAGAATTAGGTCAAGGAGAGATAAAATTCTTTGACTCGTCTTTTAAAAATGAAAATAGAATCAGAATTTCTAATATCAGCTGGGAGAGAATTCCATAGTCGAACAGCGTGCACAGAAAAGGAGAAGGAATAGAAGTCAGTGGTGTGGGAAGGAAATTGAAGGAGAGAGCGAAGGTGAGTTCTGCAAGGAAAATCAACAGGGTGGTTGAAGGCGAAGCGTTCGCGTAAATAGGAAGGAGATGTAGGGTTGTAGAGGATTTTATATAGAACACAAAGTATTCGAGAATTCCTGCGAAGGCGGATAGGGAGCCACTTGAGTATTTTGCGAAAGTGAGATACGTGGTCGTATTTTTTTAAAGAATATATTATAAAATAATTAAAGCCAGCAACTCTAAAAATATTTGAGTTGCGGGCTTTAATTTTTACAAACATATTTTTAGGACACTCTGAGAGTTATTACTCTAAGCTAAAATCCTTTCGCCGATCAAAGTTCAAAGACATCTACAGCAGATCGTATTTCAATTAAACTTAATGATTAAGTTAGTCCGTGTGGTGACGGATTTAGAATATATGGTGTCACCACCCCATTCCATCCTGGGGCTGTCGTAAGAGCCGAGAAAAGGAAATGACAAGGCCGAAACCCTAGCCGTGAAAGAAGGAAAACTTGATGCGAAACTCTATGCCAACCCGTGGCACAGTGAGAAGAAGTAGTAGTGTTATTAAAAAAAAAGCCTAAGAGCTATTGGCAGACTTGCGAAACACATAATACACAAAAGATTTCATAAAATTGGTCAAGCCGTTTCGGAGGTTGATAACAAATACCGTCATGTGATATTTATAATATTAAATTATTTACGTAAATAAGTAAATACCGCGGACAATATTTTGCTTTTCACTATTTAATAAGTTTAACTCGCTAGCTAACCGTGGCGAGACCACGGTTAGCTAGCGAGTTAAACTTCTGTTTCCGGTGGTTCAGTTTTCTATAGATTCCGTGTCCATCAAAAATTCGGAATATAAAATACTAGAACACTCTGCCCGCAATGTTGCGTAAACAATATTAGTTACTACTTTCCAACAAGTTTTCCAATGTCATAAACATACCGATGTTCAATCTCTTTTATTTATATATTCCAATAGTTACAATAGTCTCTTTTAAACATATTTCTCTATGAAAGAACTAATCGTACGTTTAATCTCAGTATATCTTAAGAGCTTTTCAGTTAGTGCTTTGTAAGTTATGGGCGTTGGGTATGTCAAATTGATAATTAAAACTGTGTGGTCCTTTTTGCCATGGAGTGTTTTAAGTGTCTGGTATATTGTAATGATTCCGTGTGGAGGCGGATTTACAATAGGAAATGATAAGACCGTTGGAAACCCGATGCCAACCCGTCTGGCCAGCGTGGCACAGTAGGTTAATTTCCCCCCATGAAATTGGAAGATGCCTTACTCAGTAGTGGGTCATTTATAGGCTGAATACTACTATAGTAGATTGTAATCATTCGTTTCGTTTGATAATATTGCTTAGTCGATATTATTATGAAAATCTGTGGGCGGTCGCTAATTTAAATTGACTAACTTGGGGTCCTACGCCTATTAGTTCCGCCCATTCGCCGCATGCATAACTAATGGCCAGCATGTAGCATTGTCAAATTTATTGATTTATTCAGGCATGTGAAAACAACGACAAGGAAACGAAAATCGCGTGAAAGCACTAATTATTGAGTCCAAATTGTAGGTGATACGAATACGAGCATGTTGTATTTTCGGTATTCAAAGTGCGCAGGAAATGGCCCATATTGCCAAACAATGTGCGCGATTAGCATTCCCCCGGTCACGGACACGAGGTGCAAGTCTGTCCCTGAAGTATAATATGATACGCGTCAGTGGGTTGATGTTATAGTAGAAGCGATAATAGTAGATTCACTTTTGAAGACAAGTATATTTTAAACCTGGCTAACATGCGACCTTTTAATAGTTTATACTTTTTATTGTATGACTATTGTCAATATGATGTAGATCAGTTGATTATAAGATGGTTTCCAAGTGAACTGCGTTGATACTAAAACCGCTTTTTCCACTTGTATGTTATTTTTAAATTAATTGTATAATATTTGAGTTGTCAAAACACAAATGTTTCCTTTGCACACAGGTTACACTCCGGGAGTGCCGGCAGAAGTGAAAACTAAAAAAACGGCAATTATTTAAATATATAATATTAGTACGATAAACCACTCACTACATACTAACATCACAATGTAAACCAAATACCTAATGGACAAAATATTTTTATTACGCACCAATAAGAACTAATATATTAATGAAGCTAATAAAAGCGTACATTTATTACGTATGGTTTGAATATACTAAACACAGCGACACGAAAGCGAAGAGCAGCTGTCTTTCTCGCTCGGGCACACTCGGCGGTCTCGACTTGACCCGATCGAGCCTTTCACCTGAGAGCGTGATGGATCAGCCTAACTTACTACCTACGGAAAAATCTGTGTGCGGGGCACCAAAAGAAAGTTTTCACTTCAAAAATTAAGTCGATTTTAAAAACGGCAGTCAGTGTTAACCTAAATATTGACACCGACGTAATTAGGTTATAGGAATGTCTAAAGCACTACGCTTTTTAGGGTCCATTTGTAGTTTACTTGTTTTGTTCAGTAGCTTTTAGTCTTCATTAAATAGAGCTGAATTTAGCGACCGGGTTGTTATCTGCTCTACTTTCATTTCATTAGGAGAGCCTAATGTAATGAAAGTCAGTCTAAAGCTTAATTTCTTTTAATAAAATTATCCATGTCTGAAGCTGTCTGCATCAATGAGCATTGACAGGCTATTATCGATATAGACTGTAGATATATGTAATATAGAGATAATGAATTGATTATTTGCTTAATCTTAACTAACAAAATTTAATTTTACAACAAGGTATTTTTCTGCATTAAAATATTCCATCCAATCTCAACGGCCAGTTCAAATAATTTAACATAGTATTCAATATTTGTTATTTATCATATGGAATACTATAATACGGAAATAGAAATATGTGTTAACTAGGTAATCCTATATTATTCTTGTTACTTAAAGGTTTTGTAGTCACTTATTTCGTTATAGCTTAAAATCACATTATTTTATGACGTCTGTTAAATTACATTTATTTTGTATTATATTTGATATGATGTAGCGGTGATAAACTTACTCTTTCACTAAAATGGTTAATGCATATCCATCAATTTCTGAAGTTACTTTTAGTATATGAATACAAAGTAATGTGTATTAGGATTCGGTATTCAACGAGTGGCATTTTAAAATGCATCATGCATGATCACTGTTGCTGATGTATAACAATTCCGTCCGAATAAAACTACACCATGACGTTACACAACTTACTGGTTACAAAAACATTATAATGTTTCAGAAAGCATGATAATCCCTTCTCGCTATTTGTATGTTTTGCGATGTCACTGCAACTATCTAAAGTGACTTTGTTTTATTTGCACTGTGGTAGCTGTCGAACCAATTGAGTTTCTCTACGTCGTACGTGCAGGGAATATTTTACTCCGTAGCGTTACACACGCAAATCACAATTTCACTAATTAATTTTCACATAAAAAATGTCGTGATTTGTAACAATCTATAAGTGACAGAAGACATTCTCTAATAGCCAATGGTTATTTAGCACATCTCTTTCGGTTTCCCCTTTACTCAACAGCCCTGAAAACATCAATTCGACAATTTGATCGTATTCGAAAATTATCATAATCAGTCAATCTATAGACCTGAATGACTGTTTGGTACTACGGATGTAGACCTCTAGATATTCTATCTCAAGTTGTATACTAAAATAGTAATAACCAAAATTATCATTTTTATGGATTTGCCGATAGAACTAGAAACGAGTGGATAAACTTGAAACAGTTCGATAGAAAATCTAATCATCATCATCTTCTATCCCATAAATCACGGGAGAAATTTTCCGAAATTTGCCTACTATGCCACGCTTGCCAGTCGGGTTGGCTAGGCTAGGTTATCTGCCTTTCGAGCTCCTTTAGTCGCATTTTATGACACCCTCAGGACGGGATGGGTTTATTTATATCTTGTATTCTTAATCACACACGGACAATCTAGAAAATCTGCTTTCAAGTAAACATAGATGTTTTTCTATAATTTCTATGTGATTGGTGTTTTGGCTGCCACCATAATCAGCTCAACTACAACCATAACATTACGTCTGCAAAATCTTCTGAGAAGTCAAAGACACGAACAGAAGTATGATTGCGGTACCAAACCTTTATTTCAACCATTGCAAAAGTTTTTGAAAAATCTACAAAACACGTCTTTTTTTCACACACTAGAAAAATTTGCTATTCCATTCTCGTACTAACAAAAACACCGACTTTGAGCAAATTCAGGTACCTGACACGCATACCAAAGAAACATCTATCCTAGACGAGTGTGGCAGACGTCTACAGTAGTTGTCACTTTCCCCATATGTCAGATAAGGATCAAGCAATGTCCAGAGGGAGCATCCACTGTTAATGATTCAACATTAGTCCTTAAGCGTTATCGGGGACGTCGTTTCTACCGCTCAGTCACGTTGTCCTGCGCTTTCATTTGTCGTGATTGTTTGGTCTCACCGACCATTGTCTTCCGTAAGACACTTTATATCCTGCCAAGCAGGCTCAGAAGCCATCAGTTATACTCGAGCAGGCGTGTGCCAATCATCGATTAGTCTTCCTATTATTCAGAAGCAAAAATGTGCCACAAATTCACTTTATTAACCTTGACTTATGTCGTAGTTTTCGCCTTCGCTGTGGCTAAATGTGATAGTGACAATGTGGAACTTAAGGATTTCTTTAATGAAGGTATTTTTTTAATATTAGAAATTAATATCACTTGATATATTCATATTGTTTACTAGCAGCCCGCCCCATCTCCACACTGGTATTTAACGAAAATTTCAAACACCTGTAATGGCTAACTATTACAAGTTTTACAGACGGTACGGTATCGTGGACTTGGTGTTTATCATTAAAATCTAACTATAATTTTTTCACACTGGCTTTTTCACACTTCGATCATGTGTATAGAAGTTTTCATAGAGCTCTCTAACTTTTTTGAAAATATTGTAAATAATGTAGAATTCTAATGGTGAAAGAATTTTCACATTGGTCCAGTCTATAATATTAAGTTACTTATAGGTATAATAAGAACCAATCAACCTAGTAAACCTATCTTATTATCATACTCGAGTACTACGTAGTAACTTTATATTAGATCGATTGTTATAAGTTTAAATATGACTAGAAACATTACCGAGAACCGATTGGATGCCAAATTTATTTAATGTTTAATATTACATCCGCCTTTTTCAATTTGGTGCCAAATTGTACCAATGAAACTCATAACGACTGCCAAAAGATATTTCTTGTTTTGTCCTTTCATCTATTTCTTTCTTTAATATTTAATGTCAGGTCTCGTTATATTTACATACTTAGTATCTTTTCTTTTCTTCGACTTTTGATAGAAATAATCCAAGTCATAGACAATGATGTCTTAGGTTTTCACGATTAATATACATTGAAACCAAACACTTTTTAACGGATTTCTCGCGTGTATTGTACACAATTTTATTTCTAACGTTGTCTACAAAAGTACAAAGAAAAAGTTAAATCTACCACCAATAATTTTGTTTTAATGATACCGTTCTCTGTGCACGCAATTATACAATGTAAGGTACACGCGACATATCCGTTAAAAAGTGTAGTTATAATTTCAAAAAGGTACATAATAGACTATAATATGAATAAATAAAATTATTTATTTTACATATTTATGAATTAGAGCCCAAGGAAAAGGCGAGAAAGAAAATACATATATTACATGACAACTCATAATATGTATGTTCTTGGCGTGTGTTAATAAATAAATAAATAAACTTTAAGTGTATGAGATTGTCACTGATTTCGTTTGATCCGTGATTCGTTGATTCGTTGATCTCTAAGACGTGTGGAGAGAAAATGCAATCCTGGAGAGGCACCTAAACGAATGAGACCGGCAAAAACTTAGCCGCAGGAGAGCTGGAAAACTTGACACAAGCCCAGTACCAACCCATCTGGGACGCTGCCCAGATGGGTTTGTACCGGGCTTGTAGTAGGTTAATTTACAGTAGACCCGACTTAGTAGTGGATGATTAATGAGATGAAATTATCTCAACATATTGATGGTCTCAACACAAACATTTGTTGAAGCCCACGTCAGACAAATACTTAAAAATCCGGCTAAAAGCTTGCTCTCTACGATTACGTGGATATGGTCAATTTTAATTTAAAACGTCTTAGTGAATCAGAATGCGCGGCTGCGTGATGCATGGTGTTGACCGAGTCCCGAAGCGATGTGCATCTCTTTGTCACCCCATAAGACTTGGTTAAATGGTTTAGTGACCCAGTGTATTTTAAATCAAAATGTTTTTATTCAAATACTGAAATAGTTAAAAAATATCGCAAAAATTAAAACAAGAAATAATAATTTCATTTCACAATTTAGTGTTTACCACCGGTTCGGAATGCTATTCAACAGATAAGCTTATGAAACTCCATGGCTTCTCTTTTAAATAAAAGGGTTACAATATGGTGGTACAAACAAAACTTACAAACAACTCTGACAGATTAGTAAAAGCAATCACATGCATAAACACGTAGCATAGCCAAAAATAATTATAATATAAAATCGATCAAGACACAGACAAAATTGTTTTAGGAGTACTAGTTCGAAAAATTCAGGGGTTGACTGTTGTTTATAAAGCTTTCAATTTTCACCAGGTACCAGCGTCGGCCGTACGTTTGGTCACAATGCGCTCAAGCGTCTCTCCTTCATCTTCTTACCAGTAATGTTTACTCTTGGCGTGATCTCCACCCTGCTCATGGCCCTTGCTGTCATCTCCGTCAAGAACTTAGCCATTGGTGTGATGCTTCTTATAGTGGCTGTCAGCCAGGTAAGATGTTATACTCATTCTGGAACAAATACTACAACTATTCAGCCCGTACGTGACCCGCTGCTGAGTCGGGCCTCCACCAGTTACATGGAGGGTAATTAACCTACTGTGCCGACCTGGTCTGACGGGTTGGCCTGTGCCGTAAGAGCTTGGTGGTGGGATTGAATGGTCCGCACGGCTAGCTACCACCCTCACATCTCAGTCCGGCGCCAAGCAGTTTTACTGTGTTCCGTCATGTGTATGTGAGAGCCGGTGCCCGCCAGGGCATTTCCTTGAATTGCCTGCGCCATCTTAGACCCTGGCGTCGCTTTCCATCACGCAAGCCTAGGGTCAAAGGCATTCAAGTATTTGGTAAAAAATAAGGAAAACTTGATACGAAACCAGTGGGTTATGGGCCTTGTGATTTCCTTTTGTCGGCTCTTACTACACCCACAGGATTGAATGGAGTGATGACACTACTACTACTTAACCCATAGATGAACCACTATTGAGTCTGGCTTCCTCTAGTTACATGGAGGGTAATTAGCAGACGTGCCACGTTGGGTAGTTGGCACAGAGTTTCGTATCAAGTCTTCCAACTCTTGAAGCTAGGTTTTCAGCCTTACGACACCCTCAGAATGGAATGGGGTGGTGACACTGTGTATTCTAAATCCGTCACATCGCCGCTTATGAACTACTACTATTACTCAGACCTTAACTGCGAGCTATTATTTTTTCTTTCTGATACTGAATACTAACTATCTATCTATCTATCTTCACTACATACTCGTAGTATTTATCAAAGTCGCAGTCGTCTGTCCGTCCCTATGTATGCTTAAATCTTTAAAACTACGCAACGGATTTTAAAGCGGTTTTCTTTAATAGATAAAGTGATTCAAGAGGAAGGTTTATATGAATATTACATGCACAATATTGTAGAGAAACACTGATAAATGTTTCTTTACAATATTGTGATCTTAGATGTTCATCATTGCACCCGTGCGAAGTGCGAGCGGGGTCTTCTATATAAAAATGAACTGCTGTTCGTTAGTCTCGCTAAAACTCAACAACGGCTGGAGCGATTTGACTAATGTTGGTCTTGAAATATTTGTGTGAATCCAGGGAAGGTTTAAAAGGTGAGAAAATATGAAAAAATATCATTCAGGTTTTTTATTTATTCATTCTGAGGCGGTACGAAGTTTTCCGGGACAGCTAGTTTTTAATATAATTTAGTGGTCGACAGTAAATAAGCAAAGGACCCTTAATTGATTACAATGTATAAAAGCATTAAGTTCATTGTTCGTACCAGAATATTAGTTTGAGCCTGAAACATTTCTAACAAAGGGGACTAGTAACCGTACAGAATGGTTAATATCTTAAATTTATTAATTCCCTTAAAAATATTAGTTCCGAATGTATGCTTTTGGTGCATAAAATATTTTTTATTACTTTACTACTACTACTGAGCCCCAACTTGAGCCACTGCCGAGGGGCCTCCTCTCATTACAAGGAGGGTAATAAGCCTACTGTGCCACGCTGGCCAGACGGATTGGCACAAGGGTCGTTCAGGTTTCCTTCTCTTGCTGCTAGGTTTTGGCTTTGTCATTTCCTTTTGTCGGCTCTTACGACACCCTCATGATGGAATGGGGTGGTGACACGGAATGAATATTTGGAGTAAATTGTTCAACACGAAATTTAAGCTATTTGACGTTGGTGACTTTAGCACTTAGGAGTTTTTAATACCTATTATCAGTTAAATCATTAAATAAACTGATTCTTAAATTCCCTACTGAACCTACCTGTACAAGTGACAACAGATTCGTCCCGTGGAATCATAGGTATTTCAATAAATAATTGGCGTTTTCGTCTAACGTCTTTAGAAGTTATACGAAAACCCTCTTTTTAGGACCGAGTGATTAAATATTGATAATGATAGTCGATAACCAAGAATATTTGAGTAGCGAGCTTCAATGCCATGAGACATTACAATGTCAAACACCATATGTAACGTATGTAACGATTTTCTGTCCAAGAAACGTCTGGCTCCCCCAGCTCTTGTACGTGATCATCATAAATAACTAAGCTCTTCCGTGCTGCGAACGGGACGTGAAGCCAACGACCTTGGCTCCCATTCTAACATATTTGACAGTCAATGCCAGGAACCAGATCCAACCCCGTTAGAATTTGGTAAATTTATGGTATTATCCGTGAAAACAGATTTCGAATATACAGTGGCACCACCCCGTACCATCCTGAGGGTGTTTTTTTTTATCAGTGACTTGAATGCCTTTGACCCTAGGCTTGCGTGATGGAAAGCTACGCCAGGGTCTAAGATGGAACAGGCAATTCAAGGAATTGCCCTGTCGGGCACCGGCTCTCACATACACACGACGGAACACAGTAAAACTGCTTGGCGTCGGACTTAAATGTGAGGGTGGTAGCCAGCTGGGCGGACCGTTCGATCCTACCACCAAGCGTGCTGGGTTTTGTTGACATTTACAACTCGCGTTATTTCCCAGCGTGCGGTGGGGAAGTTTTATATTTTGACCCGTCCCCACAGAGCAGACAAAAGGTAATGACAACATAGCAGCAAGTGAAGGAAAACTTTAAACGAAACCCTGTGCAAATCCGTCTAGCCAGCGTGCCACAGTAGGCTAAGTACCCTCCATGTAATGGGAGGAGGCCCGACTCAGCAGTGGGTCATGTCAAGCTGAGTAGTAGTAGTAATAAAAAAATACAAATTTCATCGAAAACATACTTTCGTAACCTGGGTAATTAATACATTTAAGATATTAAGATCCAGTCCCCTTTGTTCGAAATTACGTACTGATACGGAGTGGGTCTATAGAGTATTTTTAAAAAAAGATTTTAAACTGGCTAAAAGAGAATTTATTAATAGAAAATATAAGATTTAGATATGTCTGTCCGTCGCGACGCGACGTTCAAGACCACTCTGATGCTAATATAAATCAAAAACAATGACCCGCGGAATGAAATGTGATAAACCAACGTAAGCTGTTTTACTACGTATGGTTAACCGCATGAATTTAGATATAACAGTACGAACAATGAATATAATATTCATTTCAATAAATTACGCGTCACTTTGTTTGTCCGCGATGGAAACTACTAAACCGATTTTAATCAAATTTTGTGCAAAATGATTTGATCTGATTGAACCGTATGCAGTTTGATCCAACTTGAAAGATAGCATAGCTTACATCTCAATTTATAGTCGCATTAATATTTTATTGCAAATTAATTGTCTATTATTTGAAAGTCACAATTATATGTTACAAACGATTCACACAGATGGCGATATCTGTTGACTAGATTGAGTAAGTATTCAATTTAAGGCGCTACGTTAAAAGTTAAATTAATGAATTTTAAATGTAATATAAAAACCTTAGCCACAGCAACGCGTGGACGGGTATGTTAATCATTTTATATACATTGTTATCTAATAATGTATATAAAATGACCTTTGCTTATTTATGGCCAAAAACTAAAATATATTGGAAATAATTTTTAATACAAGAAAGTTCAAATACTAACTCGTAAAGATATCAAATTGACGGATTATATTAATTGCATACAAATACTATTATTGTTGTCTAGTGTGCATAACTGTTCTAAATAAATATGTGCATCATTATTGAATCGTTGGCTTAACTTTCACATGTTTTTCAACTGCAGTTTTTGTTATGTAATATGTTAGAAACCATCGCGTTAATATTACATTACCAGTAAGCATAGACATTTACAAGATAATTATTGTTTAATGGCGATTGACGTTGGAATCAATTTATTATTATTCCTTCTTTCGTTATTGTGTTTATATATTTGACAACATTTTTAGGTATATATTTTTAATTACCCTGATTGTAACTGAAGCAGTACTGGTCTAATCCAGGATATAGACACTGTACTTAAACTTTGTTCTGGTGAGAAATAGAAGTTACAACTTTTGCTTTTTCCGCAATTGCAGGCAGTATCCAGGCTGTTCTTGTCAGCAGCATCACCATCATCCCTTGTACATCTCCACCCGCGAGCTGAACTGTTGCCTGCCCCTGCAGTCCCTGCTGGGTGGCCTGCTTCTGGCCCTCTTCTATCACCCTGGGGAAGATCCGACAACGACGCTACGATTTCTGACTAAAATAGTCGATTAGATAACCTGACGTTGATTTTAATGCATTTATCGAAATTATTTCTGACATTGATGTGTGAAATAATATCGAATACAGAACCCACCATAGATAAGAATCATGCCTACCTCACCGACTCATTATCGAAAAAGTCGAAATGTAGAGCTATTTGCATTTATTTGTAAGTAAGTCAGTAATATTGTATGGTATAGGATTATTTAACGACGAAATATTGAAGATAAGATAATACATAATTGCCCAAATTGGTAATGCTCTAATAATAGAACGCCACCGTCATTCAGAATCAACCATTCTCTAAGTCTTCAAGCGTGGTTCTACAAACATACATGACACAATTTTTTGTCATTGTTAGCGAGTTGAACTCATTCGGCATCTATTAACTTTTACAAGGGATTATGAGTCTAGTAATGGCAGTTTTTAGGGATTATTATAATACGTCTATCTCTCGCGAAAATGTGAGATTTTGTGATAGATAGACGATGGATTTTAATTATAAGCATTTATTTATTGAATAAAATATACACAAATAAATTTATCTTTCAATAAATATGGTGATAGACCACGGTGATAGACTACGACGAAAAAAAAACGTAAATAGACATTGACATATTCTTTACTAAGGCAAGAGACAAAAATAATGTGTAATTTATATATTTAATGTATGAATTCACTTATTCTTAGTCGGAAAAGAGAGTTAAGTAAATAAAGTTCTTCAGAAAAGTAAAAACCGACCAGTGGATGTAAATATTGAATAAATATAATAATACTCGTAAATAGTGCCCAACACAACCCAACTAGAAAATTACATTTATTATTTTTGTGAATCAATGTCACAAAAAACATACCTATGCCTTTGTTACAAATTTACTATTAACAAATTAAAAAATAAAATAAATTTATTAATTATAATGTTATATTATAATATTAATTTATTGATTTCTATTAAATTTATTATTTAAGTCTCACTTAAATAATATATGACACTGTTCTCACGTTTGCTCAGTAAAATTTGTTTACATTTGTGTGCTCTGCAATAAGTTTTGATTATTTTACTAAATCAGCTGCTATATAGCCCTACCACTAATGTAAATAACATTACGGGAATTCTATCCCATTTTGAAATCCGCTTTATTCTATAGTTTTACCTTACTGAAGAGGCCGTAGTCTAGCGAATATTGGGGAACGCATTCGATGTGCAGGGTAACGCACATTAAACACTAGAGCAAAACTCTAGTGTTTAATGCAAGGATCGACATCACATTAAGAAAGTATTGTTACAGGCACCCGTTAAACCCGTTGGTCCCGGCTGCCATTTTACCATCAAAGATAATAGAGCCGTGTAGTTAGCTAAACCAGATTACACTCGTGCTGACCCCAATTAGGTTGGGAAAAAGCGAGAGTGATGATGATCTTCGTCGTTTAAGGTTATAAATGGCCCAATACCGAGTCGGGCCTCCTCCAAAATTTAAGTGGGAATTTGGGCTACTGTGCCACGATGGCAAGATGGGCTGTTACAGAGTTTGTATCTTCGTCTTCGTTCTCTAGCGGCTCGCTGGTCTGTCTCTTAAGACTCCCTCATGATAGTATTGAGTTCAGTTAGTGTCAATTAAGTATTCTACGAATTTAGAATCACACGGAATATTATTGATGATCTTACTGAGAACTAAAAATCAATAGACACGGTGTTTTCCTTTTGCTATAATTAACAAATTTCTACAACAGTTTCATACAATTTCTCGCGTTCATTCCAACAATTCCAGCTTGTCACAATTAGATCTGAAGATCGGGTATCGTGCGCCGCCACCGTGAGCTTGGTCAGTGGACCGAATAGGGCCGATAATGATATGTCTTGCTTTGTCTTTTTGAAGCTTACTCTAAAAAAAATTTTAATCTACCTCACCTATTCCGATTTCATTTTGATTAATTTAGTAAGTAAATGCCCTCTGAAACCCATCTAGTGAGGGAAATGGGATTCATTACTGACTTCGTACATTATAGGACACAGATCTTCAAATGATACCTAATACCAGGGACCTAGCTACCGCCGCATTAGACGTATCTTAAATGATACAGGGCCCGCAAAACACAGGTGCAAGCAAAAAAAAGGGCAAACATTTCTTCACAATCTTTTATAGATTGCATTTTTGACGATAACTGCTAGTCAGCCTTTTTTTAAATCACTGACACCAAATTAATAAATATGTACGATTATAAAAAAATACGAAAGTCCATTGGAATATTTTCAGGGCGTTTCCAATTCCTTTGAGCCCCATGCTCCTTTTTATACAGGTCTCGACTGATGCAAAATACGCCACTGGCTGATACCGACGGAAATACGCTGTTTTTAAAAGTGCCACCTATATCCCCCTATTTTAGAGGGATAGGGATGAGCCTATACCATACAGAACGTTTCAGTCAAATAGCCTCACCTGAGGTGACGTGTTAGTATGGTCACCAAAGCTCTACTGGGGGAAGCACAGTATTGGCAGTTGAGAGAATCCACTCTACTCGTCTCAACCTTTTGCTGATAACGCTAAGCTGTTTATCTATACTGGGTCAGTAAAACGTGAAGCGGTCCGTTTGTTTAAGCGTCACCATAGTGATATTATAGATCACGGTAACAATTTGCATACTAAACCCATATATGACTCACTGCTGGGTCGGGCCTCCTCTCATCACAGAGAGGGTAATTGGCTTACTGTGCCGTTGGCTAGACGGGTTGGTACCGGGTTTAGTATTAAGTTTGCCTTCCCTTGCGGCTAGGATCTGGCCTTGTCATTTTGTCGGCTCTTACGACACCCTCAGGATGGTATGGGTCGTGACACTATGTATTCTAAATACATCTCTACCACATGGACATGTACGTTTTGACGACACACTCAGTGACCTTATGTAGGAACACATCAGACAGGGGCGGTGTTAATTGTCTGCAGTATTATACTGTAATCATGTTTCATGAATGAGGGAACGAAAGTGGCGGACCACGTAGCGGAATAGAGAGGAAGAACTGGGTACAAACCCAGCTAAATCGTTCTGTCAGCGTGTCTCTGTTGGCTAATTCCCATTAATGCATGTGGAGGACCGACTTTGAACTGGGTCACTTAAGAGCTTAAATGATGATGACGGTGATGATTCTGTCTGTAAGGTGGAGGTGTTTTTCAAGTGGGGCAGTTCTCCTAGGCTCTTTTTTTGTAGTGGGGGAAACCTTTTATAGGTCCCCAGCCGGTGAGAGCTGTCTGGTGAATAAACTTATTCCCTATACCCATGTTAAATAGAATCGTTTGAACATTTTATACTAGAAATATCAACCAGTAATTGACTTTGGTGAGTACCTATTTAAACTGGAATCATCGGAGACCGGAAACAACAATCAAAAAAGAGTAAACCAGGTCAATATGATCGACAAAAACCTCAAAGTTTTATGTAGGCAATTGAAGATTTTTTTGGTAGAACACGCTCTACTTAATTCAATCTTTAACAAGTATGCAGCCCGTGACAACAATTCCTGTGAAGACGTATACAGGTACCCAAAGGGTTTCTCCATAAAACAAAAAAAAACATCAATGCAGTCGAGTCCTTCAGAATAAGCGTAACAACATTTTTAATCTATTTCTAAAAATGAATGTTTCTCACTAAGGTAACAAAAAATAGTTAAGTCTTCAAATTTATTTTAGTTAGTGGCTCTTGCATAGCAACTCTTGCAAGCTACAGCTAGTTTACATATATTTTCTACGACATGGATCTTAAGAAATGAATATGTTATTTATATTATGAATATCGTCTCAGTTCATAAATAATCCACTGCTGAGGTCTCCAAATACATGGAATTAGTCTACATGTCACGCTAGCTGACGACGACGTGTTGGCACAATTATTTTTACCTTTCTTGATAACTCCAGCTCTTAGAGTATTAATTGACGACCTTTTGTTGGCAAACAAACAGAAATGTGTTCTGTGCGGTTTATAGGGATTTCTCCAAACTACTAAAATCACAAGTTTATTTTATTATGAAATCGTAATCGTAAAACAATTTTGCTACAGAATTTTCTGAAACATTCTTAATGAAAAATCTTATTAAACGTTGAAGGATTTTATTATATTTCGGAATTAGTTCCATTTCTGTAATTGAGAAAAGCGAATTTTATTTTAATATCATTGTAACGATACCACTAGGTCAGGTCGGTCGTAATAAATAGGTGTGTTGATGTTTAAAACAATCCTAATTAATTATTCCCATTCCCTAATTAATTATGGTGAAATCAATGTACCTGGTCTACTAAATTATTACTAGGTACTACTCGGCCCATACTCAAACTCAAAAGGAACTTTATTTACATAGGTTTTATAACACAACTCTTATAAATCGTCTTAAAACTACCATTATCATCTTACGGCCCCTGTCTCGCGCTAGGTGGTAGTCTCCATCCACACCTACCGGTCGTCATACCTACAATCACACCTTTCATACACAATTCCTCATACTTACAATCCATCCATCTCTTTTGATCGCCCACAACCCACATCCATACTGAAACTACCAATGGTTCGGAAAGCTGCTCTAGAGAAAAGAGCCGGCAAGAAACTCTGTAGCCCATATATGACCCACTACCGACTCAGTAGTGGGTCTTATAGGGGCTGAGTATTACTTAGTAAACATGGTTTAAATTGATAAAACTTAAATTAAATCTGTGTTACGGACACTATGTTTGAACCGTATTTGTCCTATTTAATTTAAATAAAAAAAACAGTGAATTATTAAAATTCCGTCACGTTATTTTACTTGTTGCTGTTGCATCAGTTAAGGCGTTCGTGCTAAACAAATTAATTACATATCTAATAAATAAACAGAATGTATAAAATCTATTTCGTCTATTTTTTATAAAATTTGCCAATATATAAATTCAACCTTGCAGATAAAATTTTGGTCTCTTTAATTACATAAAATAACATCTTTTGCGGGGCTATAATAAAAATGTCCAAGAGGCTGTCCTTGGTAGGTGCCGTTACAATGAAAACATTTAAGGCTGAGCAGTTGATTTTCTAACCAGTTTTACCCGAGTATCTCGCACATGCCGATGAAACACAGAATAAATAATATAAGAAGTAAATCAAATTCACACTGAATTCCTAAACAGCATTAACTAAAATGGCATCGTATTTTATTTAATCTTTTTTTAAATAATTACAACAAAAACAATTTTTTAAACATAATCTTGGCGGCGGAAGAATTTTCAGGTCACCTAGTGGTTAACCGCCTAACAATTTGTCGTCTCAAGCAAAGCTGCCTTTTGTATCAAATAAAATAAGGCTTTAGTAGCAATTCACAAGGTTGTTGGGAATACCTTAAACCATAGTGACCATTTTTGCCCCTCCATGCTTCGGAGGACCCATAAAGTGGTGGGTCTGGATTATAATCCGAATGTCTGTGGCAGTAGACACATGAAATCAGTTTCCTTAAAAACTCATAGGTGGTCTATTCAAATAAATGTTTAACCTGTAGTCATTTATACTTTTGTTACAAGTTTAAGGGTCTCAGAGCAGTCAGTCTTTGTAAATTACTGATAAAGCCAAAATAAGGTTATAATTATGCTAAGCAAAATCAACGTATTGCTAATATGGTAATAGGTACCTACTATAACATAAATTACGAAAATGCACAAATAGATGGTGTTAAGTTACTGGTTGCCATCAATATACTGTGATGATGCACTTAAAGGAAAGTTGTCAGATCGTTGGTGCATAATGTGTAGGTACATACGTACAGCTTATTTCGGAACAATGTATTGGATACGTTGTAAAAGTTATTAGTTACAATATATTAAATAGGCAGTTAATGCTGAAAAAAATAAACTTTTGCGTCACCCTCAGATTAGAAAAGAGTGCTGACACCACATTTTCATAACCTGCGAACACCTTTCTCGCGGGATCACTTAATTGTCAAATGAATTTTGCTATAATATTGTAGGTATGTTACACCATTAATCATGCAAATATCATGATAAAAGATACACTTCCGATTCGGGCCCTCCAATTAAGGAAGGTCCAACTGTGTTTCGCCGGCCAGACGGGTTGGCACAACGTTTCGTAACAAGTTTCACTTCTCTCGCGGCTGGGTTAGTGCTTTATAATTTGAAATAAATGAAATCTCGCAAGGGCCGTTTGCTGACGGATTTAACCCGTGTGCCACAATCCAAATGTCATCAACCTATACCATCCGGAGGATCTCGTGAAAGGTGACTAAAGTAATTCAAGAAGTAGACGATCTTAAGCCAAAAAAACATGACACAAACCCCGTGTCAACCCGTCAGGCCAGCGTGGCACAGTTTCCCTACCCCGAAGGCCCCATTCAGCAGATGATCATTTATGGCCTGAAATAATGATGATTAAAGACCAACTCTTACGACACTCTCATAATGGATAGGGCCACCTAATCAAAACCTTAATATCTTTCTCGGGAACCACTTATTCCCGAGAAAGATATCCGTTTAAGGTTTTAATTGATTTAGAGAATAAATCGAGCCATCTGGGACTCGTCTGTCCGTCCCTATGTATGCTTAAATCTTTATAACTACGCAACGGAATTTGATTCGGTTTTTTTTAATAGATAGAGTGATTCAAGAGGAAGGTTTATATGTATAACCCACCCCCGCTTTGCACGGGCGAAGCCGGGGCGGGCCACTAGTAATACATAAATAAAAGTGCTCTACTACCTGTGTAAAGCCGGAATAGGTCTCTAGTAGTTTATAGTATGTGGCATAATACGTCTAGCTCCACTCCATATATTTGGTTCCAGATCAGAAAATTGCAGTTAGTCTTCAAATCGATGGCATGCTTTAGCGCATCCGTCTTTTCGCTTCAGTGATGTATATCGTGGTCGTGCTGACTCGCTCCAGTTCCGAACACCCTGTTACATATCTATTTTCTAAGCTGTAAAATTCTTATATGGCGTTGTAAGAACATTTGAAATTATTATTCCTCACACCGAACTATTAAATTATTATCTATACTAATATTATAGCTACTACTACTAATATTATTACTAATATTATACTAATATTATACTAGCTGCAGAGTTTGTTTGTTTGAACGCGCTAATATCAGGAACTACTGGTCCGATTTCAAAAATTCTTTCAGTGTTAGATAGTCCATTTATCGAGGAAGGTTATTTTATTTTCAAAAGAATTAGGGATCCGTATGAAAATTGCGATTTTGTAACCCAAGGTGTAAAATCGAAAACCTATTGAAGCGTGCGCTGCAAAAACGATTGACAATAGCACAAAATGAAGTACTACGAGTTTGTAGGTCTTATTAAAATCTACAAAAAAGTCCGCGAGAGCACATATCTAACTATCATAGTTTAGTCACAATAACCACTTTTATATTCATAAAAAAAAATGCATAGAGATAAGCACGGGTTCGAAGTCCACGCGAGCGTTGCCGCGCCCAAAAGCTAGTCTACGATATGCTCTGTGGCTAAAATGGATCTTAGTTCGTCCGTTGTCCATGTGGTGACGGATTTAGAATACATAATGTCACCACATTCCTTTGGATGTCGTAAGAGCTGACTTCAAGAAATTACATGGTAGAAAACCCAGCAGCAAGAGAAGAACAACAAAACCCTGTGCCCTGGCCAATCTGGTCAGCGTGGCACTGTAGGCTATGTATGTAGGCAGCAGTGTATCTTTTACATGCTGAGAAGTGAGTAAGTAATAACATATACTAACATAATGCTGAGGACAATATACGAGTTATTTTATGTACCTCGATAAAAAGACTCTAACATGCTGCCAACATTGCTTCTTCAATAACAAACCTATTAAAATTTCTCACCCTTGAACCCCCTCAGGTTCCTTTTGGCTTTCATGCGACACCCTCATAACCGAGTGGGTTGGTGAAAAAGTGTATTCTAAATCCGTAAGTCACGGTAATAGGTATAATATATTTTACCTTCTTCTAAAGTTACTGCTTTATAAAATGTATACAGACCATAAGTAAATGGAATAGGAATTATTTCTCTAGAATCCACTTTTATACTTCGTTAGTATCTCTAATAGTTTTTAATCCAATTACTTTAGAAACGTTTCTAGAGGTGATATCGACCTCTATAAAAAAGATCAGTAGACTAGTACTTTAGCTTTTATAGTACACACAAAAATAATTTGCCTATATTTTAACAACATTATATACTAAATATATATCTTGTTTCCTTTGATAAGCGATTGAAATAATTTGTTATGAAGATGTACACAAACATCAAATTTTGCCAGCTACTTTAGTAAATATCTAGCCTTTAACATCATTAATTAATCCGCTCTACAATTCCCACCTACATAAGGCTTCCAACTTACTTTATTTTTAATAAATACTTTCTTGTTGCCAGTTTGGATTGTTATCAAAACTGACCAGAAGCGGATTCTATGGAACTTTACAACGCGACACAATTGATACCAGGTGTAAAAATCGTGCGCATGGAGGGGAACTCAGGCACCGCTTCAAATCCAAAACGATCGGCACAATGAACGCACCACGGTCTCTGCGATTTCTGTGCATTTTCGCGGTTGTAAATTTAATTCAGTGCTATGTGTCCGCAGAGACAACTACAGAAGAGCTTGTTGTGGAAACAACCAAGCCGCTAGATAATAAATTGGAAGTATTTGACGGTGTTACTGTAAACATTCCACGCTATAATAGCTCTAGAAGACTGTTATCTTTCGAAGTGGATACTAACAAGATTGGTGAAGAAGGTGAGATACTCGCAAATGACCATTAAAATTGACATATTTTTTCCCTAACAAACGAACCGACTTCAAAACTTAAACGTGACATATATACATATTATATTAATGTTTCATTATGGCAATAATATATAGGGTCAGTACCACCCTTTATTTACTTCTAATAGTTTTTTATTTGTTATTTTTTCTCTTCTTATTTTAAAACATCGGTTTGTTATTAAAAAAAAATCTTTTATTAACATTTTTCTACAATAGTAAAGTGCTACTGAATGTATGGTTTAAACATCAACTTACTGAACTAATTATAATAGCATTTCTATAGGACCATACAGAAACACATTTGCGCCAAACAAAAATATCTTGGGTGGGCAATTGATGAAGATATTGATGAACGTACTTAGAAACAAAAACTTACCGCGGAACGTAGATCCACCATTTTAACATTATCGGATTTTAAGCTTTGTCTTAATGAATTATATGATATTTTTATAGAACATAAATATGTATATAAAATATTTTATGTTCTAAATACTTTTGTTTCAACTTCTAAGATCATGAAAATACTTTTGATGTAATACAACTACATTTTAACAAATATAATTTGGGCGCTTTTACGAATTTCTTTTTCAAAATGCGAACTTACTTCAATGATTAGGTATTACAGTCAGTTCTTGTACTCATCGAATTCAGATGGAAAGGTAAATGTGTATTCGGTTCACTTTTTCCGACTTTTAACCTAAATAGACAATAGCTACAGAATAATATGTACATTATACAGATGATTGTATTGTATGCCTGTATTTTCAAAGGAATAGATTATTAATCATATCTGTGTCTCCCTCTTTCACGGCTAGCCTTTCAGCCTAACCATTGACCGACTAATAATTATAACCATAAAACTTGATGAAACTATACGTTTTAAATCTTTTATCATGCGTCGCGTTAAATCAGCTAATGCAAAAACACTGTTTCTACAACCCTCCCACTCTTATTTATTTACTTAACGGAATTATTCTTTGATCATAGACAGCGATCATGCGATTCTCATTTCAAGATTACGTTCCAAATAATCCTAAGGCTCGCAAACAAATATTCTCGAGATATTTTAAAGGTACGCAAAGAGCAGGTACAAGTATTTCCATCCAGGTCAAGAATGCTGCCATGTTCTGGGCACGTTGCTCTGAGACAATAATTTAGTATACATTGCTTTTTAAGTAAACATATTTCTTTATTAAAATACTTTTTTATTTTTATGGTTTAATTAATTAATAATTTCCAATATCACTATCACTACATAGTATAAAACAAAGTCGCTGTCATCTGTCCGTCCCTATGTATGCTTAAATCTTTAAAACTACGCAACGGATTTTGAAGCGGTTTTTGTTATTAGATAGAGTGATGCAAGAGGAAGGGTTTTATGTATAATTCATCAATAATATAGTAGAGAAACATTTATAAATTTAGAGGTTAATCTTTAGACACGTGCGAAGCCGGGGCGGGTCGCTAGTATATAATATAATAGAAGTTTTGTTTTTAATTTACTACTTTTAGAAGATGGACGTATTTTTTATACAGCCATGTTTTAGAAGAAGTAAATTTTTATGAGCAAGTTTTGTGGTGTGATTTTAGCTCCCATATTTATCATTAAGACATATAGTTATATTTTAGCTTTTATTTTAAACTAGCGACCCGCCCCGGCTTCGCACGGGTGCAATATTCGCACGGGTGCCATATAAACCTTCCTCTTGAATCACTCTATCTATTAAAAAAAACCGCTTCGAAATCCGTTGCGTAGTTTTGAAGATTTAAGCATACATAGGGAGGGACAGACGACAGCAACTTTGTTTTATACTATGTAGTGATAGTGATAAATGCCTCAAACACTTTGTCACGTGTAGAAAGCAGTGAAACTATGTATAACAAATACTAATCTATCATTTAGCGGGGGTAATGTCCACTTATACAGTAGTGATGGGAATGTTGAGTAGTCATGATTGTGTGGAGTAACTGAATTGAAAGTGAACGCATTCACAGTAAATCGGTCATCAAACTGGGGGATCCTGGTCATTTCTATGCATCAACTTTTCTTATTTAGGCGACTTGTATGTGGATAAATCGCGTTGACAACGAGTATTTACGTAAAAGAATAACCTAAGCGAACGAACTCCTTATAAACAGGGATAAAAACAGGGATGCTATAGATAGGACTTGTTTGTAGTATGCCAGTCTTTTGCATCCGACCTAAAAGGGCGAACTGATTTTTATTTAGATAATTTTATATCTGAAATTTTTGTTAATTGTGAATGTTTTAGTTGCTCTATCATACTTGGATCGATGGTTGATCAGACGCCACCAATTTTGAGAAGTATACCCAGTTTTTGTAGTTTGGTTCGAGACCGGAACAATATTGGTAGGTTTTAGTGGATAACCCAGGCGCACTTCACCATCTTCTTGCGCCCGTGGACTCTCAGCCCTGTCCCCGGCTGGGTACCGATATAAGGTTTTCCACGGTAAAAAAAAGTTGACGTTATTATAAAAACTCAAAGTGTATAATGAGATGTGGTTCTGTTCAGTTGCCTGATTCGTTATTACGTAGACGTGACGGCTGTTTTCCCATGGCGAACGTGCTCTCACTAATCTACCTAGTGTTTCTTGTAAACAAGATAGATCCCTTGAAAAAAGCTACTAAAGAATTTCATTGCGGGTCCGTAGAGTAGCATGTTGAAGCGGTTGTAGTTCCAGTGTGAATGTGGATGGACGTAAGTTTTCTGAGTAAAGAGTGGGGTTGATTGTGTGAATGAGGATAGGCCTTTATAAGGTATGAATGTATATTTATAGATTTTTTTCGAGCTTTACTTTTTATTGCTTTATCGGTGATCGGGCTCGGTTTTGCGAGTTGTCATGCTCACTAAAATACTCTGAGCAGCGGTAGCGACGTGTGACGGGTCGGTCACTTCCCTTTAATATGGTTGAGGAGACCGATGGCTGTCACATGCGTTATGCTTGTGAACAGGTGCTGCTGTTTGGGGTTGGTCGGCTCACTGGACCAAGGGAGATTTTATTTTATTTCATTAAAGTTTGTTTTGTTTTGTTTTAATATTCAGATTTCAGCTGACGCCTTCCAGATTCGATTGAACAGTTTGTTTTAAGGAATTTGTTGGGTAAATATATACATATTAGATTATGATTAGGACCGCAAAGTAATAAAAAAGAAAAAATGACAAGCCCTCTGAGTTTCTTGCCAGTTCTTCTCAGCAGTGGTCGCGTTCCGAACTGGTGGTAAAGAATATTATTTTGCATTGTATAAAATTTTATTAATATGTTGACAATTTGTATGTGTCCATTGTGTCCTATGCAAAATAAATTATTTGACTTTGACTTTGTAAATATCACGCTGTTAAGAGTGTATGGAGACTACCACCTAGCGTTACAGGGCCGTAAGATTAAAATTTTTAGGAGTGTTGAGTCCTAAAATTCGCCATCAGAAGGCTCAAAATCACCCAAAGGGCAATGGGAAGGTCTATGCTCGGTGATTCCCTGTGGGATTGAATCAGAAAGGAGGAGATGCTCAGGCGAACCAGAGTTACCGACATAGCCCACAGGATTGCCAAACTTAAGGACTGACGCCATTGACCGCATTGCTGGTAAGCCTTCCACACGGTGGACCTATGACCTGGTTAAGGTCGCGGGAAAACGATAGGGCGGCCCAGGACGAGCCTTTGTGGGTATCCTTGGGGGAGGCCTATGTCGAGCAGAGGACGTCTTAGGGCTGAAATTATGATGATGATTTTGATAAAACCTACATGAATAAAATTCCTTTTAAGTTTTTGGAACATGTATACTATAGCCAGAAATGTTGCTTGACGGTGATAAATGTTGTATGAAAGTTATGAGATGGCTAAATATATCCATATACAAAAGTGAAATAAAAATTCACTTATGTTCATATTCATGCATTTTGGCCTCCAAGTCTGTTATTTTAGTAGATTCAAAATCAATTGTCAAAGGCACGGTGACGGGTCCTCGTAACAGTTTTGGTACAGTCCTCGCCAAACTTTATGGCCGCTCTGAATGTAGCCGTGCTTCGGTGCGTACTTGCATGTGCCTATACCACACAATTCGACTAATCTAAAATAACATTGTTTCGAGTTTTTTTATTTTAATAAACGTTTACATTGAAAAATTGAAAAGTAGTTTTCCTGAAATAACTTCAATGGCTACACTTTAGCATTTCTACCTCAATTTTGACACGAGAAATATTGGAATTTCTATTGGCACTTAAATAGAAAAATAACATACAGTTGATCCGAGATTGGAAATGTACCTACATGTTGTAACCTACATAAATAAGTGATTATTATCGGTGTGAAATCGTCGTCTATTATACGTAACTGACTTCAAAAAAGGAGGGCTTCAAGTTTTTTGTACATTCATCATGGTTTATAGGGAATTGTTACTCTGGGGTAAATATATATTATTAATAAGTCAATCTACCCTCGAAGGCAGGGTATTAAGGGATTAATACCGCTCCGCTCACATCCTTCATAACTAGGTATTTTCCACCGGTTTAAGGATTATTGTACCTACAGCGCGCCTTCGTTTTGCGCTACGTAATCAATTCATGTTTTTGTTTAAACATTAAGGTACTTTTCAGTCGTAATATTGTTTTTTACTATACAGCAATAAAGGGGTATAGTTATTTAAATGCATTTTGACATTATAGTGGACATGAAGATTAAACCAGTTTTTGACTCAGTTTACAAAGACAGATGCAATACTCGTCTTATCATTTTGCTGGTAATCTTAGAGATGCAATATTAGTTCACGTCCATTTTAACTTCGTTCTCAAAAAAGTCTTAACATTGGTTTAACGCATCTCGATAGTTCTTCAATGCTCGAAATACTTATTATTTACTAGCGACCCGCCCCGGCTTCGCACGGGTGCAATGATGAAAATCTAAATTTATCAGTATTTCTCTACAATATTTTGCATGTATTTTAAATATAAACCTTCCTCTTGAATCACTTTATTTATTAAAAAAGCGATTTTAAATCCGTTGCGTAGTTTTAAAGATTTAAGTATACATAAGGACGGACTGACGACAGCGACTTTGTTTTATAATACATTGAGAATATAACTATAATTTAAATAAACTATGGTTGAATTTCGACCAATGGGTGACTACTAGTACAGATAGATACAATACATTGTTTTGATTACAGGTCGAGGTAAAAAGAAAAAAATGCTATCGAAGATCCTACCGATGTTCCTATTGCCGTTCATCATCCAGTCCACTATTATACCTCTGTTCCTGGGAATGCTCAAGTTCATGCTCCTCAAATCTCTGCTGATCGGAAAAATAGCATTAGTGCTTATCATTGTTAATGCCTTCAAAAACAATAACTCCTTCAAGGGTAGAGACGCAGAAATGGCGAGCAACCATTACGGTTACCTGGGCCACGGGATGGAATTTGGATCGTACTTCAACTAACTACCAAATAAAGAAAGCTCGTTCGGTTAGTTTCAATTACGAAACAAACTGTCGTTCGAAACAGTTGGTTAATTTCCGCCAGTATTCTGTGAAATTTGTTGTCGAAATTTACTTTCCATTTCAACACCCTGCTTATTGCCTTAGATTATTAACATTTCACCAAATCAATTGACTTGGACTGCGGTTTTGTTGAGTAAGTGTAGCGTAAACAAATTATCGGTTTGTGAATGAAATATTAATAAATATTATCTTCTATTTTCAATAATGTGTGATAATGATACGAATAATATATAATGAATGAATAAATCACTCAAAGGGAAAGACTCAAGGATTTTCTTGATGAAAATACGTCATCATATCTTATTTTCGCACCTATTTCGACACCACTACGCTATGAGTCTAAATAAAAAAAGACAATCGTTTCCACATCCTGCACTGAATATATCTACCACTTTATTGACGTTAAATGTAATATTTATGTAAAAATTGCTACTCACTTTCACCTTTAGCAATGCAAAAGTCTTGAATTGCTTTATAAACATGAAAGTGAATCTTTCAGATAATTGGTGCATAAGATAAACACTTAAAATGATCAATGTTCATCTTTGTCATAAACATGCTTCTAAGTCACTAACCGTGTAAGATTTTATCGTTATTTAAATTATTATAGACTTAAGTTTTTATCTTTAATCTAAGAATTGTTATTAATGATAATATTTTAATTAAATGTAGGTATTTTGCTATGTTTAATGCCGAAATATACGTTTTTAAATAAATCAATGGAGGTCATTAATTCGAAAAGCAATCACGCACATTTCTAACAGTTGATTATTTATGTTTGTTTGATATTGTTATAATAAAAATTGTGCTAAGATACCAAATGTGTAGGTAATATTAAATTGATAATTGAAATCTTAATTATGTGTTTTTAATGAAGTCTTAATTATGTGTTCATTTATGTTTAATTATTTATAGTATGGAATATGCCACATGGTCAAGCTGAAGATCATATGGCGCTTTTTAAGGGAGCTATGTTTAGCAGTGAAATAATCAGCTGGGAAAAAAATACTGTTTATTTCTTGAAACTCATCAGACTTGCGCGTGTACTAGTACCTACCTACACGTCAAAAGATTATTTTAGTTATATTCTCTTTTATGTTTTATTATTCAACTGCTGAACAACTAACTCGTGGCCTAATATAACATCTTGACCTTGTTACGAATACTTTCTAGGAAACATTTCTAGGAAATTATTAAACTGCGTAGGTACCTACTTATTGTCTAATGCTTTACTTTCTAGGAAACTTCAAGAGGAATTTTCGCCGTGTTACTAGCTCGCGCTTTTTCTGCGTTTTCTTTTACTGAATAAAAAAACAATTATACGCTCGTTTACATTATTTACATACTTACGTAATACTTAAACTAATATTTACTTATATTGTAGGAGGCAGATTAGTAGTTACTAAAGTTCTTTTGTCGACAATAGGTGTATATATATATATATAATAGGAACTGGCGCGCGAGTTCATGTCCATCCTGCCTGAGGAATGCTGTAATGCTGTGACCTAATTAGTTATGGTAATGTCGATAATAACTACCGATTTAGTCAACCGCTGTCAATTTGGTTTATTGTAATCTAGGAAATTTAGCAAATTAAGAAATAAAATAAATGTGATAAGTAATTACTTATTTAGGCCCCGATGGACATGAACTCGTGCGCCTTTAATAGGTATGAACCGTCTCTAAAATACTTGCTTGTCTTTTTTTCTAATTTCATTGGGTTCGGCACCAGTGCGTCCTAATTTTAACTACCAGTATTTTCACACGGATAAGGCCCTCCGCTATCCAGCTAGTGGGACTAACGGAGGTCAAATACCATCCAGCTGCGCCAAAACGTTGAATAACCGGCAGATCGAATGCTGTGATATTATCCGTTGCAACCTGCTATAAACATGTTTATTTATTAATGGATTTTATCGATATTCAAGGTATGAAAGCTGCTTATAACGCCGTTTCATACGTGCAGTCGGTAGCAGGTTATGCTACAAGGAAGTGCAGTTTAATGTAATTTTGGTTGTTTGCTTTCAAGTTACATGTAAAACTATCAAACTGAAGATACTTAGTTGTAAAAAATCATAGACTCATGAAATCATCAATTTTTATTTAACATTCTAATATTATCTGGTATGGGTGATTTTCTTCAAGGTTGCAATAATCAGAGGTAACTAATAAAATTTTTAGGAAAGCATGAACAATTTTTACAAATAAATTGACTTGATATTTATGTATAATTAAAAACATTATATAAATCTTCATGTACCACAGATGATATTTTTGTAATCTTTGCGTTTTTAGACGCAAAGGGATGATCATCCAGCCAGACGAGGTGTGATGTCTGGCTAGGGGTCGCTGCGCCTAACCCCCAATAGTTGTAGTCGGGGATATCTTAACTTGCGAATTGCTCTTGAAATTTCGCTATCGCGATGTAGGACTATTTCGTAATTATCGCATTTGTAGGCGATATTTCTTGATGCAATTAGTTTAGATTTTTCTGGTAAATTGTGTAAAGTATGTAGCATGCGGTCGCTACATGGCTCCCCCCCCCAAGACTGGAGGTCGATCCTCTTGGATTGATGCAGTGTGATGAGCTTGCAAGTGCCAGGAGCGCTCGGAGTCTACGGTGAGTCGAGACTGAGCACCTCAACTGTGTAGTGGAGTTCACTGGGCGGTTAAGTGTCGTGCCGCAGAACCAGGTAGCACGGTGAGTCGGCTGGGCGTGGTCCTGTTAAGGCTGACGTCTTGGCTTGCTATGTAACTGCAGTGCTTCTGCTGAGGAGTGTTCGTCTTTACCAGGTTGACCAGGCAGGAGGATGTTTCAGACTCGTCGGAAGGTTGCTTTGGAGTCCAAGGTCGGGGGTTACCACTTTTAAGATCTTGCGTGTTCAGATCACGTCGGGGTCACCACTTTAGACGCAAAGGGATGATCATCCAGCCAGACGAGGTGTGATGTCTGGCTAGGGGTCGCTGCGCCTAACCCCCAATAGTTGTAGTCGGGGATATCTTAACTTGCGAATTGCTCTTGAAATTTCGCTATCGTGGTGTAGGACTATTTCGTAATTATCGCATTTGTAGGCGATATTTCTTGATGCAATTAGTTTAGATTTTTCTGGTAAATTGTGTAAAGTATGTAGCATGCGGTCGCTACACGTTGAACATAACATTTATTTCTAATAATATATTTCTTCAGTTTACTTCAGTTTTATTTATACAAGCAAGCAAGCCAGACATACAGCATTGCGTCACATTTTAACAAAAGCCAGTAGGTTAAATGCCGTTCGTTGTCGCCACAGGTAAGTTAATGATTATCATACTTTTAAACTACGTAGGTACCTATCGTCGAATGCTTGTGCGACTGTGCTCATTTAATATTTACGTAAGTCATAATTTCATTGTTAATTTTTATTTTCATTTCAAAGACATCCAGTGTATCATTAAATTTGTTCCACATCAATTGCAACCTAAAGTGGCCCACGACCACTACCTGAAGGTCAGTCGCCTATTTACGATACTTACCAACGAAACATACTACGAATCAATAGGCCGCGCGTGAGCTCCATGTAATTAGTGAGCTACAGTTGTGATTTGACGCATTTAATTAGTTATGAAAAAATTTTACAACGATAGTAAGTACCCAACAATACCACAAAATATAACTTGAATGAACTGATTGAAAGATATTTATCTTAAAATATTCTTTAAAGATAATTTAGATTTCTTTTCTTTTAGTATGTTAGGCCACCTCATTAATTATTAATGGCAATTTATTAAAAAAGAACGCATTTAATAACCAGATATGTATTGGGATTGTACAATCGGGCCTTGTTTTTTTCTATGCAATGTGTTCTCAACTGCCATGTCACATTGCTAATAATATGAGTGTTTAATATGACTTTATCAATACAGCCTTCAAACAATTTATGATAGTTAAGGAACAGCGGGTACCACTACTCAGACCTAGGACATAAGACCTAGAACTAGACTAGACTGGAGCTGTTCTAGTGAGGAAAGATTTCCACCTTAAAGAATATCACATCCAAATAACATAGTACTTGTTTTTATCTGCACAAGTTTGTATAAGGTCGACAGTGCTTTACGATGGGAAAGGTGTACCTAACCAATGGCAGGAGTTGAATATTCCTTTTTGGTACCAGCGCCATGCTTTCATTTTTATTAGTGTCGTTGACGGATATACGTCACCTCTGATGTTAAAAACGTTTAAGCGGGCCGTTAACTGGAGCGCCACACTACAGATATTGTTAACTTGTGTGGACAACAAACACTGATTCACTTATTAAACTTATTTATTAAAAGAGATTAGATCGCAGACATGTACAGGCATCAAGCAGCGTCAGTGACAGAGAGAGAGGAAAAAAAAAAAATTGATGTCTATGACATTTAGAGCTCGCCATAGAGCATACACATTTTTATAGAAATATTGAAGGCGCAAATTTATACATAATATTGACATATTATTTTAACACTCCTCCTAAATTCGAGCCTTCTACAAAACACAAGTTACAAAACAGTTAACTATAGTTATATTTAAGAATCAAACTTTAACATTTACAAAACAGTAATCTATAGTTAAATTTAAGAGACAAACTTTAACATTCCTATATTATGTTTCATAAATTTAAATTTGTCTTTAGGTAAAGCTTTGGTGAAAATGTCTGCATATTGATTAGCACTGTGTACATAGTTTAAACTTATAATTTTGTTATGGTATTTCTCTTTAACAAAGTTATACTTAATGTCAATATGTTTACATCTTTTATGAAATTCACTATTCTTTATCACACTAATAGCGCTTTGATTGTCAATATTTATACACACAGAGTTCTGTTTATATTCATAAATATCACAAAGTAGTTGTCTTAGCCAAATAGCTTCTTTGGTGGCTGCACACACAGCCATGAATTCTGACTCTGTAGTCGACAGTGCCACAGTTTGTTGTCGTTGTGTAGACCAAGTGACAGCAGCTCCATTTTTGAGAAATACATATCCAGTTATAGATCTCCTGGTCACTATGTCATTTGCGAAATCAGCATCGCTGTATCCAATTAAGTCAGTGTTATCGGACTCGGATACATAATTTAGTCCATAGTCCTTACTTTTTTTCAGGTACTTGAATATTTTCATTACAGCATTCCAGTGGGTGTCATCATAAGAGTGTAAGTATCGACTTACCTGACTCACAGCAAACATAATGTCAGGTCTGCTTACAGTAGCTGTGTGTATCAAGGATCCAACTGCCTCTCGATATGGATGACCCTTCTTTGGCTTGTCATCTGCCTTCTGGAGTTTTACATGAGGATCAGCAGGAATACTGTTCGGAGTAGCATTATGCATGTTGAATTTCTTTAATAAAGTGTTGATGTAATTGGTTTGATGAATGAAGATACCATTCTCATGTCTTTCAATTTGCATACCAATAAAGTTTGTTGAATTAGGAAATACCTTTAGATCAAAATTTGATTGAAGATCATTAATCACTTCCATTATCACTGATTTATCCCTACAGAGCAATAGTCCATCATCAACATACAAACATAAGTAGCATTTGAGCCCTTTTATTAGTCCAATATAAACACATTGGTCAGCATTAGTTTTCTCAAATCCAACTTTCTTTAAGGCTGAGTCAAATTTATGATTCCAACATCTAGGTGCTTGCTTTAATCCATATAGAGATTTATCAAGTTTACATACCATGTTTGGTTTGCAGTCAAGTCCCTCAGGTGGTGTCATCAGTATGGTCTCATTCAGCTGTCCATACAAGAAAGCAGTGGTGACATCAAATTGAACAATTTCTAATTTTTCTTGAGCTGCAATAGATATTAGTAATCGAATTGAGTCATACCTTACTGTTGGTGAAAAGGTTTCATCATAGTCAATCCCTTCCTGTTGTGCATATCCTTTAGCACACAGTCGAGCTTTATATTGAGGACATGTTGGCCCATCTTTAATACGGAAAACCCATTTGCATCCAATTAGTTTAGCAGTTGGGGGCTTTTCTATCAATGTCCAAGTCCCATTCTGATGATGAGCTTCAAGTTCTTTTTCTATTGCTGTCTTCCATTTATCTGCATCAGATGATGCAATTGCTTCACTGTAATTGAACGGAACGGGAACATCTTCATTGTAACACAAGAAGCCTTGTTCATATTTAATTTTTGCAGGAAGTTCTTTGTTTCGAGGTCTCAAAGTCATATTTGATGGCGGTGGTGTCTTAAGTATTTGGTTCGGTGAGTATTCACTACTAGCAGAAGTACTTGATTCAGAGAGATAATCTGTGTTTGTAGATTGTAGTGTTTCATTTGTGTCAGAGATTTCAGATGTTTGATTGTCATTGGTTTCAGATGATGAATCACACATAGAACTGTCTCTTGTAAAATCCACCGGAACATAGTTTCTCTTAACTGTAGATTCTAGGAACACTGCATCTTTACTTTTTATTACTGTTCTGGAACCTGGTAATAAAAATCTGTAGCCTTTTGTGTGTTCACAATATCCTATAAATATTGCTTTCCTTGCCTTAGGATCCCATTTCCTCCTCTTTTCTTTGGGAAGATGAATCATAGCTTCACAGCCAAACACTCTTAAGTGATGTATATTTGGTTTCTTTCCCGTCCATATTTCTTGTGGTGTCTTGTACTTCAGTGATCTTGTTGGTGTCTTGTTGATTAGATAAGCAGCAGTGTGTATGGCTTCCGCCCAGTACATCTTAGGTAAGTTGGCATTAATTAGTAAACACTTTGCTTTTTCTACTAACGTTTGGTTCATGCGTTCAGACACTCCATTTTGTTCCGGAGTGTAAGGAGTAGTAGTCTGATGTATTATTCCTTCACTTTTGAGAAACTCAGAGAAGCTGGAGTTGACATATTCAAGGCCATTGTCAGAGCGAAGACATTTGATATGACATTCTAATTGTTTCTCCACTTGATTTTTAAATTCTTTGAATTTCTCTAGAGCTTCTGACTTCTTATGTAAAAAGTAAACAAACACCCTTTTTGAATAGTCATCAATAAATGTCATGAAATATTTTGCACCTCCTAAGGACTTTGTTTCCATAGGTCCACAAATGTCTGAATGTACCAATTCTAATAATTTTGTAGCTTTGGATTCACTGAGCTTAAATGGTGAGCGTTTCTGTTTCCCTTCCAAGCATGTTATACAGGTTAATTTATCATCTTTCTTAGATATTTTCACACCATTAGTGTTTTCTACTATTTTAGTCAGATCTTGAAAATTCAAATGGCCCATGCGTTGATGCCATATATAAACATCCTGTTCATCAACATCTGATATGTATGCATGTTCACATTTTACATTTAGCCGGTACATATTGTTGATTAAATTAGCGGTGGCAACAATCACATTGTTTTTATTCAGTATAATACAGCCTTTACTGTTGAATTTTACTTGACCTCCATTCTTGATAATCTGACTGACTGATAGTAGGTTTGTGGCCAGCTCTGGCACATAAAGCACATCTTGAAACATAATTTCATTGTACTGACCTCTTTCATGGCATACTTCTAAAACCAACTGTCCTGTACTATGAACAGATAATAACTTGTTGTTTGCTGCCTTTATTGACTTTATGGTAGATGTTTTTTCATTTTTCAGCATGTTATTGCATTTTGTCATATGCATTGACGCACCTGAGTCTATATACCATGAATCTGTGGAGTTTTCAGAAGCCATGAAAGCTGCGGCATAGCTTGAACTTTGTGGATTCTTCTGGATTGGTTTTGACTTGCACTGAGTAGCAATATGACCATATTTGTTGCAATTAAAGCAGCGGGGTCCTTTTCTAAATTGTTTAAGGTTACTCTTGCTTCTATAGTTTACTGAGAAGGCATTTGCATTATTTTCAGTCATCTTGACATCTTGTAGGATTTTGGCTTTAACGGAGTCTGAACTTATTTTCATGCCTGAACTTTCTATAGCAATGATCATAGGCTTATATGTTTCAGGTAGACCGGAGAGCAGTAGTGTCCCTAACCACTCGTCATCTACTTTGAAGCCAATATTACGAAGCTTGTGAGCTGTCGTCATTATCTTGCTCACGTAATCTTCTACATTGCTGCATCCATCTAGATTTGTTGTACATAAGTCTCGTAACAGTCCCACGCGACGTGTCAGTCCTGAGTCATCAAAGGCACTTGCCAATTTGTCCCACACTTCTTTTGCGGAGGTTGCCTCTTGAATATGGACGTAGTTTACTGAGTCCACCAATAAGATTATTTTTGACTTCGCTTTCAAGTCGCGTTTGAGATCGACAGGGTTGTTGAATTCGGGCTCAACACAGTCCCATAGCTCTTCGTGTTCGAGATAAGTTTTCACTGCGAATCTCCAGGTGTTGTAGTTCTCCCGACCGGTTAGCTTCTCAATCAGGGCTAGTGAGTTATTTGAAGACATTTTCAACTGATATTTTGTTAAACGGAGTCTTTATTTCGAAGAACGAAAATTATGCACGTGCACTTTGAGGTTATGTTTTAGCCGGTTCGTATTACTGTTTATGGAGAATTGTGTCCACAATAACAACCACGCTCTGCTACCATGTTAACTTGTGTGGACAACAAACACTGATTCACTTATTAAACTTATTTATTAAAAGAGATTAGATCGCAGACATGTACAGGCATCAAGCAGCGTCAGTGACAGAGAGAGAGGAAAAAAAAAAAATTGATGTCTATGACATTTAGAGCTCGCCATAGAGCATACACATTTTTATAGAAATATTGAAGGCGCAAATTTATACATAATATTGACATATTATTTTAACAGATATAAACCGATGCTGTTAAGAAATATGGTCTGGAAACACAAATCAGACTTGAGTTCTGGACAGTGGGGTAAATCATTATTTTCTATATATATATACAGTGGTCAGAAAGTCGTGGATTAAACTCCACCAGCGCAGCGGTTAGATGGGGTCATCAGCAGCAAAAAATTGTTCTACGGGAGGTCCTTAAGGTCAACCCCTGCAGAGTTGTAATTGATTTTGTGTTTTTATGAGAAATTGTCCTTTTTTTTACTAAAACTTTTTCCACAAAATCTACACCCTGTATCTTTTTTATAATTTTCAATAGATTGGTACTGATGAGCCCTTTCGTTAGACCATGGCCGTATAAAAAACGTCATACAGAGTCTCGCTAACTAAAAACTGCGACATAGTCGGCCAGCTCAGCTATATGTACAGGCCAGCACGCACACTTTCACACATTAGTCGGCCATTACGCGCGCGAACATCGATGCATCGAGACGCATTATGCGGCGAAAAAATAAAAAATATAAATCATGTCTCGCGTGGTAAAATGGTGTAAAAACCGTAGTGACCGAAAGAAAAACAATCCAGGAATCACGTTTCATACGTAAATGAATAATTCATTATCTTATTTCCAGATTACATACATTTTAATCAATTTGTATTTGCTAGAACAAAACAATTACTTTTAAGTTTAGTGTTGCCAATATTCACGTGTGCAAATTAACCGAAACATGAGCAATTTTTCGTTTATTATAAAAATCATATATTATTATGGTTAATTATTTATAACTAATAAATAATTAACCTACCTACTATTGGATATTTTATTTTATATTCCTTTTGCTAGATTTTCTAAGGAAAATTAAGTATGGAGAAATGATTGAATTCAAATTACTTAGTAGAAATTGTAATGGTGAAAACGATTGGATTCCAAACAAATACAGTGTCATTTTTCAAATTCAATAATTCAAAAATTCAATTCAAAAATTTTTTATTCAATAATTTGTTACAACAAGTGGGTAATTGTGTTTGGGGACTCCTTTTAAGCAATATTTGCCTGTGTTAGGAGGCCCCGCTTTTCCATAGCAAAGTAATTATAATAGTTATTTCTAATATGTACATATCTTTATTATTTTTAATTTAAAGAAAAATAGGGTAAGTGTTTGTATAGTGTGTGTGTCTGTGTGTGTGTGTGTTTGAGAGTGTGTGTGTTTGTAAGATAGTATATTTAAGGGTGATAGTTAAGTAACATATTGTTATTATGTATCATGCTATTTAATATATTGTAGAAGTACCTCAGTCTCTTCATACGTGAGTTTTTTTATCCAATTTGTTACTGCTTTCTTACAATCATAGGTAGTTTTCGTGTATATGTATATGATGTAAATATCCAACTCAGTCTCCTAACCCTATTTGTAACCTGTTCTAGATGCTGATACCATGTTAGACGTTGATCAATTACTACTCCAAGGTACTTAGTCTGCGAAATTTTGGAAATACACAGGCAGGCACAACTTTTATTTCTTGGATCTCCGCAAACATGGATTTTTATGTTAAAATCGTCGCTTGGTTGTGTCCTGTTACTCAAGCTAAAGCAGACGTAATTCGTCTTGGATGTGTTCAGCGTGAGCAGGTTGTTATTGAGCCAGCTGGCAACTTGGACCATACCCATCTCTGTTTTTAGTTTTAGGTCGTGCCATGAGTTCCCAGTAAACACTACAGAGGTGTCATCAGCATACGAGAAGACTTTAGCATTTTCGATGGATTAACTCTGGCCTTGCTACGAATGATCGTTCTCGAATGATATCAGAGCCACGCATAGCCATGTGTAATACCTTTTTAGAGTCCCTATTAAATTCGCCAAAACTTGTAATAGAGTGTCACTTTTCTGTAGAGTATTTTTTTTACAGTGGGGTCCGAAGTAAGTATCAAGTTTTGATTTAAGAATTATGTCTTTCGGAAAACTTTATGATATCTTTAACACACCCAATAAACTACTATAAATAGCATGTCTAACGAAAGGAAACATCAGTACCAATCTAGTGGAAATTAAAAAAAAGATACAGGGTGTAGATTTTTTTAATTTTATCAAGTTTTAGTGAAAAAAAAGTCAATTTCTCATAAAAACACAAAATCAATTATAACTCTGCAGGGGTCTGGGTGACATTTTCAATTTTTCATCAACAACTTATAATGTCACGCTGACAAAAGTCACCCGTGCGCGCCTACCCTAAGGCTGTGCCTAAGGTGACTGACTGACATAGTGATCTATCAACGCATAGCCCAAACCACTGAACGGATTGGGCTGAAATTCGCGAAGAACGCACAGCCCAAAAGTTAATCCTTATTTTTTTACACACGCTAAGCAAAAGTAAAACCGAAAAACTACAAATAATTAATAATAATACTGCTTAACAAAAGCAAAAGCTGGTATTAGTCCATTGAAAATTTACATTTGGGATTGCGTTTCTTAGAGGACGCAATTTTATTTTGTTGTTGTGTAGGGGGAGGGGGGGGGGGGGTAAGTGTAAAGCTAAAACCAAGGTTGTGGGGTCGCCAACATTGTCCCACGGCCGCCATCTTGAAAATAGGGGTCGAATCGGTTTTTACGATATACATATCTCATAAACTATTTATCTGATAAAAAAATGTTCACAGTTTTTGTTGCAAATTAAATTCTCTATAACTTTGTGTGTGTGTTGTCCAGTAACTTTATGTCGTAGAACTATAAATAAAAAAGTTATAAGCGAAAATGTTCAGAAATATTTTGTTATTATAACACTGACAAAAGTCACCCGTGCGCGCCTACCCTAATTCTTTTAATTAGTAATTTTGCAATGTTATTAATAATTAATTATTGACACTTTTCCCCAAAGGTAAAGTTTTTTTTTACCATATCCACGGTGATTTCCTAAATTTGAACTACTCCGTCCTCAGCCCATCGAAAAGACTGCATGCGTTCTGTAAAAAACGCAAGGTAAGGCCTAAAAAATGTAACATTTCAATGGGGTTTAAATAATAAAACTAAGTTGATAAAATGTGCGTGCCGATAAAACTTAAAAATGAGTCCCGGCACGATAAAAGGACTTATATGGTGTGATATTTATCCCCCATTTATCCCCCCTCGAACAAGAAAGTTGCCGTTTTAACAAGGCGTGTTTTTAAATATATGTGGATGCGCCAATTATTTATTTAATTATTTACACATTTATATTCATTCACCCAATACACTAACACATTCGCACATCCACTCATCCACTCAACACAAATATCATACAGAACCACACACACTACAACTCTCACCCTTGACCGCTAGCACCCAACGGTCGTGAGACGTCGGCCTTTGTCTCGGCTGCGATCGGCCGGTTACTAAGCGTACGCGCCGGCCGCGCTACCCGCCAGCCAGTCGTATTTTGCTACCGCTGTCGACGCCCGTCCGCTGTATTGATAACTCCGTTAATTTGTACCCACGACCAACGCTTGCTTTTCAATAACGGACTTTGTGATTGCTTGTGATTCGGACCCTATTTGTTTTGGTGCTTTACTGACGACCCGGCTTGCCTACTGGACACTGAGATTGTGAAACAATAAACTGTAAGTTGCACAACTTGTTTTATTCAACCAACCACTCTGCAACTAAATTGGTGAACCCGACGTGATCTGAACACGAAACACCAGTTCATACAAAATGCCGTTGGAGAAGATGACCGGCACGACGTCATCCGACGAAAATCAGTTGCCCAGCATTAACCGAGTAGGGATCCGTCTACCTATATTTTGGCCGCAAAACCCAGACATTTGGTTCGCGCAGGTAGAAGCGCAGTTTAGCATTGCGGGAATTTCCAGCGACCAAACGAAATTCAATTATATAATTTCGCATCTGGAACCGCAGTACATCACCGTAGTGAAGGAACTTCTTTTGTTACCACCTAACACCCCGAACAAGTACGAGCGTGTTAAAGAAGAGCTCATAAAGCGCTTGTCGGTATCTAAGGAAAACCGGGTGAAGCAACTGTTGCAACATGAGGAGCTTGGTGACAGAAAACCCTCCCAGTTCCTCCGCCACCTGCAGGATCTCGCTGGAGCAGACATACCTGACGATCTCCTACAGACGATCTGGTGCAGCCGATTGCCGTTCCACATTGCGTCGTTGATAGCGTCACAGGACACTCTGCCATTACAAAAACTAGCCGACCTAGCGGACAGAGTGCACGACATGACTCCTGCCAGCAACTTGCACGTCGCTGAAGCCACAGCCAGTTCCAGCAAACCAGTGGCCACCACCAGCAATGCCAACCCTGCGTTAGAGGCCACCATACTCTGTATGTCCCAGCAAATTATGGAGCTCAGCAGACAGGTGGCAGCCCTCTCCACCAGAGTGGACAGCAGATCGCGACCTCGCAACAGGAGCAATCGAAGATCAGCTTCCCGATCTCGGCACCGGTCGCCATCCAGCTACCGCAATAACCCTACGTGCTGGTATCATATGAGGTTTGGTTCCAGTGCCCGAAGCTGCATCAAGCCCTGCAACTTCTCGTCGGGAAACGCCACAGGCGATCGCTAATGGCGACCGACGATTGCCTGACGTCCAGCGGCCGCCTCTTCGTCACTGACCAGAAGTCCAAGGTCCAATTCCTTGTCGACACTGGTAGTGACCTCTGCGTCTTCCCCCGATCAGCACTTCGTGAACGGCGTGAGAAGACAAATTACGAGTTGTGTGCAGCTAATGGCTCAACTATAAATACCTACGGCTACGTGGAGCTGAACCTAGACTTCAATCTTCGAAGGGACTTTAGGTGGAAATTCGTCGTAGCTGACGTAACTAAAGCCATTATAGGCGTTGACTTCTTAAGCTTTTATAATATTATAGTAGACTGTAGGAATCAACGCTTAATAGACAATTTAACATCGCTCTCAACCGTCGCTAGCCTAGCTTGCTCTAAAGATTTATTTTCTGTGAAGGTTACGACTGGCGACACGAGGTATCACCGCATCCTGGACAAATATCCTGACGTCACACGACCACCGGGTATACGACGCACCACCAAACACGGTACTGTACACTACATTCGTACACACCCTGGCCCACCCATTTCATGTTCTCCCCGCCGGTTAGCACCGGACAAACTCAAGATCGCCAAGAAAGAGTTCGACATCATGCTGCAGAGTGGAACTGCACGTCCATCAGAGAGCCCCTGGGCATCTCCTCTGCACCTAGCGGCTAAAAAGGACAATTCTTGGCGACCTTGTGGCGATTACCGTCTGTTGAACGCCCGAACCGTGCCTGACAAATATCCCATCAGGCACATTCACGACTTCGCGCATAACATCGCCGGATGTAGGGTGTTCTCCACCATAGATTTGGTAAAGGCCTACCATCAAATACCGGTCAGCCAGGAGGACATCCAGAAGACCGCCATCACCACTCCATTCGGCCTCTTCGAGTTTCCATTCATGACCTTTGGTTTACGAAATGCAGGTCAAACTTTCCAAAGGTTCGTGGATGAAATGACTCGGGGCCTGGAGTTCTGCTTCTGTTACCTGGATGACTTCCTGGTCTTCTCCCGGGATGAAGAGGAGCACGAGGCACACCTCCACCAGCTTTTCGACAGGATGAAAGAGTATGGTATCCTAATCAACACCTCCAAGTGTACTTTTGGTGCATCAGAGGTTGAGTTCCTGGGATACCATATCTCGGCCGAGGGAACTAAGCCAATGGCCTCCAAAGTTCAGGCCATTATAGACTTTCCCCCACCCAAAACGGTCAAAGAGTTAAGGAGATTTTTGGGCATGCTCAACTTTTACCGAAGATTCCTACCTCAAGCTGCCCAAACCCAAGCATCCCTTAACGCTCTGTTGACAGGGTCTCCCAAGGCCTCTCACCCCATCCAGCTGGTTGGTGAGTCCCTTGTTGCGTTCGAAGCGAGCAAACGAAGCCTTTGCGAGGCCACAATGCTCGCCCACCCGGACTGCAACGCCAAACTTGGCCTGGTCACGGACGCTTCAGACGTGGCCATGGGGGCAGTACTGCAACAGCTCATTGACGGCCACTGGGAACCCCTCGCATTCTTCTCCCGAAAGCTGAGTCCCGCGCAGCAAAAATATTCCCCGTATGACCGCGAATTACTCGCGATCTACGAGGGAATAAAACATTTTCGGCACATGTTGGAAGCGCGGCACTTCACAATCTATACTGACCATAAACCGCTGGTGTTCGCATTCAGCGAACGAAAACGCGAATGCTCACCACGTCAGTATAGACACCTCGACTACATCTCGCAGTTCACGACAGACATCCAGCACATTTCCGGCCACGATAACGTCGTGGCCGACAGTCTGTCACGCGTGGAAGAACTGCAGATGTCAGTCGACCCCGAAGTGCTCGCCCAAGCCCAAGATGCCGATGCCGAGCTGCGCCAACTGTTGGAGGGCTCAACAAGCCTTCGGTTGGAGAAGAGGAAATCCGACGGGAGTCGTATAGCTCTGTACTGTGACGTCAGTACAACGACTCCCAGGCCTTATGTCCCCAAGCCGTTACGCATGCAGGTCTTCCAAAGCCTGCACACGCTGAGCCACCCCGGTGCGAACACTTCTGCCAAGCTTGTGGCCCAGCGTTACGTCTGGCCGAACATCCGCACAGACTGCAGAAACTGGGCACGGTCATGCCTATCTTGTCAACGAGCGAAGGTAACTCGGCACGTTTCGGCGCCCTTAGGCACCTTCGAGATACCTCGCGCTCGTTTTCAAACCATCCACGTGGACATTATTGGACCACTGCCTACGTCAAACGGTTTCAGGTACTGCTTGACGGCCATTGACCGCTTTACACGGTGGCCGGAAGTAGTACCGATGACCGACATTACGGCGGAAACAGTGGCCCAAGCACTCCTGTCCGGGTGGATCTCGAGATTCGGCTGCCCCACTGACATTGTCACCGATCGTGGCAGGCAGTTCGAATCTCACCTGTTTCGGCGCCTATCCCAACTGGTAGGATTCAGGCACCGAACCACCACAGCCTACCACCCAGCCTGTAACGGCATGGTGGAAAGGTTCCACCGGCAACTCAAAGCCGCCATAATGTGCCACGCTGACAGCACATGGACTGAATCACTGCCACTCGTCCTGCTTGGCATAAGAAGTGCGGTGAAAGAAGACCTGCAGGCCTGTCCCGCCGAACTGGTCTATGGCGAGCCGTTGAGACTTCCAGGCGAATTTTTCGAGCACACGGCAGACATTTCTGCGGATGTTACCAACCTAGTAACCCGCTTACGCGCATTCGCCGGAAGTCTCCAACCCGCTCCCGCGTCTCGCCATGGACCAACAAAGACTTTCGTGCACAGGGACTTAAACACCACCAGCCACGTATTCCTTCGAGAAGACGCGCTGAGAGGTGCCCTCAGTCCTCCTTACAAAGGCCCATACCAAGTCATTGAGAGGGGTCATAAAACATTTAAACTGTTGATCAAGGACAAAAAGGTCACGGTTTCAATCGACCGTCTGAAGCCTGCCTACACCTTGGCCAACAGGGTAAACATCCCCGTTGACCCCTCACCCGCCCCTGAGAAACAACCACCTGCGAAGCCGGCGCCAATGACTACTCGTTCTGGCAGACGAGTACATTTCACAGATTTTTATCGCCCGTAGTAACGGTCTCCGGGGGGAGTCATGTGGATGCGCCAATTATTTATTTAATTATTTACACATTTATATTCATTCACCCAATACACTAACACATTCGCACATCCACTCATCCACTCAACACAAATATCATACAGAACCACACACACTACAACTCTCACCCTTGACCGCTAGCACCCAACGGTCGTGAGACGTCGGCCTTTGTCTCGGCTGCGATCGGCCGGTTACTAAGCGTACGCGCCGGCCGCGCTACCCGCCAGCCAGTCGTATTTTGCTACCGCTGTCGACGCCCGTCCGCTGTATTGATAACTCCGTTAATTTGTACCCACGACCAACGCTTGCTTTTCAATAACGGACTTTGTGATTGCTTGTGATTCGGACCCTATTTGTTTTGGTGCTTTACTGACGACCCGGCTTGCCTACTGGACACTGAGATTGTGAAACAATAAACTGTAAGTTGCACAACTTGTTTTATTCAACCAACCACTCTGCAACTAAATATATAAGGGATTTTCCAACCCTTCACCTAATTTAACTAATCTCTGGAACGGCTGGACCGATTTTGACGGGACTTTCACTGATAGGTAGCTGATGTCATTAGGAGTAGTTGAATGTCATAACTTAGGGTAGCTGATGTCATAACTTAGGCTACTGTTTTAGGCTAGCTTCACACCGCGGCGTCTTCTGCGTTATGAGAATAACCGCGGGTAACATCGCATCCGTGCGAAGCCAGGACGGGCAGCTAGTTGAATATAAAATTATATCGTCTATTTAGATTTGAAGATTTACGTCTTTCTCAAAGTCGCACCAAAGTAAGTCGACGAATTATCCACTAAATACTTGGTTCGAAAAGGTAGGTACCTATATAATCAAACTTTTGCAAAGTGCTTTTTAACTAAAAACTTATCTACTGAAAAACTAAAAACTTAATAAAAATTTACTAAAAAATATAAAACGAATGCCCCTTTGAAGTCTTTATTATTAGCCGTATTTAGCGTAATATTAACGTTAGTGACAATTTATGTTGATGCCGATTTAGAATTATTGTTTTTTGTTTTATTTTTTAACTAGCGTCCCGCCCGGCTTCGCACTGGTGCAATATTAACATATAAATCTTCCTCTTGAATCACTCTAACCGCTTCAAAATCCGTTGCGTAGTTTTGAATATTTAAGCATAGGTACCTACCTACATAGGGACGGACAGACGACAGCGACTTTGTTTTAAACTATGTGTGATAGTGAAGTCAGTTTATATTTTTTTATCTCATACAAATTTGTGAAAACTTATTTCGTTAGCTTATTACAAGTATTTAGCAGTATATCTACTAAACTGATATCGATCTATTTTATATGGAACCAATCTGATCGGCAATACCAATAGAAAATGTAAGAATTTTCAAATCAGTTTATAAATGACGGAATAATTTAGTAATACACATACTTAGTACCGAAAAAACATACAGACCCCCTCCTTTTGTCCTTTGAAGTCGGTTAACAAGACTTTAAGGAAGCCATTTATGGTAACTTTTCATTGGGTGGTATTAGTACCTACCGTAAAAATACTGTGCTGCATATTTACAGAAGCCTTGCTTTAGATATCGTCAGAAATGGCCCAAGTCTAACGTTAGGTTCTTTCTTACCTACTTACATAAATGTCTCCTTTGTAAATGGAGATAGGTACGAGTCGTAGTTGGATTACTGCTTTTATTATATATTTTGCGATTACGTGCACCAGATAGTAATGCCTTGCAGATAAGTGAAACTTTATGTCGTAACTCGTAAACTATTATTGTGCTACAGTCGGTCACCAACAGTCTACGGTATTGCTGTTATATTAAAATGCTTTGTTGTTCAACGAAAAGTGCAACGTGGTGATCTTATCAATTAAAGTATTTTAGATTCGTCTTAAGTTATCAGATTTAAAAGGTATTTATTAAGTGAAAGATTTACCTATTAGATTTATTGGTCTTGTAAACCACTGTGTTCTAGCTGTTTATAGAATTATTTCAATGCAAGGTGAGCAATGCTTTTAGATCTCTTTGCACTCAGAATACAAAATAGGGCCTCATAAAACACGGAGATTCTATTATTTTTTGATACTAAAATCGTTTTATAACATAGAGAACAACTTCTTACCCTTTCTTTATTATTTACCTGCCGCTACAATTCTCTTCCTTCTTTACACTAGTGCGAACTCTTTACTATAGAGCTCCTTACGATTTAAAAACCATTATTTACGTAAAAAGTATTAGAACAAGGAACGTAATTTATAGAAAAATAATGTTTATGTGCTAGCTAGAATATTTTATGATGAAGACGAATTGAATGAGTAATTAATATAGGTAGGTATATCTATGTCTATTATATTATGATGATTTTATTTGATATAAGTGAAAACGGATCTTGGGTAGATGCTAAGCTACTTCAGCAAGCAATTCTACTTAAAAGTAAACACACTATCAAATCTACGTGTTTTTAACTCATTTTACAATTATTAAAGAAAAATTTTAGCCCCTAAATGACTCACTGCTAAGTCGGGCTTCCTCCGAATTCGTCGAGGGAAGTTAGCTTACTGTGCCACGCTGGGAATAGGGGTTGGCGCAGGGTATTTGTCATGATTTCTTTCTCTTGCTGATAAGTGATCTGCCTCGTTCGTTCCTTTCCTCTTGAGGGAGTCGCCTTAGGGTGGTATGGGTTGGAGATACTATATAATCAATCTGTCGCCACACGGCACGTAGAAGACGTCGAAAGTGGAGCTACCACAACTTAAATTATCTTGCAGATAAATAGTCAGTTTCTTTAAAATAAGATCTATCTATAACTTTAAATAACAAACTTTAATATTTTTGTTGTTACTCTGTATTTGTAGCGTTTTGTTTTACGTTACGAATTTTAATGCAGTTTCACCGTTATACATATCTTAAAATAGTTACCTACGTTATTATCTACATGTATCTAAGCCAAGGTATAGTAAACTGATTTCCAGTCATCATCAGTCATTACTGAGTCAGTAGGGGCTTAGCCTACTGTACCCGCTGGCCTGACGGGTTGATAAGGGTTGGTAAGTATCACTAAATTTTATTTCAGATGATGACTAAATTACTAAAATGGAGTGCTGACAACGCACTGGCCATATTTTTCGCTATTACAACTTTCTCTCTCTTTATATCTACCGTGACACTAGCTACACAGTACAAGTATTATAATATGAATTGTTCAATGGAGACCGATGGCATTTCACGTGACATCATTGGTGCAACAAAAAGGCGAGAAAATAATATGAGCGTACAGGTAAGATGTACATTTATAATAAGTTTTGAAACAGAAATTTCCTGCCCAGCGGCGAGGTCTAGATAGTGCCGATTAGACGTTACGTACATTAAAATAAGCAAGGGCATAGGCTAAAAAAAATTGCGCTAGAATCACTCCGTTCAACTGCCCCGGGCTGGTTCTACTGTTGTAATCAAAGCGAAATCGCAGTATCTGTCGCGACGTCTGCCCATATATATATATACTTTCTAGTATTTAACCAGATCTTGTGACGCTACAGTGTTATGTTGATCTCTTCCAAGGGTGTAACCTTAGGCAGACATAGCGAATAAAAAAGAAAAGATTATTATGGGTAATTTTTACCTGAGTGTATTTTATCTGCTTCGCTTGTTAATACTTTAAGGAGATAGAGCATGGAACACAGAGCAACAGGACTTGAACACAAGGACCACGTTCACCATCTGTAGATAGATATTATCGATGACACTGACACTTCGATATTTTGAGCATCTAACGTTATTGATATTTACTGAAACCAAATATGTCAGACATTGGATCTTGTCATTACATTACTCACAACTGGAAACCGGTATGGTTCCCGCCTCTGGAAGCTCACTTCCAAGGACACTCATAAAGGGTTTTAGATGGCAGTGGACAGTACTAGGGGCCTTCGCACCGCATCACCCATTATCAACAAGTCTTTAGGGTTAGTCATATCTCTTAGATGACGGTGGACAGCACTAGGGGTCTTCGCACCGCATCACGCATCGTCAACAAAGTCTTTAAGGTATATCATATCTCTTAGATGACGGTGGACAGCACTAGGGGTCTTCGCACCGCATCACTCATCGTCAACAAAGTCTTTAAGGTATATCATATCTCTTAGATGACGGTGGACAGCACTAGGGGTCTTCGCACCGCATCACTCATCGTCGACAAAGTCTTTAAGGTATATCATATCTCTTAGATGACGGTGGACAGCACTAGGGGTCTTCGCACCGCATCACTCATCGTCGACAAAGTCTTTAAGGTATATCATATCTCTTAGATGACGGTGGACAGCACTAGGGGTCTTCGCACCGCATCACTCATCGTCGACAAAGTCTTTAAGGTTTGTCATATCTCTTAGATGACGGTGGACAGCACTAGGGGTCTTCGCACCGCATCACTCATCGTCGACAAAGTCTTTAAGGTTTGTCATATCTCTTAGATGACGGTGGACAGCACTAGGGGTCTTCGCACCGCATCACTCATTGTCAACAAAGTCTTTAAGGTGGTATATCATATTATTTCTATACTCTCAAGAACATTGGGTTCAGTGAACATCATAGATCATTACTTAGAAATATTAATTAATATTAACTCATTAGATACTCAGCTTTCAATCCGGAGATGCCGACTCCAACTCCGGTACCAACATAATTTGATAAACACAACTTCTGACTAAAATTCTAGCTAAACTAAAACAAGAAAAATACACGTTCTTACCGTGTCATACCGATATGACAGGTTTGCACGTAGTTCCCGCGATGTACCATCGATGTTGCCATTGCATAAAGTTATTGTTGTAATTTTGTTAAGTCTAATTATTGTTGTATTTATATTCGCGGATTGTATCTTCTTAAAGTCCGCGACACTCCCGGCCGGGAAATTAAACTAATGTCATAAGATTTTGCGTCCACTCTCTGATCTTCTGCAGAGCTCTCGTGGCTGCGCCTCTTCTTTCTTTTGGTACCTCTTCGTCCCTCTTCTTAGACTCATTATTCTTATCTTTATCTTCATTTATCTTATCGTCATCTATTTTGTCGTCATCTATTTTATCATCATCTATCCTCCCGTTAACCTCTAGTGATTCTTCACTATGCACTGATGTATTTCTGACGCACTTAGCTTCGTGTCTTGGATTATTTATAGTTTTGCTATTTTTTCCTATCTCTATAGGTTTCATAGCGACGTCTATAGACTGAATGTCCAGTGAGTCGACTCCTTCGTTTCCACTCATAGATTCGTTATATTCACTCTCACCGTCTTCTATTTCAAGAGGATATAAATGTGCCAAGGATCTTATGAATTCTTTGTTGCCTATTTTTATTTTAGCTACTCTGCATAATCCATCTATTCCCTTTTGAAGTGAGACTATCGTACCTACTTTCCAGGTTTCTCTATTTTTAGAATCGCCTCGCAACTGGACGATCTGGCCCACTGCTGGTGCAATTTTCGCAGTTACTCTTGGTTCTTTGTGTGAATGCCAATATCTCTCACGAAGACTTGGTAAATATCTGTTTAGAAACATTTCTTTGAATTCTTGTAAAATGATTAATCCCTTCTTCCAACCTTCAATAAGATCGGCTTTTGTTACGGTACCTTCGTTGACAAAGTTTTCAGGCGAGCTTTCTACCGTTATACACTTTCCCATTGTAAGAAAATCTGCTGGTTTTAGAACGTGTTCTAGCTCTGAGTCTACGCTAGTGAGGGGTCTCGTGTTTACAGCTGCTTCAATCTCTTTTACAACTGTAGTTAACTGACTGTGTGTCAGCATGTGTTTTCTCAATGTTTTTTTTCATACAATTTTTAACTATATCGATTAGTCTCTCGTAAAAGCCCCCGAACCACGGCGCAAGTTGGGGTATGAATTTCCACTGTATTTCTTTGTTGATACAGTATTGTTTTGACAATATTTCAGACATAAGTTTGAAATGTGTTGCATTGTCTGATGTCATGAGTATTGGAATACCTCTGGTAGCTATCATTCTCCTCAATGATAGTAGGCCTTCTTCTGCCGTTAGATCTTGAACGACTTCTAGGTGTATAGCTCTTACTGCTAGACAGGTGTAAAGGCAAATCCATCTTTTTGTTCCTCCGTTTTCTTCTCTCACCAAAAGTGGTCCCATGTAGTCCATTCCTACGAAAGTAAATGGTGCACTATAGTTCACTCTTTCGGGTGGTAGCGCTGGTGTAGGTGGAAGCTTAAAGGGTCCTCCACCATGTTTTACGCAATTCGGACATTGTCTCAGAAGTTTCTGAACTTGACTTTTTCCTTGAGGGATCCAGTAGGATTGACGTATGATGCTTAATGTGTGATTCACACCCACATGATAATTTTCATTGTGTGTTTTCACTATAATGTCATTGGTAAATTCACTCTCCTTTGGTATGAGAATAGGATAGTGTTTTTCAAAGGTCCAGTCTGCATTCATCAAACGACCTTTACAACGTAAGATGCCATCTACGTCTTTAAATAATCTCGAATTGCGACTTAAGTTAGTCTCTTCATCATTGTATTCTTGTGGGAAATATTCGGCTTGTAACTTTTTAATTGTTTCAAGCTTGTTTAATAATCCACTCGTTTGGGTTTGCAAATTTCTTTCTCGTTCTCTCCAGTTGTCAATATTCTTTTCCGGTGTATCTTGACAGTCTTCATCAACATGTCTTTCGACTCGAGGTTCCCTCGGGAGACCCTCCCGGGACAACAGGTTTACAGACTTCACCTCGCTTGTACGCCAGGTTTCGGACCCTTGTTTCAGAAACTCAGGCCCTACTAGCCATTTGACTCTGTCCTCTTTTGTGCTCACCGCTCTTGCGGCGACGTCTGCAGGATTAAGTTCGGATGGAACATATCTGATAGTTATTTCTTTGTTTCTCTTGATTTCTTCAATTCTTCGTGCAACGAACGGTGGTAACAATTTGTCTGAATTAACCCAGTCGATAACTATTTGACTGTCAGTCCACATTATTTGTCTTCTTACTTCTAGTTTTAGAGAATCGGTTACATATCTCATTAAACGGCTTCCTATCAGTACTCCCAGTAATTCCAGTCTAGGTATCTTTAGATGTTCCTGGTCTTTTATTGGGACTAGGCGAGACTTGCCGATTACAAATGATATTTCACCTTTGGATACTATATAAATTACTGCAGCATATGCTTGCGTAGACGAGTCTGTAAAGCAATGCAAGTCACAGTTTTCTCTAGGTAATCTGGTGTAACATCTTGGTAATGAGATTTCAGAGATCTCGCTAAGGTCGTTATTGAATTCTTTCCATTTTGATGCGAACCTTTCAGGTATGGGAGTGTCCCATTTTATCTTTTCTTTCCATAATTCTTGCAACAATAGTTTTCCTGGTAACAATGTAGGCGTGGCGAAACCACAAGGGTCATAGACTGAAGCTATCACTCTTAGAATGTCTCTCTTAGTGTTTACATTAGGTTTGTTATTATTAAAACGTAGTCGTAACGGATCTTCTTTTAAATGCCATTCTAAACCTAATAATTTTATGGTCTCATTTTTGCATGCGTTAGAAATTTCATGCATGAATTCTTTAGAGTTCGAGCTCCATTCTCTTAGATTCATAGATATATCGTGAAATTTATCTATAAAGCGTTTACAAAGAATCAGTGCTTCCTGCACTGTCTGCGCACCAGTCACTAGGTTGTCAACGTATATATCATTAGCCGCGTTCCTAATGACGGCATCCTTTGATTTCATAAGATGGTGTTTAATGGTGGCGTTAAGCAAAAATGGACTTGATATTACTCCAAATGGGACGCGAGTAAATCTCATACATAACAAGTTATCCTCTGTGACTGGTTTAGAAGTATCTTTAAGCCATAGGAACCTTGTGACGTCCCTGTCTTCCTTGTGTAATCCTATTTGAAGAAATGCCTTTTCTACGTCGGCTGATAAACCTATTTCAAACGATCTAAATCTGATTATCAGTTTGGTTAGGTCTTCGAGCATCATCGGCCCGCAATATAAACATTCGTTTAAGCTTTTATATCCATTAACTTTAGCTGAAGCATCGTATACAATCCTAGTTGGCTTTCCTGGCTGTTGAACACCGTGATGTGGTAAGTAGTGTATAGGTCTATCTTCATCTGTAGTTGCACTAAATTCGGAAACTATTTCAATTATTCCTTTCTGTCGCTGATCTTGCAGTGTTTCATCATATGACTTTATTGATTTGAAATCCATTCGTTTGATGAGGCTCTTGAGGCGGCCGAACGCCATTCCGAAGTTAGTGGTCAGATTAGGTGGAAATTCCTTCCAAGGCCAGTGCACGTAATACCTTCCTTCGATAAGATCGGTAGTCTCATTGAAGCTTCGAATAGCTTCTTCTTCTTTTGTTATCTTCGGTGAATCGGTTATACCGATGGACTCGAGATCCCACAGAGAGGACATGTTTACTTGATCCATTGGTAGGTCCGGTTTAGTCAACTTCACATCCAGCTCTGTTTGGAAATATGTAGTTACCGTTAAGGCCTCTTTAGTTTCCGGGTTCATTATTCCAGAAAGTATCCAACCGAACTCGGAATCAACTAGATACAGGTTTTCTCTGATTTGAATCTTCTCAGTTTTCATAAAACTGTAGTAGTAATCGTTACCTATAAGAACATCAATTTGGTCAGATGAACCATCGTCAGCTAGTAATTCCTCTTGTTTCCAGTTACTAAGTTCACGTGGTGCAACTGGTATTCCTTTACATATCATTGGTATTACATTCGCATAAATTAATCGTTTTGACATGTCTCGTGTTTCTAAATTGAGTCTAACTACTGTACTTTTGAGTTCTCGGGGAGCTTCTGCTCCAAAGGTAAAAACAGATAAGTTTTCTTCTTCCTCAATTGGAAGATCTAATTTAAGTGCGAATTTCTGAGTGACGTAGGACCTTTGTGATCCAGAATCCAGCAAGATTCGACATTTAAACTGGCGTAAAGTATCTCCTACCTTCGAGGCTATAGCGACTGCTGTTTGCAGCACAGTGTCTCTTTTAATGGTTATTGCTGACAGTGTAGCTGACCTGACTTGAGAAGGAAATTGATTAGGACACAATGCTCTGTTGTGTTTCCCCCGTTCTTTACAATGAACGCATGTATTCTTTAATTCGCAATTTCGGACGCTATGGCCAAAACGGAAGCATTGATAACAACGGTTTCTTATTCTAGTCTTCCTATCTGCAGAAGTTTTATATGTATCGCATTGGTCGTTGAAGTGGCTACCATTGCAGAATATACAGTTTAAGTTCGCCCTCTTTCTTTGGGGTTCTCCTGACGACTTAAACCTCGACGACCTCGTTTCTTTATCGTTGCTCATATTCTTTGCTTCAATGCGATGCTTCCTGTTCTCTTGTGTAACATGCAGCGTTTCTACAGTGTAATTTTCACTTACTTTAGGGTTTCGTTCTTTCGTTATTCGTCTCGCGTCTTCACGAGCAGAAATGATGATTTCTAAGAGCTTTCTTAACTCGTGAATAGAGTTCTCAGTCGATTTTATCTTGAGTTCATAAATCAAGTCTTCAGGAAATTTCTCAAAAATTAAATGCCTCAAATGATTGTGGTTTATATCTTCACCAAGTGACTCTAGGACTCTTAAATGCCGTTCTACATCGTTTAATACTTTCCTGCACTCATTTGTTGTTTTATCAGCAGTTTTTATTTTTGACAACGCGGAGTAATGAGCGTCGACTAAATGGCAAGTCTTCCCATATCTCTCTTTCAACGTCCTCAACGCAATCTGGTAGTTGGCGTTAGTAGTGTCGAAACCGTCAATAACTTGCATGGCTTCCCCTTTTACGGATGCTTTTAGGTATAGTAACTTATCGACCTCAGTGATGTTCCTGGTGTCGATGTTAGAACTGAACTGGTCCCAGAATTGATGCCAGTTCAATACGTCCCCGTCGAATTCAGGGAGGTTCAGCTTTGGCAGGCGACTAGAAATGCTGCTGGGTTGGGAGGCCCCCTGCTCGATGGTATTATTTCGTGTTGAAAACATTTTAATTTTTACGTTCAATTCGGCGAGGTTCTGTTCAGCTTCAAGTTGAACTTCGCTCATTTTTCCTATGTCATCAACGGATGGATTATTAACCATACGAAAGTAGTTAGTGAGGTCCTCGTTAAATCTCTTTAACGACAATTCAAGTTTAACTTTTATAATTTCTGCATCATATCTTGTATCATCGTTATGTACAGAGAGGCGGGAGGATAAGGTAGACTGATGATCGATTTGATTCGCTAATAATTGTAAACGGTGCAACAATAACTCTTCCATGTTCGTACAGGTCCTGTAACCGAAAATTGCATCACGCCCGTGTTGTTCACTAAGATGCACAACATAATCCCCTTTGTGTTTTATTAAAGCAAACAGTAACATGAGAATCCCTCTTTTCTCATGAACATAATCTAAAAGTGTATGAGTTTCCACAAGCCAAACAGTCTGGTTCAACTTATAAAAACTCACACACCTCTCAATGTCATTACCTCATTTGAAATAGTCTCTATTCAGATGTTTGTGAAATTCTATGAGATACTCTAGGTGTACCTATTTGTCACTATCATTTAGTTTGCTGAAGCAATGTAGCAAGTATTTATTAATAGGTACTCAATTTCATTTGATAATTGTATAAATTCAATTTCATTTAAAAAATCTGAAATATATTTGACATTTAAAATGTGTTTTAAAGGTAAGTAATGCAGTAAGAACTTAAAAAGTTCTTCATCATAATATTAAATTCATCTTAATTAATTTACTTAAATTGGTTCTAGAAATTGTCAGGATCCTGTTATAAAAGTTAATTTCCTCAGCGGGTAAACATATGTAATTTCAATAAATAAAGTTTATATTTGAAGAGGTAATCACCCCATACTATAGTAGTTGATTCATTAATATATCATTGTGACAAAATTATCACACATTCTAATTGATATGCTATTAATTACAATCCTTCAGTACGTAAAATTAAATGAGTCCAGAGATTACAATAGGAATGAACAAATAAGTAGTTAAATTATTGAGTGCAGTATTCAAGAAATATTAGTACTCACTACCTCCTTTGTTTTCAAGTAAGAAACATTTACTTCCACAAGATATAAATAGTTGATGTGTAATATTCACGCATGTCAAACATATCATTTGGCAATCATAATTAAGTACTCTCTTGCTTACTGAACTATACATTAGTTGTATCAAGAGAATTCTGCTAAAATGAATTACTTGATATGAGCGTGTAAGTGAGTAGGTAGCTCTTATATTTCCTCTTTTAAACTGGTCTGTTTGCAATTTGTAAGCAGGCTTGAATTATTCCAAGAGCTTTAATTTCATCTACCAAATCTTAATAAAATCTATTCACCTCGTAGTTGTGTAGGTACCTATCTGTAGTTTCGTTTACGCAACGGCTCGTACTCGGAGCTGTACCTTCCGATAGGGACTAGGCCGTAAAATGCCCAGGTTTAAACCCAAGTGGGTCGATGTGTTTTCTGTAAATCCCAGATTATCACATCAATCCTTAAGTTTTTTACGAAAGCAACATGGCAATTCTTATTGGCCGTGCGGTATTTATCAGAATACAATCAAATACGAGGAAATAAATTGCTTTATTCATAATTATTTTTTTTACACATTCAGATTAGATTCTTATTTCCCTTTGGGTCAAGTTTAATCGTTCAAAACTATATTCTTAATGGCTTACCAATAGATTCCTTTAGATTAGAGATCTTAATTCTTCTTTCCAATACTTTCAAGTTTCACGGCGGATGGCAAGACAAACTTTTCCCGTCGGCAAATAGTTCCCTGTATCGCAACTTCACAAGTAAAACTTAGTGCGGAGTTAGTTCAAAAAGGTAATGACAATCGGATTTTTTTTTGTAATCGATTTCTGTGAATAGTGCAAATTCGATACACTTCCGTACATCCTTATGGACTAATACGTCAGTTGAAGTACTCATAATTCTATAACATACAAGATAAATTTCATACCTGAATATTATTTCTTTTCGTTCAGTCAGTTCAGGATATTATTTAATTCCTTAATGATATTTCATCCAGATAATTTCTTAAGTTAAATTCAATTCAATTAAGCTTACGAAATAGATGAGCTTCCGGCTGGACCGAAACAATCTTCAACTTTTACTTAAATAATGCATGGATTAAATGCCGTGTTACAATGCAATATAAATGAATAAATTAATAATATAATTTTAAATTACGGGACTTACTTAGTTACAATATTTTTTATTGACCAAAAGTTGACAATAATTATTTGCATATTAAGATAACTAGCGCCATCTAGGGATTCATTTGGAAACTTCAGTTACAAACAAGTGATAATATTATTAACAAACTTTACAATTAATTAGTTATTGAAATAATTATAACAAAATAGGTTTATTATTCGTCGTGGTGTTGGTGGCCTCTGCTCAATTCCGTGCTCTGTTTCATTAGCGCATAATGCCACAAAATCTATATTCACAACTTTTAAAAGCGCATCAAGTGCTCTTCCTCAGTGTTGGTTTTATGAGTTCTGTTGATTCACTTCTCCCTTCTTGATGTTACTGTCATGGCCTGTATTAGGCTTTCTTGGCACTCATAATATTCTTAAAACCAGTGCAATATCCCAGCATCTCCACCATGTCGCGACGTCTGCCCATATATATATATACTTTCTAGTATTTAACCAGATCTTGTGACGCTACAGTGTTATGTTGATCTCTTCCAAGGGTGTAACCTTAGGCAGACATAGCGAATAAAAAAGAAAAGATTATTATGGGTAATTTTTACCTGAGTGTATTTTATCTGCTTCGCTTGTTAATACTTTAAGGAGATAGAGCATGGAACACAGAGCAACAGGACTTGAACACAAGGACCACGTTCACCATCTGTAGATAGATATTATCGATGACACTGACACTTCGATATTTTGAGCATCTAACGTTATTGATATTTACTGAAACCAAATATGTCAGACATTGGATCTTGTCATTACATTACTCACAACTGGAAACCGGTATGGTTCCCGCCTCTGGAAGCTCACTTCCAAGGACACTCATAAAGGGTTTTAGATGGCAGTGGACAGTACTAGGGGCCTTCGCACCGCATCACCCATTATCAACAAGTCTTTAGGGTTAGTCATATCTCTTAGATGACGGTGGACAGCACTAGGGGTCTTCGCACCGCATCACGCATCGTCAACAAAGTCTTTAAGGTATATCATATCTCTTAGATGACGGTGGACAGCACTAGGGGTCTTCGCACCGCATCACTCATCGTCAACAAAGTCTTTAAGGTATATCATATCTCTTAGATGACGGTGGACAGCACTAGGGGTCTTCGCACCGCATCACTCATCGTCGACAAAGTCTTTAAGGTATATCATATCTCTTAGATGACGGTGGACAGCACTAGGGGTCTTCGCACCGCATCACTCATCGTCGACAAAGTCTTTAAGGTATATCATATCTCTTAGATGACGGTGGACAGCACTAGGGGTCTTCGCACCGCATCACTCATCGTCGACAAAGTCTTTAAGGTTTGTCATATCTCTTAGATGACGGTGGACAGCACTAGGGGTCTTCGCACCGCATCACTCATCGTCGACAAAGTCTTTAAGGTTTGTCATATCTCTTAGATGACGGTGGACAGCACTAGGGGTCTTCGCACCGCATCACTCATTGTCAACAAAGTCTTTAAGGTGGTATATCATATTATTTCTATACTCTCAAGAACATTGGGTTCAGTGAACATCATAGATCATTACTTAGAAATATTAATTAATATTAACTCATTAGATACTCAGCTTTCAATCCGGAGATGCCGACTCCAACTCCGGTACCAACATAATTTGATAAACACAACTTCTGACTAAAATTCTAGCTAAACTAAAACAAGAAAAATACGGCCGAAGTTATTGTGACTTTAGATTGACAGGAAATGAATGAATGATATGCCATTTTTTTTTAAATATTTTGAATGAGTGAATGAGCTATTCAAGATATATCACCATCATCGTCTCTGCCAAAATACGTTCACTGCTGATTTAAAACTAATATTCATTCAAACTAAGTACTGGCTTACTCTTGATTCTAATGTCAGTGTCAGACGGATGTCAATTGTCAAACAAATGTCAAATTCAAAGAGCGCGCTGTTTGAATTTGACATTTGTTTGACAATTGACATCCATCCATCCATCATTTTTTCCGCAATATCAGTGTTCATTTTAGAATTTCAAATAATTTTCCTAATATCTACGTAATAAATTCCTTATCATTTGTCTAGTCTACGGTGCGTATCAACAGTTTTTGAATAATTAAAAGCTATAGTAGTACATAAAAATGCAATAAGTTGCTAAGTGAAATGTTGTACTGAGACACAAGATACATAGGCTTCGTCCATGGCTTCAACAAAAGAAAAGCTATTACTGGGTCCTGTGGATTCAATATGTATAAATCATGGTCTAAATTGATACATCGCTGCCTAAATACTAGCATAGAAACTAGAAACAAACAAGCGCTATTGTTTAATTTTCACCGGCCAAGGTCAAATGAACAAAATGGCGCTTGGACAGTTTTGCATGTTTTAGATGGAAATTCTCACTTATGGAATCGTCCAACTTCGTCAAATATGGATTTGACTTTGATTTGTACTTAGGCAACCGACATTTATAGGTACTGTTAATGTCATGGTGAACTGTGACCATGGATGGCTCAAATGTATTTTGATTTACAGGCGTTTTTGGATTCCCAGTATCTGGATAACATGGCAATGGTTAAAGAAGTTGGTAAGTTACATTATGTTAATTGTTTTTCACATATCTATCTAACAGCACCATTGGATACACAGTTTATGTTCAGTTGTTGTGTGAGGTTTAGTTGTTTTTAACCACATTATGTGTGTTATTGTATGCCTAAATCACACGTTTACATAAACCTAAGTGTCAAAGAGGAATGAGTAAGTGCTTATGGAATAGAAATTTGTTTAAATATATGTTTGTGTGGATATGAGAACTATTTTAGAACAATTTACATGTAAACCTAAAGGAAAGTGTAACCAGGACAATAATAATACAGGTTTTAGGGAAAATTATAGGTAAACTGCTTAAAGGTATAGGAAAACTAATCATATAATTTAATACCATACTCTTTATAGGCAATACATAAAAAACGGATTATCTAAGTCAGTTCATAAATGTCAGAGTAATGATGATGAATTTAGAACCTCCTTAGTCTATACACAGTGTAAGAAACCCTACAGCCATCTGAAGTGTAGGCATAGAGCTAGCTAACCAATTGGCACAAACCTGTTTGATATATTTTTCTATCTTGAAATATGAATTAAGATATCTCTTACAAATCTCTTTGTTACACCAGGCGATGCGTCGTCTCGGCACGATCATGTGCCGCTGTTTGTTCCTGGATGGGCCAACCAGGCGATCAAGATGCACCCGGCACCCAGCAGCTGCTGCCCGGTTGGCTGCCGAGCTGGGCCTGGATCCCCATGCGTTAACCAACAACGTTGAAGAGGACCATGTGCGAACCACGCACTATCCGTATGACGTCATCGCCGCCTGGGAGATGTGAGTACATCATCAAGGGTCTTTTCACACTGATCTATTATTGTGTTTCTGTGAATCAAGGGCTGTTTATATCATATTATTATATTTATAGTGTCACCAGCGCTTTTCATTCTGAGTGCTGTTAATCAATTTAAACTGGCCGCAAAATTTTGGCCGTATTTTGTTATCGGCATCATTACAGCCTCAACCAATGGTATCGCTCATCATCATTTTCATCATTTCAGCCAAAAGACGTCCACTGCTGGACATAGGCCTCCCCTAAGGATTTACACAAAGGCCGGTCCTGGGCCGCCCGCATCCATCGTTTTCCGGCGACCTTTTCGGCGTTATGGTATCACTATCTAAATTTATGACAATTTCTTACGACACCCTCAGGGTGGAATGGGTTGGTGACATTATGTATTCTAAAACCGGCCGGAAATTCGCCGCCCTAATCCAATTCGCTGTCTGGTCAGTGACATGAGTAGTCTAATGGTAGCTTTGATTCCCAATTTCCGTCAATTCCATCTAGTCCTGTAGTAGCCCGAAAATAGGGGGCGGTACCTGGGCACGTAGCCAAGTGGATTCGTATCGTTCGCTTTGGTAGAACAATAAGAAAGACCGTGGATGTGATGTTAGATTTCTCATTTTCTCCCTCAGGCAACAAGGACCGGGTCGTGGATCTGCCGAAAACTGCTTCGTGTTCAAACGACGTCTATTCCGTGGCGCTCGCGAGCTTCCTCAAGATCCCGTTGAAGTTACGCTTTTGTACGCACAGGCTGTACACAGCGTCGTTTAGGTATGCTCCTATAGCTCTTTTGACAAGTCAAATAAGAAAATAAAATTTAAATTTACCACCAGTTGTTGTCAATGCAGCTCTACCTAGAGCTGGCAAGACTTTTTTAAATCTAATCAATCTCTTCATAATCTTGAAAAATATGACCCAATTTTCATATTTTTCACTATAACAGTATTTTGGAATTTACCCACACATCTCTGTATGTTGTTTTTGATCTGCGTTACACAGATCAGTTGAAAAAAGCAACTACAAACGTTGTAGTTGGCTCTTCTCTGTAGAGTAGAATACCGAACTGGGGGTAGCTTCGAGGAAGATACACACAGACAGGGCGAGGAGTCAATATATTACAATACTTCTATTTCCGTTACAAATATTTTTTTAACTACTTCTACAATTACAAGTAATTTTCATTTCCATTGATTTTTATTTTCAGGTATTTCTAACGTATTTAGAATACACAATGTCACCAACCCTCACCATCCTGACGATATCGTAAGAGCTGACTGCTACTACTACTACTATTCAGCCCATTAATGACCTACTACTGTTATATGGAGGATAATTAGCCTAGTGTGCCACACAGGCCAGACGGGTTGGCACAGGGTTTCGTATCAAGTTTTCCTATTTTTTTGGCTACGTTATCGGCCTTGTCATTTCCTTAGTCGGCTCTTACGATATCCTCGGGATGGAATGGGGTGGTGACACTATGTATTCTAAATCCGTCAACACACGGACAGCCGGACGAGCCGACTAAAGGAACGCAAATTTCAGGCCACTAAGCAGAAGAGAAGGAAAACTTGATACACACCCTGTGCCAACTTATCTTGTCATCTTGGTTTAAGAGGCAGACTCAGTAGGCGATCATTTATGGACAATATACGTAGTCACTTAGAATATTGTTATATCTCAAAGTGTGACTGATTGTAAGCAACATCGACAACAGCACTTAACCTGAGACTATAGTTATTTTGGGCATAGGTGGAAGAGTTCCCAGTATCGGAGAAGGTGGCACTCCAGCTGGCAGGGCTGCAGGCTCAGGCGTCGCTGGGCGAACCGGCCCAAGCCCTCCTCCGCCTCACACGCGCGCCTTCTACGCCCGACCAGTTTCATTAAGTTTTAGATAGTAACTTGAAGTTAAAAAATCATTTTCGCGTGATCGCGTGCACGTGATATGCCTTTTAATAGAGCTGGTCCTCGACCTGGATAAGGACACAACGTATGGAAGAAAGGCAGTGAATTGACCAATCCAATTCGCACATCTTGTAAAGAGCTGCACTAGTTAACTCTAGCTGCTCTGTAAGAATATTTGAATTTTCAACATAAAATAATAAATGTATATCACTAAGCATACGATTTTGATTTTGTTTGATTTTCATCTACTTTCTTAGCTCGCAATAAAAATGGTCTTTTATGTCGTTTTATTACTATTATAGTTTTATACTATTATAAATAAACTAGCTGACCCGGCAAACTTCGTACCGCCTCAGAATCAATAAATAAGAAATCTGAATGTTTATTTCACCTTTTAAACCTTCCCTGGACTTCCGTGAATATTTCAAGACAAAATTAGCCAAATCGGTCCAGCCGTTCTTGAGTTTTAGCGAGACTAACGAACAGTAATTCATTTTTATTTATATAGATAGATGGAAATGTCATAACCAGACGGGGGCCGCGCAATTACACGCTGCACGTACGAGTACATGATATTATATGGATAACAGTATCTTAATCCACCAAATACAACAATATGGAAATGGTTTCAGGCAATGTAAACAAAGGATTTTTTTCAAAAGTATAATCAATGTATCCCGCCAATACTGCAAGGTTTTTTAGAGACGTTTAGCAATACACTAAACAACTATTTTAACCCCTTTGTTGAAAGTATGGACGTCTGCGCTAAGTTTGATAGCAATGTGTCTAATACGCACATGTATGCTTAAACTCCATCTCGGCCACTTAAAACTGGGCACTGTCAGTTACGTTGTAAAATTAACTTTAATATATTAAATAGTTCCCTAATTTAAATTGTCTTTAGACTTATTTCATCACCCTTCCATTCAGCCAGGTCTGTAGTTCTGAGTTAAGGTATTTTAGAAGGCGTAGGTATTGGCAAATGTCCGAATCAAATCCGGCCAGATCATAATGTTTTATTGCGAAAATATATTGTAACTTGAAGAGACTGTAGTTTATGACGGGATATACAGTAAATCCGTGTGGTGACGGATTTATAACACAGTGTCACCACCCCATTCCATCCTGAAGGTGTGGTAAGAGCCGATAAAGGGCTGACAATCCAGCTGCCAGAGAAGGATAACTTGATATGTCACCCTGTGCCAACCCGTCTGGCCAGCGTGGTATATTAGGATGATTACGTGTTAATCTATGCGCCGAGTAGAAGGATACAGGAGAAGCATATAAAAAATGTTTAAAGCGTGCCGACTCAAAACCAATAATCATTTCTCATCTAGGAGTAAATAAAACTTTCACTTTATTGTTACCTGGATATCCCCTCTTTGGTAAGTCTGCAATAAATAATACACTGCCAGATAGTTTTTCAACCAAAAGGGGCTATGTTATTGCATACGCCTTAGATTGGCAATAGATGGAGCTTTCGCAATCGTTAAATGTTTTAAAAGCTATACATATAATAAACTATACTGGTTAACTAGGTCCACGTGATAATATTAGTAGATAATTTCACACAATGAGAAATTGTAAATGATTACAGATATTCAGTTTTATTCACAAGTGTCACATCGAATATATCATCTGCAGCGACATCTTGCGCTAGAAACGTATACTAGGTCATGGAGTTATGTTACCAACCCGAAATAGTTTCGTAATAATTGTGTAGATGACGCTAAAAGTAAATGAATACAGTATAAAACTTTTTACACTGTCCTTTAATTACATTTAGCATTTCACATGATTATTACATGCTCGTTATTTAAATTTCCTATTTTAAACCTAGTCGGACACACATACAGATAGAATCTCTTTGTCAATATTTAAGTAAAGTTACTATTTAATTATTTATACATTAATTAAAAACCCTACGAGCGCCGAACAATGCCACTACTAAACAGCATCACATCGATGGCTCAGAGTAATTCAATCCTGTAATAATTTTGCCAATAAAAAATTGTTTGTAAGAAAAATTACACATTGCAAAAAGCAAATCAATTTCTATGGTGGATGATATTATTGCTTGCATAAGTAAGATGGCGGTGATTTGTTTACAATAGTTTACATTCATTCTTCTCCACCCCTCTGCTCTTACAGGAAGCATTTTTGATTGGTCACTTTAAACAATTTAACCCTCCCAACCTACCTCACCCCGCAATCTGAAGTGAAAATAGCCATTTATTGCCATGGCAACGGACTTTAGCGTCCTTACCTTTGACAGAAAACCAGATAAGCACGTGGCGTGCTTTGTCGTCATTGGCTAGTTTAAAATCTGCGGCAAAAATCAAATGACCAATGAGGATTAGGACTTTTTAAAATGTTATGGTTACCCGTATATAAAATTGTACCCTATTTAATGGAAACTATTATTTCTATAATTATAATTCAAGGTTGAACGGATAATAAAATTGTTTGGATTGCAAGTATTTCATACACATTACATCTTACTTAACTTTTAATGTTACATTTAACTTTAGTATGGAAAAAATATCTAATTGTATTATTTCATTGTTGTAAGACTTTATCAGAAAGTAGAAATACATTGCTTGATTTGAAAGACACAGTACAGTTTATTATATTTAAAAGTAAGTAATTATTATATAGATTCGTTAAACAATTATATCTGAGACTAGAGCGAAAACCTAGCGTTGACCTTTCAATACCTACCTAGCGTAATGATAGTCAAAAATGGAATCATAGAAGTTAAATATGGCAACAAAACTACTTTAGTTGTATAGAGTAGTAGCTTCAGTTGTTGTTATATGTTTTGTCCTTCAGATAAGCAAATACATGTACCATACAGCCAATTGTTTTATTTTCATGCTATTTTAATCTATAAAAATAACTTTACTTTAACTTGAGAACATCTGTTTGTAAATGCAATATAGTATTTTATTACGTTATAAATATTCCATGGGGTTCATGGAATAGGGAAAGCAATAAATTGAAAACTTTGCTTAGTTAGGAAATAAAAGTTAGCTTATACCATCTCAAAAATGCGTGACATTATATATTTACGTATATAATTATTGTAACAGTATTATAACTTATAAGTTAATAAAACTAAAGGAGTCATATCTTACTTATCCCTTTATAACGTATCGTAAACAGTGCACTGTGTCTAATGATTCCTCTAAATTACTGTCAGAAAAACTGACAGATATCCGAAGGGAGGACACAGATCCCACTAGAAGAAAAGAATACGTTAATACATTTTATAAATGCAAACACATTTTGATAGTTTACAGAATGACAAATCTAAAGGTAAATCATTTGTAAATAGACAAGGAGAGTATACAACATTTCTCCCCAATCACATTTCGTCAATGAGCCGCCGCGGTGGTTGGACTCTACGCTGACTGCGACGTGGCTTAGGTCCTGTGACGATGGGTGTACTTTGGGGAGTTGCGAACTGGGTTCCCGACTGAGGGCTTTTAGGCGGTTGGCGTAGTGTTCCATAGTTTCATTTGTTTCTCTGACACAAGACCAAAATTCTGACAACGCTCTGTATCTTGTTTTCTTAACACTCAACAAATTTAAAAGCTTTGTAGAAATATCAGTGTAATTGCTTGAGTCAAAGTACGGTGTTAATGCAATTTTTACCTCGTGAAAAATTTCGGGTGTCAATGTATTCAAGAGAAGATCTCTTTTCAAACTATCTTCATTTATGTTTATTATTTTACACTTCGATTCAAAAAAATCAATGAAGTCGTCAATCCTGTGTGTATCTGGGTCGAAATGAAGGTTAAAATTTTTGATAATAGTTATTTTGTCGCAATTTTCATGAAAATCGTTCGTCACGTTTTACCTTGTAGATTGGGCGTCTTCCCATTTTGAATTGGTATCAACAATTTTAATATGTCCGTTATTTGCACTTGATGTGCTTTTAATTGTTCTTGCTGCGTCTGTTGTGCGCGAAGAAACAACGCAAATTGTTCATCGTTCATTTTATTTTTATCTCGTCGCCAATTTTATAAATGCAAACACATTTTGATAGTTTACAGAATGACGTTTTAATAATGACAAATCTAAAGGTAAAATATTTGTACATAGACAAGGATAAGAAAGAGTATACAACAATACATATATTCCATTAGAAATGAGCCATTTATACTTAGTTATGTATCTTATACAGTGTCTCTTGGGATGTCTGTGTTTATATGTGTAACTAAGACACGTTTGATACCAGTTGGTGGCCTATATTTGAAGAACAAGATACTGCTTTTTCTAAAATTTTGTTTAAGTATCTACATAAATCAGTAGTACAATCGCTCCTTTCGTTAACGATTAAACTTTGGGTTTATTGTCAACTTGTACATAAATAAATATTCCATAATCTTTTTGATAACAGTTTAACTTGTTTTTTTTTTGTCAACTTGTAATTAGATAAACTTCCCATATATAACTCTTTTCGTATATTCCATGAAAACTCTGAGACTCAATTATTTGACGGAACTTTCATGCACTTATATTTATATTATGGACAATGAGACAGAAGGAACTTTAGGCCAATCTATTCGATTCTATTTTGTTTGTAGAACCATATTTTTATTTTTTCTTGTGAAAGTAAAGGGTTGATTCACCAAATTATTCGTCTAATTTAGAAACTAAACTTTGATAACACCTACTACCAAAGAAATCTGGATCCATTTAAATCAAGTATAACTTTAAAATATAGAACACTTTTTACAAATCCTGCAATCCTGCAATGATTCCATATATTCGTCCACTATGAACTTAACTCAACTACGACATTTCTTGACATTGACATTTTCACTGTACTTATACTACTGATCCTACTATAGTCAGACTAGTCAGTATTATAAAGTATATTTAAAGTCTATAAATCTAGGGTACTAATAGCTCTTTCGGAAAAATACACGTTCTTACCGTGTCATACCGATATGACAGGTTTGCACGTAGTTCCCGCGATGTACCATCGATGTTGCCATTGCATAAAGTTATTGTTGTAATTTTGTTAAGTCTAATTATTGTTGTATTTATATTCGCGGATTGTATCTTCTTAAAGTCCGCGACAGTATCATTATAGTTAACATTTTTTTACAGAATGAGCAATATTACCGTCTACCCAGAAACATTGTTCCGGAAAACTACAAGCTACAATTGAACCCACACCTCTGGAACAATACTTTCAGTGGATCGGTTATAATAAGAATTAATGTCATTGATCCGACACGAAAAATATCTCTCCATTCTAAAGGCTTGATTATTAGAGCCATAAATTTAATCAATAAAGAAAATGAAACTTTAAGTATTACGTCTACAAATCATATAAGCGATAAAAGAGAGCTCATCGATATAAACTTCGGATACAAACTATCAAAGGGAAAATATATGCTAAACATAGATTTTTCTGGACAACTTGATAAAGGAATAATTGGTCTATACGTCAGTTCCCTAAGCAGTGGTGGGTAAGTATTAACAAAATGATTTGCTAAGTTGTTTATTATTCCTCTAATCTACCGGATAAAAATTTATTCACATATTTAGATTATAAAATTTATCATCCTATGAAAACTGAAAATGATACTGAAAACTTGAGGAGTGTTGGCGGGAATTTCGCAAAATCTGTGCTGATAAAAATCTTATGTTATGAAAAATATAACATAAGACTTTCGAGAAAGATTTCACTATGAAAAAAAAATGCGAAAAAGAAAATAATAATAAATCTCTACATTTGTCTGAATAGTATATTCTTTTGCTTACCCGATGTTCAAATTAACAACTACAAAACTTGACATTGACATGCCAGTGACAACTTGACAAGTGACAATCATCAAATTGGCAAATTTTGCAATATGTAATTGGCAAAATCATCGGTATAACGATGGAAGCCAAAACCTAAAAAAAGAAGAAGAAGAAGAATATGTAATTGCAATTTGCATTTTGCAATGATTGATTGAAACGAGTCAGCTGTTCGGAATATGTAGTTTGTTCGAGACAAAACAATTGTCTTTATATTCGTAAACATTAAACATTAACTTGCTTAAATTATTCTATGGTTTCGTTTACTCTTGCTCGGTGCTACAGTAAAAACGTCGCTTATTCAACTTCGTTTTTGGTGTCGTTTCGGCGACATATTACCACCTTTAATAGTTTGGAAAAAATGCGTATGAACGTGAAATTGTCTGAAAGACTATCATCTAAAGTGCTCCCTGTGAATTATGCCATAGATTTGCGTCCAGATTTAAGCTCAGGATTATTTCAAGGAAGTGTAAAAATAATAGTGGATGTTAAACAAGAGAGAAAATATATTACATTGCATTCAAAGTTTTTGAACATTACTGATGTTAAAGTGTTGAAAGGTGACAACGAAGTAGTGGAATCGCAATTTTCGGAAGTTAGATTATTGGAGCAGTTGTACATACATTTTGATAAAAGCATTAACCCTGGTGACTACATAATATGCATAAATTTCAATGGAGATTTGACTCGGAATATAGTTGGTTTTTATTTGTCACGGTTAGGCGACAACAGGTACATCTAGACTAACTTTCAAAACATGAACAATAACAAAACAAACCTTTAAAAACTAAACATGACTGCCATATCTTTGCATTATTATTACAGGCTTTGTCCAATGCATTGGTGCATTTCATTTTGCTTATATAACAAAAAAAAGGGGAAGGCGCAGTGCTGGTAAGCCTCCCACATGGTGGACCGACGACCTGGTTAAGATCGCCGGAAAGCAGTGGATGCGGGCGGCCCAGGACCGGCCTTTGTGGAAATCCTTGGGGGAGGCCTATGTCCAGCAGTGGACGTCTTTTGGCTGAAATGATGATGATGATGATGATGAACAAAAAAAAAGAAATATAAAAGTAACATGTTACTGCAAATGCTTCAATTGAATAAAATTCATAGTGGTTGCTATTTCAAATGCCGAACGATCACCATCCTTTGAAAACAAACATTCAATACAAGGCATAAAATCTTAAGAAAGCCATGCCATCATAACAAACATGAAAACATTATTATTGAACAATATACATATTTTAGGGTCACTGAATAGTCTTTGTTTAGTAACACAGAATACAATTTATTTATAATTGTTACAGTAAATAAATAAAAATCTTATTTTTCAAAATGCATCAGAGCTATGGATAAGGCCTAATATTTTAATCAGCATCATTAATATACATGACAATGTTAAAAATATTTTATGTATTTTCAGGAAAATGGTGGCAAGTAAATTCCAACCCACTTATGCCAGGCAAGCTTTCCCATGCTTTGATGAACCTGATTTTAAAGCCACTTATGATATAACATTATGGAAGCCCCTTTCATATGTGGCACTTTCAAATATGAATGTAAGAATCCAACTATCATTTGTTAGCATTATACATAGAGTCACCAACCCATACCATCCCGAGGGTGTCATAAGAGAAAGAAAACTTGATACAAACTGTGCCAACCCATCTTGCCAGTGTGGCACTGTAGGCTAATTTCCCTCCATGAATTTCGAGGAGGCCTGACTCAGTAGTCAGTCATTCATGGGCTGTAACAAATGAACAATACCATTATCAAATGAAATCACAATTATTTGTTTGATATAATAATTTTGATGTGGTTAATGACCTTTACTTATCTGTTGATAGTGCTATTTAAAAAAAAAACTTTGGTTAAGGTTTACAAAACAAACACAATCATAAATCATTAAAGGTAATTTGCTACAAAGTGCAAGGATTTTCTACAAATCTACATTTATGTTTAGTTTCATTATTTGGCTCCAAAAATTAAACTATTGGATTATTCTTATTAAAGTTAACTATTTTGATCATATTAACATCTCACAAAGTATTGATACCTAATAATTTAGCATGTTATAATCTCTGTACATTAATTTATTCTTATGCAGCAAGATATACAGGGTGGTCAAAAAGTCGTGGATCAAACGAAACCAGCGGGTAGATGGGGCCATGAGCAGCAAAAAATTTTTCTACGGGAGGTCCTTAGGGTCAACCCCTGCAGAGTTACAATTGATTTTGTGTTTTTATGAGAAACTGTCTTCTTTTTACTAAAACTTTATAAAATTCGAAAAAATCTGCACCCTGTATCTTTTTTATAATTTTCACTAGATTGGTACTGAAGAGTCCTTTCGTTAGACATGCTATTTATGGTAGTTTATTGTGTGTGTTGAAGAAAATATTAAGTTTTACAAAAGCAATAATTTTTAAATCAAAACTTGTTACTAAATTCGGACCGCACTGTGAAAAAAAAATACTCTACAGAAAAGTGCCACTGTATCACAATTTTTGGCGCATTTTATAGAGATTCTAAAAAGGTATTACACATGGCTATGCGTGGCTTCGATATCTTTCAAGGACGATCTTTCGTAGCAAGGCCACAGTTAATTCATACATAAAACTCGGTTAGGCCCACTAACCTAACCTTACCAAAGCGTGATCGTTTTCCGGACTACAGGGTCTTTATCGTCGTTTCAGCCCATAAATGACCCACTACTGAGTCGGGCCTCCTCTATTTCATGTCGGGAGATTAACTTACTGTGCCACGCAGCCAAGACGGGTTGACACAGGGTTTGCTTCAAGTTTTCCTTCTGTTGCGGCTAGGTGATCTGCCTAATGCGTTCTTTTACTCGCCTCTTACGACACCTGCAATATGGTATGGGTTGGTGACATTGTTTATTCTTTATCGTCTTCATTTCAGCCCATAAATGACCCACTACTGTGTGGGGCCTACTCACAATTCATGGAAGGACATTAGACCGTGACATTAGCCTACTGTGCCACGCTGGCAAGACGGGTTGGCACAGGGTTTGCTGACCCGGTAAGACTCCCTCCATGTACGAAATTGTCCGTGTGGAACCAACCCATACCATATCGAGGGTGTCGTAAGAAGCGACTAAAATAACGCATTAGGCAGATCACCTAGCCGCAACAGAAGGAAAACTTGAAGCAAACCCTGTGTCAACCCGTCTTGGCTGCGTGGCACAGTAAGTTAATCTCCCGACATGAAATAGAGGAGGCCCGACTCAGTAGTGGGTCATTTATGGGCTGAAACGACGATAAAGACCCTGTAGTCCGGAAAACGATCACGCTTTGGTAAGGTTAGGTTAGTGGGCCTAACCGAGTTTTATGTATGAATTAACTGTGGCCTTGCTACGGAAGATCGTCCTTGAAAGATATCGAAGCCACGCATAGCCATGTGTAATACTTTTTTAGAATCCCTATAAAATGCGCCAAAAATTGTGATACAGTGGCACTTTTCTGTAGAGTATTTTTTTTTCACAGTGGGGTCCGACGTATGTAACAAGTTTTGATTTAAGAATTATTGCTTTCGGAAATCTTAATATTATCTTCAACACACCCAAAAAACTACCATAAATAGCATGTCTAACGAAAGGACTCATCAGAACCAATCTAGTGAAAATTATAAAAAAGATACAGGGTGTAGATTTTTTCGAATTTTATCAAGTTTTAGTAAAAAAAAGACAATTTCTCATAAAAACACAAAATCAATTGTAACTCTGCAGGGGTTGACCCTAAGGACCTCCCGTAGAACAATTTTTGCTGCTCATGGCCCCATCTACCCGCTGGTTTGATCCACGACTTTTTGACCTTATTTCTTTTCTACCTGATAATTGGACTTATTTCCTACCTGGTAATTGGAGGAGGCCCCATGCGTCAGTGGACCAGTTATAGGTTGAAATGATGATTTATTTGCAATGTTTCCAGGAAATATCATCCATATTAGATGAGAGCAACAACTTAGAACAAGTTACATTTGCAACCAGTGTCCCAATGTCAACGTATTTGGCTTGTTTTGTTGTTTGCGACTTTGGTTACAAAGAAACAGAAATCAATGCTGCCGGCATTGGGAGCAACTTCAAACTCAGATCATTTGCACAGAGGAACGAGTTGCATAAAATTGATTTTGCACTAGATATTGGGAAAAGAGCTACAGAGTTTTACATAAAATACTATGGAGTACCATTTCCTTTGCCTAAACTAGGTATTCACAACCATCTGTCTTCTTATAATAAATTTACAATTGATAAATATTTTCCTGACCAATATTCAGGCACCGGATGTGAAAGACATAACTAAATGATTTCATTAAAATTGATTGAGGAATAGTTTGGTAAAAATAATATAAAATATAGAGAGTATTTTGTCATAATATGACAAGACATTGTTTTATATGTCTAATTAATTGTTTTCCATTCCATCCAAAAATGAATAAATTTAATTTATATATACATATTTACCAATTACTTGAATGCCTTTGACCCTAGGCCTGCGTGATGGAAAGCATCAATATTGTTGCAGTAACTCTAGTATACACAATTTGTTAAATTGTATAAACAAGTTGTTCAATAAAATTCGTTTGTCATATTAATACATTTCTTTTTTCAGATATGATAGGAATTCCAGACTATGTTTCTGGTGCTACAGAACATTGGGGATTGATTACATACAGAGAGACTTCATTTCTCATTGACGACGCTAAAGCCTCGTCGTCAAATAAAATCGCCGTCGCTAACGTTATTGCTCATGAACTGGCTCATATGTGGTTTGGAAATTTAGGTGAGTTAACAATATTGTATAGTCTCATCACAACTAAGGGCCCATCCAAAAATTACACTAAGTACAAAAATATGTCACGTAATTTATGGTTAGCCCCTCTAAGGAAGTATAGGTACGATCTTCATCATCAGCATTTAATCCTTTAAAAGAAATGTCCATTTTGTCTGAAGGGAATTGAAAAACTGACCCATGCTGGAACAGGATTTTTTTCTGGTGAACAGAATAAGAAAACTTAGTCCGTACCATGGACGTATAAAAAAAGGCGGACGGAACTCTCGCTAAGTCAAAAGTGAGACGCCAAGATGGCGGTCGCTCTTTATGTGTGAGTTAATTTTGGGGTGGCCAAGTTACACAAAAAATTGCCATTAAAACACGGTTAACGTAATAAAAATAATGTATTGTTCGAAATTGTAATGTTTAAGTCAATGTCAAATAATTTATTTTGTATAGGACACAATGGACACTTACAATTTGTCAACATATTAAAAAATGTATAGAATGCAAAGTAATATATTGTAGTTTACCACCAGTTCGGAACGCGACCACTGCTGAGAAGAACTGGCAAGAAAATCAGAGGGCTTGTCATTCTTTTTTTAATAATTTGCATTCTTATTTAATTTAAATAATATCCCAAATGCCGAGTATTTTTTTATAATAATGTCTTTTAATTTGAGACCCTCTTGAAATTTCTTTTAATTTCGAGATGTGGTGAAACCGAATCGTCAGATATTTTTCCGCTATATATTTTAAATTTTTGTGTTCTAATCCGGATATTCTATATTATATCCGGATATTATATCTATATGTTCAGATTCCAAGTAAAAAAAAACGCTTTCATGGTACAATTTTTTCCTCGAATTTTTGTGATAATATATTTATGTTGCCTTTCGTTGTACAATGTTATGCTTTCTTTTATAATTTTTCGTATGACCATTTCGGAAATTTAACAAATATCGAGTATATCTTTCGATGGTAAATGTAGGCCTAGTTATTAGCAATGTTACTTTATTTTTATAAAAACCACGTCTTGTTAGATTGCTAATTTACCTTTTGAGGTACTGCATAAGTATCAACACACCGGAGTCCTCCTTTAGTTGCATATAAGTCATTCGCATCAAAATGTTTACTGCACTGCAAACAACACTGTATTTGTTTGGAATGCAATCGTTTTCACCATTACAATTTCTAATTACTTGAATCCAATAATTTCTCCATACTTCATTTTCCTTAGAAAATCTAGCAATAGGAATATAAAATAAAATACCCAGTAGTAACTATTAAATAATTAACCTTGATATATTGATTAGAACAATAAACTAAAAATTGTCCATACTTCGGGTAATTTGCACACGTGAATATTGGCAACACTGAACTTAAAATTAATTGTTTTGTTCTAGCAAATGCAAATTGATTATAATGTTTAAAATCGGGAAATAAGTGATTGAATTATTCATTTACGTATGAAACGTGGTTCCTGGATGGATTTTCTTTCGGTCACTACGGTTTTTACACCATTTTACCACGCAAGACATGATGTATATTTATATTTTTTCGCCGCGTAATGCGTCTCGATGACTCGATGTTTGCGCGCGTAATGGCCGACTAATGTGTGAATGTGTGCGTACTGGCCTATACATACAACTGAGCTTGGCGACTATGATGTCACAGTTGTTTGTTAACGAGACTCTGTCCGACTTTTTTTATACGTCCATGGTTCGTACGAAGCGGGGGCTGAAGAAGTGGGGGATATACGCCACGCCAGCCCATCGTTGCTCCTTACCCTGCACTGTTACATTTCTAGTCGCGGGTGACATTCTCAATAGAGCACATTACCTAATAGTATATTTCATTACAAGTGCGAAAAGGCAAAGAAGCAAAGAAAGGATTGCAAAGAGTTCCGACAAATGTCTACCCGAGCCGAGGCGCAGCCGAAGGCGAGGGTTGACAGTGGAACAAGTTGCAATGACGGTTCCGCACGTGTACTGAACGACTATTTTTAATACAGTTGCGAAAAAATTAAGCAATTTATTAAAATAATAAAACACATTAAACTCAACTAACTAATTATTTTTGAAAAATGGCGACAACCGTAGAATATAAGCAGAGATTTTTTTTCTTCACCCATTCTAGTAGGCAAAAGCAACTATACAGCCAAGTCTACAGTAGACATTTTTTATTGATATGAAATTAAAATGAAATATAAAGAGATCAAATAAAACCTAACCTAACTCATTCAATCAAATCATTAAATCTGATATTGCATTTTGCATGAATCATAAAAACGACTATATTTTTTTCAGTAAAAACTTCGTGGTTGCTTTTTCCTTATAATAGACATTATTTTGACAGTTGGGAAAGAAATCGCACTAGTGCGGGAATGGTAAAAAAAAGCACGCGTGCGTGCGTAATAGCCCACCCACTTCCCGAACGTTATACGGCCCTGCAATATGCCAATTTTTCAGCAACTGTATTAAAAAATAAAATAATACGTTTAAATCCCTATACATGATGTAAAAAAAACTCTATAGCCGTAAGGAAAGCATTCATAGCACCACTGATAAAAATACTGTGTGCCAAATCTCAGGAAAAGATAAGCAAAAGCTATTGTAAGATCCGACTAAAGGAAATTACGAGGCAAAAAATAACTATCAGAGAAGGCATACTGGAAACGGCAAGCCAGCGTGGTACGGTGGGTTCCTCTCCTAGTCGTTGCAGAAGGCTCAGCATTAAGTCTTGAGCCGTCCTTTATTATTATATCAACACGAAATATTTTTCTTTTCTTTTCTGTTTTTATAACACAACCCCAGCACTATGTACAACCTGTACCGCGAGGGCAGTTTAAAAACACATAATTTGACGACTACAAATGACACAAAGACTAGACTTTGTCTAGCCAAGTATTTCTGGTTTACGCAAAGACACTGGCCTCACCTCGGAATCGAACCGGGGACCCGAGTTCTAAAGGCTGTTTAAACAACTTCCAGACCACAAGGCGTCACTGCCTGCCTCGTTGGTCTAGTGGTTAGATGTGCCACCTTTGGATCAAAGGGTCCCGGGTTCGATTCCGGGATCGGGCAAGTGTCTTTGTCTAAACCAGAGGCACTGGCTCGGAGTCTGGGTGTCATTTCTATCTATAATAAGTATGTATTTACAAAAAAAAGTATATAAGTAGTTTATCATCCATCTCGTTACCATAACACAAGCATTAAGTTGCTTAGCTTGGGACGAGATGACGTTGTGTGAAATGTCCAAGGATATTTATTATTTATTTACGTGGTACTAACTGCTTATTAATACAAAATATCATTTTTTTACTTTTTGTTCTAGTAACTATGAAATGGTGGGACGAAGTCTGGCTTAATGAGGGATTCGCATCTTATATGCAAGTGAAGGCATTGAATGCTATTGAACCTACGTGGGCTATGGTATTTTTTTTAATCTAATTTTCTACTAACATTCGAATAATATCTTAAATATAGCTTATCCATAATATCTTTCTTCTCTCCTTTTTCTCAATGCAATTGGATTGGGCGCCGGTCTAAGCTAATTTGGTAATCTACCAGTATTTACACGGAATAATAATTAGCTGCAAATTACACCGCTTGGTGACGGATTTAGAATACATAGTGTCACAACCCCATTCAATTATGAGGGAGCCCTTTATTACAAAACCAACCCGTGCCAACCCGTCCGGCCAGCGTGGCACAGTAGGCTAATACCCTCCAAGTCACTGGAGGAGACCCGACTTTGTAGAGTGTAATTTATGAGCTGAATAGTAGTAGTAGTATATGGTTAAACCAGACGTCAGTTGTACCGATACTGAGTGCTTGTGGCGTCTACCATAGATGATAGAATGGCAGCCTGGATCGACGGCTTTTTGTACTCTCCAAAGCACAGAGGACATCAGCTGTTGCAAATGACACCACCTGACATCCAGGAGAGACAGACATTGCTTACGTATCTTAATATTATATAATTTTACTGTACGTGTGTTTGTTCCTGAACTCCTCCTAAACGGCTGGACCGATTTGAATATTTTTTTTGTATGCGCTTGGGTGGCACCGAGGATGGTTTAGATTCACAAATCAAGCCGACAGATGGCGCTGCAGTCGGTTAACGAATATCATGCAGGACAACGTCTGCCCGGTCAGCTAGTAATATTTAAACATGAATAATTTGTGTAGTAGTTTTTTTTTCTATGGCTTGTATAGTAGTTAGTATATAACATACGTTGTTTTTGCCTGCCTCGCTACCTGCAAGTGCAAGTGCACATGAACTAAAATCCGATATAGTTTTTATTTGTTTAGTGGTAAAATAAAATTCTCTCAGGCACTGAGTCTTCTTTATTTACATTTTTCTTTTCATTTCGGCTTTTCTTAATTTCTAGACGTTGGCATAGCTACCATTGAAGTTTTATTTTCCATTACAGTTGGATCAATTTTTAACTAAAACTCTACATTCAGTGCTTGTAACTGACGCCAAACTCTCCAGTCATCCCATAGTGCAAACTGTGGCTACGCCTGACCAGATCACGTCCATATTTGATGCAATATCGTATAATAAGGTAAGAACAAAATTTTAAAAACACAAGAGGTGGACAACTAGCCGTTAGAGCGCTAAAAACTCAAGAGGCGGACAACTAGCCTTTAGAGAATAACAATTTGGATTTCCACGAAGGCCAGACCTGAGCCATATTCATCGCTTTCGGGCGACCTTAACCGGGTCGTCGGTCCACGGCGTGGGGGGGGGTTATTTCAGCACTGCACTTTCTGCGCTTCCGCGCAACGCGTTCGATACTCGATAACTTCTCTGCCCCATCGGGCGTCAGTCATGCGAGCTATGTGCCCTGCCCATTGCCACTTAAGTGTGGCAATCCTGTGGGCTGGTAACTCTGGTCCTCCTGCGTATCTCCTCATTTCTGATTCAATCTTGGAGGGAAACTCCGAGAATAACCCTCTCCATTGCCTTTTGGGTGACTTTGAGCCGAATGCCTTGTATCAATTATTTTGTAATGTATCATCATCATCAGCCTACACTAGTCCACTGCTGGACATAGGCCTAAAGAGCGCCATAGCGTCTTCTGCTTGACGCATCCAGCTGTATTATATGTATTGTACACGCAAAATAAATAATACAACGTGCAAGCTAGTTAGGGTGCATAATAATCGTTTCGAGAAACTTCTTAACACATAGACTTAGCAACATTTAGACAGAACTAGTAAATTGTAAATTATTTCAGGGAGCTTCTATTTTACGGATGTTGGAAGGCTTTACTGGGGAAGAAAACTTCCGGCGTGGCGTTTCTGATTACCTGAAGAAATATGAGTTTGGCAACACCATCACGCAGGATTTCTTGTCCTCCTTGGAACCTCATTTCAAGATCGATAATCCAGATTTAAATCTTACGTATGTAATCATTTCTGAATTATGTTTTCAAATATTTTAGTAGACTTATATATATATTCGAGATTTGGTAGATTATAACGTAAAATATACTAGAATACATGTGGATTAGAATTCATAGTGTCATCTACTAATATAAACCTATAAAATATATTTATAAATAGTTCAATATAAACCTGAGACTGGTCACAGTCTCAGGTTTATATTGAGTTGTCTCTCAAGACAACTAAACAAAATAAAGAGGAGTGTAACCTGATGTTATATATGCATGAAAAAATATGATATTATTTCTCAGGTACATTATGGACACGTGGACGCGCCAGATGGGCTATCCAGTTCTGACTGTGAAGCAAGGAAATAAGCCAAATAGATATATCATCAGTCAGTCGAGATTCCTACTTGATCCAGACGCTACTTACCCTAATGATTCTCAATTTAAGTAAGTTCTGCAAGTAATATATCTTGGCTTTTCTCTATTTTCATTGGATCGCTACTGTACGTATAGTAATATCGCATTAAAATTAAAATAGTGACATCTATTTGCATAAAAAGGTAACTAAATAAATTTTAAGTCAACGCAGACGAAGACTACGAGTATACTATTTGCGCTGTAGCATGGTGCGGGTGACAGTTTCAGTAACATTTCGTTTCACTCTTGAAAGTTGCCGCGATTTACAAATTATGATTTTGTATTTCAGCTGTACCACTAGAATATTCTATTCTAGAATATTCTTGTTTACAAATATAATAAAATTTGATGAAAAATTAAACAAAAAAGTAACGCCATAGACGTATTTAGTGATGGGATGTACTGCTACGATGGATAGTCGATATGTTTCATAATATGAAACGTATATTGTGCGTAGGTCAATTTTTATTGTAAAAATTGGTCTATAATTATACAACAGAACATTTATAGGGTAATGTTGCTTAAAAGGTTGCTAAGAAAGAAAAAACGTAATCCCGATTTTGATTATTTTATGTAAGTACAAACATAATGATGTAGCCATAAAAACATTTATATTGACAAGTTTATACAAGTAGTTACACTAGAGAACTGAAAACACCAATTTTCATAACAATATTAAATAGAACTAAATTGATGCCGCGAGTATCGTTAGCGATAAAAATGAATTGGATAATGTCACATTCCTACAAACGTCGTACAGGCAAGTGTCACCCGCACCTTGCTACAGCGCAAATAGTATAGTAGAATACAACTACTAGTTAGAAATATCTATAGAAGAACGGACACGAGTCAGAGTCAGTTCTTGACTGGAAACTGCAACTCGCGTGTATTATCGTGTATGTAGGCAGTGTAGTGTAGAACCCCTCTTTGCTAGATGGAGCGACAAATGTGCGAAAGATGCAGGCAGGAGGTGGATAAGTCAAGCTGAAGACACTATGGCGCTTCTTAGAGGTTATAGGCCAGCAGTGGATGTATATAAAATTTACGTCATAAATTATACTTCTTTTTAGCTATCGATGGTTTGTACCAGTTACGTACAAGACAAATTCAGGAGCAAGTACAAAAATCGTATGGTTCCCAGACACTGCAGACAATGGTACGTTTTCAGCATAATTTTCTTTTCTTAGCTGGATTAGTATAAATTCGATCAATATGTGTTGCCAGTGATGGCATATGAGCGGCCCTGGACCGGTCATTGTGGAAATACTTAGGGGGCGCCCATCCGTGGAATTTCCTGGCTGAAATTATAAAAAATATTTTATTTGTCCTATCTGACCTAACCTAAATTACCTAAAAAAGTTGACTGGGTGATAACGCCTCTTGGAATAAGTCCGTATGTTAATGTTTTGCATAAAGTATTAAATAAATAAAAATCGATCTTGCATCTCCGATCGATAATTCACCCCCTAAGACTCGTATCATTGACGTACTAAAAATTGGCGTGGTGACTTCTTCAATTCAAAAGACAGCAATAATACTGGATGCAGGCCTAATGTAAGAATTAAGGCAGTCCATGTAGCCCTAATAATAAGCTTATTGTAAGCGTTATTTTTCAGTTAAATTGACCCTTAACAAAGAAGACACCTGGCTCAAGATAAACAACAACCAAGTTGGATACTACAGAGTGAATTATCCAGTCGAAATGTGGCAGAAGTTAATTGAGCAATTGAAATTAAAATCCAATCAGGTATGTTAAAAAACATTGAATTATTCTAAAATTATCTTCTAGTGTATGGAAAGTAGAGAATTGTGATATACATTTAAAAATACTTGTAATTTTTATATCCCCTTTATTTTTTTAATAAAAAGACACCGTGCCCTCGTTATTTATTTTGTTGTAAATTATTTACATTATTATGTTGTAAAATTCACACGATTTTTTTATGACATTGAAGATATGATACCTGTATATTTTAAATTTTATGAATGATTTTAAGTAGATAACTTTTTACTGTCGTTATAAAATGTTGTCTTTGAAAACCTAGCCATGCGCTCTTAAATTTAACACAGTTTTACAAATACATAGTAACATTTGAGAAAGTCGTTTTTTTGGTATATTATAATTTCTTATTCCGTAAAAAACCTATTAATGGATTTTAAATGATCATTTTAATGATCATCATGTAACCCGATTTTCGCCAAAAAGTGGTTCGATTCTTGTTAACAAAGCTAAAAAGGTTAAAAAAATAAAATATGGTAATAAAAACCAAATAGATTTTCTGCGGCTATCGTTCGAACTCTATTCATTGTTGAGTCTTTTCAGCTAACCATTTCAGATAGATGTCATCTACTAAACGATGTTTTCGCAATAGCAGAGGCTCGAAAAGTATCTTACGATTTGGCATTAACCCTTACAACGTATCTAACGGTTGAAGAAGACTTGGAGCCTTGGAACGCTGTGTCTCAAATATATTCATCCTTGGAGGACAAACTGAGTAATACCATAGCCTATGAAAACTTAAAGGTAAATATATTTTCAATTTACTACGTTTTTAAAAGATAATTTCTTTTATCTTTGTAACAGTGTCTGAATTCAGTGTAAGTGTTAAGTTAATATAATTCGGTTTTAATTAAATTTTGTCAAACAATTTAATATTATACATAATATGCTTCTCAAGGCATCGAGGCTTGTTTTTTTATTTCTAGCTCATTACGAACGATTTCGTATCCTGACTGTACATTTAAAATGGTATTGGAAATATGAAATTATAAAATCTTATAGTTTTATGTGCTTTAACTCGGTTGGCTCCTTCTACAGAAATATATGCAACGTTTGGTGAAACCAATATACTTCAAACAAGGTTGGGATGAAAAAAATATGAGTCTAATTAAAAGGTAAACGTTTTAAATACATTCTGATATACTGATTTAGAATACATAGTGAAACCAATTTTACCAAATGCATCGTTATGTGCGAGGCAACTAAAGAAACTAGACAGAAAATCTGGCCATAAGAGAAGGCAACTTTGATGTGAAACCAAACCGTCTAGCTAGCGAGGCACAGTACAAAATTTTCCTTCATCAAATATATTAGTAAAACTAGAACATGTCAAACTTCGATCCTCATTAAAATTTATGTTTATCGTATTACCTTTATGTGTAGTTACACTCATCTCACCAGAGATGGCGTTGCAAAGCAAAAAATGCCTCAGGAAAGTTTTTCATCATACATAAAACCTTGTTTGTAATATTCTAGCTTATTACGCACGAAGATACTGTCTTTGGCAGTTCGTTCTGGTTTGCCGGATGCTGAACAGAAAGTGAGAAGCCTTTTCCTTGGTTGGCTCAATAGTTATGACACTCCACAAAATGTGCTCATCGAACAGGACTTACGAGATATTGTTTATTATTACGGTATGTATGGTTTGGCGATTGAAGGAACGCAAGGAAAATTTCAATACATAGTATCACCACCTCATTCCAGCCCGAGGGTGTTGTAACAGCCGACAAAAGAAAATGTCACTATATAGGTATAAACTCGCCGGTACGGTATGGTTTTATTATTAGATGGTGACCGTGTAGTGACGTATTTATAATCTATTACACAATGTCACCAACCAATTTCGTGCTGAGGGTGTCGTGAAAGGCGACTTAAGAAATGCAAGGGGCTTACCGAGCCCTAAGAGAGGGATAACTTATGTAAACCTTGTGTCAATCGGTCTAGCTAACGTAACACTCAACAGTAAGTTGTTTAAGAACTTACTATGATGAAGATGATGGTACTGTCAGTTTGGTGTTGTCTTCATTCTCGCCTTTCTTCCCAATTGCACTGTGATCGGAACCAGTCTAACCTGATTTGGCTATTTTCGAGTCACAGGCAGGTAGGGCAACCGGTAATTAAATGGTTAGACCAGCTGTCCGTTTACACGCTACTAACTACGTGTAGCGACTGTCATAGATGGTAGAATTTCAGCCGGCACCGACGCTTTAAGGTGGCCTCCGATAGAGGAAGCGAACTATTACAATTAATGGACAACCATCCAACATCCATAGTATGACGTCATAAAAGTAATCATTTGAAACCCGTACTTTCTCTTTACTATAGGCGCAAAGTCGGCATCACATGAGGAGTGGGATAAATTATGGCAAATATATATGAAAGAAGAAGACGTTCAGGAGAAAGCGAAACTAAGAAAAGCTTTAGCTGCACCAACTGACCCTTCAATTCTTAAAAAGTAAGATTATCCTTGCCCGAATCAAAATTGACGTAATACGCAGGCAAACCAGAGCTACCGACAAAGCCCACAGGATTTCCAAACTTAAGTGGCGGTGGGCAGGACACATAGGTCTCTGACGGTCCGATGGGGCATAAAAGTCGTCGAGTGGCGACCGTTAGTTCCAGTGTGTACTGGACCGACGACCTGCATAAGGTCGCTGGAAAACAATCGATGTGGATGTCTCAGGGCCGATGCCAGTGAGATTTCCACGAAGCCCGTGGAAATCCTTTGAGGAGGCGTATGTACGGCAGTGGACGTATTTTGGCTGAAATCATGATGAAGATAAAGAAGATAAGAAACATTATGCAGCAGCTTTAGTAAAATATTCCAAGCCGTAATTTTGCATCATTTTTTTACAGCGATACCTAGCACAGTCTTCAAAAATATATATATTATTACGTGAAGCAAAATCTTTGTTACGGAAATTTCACGGACGGACGAGTATGAAATTTCCCACACTTATAGTTTATAGATAAGGAGAGCAATGCTAATTTTGTAAATTGTGCTAAATATATTAAATCAACAAAAAAAATCATTACACACACTACCATGTATAGTTTGTGCGTTATAGCATGGTGCGGGTGACAGTTTCGGTAACATTTCGTTTCACTCTTGAAAGTTGCCGCGATTTACAAATTAAGACTTTCATAATATGACTTTCGTATTTCAGCTGTACCACATTCGTATTCGTGATATATTTAATCATTAATAATTGTAGACAATTAAATGAAACCTACCAGAATGTTCTAGTTTACAAATAAAATCAAATTGAATGAAAAATTAAGCAAAGTGTTATGTGTATAACGTAACGCCATAGACGTATCTAGTGATGGAATGTACTGCTTCGATGGATAGTCGATAATTTTCATAATAAGAAACGTATATTGTGCGTAGGTCAATTTTTATTTTTAAAGCGGGTCTATAATTATACAACAGAACATTAATAGGGTAAGGTTGCTTATAATGTTGCTAAGAAAAAACAACGTAAACCCGATTTTGATTATTTTATATAAATACAAACATAATTATTTAGCCATAAAACATCAATATTGACAAGTTTATACACGTAGTTACACTAGAAAACTGAATAACACACTCATTTCTACAACAATATTAAAGAGGACCAGGTTTATGCTGCGAGTATCGTTAGCGATAAAAATGAATTGCATATCGTCACATCCCTAGTACTGTCATAATGGCAACTGTCACCCGCACCATGCTACAACGCAAATAGTATAATAGACATACACGCATATACCTAACCCTACAGTCTTTTGTTTATTGTTAAAGTCTGTGGTCAAATTGAGAATAAAACTTTATTCTGTAGAACATTAATTTTAATAAATTACGGTCGAATTTCAACCGCTATGCGACCACTAGTAATGATAATTTAATTATGCCAGTTCAATATTATTTATAGGTACTTAATGCTCGCTTCGGACGAATCCAATATCCGTAGCCAGGATTATCTCACTGTGCTGCAGCAGATTAGCAGCAATCCATCGGGAGCTGCTCTGATCTGGGACGAGGTGCGGGCAAATTGGCCACGGCTTGTAGAGAGATTTACCTTGAACAGTCGATATTTGGGCTCACTAATACCAGGAATCACGAGCCATTTTAACACTGAACTGAAACTTGGAGAGGTAAATGTATCATCGTTTTTTAATCCATATTTATAAGGTCCTTCGTACACAAGGCTACGCAAATCTTCGATACTTATGTTGTATACTACATTAGTATCAAGTCGCGAGTATCGAGTAGCGCACGGTCCGTATACACGACATTACATCGCAAAACGCGAATTACCTATTCAGTCACTATAGGCGTACCGGCTAAACAAACAAAAAACTAAACCACACTTGTAAATCCATCGAAATCCACCACCATCTCGTAAATCGCCACGGGATGAACGTCGGCGAGGCGACTCGTGTACGAAACTCAATGGATTTGTATGGCGGTAGTCGCTAGAAGACTAAAATCGTCCAGTATCGAAGTTTTGCGTAGCCTTGTGTACGAAGGGCTTAAATGTTTTGTCTTTTTTACTCTTAGCCCATAAATGCCTCACTGCCGCATCTACTTTGCCACGCTGGCCAGTTGGATCGGCACAGTGTTTCGTATTAAGTTTTCCTTCTCTTAGGTTTTCTCCCTTGACATTTCCTTTTGTCGGTATTTATAGCGAATATATCTGGTATTGTTTGTAAATGGAACGATACGGTTTATTTTAACCATACATGTATTTGTTCATTTGTTTATGTCATGTATGTTTTAAATATGTAGGTACATACTATCGATTGTCTAGTTAATACGAGTCGAAGAATGGTTTACAAGCGGACGGTCTTCTTTAACTTCCATACATATCGTAACTAAAGTTAACACGATAACAAGTATGTATTAGGAAACGTGCAATAGTAGGGCCAAACGGCTTGCGATTAGGTTTCCGGCCTTGTCATTTTCTTTTGTGGCTCTTACGACAAGCTCAGGATGGAATTGGGTGTAGACACTATTTATTCTAAACCCGTCGCCACAAGGGTCATTTGCTTGATCTCCGCAGGACGAGTTAGCCATAGCAGAGTGGCGATATAGACCATGTGTGTGTACCCGTCAATAAATAGAATAATAAATGAATAGAATCAAAGTATGAAGCGTATCTGTGTGGTGACGGATTTAGAATACATAGTGTCACCAACCCATTCCATCCTGAGGGTGTCGTAAGAGCCGACAAAAGGAAATTTCAAGGCCGATAATCTAACCGCAAGAGTAGGAACACTTTATACGACACCCTGTGCCAACACGTCTGGCCAGCGTTGCACGGTAGGCTAATTACCCTCCGTGTAACTGGAGGAGGCCTGACTCAGCAGTGGGTCATTTATGAGATGTAATGTAGTATTAAGCTATATTTGTGACTGGTACTTTCATTCAGATGGAGGCTTTCTTCGCACAATACCCTGATGCGGGAGCGGGTGAATCGGGCAGACGTCGTGCGTTGGAAACGGTTCGCAATAACATAAGATGGGCTGCACACAACCAACAAGCCGTTGCTGATTGGCTGCGGAATAATCATTAATAATATATCTGAGAAATGTTAAATAGAAATATATCTGATATCGTTAAACTAGACATACCTATATATTTATCTTTCTTCTCTTTTTGAATATACCTGTTACGTTCATGAAAAAAAATTGCGCTCCTCTTACAATCGGCAACTATAGTGCCATTCTTCCGACTTCCTACACCGTTCTTTTTTCCTACAGTCCATACTATTATGGAACGCGCATACAGATGTCTCATTGCACCTATTAGTAGCCCGGTACATAAAAGTTTTACTAATACCAAGCGTATGAACAGTTTTAAAAATTAAATGTGGCTTCATTAAATTTTAATATCGCAAATTATTGTAAAATGTATTGGCGCGAAAATGAGAAATCACAATTAACAATCATATAAAAATGACAGATTAAAAAATTCAAATGAAATATTTTTTTTATTATTAAATGTAACAGTATTTATGGCCAGACTAAATATATGATAAATCTTTGTCAATGTAGTAGTGCACCTGCCGCGCTCCGTTTCTGCATCACCATAAGGTAGACTGGTAGAAAATTCTTAAGGCATTAAGTCCGCCTTTGTACATTATAATATGTATGTTCAAAAAGTATAAATAAATAAATATTATTCCACGTATTGATTTTGTTTTGATCCCGCTTTCCATAGTTTATGCGGAACTATGAACGAATAAACTTACAAATGAATTACTGACTATAATCATTCTTTATTATCACTCAATGGTTTATGGCTAATATGTATGTTGTCGTGTACTTCTGGTAAATATAATTCGACAAACAGCTGTTTTGTTGACCTTTAGATGGCGTTGAGGTCCGTGACCGCAGCGCCAGCGAGGTTCCACCTTGCTTCCTTGGTTAGTCAAATGACACTAGCATATACAAGGGCCACAAAAGAGGAAAAAAGGCGAGGGATATACATAAATATAGTTTCTATTTCTATCAAAGATACTATAAGTCATTGTTTATTTCTATCAAAAATCGGCAGTGGAATTTTATTTAATTTTCATTAAGATAAAGGTTCAATGCGTGTGGTCATGTATGGCCGGCGTGGCGTCTACCTGATAACCGCTGGACTTCGCCTTATTTGCCGCAGACGATCAATTTAAATACCGGGTCGCCTCTTTGACTGATTGATGGATGATGTTTTCAGTTCCAACACTGAATAGTCTAGTTATAAGATGAGTTTGTATTGATTCCCAACAATCTGGATTTTGCACAGCTCTTTAAAAAGACTAGAGAAAAGAGTAAAACGGATCAGACAAAGTTTGCATACCGTGTAATTCACTACAAAGGTATCGATACCTTTGTAGCGACCAACATGCTACATAATTTACCCGAAAAATCTGAATTAATTACATTAATAAATAAGCGAGAATTACCAACATCAAAAGTCCTACACCGCGATAGCGAAATTTCAAGAGCAATTCGTACATTTCCCCGACTACAGCTATCGGCCCCCTGCCAGACATACCACCTCGTCTGGCTGGATGATCATCCTTTTGCGCCTAAGCCTTTTTCTTTACGAATCATTATGCGCTAGTTAACGCCATTTCAAATCTCCAAATTACTAATAAGCGTCATCGGGTGGAGCCGGAGTCTAACGTTTGACCAAACAGAAGACAATTCATTTGTGTCAAGCAAGCACTATCGAATCGATTGGACATCCTCGAACAGCAATCGCAATAGTTCAAGTCCTTAAGAAAATACAAAAGAAATCTTGCCGCAAAGATAAGGCCACTACTCTCAAGACAACATTTTATACATTAAATAATAATATGTTTATTGTAGGGTACAGAAAGTGAATAAAAATTAAAATACTGTAAATATAACTAAACCCAACTCAGCTGTGAATCCGCAAACTATGGCGCTGGTTTTTTAGTAAAAAAAACTTGCCTATAAAAAATGATGCTAAGATTAATTAATAACCAACATTTTCAGAAAGTCAATGCCAACCATCGCATGTAGCAACTAGTTATTAGTCATTACATTTATTAAACGTGTATATCAAAATTAATTATTTATTTATTTATTTATTAAGGACAACCAGTTGTTGTTACATTTAAATAAATAAAAACCTAATACATATTCAACAGTCATAAAATCTAAATGTACAACAGATTAAGGTGCCACAGCATGCACTAAAAAATGACAAGTAACCCTATACAGAATAATTACAAACGGATTATTATATAAAATGAAAACAAATTTACTATAAGCCGAAATCTACATTGTTAATAAATTTTGCTATTATGTACTCTCAACACTTCTAATACGTCTTTTTTAAAGTTGTGAAGATCGGATTGAAAAACATCCACTTTATGACCCAAAGAATTGTGAAGTCTAGGTAGTCTGGACATAGCAGCGAACTGCTTAAGATTTGTTTTTGCAGGTGGAGTGTATAGTAATCCAAAGGCATCAGCGTGACGAGGTATATGCTTCGGCACACGCAAGTAAATATATTGTAGCAGAGCAGGGCAATCAAAATTATTTCTTAATATTTTAAAGAGGAACATCATATCGTGAAGTTGTCTCCTTACAGACAGGCTGTCCATTTTAAAGTGTTCCAGTTTATTTAAGTACGTAGGAAGCTGTTTAATTAGCCCAGTAGAAAATGCGAGATGTCTAACGAATCTCTTCTGTATGCGTTCTATTCGCAGTTTGTGGACATTATAGGTAGGAGACCACACTACACTACAATATTCAACAATGCTGCGAACGTAAGCGTTATATATGGCTATTTTTGTATTCGAATTGCGAAAATGTTTACCATTACGGATTATAAAACCGAGCATTCCTAAAGATTTTTTAATGATGTTATCAATGTGTGGTATGAATGTTAATTTAGAGTCAAAAAGGACGCCCAAATCTCGTGTAATCGATTCTTCATGAAGTGGTGACCCGTTTATATTGAAAGATGAATTAATGGTATGAAGATTACGTGTGAATATTATCAATTTACATTTATTGGTATTAAGCGACATGTGGTTAGTAGTACACCAATTAGAAACGGCATCAAGGTCATTCTGTAGTAGGTCACAATCTACATGACTTTTTATTGTCTTAGATAGTTTCAAGTCGTCTGCATAAAGGTAAGCGTTACAGTGTTTTATAGATGATATTATGTCATTAATGAACATGTTAAATAGCCAGGGTCCCAAAACACAGCCTTGAGGTACTCCTGAAGGCACTACGTAAGTATCAGAGTTGAAACCTTTGACAGCTACAAATTGAGTTCTATTGTACAAATATGATTTGAACCATTCTAAAAGACTGCCTCCAAACCCATATGAAGCCATTTTTTTCAGAAGGACCAAATGACAAACTCTGTCAAATGCTTTTGCGAAATCCATGTAAACTGCATTCACTTGAGTGCCAGCATCAACTGCATTTACTAATTCGTTGTGGTAAGTAACCAAATTAGTGGTGGTAGAACGTGATTCAGTGAAACGAAAAAAATAAAAAAAAATTTAAATAAATAAATTTATTTATTATAGAACGAAAATCCTTGAACTGTATATTAATCTGTCAATATTCTTAAAAAATAAAAAAAAACAGGTTTGTAGGTAAGTGAGAATTAAATCGGAACACTAAATGTTTTTCTATGAGTATGTTATTTCCTACTTTCACGGCAGTATCTACACTAGCAACACAGGTCTGAATTACGGTAGCTTATGAAGAGTCCAAGCCGAGCTGATGTACGTACCGCGACCACGTGGTGTATCCATGCCAAAACGTCGGCTAATTAAAGGTTAAAAAGGTATTCACCGTCAAATTCCACCAGGACTCAGAGCTGTGTTAGATAATAACGTGTACAAAGGAAAGATTGAAATCGATTACTGCAAAATAAAAAGGTTTTATTTTGCAAGTGAAGTGCAATTTATTTTACGCTTTACTGGCGCATGTAGATATCTTAACTTATTCCTTGTTGCCTATGACAGCGTAATAGCTGTAAGCAGTGCGCAAAACCTGTAACAAAAGTTGTAAAATAAATATAAACAACAGCATAGTAAGCTCTCGCCTATAAGTGTTTGCAACACTGGACGCGCCACTAATGTGATTGACCCTTTCTATAGCAAGCGTATGTCGCTGATATCAGAAGTAGACTCCTTCAGCCGCCAATACCAAGGTTCCCCTGATCTCTAGCGACAGTACTCGAGAGCCCAAACCTAACTAAAGGCTGATTCAATAATAGCCTGATTAAAGATATGCCTATCTCTTTATACTACTAAATCTCAGCCTTTAAATGACCAACTGCTGCGTCTTGCCGCCTACCATTACATGGAGGGTAATTAGCCTACTGTGCGACGCTGGCCAGGCGTGGCACATCGTGTGCGATCGACTGCTGCGCAGAATGTCGCGGTTCGATTCCCGCACGGAAGATATATTTGTACGACCTACAAGTATTTGTTCCGGGTCTGGGTGTTTTCCATGTATAATATGAATGTATTTACAAAAAAAAAATATTAAACAAGTAGTTTATCATCCATCTCGTTACCATAACACAAGCATTAAGTTGCTTAGCTTGGGACGAAATGGCGTTTTGTGAAATGTCCAAGGATATTTATTTATTTATTATTATTTTGTCGGTTCTTACGATACCCTCAGGATGGGGTGGTGAGACTATATGTTCTTAATCCGTCACCAGGGAAAATGTCCCAATTTTGGTCCACTGCTCAACAAAGGGCTCCTCCCAAGCACACTATTCTGTTTTGGCGTTTTATTTGGCATATCGCTACGGCTCGGGGGTGGGGTCAGTGTTTATGTGTGTACGTCATGCATACTTCACAAGGACGCATTCTGCGGTGGCGCCCCGACGACCTGCGACTATCGTAGGGCATCCCGTAGGCTTTCCTCATCCAAGCCAACCTGACAATGTCGTCTGACCATTTTGGCAGGTGTTCTATCGATGCTATTGGTATAAAATGCAGGCATCTTTACCGAATTCGTAGATATCATAAACTAACCCTTCTTTATATTTATATTTACCAATATGAATGAAGGCAAATCTAATGAATTGAACGGGCCTGCGTGAAGGCGCCTTGTTTTCATCATGCCGACACTAAGTATCACCAGTTCGCGTCGGATACGTGGACTCAGACTCCAAATCGATGCGGCAAAAGGCCCTTGACCCATGCCAAATGAACTCTAAAAATAATACACTTATTCGAAGTAATTGTAATAAAAAAATGAGTTTGAGTTTAGAAATCTTGGTTGATCGCCTATTTCAAGTTTGCTGTCGAACTATTGAACCGAGATCGATAAAATTTATTGAGGACATATCTGAAACCAATACCGATTGAAAAAAACAAGAACCGATTTAGCTGAATAGGTTTAGGTACAAATTGCGGAGTTATGCGGTATGGTATCAAACATAAAATACGTACTATTATTGTAGGTAATTTAAGGCATTCGTAAATGTTTTTTACGACGGAGATTCTTAGGGATACCCGTCCGTTGGGGCTGGCTGGGTTATGTGGGACTACGGGGAACTTAGAGGGGCACTTAACCTACCCAATAAAAAATAAGACGATTCGCTTTCTGATAGAAGAGCATGCTCTGCGATCTGCGACTCTGTGGGCCTTGGCCCACCTCGTTTATTGGAGATTCTTTAATTATCTACTCTACTCTAACATTACATTATACACCTACACTGTTTTGGACAATTTCATATTAGAAGATAATAACGCTTGAAAGTTATTGTGAAATATTCCTCTGTTTTATCTCATTGATAAATTTATCATACCTCATTCATAACTGTATCTCCATATCGACAGAACAAAAACAGCTGTGTTAGAGTTGCACATAGATATTGTAGCAAAGACATCAGTTGCATTAAACTCATTTTTTCCTGCAATAGATAACATAAATATTTACTCCAGAAACATCTTTATAAAATATGATTACGTGAGCTAAAGAGCAAAAGTAAATAAATAAAAATTAAAAGCAGATAGGAACGAATATACTGAAGCTGCCTTCAAAAACTTACCGAACTTAGTCTGACGGCTACCGTACATACAGTCAGTGTGGCCACAAAGAAGTAGACACCCAAGATATTCTTTAATAACTTGTCCAACTCGCGTATTGAACTAAGAAAAACATTGAAATATTACATAACGCAGACCGAAACAGAGCATCATAGGAAATATGTAGGTACATACTCGTATATACGGGAAACTTTTACTTACGTTACAAGTAAAAGATGAGTTTGATGGCAAAATATGATCCGATGATGAGCTACTTCGTCCATGTCCTTAGAAAGGCAGCGTACCTCACCGTGCCTTCCGATGTGTTCAGTACAGTTCCGCAGCAGAGCGAATTGACCACATACAAAAATCATCAGTCCAATAGAAGCTAGGTCAAAGGCAACGTGGACGCAAACACAGTACACAGCGGCAATTAATTCGCAAGTTATCGTGACTGCATAGCCAAAAATACTAATTCCGTCAAGAGGATTCCACGTTGGCAAAATGTGAGGATACCCTGTTGCTTGCATGTTATAAATCTTCCACAGATATTCCACAAATGGAGACAGTATGAATACAACTGCAGTAAAACTGTACATTCGGGTCAGAATTATCGAAGTGTCCTTAAATTTATTTGTGTAACCATTAATGCTGTCAGAAAAGTCAAAACTTTTATCGTTACATTTATAGACGTGTTCTTCATTGAGTTGCTGGTTTTCTAGTGTGGAGATTTGGGACAGAAGAAAACGCCAATTCGCGTTACTCATTCGCAAAGAATTGAGTTTGAAAACTCCCATGCCACAAAATGAGAGAACGCTAAAGCATTCAAATAGCCTTACAGGATCACCGTTGGCAGAAAAAAGTGCGATAATTTGTAATACATATGCTGTTAAGAAGCACAAGGTGGCAAAATTTGCGGTCCAGTGAACTTTATGGCTTCTAGAATAGGAAAGAATCCCAGTATTATGAACCAAATTATCAATAAATTGAACCAAAGTGGAAGTAGATTCTTCAGTATTCGGACGCCGTTCGTTCTGAAAATTAAAAATCAGTAATTTATGCCTAGTTATGATGATCATTGACTACTTATCAATTGGTGCTAACCCTTACTTCAGTCCCAAGAATTCATAAAAATATCCCATACCACTTTTTTATTATAATTCAGTAATCGAAAGCTTTTATTTATATATTCGTAGCAGGGCCGGATTTAGGGGGGGGGGGCAACCGGGGCGAAAGCCCCGGGGCCTCCACAAGCAGGGGGCCTCCACAATAGAGACTTCGGAAAAAAAAATCTTTCAAATTTCAACTAGTAAACCTAGTAATTTCAAATAATTCTTGTTTCCGATTATATTCATATGTGTTTGTTAAATACTAAGAGGATCTACTTGGGTTCACAATAAATTATTTATTGAAAAACTCGACTGAAAAAAATTTTCATTTTATTTGGAAAATAATTTGGGGCAAGGGGGCCTCCACTCCTTTGTTGCCCCGAGGCCTCTGGACCCCTAAATCCGGCCCTGATTCGTAGAATCATAATAATTTAGTTGCTGCCATCCGGGTATTTATTTGCCCCCGTGGTTTTGATACAATTTTAGTATCGGTCAGTGGATACGAAACGGGGCACAAAGGAAAAAAGACTTATAAAAATTTCACCAAAATCCATCGCCTAATCAAGCCTTCGGGACCCGGTGGGATGTGGGAGTAGTAGGGTGGGGGAACACCACGGCACACATCAAGGGCAATGACCTTGAGGTCAAGGTCAATGACCTTGAGGTCAAGATCAAATTTCCGAAACTCAAAATCCTCTATTCTCCTGATGGTACTAACCTTGACATCAAGGTCAATGACCTTGATATCAATGACCTTGAGGTCAAGGTCAAACTTCCGAAGCTTAAAATCCGCTATTCTCCTAATGGTACTAACCTTGACCTCAAATTTCCGTAGATCAAAATCCGCTATTCTCCTGGTGGTACTAACCTTGACCTCAAGGTCATATACCTTGAGGTCAATCAAAATCAAATCGAAATCAAAATGTTTTTTATTCGAATAAATTCTTGCGAATGCTTTAAAATAGTAAAAAAAAATGTATTAAATTTAAGAGAAATATAAAAATAACTAATCATTTAGTTTTTACCACCGGTTCGGAACGCCATTCCACAGAGAAGAGCCGGCAAGAAACTCTGTGGTTGCTCTTTTAAATAAAAGGGTTACAATGATGGTGGTACAAACAAGTCCTACAGATTTGTGAAAGCAATAACACGCATAATCATGTAGCATATTAAAAATTTAAAAACAAAAATCAGTGAAATTACACACAAATTACATGGTGCGTGCTGAAACTGCACTCACATACTGTTTACAAACTTCACTACTATAATGGCTGAAAGATCAGAGCTAGACCATAACACAGCCGACGTTACTCCCATGCGTCACTATCTGATAGATAATCATTAACTTGATAGTACGCTTTTTTAATTAGACGGGACTTAATGTAACCTTTAAATTTCTCGAACGAAAAATCCAAGACAGTTTCCTGTAATTTATTGAACAGGCGAATTCCGAGACCTACAAAAGAACCATGTGCTTTTTGTAGCCGGTGGAATGGTGTAACTAGCTTACGCCTATTTCTGGTCTGGATATTGGAGGACGAGACGTCACTATTTTTTTTAAAGCTATTATAGTTTTGTTTAACAAAAATGAGATTTGAAAAAATGTACTGTGACGCTACAGTTAAAATGCCTATCTCTTTAAAGCGTTATCTCAGCGATTCCCTAGGTCCTAAATTATTTAATGAACGTAACGCGCGCTTCTATAGCATAAATATGTTTTGTATATCGGCAGCATTACCCCAGAGTAAGATCACATACGACATAACGCTATGGAAGTAACCAAAGTAAACTAGTCTTGCCGTATCTTCGTCAGTGAGTCTCCTAACCTGTCTAACAGCATAGGCGGCTGAACTAAGCTTTCCCTTAAGAGTGGCAATGTGAGGCTTCCACTGCAGCTTACGATCTAGAGTGATGCCTAGAAACTTGGTTGAATCTACTATGTCTACTTGTTTATCATCCAAAACTAGTTTTGTATCTGTTATCTTGGTATCACAGAATTTAGTAGCAGATTGTTTGTTGTGAACCAGTATGATACCTGACCAAGCGCGCTATTCACGTCGTCGTAATTAACGTTTTTTCGGTCAACTTTAAATACAAGAGATGTATCATCAGCGAAAAGCACGATATCGCAGATGTCATTAATAAAAAATGCAAGGTCATTAATATATACAAGAAATAAGAAGGGACCAAGGATGGACCCTTGTGGCACGCCCATTGACAGAGGCGATCCAGCAGACTTAACTCCATTAATGTCGACGAACTGAATTCTATCACTCAGGTACGATGCTAATAAATTGAGAGCATTGTTTTTAACGCCATAGTGGAGCTTTCTAATCAGGGTTTCGTGATGCACACAGTCGAAAGCTTTCGATAGGTCACAAAAAATACCTATAGCATCTTGCGCGTTCTCCCAAGCATCATAAATATGTTTTAAGAGCGCAGCACCTGCATTGGTCGTAGAACGACCTTTAGTAAAACCGTATTGCTCACTATGCAATAATTTATGTATATCGAAATGATGAAGTAATTGTTTTAGAATCAGTTTTTCTAAGATTTTACTTAGAACTGGCAGAATAGAAATTGGACGGTAATTGCCAGGCTCTTTTTTGTTGCCAGCTTTGAATAATGGTGTAATTTTACTAAGTTTCATCAAATTAGGGAAAGTACCCACGTCTATACATTCATTAAAAATAACTGTAAGGTATGGGGCAATCTCAAAAATAATGCTTTTAATTACTAGTGTTGACATACCCCACAAATCCCCAGTTTTCTTTGAATTAATGGTAGTAAAAGTATTTACAATATCTATTGCTGTAACGTGAGTGAAACTGAACATGTCTGAACACTCCTTAACATTTTTTCTGAGTAATTCTTCGGCAACGTCAGGAGAAGAATTCAACGAAGCAGTGATTTGACTAGGAATAGAGGCAAAAAAGTTATTAAAGGTTTGAGCCACTTCTTAATTATCAATTATTAATTTGTCATTTACATTTAATTGGAACATGGAATCTTGTGGCTTTGATTTCCCAATTCCAGCATTAATAATATTCCAAGTTGTTTTTATTTTGTCCTCGGAATTTCTTATTTTACGGCTTATGTGAAAAGATTTAGCTGTATTGCAAACTTTCCTAAAAACTTTTGAATAAGACCTAACATAATCGTGAAACACTGAATCAAAATTCATTTGTTTCATGGAATAAAGATTATACAATGTATTCCTACTCTTGTAAATGCCTGGCGTAGCCCAATCACAAAATTTAATTTTATTTCTTTTAGTAAAAGTTTTTAATTGAAATAAATCATCGTATTGCCTTTTAATAATATCAAATAAGTTCATAAATAAAGCTATCTGGATCGCCACGTGCAAGAGCCATATCACCAGTCATCTTGGATATACATATTATGTTTGAATAGTTTTAATCTGCTACATGTGACTGGTCTAGTAGTAAACTTAAGGCATTCCACTGTTTTTGGAAGGGTAGAACAATAAGTTGCCCGCAATGATATGATGATAGGTCGTTTAGGATTGATTTATCGACCATATCGCAACTACAGAAAAAATTATCGAGGCATGAAAATGTAGTTGCAGTAATTCTAGTTGGTTCACAAAAGGCGTGAGTCAATCCGAATGATTTAAAGAGGCTAATAAATCGACAAGTTGACGCTGATTCAAGAAGCAAATCTATGTTAAAATCACCACAAATTATTATATGTTTACCACTATTTACTGTAAATCTTCCTTAAACTTCCTCCATTACCATTTCAAACTGACTGTATATACAATGATGGAGGGCGGTAAACACAAATAATGATATACATATCAAGTTCTACACAAGATAACTCGATCGTGCGCTCTATTGAGAGCTGCACAATATCCTTGCGTTCTTTGCATTTTAAATTACTTGATACTAATAATATATAAGAGACCCACCACGGATGGCAGATGATCTACAAAAAGCAATTACTACTTTGTGGCTCATGTTATTGCGCCCCAGCTCATAATCTCTCAACCAGTGTTCCGTAACACAAAATACCTGAACTTTGTGATAGTCCAGAAAAAGATCAATCTCTAACTGTTTGCTAGTCATGCCTTGTATATTTTGATGTACAATACGTAAGTGAGAGGGCATGACTGTTGTCTTATCTAGTTGTTTAAACAACCAGATGTGTCCGATGTACTGCGAATAACACAGTCTGTCAGTGTCCTATTACTAGAAGTATGTAAAAAATTACTCTGACATAGTCAACAGGGTGTAAATTGTAAGCTTTCAACGTAGCCATTTGTCTCTTATCTCTAAGGGGCAGGTACATAGTATCCTTTGTCAACTTAAATCTAGATATAAATTTATTGCAGTCAAAAAATGATATCGCTTTGTCATGGCGATAAGTCAGATTATATATGAGCAAATTTAAATTAAATATGTGTCTATTTTGATTAACTGTTAATGACTGCCAATAAGGAAGGGCCTTTATTATAAATTTACAGCCGTACATGGCATTGAGCTCCAATAATTTATCTATCATATTTAAAATCTGTAACCGTTTAACTGAAATGCTATTGCCAAATAAAATTATTACAGTTGTGTCTTTATTTAAGTCATGAGGCTGAATGTTATTCGTTAAAGTACTTAAGTCAATGCCAGGCGAACACATGTTACAAATAGGTAGATCATAATTTTCTTTCAAGAAAATTATGATCTACCTAATGGAGTTGGGTCCCACTCCCTCAAGGTGCTGGACGAGACGGGCAGCGAGGACCCTCTCGAATAGTTTGCCCGCCTCGTCCAGAAGCACGATGGGCCGGTACGCGGAGGGGGAGTCCTCCGGCCGGCCTTCCTTCTTGAGGAGGCATAGCCTCCCCTCCTTCCAGAGCTTCGGGAACCGTCCGGACAGGAGGCACCTGTCGAACAGTCCCCGAAGCCCCTCCCCTAGGAACTCCGAGGCCACGCACACCACGCGGCCCGGGACACCGTCAGGCCCGGGGGCCGTCTTCTTGGCCCGCAGTCGGGCCAGCGCCGTCTCCATCTCCGACTCGGTGACCAGCGGGACATCGTCGTCCCCGCCAGCCACCGGGCGAGACGGCGGCGACATCACCGGCGGAGAGTGATGGGCCGCGGCTGGGAACAGCTCCCCGACCACCCTCTCGAGGAGGTCGGGAGGCAGAGTCTCCAGGACGGGGGCTCCCCGCGCGCACAGCTTGTCACGCGCTGCGCGGTAGGGTCGCCCCCAGGGATCCCTATCGAGATCCGCCAACAGCTGCTCCCTGGCAGCGGCAGGGGGGGGACCTAACCTAACCTATCCGAGTCGGGATGTCCGAAGTTCCAAGCTCGCTACGCTCGCTCTTGTATCATAAATTCTCTTAGTACAGGAAAATTGCATTTTGTAACCGATCCTTTCGCCTTCGACATCGCTTTTACGACAAACTGTTGGTCGGAGACAAAAATCACCCAGATGCTTTTCGCCTTATTTTTAGGTGTTAAATACGATAGAATCGAGAAAATAAACAATTTATTTTCTCGAATTTATTCCATCCTGAGGGTGTGGCAAGAGCCGACAAAATGCAATGACAATGCCCATATCCTAGCCGTAAGGCCCTGTCCGCACAGCGATTTTTCACCGCGCAGTTATTATTCTCGCGTATTAAATTTCGCGATCGGAATCAGACTAGTAGGCTAAGCGCGCACTACGATTTTTATTCGTTGCGATTTTTAAAGTGCGACGTAATATCGCAAACGACAGTAGTTCCTACGCAAACGATTTATTGTCGTAGTGCGCGGATTGTAGTGTTTTTCTATTGTTCACAAATTTGCGATATTTTTTCGCACCGAATATTAATCGTAGTGCGCGCTTAGCCGTACGCGATTTTTTTACCGTCAGTGCGGATACTCCAAAATATTCAATGTGTTACAGAATTGCGAGAAAAAAAAACGCGCGGTGAAATATCGCAGTGCGGACAGGCTCTAAGAGAAGGAAAACTTGATACGAAGTCCTGCGCCAACCCGTCTCGTCATTGTGGCACAGTAGCACACTATCATCAATGTTACTGAAAGAGGCTCTGCTCAGCAGTGGGTCATATGTGAGCTGAATAATAGTAGTAGGTAGTTGTTGTATGTAGGTACTTACAATCGTATTCATTGTAGTTTCCGTAGCAGGTTATTAGCCAGATAGCGAATAGAAAGTACATAAAGCGAATGAATCGTTGCTGTAGTAAATTCTACTTTACACGACGTTTTGTAGTGATGCTTTATTTATGTTGCAGTCACGCTTGCGAAATCGGTCATTAGAGAAGATGTAGTCTTGTTTTTTTTTCTAAGCCTTTAAACGATTAATAGGAATCTGAATATCTTTGGCAACGATACTTTGTTCCTTTTGTAAATTATATTAATACTGATTCCCTTAGTAAAACTTTGCAAATACCAGTCTCATATAATCCCATATTTACTCTAGACGAAATTATAAAACCTTTTACATCAGTGACATGGACGACCTCATCTCAATCTGTAACAAATTCACCACTTGATTCATCAGGCATCCTTTAATTTGGTAGTGTTATAAATAACGTACCTACCTATAGGGACGTAAGGTACAGAAAAAGTCCTCGCCAATCTTTATGGCCTTTATCTTTCTGCGCAGCGTAATGCGGCTTGGTTCAGAGCGGCCATAAAGTTTGGCGAGGACTATAAGCAATCCCCCTCGACCGTGCTGTGGTGAGGAGGCTAGCCTTTAAGATCAGTTGGAGCCATCCATAGACTGCCGCGACACACGGTGAGGTGGTGGGTGGTCGCGTTATCACATCTGGTGCATGTAATAAGCACGTGCAACAGGCAGCGTCTAGAGGTGCTAGCGTGGAGTTGGGAAGCGTATAGAGCTCGCCGGGAGCGTCCAGAACTGTACATCATCATGGGCCGGCTTTGTACAAAATGAAAACTGGGCAACTTTACAGTTTTAACCGTGACATAATTACTATTTTGAAGTAATTAATTGCAAGAAAATAATACAAAAGTTGTCTTAATTACAGTTTCAATAATTATTTGACTTTTGTAATTTTTTTTTATTTGAGAACGAATAATATCCTATTGTAATGTAGTTAGTAGTAGTTTTAATCACATGTGTTATAATTACCAAGTTTTACTTTACATACACGTTAGGTAGTACTTTTTGTCTGCATCTAATACTATCATTAAATTTGTATCTATTTACCTATCTTACTTTAGATCCTAACAAAAATATATTTGATCATAAATACCGTTATTTTAAATTCCAGCGGTTAACTAAAAATATTGGTAGAAAGTAGAAGAGTATTCTATTCTATTCCAATCCATTCTATAGATTCTATTCCTAATTGTTTAAAAACCATAACAAGATATTGTTGCAAAGCATTCGAAATGTATCACGCGATAAATATAAAATACACGCGATGAATCCGTTAAAAAGGATATGACAATGTTAGTTGTTAATACACCAAAAACCTTTGCCTCAGCAACGCGTGGCCGGGTCTGCTAGTAAAATATATTTTTTCTTTCCCTACCGCACTGTAGCATTACCTACATGTTCGCTAAATTAACTAAACAGCGTACAACCTTTTCTCTGTAACTTTACAAACCATACACATAAAAGCAATTACATATTTGTTTGTTCGCTGTGCTGCTTTGCTGTTAGCATCGTTATACAAACATACTAAATACAAACATAGTCTTAGACAGGGTGTGACAGAAATCTTACTGACTGTTGATACTTTTAACTTTTTTATTTCATCTGCCATTGTTATAGTAATGCAAACACTATATTACGCAACAATGGCAAAATGTTAATGTATGGTCAAACAATAATTAAATGTTGTTATCCAGTAATGAATGACAAAGTGGTACCATTGATGAGATTGGGTTTTTGATTTTATTTTAACGCTTGTTAAATGTAAAACAGTTCGACGCATCACTAGTGAATTGCCCAACCTTCGCACCGTTGGTAGAGAGTATATATAAAATATCTCTTTGTAGACGTATAAAGAAAGAAAAATCCTATAGTGTACTGCCATCCTTATAATTACTTAATGCTAAGAAAACATGAAAAAACACAGAAAAAGAACCTTTTCATTAACTCGTGACGAATGTGTCAAACTCGAAGGAAGCACTGAACCCCAAGGAGCATTATGACATACAGGCCTTGTAGAAAGAAAGTATCGATAGTTAGGGGGCTCATTCCCGATGGAACACGCGTTTTGTGATTAAAAGTTTGATCAGAAGAATGTTGTTTTCTCCCTCATACTTCAAGATAAAAATACAATCAATACACAAAACTGTTCGTTTTGGTCATCTCCATGCCCTCACTAGACTATAGCCCGGATAGAAATAGGACTCTGTGTTACACCCGGTATAAATAAGTAATATTCATTTTTAATAACCGTGTCTTAAAATCAAACCCTAATAAAAGACAAAGAATATGTTTTTTAATTCATCCGAATATTATCCTGTGATGTTTACTAGGGCACGCATCGTGATATGGAGATAACTATGCTCAGACTCTTTCAACATCATAAAACCGGAAATGAGAAAATCGGCAGAAGAATCAGCGACTAACTTACGTCAAATGATTTTTTGGATGAAAAAAGTCCTCGAGTGTTGACTTAGTATGGGATGACCCCCGATCAGGTGGATGAACGATATTATAGAAGCATCCTCGAGTCTGTGGCTGCGGTCAGCATGGAATCTTAATTTGTGGATCTTTAAAGGCATCCTGTGTCCTTATGTGGCCGTATGTGACTCGTACATATCTTTACGCGAACGAAACCCAAAACGTAATACAGATAATTATTTACAACTAGATTTTACTCACGACTGTTACTGTCATGTATTGGCTATATATAGGGCCAGTTCGTTTACGGATCTAAAGAGATATCTAGATATCGTATATACCTAATGTGCTACATTTGTGCAGGATAGAAAGGAAGTTTGACAAGGGCAGTATAATAAGCAAAAAGTAAAATACACACACGTTATAATATATTTGCTAACAAAATTTATTCAGAAGTTAAAAGCATGTACTAAATAAACTACAAACAATAAAAATATACCCAAACAGCCCGAGTACTCGTACTTATATCAATTCAAAAGCACTATATGCCAATGCATAATCATTAGCGTACTGCATTGAAATAGTTCTTAAATGTTACTATCATTTGATTTCAATTGCTTAGTAAAAAGATCAGCAAGACGTTTTCTTTAATCAATTTGATACATCTTCGATCCTATTACGTGATGTGATAGATGAATTCAAGTAAGCATTTAATGTCTAATGCACCCAATTCCATCGTTTTTTTTTAAAGTCACCATATTTTAACTTATCTTATACATATTACATTTATGGTTATGAACTTATCTTTTTGCATTATACAGTATCATGTCATGTCCTTTTGCAGTTATCGTGAAAACACCACGGCAAAGTCGCGGTATTTGTGCCTTCATCTAACACCCAGTTTACCATCCTGTATTCTTCCAACCGTTGGAACGGCTTATAGGTGAGTTGTCCCAGTCTGAAGGCTCATCCCATCCTGTCGATCCCCACCCGCTGTTAGAGTTGTCTTCGTAAGTGCGTGACCCAATTCCACTGGTGCCCCACCCGCCGGAGCCTTGTGACCCACTCCATCCACTCTTCCCACCGAATCCACTCGATCTGCCCAAGTTAGATCCAGAACCAGCCCAACCGCTGACAGAAGAGCGTGCGAAACCACTGGAGGATCGGCCAAAATTGGTGTTTCCTTGCCAGCCATTGCCACCTGCACAGTAACAGCGCAAACGTATCATATATTACCAATTCTTATTAAACGGTTTTAAACCGCTTTACCTGTTTACCATCTGATAAAAAATGTCTCCTTAAGGTATTATTCATACCTTAGAAATTAATGCGTGAGGTAACGGATTTAGAATACATTAAAATAATTATCTAGGGATTAGATCCTTGCACGGATGAAATATTTGTACGAACTACAAGTATTTTTTCCGGGTCTGGGTGTTTTCTATCTATAATATGTATGTATTTACAAAAAGAAAATGTATGTAAGTAGTTTATCATCCATCTCGTTACCATTACACAAGCAATAAGTTGCTTAGCTTGGGACGAGATGGCGTTGTTGGAAATGTCCAAGGATATTTATTATTACTATTAGGTTAAAGTTAGGTTAGGGTTAGGTTATAGCGAAGTAAACATTTAGACTCATATAAAGTGGCCTCACTCAAAAACGGACTTGGCTACAAATCCTTTTACTTATAGAAAACTATGTACCTGGAGATCGAACTTCGCGGCTGGCGAATGTTTCTATGGCCAGAACACACAGCAATAAAGCAAGGAGCTTCCCCTGTAAAACAAAGTTATTATTATCAATAAGCATTAAATTCAAAGAAGCCACGGAAATGTTAGTCGAATAGCAGTCTACTTGTCACGAGATGGAAAGAATCACGTATGGTTATATTAATTCCCAGCTGTGTGGACAAAGTATTACTTGTTTTTTTTTAAACTAAAACATTGCGCTATGTGTCGCTGGGGCAGTTTACAATCATTTAATTTCCGAACACAAAGGCACCCGGACTCTGAGCAAATGCCTCTGCTTTACACAAAAACACTTGCCCGACCCTGTAATTGAATCAAAGACCCGTGTTTCAAAGGCACATGTGGCATATCCAACCAATTGTAATTTAATTGTACGTCAATTGTAATAGCTGACAGTATTGGCATCATTCCATCCTGAGGGTGTTGTAAGAGCCGACAAAAGAAAATAACATAAGACCGATAACCTAGTCACAAGAGGACCCCGTCTGGCTACCGTGGCACAGTAGGCTAATTACCCTCCATTTAATTGGAGGAGGTCTGACTCAGCAGTGGGTTATTTATGGACTGAATAGTAGTAGAAGATAAAAAAATATATATCAAAACTTACCATTTCTTTGTTAGTGCCTGATGCTCTGACTGGTATTGACAACTGATGTCCTATTTATACCAAATTGTCGCGTCCTTTTTAGTTTTTGTAGCAATTACTACATCTTTTCATTGTGCCTTTTGTATTCTTTAAACGTCACGATCTCAATTAATTTGACGATACAGTTCTAACAAGGACGCAAATGACACCTCTAGTTCAATTTAAGATGACAGGTATTTATCTTTTTGTGTAACTACTTGGGGCCCGCATTGGATTCTCATGGCTAGCATAGGTCACAAAATTGTGTGCTGATTTATTTATTATCGGCTAACCGAAAACTTACATATTATTTAATTATATTACTCATATAAATGTAGGCTTGATGCAAGTTTCCTAAACCTGCACGGCATACACCCTTTTTCTTGAAACAGTTCAGCCCATTTTCGATCCCCTATAATTTCAGCGATCTATTTTTTAAAGAACACAGAAGATTTTTAATATTAATATGGTCACGAAAATATGTTGTTAGGTTTAGTTCCAGTTTAGTTCCGTAATAACTGGCGACAGAAGACAGAAGGTTCCCCATGCAGGTACTTAATAAATGAACCGCCTTGGCCTTGGAAATGGATCTAAGACTTAATTAATTCCTCTTAAGGTGTAATCAGAAGACGCCCGACTCAGCAATGGGTCTTTTGCGGGCTGAGATGATGATCAGGATGATGATGCTGTTTATTAAGCCCATAAATGACGTACTGCTCGGTTGGTCATACAAGTTCATGGAGAGATATTAGCCTTCTGTGCCACGCTGGCATACCGGGTTGACACATGGCCAGATGATCTCCCCCTTGACTGTGCTGCTACCTTGACGTGGTGAAGTGGCTTGCGTGCCTTCAAAAGCCTTAACGGCCATACCGGCTCAGGGTCACCAATGGGCGAGCTCACGGGGAGAGGCCTGACGAAGAGTGGCATTAAGCATTTCCCCAGCCAAAGGTGATCTGATAAAGCTTTGGTTTCCTAGGATGGCAGTGCCGTCACATAGTGTTTTCAAAGTTACGTAATTCACTGCTGTATTACGGCCGCTATATAACAGAACCGCTATCCTAGAAAACAAAAGCTTTATTGCGTTCTATTCCAATGGCACTTCACCTTGCTATTCGTATGCGTGTATCAGTCATATTTGAAGTCACGAAAAAGTCATACAAAACGCCATGTGCGTCAGTTTGCGGGTTTTTCTGGAACTAAAATCTTCGTTAGACCATTCAATGATATTTTTAGTTTCTTAAATAATAACTAGGTGGTGTTATAATAACAGATTATATGTTAATTCTATTATTAATATTAGGCATTATATAATTATTCCTGCTATAGTTATTACCATTATTTATGTATTACTGTGCAACAACACAATCAAGATCAAGATAGACAATCAAGATGGTTTGCCTGCGCGCCTCTTGGAACATTTGACATTGAAACAATTTCTTTCGTAAAACTTAATACAATCTTCAACACACCCAATAAACTACCTTAAATAGCATGTCTAACGAAAGGACTCATCAGTACCAATCTAGTGAAAATTATAAAAAAGATACAGGTTGTAGAATTTTGGGAATTTTATCAAGTTTTAGTGAAAAAAAGTCAATTTCTCATAAAAAACACACAATCAATTATAACTCTGCAGGGGTTGACCTCAAGGACCTCCCGTAGAACATTTTTTTGCTGCTGATGCCCCCATCTAACCGCCGCGCTGGTTGCGTTAGATCCACGACTTTTTGACCACCCTGTATACAAAATGTTCAACACGTCGGTGTATATCCGATAACCACAGGTCAAACTGAAGCTGCCCAGTGGATGTCCCCCTTTGAATCTACCGCATCCAAATAAAATCACCTTGGTTGCTGTGTTCGTCCGCGTAGGTGAGGTGACCAAAAGTTTATCAGTCGCTTTCTATTCTGCTATCATCATCATCCATTTCTTTACTAATAGGCCTTATTACTACTGCTACTACTTCTACATAACCCATTGCTGAGTCGGGCCTCCTCCAGTCACATGGAGGCTTATATATACCTATCGGTATATATACCGATTCGATAGCACCGGGTGACGCGCTGCTGTGGCTAAGGTTTTTGTTATATTACATTTAACATTAACATACATTAATTCAACCTTTAACATAGCGCCATCTATACTCAATCCAGTCAACAGATATTTAATAACCATTCTGTTAAAATTATTTGGAGCTAACATACATATAATTGTGACTGTCAGATAACAGACAAATAATTTGCATTAAAATAATATTGCGACTGTAAATTGGGATGTAAGAACGATGTGCAAATTTGATTAAAATCGGTTAAGAGATTTCCGTGTGGTGACGGATTTATAATATATACCAGTGGAGTGTCACCACCTCATTCCATCTTGAGGGTGTCAACAAAAGCCGACAAAAGGAAATAATAAGGCCAAAAACCTAGCCGCAAGAGAAGGAAACTTTGAAATCCAACAATTTTGAATTGTAACAAATATGCAACTTTCTTTTTGAAATTCTACCCCAAGTCAAGGGTGCCTAAAAAATTACTGCAATAACGATAGACAGTTCGTTTCTTTCCACATGGTGATACACTAAATTATAATATGACCACCAATAAACCCATCGAGAGGCACGTGCGGGATCTAATATACTATGTAATATAATGTTGTTTTCCAGTAAATTGCTGAGGAAAACGCGGGATACAAACAAATGCGGGCGGAGCTGCGGGTGTAAGCAGGCATTAAAACTTATTTCACTTACTATACCAAGTCCAACGTATGACCTTAGAGCCCCCGCGCATTAGGCGGCCAGGCCGCAGCGACTTGGCCGCGCGGCCTGGCCGCCTAATGCGCGCATGTACATACATCGTAGAAGAATTAGTTGGCCGCAGCGACTTGGCCGCGCGGCCTGGCCGCCTAATGCGCGGAGGCCCTTAGGCAATTGAGTATTTGACGTCACCAAAAGTCGCGCGATGCTCAATTTAGCAATTTACGTACAATACCAATTCTTTGAGAATGTTGGAGGTATAATATGAGTAATATTGTGATGGAATAGTCATCATTGCCATCATTGTTGCAGTCAACTATGCCTGCTGCTGGATTTAAGTCTGACCCAAGGAGTTCCACAATAACCGGCAATGATCCGTCGCTCACCGGGTAGTTAACCCACCGTGTGGGAGATCTATCAGCGCGACCAGATGCCGAAATTCGGCCATAATACTTGTCTATCTAAACCTCTTTTATGTCTCTATGTTCTCTATTATGTCTTAGGACATGGTGACCCATGAATATGCGATTTTTTTTGTGGCTGTGCGTACCAATTGGATGTAGTGTGTAACATTATCATTTTATTGCTAATGAATATCGGTCTTCTGAATTTCTTCTCATAAACTTTAAACTTTTTACCCATCATAATAACTGCGGTCGGATGGAGTACATTTCGCGAAAGGGGATTCAGGTTTTCTGCTTGAGGTATATATTTGTAACTGTTGCCGTTCCTTTCATTTGGCTGTGTAATGACAAAGATAAAAATATTTTTGTAAAATGAGAGTTAAATAAATAAATATCCTTGGACATTTCACACAACGCCATCTCGTCCCAAGCTAAGCAAATTAATGCTTGTGTTATGGTAACGAGATGGATGATAAACTACTTAATTATATTTTTTTTTGTAAATACATACGTAATAGAGATAGAAAACACCCAGACCCGGAACAAATACTTGTAGGTCGTACAAATATTTCTTCCGTGCGGGGATCGAACCCGCGACATGCTGCGCAACAGACGATCGCTCAACCACTGCGCCAACCGTGTCGCCAGTTATTATGTATAAGACCGTTAAAATATAATTTCTGGCCCTTACAGGCCTAGGCAGTACTTGCATGGCTTAGGCCACGAAGCGTAAATGCTTACTTACTTCTTACTTCTTCTCATGCCATACATAACCCACTGCCGAGTCGAGCCTCCTCCCACCACAGGGAGGGAAAATAGCCTACTGTGCCACGCTGGCCAGACGGGTTGGCACAGGGTTTCGTGTCAAGCTTTCCTTCTCTTACGGCTAGGTTATCGGCCTTCTCATTTCCTTTTGTCGACTCTTACGACAACCTCAGGATAGAATGGGGTGGTGACACTATGTATTTTAAATCCGTCACAACACGGACGCTTACTTAATAAGGGCAAAACAGCCGCGCTGGCAAACCAGGATCTAGATCTTAAAATAACAAAAACGTTTTATTGTTGCTGTAACCGGTTAAGCTTACATCATTATTTTTGTTAAAAAATAACGAAACCTTAATACGGCTGTTTCTCATTTACATCAATTTTATTTTACAAGAGAATATTATGATAATGTATGTATGTCTTGAGAACTTGAAGCTGTAATCCATTGTTTTATCTGTGCGACGTATTTAGAACTAGCTGACCCGGCGAACTTTGTTCCGCATTATATATATTTAAAACAAAAAGAAAGTTGGACATAGGATACCTGAGATTTTTATCCCGTCTGTATAAAACCTACTTTAACAAAACGCAACTGACAGCGAAACGTTATGTTGTCTTTAGTTTAATATGGCCGAAAATTTGACAATTAGAAATTTTGAATTCGACTTGTTTATATTGTTGTAATTCACATAATATCTTTATAACTTGTAGCCTATGTGTTATTCTGATGTATAAGCTATATTATTGTAAAGTTTCATTAAAATCCATTCAGTAGTTTTTACGTGAAAGAGTAACAAACATCCATCCATCCATCCATCCATCCATCCATCCATCCATCCATCCATACTTACAAACTTTCACGTTTATAATATTAGTAAGATATAATGTCATCAACCTTTCGTAAAGTTGAAATACAGGGAACACTGTATACGAAGCCCCTTTTTAACCCCTGATAAAAAGTGTGTTCTATGTTTCACGGGTCGTCCATCAAACTTTCTAAATGATGCGTATTTTTTCTTTTTAAAAAACTAATCCTCTTCTCTTGGTATAACCTATCGCGGGGACAGTCTGTTTTTAATATAAAAATAACCGCTTTTTACTAAGTGCATTTGGATGAATACACAGTACATATACCAAAACAACTTTTTTTACAAATTTTGTCGGCCCGACTGTTTGTTTCGGCTAATCTCTGAAATGTCTGGACCGATTTTTGACGAGACTTTCACTGGCTGAGGCTACTTTTATTGACAGCCCGCTTTTCAAGATCCCATATTTACTGAGTTTTCCACATTGGTCTAAAGCACGCGTATGCTGTCACGCGTAACAGGTAGTTTATGAACAAGTATAATGTTAAGGCTACAGGATCTTACCCGTACAATAGGTACCTAGGTTTTTAGTTTTTTTTTTTGCCTTTTTTTATGTTCCTCTATTCAATTGAAGAATGCCATTCTCAGTAGCGGGCTAGTTTACAGGTTCCGATTTACTGTGTAGATAATAATTTTGCCAATTTTAAAATTAGGGAAGAAAAACATCCAAAATTATAAATAATATATAGTTAAAATCCTTCATAATAAAAAACCCACCATTATTTGTTTGGAAATTGAGTAAAGTCTGTCAGTTTTAATTTGTAGATTACTTTATGGTAATAAGAAAAAAAAACCTACCCCAGTATTTATGGCAATGACAAAGTAGAAAACCTAGCCACAATTAAATAATACTACTACTCAGCTTATACATGACCCACTGTGCAGCATTTTAACAATTATGAATACAGGTGTCACCATCCCATTCCATCCTAAGAGTGCCATGCGAGACGACTAAAGAAACGCAAGAGAAGGAAAACTTGGTACTAATCCTGTGCCAACTCGTCTGGCCAGTGTGGCACAGTCAGCTAATTTTCCTCTATGAATTTGGAGGAGGCTCAAGTCAGGAGTGGGTCATTTCTGGGCTACAAAGGATGATGATGTCTCATAAAGGAGTCAAAATAGAAAAAATAAATATGCATAATGATTCTTTTAATTAGCTCGATGGCTTCACTTGCAATGTGTATAGTTTTTTTGTTACACTATGTAACTTACATCATCATCATAATTGTAGCCCAAAACAGACTTTTTTGTGTTAAAATCCGTAGTGGACTGCTCACACAGGACTCCGATTTATAAGAGTTTTGTGATAAAATCTACATTAATAAAATTCCTTCTGAGTTTCGCAGTTAAGACTCAATCAGTTCAGAATAGTCTATTTCAGTTACTTCCTGTCCGTGTGGTGTCACCAGCCAGTACCATTTTTAGGTTGTCGTAAGAGGCTACTGAAAGAACACAAGAGGCAGATCACCCAGCCCCAAGAGAAGGAAAACTTGATACAAAGCCTACGCCAACCCGCCTTGCCAGCGTGGTACAGTAGGCTAATTTCCCTCCATGAATTTGGAGGAGGCCCGACGACGAGAAACGAGGACTTCCGGAATATACTTATAATGACTTACGGAATACCTTAATATCATATTTATATTACAGAAAAGGGCTGTAAGAGCTATCTACAACCTTGCTCTTAGAACTTCTCGAAGAAAAACATTCAAAGAAGTAAATATTCTAACTGTACCATCTCAATATATCCTTGAAAACTTGATGTATTAGTTTAATGTACACAAAAATATTATAACTGGAAAAACTGTACACATAAATACACGAAACAAGAGACCAGAGAATAAGTAACTCTTTCATGGGTCAACATTTGCAACAAAATGCAACTTAAAGAATGCCTCGCAATGCCTTTATGTATGGACAGTTTAAAAAGACAAAACTTTACAAAAAAGCTTATTACGGCATTGCCAATTGGGTATTTGAAAAAAAAATATTGATTTTTTTATGTATTTAAAAAATTTATTATTACTTAATAATATTGATATTTAATGCAAAAAACTTCAAATTTTTTTTTTCAATTAGTTCTAATCAATTAAAAATTGATGAAAAAAATCACGTGACTATAAACGCGCCATGAGTGGTCACCATAGTTGTGACGTCATAAAGTTATAGCTATATAATAGCAGTACAGCGTTTACGGCTATTACACGTGACTAGACAATAATATTGAAAATTTATTGCTGAAATACGAGTTGTTAGTTGGTTCCGATTAGCTATGTGCGATTTATTAAGGCAAAGTCTGATAATATCCCTGATGTTGATATATTTATGCACACCGATTTAAAAAAAAAAGACGTTCGGTTTATTTCTTCGGAAATTCGAGGTGCCAGGGCATCAAGGTAAGTCGTGTTAAAATTAATATAGGTAATAAATGAAAATATTTAAGTATTTATTCTCCATTATCTATACTAATATATAATCTATACTAATATATAAAGCTGCAGAGTTTGTTTGTTTGTTTATTTGTTTGTTTGTTTGTTTGTTTGAACGCGCTAATCTCAGGAACTACTGGTCCGATTTCAAAAATTCTTTCAATGTTAGATAGTCCATTTATCGAGGAAGGTTATAGGCTATTTTATATTTTATTTCAAAGGGATTAGGGATCCGTATGAAAATTGCGATTTTGTAACCCAAGTTGTAAAATCGAAAACCTATTTATGCATGCGCTGCATAAACTATTGACAATAGAACAAAATGAAGTACTACGAGTTTGTAGGTCTTATTAAAATCTACAAAAAAGTCAGCGAGAGCACATACCTTACTATCATAGTTTAGTCACAATAACCGATTTTATGTTCATAAATAATATGCACGGGTTCGAAGCCCACGCGGGCGAAGCCGCGCGCAAAAGCTAGTTTTAAATATAATGATTTATTTCATAAATTGTAGAGCATCGCGTGTGAGTTACGGCGACAAAGCTTACAAAGACAAAGATTTGTATACTTAGATATATAATAATTAATAACAATGGTATAAAGAAATACTTACATTGAAATGATCAAACGTTCGGGAAGCTGCGAAAGATCTTCTCGTCCACAATACCGCAGTGTCTGAAGACAAAAGTCTTCAACCAATGTGTGTTGCCAGTGATGACATATGGAACAGAGACGTGGTCGCTCACTATGGGCTCCATCAGAAGGCTCAAAGTCACCCAAAGGGCAATGGAGAGGGCTATGCTCGGAGTTTCCCTGCGAGATCGAATCAGAAATGAAGAGATACGCAGGAAAACCAGGGTCACCGACATAGCCCACCGGATTGCCAAACTTAAGTGGCAGTGGGCAGGGCACATAGCTCGCAGGACCGACGCCCGATGGGGCAGAAAAGTCCTCGAGTGGCGACCGCGTTCCGGAAGGCGCAGTGCTGGTAGGCCTCCCACACGGTGGACCGACGACCTGGTTAAGATCGCCGGAAAGCAGTGGATGCGGGCGGCCCAGGACCGGCCTTTGTGGAAATCCTTGGGGGAGGCCTATGTCCAGCAGTGGACGTCCTTTGGCTGAAATGATGATGATGATGAACCACTTTTATATTCATAAAAAAATGCATAGAGATAAGCACGGATTCGAAGTCCACGCGAGCGAAGCCGCGCCCAGAAGCTAGTATTCTATATTTATGTAATAAATAATACATATATGGAATAGGACCGCAAGGAAAAATAAATGACAAGCCCTCTGAGTTTCTTGCCTGTTCTCCTCAGTAGTGGTTGCGGTCTGAACTGGTGGTAAACGGTTGAATGTTTTATTATATAATATGTTATGAATAATATGTTGACAATTTTTAAGTGTCCATCATGACCTAAATAAAATAAATGTCTTTAATTTGAATACCTCGAATACCTAGACAGCAACTGTGTTATCAAACTGTCCTAACCTTGACCGTAATATGCGCATGACCATACCGTGTCTTAAGATCATTAAATTTCTGAGCGGGACTTTGTACACAACCCACCTCACGTTTTACAGGTCGTTTAGACCACTCATATCATTGTTTACCGAGGGATCGAGCCAATTATTTTGTTAATATTCTCACCATTTTTGCATAATCTTACGAAATAATGTTACAATATTTGAATTGTCCACGTGGTCATGGATTTAGAGTTGACAATGGCATTAACCCATACCATCGCATGGGTATCGTTAGAGGCGACTAAAGGAAAGCACAAGGCCTACAACTTAGCTGCAAGACAAGACAAACGTAGTAAAGTTGATTTCAATCAACTTAAGATGATTGAGATCAACTTGACTAAGTACTGCTTGAACTTAACTCCTTTCCCAACAGGCACTCAATTGCCTGAGGGGTAGGGGATTAGGTTCACGCATGTCATAAACCAAATGCGATTACCTTCATTGCCTCTTTTCGCTGTGATATCCCGTCGTCTGGCCGGCATGGCACAGTAGGCTACTTTTTTTAAGGCGTGTTTCGCTGTGTACGTGAAATAGGCTGGTAAATATGTAAGAGTATTTTAATGCACTAAAATAGTAGGACATTAAGATTCAGTATTCAAGGATGTTAATTATTAATTACATTGACCAATTACAGTATCCGTTTACGCCTTCCGGGCGTAGCAATGTGGTGCGTCTTGTAGCAATATCCAGGATTTCATAATGGCCTTGTTGGTCTAGAGGATATGCCGCCTTTGAATCAACGGGTGCCCGGTTCGTTTTCGGGGTCGGGCTAGTATCTTTGTGTAAAACACAGATACTTGCTCTGGTCCTTGAAATGTCAACTTTATTTCTTTCTGTAGGTTTATGTTCGGAAGTAAAGTAATTATGCAATATATTTTTAGAGTTTTTAGACTCACTTGATTTGTACACATATTATATATTACCCACTAGTGACCCGCCCCGGCTTCGCACGGGTGCAATGATGAACATCTAAATTTATTAGTGTAATATTATGCATGTTTTATACATATAAATCTTGAACCACGCTGTCTATTAAAAAAAACAGCTTCAAAATCCGTTGCGTAGTTTTAAATATATAAGCATACATAGGGACGGACATAGGACAGCGACTTTGTTTTATACTATGTAGTGGTAGTGATTTACTAGTGTTCGCTCATTGGTCGAAATTCGCCACAGTTCATCTTTTAAATGTATGTCTGTATGTCCTTTATACGTAGAATCGTAAACTATGCATTTGATCATGTGATGATCAGCAAAGTGGTGTGCGTGAGCCCACGAAGATCTCTGAACAAAATATTATAATAGAACTCTATTCTTCGAAACAAGCGATTTGTGTAATGTCTTTCCTCCAAATTTAATTTAGTTAGTAGCGTAGCAACGCTCGCAGAGTGCAGCTGGTTTAAATATACCTAGTTCTATTCTCGATTTTACCACAGACTTAAACAACAACAACAACACAGACAAACAATATATGCGCGTGTGTCAAATACACCAAATGCAATTGCCTGTGGGCCTGTGACAAATATTTCCGCGATCCAGGCCCGTATCCTAAATATATATTTTAGTACCAGCATTTATAATACCAGTATTTTATAGTAGCATTAAAAACATCTTGAACCAAAAGCGGCCTGGTGGGGGGAAAGTTAGCGCATGCTATCAACCAATTGCCGCCAAAGAGATCTAAAATATGACTACTGCGCTGGATACATATTGGCTCAAAATTCATTCATCCTGACGGTGTTGTAAGAGCCAATAAAAGACAATGACAAGGCCGAGCACCTAGCCACAAAAGAAGGGAAACTTGATACGAAAACCTGGCCTGCCAATCCCTCTGGCCAGCGTGGCACAGTAGGTTAATTATCCCCCATGTAGTTGGAGGAGGCCCGACTCAGCCGTGGGTCACTTAAAGTCAAAGTCAAATCATTTATTATGCATAGAACACAATGAACAATTACAAATTGTCAACGTATTAAAAAAAAATATAAAGCAAAGTAATTTAATTTAGTTTACCACCAGTTCGGAACGTGATGACTGCTGCGAAGAACTGGCAAGAAACTCAGAAGGCTGAGGAGTAGATGTAATTTAAACAATAAGAATCTTACGGTTGATACGGTCAAAAGCATTTTGGCATTACTCATCCAAAAATCATATTAGCTTTTGCATATTATGTTTTGTTATTGATCACAATAGCTATGATGAAATCGGTGCAATATGGATTCATAACTAACGCAGTCTATTCATGACTTTGTCTTTCTATGTTTGTTTGTAATATATCGGAGCCTATCAGATAGTGTAGAACGCAATTGATCTGCGAGATTAGGTCAAGCTGAACCCAATGCGGTATAAGAACTCATATATCTACTTGTTAGTGATAAGGCATTTAGGCAATGTACATTAATTGTTACTTTTACCATCAGACGATTTAATTTAAATTGAATCTGTTAGTTTAGTAACTAAACACACAACTTCACCACCTACCAAGGTCCATAGACCTTGGTAGAGTGCCCAGAAGGCCAACTGCATACCCTAGAATTGCAATAGGTAATTATTGATCCGGTGTGATGACGTATTTAGAATACACAATGTCACCAACCCATAACATCCCGAGGGTGTCGTACGAGGCGACTGAAGGAACGCTAGATATAGATCACTTAACCCCAAGAGAAGGAAAACTTGATACAAATCCTGTGCCAACCCCGCTTGCCAGCGTGGCACAGTAGGCTAATTTCCCTCCATGAATTGGAGGAGGCCCGACTCCGTAGTTGGCCATTTATAGGCTGAGAAATAGTTGTAGTAGGTAAGTTAATACAGTCATTCGTTAAAAAAATGCGGGAGTTTTGAAATATTAAGTTAAAAAGGAAGTATTGTCGAAAAACTCTTATTCGGCGCCATTTTTTCGTTATGGTGCCCCGAGCGGCGCAAATACGACGTTGAAATTTGGAAGGGCATATCAAAATCTATAAAACCACTAACTTTAAGAACTCTTCGAATACTTTCCAGGTAAAACTGCCAAATGATCGGACTAATGTATAAATTATCATATAAATATAAAAAGGGGACTTTTTATAGGCATTATTTGAATATTTGACAAGCAGATAATATAGTATTCAACCGACTTTATACAATGTTATTGCTGATTTTACGCTGTCTGGTGTCAATTTCTTGTTTAATGAAAATTAGTTCTATGCTCGGGCTCGATATCCACGTGGGCAATGCCGGGCGCGGAAGCAAGTTCAACCGTGTGTCATAGAGGACGTTCTACAGTGATTTAACTGTATCATCACTGGCTAGCGTGCGCAGAGGCCGCAGTTCATCACATTGGTCTTCGCAAATTCGCACAGCGACCGCGGAAAAATAACATTTATATATAATTGCGCGTGAGAAAACTTTACTGAACAGTCTTTCGTAACGGCTGAAATAATACACTAGTATTTGGTGACGCGGGAATCAGTGATATTGTGTGACAATTCTTGGTGTACCTTACCTGATTATTACGGTGGGTTTTTGTACTATTTTAATATATTTTTCATGATAAAGAGTTTGGGAATTAGGGTACCTACACTTAGCTATTTTTCAAATGCTCTTAGTTCAACTTAGGATTTCTATATAAAATTTTACAGAGTTGAAGCATCGTACTGCCAACCTATACTAATATTATAAAGAGAAAAGATTTGTATGTTTGTAATGAATAACCTCAAACGCTGCTTATCTGATTTCCAACATTTGAAAACCTGAGTATTATAAGCTGTATTTATTATCTAGTTACTAGAAAAATAATGGTAAATTATTCTACTAAATTAGTTGTCTATATTTCTACAAAATTCGTTTGCCAGTGTGGGTCACTGTTATTCTTTAAATAACTTATTTTAATGAATGTTTCCGCGGCGATGTCGGAAAAAATTGCGAAAACCAATTATATTAGCACGTGAGTTTTTCTTACATTTTGTTATTTGAATATTTATCACTATCATCATCACTACATATTATAAAACAAAGTCGCTGTCGATGCTTATATCTTTAAATTACTCAACGGATTTCAAAGCGGTTTTTTTTAATAATTTCGGAATTCAAGAGGAAGGTTTTTATAATACGTCCTTAATATCGTAGAGAAACGCTAATACATTTAGAGGTTCATTATTGCACCCTCTGGATGGGTGTTTGGCCAGCAAAAAGTAAGAAGACTCACCTCACTCCTCTCTTCGGTGTATGTCTACTACAGGTTTCGGCTTTCTGAACGCCCTTCCAGTGTTTATATGCGGGTAGATATCTTCATGCTTGTGTACTTAAGTATTTGTGCGTAATTTCATATAATCTTGAGTTTATATATACCGTGTTATAAGTATGGTTTTTGCGAATATTCGATTGTTGACATACACCGTCAGTTCGGTGTTGTCTATACCTTCGCCGGCCAGTGACGAAGAAAAAGAAAAGAGTATTTATGGCGCAAACATACTCCCCGGCTTGGAAGTCCGTAGGAGTTTCAAAACAGAAATGCGAAGTATAGCGAAGTCCTACATAAGAGCGAGAAATTATTAAAGTAGAATATGGTTAATACATTGCAAAGATCAAATAAATTGACAAACATAAATAAAATTATAACTTAAAATGCTTGTTAAAATGACAATAAGATTTATGTATAGACGAATAATACTTATTGCGTTGGAAGCGGACATATTTTTACAACAGGGCGCTTAATAAGTTTACCTCGAGAACGAACTGTAACAACACGTACAGTTCCGTCCTTACCCGGATAAACTTCCTCTATAATGCCAAGCGGCCAATGGAGCGGCGGCACGTCATCTTGATGAACAAGCACGATTGTACCAGTTTTAATATTATGATTATTCTTATGCCATTTTTGTCTTTGCTGTAATGTGTGTAAATAGTCAAGACGCCATCTTTTCCAATAACTTTGAACTAAACTATCTAGCAACTTTTTTCTTTGAACAATACCTTTGTTTACATCAATATCATATGCGGGTAAATGTTTTAATGGAGTGGTCATTAAAAAATGCGCAGGAGTAAGAATATCTGGTTGCGGTTCATCAGGTAAAAGACCTAGCGGACGTGAATTAAGCAAACATTCGATTTGAGTCAAAACTGTTAACAGCTCTTCATAGGAAAGAATTTGTTGTCCAATAACGCGATACAAATGCGTTTTAACACATTTAATATTAGCTTCCCACAAGCCACCGAAGTGCGGCGCTCGCGGAGGAATAGTGTGGAAATCAACCCTATGTTTAGACAACTCAAAGTTAATTGCGTTTTGAGTTTCTGAGGAAGCTAAAAAATCGTAAAGTTCATTCAAATGACGTTTAGCACCTATAAAGTTTGTGCCATTGTCGGAATAAATGGCCGCTACTGGACCACGCCGTGAAATAAAACGTTTAAAGGCATCTATAAATGTATCTGTACTGAGATCTGAAACGATTTCAAGATGCATCGCTTTAGTGACGAGACATATGAAAAGACATATATATGCTTTCGTACTTTTTACTCCGCGATGTCTGGTCATAGTCATCTTTATCGGGCCAGCCATATCAATCCCAGTATTAGTAAACGCTTTAGCTTCGAGAAATCTAGCGGGTGGAAAGTTTCGGTTGAAGCGTGTATTGCGTGAAGGTGAGAATTTAAAACGATAATTACAAGTGCGAACATCACGTCGAGTGATACTTTGCGGGAAAAAATATACAAATTAATACGCTTTCGTTTCCGAAAATTAATACAGTGATAATCATCTTTATGCAAGTCAACAATATGATCACGTGGCGGAAGCAAAATTGAGATATTATTTTCATAAATTATGTCAGCGTTATTCAAGCGGCCATCCACGGACAATATACTTTGACCGTCAATGAACGGATCAAGTTTGCGAATCGATAAAGAAGGTAAGTTATTTTGAATTACATTTTTAAAATTATAAAAATATTTATTCTGAAGATAACGAAGAAAAATCATCATCTCTGCGGGTTTAAAATAAGAATATTTAATACATTTATAGCGGGAATGTTTTTTAATCATGCGTAATATGTAATCAATTTTAAGTAGAATTTTAGGCCATGTAGATATGTTTAAAACAAGATAGTAGGATACATAACTTTCTACCTTTACTATAGCGGCCAGAAATAAAACCTTTTTTATCACTGGTAAGTTATTATAATTTATAGAAACTGGTTGAATAGGCCACTCTACTACTGCATTGCAAGGCCATGGCGGACCAACCCCCCACAGCGAAGGGTTCAATATTTGAGAAGGTAAAAGACCACGAGATGCGAAATCACTTTCTACACCATCAACATGAAAAAAGTGATCAGATGCGTCATTTTCATGTATTTTGTCAACACGATTGGACACAAATGTTTGCCAGCAATGCAGTTGCGAATGAATCCACGACAAAGCAGTTGTAGAGTCAGAAAAGGCGAAAATATTTGATATAAAGAAACGATAATTATATTCATCAACGAGAAGAATGCGTAAATACATTTGTTGCACATCAGCTGTTAATGCAATTGGCAACAGACGGAATTTTAATAAAAGTTCAAATAAATCAATTTGCAAATTCAGCCCAGTGTGTAAGATATCATTTAAAGAAATATTGGTATCAGTGACGGCGCTGGCGTCAAGTACCGGGCGAGTTTTAGTTGTTGATCTATCTGGGCGAATCACAGGATGATGAGGAATTATGTAACCATCTTTAATTGCGGTCAAAGAATAAGGAACTACAGACAAGTATCCATTTGCGATATAATCTTGGATAACATTATTATATGCGAGACGTAGTTCAGGAGTTGCCCTAAACTTGCGTTCTAGAGATGCGAATCTGCGTTTTGCGCATGTATACGAGTCTCCCAAAGAGGCGGGATCCGCTTTAAATGGTAAACCGACAACAAATTGACCCGTTGGGTCACGTGAGGTAGACGAGATATACATATTTTCACATTCAACATCATCAGGATTGCTGACTGGACAAGAAAATATTTCTTCCGATTCCCAAAACTTGGTTAAATTCATATTTAATTCTTCATTAGTTATAGGACCGAAGGACCAGGCGACGTCAGCAGGAGCAGGTGTTGTAGGTACCTCACCCATGACGACGTAACCAAGCGAGGTTTCGAGAACCGAGAGCGGAGCGGTAGCATAATGCGAAGAAGCGGTTGCGTCACTAACAGTAGTGTGCGATATGTGAGCGGTAGTTAAAGAAGAAGATGCGGTTTTAGCGGTATCGGAGGGACGAGACAGCGAAGAATAAATTATGCGGCCCCCTTTTAACAGCAAAGGAAATAGTTGCGCTCCTAATATAGCGTCTATTTCACTGGGTATATTCCAACAATCATCAGCGAGCGGTATATTATTTAAGTGTGATATAGCAGAAACATCCACAGACACAGTAGGTAGTTTATCTACAATATGGTTAACAACCATAAACTGAATACTATAAACATCATCTGTATGACGCGATTGAATATTTAGGCATACCTTACCTAAAATATTGCAATTTGCGGAGCCAATAGTTTTAACGAATGAGTTATTAAGCGGAGTTATTTTTAATTTAAGGTTTTTACAGCAAATTAATGTAATTAAATTGTTTTGTGAGCCACTGTCCAATAAACATCTAATAATATATTTATTTTGTTTATTTGTATATGCATACACTTGTGCGGTAGAAAGCAACACGGTTGTGTCTTTTTTATTACAAGTGCGACTGTTATCAGAAGATGTATGCATAACAACTTGCGCAGGAATCGAACCTGGCAAAGCGGGCTGCGCGATTGTTCGAGACGAAGTGGTCACTTTATCTAGAGCCGCAGGTGGTGTCGATACTACTGCAGCAGCAAAACTGTTTTCAGCAGACGGGCTATTCTGTACCACTTCGTTATTATTGTTTAACCCTCTATTAGAGTTAAAGTGCAACATAGAATGATGACGAAGATTACATTCTTTACAGCGGGACGTGGAATTACAATGCGAATTAGTATGTCGTGAGCTCAAACAATTAGTACAGAATCTTTTTTCCTTTATTAAATTAAATCGATCGGTAGTAGTCATTGCCTTAAACTTAGGACACTGATATAATTGAATATGAGTATTACAATTACACATTGGACAACAAATAATATTATGTGAATTATTAGGTGAAGTTAATGCAAAAGTGTGTGAATTGTTATTTCGACTGCTTTTAAAATAGGATCCCGAACTAGCGGTATTTTCTGTTCGTTCTAGAACCTTTACATGATGACGAATGAAATCAATGAGATCTGAGCAGAGCGGAAATTCTTTCGTGCGCATTGTTTGTTCAAATGTTTGAATTAAACCGGTATCTAATTTTCGTTGGGCGATATACAAGAAAATAAAATCCGTCAAATCAGATATTTGCAGTTGTTTCAAAGCGGATAGTGAAGATGAAAACTTTTCAATAAAATTATTCAATTGGGTGACATTAGTCGAAACATTTTTATGATTAAAAATATTGTTCAAATAAAAGGCTCCCAGCACGCGTTTGTCCTGGTATTTGTCAACTAAGGCCTTCCAAATAGCGGGGTAATTTTCAGCGTTCGGTACTACACCAGCTATAACTGTCAAAGCGTTGCCACTTAACTTGCCGATTAAATAATAAATACGCTGAGAATCACATAATTGAGAATTTTCGTGTATATTTGTTTTAAAACTTTCATAGAATAATGCCCAATTCTCTTGTTTGCCATCGAAGGAAGGTAAATTAATAGGCGGAAGCTTAATCGAAGGCGTATTAACTTTAGGAGTACTAGTTACATGAGCGAGAGAGTTTCCCTGTATCTCATCTCTAAAATATTTGACAGCGCAATACAATTCTTCAAAAGCAACCCATGAATTATAACTTATTTCAAATTTAGGGTCGACTTCCAAACACAATACGTTGTATTCATCACACAATTTACTAAATTGATCGTAAAGTTTGTCAATATTATGAGACTTAGCAAGAAAATGATGTTTACTACGGGTATCTGCGGTGGTTATTTTCTGTGAAAGAGCGTGAATTGAACTAAGTTGCTCGAAAATCATTTGCCTTTTGGCTTCATTTATTTTTATTTGCGCCATAATGAAGTGAACGAAAAAATATATTAAATAATATTAATGACAACTTGCGAAAAAATGGCGAACAATGCCGTGAAAATTGAAGAAAATATGACAGATGCGAAAATATGCGTAATTGCGAAAATATGCGGAAATAATATGAAATTATGCACAATAGCTTAGTGCGGAATGCGGGAATTATAATGCGGGATAGATATTAATAAGAGCGCCGGTTCAAATCCGGGTCGAACGGGACCAAAATTATGGATGGGTGTTTGGCCAGCAAAAAGTAAGAAGACTCACCTCACTCCTCTCTTCGGTGTATGTCTACTACAGGTTTCGGCTTTCTGAACGCCCTTCCAGTGTTTATATGCGGGTAGATATCTTCATGCTTGTGTACTTAAGTATTTGTGCGTAATTTCATATAATCTTGAGTTTATATATACCGTGTTATAAGTATGGTTTTTGCGAATATTCGATTGTTGACATACACCGTCAGTTCGGTGTTGTCTATACCTTCGCCGGCCAGTGACGAAGAAAAAGAAAAGAGTATTTATGGCGCAAACACCCTCGCTAGTGAATTAATAATATAATTATACTTAATGAGTTACTGGAATTGCACTTTCTACACCATATTAGTATATATTAATATAAGGCCTTGTAATATTTTGAGACAAAAAAAATCTGTAGTGTTCTTTATTCTATTTATTTTAAACTTTGTACCTCTTCTTACGAAAATTACGAGGACAGAGATGTATGATTGTAATTAAAATTAAGTTAAAGTTATAAATGAAAAGCATTTAATTTAAATAAATTAACAAAACGTTATACACACGTTCATGTATATAACACACACATACTCGTATATACACATTGTAAAAAGTCCCTGATGAATATAATTTCATGATATTTTCAAAGTTAAAACTTAATGAAGTGACATCTGGGTGAGCTCTGGTCAAAATACAGCAAACATATTATTTGTACATTATTTATGTCGGTTTAATCAACATTATTATGCGTCAAGCTGAAGACAGGGTGCTATGGCGCTTTTTACGGGACGCCTATGTCCAGCAGTGGACTAATGTGGGCTGATGATGATGAATCAACATTATTTATAAAAATAAATAAATCAATATCCTTGGACATTTCACACAACGCCATCTCGTCCCAAGTTAAGCAACTTAATGCTTGTGTTATGGTAACGAGATGGATGATAAACTACTTATATACATTTTTTTTGTAAATAAATACATATTATAGATAGAAATGACATCCAGACTCCGAGCCAGTGCCTCTGGTTTAGACAAAGACACTTGCCCGACCCCGGAATCGAACCCGGGACCCGTTGATCCAAAGGCGGCACATCTAACCACTACACCAACGACGCAGTCAATACAGACAATACAGATAACACAGACAATACAGTCAATCAATACAGACAGTCAATACAATATATATACTTCAAGTGTTCAATTTATCGTTGTCCGTGTAGTGAGGGATTTAAAATACAAAATGTCACCACCCCATGTAATCCTGAGGGTGTGGTAAAAGCTGACAAAAGGCACTAGGCAGAAAACCTGGCCAAAAGAGAAGGAAAACTTGGTTCCAAACCATGTGCCAAACCCCTCTAGTCAGCATGGCACAATAGTCTGTTTCATCATCATCATCATTCATTTCAGCCAAAAGACGTCCACTGCTGGACATAGGCCTCCCCCAAGGATCTCCACAAAGGCCGGTCCTGGGCCGCCCGCATCCACTGCTTTCCGGCGACCTTAACCAGGTCGTCGGTCCACCGTGTGGGAGGCCTACCAGCACTGCGCCTGTTTAACCTCCATGTAATTGGAGGAAGCTCGGCTCAACAGTGGGTCATTTATTAAACGCTGGGTAGGAGTACAGTTTATATTAGTATTCGCTTCAGATCCCCGTTTCGTAACTCCGTGCTCATGTTTATTACCATAGTAATTTGAAACACTTATTTTCACATTACCATCTTTAAGTTATTGGATAGGTATTTTCATCTCCTATTTGAGCTGATATATTTTGATGGAAGAAGCTTCTTATCATTTATATACCTCATAATATCTATTTACTAGGATTTAAGGGAATCAGCCGATAAGGCTGAAGCTTTAAATTAATATGTTATATACCTTTTAAACGTACTAATCTTGTTTATGTGAAAATAAGTTATAATATAATATAGATTTAAAATGTCATGAGAATATAAATCTAAAAGTATATGTAAAATAAAAGAATCCATAGATTTAGAAAAATCTCGATTACGTATTTACTATTATGTGATAATTACATGTGTACGTGTACGTATTCCCACCGTCATTATGCATTAAATAAATACCAATTACAGAACAAGTACCTTACTAAAAGAATAATAATTACTAACAAGTTTCGGTGAAAAAATCGTAATCATTTGTGTGTTGACGGCTTTAAAAAGCATGGGGTCACCAGCAAATTAAATCCTCTAGTTGTCATACCTGACAAAAGGGAACAACAAAACGGGTTTTATAATGGCATGTCATTCTGAGATATTTCATGAAAATTACAGACTTACATTTACCTAATCTTGTAAAGAATCATTTTTGTCTTACATTCACCATGATCATCACAATGCTAGAACACTAATATCCTACCCTACTGCTATTTAATATTTCTAACTAGCTTTTGGGCGCGGCTTCGCTCGCGTGGACTTCGAACCCGTGCTTATCTCTATGCATTTTTTTTATGAATATAAAAGTGGTTATTGTGACTAAACTATGATAGTTAGATATGTGCTCTCGCGGACTTTTTTGTAGTTTTTAATAAGACCTACAAACTCGTAGTACTTCATTTTGTTCTATTGTCAATCGTTTTTGCAGCGCACGCATAAATAGGTTTTCGATTTTACACCTTGGGTTACAAAATCGCAATTTTCATACAGATCCCTAAGTCTTTTGAAAATAAAATATAGCCTATAACCTTCCTCGATAAATGGACTATCTAACACTGAAAGAATTTTTGAAATCGGACCAGTAGTTCCTGAGATTACCGCGTTCAAACAAACAAACAAACAAACAAACTCTGCAGCTTTATATATTAGTATAGATATAGATATAAACAATTTTCGTGTCACGGTGTTTGGTATCGAACGCCTCCGAAATGGCTCGACCGATTTTCGTGAAATTTTGTCTGCATATTGGTTAGGTCTGTCTGGTCTGGTTCTTTATTGCACTAGACATAGAAACGACATAATAATTACATGCTCTCACAATTCGACCTTCCCATAGAAAACTGCTCGGTCACGTGGTCGATTTCGTATGGAAGGTCTGAATATTTTTTCACTTTTCGACCCGTGTTTCTTTGGGAATGTAGTTTACTTTCATGATCTGAACCACCTATTTAAATTTGGTGGGTGGTCCAAAAATAACCCTGTAATATTAAATATGTAGGTACCTATTATGAATATTGACCCACCGTCGCTTATGTACCTACACAATTTTTTATATGTCTAGTGCAATAAAGAATTTCACACATAAACCCACACCATCTCGTCACAGTTAAAAGTATTAAAAACGTAATTTTTTGTACTACTAGATATTTTCTGTTTCATATCACTAGCCCGTCTTTCAATGTCATTGCAAAGTTATGTCGATCAGTAAAATTTACATATGTCAAAAAGATGAAGCTAACTTGTACAGAATATAACATTAGGTTTATTTTGTGTACCTCTTGGTGTGTTGTATGTGAAAGAAATTGTTAGTTCGTCAGACTTTCTTTACATAGCTCCTTAATCGTTTTGTCAAATATACTTATCAGAAAAATCAAAACACTTAAACCTATTCTACACGGTTGGGTCCAACCACCAACAGAGGTCACCTTGGTTGTTCCAACCAAAGTTGGTTTTCAATCTACACGATGTGTAGTTGAGACAACTCGTCAGCAGTGTTGCCAACTTAGTGGTATTTTCCACTAAAACTCGTGGTTTCGACTCCCCTTTTAGTGGCGAAATATTGCTTTTAGTGGCTGGTGGAATTTTCTAGCGGTTTAGTAAAAGATAATTATCTATGTTAAACTCACCCAAATCTAGAAATCTTCTCGCCATACTAAAATGCTCAAACTCAAACTCAAAAGGAACTTTATTTACGTGGGTTTCATCACAAAACTCTTATAAATCGTCATATTTATAAACACCATTATCATCTTACGGCCCCTGTCCCACACTAGGTGGTAGTCTCCACACACACCTATCAGTCGTCATACCTACATTCACATTTCCATAATACGGTTCAAAAGATGCTTTTCGGACAGATTTAGAACTTGAAGATAGATTTTAGACATTTTCAGATTCTATGATAAAGTATAATAATAGTTGCTTTGTACTATGTTTAATATGTAACTTTACGACATGATGTGTCAACATTATTAGGGGTTCCAACCTAGGATAGATTCGTTTATTAGATATTAAGTTTAGTTATTAACTGTTACCTGTTTTGTTGTCCAATAAAATAAAATAAATAATAATTACTAAAAATTCGATCATTCGACTCCTAAGCCACTTAAATATATAATTTTACTTCATTTTATTTTCAGGAGTATTATAATATTAATTTACAATTATGCTTCTTAATAATGGTATACCTACGGGATTCCGTCCGCTGTTCTTTCTACGTTCATGATCAGTTGAATTATATTTATAAAGATACAGATAAATCTGTTTATATGGCAACACTGGCCGCAACTACGCACGGTCGCAGGCCAACAAGCATCCACACGGTCGCTCTTCAACCCTCTGTCCTCTGTCCTCTATTGGTCCTTGGTAGTGAGGGATGCGCTCACGATCAAGGTGGTTGGAAGTCCACTCGGTTGGTCAACCAAATATTGACATCAACCAACTTCTACACGGTTGCTTTTTGCTCCAACTCAACCAAGGTGACCTCTGTTGGTGGTTGGACCCAACCGTGTAGAATAGGTTTTACCTTTTTATGGTTGAAACCTTTTAATGTTCACTATTAAACGACATTTGACATATGTAGGGGAAATGTAGGTAATGGGGATCACTTAAGCGAAAATGAAAAAAAAGGAAAATATATGAATCAACTATTTATTGCACTATTCTTATTATAATCTTTGCTTCCTTAACTATCAATAGAGATCAACTTTAATCAGTTTGGTTTATTATTTTAGGTATAATAAGAAATTTAAAAAAATATATGATTGATCACGATTGTCAACACCGGTTGGCAATGGTGATCAGCATGTGGGCAATGGTGAGCAACATATATCGCACACATAATTGTGCGCAGAGTGCCATCCAGTACAGTCGGCATGAGCCCAGAGCCCACAAGAATTGCACCGGTACCATGTTTCATTATTTCGTCCGAATTCACCACATACCAGACACAAGTTGTTTGCATCTTCTACATCGTCAATTTCGTCATCCTGGCATAACAAATCCGTATTCACGTCTGACGTCGAAGTAGTGTCATTGGAGTCCTGCAGAATTTTCTTCTTAACCGTCTCACGACTAACCTTCTATGGCTTGCTTTTTTTTCCTGTTCCCTTTCCTTTGGTTTTTTACTATGTAGGTAATTGGGATCACCCGACTCCGATTACCGACATGGGCAAAGAGGCAGAAAAAACAATTCTGACAAGCAACTATACTAGGTTATAATAATATGGCTGTTGAATTGTACGCTAAAATGCTATAACTATTACACATTACAAGTACAAAAATAAATATTTGTTATTTTGTGACTTACCTTCTGATTTATCAACTCGAAAAATAAGATGAAAATAGCGCGAAACCTTCACAAACCTGTCTCTCTCCGACGCGTCGCGCGAATTGAGCCAGTTTTCGGTCACTCCCGAGAAAGACATAATACTAGCGTGTAGTGATGTTAGAATCGGTTGGTCGCGTTCGATATTTGTTATTTTGAGGTGATCACCATTGCCAACTGACTCCCATTTAGGCAAAATTTACCCTATATTCCTAAATTTATGTATAAACATTTTTCTGATAATCCTTACAAAACAAACTTGCAAGGTGTTTCGATTTTTCTGATGAGAAGTGTATGTTGCATAAAAATTCAATATTATTTGTTTAACTGTATGTTAACTAAGCCCCGCCTGTGCAGAGTATTGACTAACACTCCCACAAAGTCAAAACAGTTTAAAGCCTATGACTATTACCACTATGATAAGTTGACACTGGCAAAATATTCGCAACAAACGACTGTTACATTAAGAGAGAGAAAACACGTTTTACGTCTTCGCAAAAAGTATTAGTTAATTATGGTTTCTTTAGATCTAACCAAATTTTCGCGTCTGCTTGCCCTTTGAACCCTGTTGCTACGCGTTTTAAGTAAAAAACGTGTGTAAGGTTATAATTTTGTCAGCGCATAGTGCAACTGCAATACCGCCATTTAACATTATGTTCATTTGTTTATTAAGTAAACGAAAGCACAAAATTAGATTGCCAGCGAATCTCTGTAGAGTAGCATTTCGGATCGGTGATAGTTTCAGTATGAATGTGGATGAACGTAAGTGTGATGGATGTGTGTAAATCAGGACATGCGTTTGAAAGGTCGTCGTCGTCCTCGTCGTTTCAGCTCATGAATTACCCACTACTAAGTTAGGCCTCCTCCTAATTCATGGAGGGAATTTAGCGTATGAAAGATATAAATGTAGATTTGACGCCGATAGTGTATAGAGTCTACCAATTAGCGTGGGACAAAAGCCTTAAGTTAATAATGGTTTTGAAAATGACAATTTATTGTTTTGTTATAAAACCTACACGAATAAAGTTCCTTTTGAGATCGAGTTTGAATACCACAAATCATTAAGTTCCTAACTTCATATACCTACATAAAAAAACAAATAGTGTTTGCCTAGTGCGGTCATTAACACACGAAGTTTTTCTTTTCATTTTTATATGAATGACGCCAAACGTATCGGTAGCATACCTACGTGAACGGAGCGGCGGTAAGCGAGTATTAAATTGTATGGCTTTTTGCATTGTTTCTGGCGTCTCTGGGGAAAAATATAATATGTACAATCAAGTTGGTATATTTCCGTTAGTATTTAACAGCGGTCCCGTGTTGGTGTCAAATTTATCCTATATCATCCCTCAGTCACATTTTCAGTTGCGATGTAGATGTGAAAACGTGCCATCCCACGTGTTGATAAAGGAGCGTTACTCTAAGGGTGACCCCACTTGGAGACCGAGTGGTGGACGGGAAGAAATAACCTTCCTGCCACTGACGTGCCTTTATAGTAGCCATCTTGGCGATACTGAGGGGTCCAGTTGGCTGTTACATGCCACGAGATGGTACACAGATGAGCTTATGTTTGAGGTGTGCCCACCACCACACCAATGAGTCGACCCCCATTTCTGCATACGGCGACCGTGACTGTCAATGAGGCAGTCAGAGTTAATTTCGTATTAATAATAGCATCTGTCGGTGGTTTCTGACACATGAGATGAAGATATAAAAAAGAGGTCATCTAAAAGTAAATGCTCACAGGTGCAAACGTGAATCAAAAACTTTGAACCTATTGTTACGAAAATTGCTCCGGAAGAGTATGAAATTTCTCACGCTTATATCTTTTCTTTACATAGTATAAAACAAAGTCGCTGTCGTCTGTCCGTCCCTATATATGCTTAAATCTTTAAAACTACGCAACGGATTTTGATACGGTTTTTTTTAATAGATAGAGTGATTCAAGAGGAAGGTTTATATGTATAACCCACCCCCGCTTTGCACTGGCGAAGCCGGGGCGAGCCACTAGTTTTATATATAGAAGAAGCAGAATGCTATTTTTTTTAAAGTATGCATATTAAATTTGTAAACACACACACGCATATATTAGTTATATGTTTACTATTAAAGTCTGTGGACTGTGGTCAAATACACTGGGCTGCAAAACTAAGTATCACACTATTAAAATTGCAATAACTTTTTAAGTACACAAGATATACTTTCGAAATAAAAAGGATTCGAAAAAAGTTTAATTTTGTATATAATTTATTGTAAAAAAAGCGTGGGGTGCTTTTCAAGATATTATGAAAATAACCCTTCTAGTCATATCTGTTCATAAAATATTTAGAACTATTGATACCAGGCACCCCACGCTTTATTACAATAAAATATTTTTTTCTGACACTATTTTTAATTCTTATTTATTAAAATTTATTTCCTATTTTTTAGTAAAAGCGTATTTGGTTAGTTTTTTTATACTATTATTTATTTTTCATTTTTTAGTAATCGACAAATAGGTGATCTACCCGCCTGTTAGATTCCTTTATTGGTCTTGACGATGACACTCCGCGTCTCAGGAAAACAAAAATCGCTGATCCTGATTATTATTATCCAAGTAAGGATAACGGGTCAAAATGTTTAAAATATTGAATTGTCATCGGTCCATATTAAGTATGCCAAATTTAGATCTTTTGAAGGGGGTCAAAATCATATTCAATGATTCCGTTACATACATACATACGTCTGAAGCTAATAAAAGCGTATTAAAAACTTCATAGTCGTTGATTACATTTGCTATAAAACGTTTTTTATTTTAAACCTCCAACTTCTACAGTTTAGAAAAAAATGATGGGTATATTAAAAGTGTAGTACTTAGTATTGCAGGTCACTGTAGAACTTTAATTTAAATTTATTGTGGTCGAATTTTAACCGCTAGGTGACCACTAGTGAATATAAAAAATGCGTACCTACTATGTTTCAATAAGTATATTATGATAATTGTCGATAATAAAACAGAGCGCAGTTATGTGTTGAATATCTCGAACGTCTTGCCAACTTTAAGATGCTGACAATAAGATGACTGTGCTAGCATTGGTCATCCAATGTATTGCAATGATCACTCGATTGTGTCCGTCTCACGTTCGGATCACGCCACTTTAAATAAGATAACTACAGGGTCACGTGTTGGTAATAAACGTCGATGTGGAATGTTTGTAAATAATGTAACTATTTAAATGTTATCAGTCTTTTACAGTTCTTAAAATGCCCCGTTGGTCATAAATGTCACATAACTATCGTATTCTTGAGATCTTTTTATTTTGATGTCTTACTTCTACCTTAAGCATTAGAGATTATTAGAAAGAGCAACCAAAAAAGAGCAACTACAGACTTTCATGCTGGCTGCATTTAAAGCTGCATTCCGAACCGGTGGAAAATGGTTATAATTTTCAATTTTAGATGGTAAATTTTATTTTATTGCTTGACTTATCATAAGAGCTCTAAAGATTTAAAAACTCATTTATTTAAGTTGGCTCATTAGAGCCAACTTAATTAAATGAGGTGTTAAGTTTCCGTAGTTATAAAATACTGAAATCAGAATATAATGCTGCTGATGGAGAAAAATTAATTATACCACGTCCTGGTACATGGTTTCATATATACCTTTCGGCCTACGCAATTCCACCACCTAGCTTTTCTCCCATCCATAAATATCTACTGCTGAGAAGGGACTCCCCCATTTACTTGCTAGAGAAATTAGCCTTTTACGTTGGTAATCCTCATGAACATCATGCTCCGTAACGGGGAAAGATGGAAATTAGTGACACTGACCTACCCAGTAAAATCAACTTGGCCACGGGATTCACTCCCCAATGGCGGAATATGCTCCGCGACCCACGTATGGTCCACGTGCAGGCCATTGCACGACCCACCGTCAGGCGCCGGATGCAACGACACCCGATTTATGTAGAGCTCAGCTGCTTTAAGCGACGTTTGCTAAAGTTAATTAAGATTTAAATAGGATAGACATTAAGATTAAGATTTTGTCTATATTATATTAACACTAGCGACCCGCCCCGGCTTCGCACGTAATCGTACATTAATGAAACTCTCCCATTATCAGTGTTTCTCTACAGTATTATACATGTATTATACATAAAAACATTCCTCTTGAATCACTCTGTCTATTAAAACAAACCGCTTCAAAATTCGTTGCGTAGTTTTAAAGATTTAAGCATACATAGGGACGGACAGACGACAGCGACTTTGTTTTATACTATGTAGTGATAGTGATAGTTAAAAATTTGATCGCAGGAATTTTTCACGAAATTATTTTAGAATATAATGTGCACGAACTCAATACTCGCAATAATACACATTATCTATTCTGCTCATTCGTCATTGGGTGTCATTTGTGTTCGTGAATTTCATGTTTGTATACTGCCCCCGCGGTATTACCAGATGATGATGCAGATTATACCGTAGGCGTATACCTGGTGAATTGTGAATAGTGAATTAAAAAGAAAAGAAATACATGGATATTAATATGACGCAAGATACCTATGCACCCAATTGCGGAGCTTTTAATTAATCAAAATAAATTAATCAAAATGAGTTTTAAAAAACTTATATTATAATAAAACTAAACATTTTCATTGTAATTTAGTTTTTTTTTATACAGTCAAAATAAAGGTAAATAAAATAAATAAAAATAAGTAAGATTTTTATTGGTTTAATTGTCAACTATAGGTTTACTACCCTGTGAGAGCGTTTTAAATTAGAAAAAGGAAGATGTCTATTGACGTTTTATTTTTCCGTTCATCTTGTGCCGATCGGCCGCTTGTCGGTTTATATGTTTCGGATATCACTATAGTTTTGATTATATTTCTTTAGCAGGAGTTTTTTTATTTGGCATGGGCATTTAAGCTGGGAAATTTCGGGAATATGGATAGCTCTTTTTTGAGGTCTATTTCTTTTGTATTACTTTAATTACTACTAGAACTGCTTCTATCACGCGTATTTACAGACATACTATAATCTTCTTCCTCGCCCAAATTTCAATTTCATTCGGGTCAGGACTATTTAACCTAATGTAGCAAACTACCAGTATTAACTCAAATCCATCGACCAGAGGGTCGGTTCGATATCATCCAAAAACGATATCGTGTGTTAATTTTACTGATTATACATATTTGTCCTTGCTGTCGATTATCATATCATTCAAGTGACGTGACGAAAATTCAAATTCAAAACATTTATTTTGCTTTGGGCAATTTGGGCATTTTTTAGTAAAAGCGTTGACCCGTGACAGGGGTACTTATTCTGCGGAGACGAGTACTTGTGGACAGCAAAATTCTGCTTGTTTCATGTTTTAATATTAGTAGGTATATCACAAGTTTTTTTTCAAAATTATTAATATTTTTGTGTAATGTCTTATCTTGAGAAATAAGCACAGAAAACCCAAGAAACGTTATGGAACACGATTACTAAGCTTGTAGGATTATAATAACTAACAATAGCTATAATAGTTAGTTCGTTTTCACTGAAAACCATGATTTGTGATAATGACAGTTTTCGCCGTTTATTTAATCGAACTTTTACGTTTAACAAATAAAAAAAATCACAACATAAAATTAGGAAATTTCTCTTAGACCAATAGTAAAACACACAAACATTTCAAAAATATGACATTTTCCCTAGTCTGCATTAGTATAATACAAAAGAAACTAAAAAAATATTATAAATATTAGGTTTTATTTATAATCAATTAATTAAGGCGACCACTCATCATCGCCAACAGTCGTTCATTAGAATACCAATATCTCACTCATACTTCGAGATAGAAAGACATTGCAAACATAGAATTGCTTCTCTTGATTGAGCTTGATAAGTTGCCATTTGCGATGGCTATACGGTAGTCGTTACACCCTAAATCAGCTACAGGATTTGGGATATTCCACATCAATTAATCAAAGGCTCTCCCTAAAGTGATCGTCCACTTTTTGTTACCAACCCTTTGGCTAGGAATTTATAGATAATGCTCGTCGGTGTAGCATTATCAATCTGACAATACTCACACTTACCTAAATTACAAACTCCAGAGCGTAATAAATAAAAGCTACAAGAGATGGAAAACTTGATACAAACTCAGGGACAACCCGTCTTGCCAGCGTTGCACAGTAGGTCAATTTCCCTCCATGAATGTATAGGTCAGACTCAGTAGTATTCCCTACTCCAAATTTACTTGCCTCCAGTCTCCAAATTTTGGGTAACCAGGAACAATAATTTCTTTCCATAAAATTGTATCACTTATACATATACCACTAGTGGCCCGTCCCGGCTTCGCAGGGAGGGGTTCTTTCGCAGCCTGTATTAATGATTGATAATGTAGCATTCAAAAGGCGAAAGAATGTTTAAAATCGGCTTAGTACTTTTTGAGCCAATTCGTTACAAACATAGGTACTTACATACAAATCTTTCATCTTTATAATATTAGTATATATTATACTTTCCCATACTGTTACCTCCAAATTGAACGGTCATTGATCTTTCAATTCTTAAATCTCACTAATATTGCTATTTCTCAATAGCTTATAAACAAATTTAGATTCTAAACACCAGATGACGAAACATATACAAGATCATGTGCAAACTTGATCTCAGAAATGATAATTACAATTGTTTGTAAATAGATGCTTACATTACAAACTGAGTAATACTAGCACGGTATTAGCAATTCTGACAGCTTACCAAATAACTACCTAACTTAAAGGCGGTATATGAGTCGCGCAGAGCAGAAGGCAATCTTAATTTTTTCTTACTTCTCAGCCCGCCAAAGACCCGCTGTTCAGTCAGGCCTCCGCTGGCTAGACGGATTGGCACAGTGTTTTCTTCTTCTTCTTCAACTTCTTGAAGCTAGGTTTTCTGCCATTTAATTTCTGTGGGTGTCGTAAGAGGCGACTAAAGGATCGTAAGAGGTAGATCACCTAGCCGTATGAGAATTAAAACTTGATACAAACCCTTTGCAAACCCGTCTTGCCAGCATGGCACAGTAGGCTAATTTCCTTTGAACTTGGAGGCCCGACGCAGTAGTGGGTCATTTATGGGCTGAAACGACGACTATTACGACACCCTCAAGATGCGATGGGGTGGTGACAATATGTATTCTTAATCAAATCTGTTACCACACGGACAATCCACTTGCATTTTTATCGTAATACCTCTCATTGTTCCATTAACATTAAAACAAAACTCCAAAACTGATATGCGCCGGAAGCTACAATAAATTCTCTGCTATGTTATTATTTATTTAAATTTAGTTTTTCTACAAACCAATGACGGACTAAGAATACATAGCGTGGAATACACCCCATGTCATCCCGAAGATGTTGTAAAAGCCGACTCCTGGCTTCAAGAGATGGAAAACTTGATATGAAAACTTGTACCAACCCGTTTAGCCCATTACCCTTCATTATTCCATTGAGAGAAGGAACTTGGATAAAACCAAGGTTATGTTCAATGAACATGTCAATCCGGGACCAATCAGCATTGATCGTACTTCACCTGAAGTTGTTTCGGAATTCATCTACCTCGGGCAGTGTCTGCAATTAGGACGTAACAACTTCAAGAAGGAGGTAGTCAGAAGGATTCAGTGGGGCTGGGCAGCATTTCGTCAGGTATTTTCGTCGCCCATACCGCAGAGTCTGAAGACGAAAGTCTTCAACCACTGCGTCCTACCCATACTAACCTACGGTGCTGAAACGTGGACACTGACGGTGTGGCTAGTCCATCAGCTAAAAGTCGCGCAGCGAGCTATGGAACGGGCTATGCTCGGTGTCTCGCTACGAGATAGAATTCGTAATGAAGTCATCCGAGCGAGAACGCGTGTCATCGACATAGCCCATAGGATTAGCAAGCTGAAGTAGCAATGGGCTGGCCACATCTGTCGTAGAACTGACGGCCGCTGGGGCAAACAGGTGCCACAGTGGAGACCACGTAATGGCAAACGTAGGGTGGGACGCCCCTCTGCTAGATGGAGCGACGATCTGCGACGGGCAGCCGGCAGCAACTGGATGCATAGAACCGAAGACCGGGTTCAGTGGCGAGCCATGGGGGAGGCCTACGTCCACCAGTGGACTGAAATAGGCTGATGATGATGATGAAGGTCCGATTCAGCAGTCTGTCATGTTATGTATAGACTGCTGAATCGGTGGTAGTAATTTATGTAGTAACAGTAGTAAGTAGTATATACTCAAATAAACTTTTCAAATACCAATGTTCTCACACACGTTGGTGATGAAGATGTACCTATTAATCTTTGATATGTTCATCCCACACACACAATCACTTATCTTTTAATTACATTTATTAAAATTATTTATTCCCTTTGTGATTTTTCACTTCTGATTGTATTAGCGGAGGTCTCGTGACCTAAAACACAGAGTACTCGGGAACAATTCACACAATATCTTTATAAATTGTAGCCGATGTGTTATTCTGATGTATAATCTATATTATTGTAAAGTTACATTATAATAATAGTTTTTACGTGAAAGAGTATGTGCTTAAATGTACGTGGTCAAGAGGTCGTCCACGGAAATGATTTGTATAAGTAATTGTATTTAAGTTGTGTGCGTGTGTGGCATTTCACTAACCAATACATAATTATAACCAGCTGACCCGACATACGTTGTCACGTCTTACCTATGAATATTGAAGTATTTATTCAAAAAAAGTGTTTATTATTCTAATGCTTTTTAATATACAACACGATTAGATTTTGTCTCTATACAATTCTATACGTATAGAAAACATACTGATATACGGGGCACATAAAAGTTTTGCACTTCTAACTAATCGGAACTATTTGAATTTCGAATGTTATAATTTTTGAAACGCTGTAACCTTCTTTGTAATAAAATTGGCGGGAAATCATATGTCAATTGTTTTTATCACACATCAAAGTTCTACGTACGCAACGAAAATGGAATTAAGTCGAAAAGATTTCAGAGCAACGATTTTTTATGATTCTAGAAGTTCTCTCTCTCCGCAAGACTGTGCCGCTCGTCATCAAATTGCTTTTGGGAGAGAAGTACCTTGTTTGAGCACCGTGACCGTGAGCAATTTATGAGAGGTCGAGTTTCTTTACTTAATATGAAAATAATGTAGCTACTGTTAAGAACTATTGGGGATTGGTATGAGCCAAATTCAGACAATTTTACACGAAGAATTTGGAAAGAAAAGTTTGAAAACATTGTGGTCGTTCATGAACTGACAGCGGAGCCAAAGGGGGCTCGCATGGAATGGCGCTCACAGATGCTACTGAAGTACGACCACGGTCATTCTAATGCTGTTTATGACATTGTCACAGAAGACGAAACGAGCATTTATTGTTTTGAACCCGAAAAAAAAACAGCAATCTAGTGAATGGGTGTTTGGAAATGAGAACAGGCCAACAAAAGTGAGGCAGGCGAGAAACGTTGGTAAAAATGATCGCGTTTTTTTTCTCAGCTACGGGTCCCATCTGTACAATTCTACTTGAAGATCAAAAGAGTGTAAATGCCGAGTGGTATTCAACCATTTGTTTACCCAGAGTGTCAGAAAAAGTTCGCGAAAGACAACCAAAAAGCCGCGTTCGCCTACAACATGACAGACAACGCTTCTTCACACACACAAATCAAAGTAAATTTTAGCTTCCGTAAAAGTACAACTCGTCACCAATCCTGTGCATAGCCCCAACCTAGCACCCTGTGATTTCTGTATTTTCCCCAAAATCTAAGATTTGCTAAGAGGTTCCACTTTTACCAACTCCGAAGAGGCAGTGATAGCGTTCAATCAGCACGTAGAAAACATGCCTTCAGATCAGTTGTCCTCCTGTTTAAAAAAATGGTTGGATCGCATGAAAAAAATTTTGAAATGTAAAGGAGAGTATTTTGAAAAGAAATAAACATAATATGTAATGTTTTGGTTTCAATATGATGTTTTTTTTAAGTTACGCCAAACTTATAGTGTGACCTACGTATATTCACAGCATATTGGTCGAAAAGATGCCAACATTTTAAGATAATGATTGTTCTCATTTTCCCAAACCATTAGTCTATGAATAATAATTCACTGAACTAACTTTATTGTTAGTTATGAACCAGTAACTGGATTTACCACCTTCATTATAAAAATATTTGCATCTTCATGTTGCCAAAATCAGATAGGAGATTGTAAAACTCCATATTAAATTTCCGGTGGTCCGACGACCTGGTTAAGGTCGCCGGAAAGCAGTGAACGTCTTTTGGCTGAAATGATGATGATGATGAATATTAAATTGAACATATAATATTATGCGTAATGGCTCTGATCTAACCATGATGTGCATTAAGAAATTCAGTTTTCCGAGATCAGTTTTGCTAGAAATAATAAATTAATTGAAATAATAATGAAAATTGTATTTTATCAATAAAATAAGTCTGACCAACTGTTTTAATCTATACTTTTCAGTTTTTTTAATCCTCTTTGACGATATTTCCAAATATGCACGCATTTTGTCAATTTTGTGTAATTAGATGTTAGATTAGAAATAATTATAAAGGTGGTTAAGTATTCTTACATTTTACGTGCCGTTTTAATTTTTTGAATACACATATCCCGTGGCAATAACGATCACAAAAAAAAAATATATATCCAATTAGGGCGTTCTGAAGTTATGCGCGTACGCTTCTGAAGTTATACATTATGCAGATTTGTGTATTAATTTAACCTATATCATAGCGAAATCTATTGAATACTTAGTCAATCCAGGCAATAGATATCGCTATATGTTAGAATTACTTAATTATTGTGACTGTCAAATAATAGATGAACAAATAATTTGCAATAAAATAATACTGTGACTATAAATTGAGATATAAGCTATCCTATCTCTTAAGTTGGAACAAACTGCACACGGTGTGCAAATTTGATTAAAATCGGTTAAGTAGTTCAGGGGTCCATTGCGGACAAACAACGTGACAAGTAATTTAATGTATAATTATTAAGACTAGCAGCAGACTGGCCGGGTGGCCACGCGTTGCTGTGGCTAAGGTTTTTGTTATATTATATTTAACATTAACATACTCGAGTGGTGACCGCGTTCTGGAAGGCGCAGTGCTGGTAGTCCTCCCACACGGTGGACCGACGGCCTGGTTAAGGTCGCCGGAAAGCAATGGATGCGGGCAGCCCAGGGCCGGCCTTTGTGAAAATCCTTGGGGGAGGCCTATGTCCTGCAGTGGACGTCTTTTGGCTGAAATTATGATGATGATTAATAACATACATTAATTTAAATTTTAACATAGTGCCATTTATTGAATACTTACTCAATCTAGTCAACATATATTTCCATCTGTTGCTGGATCGTCTGGAGCTTACATATAATTCTGTTATAATATTGCGACTTTATTTTGAGATGTAAGTTATCTTATCTTTCAAGTTGGATCAAATTGCACATACGGTGTGCAAATTTGATTAAAATCGGTTAAGTCGTTTAGGAGTTAATCGCGTACAAACAACGTGACCCGTAATTGATACATATTATAATAAGATTTACATTTGGCGTACAGAAAATAGTATTGCTAATGTACTTATTATATAAAAAAAACATTAGCTTGTGAAGAATGTTGTAAACTTTAACTGTTGCCTTTTCCATATAAACTTCAACTGTGCCAGTGATTAATACCGCTCCATTGATCGTAGGTCGTCGGAGCTCCAGGAGATCAAGTCGTTGGCAGCGGAGCGAACCCACCTTTTCTTTTTGCTGCCAGTGTTTTGACATTTATTATAGTGTTGCAAAGGCCCAAAATTCCCTGTAGCACCACGCTGACCAGTCGGATAAGCATATGGACTATTTAATTGTCCTTGTTATTGCAGCCTTTAAATAACCCGCTACCGGGCTATTCGGGCATCCCCCAAATTCATGATGGGAAATTAGCCTACTGTGCCCCGCTGGCAAGACGGGTTTATATCAAGTCTTTCTTCTCTTGCAGCTAGGTGATCTGTCTTTTGCGTTCGTTTAGTCGCTAACGACACATTCAGGTCGGTATGGGTTGGTAACATTGTGTATTATAATCGTCACGGATTTTGTATTTACAGTGTTTTTTTTCCTTTAGCCAGATAATGCCACCTCAAGGGCAGACAAATGGGTCGTGGGTACTATACGAAACAGATGCGGCAAGCGACGCTGATGTACCAACCGTGGTGCCCCCATCTGCGGAAAAGAGACAATGGCAGATTGTATGGAGAAACGTGATACTTTTCGCATTTCTTCACTTGGGAGCAGTCTATGGTGCCTACCTTTTCCTGCTTAAAGCTATGTGGCAGACTAAACTATGTGGTGAGTTCCAATTTGTGCGGAAATTAAAATGGTTTGACTTCTTTAATATACGATTCTTTATATCTTTTATTCTTTATATCTAATCGCGTCGTTGGTGTAAGGGTTAGATGTGCTGCCTTTGGATTAACGGGTCCCAGGTTCGATTTCGGGGTCGGGCAAGTGTCTTTGTCTAAACCAGAGGCACTTGCTCTGAGTCTGGGTGTCATTTGTGTTCGTGAATTTCATGTTTATAAACTGCCCCTGCGAAAAAAGTGCGAGAGTTTCGTTTAAAAATAAAAGGATTTACGATTTACGGATAGAAACATCTATAACAGAGGCGCTTGCTCTGAGTCTAGGTGTCATGTGGGAGTGTGGTGAATTCTTTAAATAAGCTAGCTGACTCGGGAAACGTAGTTTCACTATAAAAATAGGGGTTGGTCGTAGAGGGGCGTATTTTGTTAATACAACAATTAAAAAATGTCTTCAAATTACAAAATGAAATTTTGGGGTGGACCACCCTTAACTTTTAGGGGGATCAAAAATAGATGTTGTCCGATTCGCGGACCTACCAAATGTGAATGTAAAATTTCATCAAAATCGGTCCAGCCATTTCGAAGGAGTTCAATAACAAACACAGTGACATAAGAATTTTATGTACCTATTGGATTAAACAAAATTATATGTATTGTGATCTGTTATTATGGTGCGCAAAAATAAGCTTGTATCATGTTCACAGCATTTATTTTGTACCTGATGTCTGGATGGGGCATCACGGCTGGTGCGCACAGGCTCTGGGCACACAAGTCCTACAAAGCACGTCTTCCTCTCCGCATCTTACTCACAATCTTCAATACCATCGCTTTTCAAGTAAGTTTATCTAAATTAAAAAGATTAGTATCTCTGTCTTTGGGACGCCTGCCCTTATATGTCATTTTTATTTAATTATTTATTTATTCATAGCAAATAAATAGGTTGGTTACATTGGGTGGTTAGCGCAATAAAAACTCATTCGAGCTTTTCTGTGCGTTAGTATCGTCGTATTTACAAAGGTATACCTAGTTGATCTCACTAAGTAGTCACAAAATATTTTTTTTATGTTATGAAGGTACTTATAAAGACGAACGTTATACAGAATTACAAAATATTATATTAGTAAATAAATGGTGAGCAGTATATTAGTTTCGTTGCGTAGGATAGCACATGATATTATGGGCCTTAAATCTTTAGAGATTACAACTGGCCAACGCTAACTACATCCACTGTTAATGACACCAACTATGTTCCGTAGACTAAACCGATGCCACTGTATAGAAGATTATCTGGCACAAGTAGAGAGACGGTAAAATTCGTTAGTATCCTGAACCTGAACGCCAGATTACGCGTGGCTCAATAGAGAACTTTGAAATATGTTTACATAACTTGGAAGAAATGATGCTCAATATCTAGTGGATCATTATTGGGCTGACAGTGATGTTGGTTATAAAGAAACATCGATTTTGTATTCTCATAAACTAACTACCGACACAGAAAAAGATCATGTTATTCTTTCATCATCATCATCATCATTTCAGCCAAAATACGTTCACTGCTGGACATAGGCCTCCCCCAAGGAATTCCACGAAGGTCGGTGCTGAGCCGCCCGCATCAATCGCTTTCCGGCAACCTTAATCGCTTTCCGGAACGCGGTCGCCTCTCGAGGACTTTTCTGCCCCATTGGGCGTCGAGCTATGTCCCCTGCCCAGTACCACTTATGTTAGGCAAATCATATTTCTTTACCGAGATAAATTATAATATTTGATGTCATACCGTACTAATGACATTATATTTCATAAATTATGTGACTTTTATGAGCAATAAATCGATAAAATTGAATAATTAACCAACACCAGTTCAATTAATCTCATTAAAGTTCCAAGAGCAAAAAAAATGCTCTTTGAACTATATTGAGAGACAATCAATAATTATGCTTGTCAGAACCACACGTGGTGATGCTAATAAATACAAAAATCACGTGCAGGGTTAATTTACTGTTATCAGTGTCATCATTATCAAATTAAATAATAAAGAATGCAGCCGAAATTGCACTACCTAATAGTTATAATGATATTTAAAAACGTATCACAAAACACGGCGTTCTTAATTTGACTGGGTGTTATTTTTATTTAATATACTTCACTGCTGTGTTGGGCCTGTTTTTTATCTGCTAAACGCCAGCCGGGTTATGTGGGCCGCCGGGGCGCGGAAAAGTGGTAATTGCGCCCCAACTCACCCACTAAAACCAACGGTGTCCCTCAACTGCCCGAAACAGGGTCACGGTTTCACTCCCCAATGTGCACATGCTCCTCGATCCTAATGGGGCCCCACGCTTCTGAGTACCGCTCTTCACCTGGCCTCTCCCTGTCGGCTTGGGTGACCCTAAGCCGGTATGGCCCCAACGGATCCTAAAGGCACGCAAGCCCCCTCACCACAACAAGGTCGAGGGCGGTCGAGGGGGAGAGGGCAGCACGGTCGAGGGGGAGAGGGTGATTACCCTACTAGAGGGTGATTACCCTACTAGAGGGTGATTACCCTACTAGAGGGTGATTACCCTACTATACCAAGTTTTCCATACGGGTTGGCATAGGGTTTCATTTTAGGTTTTCGGCCTTATATCGGCTCTTACGACACCCTCAGAATTTTGATTATCTTGTTGTTAATCATTGTTGATAATGTAGTTACTAACGACTTTCTATATGCTAAAGTTTCTCCCAACTATGGCAATGCAATATCCGGGAGAATATTATTAATATTGTAGCTTCGAACTAAAACTTACTGTTGTGCGTACCCCTTAACTAGTGAATCTTGTTTTCTTAATAAAAATAGGCTGTAATATAATAGGGAAGAGTGTTAGAGTTCTCACGGCCTACTTTGCGATCAGATTTTCGCTTGCACAAAGAGTAAACACTTTGCCACAGGTTTGAGTTACCCGTGGGCCGTGGAAGTCACATAACCTTAAAATAAATAAATAAATATCCTTGGACATTTCACACAACGCCATCTCGTCCCAAGCTAAGCAACTTAATGCTTGTGTTATGGTAACGAGATGGATGATAAACTACTTATTCACTTTGTCTATGGGCGAGGGTAATACAGCCCCAACCCCCTTATAATCAGAGGGGCCCGCTTCGGACAATATACATTTTTTTTTGTAAATTCATACATATTATAGATAGAAAACACCCAGACCCGGTACAAATACTTGTAGGTCGTACAAATACCCACCCACACCATCCTGAGGGTGTCGCAAGAGGTGACTAAAGGAACGCAAGAGGTAGACCATCTAACTGCAAAAGAAAGAATAGTAGATTATTATACAAGGTTCCCATACGAGGTGTTTAGACGCTCGAGCACGGGGATAGGTATTCCGAGTAGGAATTGACGTCTTTCACCCGTGATAAGCACTCTACTTTACATTTAGAATTTAAGGAAAGTAAAAAATAGTCGTTTCTTTACTTATCTGCTCGCCACTTCATAAAGTCATTGTATGTATTTAAGTATCTTTCCTTTGAAATTTCTGGCAAATTTTCGATAACTGTATTTGCCTCGTCTCTAACAGAATCTGGGGTCAACATTTCAGATTCACTTGAACTCATTTCTTAATAAGATATTAGTTAGTATAAATATACCGAGATTTCGATACAGCTTACACAGGTAGTATTCCACCAAATTAAAATCAAATCAATTTCAAATTTTAAGTTTGAGACACACCCGCGTCACAGCCTCCGACGGACTTGGTTACTTATTTTTTAATTCGCAGTGGCAGTTTATACCCTCACAAGACCGCAGCATTTTTTCGCCGGCTGCCTCACCCAATTTAGTTCTATTTTTAAAATTCATTCCCACCCGAGTCTTCCCCTCCCAAAGGAGGGAAGTAGCATATGGAAGATGCTACTCGGATCAAACAAACACTACTTTCCGAGTATGAGAAATGAAAAACTTTATACGAGTTCAAACCCTGTGACAAACCGTCTTCCGAGCGTGACACAGTACGCTAATTTCCCTCCATGAACTCAAAAGCAGGGTAATTTATGGCAAAATAATGAGTTAATGATGATACAAACAATGAGGCCACGTACTAACTTTTGCATTTATAACATTATTTATAATTAAAATAATGATACTTGAATGTTGTTGTATTACAAAAGTATCTAAAGCAAGTTCTTTGTACTTTACGTTCTACGTTTGTGGAGATGTTTTCCAAACGATACTTCCCCACCGCACGCTGGGAAAAAACGCGTGTTGTAAAAGTCAACAAAACAAAAGCGCGCTTGGTGGTAGGATCGTATGGTCCGCCCGGTTAGCTACTACCCTCACATCTAAGACCCCTTAAGCACCAGCACCAGCACACGCGGCCTGCCGCTTTTCCAGTTTAATATGCAACCGCGATAAAACCGCGTTAAGCGGTTGGACGGCGGTTGCGGTTGCAGCCGCTAGTGCGTAAGGGGGCTTAGTCTGACGCCAAGCAGTTTTACTGTGTTCCGTCGTGTGTATGCGAGACAGGGCCGACAGGGCATTTCCTTGAATTGCTCCCCCTGCTCCATCTTAGACCCTGGCGTTGCTCTCCATCACGCAAGCCTAGGGTCCAATGCATTTTAGTCACTGATAAAAAAAAACACCTAGAACGCAATTAAATTGCATTTTTTTTCTAGGATGCTGTGATCGACTGGGCACGTGACCACCGCATGCACCATAAATACTCTGAAACAGACGCCGACCCACACAACGCGACCCGCGGCTTCTTCTTCTCACACGTCGGCTGGCTGTTGGTTCGAAAACACCCACAAATTAAGGCGAAAGGACACACAATTGACATTGGTGACCTCTGGGATGACCCTATATTGAGATTCCAGAAAAAGTGAGTTTTGCCGGTCAAATATGCAATAGGGCTTACCTTCCTTTAGTAATCAATTTAAATATTCAACATCGTTGTCGTCGTTTCAGCCCATAAATAACTCACTATTGAGTCGGGCCTCCTCAAAATGTATGGAGGGGAATTAGCCTACTGTGCCACTCTGGTAAAATGGGTCGGCACAGGGTTTTACTAAGTTTTCCTTCTCTTAAGGCTAGATGATCTGTCTCCATTCCGTTAGTCGCTGTTAATGACACCCTCGGGATGTTATGGGTTGGTTATATTGTGTATTCTAAACGGGAAATGTTTAATTGCAACTCTAATTTCCTGACTAATTTAGCTACTGCATATCAGATAAATGGCTGCATAACAAATTAACTACTTGATTACCTAAAAATATTTTATTACAACGGAATTTCCAATATGATTCTCTAAAACTGCATAACAGATAATGTTTGTTTACAATATCAAAATACATTCCACGAAATATAACTTATAAATTATAATAATTCATAGCGTATCGCCAACATAACCTGAACGCCCTAGATGTAAAAATTGCATTGGAATAACCTTTTCGCTGAGTTTGCGAAAAAAAAATTCCAATGCTTTTAATTGGAAAAACCTTTTCGCAAAATACGAACATTTAGCATCATTTATTAATTCTTCTCGACAAAAATAAACAAGTCAAAGAATTGTTGTGTATTTATTAATATATAGGGGAGACTGGGGACACTTGATCCCCATTTTGGTTTTTCATTCTTAACTCCTAAAATAATAAAGTTTTGTAGAATATTTTTTCACGATTGTCTAGGAAATTTATCTGTCTACCTTTTTGCATCATTTAATCATGTAATATATGTGTATTAACCTGTTTATTTTTCGTTTTCCCTGAAGACTGCAAAAGGATCAAGTGTCCCGTGTTCTGGGACACTTGATCATAGCATGGGGTAGATATGATCATAGCATTTATTGCACCACACATGGCTACTAGTTCACCACGCTCGACTAATGAATGATTTTTCCGATTTGCTTGACTTTCTTAGTAGCCACTAGGTACCTTCTTAGGTTTATGGACTGTAGTCAGTCCCATTTCATCAACTTTTCAAATGGCCCCAGGCCAAAATTCTAATTGATCGAGTGCGAACGTAGATTAAGAAAAAACATGGAAATATTGTGATTAGAACTGATAGACCTGCTGAGGCTAGTTGCTTCGTGTACTCGTAAAGAGAAATGTCAATTTCTGCGCATGAAACCATAGAACCAGTCGTCGGTGGCAATATTATTGGTCCATTTTCGTATTTTATTAGCTGGATTATTGTTTTGAACAGCCTATTCATATGCTAGATTCCGTAAAAACTGCGAGGACAAATCATGGTGCAGTATACTGGCTTTTCAAAGTATTTGACTAACTCGGACTCATCTATATCCGTAAAAAATTTTATACTGTCGGTAGTCGGGTTCTTATGCTTTATATTGTATACTGGTTGGCGTTTTTTCACACCGTCCTTCCTTTTGTAAGTTCTCGTCATTTTGGAGTCAATACTAATAAATAAAACAAAATCTAATAAATCTCTTGTAAGCAGTTATGAATGTAGGGGACACTTGATCCCATAATCAAGTCTACCCGTGTTCGGCATGATCAAGTGTACCCTGGACCGTTATTTTTTAAACAAGTATTTTTCGTACTCAAATCAAAATGTTATTTAGACAAATAACATCTCAACATACACTTGAATAAATCAGGTTTAAGCAGTTATAAATGTAATCCCTAATTTATATAAATGACATCCTTAAAATAACGATCAAAATACCTACAAAAAAAGATGTCGACCTCTTGTAAACAAAATGTCGCCACTGCTCTGAAATTGTCAATAATAAACTTTAAAAATGACATTTGGTCATTGACAATGACAGTTATGATTAGTGTGGCATGTATCGAATTTAAAAAAATTATGTAGTTTTGTAGTTACGACCCAGGGATCAAGTGTCCCGGGGGATCAAGTATCCCCAGTCTCCCCTACAGGTGTGGCCTGTAATAGGAGCAATAAATTTAAACGATGATTCTACAGAGTATACGCAGTTACCTAGAGCTTATCTTAATGCTCCAAAGCGATTAAACTCAGAAATATAGCAATTCAAAGTTACAATACATAATCAATGTACTTCATGATCGCTAAATTGTCGGTTATTATCTTGGTACAGGGCATTTGCTATATTATTATATCAATGTCAAGTACGCCAGCTAGACACGTAATGTCTGCAGTATATTGCTGGCTCTATTTATTTTGTTAGAAAATAACGGTAAATTAATTTTTCATGTTATTTAATTGAAAGCATTTGGAATTAATTACTGGTTAGTTAAAGGTTCTACATTTTAATTGTTTGCTCCTAACGTAAAAGCTCCTATTAACGACCCCCTAAAATGTGTACTCTATTAACGATCTAATTTTTAAATCTCTCATATTAGACATAATATAGGGTTCCAGAAAAGTCATACCTTAAAAAATAGTTACGTATTTTTGTTGGACAGCAAAAAGACTAAAGTTTGTCTATCTAAATAGCCAGTGAAAGAAATAATTTGACAGTGATTGGGGCGCGCCCGAAGCGGAGGCACATTTCATAGTGTCGCGTCACCAGCCACGTAAGTACACTTAAATTTTACCTAAGAAAAATAACACACTAAAAATTGATTTGTATTCTTATTATCACATTACAACTGTAAAGTATATATTCGTTTTCTAAACTAACTCTTAATATAATACTTTTTATTGGTTTTTGTGTTATAAAATCATGTTTTTATTTCAGGCGGTAATAGAATCCAAATTTCAAAACATGATTCTAATAACGACCCATGGCGTTGTTAAATTTTGAGAACATTTAATATTTTAAAATAATGTCTATTAAAAATTAACTACCTCATTCATTTTTTGTTTTTGTTTAATTCTTAAAATTATTTTACTTCGTTAGACCTATTAACGACAAAGCTATTTCTTAAAGTTTTTGTGTAAAACCCGATTCAACGTTAGACAATATGCCTATTATTATAATGATATTATACCGTTAATAACCTTTATTATCTGAATTATAGACTAACTGACATTACACGAAATAATATAGCAATGAGATCGAATTTAACAGTATTCCATAAAGCAGATATTATATGTGTTTATTATTTATTTTATTGGTCGCTAATAGAATATTGTAAGCTTCATACTCGATTCTATTACCGACTCACAGTTGTGACGATATTTTTGGTAATATTACAGTACACAAAAACAAAATGTATAGTTTTAAAAAAATAGGCTTATTTCTTGCATACGTGACGTTTTGAAAGATTTTGTCACAGGACTTATTATTAATGTAAAATAATATTTGCTACCCAATTTCATTCATGGCTTCATGGGATTGGCTATATTTCATATGGTTTCAAATCAAATAAAAATGGCGGGACGGAATAGGGGCCTAGTAACTTTTTAAAAGCTTCTTTCGAAGAATTATAAATAAATTCTATATCTCTTTAAAGATTGTGTTCTTCTATAGAATCATGGAGCCGCAGAAGCGGAAGCAGTACGCCTCTGCTCAACTAGAAGCTGCGCTTCTAGCTATAAATGAAGGGACCAGCATATACGAAGCTTCAAAAACCTATGGCATACCGAGGACAACTCTGCGTGACAAGAGAAATAATAAATATATAAATGAACATTGTGGAAAACAAACGGTTTTAACGACGAGGAAGAAAAAAGACTGGTAGACTGGATTTTATATCTCGGGAAGTCAGGTTTTCCTGTAACTAAGGACCATTGTTGGAAACAGTAGCAAAATTGGTGGAAAACTTAAATCGCTCTAATTCTTTTAAAGATGGTGTTCCCGGAAAAGGATGGTTTCTTATGTTTATGGCGAGGCATTCTACCATTTCAAGACGAATTACTCAGAATTTGCCTACAAGCCGTACACACATTACAGAGGAGGCTGTAAGAGCATGGTTCAATCGAGTACATATTTATTTTGAACAAAATAACCTTCTTGATGTTTTGGGAGATCCTAGTCGGATTTTTAATTGTGATGAGACCCGTTTCTTTTTGTGTCCCAAAGGAAAACAGGTTCTTGTCCGAAGAGGCAGCAAGAAAGTATATAGTAGAGTGGCCAATGACGAAAAGGAGTGTTTAACAGTGCTAGTAAATGTGTCTGCAGATGCTGCAATAGCACCTCCCATGGTCTTATATCCATACAAGCGTTTGCCAAAAAAACATTGTTCCAACTGTACCATATGGATGGGGTATCGGTCACACTGAGTCAGGATGGATTAATATGGCTGCATTTTATGAGTACGTTGCCAATTGCTTTTATCCCTGGCTTATTCAGCATAACATACAATTTCCTATAGCTTTTTTTCTCGACGGTCACACTTCTCATATATATAATAAGAAAATTGTGGGAGCTGTGTCTACACCAACAAGTGTTAGAAAGCATAATACGACGTCAAGTTCAGAATCTGAGTCTGACTCAGTATTAATCCCACGACAAAATAATTACAAGGTGAAATCTAAAAATCCAATACATTCAGGTCGTGCTTCAACATCAGCTAGAATTCTTAGAAAATACGACATAATATTTATCCATCTGACTCTGATAATATTTTTGAAACCTACTTTATTTGAACTTACAAACCTTGGTTCTCTCTTTTCCTAGCCTTATTAATCCGAAGCATCTTGGGATCGGCTTTACAGATAAAAATATTTTTGTTACTGATATTATAAATCTCTATTATATAATCTCTAATTAGTATTTAAGTAATTAAAAAGTTAGCCTTTAATTATTTGAAGACTGTTTTCTGAGACTGATTATATTTTTTATTTATTAAAATAACAGTAAATAAGTGCTCTAAGCGTTGCAATAAATAATTATGTTCATATTGTAATAATGTTGATCTCATAACTATTGTATTAATATAATAAATATCTTAAAAACGATTTTTTATTTTATTTATTAAGTAGTATAGAAGAAGTGACAACTTCGTAGCGGTCGGTAAAAGAAGTAGAAAAATCGGTAATAGAATCTTGCCGCATTATATGGGTCGGTAATAGAATCAACTACTATTTTAGATTAGATAATTATTTATTAACCATTGTGGTATTTAATATTGAATTTAAGTACTAATTTGCAAAGAATACTTCGTTGAGATTAATTATAAATTATAACATCTTTCCTAACATAACAGCCAATATCTATTTTTTTAAAGTGTTTCCTAAGACAGCTTAAACTGGCGGTAATAGGAGCATTTACGTTATTACAGGCCTATTACATCCTGTATGTAATATTAAAAGACACAAAAGCCTTGCACTAGGCACTTGAAATTCACGTACACAAATGACATCCAGACCGAGACTACCTATCAGTGCAAGTCCCGTCAAAATCGGTCCAGCCGTTCCATAGATTAGCCGGAACAAACAGACAGACAGACAAAAATTTAAAAATATGTATTAGGGTATATTAGTACTGTGCATTACACACTTACGTATTTAGTAAAAAGTGGTTATTTTATTATTACAGACAGACACTCCAATTTTATTTATTTGTATGTAAAGATCACATTATTTGATCAGTCAGTCAGTTTGCTATTAAATATGAAAGAGATTGTTCAGATACGACCAAATATTGGAATCTTATACTGTCCCAAACTTCATTAACCAGTTGATCTCTGTCAATTTTACTTACTCAAATAATCTCTACCTTAAACTAAACGTTAAAATAACATAAGGTCGACTTGAATATGGTTCGGTGAACAAAAAGTAAAAACAAAATTTAAAACCATCTTTCTTCGCCTGGATAACGTCAAAATATTATAAAGCACACGCAAAAACAAATTTACAAAATGAAGTCATTAACAACATAAATGTTCATTAAATTATCTAATAGCACAAGCTTAGAATAGAATAGAAACGTTTATTTATTAGAATTTAAGTAGGTATTATGTAGATGTTGACAAACTCAAACTCAAAATGAACTTTATTTACGTAGGTTTTATCACGAAACTCTTAAAAATCGTCATATTTACAGTTACCATTATCATCATCTTACGACCCCTGTCCCACGCTAGGTGGTAGTCTCCATACACACCTATCAGTCGTCATAGCTACAGTCATCATCATCATCATCATCATTTCAGCCAAAAGACGTCCACTGCTGGACATAGGCCTCCCCCAAGGATTTCCACAAAGGCCGGTCCTGGGCCGCGCGCATCCACTGCTTTCCGGCGATCTTAACCAGGTCGTCGGTCCACCGTGTGGGAGGCCTACCAGCACTGCGCCTTCCGGAACGCGGTCGCCACTCGAGGACTTTTCTGCCCCATCGGACGTCGGTCCTGCGAGCTATGTGCCCTGCCCACTGCCACTTAAGTTTGACAATCCGGTGGGCTATGTCGGTGACCCTGGTTTTCCTGCGTATCTCCTCATTTCTGATTCGATCTCGCAGGGAAACTCCGAGCATAGCCCTCTCCATTGCCCTTTGCCCTTTGGGTGACTTTGATATCTACAGTGTATGTGACAAATTTATGTATCATTATATTCTACCGGTTTTGCCGGTGTAAGCGATAACAGAAGGATTGTAGGTTTTGCATAATCCTACTACTACGACTCAGCCCATATATGACCTACTGTTAGGTCTTCTTCAGTTACATCGAGTATATGACCTACTGTTAGGTCTTCTTCAGTTACATCGAGTATATGACCTACTGTTAGGTCTTCTTCAGTTACATCGAGTATATGACCTACTGTTAGGTCTTCTTCAGTTACATGGAGTATATGACCTACTGTTAGGTCTTCTTCAGTTACATGGCCAGACGCGTCGTGTCAAGTTCCTTCTCTTGCTGTTTGATGATCAGTCTTGTCATTTCCTGTTGTTGACTCTTACGATACCCTCAGGATATAATGGGTACCCACTACTGAGTCAGGCCTCCTCTCATCGCAGGGAGGCTAATTAGCCTATTGTGCCACGCTGGCCAAACGGGTTGGCACAGGGTTTCGTTTTAAGTTTTCCTTATCTTGCGGCTAGGTTTTCGGCCCTGTCTTTTCCTTCTGTCGGCGCTTACGACACCCTTAGTATGGAATGGGGTGACTCTATGTAATCTAAATCTGTCACCACATGCACAAACCAACTAGATACCTACTTAAATAAATGTTCTGTTTATTTTATTTCAGATACTACTTGGTGCTGATGCCTCTGGCCTGCTTCATATTGCCTTCATACATCCCAACACTTTGGGGAGAATCTACATGGAACGCCTTTTTTGTTTGCGCAGTTTTCCGATACGTCTACGTCCTAAATGTGACGTGGCTCGTCAATTCGGCAGCCCATCTGTGGGGAAGCAAGCCTTATGATAAAAATATTAATCCGGTGGAAACCAAGCCCGTATCTCTGGTAGTGCTGGGAGAGGGATTCCACAATTATCACCACACGTTCCCTTGGGACTACAAGACTGCTGAGCTTGGGGGCTACTCCCTGAATATAACGAAACTCTTTATTGACTCTATGGCTAAGATTGGATGGGCATACGACTTGAAGACTGTCTCCACTGATGTAATACAAAAGCGAGTACAGAGAACAGGAGATGGGAGTCACAATGAGTGGAGCAGCCAAGACAAAGGTGCAACTCAAGAAAACAATAAAGCGATACCTAATATGAGTACTGAGAAGACTGAATAAGATCGCAAACATTAATTTGTGATCTTTTGATATGCAGCGCTCTTTAGATAGGTACCTATATAACATGGATGATAGAGTTAGTGTACCAAAAAGTAATTTAATGATGCATTTGTTTTTTATAGGTTAGAGATTAAAACATATTTTTTATGTCCAAGATATTATAATAAACACAGGGAAAAGCGGAATTTTACTGATATTATTTTAACCCTGGGGACATAAGGTTTACTCTAGATTATACCTACTCGCTACTCAGTTTAGTCCGTGTAGTAATGGATTTCGAATACATTGTGTTACCACCCTGTTTTATCCTTATGATATGGAGCCGGAAAACAAAGCCGCAAGGGAAGGAAAACTGTGCGAACCGCCAGCTTGGCACTGTAGGCTAATTGCCTGGCTAGACCATGTAGTGGTTCATGTAAGGCCTGAGTAGTAGTACCAGGGGCGAAGTGTGCCTTGGTGGGGCCCCGTTTACAAAAATATTTGCGGGCCCTTCTTAGGAAGGGTAAAGATTTCTCACAAAAGGAAAAAAGTGTGTAAATAAAAATCGATGTAGGGTGTCGCCAACTTTCGAACGCACTCTCCACGCGAGAAAAGAAGAAATCAAATACTTTTGTCATTACTGAAATAATAAAAAATTTGGGAAGTTTTTATTAATTTTTGCCTACGCACGTCGGGGTCCCCGGTGGCCCGGAGGCCCCGTATAATTGATACGGCAGATACGCCGGTAACTACGCCCCTGAGTAGTACCTACTCATGTTTTTTGTATTGAAAACGAATTCTCTTAGGGTGTTACCACACCAATCGATCGATAGTCGATCGATGCCATCGATCGATGGTAGAATGGATTAGTCGACGTCAATCGAGCTGCTTGAGCTCCCTACTGTCGTCGACCGATGCCATCCCAACGTCGACCGATACCATCGGTCTGCTATCGATCGATTGGTGTGGTAACACCCTTAATCGCTTTTATTCTTATTCCTTAAATAACTAGACTCAGTGACAAACGTATGTTTAATCGTGACAATTAAATAGTCCAATGAATATAATAATGGAAATAATCTACATTTAGTCGATTGAAAATATTTTCGCATGACGGATTTTTTGTGTATTGTTTGGATCTAATTAGTAAAAGCGACCTTGGCACGGAACTTTTTGAATTTATTTTAGGTAAATCACAAAAAAGTTCGTAAAAATAAGGCTTCTATAATTGTGACTTTCTCATATAACTTTTGTTATTTTACAATTGATATTTGTTTGACAACTATCAAATAGAAGGGTTTGTCTTGGTATTTATGTGTAGCTGTAACTATTGTGGCGGAATTGTGATAATATCTAATATAATAATTGTTATTTATTTTAGGACCTTAGATTGGTATAAAAATTTTGTGAAGTCATGTTATGGAATGAAATAAAATTTACTGAAAAATATTGGGCGTGTATTTCTTAAAACAACTGGTTGGCACTTATTTTTACAACAATTAAAGACAAACTATAATCAATTTATCACTAACTTAAGTAATATGTACTTACATAAACACTAACTTAAGTAATAAAACAAGACTAAAAATACCAATTAACCTAAAACTTAAATACTAAAATATATTATTTAAAGGACAAACTATATCTGAATTTGAGCGATATTGTACATGCTTAAATTAAAGTGCCCTTTGCACTACAAAGCATTGGCCTGAGACATCTGCCATGCATTATTAATGGAGTGTTTATTTACATAGTCGAAAAGCATCACATACAGATGTTTTCTTCAGTATAATAAAGCTCTCTGAAGTCTCTTTGAAACAAACGTATCAATTCAATGTTTACAATAGTTGATTTCTCAGACTAAATTTGTTTAGGATAGAATATATAGATAATATATTAACTATTTATTCTTACACTTAAAACTTTAGTTTTTTTTATGTCGATGTTCCTCATGGATATCCGGCCATTGGGGTCTGGCCGGGTTATGAGGCACTGCGGGGTGCACCCTAAATTACACACTAAATTGCGCACCTATCGACCCACTAAAACCGACGGCGAGCCTCGACTGCCCGTACCAGGACAACGGGATTCACTGCCATTGCAGGAGCATGCTCCGTGACCCTGTGGACCTTGGACATACCCTTATATAGTTAGTATAACTTGATATCTGTCCCAACCCGTCTTACCATCGTGGCACAGTAGTCTGATTGCCCTCCTTGAATTCGGAGGACGCCCGACGACGGCTAAGGCGTCGAATCTTTCTGTATAGTGCAAAGATTTAAAATTTTCCAAAGTTTTACTGATTCAATTCTATTTATGACCGCTTCGTCGCTCGCTCTTGTCGAAGAAATAACTCTCTCTATAATGTTAAATTTGGCTTCTTGATACGACACGACGTTCAGTAAATATTTTTTTAACTTGTTGTAGATCATCATTTCAGCCAAAAGAAAATAGTTGAAAATAGTTTCCATATGTATTCCTTTTTTCCTTAATGTCGTATCAAGTGTCCTATAATTTTTGCTCTGCTAGTTTAAGTTGATTTGGCTTTTCTATCCTCGTTTTCGTACTCGTAAAGTTTTAGGCGCTAGATATAACTGTTACTTTCCGCTACTGCTGCAAAGCATTTGAAATATCGAGAATTAAATAACGTACATATTATTGTGCACCGTAAAATGCTTATTTTCATTGTGTAGAAATCGGGAATACCTAAGATCTCACTACAGTATGGTGAAATTGGCAGGTGCTTACATTGTGCCATAGTGTCATACTTACACAAAAGCCAAGAACACTAATAATGTCAACAGATTTAAGGCTTCGACACACTAGCTCAAGAGGTTGGTACGGAATTTTATATCTCTCTTGAAACTAGATTGTCTTACCTACCCTAGAGCCTAGAACCCTAGAGGTTCACTTACGGACTTATCTTACGATACACTCAGGATGGGATGAGTTGGTGATATTGTGTACTTAAAATATAGTACCTACACAACATGGACTGTACACATTTAAAATAGAGAGTTATATTATTTTCCATATGATCGCAATGGAAAATTACAGTTACGGAATATATCAATTTTTTAGATATATAGCTGTGTTCTCAACCAGAAGTTATTACAAACAGAACCAGGGTTATTAATGGTGTGTGAGAGAAATGGCAGTGAATTGTAAGTGCTTATAATAATTTAAAAAACTACTTAAACGTAGATCTGTAGACGAATCATGTAGGCATAACAAGTATCAAACTACTTGATAGGTCTATTTGGCAAATCAAAAGTGAAGTTGATTGCCGAAAAGGGCACTCTAATCGGTTTCGTGGAAAGCGTAATGCTGGAAAGCCTCCAACACGGAAGTCCGGCTGATGATCCGGTCAATATCGTGGGGATTCTGACTGAAATTTTTATGATTAATCGGTTTAAAATATTATGTATGCTATACCTTTTTTTGTATTTATATGTATCATTGATAGTGCCTATGTTTTTGGAATTAATAAACCTGTGATAACATGGAAAAGAAGTCGTTAATTCAAACAGTTGAACTGATTCATCAAACATCGAAAAAAGCCATGTTAAAAAATGCATTCTAATACAAAACAAAGGTTGAATTCGGTTTAAAAAATAATAATTTAAAATTAATCAAATTTATTTTCCCTAAGCAGTCAATATATACATGAACAAAAAATGACTTTGACGGGGGTATATGATAGTAAAGAAAAAAAAAAGAAATAAAGAAAACACATTTATTCAGCAAAGCACACAGGACAACGCAACTTGGTTACAACATTGAAGCTCGGATGTTTGTGGAACATAGCGCTGGAACTCCGCATGACTTCTAGCGCACGCCATTTGTATGCGAATATTTATGTTCGCTATACGTGGTTGACAAGTGTTCTATCACCACATAGATATACATTAATGACGAGCACGAATAGCAAAGCGGAATTGCACCAAATATATAACCATAAACCACACGAACAAAATAAAGAAAATGTAAAAAATAATAAAAACTAGAAAATAAATTAGGTCTGTGTGCCTTGCAGAAAGGTCACTATCTCAGCATAAGTTAGGTGTGGAGCACCTAGCACTGGTTTTCAGATAGCAACCCTTGCATGACTCACGGGCGAGGGTACCTACTATACATTAACAACAACAGTAACAAAAACGGAGAAAAAAAGAGGCAAACAAGAAAAGAAATACTTATATAACTTATATAATATATTATACAATATATATATGAAATTAAATGCAGGTTAATATTAGAATAATAATAAATAAAAAAAAAGTAGGCCTCTTTCTGCCCCTGAAACGTATGCCATTATGTCAAGATGTCAGCCTGGTAGGCAGCAATTTCAATTAGGCGCCACATAGCACTGTATGGTTGCCGGCAATTTGACCGCTTCTTTCTATCAAACCAATTACTTTCATATACTGGGTGTTCCATTTTTTAATTGAAAATTATAATAATACTATTACTATAAATTTTAATAGAGGTAGGCTGTAGCGGATGCTCCGTATGATGACGAATTTAGAATACATAGCCACTCTATTCCATCCAAAGGGTGTAAGAGCCGACAAAGGGAGATGGTAAGGCCGCAGAACGGTAAAACAGTGGGTCATATATGGGAATTTAGTAGTAGGTTATGACGGATAATCACCCGGTCGTGTTGTCGTGTTGTTTGTCGTGTAAGGTCATAACAGGTCTTTCAGGTGCAACATGGCTTTAACAGCTGGAATCCACTTTCCCTTTGATATCGACGTCATGTTTTCCTTCTGTGTTGTAAATCCTACATTCAGGCAGATGGTATACTTGAGCTCTGGTGGCCAGAGTGGTATAAAACAATTTGATTGATTACTCTACAAATAGGGGATGAAATGCATGTGGTCTGGATAGCGCCCTGCATGCTACCTACTTTTCAACAACACACAATTCAAAATTTTCACGGAAAATTATATTTATATTTTATAAAATCTGAACTATCGCCTATGAATGCGAGAATTACCAAAAAGTCCTACATCACCACAGCAGATTATAGAAGTTTATAGAGCAATTCGCACAGTTGAGAAATCCTCGTCTACAGTTATCGAGTCATAGGCACCGCGGCCCTCTTCCAGACTGACCTCGTCAGGCTGGATGATCAACCCTTTAAAGGTAAGTTTAAATCTTAGCATGGTAAAAATATAGAGGCCGCATTTATTATTCTCTAGACTTTTATTCAGAGTAGGAAGAGTTTTTTTATCTACCAGATCACGTTCGTCGATGTATATGAACATAAATGAAGGCCATAAAGTAACGCAATTCTAGCGTAAACATTGCAGTCAACGATAAATCCATCGAATTGATGAAATCTCACTCAACACTCTGACTGTGTTATGTCAACATTCCTAATAAAATAATCGCCCACTGCTTTTGTGTTTAAAAATGACTACGTTACCTTAAATAAATCGCCAATAAATCTTCCAATATTATACGATTATCTGGATTGTCCTTCGTAAATAGGTTACCTTTTGTAAGTAAAAATAATCCCCTTTAGTATTGGCTATACCCGGAACTGGAACTCGACACTTCGTTTCCGGTGTAATGGGAACGCAAGTACAAACTCAATTTTCCTTGAAAATATTTAACCTCTGAAGATAATACATCTTAATAGCTTTAACATAAAAGGGTCTGTAATAGCAATAAGGATAATAATGTTGGGACCTTTATAATATATAACCTTTTATCGCTTTCGTGTATCATCGTAAATTTGTAACGTGTTATATAACATTGTAAAAGAGACGATTATTTAATGTAAAATTAATAAAGACAAAATTAATATTAAAGCCTTTGCTAAAGGCGAACATAAAAAATACGATGTCATTAAATAAAGTAATTGGTCTAAGTATCTACAGATTCTCGAAGTCAGTCAAGGGCATGCGTGCATTTATCTATACAGAAATGATAAATTTAGTGTTTTTACTCCAAACATTGGTGCAACACAATGTTTCTCCAATAGAGCTCGTGGCTCGATAGTTTAGCATCACCCTGTGTGGAATGTGTTAAGGCCACTGCGAAATTATCATGTCTATCAGTACTTTTCTAACGCTACCCAGAGCGGCACCATTCTCTGATCCTGTTAACCTAAAATTACCGTTAACCTAGGGGCATAAAGTTCAAACCATAGTGTACTTGATAATGGTGAATTTAAACGACAGTGATTATGCGAACAACTCTTTCACGTTGTTTGGGCCGTTAGTCTTTGGAAATGGCAAGGACGATATCTGTGCGGTAAAAATAGTTCTCAGTGTATTATTGGGTGTTTCGATGATATTTAGCATCGTTGGGAATGTGTGCATTTGTGCTGTTATTGCCAGAGACCGAACGATGCGAACTCCAACTAATTGCTATTTAGTTAACCTCGCTATGACAGACCTTCTTATGTCATTTTTTGTCCCAATAGAAATCTATATTATTTGGATTCCCGATTTCTACCCCCTCGGTGAATTTGGCTGTAGACTTCACTTTGTGCTCTTAGATTGGCTCTGCAACTGCAGCTTACTCATAATAACAGCTTTCACAGTCGAACGCTATTTAGTAGTAAGTAGACCTTTTCTGAGACAAAAATTGACTCTAAATTCTCGTGTGTTCAAAATTGTCGGTGTCATATGGATATTCTCCTTATGCTTCTGTATACCCGATATATTCTACATCGATTTGTTGGAAAGAAAAAAGTACGTGTTTTGTTACTTCACTGTTTCGCATATTCTTAGTGTGGTAATATGGGTGGAAATATTTGTGTTCTTCGCGATACCCATGACAACCATATTTGTGCTTTATATGTTAATCATAATTGAGCTGAAGTCCTCACAGAGGAAAATGAGGAATAGTCCAGTAGCTGGAAAACAAAACCGGGACAAGACTGTAAAAATGCTCGGTAAGTGTTTCCAGAATAACCATAGCAGAAACGTCAAACCACAAATAGATGTGCTATGCTAATGCTGTGTGATCTGATATTTTATGAAAACCTTCCATTCATATTGTGGAACAGTACATTAGACTAACCCAATTATAGTCAATGCATTGACAGTACAGACACAAATTTTAATAATATAAACATAGTAACCGTCATCTCGCCTCAAAGACTTGGTCAAAATTTGTGGAGGATTACTGGCGTACAATACCACACTGGCCAGATGGGTTGGCATGGGTGTTTTTGCGTTCCGTTATTTGCCTCACTCACTATTCACTTAACATTGGTGGAATAACCAAAACCAATTTAAGAGGAAATTATGTATTCTAAATCCACATGGATGTTACGAAAATCACCATACGCCTCAGCAACCCAAATATTTACATAGTTTTAGGAACGTGTAAGGCTGAGTATATTAGTTCAAAACCATATCTAAGGATAAGGCTTTTATTTGCTCCTCTGATAACAGCTCTCTTTCAGAACACATTTTTCGGCAGATTTCAAGTTTGATATACTTCAATATCAGAATCTCAGCCGATTATATCGTCTGGCGAACATGGATAGCACGATGAGAGTCAGGTTCGCTCAGGGTTTCAATTTCATTTTTCCTTCTGCTAAGGCTAAGTATTTTATTTCTCACTAGCGACCCACCCCGGCTTCGCACGTGTGCAATTATGCATGTACTATACTTATAAACCTTCATCTTGAGTCACTCTATCTATTAAAAAACCGCTTCAAAATTCTTTGCGTAGTTTTAAAGATTTACGCATACATAGGGACGGACAAACGACAGCGACTTTGTTTTACACTATGTAGTGATGTATTTGTGTCTTGTCATATCCTTTATTGGGTTGATGTGTTGACATAATATATTCTAAATCCGGTAGCAGACGGACTGCAGACATTTTTGTTATAGACAGTGATCGGAATACAGCACAGAGTTTATTTGTGTCCAAAAATCAAATTAAAACACCAAATGCAATTGAACTTTAAAAAGTTAGTTGCAATAACTTTAAACATTAAACTTGTTGCACTAATGTTTCCATAAAAGCAAGGTGACGAAGTTTCTAAATGTGTGATTTATAGGTACATTCACTCTGCCAATTCCGCTCACTGTAACTACAACGAATATTCAGCCCATAGATGACCCACTGCTGAATTTACGTTGAAGACGTTACGTTTTCCACGCGGCTGGTTTATCGGCCTTGACATTTACTTTTTGACTGCATCTATTTAAAACTAACTTAACCTAGAATTTACATTCGTTTTTTTTTCATTTAATAATTGTCTTCTCTTTCAGCGGCCGTGGTAGCCTCATTTTTCATATTCTGGTCCCCCTACTGTGTTATTCGCGTCATGATTATTGACCCTAAATACGAGTATGAAGATGACTATACCGTGAGTATCTGCTTCTTGAAAATTTCCTTATCTTTCCTCCAGCAGAGACGGATTCAGATTAGGTGACTGCCTGGGGTCCACGCATCAGCTGGGGCCCCGAGTGATGATGCATTATTTTCAAAGGGCTGAAAAGGAGCCGAAGCATATTTCTGAATGTTTAGTAACTTTGTGAACCAAAAAAATATATATTAATTACTCAAATATTTGTTAGAAGTTTATATCATCGTTCGACGTTTTTTGTTTAAGTTCATTTTTAAGTCTTCTTTGGGCAAAGACATTTCTGTTATATTGAAATGTATTAATAAAATTAAATTTTATAAGGCATACAAATATACTAAGTCTTTAACTAAAATAATATTCAGAAGATATGTTCAAGCTGCTAGAATTCATTACCGAATGTGAAACGAAGGCATTCCTTTTTTTTCGTTTGCAAGCCTAGGATACCCCGCCGTTGGGAAAGATGGCAATAATCGCCCCGACCTACCGATTAAAACCAACGGTAGTCGACTGCCTGCTTCAGGGTCGCGGGTTGCGCTCCCCAACGGGGGAACATGCTCCGCGACCAAGTTTGGCCAAGCCCTAATAATAATAATAGTCTAGTTGACCTATTTACTATCTGATTATCAAATGTATTGCCATCATTACGATGGATTCGTTCATTCATTGTATTATGTTTCAGGCATGGAAAATAGTGAATTACTTATGTTATAACGCCTACATATCAAGCGCGGCAAATCCTATCCTCTACAGTTTGATGTCTCGGAAGTTCAGACAGGCTTTTAAGGTATACAAACATTGCTATACATTATATTATGTATACTAATATACATGGTTCGTGTGGATTTACAATACACAATGCAGGCCAAACCACACTAGCATGTGGGTATCGTAAGTTGCGACTAATGGGACGCAAGGAGCAGATTAGCTAGCCGCAAGCATGGAGTTTCTTGCCGGCTCTTTTCTGTGGAATGGCATTCCGAACCGGTGGTAAAAACTAAATGATAAATTATTTTTATATTTCTTTTTAATTTTGATTTAGTGTTTTTTTTTTTGACTATTTTAAAGCATTCTCAAGAATTTATCCGAATACAAAACATATTATATTGATTTTGATTTTACAAGAGAAGGAAAATTTAATGCAAACTTTGGTTTCGTATCAAGTTTTTCTGTAATGTATGTAATGGTTTTTAATTATTTAAGTGGTAATCTATCTGTAGTGAGCTATATCAAGTGGTTAATAGCTTCACCCACTTAACGTTATTGCATGCATTAGCAGATATCTAAACCACTTTCCACGACCATGGAATGTTTACATCGATTAAACCATAAGTTTCCGTTGTTCGCGAAGTATAAAATTTATGTTACATTTTTTACGACATGCTTCATCTAGCTTTAAACTAGTACAAGCAGACACGGCCACGCTTTGCTGTTGCTAAGGTCACTAAGGTTAACTGGATTGAGTAAGTATTTAATAGCGCCATCTATTGAATACTTACTCAATCCAGTCAACAGATATCGCCTTCTGTTGGAATAGTTTGGAACTAACAGATATATTTCAATAAAATAATATTCTATCATCATCTGCCTCGTTGGTCTAGTGGTTAGATGTGCCGCCTTTGGATCAACGGGTCCTGGGTTCGATTCCGGGGTCGGGCAAGTGTCTTTGTCTAAACCAGAGGCACTGGCTCGGAGTCTGGGTGTCATTTCTATCTATAACCGTATGTATTTACAAAAAAAAAATGTATATAAGTAGTTTATCATCCATCTCGTTACCATGACACAAGCATTAAGTTGCTTAGCTTGGGACGAGATGGCGTTGTGTGAAATGTCCAAGGATATTATATATTATTATATATATTATATATCTATCATTCAAGTTGGTTTAAACTGCACACAGTGAACAAATATGATTAAAATCTGTTTACTATTTTAGGAGGCCATTGTGGACAAACACATGCGTAATTTATGTATTTATTATGATTGGTTGTATCATTTCAAGCCCATTACTGAGCCAAATCTCCCTCTAATTCGTTGATGTAGACCAGTGGCCAGACAAGTAGACATGTAGTTTCTTAGCAAGTTCTCCTTCAGCTTTTGAGTCAGCTTTTTGTAGGTGACATTGTTGACATAGACATAATACACTTTAGTTTCTGGGCTATTGTGATTCCATTTAATAAAGTTTGATCAAAGGTAAACTGCAGAATCGTCTTGGTTAAGGGCGAAGTTATACCAAAAGTAGGTATAAAACTTCAACAGTATTACATTTGAAAGTTAGTCACGTTTTCGGTTGAAATTTCTCTCGCTCAATTGCGTTAATTTATACTGAACTTTGGCATGTAAACATCGTGTTATTATGACAGTATCTAAAAAAATGTCGTTATACGTGTGGTGACAGATTTATAATACACAATGTCACCAACATCCTGGGGACACCTAGCTACAGGAGAAAGAAAGCTTAAACAAATTCTTTGCCGGACCGTCTTGCTAGCATGGTACAGTAGTAGTCCAGTCGGGATAGACATAAAACTAGCCTGTAATAGAAAAAAAACCGGGGAGCGTTTTTTTTTAAACGACGGTGGGAGGTTGGAAGTATAAATCTCGATTTTGGAACTAATCCCGGTAGAGGGTTCGCCACCACCTTGTTTTAAAGTTAATTTTTTTCGGTTTTCTGAAATAACTCGTTAATTTTCAACTTTAGAGCAAAATGACGATATCCAAAGTTGTTGGAAATTTAATTTCTCACAAGTTTGGTTATAATCATTTTTACGCTAGGATCAATATTTGCAGAGTCATACTTTAACGTTATATATCAAGTTTATAAAAAAAAACAATTTAAAAAAAAAAACTCCCCGGATTTTTTTTATTTAAATGTCTACCCCAACTTGACTATAGGTTAATTAATTTGGGGGAGGCCCGACTCAGTAGTAGGTATTTTATGGCCTTCTTGATCTAGAAGTTGCAAGAGGGGTTTTTGAATCACGGGACCTAGGTCCGATGCCAGGGTTCGGAAGCTTACTTTGTATGAAGAGAGCTTTGGCCTGTTGTAGCTGATGTCGTTATTATTCGGGTAACTTAGTATAATGAAAATAGATATATGCATTCTACAATAGAAAAGACATAGCATATGGTGATCAATTTACTAAAACTGTCTTAACTTGATAAAATAAGTTCAGAGACAGGATCTTCAGTTCCGATGGAAAACGGATCTTTATCGAAATCTAAAAAGGCATACCGTTTTTATTCATCCTGTATGTAGAAACCTATTTAAATACACAGACATTGTGTTTACAGTTATATAATCCTGGTCTAATCGAAACGAGACCAAAACAACATAATAAAGTATGACTACCATGCCGCTTTTGTTGACGTATTGTTGAACAAACATATTCACATAATTTATATCTTTAATTTACTTAATTTGGTTTTCCAGACTTCGTATCGTAAAAAGATCTCGATACAACTTTAAAATAAGTAATAATGCTCTAACGGCTGAAATGGCATGAGATTTTTTCGTCTTACAAATTTATTACCACACACGAGCAAACATACAGATACGCTAAATCGATGCTTTTAAAAGAAGATTCAAAGAAATGGATTTTGGCCTTGGGCCTTTGGCCTGGTATTAACACCAGGCCAAAGTTCGGCGTCGCAATGTTTTTTTCGAACTCCTCTAAATTATCATCATCCCTTTTCGAGTATAACTAAACCCGTTTAATGCTACTGCATTACACGGGTTTAGTATCAGTATCGGCTACAGTGTGCACAATTTGTCTGAAAAATAAGCAGCTTTTTTTAAATGTTGGTCACCAGCAGAATGGAAGTGCCATAACTACATAAAAGAGCACGATGAACCGGAGAAACCTTCTGAAACATAGGTTACGAAGCTTGTAGGATAATATTCACTACTTGCCGAGTCCCGCGGGCGTAGCTAGTTTAAAATAGTTACTCTTTATATCATCAGCTACCTATCACTGAAAGTCCGGTCAAAATCAGTCCAGCCGTTCCAGAGATTAGTCGGAACAAACAGACAGACTAAAATAAAAAAAGGTATTTTGGTATATGTACTGTGTGTACATACCTACGCATTTAGTAAAAATTCGTTATTTTATTATTACAGACACTCCAATTTTATTTATTTGTATAGAATTCCAGACGACCCTCTCAGTTAGACCACAAGTTCTCTGTCAAACAATCTGCTGAACACCTGTTTAACTCATATATTTCAAAATAGTAAAATATTTTAAAAATAGAACTGCTCCATTTGATAGTTGCTATGCCTCTCACTTCGGATGGTTTTAAGGGTCTCATCACCGCCCTATAATTAAGGTTAAAACACTTGAAGCTAGATAAATATTTCTTATGTTAATGTCATTACTTTCTTTTCAGGATTTACTCAAAGGGCGGCGCAATGTCCCTCGAAAGAGGAATGTAACACAATAGTACTTGAAAAACAAATACGACAAAGTAATATTCCTGTGCGAAGATATTTCCCGAAAAACAAAACGGTGATGAAGCGGCTCTCAAATAAAACGAATCTTGTCCAAATGCGCCTCTCTTTGAATTCATAAATAGCCATTAAGTTTACTACCCACGCCTATCCATATGATTTCTAAACATATATCTACTAACTGACCCGGCAAACGTAGTTTTGCCATTTAAATATCGCTATTATAAAATAGGGGTTGATCATAGAGGGGTGAAAATTAGGGTAGTATGTATTGTTGTGTATGTATCATAACAAATAAAAACAAAGAAATTCGTCAAAAATGCATCAAAGGGCATGGGTAAAATACCCTTAACATTTAGGGGGATTAAAAATAGATGTTGTCCGATACGCAGACCTGCCAAATGTGAATAAAAAATTTCATCAAAATCGGTCGAGACTTTTCGGAGGAGTTTAATAACAAACACCGTGACGCGAGAATTTTAATATATTTGATACTAGCGACCCGCCCCGGCTTCGCACGGCTGCAATTAAGCATGTATTATAGGTACATATAAACCTTCCTCTTGAATAACTCTATCTATTAAAAATACCGCTCCAAAATCCGTTGCGTAGTTTTATAGATTTAAGCATACATAGGGACGGACAGACGACAGCGACTTTGTTTTATACTATGTAGTGATATATCCTCATGTATGGGACATCGAGTAGTGACCGCAAGACCTACCCACTGATACCCTGATTCCGGCCCCGCCTGCTGCTAGGGGGCCTATGGTACACCACTCGAATCTTCTGGCTGCGTTTACGTTCGTGTGTATTTCCAACCCATTCTCATCTTGACATTCTGATCTGCACAATTTGTTAATATTTCTGATTACTGTTCGGCTCCCTTGGGTTGTGCGTGATGATATATGCCGCGTACGCTCTTTTCATTCAAAGTATGCATGCATGGTCATCATCATCATCTTTGCAATGTATCCGGGTTGCAGCCCAAACTCTCGCTTCGGCGCCCGGGGTCCGCTTTCCGACTTTTTCTTCTCCACTTCGCACGGTCTTCAGCATCCCTGGTAGTGAGCCCATTGGCACGCATGCATGGTATCAATACCCATAAATATTTCATGAACAGATATTATTTTGATAATATCCTGAAAATTCACGCGTTTTTTTACAATAATCTCATTTTTTAATACACTTTTTTTAATTCAAATTTATTAAAATTTATTTTCTATTTTTTAATTCGATTTAAAAGCGTTTTTTTAGATTTTTTAAACTTATATTTTTTTAGTTGAAATATCATAAAGATATTGCTAAATAATCACTAAAAAAATATACCAATAGCTTTATTTACATCTCTATTAGCTATTGCATAGAAGAGCAGTGTTTCCCCTTGACGGTCTCTTCAAACAAAGATATCGCTAATCCTGATTATCCTAGTAAGGATAACGGGTCAAACTATTTAAAATATTGAATTGTCATCGGTCCATAATAAGTATGCCAAGTTTCGAGTTAATACGACGTTTTTAACTGGGCCAAAATCATGTTTAAAGATTCCGTTACATACGTCCAAAGCTAATAAAATACTGGCAATTTTTATTCCGTTATCTTACAATCTTACTATCTCACTAATATTATAAACGTGAAAGTTTGTAAGTATGGATGGATGGATGGATGTTTGTTACTCTTTCACGTAAAAACTACTGAATGGATTTTAATGAAACTTTACAATAATATAGCTTATACATCAGAATAACACATAGGCTACAAGTTATAAAGATATTATGTGAATTACAACAATATAAACAAGTCGAATTCAAAATTTCTAATTGTCAAATTTTCGACCATATTAAACTATAGAACTATAGATAACATAACGTTTCGCTGTCAGTTGCGTTTTGTTAAAGTAGGTTTTTTTTATACGGACCCCCCTCGACTGTGCTGCCACCTTGCTGTGGTGAGGGGGCTTGAGTGCCTCAATGATCCATGGGGCCATACCGGCCAGGGCCTCCCATGCCGGGCGGGCCCACGGGGAGAGGTGAGACGAAGAGCGGCACCCAGCGTCGTGGCGGGTTGCGGCTCCGGGGACTCTTCTGTCCTCAGAGCTGCCTTGGGAGTCGTAAACCGCTGCGGCGCACCATGAGGTCATCGGGTTGGCGCTCAACTTAGTTGGCCGTCAAACCGAGTCCTCACTCAACGTCCTCGGGTTGGCGCCGGCCGAGGGCTGACGGGCCTCCTCTGCGAGGCCGTATGTCGCGGAGGGGGGCTGCGGGGCGGATCGCTGGTGCGCTGCGGTAGATTGGGGCTGCGGGGACTTGGGTAGATGGGGACCCTGTCCCCAGTGTCTCGCTGCGAGCCCTGGACGGGGGCTCCGGGGACCTGGGTAGACGGTGGACCCTGTCCCCAGGGTTTCCCTGCGGGCCCTGGACGGCTGCGGTGCGCCGGTGTCCTCTGGTTGGCGCCGGCCCGAGGGCTGACGGGCCTCCTTCTGCGGGGCCGATGTCGCAGAAGGGGGTAGCGGGGCGGGTCGCAAGGGAGGGAGCTCCGGGTGACCCGCGCCGCGGACGGAGGCGGGGGTGGAGGGGGGTTCGTGACGGTGCGGGCCCCTTCTGCCCTCGCCAAGGAGGCCGGTGGTGGTTCGGGGGAGCCACCACCGACGAAAGCCCCGATGACTAAGGGCGTCCCAGTGTACCGGGACGCCCTCTCTGACAGTCGCTTGCCCGCGTTGCAGGCACCACGCCGGGGCGTCACAGTAGAATGCGTTTACGCGAACTTGTGGCGCCCCAAGCGCGTCGTGTGAGGGTATGCCGCTGGGGTTTTAGTGGGTAAACGACGCTTGGGTAGACGACCCTTGTCGGAGTCCCACATAATCACCGACCTTTCCCCCGGGGTGCGGTGGTATGCATAAAGCATTTCCCCAGCGAAAACAAAAAAAAAAAAAGGTTTTATACGGACGGGATAAAAATCTCAGGTATCCTATGTCCAACTTTCTTTTTGTTTTAAATATATATAATGCGGAACAAAGTTCGCCGGGTCAGCTAGTACTTATATAATATTGACTTGGTCTGTGTGGTGACGGATTTAGAATACACAATGTCACCAACCCACACCGTCCTGTGTGTTGTAAGAGGCGACATGACCTAGCCGCAAGAGAAGGAAAACTTTATGCAAACCTGCCTAACCCGCGTGCCTGCCTTGCCGGCGTGGCACAGTAGGCTAATTTCCCTCCGTGAATTTGGAGGAGGCACAACTCAGCATTGTGTTGATGTTAAGGGCATTATCCGTTCGATATTTATTAACATGAATAGCGCATAGAATAGCTACTTTAGTTGTGTTATTTGATAGAACAAAGAACACTATAAGGAAAACTGTATCTACTCTAAGTCCTGATTGACATTAATACCCATATCATATGAGCAGTCACGATCGTTCAGATAGATCAGAGATTAAGCGGGAAACTAGAACAGTAAGCAATGATAAGTAAACAAATGTAACCATAATACATTAGAGCCTGGTCGTAGTTAATTTCTTATAGGTATTACGACTGGCTTCCCAAATTAAATTTCAGTAACATTAAAATGTAAATTTTCCTAAGTTTACCCTTGTTGTCTTTTTTAACCCCCGACGCAAAAAGAGGTTTGTTATAAGTTTGACGTGTCTGTTTGTCTGTCTATCTGTGGCTCGCGAACGGATGAAGCGATTTCAATTTAGTTTTTTTTATTTATTACAATAATATAGTTATTTATAAACGAGTGGGATCTCAAATGAAAGCGCATGACGTGCACATTACAAAATAATATGTATTAACAACTTAACAAAATCTACATTTTAATAAGTGTGTATAAAAAGTATAAATTTAAAATTTAAAATAAACCCCGACGCAATGACCTGAGTTCCCTATAAAAAGTAAAAAAATATGTACTTGGGTACTTTAAGATTAAGTCTCATTATTTCTTTACAATTTTTTTACTAAGTATTAATAATTCTAAAAAAAAATACATCGCGTTGGGGGCCGGCTTCAAACCTAACAATTCATTTTTTAAATACAGTCTTAAATCTATCTACCGTTCATACCTAATGGCACTCAGCCCCCGTACGCACTAGCGGCTTGTGCGTACAGGGGCTTACAGTGGGTTTGAATCTGAAAAAGATAAATCAATCGGAATCTTTTTGGTACTCGTGTATGAAAATGTAGTCAATTTGCAACCTATTTTTGGATGAAAATGGTATTTTAGATATTTTTTGTTACAGTAGTTCGAATTGCATAGTTAAACTATGAGTATAACGTCTAGCATAACCTTTATGTAAGTTAAGATTTTCGTAATATATAGTAGATAGAAATAATTATTTTATGTATGTGTCTACTTTATCTCGGCCAATAAATCACCCACTGCTGAGATTGGTGCTTCCAAATAGATGTTAGGTATATAGATTTTGTTAAGACGGCCATGTTCATCACAAAACTCTGGTGAGATTAAGCAAAACATCCTGATCACAATCTCGGTCTTTAAACAACCACGTCGGGGTCCTGCAATTTGGCTAATAATCCGCTATTTACATAGGTTTGGGGATAAAATATTGGGTTGATGATTAATAAGACCAAGCAATTTTGCGCTGTAAATTTTGTATGTAAGACTTGGAAATTGCATATCATGAACATTATTATGCGGGGATATTTCATGACTAATTATTTTTTTTTAATAAATAAATATCCTTGAACATTTCACACAACGCCATCTCGTCCCAAGCTAAGCTATTTTTTTCTTCAAAATTATTAGTTGCGAATTGTATTTCAAAACGAATTAATAGGAAGGTAAAGCAATACGTATTTGGTAAATAAAGTAATCATCATGATTATAATTTCAGCCAAAAGTGGTACACTGTTTTACATAGGGCTCCCTAAAGGATTTCCACGAAGGACGGTCCTGAGCCGCATCCATCGTTTTCGGGCGATGTTATATAAAGTAATATTGAGAGTTTATTATTTTATTTGCCTCTTTTTAGCATAATACTCAGACATGAAAACAGTCTCATGGCTCTGTTTTGATATTTCTTGTTTATGGTTAGTTTTGTTTTCATGAAGTAATACTGTACACAGACAAGTATATGTAGATCACATTGAGACAAAACCATTTGTCTTTATTTTTTTATTTTTACATATTAACACACGCCTACAATAAACATATTTTATCATTACAAATGCATGACCACTGCTGAGTCGGGCCTCCTCCAATTACATAGAGGATAATTAGCCTACTGTGCCATGCTGGCCAGACGGGTTGGCGCAGGGTTTCCTATAAAGTTTTCCTTCTCTTGTGGCTAGGTTATCGGCCTTCCCATTTACTTTTGTTGGATTTTACGACGCCCTCAGGATGGAATGAGGTGGAGCGATCGATACTATGAAGTTAAAGTCAAACTGGCTTTGGTACATTGTGAATGTTTTCAGCTTACTTTCGTGATTTCACAAAAGTTTCTTTTGAATATTTCCTTCTGAATAGAATTATACAACGATGTGACCCGTAGTCTGTCAGTTTGGATGGTGGCAAGGTCTCGTAATGCGACAAAGGAATTTATGGTTTCTGTCTAAGGAAACAGAGGCCAGAATCATCTGTTATTCTTGAAATTCAATATTTTTGTGTATCTAGGATGTCCATAGATGACGGTAACCACTCACGTATGTTCGAGTGCCATACTAGTGATATTTATAAAAAAGTCTTAGGCACACATAAATATTTAATATCGAGAAAGCCACAGCGTTTATCGAGGAAGGTTATAGGCTATATTTTATTTAAAAAAATTAGGAATCCGTATGAAAATTGCGATTTTGTAAACCAAGGTGTAAAATCGAAAACATATTTATGCGTGCGCTGCAAAAACTATGGACAATAGAACAAAATGATGTACTACGGGTTTGTAGGTCTTATAAAGATCTACAAAAAAGAGTCCGCGAGAGCACCTAACTAACTATCACAGTTTAGTCACAATAACCGATTTTATGTTCATAAAAAATATGCATAGAGATAAGCACGGGTTCGAAGCCCACGCGGGCGAAGCCGCGCGCAAAAGCTAGTATATAATAAGGGCACCATTGCGATATTCATAAAATTCTACTACTACTACTCAGCCCATAGAAAACCCACTGCGGTGTCGGGGTCGGGCCTCCTTTAGTTACATGAAGAGTAATTGGCCCACTGTGCCACGCGGGACAGACGGAATCACACAGGGTTTCGTATAAAGTCTTCGTTCTCTTGCGACTGCGTTATCAACCTTGTCATTTCCTTTTATCGGCTTTCACGACACCCTCAGGATGGACTGGGGTGGTGACATTATGTATTCTAAATGCGTCACCGCGCGGGGAATTCTAAAAATATCTTCTTTCAAATCAAGGCAATCGATGTATCAGTATTATTTTAAAATACTATAAATAACGGTCGAATATGAACGTTTTCACGTTGTTCAGATTGGATATAATAAAAACACGGGATTTATAAACGGATCGGATTCATTTTTATTCGCATAAATGCGTAAATCCCAGCTTCCTCTTACATAAATGAGAGCACTGCCATGTTTGGCCCCCGTTCGATAGAAATTACACGACAAGGGTTTGCATACTCTTTCGTACTAGGGGTTTTTGGTACCTATGTAGAATAAAAATGACAAAATTTCTTATGGTATAATGAGATTTTATCACTATCTTACTACTAACCTACCTTTTAAGCATGCTCTACTACATTATGCCTTTGGAGCTACAGGGCAGATGGCGCGGAAAAATATGTGTTTAGTGGGTAAGGCGGCCCCTGGTAAACATCGAGTGGCAAACGCCGCACCTGCGACAGTTTTCCTTAAAACGGTCAGTAGGCTGTAAAAAAAGGAAAAAAAAAAACAGATCCATGCAAAGAAAGAAAGAGAAAGAAAGAAAGAAAGAAAAATTATTAAAGTACGATCATGTGCAGACCGCATCCATTGACACCCAGAGACCTTCATAATCTATTCAGCTAGTCGATGACGTCACACACTTAGTCTATCTAAGCGTGGTTGTGGTAAGCGTGGTCTATCTAAGCAATGCTCCGTGGGGCCATACCGGCCAGGGCCTCCCATGCCGGGCGGGCCCACGGGGAGAGGTGAGCGGCACCCAGCGCCGCAGTGGACTGGGGCTCCAGGGACTCCTCTGTCCTCAGAGTTACCCTGCGAGTCCTGGACTGCTGCGGTGCACCAACGCCCTCGGGTTGTCGCTAACCCGAGGGCTGACGGGCCTCCTTCTGCGAGGCCGTTACGTCGTAGAAGGGGGCTGCGGGGCGGGTCGCAAAGGAGGGAGCTCCGGCTGACTCGCGCTGCGGACGGAGGCAGGAGTGGAGGGGGGTCGTGACGATGCGAACCCCTTCTGCCCTCGCCTGAGAGGCCGGTGGTGGGTCGGGGGAACCGCCACCGACGAAAGCCTCGATGACTGAGGGCGTCCCAGTGTACCGGGACGCCCTCTCTGAGAGTCGCTTGCCCGTTGCGGGCACCAAGCCGGGGCGTCACAGTAGAATGCGTTTACGCGAACTTGTGGAGCCCCAAGCGCGCCGTGTGTGGGTATACCGCTGGGGTTTTGTGGATAGACGACCCTTGTCGTCGTCCCACATAATCACCGACCTCTCCCCCGGGGGGCGGTGGTATGCATAAAGCATTACCCCAGCGACAACAACAAAAAAAAAAGGACTTTTGATACAACTACTAGTCAGCCCTTAAATGGCCTATTGCTGAGTACGGCCTCCTCCAATTACATGGAGGATAATTAGCTATTGTGCCACGATGACCAGGCGGGTTGGCACAAGATTTCCTATCTAGTTCTCCTTCTCTTGCGGCTAGATTTTTAAACTTGTCATTTTCTTTTGTCGGCTCTTAGGACAACCCCAGGATGGAATGGGTTCGTGAAACTGTGAATTCTAAATCCGTCACCACGTAGAGTGGTACAACTCAATAATAATAATCAAAGCTTCATGTGAAATATGATATCGTTTACATCATATTGCACGCTTGGGGCCGAATTATTTGTATAACGCCCGAAAACCAAATGAATGTTATCTTGTTTATCAATGTAATATCATCGCAAATTGCGTAGTCATTTCACGATTATACCTGAGAGACCACATTCCCTGTGTTAGCTATTACACAGGGAATGTGGAAATAGTATTGGAGTTTTTTCTAGAATCGTACAAATGAGGACTGTTTAAAAGAAATTAAATTTCTAATCACTACAAAACTTCATGCTTTCAGCCAAAAGATTGGAGGATTACCTCAAACACCGGTTATCATAACAGTGTTATCAGCTGATCACAGCGTGGTGCTCGCTGAATGGTGGAATAAAGCCCACCACGGGTTTACTACTACTCCTCAGCCCATAAATGCCCCACTGCTGAGTCGGGCCTCCTCCCAAATCATGGAGGGTAATCAGCCTACAGTGCCACTCTGACAACGCTGTGCACGCCAGACGGATCTGCACAGGGTTTCGTTTCAAGTTTTCGTTCTCTTGTGGCTAGCTTTTCGTCTTTGTCATTTCCTTTTGTCGGCTCTTATATATAAATAAATAAATATCCTTGGACATTTCACACAACGCCATCTCGTCCCAAGCTAAGCAACTTAATGCTTGTGTTATGGGAACGAGATGGATGATAAACTAATTATATATATATTTTTTTGTAAATACATACATATTATAGATAGAAATGACACCCAGACTCCGAGCCAGTGCCTCTGGTTTAGACAAAGACACTTGCCCGAACCCGGAACCCGTTGATCCAAAGGCGGCAGATCTAACCACTAAGTAATAAAGGTAAAGGCTTGTACTGAAATATTTTCAAAACAATATGATCCTCAGGAATTTTTAAATGGGACGAGAATAACGTGATGTTATAAAAGTGGAGTATTGCTTATAAATTGTTTCCCGATTCCGCGAGCGACAAGCCGACGTTTATTAAAACACACGAATAAAATAAGTTCCGGCGGCTGGCTGCTTGCCAGCGGAAAATACAAGGCGCGTATTTACAAAATAGTATGTAAGAGTTTAAAGGCGAAAGGCTTTATAGTTTTTTGTCTACTATCTATATTTTCTCAGTACTCGAGTGTGGAGCTTGACAAGGGTTGTTACGCGAAGTTAAGGTCATACTGGCTTTGACGGCCTATTTGATATGATATATGATTGCTTAAAAATATATTTTTTATATTTACCCCTGGATATCATTACACAATGAAAAGACCTTTTTATGAACGTGTTTACTGCTGCCGATCAAACCATAAATTACCCAAGATATTGAGTCGGGCCTCCTCCAGTTACATATCCTTGGACATTTCACACAACGCCATCTCGTCCCAAGTTAAGCAACTTAATGCTTGTGTTATGGTAACGAGATGGATGATAAACTACTTATATACATTTTTTTTTGTAAATACATACATATTATAGATAGAAATGACACCCAGACCCGGAACAAATATTTGTAGGTCGTACAAATATTTCTTCAGTGAGGGGATCGAACCCGCGACATGCTGCGTAGCAGTCGATCGCTCAACCACTGCGCCAACCGTGCAATCTTCGTTATCTCTGCAATCAGGAAAATAAACAAACTATTCACATATATAACATTCATCGTTTTCTAACACTATCCTTCTCTTACTAGTCTGTGTGCTATCCAGAGAGAAGTATAAAATACTGTTGTAAAATAACAAAAGTTAACTGGAAATCCTGCCAAAGTTAATATAACGATAACTTCATAGGTGACCATCGTTCTATACGCTGACAAAGTTTCAGCTTTTATGATATGACGAAGATTTGGCAGCCACGAACTCTCAATCCAATATGTATTATAGGGGTAATAATCAATCATTTTTGGTGACGGATTTAGAATACATCGTGTCACTGCCCTATTCCATCTTAAGGGGGCCGACAAAATGAAATAACAAGTCCGAAAACCTAGCTGCAAGAGAAGGAAAACTTGATACGAAACCCTGTACATAACCGTCGAATATTTTGACATCACCAAACAATTTCATGTTTTCGAATTCGGATTGAATAATCCTGTGCCAAAATGAAGCCCTTATTCCGTGATCGTAAATGTGCCACCCGCACAACAGGCTTGGGCGGTGTCCGAAAAATAATTGCAACAGAAGTCATTAAACGAAATTATTATATCCAAAATGTAATTCAGTTAATTACTTTTGCCATAATAATAATAAACCTTGTGTTTTAATAATGCCATATCCTTCTATTTTTTATTTAATAATCACGCAAACTTTTAAATTAATGTAGGCCAAATTTTTTAATAAACTGTAACAGAGAACCTAGCACGGATTCGCGAAATTAATACTAATTAGTCTAATCAATTAAAATAATTTAAAAATATTTCTTTAAAATGCTTTTTGAGTTTAATGATTATGAAGATAAACAGTTCATTAATGTTATTTATTCATGATCATTTCGCTGTAAGATGACATAGAAGTTATTTATAACCGTGCAGTAGTGTAGTTCTGCATCGAATGGTTACACATAACAAACACATACAGACAGACAAACCGTGTATTTTGTTATCATTGCCATACGCTTTCATACCATCATCATAGTTGAAGCCCATAAGATACCCACTGTTGAGTCGGGTCTTCTCCAATTACATGGATGCAAATTAGAATACTTAGATTTTTTTTATTGTATAAACGAATTATGGCATTCACAATCGTCATTGGATACCTACATCATTTTTATAATACTACTACCAGGTCGGAACGCGGCACCAACCGAGAAGATCTGGCGGAAGAAACTCGATGGGCTTGTCTTTTTTTTTAACGCCACATTACTATGTTGATTTACATATAACTAACTAGTTTTGTTTGGTTTCGAAAGGCGCTCCAATGAAATATAAATTTTAAAATTTAAAAAAGATATAATAATTGAGAATGAAATTATAAGTCTTGAATCCAGTGAGCCGACCAACCCCAAGCAGCGATACCTGTTCACAGGCATAACTCGTGTGGCAGCCATCGATCCCCTCAAACATATTAAAAGGGAAGTGGTTGATTAGCATACTGTGCAGCCCTAGGTTTTATATCAAGTTTTCTGTATCTAGTAGCTAGGTTAGCCTTGCCTTTTTCTTAAGTCGACTCTTAAGACACTGTCAGGGGTGACACGATCTATTCTAAATCCATAACCACACGAACATGAACCTTTCATGTGAATGTAAATTATGTACAGACGTACTGATCTTCTGTCTGGTGACGGACTAAGAATTTCATGGTCCCAAACGTTTCCAAGGCTGAATTCAACTTTGGAATGAAACTGACATTGGACGACAGCAACTTTCCAACTTACATTAACCAACTGATAAATTTCCCTCATCACAAACACACACAGGAATCGACCCCCAGTTTCCCTAGCTCCAACATTTCTGTTAACGGTGACGGTCAGGCAAGTGGCGCAGCAAGGGGTGCAAACAATAGCCGGAGGTGTAACGAAGCGTGGGATAACCGCCGGGTAAATGGACAGATTACCTTGTAAAGTTTGCTGGAGTCAGTGGATGCCGTCTCATTATTGTGGACGAGAGAGACAAAGGACCTAGTTGATCACCTAATGATATGTGATCACTGCCGCCTATTTACACCTGCAACACCAGAAGAGCCGCAACTGCGATGGCCTTTAAAAACGAAAGCGCTGACACTGACAGCAAGTAGGAAATGTTCCACTGCCAGCACCATGCTACCGAAGATCGTCCATTGTGGAGATTTATGGGGGAGGCTTATGTTTAGCAGTGGACGCCTATTGCGAAAGAATAGATACTACATTTCCCGTAATATTTTATTGATTATAACACATAATATACATCTAATATAACTCAGGATTCCCGATAAAAGGAATGTGGGCTGGCAACACCGATGTTGCTCATGGAGAACTTTTTGAATTATGTCTTAACTTTATTGGCGCCAAAATGCATTAATTTATAGGTTAGTAGGGCATGACATGGAGCGTATTTACAATGGTAGTTTGTTTCATTATGATTTTAATCTTCCGTTACATTAGTTAAAAACTGTCAATGCATTCTAATTACGGCTACCAGCTTAGCATCAGCCTCGCGACGGGTGGGTCTCGGCATGAATTTGGATAAAACCAAAATCATGATGAATGATCACATTCATCCGAGACCTATCGTTGTGAATGGCCGTCTTGTTGAAGCTGTTTCAGAATACACATACCTCGGGCACATTTTGCAATTAGGTAGAAGCAGCTTCGACAGGGAGGCCAAGAGGAGGATCCAGCTGGGCTGGGCAGCATTTGGAAAACTTCGTCGGGTCTTCTCGTCGCCCATCCCGCAGAGTTTGAAAACTAAAGTTTTCGACCAGTGGTCATGACGGGTAGGACACCCGTCATGACCTACGGCGCCGAGACGTGGACACTCACGGTGAGACTAGTCCACCAGTTTAAAGTCGCTCAGCGTGCTATGGAGCGAGCTATGCTTGGAGTTTCTCTGAAGGATAGGCTCCGTAATGAGATTATCCGGCAGAGAACCAAAGTCACCGACATAGCTCAGAGAATTAGCAGACTGAAGTGGCAGTGGGCTGGTCATATCTGTAGAAGAACCGAAAACCGCTGGGGTAGACGAGTTCTTGAGTGGAGACCGCGAATCGGCAAGCGTAGTGTGGGACGGCCCTCTGTTAGATGGAGCGACGATCTGCGAAAGGTTGCGGGCAGCAGCTGGATGCGTCAAGCTGAAGACAGGGCGCTATGGCGCTCTTTAGGGGAGGCCTATGTCCAGCAGTGGACTAATGTGGGCTGATGATGATGATGATGATGATGATTCTAATTACGAGCTTTTCCATACCTAATTCTTACTTAGGTGACCTTCTAAACTCTTTTTAAACATGTTTACGATAAAAACATTTTAATAAAACTTCACTTACAACAAACACAATAAAAAAACTAAAATGCGCAAAATAGCCCTAAACAAACATTTGAAGTCGGTGCCTTGGGTATACTTATGTCCTTATTTACATCGCGTCGTCTCGGGAAGTTTTTTTTTGTCTAGGGCGTATAACTCAGAATCAACTAGTAATTCGTCCAAATATACCCAAATTTGTTTTCAAAATATTTTTGTTCAGTTATTTCAAGTTTTAGATCAAACTTGTAGATCAAACCAATCCTTATGCCTTCACACTCAAGAAAAGAAGAGACAGAGAGAGAGAGAGGGATTATTTTCCAAATTGATTTACGAATGACGGAGCTAAGCAGTAACACGTTATTATATTTACGTATTACGAAATACATATTTCTGTGAAATGTCATTCAGAAACCAAAAATAAAATATATAACTAAATTATATTTTATACAAAAATATATTTTATTCATACTTAGTTATTTTTATCTGGCGTAAAAACAGAAAAGCCTACAGAGTTTCTTCCTTTTTAGTTTGTTGCCGCGTTCCAACCTGATGGAGTCCAAAAAAAAGTGTCCATTGAACCCCAAAATTGATTTCTTTGATATTCTCCTATATTAATTAAAACATTTGAAAATAAATCTTCCACTACACGTTACATTAAATTGGTGTCTTTAAAGTTTAAAGGTGGTACATGTTACATGGTACATGGAATGATAGCACAATTATGCATAACCATATTAAGAAAATTACGTAATCAAAAGTCTTAATGGACTGATGATAGTAAAAGACAGAAGTATACCACCCATTACCAAGCTATCATCATCATTTCAGCCAAAAGACGTCCACTGCTGGACATATGCCTCCCCAAGGATCTCCACAAAGGCCGGTCCTGGGCCGCCCGCAAAGCTATACTATAGGCTAAATCAACAATATAGGAAAGTTAATAAAATTTTGGTTCAGAAAAATCTCCATCTGCTACTATGACTATTCAGCCCAGAAATTTATTTATTATTACAAAAAGAAAATAAAACAGTACAATTTGTGTTTGTTACAAGTTTACGTTCAGATTATAGTAGGAAATAAATTCCACTCTCCTCTGTACTAGTAAAACTGTATTACAGTAGGATCGTATTCCTGATTCTCCCAGAGTTGTCGCGGTAAATGTTAATTATTACTTGATGCTTGATACTTAAAAATGTGATTTTACCCAAACATCAATAGATACGTATCAAAACGTACAGTCAAATTGAGAACCCCTTGATATCGATGAAAAAGGGCTTCTACCTAATTTTTAAACAACAGAGCAGGCTTTCAATTCTTAGAACAACATTCCTCTGTTCGAACCTATAAGGTCACAAACAAACCAGCATATTAAACTTATTACTAGGGGCGTAGCGTGCCTTGGTGGGCGTGCTCCGTATAAAAATATATTTGCTGGCCCTTAAAAGAAAAAAAATGTGTGCATAAAATTGATAGAAATATTTATTGATCACTAGCTGACCCGGCGAACTTTGTTCCATCTTATTGGCATTAAATGAGCAGATTTAGGATTTTATTTATTCCATTTTTTTATAAGGATAATAAATATAAATAAAAAATAATTAGTTTTTTTTTTATTCTATAATTGCCATTATTTTTTATGCATTTGTTGCTCTCTTCATCTCTCTCTTCATTACCTTTTCGGAGACGACATTTTTCGTTTAATAATCAGGCGCATGAACAAATACCTAAGATGGTCTCCCGATACGCGAACATGGCAAAAGCATCGATTTTCTAGATTCAGACCACAAACGTTTCCAGGTTTGGTCGTGTGATTCATTAATGTTCATGGCGAATGCAAGACGGATCGGAAATCATTAGACTAAAACGGTATATGGGTTGGGATCAGCGGGATCCTCGGATGAGAATTTCCTCAACTTGGATTATTCTTTGAGTTATTCCATTAGTCATCAATTTACTTACCACCAAAACCGTTCCGTTTTGCAGTTTCTGGTGGTTTTGGTGAATATTGTTGGATCAGCGGGATCCTCTGATGAGAATTTCCTCACCTTTGATTTTTCTTTGAATATATTCCATTATTCATCAATTTACTTACCACTAAAAACGTTACCTTTCACCGTTTATGGTGTATGTTTGGAAGCATACTTACTACTGAACCAAACTTTATTCGTAAAAGGTGCGATGGTAAGCCAGGCACATGCTAGGAGTCTTTTTTACATAGTCAATAGATTTGAATTAATGCAGTCTAACTACCAATAATTTCAGATTACGTTTCGCTGATAGTTTCGTTTTGTTATTCCAGGTCAATTTTTTTTAGCATTTCAGGTATCCGATTGGGCTTATAGTATACCTACTCGAAGTAAAAATGGAGCTGTTGTTTGGTTTTAATATTTAGTTATATATTATCTTTGTGATTAATTTTACTTTTACTGAAATTATAATCGCTGTTTTATTTTATTGTCTAATTTATCCGTGACTATTGTTTGTCAAAGTTAAATCTTAGTAAAGAAATATCGGCTATTATCTCGACAAATGGGGAATTTCCTACTGAACAAACGATAATGTGAGTAGTTTTCTTTGAAGGAAACATGATGTCAATATTGAATTATATCATCTGTGCTTATCCAACTGGATGGGTGTTTGGCCAGCAAAAAGTAAGAAGACTCACCTCACTCCTCTCTTCGGTGTATGTCTACTACAGGTTTCGGCTTTCTGAACGCCCTTCCAATGTTTATATGCGGGACGATATCTTCATGCTTGTGTATTTAAGTATTTGTGCGTAATTTCATATAATCTTGAGTTTATATATAGCGTGTTATAAGTATGGTTTTGGCGAATATGCGATTGTGACATACACCGTCAGTTCGGTGTTGTCTATACCTTCGCCGGCCAGTGACGAAGAAAAAGAAAAAAGTATTTATGGCGCAAACATACTCCCCGGCTTGGAAGTCCGTAGGAGTTTCAAAACAGAAATGCGAAGTATAGCGAAGTCCTACATAAGAGCGAGAAATTATTAAAGTAGAATATGGTTAATACATTGCAAAGATCAAATAAATTGACAAACATAAATAAATTATAACTTAAAATACTTGTTAAAATGAAAATAAGATTTATAAGTATAGACGAATAATACTTATTGCGTTGGAAGCGGACATATTTTTACAATAGGGCGTTTAAAATAAACTCCTTAGCTTCAAGAAATCGAGCATGTAGTAAGTTTCGGTTGAAGCGTGTATTGCGTGAAGGTGAGAATTTAAAACGATAATTACAAGTGCGAACATCACGTCGAGTGATATTTTGCGGGAAAAAATATACAAATTAATACGCTTTCGTTTCCGAAAATTAATACAGTGATAATCATCTTTATGCAAGTCAACAATATAATCAAGTGGCAGAAGCAAAATTGAGATACTATTTTCAGAAATTATGTCAGCGTTATTCAAGCGGCCACCAACGTACAATATACTTTGACCGTCAATGAACGTATCAAGTATGCGAAACGATAAAGAAGGTAAGTTATTTAGTACTACATTTTTAAAATTATAAAAATATTTATTCTGATGATAATGAAGAAGAATCATCATCTCTGCGGGTTTAAAATCAGAATATTTAATACATTTATAGCGGGAATGTTTTTTAATCATGCGTAATATGTAATCAATTTTATGTAGAATTTTAGGCCATGTAGATATGTTCAAAACAAGATAGTAGTATACATAACTTTCTACCTTTACTATAGCGGCCAGAAATAAAACCTTTTTTATCCCTGGTAAGTTATTATAATCTATAGAAACTGGTTGAATAGGCCACTCTACTACTGGATTGCAATCCCACGGCGGACCAACCCACCACAGCGAAGGGTTCAATATTTGAGAAGGTAAAAGACCGCGTGATGCGCAATCACTTGGATTTGCTACACCATCAATATGAAAAAAAGCGATCAGGTGCGACATTTTCATGTATTTTGTTAACACGATTGGACACAAAAGTTTGCCAGCGATGCGGTTGCGAATGAATCCAAGACAAAGCAGTTGTTGAGTCAGAAAAGGCGAAAATATTTGATATAAAGAAACGATAATTATACTCATCAACGAGAAGAATGCGTAAATACATTTGTTGCACGTTAGCTATTAATGCAATTGGCAACAGACGGAATTTTAATAAAAGTTCAAATAAATCAATTTGCAAAATTCGGCCCAGTGTGTAAGATATCATTTAAAGAATTATTGGTATCAGTGACGGCGCTGGCGTCAAGTACCGGGCGAGTTTTAGTTGTTGATCTATCTGCGCGAATCACAGGATGATGAGGAATTATGTTACCATCTTTAATTGCGGACAAAGAATAAGGAACTTCAGACAAGTATCCATTTGCGATATAATCTTGGATAACATTATTATATGCGAGACGTAGTTCAGGAGTTGCCCTAAACTTGCGTTCTAGAGATGCGAATCTGCGTTTTGCGCATGTATACGAGTCTCCCAAAGAGGCGGGATCCGCTTTAAATGGTAAAGCGACAACAAATCGACCCGTTGGGTCACGTGAGGTAGACGAGATATACATATTTTCACATTCAACATCATCAGGATTGCTGACTGGACGAGAAAATATTTCTTCCGATTCCCAAAACTTGGTTAAATTCATATTTAATTCTTCATTTGTTATAGGACCGAAGGACCAGGCGACGTCAGCAGGAGTAGGTGTTGTAGGTACCTCACCCATGACGACGTAGCCAAGCGAGGTTTCGAGAACCGAGAGCGGAGCGGTAGCATAATGCGAAGAAGCGGTTGCGTCACTAACAGTAGTGTGCGATATGCGAGCGGTAGATATAGAAGAAGATGCGGTTTTAGCGATATCAGAGGGACAAGAAAGCGAAGAATAAATTATGCGACCCCCTGTTAACAGCAAAGGAAATAGTTGTGCTCCTAATATAGCGTCTATTTCACTTGGTATATTCCAACAATCATCAGCGAGCGGTATATTATTTAAGTGTGATATAGCAGAAACATCCACAGACACAGTAGGTAGTTTATCTACAATATGGTTAACAACCATAAACTGAATACTATAAACATCATCTGTATGACGCGATTGAATATTTAGGCATACCTTACCTAAAATATCACAATTTGCGGAGCCAATAGTTTTAACGAATGAGTTATTAAGCGGAGTTATTTTTAATTTAAGTTTTTTACAGCAAATTAATGTAATTAAATTGTTTTGTGAGCCACTGTCCAATAAACATCTAATAATATATTTATTTTGTTTATTTGTATATGCATACACTTGTGCGGTAGAAAGTAACACCGTCGTGTCATTATTATAACAAAGGCGACTGTTATCACAAGATGTATGCATAACAACTTGCGCAGGAATCGAACCTGGCAAAGCGGGCTGCGCGATTGAGCGAGACGAAGTGGTCACTTTATCTAGAGCCGCAGGTGGTGTCGATACTACTGCAGCAGCAAAACTGTTTTCAGCAGACGGGCTATTCTGTACCACTTCGTTATTATTGTTTAACCCTCTATTAGAGTTAAAGTGCAACATAGAATGGTGACGAAGATTACATTCTTTACAGCGGGACGTGGAATTACAATGCGAATTAGTATGTCTTGAGCTCAAACAATTAGTACAGAATCTTTTTTCCTTTATTAAATTAAATCGGTCGGTAGTATTCATTGCCTTAAACTTAGGACACTGATATAATTGACTATGAGTATTACAATTACATATTGGACAACAAATAATATTATGTGAATTATTAGGTGAAGTTAATGCAAAAGTGTGAGAATCGTTATTTCGACTGCTTTTAAAATAGGATCCTGAACTAGCAGTACATTCTGTTCGTTCTAGAACCTTTACATGATGACGAATGAAATCAATGAGATCTGAGCAAAGCGGAAATTCTTTCATGCGCATTGTTTGTTCAAATGTTTGAATTAAACCGGTATCTAATTTTCGTTGGGCGATATACAAGAAAATAAAATCCGTCAAATCAGATATTTGCAGTTGTTTCAAAGCGGATAGTGAAGATGAAAACTTTTCAATAAAATTATTCAATTGGGTGACATTAGTCGAAACATTTTTATGATTAAAAATATTGTTCAAATAAAAGGCTCCCAGCACGCGTTTGTCCTGGTATTTGTCAACTAAGGCCTTCCAAATAGCGGGGTAATTTTCAGCGTTCGGTACTACACCAGCTATTACTGTCAAAGCGTTGCCACTTAACTTGCCGATTAAATAATAAATACGCTGAGAATCACATAATTGAGAATTTTCGTGTATATTTGTTTTAAAACTTTCATAGAATAATGCCCAATTCTCTTGTTTGCCATCGAAGGAAGGTAAATTAATAGGCGGAAGCTTAATCGAAGGCGTATTAACTTTAGGAGTACTAGTTACATGAGAGAGAGAGTCTCCCTGAATCTCGTCTCTAAAATATTTGACAGCGCAATACAATTCTTCAAAAGCAACCCATGAATTATAATTTATTTCAAATGTAGGGTCGACTTCCAAACACAATACGTTGTATTCATCACACAATTTACTAAATTGATCGTAAAGTTTGTCAATATTATGAGACTTAGCAAGAAAATGATGTTTACTACGGGTATCTGCGGTGGTTATTTTCTGAGAAAGAGCGTGAATTGAACTAAGTTGTTCAAAAATCATTTGCCTTTTGGCTTCATTTATTTTTATATTTATTTGCGCCATAATGAAGAAATCGAAAAAATATATTAGTTAATTAATATTAATGACAACTTGCGAAAAAATGGCGAACAATGCCGTGAAAATTGAAAAAATATGACAGATGCGAAAATATGCGTAATTGCGAAAATATGCGGAAATAATATGAAATTATGCACAATAACTTAGTGCGGAATGCGGGAATTATAATGCGGGATAGATTAAGAGCGCCGGTTCAAATCCGGGTCGAACGGGACCAAAATTATGGATGGGTGTTTGGCCAGCAAAAAGTAAGAAGACTCACCTCACTCCTCTCTTCGGTGTATGTCTACTACAGGTTTCGGCTTTCTGAACGCCCTTCCAGTGTTTATATGCGGGACGATATCTTCATGCTTGTGTACTTAAGTATTTGTGCGTAATTTCATATAATCTTGAGTTTATATATAGCGTGTTATAAGTATGGTTTTGGCGAATATGCGATTGTGACATACACCGTCAGTTCGGTGTTGTCTATACCTTCGCCGGCCAGTGACGAAGAAAAAGAAAAAAGTATTTATGGCGCAAACACCAACCGTAACAACGTTATTCTTTCGACGATATTCCTACACTCATCCGTTCGACGTTTGTCAATTTTGTTTGGATTAATTCAACGTAGCTTTGCATCAATAGTCCAATGGATACTTAAAAAACTATTAAACAAAAAAGAAATCGACTTTAAATACTAAAAAATCACCAATAAAACGTTTTGAATTAATTATTCAACTGTACCATGTGTGGTGGCGAATTTAAAATACAGTGTCACCATCCCATTCCACCCTAAAACATAAGGAATTGACAAAGCAGATAACCTAGCCACACGAGAAGGAAAACTTGCTAGCGGAAAACCCGGCCAGCGGTCAATTGCTGTTTAAGTAAATGGTGGAGAGCCGACCGAACAGTAGGTCATTTATGGGCTGAATAGTAGTAGTAGTATTAAGATTGGAAATCCACGACAGAATACACAATTCGGGTAACGGATGCAATTGTTAAAAAGGTTTCATCATGGAGTTTATCTAAAATTCCGGGGATTTTGTCGTAGGAAGGGATCAGCTCACCATTTTGGGGATAAAGTCGGGCCAGGATTCTCAAAGATCGTTTCGTGGTTTACGCTCAAATTGCTTTCATCTCCTCGGAGATTCACCCCGCCTACTCGAAATCGTGCGAAAATAATACTTGAGCTCTATGGAAATACTTTGTAAGAAATTATGTGCAGGTATTTGGTCATTTATAACTTGGGTTCGTTAAATTTTCGCATAACAATTATAACACGAAATATATTTGAAAGTTAACTTGATACGAAACCCTGTGCCAACCCGCCTGGCCAGTACAGTAGGCTAATTCACGTCCCGTGGAGATACAGTCAGGGCCCACGGGGCAGCAAGCGCGGGATGGTACACCCCGGGGACGTTTAGTGGGTATGACTCCGTCTCCTGACAGAAGCGGAGGGGACTCTCACACACCCCCTGTTGGCCATCTCCAGGCTGGCAGGGATAGTCCATAAAGGATTTTACCCCGGGCAAAAAAAAAATAAAGGCTAATTCCCGTCCATGTAACTGGAGAAGACTTTTTGTTTTGGTTTCGCTGGGGAAATGCTTTATACATACCGCCGCCCCTCGGGGGTCGGGTCGGCGTACACGCATTCCTCTGTGACGCTCCGACGTAGTGCCCGCCACGCCGCCACACCACGCCCCCTGGTATGGGTGACCCATATCCGGTATGCCCTCAACGAATCATAAATACATCCAAGCCCCCGTACCGCGGCAAGGTAGCAACACACCCGAGGGGTAACTGGAGAAGACCTGAACGAGCAGTGGGCAATTTATGGGCTGAGAAGATCTTTACGTATGTATGTCGCAGAGATGTAATACACATCAAGATTTCATAAAAGCCTTAGATCGATTCACGGGAAATTTTCTATGAAACTAGCTGCGCCCCGCGGTTTTACCCGCGTGGTGATGGTTTTTTTTTTACCGTAGAATTTTTTTCTTGCTCCTTGACACTTATTGTTACATGTTGGACAATTCACAGAATATCTTTATAAATTGTAGCCTATGTGTTATTATGATGTGTAAGCTATATTATTGTAAAGTTTCATTAAACTCCATTCAGTAGTTTTTACGTGAAAGAGTAACAAACATCCATCCATACTTACAAACTTTCGTGTTTATAATATTAGTAGGATTTCATTTATATTTGTTTTACCTACGACATTATGAACCTTTTCATATATTTGTTAGTGACGTAACGTCTTTGAGGCGAAAATTTTTATCATATAACACAACCGCATGTCTATTGACACTTACTAGGCATATTGTGGATTTAAATGGAGATTCGGCTGTACCAATGCCCGATCTATCACCCGATGTACACCAAATAAATGTTCGTGTGATGCAATAAATCTCAGCCGCTACCGCAGTTCGTTACGCAAGCAGATACAAACACGAAGACTGTTGTGCTGTTGTCAACAAACGGAATAATATGCAGTGTCAAGGTAAAGAGGGGAGATACACAATTAAGGCTTCCTTGAGAAATAACCTCTTATATTGTTCCACAATTTGGGAAAAGTTTCTTCAGATTTTGTCCTTCAGCTCTTTGTCGAGGTATATTTTGAACTACACTTCAAGACTTGCTTCAGTTGTACCTTTTAAAACTTCAAGATGTTAGAGGATGGCATTCGAAGATTGCCAACACCTTTGACTCTAATACTGCATCACTCTTGCATTCAAATCGCGAGGTCTAAAATCGCTATAAATTGAAATCTTGGGATTCTTACTTTTATTTACTAGTCTAATTATGTATGTGTGGTGTCACCCTACCACTCCACCTTTAGGGTGTCGTAAAGACGACAAGAGGCTTATAAGACGACCGCAAGGGACGGAAACTTGATGCAAGCTCAAACTCAAAAGGAACTTTATTTACGTAGGTTTTATCACAAAACCACTACGTTTTATTAACTACGTCATATTAAATTTATTTGTTTCCATTATTATCTTACGGCCCCTGTCCCACGATAGGTGTTAGTCTCCATGAACACCTATCAGTTGTCGTATCCACAGTTACCACACCTTTCATACACAATTCCTCATTCTTACCATCCATCCATCTCTTTTGATCTCTCACAAGCCTTGTGCCATCTCGCCAGCGCGGCACAGGGGGATAATTTTCTCCATGTCTTTGGAGGAGGTCAAGCTCAGAAGTCGGTCTTCTATAAACTAAGATGATGATGATGATCCTCACTTTCTGAAAATATTAACCAAATACAATGCATTGTTTCACCCATTACGCGTGTTATGTTGTTATTATTAATTTGAACAAACATAATATAAAAGTTTTGCACTCACGTTTCTTTGGCTGTGTCCGGCCTGAATAAGTGCCACAGCTGGGGCAGCGACTTCAGGTGAAGTATCCATAGATTATTGATAGAACCTCACCTTAATGTTGAGAATAAGTAATGTTTGTTGCAAAACCAAAGATATCAATCACTTTTTCAAGAATTAAATCCAAGTATACCAATAAAACCAAGTTTTCTTAGTATTCGATTGTTTGATATCAACAAACAGGCTCCAAATTGTCTTTTGTTTCTTTAAATTCTGTGTTCGAAATTCATTAAAAGACTATTGAATGAAATTGTGAATGTGCCAGGTTCAAAACTGCATAAAAACTTTTTGCTCGACCTAATATAAAAGTTTAGCTAGGACCAAACGAAACTGAAAATACAAGGTGGGCCAATAGATGTGTCCAGAAGTGTATTTTCTTAGCTTCATCGGTTATCGGCTTCAATTGTAAAAATATTTTTAAGAAACTGCCACGCAAGAGCAGCTGACCTTATTTATATAGGATTTTTTTTAAATTAATAGGTTAGCTTTACTCGGTATTGGAACAGTATACTCACTTTTAACAAGGATTACATGATACGCAAAGTTAAAAGACTTTACTTTCGAAACTAAACCCATGGTCGAATATAAACTTACGGTGAAAGCTTATTCTACAATACCTTATTAACTTGATTCAGGCTAGTTTTAATAGTGAGAAAGAATGAAAATCTATATTATTTTTCTTCTTATACAGGGTGGTCAAAAAGTCGTGGATCAAACGAAACCAGCGGTTAGGTTAGGTTAGGTTAAAAATTGTTCTACGTGAGGTCCTTAGGGTCAACCCCTGCGGAGTTACAATTGATTTTGTGTTTTTATGAGAAATTGTCTTTTTTTTTTACTAAAACTTGATGAAATTCGAAAAAATCTACAACCTGTATCTTTTTTATAATTTTCACTAGATTGGTACTGATGAGTCCTTTCGATAGACATGCTATTTATGGTAGTTTATTGGGTGTGTTGAAGATAATATTAAGTTTTACGAAAGCAATAATTCTTAAATCAAAACTTGTTACTAACTTCGGACCCCACTGTGAAAAAAAATACCCGTTCTGTTGCGCTACTTTTAGCAGTTGGCGGCTGTCACATCCAAGCCTCGTTCTGCTGTTTACACTGTTGGCGGGGGATCCTACTTAAAAGAGTTATTGTCTTGGACTACGTTGTGTGTCACGAGAGTATAAGGCTCCCAAGGCAACTCTGAGGACAGAAGAGTCCTCAACACCGTACACCAGCACTGAAACCGTCTGTCACTCTACGTCTATCCTCTCCAATGGATTTTAAACTCATGCAATGTCCCTACCCGCAATAAGGTGGCAGCGCAGTCGGGAAAAATCCGATAACCTATGCGTAACTCGGTGCAACGCTAAAATACTTGTCGGCACTTTCGCATTATTATTTTTTTACCTACCTTGTTAGTCTAGGGATTGGATCATGGATCTCCGGATTCCGGGGTCGGGCATGTGTCTAGTGTAAACCTAAGGCACTTGCCCTGAGTCTGGGCGTCACTTGTATTGTTTCTAAACTGCCCCCGCGATACAGGTTAATATCTAGAGCAGGGATTTGTTTTTTTTTTTCATAAATTAATATTAATAAATACTTTCAACTACTCCTTCTATTAATCAGCACATAAAGGTCCCACTGCTGAGTCGGGCCTCCTTCAGTTACATGGAGGGTAAATATCTTACAGTGCCACGCTGATCAGATGGGTTGACATAGGGTTTAGTATCAAGTTTTTCTTCTGTTATGACTAGGTGACCTGCCTCTTGAGTTCCTTTTGTCGTCTCTTACGACCCCCTCAGGATGTAATGGGCTGGTGGCATCATGTATTCTAAATAGGTCACCATGTGCACAAATTTTGTCAACAATATTATAAAAAACAAACCCCCGAATAACAATTAGATTCCTTCTAAAAGTTCGCAGAAAAACACACCCTATTGTAATTCTTGATTGCCCAAAATTCTTGACTATTCGAACTTCATTCATATTAATGTAGCTACTGAAAATTATGGAGTCTTTACACTTCGGCGGTGAGAAAGCCGCTAAGATCTCGCCCCTGCTATCACGGACCATTTGAGGGGAAATTGTTAAGGGTTTATGGAATGTACCTATTTCACAGAAAGAGGCATCTAATTGACCGCGAAGGAAATACTTAGCTCTGGCTAGCGAATTTATATGAAAAAGGCCAGACCAAAATTTCTTTAACATTATTATTCATTCTGCAATTGTTCGTTCTGAAATCAACACGTTTATTACTATTACCAAAACACAATTTTATTTTCACAGCGAAGAGTTTCTTGACATCATGATTTTAGCGCAGTAACAAGTCACTGTTGAGTCAGCCTCTATCAATTACATGAAGAAAATTAGCCTCAGAATGGGCCACATCGTGTATTTTTTGTCCAAAAAGTAACAAAATAGTTAGTTTATACTAGACTAGCGACCCGCCCCGGCTTCGCACGGGGGCAATTATGAATGTATTATAGATTATAAACCTTCCTCTTGGATCACTCTATCTATTGAAATAAACCGCTTCAAAATCCGTTGCGTAGTTTTAAAGATTTAAGCATACATAGGGACGGACAGACGACAGCGACTTTGTTTTATACTATGTAGTGATACTATTAATGTATTTCTACAATAAATCAGAAAATCAGATCTTCATTTATTAGTTTCTCTTGTATACAATGTATAATACCTACAAACTTTAACTGATCTCGTCAGAGTAACGCGTAATTTGGTAACGCTTAAAATACTAGCTGCCCACTCTATCCTGCGAGCGTCTAATGAGCTGACGAAGGGCATTTCTTTTCGCAACAACACAAGTAGGTACGAATCCTTTGGCACAAGACAAGGAAATCTCTACCAACCCGTCTGACACAGTAATCTAATTACCCTCTATGTATTGGAGGAGGCCAGATTAAGCAGTGGGTCATAAATAGGCTGATTAGTGGTAGTAAAGATAAGGTACCTTAGCATTACGTCATCGACATAATTAGTCACTTTGAACTTTTGCCAATAAAATGCTTGGCGATAATAATGATTAATTATACAGGCGGTAATAAAAACTTTTTATCTAAAACGAAATATATAAATCTTGGTGTAGATAGAGACAGTAGAAAAAATAGTTTACTTTACGATACCCCTGAGGATGAGTTTAGAGCGTCAGACCCATCATTCTTAGTTACTAGTATCTACGGTATTACATAAATATCTATTATTGTAAATTAGCTTATTTATCTATTTTCACAGGCCAACGACCTCTGTCACTTAATTACTTCTTCTTGCCTTTTCCACACCTTAATCGGGTCGGTCTATCCAGATTAAACTAACTACCGGTATTTATTTTATTTAACTTTACGCAAATTTTCACAGTGGCAATGCAGGTCATGCAGAGAAAAATTAGGTAGGTCCACGTATGAGGGAATCAGCAAGATAATTTTAATATCAGTAATTGCAATATTTAGACTTACAAGACTTAAAGATCAAGAAGCATCCAGGTATCTAGACGTTTGGTTAACTTGCTGATCGAATGCGTTTTGGAATATCCAATACATTAAAATGTAACGCCGTATGAAATGTTATAAAAAAATCAAGCTTAATGCAAATATGTATCGTATATAAGAATGACGTGTTTGTTTTGGAATTCTTCCAAAGCTATATTTATTTGTTTTTGTATATTTGAGAATTAATATGCGGCTACCTTTATATGTAGGATAATTTTTTTTAATGTTAAGGAATAAAAATACTTAAACATTTGTAACACCAATACCTATATGAGTCTATCAATAAATTAATGATAAATGTTGTCACGATAAAAAATGTGTTTAATTAAAACTAATGCAAACATGCTGTTATTATTGTTGATAGTTACTTCAGCCCTGTGTTATCTCCCTCAGACGGGATTCATCGAAACGTTTGGTACCAATATCCAATCTACACGCGTCTGCCATAATACCAAGAATCGCTTCGATGAACACGTACCTCATTTACACAGTGGAAAGATCAGCTGAGCAACGATCTGTGTAATTATCAGTAGTCCAATTAAGTAGGCTTCTGATATGGTGCGCTATGTAATGGGTGAAATTCTTCTAATTCATGGCAACCACAATAAAGATGTCCGTGTGTTGACGGATTTAAAATACACAATGTCACCAACCATCTGTAAGTCTGTCGTAAGATGCGGCTAAAAGAACGTAAGAGGCAGATCACCTAGAGAAGGAAAACTTGATACAAATCCTGTGTCAACCCGTCTTGCCTCCATTCTTTCTTCTTCTTTCATTGATTTGGAGAAGACCCGGCCCAGTTGTGGGTCATTTATGGGCTGAAAGAACATTACAGAGGTGGTTTGGGAAGTGCTATTGATTCATGTGTTTCCCGTGTGGTAGCGGATTTGGGCTTAGCGTCACCACTCAGTTTCATCCTAAGGGTCCGTTTAAATGGAAATGATAAGCCTGATAACCTAGCTGCACGAGAAGGCAACATTGATATGAAACCCTTCTTGCCAGCGTGACACAGTAGGCTCCATATAGTTACCGTGGAGATACAGTCAGGGCCCACGGGGCAGCAAGAGCGGGAAGGTACACACCGGGGACGTTTAAAAAAAAGGCTCCTTATTAGTGGGAGGAGGCCCAACTCAGCCCTGAGTCATTTATGGATATGGAGATGAGAAGTAGTATTGTTGTGCAGGATAAACAACGTCTACTACTACTAGTCAGGGCCTCCGCAGTTATCAGGTTTCCTTCTCCTGCGGCTAGGTGATCCACCTTATCATTTCTCTTTGTCAACTTTCACGAACTGGGTGGAATGGAGTGGTGACGCTATTTATTCTAAATCCGTCACCACACGGAGCAACGTCTGACTACTGATAATGAGTCAGACTTCCGTGGTGCGGAAGACACGTAATGACATCTGAAGTCATTGTCATTAGGAGATCTAAAGCAGTTGTCACACGAAAATATAGTCATGTCGCTTTGTGAAAATGTAATAGGTACCATCTATTAAAGCCGACATTTGTTATGTCATACAGAACGTGCTGGCGAATTTTTTTTTTTTTAATCTTTTTTTACAGTCTTTAATGTCACTTGCGGTCTTAATTCTTGAGTCCTTATTACTACTACTCAGCCTATATACGAGTATAAATGACATATACAGGGTTACAGGTTAAGTCGACCTAAATCCTTTAAGAGGTGGTAGTTTCCATCATTCCTGACTGATTTGACTATGGAACCCCATACCCCAAACTTAACCGTTCTCAAGTTATGGGACTTAGGTTTTTTTTTTTTTTTTTTTTATAAATATCCATATTTTTTTGTCTTTTGTCATCGAAACGTTTGGTACCAATATCCAATCGTCACGCGTCTGCCATAATACCAAGAATCGCTTCGATGAACACGTACCTCATTTACACAGTGGAAAGATCAGCTGAGCAACGATCTGTGTAATTATCAGTAGTCGAATTAAGTAGGCTTCTGTTAAGGTGCACTATGTAATGGGTGAAATTCTTCTAATTCATGGCAACCACAATAAAGATGTCCGTGTGTTGACGGATTTAAAATACACAATGTCACCAACCATCTGTAAGTCTGTCTTAAGATTCGGCTAAAAGAACATAAGAGGCAGATCACCTAGAGAAGGAAAACTTGATACAAACCCTGTGTCAACCGTCTTGCCTCCATTCTTTCTTCTTCTTTCTTTCTTTCATTGATTTGGAGAAGACCCGACCCAGTAGTGCGTCATTTATGGGCTGAAACAACATTACAGAGGTGGTTTGGGAAGTGCTATTGATTCACGTGTTGCCCGTGTGGTAGCGGATTTTGATATGAAACCCTACGCCAACATATCTGGCCAGTGTGACACAGTAGGCTCCATATAGTTCCCGTGGAGATACAGTCAGGGCCCACGGGGCAGCAAGCGCGAGACACATCGGGGACGTTTAAAAAAAAGGCTCCTTATTGTTGGGAGGAGGCCCAACTCAGCCCTGAGTCATTTATAGATATGGAGATGAGAAGTAGTATTGTTGTGCAGGATAAACAACGTCTTCTACTACTAGTCAGGGCCTCCGCAGTTATCAGGTTTCCTTCTCCTGCGGCTAGGTGATCCACCTTATCATTTCTCTTTGTCAACTTTCACGAACTGGGTGGAATGGAGTGGTGACGCTATTTATTCTAAATCCGTCACCACACGGAGCAACGTCTGACTACTGATAATGAGTCAGACTTCCGTGGTGCGGAAGACACGTAATGACATCTGAAGTCATTGTCATTAGGAGATCTAAAGCAGTTGTCACACGAAAATATAGTCATGTCGCTTTGTGAAAATGTAATAGGTACCATCTATTAAAGCCGACATTTGTAATGTCATACAGAACGTGCTGGCGAATTTTTTTTTTTTTTTTTTGTTAATCTTTTTTTACAGTCTTTAATGTCACTTGCGGTCTTAATTCTTGAGTCCTTATTACTACTACTCAGCCTATATACGAGTATAAATGACATATACAGGGTTACAGGTTAAGTCGACCTAAATCCTTTAAGAGGTGGTAGTTTCCATCATTCCTGACTGATTTGACTATGGAACACCATACCCCAAACTTAACCGTTCTCAAGTTATGGGACTTAGGTTTTTTTTTTTTTTTTTTTATAAATATCCATATTTTTTTGTCTTTTGTCCCCTTTTTTTTGTGTTTTGTACCTCTAATGTTTTTGTTTTTGTTTTTTTGTGTAGCAGATTAGTTGCTTCATTATTTTTAAATACAAAAACTGCAAGCAACTGTACCAACTGAGTCATATTAGTCGATTGATTGTTAAAAAAAGAAATAAATTTGTGGAAAGTCTTTTATTCATTGTAAGATATTTAATAAAAAATCAATGACAGTTATGCTGCAGATGTCCTTAAAAATATCTAGGGTTCTTCAGCTTTCCGATAAGGTATAATTTGCTACGGTGTTATCAGGATTCTCGAAAAAATCATCGATGAAAGACTCCCAGGTAATAGCAAAAATAACGGTAAAGTTGCTCGCAGCGCCTGACAATAGGCCTGCATTCTGGAAGATCCTTCGTTTTTTCGAAGAATCTTGTGGACTGACGAGTCCAAATTTGATCAAGATGGGATAACCAATTACCATAACGCCCATCATTGGGCTCCGAAAGCAGGAAGAAATCCTAATAAGAAAAGAGTAAAGGGGTCACAGAGACGTTTCAGCCTTAACGTATGGATGGGAATAATTTCAAACCATCTCATTGGGCCTTACTTTCTACCTCGGGCACAGGGTTTCCTTCTCTTCCCCCTCGACTGTGCTGCCACCTTGCTGTGGTGAGGGGGTTGAGTGCCTCAATGAGGGGCCATACCGGCCAGGGCCTCCCGTGCCGGGCGGGCCCATGGGGAGAGGTGAGACGAAGAGCGGCACCCAGCGTCGTGGCGGGTTGCGGCTCCGGGGACTCCTCTGTCCTCAGAGCTGCCTTGGGAGTCGTAAACCGCTGCGGCGCACCATGAGGTCCTCGGGTTGGCGCTCAACTTAGTTGGCCGTCAAACCGAGTCCTCACTCAACGTCCTCGGGTTGGCGCCGGCCGAGGGCTGACGGGCCTCCTCTGCGAGGCCGTATGTCGCAGAAGGGGGCTGCGGGACGGATCGCTGGTGTGCTGCGGTAGATTGGGGCTGCGGGGACTTGGGTGGATGGGGACCCTGTCTCCAGTGTCTCGCTGCGAGCCCTGGACGGGGGCTCCGGGGACCTGGGGAGACGGTGGACCCTGTCCTAAGGGTTTCCCTGCGGGCCCTGGACGGCTGCGGTGCGCCGGTGTCCTCTGGTTGGCGCCGGCCCGAGAGCTGACGGGCCTCCTTCTGCGGGGCCGATGTCGCAGAAGGGGGCAGCGGGGCGGGTCGCAAGGGAGGGAGCTCCGGGTGACCCGCGCCGCGGACGGAGGCGGGGGTGGAGGGGGGTTCGTGACGATGCGGGCCCCTTCTGCCCTCGCCTAGGAGGCCGGTGGTGGTTCGGGGGAGCCACCACCGACGAAAGCCTCGATGACTGAGGGCGTCCCAGTATACCGGGACGCCCTCTCTGATAGTCGCTTGCCCGCGTTGCGGGCACCACGCCGGGGCGTCACAGTAGAATGCGTTTACGCGAACTTGTGGCGCCCCAATCGCGTCGTGTGAGGGGTATGCCGCTGGGGTTTTAGTGGGTAAACGACTCTTGGGTAGACGACCCTTGTCGGAGTCCCACATAATCACCGACCTTTCCCCCGGGGTGCGGTGGTATGCATAAAGCATTTCCCCAGCGAAACCAAAAAAAAAAAAAAAAGGGTTTCCTTCTCTTGCGGATAGGTTTTCGGGCATTTCCTTTTGTTGGTTCTTACGACACCCTTAGGATTTAATGGGGTGGTGACACTATGTATTCTAAATCCGTCACCACACGGATGAGTTATTTTTATCATATAATTATTATGATTTTATTTCTTTTTTGTTCTGGAGAATTGCTGTTTTCAACAGCATTTTTGCGCGTCCACATCTCCTAAATTTACCAAACAAACACTTTAGAACAGATTTTTTAAAATTTGAGTTTTGAAAGTTTTGCAATGTCATTATACAGAATTTAAAAATTTAAATAACTAGCTGACACGGCAAACTTCGTACCGCCTGAGAATCAATAAATAAAAAACCTGAATGATAATTCCAGAATGTTTGTACTCGTACTTTATTTAAATGTGTGCAAACCTTAACTGGAACAAAAATACTGCGTATTAAAAAAAAATATTTTTCTCACCTTTTAATCCTTCCCTGGACTTCCGCGAATATTTCAAGACTAAAATTAGTCAAATTGGTCCAGCCGTTCTCGAGTTTTAGCGAGACTAACGAACAGCAATTCATTTTTATTTATACAGATTATAACCAGTTACTTATTAATAAAACAAAAGAAGAAATAAATACTGATAATAGAGGCCTCCAATAAAGAGGAAATGGGGAGAACTGGCTCGTAGTAGTACTCGCTAGTCAATAATAATTTGTCGGCGTTGCCGCATCGCTGCAAGTAGGCATAATATAGAATGATAGAGTGTGATCGATACGATGTCAATAAGGCGCATAACAGGCTATGTAACAAATCGACTCAATGTTCTGGAACTGTGAGATAGATTGCATCGTTATAGATTTGCCGACAGTGTAGACTGGCTATGTATGTACCCTGATTATATTATTTAAAGAATAATACGTGAAGAAAACTTCGTACCCGTTTTTAGAAAAACGTGCGGACGGAGGTGTGTGAAATTTCCCACACTCCACACCTGTACCCAGCGCGCCTTGCTACGCCACTAACTAAAATAAATTGGAAGGAAAGACATTACACAAATATTTAATTTTCTTTTTTGTTGAGAGTTCTTCCTGTTGTCATGATCTTCAACTTTGCTGAAGATCATCACATGATCAAATACAAAGTTTACGATTCTATATAGAATAAACAGACAAACATTCATTATTATTTAAAAGAGAAAGAAGAATACAAGAAAGGAGTACAGAATGCCAATAATTAGGCCCTTCATGTATGGGCTGAGTAATCATAGTAGTAGAAATAATAAACACGTTCTTACTTTTAACCAGGATTGAGCCTTATACTAGAGCAAACTATTATAAAAAAAGAAAAACTGTATTTAATTTTTTAATACACCTATCATATTCTTTAATGTACTCCACACACACACACACACACACACTTCCACTGAAGACAATGACTCGTCGCTTTAAAATGATCAAATACAAAGTTTACGATTCTATATAGAATAAACAGACAAACATTCATTATTATTTAAAAGAGAAAGAAGAATACAAGAAAGGAGTACAGAATGCCAATAATTAGGCCCTTCATGTATGGGCTGAGTAATCATAGTAGTAGAAATAATAAACACGTTCTTACTTTTAACCAGGATTGAGCCTTATACTAGAGCAAACTATTATAAAAAAAGAAAAACTGTATTTAATTTTTTAATACACCTATCATATTCTTTAATGTACTCCACACACACACACACACACACACACACACTTCCATTGAAGACAATGACTCGTCGCTTTAAAAACAAACAGCCGTGCCTCGATGAAACTTCAGCTTGCAGGTTTAATAAAGGCCACCGAAATTTATATATTTAATGACAAAACTTTTCAGACATGAATCCAGTGATGTCTAGGATCTCGGTAATAAATTGATCAGTTAGTAGTTTAATGCTACCAATCAATTTCAATAAATAATTACCCGCATAAAACGATAAATTTGGCGGATAGTGCGAACTCAATCTACATACGACTATATAAAGACTAAGCAACGTCTAACTATATTGAATGTTAGATCACCTTATCGAAAAGACGTCCACTGCTGGACATAGGCCTCCCCCAAGGATTTCCACGAAGGCCAGTTCTTAGTCACCCGCAATAATCGTTTTTCTGAACGCGGTCGCCACTCGAGGCCTTTACTGCCCTGCGAGCTATGAGCCCAGCCCACCGCCAATTAAGTTTGGCAATCCTGTGCTATGTCGGTAACTCTAGTTCTCCTGCGTATTTCCTCATTTCGTAATCGAGATCGAATGGAAACTTCGAACATGGAGAATGGAGACAAAGCAACGTATAACTAACGTTGCCCTTTCGGTAACTGTACAGAAGGTGCGCGGTTGATTATGACTGAAGTGGATATAGGTAGAAAAAGACGAACTGAACTAATAAGACTATAATACGGAAAAACACAACTTAAAATAACACAATGGGTAGATTCACAACCTATGACGAAAATAACATTTTAGGGCGCGAAGACAATATCAATGATAGCATTACGGTTGCTAGGCGCAGACTGCCATGCCCATTGCGATGGCGCGCATCGTCCGATTGCGCCCCGCCACCCACTCCTGCGTTCGCCTTGCCACTTCAACACGGCACAGCGCGCGCGGTCGCGCAGGAACAGTATTAGTACTACAATTGAATAAACCGTGTTACCTAATTAACATTACCACCCCCCAGTTGGAGGCTTCAACCGACAAATGTACCGTCAGTAGGTAGCACGGCTATCCGAGCAACGGGACGACGCGGGCAACTGAGCCTTTTACGACTATATACTACTTTAGACGAAATATTCTACCATTTACGACAAAGACCAGTCCATGTAATGTGGTAGTCAGCCAAATCAAATTAGAGTGGAACAATCCCCGTGAATTTGTTTCCCAAATTCACATATAAGGAAAAATATTCTATACATATTTACTGCTACACGTTCATAATAGAAAATAGGACAAGGAATAGAGTTGAAACAGCAACCTGGTTTGCGCTTGGATGAAGACATTGATTGGCCATCAATGTAAAGTACACAATATAGCCAGTGTTTGCGCACAACTTTATGTTTACATTCTATCGACGTCGAATTAACAGAGTTTCTTAATTAGATAGAAAATATTAGTAGACATCCACATACTTCCTTTGGAGAATTAATGCAACACATATGTTTTAAGTCCTAGCTAAGCTAACTAATGGGTAGTTTAAATTAAACACTTTAAAACGGACTCCCTCAACCTCTAAATTTATCAGTGTTTCTCTACTGTATTATGGATGTATTATACATATAAACCATCATCTTGAATCACTCCATTAAAAAAAACCGCTTCAAATTCCGTTGCGTAGTTTTAAAAATTTAAGCATACGTAGGGACGCACAGACGACAGCGACTTTGTTTTATAATATGTAGTGATAGTGATAGTGATTTATCGCGTGTACTCGTATATTGCATTATCGTTAATAATAAAACAAAACTATAGGCGGTAGATTCAACTGTTATTTGTACTTCTAAGGACAACAGTATCTAGTATCTTCCGTGACTACTGCAAAGCATTCGAAACGTCGGAAAGCAAATAATGTCATAAAACGCGATAAATCCAATAAAGTGTTTAATTTCGATGTGTTTTACTTACAAGGTACCTTGAAATGCTCTTATACCCGCTCTATATCAATATGGACTGTATAAAGGGTATTAGTATCATCAGAGAATCAGCCATTTAGTTCACCTTCACTATAATAGGTGTTTGAGGATCGTGAAAATGCGACTGCCCTGAAAAACCTCGCCGAGGAAATAAATTACAGGCGACCGCCACGGGATAAAAATAAAATGGGTCATAAAATTAGGCTTTTGTATCCTCATCGTTAGCTGCTTTATACTCGTAGTAATATATGAAAAAACATATCTCTGATTCTAAACATAAGATCTTATTTTTAAATTGATTTCCAAGAATTATTTGATGAGCTTAGCCTGGTACATAATCAGAATACGTCGTGTGGAATTAGAAATTAATAAAGTAGAAAACATCTGATGACCCTGAAAAGGCTGCACAAGTTTTAAAAAAAATGTTTGTGGAACACCGCTAGACAAACTGCTTCAAAATAAAAATTACGCATCGTAATCCTTCTATTCGTTTAGTATGTTCGGTGGTGAATAAGAAATCGATATACTCAATGTGCTGCTGAAATATATATTTATTATTTAAGTAACAATATCGATGGGAAAATAGAATCAGTTGTATAGTTGTTAAGTATCACGATTAGATCAGGCTACATAATACAACGAAGCGATAGTTCGTTAGCAATTGAAGTGGCGATCACGTATAGGAAAGCCCAAAGTGATACGGTATGTGAATGGTCGGCAAACTTTATAAAGCTGCGCGTTGAAGGATACTATGTGCGTAAGATGAATTTACATTAGGGTAGTAGGAGTTACGATGGCTAGTCGACCAGTTGATATCAGCTAGGCCCAACTCACTTTAACTATATTGTATTAATTTATGTCCTGCTGTTTATGACCTGTATTTAGACATCATGTACTGGCCACTCGTGAGGTGACCTCTTTAAAAATATGGGTATAGTGTTTAATAAGTGGTTTTACTAAGCGGTTCATTGTTAAACTATTATTAGCCAATTATATACTACTACTAATAAGCCCACACATGACCCACTGCTGAGTCGACTGGAGGAGGCCCTCCACTTACATAGAGGGTAATTGGCCAATTATTTAATGGTTTTCTGAAACGGATTTATAATACATAGTGTCATATCAGTGTCGCAGAGCCGGCGAAAGGACAAAGCCGAAAACCTACCCGTAAAAGGAGGATATATTGAGCGGATACCCTTTTTTTTTTTGTTCGCTCGGGGTAAAATCCTTTATGGACTTCCATGGGGTTGTCCAGCGAGGGGAGTGTGGGACTCTCCTCCATAGTGGGGGCCTACCCACTAAACCTCCGCGGGGTGCTCCAACTCGCGTCATGTTGCGGCATTGTGGGATCTGATGCAGAACCACGCCTGAGCGGATACCCTTTTTTTTATAATAAAATTTTTTTTTTGTTCGCTGGGGTAAAATCCTTTATGGACTATCCCGACGGCCACGGGGATGGCCGAGGGGGGGCGTGTGGGACTCTCCCCCAGAGTGGGGGCCTACCCACTAAACATCCCCGGAGTGCTCCCTACTCGCGTCCTGTTGCGGCATTGTGGGATCTGGTGCAGAACCACGCCGCCTGAGCAGATACCCTGTGCCAACCCGACTGGTGAGCGTGGCACAGTAGGCTAATTAATGTAATGGGGTGAGGCCCGACTCAGCAATGGGTCTTGTATGAGCTGAGTAGTAGTGGTAAACTCATGCTTTTTATGTTACACCAAAGGTTTCTGTTCAACATAAATTTAAATAAAAAGAAAACACTCAATGCTGGTGACGTCACGGAATATAAAGTGACTCAAACAATCCAATAACTTCCCAAAACAAAATTACGTTAGGAAAACTGGACGTTGTTTTGTGAGCAAATCTATTTCCTTCATATCACTGTTTGTATTACCGGAAATTATTTTCCTCCCCTCTCCTATCTGGGAGACAGGTACACTATCTATTAAGTATCTCCAACTCGATGCGAACAACAAAAAGAAAACAACACATTCTGTTTGCTTTACGTGTTTTGAAACAACTTCTTTTGCTACTCAAGCCCACTGTTATGTGACCTGAATAATGGGCTTTTAATTATTTAATATCCGAACATACTGAATTTAAATCTTTTTTACCGTCACCGGTCCCGGTATCAGGTACGTAGCCTAAGGTACCGTAATATATACCGTAATAAATACCGTAATATATTTGTCTAAGAATAAATACAACTTAAAATCATATTTTACATAATTAATGTTACTAACCCATACCATCCTGAGGGTGTCGTAAGTGGCGACTAATGTAATGCAAGAGGCGATCACCTAGCCGCAAAAAAGGACACTTTGATAAAAACCCTTTCTTTTTTTTTGTTGTCGCTGGGGAAATGATTTATGCATACCACCGCCCCCCGGGGGAGAGGTCGGTGATTATGTGGGACTCCGAAAAGGGTCGTCTACCCAAGAGTCGTCTACCCACTAAAACCCCAGCGGTATACCCACACATGGCGCGCTCGGGGCGCCACAAGTTCGCGTAAACGCATTCTACTGTGACGCCCCGGCGTGGTGCCCGCAACGGGCAAGCGACTGTCAGAGAGGACGTCCCGGTACACTGGGACGCCCTCAGTCATCGAGGCTTTCGTCGGTGGCGGATCCCCCGACCCACCACCGGCCTCTCAGGCGAGGGCAGAAGGGGTTCGCATCGTCACGACCCCCCTCCACTCCTGCCTCCGTCCGCGGCGCGAGTCAGCCGTAGCTCCCTCCTTTGCGACCGGGCTGCGGAGCGGGCCTTCTGCGACATAACGGCATAAGAGAAGTCCCTGGAGCCCCAGTCCACTGCGGCGCTGGGTGCCGCTCTTCGTGTCACCTCTCCCCGTGGGCCCGCCCGGCATGGATTTTCAAGCGGTTTTTTTTTTAATAGTTAGAGTGAACCAAGAGCAGTGTTTATAAGTTTAATGCATAATAATGTAAAGAAACACTGATCATTTTAGAGATTCATCATTGCACCCGTGCGAAATCGAGGCGGGTCGCTAGTGCATAATAAAGCTATCTACTCGTCACAGACGTCTACTGCTAAACATATCAATGTATTACATAAACTTTTATAGAGTGGTTTTCTTGATCGGATAATTTCAATAGATAGTTCAGTACCTATATGTTAGGTACTTATTATGTTTGTTCATATTACTTGTTCTGTAAACTATCCCCAATCTCAAAGGCATCGGATCAGGTTTAACATTATTTGGCTAAATAACATTACGATTAGCCCTTCGAGCTCCTGTAATCTTCTATCTTCTCATATAAATAAAAATGAATTGCTGTTCGTTAGTCTCGCTAAAACTCGAGAACGGCTGGAGCGAGTTCGCTAACTTTGGTCTTGAAGTCGTGTGAGTCCAGGGAAGGTTTAAAAGGTGAGAAAATATAGGTATATAAAAAAATTAATACGCATTATTTTTGTTCCATTTAAGGTTTTCACATATTATTATTTTAATAAAGTTCTGGAACATTCTATTCAAGGATTTTTATTTATTTATTCTGAGGCGATACGACGTTTGCCAGTTCAGCAAGTCGGTAATAAAGCAGTAAATCGGTAGTAAACTAATAATCTTTTGTATTTGTGTGTCGACTGCCAAATATTACCTATGTTAAAAGTCAAATGTTAAGCTGCCGCGCCTACGGAGACACGCTGTCAATCAATTGCATTCCGTTTTCCAAATCAGCTCTTAGTACACAATAATAACAATATTTGCTTTCGAAACTAATACACTTACCCACCTTGATAACTGCTCGTAACAAAAATAACATAATCATGAATGAGGGGCGACTAACCAATAAGGAATATTGTCTATAGAAAGTTTCCTTATAAATAATCCCCATGGAATGAGATGTGAGCTTATTAGGCTCTCTATTAAAGACAATTCGGATAGAATATGATCGAATTACATAAAATATACTTACGGACGTATAAATGTCGGTAAGTATATTTACTTATAATGTGTATGTTTGAAGTCCCCTGTTCAAACATATACCTACATTTTATATATTTTTTTAATTTAATTTATTTACATTTTATTGTTAACTAGCGACCCACCCCGGCTTCGCAAGGGTGCAACGATGAACTTCTAAATGGATCAGTGTTTCTCTACAATATTATGCATGTATTATACGTATAAACCTGCCTCTTGAATCACTCTATCTATTAAAAAAACCGCTTCAAAATCCGTTGCGTAGTTTAAAAGATTTAAGCATACATAGGGACGGACAGAGACAGCGACTTTGTTTTATACTATGTAGTGATTAGGTATTGTTTCTTTTCTTTCCCTTTTTTATATCATACCTACTATAGAGGTAACTAAGCACAGAAAGAAAAAAAATACGATCATAGGTATTTTGTATGTAAGTAGGTAACATAAAATGAGAATTATGAATAAGTATGTATTTTTACATATTTTTGAATAGAAAATGCTTTTAGACATAGCACTGCTTCTGTTTACTACTCCTACCATTTTTTTAGACACATATGGTCCAAGTAATGGATTTACCTATGAAAAAACACAAGTATTGCTTTATGTGAAACGGATTCAATAAAGGTTACATGGAAGTATTTTCGGTGTTACCAGGAATTTTTCGAACACTGTGACGAAGGTATGTATGTATGCAAATTTATATGTAGATCACCCACGATTTTTCCGAAAAACATGTTTTATTTTTTTTTGCCGCATATCTTCATTATGGCATTTGAAAAAACTGTTTTACAATTATTCGCTGATAGAGTTAAGTTATCATTGTTGGACACTGACTAGATTTGAAACCAGGAAAAGGACCAGGACCTTTATCTCGCCACTATTTACAGAAACGTGGTTGGTACTCGCTCCATTTAATAGCCTATTTGTTCAAGTACTTCGTAAAATTAGTTCTTTTAGCTTCCAACTTTATCACGTGCAGATAAATAAGTGAAAAAATAAACAACTATGTACTGAGATTCTTGCCGACTCTCTTAGCAGCATTTCCAGTCGGTTGTAGCAAGGTAATAAAGGTAGAATTACGCAGAGGGGAGCTTAGGGGGACGGATTTATATTCTAGCAAGTGTGAATACGCGCCGAATTGTATGTGTAGTCTTTCTTATAAACTAATTCGAAAAATACAAAGAAACTCCCTCTCTTCCGATCGCTCTTCCGCCTCCGGTACATAAATAAAACAAAGTCAGATTAGTTACTTACTAGAAATAGGTAGTCGCAATATTGATTTCTGAAAGTATCCTGGTGGAACTATACGAATAGTTTTTATTGGAAAATTAAACAGATGTCTCTATTTTGATTGCAAAGATTTTAAAAATATTTTAATGGATAACAAACTTAGCCAACTTCGAACAGAGGGGTCTAGAGTGTTTGTGATACTACTATTACTAATATTTCAATTTCACTTCATATCACTTTTTTAAACATAGAAACAATTGAAACAATTGACTGCCTCGTTGGTCTAGTGGTCAGATGTGCCGCCTTTGGATCAACGGGTCCCGGGTTCGATTCCGGGGTCGGGCCAGTGTCTTTGTCTAAACCAGAGGCACTGGCTCGGAGTCTGGGTGTCATTTCTATCTATAATATGTATGTATTTACAAAAAAAATGTATATAAGTAGTTTATCATCCATCTCGTTACCATAACACAAGCATTATGTTGCTTAACTTGGGACGAGATGGCGTTGTGTGAAATGTCCAAGGATATTATTTATATTTATTTATTTAAAGTAATTGCAAGTACCTGGTTAATTAGGGCTAAGTCAAACTTTAAAACAGGAAATAAGTAACACAATAAGGATTTATAATTTTAATTTCCTTGGCCACATTATTCAAAATATATGATTCAGTACTCTACTTATGTTTAAAACAACAATTTTATATAAGTATACTTATTACTTATCAGTATACATACTTATACACCAATTATGACTCAATATTAACAAGTTACAGACTTCATATTTAAATACCTACTTATATTTAAAGTGAAACCGAATAATTTTATAAATGTATAATGGCAATTTTTTTTCCAGTCAATAAGTAAAACAAATAGGTAATTTAAATGGCTCAACAATATTTGCATTAGTCGTTATAAAAATAATAAAAAAGTAAAGGTATTTTCATTGTGTCTCAAAAGTATATATTTCAAACCAAAGAAGGAAAAAATATTCTGAATATAAACAATATTACTACTAATACAATTTTTCACTATAGTACCTACTACTTAATCCACAGCCAAAAGCTCATTATTTTCACTGTTCTAATGCACTTACAAGTAAGTATTCCATTATTTTTCATTTTTATGAATAGGATCTTATAATAATGTTGTCCTAGACAACATTATCAAAATTTCCTATATATTTTCGTCTAAAACCAAAGACAATGTTTTACAGTTTCGTACATACGATTCTAAAATTTTCATCAATGTTTTCAACATAAATATCAAGCGGAACAGCTGGCGCCAGTTGCCATTTAACATTTAAGGTAATATTTCAGCAGTCGAAGATCAGGAAAAGTGACATACATATCACGATTTTCAAAACAAATGTAACAAGTGGGTAGTGAGTTTATCTTTGCCAAAAAAAACCCGTATTCCTACTACACATATGGACTATTTTAGAAGCGACGTACTCTCAAGGAAAATATTACGCTTTTAAGAATGCTGTGTGCCAGTAATTTATACAAGGTATGTATAATGTGTATTTTTATTTCGGTTAGTATTTATCAATTTCGAACATCTAAAGAGCAAATTTTATTTTAATATCATTTTTAAATATAGATAAAATAAAATAATAATTTGTAAACACTAAGCGATAAATTTTAAACTTCTATCTAATACATATATCAAATGTTTGCTTTGCACATACATTGTAAAAACATGCTATTAAATTAACATTATATTATACCTTCTATCCGCTTCAGCGATCAACAAATTTCAATGCCTCATATTAACATTAAAATATGAATTTATCTAGGTAAAATGTCGTCCTTAGGTAATTAATAAATCTTACTTTGAATAATGGGCAGTGCCTGCCAAAGATTAGGCCATTCTCCGGCAGGCAGACATTTTGATTATACCTACATGACCTTTGATCTTTCCCGTATTTTACTAAGCACTTTATAAACTTTAAGGTTTCTTATCTAAAAGTTATAAACCAAAAGATAAGTACTTTTTAGAACCTGAGCTCTCGCAAAATCGTAACCATTGTTTAAATGCGTAAAGCTTAGGATATTAATTCGCATGAAATCTGTGTATGGATTCAATAAATTTAACACTAGTTGTAACGTGTAACACTAGCTCATTACAAACATATTATAATGAAGAAACACAAATGACACTCAGACACTTGCAGGACCTCGGAATCAAACCTGGACCCCATGTTCAAAAGGCAGATCTTGCAACCTAGACATTTGAGATATAAAATCAAATTAAATTATTTTAAATTCACTCGTATCATTACAATATGTTTACTGACATAAAGAAATGAACATAATATTTATTTAACAGACAATTATCAAGCTGTACTCGTACATAGAACTTTATGTTATTTTTCAGTATATAATAATGCATCTATCACAATGTATGTATTCTTACGCCTATATACCTATCATTCTTACAAATTAACAACGTGTCAACTAGATTAGTATATACTTTGACCAACACTTTGACAGACATTTAATTTCATATCATCAACAATCTCTCCTACAAACACTTAAGCAACTAATTGTGAACTATTTGAAAACTCGCTTGGCCGTAACTTCATCTCCACTAGGCCGTAACTTCAACCTCACTTGGGCGTCTTAACCATGCCACTTCACTTTAACTTCAAGTAGTGAAACACGTCATTTCACACTGTGGTTGTGTCTCAGGTAAGTCCTCCAATATTACAGTTCACGTGGTACATATAGGTGGCCAGTTCTTCTCCGGTGAACTCGTCGTCGACTTCTCGAAGACTAGAGTTGGAGATGCTTCTAGGGGAGTCGATAGAGTCGGAGGGCTCTGTAATGCGGAGTCTCCATGCACGAGCCCAATGCCCGTTGCCACTCGGAGATTCGTTGACAGTCTGGACGTCCCGCCCGTTGTAGCACTGTGACAAAACAAATTGAGTTGGCACTAACATTTTAAGCACCAGCATTCATCATTTCAGCCAAAAGACGTCCACTGCTGGACATAGGCCTCCCCCAAAGATTTCCACAAAGGCCGGTCCTGGGCTGCCCGCATCCATCGTTTTCCGGTGACCTTAACCAGGTCATCGGTCCACATGAAATAATTAAGTGTACTTTTTAATATGCTTTTATTAGCTTCGCTTGTATGTAACGGAATCTTTGAACATGATTTTTTAGTTTTTTTTTCATCTGTTGTTTTTAATAGGAACTCCAACAAAGAATACACATAACATGCTGATTAACAATAAACATATACATAGCGTAGCGACGGATTTAAAAGTCGCCTCTCCATTCCATTCTGAGGGTGTCTTAAGATCCGACCACAACAAAATACAAGGCCTAGCTGTGAGAGAAAAAAAAAACTTGAATTAAGACCCTGTGCCAACCCGTCTGGCCAGCGCGTGGCACCATAAGCTGCATACCCTCTGTGCAATAGAAGGCCGACTCAGCAGTGGGTGTTTTATGGTCTGAGAATAAGAAGCATATACATTGTTCTTTGCTAAAATAAATTCGCTTTATATAAGTAGCATTGGCTGTGTGGCGATGTGTTTAGTCAAACTAGCCCATTCCATGCCGTTGGTATAGCAAGAGCCGACAGAAGAAATACCAAGGCAGAAAACCTAAGCGCTAAAGTAGGAAGCCTTTATACGAGTTTGGTATAAAGGTTTCCTACTTTAGCGTTTAGGTGCCACTTTCCCTCCATGTAATTGGATAAGGTCAAGATGATGATGAAATAGCATTAGGTACGCCCGGAGTAAATCTCAGTGCAGTCTATTTATGATAACATATCAACAACTCAATATTTTATAAGCACGTGCAATCACGAAGGGAATTGATCAAGATAACTAAAGTAGGTACAACAAATTATGCTTAGATGAGAACGTATAACCGGGTTAAGTGGATTAAATGAAAGATTTAATGCAGTCACTTCGCGTAACTATTCGTAATTAAATAATTTGTGTTCACTATTCGTGTTCGCAATTTTTGCACGCATTGTATGTTTTTTTTTCCATCCGCACGTTCTATTGTCCAATATGGAATACAGGCGAATATGAAATGAAATGGCACTATTATAAACGATACCCCATGCGCCAGGTAACACTAATGTATTTCACGAACACAAATGATAACCAGACTCAGAGCAAGTGCCTCTGGTTTACACAATGACACTTGACCGAGCCCCGATTACATACCACCTCGTCTGGCTGGATGATGATCCCTTTGCGCCTAAAGTTTTATATTACCTTAAACCTATACGTGCTTGTAGTGGAGATTAAAAACCTCATTATACTCTCCTCGATCCAGATGCATGACTTATATATAACACCAAAAATGTCATCACTCACATTACGCATGATATTTCGCTAACATCAAGATTAACCCTTAACGCTGACTGGCATTCAAACTGGCCTTGACTAAAGGCCCTTTTGCAGAACCATTACAGGCTGTTACATTACAAATGACAATAAGAGTAGGGATAATAGTGCGGCAAATGGCTTACTCGAATGAGTAGTGGCCGGCCATTCCAAATTAGCTATACAATGTAGTATATAGGCCGGTTACGTTTTTTACACCATGACCGTGTCAAATAAGCTAACGGCCCGCCTGATGGTAAGCAGATACTAGGAGGATGACGCGGTACGCAGTGGGTGCGGCAGGGGGAGGCTACTGCAGGACTCGCGTAATCGGAGGAGCCCGCTTCGGAGCTTGGGGTTCTACTAAACCTGGCGGGCCAAGGCCCCCAGGGCATGCTCCTCCAATGTGGGAGCGAAACGCGTAGGCCTGGTACGGGCAGTCGAGGATCGTCGTCGGGTTTGGTGGGTAGGTTGGGGTGCAACTTATCATGTCATGCGCCTCGGAGTCCCACATAACTCGGCCAGACCCCAATGATTGGGTAATTAAATTTAAAAAAAAGTGCATGGTTCGAGCTGCCGTGCATAAATACCTAGTTGACCTACAATACCTCTCGCACAGTTTTAGAGTGGTAACAGGTTTGCGAGATGATGCTTTATGTTGATACTATCTCAGCCCATAAATGATCCACTGCTGTATCAGGCTTTCTCCAACATGGCGGGTAAATAGCCTGCTGCGCAACGCTGGCCAGAAGGGCGAGTTTTCCTTCTCTTGCGGCTAGGTTTTCGGCCTTATCATTTCCTTTTCCTTCCTATGGTGACACTTTATATTTGAAATCCGATACCACATGGAGTGTTGTGTTGATAGCTAGGGGACCAAGGGTGCAACATGAACCGGCCGAAAAAACACATGTAGGTCTGTTGCCACGATGCACGGAAGGCTCTCGGTCTTCTCGTGTCGTGACAGCCATGATCCGCTCCAATTCCGAGCACTAGTTGGTGATACAGCCTCCCTTGTCGGATTTTAAGTGGTCCCTGGGTTCAGGATTCCGACCATCCTGTGGCCGACCAACGGCGCCCCTACACAGGTTGAAGGTCGTGTTTGTAGAGCTGCCGATGCCCCCTCCGTCAACACAACTAATCCTCGTAGAACTATGCAACCTTACTCACACACAGTGTGTTCCTGTGACACAGAGTGTTTTGGCTGTGGTCGTCTCAGGAACTGATTACAATCAGGTCGGGCTGCTCCATTCGAGTGGGATGAATTACACCATGCCTCTCGCGATAATGATTTTTATACTGTCATGTTTTTTTCTTGTCATTTAAATATCATCAAAAATTTCATTCACATCATATCAGCGAATTTGTGCTTGTGAATTGCATGTTTGTAAACTGCCCCTCGATACAGGTTATACGTAGTGCAGGGGATTCAGGAATCACAGGGGAGGTCGGATGTCATTGTGTATATGAATTTGATGGACGCCTGTTGAATTAATCTCAGATATGACAGTTTGCAGCGTTTTTGTTATTGTGTCGTATTATTTGTGTATCGCACTCAAAATGTACGCGAAAAATGTAATTCGGATACTCGTGGCTCATAATGACCAAAAACCTCTACAGCAGTACCTATGTAAATTAAAGTATATTATCAAATATCCATCATCTGAATCGCTCGTAAAAAGTCCGTCAGTAAATTATCATACGCCAGGTCAAATTGACCGAAAATGATGTTAGGAAAAAATTATAAGTGTTGAAATTACTTGTTGACTTAGTTTGTCTTAAAAATGATGCTCTGAACGCGATAGTATGAATATACCAATGTTTAGACCTTGGCAACTCCATTGCTCAATAAATTTCTTCCAAACAAAATACATTTACATTGAAAAATGACCTATTGCCGTAAAAAAGGAATTCTCAGCCATTTTCAAGATATATAGGGATGTTAAACAACTCGCCTTATGCAATCAGACGCGGAGCGCTCGTATGCAGAGGGCAAAGCAATAAATTCGAACTCCAAACAGCGGGTTCGCTCTATCAACCCCAAGAATATTCAAGATTTTGCTGTGGAATATTAAAAGGCGTTTAATACCCTTGAATGCGGGTGTCACCTCAATAAAACGCGGGAAGTACGGTTAAGGGTAAAGACGCTTCGCTTATGATATATTATAACTAACTTGAGTTTCTAAGATGCGGTATTAGCTAAATTTAGGTTTTTAATTCATCATTAATTAGTCGAGTTTACGGCAAAGGTTCCTTAATGCACGTTTCCGAAGTTATAGGTTAATTAGATATTTATGGTTAAGAATTTATTGTTTTGAATTTCATTGAGTTATTTATAAGGACAACAAAATAAGGACTATATAAAAAACAACACCAGAAAAAACTAATTGCGTGTTTATTATGCATCTGTTGTAATTGTTTTTAAACCCATTTTTCAGGGTAAAATGCAGTAAAAGGACGTAATGAAATCTAAAGTAAGTATATATTTTGCTTTTGTGTATTTGTACACGTCTCATATGAATGGGAAGCAGTGCAAGAACTAGATAGGTAAATTATCTAAACCGCTCAAAAGAAAAAAAAACATGTAACGCATTTTTCTTCGATTTGTGTGATGTATACATACTATATTATAGTTAACATTTAATACAACCACTACACTGCAAGCTCAAACTCAAAAATGACATTATTTACGTAAGTTTTATCACAAAATTCTTATAAATCGTCATTTTTAAAATTACTAATATCATCTTTCGGCCCTAGTCTCACGCTAGGTGGTACTCTCCATACACATCTATCGGTCTTCATATCTCCATTCGAACGTTTCATTCACATTTAATCAGTCTCACAATCCATCCATCTCTTTTGATCTCCTACAACCGTTGCGGCTCAGACTGTTGCTCTACAGAGAATAGCCAGCAAGAAACTCTGTACATTCTTTGTTATTAGAATAAAAGCGTTAGCTACCAGTGCCCCAACACCAAAATGAGTGATTTAGGGCCTGACCTCACCTGCGCTCGGGGCGGTGCGTCACACAAATGCGTCGTCGCAGTTGACAGCCTCCGCAAACGTCGCGTGCTACGAACCGATGTCCCAACGCACGCACCAGCCCTTTGCCGCTGAGACGCCAGCAGGGCGCTATAGGATCGCCCCATACGAGGACCACCGCGACCGCACCACGTTGCTAAGGTCATCTGTAAAACAGTTTTAAAGTTGTATTGTACACCAATTCAGTTCTTGTTTTAACCCCCGACGCAAAAAGAGGGGTGTTATAAGTTTGTCTGTCTGTGGTTTCGTAGCTCGCGAACGGATGAAGCGATTTCAATATAGTATTTTTTGTATGAAAGGTGAGTTACGGGCGAGTGTTCTTAGACATGTTTGATGAAAATCGGGTGAGCCGTTTAATAGTTATGAGGGGTGAAAGTGGGGAAGAATAACCGAATGTCTGCAACTATAATCGAGTGGGGTCTCAAATGAAAGCGCATCACGTGCATTTTAAAGGTTATGGTGTCGGGTTTTTTTTAATTTTTGTTTATTTTTTTCAAATAAACGAATCCCCTTTTTTTTCGCTGGGGAAATGCTTTATGCATACCACCGCACCCCGGGGGAAAGGTCGGTTATTATGTGGGACTCCGACAAGGGTCGTCTACCCAAGAGTCGTTTACCCACTAAAACCCCAGCGGCATACCCTCACACGACGCGCTTAGGGCGCCCAAGTTCGCGTAAACGCATTCTACTGTGACGCCCCGGCGTGGTGCCTGCAACGCGGGCAAGCGACTGTCAGAGAGGGCGTCCCGGTACACTGCAACAAGTATAAACTGCATCGCGGGGGTACTTTACAAACATGTAATTCACAAACACAAATTATACCCCGACTCAGAGCAAGTGCCTCTGGTTTAGACAATGACACTGGGCGACCCCGGAATCGAACCCGAGACCCGTTGACCCAAAGGCGGTACATATAACCCCTAGACCACTATATTTCGCGTGGTGACGTATTTAAAACTAACAATGTCTCCAACGTATATCATCAGGCAGATCACCTAGCTACAAGCGAAGGAAAACTTGATACAAACAATGTGCTAACCAGTCTAATTTCCCTCCATCAATTTGGAAGAGGCACGAGCCAGTTGTGGGTCATTTATGAGCCTAAACGACGTACGACATTTTAAACAACTTTTGTTGTGTCGGCAAATCACAAGGCCTACATCTGCAAGGACCCATTTAATCAAAATATACGAGTCGCATAAAAAGAAATACTTAGAAATATTTACGCACATTTCAACTTTGATGAACAGGCACATTGTCATATTTCTAAGCAATTGTTAAATAAAAGAAACCATTACATGCAGGAGTCTTCTTTGATGGATTTCAAATTTATGCCGAATTTAAGATAAACATTTAACTCAAATAAGAAAATAAATAATCCGTTTGGATCTTTGACTCGGCACCCGGCAAAGATTAAAACGATATTTAAATTACTAATCAGGGTCGGCTATAAAGATGATAAATGTAAATTAAGGAACATTAAGAAAAAAGTCGACTAAAGTGTATAGCAAGGGAGATCAAAATTCAATTATTTACTACTACTCAGCCCACTGCCGAGTCAGACCTCCACCAAATAAAATATATGGAGGGTAACTAGCCTACTATACCACGCCGCCAGACAGGTTGCCGCAGGATTAACCGCATTGTCATTTCCTTTTGTCAGCTCTTACGAAGCTCTCAGGGTGGTATGGGGTGCTGAAAATATGTTTTCTAAATTTCAATGACACGGTCATTGTTTCACCTGTACGTATTTGTCACTGGTCAGTAAATTATATTGCACACTAGCTCCTGCCAGCTGCTCCGCCTACATAGGTTCCAAAATCATTCCCAATAGTTTGTTATTGTTTGCATTATTAAAATAATGTTTGCATTATTCGAAAATATATCAGTTAAAACAGCTTTAACAGCTAGTAAGTAAAAAAATCTTACTAGCTGCTACATGCGACTTCCCAGGCATTGACTTTAAATTAGGTAAGTTCCGTTTTTGCAAATAGATGTCCCATACGATGGAATGAATGGTTATTAGTTTTGGGATTAAGAATACATAGAGGCACCTCCCCATTTCATTCGAAGGGTCTCGTAAGTGCCGACAAATAAAATGACAATGCCGATACTACTATGTGATGACGGATTTATAATACACGATGTCACCAACGCATACCATCAGAAATCATAAATGAACATTCATATTTCCCCCTTACTAAGTTTCATATCAAAATAGCCATACGATAAAGCTTCAAAGACCTTGACACAATACTTGAAGTATCAAACTATTCGTAAATACATTCCAATACGCATCAGTCATCTATAAATCGTTTGAGAATGACCAATGGATCTCTGCCAAGACAATTTCATTCTGTGAAACAAACAACTGATACTAAACTCAAGAGGAAAACTATCAAGTTCTAAACTAAAATGATAACTTACACGGAATCAAGTTTCGTACGAATATTTAGCTTTGCCGAATACGATATTGACACGGATCAACTGCCTTCGATTTAATAGGAGCAATAAAACACCTTATATTTCGCTAGATTTACGTCGTCATAAAATTTATGACATAATTTTAACATTCGTTTTAAGTTGATTGAGTTTACCTATACAGAAAGATTTGTAAACTGATGGTTGGGTTGGTACTATAGTAAGTAAGCTTTAAATTGTTTATATTTCTTAGCGACCGCTACCGATTTCAGCCCACTACTTAGTCGGGTAACTCCAAAATCAGGCAGTGAAGCATACTGCGCCACGTTGGCAAGACGGGTAGGGTTTGTATCAAGTCTTTCTTGTCTTGCGGCTAGGTGATCTGCCTCTTGCATTCCTCTAGACACCTCTTACTACACTCTCAGGACAGTATAGGTAGCTGACACGCGATTGTTAAATTAGTTGTGTACAATTATTCGCCGTATCTACAACAAACAATATTCTACTTACTATACTTACATGTCACAGATGTTGAGTTGATTAGTTGACAAAAAATATTATCACAACTTGATCTCGATTTATATTTACCGATAATATCGAAAACTTACCGAAGTTCAAAAGCTACCGAAAAATATTACCACATCAATAAGACCGCCATTAATCAAAATGCTACAACGTATTCGAATTTAAATTGTTGTTAACTAGCTATAATCTTGTGATATAAAACTGGTGTGTTATACTAGTTATTAAACCAGTTTAACATAATATATTGTATTTATAATGTCATTCATATAAGTATATAAGTTTCGACGCGCTATACAAAAAAGGAACTAATCATGACCGACAATTTAACAAGTTTTTCACAGCATTAGCGTAACGATTTTGTCATTTGACTACGACAAAAACCTTTAAGCGAAAACCGAGTATCGTCCAAAATCCAATAACTAACAATGATGCAGAATGCTCGACCTCTCCCCACAATACACAGTACGATGACCGTTTTTGTTTTTGCTTTGTGCAATAGAGGTGCCGACTGGATTTCAAAAGTGGAAAGGATATGCAGTACGTAGCAGAAAAAGGAGTAATACAATCCTTATCAATGCGCAAAAGCTACCAAATAATTATTACCATTATAATTAGACGTTAGAGATTAATAAGTAAGTTGCGGCATTAATCAGAATGCTGCAACTTATTGGCATTCAATTAGTTGTTTACTAGCTACAATATTTTAATATAAAACTGGTGTGTTAAGTGGTAGCAGAAAAAAGGAGTTAAACAAATAAAATTACTACAGTAGAAAGGAAGATCTTAATGCAAAAATATTTTTTCCCAGATATCGATTGCACATCAGACCACAGAAAAGTATCATATTCCTATAATATAATAAAGTAGCCAATTGAATGTGATGAATAATAAACATTTCTGCTCAAATTAATTATAATCCCATTTTTGGAAAATACTATCCTGAATGATCCTGAGCTCAAATTTTATTTGCGGTTGCGGAATATTATTGTTAATATTTGTCTGCTTGTCCCAGTTGTTTACTGTCAAAATCGCAGACCTTTCTACGCCTTTACATTTTGAACAAAGAAAAAACAATGAACCTTTGAACCTAATGAAAACGACTGGAGGTGTTTGCGATTTATTTCTTTAATTACTTATATTGCCAGCCAGTAAGGGACGTTCTTTCATTAGAGCAATTAGTTGCTATGCCTTTCTAACTATGGATACAATAAACAATTAATTTTGTTTGACAACGCATAAACTACCCTTATTAAATCTCCTTTTTTCAGTCCATAAAAGACCTACTCCTGAATCAGGCCCCATTTACTTACAGGAGGCAACGGCCTTTGGATCAACGGGTCCCGGGTTCGATTCCGGGGTCGGGCAATTGTCTTTGTCTAAACCAGAGGCACTGGCTCGGAGTCTGGGTGTCATTTCTATCTATAATATGTATGTATTTATAAAAAAAAATGTATTTAAGTAGTTTATCATCCATCTCGTTACCATAACACAAGCATTAAGTTGCTTAGCTTGGGACGAGATGGCGTGGCGTAAAATGTCCAAGGATATTTATTTATTTATTTTTAATTAGCCAGACGGGCTGGCACAGGGTTTCGTGACAAGAATTACTTCTCTTGCGGCTCGTTTTTCTGCCTTATAATTTCCTTTCGGTTTCGCCTGCATGGCCATCATCATCATACTTTCAGGCATAAGACGACCACTTCTGGACATAAGCCAGCATCGTCGTCGTTTCAGCCCATGAAAGACCCACTACTAAGTCGGGCCTACTCCAAATTCATGGAAGGAAATTAGCCTACTGTGCCACGCTGGCAAGACGGGTTGGCACAGGGTTTGTATCAAGTTTTCCTTCTCTTGCGGCTAGGTGATTTGCCTCTTTTAGGCAATTCGTCGCCTCTTACGACAGCCTCGGGATGGTATGGGTTGGTGACACTGCGTATTCTAAATCCGTCACCACACGCCAGCATACTCAGGGATAATATAGTATGTTAGTGCCAAAAGATTTTTGGGAATCGATCCAGTAGTTTATGAGTTTCCTCGTTACAAAAATGTCCTCTATAAAACATTGCCATTCTAATGGATAAAGAATGTTTGAAATCGGTCTAGTATGTTTTGAATTTATTCGTTACTAACTTAAACATACAAATCTTTTCTCTTCAAAATATTAGTAAAGATTATTTTGACGAGTTTAATAATAGTATAGATATCGACAAAATTTGTTTTGTTGACCTATAAAACTATAACGGCGCGTCGGAAAGCATTTAATATCGTGCCCCAATGGAGAATAGTTAAAGCATGTCTCATGTTTTATTACTTTGTGGATACCAATATTGCCGTCACAGAGTCACATAGATATTGCGATAAAACGCGCACCCATACCTAAGGCTTTCTCCGCTGCTCCACCCCCGGTAGTGTTGTCGAATTTTCGACAATTTTGAATGTAATAAATCAATATTATTGGACATTTCACACAACGCCATCCCGTCGTCTCGTCCCAAGTTAAGTAACTTAATGCTTGTTATGGTAACGAGATGGATGATAAACTACTTATATTCATTTTTTTTTTGTAAATACATGTAATACATAGAAAACACCCAGGCCCGGACCAAATACTTGTAGGTCGTACAAATATTTCTTCCGTGCGGAAATCGAACCCGCGACATGCTGCGCAGCCGTCGATCGCTCAACCACTGCGCCAACCGTGTCAATATTTATACTACTCAGCCCCTAGATGACCCCACTGTTGATTTGGACCTCCTTAAGTTGCATGGAGGATAATTAGCCTACTGTGCCACGCTGGCCAAACGGGGTGGTGGCACAGGGTTTTGTATCAGGCTAGGTTTTCGGCCTTGTCATTCCCTTTGTCGGCTCCTATGGCAACCTCAGGATGGGGTGGTGACATTACGTATTCTAAATCTGTAAAATATAAAAGTTATTGTCAAGTGCTTGTGTCAAAAGCGTACGTCCCGGACTGACACTACTATACTATTTGCGCTGTAGCATGGTGCGGGTGACAGTTGCCATTATGACAGTACTAGGGATGTGACGATATGCAATTCATTTTTATCGCTAACGATACTCGCAGCATAAATCCGGTCCTCTTTAATATTGTTATAGAAATTAGTGTGTTATTCAGTTGTCTAGTGTAACTACGTGTATAAACTTGTTAATATAAATGTTTTATGGCTAAATAATTATGTTTATACTTATATAAAATAATCAAAATCGGGTTTACGTTGTTTTTTCTTAGCAACGTTATAAGCAACCTTACCCTATAAATGTTCTGTTGTATAATTATAGACCAGCTTTAAAAATATAAATTGACCTACGCACAATATACGTTTCTTATTATGAAAAATATCGACTATCCATCGAAGCAGTACATTCCATCACTAGATACGTCTATGGCGTTACGTTATACACATGACACTTTGCTTAATTTTTCATTCAATTTGATTTTATTTGTAAACTAGAACATTCTGGTTGGTTTCATTTAATTTTCTACAATTATTAATGATTAAATATATCACGAATACGAATGTGGTACAGCTGAAATACGAATGTCATAATATGAAAGTCTTAATTTGTAAATCGCGGCAACTTTCAAGAGTGAAACGAAATGTTACCGCAACTGTCACCCGCACCATGCTATAACGCACAAAATATAGTATGTACCTATGTATTAAAAAGTGAAGCGAAAACTTTATACCCCATTTTACATTTTTTGCGGACGGAGGTGTAGAAAATTTCCCACACTTATAGTTTATATGGAGGAGTGCAGCACGCTAATATTTTTTAAACTTATGCATATAAAACACCACACACACTACCATGTATTTGGCGTGTGTCAAATACATGGTAGAGTGTGTGATGTTTTTACACTTGCTACATACCTATGTTTATTGTTAAAGCCTGTGGTCAAATTGAGAGTTAAACTATAATGTCAATTAAATTAAGTCGATTTTCGACCACTAGTAATTAGTAAGTTACCAAAACTGTCAATCTTGACCATCACTAGCATAGAATTGGCATGTTTGTTGCCCCGACATGGGGCCCTGGAGTTATTATGCGCAAATAGACGCACAAATATATATGTATGGCAATACAGGGATGGCAAACTAACAGCAACCCTCTCATGTCTGGGCTTAAAATTAATAAAGTTAAAATATAATTAATTTTGAACATACAATGCGACTCACCTTGAACGCGTTTCTGAACTTGTTTGACATAATATTGTAGAGGAAGGGGTTGATGGCAGTTGACAGGAAGTATAACACTCCAGATAAGTAAGTCAGCACTATGTAGACCTGCAACAAAATAAAAATTTGTCACTTATCCAAGGCACATAATATTGTTAGTGTGTGTGTGAGCACCCGAGCATGCCGAACCGCTAACACTGGCGATTTAGAAGCGTTTGTAAAGAATCCTTAATGAATTAATTTATTTTTTGTGATATAATCTGTACGTTACTCCTCCAGTTACTTACGAGGGCAATTAGTTCACAGTGCCGTCGTATAAAATGTTCCTCCTTTTGCAACCAGGATTTCAGCCCTGTCATTTCCTATAGCCGGCTCTTACAGACACACCTTCTACGATATTTTGTGACACCAAGTATTATAAATCCGTCATTACACCGATTATTATCCCTAAAAGTTAATTAGTTCCCTAAACCTACTTAACTTTACAATTCCGACAAATTTTGCCATTACTATTCTTCTTGTACATTTTTTTTCTTTACCTCAATTTTATACTTATTTCTCATCAAGACAGTACTAAATAAATAAAACCACGTTAGCTTTGAACTTTTCAAAACCTCAATAAAGACTTTAGAGTTAATCGCGTAGCCAGAATGAATAATTCATTACTAATTCAGTCTTAGTGTAGCTTAAAGTTTTTAATATGAAATAAGAACTTACGAGGAAGAAATCACGTTTTTTAATAAATTAATATCATGCATTATTCTCTTTTTACCTTTTCTTTGGACACGCTGAAATGACCAATTGTTTAAGGAATCTAATATAAGAAATGTACAGTTTCTTTGTCACTAGCACTAGTTTTTGACACAATAAAAACAATTTTATTATACATATTAACAACTATCTCAAAATGGGTGTAGAAAATATAGATGATTAGGATTGAATAATATACTCGTAAATGGTAAACTTTTCTTTAGTTACTTCTGTCTTTAGAGAGAAGTTGTAAACTTTGAAGTTCGATATTCAGATACTTGAGTATCAATCAAAAGTTCGAAACATTTCAGATCAGTTCGCAATGCCAATGGCCTCACAGTTATGTACCTATTGCGATTCAATAAATTGAATCCAAACTAGCAATATAAATAACAACAAAAAGACGATACTATCACGATAAAACCCTCGAATGCGTTTGATGACAAAAAAACTAGACATTGATGTATCGCCAATTTGGAGTGCGTACAAAATAAATCCAACATGAAATACTATCGCACGCGGGTCTGTTACCAATAAAGGTAGAGGCACAACGTAGAAAAATTGGATATATCCAATGATAAAAGTGTTTTTATTGATATAGTGCTGCGATTCGTTATGCAAGGCCAATATTTACAGATAAAAAATAGCAAGTTATCTGCGTTATTCTTAATTGCAGCGACCGTTTTTTGGAAATGTAAATGAGAATTAAGAAATTAAGAGTTCGGGTGTTTTTTATTGACATACCTACTCAAATATGTCATGGAATCTGTCTTTAAACACATATTTTTACTCACATACTCGTACGTGTAAATTTACATTCACAGTGTTTACAACAAAAATGAACTGTGAAAAGTCTTAAACTTTAAAATGTTAAGGTTTAAAACCAATACACAATAGTCTGAGTTAAACTGACCGGAGTATTTTAATATTTTTAAACATTTTGAAAAGATATTGGAAGCTTGGCATTCAATCGTAGGTATAGTACATCCGATGATAGAATCGTCGATAAAAAAAAATATATTTGATTCCCTTACACAGCTGGAAGAGTTGATATCATAATGTTTCATTAAAAACTGGTACGAACACATTATGGCCCGATACTCAGGTAAACTGGTACCTATTTCCAAGGGGTCTAAACGGCACCCAATACCGGGAAGTATTGTTACGAGCACTAACTAACTAAAAAATATATTTTAGTAACCATACAGAAGTTAATACTATAATAATAATTTCTGAACGCGAGAAAAATAGGTTTCTTTACCAAAACGATATTTTATGGAGTAGGAAACTTACCAGATAAAAAGTATCAGACGGATGATCTAAACTTTTTCCATAGATGGCCAGCAACCGCTGCACGTGGAATGGCGCCCAGCATATGAAGAACGATAGCGCCACAGCAACTGTACAAAAGTGTCACTTAGAATTTTAAATAACACAGATATTCATCAATTTTCCAAACCATTAAAATAATATTAATTATCTGTATTTCTGTGCTTACATAGGACGGTCATGTATCGCGAGGGTTAGGTATTCCGCCTTTGGATCAACTGGTCCCGGGTTCGATTCCGGGGACGGGCAAGTGTGTTTGTCTAAACCAGAGCCACATGCTCTGAGGCTCGGTGTCATTTGTGTTCGTGAATTGCATGTTTGTAAACTGTCCCGCGATACAGGTTATACCTGCAGGTGCAGGAGTTTCGTTTATAAAAATAAAACCCCTTTTAAATCTCCTTAAAAATTCGCGAACACAAACGACACCCAGACTCGGAGCAAGTGCCTCTGCACCAGCCTCGACACCAGTCAGACCTGATTAGGCTGCCGCCAGTCCTCCGCAACCTATATTGTATTAAACTTAAGAGGCAGGGCACGTAGCTCGCAGGACTGACGCCCGATGGGGCAGAAAAGTCCTTGAGTGGCGACCGCGTTCCGGAAAGCGCAGTGGTGGTAGGCCTCCCACACGGTGGACCGACGACCTCGTTCAGGTCGCCGGAAAGTCAATCGAAAGGAGTAGTTATATGTATTTATCGTCATTCTTAATTACCTGGTGACTACAATTTTTATAATAAATGTGTTGCTTATTGCTTCCTATATGTTTGAATTTTATTAAACCTTGCACACAGTACGTATCACGTATCAGTAGTATAAAGGTACATTCTGAAGCCTAAAAGTATCAAAAACGCGAAAGTGTGTATGGAATGTGTGATTGAAGCTTTACAATAATGTCAAGCGCATACATCGGAATAAACCGTATTCATAAATAAAATAGTGTAAATTAACGATCTACTATTTTAATATTTCGCACAGGGAAGTCGCGGACAAAAGCTAGTAACATAATAAAAGGCACGAGGATCAATATCCATTAATTTTTTTTTCGGTATCAATACCATAAAACGTTAATTATGACGACGTGAATAGCGCGCTTAGTCAGGTATCTTACTGGTTCACAACAAACAATTTGCTACTGAATTCTGTAAAAACTAAATGTATTCGATTTGTAACACCGAATACTAAGATAATAGATACCAAACTAGATTTGGATGATAAGGAAGTAGACATAGTAGATTCGACCAAGTTTCTAGGCATCACTCTAGATCGTAAATTGCAGTGGAAGCCTCACATTGCAACTCTTACGGGGAAGCTTAGTTCAGCCGCCTACGCTGTTAGACAGGTTAGGAGACTCACTGACGAAGACACGGCAAAACTCGTTTACTTTGGTTACTTCCATAGCGTTATGTCGTATGGGATCCTACTCTGGGGTAATGCTGCTGATATACAAAACATATTTATTGTACAGAAGCGCGCGCTACGTGCAATTTATAATTTAGGACCTAGAGAATCACTGAGAGAACGCTTTAAAGATATAGGGATTTTAACTGTAGCGTCACAGTACATTTTTTCTAATATAATTTTTGTTAAACAAAATTATAGTAGCTTTAAAAAAAATTGTGACGTCTCGTCCTCCAATATCCAGACAAGAAATAGGCATAAGTTAGTTACACCATTCCACCGGCTACAAAAAGCACATGGTTCTTTTGTAGGTCTCGGAATTCGCCTGTTCAACAAATTACCGGAAGCAGTTTTGGATTGGTCGTTCGAGAAATTTAAATGTTACGTTAAGTCCGGTTTAATTAAAAAAGCGTACTATCAAGTCAATGACTATCTATCAGATAGTGACGCATGGGAGTAACGTCGGCTATGCTATGGTCTAGCTCTGATCTTTCAGCCATTACATTAGTGAAGTTTTGTAAACAGTATGTGAGTGCAGTTTCAGCACGCACCATGTAATTTGGGTAATTTCACTAATTTTTATGTTCTTATTTTTTAATGTGCTACATGTTTATGCGTGTTATTGCTTTCACTAATCTGTCAGACTTGTTTGTACCACCATTATTGTAACCCTCTTATTTAAAAGAGCAACCATGGAGTTTCTTGCCGGCTCTTCTCTATGGAATGGCATTCCGAACCGGTGGTAAAAACTAAATTATTAATTTTATTTTATGATTTTTATTTTTAATTTTTTTTTCTCTTTAATCTTTGACTATTTGAAAGCATTCGCAAGAATTTATTCGAATAAAAAACATTTTGATTTGATTTGATTTGATTTAAACATGAAAATTTTAATTTAGAGTAAACTTCAGAGAGTGTATGTAAGTGCTTGTTAATTACGTACATAATAAACAAGCACTTAAATTAAATGAGATTATTATGACGCGACAAGAAGAAAAGGCAGAAAATCTAGATGAAAGAGAAGGAAAATTTAATACGTTCTCGTATGTCTTTTTACTTAACTTTACTAGGCGTGCCTAAAATCGATTTATACCAATTCAAACGAACCTAATAACATTGGGCTCTACAAATCTCAATTGTTGGTGAGCCGTAGACATGGGACCGTAAATCTACAAGATTTATGAAGACAAATCGAATTTGTCACAAACTGTTTAGAAACGGTACCATCATCAGACGCCTTGTTGGCTGCCTTTGGATCATGGGTCTCCTATTCGATTCCGGTGTCAGGCATGCGTCTTTGAGTGAGAGATTTTACGCGACTGACTTCAGGTGGCAACCATAAGGCCCGGTTTCCACCAAAGCAGAGAGTAGAGGAGACGAGAGGAGATGTTTTGAATAACCAATCAGGTTTTGTCATTTCCTTTTGTCGGCTCTTACGATACCTTCATGAATGGGGTGACATTATGTAATATAAATCCACGTCACAACACGAAAAATAAAAATTATAAATATACTAGCGACCTGCCCCGGCTTCGCACGGGTGCAATGATGATCCTCTAAATTTATCAGTGTTCCTCTACAATATTATGGATGAATTATGCATATAAATCTTCCTCTTGAACCATACTATCTAAAAAAAATCCAACTAAAAATAGAAAATAAATTTGAATTAAAAATAGTGTCAGAAAAAATGATTTTATTGTAAAAAAAGCGTGGGGTGCTTTTCAGGATATTAACAGAATAACCCTTCTAGTTATATCTGTTCATAAAATATTTAGAACTATTGATACCATACACCCCACGTTTTTTTTACTAATTTTAACTATTTTAATTCAAATTTATTTTCTATTTTTTAGTTGGATTTTCTTTAAAAGCGTATTATTTTAGTTTTTTTAAACTATTATTTAGTTCTCATTTTTTGGTCGAATTTTCTATAAAAGCGTATTTTTTATTTTTTTAAACTATTATAATTTTTGATTTTTTAGTGATTATTAAATTTATTAAAATATTTACGGTTTCAAAATACTGCAGGTTTCATTGAGTGTGGTAGAAATACATATTCAACGCTGATCCTGATTATTATTATCCTAGTAAGGATAACGTGTCAACATGTTTAAAATTTTGAAGTTAATCCAACGTTTTGTAGGGGGTCAAAATCATGTTCATAGATCCCGTTTCTACTAACATACGTCAGAAGCTAATAAACCCGTATTCGTATAAAAACGCTTCAAAATCCATTGCGTAGTTTTAAATATTTAAGCAGACATAGGGACGGACAGACGACAGCGACTTTGTTTTATACTATGCAGTATTTGTGGTTTTCAAAAATATTAATTTGTTGGTTGTTGGTATGAAACGTATGACGCGGGAGCGCTTATTATTCGTGCTTACCTTAACTCGGAGATCAGATCTTGTAACATGGTGATAGTCATCTATTCAAAACCGACATTGCCTAAGCTAAAATTCTAATGAATTCCCTACTATTTGCCTTTAATGAATAATGTTTAGCGGTAAACCACAAACACATGCCCCATACACTTTTGACCAAACCACAATAATAATTACACAATAATCAGCGTCATTACTTGTATAATTGTACAGGTTTAAATTTTGGTCACTTAATTAATTATGGTAAACGTTGTTTTGGGTTGGTTGCACGTTAATTAAGTTCATTACTGTACTAATTAAGGCATCCTCGCAAAGTTCAAAAGTAATGCACAGAATAATATTATGTAGCTTTATTTAATTTTAATTGTTTGTTCCGTAATTGCCTTTTCGTTATTATTATCTTGTACCTTATTAATTTATCAAAAGAAACAAAACACATCAAAGCTTGCCTCAGCGGCATTTACGGGTCCACACTTTGTTGCTCTAGGGTTTTCAAGCTTTGTTTTTGTATCACGGTCCATGGTTCGATCCGGGGTCGGGCAAGTGTGTTCATGTTAGACTGAGGTCCTTGGGTGTGGGTCTTATTCGTGTTTGTGAATTAGATACATGTTTGTAAAAAGCCTGTTGTTTTAAAAAGCCTCATAGGGCACAGGAACCACCATAGCAGTGCAGCCACATTGCAATGGTGAGAGAGCATTCGCGCCTCTAGGATCCGTTAGGGCTATACCAGCTCATGGTCACCCTTGCCACCAAAAGAGGCCGGACAAAGAGCGGCACTCAGCGACGTGACGAGTTCGAACTCTGGTGACTTGTCTGTCCTCAGAGTTGCCTGGCGAGCGCTAAATGGCTGCGGCGCACTTTGTTGGCGCTCAAACTGGTTGGCTAAGCCGAGGGCTGGGAAACTGTCGCTTTCTTCAGCGAGGCCGTTATGTCGCAGAAGTTGCGGTGCGGTGCGGTGGATCGGAAAGGATGAAGCTCTGACTGACCCACACCGCAGACTGATGCAAGGGGATCTGCGGCTCATCCGGGGGAGAAAGCGACGTTACCCACCTCTTATCCCTGCCCTAAAGGCCTATAGTGTATTTAGAGTATAAGAAGTTTACATTGTTCTAATGTATGTTTGCGGGATATAAGAAATTATAGTGATTCGTAGGGCTCAATGTGATATTGTAACCGGTACAATATCACATTGAGCCCTACGAATCACTTAAGATCCTATTATTTGATAGACTAGAAATATTAAAAACGGTAAGTATCTTCAAAAACAATAAAAAGTATTTTCATTTTACTTCTAAGTATAACGAGTAGTTCTTGCGTTTATTCAATTCAACCGTTGAACAGAAAGCTGGTTATTAATTCGCTGTGCGGATTAGTATTGCCATGCAATGTGACAATGCTACTAGCCTTCTTGGCACCGTACCCGATAAAAGTAAACTGGCGGAAATTTCGTTTTATAATTTCAGTTTTAAATATTAATAGTTTTTTTTATCAGTGACTTGATTGCCTTTGACCCTAGGCTTACGTGATGGAAAGCTACGTCAGGGTCTAAGATGGAGCAGGCAATTCAAGGAATTGCCCTGTCGGGCACCGGCTCTCACATACACACGACGGAACACAGTAAAATTGCTTGGCGTCGGACTTAAATGTGAGGGTGGTAGCCAGCCGGGCGGACCGTTCGATCCTACCACCAAGCTTGCTGGGTTTTGTTGACTTTTACAACACGCGTTATTTCCCAGCGTGCGGTGGGGACGTTTTATATTCTATTAATATTAAGGTGAATGTTCCAGGGTAGCCCGCGAAATTCAAATTTTCTTACGTTTTTTGCAATTTGCAGGTCAGTGCTAGGTTGTGTGTTGATTCAAATGTTATTCGCGGCTGTAAGACGTATGTAGTTATAGAATTATAATCATCAAAATCATCAATACAACCCTCCAAGCTCATAAAGGTGCAAGAATGACTTTGAGCTTGAAAAAGTTTTTTGAAAGAAAATTTTAATTTCGCGGGCTACCCTGGAACATTCACCTTAAACAACTATTTGAATCGACTTAAATTGTCACTGACGTTATTTAGGTTATAGCTATACACAAGGAACCGCCCAATGGTTGTCCATTGGGTATATTAGTTTTATTAGTTATAGATTTATTTTTGAAAAACTGATCGGTGTGTATCTCCAATGCACATACATAATAACATTCCTAACATATATATTCTAAATCCGTCACAAACAGTAACGTAACAGCGTTATATTTATGTTCCCTATATTATACAAAACGTCAGAACATATCTTTCGAGTACCCTGTAAACATAAAAGTTTCCAATAAACTTTTTATATCTATTTCTTTAGGATATCATCCACAAAGTATTAGCCCTACAAAATGTTACTTAGTTGTTTGATGTAAGTACATGTTTTTATAACATAGCATTAATTTAACAGCACTTTTACAAGTATTTTACAACCAAGGACATTTTGAACTCGACACCAAGTGATGGTACTTTTTTTACCTTGCCTTGTTCCCAATATCTTTGGAGTAGGCGCTGGTCTAACCAGATTTGGCAAACTACTGGTATTTACAGGGGGTGATTGCCATTTTGTCACAGAGCATGCTCCCGCAATGGGAGTGAGTGCTGTGGCCCTGTTTCGGGCAGTTGAGAATTGCCGTCGATTTTAGTGTGAAATTTACCAACCCTACGCGATCCGACGTTCCACATAACCCGGCCAGTCCCCAACGGCCATCCATAGGGATATCCGACGTCAAATAAAAAGTGGGTGATTGTCATTTGCCATTCGAAACTCATCGGTCAGCTGGTAATCAATCAATCACCTGTCAGTTTTCACTCCACTAACTTCGTGACTGCCATATATGGTAGAATGACTGCCAGGACCGATGGTTTATCATGCCCTCCAAAGAACCGAGGATGTCATTTAAAGAATGATGAACACTCACCCTAAACCAAGCAGAGCGCATGTCGCTTAACCTGCAGATCATATTGCACACTGTACAGCTGTCAAAATAAAATTGTGCGTTAACCTTCTTCGCGTAAAATTTTGCGAAACTTCCGAGTCTGAATAAGCTGACCACATATGCGTGCGTTGAGACGACTCCGACGGACGTATCTGGGTACCCCCAAAAGAGTGGTCGGATAACTATGCTCGTTCGAGATGAGCTACCTTTAGCTCACAGAAGACCGCAGCCAAACAAGTATCTTACTTACTTACTTACTATTCAGCCCATAAATGACCCACTGCTGAGTCGGGCCTCGTCCGATCACAGCGAAGGTCATTAACCTACTATGCCACGCTGGCCAGACGAGTTGGCACTGGGTTTCGTATCAATTTTTCCTTCTCTTACGGCTAGGTTTTAGGCCTTGTCATTTTCTATTGTCGGCTCTTACGACACCCTCCGGATGACATGGGGTGGTGACACTATCTATTCTCAATCCATCACCACACGGACCAACAAACCAAGTAATAACATCATAATATTGGTAGTGTTGTGTTACTGGTAGACCACTAGAGCTCTACCAGGAGAAGTATAGTTAGTATTTGCATCTGAAGAAGTTCACGTTCTCTGCTGCCAGTGTAGATCACTTTTGATAGCAACTGTGACACGTGAGTAACACTGCAGGTGTTGCGAATAGTCCTTACCATCACGCGGAATGTATGGCTGACCTCCAAAACTTGCGACAACATCAAAAAATTCTACATCCCACAAAAAAAATTGAGGAACTCAAAAACATGATCAGACCATTTTAAAACATTATAAAATCTACATGCCCCAAAAAAAATGGAGGAACTCAAAAACTTGATCAGACCTTTAAAAACCATAATAAAAATCTACATACTCCAAAAAATTAAATGGAGGAACTCGAAAACTTGATCAGACCTGTATAAAAACCTGTCAATTGAATTAAAAATTCTCTACATTTTTAATTTTGACACTGATTGCTTGCTGGTTTCATTCCAGTTATTTTTTGTAAGAAAAGAATGCAGTAAAAACTACCTAATTATTACTTGGTAGTACCGTGTAATATTTAATTGATAGTTTTTCCTTGTACCCAAGACATGTAGTAATAATTCTAATTTACATGAAATGTATGTTACAAAATTGACGAGTAAGCATGACGATTATTTTTTTATTGGCTATTTATTTATTATTATTATTATTTTATAAAGAAACTTACCAGATCAATCAAAGGTCAACGTAGTGTACATTAAACTCGGAGCAGTACCCGTTTGCAATGCTCCGTGTAACTGGTAGTTAGATAAATCAATAGTTACCAAAATGGGAAAAATTTAGGTCAAAAACAAAATATCAAAGAATCTAAAACTCTTTTACGTTTAAAAAAACTCTAACCTTCATAATGTTTTGGAGGTTATAGTGGACCTCTGGGGTGGGTAAATAGTAATTTGCACCCGAACATACCCACTAAAACCAATGGCGTTCCTCGACTGCCCGAAACATGGTCACAGGTTTGTAGCCGGCCCATCGTTTTGATGGGGAGCTCAGGACAACCGCCTTGTACTGCGCGGCCCTCAGCCGCAACGGCAGCAGCCTTGGCCTACACGCCTGGTTGCCCCTCTCACAGTCGCCGGGGGATTTGAACCGATTATGCTAGCTCGGACCATCCCACCATCGCGCAGTGTCTTGTAGCTGCTTAATACTCCCAAGGTTACTCTGAGGACAGAGGAGTCCATAGCGCCAAAGTCACCGCAACACTCGCCTGTCGCCGTACTTATTTTTATACTCTAATTTATTACTTATGCCTACAGGTCGAGTCAATGCCCAGAAATAAAAGTTTTAACTGACCCCTGGGTATAATTTGAAGGTAGGTATTAGAAGTAATTGTACTTTTGGTTTAGCAATGGTAATGTGACTATTAACACGGGGATGGTAAATGCTTCCGTAATTGGACGGAAATTTTCCCATTTTGGGACCTTAGTTGATATCGTCAGTGATTTAATGTAACTTCAGTTGTATTTAATGAGATACAACTCAGAAGAGCCAAGCTAAGCAACTTAATGCTTGTGTTATGGTAACGAGATGGATGATAAACTACATATATACATTTTTTTTTGTAAATACATACATATTATACATAGAAATGACACCCAGACTCCGAGCCAGTGCCTTTGGTTTTAGACAAAGACACTTGCCCGACCCCGGAATCGAACCCGGGACCCGTTGATCCAAAGGCGGCACATCTAACCACTAGACCAACGAGGCAGTCAAAAGTCAATAAATGTCCTGTAGCCTCCTCCAATTTCATGAAGGGAAATTAGCCTACTGTGCCACTTTGGCCAGACGTTATCCAAGAAGATTTCCTTTTCTTGCGGCTGGACTCTCTATTTGTTGCGTTGATGGATGGTATCGATTGGTCACATTATATGTAGACTGTATTACATGTATATTATAAATTCGTTACCATACGGACAAATAGAGGGTTAGCTCGCAGAATCACGGCTCATCCAATTTGGTTACTCTTATACTAGGTGCTAAAATATATTTCTGTTTTATGGACTAAAATTGATTTGCATTAAGAATGTAGAAATTGTTAGTGAATGTCTAAATCCCCAAAGAGATCAAGCCAGTACTGTAAGTTGTTACTGTTGTTACTGGCTGTAAGAAAAATAATGCGCACGGATATTTTTTTTTGTGTTGTGATACAGCAAAAACACCCCAACTCTTCCCCCAACCCCACTCTTTCGACCTTCGTAATTGTTTACGCAAATTCGTATTGAAGGTGTTTCTTTCATAAAAAAAATAAGTATCTAAGCTTTTGTCAAGTAGTGATCATAAAATAACTATGCTTATTTAAGAGATGCGCTGACTTATTTTTAAAAATGGAGTGTACACACGGACGCCTAGATATTTTTTGCTCAAATCCCTCGTCTTAAACTATTACTTCCGTATGGTGTCCAATCTACTACTATCTATTGTACTAATGTACCTCTAGTATAATTTAGAATAGGTAGGTATTAGAAGTAATTGTACTTTGGTTTAGCAATGTTAATGTGACTATTAACACGGACCTTAGTAGATGCTTCCGTAATTGGACGGAAATTTTCGCATTTTAGGACCTTAGTTTATATCGTCAGAGCGATTTACTGGCACACTGAGTTCATGAACTCACTGTGCCACACTGGCCAGACGAGTTGGGGCAGGGTTTCGTTTATTTTTTTTTTATTGTCTTACGGCTAGATTTTCGGCCCTGTAATTTCCATTTGTCGGTTCTTACGAAACCTTCAGGATGAAGGGTTGCGACTCTATATATTCTAAATCCATCAGCACACGGAATCATGCCCATTATTTGTGTGTACCTATAATACCTGGCTTCCTCTATGTTTGGGAGAGCACGTAAGCCGTCGGCTTTCCCGGCTGTCATTCTACCATCTATATCTTTCGTTACACTTTGTCAGTCGCGTAAAAACTGAAAGCTGGTCTAACTATATAATTACCAGTGCTCCCACTAGATGGGTTGAGGAGGGCTGTCGGACGACAATCTGTGTAAGTACAGGTAGTTAACTAAATCAGGTTTTACCGGTGCCGATCTTAATGTCATTGCGCAAAAAGGCGAGGAAAAAGGCAAAAGGCGTATGTGTGTGTGTTTTTTAGATACCAACTTTTAACTGAACCACATTTTTATTTAAAAAGTATGTGTTTCGCTGGAAGTAAGCCTACTAATTACCGTGATTATTATTCTATAGGCGTAGCGATCTCTGTTCCGTCACATGTCTGCTATACTTGATGCATAATTATTTTTCATATTTCTAGTGACACTTCATAGCTGAGATGGGCCAGATGTCAAAATGTCAGATGTCAAATTATTTTGCAAAGTTTGCCTTTTGCACGAACGCGAATCTATGAAAGCGTAATCGAAGGAATGATCATCCAGCCAGACGAGGTGGTATGTTTGGCAGGGGGCCGCGGCCTGTTGTCGGGGATTTATTTACCGTGCGAATTGCTCTATAAACTTCGCTATCGCGATTTACAACTTTTTGGTAATTCTCGCATTTGTAGGTGATATTTTTAATGTTCTTAGTTCAGAATTTTCATAGAAATTGTGTAAAGAATGTAGAATGCTGGTCGGTTACATAGTCGACAAAAGGAAATGACAAGGCCGAAACCCTAGATGCAAGATCAGGAAAAATGTATACTAATCCCTGTGCTAGCCCGTCCGGCCCGCATTGTACAGTAGGCTAATTACCCTCCATGTAATTGGAAGAGGGTTGACTCAGCAGTGGGTCATCTATGGGCTGAGTAGAGAAGTATTTATTGGAAAAAGTAATTACTATAAAGTATTTGCTTCGCGGATGAATACGTTAAAAAGATTATGGCCCAATTATAGGAAAAACAGAGTTGTTTTTTTGTTTAAATTTGACAAAGAAATTAACCTAAACGTCCCTGAAGGAATGGCTCCGCACTGCCTTCAATTAATTACTTACTCCAGATGGCCGGTCTAACTTGTGGGAAACCTGCCAAAATCACGTACTTCGGTACAGACTATTTTACTTAGTTACCCGAATCTGGTTACTTTAAATTAACTTGATCTCTGAACATGTAGTAAAAGATTCATTATCATCATCATCATCATTTCAGCCAAAAGACGTCCACTGCTGGCCATAGGCTTCCCCTAAGGATCTCCACAAAGGCCGGTCCTGGGCCGCCCGCATACAAAGTAAAAGATTAAAAATACAAAATTTCACTAACCCATACCATCCTGAGTGTGTCGTAAAAGGCGAGTAAAACGACCCACTCATTGAGTCCGGCCTCCTCCCATTACAGGGAGGGCCACGCTGCTACGCTGGCCAGACGGGTTGGCTCACGGTTTTGTTTATTTTATTTTTTATTTTATTTATTTATTTATAAAAACAGTTACAGGCAATAGACAGATATAATAAGATGCCACATAAACTCATTCGAGTTTTACCGTGCATCATGTTCGTCGACATTGGCATACATTATTTATATAATCTTACCTATAAGTTACACAAATAATCAAGTCGGTGGTAGGTAGGCAACAGTTATTTTGTCACAGCCTCTGCCGCCGTGAGATCGGCGCATAGACTACCCACCCGCTCAATATAATTCCATGCGCAACAAGTGTATTAATATTTGTAGTGTGCAGTCTGAGATAAGAAACCTAAAAAAAATAATGTAAGTTATGTTTCAAGTCTTCCTTCTCTTACGGCTACGTTTTCGGCCTTGTCGTTTCCTTGTGTGGACTCTTATGACACCATCGGGATGGAATGGGGTGGTGACACCAAGTATTCTAAATCCGTCACTACACGGACTAAAACCTAGCATAAGTAACTTATATACAACAAGACCCCACGCGCGTTGCTACGCTAAAATATATGTATTTTTTTTTAAATAAACCGCTGCACCAAGTATAATCTGTTGTTGTGTGGGAAGTTTACAAACAAGTAATTCTCGAACACAAATGGCACCGACTCCGAGCATGTGCCTTTGGTTTAGACAAAGACACTTGCCCGAAATCGGAATCGAACCCGGGACCCATTGATCCAAAGGCGGCACATCTAACCCTTTTTTTCGTTTAAAATCCTCATGGATACCGCGGAAAGGTGGTAGTTGCGCCCCAACCTACCCACTAAAACCAAAATTGTCCCTCAACTGCCCGAAACAGGGCCGTGACCCTGATGGGGCCTTGGCGGCAGGTTAAGGCTTCTGACGTCAGAGGAGTCCCCAGATCCAAAACCCACCACGACTCCGAGTGACGCTCCTCGTCTGGTCTCTCCCTGTGGGCCCGCCCGGCATGGGTGAAGCACATCTAACCTAACGAGGCATTCAAATAACAAGATTAGGGAGTGTTGTACAATATAATACAAAATATATCCCTTAGGATGGAACCATGAGCCGATTTATTCTAAATCTGTCAGCACAAAGTAACGGACGAACTGACATCTATCAGGCGTTGGTTTTTTTAAGTTTGGCCAGATGATGCAACCACCATGTAACCTAAAAGATTAGTTGTTATAAAACCAATCACAAAAACTGCCCGAAACTATAATTCAAAGTAATAACTAGATACAGGTTATGATTTCATCAAATATCTACATAATTTGTTTTAATGCATACCCACAGATTACATCCGTAAACTGGAATAACCTGTTAAAATCATGGCTTAGCTTAACCACGACCAAAAAATCCCCGATTTGATTGCTTTTCTATATTATATTATACTAGTGACCCGGCCCGGCTTCGCACGGGGGCAATTGTGTATGTATGATACCTAAACACCTTCCTCTTGAATCACTCTATATATTACAAAAACCGCTTCCAAATACGTTGCGTTTTAAAGATTTAAGCATACATAGGGACGGACAGACAACAGCGACTTTGTTTTATACTATGTAGTGATGTTAAAATAGGTATAATTACCATCAGTATTCCTGCTATTTGGATAATGATTGCAAAAACATCATTGTTTTAGTGATTCGAATAATAAAACTTTTTTTTTTTAAAACATTAACAGGAATACATCACTATTTCATGCGATTTAAATATTGATGTGACGGGTTGAGAATACCTCGGGTCACCACCCTATTCCATCCTCAGGGTGTCGTTAGAGCCGAAAACCTAGCCGCAAGAGAAGGAAAACTTGATACGAAACCCTGTGCCAACAATGTCTGGCCAGCGTGGCACAGTACTCTAATTACCTTTACTCTAAGTAGGCTTAGTAGACTTCGAATGAATTTAGAGGTTTCTCTGCATCATACAAATACAATCCGATTAGGCAATAATTGTCTCCAGCAATTTAAATAAATTATGACTAAACCGTATAGGTATGTGGAACAGCAACCCGTTTCCACATCATATTTAAAATACTACACAAATAAGAAAGAAAATGTTTATCAGACACAATAGAAAAGAATAGGAAATAGAATAGGAAGAAAAATAGGAGGGGGCAAACACTAGTTTAAAATAGAATAGAATAATCTTTATTGGGAACATAAACAAATACTTTGATGTGTCTAAATGGCTGCATTATCAGCCTAATAATACAGTTTCCTGTAGTGCTGATTTTCATCTACATAGAAATAACAACAACAATTAAATCAGGTCATAAAACAGTAATGACCAACTATACATCCTTATTACTAGTACACATTACAAATCCTTTAAACATCCATATTCATTTATTTCATAACAAAGTACATCTGTGTTTAAGATATAGTATCGATTAAAGTATACTTATATTAATAGTCCACCAGATGGGAGGACGAAATTCAACGCATAGCGGGTCCAAAGTGGACACAAACAGCACAATACAGAGAAAACTGGCTCAATTTGGAGGAGGCCTTTACTTAAACTTAAAAATATTCTGTAAGAACTCCCGGAAGGAGTTCTTACAGAATGAAGAACAAGGATATTTTTTATTAAAATAGATATACTATACAATAACTTGTAAATTAGCATTTTCTGGAAGAAATAAAAGGCTTTTTTAGTTTTTATTTATTTAGTATTTTTTTATATTAAAATAATGGGATTTGATATCTTTTATCAATCCATTACGTAATTGATGTCGTAATTATAACCTATTGTCTATCATTTAAATATGCGTCTAAAGTTTAATATAATTTGTTCAATAAAAATGTCATCAATTTCCGTTTAACAAATTTGTTAATAACGACCATATATCGAATATGCATGTTTATAGGATCTGTAATGTGTTACCAACCCATAACATCCCGAGGGTGTCGTAAGAGGCAACTAAGGGAACGCAAGAGGCAAATCATGTAGCCGAAAGAGAAGGTAAACTTGATACAAACCCTGTGCCAACCCGTCTTGCCAGCGGCAATAGTAGGCTAATTTCCCTCCATGAATTTGGAGGAGACCCGACTCAGTAGTGGATCATTCATGGGCTGAAACGATGTCTACATTACATGATTAATCAACTAAAAACGTAACTTGGAAATACCAAATTGCTCTTCAAACCCTAACATAATTTAGGTATACGAATTCTAATTAAAATATGTTTTGGTTATGTTTTGTGTTTTTATCAGGGTAATCATTAAGCTTTAGGATTCAACGTGAAGGCAATCAGACGTAATACCTTTAACTTTCCTAGGTTCACGTTATCTCTACAACTAAATAATCAATGTGAATAGCTAAAACTATGATCCTACGAATTGGACTAAATTAATATAACGATGCCAATACATTAACATTTCATTGAATCCTCAACAACGCATATTGGGCAGTGTAAAATGCTGTTCATAAATATTTATAATCAATCGAAAAACAACTTTATATAAAGAAGCGGAATATTTATAAGTCTGGCAGCGACAAAGTCCGGATTAAATTACCCTTAAATCATCGTCTGTTGCGCAGTAAGAATTGCTCTATACAAGTAGTTCTCGCATAGAAGGAAACATAATAATTAACGGTAGAGCAGTGCACATGACCGTCGGAGTGCGTCTGGATCTCGGTGAAGTTAGCAGCATATTAGAAAACCTGACCTCCTCCAAGCTTCGAGCGGTTTTTTTTTCAGTGACTTGAATACCTTTGACGCTAGGCTTGCGTGATGGAAAGCAACACCAGGGTCTAAGATGGAGCAGGCAGTTCAAGGAAATGCCCTGTCGGGCACCGGCTCTCACATACACACGACGGAACACAGTAAAACTGTTTGGTTTATCTGAACAATCGATCTCGTATGTCGTTCTAGACATTAGAACCGGCACACAAATAAGCGTAAGGGGCTGTCGGTCCGGCAAAAATCACGAAATATCACAAGGGGGGAGGGGGGTATAGTAAGATATCACATGTTATATTTATTTTTTCGCCAAAAGCGTGATTTTTATTCCGAAAAGCGGCGTGTAGTGTTACCTTTGATTGTAAGAAATATTCTTTGCAGGTACTTAAAAATACACGTGATTTCTACTTGGTGAGGTTTAAGACTACCGCTCCCACCGGCGGTAGTCTTAAACCTCACCAAGTATCACCAAGGGAGAGAGAGGGGTTAAAAAATGTTAAAAAAACATCACGTGATTAATGGACAACCCCTAAGGCTGCAGCGTTGCAGAGGATATTCAAATGACCCAGTTGCCTCGTTTCAAGTAGCCCATGAAACATAGCGGGGTTATATTTGGTGCGAAAAAACATCCGTCCACGGGCCATGATAAAGTACTTTTATCTTAAAGTAGTTTCGAGTTCATCATATTGACCTAAAACAATCTTCCATAACGGTTTGAAACAATTTGCAGATGCCCCTAGGATTAATTTACTAACGATAATACGCCTGCCTGTCCGTCATCATTGTATAAACAGACGATGTATCAAACATTGTTCCAAATATAGCGGATTGTAAAATAATTTGCATAGACTAACTTTTTCCAGCGATTCTGTTTGTTTAGTGTCAAATAAGTTAATGCTTTTTAAAGATGGGATTATGAAATTGGTCAATGTCGCAAAGGAGGTGGCACAAGAATTATACACTTTCTTGAAACTCTCGGGGCGCTTAGGAGGCGTCCAATAATTACGTGAGGTAATTTGGCAACTTTCTGACCCTCCACCCCCACATTAAATATTATTGTGTAAGATTTGACCATATATTTTGCGAAGGAACATTATTTTTTTTTGTAGGTATATAGCATTAATATTTTCTCGAGATTATACTTTATATTATACGGATTATATACGATTATACGGCAAAAAAATACGTGATATTTTCCGAGAACACCCGCCTCCCCAAAGTATGAGAAGTCGGAAACGTCGCTTAATGATGCAATTTAGATGTATGATTATAAATAGTAAAATGGTCCTAGATTGTAGTGTTAGACTAGTATCAGTATTGTAATAACATCCATGAATTTGCAGGAGACCTGTCTCAGGCAGGAGTACAGGCGCGAGTTTGCTCACACAAATCTGTCCAGCCTTGTACCTAAAAATGGCGACATAAAAAAGCAACTACAGAGTTTCATGCCGTATTCTCTGTAGACTGATGCATTGCAACAGGTGGCTTTTTTTTTTAAATAATATTTTTTATTTTTGTGTGGGACATTTATTGAGTAAAATGATGATAGTCGTAATACTCACCAAGCATTCTGATGACTCTTCTTTGTGATGCACCATTTCGGTATTGCGTGTGGCCACTCGGTCTCTCGTTGCTGTCCACAGACAACTTCTTCAACGGGTGCAACACTCTCGAAGTCCGTAACTTGACTCCGATCAACGCATACAACACAGTAATCATCGACATCGGGACCACGAAAAACACAAAACTAGATATAACAAACACTTGGTGAACACCCACTCCTTTAACAGTACACATAGTTACGTTCTGACCATTTTCCACATACGATACTATACCAAATTGCATAGCTTGTGGCACCGCCGTACACAATGCGAACACCCATATCGCTATAATGAAACGCACAGCCCGCGACAATTTCGACATAGTGTGAGACATGAAGGGGCGGCAAATAGCTATGTATCTTTCAACAGTGAACGCGGTTATCGTCAATACCGTCGCGTTAGTGGAAGTTTCCGAAGCGAGACCGATGGCTATGCAATGCGCTTCTCCAAGTGGATACGTTAAAGGGTTCCATAGACGATGCAGCTCGAAAGGTAGCCCGCACATTAGCAGTATTAAATCTGATATCGCCAGGCTGAACAAGTAGAAGTTCGTTGCCGTGTGCATGGAGCGGTTTCTGGCAATGACAACGCATGTGCTGGTGTTCCCGAGGACTCCAGCGACGAATATGATGACGTATGTAATGGTTAGAGGCACTAGCAAGTCTAGAGTGTAAGGCTCATCATAGGTAGCCACGTGTCCTGATGCGTTAGTCATGTTTACAACAAATGCTTCTTCGTAATCCATTGTTTTTGATACTTGTAGTGAATTACCTGTGAACAAAACAAATATTGTTGAACACCAAACAACTTTTTATAGCTTACAATTTTAGGGGTATTTTAAGTTTATATTGGACGGCGAACAATTAGAAAATCCATCACTGTCGTCCTAAACGAATTAGAGTTTACTAAAGTGTGATTAAAATGCTGTATACATTATTTTCTGTTTATGTTTGTTTGGTGCACGGAAACATCTTGAAGGCCACAGTAATTGGCCCTCAACTCGGTCAAATTAATAATTAAAACGCTATTATCTTGATTGGTTAAGTGTGTGAGGTAATCAGTTAGATTAACAGTAGTTTCTATGGATAGTATAATGTAGATATAATTTTTATTTTTCATAGCCAATATTTGTACAATTTTCATGTTATCAATTTTAATTCAATTGACATAGAAAGAAATCTCTAAAATGTTATAGACTGTGTGATAAAAGGATAAAAGAATGGGGAAGGAAAGTCGACGTAACAAGCTCAAGAATCTGAATTTGGTTGAATAGAATAGAAATAAAAATAAATGCTATTTTTTCAATAAATTCTGGCGTTTACAATCGGTGACGATATGTTTTTTAAACTACCACCTGGTTGAAACCCGGCACTTACTAAGAAGACGACTATTTGTAGCGAGTATCCAAGAAGTAGGTACCTACATTTATTTGCTATTCATCCGGATCTTTATAACATTCGATTTGATATAAAATCAAATCGTAACCAGTTACACTATATGCATTCCAGTAGTCGTGACGGGGGATGTTCAAACATTTTATTTACGACATCGCGCCGCCACTTCTTTCACCTATCACTTGAATACGTTTCAATTTAAAATAGAATTAAACAAAAACACGTATTTAAGGGCAATGTACTCACAGTTTATTAAAATTCTTTTATATGTAGATAAGTACTGGTTCCAAATTTTCCAACCTATTGTTAAAAACAATAGACTGAACTGCTAATTTTGGTAAGCTATACCTCTCTTCATTACTGACTCTATAACAAGCATTCTTATTCTTTATTGCTTTTTCCCAATCTCATTGAAGTATATTTATGTAGAGTGATTTCCGTGAGAACCTTGAGAACCAATTAGCCAGCTGTCACTTTCTACGTTCCTGACTTCGAGCAGCGACTGTCATATGTGTAAGAAAGGTAGCCGGGTACAACGACTTTGCATGCACTCCAAGTCACGAATATGTGAGAATGTTATAACATCGAGAACGATACACTAATCTGTAGGTCCAGCGGCATACAACTCGAGTCGAAAATAGTTGTAGGTTTTAGGTTTTAGTGGGTACACCGGTCGCATCTTACCATCTCCTCGCGACCGGGAATCCTAAAATACCCCAGCCCCCGTCCCACGGCTAGGGACAAATAAAAGGTTTTTACCAAAAAAAGAGCCGGAACCTATAGGCGGCAATATTGTGCGGTAACCAAACCAAAATGTATTTAGAAACGTAATCCAAATTGATATTCCTACATGAATTTTAATTATTAAGTACCTTACAAATTAATTCGAAAGTTATACGAAGCGTGAGTTTCCAATAATCCAATAACGTGAATTGACTTTGAATATTATCGAGTTGAAAAGACTAATTTATACTTTGAATATTTACATACCACCATTTTGTCTCGTAGCCTATGCAAAATGGTTGACCTCAATGCTATGTACTTTAATTTACCGTTAAGTGGTTTATCGATTAAGTAACGGCGTTTAACAACTCAAAAAACAGCCTGGTAGTCAAATCAAATCAAACAGTTTTTCATTCGAATACATTCATATGCTTACAAATAGTGAAAAAATCATCATCATCATCTTCATCTCAGCCAAAAGACGTCCACTGCTGGACATAGGCACAGGGCAGTTGATAGGAAATCAAGTTTTCCTTCTCTTGTGGCTGGGTTATCGGCCATGGTATTTCCTTTCGTCGGCTCTAGAGACACCCTCAGGATGGAATGGGGTGGTGACACTATTTATTTTAATCGCTCACGAACTGGTATATGTTATTATCTAATTGGTTGCGAAAACATTGCAAGAGATTTCCCAAAGGAAAAATCCAGTATTGTTCCATTGGTCTCATTTCCCATGTCGAATGTGTAGACAAACACGGTTATAACTCTTATTTTCATCATATAAAATTCAATTTACAATCTACTTGTGTATAAATAAAAATGAATTGCCGTTCGTTAGTTTAGCTAAAACTCGATAACGGCTAGACCGATTTGGCTAATTTTAAGATTGTTTATTTATTGATCCTGAGGCGGTACGAAGCTAGACTAAAATTAAAATTAAAATTTTATTATTAAAAAATTAAAATTATTAAAAATAAAAATCCTAGTAGAAAAACCAAATTCAAGTCGTAAGATGGAGGGGTGATATTCGGATTTCAATTTGCTTGAGTGTGGGGTAAGGCAGGGGGGCTTGTCCTCTCCGAACTTATTCAACTTGTACATGAACTCACTGATTGAGGAGCTCAGCGGCACATTATGTGGGCTGTTTTTTTTAATTTTATTTTTATTGAAGGAATCAGTTTCAACAACATTAGTTATGCTGATGCCATGGTGCTGGTAGCCCCCTCGATCAATGCAGTTCGCAAACTGGTTAAAATCACCTAGCCGCAAGGGAAGGAAATCTTGATACAAAACCAGTGCCCTGACTTGCCAGCGTGGCACAGTAGGCTAGTTTCCCTCCATGAATTTGGGAGATGCCAGGCTCAGTAATAATGCCATATGGGATGAAACGATGTTTAAACACAAATCAAAATTGGAAGACACATCAATTATATCAATTAACTAACTATTATTTGACTGCCTCGTTGGTCTAGTGGTTAGATGTGCCACCTTTGGATCAACGGGTTCCGGGTTCGATTCCGGGGTCGGGCAAGTGTCTTTGTCTAAACCAGAGGCACTGGTTCGGAGTCTGGGTGTCATTTCTATCTATAATATGTATGTATTTACAAATATATATATATAAGTAGTTTATCATCCATCTCGTTACCATAACACAAGCATTAAGTTGCTTAGCTTGGGACGACTTGGGCGTTGTGTGAAATGTCCAAGGATATTTATTTATTTTATTTGATCATTTGGCAAAATAAAAAAAGACACGAAGTGTTATCATAGCGTAAACGCGGTGATATTCTTGTAAGTGTAAACGCTTTATAATTATTTATTTACGGACGGTGTTGTGTAACACTTACCCCTTTTATTATGGACTACATATTTGGTAGTAACTGTAAAAGCTACGGCTATAACGACGTGTATTTCGGTATAAAGCAGCTTTTAAAAATCTCGCTGAATCTTCAGTAAAGTGCCTATTTTATATAAACATTTTAAGCTCTTAGCTACACCGCAACACTGGGAAGTGACCTATTTAGTTTTTTTAAAGGCAAGAAAAAAGCGCTGCTTAGTCGTGTTCTCTCAATTTCTTGTCGTTTCGTCTTCGTTTCAGACCTTAAATGACCCACTACTGAGTCGGGCCTCCTCCAAACTCATGGAGGGGAATTAGCCTTGAATGAATTAGCCAATTTATTGGGAGGATATTAACCTACTGTGCCGCTGTGTCAAAACGTACTGTTACTCAGCTCATAAATGACCCGCTGCTAAGTCGTGCCTCCCATTGGATTTGTATCAAGTTTTCCTTCTCATACAGTTAGGTTTTAGCCCTCATCATTTCCTATTGTAGGCTCTTACGACACCCTCAGGAAGGTATGGGGTGGAGACACTATGTAGTGTCCACACGGGATTCGTCCCAGACGTAAAATGGATTTTATAACAATCTCTTTGCCTATTTTACCGACTCAAAAAAAGGGAAGATTCTCAATTCGGTTGCATGTTTTTTATGTTTGTTACAGCACAACTTTGTCAGTTATACCTCGATTTGGAAAAGTTTTGGGCAAAACTTGAAATAAGGTGATCAACAAAGGGAAAATTTCGTGCATCCTTTACAAAGCTAACACGTTATACACTTTTTTTATTAACAAAGGAGGAAACGAGCTAGTTTGTACCCTCATGGTAAGTAACCACCAGAGGAGCAGAAAGTGGGTCGATGACCTTTTTTTTAAAAAAAAAGATTGCATAACTTTAGCAGCAAAAAGGATACGTTCCTGCCGCGGCCGCACCGTGCTTGCTGATGGAGGTCTAACGACCTTACTCACACGCAGGAACATATCAACAGCCAAGGATAGAATAAAATTACTACTTCTCGCGTCCGTGTGGTGACGTATTTAGAATACAGAATGTCACCAATCCACACTATCCTGAGAGTGTCTTAAGAGGCGACTAAAGGAACTCCCTATATCCCTTTATGTTCAGTTACCTCTTACGGCAGTCTCAGGGTGAAATGCGTTAGTGACACCAAGTATTCTAAAATTGAACTGACAAGTGACCTACTCATACACAGTAAATATGAATATTATTCATATTTATCTGTATTACTCTAATTTTAATTTACTAATGGGATAGTTGCCAGTGTTCCTTTTCGTATTGGCATTATTTCAATGAGGTTAAACCAAAAATATGTCTCAATTTGGTCCGCATCGTAATTGCGTAATGGTGAAATTACAGTTTATATAATACATCAAGAAACTTACTCCCATTAAAATATTTTGACGAAACAAGGGCCCAAGAACTTTGCCTATTCCACAGAAGCTGGATTAAAAAAGTTTGCAAATGTACACAATCTTAATCCAACTAAATTTATAGCAGACGCTTACTCAAGTCAGCTCATTTATTTATTTACAGTTAAAGACTACAAGTATTGTTTTTGTCGTGTGCTGCCGGATTTAGAATACACTAGCGGCCCGCCCCAGCTTCACACGGTGCAATTATGCATGTATAATAGATATAAACCTTCCTCTTGAATCACTCTATCTATTAAAAAAAACCGCTTCAAAATCCGTTGCGTAGTTTTAAAGATTTAAGCATACATAGGGACGGACAGACGACAGCGACTTTGTTTTATACTATGTAGTGATCTAGCTGTAAATGAGACAAAACTTGATGTCAACAATAATATTCATTTTCTTCCATCAAATTAGAGGGTCCAACTCATCGGTGGATCATTTGAGATTTTGGAAAATTTAAACATGGATTTTCGACAGAAGCTAGAAAAGCCTGTCTAGGAATTTATTAAGTACTCACTCATGATGCTCAGGCGGGGGCACAGGGAACTCCCCCTGCCTATGGGAGTTGACAGTAGCTCCCGAGGCGAAAGCTCTTGCGAGTTAGAAAGAAGTACGCCCAATGAGACTGGGATATGAGCAGGGACACCCTATACCCACTGGTAAGTCTCTGAGAGGAAAGAACGTTTCATGCGTCATAGCAAACATCATGAAAGGATAGAGCCAAGCTCCCCTCCTAAGCCGCTGCCAAAATGGAACGTATATGTAGTTACCCATAGGGCAGACGGCCCGAGAAGAACCTTTCGTGGTTGGTGTTAGTGGGTACACCAGTCGCACCTTACCACATACTTACTCATACTTCCACATACCACAGCCCCTGTCCCCCGGGCTTGGGACCTATAAAAGGTTTCCTTCGCGTTATAAAAAGGTTCAAAACAAACTTAAACCTGTTATCAATATTCATGCACACCAGTAATTTAAAAACTTCAAAATCTTCTCGATATGCTGATGACGTAGATCAGTTCTCATAGCTGTCAAAGTTACGTCACACTTAATGGTGAAACTTCAACAAATCGCCGAAGTTATGAATATTCCAAGAGCTCGTTTAGGTGTGGACTTACTATCTTGAATGTATAAAATAGTTTAAAAGCTTCGTAGCTCAAACATAAAAGCCGAAATGTGTTACAGAGATCCCTCTAACCTCGTATTTATCGCCTATAGCCCTCCAGGGTGGCGTCGCCGTTAGAAAGGTTTGTGAGATATTATCAGCGTAAATCATGCGGTTTCCTGCTAGTGACTGGTCAGCTCAAGGCCTTAGATTGCAATGAAAGTTACATTATTCTAACGACGAAAAAAACATTATAATAATATTTTTTCTGCATATCTGCATTGAAAATAGTCCTAAATCCCATGTTTGCCAGTGCGGTTTCCTTCTCTGCTAGATTTTTATCTTCAACACGAAAGTTTTATTTTCAGCCGCATGCTGTTTTTAATTTCATGTTTACAGTACATTATGCTCGTGACAGACCCTTTGGCGGCTATGGCCGTGCATGATTTATGCTGATGTTATACCAGTAATGTTTCTTGTCCGTATTTGGTGTAGATAAATGTAAGTTACCAATTGTTGGAGGCTGCTATACCTACTGTCAAATCTATCTATCTATTTATATAAATAAAAATGAATTGCTGATCGTTAGTCTCGCCGCGTCTCGCTAAATCGGTCCAGCCGTTCTCGAGTTTTAGAGAACGGCTGGACCGATTTGGCTAATTTTGGTCTTGAAATATTCGTGGAAGTCCAAGGAAGGTTTAAAAGGTAAAATAATATGCTCGGAATTAAATAAAAACAAGAATTTTGCTTATCCTTTGACGTGACGCGTGACGATTTGTTTGTTTTAAGTTTATTTTATACGAATGTTTAGGCAGTAGGTACGAAGTCTGCTGGGTCAGCTAGTAAATAATAAATTCATAAAATGGGTGGTTGACCATATAGGACTGATTTAGCCAGGTGATATGAAAATGTTAGTGGTCCATGATTCCCAACTGCACGAATTGTGCTACTGCGATATACGACACCTTCAAATTCTTGTTTCTATACAATATTTTCTTGATACAATACTTCTGATTTGTGCCTCGTAACATACTGTCCGTGTGGTGACGGATTTAGAATAGATAGTATCATCAACCCATTCCATCCTGTGGCTGTCGTAAGAACCGACAAAAGGAAATGATAAGGCTGAAAACCTAGCCGTAGGAGAAGGAAAACTTGAATCGACACCCTGTGCCAACCCGTCTGGCCAGCGTGGCGCTGTAGGGTAATTACCCTCTATGTGACAAGAGGAGGCCCGACTCAGCAGTGGGTTATTTATGGGCTGAGTAGTATAATAGAATAACCAACCAACCTCAATTGGGTGTCCACAATTTGTGAGATCTTACCTAGACCTGACTTCCAATCGGAACTAAATCGATCAATCGATTTTTAATGACATAATCAGTTAACAAATGACGGAGTTATGCGGTAACGACTAAATCATAATGGACAGGCTCCACTTTTTGGAAGTAGTCGGTACAAAAGAAAAAAAAATCGATTTAAAACCGGTATCGATCTGGCAATTGCTTATTAACCCAAGCGGATCAACAAATAAATTGCGGTTCAGCTATTTACTACCCGGATTTCAATTCTCGCGAAGGGATCAACAGGATTTAATCCCGAACTGGAATTATCAAGAACAAATACGATGTATAAGGGTCAAAAAGGAATAGATAAAGCTTTTGGTCATGGGTGTCATGATAACATAAATAACGCCATCTAACCGCGCGACATTGGCAAACATTCCGAAGACTCCACCATAGAAAAAAAAACAGCAACTGCGATCATCACGAAGCTTACTATGAATGCAATTGCTAATATAATATGTGTCGCGAGGGCACTTTCTAAGAACATAATTCACAACCAGAAATGACACCAAGAGTCAGGACACATATCCGACTCCAGAATCAAGATGTGATCCAAAGGCTGCAAATACTGGTTAATAAGCTAAATCTGGTTAAACTGGTAGTCAGCAGGCAGCGTACTTTATAACTGTGGCGGATATAAAATTGTTGAAAAAACGGAAACGAAAAACGAGATGATACATGTTTTAGTTTTAATTCCAGCTACATAATGTATTGCTGAAATGGATTATAAAATTACTATCCAATTCTATATATATATCACGAAACAAGCAGATGCTTTAAAATTTTAAATGATGATTAGGGGAGTCACCAGAAACTAATAATAAGCTGATTATTATCTAGCTATGTTTCACGAAGCGATTACCATCTGCCCTCCGAGACCGAACTAACGGGGCAACCGGTAATAATTTGGGTTGGACTACCAGTCAGTTTTCGCGTAGACTGACAAGTCGGTACCGGCTTCACTAGCCCTCCAGGTCACGTAATCCCAAATTCAAATTGATGGTGATGCGCACTATTCGGTAGTAACAAAAGCTTATTTAATTTTATATCAACTTTGTGCTATCACAAATTACGTGATATATTATATTATATATACAAACACTGAACTGAACTGTAATATAAAATTCCAGCAATAATTTAGCTCGCTTTTAACTTGGCTCACATAAGTCTTCTCCTTGGGAAAGTTTCCCGGTAGAAACTCGCGAATGCTTCGGTAGTTCAAAAACCAATTTAGCTATAAAGTTATCTATACATACAAATAAAATATAAGTGACTGTTCGTACTTACTGCACTTATGTGTAGAATGCCCGTTTAGAATACACGGTGTAACCACCCCATTCGATCCTGGGGGTGTCTTAAAAGCCGACAGCTTTCCTTTTGCCGGCAGGTAGGGTACCGCAAGAGAAGAAAAATTGGATACGAAACTATGTGTTAAACCATCTGACGCAACGTAGCACAGTAATCTTATTACCCTCCTTGTAACTGGAGGAAGCCCAACTCGGCAGTTATCTATGGACTAAGTAATGGTAGTGTCCAAATTAATTAGTTAACAAAACGCACATGATACATTTTTTTATTTCACTTTCTGCCCCTTTCTTTCCAGCCAATCTCCGATCGATTGTGACAGCACTTTCATTGGCAAATAGCCCGTATCATTCGAAGTAACAGAGGCTTCCTATTATTGCAACATTTTATTTCGGTTTGGGGTTGCCTTGAAGAGATCGCTTGTTAGCAATAAGGCCGCCTCAATGTTTAACTGTTTCTTTTTTTACTATGTTTTTATTCATGAGCAAAAAAATGATAATCAAATAAAATCTCGTATGAAGCGCAGGCGCAACCGCTTGTTTCAACTTATGAACCATAAAATAATGTACGACTACAATAAAAATAAAAAGTTGATCGACGGCCTTCGTACAAGTAATTATGTAAATCGGAATATTGTTGACGGAATAAAAACATAAAGAATTATAGCGGATACATTGAACTCGATGCTGGTATAATTTTGTAAAAGAATTGATATGATATGATGCTATATGGTGACGGATTTACCTTACCATACCGTACTGAGAGTCTCGTAAGAGGCGACTAAAGAAATGCAAGAGGTGCCAACCCGTCATGCCAGCGGGGCACAGTAGGCTAATTTCCTTGTATGCATTTAGAGAGGACCCGCCTCAGTAGTAGGTCATTTATGAGCTCTAGCGACGAAATTAAACGATGAATTAATTTATAATGCTGATAACCTCAATACTGATAATTTGTTATTTAACCATATTTATAATGTCACTAACCCATTTCATGGTGATGGTATCGTAAGAGGCAGACAAACAAATGGCAATATTATAAGGTACTAGCTGCGCCCCGCGTTTTCACCCGCTCTTACTTATTGTCATACCGCGGGAGACGCCGCGGGGTAAAGCTAGTCTAAAAAAAGGAGTCTAAGTTACTCCTTATATAATCAGCTACCTATCAGTGAAAGTCCCGTTTAAATCGGTCTGGCCGTTCCAGAGATTAGCCGGAACAAACAGACAGACAGACAGACGGACAGACAACAAAAATTTAAAAAAAGTTATGTCGGTCTATGTACTGTGTATAGATACTTACGGATTTAGTAAAAAGTGGTTATTTTATTATTACAAACAGACATTCCAATTTTATTTATTTGTATCGAGTATCGATGTATCGATATATACCTATATATATATAAGGTATAAATAATCTATAAAAATAAATAAAATTGGAGTGCCTGTTTGTAATAATAAAATAAAAACTTTTTACTAAATGCGTAAGTATGTATACACAGCACATAGCCCTATTTTTTTTTTTAATTTTCGTCTCTCTGTTTGTCTGTCTGTTTGTGCCGGCTAATCTCTGGAACGGCTGGACCGATTTTGACGGGACTTTCACTGATAGGTTGCTGATGATATAAGGAGTAACTTGGGCTACTTTTTAGACAAGCTTCGCCCCGCGGCGTCACTCGCGGTACGACAATAAGTAAGCGCAGGTGAAACCGCGGGGCGCAGCTAGTATTATATAAATTAATAGCAAGCACGCGCCTTTTGTCACCCACTGTCAATTCTGCGTGATTGCCTCTTCTCATTTTGAATTAACAAATAAATAAACATTATCAACTGGATCTGGTTCCGTGTGATAACGGATTTGGAATACATAATGTCACAACCCCATTCCATCCTGAGGGTGTCGTAGGAAATGATAAGGCCGATAACCTAGCCGTAAGAGAGGAAAACTTGATACGAAACCCTATGCCAACCCGTCTGGCCAGCGTGGCACAGTAGGCTAAAGCACTGAAACATTTATGGCTGGGAAGTAGTATGTAGAACTAGTTCTATAAACTCAACATAATAATATCATATTGTAAAAACCAAAATTTACTATTTTAGGATAATTTAGCAAAAATATCACCCACGTGACGCTATCAATATACGCATCCAAATCAAGAACATGGGTTTCGTATCAGGTTTATTTTTCGGCTACATTCTTTACCTTAACATTACCATAAACACCCACATAATGGAATGAGGTGATGTATGTATTCCAAACCCACGACCCAAAACGAAGATATAGCGGTTAGATATAAATCTCAACAAGAACATTATTTGTCATCTTTAACCGACGAATTATTCTAATGGCCGAGGAATTCTATCATGCGAAATTGCACTTTTAGGGCTTTTCACAACGACACTTCGCCTCCAAGGCTGTGTAACCAATTTCATTCGAAAGAATCATGTCTTTTATATAGACGTACCCTCACTACAATATAATCCCAGACATTTCGTAAATCCAGCACGTTCGGAAAGGAAGTAGCAATCAAAGTAATTTCTTATTTACTTGTATGAAGTAATTGAATCGATGTGTTGCTATATGCGAGAACATTATTTCCTAAGGATATAACCAACATCACATGATCAGGGGAAAAGATAAATTGAGTAAAATAGTTACCCAAAGAGATGGAAAGAGAAAGAGAGGTAGACCACAAAGGAGGTGGGAGAATGACATCAAGCAAGTCGCGGGAACAACTTGGGGTAGAGTGGCCATAGAAAGGCCAGAATGTGATTGGAGGAGGCCTTTGGACAAAGTACGAATGTTAAAAAATATTGGCGAATGTCCGAATGAACGGTAATGATGAATGATAATATAACCAGCGATATTTCCAACTTTTTTTATTCACTTGTGTCTTTTCAACGACGTTTCCAAAAAAGATCTTGTAAAAAGGAAAACATGAATTTAATGTTTTCCTTTCGTAGCGATTGTTTTTTTATTTAAAACGAAACACCTGCACGAACACAAATGATACCAAGACTCATAGCAAGTGCCTCTGGTTCACACAAAGACACTTGGCCGGCCTCGGAATCGAACCCGGGATCCCGTGATCGAAAGACGGTGCATCCAACCCCTAGACCAACAAAGTGGTCATCAAAATGTTATCAGTCAAAAGGTTATCTGCCCATGCCAGCACCAAGCTTCCCTTTTTTCGCTGGGAAAATACTTAGCATACCGCTGACCCTCAGGGGTGGGGTTAACGGTTATGTGGGACTCTGGAACCCTCGTCTTATTTGAGACGCCACAGGTTCGCGAGGACGCACCATGTTTCCCCTGGCCGAGCTCTGTCTATCTTACATAAGCAATGGAAAACAAAAGCCGCCTTGGATGTTATCCTGCTGAATATGGCCTTTGATTGTCGATTTTGACGGATTTGGTAATATGTACTATACTGTCAGTTCGAGACCTAGGCCATTTATGGGCAGCGAAGTGATGTAATACGCTTATAATGTTTTATCATCAAGCAGTATCGCTCTCCTTCAATATGCCTTTATATACATGGAATATCCATTAACCTTTGGGTGGTCTGAAAGAATCGTGCCTCGTTTATTGGTATTCGAACAAACTTTACACAAAATTTCCATGTGGTCACGGAATTAGAATACATAGTGTCACCACCCCATTCGATCCTGAGGGTGTCGTAAGAGCCGACAAAAGGAAATGACAAGGCCGATAACCTAGCCGAAGCTAAAGAAAACTCGATGTGAAACCCTGTGCTAACCCGTCTGGCAACAGTAGGCTAATTACCCTCAGGAGGCTTGACACAGCTGTCACATATGGGTTGAGTGGTAGTAGTTACACAGAGCACAAATAGTCCATGTGGTCATGGATTTCGAATGCATGTGCCACCACCCCAGTCCACCCCACAACACAAAAAAAATCTATAGCTCTAAAATATTGTGACTAGAGGCCTGACATAGCGGTGGGCCTTATATGGGCTGAGATCGCGATGATAAAGCCGAACGTCCACCGCCAGCTAAAATAAGTTAGTTTAGTTTAGCTTGCATAGTTGAGCCAGTTTTTCATACATGTCCGTCCACCGACGGTGAGCTATCATGAATCAAAAACTGGCTCAACTATGCAAACTGAAATAAACTAACTTATTTTAGCTGGCGGTGGACGTTCGACTTAATGGTAATGCGACTAAAATAAAAGTCACATAAATAATCGTCACTGATTGCCCTTTGAAAATATGTAAACTCACTCTATGAAATGAGCACTTGTACACTATTAATAAACAAGCAAGTAATGCTTTTACGTAGTCAGAATATAACATGCCATATTTCATGGTTGATAAATCCGCGTATATTTGCTGACGGATTTTCAATGCACAATGTCGCCTACTTATTTCTTTTCTTATGGCTTGGCGTATTCCTATACTTTTTTGTTCCATTCTCGTTATCCTATGCCTTCTCCATCTCCCCAAAAATTGTCTTAGCATATTTCAGGATGACTGTCAAAGGGAGGGTTTTATATGGCCTCATTCTGTGTCTTGCCAATCCATTACATTCGCAAAGCATCATCATTGACCTGTTAGCTTCTCCGCAGGTTCTGCAGCTCGGGGATCTCGACATTCTTAGGGATTATAGGTGGAAGTTATGCTATTAATCAGGCGATATAATATTTTTGGTATTAAACCCTAATTTAACAGTCGGGCACAATAGTCTTACCTTGGCTTGGAATTTAAGGAGATATTACATATAACACCAGGGTTAAGCCTCCTTACGATGCGGGCCGAGGTCCCCAGGGTCCCGAAGCATGCTCTCCTATCGGGGAGCCAAAACCAGAAGGTAAATTCTAAACGAAAACCTGTGCCAACCCGTCTGGCCAGCGTGGCAGCGTAGGCTTATTACCCTCCACCTATGGGCTGAGTAGTAGTACCTTATATTTTCCTGGAATTTCGCACAGTGTGTCTATATTTGTTGTAGGTAGGTACTATGGGTGGTCGCTCACTATGGGCTCCATCAGAAGGCTCAAAGTCACCCAAAGGGCAATGGAGAGGGCTATGCTCGGAGTTTCCCTGCGAGATCGAATCAGAAATGAGGAGATACGCAGGCAAACCAGGGTCACCGACATAGCCCACCGGATTGCCAAACTTAAGTGGCAGTGGGCAGGGCACATAGCTCGCAGGACCGACGCCCGATGGGGCAAAAAAGTCCTCGAGTGGCGACCGCGTTCCGGAAGGCGCAGTGCTGGTAGGCCTCCCACACGGTGGACCGACGACGTGATGCGGGCGGCCCAGGACCGGCCTTTGTGGAGATCCTTGGGGGAGGCCTATGTCCAGCAGTGGACGTCTTTTGGCTGAAATGATGATGAAGAGGTACTATCGATTTATTTGTTATGTATTTGTTACATCCTATGTTCAAAAGAAAACGTCCTTTGTGAACACGTGCCATGGTCAATTACAAAACACGTGTAAAGCGTATGGAACTAAACCTAACAACAAACCCTTTCTCACCGGTATTTGAAAGGTGGTTTAAAGTTACGCGAAGTCTTAAGTACTTACAACATTCGAGCCGAAACCTACTCATAAATTTTATTCAAAATGATCGTTATAACAACTCGTAAAAGACACACTGCTGTGTTTTTAAGCGGGAAATTAGCCTACTGTTCCACACTAAACGCATACTAACGGCACTAAGTCTGCCAGGCCGGGCGGCAGTAAGTATGTACGCATGTCATATATCGCTAAAGCAAATATGGAATCCTTTGTCTGGATGATTGCGTTCCCTGTTCTGCGGTAACTGCGGCAGAGATTCCCTTGAGAGTGGTTTATATTAAACTAGTGGCCCGCCCCGGCTTCGCCCGTGCAAAGCGGGGGTGGGTTATACATATAAACCTTCCTCTTGTATCACTCTATCTATTAAAAAAAACCGCTTCAAAATCCGTTGCGTAGTTTTAAAGATTTAAGCATACATAGGGACGGACAGAAGAATGCGACTTTGTTTTATACTATGTAGTGATAGTGATAGTGATGATAGTGATATTCTGTAATATGGTATCTGCCATAATAAATACATAACACATAAACGTCTGCACACCTTTTTTAAGAAATCTCGATACAATTTAATGGGACTTTAAAATCTTCATACAGCAGGGCAGACTTTTTAAAACTTAAAGACCGTGATATCGGTTAAGCCTTTCAGGAGCAGATTCTGGCAGTCAAACTGTTAAGCACGCTTACTAGACTTCTTAATTGAGGAGTATAAACGAATAAAATCTAGGAAGACTTGTAAAATGTATATTATCTAATATATAAAATTCTCGGGTCAGGGTATTTGTTATTGAACTACTCCGAAATGGCTCGACTTATTTTCCTGAAATTGTGTGCATATCGATTAGGTCTGTGAATCGGGCCATTTTTTTTGTTATCCCCCAATATATTCGATTTAATTTTTAAACAAATTATTTTGTTTTAATTTTTTATGATACTAAAATGCATGGAACCCAAAATTTTCACCCCTCTTCAATCAACATCTATTTTTATAGCGATATATTAGGCAAAACCATGTTTGCGGGGTCAGCTAGTTTTTATACCTATATAATTTTACTTAGCAGCAATAAGTGACAACTGGTCTAAATAATTACCGGCTGTCCCACTAAATGGGTCGCGGAGGGCAGACAGCTATCGTTGCTTGTTTGTTTCCCAATGGAATTGGGAAAACCGCGAGGAAGAAGCTTTGATTGCGTAATATTGTAAGACTGTTACGCACATTTGTATATTTCGTAAGATTAAGCCTTCTTGTACTTCCCAAGATTTTCTCATTAACTTATTTATAAACCAGATGTATAGTTCACAAATTCAATGTGATCTACTAAATACTGTTTGTTTTCTCTATACACTCCTTGACAGGAGGATTTTATGTAATCCAAAACTTTTGCTCTGTTTTACTAAATTATTGCTCCTAAAATACCACATTTTTGCCACTTCAGGGAGTCTGTTTTATGTTCTTATAAAATCTTAACATAAAACTGACGAAATTTGTATTTCAATTAGATCAGGAGTATCATAAAAAAGCAATGAACTCCCTTCGTGGCCGTAAAAATAACCCTCAGTTAATAAAGGTAACATGATCAGTAATCGCTGGATCGAAAACCAATCTAATTAAAGTCGGCCAGAGCAATTCTGCGATGACATCCGATAGGTAACGTATTTATGTCTTGGTTAACCAATAGAACGAACCCATTACGAGGGGAATTATCTCAGATTGGACTTGATATTTTTGTTGCTGCTACAGAAAAGCATGACCGCTGCTGGCAAAAAACAATTACGTCAGGTTGAGACAATGAACCTCATAGCGCAACAAGAGTTGATAGATTCAGAAAGTACTAAGTTTGTTTCAAAATTCGTAGTCATATTGACATAATGATGACACTTCATGTCACTATTGGCTATTGAATACATAGTGTCACCACCCTATTATGTCCGTAAGGCGTCATAAGAGCACAGGAGTTTTATAGAGCGAAACCTTCTAAGAACAGCGCCACGGTAGGTACACTACTACAAGCACGGTGCGCGTGTGTGCGGGGCCACTGGCGGCTCGTCACGTACGGAACGAAACCGGTTTATACTGGTTCGGCCAGTGCTTTAACAAAGGGCTACCTCACCGCTTGCTGCGTATCGCGTCGTGCGTGTTTGTTTAAAATTGAAATTTGAATAAATTGGAAAGAGTGTAAATATGGTTTATTGTACTGTGTGCATGAACAGCAATCGAAAAAATAAAAACATAACTTTTTTTAATTATTCCAAAAACCAATGAAGACCTTTTGAAATGATGTGATTAGTTTATGACTAAAAGTATTTCTCAAATTATTAAATAAATAATAAATAATAATAAATAAATATCCTTGGACATTTCACATAACGCCATCTCGTCCCAAGCTAAGCAACTTAATGCTTGTGTTATGGTAACGAGATGGATGATAAACTACTTATATATATATTTTTTTGTAAATACATACATATTATAGATAGAAATGACACCCAGACTCCGAGCCAGTGCCTCTGGTTTAGACAAAGACACTTGCCCGACCTTGGAATTGAACCCGGGACCCGTTGATCCAAAGGCGGCATATCTAACCACTAGACCAACGAGGCAGTCTAAAAAATGACAAATAGATGTAAACAAACTTTTGTGTATTTAATTTAATCCTCCTGTGCCAACCCTATAGGAATAAGTAACAAATTTGCTCACTCTCTAGAAGGTTTCGCTCTGTATTACTCTGTGGTAAGAGGGCTGAGTAGTAGCAGTAGGTAGTTATTGGAAATTAAGCATGTGGATATGGAATATTCGTAATCCTTTCGCACATAACAACTAAAATAAACTAAAATAGCGACCACGAACAGTCAAGTGAAATACCAGCATAATATTAATTTAATTTCGTTATTTATATGTTCCGTTATATGATGTCGTTCCGTTGTCCGTTGTGTATATTATATTAAAACGTAAAACAAAAACATTTTCCCTTTTTTTACGAAAATTGCTTTGGACGAAGCGGTATGAAAACTCGTCCACGATTCTTTGTCGTTTTTTTTTTGTTTTTTTTTGTTTTACGTGGACGCAGGTACGAGAGCGAGACAAGCGATGCTAATAGAGAGCTCTCGAATTATCTACATGTCATAGATCAGTCTAGGTATAGTCGTATTTTTAATTAGACGTAGTCAACTGACGTTTACTGTTTTTAAATGAATATCTAGTCTATGAGTAATGTAGTGTACGCAGGCCAAAATGTCACTATGTTAGAGCTACCCTACGATTGGGCCAAAAACTGCAATAGAGCGCCCTATTGATCTCTACGTGTACGTAGAAATTAGAGTATAGATTTAATAAGTTGTCAAGGTGTCTAGCTCTATTCTCTCTGCGTGGACGACGCGCTTTAGAGTTTATATAGAGTTAAAGATATTTTTTTTAATTATGCATAAATATATATTAGATTCACTACTATATATTTGTCACCCACGCGCACATATATACTCTTTTGTTTATTTTTCAAATCTGTGATCGAATTCAGAATAAAACTATATTTATAGAACTATAATTGATTTTCACTAGTTATTATGTAATACGACTAGGTAGTATGTGTAAAAAGTGTAGAGCATCAAACAATGAGAAATAGCCATCTATCTATTCCTTTCTATAAACCCTGCGGAAATTTCCTTATTCATGCGGATCACTCAAAATCGAATGGCAGACACCGAACAAAATGTTCTATTTATTGAAGTATAAACCTTTCCTCTTCACTGCGGCTCTGATATACTTTTGTACCAAATACCTTTAACATAAATATTAGGAGATGAACACAATATGAAGACTATAGGTAGGTCTGACTGACGACTGAGGAATATGATTTGCGGCTTGGGGTCTGAGATAGATGGCATCGAAAACCTAAAATATTCTTCTGGATCTTTCAATCAAAATTCATCAAGATGCCTCATTCGAGATCTTTTGAGAGGTAAAATAAAATATATTATTGAACTTTTAAAATAAAACATTTAATATTTAACATACACCATGTAAAATTTACCAGTTTTCTAAACAGTGTGGTTCGAAATGCAGCTCTACAGAGAAGAGCAAGAAACTCTGTATTTGTTTTTTTTAAATCGCCGTTTCATACCGGGGGTACTAGGCAGATTTCTGAAAGCAAACTCGCGCAATAGTCGCAAAGCGCCAACCGTGATTGTTAGCGCTTTGCGACTATTCTATTGGGCAACATCTAATTAATAATAGTTACTACTATTAATAGATGTTGCACAATAGATTATTTTTAATTACTAAGCCGACCGACCCCCAGCAAAGACTTCTGTTCACAAGCATGATGCACATGCTTGTGAACATATGGCGTGTGGAATGAACTAATTCCGTGGATATCTTTTTCGTATGTTGTATGTAAGAATATTGATGAAAATAACCACGAAGTAACATTGGGATGCTCCAGCATAAAAGCCGAATGTATACGGACTGACTTTAATTTCAATTTTGAGTCATTTTTTACGCAGGAGAACATAATGAAAAATTCTCTGTCCAGCGACAGAGAATCGGAGGAACGATTTTTATAGTTATGCATAATAACATACTGAACGCTTTCTTTTCAAATCTAAATGCAAATCTATGAAGGTGATATATGATTTCAGTACATAACATTTCGAGTGGTGGTTTGCGTGGTAGCATATAATGTCACCACCCCATTGCATCCCGAGAGTGTCTTAAGAGCCGACTAAAGGAAATTACATGGCAGAAAACCTAGCCGCAAGAAAAGGGAAACTTAAAACAATGAATATTATTTCAATTCTTTTTTATTTTTTTATTATTGCCTTTATAGGCAAACGAGCTAGCGGTCCACCTGATGGTAAGTGTAAACGGCCGCCCATGGACTTTGGCAGTGCCAGGGGCACGGCCAAGCCGTTGTCTACCGTGAAGTGAGTGCTCTTTTTAAACCTCGTTTAAAGGAGGACATGTCGTAGCGCTCGGGAAACACCGCCGCAGGTAATTCATTCCAGAGTCTGCACGTGCGTGGTAAGAATGATCGCTGGAAGCGTACCGTGCTGGACGTTATCGTTTCCAGGTGATATGAGTGAACCCTGCTGCGGTGTCGAGTTGTACGATGGTAGAAAGGTGACGGTGGTACCATGTCAAACAGTTCCTCGGAGCACTCCCCGTGGAACAGACGGTAGAGCACGCAGAGAGATCCAAAGTCCCCGACGATTCGAACAGCACGTCTTATTCGCTAGAATGAGGTCGAATGGACGTCGAAAGTGAATGAGTGTTGGCCTGTACTCGGTTTGGACTCGAAATTTATTCTTCTTCTTATCAATCTGTAAAAGACCCACAAGGAAATTAGCCTACTTTGCCATACTGGCACAGGCTTTCGTATCAACGAGGCGGCACAGTGGAATGCGTTAATGCGAACCTGTGGTGCCCCAAGCGTGACGTGTGAGGGTATACCGCCGGGGGATTTAGTGGGTAGACGAGTAGTTTCCGGAGTCCCACACAATCGCCCACACCACCTCCTGGTGGTAACACTAAGTTTTCTAAATGGTAAGTTCCTCTAACAAGCACCGAGTAGATTTAACTTTACACCATTGTAGGTGTAAATAGGTGCTGAAAGGTCGAAGCCAATATAAACAAAGATCGTTTACAGAGGGGTGAATTATAATTGGCTGCTAACAATACTTTACTGAAAACGCTAAAGGTAAGTATATACAGTAAAACAAAAATCCTTCATATTCGTCAAGTTGCTTAAAAATAATATGGTTTAGTGGTTAGATGTGCCGCCTTTGGATCAACGGGTCCCGGGTTCGATTCCGGGGTCGGGCATGTGTCTTTGTCTAAACTAGAGGCACTGGCTCGGAGTCTGGGTGTCATTTCTATCTATAATATGTATGTATTTACAAAAAAAAAATGTATATAAGTAGTTTATCATCCATCTCGTTACCAGAACACAAGCATTAAGTTGCTTAACTTGGGACGAGATGGCGTTGTGTGAAATGTCCAAGGATATTTATTTATTTATTGATTCTGTTATTTTTGGTTATGATGAAATTGCGGTAGAGAAAAGATAATTAAAGCTCAGGAAACATTGGGGAACACGGATAATGTAGCTTGTGGAATTATATCCACGATGGCTAGCAGGAAACACTATATAAAGAAAAAAAAAGTTGAATATTAAAACCGTTTGATTTACCCATCTTCACAATAAAAAACTGTTTACTCAGAACTGCTCCTTTCCACAAGCTCGTATGGCTATAGGGTTTTTGTCAAACCCTGTAAATATGCCTACAAATAAGAAAAACAATCGAGAAATACAGTTGTATGATTTCTTTTTGTTAAATGTCCTTCAAGCTCTTTGGTACCTTCAAGCTCGAACACCTTGTATTCTGGCAATTTCTACTTGATGTACTTAGTAGTTCCGATATAGCAATCAGAATGTCCAACTAATTAGCATCTGTCATCGCCAACAATGAATATATTGAAAATAAAAATACAACAAGCACCCGGACTAATTGTTTAGGGTAGACTGGGTACGGTTGAAACGGTGGACGGTTGAAACAAAGTGAATATCTTGTGAATAGTGCGCGATGAGGTGAAGGGTACAAGGGGAGTACGAAGCGGATGACAGGTCTAAACATTAATTTTAGAATTGCATCGCCCTTCGGGCGCTGTGCTTGTCTGTAGGTGGCCCCATTGTGTTTTTTAACGGAAAAGTAAGTATTTCGATATCTACATTTTTGCAATTATTAAGATTTCATTTATAGTTAGAGTATTGAGAGTGTTGTTACAGTTAAATTAAAGGTTGTACAATATCGTAGTATGATTAGTTTTTATATAAATTTACTGTCATTCTTACTGTGAACCGTTTTATACCAAGATGGGGGGTGGGGACAGTTGAAACATTATTTGTGGGTACGGTTGAAACAGTTTATGTTGAAGCAGTTAGATGCCAAGGGTACGCCAAAGAAAGACTACAAAAGGTCAAGCCGACTTATGAACATACCAATGAGCCTATGAAGATGTGTAAGCGGGATCTTCGTTGAGAACAGCGGCAGAAAAAAATAGACTGAACCACTGTTCCCTGTTCAGATATATACGTAAACGAGATTCGACTGGTAACGGTGACAATCAAGAAATGCGATATATGGCCCATAATCGTGTATTTACCCAGCAACAAGAGCGTGAGTTATCTAAATATCTAATTAGATGTGCTGATATATATTTAGGCCTAACTAAAAAGGGTGTCGCGAAATTGGCATACGAATTAACCATCAAGTATGACTTATCACGACCTCGGACTTGGGATGACAACGAAATGGCTGGCAAAGAATGGTTTCGCATGTTTATGAAAAGAAATCCTGAACTGTCGGTGCATGCAGCACAGGCTACAAGTCTTTCTAGGGCAACTATTTTTAATAGGAACAACGTAGATGCTTTTTACGACAATTTGGCTAATTTTTGGACCGCTATAGATTTGAACCACAACATATATATATAATGTTGATGAGATATATTATAAGTACTTATAGCCAAAGAATTATCGCTACCAACATCTAATTATTATTTAGTTTTATATTAAGTTGTACTTAATATAAAACTGAAGGCTGATTAAGAATAATGTTGGATTATAAATATAGTCAAAGACTAGAATATTACTTAATAAAAATATTTGTGATAGTCAACTGTGCCATTAACATTCGAAACATGTTAATAGAAGATTAATAAAAGATAATTGATTATATTTTGTATTATTTGCATGTGTTTCAATTGACCCCAGACACTGTTTCAACCGACCCTGGCATGGGGACGGTTAAAACAAATTACTGTTTTTTTTTAATTTGATTTTGCTCAGAAATTACTTTCCAGTGATCTTAAATAACATTGCCCTATAGTAGACAGTTATAAGGTCTTTTATTTAGTATGTTTCCGATATCGCTCGCTTAACAAATCCCGATGCTATGCATAATAAATGAAGGAGAAGGCCCGTGTTGCGACGGGTCAGAATATAAAACTTCCCCACCGCACGCTGGTAAAAACAGCGTGTTGTAAAAGTCAACAAAGCCCAGCACGCTTGGTGGTAGAATCTAATGGTCCACCCGGCTAGCTACCCTCACATCTAAGTCCGGCACCAAGCAGTTTCACTGTGTTCCGTCGTATGTTGCGAGAGCTGGTGCTCGACAGGGCATTTCCTTGAATGGCCTGCCCCATCTTAGACCCTGGCTTTGCTTTTCATCACGCAAGACTAGGGTCAAAGGCATTCAAGCAATTGATAAAAAAAGGCCCGATGTGTATTTAATGGGCCTTAATGATGATGAAATACTGTCGTATCACACTTTGATACTGTTATATATAAAAATCTATACATGTAAAAATGGTCCGGTCTTACCTATAATTTATTGAATTTATTATTAAACCAGTATAAAAGGCAACAACGTCCGTGTATAGGTTATCGACTTATTGAAGGATCCGTGTATCGGTCATTGTAATTGCTAGGATAATTTTATACAGGGTGTAACAAGAACCCTATAGCCATAACGAAAGGAACGAGTACTTCTGATAATAACACATTGCGCAAAATCTCAGGAAAAATAATCAACTTTTCATTTTAAACTTTTAAATATCCTTGGACATTTCACACAACGCCATCTCGTCCCAAGTTAAGCAACTAAATGCTTGTGTTATGGTAACGAGATGGATGATAAACTACTTATATATTAATTTTTTTGTAAATACATACATATTTATAGAAATGACACCCAGACTCCGAGCCAGTGCCTCTGGTTTAGACAAAGACACTGGCCCGACCCCGGAATCGAACCCGGAACCCGTTGATCCAAAGGCGGCACATCTGACCACTAGACCACTAGACCAACAACTTTTGGTGCTAAACCCAAAGAATTATTGGTTTAGAATACATAGTTTCGCCACCCCATTTCATCCTATGATGAAATGATAAAGCTGAAAGACGCAAGAAGAGGAAAACTTGATACCCTTTGCCGTAATTGTTCAACCCACTTTAATTCATAATTAATAAGAATGTTATGATAAGTAGCTGATAATTTTGCGTACATGTCCATCGTATAAATTCACTATTTATCTCGTGCTAAGTAAGTGATTTTTGTGGGAAATAAATGTCTTAACCCAAAGATGGCAATTTCCCATGCAACGTCTGTTTTTCCCTCGTACTTCAGAATCGAAAAATAATTTTCTCCGAACTGCTTCTTCTGTTAGGCTCTGTGCAATCATTTCGGTTGGCTATAGGAGTTTTGTTACACCTTGTGTTAGGTAAAAACGTATATTTGAAAATACGGAAGAAGAATTTAATCCTTTATAACACGTATAGCATAGTAATGAAGCACATCTAACCAAATTAACATCTAGTTTGCCTTCATAAAACACGGTTAAAGTTGGCCTTTCTCAGTATAAACAACATTCCAATGTGTATCTATATATGTCTTCTCTGTGGAATGGCATTCCGAACCGGTGGTAAAAGCTAAACGATTAATTATTTTTATTTATTTTTTAAATTTTAATTTCTTGTGTTATTATAATTTTTGACTATTTGAAAGCATTCGTAAGAATTTGTTCGACTAAAAAACATTTTGATTTTGTTTCTGAAACGTTACCTACAGTTCACTTAAAATAATCAAACACTGCAATTTTAATGTTGTCTATTACGTAGGCATTTCTTTTACTTCAGTTACAGTTTCTTTTACTAGCTACTGTCTGCGACTGCACTCGCATTATTTAGACTTTAAGCACATAAATCGGACTTAATGCCATAGGCATTCTTTCCCAGGCAACCTTTAGGTGCACAGAGAACCGGAAGGTAGGTGGACAATAGATTCGCTGTAACGAAGTACGTACTATAAAAAAACACGGTGTTAAAAGGTATAATTGACTGGTTATTAGATTACTAGATACTAGACTAAGGCGTAACTCCTGTGGTGATGTGTACGTCCGTCTGATAATTGGATATAGAAAACAAAATATCACTAACATATTCCAACCTGAGAAAAATCCAAAATTTCACCAAAAATCTAATTGAATTTGGCTAATACCAGTATTAACATGGAGCCATTGTCATCTGACCTCTGAGACGAATCTAGTGGGACTACCGGTAATTACAATTAGTTATGTCTTGTCAGTCATGCTGGTTTTGTGAATCCACTGCCATAGACGTAAGAATAGCAGCTGGGACCGACGGCTGTACGTGCCCTCCAAAGCACGAAGGAAGGGAGATGGTATATGATGGACACCCATCTAAAATCCATCAGAGCTTGACGTTGCTAAACTACCAAACACAACCTTCTCCAGGATAAGAATGAAACATTTCAGATAGAAAATGAGGAGTTCCGTGGAAGAACCAAAGCGCCTGACTTAGCTAGAAGGATGGCTGAAACTTTAACTTTCAATGGGCCGGCCACGTAGCCAGAGGAACGGTTGGCTGCCGGGGCATAAAACTTTTAGAGTGGCATCCACGTACGGGAAAGCAAAGCGTGGGATGACCCCTGACTAAGGTGGACGGACGACCTTGTGAAGGTCGCTGGGAGCTAGTGGATGCGATCTACACGAAATCGTGCGTTTTGGATATCTATGAGGGAGGCCTATGTTCCGTAGTGGACTTCTGGGGATAATAGAGAGATACAAAGACATATTTGTATCCTTTCATTTCTGTCTTCAAATTGTGCATAGGATTATCCAAAAGAAAACCTGTGTCATGTTATAAAAAAATAATCCAATTTGGTCCTTCCTCAAGGCGACATTTTAATAAGTGCAGTTTGACACGTCATCCGTCACACGGTGCGAAATACTCAAGGGTCTTTGTACAAAGTTTCAATGAATTTCCACCGCCTAGCGATTACTGAGTTCTGTTTAATGGACTTTTATAATTACTGCAGTTAAGTAACCGACTAATTATGGCAAGGACCTAAGATAAACAATATTTAATTGTTTTCTATTGGACAACTTAAAATAGTGGTAAATAAAATTAACACTTAGCTTGGTAGCGTAGTTTGATAACAGTTTCGAAAAAAGATATTTAATTATACATTTAGTATCGATTCCAGATTGGCCTCATATCAATTCAGTTCGGCAGAAAACTTGAAATTATTGATTAAAAATATTTGTAAAAGGTTTTTGTAGTATTGCAGTGTTTGTTCGTTTACAAAGCATACGTTTATTTGCACTTATAAAATTATTATAATAAAAACTATTACTGACTTCACAATAGGCACTAAAAAACTAAAAGTTAAAAACCATTTAATGTCGGTGCCAACTTAAATTGACACCAACATTAATTAGGACATATGCCTAATAGACCAGGGCGGAAGCTTGAGAAAATGGTAAAAACTGAAAGAAAATATTAGTAGGATGAAACCCGTTGAAAAGGGAAGGGAATATGACAAAAAATAAAGGAAAAATAATTTACGGGCGATCTGAGGTCGGGAAGTGGGGAGCGGAGAGATTTTAAGCGTAAAAAACGGTTTTTATCGATTTCCGGAAGTTCCATGGACAAATATTAAATGACCAAGTTGTAGATATAGAATAATAGATAATAAGCTCTACAGCTTTTGTATTTGAAGGTTTTTCATATAACCTCAAAATTTATGTGAAAAATTTTTATTTTTATTTTTATCTTATGCCTTTTGATTTTTCTTATAAATACCTTTTGATTTTTCTGTGTGTGTACTGGGCAGGCAGTGGTACTGGGCAGGGCACATAGCACGCAGGACTAACGGCAGATGGGGCAGAAAAGTGCTTGAGTGGTGTCCGCGCTGCGGAAAGCGCAGAGCTGGTAAGCCTCCTACACGGTGGACCGACGGCCTGGTTAAGGTCGTAGGAAAGCGATGGATGCAGGTGGCTTAGGACCCGCCTTTGTGGAAAGCCTTGACGGAGGCCTATGTCCAGCAGTGGACGTCTTTTAGCTGAAATTATGATGATAATACTTCCCAGTCTGTAGAAGACCCACTTCTGAGTCGATGCTTCTCCAATTAATGGAAATAAGCCTACTGGGTCACGCTAGGCAGACAGGTTGGCACAGGATTTCGCAAGTTTTCCTTATTGTTATCAGCCTTGCCAGTTCCTTTTGCTGACTCTAACGACACCCTCAGGATGGACTGGGGAGGTGACACTATGTATTCTAAATCCGTCACCACAGCGAATAGTTCTTGTTATTTTCGTCTAACATGCCAACAAAATATTATTTGTATTTCCACATTAACACAAACTGCCCATAACCTCGCCACATAGGTGACCTGGCCTTTTCCCGAAAACAAAATTGAATAGGCTTAAACTGTGGGAAAATGGTCGTAGCTATTTATTAATAATTCAAGTCGCTGAGAAAAATAAAAGTGTTGAAACTTCGCCTAGAGAGCCGGCTTGGCATTTTGATGAGCCCTTCAGCCTTAAAGATGCTTGACGTAAGTAGAAAATCGATCGGGCAACCTTCACTTACTTGAATTAACTCAAAGTGTTGCAGGTATTAACCTTGTTTTGACTAATTTACAAAATATATAGTGTTGCCATCCCATTCCATCATTAGCGTGTCACAAAAGTAGACAAAGAAAATGACAAAGCCAAAAACCTAGCCGCAAGAGAAGGAAACCTTGTGCCCACCCGTCTCTTGCGGATTTTCTTTGTCATTTGCTTTTGTCGGCTTATACGACAGCTATAAGAAGTGGAATAAGGTGGTGGGGTGGCGAAATTTATTTATAAATGTTACAGTACTATGCAGTCTATATTCACCACGTAGTATTTCGATGCGACCTTCAACTGCGGTAACACGGAAAAATCTCTGATAAAAGTTTCTTTGAAGCTCTCAAATTTCCGGTCGGCAATATTCCGAGAGACCCGATTCCGTTTGTCATTTACATATTTTTATGATATTTATTCAATGGCTTTGATAAAACCTTATAATAATAATAACTTCTGCCAAGTGACAGTCATCTTCACCATTTTAGTCCTTAAGCGACCCACTACTGAATTTGACTTCTCCAGTTATATGGTGGAAAATTAGCCTACCGTTGCACGCTGGCACGCGCAGAAGGGTTGCGTATCGCGTTTTTCTTCTCATGCCACTAGATTTTGTGCTTTATCAAGCCCTCGGAATGGAATGGAAAGGCTTACTCCCGAGCTCTCTCTCGGCAGTTCTATGGCCGTCATAATAGCCTTACTAAACGAGGTCGCCTATCGTCCATGCCCTCTTGCTCTGAAATATATTACAGAATTTATTTCGGCATCGAGAAACTTCCAACCACTGACACAAGACGATGAGTCTAATCCCACGTACGGCACATCTCCAGAACAAGCTGCACAGAGTGTTCAGCAATTTGTTTTATCAGTGCCTCGAACGCCTTTGGCTTGCATGATGGAAAGCAACGACAGGGTCCAAGATGAAGCAGGCAATTCAAGGAAATTCCCTGTCGGGCACCGGCTCTCACATACACACGACGCAACACAGTAATACTGCTTGGCGCCGGACTAAGATGTGAGGGTGGTAGCCGGGTGGACCATTAGACCCTACCACAAAGCGTGCTGAGTTTTGTTAACTTTTTCTGTTTTAAACTTGGCAAAAACATTTGTATTTAGCAGGGTCAGGTCACAAAAGAAAGAACCCCCAAAAGGATCTCCAAATGTGTGAGGAAAGTAGACAATTTTCCCCAAACCACAGTGAAAGAAGCCAAGAAATGTGTCATTTTTAAGTAGATATAATGGTTCGTTTAGGGGAGGCCTATGTCCAGCAGTGGACTAATGTGGGCTGATGATGATGATGAATGGTTCGATAAAGGACCGGTGACAATATCACCTTTGAGTCAATTACTTAGGTTTTATTAATCAAGAAGTGCAGTAAAGTATTATTTTCAAACAAGAAGTTTTCAAACATTAATTGTAACAAAATACCTGAAGAACCTACTTCGGGCTAAGATTACAAAAAGGATCTACTCGTATTTCTTTCTCTAGTTAATTGACGGAAATAATCCACGCTGGGAAGACTTTACTTTCATCTCAAACGGTTTCGGTAATTCACAATTAGAATAATTTCAGTAATATTTCAACCACAGAACCAAGCTCCGTGTGGTGACGGGTTTAGCATACACAGTGTCACCAACCCATACTATCCCCAGGGTGTCTTAAGATGCAGTGCCTGATTAACCACGTAGCAAGAATAGCAATAGCTACGGGCCCCGCGCGAAAGGGGGCCTCGCATATTATGCCTGAGCGTAATTTTTTTTGTGTAACTTATTAAGATGTGACCTTTAAAGGTCCACTCTTTTTGAACTCTAGCACAATGTGAAAGAATTGGCTACGGCTACCTAGCCGCAAGAGAAGGAAAACTTGATACAAACCCTGTGCCAACCCGTCTTGCCAGCGTGGCACAGTAGGCTAATTTCCCTCCATGAATTTGAAGGACGTCCGACTCATTAGTGGGTCATTCATTGGCTGAAACGAACAAACACAGAACCTTAACCTTCGTCCAAAATCACTCCAAGGATACAAGATGTTTATTGGTTCAGTCTCAATACAATTAATCAACTAGCTTATGCCGTCCACGTGGAATCCAAATTATTATTTTATTCCAATACTAAAATGAACAATGTACTAAAGCTGCGTATATAATGAAACGATGCTAATTCAAAAATTAATTTCTTTTCTTTCAATCAGACACCTATGTTAGATCTTTAAAGAAGAGCTCTATTACTGTTATCAGGTTCTGATGTTTAATTAAGTACCCTAGACAGTTACAAGATACAGACATTCGCGCAATTTTATTTTATTTATACCTAGAATCCTCAGACGAATCTCGAACAAATTGTGCTTAATTAAATTATTTAGATACTTGAGCCTTAGTGCAATCTGAGTCTAGATGAAATTTGTTTGAACAAATAAATGTTGGTATGTAAATTTTTAATTTTATTTACAACGTCTACTAATTTGTTTTTAGTAGATGGTATTTAACATAACTGCTTATTTAATTCATACATGAAGCCAGTTTTATCATAGTATGGTATATGATATTTTAGGTTAAACCTTTTTAGGTTAAACGGGAAATATTTAACACAGAAATATCTGCTTATTAAGTTAAAAAATATATTATAAAGCTTATAGCATTAAGTTGCTTAGCCTGGGACGAGATGGCGTTGTGTGAAATGTCCAAGGATATTTATTTATTTATTGCTTACGCATCCAATTTCATGCAGAGTAATTGGCCTACTTCGCCACGCTGGCCATTCGGGTTGGCAGAGTGTTTTGTATCATATTTTCCTTCTCTTGCGGCTAGGTTTTTGGCCTTGTCGTTTCCTATTGTCGGCACTTACGACACCCTCAGGATGAAATGGAGAGATGACACAATGTATTCGAAATCGGTTACTACACGGACTAATTACCCCTCATGAAATTGGCGGAGTTCTGACTCAGCAGTGGGTCATATATGGGCTGAGTCAGTAATAGTAGTTACACATATCAATCAAGTCAATTATGAACATACATGTATGTAAATAGCCCCAGCGATAGGTGATACATAGAGCGGGGTATTCCTGTTATATTAAACAAATAAAAATAAAAAATAGCTAAAATAAAAAAAACACATATCTAAATTAAAAATTACATATCTATAATGTTATGAGCGCTTCCTATTCGTGATTTATTTAGCCTTAAAAGCCTTGCTTACATTATGAAGGGCGGCCAATGGTACCACCATTATTAGATAGTCCCCCGAAATAATCATTTGATCATTATTAATAGACTATAAACTATTAGGTACTATAGATATTATTACTTTAAGACTATTACTATACACTGTAACAAAAATGTTTTTAAATCAGTACTTTAATGTGAAACCAAAGCCGTGACCTTAATTCGATGGTCTGGCGAATAGCCAACAATTAATAACTCTTGGCTTCTAAACCGATATCTTAAAAATATTTACACTTAGCAACACGCACTGAAACTATAATTCAGTTGCTACTACTCTACTACTCAGCACATAATTTAACCACTGTTGAGTCAGGCCTCCTCCAGTTACATGGAGGGAGGCCCACTGGCCAGACGGTTTGGCACAGGGTTTCGTATCAAGTGTTCCCTCTCTTGCGCCTAGGTTTTCAGCCTTGTGATTTCCTTTTGTCGGCTCTTACGACACCCTCAGGGTGGAATGGGGCACTAGCATCATGTATTCTGAATCCGGACGGACAAAAAATAGATCAATTTCTAGTAATGATTTTAAACCATGTAAAGGTGCAGAGAAATGTGACGTCTAGTCCGCTACATACATCTAGAGCCAAAACATATATCCTGCGTAAAACTAGATGTTTGAAGTCTCTTTCGCGGATAAGGGACTCTTAATTTGCAACCACGCAATTGGTTGCTACTTTATAGATTTGCTAATTTACAGTTTTGCTATACGTTTGTAAAGGGTAGCTTTGAAAAGAATAGTACACAGAATGTTACATAACAAGGCTCTAAGTTATAAACCGCAATAATTTTCGTAACATGAAAAAATGTTGATATACTATAATATACATGCTTTAAGAGTAGAGGTACAGATATCCCTCGAGGTGACACCGAAAGCGCAAACAAACAACAATATATGGCGAAATATGTTTCAGGAAAATAACAAGATAAATAAAATGGAAAACTAATATAGAGTTGGTATTGGATGACGCTCGGATACAGTTCCTAGTGAAGTAAAGCATGGGAAAATGCTTTTACAAAACACAATATTTCATCATCATCATAATCATTTCAGTCACAAGATGTCCACTGCTGGACATAAGCACTAGCTCAGAGTAGCCTCGCAACACAGGTAGTGTTTAAAAAACCACCAAAAGTCATCTAGGCACTGGAAGTCAGTAGCCGCGTACTGACTGAGCGAGCAGCCTCGCGAGGCAGCCTCGGACGTTTGCTTCGCAACGTTTGCCGCGCGAGGCAGCCTCGGTCTGCATTAATACAGACAGAGGCTGCCTCGCGCGGCAGAGCCGAGCCGGAGCGAGGCTGAGCCAGAGTGGAATGTTTCGAACGTTCAGTTACTCACAACTCGTACAGAGGATACGCATATTTAGTTCTGCTCCTATATGATCCTAACAAAGACTCCATATTTTTGTTAAGCTAGTTATTAGAATGTTCATTTCTCGGTTTATGTTTCTCCACGTACTTTCTTCCAGTCCTCTGTTTGTATAATCAGGACATTGCGCGTCCCATAGTAGTCTATACTCGCCTTTATATTGTTTTTTATCTTCTATCTATCATTATCCATGATTCCGTGTTCGTTAAACAAGCGAGGCAAAACACAGCTGTCTTGAGTGCGCGCGGCAAACCTACCGAGGCACCTTTGAGCATGGACAAAAACCGACGACGCTCGGCTCGGGCCGAGGCACGCTCGGGCGAGGCAGCGCCTGCGTTTGCCTCGGGCGAGTCACGTCCTGACAGACCGAGGATTTGCCTCGCGCGGCTGCCTCGCGAGGCTGCTCGCTCAGTCAGTACGCGGCTAGTAACGTAAAAACTAACTGCTGATATAAACAATGACAACCGGTTTATTTTGTGTGGTGAGGAATTCATAATCTCACCAACTCGTACTATCCTGAGAGTGTGTGAGAGGCGGATGAACTAGTCGCAAGAAAAGAAATCTTGGTACCAACCCTGTGCCAACCCGTCTTGCCAGCGTGACTGATTTTCCTTCGTAGATTTGGAGGACGCCCGACTCAGTAGTGGGTCATTTATGGGCTGAAACGACCACACCAATTGGGTCTCGGAGGACATGCGGCAATCCCTCTGTGGTATTACCTACTGGTCGTTTGCCAATTCAGGTTTGACTAGTGCCAATCTGGGAGTGTAGTCAAATTGTTCTAAAAGCAATACATAGGAACAAAACGTCATTAATTTCGATGAGCTCGATTTCTTTCTTATCCTTAAAATTTAAAAATAATGTGTCGTGGTTACTGTCATGCTCAAGTAAGTAACCGAATTCCATATTAGGTAAACTAAAATCCCGAAACAAATAGAAAATTGAGAACTATCTAGAACCATACAATGTAAGCCAGGTAATCCATGAACAGATAGACATGTCAAAACTATATGCCTTTTTACCGGCTGGAAAAAGTTGTTATCCGTAGACGTTTTAATTATATTTATAAGTAAAATATATAAATACATAGTGTGAAACGACGTTGTCGCTTGACGAAATCGTGTAACAATGTACCCAGCGGGAAGGGGAGAATGATTTATTGACTGTGTTGGTTGCTACGGATCACGTTAAATTCACCTTTGACACGAGCAAATTGCCTTTAAACGTGTGACAATGAAAGAACACCATTTCGTTGCATCGGTAGAATGGTACCCGAATAATGTTTTATCTGTTTCACTGTTACAATTGTCTTAATATAATCCAAATCTACATATAATACTACGAACATAAAATAATCCTATACAGAAATCTAAGTAAACAAACATAAGTTATCTATAAAACTTTGTAACTTTCAAATGATTAAGGACATTCTCTTCCATCATAGCTAACATTCTAGACCCTAAGTTTCCAAACTAGCCCAGGCGGGGTTCACGAAAATCATAAGCGGGGTTCACGAAAATCCAGCTATGTTTGGAAAGTGATCTACGAAAAAAAGGCTGAGAACCTCTGTTCAAGACTAAGCAATACAACAACCTAACTAAAAACTAAATAAAGCATCAGACGGTATGATGCCACCCACACACACACACACACACACACACACACACAGACAGTTCAACACACATCAAACGTAAAAACGTGGTATTAAAAACCAAGAACAACAAGAACTTTAGTGATGTATTCGTAGGTATACTTATCTTGGTGTATCATTTTGCTTCATTATTGACACGGTTATTAACTTAAGCGTACACTCACGGAATATTAATCGTTATAAAATTAGGAAGATAATTCATGTTCATAATAAAGTACTTATAAGGGAAAAAATACCTTAATTTTGTGTATTTTATTAAGTCCGAGCTAGTTATTTTCTGTCACTCCGTGTAAACTTAGGTACTTACTCGTCAAGTAATATCTTATTTTTACTAGCGTCATACTGCATAAAATTCGAATATTCGAATATTTAACGTGATACGGACAATAATAATTGTTCGTGTATGGACGAGTTTAATCTTAAATATTGTGTGTACAATACCGTCGGCCAATTTTAATAACAAATTTTGACTGTATTCATTAAACTGAACATTTTGTATTTATTTTCATCAAATATTCAAGGCTTAGTACTAATTGTATTATATTTAAAGTAGCTTTGTTATTACTAATTGTATTTAAAACATACATCGGTCCGATGTGCACGTAAAATTTTTTTTAAATTTCATTAGCATAATACCATTTGCACTTTGTCTTACAAAGAGTCTTTCAATATAAGTACTCATAGCAATAATAATTGACATTATATGAACTGTTTATTTATTTATTTACTAGTGGCTCGCCCCAGCTTCGCCCGTGCAAAGCGGGGGTGGGTTATACATATAAACCTTCCCCTTGAATCACTCTATCTATTAAAAAAAACCGCTTCAAAATCCGTTGCGTAGTTTTAAAGATTTGTGCATACATAGGGACGGACAGAAGAATGCGACTTTGTTTTATACTATGTAGTGATAGTGATAGTGATGATAGTGATGATGATAGTGATGATGATAGTGATATACTTTATTGCACAGACAATCAAAATTATCACTATCACTAAGAAACATATATGAGTATTTGTACGATGGGCGGCCTTATTGCAAACTGCAATCTCTTCCAGGCAACCTTAGGATGGAAAATCCAGAAGAGAGAAGTGGGATATTCTGGGTCCGACATAAATAAAACTATAATACTACATACATACAGAGTTGCTACGACATAGGGGCATTTTTTAACTGCCTATACTAGGTATCATTTCCAGGCTCTGTACCAAAAATCTATTAAATTGGAGCAACAGTTTAGCCGCAAATGATTTTTTAAATTTTTGCCTCATTAGAATATGATTTATCTTTCCTAACATTATGTTTATGCCTAACGCATCATTTATTAACCTTAGGGGCTGTCCCCTCCCTCCCCCTTGTTGATACCTGGTGAGGTTTAAGACTACCCCTCCACCCCCCATGAAAATCACGTGTATTTTTTTGTACTGTTTCGAATTCATACTAATCACATATTGTATACGTAGTGTAATTTAATGCCCCTCTGTCATATCAACTCTGTATATATATATATACATATGTAGCTTAAATAAATAGAATATATACATACTATAATTAAATACTCTAACAGAATACATGTATATTAACCATTTTTTATATAATATATATAAAACGTTCTCCGTTTTGTATATAATGTATATAAAACGGAGATAATGTGATAAGTTAATCCACGTATCACTATCACTACATCAACTACATCACAAAACAAAGTCGCTGTCGTCTGTCCGTCCCTATGTATGCTTATATCTTTAAAACTACGCAATGTATATTGAAGCGGTTTGTTTTAATAGTTAAAGTGGTTCAAGAGGAAGGTTTATATGTATAATACATCCATAATACTGAAGAGAAACACTGATAAATTTAGAGATTCATCATTGCACCCGTGCGAAGCCGGGGCGGGTCGATAGTTAAATATAAAGCTATGTAATGGTTCAAACGCTTTTATTTACATGAAGTTTTTTTAACGAATCCCTGCTGTTTTGTGCTGTATCGCAGGGCAGTTTACAAACAGATAATTCACGAACACAAATGACACCCATACTGCATTCTTGCTACTGAGCAAGTGTCAAAAGTTTAAAAAAATGTTTATTTCAACACGAAGTGGATAGAGTGGAGTGCAAATAAGCTGCAAGTTAGGCAACGCCTGGCAAAGCTGGATATTAGATGCGTGACCATCATATTGTAAGATCTTAGCTCCTCCGTTCTTCGGATTGCACATGCCAATGGTCCCGATTGTCATTCTATTATCTATGGTAGTCAGTCACGTGAAACAGACAGCTGATCTAACCATTAAATTAACGGTAGTCTAACTAATTGGGCCTCGCAGAGCAACTTACCTATATTCACTTTTGTGTTTCTAATACTTAAATAATACCGCAATTACGAGCTAGTCGCAAATAAATTGTGATCTTCCGCACGTGTAGGCCGTTTTGCTTGGAAATTATTTTATTACCAATTTAGTATAATTCCGAAGTACCTAATGTTTCGAATCGCTGATAATATGATCAAACGTTTAAGGTAACGAATACATATCATATTCAAGTAGAAAGTACATATAAACTGGTAATTTTGATTCAAAGCCAAGTATTTTGTGTTATGTGGTCCAAAAATGCATCATTTGGGAGATATCATAATTAATGTAGGTCAAAAATGTTCATCCCTATGACGAATCCTTACTTGTGCGACGTTACCAAACTTATCAGCAGTGTAGTAAAATATGTAGCGGGATATGCTTGTAGAGCAGCTTGTTAAATTATTTACGTATGTAGGAGTAGGGCTTCCCCTTAGGAGCTAGTGAAGGGAAAGCATCATCGTCGTAGTTAACTAATAATGATCCATTCAAATCAATCATTCATATTCTAAGTTAAGAAAATGCGTAATTTTTCGCATAAGGTCTCATTCATACCCTAGAGTTATTTATAAAAAACAGGTTGTATAAAATTTTGCATGTTAAGTGACCTGTCGTTTACAATATTTTTTACGACGGAACGAAACAAACATATTTTGTGTGATCATCTTTAATATGCCTACACAATATCACCAAGCCATGCCATCCTGAGGTCTTAAAAGGCGGCTTAAGGAACGGAGGGGCAGATCACCTAGCCGCAAGAGATAGAAACTTTGATACAAACCCTGTGCTAACCCGTCTTGCCAGTGACGCACACTAGGCAAATTTTCCTTCAATGAAATTGGAGGAGACCCGTCTCAGTAGTGGATCATTTATGAGCTGTAATGACGAAATAGACGATGCGTCGAGTTGATTAAGAACGAACTCCTCATTTTACTATATTTTTTATTTAACAAATAAGTCTCGCTACAATTTCCTTAGCATTGACCTTCAACAAAGGTCAAGCACCTGCACAACTACATCCAATTATATACTTACGCGAATCGTTCCCGTTTCCCGTTCCCTATTCAGGACGTCAAACGGCTATTATTGATACTCGCAACTATCACTAGGTGCGATGCCCTTACCAACTTCTCCATTATACTCGTATATATATGGATTCAATTCACTTACTCGTACGTAATACATCTGCTCATAGCTATTCAAATAAACGTTTATTTTTTAAGTTATTCTTCTGAATTTTTATGGCATTGTCATCATCATTAATGACGACACGGTTGGCGCAGTGGTTGAGCGATCGACTGCTGCGCAGCATGTCGCGGGTTCGATATTTGTATGACCTACAAGTATTTGTTCCGGGTCTGGCTGTTTTCTATCTATAATATTTATGTATTTACAAAAAAAAATGTAAACGTCGGGAATTAAATAATGTAATATATACGCGATAAATCCGTTAAAAAGTGTTTAATTTCAAAAAAAATGTATTTATGTAGTTTATCATCCATCTCGTTACCATAACACAAGCATTAAGTTGCTTAGCTTGGGACGAGATGGCGTTGTGTGAAATGTCCAAGGATATTTATTTATTTATTTACATTTATTATTTCAGCCAAAATACGTCCACTGCTGGGCCTGCCCCAAGGATTCCAACGAAGGCCGGTCCTGAGCCGCCCGTATCCATCGTTTTTTGGCCATGTTCTCGTTGTTTTAACCAGGTCATCGGTCCACTGTGTGGATGGCAGTACTGCTAGAGTACTACGCTTTCCGGAAGTGTAGGGTAATAGACACAATTGTATATTTGTCTTTTTAAGTGTGAATGCACATTTGTCACTACCTTCTTGGCACCGTACCAGTTAACAGCGATCTGGTGCAAACACTATGTTTATAATTTTAGTTATTTACTTTAATTAGTTAGTTTAGGGTTTCTTTTTATGTCATATATACGTTAATGTCTACTCTCTTTTTACTAATATATATTTACCTTTAATAAAATGGAACGAATGATCGACTACAAAATAATAGAGAACAACAAGAATGACGCATATAAATACCGCATACTAATGGCGAACACGAATGACCATGCGAGTGTCAAAATAACAACCTCTTCAACCACTGTAACTAGTGAAAATTATTGTCGAAAAGCTAACATTACATTATTCCGTGTGGTGACGGATTTAGAATACATATTGTCACCACCCCATTCCATCCTGTGGGTGTGGTCAGAGCCGACAAAAGGATAAGGTGGTTTTGTTACAAGGCGAAAAACCTAGGCGCAAGAGAGAGAAAACTTGATACAAAACCCTGTGCCAACCCGTCTGGCCAGCGTGACAGTAAACTCTTACCCTCCCGGCGACAGGAGGAGGCCCGACTCAGCAGTGGGTCATTTATGGGCTGAGTAGTAGTAGTATCATTATAATAAAATCAAGCAGCTGCGGGACTCATCTGAACATAAATATTTCCGCCTGACATCTTGATTTTATTTCTTTAGCTCAGTGTTCCCCGACTAAGCGGTCGTTACCTCGGCTCATATTTTTTGTGAATATATGTGAATAGACACAATTTGTCTTTCATGGGCTGAGCAACCCTTTATGTTATTGTTGGTTCCGTATACCCGCCCACGATATATATCCGGGGTAAAGCCTTACACGTGAATCATCATCGTGTCATTCCCTAAATAATCCACAGTCGTTATTTTTCATATTGTAGGATGGCCTGTGCTGCGCTGGTAGGACGAAACGAGGTCGATAGTTTTGTTAGGGCAATAGGGCTTTTAGTACACCTACTTAAGAGTTACTTGCAGCTAGGTCTTCGGCCTTGTTTTATGAAACCCTCGGGATGAAGTTAGTGACACTATGAATTCTAACTCCGTCAGTACACGAACAAATTTGGTTGGAAATTCGAATGTTAAATTTGACAAATTCTGCATAGATGGTCTCTAATATGAATCAAAGTGTTTAATGTTACATGTCCACTATCGAATAATATTAATAAAAAGATTGCGAATTTATTTTTTCTAGTATCCATGTTTGCGTTTATGCGAAAGTAGTAATACCCAATAGCGAATTTACTGATACCCACTTCCGCGACGAGGATCGTTTAGTTTAGTATAGAGTTATAGTTAGAGTTTTAATATTGATAATTTCTTGGAATTATATTTTAGTTTAAATTTATTTAGGAGGTATGAATCCAGTTCATTATTTTGTAACAACTTTTGTTCAAACTCTTATACAATTCGTAACAAAAAGGGTATATACATATCAACGAAATCTATAAACACTATTACTAGTGCTGGAAGGTCTACGCTTTTTTGGATAAATTTTGGCCACCGTCTCAAAACACTAGAAAAATCATGAAACATTGCTTGCAGCTTGCAGACTAATAAATCACGACAGACAGCCAAGTTGGCCCACGATTTTTAATTAGAAATTAGGTTTCTAAAAACGCTGAGTCCTCCCATATACGTCTCTTCATTTTGTAAGCTCTATGTCCTCAGTTTGCATGGCTATGGGTGTATATGTATACATAGTAAGGTGGTTTTGTTACACATTGTACAATCAGCGCCAATCTTTTTGTCCGGTCTGAATGTAGCCGTTAAATAATATATTAAACACCAAAAAAAGATTAACGAACATTATTACGTTTACCTTTGATATCGTTATGAATATTTTATTTTTAGGACCTCCAATCAAACAATAATTACGAATACATTGGCGGCTAAAGGAAATCCCAGATAAAAACGAGCAAATCTTTGCGGGTACATAACACAAACAACCTGTATCTACCTCAAAAATCCTATGGTCGAGATCGGTGCATTTTAAAACACCAAACCTGATCTTGTGGTTTTTTATTTATTTATCATAAAATTCCACTGTGTTCAATTAGTTCTTTTAACCTGTCCATTGGGCCTTCCCCGGGGTTTTGTAACCATTCGTTTTTTATTCTTTCCAATTCAATGACCTTGTCAAATGGAATATTCCATGAGATATTTTTGACACCATTCGTGTATGTGATTACTTGCTATTTTCTATCGACGTGCCCATCCGACTAATCTGCTAATTTAAAAAGTTCTTGCCCAGTGCTTGTGTCAAAAGCGCGTGGCATCATAATGTCCCTAACTGACACTATTGGATTCGTAAGTTAATGTTCTAAATCTGTCATTAGCACGTCGATTGTCGATTTTGACCTTTATTGAATTAACAGGTTTGGGGTCAAGGAGGTTTACAAACTGTAAATAGATTGTTGTTTAGGTATTAATTTATTCTTCTTCTTCGCCTTTTTCCAATTTTATTCGGCTAACTGTCGGTATTTTCACGTTACGTGCATCGACTGCCATAAATAAATGGCAGCCGGGACCGACGGCCTCGTGTAACAACCAGCAGAGCTAGTAGTTGTGGAAGCTGCAGGTCGATTGCAAATTCAAATCATTATGTTATGGTATGGTCACAATGGCTTAGCGTTTCTATCAAGTTTTCCTGTTCTTGCGGCGATGCGATATGCCTTTTGCGTTAATTTAGTCGCCTCTTACGACACCCTCATAATGGCATGGGTTGGTAATATTTTGTATTCTAAATCCGTCACCACACGGATAGGTAGGGGAGACTGGGGACACTTGATCCCCATTTTGGTTTTTCATTCTTAACTCCTAAAATAATAAAGTTTTGTAGAAATTATTTTCACGATTGTCTAGGAAATTTATCTGTCTACCTTTTTGCATCATTTAATCATGTAATATATTTGTATTAACCTGTTTATTTTTCGTTTTCCCTGAAGACTACAAAAGGATCAAGTGTCCCGTATTCTGGGACACTTGATCATGGCATGGGGTAGATCATAGCATTTATTGCACCACACATGGCTACTAGTTCACCACGCTCGCCTAATGAATGATTTTTCCGATTTACTTGACTTCCTTAGTAGCCACTAGGTACTTTCTTAGGTTAATGGACTTTAGTCAGTCCCATTTCATCAACGTTCCAAATGGCCCCAGGCCAAAATTCTAATTGATCGAGTGCGAACGGAGATTAAGAAAAAACATGGAAATATTGTGATTAGAACTGATAGACCTGCTGAGGCTAGGTGCTTCGTATACTCGTAAAGAGAAATGTCAATTTCTGAGCATGAAACCATAGAACCAGTCGTCGGTGGCAATATTATTGGTCCATTTTCGTATTTTATTAGCTGGATTATTGTTTTGGACAGCCTATTCATATGCTAGCTTCCGTAAAGACGGCGAGGACAAACCATGGTGCAGTTTACTGGCTTTTCAAAGTATTTGACTAACTCGGACTCATCTACATCCGTAAAATTTTTTAGACTGTCGGTAGTCGGGTTCATATGCTTTATATTGTATACTGGTTGGCGTTTTTTCACACCGTCCTTCCTTTTGTAAGTTCTCGTCATTTTGGAGTCAATACTAATAAATAAAACAAAATCTAATAAATCTCTTGTAAGCAGTTATGAATGTAAGGGACACTTGATCCCATAATCAAGTCTACCCGTGTTCGGCATGATCAAGTGTACCCTGGACCGTTATTTTTTAAACAAGTATTTTTCGTAATCAAATCAAAATAGTATTTACCCAAATAACATCTCAACATACACTTGAATAAACCAGGTTTAAACAGTTATAAATGTAATCCCTAATTTATTTATATGAAATCCTTAAAATAACGATCAAAATACCTACAAAAAAAGGTGTCAACCTCTTGTAAGCAAAATGTCGCCACTGCTCTGAAATTGTCAATAATAAACTTTCAAAATGACATTTGTTCATTGACAATGACAGTTATGATTAGTGTGGCATGTATCGAATTTAAAAAAAATATATATTTTTGTAGTTACGACCCAGGGATCAAGTGTCCCGGGGGATCAAGTATCCCCAGTCTCCCCTACTAAGATTGTCGCATCTCTAATCACGCAATCTAAAATGTGTTCAATGTGCCAAATTAATTTATATGCTACAAATAACGTGAATCACGACAATAACCCAGTGGAAACTGAAACTATATTAGGGTGAATTTCCCAAATGACTTTTTTTTTTGTCTTCGGTGAAATTAGTATTGGAAAAAAGGAATATTGTTCTGAATTATTTTTTTAAGTATTCAATAGGTTGATAGTGGGCTGTGGCAAAAATATGATTTGCATAGGACTATTACAAAAGGTAGAAAAAAAATTATAAACCTCTATTTTTTTCAAATCGGTGCTGTCCCTCTACTTTTTTTACAAACAAAACAGCTTATACACGAATAAAAATAAGTAATATAAGTATATAACTTATTCTATTTCATAGAATATTAGTTTTGTTATCAATATATAGCATATTTTATTACATAATTAATTATTATTATTACTGAGAGGCACAAACGTACTTGTCTTGCAATATGATTTCATATCGGTGGACAAAAGTAATTTAAACCTAACTTTACATCGACGAGTCCTAAAGCGTCTCAACCCCAATTTTTATTCTCTCGTTAGTGTGTGCTATTGCGCAGTCAGGACGAATGCCTGTTAAATCGCTTCATAATCCCGCAAATAACGTAAGTACGACATTCCCGTTGCTCCCGGACAATTATTTTATACTATCGGTGGTTGCATTTTTTTAGTGTAATGAGTAGTTTTATTGTTTTTGTTTGGTTCTAACAGAGGTAGTAAGTGAATTAGCTTCATTGAGTATTATTGAATTTATCCTATATTTTATGCATTTGTTCTAATTTCCTAAAAAGTGTGTTATTTCTCACGTCGGTGTTCACATATCGGTGTAATCGGTGGGCTTTATTACCACCGATGTGATAATTTACACCGAAATTATAAGAAAAAATCAATCGGTGTCTTATATCTAATATCGGTGTTTTGATTCATGATCAACGCACAGTTTTGTCATATCGGTGGCTTGCTTTATCATATCGGTAGAACCCATGTCATTTCTTTAAGTATACAAAGAAACAATGGAACTTACAAACATACATACTACCTACATAGACTGCTAAATTCATTACCACGATATCACTGGGTAGTAGAAGATGTATAAATGTATCATTAGGGGACTGTACTCGGTAACGTACGTCTATAGGCTGAGATGATGATGGTGAGGTGGAGCAATTGAACGCATTAAAGATTTTTCTAGAAAATATTTTCTAGTTAAAAACATATAAAGAACATAATAAAAAATAATAAATAGAAAACATCACATTACCTTAATTTTGTTTAAGAATGCCAAGGCCAAAACTAAAAGTGGAGGAGAAAAAAAGAGAGAGATGTTGCTGGAACGAATATGAAAAGCTAAAATAAACATTCTTTTTTAATTCTAAGTACCCATAGTAATTATAATAAAAAGAAAATAAATACATATAATAAAATACTACCTATTTCAAAAAAAATATTTTGATTGGGTTTCTAAGAACTCGGTTCTCTTTGCATGTGATGTGAGTTCAGGTCTTCAGTTCTACGTCACCCTTGTAAAAATATATAGGCATCTACTAACTATTTACTTTTTATATTCAAAGGTGGATTATCACATCGCTGGATATGTAAATCATTTCGGTGGATAAACTTATCATATCGGTGTACATAAAAAATAATCGGTGCCAGTTTGTCATGTCGGTGGAAACCAGAATTCAAACTGAATTTTCTCCCTATTTTTAAATGATAAGTCGATGATATTAAATTTGGAGATATTTGATGTCCTATAGATTACATAAAACCTGAAAAATATACAAAATATATTTAAATGAAAAAGTTCACCGATATGATAAAAAAAATGGCATTTGTTGAAATTGACCCATTAATATAGTCACGCTAAGAACCGATTATTATGGTTGCGCACAATGTTGCTCTGATGTTCCACTGTTAGTTTCGATATTACTTTAGGCGTAACATAAATTTATAACCAAGCTGTAAGCGTACATGGAAAACGGTTTAACGCAGGTTGATCTATTAATGAAACCATTGTTATTGTTTATGTTTGCTTGAAGGATTTTGATACTTGCAATCATAAACTTGCTATAATTTCAGAGAAGAACTTTTACGAGTACTGTCGATGGAATAAATCCCAGGTCTCTGCAACTTGGTTTTTTATTGATATTTATCATCATCGTCATTACAGCCAATAGAAGGCTCCCTCCAAAGGGATTTCCACAACGACCCACTGAGCTGCCCGCCCATTGGTTTCCAGTGACTTTACCCATGACGTCGGGCTACCGTGTAAGAGTACTCCGTCGCGTATATGGTCGTAAGTCCTGCGAGTAATGTGCCCTACCCACTGCCTCTTAAGCTGCGAGCTGATATTTATACGACTTATTAAATATGTGACGTAATAATTATGCGATTATTCCATAAAGCCTAATCGTATTTCTTCTTCTTGCTCATAACGCTATTCACTAATCGTTTATTATCGTTAAGCAAGTTGTGTATGTACACATAAACAGTATTTTTTCTTCCATTTTCAAAATGTTTAATTAACGTCAAGTTTATTCTTAACAAAATACGTAAATACCAACTTAAAAAGTGACGGATTGAGTCTCCCAGGGATAGAAGCAGTTATGTGAGCTATGCGAAATGCGTGCTCTTGACATTAAAATAATTCGAAGTAATTAGACTGTCAAAGACAAAAACATTGTTTGAACAAAGTCCCAGTTTCATAGACTATCCTGTTAAAGAAAGGAAATCTTATTAGGTACAATTGGCCAGAGGCCGCTTCGTCGCCGCTTGGTTTTCATTGATTTTCATTACCAAAAAAGACTAAGATGTTGTACTACTGTCTTGTTAATCTAAGGGTTGGATATACGGCCTTTGGATCACAGGTCTCTAGTTCGATTCCGAGGTGTCTTTGTGTGTCGGGCACATTTCCACATAGAAAATAAAAAATCTGTAATAATGTCCTGTCGATGTAACTATTGTAAAACATGCTGTGTTCGTATACGTACCGTCTATACATCCAAATGTTTAAGCTGCTGGATGCGTCAAGCTGAAGACGCTATGGCGCTCTTTAGGGGAGGCCTATGTCCAACAATGGACTAATGTGGGTGATGATGATGATGACTGCCTCGTTGGTCTAGTGGTTAGATGTGCCGCCTTTGGATCAACGGGTCCCGGGTTTGATTCCCGGGTCGGGCAAGTGTCTTTGTCTAAACCAGAGGCACTGGCTTGGAGTCTGGGTGTCATTTCTATCTATAATATGTATGTATTTAAAAAAAAATGTATATAAATAGTTTATCATCCATCTCGTTACCATAACACAAGCATTAAGTTGCTTAGCTTGGGACGAGATGGCGTTGTGTGAAATGTCCAAGGATATTTATTTATTATTTATTTTATTACATCCAAATGCACTTAGTATTTTAATTTAACGGTTATTTTAATAATAACAAACCGACACCCCAATTTTATTTATTGATATAGAGTATAGATCGATAGTTTCTACATTATAAAGGTGTTAAAGCGTGTTGCATAAGTTTCAGAACCCCCACTGTTGGGACTGCTGCGTGTCAGCACCACTCTGCTCCAGGAGGCTCCGCTGACGCGCGCGCTTCTCATTTCAGAACGGGCGTAGATTGATATGATTGATTTATCTGTCCAACCCATACCATCCTGAGGGTGTTGTAAGAAGAAACTAAAGGATGCAAGAGGCAGGCAGATCACCTAGCAAGAGAAGGAAAACTTGATACAAACCCTGTGTCACAGATATAATAATACTAAAGAACCAACCCGTCTTGCCTGCGCAGCCCAGTAGGCTATATTCCCTCCATGAATTTGGAGGAGGCCCGACTCTGTAGGGAGTCATATAAGGACTGAAACGACGACGACGTAATGATGTGTTTTTATCTATCATCCTTGTTGCCTGATATATGATATCTACATACAGTCCACGCCAATCTCTATGGCCGCTCTGAATGTAGCCGTGGGTACAAAATTGCGTATCGTACATTTCATAGCCAATACGACGCTTGCGGGTGAAAAACGGCGCGCGCGGGCGTACCCTGCCTCCCCGCCCCGCGTTCGTCACAGAAATACCTGGTTTTGTGTTGTGCGCAGTGTAATGCGGCTACATCCAGAGCGGCCATAAAGATTGGCGAGGACTGTACTCTTGTTTTAAATTTTCAGACGCCATTGTTTTAATTTGTATGAGCGTGGTGGTTACGCTCATAGGAATTGAAAACAATTGCGTCTCAACCTTAGCGCTCTTGTACACGATGCAAGTAACTGTAGATAATATAGATGTGGGTTACATCGATAATTTTTACCACGCACGTGCAGACTCTGGAATGAACTACCTGCGGCGGTGTTTCCGAGCGCTACGACATGTCCTCCTTTAAACGAGATTTAAAGAGAGCAATCACTTCACGGTAGGCAACGGCTTGGCTGTGCCCCTGGCACTGTCTAAGTCCATGGGCAGCGGTTACAACTTACCATCAGGTAGGCCGCTAGCTCGTCTGTCACGCGAGTAAGGTTATGGAATTATGCATAACCTTACTCGCGTGTAGGTACTTGTCCATAGTGCCAATAATTGAAGCAAGTAACCGCGAATCGAATTGGGTAGGACGCGCGTCAAATCGGTAGTGGTTCTACTACTACTCAGCCCGTAAATGTCGTACCTCCTCCCATTATATGGAGGGTAGTTATCCTACTGCGCCACGCTGGCCAGACGGGTTGGCACAGGGTTTCGTTTCAAGTTTTCCTTCTCTTGCTGTTCGATTTTTGGCCTTGTATTTTCCTTTTGGCTTATGTATTCTAAATCCATCACCATACGGTTTGGTTTATTGGTTCTTGACCACTACAACCTGTTCAAGTCAAAAGCTTTACTGCGCACCAATTGCGCGGGGGGTGGTTGCTCTGCTTTATGATTCAGTCGTTGTACTCGCACGTGTATTTTCAAGGTGTTTACACGACGCATGTAAACTGCGCAGGTAACTTACACCGTGTACTATTCAGCCCATAATAACCCACTGCTGAGTCGGGCTTCCTCCAATTACATAGAGGGTAATTAGCCTAACTGTGCCACGCTGGCCAGACGGGTTGGCATAGGGTTTTGTATCAAGTTTTCCTTCTCTTGTGGCTAGGTTATCGGCGTTGTCGTTTCCTTTTGTCGGCTCTCACGACACCCTCAGGATGGAATTGGGTGGTGACACTATGTATTCTAAATCCGTCACCACACCGTGTACAGGCACCCTTAAATCTGCTCAGTTCTTAAAGCATTAACTGTAGCAGGTTCATAAAATCGTACCATTGTACAACTATTTTCCGGTTATTTTATGGCAACATTATTTCAATGGGCAGGAATGGATATTGTCCGATTAGTATTCGTAATAACTTTATTTTTATTATCGTCCCCGTTGTATTGTAATTTCAGGGTTGAATATTTGAATGACAATTACCAACTATATCTTCAGTTATTTGAACCATGTAGAGCCGTGAGCCTCTATAATACAGACCCGTAAAAACCATATTCATTGGGACAAGTCTCCCAAGCGGGATATGTTGATTAAAAGTTCAGTATAAGTTTTCGCAACAGATAAAAAATACCTTCACATGAAATACAAAATACTAGCAGACCCGGCCATGCGTTGCTGTGATGGGTTAGCTATTAAATTGTAGCTTATTGTACTTTTAACATAGCGCCATCTATTGAATACTTACTCAATACAATCAACAGATATCGCCATCTGTTAGAATCGTTTGGAGTCAAAATACGAGTAATATAATTGTGACTGTCTATTAGTAGACAGATAAATAATTTAATTATATTAAGAACGCTTAATTTATTTAAACTATTAGATATGATATATTTTTTTGATACTAAACGCGTCGCTTCACCATACCGACTGCATTGACTTTTCCCCCGTTTTTTTTTTTATTGTCATCTGTCCGGCGGTTACTATTTAGCCAGCATTTATTCAACATCGTCAGAATACAATAGGTTTTAAAACCAAGCAACAGCTTAAAAGATAATATGTCTACTACTACTCCTCATAAATGACCCACTGCTGAGGCCTCCTGGAGGACCGTCAGCCTACTGTGCTAAGCCACTCTGAGGATGGAATGTGGTGGTGACGCTATGTATTCTAAATCCGTCACCACACGGATTCATGATGTGATGATGTATGTATAACCTAAATTGTCACAAGCCTATTCAATTCGCAGGCCACGTAGCCCGAAGAACGGATGGCCGTTGAAGCATACAAGTCTAAGCGACTAAGCTAAAGTATAAGCGAAGCGTGGGAAGACCCCCGACTCGCTGGGAGTCAGTGGTGCATTCACGTGATCGTATTTTGTGGAAATGGGGGCGGCCTATGCCCCCTTCAGCAAGGGAATTATGTGGCTAATAGATAGGTAGAGAGAGGTTCCAAGATCCTTTTTGGTAGGAGGAAATGTATAATGCGAATTTACTCCGAATGAACAGAGCAGGAGGCCGTTTGTATTCATGACCTCACTGCTTTCCGTATTGCCTCCGTACGTGGAGGGTAAAAAGATATTGATCCACTGAGTAAACCACGTCTGTTTCTTCTTCTTCTTTTCTGTTCTTCGCAGGACAAGTGTAAGCGTCAGTCCCGGTTGCCATTTTGCTATCAATGGCACTCAATAAAAGTCAGTGGCGCGAAAACACTAATCAGTACACAGTTTAGTCTAACCAATTGATGATTACCGTTGGTGATAAATCAGTGGTGATCTCAGGTGATCATAAAGATAAATGAGCCTATGTCTATCTTTTAACGAGGTTTCAAGTTATTATATAGGAATTTCACATTCACCGCAACAAAACCTTTTTCAAATTTTTTATAAGGCATGAAATGATCGTCGGTGTGGTACGAACGTAGCTGAAGCCACGTCCAGTAACTAATTTAACTTTAATCTGATAACAGACGTCGTTTGAAAAGATTGTTAGATATTCATAAAATCGCTCTTGTATAAAGTCCTGAGTAGAAACCACTGCTACAGCATAAAGTTATATGTAGTAACATCTATGTGTACAGCTATTTAAGGTTTTTCACTTTTCTACAATACATGGTGATAGTTATAATGGCCCTCCATGTAACTGGAGGAGGCCCGAATCAACAAATCAAGTAGTAATGATGGGACACTAAAGACAGAAACTGCGCAAAACAGAAAATACTAGTGGCCGCGTACCAGCGAAATATTAACTGTGACGACAACCTCAAAATAAAAGTAATTGCAGATTTTTCAATGTTATGATCACACGATCATGACATTGAAAAATCATTGCAATTACTTTAGTTGTTTATACCTATAATTATGTATGATTCTATATTGACTTAGTTACATATGATGGTACTGCATTGAAATAGGCTACATTAAATAAAAAAATACCATGAAAAGTAAAAGCTAAAGATCTTAAGTTTAAAAAAAATACTCGTCACACTGAACTTAGCAAACAAAGTGTTTAGATTTGAGCTACCTACCTAAAATTAAGCTGCTCAATAAGGGCGGCAATTTTAAAGTGCCCGGGGCGGAACTGGCTTTTACGAGACGATATTTTAATGAGAAGATTCTTCAGATTTAGATATAATCTAAAAAAGTTATAATCTCTAAAACAAGTGACTAGATCATTTTCGGTTTTAAAAATAAAGCTCTCTGAATCTGGTATTTCTAACAAATTTATAAAAAAAACCATTTAATTGGTCCAATCGTTTAGAATACATAGTGTCACTATCGCCTTTCAATCCCATCCAGTGTTAATTACCCTCCATGTAACCGTAGGAGGCCCGCCACCACAGTGGGTCATGTATGGGCTAAGAAGTAGTAATATTTTACAGACAAATACGTCAAAGCTTATGATTCTTCGCTTCTTTCTTTTTTGTCTGGGGTAAGTAAAAAAGAGTTCATCCGATTCGAAGCTATGATGCCAAAAACATTACCCTTTCTCATTGGGACAATAATTTATTTGTAATGCAGACGGGTCTAATATTGTATTAGAATCTCAAACGTTTTTTTTCAAATCATGTAATGCAAAAAAATGCTTGGCACACTAATTTCCCTACATGAATTTAAAGGAGACACCGACTCAGAAGTGGGCTAATAATGATGACCTGAAATGATGATGATGATGTAACATGCATTTATTTGGTTTATCGCTAATTCTAAAATCAATGACTAACGAAAGTCTATCGTCTGTATAACTGTCAAATTATCGTTAGTATTATCGTATTATACTACAAACTTTGTAACTCGCCTTCTATAATACTTCTTGAAGCTTCTGTGCTTATTTCTCTATTTACAGTACTCTCGTGCAGCCAGTAGATCAAAATGTTAGTAAAAAAGGTTTGGTTTTTCTAGAAATTTCTCAGTGACTTATATCAGCCCTAAACTCGCTAATGCAATAGAATTCTTTTCGATTGGCGGAAACAATGACAAAGGGTGTGTTAATAAAGGAAACTGCTACGAGCGGAGCCTAGCGGAAAATTACCCATTCTAGCAATATGCACAGCGGATAGAGGGATATTCTGTTCTGGGTGGCTTTCCCTGCGTAATTTACAAGGCAATTGTGAGTGCAAAATGTAAAGCTTAGAAACGTATCTCGCTGAGGCAGTGTACTATAATTGGTTGGGGTAAAGGCTGCTTTAAGGACAAATTGCTAATTTAATCGAGTTTCACGTTACAACTGCTTTGTACGGGTAATTATTGTCGTATCCAAAATTTTTTAGCTTATTATGGCGTGTCAAATAACGAGATGTGAGTGAGAGTGATGATCAAATTAACAATTTACATTTACAATTTACATAGATAACCACAATTGAACATTTTGAAGAGTCTGGTCATTAGAACGGCTGAACTGGTTTTGATAAAATATGCCTAAGGACCGCCGCTAGAAGATTTGTATTTAAATAAATTCACCGCATTATTTTTAGCCGTTAATTTCGGAGCTGCGATACCAGAGCCTTAAATAATGTTACATACATATGTTTGTTACGTTGCCACACCCAAATCACTGTTCAAATGTTGTGGATGGAAGATCAGACTTGTGCAGTGTTGGGGGTTGGTTGTAATCTCGTTTGAACCATTGTAATTAAAATGCATAAGCATTCGTAAAGTTACGCATAAGCCGCACAAAAGTTTTTGGTAAATAAATGGATAAACATATCATCGTATGGTCACGGATTTAGAATACATAGTGTCACCATCCCATTTCATCCTGAGGGTGTCGTAGTAGCCGACAAAAGGAAACGACATGGCCTTTTTCATTCTTCCTGCAACGTTTCCTACGTAAGAGCACGGATTCCTGCGGCATATGTAAGAGGAAATTACATTTATGAAACTGTCACGGCCTCAGGTATTGCGGATGCTACATAAATGCTCTGCGTTCGTGGACCAGTTACATTTATGTTATAGAGCACAATTTCATGACATATTTAATTGAACATTCCGTTGTTAACAATTATTTTATACAAACACACGTTTAGTAATAAATTACTGGCAACGTCTACAGGATGTTAGAAAAGCTCTTTATCCATAATACTACTGACTAATTTCGGCAGATGGCAATTTTACACGAAACGATGAGCACCTTTTGTCTTAAAATTGTACTACAATTTTGGTACAGTCTTAAACTACAGAAATAAGCACGGGAACTTAGAATCATTGTGAAACAGCTAGACAGCACATTTTCGATACAGATTTCCGAACATGTATTTTGTGATTAAATTTTGGATGAACTAACTTTTTACCTCATACTTAAAAATAGAAAAATAATTTATGCACCGAACTTTTCCTTTCGGTAGGCGTTGATTGTTTCGTCGAGTATTACATCGTATATACGATGTTTTACATCGTATTACATCGTATATACCATGTAAGACCAATATATAATTATCTGTATCTATACTCTGTGCACTGTAGAATGGTGCGGGTGACAGTTTCAGTAACATTTCGTTTCACTCTTGAAAGTTGCCGCGATTTACAAATTATGACTTAGTATTTCAGCTGTAACATATTTGTAATATCGGATTAATAACTGTAGTAAATTAAATTAAGCCAACCAGAATGTTCTATTTTACAAATAAAATCAAATTGGATGAAGAATTGTTATGCGTATAATGTAATTTAACGTAACGTAATTTAGTGATGGGATGTACTGTTACGATGGATAGTCGATATTTTTCATACTAAAACGTATATGGTGCGTAGGTCAATTTTATTGTTAAAATTTGGCTATAATTATACAACAAAACATTTATAGGGTAATATTGCTTAAAATACTGCTAAGAAAAAAAACGTAAACCCGATTTTGATTATTTTATATTGAATAAGTACAAACATAAATATGTAGCCATAAAACATTTATATTGACAAGTTTATACACGTAGTAACACTAGACAACTGAATAACACACCATTTTTCATAACAATATTAAAGATAACTAGATTGATGCTGCGTATCGTTAGCGATAAAAATGAGTAGCATAACGTGACATCCCTAGTAACGTCGTACAGGCGACTGTCACCCGCACCATGCTACAGCGCAAAATAGTATAGATAGTATGTATCCAAGTCCAAGTGGTGAGGAATTAGTATACTCACTGTCCCTAATACCACCTTATCGGGGGTCGTCCCATACTTCGATTTCTCAAACCTGGTCGCCACTTCAGCACCTTGTTGCCCCAACGTCCGTTCTACGGATTACATGATATGCCCACTATCACTTAACAGTGCAACCTTTCGAGCTTTAACGGTCAACCCTGTACTGCAGATTGACTCATTCCTGATTCTATCATACAGAGTAACTTCGGGCTTAGTTTTTCCCATTGCACATTGAGTGACTCTCGGCTGCCGGATAAGCCTCATTGTGAATACTTAGAACTTGCCTATTTTGCCCAATTTTATTACGGTCGGCTATTATTTTAGCCCGATTTGATAACAATCAGTATCTACACTATTTGAATATCTAATGTGAGTTGCTATCCGTTTTGTGACTGACTTTGTGTATCGAGTGCCATACATATTACAATGAAAACCGCAACTGTTGTGTGTCTGAAGCAAGGAAGACATCATATTTTATTAATATTCTAATAACCCATGTAACAACTAGCGGTGACGTAACTCACCAGCGCATTCAATTGCATTTCACACTATCTGCGAGGGTTGTATATATCTGCGAGGGTTGTGTCTATCGAGGTGACACATTGGGGAGCCACGAAGCAGGCGGCGCGAGATGGTACACCACCGGGGGAATGTTTAGTGGGTATACCCAGGCCGGTGTGAATAGTCCTTAGAGGATTTTAAACCTCGCAAAAAAACGCTAGTACACATAAGTATTCATACTAACATTTTAAAGCGTGTTTTATCTTTGTGCCAAGCTCCCACCATTTTCGTGACGCTCTTAGTAAAGTATTAACTAAGTAAGTAGCTTATATTGAAAGAGACGCTAAGTAATGAACTAAGTAATTCATTTCTTACATTTTCAGATTAAATCCCTGAATGTTTTATAACAATTAGTCAAAATAACTTTTATATGGACATAGGTAGACTAATAAAAAATCTTGCAATTTTATAACAACACATTGATCCATGATTGTCCGTGTGGTGACGGATATAAATACATGGTGCCACTACCTATTATTTGCCTGAGGGTGTCGTAAGGGCCAACAAAAGGCAACGACCAGGCCAAGAGACGAAAAATTGGTACGACCCACTTTTTTTTTTGTTGGGCGTGGAAAACGGACCCCCTTTTTTTTTCGCCCTGGGTAAAATCCTTTATGGACTTCCTCGCCGGCCACGGGGATGGCCAGATAGCGGGGGCCTACCCACTAAACCTCCCCGGGGTGCTCCAACTCGGTGCCAACCCATCTGGCTAACATGGCTATTTACCATCCATTTAACTGTAGACTCAGCAGTGGGTCATCTATGGGCTGAGTAATACACTGATCCACAAATGTATCTACTATTTATTCTTAAACTACAACTGGTTCATAGTAACATTTAATGTTATGTAGCTCTATAAACCCTTAATAACTAAACAATAAATCAACTTTTACGTCAGTCAGAAACGTAATACACGTAAAATTTATACGGATTTACATATGTCAAGGTATATACAGGGTTCAGTAAATTAGTATATTTATTGTGTATGTTGCTAATTTAATGTTAATATTCTTTGGTTCTCTAAACCAGATATTTTCTAGCAGGTATTGCAACTAATAATGTGTATAACAATACTACGTATACTAATACTTTGTATACTAATATTATGCATAGGTACTAATACTGTATAGTAGTATTGGTATAATACTGCCTAGACTGATACCTCACAGAACAAACACAATCCTGAATGATTGTTTTTGTTTTACAAATAACCAAACTTGCAATCCATGCTATTTAGATGGTGGCTCTGAGCCAATTTGTTTGGCCAGGATGGCATGGCCGACCTATCGACTTCTTCCGCGTAGATGTCAGTGGCCAATACCAACCATAATATGATACATATATCAGTTTCACAATAATTTATGAAAGTCTGTCCGATTTGATGACATTTATGATTACTACTTCGTTCCCTTGAGTAGTAGCGTCATGATATATAAGGCCATGGCTTTCCGCAATAAACTGGCTAACTAAAGCGAAAACATTTTATAAATCGCATTCGTAGATTACTATGTTCAACCAGTATTTCTATCTTTAGATATAATATATCTTTGTGTTTATACAAAGGGATTTAAAAATGTATCTGTACCTCCTTATTTTTTATTTTTTATTTGATCCTAGTTCACCCCGCGGACTACGATGAACATTTAAAAAAAAGAATTGGACAAATTGGTCCAGGTATTGTTAAGTTATGCGCTTACCAACACATTTTGCGATTCATTTTTATGTTATCGAAGACTAGCTGACCCGACGCACGTTGTCCTGTCTTAACTATGAATATTTCCATGTTTTTTCTCACCTTTTAAACCTTCCCTGGACTTCCAGGAATATTTCAAGACTAAAATTAAACAAATCGGTCCAGCCGTTCTCGAGTTTTAGCGAGACTAACGAACAGCAATTAATTTTTATTTATATAGATAGATAGATAAATATGTATAAGAATATTAATAAAGTGCACCACTTCCTATTTTTTTCTGAATGACCGGTTTACAGTAATGATTTTGGCATTTATTCTATAATTGTGTGTGCAAAAATAAATAAATACCTTAAAGTGATTCTAGTAATAAAAAAGAATACCTTTTTTATTACAATCGACCACATGGATTTTTATTACTGAACATAGGTACATCAATAATGAGCTATGACCAATTTGTAATCAACCTCAACTGCAAAAAGTACGATTATTAAGTTTGATAAAAACTATTTTAATATACTTCGGTCATTAACCGATTTACAATAAAAAAAAAAAATGTTTTGGCTTACACAAGTCATAGTTAACCTGGCCAACACATACCATCCAGATGCGGCAACTGGCAGATAACCTAGCCACAAGAGAATGAAAACTTGATAGTGGGCGTGTCATGTGGTGGACGCTAAGCCGAGGGCTGGAGTGGCTTCCTTCCTCAGGTACTTTGGTCAACACTATACTAATTCTATATGAACGGTATGAAAAAACACGCATTTCATTATGTTTACATTAATGTCTTCTGTCTTCAGAACATTTGTTGAAGACAAAAGTCTTCAACCAATGTGTGTTGCCAGTGATGACATATGGAACAGAGACGTGGTCGCTCACTATGGGCTCCATCAGAAGGCTCAAAGTCACCCAAAGGGCAATGGAGAGGGCTATGCTCGGAGTTTCCCTGCGAGATCGAATCAGAAATGAGGAGATACGCAGGAAAACCAGGGTCACCGACATAGCCCACTGGATTGCCAAACTTAAGTGGCAGTGGGCAGGGCACATAGCTCGCAGGACCGACGCCCGATGGGGCAGAAAAGTCCTCGAGTGGCGACCGCGTTCCGGAAGGCGCAGTGCTGGTAGGCCTCCCACACGCTGGACCGACGACCTGGTTAAGGTCGCCGGAAAGCAGTGGATGCGGGCGGCCCAGGACCGGCCTTTGTGGAGATCCTTGGGGGAGGCCTATGTCCAGCAGTGGACGTCTTTTGGCTGAAATGATGATGACATTAATGTGGTTGGAGGATACTATCTCCAGTCGCGGCTTCGGACGTGTATATTTTACCTTACGGCTAGATTATCAACACGGATGGAAAGGGGTGGTGAAAACTCCAATTAAAACGTAGAGATATTATTTTCACAATCACAACACAACCTCACACACACACACAACAATTCACTATTTAGACACAAAATACACAAATAAAACACTGATAGAATCACTAGTACTTAACTGTCACTTGTTTTCGCTTATCACTTCGCACTCCTATTATACTTGGACTGAGGCGTAACAGTATTATACTTTAAGTATTGCCTGCGTACTTGATTGATAGCATACTACATGAATGGAAATTGTGTGTGTGCAAATAGATCGATGGATTCGTTGAAATGTGAAATATCATTGATGTGCATTAGAGCTCGGTAATCTGCCAGTGCATCGAATTGCGTGGTGCCAGTACCGGATTTTACAAATGACGCATGTTTAGACCAATGACTACTATGTTGATACTCCAATTTTCTCCATTTTACCATATTTGGCATTAATCCTATGTGTGGATAGAACCGTCGTAGGATTTAGAATACATAGTATCACCACCCAATTCCATCCTGAAGGTGTCGTAAGTGACTAATAACAAAATGATAAGGCCTAATAACATGGTCGTAAGAGAAGGCAAAACTAAACTCTGTCCGAACTCGTCTGGCCAGCGCAGTAGAATCTTCACCCTACCTGTGATGGGAGGCCTGACTCAGGAGTGGGTCATTTATGGGCAGTAGTAGTAGGGGAAAGAATTTTTTTTCATGTGAAGTGCCATCATAACCTAAATCATAATGCATTTATTCGTGTTATCGTATTAAGGTGAATGTTCCAGGGTAGCCCGCGAAATTCAAATTTTCGTACGTTTTTTGCAATTTGCAGGTCAGTGCTAGGTTGTATGTTGATTAAAATGTTATTCGCGGCTGTAACACGTATGTAGTTATAGAATTATAATCATCAAACTCATCAATACAACCCTCCAAGCTCATAAAGGTGCAAGAATGAATTTGAGCTTGAAAAAGTTTTTCTTGCACCTTTACGAGCTTAACGTAAGAAAATTTGAATTTCGCGGGCTACCCTGTAACATTCACCTTAATAATGCGACACTATGATCATTATAATTTGGTATACTTATAGAGGTACTAGCCGGCTTCGCCCGGGTGCATGATTAACATCTAAAATAATGAGTGTTTCTCTACAATATTTATGCATGTATTATACCTTCCTCTCGAATCACTCTATCTATTACAAAAAACCGCTACAAAGCCCGTTGCGTAGTTTTAAAGATTTAAGCATACATGGGGACGGACAGACGACAGCGACTTTGTTTTATACTATGTAGTGATAGTGATGATGCTACATAATATTATCGGAACGTTAAATTGTTGTGAAACAATTAAATAACAAACCAGTTTACAGTTGAGTTGACATCCAAAGATGTGGTAAATCTATTGACGATATTATTCCGGCCAAAATCATGATGAAGTCTTTTTTGTTTTGCTGGGGATATGCTTTATACCGCAGCCCTTCGGAGGTGGGTTCAGCAGTTTTGTGGTATTCCGGAATCATGAAGAGGTCCTAGCGGATAACGTGGAATGCAAATTGGTCTGCACTATAAGCAACGTCTTGCTTTGTTGGATGGCTATCCATCATTTATAATTCGCAGGGCACATTAAACCCTCGCTCCCGGGTGTACTCGCGCAATAGGCGCAAAGGGCCAAACATCAGCCAGATCTAATCAACAATAGTAACCTACCGACACCCAGCAACGGCACCTGTTCAGTAGAATGAGGTGGTTTCAATATAACACATTGTGTTTTAAATCGCCACACGAACGGTAAGGCATGTAAATATAAATTATTACGTGAATTTAAAAACCTACACAAAAGATATAATTAAAAAAACTAGTTTACATTGGGTTTCACATGCAAAATTAAAATAGTCGTGTTTGATAAATAATTGATGTTATCAAACCGGCCAAAATCAAGTTCTTTAATATTAACTAGTATTTAGTTTACATCATATTCTTCTTTATCGATGCTAAATGGCAAGTAACATAGAAAAAAGAATTAATATTGATTTATTAATGAATGAAACTGGCTAAAAAAAACAGGCACAACCATTTTTTAAACCTACGCGCTACGATACGTTGCCTTTTCCCGGTTCAACTAGGGTTGGAACCAGTCGCCTAATGGTAGTCCAGTCGTACCCCCTCGACCGTGCTGCCACCTTGTTGTGGTGAGGGGGCTTGCGTGACTTTCGGCTCAGGTTCACCTATGCTGGGCACACGGAATCGTGGTGAGTTTTGGCTCTGGGGACTCCTCTGTCCTCAGAATTTCCTCGGAAGCCTTAACCTGCTGCGACACACGGCGTGGTAATTGCAGTGGCAGGCGGCCAGGCGTTGAAGCCAGGGCTGCCGCGACTAGCAGCAAAGGGGCTGCTAGGCAGATGGCTGCGACCGCAACAGCGTGGATCGGGCGCCAGTCCATGTCCCGTGTCTTTCGGTGGGTTAGGGAGCGTTCACAGCTCCCCATCAAAGCGTGGGGCCCGCATGTATAAGCGGACCAAGGCCCCATCAGCATGCTCCCCAATGGGGAGTGAAACCCGTGGCCCTGTTTCGGGCAGTTGAGAGTTGGAGGTTGAGGTTGGAGCGCAACTACCATTTTTCCGCGCCCTGGAGTCCCACATAACCCGGCTGGTGTTCAGCTGTCGGGTATCCATGAGGATATCCACCGTAAAAAAAAGTTGCCGTAGTAATGGGATTACCAGTTTAGACAAAAAAATTACCCCGACAATAAGAGGATTGTTAAAAGAATGTATAAGAAGATTACTTATGGGCATTGGGCACCACTTATCCGCTGTTAAAAATAAATAATAACCCAACATATGTAAATAACATAAAAAAAAACAATAATACTGGTAGTTAGTACACAATATTCTAAAATGTAAAATTTATAACTATAGAGGTAAAGTTATATATAACACTATATACTACCTCCACTAGGGAGGGTACCCAGAATACTGGTGACACTGCCGCGCTGTATGGCGTGACTTATCGGCTATCCGAAGTTTTCGCCAGCTAACTGGTTATTTCTGGTTATAAGATTTTAGTTAAGTATATTATAATAGGCATGATAGCTCAACAAATGAACAGATATCGAATTTTTGTAAAGAAGTGGTTTTTTTTATCAATTTTGTTAATGGTTAATACGTTAAATTCTTATTAATGGTTCTTAGCTTTGTGTAGTAAATATCTGCTCAAACTTGTAACTTTTTGAAATTTTAGTCTGGATGAGGGGTCAATCAAATTTGGCCTCGTCGTTTCAGCCCATAAATGACACACTACTGAGTCGAGCCACCTCCAAATTAATGGAGAGACAAATGTCTACAGTGCCACGCTGGCAAGACGGATTGGAACAGAGTCTGTAACAAGTTTTCCTTCTCTTGCGCTGATCTGCCTCTTGCGCTCCGTTAGTCGCCTCTTACGACATCCTCAGGGTGGTATGGGTTGGTGACATTGTGTTTCATAACTCCATAAATCTGCGGATACGAAATTTGACCTCACTCCACCGTAAATCCGGATTCAGGACGTCTATAGACTTAAGCGAAAATACATGTTGTATCTAGTGAACTGTAAATAGCTCCTACTCAATTGTACTCGCTATTTTGCAGTACAAAAAGAAACTTAGGCAGCCGCAAAATCTGTCCATAACTTTCTGAGATTTGGAAATAATGAATATTCAATTTGTCCGCTCTTTGCAATTTTGACGCGTCATGTCAACCAACTTTTTAACAATTACTAAGCGTATTATTTCCCTACTAGCTTTTGCCCGCGACTTCGTCCGCGTGGAATAATGACTTCCGGAAAAAAACAATTTATCCCCGTTTTCACCCCGTTGGGAGGGAATTTCCAATAATCCTCTCTTAGTGGTAGCCTACTCCTCCCAACAAACACACAGGCCACATTTCAGCTCTCTACTGCCATTCGTTTCCGCTGTGCGTTGTCTGTCAGTCACTCATTAACGGAAGAGTTTTATATATATAGATAGCTGTGCCCGCAACTCCATCAGTGTGTAATTCCTTGTGTATTATTAAGTTAATGTATTGGTAATATTGTTTAGATCACGTTCACATGAGGCTTAAGTACCTATACAACGAAAATACTTCAGCGCATAGCTTCCGGGTAAACTATCCTACTTCACTTAAAACTAAATACCTATAACATAATTAATAATACCTATACCTTTAATTAATAAAAGTACCTACGCTTTTACTTACTTATTATTATTATTAAAAAAAACTGAACATAAATTAACCAAAACTTACCTACTACTAACTAACTACTACTTAACTTCACCTAAAAAGAAATAACTATTAATAATTTGTAATTTGAACGAATATAACACGCCACCAAAATAACTAATACCTATTTTATGAAATAACAACAAAAGAAAATTAAATAAACTAAATTATTGTAAAGTATAAAAGTCGCGCTGATAAACAATATTGCCTGTCAATAAGGGCGAATACTCGGAACGTCTACTCGCATCATCAGCCAAATCCAAATATTGTATGAAGTTCGCGTTTGGATCCCCCGCCCTTTTAAACCTCCCGCGACGACCCGATGCGACGGTTACACAAAAATAATCCTTAAAGCATGATTCAGTAATCACGCGCGATGGTTTATTAGCGTATTTCATGAATAACTTTGGTGTTTCTGTACCGATTTCTATGATTCTTTTTTTATTAAATAGGTAATAATGTTAAAATTTATTAATTAGGGATGATTGAGAGTGTTATAAACGTAAGAGTAGACAAATATAATCAGAAAGCTCTGAACTGCTAAGCTATCGGGAGTTACACGTGTTATTGTGAGTCAACCATAAAAGATAGACATTTGCTGTCTTGGAATATTTTTTATATAATTTTAAGGAGAACATTTCCGTCATACATGATTTCTGTGTAGCTTTAACTATTAAGGCTGCACACGCGACGGAAGCTTAAAAAATGGAGTAAGTTCTCCTGTTTTCCCAACATTTCCCTTCACTGCTCTGCTCCTATTGATCGTAGCGTGATGAAAAGTATACTATAACCTGCCCAGGAGTATGAAGAACAATTGTACCAAGTTTTGTTGAAATCCGTCGAGTGGTTTTTGTTTCTATAACGAACATACAGACAGACAGACAGACAGACAGACAGACAGACAGACAGACAGACAAAAATTTTACTGATTTCATTTTTGGCGTCAGTATCGATCACTAATCACCCGCTGATAGTTATTTTGGAAAAATATTTCATGTACAGAATTGACCTCTCTACAGATTTATTATAAGTATATAGATATAGATATAGATAGATTGGACTGTATTGTTGCTTCAGTCGAACTTGGTTACATAACCCTTTCATTTTATGTTGTACATAGCTTTGTCCGCGTGGGTTTTCGACCCGTTTTTGTCTTGATCTTCCCGTCCACCCGATATCTTAGCCTTCCTCTATTAACAGGAGATCCAATGCAAAAACTACTTTACTGATCAGATCAGTAAGTCCCGGCTTCGCACGCACATTTATTTTTTCTTCAATCGAAATAGCCTATATTGATTAATCAGTGATAATGTAGCATTCAAATGGTGAAATTTGTTTTTTAAATCGGTCCAGTACTTTTTGACAAAATTCGTTACAAACATCTTTCCCCTTTATAATATTGTATTAGTATAGAAGTAAAGATGGGCAGTTTACATAATTCATAAAGTGTATTATATTAATAAAAAAATGAATAAAAATAATAGTAGTTGGTTTTAACATCTGTAAAATAGGACACCTTACTGTTTTAGTTGGTAACTCCTATAAAAAATCTCCTAAATATAGCTTGGCTTTTAAGAGGCAGACTATGAAGCATCATTACAGTAATGGTAATCTGTTTTTTTTTGTTATATCTTAATAGCCTGTTATGTCTTGATAGATATAGCTCTCAACCTCACGAAACTAGGTACATATTTCTAATCGCAAATTATATCACTGTCGAAGTATTCTTCTAAGGATTAAACATTTCCAAAAACCCGTAATGTAATATATATATTAAAAATAATGTGCTTAATAGTTAATAACCATATAATTGATATTCACATAACAAAATCACCATATATGTATAATTCACTTTATCAAAAACGACTACGTTGAGTACTTAATTGATTGACTAAAAATATACACACGATCAAACTCAATGCCAGCAAATTTAGATAATCCCATTCTTTTATTACATTATTTAAATTTAGAAAATATTGTATATCTAATGTTGGTATTTTTAAACATATTATTATATTTACCAGCGTCCGCATTGTTTTCGAAAATGCTTACATCTAGGAGTACATACAAACTACATACATTACGACTACTTGGACCACATTTTTCGTTTTTCAAACGAGATCTGGAATTTATAATTTAGGTCTATAGCGATTAAATTTCAGTCCGTAAATGACTCTACAGAGTTATTTCTCCATCCATGCATTCCTCCAGAAATGGAGTCCCGCGCTTAAAACTTGAATTGGCTCAGGGCTTTCTACCAAGAGTCCGATAAGTTGCAGAAGGAAGCGGCGGAGCCGGTGGGCGGTTAGAGAGGAGGATGGTCTAGCTGACCCGCACTGCAGACGGAGGCCGGAAAGGAGGAGGTGGCTGTAGAACCACCTCTTGGTCCCCGAAACTCTAGAGCGCTCTAGACTCTTGTATATACTCTTGTCGGTTACGGTACGGTACGGAAACCCATCACCGACAAGAGTCTCATTGACTCCCAGTTACCCCAGGATGCTCTCCAATAGTTACTTGCCCGTAGCGAACAACCTGTCGAGGTGCCACAGTTTCGCGAACTTCTGGCATCCCAAGGGAAACGGTGAGGGTTTGTAGTATTTTGTGGGGTCTGTTTCACCTTGCTTTGGTGAGTTGGCTAGTGTGCCTTCAGGACCCGTTAGGACCACGGGAGTGGCCAGCTACTATCAATTATAATAAATAAATACTACCAAATAGTATATTTTTTTTTATGTAAGAGCAGACATATGACTGCATTCCACCTGATGTTAAGTGGAAATGCCGTCCAGAAGTGGGGATACCTGGTGCTAAACTATAAGTATAGCATTAGCCATCCTCACCCTGCCGGCCCGGAAGATGCCTCTTCACGCTTCGTTTGAAAGACCCCATATTGTAGGTAGGTGGAAATACGTGCGCATGTATAATATTAGATTAAAAAACATAAAATAAAACATGTAGCACTTCCGGGCCAAAATTTTCTAATAGTAAACAGTACGCAATAAACTAACAGTAACAATAAAAAAGTTACGCTTAATGTAAGATTAGACACATTATTTTTCCGCTGAGGTACTACGAAAGCAATTAAAAAAATACTTACATCAAAATACCGCCAGTAATTCGCGTACTACAAGAATGTTGCGCTTCGTAATAAAATAAATTAAATCACATCAGAAAACACATCAAGAACTCGCGTAATTACAAACTACACACAAAACTACTGTAAAACACGTAAAGCGTTTGTATTATTTTTTTCTAATGTTTATTATCTTCGTAACTTCGGAACACGCACTGAAGTCACGGGCCGTATTTGCTAGTGCATACGTCTGTGGCGGTGTACGACGAAAACGCCGCGCGGTTGGTTCGCGACTGAAAACGATCAAGCGTTGACGCTGCGTGCCGCGTCTCTCACAGGGTCAATGTCGACCGTACTGAATATCACGACCATTGCTTGAAGACTATCGCTGCGGAATGTGTGATAAAACCAGGCTTGCAATGTGTTTGTGGTTGGTATATTGGTATTTTTTTGCGCTTAGTCATTACTTACTTGACTTACAGTTTGACTGCCTTGTTGGTCTAGGGGTTTGATGCGGCGGCGCCTTTGTATCAGAGGGTACCGGGTTCGATTCCGGGGACGGGAAAGTGTCTTTGTGTAAACCAGAGGCACTTGCTCTGAGTCTGGGTGTCATTTGTATTCGTGAATTTCATGTTTGTAAACCACGTAGATTAAAGGTTCGTTTTAAAAAAAATAAAAACAAAAAAAAAGCAATATTATATTGTTTACTAGCGACCCGCCCCGGCTTCGCACGGGTGCAATGATGAACATCTAAATTTATCAGTGTTTTTTTATAAGATTATGCATTTTTTTTAATAAATAGTGATTCAATAGGAAGGTTTATAAGTATAATAAACATATAAACCTTCCTATTGAATCACTATTTATTAAAAAAACCGCTTCAATATCAATTGCGTAGTTTTAAAGATTAAGCATCCTACATAGGGGCGGACAGACGACAGCGACTTTGTTTTATACTATGTAGTGATAGTGTAGTTCTAACGAAAAATATGGAAAACCTAAAAAATCTATCAGTAATTTTGAATTAGAAATAAAAATCTATAGTAGAATTTTAGTTACAAAACCCTTACGTGATTAGATTTCTTTTAATTCTATGATGTAGAACCGCTAAAATAAGTCTCGGCTTTGATGCAAACTAATTGTATTACGCAATTTCTGAGAAATTATTTGCTTATAGATACTTTACAGGTACTTATACTAACTAGGAATCAAACTTGTAAGTGTATAAAAAAGTAAGCCTGCATTTCTAAATAATTTATTGGATACCACCGCTATTAGGGGTATATATTAGAAATACCTAACTGCTTTTTAATTTTAATTTAATCATTATAATATTATAATAATTCTGATGGTGACTGAACAGGAACATCGATCCATCATGTAACTTTTAAAAAGATCTTCGTAAAGTTGTTCAAGCCACATCTAATGGGAAATACATTCCATTCCAACATTAATGCGGTCGTAGTAAGGCGCTAGGAGGAAATAATTGGAATATATTCCTAAATGATTTAGACATCTACGCGCGACTGAGACTTTCACAGACATTACAAACTGAAGTAACAGACCAAAAATCAAATATGCCAAAACAATTTCCCATTCAAATTCACCCTCAACTTATATTTCAATCGAACTCCATAGAATAATATCATAATTATTAATTATTAAAATCATTTACAAACTCATCAAGCTGCTAAACGGTACCTACAACACGCTTTTTGGCGTCTACATTCCCTACCTAATCGCAAGAATAATATTTTATGCTAATTAAACTCGTATTATATAATGTATGCTATTAATTTACTAGACGAATCTGGCACCTTTGAAAATTAGAAATAAGAACTCGAAACAATTATTCTTTAATTAATATATAATTATGTCAACCAGTTCGAATGTAAATACAGATAAAAAACCATTCATCAGTGTCAAATGTTAACAATATTATGTTGAAGGCTTTAAAAAATAACTTTGGGAGAAAACTTGAACCAATCTATCGGAGGGTCCGTTATTAATTGTGATTTTTTCTTCTCATTAAGCTAGGGAGGGTTCCATTTCTATAATATAATGTAAATATCAAACCGACAGCAGAAAAACATAACACGTGTACTCGTACACGAGAAACGTGTTTGAAATCACATTCCGAATCCGAACGTTGGAGACGCAGACATTACGTAAGTTAATAATTAAACTTTGTTTGTATCTGCATAGGGTGATAGAAAAACTAGAAGATCTTAGATCCGTGTTACTGACATTAAGGAAGAAATGGAGTGGGGAGACTATGTAGTCTAAATTCGTCACTACAGGGAATATTGGACAAGGAGGTTTAATTAAACCTCTGTGGGTTACACTTACTGTCCAATTCAATCAGAGTTTATTCGCAAAATGACGAATCTTATAAAAATAGCGAATCTTGCAAAATTAGATTCAATCAGTTTTTATTGATAAAGTGTTGCAAACTCTACGATGTGAAATCAAATCAATAAAGTTTTTATTTGTGTAGATACGTTCTAATATACCTATCGGTCTAATATACCTAAGGTATTGTACCTTAACCTGCTATAGTTTTTGCATTATGAGCTTTGCCCTTACTACATATAATAGGGGATATGAACCTTAAAGGATAATAATACTTGGATATAAAACATAATATCTCCTTTTTTGTAGGAAATACACTTTCAAATGACTCAGGGGACCCCAAAATAAAAATTTATTTTCTAGGAGCTAACCATGGAGCTAACGTACTAACTAACCCTAATGTTTTCATACAATAATGGTAAAAAAAATTGATTTTCAAATGTTGTAATTTGCCGTTGACACATAGTTTACGGTTATTTTTATATGTGTTTGTATTTAGAATTATTGACGATTACGGTCTACTTATAAATAGATAGCCACTAGCATGCTCACTTAAATTTCACATTTAAGTTCACAGTGGTTACTTCACGTCACGTCACAGTCTTAATAAAAATAATTATTCTCACAATGTCTCCTTCAAATTATAGGAAATCGAAAGTGTATTGAGGCAGAATAAATTTGTTACCGACCAATGTTATCGAGAGCTTTTTACCTACATGAATTTGTTAGAGTTCCATTCACGCTTACACCATTTACGGTCACCCTTGTTGACTAGGATTGACTAGGATTTATTATATCGATCACCATAATTTTCAGGACCACCGGCATTTATATAAACGTGTGTGTAACACGCGATTATTCTCATTCTCTTGTGGCTAGGTTATTTACGTTGTTATTTCTTTTAGTTGGCTTACGACACCCAGGATCTTATGGTGTAGTCTTTATACAGGGTGTAACAAACACCCTAAAGCCATACCACAGGATCGATATACTAATGATAATCATATATATCATCTTCAAAGTCTAACGATTAACAAGCAACATTTTTCTTAATATTTTGGTCACCTACTCGTGGCGACAGTGCTTTATATGGAGAAATAAACACAGAAACCCTAAAAAACATTGCGGAAAGCGATTACGATTTAGATTTAGTCTCTATTGATAAAAATAGATTTTGGGATTAAAAACGACTGTTTCTTTCTCATTCCTTCGAATAGAAAAGTAATTTAGCCTAAACTGCTACTTTCGGTAAGCCTGCCTCCGTATGCCTTCGAATGGTTATTAATAGGTTTAATTTGACTGAATAAGGTATTATGCTCGCATTCACAACACTGAGCTATTGCTGCCTGCCCTTTGAGACTTATTTAGTAGGCCTACCGCAAAACATTTGCTTGGACCGATACGATAGATAGAGCCCATCAAAGAAGCAGTTTTGTTTTTAATTATTTTTTTCTATGTTGAATAATGAGGGAGTACCTAATCAAGGTTTTTGTGAACCGTTTTGCTGCAAAACCCTGTTTTCCAGTGAAAAGCAAACCAATAGCAAATATTGCTATTGTCCTAATAAAATTAGTAATATGTGTATCATTATGTTTCTTCAGTTTTTGTGGTTATAAACCAAGTTAACTAAACACTTTCGTCGCCAAATGGTGACCAAAATTTGAGAGAGAAAAGGTTGATTATATTTGTCTGGTAATTTGTCCCGCAGTGGACGACTTTTGGCTGAAATGTTGTTGATGTTTATCAGTAGTACTACCAATCCTGTCGCTATGGCTATAGTGTTTGTGTTACACCTTGTATATACGGCTAGAATCCCAAATCCTCTTTACCCACTGTATTCGGTCTATTAGCCTTTAAGTTTACTGAATAGGGTGAATAATCCTATATACCGAAATTAAGCTGAAGAATACCCTTCGATAAAATTAAATAATGGTTGGCATCTGGCGTTACAGCGCCCGCAATAGGCGAATTTCAAATTACAAGAATAGCTAAGATCTCTCGAACAGGTGTCATTCCGAGAAAATTTAATCACTTACAAGACATAACAACCTCGAATAGTGTTGTCTAAGAAACTGGATAAAATATAAATTAAATCATGATTGTATAACAACGTTCCAAATAAAATTACTAACTAATTTTAAAATCGAATTAAACTATTACAATTTTAAACTGCTTCGATACAAGTAGCATTAAAATTCTATAAACAGCCAAACATATTTGTCTAACTTATAATATTCTCCCATAACAGAAACATCAATAAAAAAATCTAAATATTCTCAGTCGTTCATGAACAGATACACGCAGATAGAGACGCATTGACAAACATTTTATCAGGTATAAAATACCCGTCTATGCTGGCTTATGCTCAGGTAACAGCAACACTCAAATGTATGGGTATGACAGATGGAAAATACAAATTATCGACGACCTAGTTGAAGTCACCGGATGAATACGTGCGACTCAATACGCCCGGCTGTTGTGGAAATCCTTAGAGGACGCCATGATGCTATTTAACGCTACGTTCAAATTAAGAATTTAATCTGTTCAGGCACTTCACTACTTTTAATGCTACAAACCAACAAGTTTGGAGTGTTAATACGATTTTAGGCTGCGATATAATTTAATTAAGTACGTCATTGTGGGTTAACCTATTAAATTTGCTCTTGGACTGAGTGCAATTAAAATGCCCATTGAGTGCCAACCGGTACAAAAGTTCGTCAGAACCTTTAATTAATTGCTATGCGGGTATAAAACTAGCTATTTACATTTAATCTATATTATGAATACATGAAGCAAAAACTTTGGAACCCTTTTTATGAAAAATGCACGAAAGGCGGAAATATAAAAACTGGCGTCAGCTTTTCTGAAAACGCGTCGTGCGTTTTTTTTAATATTTTAGGATGTTTTTATATAGTGTATTATATCTAAAGTAATTTAACAAACCGGCAGATCTGATTGGACGAATTAAAAGTAACTAATCTGGAATGAGTTAATGACACTGACAACTACAAAGCTTTAGATGAGTTCATGTTAATAAAGTGAATGAAAAAGATCTCATTCATCGCCAGTAGGTAAGCTAATAATATCTTTAACACCCTATTAATTTTATATACTGTATTGAAATTTATTTTATCTTGATATTTTAATACCTAACTATATTAGGATTCAATATGATGCTTGCTTTAAGTTCCGTAAGTAAGTAATGTGATGGAGATATACTTTTTGAGTCACAACAATTGTCATCGACTTCGATAAATGGACTGACAGCGAATATAATGGGCCGGATTATATCATACGATGATTTATCGAATAAACGCTTCTTCCGTAGCGTGTCTTTATATTCCATTCGCAGGAGAACCCACATTTCCAACCAGCCTCTCATAATTCTCACATGAAATGTAATATTTCAGCAACTGATACCATTATCACTTCGTTACGCGGATAAAATGTATACAAATGGCGTTTTGTAAGCAATAAAAAAGAAAAATCGCGCGCGAACCTCGATAAACAATGGCGTAGTCAATTCAATAAAATGTTTTTTGGGTTTGTGGTAGTTTCATAGAACATTATCGAGTTTTGAAAAACACTGCATGCTATACGCCAGAAAACATCATCATCATTCCAGTGAAAAGACGTCCACTGCTGGAAATAGGACTCCCCCAAGGATTTCAACACAAGCCGATCCTTAACCAGGTCATCGGTCCACCGTGTGAGTTGTCTACCAGCACTGCGCTTTAAGAAAAGCGGTCGCCACTCGAATTAAAAGCCTCACCATCGGGTGATTGTCCTGCGAGCTATGTGTCCTGCCCACTGCCACTTAAGTTTGGCAATCCTGTAGGCTATGTTGATGACTCTAGTTCGCCTTCATATCTCCTCATTTCCGATTCGCTCTCGCAGGCTAACTGAGCGCAGACCTCTCCATTGCCCCATGGGGGACTTTGAGCATTCTGATGGAGCACATACATAGTGACGGCCACGACTCTGTACCTTAAGTCATCACTGGCAACACACATTTATCAAAGACTTTTGTCTTCAAACACTGCGGAATTGTGGATGAGAAGATATTTCGCAGCTTCCCGAACGCCGCCTTCTTAAAGCTGGACTTATCTAACCAAATAGCGTTACAAAATATACAATTGTGAATAAATTACCTACGTTTCGACTGGATTGCACCCATCGTGTTCTGTAACTGGATTGACTGATATTTAGGTTAATGAGAGGTGGCGTTTGGAGTGAATGTCATCTAAGTTGTGGCTAGTCGCAAAGAGTATAATCACTTTTTAAGCGAAATGGCTAATCACAGTCAAGAAGATATAATGTTAGATGGTATGTAATTTTCATTAGCTCTACCCATGGAAAGGTTTGCGTGCTTTTTTCTTCTTCTTCGACACCGTCTTTTTTTAAATTTAATATTGATCCGGAGCACCATTGAAACTAAATTTGACTATTTAAAGCAGTAATAACACGGTAATAACAAGTAAGTGTCCAGCAGTGGACTAATGTGGGCTGATGATGATGATGATGAACCAGTAATAAGCGATTCTAAAATAATAGCTAATCGTTAAGTAGGTGGAATTTAAATTTCACTATAGGATTTCGAATTATATTTTGTGAAAATATTCAAGTATCTATTGAATTTTTTAAAGTTATAGGTATTATAAGTACGAAAATAAACGTGGAATTTTCTATAAAATCTAAAATAAAATGTCTTTTGATCTTAGAATGGACCGGAAGACCGAAGGTTTTATATTTGATCCTATTGTGTCGTCAATGGTATTTGCCAGAAGCGGGAAATTATTTGGTTTGCAAGAGCAAATTTTATCGGATGCAAAGTATTTTAATTTAATTGTATACTCATTCAGTCAACGTCTTATTTCAAAATTAGGAAAGAACAGTCACTGTATTCTCATAGATTGATGTCCTAGAATCAGAACTGTCAATACATAATTTACTGCAGTGTGTCCCTAACTCATCAAACCTTTATAACAAAAGGTGATTAGTCGGAAAAGTAATTTAAGAAACTTTATTTAGTTTAGTTCTATGTTAGAAAAGGCTTAATTAAGTCGGTTTTACTTACTGTCCAATTCAATCAGAGTTTATTCGCAAAATGACAAATCTTATACCAAAATAGTGAACTTTGCAAAATTAGATTCTATCAGTTTTTATTGATAACTAGCGACCCGCCCCTGCTTCGTACGGGTGCAATGATGAACATCTAAATTTATGCATGTATTATACATATAAACCACCCTCTTGAATCACTCTATCTATTAAAAAAACCGCTGCAAAATCCGTTGCGTAGTTTTAAAGATTTAAGCATACATAGTGAGGGCAGACGACAACGACTTTGTTTTATACTATGTAGTGATTGTGATGATGAAGTGCTGCAAACTCTACGATGTGAAATCAAATCAATAAAGTACTTATTTGTGTAGATACGTTCTAATATACCTATCGGTCAAATATCCCTAAGGCTAATTATCAGCTTAGAGAAAGACCGATGAGATGCCTATAACTTAGTAATTTTAAATGAGTCGAGTCTACATAAGAAGCTTGTGGGTTCTAGAAAATTCATAATTGCTATTGAACAATACAGACATAAGAGTATACGAACCTATATCCTTTTCAATTAATTTTATACTATAAAACAAAAATAACCAAACCATACATATTAGCGAGCGAAGCCGCGCCCAAAAGCTAGTCTTAGCTTTTGGGCGCGGCTTCGCTCGCGTTGACTTCGAACCCGTGCTTATCTCTATGCATTTTTTTTATGAATATGAAAGTGGTTTTTGTGACTAAACTATGATAGTTAGATTTGCGCTCTCGCGGACTTTTTGGTAGATTTTAATAAGACCTACAAACTCGTAGTACTTCATTTTGTTCTATTGTCAATCGTTTTTGCAGCGCATGCATAAATAGGTTTTCGATTTTACACCTTGGGTTACAAAATCGCAATTTTCATACGGATCCCTAATTCTTTTGAAAATAAAATATAACCTATATCCTTCCTCGATAAATGGACTATCTAACACTGAAAGAATTTTTGAAATCGGACCAGTAGTTCCTGAGATTAGCGCGTTCAAACAAACAAACAAACTCTGCAGCTTTATATATTAGTATAGATTAGTATAGATTCGATACACAGTCTTCTTCAATTTAATGGTGGGACCATTTAATTTGAGGAGGCTGAGCGTCGGGTGTCTCTCACTAGTCGTCACTGCAAAGGATTGTGGCCCCAACGCCATCGTTGGGGCCATGATATGGTTAGAGTCCATACTCTAACCACTATCAACGAACGGCAAGCTTCAGGGGATAAGGGTGTAACTGAAAGGAACATGCAACTAAGCCATAGGAAATGTTTGTTGAATTATTATGCTGAAGGAGATATTGCGGACCATGTCGAGTCATGACGTGTGAGAACCCATAACAGTTTGGTCTATAGTTTTGAAAGGCATACAAAGGCTAGTGTTAAAGGATGAAATACGTTAAGCCGTCTAGTTTAGAAGGGCTTCTATTTAACATTGTATAGAACAATGGTTCATACGCATATCCACTTTATATACGTTATAGGTATATAATTATTAATGTTCAACAAATAAATCTATACTAATCAAATCTATACGTATAGGAGATATTTATGTATTTTTTATATGTTTTTAACGAAATAGCACAAAAGCTACCGGATACAAGACCAACTAGAAAAAAAATGAAATTACCCATATGATCAGAGGGATTTTAATAAAATGTATATTTAACTAGCTGTTACCTGCGACTTGTGTTGTAATAAATGTGAGTAAATGGGAAATGTCTAAGGGAACGCAAGAGGCAAGTCACCTAGCCGCAAGAAAAGGAAAACTTGATACCAACCCGTCTTGCCAGCGTGGCACAGTAGGCTAATTTCCCTTCATGAATTTGGAGGAGGCCCGACTCAGTAGTGGGACATTCATGGGCTGTAACGAAGAACGATGAATAAGCGTAATACACCCAACCCCTAGACCAACATGTCCCCGGTTCGATTCCGGGGTCGGGCGGCCTTTGTCTAAACCCGAGGCACTTGTTGTAAGCCGGAGTGTCATTTGTGTTCAGGAATTTCATGTTTGTAAACTGCCCCCGCGATACAGTGCAGGGGATTCGTTTTATAAAAAAGAAACAAGAAAAAACTGTTCTCGTCTTCGCTGTGCAGCCGCGGCGTGTATGCGACGACATCGCTGCGCACCCGCCCCGCGCCGCAGCCGCTCGCAAACCGCTAGTATGATAAAGCCTTACATGGAGGGTAATTTAGCAAAAAGCTTACTGGGCCACGCCGGCCGATTTTCGTATCAAGTTGTCCTTCTCTTGCAACTAGGTTATCGGTATTTTTCTTTCCTTTTGTTGACTCTTACGGCACCCTCAAGATGGAATGGGGTGTTGAAACTATGTATTCCAATCCGTCACCACACTGACAACGACGTTCACTAATACTGTGAAAATAATCGTAAAAAATATGTAAAATTGCCAAATAAAATCTTTTTGCATTGGCATTACTATTTACATTGCGTCGTAAGTAAGCATTTCAGCCAGTTTTTGTAACCACTCGTAAATCGTAGCAGGCCATTATTGTGGTCTTATCTTTATTTCACTCGTATTGCCCAGTAAAACAAAAATACGTCTCTTAATTGTGAATGTATTTGTATCTACGTGATTGCGACAAAAGTTCGTAGGTACGTATATATCTAGAAAAACGTACCACAGAGGCATTAACAAAAAGTGAAACCCTACAAAACATGCTCCTATTATCTACTATTCGGCCATAAATGATGCACTGCTGAGTTGGGCCTTCTCCAATTACATGGAGAGTAAATAGCCTACTATGCCACGCTGGCCAGACGGGTTAGCACAGGGTTTCCTATCAAGTTTTCCGTCTCTTATGGCTAGGTTATGTACCTTGTTATTTCCTTACGACACCCTCAGTATAGTAAGAAAGAAAGAAAGAAAATAAATTTATTGAATCCACACAATCCACACAAGACATTATATAATTATTATAAAACAAAGACAAATACAAAGACAGAATAGTTTGTAATTAGGCATCATACTAGTATTTTACAGTAATTTGGTACATACTTACTATTTAAATACATAATTATAATATTCACATACCGTATGTTGGCTTGGTGTGGAATTGTGCGTTCAAAAGACCGCAGCTCAGCATATGCTACAGATATCTGCAGCGCTGATTAATGACACTATGTATTCTAAATCCATCACCGTTTCAGCATCAAAATTACCAGCTTAATAATCAAAATTAGAAAGTTTGGATCAACGGGTCCCGGGTTCGATTCCGGGGTCGGGCGAGTGTCTTTGTCTAAACCAGTATTTACAAAAAAAATGTATATGTGTAGTGTATCATCCATCTCGTTACCATAACACAAGCATTAAGTTGCTTAGCTTGGGACGAGATGGCGTTGTGTGAAATGTCCAAGGATATTTATTATATTTATACAATAAAAGACAAACAGGCACATAATTTAGTTATTATTTCACATATTGTAATCAAAGTCAGTCAGGGTCCTATCACCCTCGTAGATCACGATAGGAAAAACATTTGGCAACGGAACGGGTCTTTGTGCTCTGTATAGGTTCTGAATAAATAACTATCTATAGTAAACCCCGCTTTAATTAATGGCCAAAAACTAATAGATTGATAGTAGACAACAGTGGCGGATTTACAGGTTTGCCGCCCGTAGCCTTTTATGCCGCCTCTACAGTTCTTGAGACGACCTTTTTTTAGACGCGCTTTACTGTTGCGACCTTTATTCAGACGCGTCCACTCTTTTTTTACTACTACCTTTTTTAACCCCCGACGCAAAAAGAGGGGTGTTATAAGTTTGACGTGTCTGTCTGTCTGTCGGTCTGTCTGTCGGTCTGTCTGTCTGTCTGTGGCATCGTAGCTCGCGAACGGATGAAGCGATTTCAATATAGTTTTTTTTATATGAAAGGTGAGTTACGGGCGAGTGTTCTTAGACATGTTTGATGAAAATCGGGTGAGCCGTTTAAAAGTTATGAGGGGTGAAAGTGAGGAAGAATAACCGAATGTCTGCAAATATAATCGAGTGGGTCTCAAATGAAAGCGCATCACGTGCAATTTAACAAAATCTATATTATAATAAGTGTGTACCTATAAAAAGCATAAAATAAAAATTTAATTAAAAATTTAAATAAACCCCCGACACTATAACCTTTAAAAAGTAAAAAATAAAAATAAATACTTCGCGTTGGGGGACCAGGGGTCAGGTAATAAATAAGTGGGAGTGGTCCCCCAACGCGAACTGTTTATTTTTATTTTTTACTTTTTAAAGGTTATTGTGTCGGGGGTTTATTTAAATTTTTAATTTAATTTTTTTAGACGTCCACTTTTGAGACGTTCACACTTTGTGAGGGCCACCTTTTTTTAGACGTCCACTCTTTTCTCTTTTTGACGACCTTTTTTTTAGACGTCCTAAATCTGTCGCCCCTTAAAACATAGGATCCAGCCTACTCAGCCTACTGGTAAATCCGCCACTGGTAGACAACAAGTTGAACCTACTTTAAAGTTGTCGAGAAGTTATCCGAGCCTCTCGGGAATGTCATAACAAATTACTCTCAACAAGTTAATCACAACAGATATCTCCCGAGAATCCTACGAAATAATACGAATGTATGTTCCTTGACCGGGTGGTGATACTCGTATAATTACCTAAAATAATGGTGTCACCAAATCATTTGATGCCAAGGGTATGAGGCGATAAATGAAACTAAATGTGAAGACATTCTAACTGTAAGCGAAGAAAATCTCGTCCTTAAAATTCAGGGGCTCACATCTGGTGATTAAACATTTTAAATTATACAAGCAAGTACCCGCTCAAATATTACATGTTTAGTCTACGCTTAACATTTTATGGCAAAAATTACGCGAGTTTTATAATAAAAGCATGGCGTATATAACAAATGTTTTGTGGCGGAAAAGTCCAAACGTAAGGCAAACAGTGTTCATGAAAAAATAAATTATAGATAACTATCTAAGGCAGACCCGGCCACGCGTTGCTGTGACTAAGGTTTTTGTAAAATTATTTATAAAATTAACATACATTAATTTAACTTTTAACATAGCGCCATTTATTGAATACTCATTTAATCCAGTCCACAGATATCGCCATGTTTTAGAATCGTTTGGAGCTCTATTATGATAGATATTCGCTGCCCCATTCTTCCCGCACGGCCAAGGAGTGGCATAAATTGCCTGACTCTATTTTTCCTGCAACCTTTAATCTGGGTGTCTTCAAATCAAGAGTGAACATGTTCTAGGTTCTCCTCACTTAACACCAGGAGTGAGACAGTGATTATACGCATACCTATCCGCAATAAAAAATAATGTTGTGCAGCCCTAAATAACAGGCGGGAAAGTTCAAGATGTTTTTTTTTCAGCCGAAAGAATGTTGTGAGGATGAACGTTTAAATAAAACCTACACAGTGTCGTTATCTATCTGACAGAGATTGACGACGTTGTTGAAACTTGTCGATCAATTCAGCTTATTGAGCTACTTGTATCTTGTTCGGACAAACAAAATAATCAAACGTGAACTTTTCATCGTTCAGTATTAAATTTGAAAAGTTTTCGCTGCTATGAGATAACAATGTTGCCGTTTGATGTCAACGGAAGTCATTTTCCATGGTGTCCCTGTTCTATGTAAAAGTAACAACTTTGAAAAGTGTATTGCGATGTAGCGGGCTACTTACAATCTCCTTATTATTACCAAACACGGTACTACTGACTCGTATTGATATGGATTAGTATATTTTATGTGTAAATTGTATAACCATAATGACTTAAGAGTGACCTCTTTTACGCAATATAATAAAAATGGGCTAAGTACCGTCCATTCGGGAGGCCCGAATTAGTAGGTGGTCATTTATAAACCCAAATAATAAATGTACCTTTTTGTATCTTTTATTTATCTATTTTTTTGCCATGCCCTATGTACATCCCTTTGTACATAGGAATACAAGTTTTGATCACATATTTTTGAACATAATTATAAGACGATTTAAAAAAAAACATTTGTGTATAATATATTGTCTCACTATTACACAAATGAACCGCTCCTATTTATTTATTTCCTGACCCTGGTCCCCCAACGCGATGTATTTTTTTATTTTATACTTTTTATAGGATACTTAGGTCCTTGTGTCGGGGGTTTATTTAAAATTTTATTTTTATTTTTTACTTTTTAAAGGGAAATAGGTTATTGAGTCAGGGGTTTATTAAAATTTTTATATAAATTTTTATTTTATGCTTTTTATAGGTACGCTCTTATTATAATGTAGATTTTTGAGACCCCACTCGATTATATTTGCAGACATTCTTCCCCACTTTCACCCCCCATAACTTTTAAACCGCTCAACCGATTTTCATCAAACATGTCTAAGAACACTCGCCCGTAACTCACCTTTCATACAAAAAAAACTGTATTGAAATCGCTTCATCCGTTCGCGAGCTACGGTGCCACAGACAGACAGACAGACACGTCAAACCTATAACACCCCTCTTTTTGCGTCAGGGGTTAAAAATGTAATAAATAATAAATACGTCTACTAGCCTACACTTGGCGTTTATTATAATAAAAGTTAATATTTTAAAGAACAAGACTACATATTGCTTCCACCTATATGTATTGAAAAGAAAATATTTTATTTTAATTTTGAAAGTTTTGCTTTACAAAATTAAATTCCCTCTCTTCTAATTTTCTGTTGCATTTAAATACCAGGTTTAAAATTCAAAGCTTACAATGTATCGAATCTTTGAATCTGAAAAGTATTGAATGTAGATTGGCTGTAGGATAAAGGCGTATTTCTACTGAAAATCGCTCGTAAGAGATCCTAATGCAATCTACATAATGTCTCCGAAAGATAAGATATTAAAATCAGTTAAAATTTCCAGCTCGGGTAGCTTATTACGAGATGATGGAGTACTTAATTATTTCATATACTACGACAGTTCCCTGCAAATTATTATTATTAAACTTCTCCTAAGAGATGCCTTTGTTTAATCGATATTACGTGGCTTTGAGATTTTTATATATCTTTTTTATTTTTACTTTATCCAGTAATAATATTCTTTTCTCTAGAATTATGAAGACGCTGTCTGCTTTTGACTTTCCTAAGTTATAAGGAATTGTATAATAATAGAAAAAATGCGATTTTCCAATGTTTCATTGGGGCCTGCAGTGTGTCTCACTGTTTCTGGTTAGACCGATTTGGCTAACTACGAGTATTTATACGCGAAATTCAAATGTTCTTACGTTTTTTGCAATTTGCAGGTCAGTGCTAGGTTGTATGTTGATTAAAATGTTATTTGCGGCTGACTTTGAAGTTGAAAAAGTTTTTCTTGCACCTTTATGAGCTTGGAGGGTTGTATTGATGAGTTTGATGATTATAACTCTATTACTACATACGTCTCACAACCTAGCACTGGCCTGCAAATTGCAAAAAACGTAAGAAAATTTGAATTTCGCGGTCTACCCTGGAGCAATCACCTTAAGGCCGTCTACCTCCGCCCATCTACCGGTAATATTTTGATTTGTCCCGCTCCCATCCCGATTTGTCGTGTGGTGACGGATTTGTAATACACAGTTTCATCTTGAGGGTTTCGTAAGAATCGACAAGGGTAAATGACAAGGCCGATAACCTAATCATTAGAGAAGGAAAACTTGATATATTTGATACTGCCAAAATTTGGTTCGAGGTTTCCCGCTTTGTTGTCCCTACTATTTCTTGTATTATTCCCATCCTTAGCGCTCCCTGAGCTGTTTATAAGCTGTACTCTTTGTGTTGCTCGAAAACTAGCTGCTGGAACCGTTTACGAACAGCTTACATAAGTACACTTGAATAAATTTCAGTCGTTCACAAAGCTTTGTAGGTAAATTTGTTCTGAAACTTTGTTTCAAAGATTGGAAATGGAAACGCGGTAAACAAATTTCCTTATTTCGTTTCCTTGCCGCGGTGAGCTTTAACCTACTTAATTCAGGCGGGTATATTTCATAAACGGTTGGTTCCTAGAATACTCTCTTCCAATACAGGAAATAAATGAGTGGACTTTTCGTGGCGTGTCGCATTTATCAATTAAGTTATTCTGTAAGAATAATTGCATAGGATGTTCAGACACTCGCGCGGGAACTCCGATTATTTTTAAGGAATGTTGACGTAACGAGGTTTGGTTGTGATTCTGTCGATAATTATATTTTGTCGACCTTGCTTATGTCACGACACGTGCGCATTTAATTAATAACGAAATAATTCTACGACGAAAGTATGGGCTTGAGAGAGTCTTTGATAACAACATATAATAGTGAACTGATTGAATGATTAAATTACATATTATTTGTGAGAAGCTTTAGTCTTCTATTCTTTTAGTCTGTTAGGTTAGTATGTATGAAGGAATAATGTCAATTTATATATATAGTATGCCATTATTGAAAATATGTAGTTAAATCAATTGAAACAATAAGTACAATGTAGGTCTAATCCATAATTTGGGACTGGTCTTGCCGTTGCGAAACCCAATGAAGTCCAAGTAAGTTTAGCGTTGTATAGGTACGTTCCGTCATCATAATTTTAACCAACAAGTGACCCGCTGCTGGGATGGGATGTTCCAGGTGTCGTTGTAGGAAATTAGCCTACAATGTTGTATAGATTCTTCAAATTTTCCTTGTCTTGTAGCCAAATTTTCTGCGACATAATTTAAAACAAAGTCGTCCGCCGCGCCTGTCTGTCGCGGCTTTAACCAATAGATCGTTATTTATAAGGATGTGCTAAGATTTAAATGTAATAATAGAAAGAATAGGAATCCTAACTGAAATTTCAATAATGTAACCCAAGGTATCAAAAAGTTAACCATAAAATGTCCTTCATGGCTGCGGAAAGTATTGACGAAAAATGTTCTAAAGAACATATACTTAAATTACTACAAAAACATTACAACTAACAAATACCATATGTCCAACTATTATAGTTATCTATTTTTCTTTTTAAAAAACGGCACCCCTGCACTGCTGCACTACTTATAACCTGTAACGCGGAGGCAGTTTACAAACATGTAATTCACGAGCACAAATGACACCCAGACTCATAGCAAGTGCCTCTTGTTTAGACAAAGACACTTGCCCGACCCCGGAAACGAACCTGGGACCCGTTGATCCAAAGGCGGCAGATATAACCCCTAGACCAACGAGGCAGTCAAATAAATATCTCACTATACCTACTATAACTACTTTTCACATTTTAAATGATGATAGAATTGGAAAGGTTTATCCATATTGCATGAATCCAATGAATCCAAACAAATGTTAATACCTTTAGATTAGTTTTTTGAGTTATTCAAATCGGATATTCCATTCAAAAGATATGATGAATTTAAAAATGACAATCTAGTTAAAGTATGTACAAAAACACAAAAATAGCCTCGCAGAGAAACGTGGCGAGGGAGTGGGCACTAAGATGCGAGCCTTCACATCGAAAGCACCACTACACTAAAGTTTAATTAACACTTAAGTTTAAGCTAAAGTTTAATACCCACCCGTACGAAGCTGGGACGGGTGGGCACTATATAGTTACTTGTTGCGAATAGGAACTAATTGTATAAATTTTATGATGTCTGGCCATTGATACCTTTTATATTTGAATATCTGTCTATGTATACTTCTACTTACTTGTCTCTTTCTGTCTGTGTAAAATATATGATGTACTCCATGTTTTACTTTCTCTAAATATAGTAATTAGCTTCTTATACTGCCGCTCTGTGAAACTACGGTTTCACAGGTTATGGTCCCTCTATTTACTTTAAAGAAGAGAGTGAACCGCATTCATCAAGATGAATAAAACCTCGTCGTCGATACCACAGCCTTCCCAGACTGCCTCTGACGCATCTCAGGTAGTGGTCAACAGCAGCATGCCTAATTTCACAAAACTCCAAGGTAGCTGCAATTACGCGACGTGGAGTTTCGCAATGAAAATGTATTTGATAGACACCGAACTATGGGAATGTGTCATTTCAACGCAGGAAGAAATTCCAGACGCTGAATTTCGACGCAAGGATGCAAAAGCAAGGTCCAAAATTTGTTTAAACATAAGTGAGCATCTTTACCCTATAGTAATGACAGCTGAAACGTCTAGAGAAACGTGGAATCGTCTCCAGGAGTCATACGCTGATAGCGGATTAGCCCGACGGTTGAAACTCATGAAGAGATTGCTTGGTTCCAAACTTGAAACGTACGTGAGTATGGAGGCCTACGTGAATGACATACGTCATGTTCAACATCAGCTGATCGCCATTCAAGCTGGTCTGGACGACGAACTCGTTGGCGTGATTATGCTGGCAGGACTTGACGACAGCTACAGTCCGATGGTGATGGCAATAGAGCATTCTGGCACGCGGATAACTACAGACGCAGTTGCATCGATATTACTCAAGGAGGAACGTCGAGATGTCTCTTCCACGTCAATGGAACAAAAAAGTGTGTGAAGCTATGGACAAACTTTTGTTTAAACGTTCAGAAAAGGAACACTGTATTTATTATAAGCACCAAGGTGAAAAGTTGCTGATCGTAGCTGTATTCGTTGATGATTTCTTTTTGTTCAGCAATAATAAGAAGATGAAAGAAGATTTCAAAGAACAGTTGAAAGAGACCTTTTCTATCAAAGACCTAGGCCCCCTGAAGGATTGCTTAGGGATGCGGGTGACAAGAGGGGATGGCACGATATCACTTGACCAGACTAAATACATTGAGCAAGTGATAGAGAAATTCGGAATGACAGATGCTATCTCTGTATCCACTCCTATGGACATGGGTACAAAACTTGTCCAGCCGAATCCAGGCGATGAAAAACCAGAATTACCTTTCCAGCAGCTCATTGGCTCATTAATGTACATTGCTATTGGTACCAGACCAGATATTGCTTATACTGTATCCGCTCTGAGTCAATTTAATGTACATTACGGGGAGGATCACTGGAGAGCTGCGAAACGTGTTCTGCGTTATTTAAAGGCCACAAAGGACAAGAAACTTACGTACAGGAGCACTGGTGATGATATGGGATACGCTGATGCCGATTACGCGAGTAATTTGATAGACCGACGGTCCTACACGGGGTATGTGTTCCAGATGAGCGGTTCATCAGTGTCGTGGGAGTCACGCAAACAAAGAACTGTGGCTCAGTCTACAACAGAGGCGGAGTATATGGCTCTTGGCGAAGCTTGTAAAGAGGCCATTTATATACGATCTCTCATTAATGATCTGTTTCAATCATCATCACCTTTAACCATAATGTGCGACAATCAAAGTGCGATTTCACTCACTAAAAATAACACACAGCATTCTCGCACTAAACATATTGACATTCGACATCATTTCATACGTGAGTGCATCTTCACAAAACAAGTTCATATAAAATTCGTACCATCATGTCACCAAACAGCAGACATTCTCACTAAGGCATTACCTAAGCTGAGACACTACAAATGCCTAACATCTTTAGGATTAAGTTAGTGTTTGTTATAGTATTTTGTAGGTATTATTGATGTGTATATTTTTATATAGGGGTTTACATTATAAAATTTACGTGGGAGTGTTGCGAATAGGAACTTTTTGTATACATTTTATGATGTCTGGCCATTGATACCTTTTATATTTGAATATCTGTCTATGTATACTTCTACTTACTTGTCTCTTTCTGTCTGTGTAAAATATATGATGTACTCCATGTTTTACTTTCTCTAAATATAGTAATTAGCTTCCTAAACTGCCGCTCTGTGAAACTACGGTTTCACATTACTTTGATTTGAAGATCTGGCAAAACTATGTATATTTAAGTAAATATGAAATGAACGTTTGAACGTTGAACGTGAAAATATCACAAAGTACGTTAGAAGTGATCAATTTATATTTCCTGAACTATAACTAGTCATATTTTTGGAAAGATTTGTGCACTTACTAAAGCCTGAATACCACGTTTGGTATATGTCAACGATTCCCATATTTGTATTTTATAATAATGGTCACGTTTAATCGCTCTATAATAACGTCATTACCTAAGCTTTCGACCTTAAATATAACGGTTTATATGACTGAAAAACAAGCTGTATTATTGGCATTAACCCGCCGCTAGTACCGTTTGGTACTAGGAATTATAGGCGCTTAAAAAAGTTATAGGCTAATCGCTTCATTAATCCCATTTATTAGGCGAGTCAGTTTGTGGTTGTTAGGCAGTGGAATGGTGTGTTGCGAGGATTTAATGCTCGTTTGGTTTAAACCAAATGAGTTTTAGTGTAAGGTAAATTACACACATCTAAGAAAGAAAACGAGGAATATTCTAATTTTTAAATTTAATTCACATTTAGTTTCAACGACGACTGACGACTTGAGTTAGGTCACAAGAATCCTAATCAATGTACGGATTCGGAATATATGCGGGTAAAGCCGCAAGAGGGAACTAGTCTTTTAAAAACAGTTAGTTTTTTTAAATAAGTAGAATAATGCAAATTGAAAGTTGGTCATGTAATGTATTACATTATTAAATCATTCATGTTAAAAATATATGTTAGAAATTGTATACATTTTTATACATAAAAATTTTTTAAAGAACTTAACAATACATTGGGGCTCTAAATTTATTTCTAGAAAAAAATTTTGACAAAGTGAAAAAAAAATCTATTAAACTAGTAACAAATTGTGATTTGTTTTAGAAATTGCGTATACTTTTACCTGCTTTTACGTTGTACGCATAAATTGTATATTTATTAAACACAAGTTTATTGTTTTGTGGAAATGAATTAACTATCTACGAGACGTTTAAAGTTAAATAATTTCGCTGGAGCGACTAACTATGTATTAGTAGTAGGCATGGACGTATAAAAAAAGACGTCCATGGTAGTAGGTAGTAGGGTATTCTTACATTACCATAGTTTACTTACCACAAAGAGAAATAAAATAAGAATGTACTCGTTTAATATATTATACGAGTACATTTATTTCCATTATAATATATTAAACGTACTAACGTTTAATATATTATAATGGAAATAATTGTCCAAAAATAAGGGTGCTATATCTCTGAAGTGTCTGTTTGTAGCTTTATATGTATACAAAGTGTCCCAAAAAATAGTGTCAAGTGGAAGTCCAGGGAATAGGGATAGAGCAACTCTTGAGGACCCGAACCATGTATGTTCTGCGATTTTTCATAGTTTTCGTGTTATGATCATTTTAGAATTCTCGAACTAAAATACTAAATTTTAATTTTTAAATTAGAAGACTTTTTATTTTATCTTTCTCTAACTGTACCATCTTGAATTATACTTATAAGCATAAAATAATCAGCTTCGTAACTTTGACAAAAATTATGAAAATATGGGTGTAAAACCAAACATTCACAAACACAAAATTCAGAAAAAAATCATAACGCAAAACTATGAAAAATCGCAGAACATACATGAGGGTGATTCGGGTACCCCAAGGGGTCCAGAAATAGACTCTGGACTTCCGTTTGACACTATTTCTTGGGACACTCTGTTTAGCTTTACCTCGTTCATGGTTGAATAAATTTTGATCACTTTTTGTATGTTTTATTTGTTTATTTGATTACTTTTTGTAGAATGGAAATCTGCTCATCCTTCATTTATAATCACCAAGTATCAACTTGTTTCTTAAAATAGGCAGTTATTTGGCTAGGAAATTGTAGGCGACGAGGCGCTGGGATCTCGGTAGGCGACGACGAAAAGAAAATAAAGCTTGGAGAACTATTACCGGCTTGATCGCCCGTTTATTCAAAGTTTACATAATAATGAAATAAAAAATATAAAATTACAACTTAAAATACGACACCATTTTCTCTTGGCTCAAATAGAACACAAAAACATTTTTAAACATATGTCAGCTTTCTTCTTCTAGCATAAAATATAAAAAATATATAACTAATAAGGTTTTATATTGACAATAAAAAATAACGGCTGTGGCCGCTCACCATCGCCAACAGAAATATTCACAGTACTAATGGCATTACGGTGGACACCATTACGTCTATGGATATTTGGGTACTTCGACATCTTACCCCGTATACGAGCGTTCCTAATGTCGTTAGGGCACGGCGGAGTCTAATAAGGCCCCTATATCTCTGACGCAAGAAAGGTGCGGGTGAATGACGTCACAGGGAGATCCGACGTTTGCAACTCGAGTATTTGACTTGTGATTAAAAACAATTCGCTATTCTTTAAAAAGTTAGACGTCAAATCTTTATCGTGACAAATTGATGTCTACATTTTAGACTATGGAAATTTATGCAAACCGTTATGACATGGAAAGTGTAAAAAAACCTATTGCCATCCGTAGTTAGTGCGTAATTGTCTATCTGTTTCGGCAGATCTCTGAAATGGCTGGATGGATTTCGACGGGACTTTCACTAGCATATACCTGATGTGACAAGGAGTAATTTATAGAGCTTTTATTGACGCCCCCTCCCCATTTTCAGTTGCCCATAGTTGCTGAAATTTTTCAGATTTTTGTGGCAAACTTAACCGTATTCTAAAATAGTAGTCTACATTTTTGTGTGTTATGCATGCAACATGTAGAATTCACAATAATTTTAGTTAAATACCACGCGAACTAAGCCGCGGGTTACAGCTAGTTTAAAATAAACAAAAGCCGATCATAATTTGGAAGCTGTCATAGTCATAGTTACTTAATATAATTTGTTTATAGTTGGGTGTAAAATAGAACGCCTCTACATCACTGCCTATTTTTACCTATCTTATCATTGAGCTAGAATGTAAAGGTCTTATGCCCGAACAGTTTTTCTTGCTTAAATAGCCATCCAAAGTAATTTGATGATGTTTTTTTTTTGACCCGGGGTAAAATCCTTTATGGACTATCCATGCCAGCCTGGAGATGGCCAACAGGGGGTGTGTGGGAGTCCCCTCCGCCTCTGTGAGGAGACGGAGTCATACCCATTAAACTTCCCCGAGGTCTACCGTCCCGCGCTTGCTGCCCCGTGGGCAAGGAAATAAGCCTGCTGTCTCAAGGTTTCCTTTTCTGCGATTCTTGATTGTCTTTTGCGTTCCTTTTGTAGCCTGTTAGGTACGTAATTATTACTCACATTGCTCGCAGGATTGAGCGATTGACTGCTGCGCAGCATGTCGCGAGTTCGATTCCCGTACGGAAGAAATTATTTGTACGACCTACAAGTATTTGTTCCGGGTCTGGGTGTTTTCTACCTATAATATGTATGTATTTACAAAAAAATTTTATATATAAGTAGTTTATCATCCATCTCGTTACCTTAACACAAGCATTAAGTTGCTTAGCTTGGGACGAGATGGCGTTGTGTGAAATGTCCAAGGATATATAATTTAATTTAATATTTAAAGCGATGGATGCGGGCAGCTCAGGACTAATTCAGAAAAAAAAAACCTTGGACTCTAACTCTGGACTTCCGTTTGACACTATTTTTAAGACACTTTTTTGTAACGTACGTAGAACTTTTAAGGTGTTCAATAAACCGTTAAACAAGCGACCCGCCCCGGCTTCACACTGGTGCAATGATGAACATCTAAATTTATCAGTGTTTCTCTACAATATTATGCATGTATTATACATATAAACCTTCCTCTTGAATCACTCTAACTATTTAAAGAAACCGCTTCAATTCAATCCGTTGCGTAGTTTTAAAGATTTAAGCATACATAAGGACGGACACACGACAGCGACTTTGTTTTATACTATGTAATGATAATCAATATTAAATGTACAATATTTTGGCCCAAAAACTGTTTGGCATCTCTGTGAGACATATATAATACAACGGTTATAAAAGCCTTATAACACCAGTACCTACAACATTTGCTTGCGCCAGCAAGTAATTTCTTTTGGGCATTTGATAGCAAAGTTAATTAAATAACAGATTTGATTAATATCAAACTCGTGGAAGTTGTCGTCTCATTTTATTTCATTATACCTACTTAATTAGCTGTATAAGGTGTTATGAATAGAATTTGCTCGGCGCTCTTTCGCTAACGGAACATTCACGGAACGTACACGTGTGAATGAATTAAATACTCTAAATATGATTCATCATTTCAGCCAAAAGAAATCCAAATCCTTGGGGGAGGCCTATGTCCAGCAGTGGCTGGACATAGGCCTCCCCCAAGGATTTCCACAAAGGCCGGTCCTGGGCCGCCCGCATCCAGTGCTTTCCGGCGATCTTAACCAGGTCGTCGGTCCACCGTGTGGGAGACCTACCAGCACTGCGTCTTCCGGAACGCGGTCGCCACTCGAGGACTTTTCTGCCCCATCGGACGTCGGTCCTGCGAGCTATGTGCCCTGCCCACTGCCACTTAAGTTTGACAATCCGGTGGGCTATGTCGGTGACCCTGGTTTTCCTGCGTATCTCCTCATTTCTGATTCGATCTCGCAGGGAAACTCCGAGCATAGCCCTCTCCATTGCCCTTTGGGTGACTTTGTAATATGATTATTATAAAACAATCCTACTATTTAAGATGATGTATCAAAACTAGCAGTGGCAACTCAGCAGTGGGTACCTACATTTTTATAAAATTTTGTGTGTTACACAGAGTAATGTGAATGTAATTTAAAAATAATTAAGCGAAATGTAAAACGGGGAAATAAATATGGATAAGCCAGGGATCCGCAACTAACAGGCATTCAAGATCAACAAGGGTTCACAATATTAGTGTTGATTGACTGATCAAATTCACTTAGCGCCCGACGGCTACCTCCTACTAGGATTTCGATTTGTTGAGGCGCCGGGAATGTTTCATATTTGATGCATTCAATAAAAAATGTCACCCCATTTGTTACAATAAAACATTTACAAACGTTACCATAAAAGTAAAGGATCATACACACTGTTGATTAAGTTGAATATTATTAATCTTATTCCGTGCGGTGACGCATTTAGAATAAATAGTGTCACCACCCCATTAAATCCTGAGGGTGTCGTAAGAGCCGAAATGGAAAGGCCGACAACCTAGCCTCACGAGACGGAAATCTTGATTTAAGCCAGTAAATCAGCGCTAAGGTATTAATGCGTGTAGCATCCCATACCAATTCATTATCATAATTATAATTTCAGCCTTAAGACACATACATCCACCGATCATGATCCGCCAGCGTCAATCAAATTTTGGCGATCTTACCCAGGTCGTTGGTCCACGGTGTTTTGTTTGAGTCTACCAGCAAAACGGTATTAACTATGTCCATTTTCTTTTTTTTTATTATTTAAAATTTCCCGATATAATCTGTCCAACCAGTGCCAATGTCTCAAAGTATTAATAAGTAGTTTATGTATATAATAAGTTTGTGCATGTATTAACCAATCTCGCTTTCGTTTAAAACGTTTATTTTTTAGTGCTGTTTGAAAGAACCGTCTTCTCGATGAGTCATTTTTTTAATTCGTCATTTTGTTTGTTAGTATTAAAATCTGTGCATTCACCTTAGCTCAACGTACTTGACCTTTCCAATTAAAATATCCATAAACATATACAATTTATGTCAGACTACAGACCGGCTTTAGATCCTGCCTGTTTCGTAATGTCCGGCCGGAGTCATGAGAATTCCTATTGTTTCTGCAAAATTCCTAATTTAAGGCATGCAAACTTGCTTTTGTTTAAAGATTTTTTTAATGTAGATATGTTTATATTAAATCTAGCCGTTACCTGTAGTTACGTGTGCGTTGCCTAAGTACTAAGTAAATTATAATCTAATTTTTTGTTGTGTTGGGGTCATTCTCATCGTCATCATTATTATTCCCACCGCAAAAATATGAACCACCCTATGATGGTGGTTCGTATCTAGAGAGCTGGCTCATATCTGTACTAAAACTGCTTTTTAAAACATTATTAATGTTAAGTTGCGGACATTGAGGGCAAACAAATAGTTTTATATTATACTAGCGGACCCGACAGACTTCGTCCTGTCAAAAAGATAGCGGTATTAAGGTTAGAGTTAGGGTTCATTCCCGGGAATTCTCGAGCCGAGAATTCCCGGGAAATCGTTGGGCTTTGTTCCCGGGAAATCAAGCTCGAGAAAAGTCGAGAACTCGAGAAATCATGTACGTTTGTAGAAAATAAACTTGCAGCGTTTTAATTTGTTTATATTCTATTAACATGCCATAAATGGTGCTATGATTGTAATGTAATTATAATTTACATTTACTTTCTACCTGAGTTAAAGATATTAAAGATTTCTTTCGTGTTTTATAGAAGCTATTTTGTTTACGAGATATAAGTAGATTTTTATTTTCTAAATAACCAGCCCAAAATTGTGCTGTGATCCTAATGTAATGTAAGTTAAGATAATAGGTTGGGGAAAAATTTTCGTCGCATTTTTTAAGAAATTTCAAAACATTCTTTTTCTTTTGTCTCTTTCATCTTGTAGGTAGGGACATGATCCCATTGCTATAGAAATTTTGGGACTACTGATCAAAATACCGCGACAAGTGGTTTTGGCAGTCCTCTCGTGATGTTAACCTGACACTGCCTAAAGAATTCTGAAGAGACCGAAACATGTGGAAATCTGAAGGTGCAAGATCAGGACTGAAAATTTTATTACAAGTTCATACATACTATAATGCGAAAAGACTTTTTCCCCAACCTAATATTTACGTTTTCTTTCATGTTGATTTTTTGTTTAGTTTAAGTTCTAAATAACCAACTAAAAATGGTGCTGTCATTATGATTATGAGCCTGAATAATATTTTTTACTCTAATATTTTATTAAACAATATTTATAAGATTAATGTTTTTGAATAACATCGATGAAAGTTTTATAATTAATTTGATACTTTTATTTGAGAGGAAAACCACTGATTTTTAGACGCAATTGGAACCAAATAATATGAGTAAACGTACGTAAATGTAAATTTCTCGACAACCCGAGAGTCCCGAGAAATGAGCCTCGAGAATTCTCGAGACCCGAGAAATTGAAAGGCTCGAGAAATCATGAACCCTAGTTAGAGTACATTATGGCGCAGCGTGCCGGGGCGTGCCGGAGCGCAAAAATCCGCTCAAATCGCTTCAATACAATTTGTAAGGATTATCGCACACTGTGTCGGGCCGCAGCGGCTCGCATTATTGCGACGCCGATTTGCGTCCGTGCGATGCGGCCCGTCCCGCCCCGCTACGCCCCGTCAAAGTGTGCTATATAGCAAGCGGATTGGTGGGCATATTTTGGTATTTCCGTGTACCTGTGGTGTGCAGAAAAATTAATGAAGAACTCAAAATCCGTCAATGCACTGCGACCCGACCCGTCACTAATGTGCTAGGTGCGCTCCGTCCCGCTGCGGCCCGACATAATGTGCTTGAACCTTTAAAGTGCAAATTGACTATTTGACATTAGGAAAACACCTACATTGCTTAGACAACAGTGAGTGGTTGTAATTTAATATGAACTTTATACAATAGCAATAAAGCTCAAATTGTCTCTATATTTTAGTTAGAAAACGTTTGTATGGGAAAAAGAAAAAGGCGGTTTTAAGGGGTGTTCCGGCAATTATTCGATTTTTTCTCGCCGTAAAAACCATCCTTGAACTTCAAGGAACATTTAAAAAAAAGAATTGGCCAAATTGGTCCAGGCGTTGTTGAGTTATGCGGTTACCAACACATTTTGCGATTCATTTTTATATTATTTCAAAAAAAGAATTGGCCAAATTGTTCCAGGCGTTGTTGAGTTATGCGGTTACCAACACATTTTGCGATTCATTTTTATATTATAGAAGATCATACAACATAATATTATAATCATCACTATCACAGTATAAAACAAGGTCGCTATCGTCTGTCCGTCCCTAGGTATGCTTAAATCTTTAAAACTAGGAAACGGATTTTAAAGGGGGTTTTTTAAATAGATAGTGATTCAAGAGGAAGGTTTATAGGTATAATACATGCATAATATTGTAGAGAAACACTAATAAATTTTAATTTAGATGTTTACCATTGCACCCGTGCGAAGCCGGGTCGGGTCGCTAGTCTAATACTAAATTAAAAGTCGGTGAATATGAACGTGCTCTAACAGCCCTTGAACCTTTATTTTCACTCATAGTGGAGTTTCTATACGTGAATTGTGGCGATAGCATCACGAGTGTCGTTTAAATTCTACTTTTTATTGAATGATGACATCATAAAGTACGATCATAAGTGTTTCGTTGTGTTTACTTTAACCATAAAGGTATCTTGGATACTGTATTTTTTGGTAAATCTAAAGAGGCCGTAACAGAATTCTATTTGCATAAATAAACGACCGATAATAGGTACCACCGATATTATACTGTGCAAAGTTTGCAGGAAAATATAACGAACTGGTGATGAAAGTTTCTTAGGTAGAGAAATAAACACTTAGAACGAAATTGGCTCATTTGAGGTGGAGCTGACGTTTCACTATCACTACATAATAGAAAACAAAGTCGATGTTATTGAAGCGGTTTTTTTCCATAGATAGAGTGATTCAAGAGGGTGGTTTATATGTATAATACATGCATAATATTGTAGAGAAACACTGATAAATTTAGATGCTCATCATTGCACCCGTGCGAAGCCGGGGCGGGTCTCTAGTTGTGGATAAATAGGATCAGTAAACGTCATTTCCTTCGTCATCGCCTTCATACACAAAGATACAAACACATACAAATTTGATGAGTGTTAATTCATGTTTTATATTTAAACTAGCTGACCCGGCGAACTTTGTTCCGCATTATATATATTTAAAACAAAAAGAAAGTTGGACATAGGATACCTGAGATTTTTATCCCGTCCGTATAAAACCTACTTTAACAAAACGCAACTGACAGCGAAACTGTCAACAGATATCGCCATTGTTAGAGCTAACATAATATATGATTATGAATGTCAAATAAAAGCCAAATAATTTGCAGTAAATTAATATTGAAAAAAATATCCTATGTCATTTTCCTGGTCCTCAGCTACCTTCCCACCAATTTTCAGCCAAATCGGTTCAGCTGTTCTCGAGTTCTAAATAGTGTAACTACCACGACTTTCTTTTATTTAAATAGAAATAGGAAAAAATATACACACATCAGCTTTCAGTAAAACTGTGTGTCCTCGTTTCGGATGGCTCTAGACTCTTTTACACAGTGATGTTTCTGAAAAAAGTAAGAATGAAGTTATATATAGACGTACCATTATATTCCTTCGCGTACGGAACGGAATAACGCGTCCACTTTCAGAACACCTTTGGTTTACTAGGATGTTCTTTATGCTACAGTTCTTTCTAATCGGCAGGTATCTGTAGGTAGTTGTTTGGTACACCTTCCATGTATATTTTTTAATTGAGATTTTGTTTTATTTTGGCAAGCCATAGCCTTTCCTATGTGAAATGAACAATATAACATATTTTTTATATTATTCCCAATCTATTTTACACATAGTAAAATATTCAACCTCATTTAGGCCTATACAGATTTAATATTTAAGGTGTTGTCTATGTTTAAGAGGCTAATGACGCTACAGTTTATTTTGTTAAAGTATTACTTATTTAGTACTATTGTATTTTTTACTATACGCTATTATACCCCATGTTTTTCTATGTAATGCGTTTCTAAGTAATGTAAATGCAATAAAAACCTAAGACTAAAAACTCAAACATTATTTTAATATCCTAATTAGACTTGCAACTTATTTTACATGGATAAAAACTTAAGATTGACCAACATTACTTGAGATCATCGAACGCTAAATTATACGACACGATCAAAGGTCCTCCGACCAATTGTAACTGACCCCTACTGTGATTGCATGTAATTTTCTATCGGGGCAATTAAGCTTACGTGTAAAAGTTTTTCTATGTGTTGTCTCAATCATGCATTATTACGAAAAGAAACGGTAAAACACGGAATACGAGTACCTACCTACTAAACTTGTGGGAAAATAATCACGATTTATAGGCTTATTACGACTGAAACACATGTTTTGCGATTAAAATCTTGTCCAGGAGAACTTCGGTTATAAAGATACAAAAATGTTTTAAAAGTAAAACTGATATATATATATATATAATATCTAAATAAATATCCTTTTTTCGGTACACGCGGTCGTAAACTAACTAAAGTGTACTGCACAGTACCTAAACTCATCAATTGATGCAATAGTTCTATGTCCTTTTATTATAATTATTTATTGTAATTATTTCAGGTCTAATAACATCACTACATAGTTTAAAACAAAGTCGCTGTCGTCTGTCCGTCCCTATGTATGCTTAAATCTTTAAAAGTACGCAACGGATTTTGAAGCGGTTTTTTTTAATAGATAGACCGATTCCAGAGGAAGGTTTATAAGTTTAGTACATGCATTCATCATTGCACCCGTGGGAAGCGGGGCGGGTCGCTAGTTATAAATAAAATATAATTGATAAAACTAAACTATATATAATTTATAAAAATTTAAGTTGTCCCCAAGCCCCAATCGCTACCACTAGGCATAGTGCCCAGAATACTATCAGCGTTCCCGCGCTGGATAGCTAAGTCCTTTGCCTCTGAATTACTTAATTACTCTAAATACACAATGTTTGTGTTTATTTCGTTTATTTATAACCCCTCCCAATAAGCTTGACGTGTCCATAGTATCTGATTATTTAAGAATAGAGTGGTTGACAATGTTTGTGGTGAACCAAGAATACGTATGTACCTAACATAAACATACGTCAAAATGTTTGTATTTTTTCAATGACAAAATTGTTGTTTCCATAGATCACCTACATACATGGCACAGGGTTTGTGCCATGTATGGAGATGATCTGCCTTGTAATTTCCTTTTGTCGGCTTTTACGACACCCTCGGGATGGAATGAGGTGGTGACACTAAGTATTCTAAATCCGTCACCCCACGGACAATACTCTAAAACATTTACAAACCTTATAAAAGCCGCCAGAAATAATTAATTGTTGATTATCAGTAAGTGAAACGTACATTATAACAATAGTGAGCGCGCGAAATTAACAATTTAAAAAAATGCCGTACAATATAGTAGCTTTAAATTAGTAGTTATATAATGAGATACAAAAACTGCACAAATATAATTAAAAATACATGAAATATTATCAATATTGAATCCGGGATATCAGTACCACATGACTACAAACAAACATGCCAGGTCCATCAGCTTAAGACGGCCCCTAGACGATTAATTATATTGTGCAATATAATATTACGCATTGTGCAATATGATTGACTGTCTAAAGTTAAAATTGAAGATTGCGCAATGATTGAACGTAAGTTTGAGCGAGTTTAATTTTTATTGCACAATATAATATTTCCATGGCATCGTGAAGGGTCAATACTATTCTCCGACTGAACACGAAAACATTGCGCAATTCGTATTATTGTGCAATATAATTGATCGTTTGGATTCAAAGCGCCTTTCAATCTTATGTACAATCTTGTGAACCAAAAAAGTCAAGCCTGGGAATTGCTTGCGGAAAAAATACGCGGAATTGAGCCGGAAGCAGATGAAGCTATAACAAAAATAATTGAACATAAAAATAAAAAAAGGGGACTTTCATAATTATTTTTATGATATTGCTATTTCCATGCCATCAAAATAAAATAGTTATAACTATAATAGTACCAAACTGAATTTTAATTAAAATTAGTTTTTTATTTTATTAATTTTTATTTAAGTATGATTTTGTGGTCGTGTTTTTTCATCACATAATGTTAAGCAAGCCAGAGCTATCCCAACCTTTTGTGGATTCGAAAGGGGTCCCATTATTAATCAGTTTTTACTTCTTTGCGGTCTACTAACGACTGACGAGTTGTCACAACTACACATCATCGTGTAGATTGAAAACCAACTTTGGTTGGAACAACCAAGGTGACCTCTGTGGGTTTGGGTCCAACCAGGCCCAACCGTGTAGAATAGGTTTTAATCTGTGCGCTGTAGCATGGTGCGGGTGACAGTTTCAGTAATATTTCGTTTCACTCTTGAAAGTTGCAGCGATTTACAAATGACTTAGTATTTCAGCTGTACCACATTCGTAATATATTAAATCATTAATAACTGTAGTAAATTAAATTAAACCAACCCGAATGTTATAGTTTACAAATGAAATCAAATTGAATGAAAAATTAAGCAGTGTTATGCGTATAACGTAACGCCATAGACGTATTTAGTGATGGGATGTACTGCTACGATGGATAGTCGATATGTTTCATAAAATGAAACGTATATTGTGCGTGGTCAATTTTTATTGTTAAAATTGGTCTATAATAATTATACAACAGAACATTTATAGGGTAATGTTGCTAAAACGGCTGCTAAGAAAAAAAAACGTAAACCCGATTTAGATTATTTTATAAACGTACAAAAATAATTACTTGGCCTTAAAACATTTATATTGACAACTGAATAACACACAAATTTTCATAACAATATTAAAGATTGATGCTGCAGTATCGTTAGCAATAGAAATGCATTCCATAACGTCACATCCCTAGTAACGTCGTACAGGCAACTGTCACCCGCACCATGCTACAGCGCAAATAGTATAATAGATTGTTATATCGATATTTTTATAAAAACTGTCAATGTCGATAATTTTTGCATCGCTGACATCACTAAATGAAGTACCTAATGTCAACCGTCAACGCGAGGGCGTTGTTCCGATTACGGCTTGTGAATACAATGTTCTCCACCATATATACAATTTAATAAATAAAATACTTTATAAGTCTTAAAACTAAAATACACGAATAAATATAACTTATTAAATTAGGCTCAAGTGAATATCTTCTGACATCCATTGTGAAAGAAAATATGTATTTAACTACGTTTTATTGGGGGAAAATATCTTGATACTACATTCAATGGTATCAAATCACTAGTAGATTCTATATTAATGATTTAACAAGCACCATAAAACCCACATCAACCGAAGGGTTAATCAACTACACTAAAATCTGGAATGATTACGGAACGAACCTCAAATAACTAAACTTACTAAGCAACAGTATTTTTATCCGCAAGGCGCAAGCGTACTACAAAACAAAACCTTTGATTTTAAATATTTCTATATTCTATTAACTGTAGCTTATTTTCCATCTCAATTTGTCATGAGTCTTATCTATAAAAATGATTAACTATGATGTAAAGTTTATAACATGCGCTGAATCTGTGTTTTTGAAAAGTACCGATTTTAAAAGTTACAAGTAAGTTTTTACTTTAGTAACAATTAAATATACTTGATAGAAGACAATTTAGTTGTTAAAAAACGTCTCTCAAGGTTTATAAGGAAGAAATTCTTTGATTAACCTGGAGTAAATGTGATGTTTTTTATTGAACGACAGGTATGAAACGAAGAAGAAAAATGAACAAACTTTCTATGACTCTGGCAAAAGAAGTTACTGTGAGAAGCGTGGAGGCTACTGGCGCAACCCAAATCCTCGGCAACTGCGACAACTGGAATCCAAATTACGCGACAAAGCTATCATAACTTGTGAATGGACTCATGACACACTTATAACCATAGTATTTTCTTCTGGAGTCATCGCCTACCTCACCATAGACGCTGGGACATTAGATGTTACTCAGATACTGTTCGACAGATATTTTGTTAGTAAGTTTTCAGGTCAAAGTGTTACAAATGGTAAGTTTAAAAAATATTTACTACTAAATATTATTTATTTTATTTAACAAATCGATGTACACATACATAACGTAGGAAGACAACATGGAAATCCAGGACACATTTGTACAAAGGCACTGCTTATTTCTAAACAAATCTCTTCTAGCAGGAATGGGTACATAAAAATTATTAATCTATTATCTAGCTCCCATTAATTTTTAATATTTATTTATGTATGCGTATGTGGCATATTAGGCAAATATCACACAAAAAAGACAATATAATATTAAAAGACAGTATTTTGAGGAGGCCCAACTCAGTAGTTGCTCTATAAGGGCTCGAGTCTCAACATGTGCATTAAACAGTTCTTCATGGCCCTGTATCAGTCTGTAACATTCATATTCAACAATCTCATTATTCATGTTAGATTTTAAATATTGTAAAAATTGACAAATAAACTCCAGTTCCAAAGGCTTAAGCAAAGCACAAATTATATTGAGTCTGATCTGTTGAATTTAAGCTTATGTTTTTGTTCTACATTTTTCAGCGGCTCTATGCAAAACACACATGCTATTTCTCCATAGTGATAGAATGGCAACATTAGTAACATTTGGAAAAAATAATGTCACCCGTCTTCCATGCAGAGTCACGGATAGAGATCCCCATCTTCAAGTGAGTAACTTTTTATGTTGTGAATAATAATGATGATGGGACAGTGACAATTTCAAATGTTTCTCATTTGTAATTATAAGAAAATATCTCTATAACAATGGTGATTATGTGAATCTCATCTAATGTTCATCTAATGTCATCTAATGATGACATTAGATGAACATCATCTGTCATCTAATGATGTGTGAATAATTCTTATTGCACTATAAAAATTATTTCACTAATCAACCTTTGTAATAGATTTTAAAATCAATTCTATTTTATTTCTAATGACAAACCTACCCTGTACTAAATAATCTATTGAATTATAATAGAACCCAATATGTATGATTTATTTAATTTAAAGCCCAGATATTGGTTTATAGTCATTCATTCTGTCATAGATATAAACATTATGAAACTCCTGCATGTTTTCAGACCATAGAGCTAGGTGGTGGGAGTCGCCGCTCTGAGAGGCATATAACTTCTAGTGACAACAGCAGTGGTGTGAGTGTTCTGGTATGGAGTTTCACAGTTGCAGAGCCTGCTCCATGGAGTCCTATTATAGAAGACCATGCCAATCTACACTTGTATAGGGTCAATGGGTATGTATTGATCTTGTTGATGATACTATAGAAATAAATAAAATGTCTAAATTATTGTTGATTTGACCATGTCTGGCAAGTTAATCTACTTTAAGGTTGCATCTAATTATTCTTTTATAAAGAAGCATTTATTAGGTCTTTGTATCAGGTTTAGAACACACTTTGGGCTTATGCCACATTAAAAACAATTTAATTGAATTAAATTATAAGATTAGCTGTTACTCGCGTCTTGTCTGTATGGCATTTAACAATGTGGAAATTTCAGTAACTATGGGCTCCTGAGCTAAGTTACTCCTTGTTACATCTGCTATTCAAGTCCCGTCAAAATCGTCCAGCCATTTCAGATATTATATTTATAGTATAATTAGATTATATCTATATATATAAAAGAAAGTCGTGTTAGTTACTCCACTTATAACTCAAGAACGGCTGAACCGATTTAGCTGAAAATTGGCAGGGAGGTAGTTTAGAGCCAGGAGAAGGACATAGGATACTTTTTATCCCGATCAAAAAAAAAAATTTTAAATATTTTTTTAATGCAAATTATTTGGTTTTTATTTGACATTCATAATCATATGTTAGCTCTAACAATGGCGATCAGGTTTGTAAATATTGGAGTAAGTATTGAATAGATGGCGCTTTGTTAAAAGTAAAAGAGGTTTAATATATTAATTAAAAAATGAATTAATGATTATATTTTTTTGTGTTTGTTATTGCCACGGCAAAGTTTGTACAAACATTTAAGAATATCAAACCGCTATAAAAAGTATTTCTTATTTAACCTTAAAAATAATGTAACCTCATGACGTTTGTCATAGAATTGTCTGAATGCAAGCTGCAAATATCGTTAGAGAGGATGTAAAAAAACGAAACATCGTTTAAAACAGATGCTTCGGTCGGAGTTATTTTAAAGATAAAATACATGTTTATCAATTAATTATCAATTAATTTATTATTCCTAACAAAAAGTATGTAAGAAAACCGAATTACTCAGTGCACATCATGGTTAGGTCAGATCCATCATGCCTAATATTAAAAGTTGAATGTAATATGGAGTTTTGGTACGTTTGGATAGACTAAGGCGGCAATATTACGCATTGTGCAATATTATTGACTGTCTAAGGTTAATATTGAAGTTTGCGCAATGATTGAACGTAAGTTTGAGCGAGTTTAATTTTTATTGCACAATATTTTTCCATGGCATCGTGAAGGGTCAATACTATTCTCCGACTGAACACCAAAACATTGCGCAATTCGTATTATTGTGCAATATAATTGATCGTTTGGATTCAAAGCGCCTTTCAATCTTATTGTACAATGTTAGGTATTGTAGGTCTAGGGGCCCAACATAAACATAACATAATTTAAATTTTCTACATATTTTCTCTCGAAATAATCACAAAATTGACATCAAAATTGATAAGACGCCTTCAGGATAATACGTTTTAATGCGCTAACAATTAGCTGGGTCCACACCGGACGATCCGTTTTGGATCGGTCGGATCCAGGATCACGGAGCGTGGATCGTGTTAGAGCGGAGCGCGCGCTCCAATAATGCGCATGGATCGCGCGCGGCACGACCACACCGCCTGCACATTTGGATCGCGCTCCTGACGCCGCGGGCCAGCTAATGACGAAATCGCTATAGTCGTTGTGGGTGAAAATTTTGAAACCCGAGATATAGGGTGTTTTGCATTGGCGTAGCAATCGACTGCAGCGTGTGTCCGGAACACATCGATTAGGTATATCATCATTTTCATCAGAAGTGAAAACTTGAACCTTTGTAGTTTATAGTTAGGACAGGACAACGTATGTCGGGTCAGCTAGTTTAAAATATAATATAACATATATTTATAATTTCAGAGGTCCTTTGACAGACACAGATAAATATTATAAAAAAATGTTTGGTATATGTACCAATTGTACCATGTATACATCCAAATGCGGTTATTTTAATATTACAAACAGACCCCCCAATTTTATGTATTTGTATAGATGAAAATAATATAATACACTTTTATTTTTAAACAGATTTTTCAATCTGTGTGTTACTTTTTAAATTTGTAAAATAAGTGACTCTTTTTACAGCCAACATATAAGTTTATCTGCTTATCATCAACTGGAAAATGAGACATTATCTGCAGAATTATCACAAAAAGGAGATATAGTTCACATTATAGAACAAATCAATTATCATAAAGTAAGTGGACTGTATATTTCAAGGCGCTCCCTCACTGCGAGCATTTGCCTGTAATGTAACATTATAGATTCGACTTTGAGCATTACATTCCAATACTACCTCCCACACCGACGAGCGTTCGCGTGTAATTTAACAATTGCTCGGTTTTTTTTTTGGAAATTATATTTAAGTACGTATTACTAATAAAATATTAATAATATTTTTCGATTTTACCGATAGAATAATAAAAAAATATGAACTGGTTATTTAAAGAAAAAAATCATGAGTGCAAATGTTTAAGTTGATAAAACACGAATAAAATGACATTTTATACTAATATACTAAATTTCATGAAAATCGTTGGAGCCGATTCCGAGATGCCAATTATATATATACAAGAATTGCTCATTTAAAGATATAAGAATAAGATTATAGATTCGACTTTGAGCATTACATTACAATACTACCTCCCTCACCGGCGAGCGTTCGCGTGTAATGTAATCATTTAGTACATATAGATTTGAATTTGCGAGGATTCTGATTTAGTTGTTTCCGTAATGTCAGACGAAGCGCTCATTGTGCTGAGTGCGGCAATATCAATTCGACATTGTTATTTACGTGAACTAAAAGAAAAGAAACGATATTGGGGCAATGAATTATTTCAAAACCGGAGAAATACAGGTGGTTTGGATATTTTAGAAAGAATCAACCGACCCATAAGTAAACTTAAAATGTTTTTATGAATGTCTCCTAGGATTTTGAACACTTAATAAATATAAATTCACTGCCTGCTGCATTCCACTTGTATTTCGCCGGTTTTGAAATAATTCATGGCACCAATATCGTTTCTTATCTTTTATTTAACGTAAATACTGTCAGTTATCCTAATCCGGTTAGACTGGTTCTGACACCATTGAAATTGGGAAAACTAACCAGCAACAACTTCTGTTTACAGAACGGCGTAAGTCTTGACTGGCTTCGCTATGATGTGCCTAGTACAGACGAGCGAGCGACAAAGTTGTCGTCGTGTCGCGAGTCTGCAACGCGCGTCTCACTGTCAGTGCCGGTGCGCACAGTCCGGCGATCGCCGTGTGACTCGCGATTATTAGTCGCCTGCATAGACGGCTCCTTACACATCGTCCATCATATCGCTGGTCTCACGCATACTACTCGAGCGGGTTTCGTAAGTGCTCTAAATGGAACAATCTAGATGATTAACTGACTTCAGAAAAAGAGGACTTCGTCAGTACCTATGTTGTTTAAGTCTGTTACCGCATAACCCCATAATTTATAAATCGATTAAGAAAATTCTCAAGTTTTATTTTTGTTCGATTGGTATTGCCTTCAAATTGATCTCTTAGAAATTGTATCTAAATCGGTTCAGTAGTTTGCCATAAAACTTCAAATATGTAAGAACAAATCCACTGGTTGGAAAGCAAATTTGGGTATTCTTCGGTAGTTGTTGATTTAGAAAACCAATGCACATAAAATTACAATCTAATAACTGACTTCAAAAACATAATTAAGGGGTCAGGGTGAAATGCCACTCAATATTACCCCTTGTGATGATATAGATAGCGACGGAAATCCGATGGGCGGGTGAACTGGTCATCGCAGCAGAGGAAGGTGGCCGATTGCAGTGCTTTGACCGCGCTCTCTCACTGCTGCACTATCATTCCAAGTGTCTCGACCTGGCTACGTATTTGCGGTAATATCCCTATGAATAATATTTGGCATCATTGTCTTATTTTTGGTAAGTTGTTTGTATAGAAATTATTGACAAGCATCTGCTCAGATATTAATGAAGTATTGAATGTTCAGATTAATGGTAACTTGTAGTGTATAGAAGTTATTGACATTTTAAACTGTTCAGAAGTATTTGGTCCCTTGTCTGCTACGATATATCTGACGGCGACTGTACACACATGATTATACAAATAAATTATTATTTTTATGACACTAACAAACGTGGGAAAGTGTATTCCTTCATCTGACAACATGCTTCCCCTGATTGATAGATCAACGGGTCCCGGGTTCGATTCCGGGGTCGGGCAAGTGTCTTTGTCTAAACCAGAGGCACTGGCTCGGAGTCTGGGTGTCATTTCTATCTATAATATGTATGTATTTACAAAAAAAAATGTATATAAATGTAGTTTATCATCCATCTCGTTACCATAACACAAGCATTAGGTTGCTTAGCTTGAGACGAGATGGCGTTGTGTGAAATGTCCAAGGATATTATTTATTTATTTATTGAAGTGCAATGTGAAATGCCATAGATAATGACGGAAATCCGATGGGTGACTATACTGGTCATCGCAGCAAAGGAATGTGGACGGTTGCAGTGCTTTGACCGCGCTCTCTCACTGCTGCACTACTGCACGTCTTTGGAGAATAATGTAAATATCTTTACAGAGATGCCCGTAGAATGCATTTGTTGACAAAACGTACGTGGAAAGGCGGTCCGCTAGTGCTGGCGTCGTTTTCTGGTGGGCCCCTGGCACTGTTACGCATATCACATCCCTGTCTGTTATTGGTAAGAAACCGAATATTTTGTTATATATAATCAATGTAAACGTAAAATTTTAGTATATGGGGTAGACGCATCATTATAAAATATAATCGGTAGAGCTAATTAAAGCTAATGTTGTAAATGATAATATGCACATTAAAATCAGGAATAGTTAACAATTTTGAATGTTGTTGAGGGTTGTTATAAGTTTGACATCTCTGAGGGGGCCTCGGAGTTTGGGGCTCCACTAAATGAGGTGGCCAGGGCCCACCAGGGTCGCGGAGCATACTCCCCTCTTCGGGAGGAGTGAATCCCGTGGCCCTGGAGTCGGCCAGTCGAGGATCGCCGTCGGTGTTTAGTTGGTAGGTCAGGGTTTTTAGTTGCTAGGCGCTTATTGTTCTTTCCACGCCTCGGAGCCCGGCTAGTTGGCAATCCATGAGGATTTTTGGACGTGTCTGGCTGTGGCATCGTAGCTCTTAAACGAACGAACCGATTATGATACAGTATTTTTATTTGACAGCAGGTTCTCTAGCAGTGGTGCTTAGGTAGGTTTTGTCAAATCGGTTAAGCCGTTTCTAGATGTATCAGGAGTTTCACAAAAAAAAACTTTACCGGTTGGTAGGCCTCCTCCACTGTAAACATAGTTAATGTCGCTGGAATCCGATGGACCGGCCTTTTGGGAAGGCCCATGTCCTACAATGGACTTCTTTTGGTTGAAATGATGATGATGATTCTTTACCAGGCATGGATACGTGTCCGGCGTATGTCCAACACCGTCGCTTTACTCCGGGCCATGGACTGGGACCAAGAAGGCACAGAGTGTCTATGGGCCGTCAACAAACTAGTTTGTACTGCGTTACGGGGGAAGCCAGGTAATTATTTTTCTTTTTTAAAAAACGAAACCCGAATAAAGGAGTTTATTATCACGCGGGCATTTTACAAACATGAAATTCTGGAGCACAAATGACACCCTGAATCAGAGCAAGTGCATCTGGTCTACACAAAGACGCTTGCCCGACCCAAGGATCGGTGCCTTTGGAAGCTGCACATCCAACCCCTTATTTACGTTGGACATCCTCACGACACCTCCAGGGTGGAATGAGTTCTAATCTGAATCACCAAATGGACTAGTGAACATTTGACCAGTAATCATGTAAGTAGACTAGTTGTCGGTTTGAACTATAAGCAATTTGTTCCATGTCACCAACCCATTCCAGGCTGAGGTGTGTCAAAAGATGGAAATCCTAATACGAACTCTGTGGCCTCACTAACTAGGCTAATTTCTGTTCGCTACTTTGAGAAGGACCAACTTGGCATATGCTTAATAATAAAATTATTGTTTCATTTTACAGAAGTTGGAGAAGAAAACGTTGCGCAGGCGGCGGTAGGCGCTTTCCTTGCGCCGGCCTATCCTCACTCACAAGCTGCACTGCGATTCTCACCCCCGGTTCACGACTTAGCTAGGAAATTCTTTCATCACTTACTCAGGTATCGTATTTCAACTACATATTTACTAATAGTTCTCAGTACCAACCAAATTGTGTGAGCATCGCGGATAAAATCAGAACTTGTTTATCGGTGTCACACAAGGGACCCACAAAGTAGCGGCTTTTGGATCACGTGACCTGTCAATGTCAATCCCATACATTTGTCTCGATACGAAAGTCACTTGGCTACATGTCCTGGTATTCAACCTTTTTTTGTTTTATGTTTTTTTTTATACCTAGGCGCGGCCGTATAGAAAAGGCATTAAGCTTAGCCGTAGACCTCGCCGCGTGGGATCTATTCGCGGACGTTCGTTGGGCTGCCACGAAGCTAAGTCTCCCACATTTGGCGGAAGAAGCAGCAGGTTTAGCTGCTCAGTACTCGCAACAGGGTTCGCATGGTAAGATTTCACAAGTATTGTTATAAGCTATGCACAGAGATTCAATCTCTCCTAGTAACTCTCGTTCGCTTGTTTTGGAATCAATCTATCCGGCCTCCTTTCTCGTGTAACTATAAAAACTTTAGTAGGTGTCGAAAAAAGAAACGTATATTATAGGGACTAAAAGTCAAAATATTAATTAAACTATTTTTAACAAACCGAAACGACATTCTGGACGCACATTTGTTTCCGCCACGATATCTTGATACGTGTCTCCGTATAATATTAAATTCGATAAAAAATAATAAATAATAATTCAGAAGAAAACTAGCCATTTTTTGTAATAAAAGAAAATAGTTGATTATTTAATGCGGTAATATAAATTTTGCACTTCAAATTTCATGAAATGCAACCTTTTCGTAACCCTCCCAATAAGTGCAGTTATTTACTTTACATATCCTAAATTAGCAACTCAAAAGTATATTTTCATTTGCAGGCTCAGAATGCTCGGAATCGTGTTCCAGTTGTAGTTCACATTCGTACACAGATTCCGAAGATGAAACACCCAACGTCAAAACGAAGCCTCCCCCATTACCGAGAGTGTCTCTGCCTAACCACCCAACCCTAATGCAAGTCCCCATCGCCCAAACCGAGCCGACATCAACCCACAGCATCCGTCCTAACTTACACCAGTACCTAGAAAGAGACAACACGATTTGGACAAAAGATTTGAGAGATGATACCTACGTGAAAGAAGCACCAAAGTCCATATTGAATTTACAAAATATGCGGTGGCATAGTATGGACGTGTTGTCCAATTATAGGCAACCAAAGCCTAGTTTGGTGCCGATATGCGAAAGCCCTAAGCCCACTCGTTCGGTAGTCGATATTCTGCCTAGAGCGGAAGAGCGAGCGCACTTTAAACATTTGTACCAAATGGAGTTGCGGGAAGACACGCCGAATACGTTGTACCGATATCAGAACAATAACAACTATCATCCTAGTACAAGTGTAAGGGATCGGGGCTATAGAGACGATCCCGGCGAGAAACGTGTTGAGAAAAATAAGGTGAAATTCTCGGACACTATCACCATTGCTGTTATGTCGGTAAGTCGTGTCTCTTGGAGATGTATCGTGATATCGTGATTTTTTATATCATCACTATCACTTCACTATCACTACATAGTATAAAACGAAGTCGCTATTGTCTTTCCGTCCCTATGTATGCTTAAATCTTTAAAACTACGCAACGGATTTTGAAGCTGTTTATTTTAATAGATAGAGTGATTCATGAGGAAGGTTTATATGTATAATACATAAATAATATTGCAGAGAAACACTGATTAATTATAGGTTCATCATTGCACCTATGCGAAGCCGGGGCGGGTCGCTACTATCCTATAACTAGAGTTATAAAAGAACATAACTATATTCTAAAACTAAAAATAATATAAAAGCCCTCTTTTATCGTTGGATATCCTCGTGGAGTTTTCATCAAGTTCAAGTATTCCTTCTTTGTGGCTAAGTGGTCTACCCCTTGCGTTCTTTTATTTGGATCTTACGATATCTTCAGGTTGCGACCCGTCCACTTGCAATTTCCTGTGAAGCTTCTATCTGTTTTATTTCGAGAGCGTGTATTTTCGCCCCAATGCTCAGTTAGGATTTGTTCTAAATAATTGGAATACGAGTAAGTATGTATATGTTATTTTATCAAGCTTTCCAGAGTTTCACTCACCTAAAGCTGTACCATAAAATATACTCTGAATGGTATTGGCAGTAGCACAGTAATTAGTAGTATAAACATAATTGCCAAGCGGAAATTTCAACAGGCTGTTACAAAATGTGTGTACAATAAAATTGCAATATATAAATAAATAAATCTCAGGATCCGATGCTATGCCCCGAGCCTGCGAGAGAGTTAGCAGACAGTCTGCCTCTATGTCCACCACACAAGTACCTATCCGCGTTTACGCCTCAAACGCCACACCAGCAACCCGTGGCCAACGTGGGTCAAATGGCCCACTCAGCCCACGTGGCCGCCACGTCGTCGCAAGCCACGCCCGCCGGTACTACGCTCGACTACGTTGAAGTGTGACGCACGCATGCACATGTTTGTTACCAATGCACCTTGTTTCTTTCACGCTTGGAATAAGGACTGATAGAGACCTATTTGAAATATGCTCAAAAGAGCAGCGTCACTTTCTTACTCACATATTTTGGTATCACATCACTATTCGTATGTGCCATACAAAAATAGCGAACTGGTATAGCCATGTTTAGGGCCACCAATATTGACGTCATTACTGAAGGATTAAACTGATGGCGCGTTGTTGTTGTTTTTTTTTTAAATCTTATTGGTTTTAATGACTCATGCATGGTGTTTACCATATACATGTCACAAAACTGGGGTCTGATATAAACTTGCATTTAACACTGTCTCACCATGAATTTATTTACACTTAAAAATAAAATATGTATATGTGTTTAAGTGAAAAAAAAAATGGTCGTAGTGTCAAAAAAATGGTCGCAATATTTATTTTTATTTATGATACATAGGTAATGGCGCGGTCACGTGATCAAAAAGCCGCTATTTCAGTGTACCCATGTGTGACACCGATAAACAAATTCTGAATTTCTCAGGGATGTTCACACAATTACAAAGTACCTACTACTTTGTAAAGAAACCCGTTTATTTGTAAACTAAAATCACCATATAGTAGATTTTGTGATTTTACATAGCAGTAGTTTTCATTTTATATTTTTATGTATAACGACGAATATAATATCTATAATATAATATAATTTTATCGATTAACATCGGACGTGAGTTTATAAACATGCTGTAATATTTTAATAGTACACTGACACTTTAACTCAGCATCTATTAGTCCTTTTTCTAATGTTGGATGCGCGCACTTTGCACGCCATGCATGTCAGCTTAAAGTCGAATTTACATTGCGAACCCAGATATAATTAAATCGAGGAAATTAAGAATATTTTAATGGTAAATAAATGTTTCGTAATATAAGTTCAACTAGACTAGAATGTGACTAAACAGTATACTTAAGTATTTTTCTATAATCTTTGGCTCAACTTTACCGCCCGCCTGACGGTAAGCGCCTACCGTCGAAAAAACTAAACTTTTACGTAACCCCTTTTCGTGGGGGAGGGGGGTAAGGGTAATTATAACCTGTATCGTGAGGGCAGTTTACAAACATGAAATTTACTAACACAAATGACACCCAGACTGAGCAAGTGCCTTTGGTTTGCATAAAGACACTTGCCCGACCCCAGAATCGGCTAGACGTTTGCAACATCAGGAGTGTCATTAACGCATCGCCAGCCCGATATGTATGTACAGCGTATAACGTTTCTAGAGCTTTTACTATATGCAGAATATAGTAAAAAGCTCTAGAAAGAATTTGCTCCATCTGGTGACGGATTTAGAATACATAGTGTCACCACCCCATTCTATCCTGAGGTTGTCATAAGAGCCGACATAAGGAAATGACCTGACAACGACAACTTGATACAAAACCCTGTGCCAGCCAGTCTGGCCAGCGTATACGCTAATTACCCTCCATTTAAATGGAGGAGGCCCGCCTCGGCTGCGGGTCATATACGGGCTGAAAAGTATTACCTAATGTAGTAGTCATTATTTATGCATGTATTTGAGCAAATTTAATTCTATAAACACTAACTTAAGTAATATGTACTTACATAAACACTAACTCAAGTAATAAAACAAGACTAAAAATACCAATTAACCTAAAACTTAAATACTAAATTATATTATTTAAAGGAAATTACTTTGTTTTTACATACTGAATGCTATTTATTTTATTTCAGAAAATGGTACCCAGAAGCCGCCTAAAATTAAAGTGGTACATTTTGGTATGGTTTAGAAGTGCAATTACAAGTGTTTATTAGTGCAATCCGTCCAGTATTTAGTAAGGAGTTTGTTGATATTGTCCGTGTGGTGACGGGATTTAGAATATACACGACACCCTCAGGACAATGTCACCAACCCACATTGTCCTGAGGGTGTCGTAAGAGGCGGCTAAAAGAGCGCATGAGACAAACCTATCCGCTAGTTATTTATACATTTTGAAAATGTTAACATATTATTGTTTAATATTACATACATATATCTATTATGTTATTAATTCTCAGCCCATAAATGACCCATTGTTGAGTCGGGTCTCCTTCAACTACTTTCCTTATCTTGCGGCCTGGTTTTCGGCCTTATCATGTCCTTTTGTCGCCTGTTACGAGACCCTCAGGACGAAATGGTGACACTATGTATTCTAAATCCGTCATGCATAATGTTCGTTTAAAAAATTTCGCCGAAAAGGGTAAAATTGTATTGTAGATTAAATATCCTCCATTAAATTGGAGGAGACCTGATTCAAAACTGGGGTCGTCAATGTACTGAGAGTTTGTTTGTTTTAATCATCATTGTCATGAACACACAAATTCTATAAAAAAAGTTTTTTATATAAATAATGTTTTAAATGGTTGTGATCTTCATTGTAATGACATTAAAGAAGAATGCATATTATATAAATAGGTAGGTAATAAGATTGAAATGTTGCAAAGTTGATGCAATAGCTAATATTATAAAATATATGAATCACATTTTACACTATATTGTTTTTCACTGAGAGACTGTAGTCAACAGCCTGTTCTATCCTAAGGGTGTAAGATAACAGGTTTGTAAAGGCAAAAATCTGGCCGTAAAAGGAAACATCGGTGTACCGGACTACCATTGTGGTCAACATATTTTGTCATCATTTCTCTCATAACATTGGAGTTATACTTTGGCGTATGATGCGGTGCACGTCCAAATAACGTATATAACTAGCTAAAACATCTTCAGAGCCACAATTTAAATATTTTTTTAATTAAAAACCGACTTCAAAGCCAGCATATAAATGAATGTTTGTATGTATATCTTTTATAGAATCGTAAAATATGGGTTTGATCATGCGATGATGTTCAGAAAAGTGTTTCCGAGTTGGTACGACCAATCTTCGACAGATGGCGCAAAGCAAATTTTTCATCGCGGGACAAAACGGGGGGCTCATCTATTCTACTATAAAACCTACAATTTGGTGTAAGCAGACAATCCATCTATAGACTTAAAGGGTAAAAGATGCGTAACCAAAGAATTAACTATATATTCATTGTACAACAAGCATTCATTAAAAAGAACACATCAAATCTATATATACAATTAGCAAAAGGATAGATATTAAATAATACTGCCAACTGCAACTAGTATATGAGCAGTCTATATTATCTGCTCTAATCAGAGGCCCGTACAATCCGACCAAATTATCTGTAAACGCCACCCACCATCGAATTAGTTATCCAAAATTTTATCACAGCACATCGGACAAGACCGCCCGGCCTATCGTTATTATTATCCTACAAACTTAGGGCACATAATCATGGTGCAAGTAGCCCCACGTATGTTGAGGCACCCGCTCAGGGGAACTCCCGAACAAATTTGTAATTTATTTCAGTAACTTTCTTAATTCTGGTAAAATTACATGTACTTATCAAATGGTTTTAAAAGAAATTTCGTTCCACGAGAATTTTTACGCGATTCAAATGTCTACCTCGAGCTATAATATATAATAGCTTGTACGTACTGCTCGTGCAAGTGGCCCGCGTCTTTATTTGCTTTATTTATTGGCACCCTGGACAAGTAGAAACGGGTAACTTGTGCAGTTTGTATATTACTCGCGCATGTACAACCCGCCTCTTTACTTTCACACTGTACAAGCCTGTACAAAGTTTCTTGGTTTCTATGTGCTTGTTTATTAATGGTCTAGTTGTTTCCGTAATTTTGCACAGCTGTATCAGTACTACTATTGTTCCTTTTCAGGCCTCATTGCAGTTGACTTCAGAAAATGTAATCATCTAATAATATGAAAGATCGATTGCAACACCTAACAGAAATCGAGATACATATTATGTATTTTATTTTAAATAACGACACCCCTGCACTAAGTATAACCTGTATCGCGGGGGCAGTTTACAAACATGAAGCCAGACCCTGAGCAAGTGCCTCTGGTTTAGACAAAGACACTTGCCCGACCCCGGAATCTAACCTGGGACCCGTTGATTGAAAGGCGGCGTATCCAACCCCTAGACCAACAAGGCATATCAAAATTAACAATTTCAAACCCATTCTCGAATAAATGCCTTCTTTTTCCGTATGTCAGTGGTGCGACCACATTTCGCCTTCCTACACCTCTTGGCACGGGCTGGAAGTCGGCCGTAACATTTCTTACAAATCATCTTACGGACGACATATTTTTCAGCAATCGCTTTGATTTCATCTGGGATGTATCCTGAAAGAAATTTTAAACTTCAATATTTTGAAACGTATTTGTTAGGAACTAGAGATGGATTTCCCAACGTGGTGGTACAAAAATTGTAAAAGCAACCACACCACTATCTACATCATTGGTGACATCTAGGTAGAAGCCGCGGCTAATATTCCAAACTACATTCTTTTTAAAAAACACAAATATCCAGGCCTACGTTTATCACGGATATTATGTCGAACATTGTACTGAGTCTGCCGGGTGACTTAGTAGAAAATAAATCTCTGACTAATTACACAATATTTGAATATTTGCAACTCTAGCTAACTACAAGCGACACTTCCATAAATTAAGTCATTCGGGAGTAAGTAATATCTTAATCTCCTACCTCCTCCAACCATCCGAAGATTAAGGTGTATAGTGCTTTGATTTTCAACTTTATAGTCGTTGAGCCGTCGCCCATCTTCCAAATCCTTGTCAGCGTACTGAAGCAACTGATATTCTGCCGGTATACCTTCCTCATCGAATATTTTTTTCTTTAAACATGCCACGAGTTCTGTTGGCTCCACGTCGACAGTAATAGTGTCGTCTGAGAGCGTTTTTACAAAGACTTGCATGCCTTTGCTATGAGTCTGGAATAACACTAAACGTAAATTATACATATTTTTTATTCATTAAAATTATCAGACGGGTTTCGTGTCAAGTTTTCAGTCTCTTACAGCTAGGTTGTCGACCTCGTTATTTACTTCTGTCGACTCTCACGTCACCCTTAGGATGGAATGGGATGGTGCCACTATGTATTCTTAATCCGTCACCACACGGATTATACAAATAGCCCAGTTCAAACTAATAAAATAAACCTATGATCACTAATCTTCGGACCCAGAAATAAAATACATAGTGTAAAGCTTTGATTTCCTAGGATAGCGGTGCCGTCATATATCGGACAAACAGATAATTAAAAACATTTTGTAAATTGTTTATACCTACTACCCTAACCTGTTTTATTCCAAATTTCTCCAATTTCACTCCACCAATTCTGTTTCAATAGTTTTTTCTGTATTCTTTAGTTGTTATATTATAAATAGCTTCATGGTTACGTACGAAGTCACGAAGTCTAATAAAATTTCGTCGTCGTCGCTGCTCCAAGAGTTGGAACTCATTTTGAACGTCATCCCGGTAAAAAAAAAACACCAAGACTTTATGTTTTTGTTTTTGTAAGACTTTATATATACGTATACGTCTTTGTGTTTTTTTAATAGCTTCACCGCTAACAATAACTACAAATTCACGAAACGTGACGGAACCATCGGACATAACAAGACTCTTGTTATGTCCTTGTGCTGACGGCCGTCTTGTTACAAGACAAGGCCGTCAGGAAATGGCGGCAACCCCTTTTTACGTTACGGTGCGCGCCATTTTTTTTACATAGATAACTATCTGAACGTTCTAGTGACGTCCTTCACAGTTTTAGTAAGCCGCTATATGACGGCACCGCTATATTAGGAAACCAAAGCTTAACCACCCCATTCCGTCCTCAGGGCGTCGTAAGAGCCGACAAAAGGAAATGGAAAAAAACCTAGCCGCAAGAGAAGGAAAAGTAACATCTAATATAGACTTACAAAAACTTACCTTTTGGTTTCACTAGCCCTGTAACTTAAAATATTATAGTGCTAGTGAAACCAAAAGGTAAGTTTGAGCCTGTCGTCAACCAATCGCGAAACTTACAACTTCCTTCTCCGCCAATCACCGGCGAATCTAACAATCAACTTGTGCAGAATCAAGATGTTTGTTAAAAGCCATTTATACGTCCATGTTAAAAGCATAGTATGTATTTGACTAAGAGCTTACCTGCATACCCATAATTATTAAATAAATCTCCTAAAGTAATCAGTTACACAGTGGAAAGTTAGCAACCGAAAGTGATGCTACTAAACCAAATTGAAACACGAAGAACACCAAACCAGACAGTCTTATTCTGATGGGGTTACGACTTTGTTGCTCAATATTTATTACCTAATGTGATGTGAATTGTGAAATTTGTGATGTGAAGGACAAGATAAGCGGTATAATGTGGCCAGTCTAAAAAAATAATTTACACTCAACCTTCCTTCAGCATACATCATTAACCCCTTACCGCATGACATTTTATTTTTTCCCGGAAAAAATATATTTGATAGTTCTTGACACGTCCTATAATGTTTGTTCTAGCATTTTTTCAAAATCCAATTACTTTTCGAAATATGATCAAAAACTTCTATTTCCCATATATGGCATATTGTGCAGTAAGGAGAACTAAAACTAATTTGACAAATATGGCATAATATGCATTGCAGGAAAGGTAAGTGAATCTAGTTGCCATATTTGGCATTGCATGCTATATAGGTAATTTTAAGTCAATCCTCAGTGCTAAGGTTTAGAAAATAAAACTCAGAATTTAATGAAAATAAAAAATAAATTTAATGAGATATGTTGTATTTAGGAACTACACATAACCTAGTATCTACTGCGACTTATCTATCTATCTATCAGCCACAGAATTCCACTGCTGAACATAGACCTCCCCCATAGATTTCTACAAACACGATCTCGTGCAGACCGCATCCAACGACTCCCAGCGACCTTCAAGGTCGTCCTTCCACCTAGTCGGGGGTCTTCCCACTCTTCTCTTTCCAATACGTGGACGCCACTCCAAGCCCAACTGCCTAACGGCCACCCGTTCTTCGGGCCACGTGGCCAGCCCATTGCCACTTCAACTGTGCAATCCTTCTAGGATAATAATGTAAGATAGGATAATTAATAATATTTATGATAGGATCATAATTTTCATCATCCCGATCATCCCCAGCTAACTCATCGTCTTCATCCTCGCTTTCGTTCGGTATATTTAGACCGTAGAATCTTTTTTGCATCCATTTATCTGAAAAATATGAAATATTGCTTCACTGCATACAATGCCAAATATGTCGGAATGTAAAAATAACCAGTACTGCATACAATGCCAAATATGGAAAACTAATTTTCTCGTTACTGCATAATATTCCATATGTGTCATGCTAAGGTTTGGCATGATTGTCGCTAAACTGTTACATTTTACTTACATGTTTTCAGTGTTCTGAGTCCTTTGATAGGTCTTCTTAGCACCACGATATGAAGATCGAACGAAAAATCGACACACGCTTACAAAATGAATTTCAAAAACATAGACCAACCAACGAAAAATTTTAACCGTCGCCGACTGACTTTGACTGGTTATAGTTTCATTACGTGGTATACTAGATGGAAGCACATGTATGTTTATTGAAGCTTAGAAGTTGCCATTTCTGTCATAATATGCCATAGAGGATAAAATAAAATATTTTTATTAATTCTGAACGTTTGAAAATAAGTACCCATATCTGGGTAGCTATGCGGTAAGGGGTTAATTACGAATCCTTTGGTTCGTTTTGACAGTTTATAATAAATAGGAAATGAATTAACGCCGAAAAGAGATTTAATTAAAACAGTTTCAGATATACAGGCAGAATATGGACAAAAGCCTTTGTTTTAATCAGTACTTACTGTATATACCGTGTATGGTGGTGTGGTGCTGGAACACATCTTAACCCCAGCACATTCCATCCTGAGGGTGTCATAAGAGCCGACAAAGGGAAATGACAAGGCCGACGCACGAGGACGCCCGTCTCACTAGTGAGTGGTACAGTGGGTCATCTATGGGCTGAGTGGTGGTTATTTGATATTACTGACAACAATAGTATGATTTATACACTCCGCGGCAAATACAAAAGAATCATCAATTCAACATTCATTCTTCCTTAATGAAGTCGGGAAATTTTGAATTTAGACAGAATCGACAGGAACTAGTCAGTTTAGACTCCAGACTATAATTAATAGACAGACTATAGATGTTACACGCAGTCTATGACTATGTATACTTTTAAATAGAGTTTCTAAGTTGCTTTGGCAAATATTTATGTTGCTGCATCAAAACGATATATGTACTTAACTATTCAGAAAATGCTGCATGACAGAATGTTGAATAGTTGTTGTCAGAATATACTTTAAATTAGTTGGATATAAGTAGGATGAATAAAAATGACAAGCAATTAGTTTCTTGCCAGATCTTCTCAGCAGAGGTCGTATTCCGATCTGGTAGTAAACATGGACACTTTCAAATAATTCATTTGATTATTTGAAAGTGTCCATTGTGATCCAAATAAGATTAATGATTTGAACTTAAATGTACAATCATTTTAGTATTTGGTTTCTTTTTGACAACAAAGAGTATTTAACTGTATTCCAAATTACAACCAGTCTCAATTCCATACAAGCCTAGCACAACAACAGTAGACTTTCACCATATGAATGAGGCTATAAATAAAAGAAGTATCAGGTATTTGTTACTTTTATTAATTTGGCTTATTGTAGTTTGAAATATATTGAGTGGAATTTATTAGCAACAGCAACAGATAGTTATTTAATCCTTCAACTTCTTCTTGGGGCGGAGGTTGTTGGTGTGTCCACACTTGGTCTTGCGGCAGTTGGTAGCACGAGGGTGGAGGCGAGCATAGCATTTACGGCAAATCATTTTGTCACAGTTGTACTTCATTGCCAAAATACGGAGAGAAGGCTCAATGGTACCTAAAAAGCAATGTATGCACATTATTTTATCATAAAATTATGTTTTCATAGTATTTAATTTCGATAAAAATTAAACAAAATCTTTCAAACATCACATAAAAAACAACGGCAACCACATATGTCTATTGGCCCATACACTACTAAATATAAGTTTAGGAGACATAATGGACAAAATTGTTAATATATGAACAAGATGCCTCCATTTACGTTAGCAGTGCTAAAACAAGAAAAAACAACATGGTACTACATACCTCCTCTAAGCCTGAGCACTAAGTGCAATGTAGATTCCTTTTGAATGTTATAGTCAGACAAAGTGCGGCCATCTTCCAATTGTTTGCCAGCGAAGATGAGACGTTGCTGGTCGGGAGGGATGCCCTCTTTGTCCTGGATTTTGGCTTTTACATTTTCAATAGTATCCGATGCTTCCACCTCAAGGGTAATGGTTTTACCCGTTAGGGTTTTAACGAAAATCTGCATCGTTAATCTGAAAAACGGATATTGGATGAGACGATTGATTTTTATGGGCGATAGTCCTGATGGGTTTGAAATTATAAATGTAAAACAAAATACAAATGCTAGGTTTGACACTACACGCCACGCGGAGATTTGAATTTCGAATGTCACAGAGAAATGTGGACTGGCACGAGTAAAATTTTATACACAGCTAACAAAAGCACACTTGCCGGTTATTTTGGGTTTACTAATAAGAAATGGTGGATATCTTCTAAACAATAATTAGATTAAACAATTACCTTTCCCAAAAACGTGTTCGAAGGAAATAAACGTCAAATTCTAAAAGAAAGATGGCTGTTCTATTTGTTCGTTTAGAAACTAACGATTGTGTTGATAAACCCGTGCGTGGCAACCTTATATTTGGAACTTTGTCATTTCATATTCATACATATAACTTTTTGTTAATAATTTTTATTTTCTATTTATTTTATTAGCTAAATCATGTTCATTCTACTTGAAATAGGTGAAATACTACGAAATGTATAGAAGATTCTAAATTAAGGAGAAGAAGGCCTTTGGCTCCAGGCGCTGCCATCGCCCGGCATAGGCACTATGCTGGACGATGTTACGTTCCGGCTCTCTGCTAGTTTGCGCCTCGGTGCATCTTGCGTTGCCCCGCATCGTTGTCATTGCGGAGTAGCCGTCGACAGCCTCGGACACCATGGCCTATGGTGCTGTAAAAGCGCGGGCCGCATAGCCAGGCACGCCACAATCAATGATATCATCCGCCGTGCTCTTTCTACCGCCGGCGTACCAGCCGTATTGGAACCCAATGGTTTGGTACGTGACGATGGGAAGAGACCGGACGGTATGTCTTTGCAGCCCTGGAAGTTGGGTAGGCCTTTGGTGTGGGACGCAACTTGCGTCGACACCCTCGCGCCATCCCATCTTCCAGCCACGGCAGGCAGTGCCGGTGCGGCCGCTGCAGCAGCGGAGACCCTCAAACGGCGCAAATACACCAACATCACAGGAAATTATGAGTTTGCGCCGTTTGGGGTTGAAACGCTGGGGTCATGGGGTCCGAGTGCGCATCTCCTATTCAGGGAGATCTCTAGGAGACTTGTCGACGCTACGCGTGACCAGAGGGCTGGACTTTTTTTGGGTCAACGCATTGCAATCGCAATTCAGCGGGGCAATGCTGCCAGCCTTCTGGGAACGTTCCCCGGTGACAGCGATGTGGAGGAATTTTTTGATGCTTAGTTTTACTGTAAATATGTACCTACATAGTTTTAGTTTATTTTATTGTTATTTTTTAAGTAGTTAGATTTCTCTTAATTTCTTTTATATGATATGTTACACTGATAATATTTTATGTTAATAAATGTCAGATTTTAAAATTCCAGGAGAAGAAAAATATTTATTTATAATAAATTTTCTTTTATTTATATTCTATTTGTTTAATTAACCATACGATTAAAAACTAATATTCTTTTTTAATATTAGTTTTGTATGTCAGTTTTTAATAACAATAGTTAGTATTATAACTATGTACCTAGATTTCCGAACGAATAAACTGCGTTCGAATACAATGGGTCAAAACATCCTGACTTAATTTTGCCATTAACTTGAGTTTTACGTAGAAGTTGTATAAATAATTAAATAATATATTTGTCGAGTGGTTTCCTAATACATATTTAGGATTATACTACATAAAAAAAAACAAGATAACAAAAAACATATTCGAACGCACCCCATAAGTACCTTGTTTCGTAATCGTTCGATTTTTTCTCAGGCACTGTACGAGTTTCCTATTATTGCATAAAAATGTACCATCAACTTAACAGGGTTACCGGTAGGCTGGTTGCCGCAAAAAATTTGCAGTCTCCACTGTTCCCAGTTGTAAGTAAATAACATCAGTAATCATGGCGGTTAATGGTTATGTGAGTATCAAGGTTCTTATCTCTGAAGGCTAATATCTTGGATTTACTTTTAGGCACCATCTACCTCGCAATATGTGGAGGCTCCTACGATCCAATACAACACCACCCACATGTCGACAGTCGCCGAGGCCTGCCCAGCCCCTGGCAAGAGGAACTTGATGCCTGGAACAAACATTCCTTATCCCCCGGTGCCTGAGAACATCCGTAAAAAGCAGCAGCTTTTCCAGGTACATGGATTTTATGAACATAAATGCAAACCACGATTCTGTTGATCTTCATACAGTACAACAACTATTCTTTTAAACTATGCACCTAGAACATTTAAAATAGTAGGTATCTATTATAAAATAATATTCTAGGTGCAACGTACCACTGAGTAAAACACTACAGTCTACCTTTGTCACTTCTACTCAGCCCATAGATGACACTATTGAGTTGCGCCTCCTCCAGTTACATGGGGAATTAGCCTACTGTGCCACGCTGGCCAAGTGGGTTGGCACAGGGTTTCATATCAAGTTGTCCTTCCCTTGCAGCTGTCATTATTTCCTTTTATCTGCTCTTACTGTTCTCAGGATTTAATGGAGTGGTGACACTACATATTCTAAATCTGTCACCATAAGTATACCATAAACAAAAGCAAATATTTTTTAAAGTGACATTATTAATTTCAATCTATCTTGTAAGCTTAATAATTAAGTTAAGCTTTAAGAATACACTAGTAAACCAATCAGTATAGTAGCTTAAAGATATCTTTAATCAAAAGCATCCTGATGGGGGAAAGTTACATGGCTCCATTGCCAAACAGATCCAAAAGTTGACTAACATACAGATAGATTTTGGCTCAAGATGCTGACCAACTACCATACTTGAAATACATTACAATAACAGATAACTCTGATATTGCTGTGTAATGGGAACAGATTATGGACTAACCTCATCATCCATTGCCAGAGGCAATTCCTTTTGTGTGTGAATATCTATTACTAGTTTATTACTATTAACTATTAGTTTATTACTGAATTGCTAATGTACTAGTTTCACAGAAGCTGTTGCATTAAATAGCTTAACCCAATTTTTTGCAGACAGAAGATGATGTACCAGTATTCCTGAAGGGTGGTCCTGTAGATGGAATCCTGTACCGTCTCACTTTAGCTCTCTGCATCGCGGGCATCATTGGTGTTGGACACACTATCTACACCTCTGCTGTACCTAAGAAGCAGTAAATTTATATGAAGCATTATATAAATCAATTTTGACTATGTATTAGTTGCCTGTGTTATAAGTGTCTCAGCACCATGATTAGAAATAAATGATAAGAAGTCTGAGATTTCATTTACTTTTATTCACACTAAGAGTTCCTTGATGTTTGCAAGTAGTGCACCAGTGGCATATGTCTTAGGGCCTAAGGGCCGAGTATAAGAGAAGAAGAAGAAATAATTTTAAACTTTATCTACATAGATACAAGATCAGTATCGACACCGCACGTGGCGCGGCGGCTGTTCGCAACATTTTCAAGCGTTTTTAATTATGTAGATAAAGTTTAAAATTATTTCACACGGAAAGTGCTCGCCGCGACGCTGCCATTCCGGTGTGACTCGGCCCTAACAGTTTGTTTAAAGTAGGCTTTGTCAGCTTAATACCTGACATACTTATGCGCTTATAATATTGGATAAGGATAAATTAATTTATTGCAGGTTGGCAGTAATAATTCCTAAATCGCTTACCACACTGCCATGTTAAATAAAGATTTATTTAAATCAATCACTGCATGGAGCCTAAGAATTAATGCAATTTGGAATAGGTATCTGATATCGGCAGGAAGATTCGAATTCTCACGCCAATAATTTAGGAGATTAACTTTAGGTCGAAAAGATTGCGTAATATATACTGCAAAATAATAGGTACTGATTCAGTCAAAATTATGCACCTTTTTTAGGTAAGACCCCAAGTGCAAGTAGATTTACGAAAAATGACATTCAAAATTCAAATAAACCAGCAAGAAACATCGTGGGACATAGATAACAGAGCATCTAGTTTAATAAGCAGAAGACTCATTTCCGATACAACATCGTATCATAGTAAAAACAAATATTTTAAACATCTTTTATTTCATCGCTTCTCTAATTATATGAATTTAACATAATATATCAACTGGCCATCTAACTTATTCCAATGAATTATAATTTGTGAAATACATTACAACTTAGGTGTTACATAATTCATTCTATACAGCTTCTAAAATGTATTATAGCTTTTTAACATCCATAGAGCATAGCACTATCAAAACAAACGACCGCGTAATTCAGACATTATACATCACACCTATAACTCTTAATGTTTAATTATAGATATTGTATTGATAGACTAATATTTGTGTGACCTCTAGGATCTCAGGCCGCTAATACTAGATTATTGCGACCAAATTTCCGACATTTCAAATAGACAAAAGCAGATCCATCAGGTAGGTAAAACATGTTCAACATTAACCGATACTAGTTGTCAAAATCTGTAAAATCGAACAAAGTGTAATAATTATGTACTTCATAATTACGTAATTAATTACCTACCACACCCTATGTAGATTGTAGATGTGAATATAGGATAGGTATATTCTGGGACAATTTGAACAAAAAAATGGGAAGTAAAAGATAACATTCAGCAAGGTAAAGTTTAAGGTCTATGTAGTGATAATTAATACTGAATCCGAGCTTCATTTAACAATTAAATGTCTTAAAATATAATATGATTATTCCGTTGTTTGCATAACAAGTCGTTGGCAAAATCACCGGGGCCGTAAATTTAATTGCTTTTACTCTCGTAGAGAGGTTTATTCCTGATTAAAATGTATAACGCAATGCTTTCGTAATTAGAAGATGTATGCACACAAAACATAAAGCGCGGACGATTTGACTAACACCTCCGTTGAAATACATATATATACTTAACTAATCAACACACATATTTATAATAATTAAATTTAAACGAATAATCATGGCCAAAGAACTTAAGTAATGCGCAGTCAATTTTTGTGTCTCATTGGCGGTGATGGGAGGAAATAGTCCGGGAGGAACTGGCGCACGAGTGCCAAAAATTGTTCCACCTTTTTTTTTATGCGATCCTCTTCAAAATGCCCAGCACTCGTGCGCCAGTTCCCCCTGGACATAAAAGGGACACGCGAATGTTTGCGCATTGGCATGTTATCAGCTAACCACTTAGGTTAACGCACTCACGTATAACATGCGCAAACTTTCCCGCAGCAATGCACTGTATGCTCAAGTTCCTTGGCTATCATTATATTATGCTACAAAATTTAACATACAATTATTAAGTGACAAATAAATTCAGTACAATTCGTAAAAGTGCAATTTTTTGAGCGATTAATCAAGGTTACCTACCTGATTAATCGGTCAAAAAATTGTGTATGTATAAATATTAACTACTGAAATTCTACCGTGCTTATGGCACTACCAGTAGGTATTAATCATCCAGTAATTTAAGAATAGAACATGCTGACAAGATTCAAATGCCTCCTGCTAATCATTCAGCACCAAAAATGTGAGGCGTGTGACGCACACACTGACACAGTTCAGGTGCCTTCAGATATTAAAAAACCAAATAAATACACTAATATAGCATTTGTTACTTTTTCAGTGCTCATAAGATTTATATATAAAGAAAGAAATATATTTTTAGGAATCTCATAAAAATGCAAAACACAGCCTTTCGTTAAAATAAAAAAATAAACATGAATGATCAAATTATAATTAGGGAAATAGTAGTACTAATAGTGATTACCTAGTGTATATACGGCAGTATAAACTATTAATAATGTCCTTAGTTTGAAATATTTTTCAACTCATTTTAACATGGGTTCATGTTCAAATTAAATATAAAATTGGGAGTTTCACCACCCCATGCCATATGACGTAAGAATCGGCTAAAGTAAATAACACGGCCGAAAACTTAGCCGCAAGAGAAGGTAAATTTGAAGCGAAACTGTATCAACCCGTTTGGCCAGCGTGGCAAAATAGGCTAATTACCCTCCTTCTGATAGGAGACCCGAATCAACAGTGGGTCAGGTAAGGACTGAGTAGTAGTAGTATATTAAATTTGCCTAGGGACAGTATCAATCGTAACGTAACACGTAACAATATGTAATTCGATGCATATTAAATAGGTACATATATAAGTAATACCTATAAGCGGATAACAGTGATAGATAATATCCTAAATCGATAATAGTCGTCCAAATAATGTCTGCAATCTAATATTAATGGTAAACACATGAATTTAGAGGTACACATTTAAGGAATAATAAGGAACTAAGATGTTTGGTATTATTACCAAAGATGTTCTTACTCTATTAAGAACTAGATCAGCGTTTTATCATTTACCACGTCCAACACAACATGTGCATAATGCACAATATATGCACCCTATTTCTTTTAACAACATTCATAAACTATCTAGCGAGGTTGTAAACTGTTCGATTCGTGACGAAGCATATGACGTTCAATGACGAAGCATATGACGTTCAACGAGTAATGATTGAACAAGCGTGTCGAACACATTATTTTTCTATGAATGATTCTGAATAGTCCGTAGTGGCATTACGCTTTTGAATGAATTCACCTATTTAAATATAATTCTAATGTAAATATGTTAAAAGATACATTCTCGAATTATAAAATCTAAATAGCTTAAACTTTTGACAAGCATAAATAGGTATACATGTAAGGGCCTGTACACACGCACACTCACCCCATTACGTAACAAATACATTATACTATAAACAAATGAATAATTATTGTAAACAAAACAAATCGATCAGATCTGCCGACGACCAAATCGCGACTACAGAAGACCTAAGAAGGTAGAGTGGCCTTTTCAGCAATTGTCAATAAGAACATACTTCTGCCTATCTGTTAATTCTTCTGACAACCGATACAATCAGATTTGCAATAGTACCCCTAGTATTTATTCGCGATTCGTCTAGATAAGTAGGGATGTGTGCAACAGAAAAAATAAAAGACACGGTAAAATATCAGTTCGTAAATGTGAACAAGCTGTAAGTATTAAGTTGGCTTGACTAATGAACCATACTTCGGTAATTTATATCGCAAGCGTTTTCCATTTCACTTTATAGTAGAATACACTTCTAGCAAATAGATTTGTAGTATTTCATAAATATTGTCCTACTAAAGCTAAACTATGTATTTCTTCATGATCGATGTCTGATATTTTACATACTAGTGAAAATAGAGCATTATTAGTAAATCTGTTACAAATACATATATTGTATATCTTACTATTATGCATTTTTAGAATGTGATTTCACAGAAACATAATTTCTCAGTACACACTCTTTTTATATGGTCAATAAAAATATTATGGACAATATAAATAATGTAGACGTCACTATGTCTTGTGACGATAGCAAAATTATGTAAGGAGCGTGTACATACATTGATACGTATTGATTATGTACATATTTTGAAAGAAACATAATCAACTACACTTTAAATAAAGAAGAAACCAAATAATTAAAAATATACAAAATACGACAACAAAAGCGATTCCATCGCGTATAAATTAGGATACAAAAGATTTTTAACAAGTAAACAGAAAATATAAACTATACAAAAGTATAGCGCATTTAAAACTATTTTTAATAAATAAGATTTATTGCGGCTACAAGAGCAAAATAGTAAACAACAAACTAAATTCATTACGTCATAGGTCTAGGGCGCGCTGGCAGAGGTGGTGGCGCACCCTGCCTAGCGGGAACTGGGGGAGGTGGCCCCGCTGGAGGAGGGGTATTACTTTCAGGGGGCGGGGGTGGTGCACACGTGGGAGGTGGAACACTGTCTGGAGGAGGGGAAGAATTCAAGGGCTGAGCTGCAGTCTTCCCAGCATCGGTTGGCAACGGCGCAGGCCGAGGAGGCGGTGGACGAGCTGGGCTAATTAAAGGGGCTCTAGACGGAATCAATGGCGTCGGTGATGGTGCAGGAGGTCTGCTAGGTTGCTGTCTCCGAGGAGTAGCAGGTGCCGACCGCAGAGGTCGCTCTGCTTGAGGTTCTCCGAACAGGGGCACAGTATTGTTCGAACATAGATTTATCTCGGCTCGTACTATGTCGCTCCAATTCGGTGTCTTTAGCACAATCTGTAACGGTATAGAGCAAGCCGATATCTGCCCTTTTTGTGCGGCAGCTAGCGCGTTTTGCCCTTCTCTAAACGTAATACTCAGACTTGAATCATCGATGAAACGTACGAGGGTTACTTCACCAATTGTGGACAGTTCTTGTAAAATAGCTGCCATTACGTTGTCGTCAAATACCGAATCGTCGCCATTCATTTCGTCGAATGGTTGCACAATAATACTAGCGTCGGGAGGTCCAAGATCTTTCACAACATCGTAAAATACCTCCATACATTTCGTGTAGCTCACTTGCAGTGCCTCTATTTCTAGAATAGCTATGACAGGCCGATGATCACTTTGTTTCAATTCTGCCCGTCCGTAATGCAGTAACTGCCCTGCTGCGAGTTCTGAAGTGGTATCTGGGTCAATAGTATACTTTCTGCTTCTCCATAAAATTCGATCAGTCCAGGCTGGAGCTCGGCACTTTTCGCTCGTATCGTAATCATCGCTAAATAAATCATATTTGTATGTGGGTGGGAACGTAATATCGCCTTCGAAGCAATTCTTGAAAACCAGGTCCTGTTGTTTTTGCTGCAGCAGCTGATCGTATTCCAAAATCCGTTGCAATTTATTTTGTAATACGAGTGAACGTATTTCATCTTTATCTAAATCAACTCGATAATTAAAGTCGCCGCACCAAAATACATAGTCATGAGAATACAGCGATCGTCCCATAGGGAATGCAATTTTTCTAGTTATTTCAGTATAATCAGCATTACGTTCTGTTACTTGAGACTGGCCAGCAGCAAAATGAGCGCATACAAAGCAGAGAGATGTTCCATATATGACCATCCTAATACCGACAGCTCCTTTATTTCCAGTAGCACCTCCAAGTCCTGTTTTTACCGAATCTAGAGCCACATCTCGAATATGCGGAATAAGATCTTTTCTCGCAAACAAAAACAGACACACGCCAACTAACTGATGGCTAGACAGCAATGTATAAGGGGCATCTCTGCATAACACTTTCTCTAATTCTTCACTCCATGCTTTGGCATTATCAGAACTAGCTGCCATTATGTTGCTGGCATTTAGATCAACAATTTCCTCAAATCCGATTGCAAAAATGTCTGATGGATGGTCTTTCAAGTTAACAGTGTTCACTAGAGCAGAATTAGGACAGTCCAGTAACCAATCAGCCAGGGAAACATCCTTGTAAGCCAGGCTTCTAAAGTGTTTGCCTCCATTGACATTGTAAGTGCCGATAGTTATTCTTATTGTAGTTGGTTGGGTAAATTCATTAGATCTGCGACACATTTCCCTTAATACTGGAGTAGATGTATGTAGTAAGTTAGGTGGTAACAATATTCTGGAACGATCAGCAAGTTCCGAGTTTAATGTTGAACCTAAAAGTAGTATATCTATAGCTTCTTGTTTAGAGTTATCAAGTAAATTGTTTTGTATTGTTCTAGCAGCTGATCTTGCCCCATCAATCAATTTAGAGCCTCCTTGGATAGCTCCAGTACCAGCATATATTTTTGATATTTCATTTCCATTATTGATCCACATTTGTTTGAATACTTCTTCAAACCTAGTAACATTTTGTTTTTTATCAATACACTGCATAAGCATCAATTGTATTGCCAGCATTTCCAACCCAATGAATGTCTGAATAGAATTTGTTCTGTCCAGGCAGTCTAAACAGTTAGTCCGAATGGCACCTTTTTGGATGTTGTAAATATCAGAGCCTTTAGCACTAAAAATACTGATCTCATCATAATATTGTTCAATAATCTTTTTAAACTTGGCCAATGCATTCTCAATTGAAGAAGCTCGGACTTCTTGGTGATAGTCAAAAATAATTTGAGCCACATCAGAATGTGCAGACTCATGTAATTGTTTTTGAAATGCATTACTCAAGGTAGCTTCTCCTTCACTGCCTCCAATTAAACTAGAGCCTAAGAGATTCACAACAATTACAGACCCATAGTTTCTTTTTAATTGGGAGAAATGTTTTTCACACACACTAGTAGATGCATCATAGCCTCTAGACATTTTAACTTTGTGTGACCCCACCTGTATACCAGGCTGTTCCCAAAACAAAGGCACAGAGCCTCTAGTCTGTATATATGAAGCCACTGAATCATCAATATAAATTGCTTGTTCAGTTTCTACAAAATTAGCAACATTTCCATCATCATTGCATCCTCGGACATTGAATCTAGTACCAGCTCGTTCACAGCTAAGCCTTGATATAAGTACTGCCCTGGCTTGCCTATGTCCAACATAAATGGTGCGAATTTCAACAGATCCACACATAGCCCTTGTTAACCAATCTTCACAATCAATACCAAACCTAATTAAATGAATGAATAAAGTTCTATTCCAAAAAAACCTATTGTCTGGGTTGGCTCCTTTGCTCTTTCTCTGGGCGCATAGAGTGAGATCGAAAAGTGTATCATTAGGTTTACCAGAATTCCATGCAAAGTAAAAAGTACCAGAATTTATGAGTTTTCTGACTTCAGAAACTTTATCCTCACCTTGAGATTGATAGAATAAAGGGAGGAACTGTGTTTGAGTGATTTTGAACACTTCGACATCGCCGATTTTTCCCACGGAGCAGCAGCCCGTGACGAGTACAAGATATAATAAACAGCTTTCACCTGAGTTCAGTTGGAGCACTCCAAGGCAACCGTAAGCATCTGCTATCTTGTGATACTGCTTCCTCAGTGTCTCCGTCTCCTGAGAAGACAGCGCAACCACCGCTTGAGACTCGAAGAGGAGCGCTGTTTCCTTGTTTCTGTGTTGAAGTATGACACTATAGGGATTCGGCGGTGCGGATTTCTCGAGGACCTTAAATCCTTTCGACATAGCCATGGCTAAAGGAATCTATAATTTCATTCAGGTGTAGATAAAACCCATCCGCCCCCCGTTTTCAGTTCGGTTTACGGAAAAAATATTATCGAAGGAAGAAGTCTTTGGCGATTGAAATGTCAAAAACGTCAATACGAAATGTCAGATGGTATTGAAGTTTTTGGGTAATTGCCAATTGAAAAAACCTAATATTTTTATAACTACTAATCCTACTCGATTATTTATTCTAATTCTGCAATTTAAGGTTCAGACAGCCAGGGGCCAGATCCATAAACGTCGCTAACATAGGCTAACACTTCAGCAAGATTTTTGCTTATAGCTCGTGGATCACGTTCAATACTGGTAACCGGTGCCGAATAAAAGGATGTAACTCATTCGATTGCATGATCTAACCTACCAGTGATGTGAATAATAAGAAAATATTTTTTACTATACATTGTCAGGAGGGAAACAAAACAAGAAAAGATAATAAATAGGTTTATTAGGAAAATTACATACATTATAAAACAGTGAAGTTGGCATAATTTTTGTACGCGATTAGCGATTCCGAGCTAAGTGTGAGTTGACCAGAGCCACGGTTAATATAGTCGTGATAAGCCTCTCTAGCAGAGCGAGTAACCGTTGGCGGTATAACATCAACCGAGCTGTCGATTGTGAACGCACTGTTCACTGTTAATACGACGGGGATATTTGATTTGTAGCGCGGGTTCGAGCGGCGCTCAAAATTCACGTAGCGTTTATACCTGGAGAAAATAATAATACTATTATTCCTGGTCTTTCACTGGACTAGTGTTCGCTGTGTTCACTTGATTAGTAATAGCTGTGTTCACTTGTCTAGTGTTCTTTATTTGTATTTGCTATTTTTGTTTATTCCATACACACATCGCGCCTACTGGAAATTATGCCAATACGAATAGCAAAGTAAAGTTTTTTGTTCATAAAAGCATTGTTTTAAGTCATATGACAGTGTAATAAAAGTATGTAATGTTGGTAGGTAGGAGTATTATAGTCAACCGTGTTTTAAGCAATAAAATCACCGCCCTATTCATTCCTGAGGGTGTCGTAAGAACTGACAAAAGGAAGGCCAAAATCATAGCTGCAAGAGAAGGAAAACTTGATACGAAACCTCGTGCCTACCTGTCTGGCCAGCTTAGTACGCTAATTACCCTCCATGTTACTGGAGGAGACCCGATTTAGCAACTATGGGCTGAGTAATAGTAGAAAATTTTAAATATTCCTTTCTCTGTCCAAGTAACTTTTTAAACTCACGTGAGCATATCTCTTTTGCTTGGTTCATTTAGTGGAACTCTATTCATTCGTTTGATAGCTGGAAATAGTGGAGGGTCATCCGTTGTTTTCTTGCCTTCCAGCACTTTCGACACCACTGAGAGGAGAGATGGTGCGGCCAGTCGAGAGCTGGGAGTTGAAGACGTCAGGTCGTCGTCGGATGACGAATCAGAATTGGAACTGTGAATAGACAATTTATGTTTTTTTTGTATATCTTATACTGAATACTTTGGACCATATACGATATCATTTATAACATATCGCACCGGTAAGAGATTGACACAACTAAAAAACAAAACATTTTCATAAATACATAACCTGGTTAAATTTAGGATATTGAGGGAGGGAGGATTCCCCTTCAGTCCCTAGCTAGAACTAATGTGCGTGGCAATGCTCAGTAACAGTAAGCTAGCCTTTACCCGATAAATCACATTTTGACATTTTCTTTTTTTATGATTTTATTTTTTTATATTAAATATGTTTTAATATTATAATTAATGAGACTACCATCGTCACTATCATTACCTTCAAGTCACAAAATCCCGCTCTTAATTTTATTGGACCACTGGATACTATGTTTCATTCGATTAAAAATGTGTCTGTGGTATTCCTAATATTATGCATTTTTTTTAGAGGTGTCAATATATTTTTAATTAAATTATTTGACGTTGACGTAACTGAATGTATCCTTTGAATTGGTAATTGCCCTCAAATGCTTGTTTCGTTGTGTATGAAATAGAAGAATACTTACTCGCTGGAATTATTAGACGTGGTGCTCGACCTTCCGCTGATAACCGGGTTCTTAGAAGTGGGGCCTTTGGTATGGCCCGCCCCCATAGCGCGGCCGCGTACCACAAATGGGCTGAAGTTTTCCGAAAAGGTTGGCGCCAAGTCACGTAGCGTGTGACACATCTGTATCGAAATTATACAAGACTTTATAATAAGTGTTTTTTTTTATTGAAAAAAAAACCTAAATAAAAACGAATATCGCGATTAATGTTTCACACAAATCTATATTTTTGTTAATAAAAATGCACGTTGATTGTCGATATTGGTATTTGTTATAATATTCACACTTCAGTTTAAGCGTTCGGGATGCAATAGAATAGTTTGTTCTATGGAATTGTTAGGAAAAGGCAAAGTAATAAAAGAACAGAATGACAAGCCCTCTGAGTTTCTTGCCAGTTCCTCTCAGCAGTGGTCGCGTTCCGAACTCGCATTGCATATTTTTTATCAATGTGTTGACAATTTGTACATACAAAATATGTAAATGATTTGATTTGACACAATCACTTGGCGATAACTTTTGAACTTAGCGGATAAATGCCAGCAATTGCATCGTGTCGGATCGGCACTTCAATAGAAAGTAGCAAGTTTGGGTATAATAGAGGGCCTCCCGCATCTTCAAAGTATTTTCAACGGTTCATAAAAGCAGTTTTTAACAGAATGAAAATACCTTAAACTCGAAGCATTCAGACAACACTGTATACTCGAAGGGTCTATTATAGTCGCGGTACGGATCGACCATCTCCATTGCACCGCCGTCGCCTTGCATGCCGATGATCTCGCAGCATAGCTTGCGCATTTCATTGCACGGCCGGGGCAGATGTTTGAGCACATCGTCATCGTACCACTTCGTGAGGGATCTATTCGTAAATAGAATCTCGGTAACTTTTGTTTTAAATAGTGCGTTCACATTTTCCCGATGTCCTATGAATTAAGTGGTGTTGCCATATTTAGATTATAAACAGGCCAGTGTTGGTTCGGGGGACGCACCACGGACGAAAGCCTCGTTGACTAAGGGCCTTCCAGTTACGCGGGACGTTCTCGCGAACCCGTGGCGCGTTAAACGCGACGTTTGAGGGTATACACTTGGGGTGGACGAGTAGATTGCGGAGTCCCACTTAACCCGCGACTCTACCGAGATTTAGCCGTATGCATCAAGGATTACCCTAGTCCGTGTGGTGACGGATTTAGAAGCCTGGCCAGCGTGGCCAGCCTGGCACAGTAGGCTAATTACCCGCCATGTAATTGGAGGGTAGTAATACTACTACCCTCCAATTACATGGCGACGGAATTGAATAACTTCTGAAGGGCCCTAAGGATCGGTTCTCCACCCGCCTTCAGAAGTTCTGCGGTAATTCCGTCATCACCCGCCGCCTTGTTGTTTTTAAGTTGCTCGAGAGCCATCCCGATCTCACACAGGCTGACGTCCGGGAGGGTACGCCCAGGGAAACCATTAAAAAAAGCCTGTAAAAAAAGTATTCACGCTACTGACTACGTGTAACAGCTGCCATAGATGGTAGAGTGGTAGACGGGAGCGACAGCTTTGCATGCCCTCCGCAGCATGGAGGAGGTCATATTTTACACACAAATGATGGACATGATGAACATCCAGCCAACATCCAGCAGGGCAGACGGTGTTTAACCTGCATTTGATAAAACCTTCTTCATCAGAGTATAAATCTAGTCTCGCTAAAACTCGAGAACGAAAAGTGGCATTAAGATTACGTGTCACGTTGTTTGTCCGCAATGGACTCCTAAACTACGTAAGCGATTGTAACCAAATTTGCACACCGTGTGCAGTTTGATCCAACTTGAAAGATGGAATATCTTATATCTCAATTTGTAAACGCAATATTATTTTACTGCAAATTATTTATCTATTATTTGACAGTTACAATTATCTGTTAGCAGGGGCGTAGCATGCCTTGGTGGGGCCCTGTATAAAAATATAATTGCGGGCCCTTAAGAAGGGTAAAGATTTATCACAATAGAAAAAAAAATTGTTAAACAAAAAAGAAACGATGTAGGGTGTTGCCAACTTTCGAACTCGAACGAAAAAGAAATTACATTTATTTACTTTTGTCATTTCTGAATTATTAAAAAAATTGGGAAGTTTTTATTAATTTTTGCTTACGCACGTCGGGCCCCGTATAATTGATACGGCAGATACGGCGGTAGCTACGCCCCTGTCTGATAGCTCGAAACGATTCTAACAGATGGCGATATTTGTTGACTGGATTGAGTAATCATTCAATAGCTATGTTAAAAGTTAAATTAGGTACATTATTTGTTTGGTGTTAATATTATATAACAAAACCCTTAGCCACAGCAACGCATGGCCGGGTCTGCTAGTAAGCTATACTATATACCTGTTACGTGGTATGTAGACTATAGCTTCAGGGTGGTGCAAGTAGTAATCGTTCTGGTATTCCCATATAGGCGGCCTCGTCGGGTCCGGTATAAAAAGTCCTAGGAACAGGTTCATAGTATTCTGCTTCTCAGCATCTGAGAACGTGTTCGAGTAGTACCGGCTTAAAGTTTGCATAATGTCATTGCCGTGGGACGACCAAGGTGCTGTTTTTCGGTAAGTCTTAATCCTGGAAGGATATTTTTGAAATCCAATTCAATCATTTCATCAAGTTGGCTCATTTGAGCTTTTTGACAGGTCGAAGTTACATTCATCATTTAACACCGGTTCGAAGTGCTGCTCTATCGAGAAAAGCTTTTTTTAAAGCCATTAGTAACCCACTAAAACAAAGATGGATGTTCTCATAATGCATAGGTCTGTTATTTCTAAACTGCAAGAAAATAACGATTTGTAACGTAATTTTATGGAAATCGGTTCAGTAGCTTGTTATAAATTATGAAATAACTGAAGATAATCATTTCTCAGAAGGAAAATTTGGGTATTCTTGGGCGATTTAGTAATTGTAAGTTCCCAATAATATACAATAGTAATAAAAACTTTTTATCAAAAAATATAAACCAACTTATAAGCAATAAAGACCTATAAAAGAGACATATTTTAAATCAATCACAGACTCTTGTCAAATATATGGGGAATTACTACGCCAAATATGTATTTTAAATTAAACAAGAGTTGATAATTTTACCTGTGCACCAGTTGAGAGCCGCCATATTGCAACGCCAATGTATCACCATGATCTTCGTACAGGCCTTCTAGGAGCCGTGCGCAGTCCGAATCGAACTCTATATTTGGTTCTCCTATAAGACCTAAAGCGTAAAGCTAAAACAGGGAATTGTAAAGTAATTTTAAACTACGACTATCAAGTTGTTATCAAGTCAACCAATTTCCCTCTCATGTGTGTAATGTACATGGGTATATTTATGCGTTTCTTTATTAAACAATCACTCAGCCCACAAGCGACCCATGGCTGAGTCGGGCCTCGCCCGGGCGGGCCATTGGCCTACAGTGTCATGCTGGCCAGACGGGTTGGTACAGGGTTTCATAACAAGTTTTCCTTCTCTTGCGGTCAGGTTATCGGGCCGGCCTTTCCTTTTATCGGCTCTTCCGACAGCCTCACGATGGCATGAGGTGGTGACACTTTGTTTTTTTTGTTGTTGAGAGGTACAGTCCTCGCCAATCTTTATGGCCGCTCTGAATGTAGCCGTCGGTGCGATCTTGCGCATCGTACATTTCATAACTAATACGAACGTAGCACTCACACTAACGCGCGGGAGGCGAGGACGCTTGCGGGTGGTAGACGGCACACGTGGGCGTGCCCTGCCTCCACGCTCCACGCGTACGCTCCGCTGGTACCTGATTTTACAGCTAGGTTCGGAGCGGCCATAAAGTTTGCGCAGGACTGTACTTTACACACTCTAAGGTATATCTATAATATTCTATCTATAATATTCTATCTATAATATGTACGTATTTACAAAAAAAAAAAATATAAGTAGTTTATCATCTATCTCGTTACCATAACACAAGCATTAAGTTGCTTAGCTTGGGACGAGATGGCGTTGTGTGAAATGTCCAAGGATTTTTATTTATATCTGTCGTTAAAAGTGAATATCTTACCTGATAAGCTAAAACGCATTTCCCAATAGCGAACTGTGCTGTGTTAGTTCTATCCAAACAATCGACACAGTTCACTCTGACTAGCCCGGTCTGTAAGCGGCCATCCTGGTGGCCCTCTACTCCGGTTTCTTCGCTATACCCTTTTGAACTCAGAAATATCCCGGTCTTACGGACTACGGTGCGAGCTATGGCAGACAATCTGAAATAGTTATGTTTTACTTTAAATTGACTCTCCGTGTGGTGACGGATTTATAGCACATAGTGTCCCCACCCCATTAGATCCCGAGGGTGACTGACAGAAGGAAATCACAAGGCCGTATACCTAATAGTGGAAAAAGGAAAGCTTGAAACGAACCCTGTGCCAAACCGTGTGGCCAGCGTTGCGCGTTAATTACACTCTATGTGATAGGAGGCCGAATCAGCAGTGGGTAAAAAAAAATATTGTGACCGGCATCGATATTTTCACAGTTACCGACGATATTCTGCTGTTAATATGAATTAGACTGACAAGGGCATTTCCCTAGAACATCATAAAATATACTAGATATAATGATCCTCTTTCTGTAACTAAAGTTACTGTTGGGTTTGTGCTCGGCAGTCCACCTGGGAGCTTTCCGCGTCCCCGATAACCCGGATAGCCCCTGACGGCCGGGGAAACAAGATGAAACCCCACTTAAAAAAATGTAGTTTATCATAAATTATATGATGATGTCTTAGGTTTTCACGATCTTTACACATTGCAGGAAATGATTTCTTCACGGTTCCGATCGTTTTATTTAATTCCCAACGGGCACTGCAAAGTGTCTGAAACGTTGGGAATAAAATTAAATAAAACGATCGTGAAGGAACCGTGAAGAAATCATTACCTGCAATAAATTATATGACTTTAAAAAAATAAAGTGTTCGGCATTCACTGTCTGACAAGATCAAGGTAATAAGAATAGTAAACCTACTTGTCCAAAACCTTTGCATCCGCTCCTTTATTCATACGCGCCATATCCAAATGATAATACTGTATCGCGTGTTCTGGTGGTAGGAATTGGTTTAGATACTTCACGCCATTGCTGATCACATCAGTCAATAATGACTCGTGTTTCTTCTTCTCTCTTTTCTTCACGAGATTCAAGAACATGATTGGTGATCCATATCTCCTTAGAAGATCGTTTAAATGCTTGCCCGGGATTTCAGCGTAAGGGTCGCCGAGATCGATTAGAATTTGAGGTTTTGGTACCATCTTCGAGACGTCCTGTGACCAATAACTTGGTATTGAGCCTCGTAATTGGACAAAAGAACTGAATCTGTAAAAGATATAGTGTCTGTTTGGTAGTTTGATTTATCGACGAAAGCCAAGTCATTTTTGTTTTTAATATTGATTTTCTTTTTCAATTTGGAACCTAGTTAGAGTATCATCATCATTGCAACCTAGTTAGAGTATCATCATCATTGCAACCAAAAAAAAAGCTTGGTAGTTTCAGTGTGAATGTTACCCACATTCGCTAGGTTTGTGGGGGATCAAAACAGATGGATGGGTTGTAGGAATGAGGAAATGTGTGAATGTAAGATATGACGACCGTAAGATGATATTAGTAATTTTAAATACGACGATTTATAAGAGTTTTGAGATAAAACCTACGTAAATAAAGTTCCGTTTCGGGTTTGAGTAATAATATAACTAGAATTTTCTAGAATGAACATCTAAATCTAAATTTAAAATGTCTTACCTTCCAGTAACAAATGAAGACACCATAGAGTCATGGACAATCTGTTCAGTCTCCACCTCATTAGCGACGTCACCATGCATATTTGCCCCCCGTTTCAAAAACCTAGTGCCTGCATATCGGTTGCTTCGTCTAGCTATAAGCGTAAGGTATATGGGTCGGCCGAAAATGTTCAAGTTGCTTTGTTCCACGAACCCGTGGACGATGTACAGGATCCAATCGGGGTGTAAGTGAGAGTGCACGGGTGATAGCAAGTGGCTGTTCCAAACGAAACGCCATTCTGGCACTGTTCGTACTCCAAACTCGAGCATTTGCGTTTGACTGATAAAAGAATAGCACTTTAAAAATGGAATGCCCATTGCGACTGATGAAACAAGAAACATTATCCAGGAAAAACAATTAATAGGTATAAAATCATCATGATATCAGTCCATATCCTTCAATTACAGGGTGTCATGGCAAGTTTTCCTTGTCTTGCGGCTAGGTTTTGATTGGTCAAATACTTAGTAGGCTCTTACAACACCCTCGGAATGGAATGGATTCGTGACAGTGCATTCTAAATCATTTACCACATGGACTAGGTATAAAATAGGCAATTTATGTGTAGGATGTTGAGTTGAGATTTATTTTATTACAGTCATTTTCGTAAAACGAAATGGATGCGAATGTGGAGGTAGAGGTCTACTACAGTACATTGGCCAGATAAGCCAGCACAGGACTTCAAATGAAGTGTTTTTTCGTGTGGTTTTAGATTACATTCTTAGGGTGTCGTAAGAGCTGACAAAAGGGAATGACATGACAAGGGATAACCTAGCTGTAAGAGAAGGAAAATGTGATACGAAGCCAACCTGTCTGGTCAGTATGGCACAGAATGTAAATTACCCTCCATGTAATTAGAGGAGGCCTGACTCAGCAGTGGGTCATGTAACGGCTGAGTAGAAGCAGTTCTTTAGTCATCTCTTATGACACTACCAGAAAGGAATGAATTGGTGGAATTCTACCCTGTCATCACATGGATCATTGCCTGAACTGCCTGATTTACAAAGGTGCATGGATCATTGCATGAACTGACTGATTTTCAAAGGTGCATGGATCATTGCATGAACTGACTGATTTTCAAAGGTGCATGGATCATTGCATGAACTGACTGATTTTCAAAGGTGCGAGTAGATTTGCATCCATTGATACAATAACCATATCATATTTTTAGTACTATTATTAATTCTAAATCAATCCATACCCAGACATCTTCCTTTGTTGTAACTGCCTTTGCCAAGTTTCAAAAATATCTTCATCATCTTCAGGTTCTTCGCATATACACTTAGGTTCTATCTTATCTTGACTAGGGCTCGCTCTTAAACTGGAATGTAATACTACAGCAGTCACTGGTTTAGGGAATAAGGCTGGAGCAAGTCTCCTAGGAGGTGCCATATTCATTTGAAGAGTATGAGTGACATCATAGCTGTAACTGTAATAGAAATTTGTGGACAGGTCTATGGCCAGAAACATTTTTAGGTATCTCTGTTCATCAGGATGTAAGGGCTTGTTGTTTTCATATGGAATGTATATTGTTGCAGTGTCTTCTATTTTGTAAATCGAGTGAGAACCAATAGCGGCAACTTTTCGACGTTTTGTTACTAGGATTATGTAGTAGCCTTCAAGGAACCTGATGAAGCCTGCAATTAACAAAAAGGTGCATTAGAATATATTTATTTATTTATACCTTTTTACTTTTGTTAGGTAATTACTAATAGGTACTCAGTGCAATAACATTTAAAATTACATAATATTTACATTCCAATTACATTTCACATTACATACAATCTACATTCCAATTACATTTAGATTACATACAATTTACATTCCAATTATGTGGAGCCTACTGTGCCACAATGTCCCGATGGGTTGACATGACACACACAGGGTTTTTCGTGGCTTGCAGCTAGGCTTTCAGGTTTGTTATTTCGTTCTGTCGGCTCTTACGACACCCTGAGAATGGAATGGGTTGATGACATCGTTGTATTATTAATCCGTCACCACACAGGCAATGTTCGGCAAATTTATTAATAATATGTTTACTTCTTTCAATACTTTTAAATAAATTTGTCTTTTCTTGGTACGAATTACTGTATAAACATGAATATAAATAATTCTCATCAGAAATACACATTTTTTTTTTGTCCAGCATTTACACTTTTACTTTTTGGCATATGCAAAGGTACAATAGATGTGAATCTGCCAATTATGACTAGATGTGATTTGCCCTCCACCCCTTAAACATATCACGTAATTTATGGACACTTCTTTGTTACTAATTAATAATAAATAAAATAAAAACATAATACATAAATGTTTGTGAATAAAAAATGATTTAAAGACATGCATCTTTAAGCCTATTGACACATCAAGCTATTAGGAGTTTTACTTATAGAGTGAAAGATACAAATTAATTTACCAACAATGCCAAATGCAGACACAAGCTTGTTGAGGCCCCCAGCCCGACCAGTTCTGTTGCCAAAGCCTATCATGTTAAGCAGCTGATATATTTCATGTTTGTTGTACTCCACTTTGTCATCAACAAGAATTAGCTCTTTTGGATCAGTCCTATCAATCTTGAGTACACGAAACCTTGTCTCTGTGTTGTTTGACCCAATCAGGTAAAATCTCTGCAAACAATAATGTTCTCTTAAACTTCATAGGATGATTCTTAATTTTAAATATTTTCTTTGATTCTTGTTTCCTAGTTTAGTTCCTATTTGAAGGAACTAGTGAACAGTTTCCCTTATGATGAGTAAAAAATGTCTATCTATCTATTAGTCACAGAAGTCCACTGCTGAGCATATGCCTACCCTATATAGATATAGGGTATGAAGATTCATAACATACAATCTTGAGCAGACTTTATCCAGCAACCCTTACAAAGTTATCCACCTAGTCTTTCCATGCTATGTGGATGCCATTCTTATACTTTTATACCCCAAAGGGTATTCATTCTTTGGGTTATGCAGCCTGGCCATTGCCACTTCATCTGTGCAATGCTTCAAGCTACATCAGCATTTCTCTCATGTTGAGTGACTATATATTGTGAAGCACTTGTGGGTAAAACACACTGTTTGAAAGCTTTTGTGTTCAGGGACACTGTGCTAGATAAAACAAGCCTTCAATATTCCTTACATTACATTAATGAGGTCATAATTAAATATGTTTCAATAATAAAAAAAAATGATAACATTTTAAGGGAATGCATGGTTCAGTTGGTATCTTGGGGGGTGGATATAATACAAATTATTACAAATGGCTATAACTTACTGCTTTGGTTTCGTACAGTGCTATTCGTTGAATAGAACTGATAATAGGATGAAACATGATATTTCGTTGAGACATTGTGAACGATTATTTGCACTGTAACTTTTAAACTGTTGACGATTGCACTAAGTTGATATGTGTTTTACAATGGTTTTACACCGTTTTTTCGCAATACTAATTTTTTAAAATATCGAAAATGTACAAGAATGTTTAGGCAAAATAAATATCATCATCATTTCAGCCAACAGAAGTCCAAGAGAAAATACAATATGTACAAATATGAATTGGAAATAGAGATTTGATTTACAAATAAAAATATTAAATAAACAATACAGCTGATCAGCTGTTAATTCACTCAGTCTGACTCAGTCCCTCTTACGCAGCTGTCAACTTTTAGTTTGGTTTAGCATACAGTTGTATGGAGTTATTACATGAACCTCAGAAATCAACTATTTGTCAAAATTATGAAGCAAAGTTTTTGACCTGATGGGTATAATTAATAATTATCGCCACTCTCTATCACACAGTTTTAAAAAAACCCAATCAAGGTTTCTCTTAAACTAAACAATTAACGTGGGTACAACATTAATTTGGTTGTAGCTGTACATAATATTTGTTCGAAGCTAAAGCACAGCTACATTGAACGGAGAAATTCGGAAAAATGTCACCATCACTGCTACAATCTGAACCAAGGAAAATTTACTTTCTAAAAATATACTATTTCTACAGGATATTAACCGTATCTAGTGATTCTGATACGGTTAATATGCTGATGAATCTTTGATCATAGCTAGAAAAGTAAGAAAAGCTATGGAACACAGTTCATAAGTAAATTGGATGGGGAACGGAGCATCCTCCGTTTCTCCCCACCACATATATTTGCAGATACTGGGTATCCCCCCGCCCGTTTACCCCCAGAGTTTTTTCAGGGCTCAACTGATTTTCATGGAACATATTATTTTGTAATGTGCATGTGATGCGCTTTCATTTGAGATCCCACTCGATTATATTTGCAGACTTTCGGTTACTCTTCCCCACTTTCACCCCCCATAACATTTAAACGACTCAACCGATTTTCATCAAACATGTCTAAGAACACTCGCCCGTAACTCACCTGTCATACAAAAAAAACTGTATCGAAATCGCTTCATCCGTTCGCGAGCTACGGAGCCACAGACAGACAGACAGACCTTTTTGCGTCGGGGGTTAAAAATAGTCTAATTGAGTTTTGATTACTAACTCCGACAGAAAAGGGTGTCATAATGTATATTGAAAAATGATTTGCGTTTTTATCTTGAAAAGGAAGTTTTCTGGTGAAACATGTTTTAGTTAAAATCGGTTCAGCTGTTCCAAGGTCACTTTCATATACCTTTAGACCGGAGCTTTTTTTAAATTTACAATTTAGATTGAAGTTAAGATTAAATTAAAAAGTCTGCTTGAAATCAGAGTCATGCCGCGGTATATCCACTCAATTCCACTACAGGCTGTGTTGGCATTGTTCCATTTTGGAATTGAGACACCGATTCGGTTCCAAGCCCCTCTTGAATCTCGTAAGGTGCTTAATTATGAGTTAGTTTATTCATTCCAGTATTTTCAGTGCTTGGCTAATAAAGCCTAGATAATATAGTCTTTCCCAAAATGTTTTTTACAATTCATTTGGCATATTTTGTTTGACTTTTTTTTAATTTTTTGATTTTTTTGAGTTTCTTTGATTTCATTCCAAAGTGTTTGTGTCACGGCATGTGGCATACGCTCCGAACAGAAACCATATTATTTAGACCAAAAGAGTTAAAATCGACTATCAGTAGCCCGTTGATATTCTATTTTGTCACTATTGATTTTGCAGGTTTGGGACCCTGCACAATTGCAAGTACGCAGTATTTTACTAAACCACAATATCGAGAGCCATCTATGGGCATTGTCAATATAAATACTAAAAATTTTAATGGACTGCCTGTATTCCAAACATTCCTGTTGGACAAACAAATACCAGTACAATAATAGAGACAACAAACATTCAAATTTTCATCACGGACCCCTTCCTCACACCTGCTAATGTCGCAATTGCGAGCCCGTCATAAGTCAGTAATCTGTTAAATTCAAAAAGGTCTCCTCTCGAAATCATCGTAGAAAGGTTACATACAGTGATGCCAATATTAGCATAAAAGGTACTAGCTTATGTAATTTTTAGGCGCCAATCTGATCATCCAGCCTGACGAGGGGGTATGTCTGGCAGGGGTCCGTGGAACCTATCACACGATAACTGTAGTCGGGGATTTCTTAACTGTTCGAATTGCTCTGGAAATTTCGCTATCGCGGTGTAGGACCTATTGTTAACTCTCGCATATTTTGTAGGCGATAATTCTTGACTTGATGTTGATAGTTCAAATTATTCGGGTAAATTGTATAAAGTAAGTATAATGCTCGCTACAAATTTTAAGAGTAGGTACTTCATACATACTTCGTATTTACCCATCGTTCCTATCTACTTATTGCGGGGGCATGCGCTGAGAAACTTTCGGCTTTTATGAAATGACGAAGGTATGGCGGCCACGGGCTCTCAATCCAGTATTATTTCGAGGATGTAGAAAGGTTAATGGCAAATAAATTAAAGGTAGGTACTAAGAGATTTCAGGAATATTTGTTGAATATAGCTTATAAAGGAAGAAGCGTTCGTGATTTAAATAAAATAACACGATCAGAACAGTCAAGAAATCATTTCTTACAATATTTATAAAGATTAGAAAAACTTATCAGTTTTTATTGATCTATTATACTAACCCACGGAACCCTAAACGCATGCTTCGACTCACTCACATTTATTTTAGACTATTTTGGCGCCCGGACTATGCGATGGCTCGAAAAGATCGTACCTGCCCCTCGGTTACCCAGTATTATTATATCTGTGCCCATGAGAAGAAAGCCACGGTTGTTCGTGAGTATTTCTTTATGTGTACTGTGTGGGTCGGGTAACTGGGACGCCTTTAGTCAATGAGGCGGCACCCCTTGCTTAGGGTACAGTATATGGCAGTGCCAAACGTAGTGATTAAGAAGCGACTGCTCCTTAATATGTGCTTAACTTCATTGGGTTCTAATTGTGAAGTTCTATTACAGTTATTTTTTTACATAATATTATATCTACTTAGTCTTTTGCACAAAACATATCTAAAATAATACACAATATGTTACAATAATGGCAATATGGACAACGAAAGCATCGTCAGTTCTACTGCAAAGTTGTCTACAACGAAGTCGGGTATTTTTTATTCCTATTAATGTTACGTTTTTTCGATTACGATATTTATATACCTAGGAAACAAATTTTTGATGGGACACATTCCTTGTAATTACAAATTGTACCTATTATAGAAAACATCGGTTCCTTCCTCATACATCCAGTAAGTAAAACAATTAATCTAGTCCATTAAAATATTACAGTTTACGGACCTAATATTTAAGTTGTTAGAGGACACCATTTTATTTTTGTGACATGTTTGGGGGATCAATAGAAGCTTAACCCCAAGTTTTTGGGGTTGTCGCCCTGGTACTCCAGCCGCCACCAACTTAGAAAAAAAATGAAATTAAAAAATATATACAGAAAATGGCCATCTACAATCTACGTCTGAGGATTTTTTTTGTACAATGTTTAAAAATAAGTTATAGAGCAAAAAAAAATTTTTTTTATAGAAATGTTCTCACCTTTTTGCCTATAACTTCTTATATTTTAAATTTAATGCAAAAGTTATGAGATCGTATTTGTAGACAAAGCGATTTTCTACAAATTATGTCTTTGCGAATTTTTCGTGGGACGCATAGTTTCTAAGACATCGCGAAAACGATGTTTGCACGCCTTTTTCCAGGACCAGGGCGGCAACCCCAAGACTTGGGGTTAAACTTCTATTGACCCCCCATATGTCCCAAAAATAATATTGCGTCCTCTAACAAATGCAATGCTCATGTAACATTTCAATGGACTAATCATAAAAATGCCTGCGGATGTACCTATGTCGAATTTTACACCCTGTATACTCTTATGTAAGTAGTAGGATTAAGACATTGCGTGCACTATCAGGCGTGAGAGACGTATAGAGGCCGTATTGACTGTCGCTGCACAAAGGTTTACAACTACATCACACCCCTAAACGCTACAACATTGCAGGGAAGCCTGCCCGGAATCACCTTATTTCGGGCCCGCGGAGGCTCTATGCTCAGGCGCGTGCGCGCGGGGGCGCTAGCATCGCGGCCGCCAGTCTCGACCGCGTTGCCGACCGTAGTACCCGTACGCGTTGCTCCAAAACCCTCCACTGCCGACCCCGAACTGAATGAAATAACCATGAATTAACACACCGTCGCAAACACCACAGTGTTTCAGTAATAGTTTATGTGATACTTTTCCCGTGTGCCCGCTGGTGGTCCAGACACGGAGGCTGCGTCGCTCCACGCCCGACTACGGTGGAATGCGGCAATTTTAACTACTGCGGACCCCTGGACCCATATAAGAATAGGGATCGAAAGATTACAGACAGAGCTACAAGGTAAGTGGGCAGAACAACTTAGATATAGAAAATCCGATTATTATTTTCATGGAATGTACCTTTTAATAGTTTTCATCTCAGCTAAAACGTATTGAAACTGTACCATAGCAGCCATGTGTCCAAATAAGATATAATCGTAGAGCATAATATGTAAGGAAAACAATTTTACATATTGCAGGTACACTTATAATCTCTCATCGTTTAGCTAATATTAGTAAATTGATGAATCTAGGCAATTTACTGAAATTCCAATTAATTCAAAATATTTTTTTTTATTTCTGCTAATTTAATCCCAGAGAATTTCATTTATGAAATTAGCACAATATTGTTGCCTTTAGAATCTTCTGAGAACTTCCAGCGGATAGATATTTATCATTTATCATAACTACAAAAAGTCTTGAGACAGACAATAGAAGGCTTTGATATTTAAGTCAAAGTTCAGTAACACGATAGTCTAGCATAGCTGTAGCGAAGCCAACGCCCTATTTATATTACCGTAGCCTAAATCATAGTCAACAAGAGTAGTTATAATTGCACGATACGTTATTATTGAAAGCCTGACTATGTAACTACAAATATCTTCTCTGCATTCTCTACCTTACACCACGTTTAATAAATTCCGTCCTATGAAACAATATTACAGATATAAATTACAAGGTCCTATAACTTAGCTTACTGTACATGTGATAGTATTGTTATATGTATAATGTATTTAGTCTAGTCTAGTCCTTCAGAACTTACCTGTAATGAAACTATAACCTATTTAAAAGATCACACACAGACCCAGCAGGCCAAATTGGTACTTTTTTTACGGAAATAGTTATGTAATTATGAGAATCAAATTGAATCAATATCTGATATGTGATAGATACGATTTTGACTGCCAAGATAGCCACTACAAAAAAACTACATGCGTGCTATTAGTATTATAGTTAAATAAGGTGCCAGCTCGCTATATGCGAAAAAGTAGGTACAACGTCTTTACCCATCATTTCAACTGATACAAATAGAAAGGAGGTGATGACTTTGGAACGCCTGAACCGATTTTTATAAAACATATCAAAGAACCACCACTAAAACCTACTTTCAAATAAAAGAAACCGCATCATAATCGGTCCATTCTTTTAGTAGCTACGATGTTACGAACAGACTCGTTAATACCGGTTCTCGTTCGGTTGAACAATATAGGAGTATTATATTTTAGGACTACCAATATCATGCCTTAATCGAAACCACACTAAAGGCTTCTCAGTTTTTGTCTCAGAATAATAACTAAAAATGATGCTACACTGTGATCAATTAAGCACATTGTGTATTCATTATTCATCTCATGTTTATTAAAAGCAATATTTAAGAAACATTATGAATGTTATTATTATCTACTGGTATATTACAAACAATAGAAAAAGAGGTTCATAAGTTAGATAATAATAGAACTGACCTAGTAACGAGACATTATCGAAATGATTCTGTTACATTTGAAATAATCATTCGTAATAATTCTTTCAATCATTGGTCCGTTCTAAAGTTGCAAAATACCGTGACGCCAGCGCAGGTTATACTTTGGATTAAGTAAGATAGCGGAGGATCGCTTTCTTTTCGGTTGAACGTGTCTACGGTGCATCTATTTTGTTATAGTTATTATCACCAAAGTCTATATCCCGTTAGAATTTAGCGATCTATTGTGAATAACAGTCGCTCTCCAAGTGTCGCTTCTGTGAAAATCTTAAGACGTTTTCCTTTTGATGCATTTTTTTTAACCATGAAGTTGGTTTTGTTGTTTTGGTATTATTTTGTGGGAATATTAACAAGTTTATTTAAAGTAATTAACTGTTATTCTTAGACTTCCTACTATTTGATGTATAGCTGGCAGAGAATAGTATAGTCAAGAAAAAGTTCCTGATGACTTTTAGGAATGTCATACCTAGTACATCAAAACAGAGAAGATACGCGCATTTTATTCTGACTTAAGTTAACTTATGCTACTAACATTATATTTATAAAAGCGACTAAACATTTATTCAAGTCGTCATATGCAGCAATATTTAAATAATTTTAGCCGCTTTAAAGATTGAAACAGCGACATCTGCTTGGAATAGTAGCTAACACTATTTAAATTCAACTTGGATGAAGACTGTGGGTGATAGCTAGTTCTTTAATAAAATACACATATTATCGTTATTCTGAAAGGTTTGCTTTACTGTCTAACTGGAGGAAAAGCATTACTATTTGACATAATGCGATTCGTTTATAATACAACAATGCAATTATGAAATACAGTGAAATCTGTTTGTTTTTTACAATGCCTGCGAACTGTATCTGTAAAACTTTGTATCGGGGTTACTTTTCATACATCATCATCATTGTCATTTAAGCCCATAAATTACCCACTACTGAGTCACGCCTCCTCCAAATTCATGCACGAAGGCTCAGAGTAAAGCAATGATCTCTGGCTTACACAAAACACGACCCTGGAATCGAATTGAGGACTCGTGATACCAACCAACAACGGTTTCTAAGCACATGTTCAGAAAGAATATGAATTGCATAAATAATGACCTGACTGCGGAAACAAAAATGAAAATCGTAGACCCGTGATTCAAAAAATTGCAATCGAGATAACCTAATACCAACGAAGCACCTATCTCTATCACATAAATAATGTATTGCTTACTCGTGACTAGCCGGGGTATGTGGGACTCGACCTACCCACTAAAACCAACGGCGATCACCAACTGCCTGCTGGCCTTGGACTATCAGTCCTTGTCTATATTCCTTTATTTTTTTTTGGTGACGCTGGGGAAATGCTTTATGCATGCCACTGCCCCCCGGGGGTGGGGTTGACGATTATGTGGGACTCCGGAAACTATTCGTCTACCCACTGAAACCCCAGCGGTTTATCCTCACACGACACTCTTTGGGCACCACAGGTTCGCGTAAACGCATTCCACTGTGACGCCCCGGTTGTCTCTATACCTTTCACGAGAATCGACTTCCAGTCTAACCCGTTTTACCAAATTACCAGAATACACGGAGTGATTGCCGTCTCACCTCCGGGAATCCTAGTCTGGTTAAACTAGCTGCCAGTTTTCATTGTTCACGCTACATTGTACTCAATCACACTTAATGTAGAGTTTGGTGTATTCAGAGCACGAGCTACTCAGTTTCGCTCTCAATTTCTCACGGGCCGCGGCGCGAGCCTGTGAACAAAAATACGAATGTGCATTGTTACATCTCTCCTCCGCTTTTTGATATCAATCTCTCCTTATTTTTTTAACGTTGACTGAGACAGTATTCACGGTGAAAAATGTATTACTAAATTGAAACTTCTAATTTACCTTAAAGTTTGTAGTGTTTTTGCAATTATAATTTTAATTCAGTTTCAATCCCAAACACGGCCAGAATATAAATCTTAATATCAAAAAATGTAAACCGACTTCGAAACCAATAAAAAACCTAAAAGCGCAAAATAACCATAGGAAGTCGGTGCTTTGGGTATACCTAGAACTAGATCCTAATTAACGTCGACTTTTTAGTTATTTTTGAACACGGTTTACATTTATAGTTACTATACTACTTAGCCCATAGATGACCTACTGTTGAGTCAGGTCTCCTCCAGTTACGTGGAGGGTAATTAGCCTAATGTGCCACGCTGGCCAGACGGGTTAGCACAGGGTTTCGTATCAAGTTTTCCTTCTCTTGCAGCGTTTACGGCCTTGTCGTTTCCTTCAGTCGGCTCTTACGACACCCTCCGGACGGAATGGAGACACATTTATAGTTAATGTACTATTATTATTTTTGGTGCATGAAACTCGGAACCAACAACTAGTAAGTCGTTCAGGAATACCCAAATTGCCTCATTATTTCATGATTATTTATTTCAAGCTACTGAACCTGAACCAATTGTAAAACGATTTTTTGGAATCAGTTCACAAATTACCTATACACATACAAAAAACATAAAGACGAATAGAGAACCTTCTGTTGTGAGGTCGGTTAAAATCAGAAGAAATATTTTAGGGCCTTCTTCCTGTCTCAAAGGGTTCTATTCAAAATTTGTAATAAACAAATACGGTAACGGGGAGTGTATTTTTTATTTGAGGTTTTAAATTATACTTGGCGTTTCATGTAAGTTCATAATTATCACAGCAATTTCCGCAATACGGCCTTTAAAAAGTGCAATAAGAATTGTACTTTTTAAAGGCCGTACTTTCATTACTTTACTACATAGTACGTAATATTTACAAGAATTGAATTCGTAATATAGTTAGTTCACCCGTATAGGAAGAAGTGCGTGAAGATACAGCGATAAAACGCGTTGAGTTTTCACACTGCTTGCCTATCTTCAGTTTGTTAAAACGGGCTCGTACGCCAAGATTGTGAGTGATAACCAGTTGCCAGACGGGTTTCATTGCAACCTTATTATTACATCTTGTTCCATTTGCCATAGACATCAATCTGCTTCATGACTGGTTCAATCCAAAGAACTTTTGCTTTAACAATTGCTGGAACAGGTTCAACAACGACGTACTTTAGGCTTTTTTATGTGGTTTTTTTAAATCATCACCATCATGTCATTCTACTGTTTACCTCCATATTCAAGTAGAAGTAGGAATAGGTTGGTGACTATGTATTCTGAATTCACCTTATATTCACCACTCCTTGAGGAGTAATTGAGTCTAATTAATAATAATACTGGGTTTATGTATTAATACTGGCTATTTGGCTCACGCACGAGTTACCGCAATGTGGCATGTTGATTCAACAATAATTGTGCATCGAAACGACTATCGAGTCGTTTCAGTAAACGGTCTTATCGCGATGAGTTGCGACCAACATCTCAAGCAACTCCCGCTGGATTAGGGGCCTGACACAATAGGCTGTCATCCTGGATTCGGCATGGATCGTTAGGAGGTTCCTCTGGAATTCTGAAACGTCGGTAGCTTATCGGTAGGTCATCGACCTCGTTTTCGAAGGTTTTCTTACATACTTATATAATAGTTATAGCTCACGTAGAAGTTCGAGAAGTCGACACTAAATTTACAATTTGACGTTACTGACTTTATTTAGGTATGTTTTTAGGAAGATGAAATGAAATGAAGTGACCTTCACATAAGTTTATCAAAAGAAATAGTGGTGTGTTTAAACATTTTTCTATCTTGACGATTGAGATTTACGAGTGAGATGTCAACATTTTTTTAAAGCAGATTTTAAAAATAAAACATAATTTCCAGTGAAAAGTAAGTAACCCACTAGCTATCGATATTGTTATGCCACAAGCTTAGTTAACTGAGTTCCATAATGTATCATAGGATCTCTAGGCTCATTTCTTAAATTGACACTTTCCTCTCCAGCTGGGGAGCAACATTTTATCCACAAAAAGTGGCTTTGGTTTCCCTTGCACACTTCCTCAACCTTGTGGTTTTTGTTACACGCTGTATAATAATGTGTTTACACAAATTTGTGTCTAATTCCTCCTATTACCCTTATATGATTCTTAATGCACAAAGACTAAAAATGAATAATTAAACGAAGATGAACCATTTGTGATAATTTTAGGAGCATTGCGCGGAATTATTTAACTGGACAAGGTTACATAATTCACACTAATAGGTATGAAACAAAACAACTCACAAATACACTGCTTTAAGTATGTAGATCGGTAAATTTTAATTGTGGATTCTGCGCTCTGTTCAAATTATGTTTCACAACTGCCATTGAAAATCAAAACGCGTTCATCAAAACGCGTTTGGGAGGTTGCTTGGAACAAACTGACAGAAGTGTAAGTAACGAACTTGTGTGGATCAACGGGTCCCGGGTTCGATTCCGGGGTCGGGCCCAGTATCTTTGTATAAACCAGAGGCACTGGCTCGGAGTCTGGGTGTCATTTCTATCTATAATATGTATGTATTTACAAAAAAAAAAATGTATATAAGTAGTTTATCATCCATCTCGTTACCATAACACAAGCATTAAGTTGCTTAGCTTGGGACGAGATGGCGTTGTGTGAAATGTCCAAGGATATTTATTTATATTACAAGCAGACACTTCTATTAGGTATAATATATGTATTTGTAAGTATAAAATATCTATATCTTTTTACATTCGGTTTAGTCTGTCATATGTAGTTTATTTAGTACTTTATTTGAAGGTTACTCGTTTATCAAAATGTTAAATCAATTGGTAATTCTTTACAATTCAAGTAAAGCGGTTTTTGTATTTGACATTGGTGTTAGGTTAGATTAAATTAGATATCCATCAAGATTAGGTATGTACATAATGTGTCTATACCGACATTCAGAAGCAAGTAATTACTGGTGTTCTCAAGGAAAAGTGCCGCAATATTCTTGTATAGACAAGCCTACGGGTAATTAAAATCAAATTAGGTGTGAAAGCCACCTCGCACGGATGAGCGTAAGTTTGATTTTCATTAATTAAATATGTTCATTAATTGGAAATGGTCGACTAGGTCGAATACGTCCTAAGTCGACTCTTATGACGTATTCGACGATCGACGATTTGTACCACCATCATTGTAACCATTTTATTTAAAAGAGCAACCATGAAGTAAAAACTAAATGATTATTTCTATATATTTCTTTAAAATTTTAATTTTTGTGTTATATATCTTTTATTGTTGACTATTTGAAAGCATTCGCAAGAATTTATTCGAATAAAAAACATTTTGATATTGTATTGAAGGGACGCAAATGGTAGACCACCCAGCCGCTAGTTGGTAGTTATTTATGTTCTGAAATGATGAGTAGACAGTTACCATAACAAACACTAACGTATTGCTATAATGCAAGAGTTTCGCAAAGATTCCAAACAAGTACTCGAGCGAAGTCCCTGGCCTTGTGACCTACACTTATTATTAAGACTCATATTTTAATTTCTTTCTCGACTTAGAATATTTCAACTGGGATTGCGAATTCAACGAAACTAATCATTGTGTTAAAACTTGTGTTTAAGAACATTGGAATAGTTAGTTATCTTTAGGAATATTTACTTTTGGAATTATTGTATTGTAGTTATTTCGTCGTCAGCTTTTCAACCCTGCATATTAAACATCCACTAATGAAAGAGTTAGCCACTCTTAGTGCCACGCTGCTGTAGCCCAGTCATATTAGGTAAAAAAGGCATCAACCTCGAAATGAAAGATAATAAGCTATAAATTGGTATGGCACGGGGACGACTACACCCACCCTAGCCCGTGGTTGCTCGGGGTACCAGGTGCCGACAAGAGCCTCATTGACTGAAGACTGAAGGCGAAGGATGCCCTCCGATAGTAGCAGGCAACTCTCTGAGGCCCCACAGTAGCGTTCTCGCGAACGTGCCATACGTCCCAAAGTAGTACGTAAGGAAGGGTATACCGCTACGGTTTAGTGGGTTACTGCGTGTTCCAGAGTTTAGTTGTGTGTGTATCACTACCCGCGTAATGACGAATTAAGAATACCCCATACCCCATTCTATCATGAGGGTATCCAAGAGTAGGAGAACTTGATACGAAACCCTGTGCAATTCCGTCTGGCCAGCGTGGCACGGTAGGCTATTGCCCTCCATGTGACTGGAGGAGGCCCGACTCAACAGTGGGTTATATATGGGCTGAGTAGTAGTAGTATCACGTTTTGCTTCTCTTGTGGCTTGTGGTAGTGTTTTAATTTCTGGAACTATTGTATTGTGAAATGTGTGAAGTCCTCGCGCTCCCCTGGCGCAACTGACCCAGTGGAACTACAGTCGGATCCACAGGGCAGAACCCGCGGGACAGTGCATCGGGGAAAGTCAAATGGATATGGGGACGTGCCTCATATCTCTGAGGGGCGAACTTGAGTCCCAAGCGCCCCACACCAGTGATGCCCATGCTGGTGCGGATAGGCCATTAAGGATTTTATTTATTTCATAAATACATTAAACACAGATATTTAACATTTAACCACCCAGACCCGAGTCGGCTTAATCAATCTAATGTTAACATTTACACGATCCGATTTGGAGATCTCGCGATCTAATTACAGGATGTGCATAGCTGTAATAAAATGGTTGTAATACTAATAAATTTTACGGTAATATCAGCTGTTGATTGGACTTTTAGGATTATGTTTGTAATAGATGAAAGGTTCAATTTTATCTGCCAATCAAATTATAGGAGAAATGAACATAGAATTAAATAATTTTCTAATTTCGTTTTGAAACAAACAGTTCACACAACCGTTAGAAACTGTGGCGCTATTTTGACAGTTCCAAACTCAAATAGTGACAATAATACAACAATTCTTATTTTAAACAATCAAGTAGGTCCTACAAAGTCAATACGCTATAAGACATTGCTATCGCCATCCGTCAAATTGAGCAAAGGAGAGCTGTCCCTTGTTCCTCGTATCAGGTTCATTGTTGAATGTTCATTGTGGGCATTCATTCAACCAGTCCGTGGTGTGAAGTGCTAGGTATAAATACAGGTAGAGGCGTATTGACAAAGCCGAGCGGTCGCCCGGCCAACGCCGCTAGCTCACCGCGGGAGGCTCCCTAGACAGTGCTGCCACCCGCGCAACCTACAATTGAAGATTTAACACAATAACGACTTTTACTGTTTTCTCTTAGTGTTTTCTTATGCTTTGTTGTTATACTCTCAACCAATTTATTTTGATTATTATAATATTTTCATTTAAATGAATTTGCACCAATCTTTCTTAGGTTTTAAAACAAAAACAAATCTATCCTACTCATTCATGAGGTTATTTTTATCAATATTATAAATTCATTAGACAGACTCCACATAATAGCACATCCAATTTGTAGGTACCTAAGTACTAAATTGGTCCTTATAACATTTATAATCCTTAAGTATTTGATACTATTGCTAATTTTCACTTGTCTATTAGATACGTAATTTTCCATACCAATAAACGGTAGTAAATATATAATTCATTATAAAGATTGATTGTTATTTTCGTTGGATATATTTTAATTTACAGAGCTAGCAACACTTTCCTACCACACGAATACTCGTACAACAGTACCAGCTTGTTCTATTTGAAGAATCAATACGTGGCCTTTCATAACACGTTATTCTTTCGACATTCTAGAAAAGTAAGGATGGACTCTTTTATTCGGGACCACCATGATTTTGTTTGGAACTATTTGACTGCTATATTTGTTGCATGAAGTTGGCCTGACGCTAATTATTATTAGTACAATAGGTTGAATACTCGCCATAAAATTGGAGGAGGTAGGATATTATGATTATCTACAACCGGCCACCATATTATGATTATCTACAACCGGCCACCGCGACACGAAGCGTAGTCTGCTTGATGAAGCGACGATCTAAAGGTTGTGAGCAGCAGCTGGACGCATCAAGCTGAAGGCAGGGCCTAATTCACCCTTAAAACAGCAGTGGACTAGAGTGGCTTTAATCAACTCCAAGGAATAACTGTTTTCCTGTACTATGAAATTATGTCAATAATCAAATAATAATCGTGCACACACTTAAAATAAACGCACGTCGCACCTCTAATAATTTTATTTAGGTCTCCAGTCTCCACTCTTCTATAATAATAATCGGTACCACCAAAATACAATTAGGAACATAATGTCTAAAAGACTGAGCATCTTCGTATCTGATACCTTAACTTTCTATTCCATTCATAAGTTTACAAAATTCTCATACAGCCCCATTCAAGTCTGCTAACCATCGGCGTGGGAACACGAAATAAAAAAAATATATCTTATTGACTAATCTCATTTTGACTGAGATCTTTAAATATTTGCTTAGGAACCGACTAAGTAGGATTTCATCGACTAGTAGTGTGATGATTTTTAAAGACTGGCGTAGTGGTCAATACGTTTTTTGTAAAGCTATTGGTTCTGGTTGAAGTGCTTTGGATCCGTGCTAAAGTGCTTTCATATACGCCACAATCTCGCTTATTAACAACACTAGGTATTATATAAGCATATTCCTAAAATTTGAGCCAATGGTAAACTCAAACTCAATAGTTATTTGTGCAACAAGAGAGCAAAGTCGTTTTTGCTGCGAGTGCTGATATTGAATCCCGAGTAAGCGAAGGAATCAATGACGAGCGAATCACGAGCGTAGCGAGTGATTCTAAAGTTGATTCCTGAGTGCTGCGAGGGATTCAAAGGCACGAGATGCGAAAAATTTTGCTCTCGTGTAACACACATAACTTTTCACTTCAGCAGCGAGAACACTATAGGAAATGAAATATATTACGTAACATTTTTGAAACTATAATTAAATATTTTTAAGTTAAATATCAGTTTTTTAAGCAGTAAATACTTATCTTAGTTTAAATACAACAATAAGTTAAAAATTCAATGAATTACAATAAAAGATATAATTATCATTTTTGCTAAATTTCTTTAGTTAGTACGAAATTCCGAACGTGTTTGTCTTTGAGGTCGAATTAAAAATCGGAGTATCCCCATAACGAACTCCTTTCATCCAATCGAACTGTTAAAAGTACGTCTAGTTTGTATTTAATCAAATATAGTTCCCATAATATTGCTCTATCAATTTAATATTTATAATCTGTACTTTAATGCTTTGTATTGTTTTCTATAGCGCTACCTGCTAACATTTAACTTCATAACTCTAACGCAACTTATAACCAATTAATTTAACTTTCATAATCACACGAAATTTCTAACACAACACACTTGTCATTGGCAAAATCATCGGTATAACGATGGAAGCCAAAACCTAAATGAAGAAGAAAAATCGGAGCTGTTGGTACTGGCCACTTGGTCTTTGTCTCTCTCTCTTTTCTATTGGCGGGAAAGAGATAGTGTCAATGTTTCGAATTAGAATTAAAAAGTTACTTTGTCTCACTCAGTGGGCAAAATCGCCTTTGTCCACTGTTTTCAGTGAGCAAAACCTACATGTTTGAGCTACTGAAGTGAAATAGTTATTTGTTATACAAGAGTGCAAAGTTGCTTTTTAACCGCGTGTTCAATTTTGATGACCGAGCAAGCGAAGGATTCTAAAATTGAATCACGAGCGCAGCGAGTGATTCAAAATTAGAATCCTGAACGTTAGCGAGGGAATCAAAAGAGCACGAGGTGAAAAATCTTTGCACTCGAGTGCAACACGTAACTTTTCATTCCACCTCAGCGAGGAAATGACTAAATGCAAAAAAAAAAACGTTTACAATCACAAGATAGGTACACTTTTATTTCAGTTTAGGTATTAATTACTACATTATGACAGGTATATGTATTATGACAATAATCTTTACTTTATTCTCTAGCGAATAAAAACGGCTTTTGCACTCAGATATCGAAGAGCAAAAATACTTTATTCTCTAGTGAATAAAAACGGCTTTTGCACTCAGATATCGAAGAGCAAAAATACTCTTTCCGAGATGGGGGGATGAAAAAGTATTTTTTATCTTTAAACAAATCATTATATTTAAAATTACGATTATCATCTTTGGGCTATTGTCTATCAGGGTCTATTGTCTAGCACCAGTTTTATTCAGCAATAGTGAACTATTCTTAAAGAGACTTAAGCGGTCTCCTACATATAATGCGTTGTGGTTAATTGAATCGTAGAGGAAACAGGCCGCCTAGCTTTAAACAGGTAACGCGCAGAAATAATGTATACATAGGTTCTTTCGGTAGCTCTATGTCTTCACTTCGATGGCTAAAGGATTTTTGTTACACCCTGTCTGCCTTACTCACGTACAGAAAGACAAACAGCGCCCAAAGGTATTTGGCTGCCGTATTCTGTAAGGTGGAAGTCGTTTCACAGTCCTGTCAAAGCAGTAGTAATCCGCTATCCTACCTTAAAATTTCATCATTTTAATATAAGTCATAATATGTCGTATTGTAATAGCTACCTAAAGGTTAAAGGCATAGGAATTGAAATGGTGTGGAAATCAAATAGCTTCAATGATTAAAGTAGCTAAGATGCAATAGGGTTACAGGTTTTTGATTTGAGTCTATGACTTTATCCACAAAGTTTTTTGTAGCTGGTTTAATCAGTGATTGCTGATGAGTGATGCATGTCATCTCTCAATCTCATCAAATACCTACTGCTAAGTAGGATGGCAGTAGTACTGGCACACGGTTTCATATAGTTACATTTTTCTTCTCTCTCGGCTGATTCATGCCTAGGTGAGGTTTTAATCGGTCCTATGAAATTGACCTGTGATTTAAAAAATAAATATGTGATTTCTGATTAAGCCTATATTGTTTTGTATATTTTGTATTATACACTGTGAAGTGAAAACGCAGCCAGCTTTTGATGAATTTTTAGAATTCACAAATGTAGATTCAGAGTCCAGAACTTGTTCAACTCTATCTACTAAATGCTAAAATAAATAAGTTCAGAACTACTTTTTAATTAAACTTTTTCTCGTGTTTGGAATCGGTAGCTTTCCTTAATACAGGGTTGACAGAGCTGTAGATAAATTGGTTTTGCTTGAACTTTATTGGCAGTATTTTAAGTTATAACTTTTAATTTGTAAATAACGGCAGACGATAACTCGTAGAAAATTAATTAATTAAATGTAGTTTGGTATACATATTTTTGCAAACTTCAGCACCTCAAGAGATACCTAAAGGGTTATCTCTTGGTCAAAAAGCAATGTTGTTATTTTCATTCACATAAAAATAGGCCGCCAATACATGCCGAAAATCCTGATTAGGCACTGTGCTGCTAAGATGAGCTAGATTGGTGCAAATAAAGGACATATTTTCTGCCCTTTTTCACCGTATTTGACAAGCCTGGGTTTGAGAATTTTATTCATGGGGTAAGCCTTACTCGGGTTTAACGACCCGTCTCCAGCAACTGTTACCCGAGGCACTAACTAGGGTTATAACGTGAACTCGGTGATACGGTGCGTGTCGGTTATACAGCCGCGACATTTCGCCCTGCTTCATAATACCGACATCATTGTGGAATATGTACACAAGAAAAAAAACGAGACTTTTAGATGACATAATTAGTGAGTTTCGAGTAATTTCTGGCTATTTTGATTTTTGTAGCGTCCCTATAGAAAAATGGAATCAGTGGTTTTGTTTTACGTTCGCTGATAGAGGTATTTTCGACCTTCTGACCGATACTGCAATAACAAAAGCTTTGGTTTGTATTTCTGTGATAATTACCTAGTCTTACATCACTACATAGTATAAAAGAAAGTCGTCTGTCCGTCCCTATGTATGCTTAAATCTTCAAAACTACGCAACGGATTTTGAAGCGGTTTTTTTTAAATATATAGATTGATTCAAGAGGAAGGTTTACATGTCAATATTGCACCCGTGCGAAGCCGGGGCGGGTAGCTAGTTCAATATAATTCTTTCATCATGTATATATTTTTTTTTGTTATACGTTTATTGAAAGTATATACTCCAAAAACAAACCTTGTAGAATTCGTAACCCAGTTGGAGAAATAAATATTGGGGATTACGCACTAGCTACAAAGGACGATGCAGCGATGAACTCCTATGCGTGATCCGAAACGATAGCCCTAATATGTTTTTTACCACCAAAACGTCCGTACTACATAAATTATGTTTTAGTAAAATTTATGCATTTTTTTCTTCTTGCAAACCAGGGGGTCGCTCGTTGTTATTCGCGACGCGTAATCATGCCGTGTTCCGTGTGTGAGGGGACTTATGATCGCCATCTTTTATTCATACCACGTGCGTTGTATTTCACTGTTTTTGAACGCGATTCCTTTAATTATTGTAATGAATTCGATCAGTGCCAAAATTGTTTAAAATACAACAGTATAAATCAGTCATATTGGAAACAAGGGCGGATCCAGCTTTGGCGCCAGGAGGGGGTCACATAGTCGTGGTCAAGTCAAGAACTTATAATTTAATTTTGATAACAATAGATGCAAGTAAAGTACGGTTCGATTCCGGGGTCGGGCAAGTGTCTTTGTCTAAACCAGAGGCACTGGCTCGGAGTCTGGGTGTCATTTCTATATATTACATATATATATATACATATTTCATATTATATATATGTATGTATTTACAAAAAAAAATGTATATAAGTAGTTTATCATCCATCTCGTTACCATAACACAAGCATTAAGTTGCTTAGCTTGGTACGAGATGGCGTTGTGTGAAATGTCCAAGGATATTTATTTATTTATTAATGTACGTAAGTACTGTACTTAAAAATATTTATTCTTTATTGTACACTTGAAAAAGTCCACACATAATAACTTGTACATATCCACGTACATATTGCCCTCTTGAAGACACCCAGAGAACCACTATCACGCACTGAATGAGGCAGCCTATTTAAATTCCGTAACCGTGGTTAATGTTTTAGTCATAACAGCTAGAGGTATGTCACCCCTCGACATGACATGACGCAAAACTCCGCAAAATTGAAGAGGTGGTACGACAAGGGTTTCCAACAAACAAAATAGAAACAGACAAAATACATACGTAGGTCACACTATAAGTTTTGCGTAACTTAAAAAAAATGTTATAACTATAATATTGTGTTTATTGCTTTTCAAAAGACTACATTTCAAAGACTCCAAGGTTTTCGCCAGGGATCTGTCTATTGGGCAAAGCCAGCTCGTCAGGCTGAAGACTGATGACGGCAGGATCGTCACGTCGAAATCCGAGATTTTGGGTGAGGTCGAGAGTTTCTATGGACAACTGTACACGTCTACACAGGAACCCGTCATAAATCTAGCAAACGACCCACGAGCTAGATTACCCCGGCACTTCACAGAAGACCTCCCGGACGTCAGCCTGTGTGAGATCGGGATGGCTCTCGAGCAACTTAAGAACAACAAGGCGGCGGGTGATGACGGAATCACCGCAGAACTTCTGAAGGCGGGTGGAGAACCGATCCTTAGGGCCCTTCAGAAGTTATTCAATTCCGTCATACTCGAAGGACGAACGCCTAAGGCATGGAATAGAAGTGTGGTGGTGCTGTTCTTCAAGAAGCGAGATAACACCTTATTGAAGAACTACAGACCCATCTCACTTCTGAGCCATGTCTACAAGTTGTTCTCGAGGGTCATCACGAATCGTCACGCATGCAGGCTCGACTCTTCCCAGCCTCCCGAACAAGCCGCTTTCCGAAAAGGCTTCAGTACCGTAGACCATATTTTAACGCTACGGCAGGTTATACAGAAGACCGAGGAGTATAACCTGCCCCTTTGTCTGGCGTTCGTGGGCTACGAGAAAGCCTTCGATTCGATAGAGACGTGGGCAGTATTGCAGGCTCTCCAGAGGTGCCAAGTCGACTATCGGTATATCGAAGTGTTGAAGTGCTTGTATGAAAACGCCACCATGTCAGTCCGACTCCAGGACCAGACCTCGAAACCGATCCAGTTGCAGCGAGGTGTTAGACAGGGAGACGTTATCTCTCCGAAACTGTTCTCCGCTGCACTGGAAGATGTTTTCAAGGTTCTGGACTGGAAAGGGCTGGGCATTAACGTGAACGGCGAGTATATCACTCACCTTCGATTCGCTGACGACATAGTCGTAACGGCTGAGACCATGGAGGGCCTCAATACGATGCTCGATGGCCTCTGTCGAGCCTCCGAACGAGTCGGCCTTAAGATGAACATGGAGAAGACAAAAATCATGTCTAATATCCATGTCCAAGCCACTCCTGTTAACATCGGAGGTTCTACTCTCGAAGTTGTTGACCATTACGTTTACCTGGGACAAACTGTCCAGTTAGGTAAGTCCAACTTCGAGAAAGAGGTCAATCGTCGGAACCAACTCGGCTGGGCAGCGTTCGGGAAGCTGCGAAAGATCTTCTCGTCCACAATACCGCAGTGTCTGAAGACAAAAGTCTTCAACCAATGTGTGTTGCCAGTGATGACATATGGAACAGAGACGTGGTCGCTCACTATGGGCTCCATCAGAAGGCTCAAAGTCACCCAAAGGGCAATGGAGAGGGCTATGCTCGGAGTTTCCCTGCGAGATCGAATCAGAAATGAGGAGATACGCAGGAAAACCAGGGTCATCGACATAGCCCACCGGATTGCCAAACTTAAGTGGCAGTGGGCAGGGCACATAGCTCGCAGGACCGACGCCCGATGGGGCAGAAAAGTCCTCGAGTGGCGACCGCGTTCCGGAAGGCGCAGTGCTGGTAGGCCTCCCACACGGTGGACCGACGACCTGGTTAAGGTCGCCGGAAAACAGTGGATGCGGGCGGCCCAGGACCGGCCTTTGTGGAGATCCTTGGGGGAGGCCTATGTCCAGCAGTGGACGTCTTTTGGCTGAAATGATGATGATTATGATGACATTTCAAACATTTTTTCATGCGATTGAACCGTTTTTTTTAATTAAACAGGAGGACCACAGATCTGAATGCATGTTTTCTACGTGATGATTGAACGCTATCACTGCCTCTTCGGAGTTGGTAAAAGTGAAACCTCTCATGAAATGTTTGATTTTGGGGAAAATACAGAAATCACAGGGTGCTAGATCGAGGCTATGCGCAGGATGGGTGACGAGTTGTACTTTTCCGGAAGCTAAAATGACTTTGTTTTGTTGGCCGTGTGTGAAGAAGCGTTGTCATGATGTAGGAGAAAGCGGCTTTTTGGTCGTCTTGCGCGAACTTTTTCTAACACCCTGGGCAAACAACTAGCTACCGACTATAAATAAAAAAATAGATTATTATACAAAAGACATTATTATAAAAAAATACTCAGTATTAAATGAAATAGGACCGATAATTATTAAAAAAAGAATGACGAGCCCTCTGATTTTCTTGCCAGTTCTTTTCAGCAGTGGTCGCGTTCCGAACTGGTGGTAAACTACAATATATATATGCATTCTATAAATTTTTTTATATGTTGACAATTTGTAAGTGTCCATTGTGTCCTATACAAAATAAATTATTTGACTTTGACTTAAACATTACAATTTCGAACAATACATTTTTTTTTTATTACGTTGTCCATTTTCTAATGGCAAATTTTTGTGTAACTTGGCCACCCCAAAATTAACTCACTAACCTAACCTAGCACCGACCTGCAAATTGCAAAAAACCTAAGAAAATTTGAATTTCGCGGGCTACCCTAGAGCTTCCACCTTAAAGAGCGGCCGCCATCTTGGCGTCTCACTTTTGTCTTAGCGAGAGTTCCGTCCGCCTTTTTTTATACGTACATCTAAACAACCAAATAATAAAAAAATAAATAAAACCAAAAAAGAATAAATTTTCTGAATTAGCTATGTGTCTCGAAACTGCACCGAAAGGGTATCCAGCTCAGCATATTATGTCAAGTGCAGTACGCTGATATTCTGCTGAATCCCAGTAGTGGCATACGGATACCAAGCTGCAAGCACTTGAGGTCTAACGTAAATCTAAGTATAGGGTCTATGCTTTTGCTTCGAATAGTTCGTGTGACGTGTAGTAGTTATATAATTAAATAGACTACAAAAAAATACATCAAATTCATTCAATAAAAATAAAAAAAATAAAAAAAAAGATTACAATAAATAAAAAACCGACAATACTTAAAAACATTAAACATAATGATTACATTTGTATTAAAATACCAATAATATCTAATAAATTAATATAAATATACGACAATTTATATAAATAATGAAATCCCGACTGCATGCAATTATAATTACTTGAAAATAAAAATTAAATATGTGGTGGCAGCATCTTTGTTTGCTTAGATTATAGATATACTAGTGGCCCGCCCCGGCTTCGCCCGTGCAAAGCGGGGGTGAGTTACACATATAAACCTTCCCCTTGAATCACTCTATCTATTACAAAAAACCGCTTCAAAATCCGTTGCGTAGTTTTAAAGATTTATGCATACATAGGGACGGACAGAAGAATGCGACTTTGTTTTATACTATGTAGTGATAGTGATTTGTAATAATTAGTCCTTGTTTCTTTTGTTCCTTAATAAGGTATTGTTTTACATAAAATCTGTCTGGTGATAAAATATATAAATAAAATCAGTATGTTCAATTAGTGGTCCACCTAAGTCCTGGAACCAGCTCAGGGGGGGGTCATGACCCCCATGACCCCCCCCCTGGATCCGCCCTTGATTGGAAAACTGAAGCTGAGTGTTGTCAAAAGTGTAATTTCATAAAAGATCCTGTGGTGACATAGAACATAGTTGTTATATTCCATCTATATGACCATTTTCTAAGAAATAGAAATTAACTATACATATAAATTTCCCTGTGTACGTGTGTCTACGGTTTTTTCGAATTCGTATATTGGTCTGGCCAGGCCAGTTCATTACCATATCTTAATTTTTGAGCATAAAAGTTATATTTCGTATAGAAAACGGGGCAAAGATCTGGTGGTATTTTGTCACGTATACATACAATATTCCTATAACATTATATTCTACCACTGTACTATGGACCTAAGCAGGCCTTAATAGAAATGGTACTTGAAGATGTAAATATATCAAAATTACTTTAGGCTTGTCTTGCTAGTCATACTAACTGAATAAATTATACAACTTGGATTTTTTTGAAAAAAAAAAGAAGTGAATTTTCTTTCTTTGGTGTTTCCAGTATTTCTAACTTTGAAACAGAGTTTTTTTTCGTTTTGATCTTTAAAATCATGATTGTCATGTACATGTAAAATATTTAAAAAAATGTCAACAATTATTGCCAAAAACATCCGATATTTTACCGTGCGGTTCACATATCATTAAATTTTTCACGCCAACAACGTTAAAGACCCCCAAAAAAGCCCCACGACCGTTAACACCCAAAGCGCCAAGCAAAAAATACCATTCCCAACCTGACGAGGTTGTTAAAGAACCCTGTTTAAAAAAAACTCAAGGTTATCGTAGTAACTTCATGGGAGAGTTTTAAAAAAGTTGTCTGGCCGTCGTGTGACAAGTGTTCGGCCATCGAACTATGCGCAACTGCGGCCCAGCAGGTTTCGCTTCCAACTGCCATGCCGTTTGGGTACTCGGCATCCGTCTTGATCATCGCGTCAACTGCAATTATGTAACGGTCGCTTGGACAGCTTCGGGCTTCGGCAATTAGAGATACCTTGTTAGAATAGAAAACTAAGCAATCACCGAGGTATTTCGGAAAATGCTGGGACCGATAACAAGCTTAGTATAAAGTTCTTCTCATTTTTGCATATTGTTTCGTATGCCAGAATAGGTAAAACATCTAATAATGACCGCTCTACCCATAAACTTTATTTTGTATCAGTGAATTTGATCCTTTGATCCTTGATCAGGCTTGCGTGATGGAAAGCAACGCCGTGGTCTAAGATGGTGCTGGCAATTCAAGGAAATGCCCTGTTGGGTACCGGCTCTCTCATACACATGACGAAACACAGTAAAACTGCTTGGCGCCGGACTTGAAGGCGGAAGTGAGGGTGTAGAGTAGCTAGCCGGACGGACCATTAGATCCTACCACCAAGGTCCTTCACTATGTCGGGCTTCCTCCAAGTTAGTAGTTAATACACGTTATCTTGAGCTCAAATGTATCCTGCTTAATAGTAGTTTTGGATGAAATTTGAGTTTTCAGATGTTTTTGAGCTACCAACTTTTTATTAGGGCTAGATAACTTCAATAGTGAGTTTTTATGTCCGTGTGGTGAAGGATTTATAGTGTTACTACGCAATGACATTCTGACAAAGCACTGTTACAGCCGACAAAAGGAAATGACAAGGCCGATAACCTGGCCGCAAGAGAAGGAAAACTTGATACGAAACCCTGTGCCAACACGTCTGGCCAGCGTGGCACAGTAGGCTAATGATCCTCCATATGGGCTGAGTAGTAGTAGATACATTTTATATTATGTTTTGTTTAGTCATTTAATCATTCTTTCAATATAGAATGGGGTGCCAATTTATTTTTTTAACAATTTTCTTCATGTGAGACGTGGGACAAAGAAAAACACCAACTTTATCTATTCTATATGTGGCGTATTGAGTTAACGTTTTAGTACTACTAGCGCCATCTATGCCGCCTCCGTGGCATTACTCGCGGATGGCGCTGCGCATAGATTCTGAAGAGCTGTGACATATCGAACGAAGGAACGAGTAAATGGATGGTTTCGCTCGCGAATGAAGTGAGTCAGTGGTTCGGTCATCGCAGGAGTGGATGAATGTTCTATTCATTCTGCCCTGGAACACCGACAGCACCGCACGTGTGCATCTTAGGTGGGCCTTGGTGCAGGCCTTTGATTTTCAAATCAGTTATCGTGAGGGACGTCGTATGGCTCGAGCTCGTACCAAGTCAAGATGATGACGACTCTATCGCTCAGCCGTCGCTATCTCCGACATCAGAAGTGGGATGTAACTCATTCAGCCCACGTGGAGAAAACAGTGTAGTGATAATGTGTGTGCTTCTGTACGCGATGGAAATAACCGATAATGGCGATTCATTGTCACTATAAAGGAGACATTAAGCTACATGAAGATTGTTCTAAACTGAAGATCACAAGCTGCAGTCATAGTGCGGCGATTAACTAAGTGGGGATCACTTGCTTTCATTGTGATGGACAAGGACACTATGGGTCTAACTGCCCTGAGCGGAGCAGCAGGAAGGCGAGCAACAGTACTGCGGTCAGCCAGGTCAAAGAATAGTGAGTGGATCTGTAGTAAGCGCACCAGCTGCAATTTTACGTCACTCCGGTGAGCAGTTTCCATTTTATTACTCGGGTATATTGTATGGTATACGACTTTACGATAGTGTGGCTTTGACCGGTGTAAGAAAATATTATTTGAAATTCTTTTACATGTTTACCTGTTAATTACTTGCGATACGAAGTTTAGATTGCTGTGCTTGTTTAGCTTGACAGTTCATCGGTCTAGCGTCATATTTTCGGCAGGTTATATCAGTTTTCCAAGATTATGGCACCATTATATGCCTTGATTTGCATCGGTGAGGTAGATTGAGAGCATAAACATAAGGCGATAGGACAGCAGATCCAGACTTCAGGCGATCGAAGTTTCAGTCGGCAACGGTGAAATTTCACAACTACGGTAAAATAGGTCACCGACCGTCCGATTGCCGTTCCAAAGGCGAGGTGAAAGGCAAGGCAGCCAGTGCTGTCACTTCGGCGTCAAGCTCTGCGGGACCGAGGCCGCGGTCGGACTTAATCTGTTTCAGGTGCGGCACCGCCGGACATTTGGCAACGAAGTGTCCACGTGGCAACAGCGGAGGAGCTGGCGCGGCAGTAGGCGCAAGCAGTTCGGAGCAGCGCCTGCAGCAGCGGCGAGTAACGAGAGGCATGTGGAAGTTTGCTAAGTTCACCGTTGCAATGCATTGGAAGCTCCGCGCTTCGTGTAACGCTGTTATAATGCATTGGAAGCTCCGCGCTTCGTGTAACGCTGTTATAGTGCATTGGAAGCTCCGCGCTTCGTGTAACGCTGTTATAATGCATTGGAAGCTCCGCGCTTCGTGTAACGCTGTTATAATGCATTGGAAGCTCCGCGCTTCGTGTAACGCTGTTATAATGCATTGGAAGCTCCGCGCTTCGTGTAACGCTGTTATAGTGCATTGGAAGCTCCGCGCTTCGTGTAACGCTGTTATAGTGCATTGGAAGCTCCGCGCTTCGTGTAACGCTGTTATAATGCATTGGAAGCTCCGCGCTTCGTGTAACGCTGTTATAATGCATTGGAAGCTCCGCGCTTCGTGTAACGCTGTTATAGTGCATTGGAAGCTCCGCGCTTCGTGTAACGCTGTTATAGTGCATTGGAAGCTCCGCGCTTCGTGTAACGCTGTTATAGTGCATTGGAAGCTCCGCGCTTCGTGTAACACTGCTATAGTGTATTGGAAGCTCCGCGCTTCACGTAGCTCCGGTGCTGTACGTCGGAACTCCGTGTTTTGTGTAGCCCGTACTGTTACGTCGGGAGCTACGCGCTTCGCGTACAGTTGACCATTGAAAGCTTGGCGCTTTGTGACTCGGGGCACCCCGATAACCGTACGAGTTTTTCCTTTTATTACGTTTCACACGCAACGACAATGAAAGACGCGCGAGAACGCGCTGACTGTCAGGATGGTCGTGTGGCGTATTGAGTTAACGTTTTAGTACTACTAGCGCCATCTATGCCACCTCCGTGGCATTACTCGCGGATGGCGCTGCGCATAGATTCTGAAGAGCTGTGACATATCGAACGAAGGAACGAGTAAATGGATGGTTTCGCTCGCGAATGAAGTGAGTCAGTGGTTCGGTCATCGCAGGAGTGGATGAATGTTCTATTCATTCTGCCCTGGAACACCGACAGCACCGCACGTGTGCATCTTAGGTGGGCCTTGGTGCAGGCCTTTGATTTTCAAATCAGTTATCGTGAGGGACGTCGTATGGCTCGAGCTCGTACCAAGTCAAGATGATGACGACTCTATCTATCTATTCTATATATGTACCTACTAACTTTAGCACAGGTTATTATTAAATTTATTCAATTTTTTTTTTGAAATTTATTATTTATTTAAGTATTAAGTCAATTAAATTTATTCTTGTTCCATGGAAACAATAATGTACATTTTGATAAGTTCAATAAAATCGATTTCAAGAAGCCTTTTGAAATGTGTTTCTTTATTGCTCATTAAATTTATAAAGAAATTTGTCGAAGAATTGCTTCTTAGCTTGGTACGTACATTTACGAAACCAATAACTTCTATTTGTGTGTACAATAATGAAATAGACAGGTAAGAACTAGTGAAAGGAGCATTACAACCTCCTACACATTATACAAGTACCATATTTCGACGCCATAGAAAGTCATCATTTTGAGCTCGTGTTAATGTTTTTTTTTATTAAATTCAGAATGTGTGTTTAATGTTAAGCACTTACAGAAATAGTTGTGTTAGAAGTTAGAGATTACCGTGTATTAGGCTATGCCACAGTAGCTCCTACATAAATGGACCTACCTATATTTATACGGTTTTATTTGAAATCAGGTGTATATGGTGACGGTGGTTTTTAGACATGTTTTATCAAAATAGGTTCCAAACTAAGCAGGGGTTTGAAGCCCCGCGAGCGCTTAAGCTCGCTGAAGATATTTAATTAATGCAATAATTAATATCTTGCATTACTTCATGAAATTGCCTGCTTATACGAATTATGATATACCTAAATAGTTTCATTGCGTTATGTATATATTCAAACGCCGTACTATGTATAACTATTTGTGCAGGTATTTTCGAAACAAATCACAGTACCGGTACCAACTACAAAGTGATAAGGTACTTATCATAGGCTATAGGTACATACCTATGTCCGTGTGATGACGGATTTAGGATACACAGTGTCACCACCCCATTCCATTCTGAGGGAATAAGTATGAGCCGACAAATAAAATGACAAGGCCGCTAAACTAGCCGCAAGAGAAGGAAAACTTGATAAAAAAAACCCCGTGCCAATACGTCCTGCCAGCGTGTCCCAGTAGCCTAATTACCCTCCATATAACTGGAGGAGGCCCGATTCAGGAGTGGGTAATTCAGGGGCTTAATAGCAGGAGTAGAATCATAGGTATATAGGTAAAATCTTTAAAAGTGCGTGCGGAAACATCGTTACGTTCTCAAAGCGACGGGGAGACTATTGTGTGCTGATATCTTGTAAAGATTGTTCACAAGCGCGGGGGAGACAGCAGGGGCCATTTGTAGGCGGCGAGTGTTTGCGGCAGAGGTGCGGCGTTGGTAATGAACTGGCTGGGAGCTGGAGGTGCGGGTGCGCAATGACGCATGTGTGTGTAGTATGAGTATGAGTATAGATATGACTTACTGACAGTACACGACCTGCCACGTTATTGATGCTGTACATAAATAAATATGTTACTGTATTGTAAATAGAAAAAACTACTACAACTTACTACTCACCGTATAAATGACCCACTGATCCACTCCCTCCTTTAATTACGTGGAGGGTAATCAGCTTTTTTTACGTTGGAAATCCTCATGGATACCCGGCCGCTAAACGCCAACCGGGTTATGTGGGACTCCGACAAGGGTCGTCTACCCAAGAGTTGTTTACCCACTAAAACCCCAGCGGTATACCCCCACACGACGCGTTTTGGGCGCCACAAGTTCGCGTAAACGCATTCTACTGGAACGCCCCGGCGTGGTGCCCGCAACGCGGGCAAGCGACTATCAGAGAGGGCGTCCCGGTACACTGGGACGCCCTCTCTGATAGTCGCCCTCATTCATCGAGGCTATCGTCGGTGGCGGCTCCCCCGAACCACCACCGGCCTTCTAGGCGAGGGCAGAAGGGGCCCGCACCGTCACGAACCCCCCTCCACCCCTGCCCCCGTCCGCGGCGCATGTCAGTCGGAGCTCCCTCCCTTGCAACCCGCCCCGCTGCCCTATTCTGCGACATCGGCCCCGCAGAAGGAGGCCCATCAGCCTTCGGGCCGGCGCCAACCAGAGCCCGCAGGGAAACACTGAGGACAGGGTCCACCGTCTACCCAGGTCCCCGGAGCCCCCGTCCAGGGCTCGCAGGGAAACACTGAGGACAGGGTCCCCATCTACCCAAGTCCCCGCCTACCCAAGTCCCCGCAGCCCCAATCTACCGCAGCGCACCAGCGACCCGCCCTGCAGCTCAGCCCTGGCCCGCCTGTGCCGCGGCAGTTTAAGGCTCTCGAGGCAACCCTCAGCCAAAAAACACCACGCATTTGTGTGCCGGTCTTCGTCTGGCGTCTCCCCGTGGGCCCGCCCGGGTGACCCTAAGCCGGTATGGCCCCAACGGATCCTAAAGGCACGCAAGCCCCCTCAACACGACAAGGAGGCAGCGCGGTCGAGGGGGAGGGTAATTAGGCTACTGTGCTATATAAGCTGGGCAGAGGGGTGGCACACGGTTTCGTATCAAGTTTCACTTTTCTTGTGGCTAGAATAGAGATCGTAATTTTCAAGCGGCAGATTTCATACACAGCTAAGAACATTGTAGTAAAAGCCGCTTTCGAAATTATGATGCGATAGATACCATAATATCTATTAGCAAAAGAAGGAAAACTTAATTTTAAATGGAAATTAAGTGCCTTTCTGTGTCACTTTGTTTGGGAGAGCTAAAAACCGAAAGACAAGGTTATAAACCTAGCCGCAATAGAAGGAACACTTAATACGAATCCCTCTGCCATACCGTCCGGCCAGTGTGGCGCTGTAGGCATTATAACCTTCCATACATTTGAAGAAGGCCCGATTCAGCAGTGGGTTAGGCTAACTAGTAGCAGTAGTATATGAGAATAAGGAATTAAACCATCCGATCAATTAGAACCCAGTTCATTGATAAGTAGACTCGTATTAACCTAGTTCCTTGAATACCAATCAAGTATTTATACAGTATTTCAATGTCACATAGTTAAATATGTGATTATGATTTCAGAACGGATTACATTTGCATAATAAACGGCACGCACAAAGCCAGATGGTACAATGGGCCATGCATCCAAATGACGAAAGGCGTGGCACGTCGCTTCCACGCGACCGCGTTGGCGGTTATCTAGAGTCCTTCAAAGTTAGCCAGTGTTGCCAGTGATTTAGGGAACACTACCGAATTATTTGATACCTACTTAGATCAAAATATTTAGTGAAATCTGATATAACTAAGCTTATATAACTTAGCGGCTGAAAAAGCTAAAGGATACAAATACAGGGGTCTAGTAGGCTCCGAATATGAATTTGTCCCATTCGGTGTCGAGACCCTTGGTCCGTGGGGTCCTAGCGCTATAAGCCTTTTTAAGGAAATAGCAAAAAGGTTAGTCGACATCACAGGAGACCGAAGAGCTGGTAGCTACCTCGGACAAAAAATCAGTCTAGCGATAGCAAAGGGGGAACGCTGCCAGTATCTTCGGAACCTTGCCTAAAGGGACTCCTTTAAATAATATATTTTAGTATTTAAATTTTAGGTTAATTGGTATTTTTAGTCTTGTTTTATTACTTAAGTTAGTGTTTATGGAATTAAATATAATTTTTACTAAGCTTATACAGTAGGCTTCTTTTGTACTGAATCTGTTGTAACGGTAAATAACTTGAACAATGATCTCGAATACGCATTAGTAGATTTTTTGTGTCTCGTTGCTGGAGAAGGCGGTTGGTTCATGACATAGGCGAATTTTCCTCACCACGGCACTTTTGGTCAAGATAGTATAAGGGTAAACAAATCTAATCTAGTCTAGTTTTATCAAAATCGGTTCAGCCGTGTCAAGGCCATCATTCGTTTTATATTTGCAATTTCAATTTACCATTTCGACACAAATTGCGATTCGGAAAATCACTCACATAAATTTAGTACCTACTTTAAAAAAGGCCTTCGAATCGTCATAATCACTAGCGTTTTGTAATTTTGCAACCTAATTCCTACAGAGAAGAGTGGATAAGATACCCTGTAAGTGCTATATCTACAGAAATTTAGGTTCATACTTTTTTATTAAAACAAGCAATTTAGAATCGGTAATACTTTTGATCTCTAAAAAAACGTGTTTTTCTTTTGCAAAATTAATGTATGATACAGTTGCAAATAGCAGTGAACTTTAGTGACTTTACAACATACACACTTGTAAAATAAACGTGATAAAGCACATAAACAAAATTCACATATTTTATTGTTTCCGGGGCCGTCGAGTCGGGGTCTAACATTTTCTAGTGACTAGTAGTTTCTTCAACAAATTTCGGAGTTGGACAGTCAAATCGATACTTATCTTTTCTTTTTGAGCAGCTCACCCTGTATATACATATAAGTTGGCAACATTACTTGTAAACTGGTCTGGAAACTTTATTCTCATCAGTTCTAACTAAGCTAGACATTTACTATTTTTGACATGTCAAATCAAATCAAAACTCATTTAATCAAGTTGGCTCATTAGAGCTCTTTTGACAGGTCAAACAAAAAATAAAATTTAAAATTTACCATTTAAAATTAATTATTTACCATCCACCACCGGTTCGGAATGCACCTCTACAGAGAAGAGCCGGCAAGAAACTCTGAAGTTGCTCTTTTTAGATCGCCATTTGGGTACAAGACTGGTTTTAAGACAGATTTGTGAGAGCAAACTCACGCAATAGTTCCAAAGGGCCAAACATCAGCCAGATATAGTTGACAATAGTAACCTTGTAATGCCCAAGCCAACCGACCCCCAGCAACGGCACCTGTTCACAAGCATGACGCATGCGGCAGCCATCGCCCTCCTCAACCATATTGCAGGGAAGAGAACGACCCGCCGCACGACGCCACCACTGCCATGAGTCTTTAAGTGAGCATGATAACTCGAGCACCAAGGAATTGAACATTTCAAGTTATACTAATAACGCGTTAGGATGCTCTCACATACTGTGTATAAATATCTCATAAGAAGAACACTATTTCTAATTACTTTGTCATTATTCTAAAAGTATTTAAATAAGAGCATCGGACTAGCAACAACACCGATCAGTTATTCCCAAGCATTTTTGTCTAAGATATAGTCGTTAACTTTATAGTACCCCTTAAAGATTAGCCGACTTTTAATGTGGACAATGAACATCTGTTGTCTTTTGTAGGCTTCAACGGGCGACGTCATTTGATTAAAAGTGGCATTATTGTTGGTGCGGTGATGGATTTAGAATATATGGTTTTACAATCGCCTTTAATCCTGAGGGTGTCGCACGACTCGCCCAAGAGAATCAGAGAGGTGAAGAACCGGGAAACCTGTTAATCAACCATGCACCAAACCGTCTAGCCAGCTGTACACAGTAGGTACGCTGTATTGGAGGTTTTGTTAAGACACGCTAGGGATGCAATGCGTTGGTGACATTATGCATCCGTAAGTTACGAGTTACACATAAGAACAAAAAAAGTTATTAGCGAGGGATTGCACTACTGGACTGGTAGATAAATTAATAAAGATAGCACACCCAATTAACAGCGAACAATCCTCTTGCAACTTACCAAGTTTTAAGTGTATAAGATAATATTGGGAGACAAAATTGGCCGGGAAATGAAGGCAATGACTGAGCCGCAGCCAGCACCGCCCGGAACACGGCTCTTACGTAACACTGTTTTGCTCTTCCTGAGCACGAGCTATACAATTCTTATTTACTAATGTAAAACCAATAAAATGAACGCATTATTGGGTTTGCAAAATTCTGTGTTCGAATGTTGAATTTAATTTAAAAATATACGGCTTTCTTCACCTATTTCATATTATAGACGAAAAAAATCTTGAGTATCATCAGTGCTTGAAGTTATAAAAAAATAGACTACCCGTGGGTAAAATAATTATAAAATATAATCATAACATAATTTATTTTATTACTATTCGGGACGCTTACAGCTAGTACATATTTAAATATAACTTATAAAAAGAATGTTGACCATTTATAGGTTTCTCCCGGTTTCCAGATCATCATCATCGTATCCCATGGCTTGACGAATAATTGTGTTTAGTAGTGGCGCACTATCATCTCATGCTTTGGGGTTCCACAAAGCCTGTCTTGGGCCCATTATAGAGCCAGCTTTATAGAGACACCCTGAGGCTGAAAAATGATAAGGCCGAAAACCTACATCTTGACACTTAACCCCGTGCCAACCCGCTTGGCCAGCGTGGCATAGTATATCTAGCCACTTTGCCCGTCTCGCCAGCGTCGGACATGCGGTTGATTACCCTTCATAAACTTAAAGAAGTAATTTAAGGCCTGAAACGACGACGATGACGAATATACGTGTATACAAAAATGTCTCGTCGCTAAACCATTTCGGTTCTAAGCTCATCGTTACGTGCAAACAACGTCCTTGACCAACAAAACGGTTACGAGTCGTAACGTACTATGAAACAAATCAATATGAAACTGGTCTGGCCGGGCCGGTTGCTGGTTTTTATTTGGTTTTTGTTTGATGGAACTTTTGCAAATATATTTTGCAATTTTTAAATCCACCTAAGAGCCCTTTCACAAAAAAACACGAAATTGCAAGTTTTCGACGTTGAAATTGTATATTTTACGTTCGTTTTATTAAATATCAATTACTTGGTAAAAATAGTTCGTTTTCTCTACTACAATAACCTCAGAACCGATTTTAGATAACTTATCACTACATAGTATAAAACAAAGTCGCATTCTTCTGTCCGTCCCTATGTATGCGTAAATCTTTAAAACTACGCAACGGATTTTGAAGCGGTTTTTTTTAATACATAGAGTGATTCAAGGGGAAGGTTTATATGTATAAACCACCCCCGCTTTGCACGGGCGAAGCCGGGGCGGGCCACTAGTTTCATTATATAGTAATAAGCTTTCTCCCGTTGCATGTTTAGGCAAAAACCCACGGAGACATGATTTCGGACCTCTAATTTGGAGATTCTTCTGAATATCTCCCATAAAAAAAAATATAATTAGCTCTCAAATATCCTATACCTCAATAATAATAGAATACATTTTGGTTATATGCCTATTATGCTAAGAAAAAAAATATCTACGTATTTCAATTATCGACCGAAAAGGCTTCGAAACAAGCGGCAATATCTCCAAAGCCCACCATTATTTAGGCGTAAAATTTATACAAAAATAATCATCAACATTTGCTTAATATATGGTATTATTTTCATTTTTTAAATCACTACTATTATTTTCTAATTAAATAAATAAAAATACTATATATTTCACTGCGCCGGCCGTCTGCGATTAGTATCGCGCGAGCGCTTGTTGAGGTTGGACCTATGTCAGTTTCTTTCCCGCGCGCCTTCGTTCCGATACTACTGTCGTGTGCGCCGATTGTCGTGTAGACACTGCAGCATTGCTTTTGTGTGCGTGTTAACTACGACCGCAGTTTTTGATCTTTGTAAGTATTTATTTTCTAACGGTATATTTAAATTAGTATAAAGTTCACACTTTATTATTAAAGTTATTTATAGTTTATTAAAATGTATTTATTATTTATTTATTTTTATCATTATATGTATTTAAGTTTATTAAAGTCAACTTATTAAAGTTATTTTGATTGTAGCTACTTCGAGTTTTATTACCAGTCGAAATGGGGAAGAATAAATACAAGTATAATTGCGATACGTAAAAGAAGAAATATTGTTTCTCTGCAGAAAGCAAGAGAAGCAAGGTAAGTTCCTATTTTATACACCTTCAGCTTTAGGCGTCAGCTTTAAAGCAAAACACACTTTAAGATTGTCAGGTTAAGTACATTTTCATTCGCAGCGTCTAGAGACTCGAAGGTGTAGGCTACACCTTCGAGTCTCTAGACGCTTATGACAGTATATTCGTATAGTGTAATTTTGTATTGAATGGTTTATCATGTAATCTGTGTCTATGTGTGTGTACAGAAAAATAAGTTGGTATTAATGCTTTATAATCATTTTAGATTGAAAAAACGAGGTAATCCTGATAATTTTGTTGCTTCAACATCAAGTAATCTAGTCGAAGCGATGGAAATGGTAAGAGACTAATGTGTGCCATTTTATTTATACTGATGGAGAGAATAAGTCTTTACGACACTCGATCCGATCACATCTTTTCAAACTGAAAATAGCTAAACTTCAGTTTTTAATCCAAGAAATAACCACTTTTCGGACGAAACTTTTCATGAATGATCTAATATCGATAAGTTAAAGTCGAAGAGTTATAGAAGTTTTAAGTTTTAGTTTAGGGATAGGTTGATATAGAGGAAGGAAGGAAGGAAAAAATGTCTGCATACTTGCCATATGGACTGGACCAGATATTCCTCTAAAAATTTTAAAAATCTACAAAGACGACGACTTTTGGTCGTTGACGACAGCGACTTTGTTTTATAATAACTATATGTAGTGATAGTGAAGTCCAGCATTTCACAAGAAAATAAAAATTGTCATGAACTGTGCCAACCGCAAGCCCTCTTTGGAGAATATAATAAAAGGGATTTATTTTTTAAATACAATATATTGAACATGTTTCTTTCAAGGGTTAATTTATTATGCTACAGCGTAATACACCTAGAAATTAAAATACTTATACAAATTTTATTTAAACACAGACTGATTTGTGAATAAAGCTTTTAAAATTAGTTCTGTTAGTTCTACGTGGTAGAAAATTAGACGGACCTTAGCTTTTACTCGTATAACCTGGATTGTTTAATTTGTCTTTAACTAGATAACCCGATGAAAGGCCGTTTCACTTACATACGGCCCTATGTTTGTGTAATAAATGATAATGACTATTAACGAATACGCATTTTCCTTGACTTATTATTTATGTTTCTGACAGTTTAAACCGTCCCTCAACCAAATCAAAATTAACCAAATCGACGCAGCTGTTCTCGAGTTTTAGCGAGACCAACGAAGAGCTATTAATTTTTATATATTTAGATCTCATTTTAAATCGAAAGCTTCGTGATTCACACGGGAAAATCAACAAGTCTAAAGCTGTTTACACATTTCATTATGAAATCAAAGGTTCAAGCTTAGGAGCCCTCTCACATTTCGGCGTTACGCAAATTTAGGTATTTTACGCACCGACCGCGGCAAACTACGCCAGCGATACTTTCTTTCATGCTTCTCGCTCGCACTATGATACTGTGAATACGGCGACTAAACGATCTTGATCTTCCTTAGCTGAAGTTTGTTTAGGAGGGAGTTTAGTGGGTGGAAATTTTTTGACGTGTCATTTCAATTGTATTATGAATTTGTTTTGTTATATTTTTCATTATTTATGAACTTTACTGTTGAAATATGTTCACAAATATTTTAATTGTTATGCACTAATCGATTATTATATGTACAGTCGATAGCATAGTTGTATAAATTGTATTATAAATACGTAGGCGGTCTGAAAAGTTTCCGACCTCAACGTGAAGATGTCAGCAATCTCTATATATAAAAATGAATTGCTGTCCGTTATTGTGGCCGTCCTGTTTCACCAAGACAACGCCCCGTCTCACACCTCAACAGTTGCCATGGCGAAAATCCATGAATTACGGTTTGAACTGCTTGACCATCCACCTTATTCACCAGATTTAGCCCCAAGCGACTTCTTTCTGTTCCTTCAACTAAAAGCTGCGCTCGGAGGACAAAGATTTTTGTCTAATGAGGAGGTAATCACCTTCGTGAACAATCATTTTGCAGAGAAGAACGCTGAGTACTATTTGGAAGGATTAAAGAGATGGGAGCATCGCTGGGAGAAGTGTATAGAGTCACAAGGAGACTGTATAGAAAAAAAAAACAAAATAAAAAAAAAACTTGTAGCTATGTTAGGTCGGAAACTTTTCAGACCACCCTCGACCGTCAGCCATTGGAGCAGCATGCACCAGCATGACACATTTTAATGAATACAATGAGCTTAACAATCTGTGTCACACGCTTTAGGTATTGCAAATAAATAAGGTTGAAATTCCTCTGTTAGTTTGTTATGCAGTGTACGGTTGGACTTAGCTACATGAGCGAAATGAGATGTATGTAGTAGTATGTTTGCAACTTATTCTATTAAATAAAATAACCAAATGTAATAAGTATTTTTTAATTATTTGGTACAGTAAAACACCATATTTTTACATTAGAAAAATATTTTCCGTAAAGGCATTGATCGAGCTTTTCTTGAGTCGATAACTTCTGGCAGTACACATTTTTCATAAAAAGCTTGTAATTTGGGTAACATGTTTAACGACCAAAAGTCGTCGTCTTTGTAGATTTTTAAAATTTTTAGAGGAATATCTGGTCCAGTCCATATGGCAAGTATGCAGACATTTTTTCCTTCCTTCCTTCCTCTATATCAACCTATCCCTAAACTAAAACTTAAA